>CM075772.1:71783354-74741688 GCA_037974665.1 Ehretia macrophylla | reverse complement strand
ACTTAAAATTGATTAGTCAAATTCTTTGAGCTCTATTGTTGTTGTTGTACTGTTTTTATCATTCAGTTGGAAAGTTTAGCTACTGCCTCGGTTCTGTGCCGCATGACGCTAGAGGCTGCAAAAGTTGAGGGTCGCTTGCGGCCTTCCTGTTCTTTTGTAAGCTGAAATTTAATGGTTCTTTGGAATTTTACTGCTCTTACTCTTATATATAGATATTCTTTTAAGTGTTTAAATAACTTAAGTAACGTTATGCACTCGGTATGTCAGAAAACTATCTAAGCTTTAATCCCTCATTTGTTATTTCGAATTCTAAATTAATTGAGATCATTTGACATTGTCTCTATCACTTTCTGGATATGTATAGAAGAAGTGAAGATTTGTACTTAGTATTCAGTGTCATTGTCAGTCAATACTGATACCTCTTCCATCTGGGACAAATATTTGTCAATTCCACATTATTGCTCATTGGTTTTCTCACATCCCTATAAGTCAACTATTATGTTAGTTTTAGATTCTACTCAAGTTCATTTTACTAGAAGTCATGCAAGATCTAACTAATACGAGAAATGACTTGTGATTTTTACAAGATTTTTCTACAAACTTTCAATAGTATTATATGTCACAATCCTTGTTCATCCTTTAAATCTATATAATTATTTCTTCCTACATAATTGTTTATTTATCCTTTTGTACGTCTTTTCATATGTCCTCCTTTCAGGTGTTGAGAAGTTTTGACTCTTAGACTTTGTCGACTGTATTTTAAGCATTTAGCTTTCTTTCCTTTATTTCAATTTCTAGTGATAGATAAATTACTTTTAGAATGCCTTTATCATCTTTTATCATGTGATCTAACAATGCTTTAGGGGTTCATGTCAATTTACAAATGATGTTTATATCATTTTGCTCTCCACTTGATTATTGTTTCAGAGTCTTCTTTAGTGGAAATTGTGTTAAGTTTGAGCATATGTTTAAGTTCGTCTTTGATTACTACTTTATTCAGGTCTCATGAGACTTATCCTATCATAGTTTATCTCATTTCATTTTGTGATGTGATAAGTTTAATGGTCCTTTATCACTTTCGACTGATCCATCGTTCTTCGTAAGCTATGTATATATTTATGTGTATGTGTGAATGGTACTCCTATCGCACGGTAGGGGCTTAGTACTTACCTTGTGTTATGCCTGGTGGGGCTTTAGTACTCAGTTTTTGATTGGAGTTACACGGGTAAATATAGCCACAACTTATAGTTGGCTAGCCATACTGTCCATGGCTATGTCGTTTGTGTTTATGTGTGTTTGATCTCGTACTTGTTTTAGGTACATCATTTGTATCTTTGTATGTTAGATCACAACTTTAGCTTTTGGATATGTTTTCCTTTGTGTTCATCTAACTAGCTAATAATTTGTTCCTAAGTATGTCATTGCAATGCTCAATGTAATTAACCTTGTATTTTGTTTTAGGTACACCTTCGTTTGTATACATGTGGTCATCTTTGTGCGTTAGTCTTTATACTATCTTTCGTTACCTCTTATGTACTATGATATCATTAGATGTCTTTTATGACTAGCCTTATGGATCCTTTTAGGTCACTTTTTCCATGTCTGCTATTATTAATTTGATTATATTTCTATAAATCCATAAATTCGTATGTCATCCTTAGATCTCGTACCTTTGTTATAAGCTTGTGTTTAGTCATTCTATTTGTGGTTATAATGTTAGGTTCCATATGATTTACCTTTAAGTTAACCTTGGTTTTTTCTCACTGGAGTGTTTAGCTCAAGTTCCCTACACTTTTGGTACTCCCATATGTTAGATCTTATTTTCGTCTTCGGCCATATGGTTATATCCATTGTATGGCTAACCTTATATTTTCATTCTTGGCTATGCGATTCTAGTATTCCATATGTTAGTCTCATCTTTTAGTTTGGCTAGACCCTTTGTAAGTTTGAAGGTTATCTTTGTATACCTTTTCCAATTGTACCTTCGGTTACATCATTTATCTATCCCATGAAGATATCGTCATGCGTATCTTTATGTCAAGCTTGTCTTCCATTTTAGTCATATGTCCGGTCTTCGTATGATTCTCCTATGTTAATCTTATAAATGTTGTTCATTCCACCTTTTATGATGTGATGCCATATTTTTAGTTTCCAAAAAATGACTCCAATGTATTCACTTTTGTTTATATTGTATTGTGTTTCCTTATGGTTCGGTCCTATAACTTGACCTTGGTTATATCCTTACTCGTGTCTTTATCTTAGTTGTCTTAACTCCTATGTGATTATTGATATACTTAAATGTCATGTCCGTTAATAAGTTAGATTTATTCTTTGACAGTTAGTTTGAGCTATTATATTTAGTTATTCTAATTTTTGTTTCTACTACTAATCTTGCATTTAACTTTGGCTCACACTATTATATACCGTAAAATATTTTGCCATGTGTCGTGGCCTGGGATTACCTATATCAAAGTCCATTCCCATATCGGATATGTTCCATGTGATTGGACTCTTGATTCCTTTTTATAAACATAATATGCACCATTTTTATGTAATCTTGAATTAATTTAATTTGATACTATGAAAATTTGAGTATTCATGAGACTTGTTTTCTACTATATGTTCCATCCCCATATTGTCAATCAGACCTTTGTGAACTTCTTTTCATATGTTCTATTTGATACTTTTCATATATATGTAGACTTCATTCTATTAGTTCCAAGTTTTGTTATCAATTACCTTATGTTATGCATAGTCGTAAATCTTCTAGCCTTCTTTATAATGCTCCTAGAGTTTAGATTATACAATTCGTCATTTTATAATTATTCTTCTCATTTTCTTCATTTTTTGGGGATTCTCACTTCCTAAGCATTTGTTTCGCTCACTTTTTTTTTTTGTATTACTTTGTTTGCAGAGGGGAAATAAGATGTAACTAATTGTTGGTTAAAGCTTATTGGAGCAAGAGATTATCATTGGAAAGGTTGATTGATTTTGAATATAGATTATTCTATTATCTTATATTTGGGAATTTTTATTAAGCTTTTATTGGTTAAGTATGACTTGGAGTTATTCTTGCGACTATTTGAAGAACGTGATTTTTAGTTCTATTTTATGGCTTAAAGTATTTTGTTTAATTAAGTGGTTTATATTACCTGTGGAATTAGCCTTGCAGATTTAAAAAGTTGACATTCTTAGGCTTGCAGCAGTCACACCTCGGGGTTACCTTGGAAGAATTTTTGGGGCGCAACACATTCTGTTCTTGGAAAGAACAAACGTATCAAATTCAAACACCATCTTGAATATGTTCTTGCTAGACAACAAATTAGAAACAAGATTCTTCCGAATGTCTGGAATATGCAACACGTTGTTGAAAATCAGCTCTTTCCTTGAAGTTATCTTCAAGATCCTCTTCCTAGTTCATTCTACCCTCAATGTGGAGGAGTTACCCATGTATAGGGTTTCATCAATTGCTTGATAGGTAGTCTATATTTTTCCATCTGAACAAATATGCTGAGTGGCTCCAGTCTCCACCTACCCCTACTTAGGATTCCCGACCAAGATGACCTCTGACACAACAAATGACAAGTCAATGTTGGACATATCATCACCTAGGTTATCCACTGCATTTGCTTGAGCTTTCCTCTTCTTTAGAATGCTTTGGTCTTGTAAAGCTTGCACTCTTTCGCCTTGTGCCCTGACTTGTCACAAATGTAATAGTTCCCACTGAACTGCTACTTTTTCTTCTTAGCATGTGAGACCCCGTACCGAGCCAGTATAGATCCCATATACATTTTATAACATTTCATACATTTTTGCATCATTTAATATGTATTTATATGAACTAATATGCATTTATATTGTTTTACTTGCCTATACCTCGTTTAGCGTACATTTAAATTCAGTTACGTGTCCTTGAGTAATCTAGGTAACGTAGATAATAATTAAATCATATTGCATCACACTAGCAATCAATTAGTTAGAAACCAATTAGAATGGTAAACTATTAATACATAGGCTAGATGAGCGGCAAGGTGGACTTTTAGAGCTTTAGATATTTACTCACCTAACAAAATAACAAAACACACACATTACACCATATATACACACACACATCAGATCACACAACATACACCACACGATCAAGAGAAGAAAGAAAAGGAAGAAGAAAGAAAGAGGAGAAGAAGAAGAAAACAAGGATCTCTAAGCCAAGTTCAAGCTTCTCTTTGCATCTCCTAGCTAAATTAACACATCTCTTGCTTTCTCTAGCTCCTAGAACTCAACCACAAGGTGAGGGATGATTTGAAAAGCTTTATAAATGACATATATAGCATGCTTGAAGAATTAAGTATGTGTATTGAGTACAATGAAGATGTTTATAAGCTTGTATTATGAATTTGAGCTTGTTACGAGTAAACCAGGGTTTCAAATGTTGTGTTGGAGTGCTTGTAGCTTGACCTTGATCTTTGTAGCTTTTAATAATCTTTGAGAGTATTATATATGTTGGGTGATGTCACGCCCCAACTCGACCCCACCTACAATCAGTTAAGACGCAACGGAATTTCGGCAGTATAACGACAGTAATTAAGACACCGAGGCTCTAAACCAACCTCTCAGAATATCATACAACTAACTCCAAAAACCATTTAGCAATCAACTCTTCAATTAAATTAACAACATACAACATAACCATATTATACAATTATCATTCCTTCAACAATCCGTTCATAGTTATACGCCTTTGTTCTAACTTCATACATAAACTATACATACATTTCAAAATAGACTACTAAACCATCATACATAAGTATTTAAGTTAAAGTAGGTTTATAATACATCACAATACATCAACTACAAACAATCTCATGGTAATGACTCCTGCACATAAGACTCATCCACGAAAGACACATTTTTCTCTTCAAGAGGCACGTACCCGTAGTCAGAATCAGTAACACCTGCATGCATACAATAATAGAGAGTGAGCTTATATAAAACAAACCCAGTGAGGATCCGATAGATCTCTAACAATATTTACTATACTCCTTAGAAATGATCCTTTAAGTAGTAAACACACTAATAAACACCAATAACAATATAAACACATAACTATAATGACCAATCAATAAAGGATACTCTAGTTGGTGTAGCTCTAAACTCCATCACGATCTCAACCAACTTCTTATCACCCCCATGACACACACACCCGAGGTACCTCACTAGCCCTGCCCTCCTTGGCATCTCTGCCCATGTGAGATGAGGGTAGCCTCTGGTAGTCATGCCGTTATCAACCCGGTAGCCCGATGCTGCCCGAGAGGTAGTATACACATACCAAGACTCAACAATAAAGATAAACAATCAATCACATGAGGACAACCTTTTCCATTGACTATCTCCCGGTTCATCAATAATCAATAATCAATAATGCATCAATCAATTAATAACATTAAAATAACACAACATCCATTAATCAATTAACAGTTAAACAACTAAGTTAAATGACAAAGTAGGCCACCTAACTTAACATGCATTAGACATACAACTAAACCCTAATCTAACCATCAACAACTCACAATTCAATCACTCAAACACCACCCGATCATCTAACGACATATAACAACATTTTAAAGAAAGATAACCTAAACTTCAAATAATCATAACTTACATTCTATTAATCCAAACAACTCCAAATCAGTTTCTATCACTCACCCATTCAATCAACTATATTAGCCCTATCGAAAACCAACCAAAACACATCCAAATCAAGTCCAACAGCCCTAAAACCTCAAAGCTCCTAGGCTGAAATTTTTGGATTTTCGCACCAACATCTCAATCAAAATTTCGGCATTACAACAGCGCTACCCCGTATTTTACAAACTTTTACAAATCGACGGCAATCGATTTCAACCACTACAACTCAAAATAATCAACAAATAGCCAAACTATTAACTTTAAATACCCGAAAATAAAAATTTATGCTACAACGGTTCAAATCTTATAAGAATACATATAATCGATCCTTAGCATGCATTGAGCAATAATATAACTTCAAATTAATATTATAACGGTTCAATATTCAATTATACGCAAAAATACAAAAGATGACTTTTGAGATCTAGAATTTTTCTCTTACCTTTGATCCGAAACAAGCCTAGATATGCATGCTATGCGTGCCCAACAAGCGGAATCCAACTCGGTACGAAAAACTAAGGACAAAAACTAGGTTTTTCTATGAAATTTTACTTTGAAAACTAAGTAGAAAACCTTATTTTTCTCCATTGAAGCTCTCGGCCATGTAGGTGTAAAATGAATGTGTTTTGTGTTTTGCAATTGTGTGTTGATGTTATATTATGCAAATGTCAACAATTTAAATCAAAGTCAAAGGTGGAAACTAGTTATTTTTAGTCTTTTCTTGTCTTTTAATTCTATTTTAGCTATTTCTTTGCTCAAAACATTTATGCAACACCTAAACTATCTCAAGTAATTTATTTTTAGGTGACAAGAAGTTTTACATTCAAACAATTTCACCCGAGTCTGCTTAAAACTCATTTTCTTGCAAAAGAAAGTGTAAAAACCTTTAAAATTCCAAAATCGATTCCAAATCCGTTTTAATCAAACAAGAGTCTATTAATACCCGAAGACTAGGTTTTAAAACGTTTAAAACATCCCTGTAAAAATTTTAGCGGACAGTTGCTCAAAATACTATTCACTAAAACTGACGATAAAATTTTTAATTCCGTTAATCAAACAAGGGTCTTAGCATGTATTAAGAGTATTAATCACATATTTAACACATTCTAAGTCATATAGCACATAAACAGGTTAATTCACGCAAAACGAGGTAAAACACGCAAATCGAGATAAAGACGAAAACTGGGGTTTCACAGGTGATGTATCACATGTGTTAAGTGTGTTTAATTTTGTTGCAAAGAGAAGAAAGTAAAAGTTGAGTCTTGAACAGTGGTGCTATTGTTGGTATATGAAGGTGTTGTACTTGAGTGATGTGATATTAGGAACTAGAAACCTTGTGGTTTAATGTTGTTTGACATGAAATTAAGTTACATAATTGATTTGAGCTTGAAAGAATGAGTTTAAAAGCAAGAAAATACAAATTTGTGCATTTTGCTGTCAGATCTGGTCGACTAAAGTCGGATCCGGTCGACCTGATCAGTCAATTTTGGCAATTGCCGGGCGACTCAGGTCAGATCCGGTCGACCAGATCAGTCGTCCGGATGTTTGACAGATTTGCGCAATATTTTTCTAAAGGTCATATCTCACTCGATTCAACTTTGAATTGCATTCCGTTTGATTTTAGGACTATCTAAATTCGATAAGCTTCGATTCTAGGCCAAAATCAGAGTATTTAGAGTTTGGGAAAGTATGAAAATTAACTTCCAAAGTTAGGCTAATCCTGAAGCATTGGATTTACTTGGTGTACCTAGTGTATGCTATTGGTAGGTGTTGTTTTTTAATTAGCCACTTACAAGTCCTCATTATTATGTGTTAATACTAAATAACCTTGTAAACAAAATGTTTATTTGAATATTTATTGTGATGTTGATAATTGCAAATGCATTTGAATTGTTTAAGCGTGTCGGTTGTAACTATTAATGAATGCATAGTAACGAGACCTCCGGGCAGCAACGGGCTCCCCAGTATATCTCGCCTACCGAGGTAGTAACGAGACCTCCAGTCAGAGGTAGGGTTTGCTAGTATATCTCGCCTACCAAAGTATTTATTCATTCTCTTTCAAGACTCATTGATCCTCCCACCATTTTAGGTTACTCAGGGCTAGAGCTTGAGAGTAGTTGCTCGTTTGGTTAACCTTTTTGTTGTAATAGAATGAGCTAGGCTTGTGATTTATCTGATGTAATGTATTAATCTTGAGGACACTTAATTATGTAACTAACTTGGCACATTACTCTTTCGAGGCCTAGTTGTAGTAGTCGGACCTGTGTGAAGTAACTTAGTGAATTCAGGTCTTGTAAACTTGTATTTGGTGGTTGTAAAATTATCTATTAGTGATGAAGTTTGTATAATGTTTGTTATAGAATTGGTGTATTACATAGTTCGATGTTTCATTATATGGTTAATAGTGCTCGGGCTATTGTCTTGTGCCTTAACGGGCTTAGGAGAAGTGATCTTCTTAAACTCGTGGCATCACGTCCCCAGGACGCGTGAGGATTCGTAAGCTTAAATTTTATTACTTGTCATTATTATTGTATCAGAGACCAGTCTAGCAATTAAGAAAATGGAGTCGTGACATAGTACCTCTCTACCCTTGGCTTATGAACCTTATCTTTTTATTGCTTGGGCTATGTTCAACCACATTATCCTTTTACTTCAAAGGCAGAAGTCCAACCCTCTTCTTAGAATAATAGTTGTCTTGCACTATGCTCAATCTTACAATCAAGTCTTCAAGAGTCATCCCATTTCTCATGTGCTTCAAGTAGTTCTTGAAGTCCTTCCAGCCATGCGGTAATTTTTCTATCAAAGCTACCACCTAAAGAGGCAGATTTATGAACATACATTCCTCTACCTGAACCTTATGGAGAATGAGTTGATACTCTACAACTTGACTCATCATAGTCTTTGAATCAGTTATCTTGAAGTCAAGAAATATGACAACCTCAAACTTCTTTGTGCCAACATCTTTAGTCTTGTACTTCTTGTCCAAAGACTTTTATAGTGCCATTTCTGTTGCAATTGGGTTGTAAACATTATACAACGAATTATCCAACCAGTTTAGAACATAATTCTTGCATATGAAATCTGGATGTTTCCAAGCATCTACCGTAGCTACAATCGATGTATTAGGATCGTCACCCAACCCTGGTGCATCTTCCTTCAAAAATTGAGCAAGACACAATGTGGTCAAGTAGTAGAGCATCTTTTACTACTACCTGTTAAAGTCATTTCCATTGAACTTCTCAAACTTCTTCCTATGTCCAATAAGAGTCGAAACAACAAAGGGCGTAGCTGTTGCCATAGTCACAGCTAGCTTGGCTAATGGAACATTATTGTTCCCGGACACCGTACACCTTGTTCATTAGATCCAAAGTTCATGTTTTCTTTTTCTTAGATTAAGTCCGAGAAAGTTAAAAGATAAAAGGCTCCACTTACAAGGATCAAGTTAGTCTCAGAGTAAAATAAACCCATAAATATTCTATAAGATAGAAACACCAATCTAATAATTCTAATAATTAATTCTGAAAATTAGTTTGACAGAATTAAATATTTATCTCCAAATAAAAAGAAACACACAATTAAAATTTACACTAAAATAATCCTAACAAAAATTATTTTGGCAAAACTAAAATTTCAGTAAAGTGCACAAAAGTAGAAATAAAAAATATATGAACTGAATTATATTCTGACAGAAAAAATTATTGCAAAATTTAAATTCAGTAAATAGCACAAATAATCCCAAAATGGAAATTTAAACTGAAAAAAAACCTGTTATGTAGATTATATAATATAAAGATTATAAACTAAAATTTATTATGTTAGAAATTAGTTCTAATAGAGATTCAATTCTAGTAGCGTAATAACAAGAAAAAAAGTTAAAACCTTAAGACTGTAGGCACGAGAATGTAAAATATTGAATCTGGAATTGCGAATTTTACCTGATATAGGAAATAGTAAACTGGAATTTAAACAATATAATTCACAATGAAAGAAAAGTACATTATATGGAATAAATTGACTGTTTACAATAATGCAAACCCAAGACTTATGTTCAACACAATATCCTTAAGGTTTTATCACGAGGCTATAATCTTATACCTTTAACTTGCGCAAACCTCTTAGGATACAATGACTATACATTTTGTAACAACAGTACTCTAGTACAAAAAATGATGAAAAAAAAAGTGTCTAAACTCTCTCTATATAATGCAATGGAAATTAGTTCTAAAAATTTTAATGCTTTCTTCTCAATGAAGTCGAAATGCCTTGAATCACCTAGTATATATAGGAGATAAGAGCTTGAAATTTGACCATCAATATTCCATCATAAAGGCATTAATAACATCATCATAAAGGCATTGCAAATTTGAATGTTTGTCATGCGTTTAAGGAGCATTATAGAGCTTTTTGCTCCAAATGTTCAGATTTTGAATGTTGAAGCAAAGACAAAATGTTCAGTTTTGAATGTTGAGCAATGGCAGGATAGAAAACTAAGTAGCGTTATTTACACATTCAAACTTTGCACGTTTGAATCATTAATAACCTATACTTTTTTTTCTCTTGTATAAATGAGAGACTGGTTTCTTTAGTAAATCAATAAAAATTAAAGTCATGCTGACTATATTTTTTGTTAGGTTATGGCTCGAGTACAAAGCCCAAGCACGTTTTGAAAACAAGTAAGAGTACTAGCGTAGTTAAAGTAGAATTAGGAAACAGTCCTATTCCAGTAGGGATATGATTAATACCCTATAAATAGATGTCTCTAATGTATGTGTAGGTACCTCAGAATCACCTTTTTGTACTATGATTGAGTGAGTGCATAATTGAGTCAGGAAGTGATTGTGAACACGAGTGCGAGACAGTTTTATTAAGAAGTTATAAACATCGTTTTGCGTGACTAATAGATTTTGTGCATGTAGGGTGAGGTCGAAATACTTAAATTCGTGTGTCATTTTTCTCGTATTTATATTTTTGTGCATGTTTTCGTCCTATCAAGTGGTATCAAGAGCACAAGTTTTCGTTCAAGAAAACTTATCGAGCAAGAAAGTTCGTGGTGTTGTGTTGAGAAGCACGAAGAAGAGAAAAAAGGATATTTGAGCATTGCTGATGCCATCAAGAAGTAGGGCTGATGTCACTGTGCTCATGCTGATGTCGTTGTGACGTCTTCATGAGGGAGGAAAAAAATACAAAAAATTTGTGAGTCACCGTGTTCCATTTTGGTGATTTGCTTCGACGACAAGTCCAATCCCTGAGCAGAGCATGCCATTCAAGCCCTCAAAGCAAGGAGAGTCTAGCCTTCGTGATCCTTTTAGCCGTCATTATCGGATCTACCGGAGAAAAAGAAAAAAATAAGCCATGGTGTTGAGATTGCGTTTTCCAGAGTTACAACCGTTGGGGTTCTTCTTTTATGAGGTATGTGATGTTTTAATTAATTGACAAATTTTAATCAATTGTCATAAGTGGGGATATCATAGTAATTTATTTAAAACTCTATGAGGCTAAATTAGTAAAAATAGAAATTTCTGACATTTTAACATGACATGTCTGTACGATACAAACTAATATAGATTAATTTCATAGACTAACAACTTAACATATGACTGTGACAAATTTGTCACATGTCTCATAGAATAATTTTCCCGACCGTTGGGTTAGAACACTGAGCATACCGTTGGAGTCACTATCGCAAACTGATTCCAAGGCTACTGGAATTACATTGATTAAAGAGCTCATTCATGAGTTCCGCGTGGGTCAGTTTCGTGAGTTACGAATAAAACCAGATCCGTGGGTTGTGTTATTGTGCATCACGGAGCAGAGGTCCAAGGTGCACCTTAACAGTTGATTGGAGGGGCAAAGGGATTTGATCTGGTGTGATACGCACGTAGCAGTTATTGTGTGTGCTCTGTTTGACCAGACTTTGACAAAAGATTGATCGAGATTTAACTGTGTGACCAAGGACCCTTTAGGGTTTTTTGACATGCCAAGTTCATTTTGTCATCCGTTTTGTCAAATTCTTGTTGCATATATGAGTTTGGGTGAATTTAGTATTCTTTAAAGCCGGAAAAGATGTCTAGACTGAGGTTTGAAGTCCTAATCTTCGATGGGAAGATAAACTTCAACTTTTGGAAGTTATTATCGAAGACCTTTCGGTGCAACAAGGTCTCGATCAAGTGTTGGAGGAGACGAAGCCAATTGCGGTCGATGATGCTAAATGGAGTTCCATATAGAGAAGAGCCGTGAGTACAACTAGGTTGGCACTCGTACCAAAAATTAAATTTCATGTGGTGAAGGAGAATACATCGAGTAGTTTTTTTGAGAAGCTTCAGACTATCTACGAGTTGAAGTCGATAACCAACCAATTGTTCTTGAATATGGAACTATATTCCTTGAACATGGAAGAAGGAACAACTATTCAAGATCACATCAACAAATTTAACGAGCTAGTGGTGAAACTTCAGAGGATTAAAAAATATGTAAAGACGCTAGATAATGAACAGAAAGCGAAACTCTTATTATCTTCCCTGCCTAAGTCGTACAAGTCGTTGGTACAAACTATACTACTTGTGAAAGACAATTATCAAGTTAGAAGTTGCGACAATACTCCTGCGGGAGATACTTGGGACTTCTTGCTAAGGGAGGAATTTGTTGGGTTATAGCTTGAGTGCAAAGCCCAAGCCTCTTTTGAAGACAAGCAAGAGTCCTAGTCTAGTTAGAGTAGAATTAGGAAAAATCCTAGTCCAGTGGACATAGGATTAGTGTCCTATAAATAGATGTCTCTAGCGTGTGTAGGTGTCACAGAGTCACCTTTTTGTGCTTTGATTGAGTGAGAGCATAATCGAGTTATGGAGTGATTGTGAGCACGAGTGAGAGAGGATTTTATTGAGAAGCTTTAAACATCGTTCTGCGTGATTAATAGATTTTGTGGACGTAAGCAGAGAGCGAACCACTTAAATTCGTGTCTTTTTTCTCGTATTTATGTGTATGTGCGTGTTTTTGTCCTATCAAATTTCTCATTCACTAAATGTTCGATTTTAATATATAAATATACCACATTTATCTACTAATAATGAGAAATGTGCAAGTGTCAAGTCCCACTCATTTTGATTTGTGTAACCCACTTAAATTTAAAACTAGAAATGCTACGATAAAATATGTCAACTCAATTATTTCAACAAGTCACGGCGTGACAAACGTTGTGTGATACTGCATATAAATACAACACAGAGTCATGCAGCACATTGACTCTTTAAGCTAATGCACAAGGTAGAGTTAAACAGATACGTTACAAGTCAAAGCTAGAGTCTTTTATGGCGGCTAGGTTGTTGGGCACTCAGATATAGTTCTATCCCAAACGTGCTACAAACATTTCCTTAATTTTTAGTAATATTGCAGCTGGAAGCATCCCAATACATTTAATTGTTAATGGCTAAACTCCAGTAGATAAATTTCACAAGTCTGGAGGAATATTTCCAGCAGTGTCGACGTCGCTGACCTGCTTGGGAAATCGTCTCCTTCGATGGCCCCAGACTTCCGTTATCATTGACAAGAGAACCAATCTGCTTCTGTGTTGGACCAAATTGATTTGAAGTTTCCACTTAGTAGCAGCAACATATACTATGAGGGAAATTGTTGATGTAACCCCTGTAAAAATAAATAAAATTGAAAAGCTATGGGGGCTGAGACTAGTTTCACTCTTCACTTCCATGTCATCCACACATTTTACAGATGCAATCATGCTGTTCTCTAATTCTCTGAGCCTGCCGTTTTCAGACAAGTCCAGTAGAGCCTCCGTGACATCAGGAAGCATAGGAGAGCCTTTTGGAAATGCCTGAAAGAAAAATTCATCAATTTCACTAATAACTAGTTGAAATGTATCTTGAGACATTGTAGATTAGCAACTAGGAAATTTTAATGTGCTTCAGGCAGCATCTCAAGAGCCAAACATGGGTATGAGGGAAAAGTTTGTAAAGTGAAATAAGGGAAATGACTAGAGGTGTGTATAGATCGGTTTGGACGGTTTAAAATATATATTTTTATTCGAACCAACATATTCGGTTTGGAAAAATTAAAACTATACTCAATCCATACACTTCTTAGAACTACCCAAACCAAACCAATATATTTGAAAAAACTAAACCACCCAAAGCAAGTCCAATCATATATTCGGTTTAGCTTATAGTTGCATTTGACTAAAACAATTGTGTTATAGAAATCTAAGCTATAGAGGAGTTACTCATAGTGTCTTTTGATTTTCTTAATAAAAGAAGAGATAGATTGAAATATATATATATATATACACGGGTCAATTTTAATTTATAGTTTTGATAATAAAAATTATAAACCAAACGATGTGGTCGGTTCTTATGAAAATTTAAACCATAACCAACCAAACATTTAAAAAACCGTAAAAAATGAGTTAGTTTGAGTTGAATTAGGCGGTTTAGACGGGTTGACGGTTTCGCTGCACGTCCCTAGAAATGACTTACAAATCCAAAGCCTCCCACTTTGTATCCTGGCCCAGCTATCATGAAGCTTTTGCAGTACTTGGCAAGCAAAATTTTAGCCAAAGGAACTTCAAGAAAGGCGGCTGCTATTTCTCCACTCTTCAGGGCTCCAACGTATTCTTCTGGAGAGTTGAAATTTTTTATTTTATTGGATTTGAAGCCTAAGACTTCCTTCAGATAATTGTCTACAAAGGATACTCGACCGTTGCCAACTTGAGCATTGCCATTCTTTACTGTCTCAATATCTGCTATAGTTGGTACTAGCCTTTGGACTGTGAGCATGCTGGTAAGACTAGCTGTGTAAATCTGTGTTATGATTAGCGCGACAAATAGCCATACTACCATTGCCATCCGTGACAAATTGCTATGAAGTTTTCCCCCTGGATAAAAATAGACAGTTTAAAAAGATGATAAAGAACAGAAAAGAACTTACATTCCCAGGGAATGAGTGAAATGTCATTTATTTCATTAATTACCGTTTAAAGAGAATAAACTGGTGAAAGCTAGCCAAATCAAGATTCCTATTTGGTTCAGAGGGGAGCCTGCAAATCCAGGGAAGTGATCTCGCTCTATGAACCACAAAACAAAGCCGTTGTAGATGGTAATTACAAGTATTAGAGCCCACATGGACTTTTTGAAGGGCTTCATGAACAACCATGCATTGTTGCTCATCTCTGATTGAACAGGTACTATCATAATTATTCCTGATTCTGAGTAGGGGTGTGTAAATTCAGCATACTGATATCGGCTGGCTATAACCGCTACATCACCTGCTACAGCATCAAACTTCTGCAATGCAACAAAATTACACATTTGAGGAAGAAGGATCATACAAATGACAAACAAAGATGATAACCATACCTTGTAGTTAAGGCTTACTGAGAGGTCTATATTTCAAATTAAACAAAGTTTGCCAAGTCTCACCTTTAAATAAACTTGTTTCACCAAGTCATTGTATGTGCCATTGAATGGGAGAAATTCATATTGCAGATGATATGGCAAGCGAGCTACGGTCTCTTTGAAAATGTCAATTGATACTCCAGAGTAAGAATAGTTATTGGACTTGGGATCATATGCCACATTAACATATTTCTTAAAGAAGGATCCCATGGGAACGCCAATTTTCAGTGACCTTCCACTTGTTGAAGGAATCCACCCTATGGGATTATACCATGATTTTCCAGGCCAAAAAACAGGCCCCAGTGCTACCATGGTGGAGTTGAAAATCGCACTCTTATCAAGAGTCTCCGAGAAGCCTAATCGATCTGACCAGAAACCTAGCCTCCTAAAAGTCTTTCCTCCCACATTCACAACCTGAAAAATGCTTGCTGGAGCTAAATTATGTTCATTGAATTGGATCTTACCAGATAAGCCATGGAAATCAACTGATGAAATCGTTTCAAGTAAATGTTTACTGCTCGTGTTAGCTTTCCTCAATGCCTGAGCTACCATCAATGTGGCATCATAGGCCTGCACAGCAAAAATTCCAGGCTCGTGGCTCTCTTCTTCAGGATAGTGAATACTGAACTTTCTTCGAAAGCTATTACTGAAATCTTGAAAATTTGGCTCCATATCAGGGAAATAACTCCTGATTCCTAAAACACCTTCCATTAAGGAAATGGTAGAGGCATTGAGAGAATGCAAAAGGTTGGTTGTCATGTCTGTCGTGATCCAAACATAATCCTTCTCCATCATCTTCATTCTTTTTGCATGGTAAAACAGATAAGTAGTTATTGGTAACGATGCCTGAACCACGAAAACTCTACATTGTTCTCTCATAAGCTTCTCAAGCTCATAAGGCAGTGAAGGGGAAGCAAAGGGAGGAATTGGTACCAGCTTGCTTATTTGGACGCCAGCTTCTTGTAGGGCATCGGTAAGGTGGGGAAAGAGTTGATTAGTTCCCAAATCAATGTCCTCGTATATGACTGTGATTCGATGCCATTCCCAGGACTGAATAATAGCAGCCAAAGCTTTCATTTGTGCATATTGGCTTGGAACGGAATGAATCAAGAAGGGCCATCGTGCTGTGGCCCATTGTGGGGTTGAAGCAGCTAAAGAAACAATGGGTACGTGCGATATGTCACTGGCCTCTGCAATTAATGGCACTTCTTCCCATGTATGTAATCCCAGAATAGCTTCGACGTGCTGCTTACTGATGAGATGCCTCGCTGCATAAACATATA
Organism: Ehretia macrophylla; assembly: GCA_037974665.1. Classification (NCBI taxonomy): domain Eukaryota; kingdom Viridiplantae; phylum Streptophyta; class Magnoliopsida; order Boraginales; family Ehretiaceae; genus Ehretia; species Ehretia macrophylla. The sequence continues at coordinate 74,725,319 of CM075772.1, read as the reverse complement.
CATATATGGTTAAACTCAAATGGTGATCACATAAAGCAAGTAGTGAAAAACAGTGTGTTGGGAAGAGTTTGTTCTCTTGGTGCTACTATTTTCCAACATAAGCTTATACTTGATTTGTTGGTGGGGACGGAGTCAAGATTTGACTCACTAGGATTAATAAATTAACAATAAAAAATTATATTTATCAAATGGTATAAATATTTATAAGAAAATAAAAGCATTAAAAAGTACTTTATATATATATATATAAAATGTATTCTTATAAACTGATAATTCATCACATCCGTCCTGGAAGAGTTCTAATTTTTTGAAAGTATTTCATAAGAACTTCATTCTTTTTTGTGAAAAACTATGGTTATTTTATTTCGATCATTTGAATGGTAATTAGAAATCGTTTTTGCAACCTCGAGTTAGTAAAAAGATTGTCTAAAATCTAAATTGATCTTCGTACGAACTTATTTAGATAAATTCTGTAAATTTTCTTGTGAATAAGTTTATTCACCAACTTGTGGTTGTGCTTTTCTTTTAAAAAAATTTCTCCATTATCAATTCAAAAATAACAAAATAAAAACCAAAATAGTTAAAATCTTGCCATCATAATTGTAAAAATATTAACAAAAAGAATTCATTATAAGTATAACCAATATAATAAAAAATTTTGTTTAAAATAAACGAAAACATTTCATTATAAGGGGTAAGGGAAAGTGAAGTCTAGAGACAGTGAAAGAAACAAGAATTAGAAAATAAAAAGCTAGTCTAGCAGTATTGCGTATTTGTATGGGTAAATTATGCATATACTCCCTATTGTTTATATATATTTTTAAGTTGGACTTTAATATTTCAAAAAAAAAAAAAATTATATTAGTCCCTAATATTTACAAAAGTGATTTAAAATGGTCCCTATTATTCAAAACTAGTCAATTTAGTTCTTATTATTTTTTTAAAAAATTAATTTAGTCTCCAAATAAGGATCACGTACGTGTAGAGACTAAATTGAATGGGACTAATTGAATTTTTTAAAAAATAATAAAGACTAAATTGACTTATTTTGAACAATATGGATCATTTTGAATTACTTTTGTAAATATTTGGCACTACTATGAATCTTTTAGAACATTAGAGACGACATTTAAAAATATATAAACTATAGAGACTAAATGTGAAATTTACCCTATTTGTATAGTAGTAGCGCCGACTACTATGTTGTGTGCAAAAAGAAGGGTTAATTGCAGCATTAGTCCTATATGTTGCACCAAAAATTTAATTTAATCTTATATGTTTCACAGTCTCAAATTAGTCCTATATGTTTGTCTAAAAGTAATTAGTCCTAACCATTAAAATGAGGTTATGTTTAACAGAAAGTTGGTCATGTGATTCGCACATGACCATGGTTAAAGGGATAAAATTAAAAAATGTGCGAAATAAAAAAAGTTCAATTAGGTCCTGAATGTTTGCAGAAATGTTCAAATTGATCCTTAATATGTTCAAATAAGTTCAAATAGATCCCTAATGTTTGCAAAAAAGTTATAATATGTCCTTAATGTTTGTAGAAAAATTCTATTTGGTCCATAATATTTGCACATGTTCTTTTCCAATTTTACCCATCTAACCATGGTCATATGTGAATTACATGACCAACTTTCCGTTAAACATAACCCTATTTTAACGGTTAAAACTAATCTGAGACTTTTAGACAAACATATAAGACTAATTTAAGACTTTTAAAACATATAAGACTAAAATGAATTTTTTATGCAACATATAGGAATATTGTTGCAATTAACCCCAAAAAGAAAATAGGAACTTTTGATGACTTTAAGCTCATGTTTTATAAAGTGATCTAGTACAACTAGAAAATGCATTATTATTATTTTTTCTGAGCGAAATAGTTTTGTTCTGGATATGCATGAATATGAGCCTAAAAACATAGATATGTTCCAAGGTAGTAGTAGTAGATAGAAAACACTGAATCCAATTATTCCAATACCAATAAGTTAGCTTTTAAGGCTTGTTTGGATTCAAGAGGGAAAAATAATAAAGGAAAGAAAATGATTCAATAATAAAGGAAAGGAAAGGGAAAAAATAATAAAGATTAGCAAATGATTCACTAATAAAGGAATAGGGAAAGTGGATGATTAAATTTTGTTGGAATTTAGTAAACTTATAAATAAAATGTTCACAAAGCATCATATGTATTTTTTGTTTGAATTGAAAGAAAAAATAAAGGGATAATTTTTATGAACATATTGACATATTTAATCTTTTCTTATTTTCATTTTCTTCTTCCCTTTCGAAACAAATAGGAATTCTAATCCTACCTTAGTTTGGATTCAAAATATCGAAAACTTTAGAGAACTCTCGGTCAACTTAGTCAAGCCTTGATCAATGCTTGATCAATGCGGTCAAACATTGGTCAACATAGATAGACATCGTCCCTTGAGCTGCAAAGAACTAGATCAAAAACTTCTAGTTCCATCTAGCCAAATCATAGCAAATCTTAGGTCTTCCCTCAATACTAAGATCGTGGAAAATTTACAATTTTTTTTTGTTTTTGTTTTGTTTTTCCTCTTTTTTTTTTGTTTTTTAGTTTTCCTTTTTTTGTTTTTTAATATTTTTTATTTATTTTGTTTTTTATATATTTTTCCTTTTTTTGTTCTTTTTTATTATTATTTTTTAAATATTTCTTTTTGGTTGTGTTTTCTCTCAACTTTAACTTTTTTTTCGCCAATCATCTCTGTCACTTTCTTCAATAGTGGTGCTTGTTGATTTTCTTTTAGACAACCGCATACAGAATCTAGACACTCATTAAATTCTCTACTCTCTTTTGACCCACAATTTGGGATGAGTGCAAAATGGTGCTTGGAGATGATTTTTGTAATCACTTATTCCCTAATCATCTCTAATCCTTCTCAATCCAAACAAATGCGAATTTTTACCAATTCCTTCCCCCCAAATTCCTCCCATCCAAACACGCTATTAGTTTTTTTTTTAACTAGTGATGGAGTCAAACATGCAAAATAAATGGTATTAGTACCAAAAGAATTTTAAAAAATTATGACATATATATTTAATTGAAAGGTCTGAATAGGGTCAATTGACCCCACTATCTATGACGTAGCGCGTCCCCTGTTTGTTGGCAAAGTATATATAAAATGCTTCAACAAAGAGAATGGAACGGCTAGAGCATAGAGCGTAGTATCACTTCTGATAATGGAAAACAATTCTTTCTCATGAAAGATTGTATTATCTTATACTTGTCAGTTCATGTGTTATGCAATCTCAGATATGCAAAAGAAATATTACCTGCAATAGCTGCACGTAGAGGATTGCTACGAGAGTTTCTGACATGAAGAATTAAAGTTTGATTAGTGCCGCTCTTGAAATCCTTTAGTGCGATCTCCATAGCCACTCTAGCTTCTTTTCCCTCACGAGAACTAGTGTTTAGAATGACACCTATAACTCCGTGATTTTCTATTACTCGAGGACCTGTTTGGAACTTAGTTTTTTTCTCTGGGACTTGGATATCCTTTTCCCCATGGTATAGTTGAGCATAACTCTTGTCCCCCCCAACAATCTCTACGTGTTGAAAGAACAAGAGAAAACCAGTAAAAGTGAAAATAAGACATGCGAGTGTTTCCATTTTTCAGCAATCAAATGTGTAACTACAGCCGACATATTCTATCATCATTTATAATGGACCAAGAATTTTAAGGTTGAACGACTTTTAGTTTACTTATATTTATATTAGGAATCTTGAATGATGTGCCTTATAGTGAATTTCAATGTAGCTTCATGTATTTGACCCGTTACAAATTTTAAAATTGACCATAATATTTTGTTGGGAGATAATTGACTATTAAGTTCTTCTTACAAAGGCTGAAACGGACAAGTAAAGAGTATGTGGGCCCCACAAAAAAAAACATGTCACCATCATATATTAAGAATAGTGACATATGTTTCCATTGTGTTTAACTAACCGTTTTGAAGTAATTTTCTTAATAGCTTCCAATAAATTAGATTTACCATGTTTCATTTAGATATGCATAATTCTGCCAAAAGAATTTGGCCGGCACATTTGATCTCCCGCGTAGAAACTTACATTTGACACCCACGCAACTACCAATTACTTTGAACGTTGAATTAAGGTGAGTTTTAGTTTGGTGTTGAATGCTTAGACACGATTCTTTTTCATTTTCTTTTTCTTTTTTATGTATTGCACATGGTATTTACTCATTCAAAAAAACCAATTCCTTTTTTCTTAAAATTTTCTTTTCCCCCCATATGCAATTTAATCCATACCATAAAGATTAGATTTGTTCATGCAATGACATACTTGTAAATGGCCATTTAATCTAAAATTGAAACTGTGAAAGTGTGTATATTTAATTAGTTTAATATTTTTAACACGCTTTTTCAAGTATAAACTAGATTTAAACCATGCACAAGGTATACAAGTAATAGTGGTGAAATCTGAATCCAAAACATAATGATAATTCAGCTCTAATATATCATGTAAGTGAACATTGTGAACATTAAATTTTGAAGTTTTAACTATTAGAGATTAGATATTTAATTAGTTAATATCTGATAGCAGTAATGTATTTTGAATTTTAAGAACAAGTAAGAATTGTGTCTGCCATTTAATTCGTGATGAATGACAAGATTTCTCTACCACTCTATACACACTAGAAATGATGGATTATTGGTGTCTGGTTGTGGTACGCTTTACAATCCTAATAACTAGGATTATTAGCAAACCATAGCCGCGGTCAACGACTTTACTAATTTTTTTTTTCTTTTTGGTTCTTGTGGTTTTCCTTAAAGATATACGTTACAGAATGCGTGCTTGAAGATCAAATTATATATTTTTTATAGCACCTGATGTCAATTTTCCAATAAACTCAAGGGAAGCTATTTGATCAAGACTAGATTCAAGTAATTGCTACAAGAACTTCTACCTTTCAGGAGTAAAACAATATTGTAGTCAAGTGTGACTATTATTGGACAAAGACAATCGGGGAGAATTTTTCTTGAGATGGGTAGTCTAGCATCCTCGTAATTAGTTTTGTCTCTTTCAAAAAAAAGAAAAAAAAAGAAAAAGAAAAAAATGTCACTTGTGACCCACGGCAAGGGAAGGAAACTAAGGGAGAAAATTGTATGATTTATTCAATTATCATATATAAATAGTTACATCAACGGAAATGCTGCTGCCTTTTGGAGTTCCAAGTGCTCCATCAAGTTGACTAATTCCCTGCCAAAAGGGAATTTCTCAAGACGTATATAAGAAGTCAAATAATTAGTCATTTTTTAAATGGGAGAAAGTTACAGGTAGTTTTTTTATTTTTTGTGTTTACAATGAGAAATTCACCTTAAGTAAGGCCATATTTTTAAAATGTCTTAACGCATTCTCTAGATCGATAGAGGGTCAAGCAATATTTATGATCAGAAGACAAGGATTTAAGAGAAATAATATCTTAGCATGGTTCGGCCATTGGAATGCCCGTTTCTCTACTCATGCACTGTGTGCACTCCCCCTGTACTCTGATACCACTTTATTGAGAATTGGATCGTGCACACACATTCATGAAATAAGAGAAACAATAAAAAATGTACAATTTAGTGTGGTTCGGCCCTCTATCAACGTCCACGATCCAAAAATTGAGAAATCCACTATTCAGCAATAATGTTTACAATACGATAGATCTTTTGCATGTAAGAAGATCCAAAACTTCTCTTACACATGTGCATGGCTTTATGAACAGAAAAGCATAAACTTTCGCTCTTGGGACTTTATGCACGGCTCAAGTCCAAGCCAAGTTCAAGTTGCAGACATGTAGAAGTCTAGTGCGAATACAATAGGGAAATCCTAATATTTAGGGATTGGCATTCAATTCTTATAAATAGGAGTTTCTAATTCTTTGCCACGAGGGCCACAACCCATAGGGGTGTGAGAGAGTATTTATAGTAATAAGAGTTTTTCGTTCTTTGAGAAGAAAAAGATGAGTATGATAGGGTTTAGACTTTAGTCATACATAAAGTCTTGTGAGCGAGAGTTTATATATTTTTGTTCATAAAGCTATGTGCATGTGTGAGAAAGGGTTTGGATCATTTTTCGTGCAAAAGATCTATCACATTGAAATAATTAGTGCTGAATAGTAGATTTTCTAGCTTTTTGTATTGTGGACGTAGACAGAGGGGCTAACGATGTTAAATTGTCCATGTTTTTATTGTTTCTCTTATTTCATGCATGTTGTGCATGATTCAATTCTCAATAAAGTGGTATTTGAGTGCAGAAGGAGTGCACACAATGCATGGATATAGAAATAAACGTTCCAGTAGGGAACAAAAAGAAACTATCAAATTTTTGCCAATCCTCTAGAGAGATAGATGAAGCCCTCTGAGTAGATGGTGAGGTATTTGAAGATGGGACATAAGAGGACATAGCAATAGATGAAGATTTAGCTGAAGACTCTGAGGGAGCAAGAAACGAGCCGTCAACATATTTCAACAAATTGTTGAAGTGAAAGAAGTTTCTGATTTGAGATTTCCACGTTAGGTAGTTTGTGTTGTCAATGTTGGAATATTTCTCTTTAAGTGGACTACCGTTAATTATTTTTGGTTTTATAAAATAGGATGGATAACTAATTCATGGTCTGGGTTGTGAACATATTGTTTTTAAGTTCATCTCATAAGTTCGTATACGGTTAATTGTGTGTAGGCCTTTTTATTCTGACAAAGCCTTTTATGGGAGGGCTTGTTAGAATAAATTATAAATACATGGCTAAGTCCCTTCTCTTGCTTAAGCATAACACTGTTCCTATAAACGTGTAGTTGTTTCTAAATAGAGTAGGAAAAGGAAGACCTTGTCAGAAATCGGGTATCGATTTCAACTTTCAACTTGCTTTTATCATGGCTCAAATAGGTATGTGATTCCACTGTTCATTATGTTTATATATATTGTGCTACAAAATCATGCATATTGGAATACATATATTTTATATGTGCTTACATGTGGTATTAGAGCCAATTGTGCATGATTTTCAGCCATTAATTTAAAGGATTTTGTAATACTTGTTTGGCTCTGTATAAACTACGAAAGTTTTTGCTTCGATTCTTGATTATTGATTGTTGTTTCATGAAATTGATTGAGGGCTTTCGACCTTAAACGCGTGGGCTCGGCACAAAACTAGTTCTTGATTATTGAAATTTTTTGCTTTAATTGCTAAAAACGGATCAGATTTGAGGAATTTATATAATGGGTTTGATTTCGGGCTTAAACGGGTTGGATCGGCTCGAAATTGAGGTTGAAGATGACTTCTGCTGCTTAGGGTTTATATTTTATAACTTTCGTTTTAATTTTATCAACGCTAGCCGTCGCAGTGGTTAAGTGCATGCATAAAGTTCGTGAGGTTATGGGTTCAATTCTTGGCGACAGGAACTAGTTTATTTTATTTTGGTTGCTAAGCTACCTTGGAAGAAGACTTAGATTAGAAATACAGTTTATTCTTGTTAGACAATTAAATTGATTGGGATTTGATTGTTAGACAATTAAATTACTTGAGATTTGATTGGCTATGTTTTAGAAAAACTTTTGTTATTTCCATTCTTGTGTTTTTACCTTTTATATTTTGCAGGAAAAATCTTATGGTAACTTACCATATGAGAAGAAGATTTGTGTTGATTAAAGAATGACATTTATTGCATATTCACAATATGCAGCATCAATCTTGTATTTATATAGGTTTTATGAGTAAAGGCTTTTCTTGCAGCCTAAGACAATATGCAGCATCAATCTTGTATTTATATAGCAGCAATCACGGTAGAAAAGTTGAGGCAGAAACAGAGAGCAACAAGAGAAAATACAAGAGAGTTTTTTGTCCAGTGTTTCAAGTTATGTTGCAACACGATCTGTGTTCTAGTCTTTGATTGTATTAAGTGTTGCAACTTTGTTTTTTTTGACAGTGAGTCATGAGCGAATTATATGAGTCTTTGAGTGATTAGATTATTGTCTTATTTATTCATTATTCGGGAGAAGAATATGTTGTTCTCGGGAGAGAATGTCGCAAGTCGAGAGGAGCTCGCCAAACCGAAGTTCATTCAAGAGTTCACCATCAAGGCATCAAAGGTTAAGAGTGAGTCTTTATTTGTGTAAGTCTGTTGATATTGTAACTTATTATATTGCTTAATAAACAGGTTTGTTGGACCAAGGGAGGTCTCATGGACGTAGACCGTACGGTTGAACCACGTTAAATCTTGGTATCTTTGTTTCTTTTACAAGCTTTATCTTTCCGCTGCTGTTTACTGTTGCTACTTATGTTGGAACATTAAGTGGAATAAACTAATTAAGCAATTAGAGAAATAGATTGTTAATGGTTTCTTATAGAACTGATATTCTAGTTAATGTTGCAACACCACCTGTAATAGAATTATAACAGAATCAGTTTACAGCAAGTTATTACATTTGTTTTTAGTTTTCATCGCAAAGCTTCATCGATTAAGCAAATTAGCTATCTTGCTGAGAAATTAATCCATACTTATACTGCACAACTGTTAACAAGTGGCATCAAGAGCAGGTTATGAACTAATTCAGTTAGATTCTTGGGAGAAAGTTGTTTTTTTGCAGAAATAGGTATGGACACTTTGCGGGATGGATGTTCAATTACAAAACCACCACTATTGAATGGCTCAAACTACTCATACTGGAAGGCACGCATGAGGGCATTTATCAAGTCCATTGATGAAAAAGCTTGGAAAGCAGTTCTAACAGGTTGGGTGCATCCTACAATTACCGATGCACAAAGTAATGTTGCACCAAAACCTGAAACACAATGGACCAAAGCACAAGATTTATTGGCAAAGTACAATTCCCAAGCATTGAATGTTATCTTCAATGCCGTTGACATAAACCAATTCAAATTGATTTCAACATGTGAATCAGCCAAAGATGCATGGGTGATATTGGAAACGGCATATGAAGGCACTGTAGTTGTAAAGGTATAAAAACTTCAAATTCTTGCGACAAGATTTGAAGAATTGAAGATGAATGAAGATGAAACTATCATGGAGTTCAATGCCAGGCTGTGTGATATTGCAAATGAGGCCTTTGCCTTGGGGGAAAATATTCAGATTTGAAGTTGGTAAGAAAAATACTAAGATCACTTCCAGGCAAGTTTGCTATCAAAGTTACAACAATAGAAGAGTCCAAAAATGTTGATGAAATCAAGATTAATGAGTTAATGGGCTCTCTTTAGACGTTTGAAATGAAGTTCAAACAAAAGAAGAAAGAAAATAGCATTGCCTTAAAAACAAGTTTCAAAAATCAAGATGATCAATCCTCTTCTGATGGTGTCAATGAATCTTTAGCCTTACTCACAAAGAATGTTAACAAAGTGCTGAAAATATTGGAGAAGCAGAATGTCTCATCAAATTTTGAAATCTTGAAGAAGAAAAAAAGAATACACTGTCATGAATGTGAATGATTTGGACATATGCAATCTGAATATGGAAACATTATAAAGAATAAGAAAAAGGCCATGAACATCACCTCGACTGATGAAGACTTGGAGGAATATACGGAGAGTAATGAAGAGTACACCAACAACATTGTTGCATTAAATGTCATAACAGTCCAACATGATAATAATGTAAGCATAGAAGATAGTGTAAATAGTGTTGCAACAGATGAAGAAACGTGCAGCTTAGAGTCAGAAAGTGATGATGGTTTGGATGTAGAAGACATCTTGAAAGCCTACAAAGAGATGTACAAAAATTGGTTGATCGTATCCAAGAAAAATCGTGACATGGAGGTGAGGGTCACAGAATTCTCAATGCAAAAATCTGATCTGGAAAAGACAGCAAAAATTCATCAAGATCTGACTGCTAAAAGACTATAGGAAACTCAAATGTTGCAACAAGAGCTGAAACAAATTCAATGAAATGTAAAAATGCTAAATTGTGGGACTGAAAAGCTTGATTACGTGCTATCAATCCAAAAATCAAGCGGCAATCACACGGGACTTGGATTTTATGGAGGTGAACCATCTGAAAACACAACCTTTGTCAGAGAAAATAGAGGGCCAAAGATGGAATCAAATGTTGCAACAAAACAAAATGACATGACTACTAATGTCGCAACTGATGTTGCAACAAAACCTGCAGCAGAGAGTAAAATTCCAGAATTTAAGAAAAAGAAGTTTGTGCCAGTTTGTCATTTTTGCCACACTCCTGGACACATCAGATGACGATGCTACAGGTAAATTGACATGCTGAAAAGAGGTAAGTTTGTTAAACCCTTTGTTCATGATAAGTTTAGGAGGCCACCTCAAATGAAAGTGCATTTGTTGCAACAAAAAGTGAAACAAATTTGGGTAAAAAAATCAGTTTTACCTTGTCCAGTAGAGCATAAAAAGGTTGTTTCAAATTATGTTGCAACAAAAAATCAACTGAGAGATATTGTTACTAAGGCACTAAATTCTATGAGATATGAGACTTTGAGAAAATTTTTAGAAATTTATAGTTTTTTAATGTTGCATCATAAACTGAAACATAATTGCGAAGAGACTCAAGAGATGTGAAAGTTTAATAGTAAAATTAGCTTGTGATTTATTTCTTAAACCATATTAGCTGAGCACACTATATTTTGATCTGATTGAGAAACTGATTTTAATGGTTTGCAAGTGCAGGAATTTGAACTTCCTAGTGACTTTGGATATAAAGAGAAGTCTCTTTATCCATTCCTGTACTCTATTCACTCATGAAAAGAGAAAAAAATGAGAAAAAAAGAAAAAAAAAAAGAAAAAAAAAGAAAAAAAAAACACAAAAAAAGAAAGAAAGAAAAGTGGAGACTGGAAAAAGATACCCAAACCAGATTGAAGGTTCTAGAGTGAAAGCTACCAAGTCTAATATTCTTTTGAAAATAAAAATTTTGCAATGTGATTAGATGATCAGGTTGTTTGAACAGGTTGCTTTGAATTCTAAATCTTGCAAATCCTGATTCTAAGGAATTTCAAGAAAGATCTTTATATAGTTTTTCACACACGCACATGGTTCAAGTTATAAATCCTTGTTTGGTTTAACTATTGAATGAGTAATGTTTCTTGATGTTGACTTTATGAATCTTGTTCATATCATGCATTTTTTCCTTTTCTACTTATGAAAAAAAAAGTTTTTATTTTTTTTGAGTCACAAATTTCTGAGAGAATGAGTGCTAAAGTTAAAATACTCTGTTTAGTTAAATTGTGTTGCATAGTCATCAGAAACAATCCTGTTTATCATAATTTTTTTCTCATAACATTGTGTTGACACTTTATGATACAAAAGTTAATCTGAATTGTTGTGATAATTTTTCAAATGGCTGAATAAAGTTCTTACAAGGAGAGTACAAAGTAGATATTTAGGGGGAGAACATTCTCACTAGTTCCAATGATGTACAACAACTCAGAGGGAAGAAAAAGAGATGAAATTTCTTCACTATGAACTAGTGATTATTGTTATTGATGTTGCTTCCGCTATTTCTGATCTAATTGTGTGTTGAGATAAATACTGGAAAAGATCCAGGGGCTGCATTGTTGGAACAAATGTCGGAACTTCAGATTCGTACTTTGGTTTATTTTGGCAAAAAAAGGGAAGATCACTTATGTTGTGCTATTGTTCTGCTACCTTGTTCTTTACCTATTTCTCTGGTACTATTGTACTTATGTTACTCCTACTGTTGCAACAGAAACAACAGGAACATTTGTGTTAGAACGTGTCCTCTGTACTTGTACAGTAAAAGGTTTTCATTCTTGTGCTAAAAGGGTTTTGCCAAAACAAAGCCAAACGGAGAGATTGTTAGACAATTAAATTGATTGGGATTTGATTGTTAGGCAATTAAATTACTTGAGATTTGATTGGCAATGTTTTAGCAAAACTTTTGTTATTTCCATTCTTGTATTTTTACCTTTTATATTTTGCAGGTAAAATCTTATGGTAACTTACCATATGACAAGAAGATTTGTGTTAATTAAGGAATGGCATTTATTGCATATTCACAAGGAAATGAAGAATAGGTTTTATGAGTAAAGACTTTTCTTGCAGCCCAAGACAATATGCAGCAGCAATCTTGTATTTATATAGCAGCAATCACAGCAGAAAAGTTAAGGCAGAAACAGAGAGCAACAAGAGAAAATACAAGAGAGTTTTTTGTCCAGTGTTTCAAGTTATGTTACAACACGATATGTGTTCTAGTCTTTGATTGTATTAAGTATTGCAACTTTGTTTGTTTTGACAGTGAGCCATAAGCGAATTATATGAGTCTTTGAGTGATTAGATTATTGTCTTATTTATTCATTCTTCGGGAGAAGAAGGTGTTATTCTCGGGAGAGAACGTTGCAAGTCGAGGGGAGCTCACCAAACCAAAGTTCATTGAAGAGTTCACCATCAAGGCATTAAAGGTTAAGAGTGAGTCTTTACTTGTGTAAGTCCGTTGATGTTGTAACTTATTATATTGCTTAATAAACAGGTTTGTTGGACCAAGGGAGGTTCCGTGGACGTAGACCGCATGGTTGAACCACGTTAAATATTGGTGTCTTTGTTTCTTTTACAAGCTTTATCTTTCCGCTGCTGTTTACTGTTGCTACTTATGTTGGAACACTAAGTGGAATAAACTAACTAAGCAATTAGAGAAACAGATTGTTAATGGTCTGTTATAGAACTGATATTCTAGTTAATGTTGCAACATTACCTGTAACAGAATCAGTTTACACCAAGTTATTACATCTGTTTTTAGTTTTCCTTGCAGAGCTTCATCGATTAAGCAAATTAGCCATCTTGCTGAGAAATTAATCCATACTTATTGTGACACCCCGATCCCTCTCGAGACCGAGAGTTCTATCAATCAATCTAATCACAACCCAATTCCAAACCCCGGCAAAATTTTTTAGGGAAAGACGGACGGAGTCTCCCGTGTTTTTAGGCAAAATGTAAAACCTGTAATAGCATACAAGTGGACCAGCACCGTGTCCAATCATACAAACACCTCAAGGCCATCCGAGCCTTAGTTCTCAACAAGCGAACACAAGTATTATACATTTCCAGTTTAAATGCTAACCTATCTCTTCTCATCTTTGACAAGTACATTCATGCTTGGCAACTAAACTATACTAACTTATTGCATAAAATAGACTATCATATCATTCTAACTCCTTTCCTTTGGACATTACAAACATGCATTGAAGTTAAACTACACTATTTGAATGCATAAACTAGCTTTTCAAATCACTTCAATAGCCTAGTAAAACTTAAATTACATTCCTTTTAACATTAAATACAAACAACACATGAAACATACATCTTTGCATCTTTGACCTACTCAAGCCACATAGGCACGCAAGACAACTCTTCAAGCACGAACTTTCACATAATCACGAACTTTCCATCTAACATGGCATTTCCTGAAATGTGGTGGTGAGGAGTGAGTATACACAACACGTATACTCAGTGAGGGCGAGACAGATATCGAGATGGAGAAAAAGAAGATCGTGCAATGCAAATAAGACAGTTAAACCATATATTCAATACGATCAACTATCAATATAAACAACAATACAATAAGCACTTGAAGAAAGCATTAATACAACCATTCAAAGCTATACCACACTTTGAAGGTCACGGTTCACTCATACGAGCAATGTACCATTCCACGAGCAATACATCAATCTCGAGCTTGATGTTGACAACGATGACAATAAGTGCGCAACCACCTTATAACATCCACTGGGTGTACTCCGGAAGTACCCCGACACATCTACGACCCAAATCTCCCAGGGCGGCACCCCTAGCGAGAATGGGAATAGGACACGGAGCTAGAGCAACCAACCCTGGCAGCCCGAGACTACCCAGAGAGGCCCATCACTCACGCGCCTGACACTTATGCAATGCAATACGAGATACAAGCAATAAACGAGCAATAACACGAAAGTACAGATTAGTGGCGATAAACGAGATAACAAGCATTTACAATCAATAATAGCAATCAATTAACTTTTCAAGCATGATTATCATTAATACTAACAATAACATCAATCAAACAGGTAATGGCAGCTCAAACAAAAAAATAACAAATATCACTATTCAATCTCTAACTTCCAAAGGCAATTACGAGCAAACGAGCTACGGGATTAAGAAACCGATTTTACTACATTCATTTAGGCACTACAAGGCACGTTTCTATGTCACTAAACTTCACTTTTTCACCCGAGGCCCGAAAGTCCACCTACTGTGTTTGAACTACAACTATGCTAACCGGTAATTCAATCAACACCACAATAGCACCAAAAGTGCTTCCATGCTCTCAATAGCAAAACCCTCAACTCAATTCGAGCACGATCAACGCTTGGTCAAACGGCCTCTTTTCGTTTCATTGTCTAATTTCTAATTTTAACAAAGGCCGATCTGTTTTTATTGCACATTTTATCTTTCTATCACTAATGACACCTATCCAAATCAAGCAATCGCAATTCGGATCAAAATCTAAAATTCTAGGGTTTTACTATTCAAAATAACTATTCATTATTCTTCCCCAATTTCAAATACGTAATTTCAGCCGTAAAAATTGCTAAATAACTATCAAATAATGCTCTATGAACTCAAATGAAGCTATATCAAGCAATTATAGACATTATAACACATTATATATCAAGTCTAAAAATTTGAAACAAAAATCAAATTCGAATATAAATGCACAAAAGCGTGAAAACCCTCACAGAGATTGAAGACCAAGACCCGCAAAGACCCAAGGCACGACCCCCGAGCAATTCCACGCATGATTGTAGAAGAAAATTGAAGCAAACATCCTTCCTATTTTGGCCCTTGAAGCTTCGGCCAAGGAGAGGACAAGATGGGCATTTTTCATTTGATTTTTGCCTTGTTTTATTATTTAAAAGGGTGACAAGGGCATTTTGGTCATTTTGCAAAGTCAAGCTTAAGTTAAAATTGGTCAAATAAGCTTATTTTGATGCCATTTAATCTAATTCAAGTTAAAACAATGCAATTAAATGAAAAACAACTAAAACTAGTTAAATTAAGCTAAAAACACTTTTCACTAAGTCCGAAGAATATTTCTCTAACTCTCATTTTCGAAATGCTACGATCGAACGGTCAATAAACGATCGCTAATCAAATGATGAACACTAATAGAAAACTATAATTTTTGAAAGGTAGAATAGTAGAATAGTTTAAAACCTACTCCGGCTCGGAGTTACTTTTCTCATTATTTGAAAACCGAGTAATTTTAATGCAAGGCAATTAAAACCGATTATTAAAATAATCAAATCAATCAAAATAATCAATATTCATTTAAAAATAATTAATTTAACTATTTCTAGAATATTTTAAAGAATTATGAAGTTAATGCTAAGATACAAACAAGCAAGTTAATATAAACACGTAATCAAATGCAATTAAACACTAACATTTAAGATGACACTTAATTAAATACAAGAAAGCAAATCCAATTTCTATAAATAATAAAAATAGGTGATAATCTTTTAATTAATCAATATAAAAATTATTAAATGGTTCCAAAAGAAGGATCAAAATAGAACAAAATGATTGATTTAACTAATTAAGCATTTAATTAAATACAGTCAAATGCTATTAAATGCATGCCGGGTTCGAGGTATCATATCTTTTTCCCCTTAAAACAATTGCGTCCTCGCAATTCTTCTTCCAATAGAATTCAGCATCCACTAAAGTCCAACTCCGACTACCCTTCATCGTTTACTGAGCAAGATCCTGAAGAAGAACACTCGAAGAATACCTTACTAAGAAACCCCCAATAGTACTGACTGAAAACTCCAAGGCAATAAGGCCAAATAAAGGCTCAAATGAAGATACCATCTTGAAATCCAAATAAGAATTCCGCTGGTCAAGAATACCATAGAAGAATTCCCTGCTAAGAGTGCCGAGAAGATACCAATAAAGACTAAAGTAGAGATACTGTAAATATTACCAATTCCACATATTATTAACAAGAAGAATACCGAAGGAATATTCTATATACGAATCTCCAATAGAAGTCCAACAAGTATCAAATAAGGAAGTCAAAAGATAGCCAGAGTAGATGCAGCACATATAAGACCAAACTCCAAGATTTCATCATCATTTGCCGAGTGCAAACTTTATACTACTTACCACCAAGAAAACCCAAAGTATTCCACAGCTAACCGTAAACAATGTGAGATAACAAGTCCGAACAGGATTCCAAATGTAAGACTTCCATTAAGTGCTAATAAAGAAAATACTAGTAGAATGCCCAATAAGAATTCTAAAGAATGTTGCAAGTAATACTGTACAACAAGTCGGATAGGAATTCCATATACCAAACCTACTGAGGAATACCAAAAGAAATACCCGATAGCCAAGTCTACCAAGAAGTGCCAACAAAAGTCTCCAAAGAATACCCAAGAAGAAAACCAAAGAATGCTCTAGAGAACAACCAAATAGAACCCCAAAAGAAAGCTATTCTTTTTATGATTGCCAACCACAAAGAAGAGTCTTAAAAGTATGCCAATAACCGAGCTCCAAAGACAAACACCAACTCCCTAATAAAGGCTAATTAAATGTCATTCATTTCCTGTCAATCCATACACCTTGAAAGGCCAGCTATGAACCACTTTCTTCAGGGGAGAAAGAGGACTTACTTACCATTTCCACGGGACATGTATGAATGCCAAGATATCTCATTCATACATATATGTCTTAATCTATTATGCAAGCATGTTTGTAAAACAGTTTATTCAACAAAGTCACTCAAGCACGACAATCAAGTCAAGCACAACATAATCAATTGAAATCACGGCATAACCAATTCAAGACATTTCAACACACACATTACAAGCAATACTCCAAGTAAATAACAATTCACGAGGTCAATTCGATTCACGATGCCAATTCGATACACGAGTAGTCACTTTACTTCACGTAACACACATTTAGTACATAACACATAACTATATCACATAGGTGCATACATTCAAGTCAAGACACACAATCTCATATACAAGCATACATTTTCAAGACACACTTATCAATCACACATTCAAGGATCACTACCCACCAGACCGAGGACCTTGTCCCGGCTTATGAGCTATACAAGCTCTGATACCACCTGTAATACCCCGATCCCTCTCAAGACCGAGAGTTCTATCAATCAATCTAATCACAACCTAATTCCAAACCCGGGCAAAAATTTTTAGGGAAAGACAGACGGAGTCTCCCCTATTTCTAGGCAAAATGTAAAACCTGTAATAGCATACAAGTGGACCAGCACCGTGTCTAACCATACAAACACCTCAAGGCCATTAGAGCCTTGGTTCTCAACAAGCGAACACAAGTATTATACATTTCCAGTTTAAATGCTAACCTATTTCTTCTCATCTTTGACAAGTACATTCATGCTTGGCAACTAAACTATACTAACTTATTGCATAAAATAGACTATCATACTATTCTAACTCCTTTCCTTTGGACATTACAAACATGCATTGAAGTTAAACTACACTATTTGAATGCATAAACTAGCTTTTCAAATCACTTCAATAGCCTAGTAAAACTTATATTACATTCTTTTTTAACATTAAATACAAACAACACATGAAACATACATCTTTGCATCTTTGACAACTCTAGCCACATAGCACGCAAGATAACTATTCAAGCACGAACTTTCACGTAATCACGAACTTTTCAGCTAATATGGCATTTCCTGAAATATGGTGGTGAGGAATGAGTATACACAACACGTATACTCAGTGCGGGCGAGACAGATATCGAGGTGGAGAGAAAGAAGATCGTGCAATGTAAATAAGACAGTTAAACCATATATTCAATACAATCAACTATCAATATAATCAACAATACAATAAGCAATTGAAGAAAGCATTAACAGAACCATTCAAAGCTATACCACACTTTGAAGGTCATGGTTCACTCATACGAGCAATGTACCATTCCACGAGCAATGCATCAATCTCGAGCTTGATGTTGACAATGATGACAATAAGTGCGCAACCACCTTATAACATCCACTGGGTGTACTCCGGAAGTACCCTGACACATCTACGATCCAAATCTCCCAGGGCGGCACCCCTAGCGAGAATGAGAATAGGACACGGAGCTAGAGCAACCAACTCTGGCAGCTCGAGACTACACAGAGAGGCCCATCACTCACGCGCCTGACACTTATGCAATGCAATACGAGATACAAGCAATAAACGAGCAATAACACGAAAGTACAGATTAGTGACGATAAACGAGATAACAAGCATTTACAATCAATAATAGCAATCAATTAAATTTTCAAGCATGATTATCATTAATACTAACAATAACATCAATCAAACAGGTAATGGTAGTTCAAACACGAAAATAACAAATATCATTATTCAATCTTTAACTTCCAAAGGCAATTACGAGCAAATGAGCTACGGGATTAGGAAATCGATTTTACTACATTCACTTAGGCACTACAAGGAACATTTCTATGTCACTAAATTTCACTTTCTTACCCGAGGCCCGAAAGTCCACCTACTGCGTTTGAACTACAGCTATGCTAACTGGTCATTCAATCAACGCCACAACAGCGCCAAAAGTGCTTCTATGCCCTCAATAGCAAAACCCCCAACTCAATTCGAGCATGGTTAACACTTGGTCAAACAGCCCCTTTTCGTTTCATTGTCTAATTTCCACTTTTAACAAAGGCCGATTCGTTTTTATTGCACATTTTATCTTTCTATCACTAATGACACCTATCCAAATCAAGCAATCGCAATTTGGATCAAAATCCAAAATTCTAGGGTTTTACTATTCAAAATCACCATTCATTATTCTTCCCCAATTTCAAATACGCAATTTCAGCCGTAAAAATTGCTAAATAACTATCAAACAATGCTCTACGAACTCAAAGGAAGCTATATCATGCAATTATAGGCATTATAACACATTATATATCAAATCTAAAAATTTGAAACAAAAATCAAATTCGAATATAAATGCACAAAAGCATGAAAGCCCTCATAGAGATTGAAGACCAAGACCCCCAAAAACCTGAGCCACGACCCCCGAGCAATTCCACGCATGATTATAGAAGAAAATTGAAGCAAAAATCATTCCTGTTTTGGCCCTTGAAGCTTCGGCCAATGAGAGGACAAGATGGGCATTTTACATTTGATTTTTGCCTTGTTTTATTATTTAAAAGGGTGACAAGGGCATTTTGGTCATTTTGCAAAGTCAAGCTTAAGTTAAAATTGGTCAAATAAGCTTATTTTGATGCCATTTAATCTAATTCAAGTTAAAATAATGCAATTAAATGAAAAACAACTAAAACTAGTTAAATTAAGCTAAAAACACTTTTCACTAAGTCCGAAGAATATTTATCTAACTCTCATTTTCGAAATGCTACGATCGAACGGTCAATAAACGATCGCTAATCAAATGATGAACACTAATAGAAAACTATAATTTTTGAAAGGTAGAATAGTAGAATAGTTTAAAACCTACTCCGGCTCGGAGTTACTTTTCTCATTAGTTGAAAACCGAGTAATTTTAATGCAAGATAATTAAAATCGATTATTAAATAATCAAATCAATCAAAATAATCAATATTCATTTAAAATAATTAATTTAACTATTTCTAGAATATTTTAAAGAATTATGAAGTTAATGATAAGATACAAACAAACAAGTTAATATAAACACGTAATCAAATGTAATTAAACACTAACATTTAAGATGACACTTAATTAAATACAAGAAAGTAAATCCAATTTCTATAAATAATAAAAATAGGTGATAATCTTTTAATTAATCAATATGAAAATTATTAAATGCTTCCAAAAGAAATATCAAAATAGTGCAAAATAATTGATTTAACTAATTAAGCATTTAATTAAATGCAGTCAAATGCTATTAAATGCATGTCGGGTTCGGGGTATCACACTTATGCTGCACAACTTTTAACAATTCTTATTGCATGTTTCATGGTAGCCTAGCTTGTTTGATAACGAAGTATGAAACTAACAGCATGGGTTTGAGCCTTTGTGGGCACGGTAGGTTTACTTTTAGGGAAAATTTCATAGTTAGTCCCTATTGTTGGCACGTTTTTTTAATATAGTCCCTTATATTTTAAAAGACTCAAAAAGGTCCCTAATGTTTAACAAAGCCATTCGCAATGGTCTATCCCGTTAAAATCGGCGTCAACTCTAATAGAAAGTTAGTCATGTGCTCTGCACATGACCATAGGTAAGGGGGTAAAATTGAAAATTGAAAATTTAGTCCCAAATGTTATCCAAAAAATTCATTTTAATCCTTAATGTTTACAAAAGATGTCCAAATTAGTCCCTAATGTTCAGACAGTTCGATTGAGTCCCCAATGTTTTCAAAAAATTTGATCTGGTCCCCAATGTTTGGAAAGTGCAATCTAGTCCCCGATGTTTGGAAAGTGCGATCTAGTCCCTAATGTTTGGAAAGTTCGATCTGGTCCCCAATGTTTAAAAAGTTCGATTTGGTCCCTATTGTTTTTGAAATAATTCAACCCGGTTCCCATTGTTTTAGAATAATTTGAGCTGGTCCTTATTGCTATTCCAAAAAATGATGGTTTTTTTGGTTTTTGTTTTGGTCATAAAAAAATAATGGGTTTCACACATGAAAAAATTACATCAACTACTTAAAATACCAAAAAAGAAATATAATGAACAAACCTCCCAACTATCATAACTGGACCTTTATTTGACCCAAAAAAAAAAAAATACTTAACTAAAAAAAATTATGAAACAAAAAATTTAAATTGCCAAAAATTGCAACAACTACATATACATCAAAATTGTGATTACTACTAAGAATGCAAATAAAATAATAATAACAATGAACAAACCATTTCAATAAGTATAATAATTGAACATTTGACAAAAAAAAAACTAACTGAACCTCAAAGAAAATGGAATATCAAACTCAAAATTTCAAAAGCGAAATGAAATAACCATTCATTCCATTTAACATAATCAGGATCCATATTTGTCCATATCTTATCACAACTTCAACTATATTGTGATAAAAAAAACTAACCAAAAAACTTGTGCCCTGCATCACAAAGTATTCACATCACAGCTTCAACTACATTGTGATAAAAAAAAAATTATCCAAAAACCCGTGCCCTGTATCATTAAGTAACTTATCACAGCTTCAACTACATTGTGATAAAAAATTATCCAAAAACCCGTGCGTTGTATCATTAAGCAATTTATTACATCTTCAACTACACTGTGATCAAAAACTATCCAAAAACATATGCACAACCTCCTTTTTTCAACTAACTTCAAAAACTATCTAAAAACTATGCATATATCCCCCTGTACATAACTTTAAAGTCAAAAGCTTGCAGTGTACTTCATCTCATTCACAAAAACCAGCCATTTACACAAAGAGGGGCTACCTCTTTGACCAAAAAACTAGGCAACCTCTTATTAAATATCTACACAATAAATCATACCCAAAACCGAGAGAAAATATCTAGGGCTTCTTGGGTACCATCTCTAATAAACTGATTCATCAAAGCTGAAGTTGTTGGGCTTAATTGTGATCCTTGGGTTAGAGCATCTGGAAGTGGAGCATCCGGGATTAGTACATCTATGGCACGTGCATTAGGGACTAGTGCATTTGGCATTGGTGCATTTGGGACTATTGCATATGAAATTGGTCCATTATTCTCAGTATCGATAGCCTACACCAAGAAGTATAGTTAGTATAAGATAAGAATGTGTAAAACAAATATAAGTTACTATATTAGATACAAGTGTTATTTACATGTTGAATAGTTCTTCTTGGTGGTCTAAAGTTGATTCTCCTTCTTGGATTGCTAATTATCATCCCTTGGTTGTTGTTGCTGATGCTCTTTCCCCTAATCTCATGGCCCTTTGAACATAAGTTGAACCCCCTCTCAAGCCCATGGCTTCCTAAACTGATGGACATTCTCTCAACCCCTTTGCTTTAGCGGAGTCCTCTTCCCAAAACACCTTCCATGCCTTCTTTCACACCCCTTCTTGAAAGGACCATCCCATAGATCATGGAGATAACATAGCTAATAACCAAGAAAGTTCCATGGCTAGAATTTCAAAATTTTATATAACAAAGCTATGTACATCTATGAACCCTAGCCTTGATTTCATATGATTAACAAGGTACAATCACATATAGACATATATATATATATATATATATATATATATATATATATATGTAATGCAAAAGGATAAACAAGGTATACCTCTTGTAGATCTTAGCAAATGAGATGAAGGATTCAAGTTCAAGCTTTGACAAAACCTCCTACAAGTGCAAGAGCCCTAGGTTGTCTACACAAGCTTGAATGTGTTTCCTTGATCACCCAAGATGTTGTGCTAACTTTCTTGGTGATGTTGGATGAGCAAGAAAAAGATGAAGAGCAAAACAAAATTTTCTCCTTTCCCTTTTCTATGTTGGTCGAAAATCTCAAGCAAGCAAGAGAGATGATAATATCTTGTGTGTTGTATATAATGTGTATTATGTGTATATGTGTGTGTATCACCTTTTTTGCTAGACAATAGTTAGTGGTTTATGACACAATCCCACTAACTCAACAAGCAATTCAAAATTGGTCATTGATCTTGTCTTGCACAATCCTAGCCATTCAATTCAACAACCAAAAGTCAAGGAGGTGATGTGGAGCTCTCTTAGCCAAGCATTTGACATCTTTCACTTTATGAGATATATATATACTTAATTAATCTTAAAGTGGTACAATTAATTTAACCTAATCACAATTTGTTTAAATTAAGGAACAACTTTTCGTAATTGTACTTTGACCCCAACACTTATAATAATTACACAATCAGCCCATAACAAATTAATGGCCCACATTAACAACATACCTCAACCAATCATAAGCTTATCCGAAACATATTCATTTACACTTTATTGTGTGTGACTCTATAAATACACCGCCAAATAGTAATGAAGGAATATTAAACGACTTTAATATATTTCGGGAATATCTCAACTATTCCCAAAATACCCTCATGTTTTAGAGTGACGTCTAGCAATGTATCAAGACAATTTATATAGCAACGAAGTCAAACAGGTGAATCTATTTATAGTCGTGAATTAACGTACTGTCTTATCCTTCTATTAACATATCCCGATCGAGCAAAGACCACGTAATGATTAAGTCTATATACTCGATAACAATGCAAACATCTAATAGATGGAATGAGAAATGACATCCATGGAAACGTTTTTCCATCTTTTATGCCCTGACCAGGGACTTCCTCATTCTACAACCAAAATTAGATCGCATAGGATATTGCATCACGACAGAGGTTAATAGATCCTTTCTCGAAAATTATCTATCAACCACTATACCGAAAAAGAATATGCAAGTGGTAGTAACTCATCTTGACAAATCAAAGATGAGCATTGTCCAAGTACTAGTATTAAATTTCCGATATATGTTACAGTCATAATATCTCAAGTCTAAAGATAACGTGTACATTCGCAACGAACAACGAGCTATTAATCTGAAATCATGTAGCTTGTTATTCACGTCACATTCAATGATCTATTCAACTAATAATCATTCACATGATTGCTAATTGCATCATATGTTGTTATAGCTTATGGCTCACTATCCTTTATCATTAATATCCAATATCAATCAAAGGTAACAATCCATGTGATAGTCCATAATAGATTATTTTTGTCTCAATCAAATAATCTAAGGACTATGAATAACTTTAGATATTCTTCATAAATAAAAAAGAATATGCCAAGATATTCTAAACAACTTTTAGAATATATTTCCTTTATGAAGATAACAGGGGACACATTCATATAATTGAAAGCGGAGAATATGAATACCATTAAAATGCCATTGATTGATAAAACAAGTTTACATTAAAATGCCCAAGATAGGTCATCAAACTACATAGCATTAGGGCATACCACTAACAATCTCCCACTTGCACTAATGCCATAATATATAGTGCTAACGCATCATACTATGGGATTGCGTCCCCATCTTCTCAAGATGATAATCTAGTTGTGACTGACTCAAAGCTTTAGTGAGTGGATCAGCTACATTATCCGCAACAGGTACTTTCTGCAAGCTTATATCCTTACGAGCAACAATCTCTTAGATAATATGAAACTTCATTTCAATATGTTTGGATTTCTGGTGAGATATTGGTTCCTTGGCTTGTGCTATAGCCCCATTGTTGTCACAATACAAAGGTATTAGAAACTCAATGGATGGAACCACTTCAAGTTAAGAAGTTCTTGATCCAAACCACTTCCTTTGCAGTATTGCATACAGTAGTGTATTTTGCTTCTGTAGTGGAATCAACAATCACAGGCTGTTTGGAACTTTTTCAACTGACTGCTCATCCATTACAAATAAATACAAACCCAGATGTAGACTTTTTATCATCTCTATCAGATTAAAAATCTGAATTAGTGTATCTGTCCATACGGAGTTCACCGCCTCCATTGACTAAAACCAAATCCTTAGTTCTTCTCAAGTACTTAAAGATGTGTTTTACTGCTATCCAGTGACCTTCACCTGATCAGACTGATATCTGCTCGTAACACTTACAACATAAGCAAGATCAGGCCGTGTACATAGCATGGCATACATAAGACTACCTATGACGAAAGCATACGGTATTTTTTCATGCGTTGACGTTCAACATCGATTTTTGGAGACATTTCTTTAGAAAGATGCACACCGTGCCTTATAGGCAAGAAACCTTTCTTAGAACTCTCCATCTTGAATTTATTCAAGATCCTGTCTATGTACATGTTTTGGGATAAGCCAATTAATCTTTTCGTTCTATCCCTATAGACACGAATTCCTAAGATGTAATTGGCTTCTCCAAAATCCTTCATGGAGAATTTATTGCTCAACCAAACCTTTGTAGTCATCATATGACCCGTGTCATTACCCATGATCAGTATATCGTCCACATACAAGATAAGGAAAGTGATTGCACTCCTACTAACCTTCTTGTATACATAGGGTTCATCATTATTTATAATGAAACCAAACTCTTTGACCTCATTATTAAATCTGATGTTCCAAGAACGAGAAGCTTGTTTGAGACCATAGATCGATCTCTTAAGCTTGCATACTTTATGACCTTCAGATTCAAAACCTTCGGGCTGCTCCATATAAATATCTTCATCAAGATATCCATTAAGGAACGCAGTTTTGACATCCATATGCCAAATATCATAATCATAGTATGCAACGATTGCAAGCATTATGCAAATGGAATTAAGCATAGCTACTGGTGAAAAAGTCTCGTCATAATCAATCCTTTGTTTATTTACGATAACCTTTAGCAACCAGTCTAGCTTTAAAAGTCTCTACTTTTCCATCAACCCCTAGTTTTCTCTTGGATACCCATTTGCATCCTATAGGTACAATACCTTCAGGAGGGTCTACTAAGGTCCAAACGTCATTGGAGTACATGGAATCCATTTCGACCTGCATCGCTAGTCTCCACTTCTCAGAGTCGATATCATGTATCGTATCATCATAGGTAGTAGGATCATCAATATGATCATTATCCCCAACAATAAACAATTTTTGCACTTCCACAAGAAGATAACCATATCTTTCAGGAGGATGGGATACCCTACTAGTCCTATGAGGTACCTGTGTTGTAATCTGCTATGGATTCTGTTGAACTGTTTCAGAATCTTGATTTGGGTCACCTTGTGGTTCGGAGGACAATTCCTCTATTTCTACTTTTCTCCTAATGCCTCCTTCTTGAATAAACTCTTTTTCAAGAAAGACAACATCACGATTGATCAAAATTATTTGATCACTAGGAAAATAAAAATAATATCCTTTAGTTTCCTTAGGATATCCCACTAAACGTCCTTTATCAGATTTAGCTTCCAACTTGTCCGTTTTGAGTTTCTTAACAAAACAAGGACAACCCCAAATCTTAATATGATTAAGATTTGGTTTCCTACCAACCCATAACTCATATGGTTTAGTAGGAACAACTTTAGATACAACTCTGTTCAATAGATATATGGTTGTAAGAAGGGCATAACCCCACAATGAAATGAGGACATTAGTATAACTGATCATAGATCGCACCATATCCATTAATGTACGATTTTTACGTTTAGACACCCCATGTAATTGTGGTGTGGCCGGTGGTGTTGTTTGTGATGTTATACCAACTTCCTTGAGATAATCAAGAAATTTGATACTCAAGTATTCACCTCTACGATCTAATCGTAAGGTTTTAATCCTTTTTCCCAATTGGTTTTCTACTTCAGCCTTAAACTCTTTGAACTTTTTAAAAGCTTCAGAGTTATACTTCATCAAGTATACATAACCATACCGTGAATAATCATCAGTAAAAGTTATGAAATAGTTATAACCACCTCGAGCCATTTCTTTATACGGTCCACATACATCAGTATGTATTAATCCTAACAATTCTATACCTCTTACACCTTGTCCAATAAAAAGTGATTTGGTCATCTTTCCAAGAATACAAGATTCACAAGTAGGGTTAGGTTCAAATCCCAATGAACTAATCAGTTCATTTTGAGCCATCCATGCTAATCTTTTATCATTGATATGACCAAGCCTTAAGTGCCATAATTGTTTGGGATTAGTTTGGTTATCTTGATGACGTTTACTTTTTGAAGTAGTAGTTGTAGTAGATGTAACATGCATGCATTCATTGACATCAATATGATAAAGACAATTTACCAAAGTTGCCTTGCCAACATATTCATTACAATAATGAATATTACAACAATTGTTAACAAAGGAAAATTCGTAATTTTCATTGACCAGCTTTGGAATAGACACTATATTTCTTACAGCTTTTGGTACATACAAAACATCATCAAGATGCAAGACTTGCCCAGTAGGCATATATACATCCATACTACCCTTAGCCAAGGCAGCAACATTTGCTCCGTTACCAACCTTCAAAATCACTTCACGCTTCCTAAGCGCAATCCTGTCATTTAGATTCTTTACGGAAATACAAACATGAGTTGTAGTACCAAAATCCAAAATCCAAGAAGTATAATCTTGACTAATAGAAAGATTAGTCTCAACTACAAACATAAAAGAAATTATACTTTTATCAACAACTACACTAGCTCGCTGCTCCTTCAACTGTTGAAGATACAAATGACATTTTCTTTTCCAATGACCTTCTTGTTTGTAGTAGAAATAGGTACCCTTAGATACCTTTTTCATTCTCTTCTTCTTACTAACACCTCTATGGCCTTAGGGCCAGAGTTTTTCTTCTTGTTGTTCTTCTTCTTCTTTTTCGGCTTGGATCCAGAAGATGAAGCAACAGTCAAGACGGACTCTTTCCCTTTGCCACCCTTTAACTATGACTGAGTAGTTTTTAACATGTTTAATAACTCAGACAAAGAACATTCAAGCTTGTTCATGTTGAAGTTGATAATAAATTGACTGAATAATGGTGGCAGAGACTTAAGGATCAAATCCGTCTGTAACTGACAATCCATCATAAAGTCAAACGCCTCAAGTTCAGTGATCAACGTGACCATCCTGAGGGTATGTTTGTTATCATCAGCACCTTCTTCCATACGTGTGCGGAACAATTCTTTTGATATCTCGTACCGTATAGTACGACCCTGTTCTCTATACAACTCCTGCAAATTGAGTATCATACTCTTAGCATAAGACATCTTCTCATGCTATTTTTGCAATTAGTTGCTCATCGATGCCATGATATATGCCTTTGCACGCATGTCATGTTCATGTCAAAGATCAAATGTCACTTGCTCAACTTCAGTAGCGCCTTTTAGGAGGGCATGAGGAGGGCCGTTTCTAGAACATATTCTAGCTTTTCCATACTTAGAACAATTTTTAAATTTTGAAACCAATCGACGAAGTTAGGTCTAGTTAAACGGTTAGAATCTAAAATGTGAGCTAGTGGGTTTGCAACAAAAGCCATTATATAAGCTGCAAGAAAATAAATAATGCAAAAAATAAGATTACAAGTAATGTAAACAAGTAATAAACTACTTAATCATGGACTAAAATTAAATAGTATATCCCACTAATCTTTATCGAATCCCATACTCCTTAAATGAGAAAACGTGAATCTAATTAAAGACTCCATAGTAGGATGACCAATATTCTCTTAAGGATAATATCTCTCAGCTTTCGTGCATGATTGAAAAAGCACTTTAAGAGTTAACAACCATTGTTATCTATATCACTATATAGGACTTGGTCAATTTAGCCCCTAAATCACTTTAATCTCAGCTTTCGTGCATTATTGATTTAGTGATCTAGTTAGAATAAGCCTACCATCTCTATGAATGCGACAATTTGAATCCTATGACCTCAACTTTAGTGTATTATTGGCCACACGATATTGGAGCATCAAAACATCTCTATGTTAACTAGGCATACATAAGACTTATCATGAACTACATCTTTCTACCTTTGGGTTAGACAAGACATAATCATTTTAAGTTAATATAGCTTAAGATGGTGGAGGGCTACAATAAAACTCTTTTTACCGCTTTACAATCTAATATGAGTTTGCACATAGGAAGATTTTTAGTTAATAAAGATCTCGGTTATACATACAAGTTCATTTAAAAGCCAACATCACATATAAGCAATTAAACAAGCATATATGCAACAACATAAAACATGGAGGATCATGGAGTTAGTGCTAGGAAACCAAGCCTAGAATATCCAAAACAAGCACATCAAGAATGCCTTCAATGGTTTTGACTTCTCGATTTCACCAACACTTCGAAGACCTCCAACTCCTTGGAAAACTTCTACTTCTTTGCAAAACCTCTTTGTAGTTTACAACAAGTTGCCTCACTACAAAATGCTCTCTTGCAACAATAATAAAATGAGATTTATGCCTCATTTACAAGCCAATGAATGAAAGAATAATTATTACATAGCCATCCAATGAGATATAAACATTCATCATCCAATAAGCCAAGTCCATGATCCACTCATTAATCACAATTGAATATCATTCAATATAAGTTCATAAAGCATTCATAATGCATCAACATACAACAATTAATCAAAGCTAAAATGAACACATAGCACATAAGATCTAGTTTACTTCTAATTTCAAACTTTTAACCTTAAATATCTCATATCTAACAATTAAAGAGAATCATAAATATGAATTGAAGTCATTGTTTTGCATATCATATCATATATATATGCATCACTATAAACAATACATATTTAATCTCAAAACAAGGCTCAAAGACAACATATTTGCTCATGTCAGTCAAGCCACTCGACTGACTTACCCATAAAAAGTCATTTTGAGCAAAGTTCTTGGCTTCCATTTGCATTTGTCCAATATGAAATTAATATGGACAAAAGTTGTTATATCTCATATAAACACAAATTAAACACCAACTCCAAACATCAAATGTTGTATTGACATCATATCTCATATAGTCAATATAACCTTTTAGTGTTCAAAGCATAGAAACAAACAAACAACCATGTAAACATATGAAGACCAAGCATGGCTCTGATACCACTTGAAAGGACCATCTCATAGATCATGGAGATAACATAGCTAATAACAAAGAAAGTTCCATGGCTAGAATTTCAAAAATTTCTATAACAAAGCTATGTACAATCATGAACCCTAATCTTGATTTCATATGATTAACAAGGTACAATCACATATATACGTATATATATATGTAAAGCAAAAGGATAAACAAGGTATACCCCTTGTAGATCTTAGCAAAAGAGATGAAGGATTCAAGTTCAAGCTTTGACAAAACCTCCCACAAGTGCAAGAGCTCTAGGTTGTCCACACAAGCTTGAATGTGCTTCCTTGATTACCCAAGATGTTGTGCTAGCTTTCTTGGTGATATTGGATGAGCAAGAAAAAGATGAAGAGCAAAACAAAATTTTCTCCTTTCCCTTTTCTATGTTGGCCAAAAATCTCAAGCAAGCAAGAGAGAGGATAATATCTTGTGTGTTGTATATAATGTGTATTATGTGTGTATGTGTATGTATCACCTTTTGCTAGACAATAGATAGTGGTTTATGACACAATCCCACTAACTCAATAGGTAATTCAAAATTGGCCATTGATCTTGTCTTGCACAATCCTAGCCATTCAATTCAACAACCAAAAGTCAAGGAGGTGATGTGGAGCTCTCCTAGCCAAGCATTTGGCATATTTCACTTTATGAGATTAATATACACACACACACACACACACACACACACACACACACACACACACACACACACACACACACACACACACACACACACACACACATATATATATATATATATATATATATATACACTTAATTAATCTTAAAGTGGTACAATTAATTTAACCTTATCACAATTAGTTTAAATTAAGGAAACAACTTTTTGTAATTACACTTTGACCCCAACACTTATAATAATTACACAATCGGCCCATAATAAATTAATGGCCCATATTAACAACATACCTTAACCAATCATAAGCTTATCCGAAACATATTCATTTACGCTTTATTGTGTGTGACTCTCTAAATCCACCGCCAAATAGCAATGAAGTAATATTAAACGACTTTAATATATTTCGGAAATATCTTCACTATTCCCAAAATACCCTCACGTTCTAGAGTGACGTCTAGCAACGTATCAAGACAATTTATATAGTAACGAAGTCAAACAAGTAAATCTATTTATAGTCGTGAATTAACGTACAGTCTTATCCTTCTATTAACATATCCCGATCGAGCAAAGACCATAAAACGATTAAGTCTATATACTCGATAATGATGCAAACATCTAATAGGTGGAATGAGAGATGACATCCATGGAAACGCTTTTCCATCTTTTATGCCCTGGCCAGGGACTTCCTTATTCTACAACCGAAATTAGATAGCATAGGATATCGCCTTACGACAGAGGTTAATAGATCATTTCTCGAAAATTACCTATCAACCACTATACCAAAAAAGAATATGCAAATGGCCGTAACTCATCTTGACAAATCAAAGATGAGCATTGTCCAAGTACTAGTATTAAATTTCCTATATATGTTACAGCTGTAATATCTCAAGTCTAAAGATAATGTATACATTCGCAACGAACAACGAGCTATTAATCTGAAATCATGTAGCTTATTATTCACGTCACATTCAATGATCTATTCAACTAATAATCATTCACATGATTTCTAATTGCATCTTATGCTGTTATAGCTTATGGCTCACTATCCTTTATCATTAATATCCAATATCAATCAAAGGTAACAATCCATGTGATAGTCCATAATAGATTATTTTTGTCTCAGTCAAATAATCTAAGGACTATGAATAACTTTAGATATTCTTCATAAATAAAAAGGAATATGCCAAGATATTCTAAACAACTTTTAGAATATATTTCCTTTATGAAGATATTAGGGGACACATTCATATAATTGAAAGCGGAGAATATGAATATCATTAAAATGTCATTGATTGATAAAAACAAGTTTACATTAAAATGCCCAAGATAGGTCATCAAACTACATAGCATTAGGGTATATCACTAACACTTCTACCCTGGTTCTTTCCATTCCTTATGACATCAACTCTACCTGGTTGTTGAAGGATGTGGATTCTTAGGCATCTAGATATTTAATTTTAGTTTACATGCGGAATCTATAAACAATAAATACCAGCCACATAATTCACCCAAGAACTCATGAAATCATGCATAAAACATTCAACAAAAACCAATATCGTGTACTAATAAAGTGGGAGTATGATTATTACCTTTTGTGTTGGCTTGTATACATAACACACACACGAGTTCTATTGGAATGTGGCTGGAAAGAATCCTCTAAGCAATGAGAAGACCTCTAAGGCACGAGCACTCCCAATCTTCTCTCCTATTCCACGTCCCTTGTGATTGGCAATGAAAATTGTAGAATTTTCATCTCTGCCTTTCTTAATGGCTTTTGGTTGTGTATGTGTATATAACTAGGTGTGTGTCACGTGTCATCTGTGGTGTATGTAGGTTGCCCATCTGTTTATAGATGCTGGTTAGGATATAGAGATAGAGTATTCTAGTTAAAGTAGATAAGTATCTCTTAATAAATCAAGATAGTTATTTTTATCCTAACAAACTCTATCCATACATGATCAGGATAGAGTATCCTAGTTAGAGTAGATAACTACCTCTTGATTTCTTTATCAATTATCTTAGAGATAATTTATATTATCTCACAATTAATAAATCAAGATAATTATCTCTACTAACAGACTCTATCCACACGCCTACACATGTCAACCACACGCAGGAGTGTGCCTGGCATACACTGTTAAGACATCATTAGATAGGACAAACATTCTTGTCTTAAGAGTGTCTCTTATCCAAATGTCTTAAACTTCATAATTGAGCCGCTTGTTCCCAAATAGGAAACCACGCTCAATTAGCACACAAACACCAAGTTAAGAAAGCTGCAAATTACCATAAAAGAAAGTGGCTAGGAGAGGGACCCGAATACATAGTTGATATGGCTATAAAATGACCAAAATACCTATGCTAGACACTAACAATATTTTGACCATTTTAATCTTAACTTATTCTACTAAAGAGTTAGAGTTGCACTCCATGACAACTAATAAACTTCCGAGAGAGGTTTATAGTGTTTGACCTACTAAGCAAAATGACTGAAATGCCCCTCTATGTTTTCAACCGCAATCAAGAGTAGGTCCTGAATTCGTACTATTATCCTACATTGATTATATCTATACCTTGGACCTTTATCTTTCATATAATCACTACCCAGATACTAACCCTTGTTTTTTGGAGCGACCCACAAGTCTAGTATCCAATATAGCCCGAGTTATATTACTAAACGCTTAATTTTTGGATGATCACATAGATAACTCCAAGCAAATAGCTCACTATCACTTAAGATAACATAGAATCATGACTCATATGTATGCCACCTAATGGATCTAGTCTATTTGTCCAAAACACCGAGTTGTTGACCCTATTATAAGATCTCATCCATAGTGAATCAAAACACATGTCCTAGGATCTATTGATACATCCACATATGCCCATGATATAAAGTATTGGTCACTTGGTAGCTTAAAATGCTTTTAGTTCTCTGACAATAATAGTAATGTCACTGAGATTACATCTATTGTAGTCCCGTTCAGTGCATTAATGAGAGCAGTCCGGAAAGCCCCTTCAATGACCAAAGGTAAGTCATCCTACTAAATAGGAGACTCTCTCATTATAACCTTACCATAGAAAAGTGTCCAGCTTTACTATTCAGTTATGAACTTATAATTTTAATGCAAGCCTCATAGCATAGACCTTCTGTGCGGATCATCACGCACCTATGCTATTCATTTGTACCAAGGACCTTTTGCATACAATTATATATCAAATAATAGAAAGAATATATCATGCTCATAATGAATACACTAAATTATTAACTTACTAATATCCAATATATTGAGATATCTTAGTATTAGTGGTTTTTAGGGTATCCAATCCCAACATACTCCCACTTGCACTAACAAGCACTACCACTATCCTGATCCAACTCCTGTAGCCCCTACAATAGTATTAAATACCCTCTCGGTAAAGGTCGTGCATTCGTACTATCATCCTATCTTGATTATATCTATACCTTGGACCTTTATGTTTCATATAATCACCACCCAAATACTATACCCTTGTTCTTGTGAGCGACCCACAAGCCTAGTGTCCAATATAGCCAGAGCTATATTAGTAAGTGCTTAGTTTTTGGATAATCACATAGATAACTCCAAGCGAGTAGCTCACTATCACTTAAGATAGCATAGAATCATGACTCATATGCATGTCACCTAATGGATCTAGTCCATATGTCCAAAACACCAAGTTGTTGACCCTATTATAAGATCTCACTCATAGTGAATCAAAACACATGTCCTAGGATCCATTGATACATCCATATATGTCCATGATATAGAGCATTGGTCACTTAATAGATTAAGATGCTTTTAGTTCTCTGACAATGATAGTAATGTCACTGAAATTGCATCTATTGTAGTCTCGTTCAATGCATTCACATGCATTAATGAGAGTAGTCCGGAAAATCCCTCCAATGACCAAAGGTAAGTCATTATACCAAATAAGAGACTCTCTCATTATAACCTTACCATAACAAAGTGCCCAGCTTTACTATTCAGTTATGAACTTATAATTTTGATGCAAGCCTCATAGCATAAACCTTTTGTGCGAATCACCATGCACCTATGCTATTCACTCGTATCAAGGACCTTTTGCATACAATTATATATCAAATAATAGAGAGAATATATCATGCTTGTGATACCCCAGACCTAGCATGTAGTGATTAGTGTCTATTTGCATATATTTATGTGTTAATTTAATTGATTGGTTGAATTTAAGTGTTTATTTTAACTTTATATATATATATTTAGTAACTTTACTTTTAGAATTTCTTTAAATGTGTAATTAGCAATTAATTAAATTATATAAATTCTTAATCTCTTATTTTGTTATTTGTAAAATGTGATGTTACTTTTTTATATCTAATAAATTAGTTTTCATCATTTTAAAATAAGCCCAAGTCCGTGGTGATTTTTGAAGTACGTTATTTTTTAAATTTCAAATTTTATTTTCATTATATGTTTATTTTCATGCATACATTCATAATTTTTATGTGTATGGTATTTCGGGAAAGTTGGTAGAAAATTGATTAGTATAACAAAGAATAGTGTTCGGGGTGTAAAATTTGACTATTTTATTTTTCAAAATTTATATTTTTCCTTTATTACTTATCTTATTAGACATATTTCGTCCATTGGAACTATATGCATAACATGTCGAGAACGTGAGATATAAAAATATTAGTGTCCTGAATAAATAGTATTACAAAATAATAGTAACTTTTTGTAAAATTTTTATTTGGGCCCTTAGAAATTTTAGCTAACCTTGGACCTTTGGTTACCATTTTAATTAATTCAACTAAGCCCATTTAGCAAGCCCAAGCCCATTGTAAGTCATTAGTTAGCTTTTATTAGTTATTTGAAGACCAAAAATCAAAAACAAAAAAAAAAGAGGAGAAAAGCTGAAAACACTGTAGCAAATCCGAAAATGGCATAGGAGGAGAATTTCTTCATCAAACATTATAGTTGAGCTCTTGGCTTAGTCTAAGAGGAGATTGGAGCATTAGGGGGCATCTACAACTTGTCTTCATCTTCAATATTGTGAGGGAATTGCATATTTCACAATTTTAAAGTTGATGCATATATATTGAATTTCTTGTCTTGTTGAATTTAGCTATTTTGCTTGTTATAAATGTTTGTTATATGATCTTTGAAGCATATAGAACTCTCTTTTGGAGCTTGGTTGCAATTGTAATAGTTTGATTTTGAGAATCAAAGTTGTAGGCGAAGGTGAATAGTGAAATCCGAAAATTTAAGGTTTTTGATATAATTTGTTATTTAGCTTGAATTGAGACTTCAAATAGATGCTCTAGGCCCTAGTGAAGCTAGTTGAAAAGCCACGTGAAGTTGAATCAACTGAAACTGAGCTAAATTGCGTAATTAGTCGACTTTAAGAAGAGGACTTTTCTCGTTGTACAATCCGGGTACATTTGGGTTATGATTTGGGTATCCTTGGGGTATGGAAGCACTATTGGTGCTTTCGTTATGCAAAATTGGGGTTCGGATAGTATAGTTGTAGTTAAAACTCGCTTGGGGCCTTCCCGAACTTTTGTTTCTAAAACAGGGTTTTATAATCTTATTAGGTGTCTTTTGGCTTAACTAGGAATGTAGTATGATTAAAATATGGTTTGGTAACCTTGATGCGCACTTAGGAGAAGAAAATATTGGTTAAAAAAATGAAGAATCAACCTAGGCCTTTACATTTTGCATGTTTTAGTCTTTGAATGTGAGGGAATCATCTTATATGTATTTTATTTTGATTATATTGCTATATTTGTGCATGATTTGTTAGTTTCACAAGTAGTTGTTGATTTTCTATCTATGAACAAAATTGTAGACTAGATGTTTGTTTAAAGCCTTCAATAAAGTGTAAATACTAAGTAATGGCAAAAAGTAGCTAAAAGTGTAGTATGCAAAATGAGCAAATATCTGGACAGCCTACTGCCCGTGAGTTCTAGAGCCATTTTGACATAGTAAACATGCTCGAAACTTAACGAAATTTTTATAGAAGCTAGATTAGGAAGTTTAGAGAAAATGTTGATTTCTAAGGCTTAGGCTAATTCAAACGTTTTGATCATCCGATTTAGCAATTTCAGAAATGTATCTGAAAATTCGCTGAAGCAGGGCAGTTTGCGCAGTTGCACGAGTAAGGTCCTAACTTGTGGAATTTAGATCGGAATTGAGTTCTGCTTGAGGCTAAAATTAACTACACTCGAAGAACTTTCTTTCTATTTCAAGATCAGAGGATTTGGAGATCAATAGATTAGGTTACGGATTTGATAAAGTTAGCTTCTGCTAGAAAACTTAGACTGTTTTCATTAATTTGTTATTTGTATAGTCCATTGTTGTTGCTAAATAGTTAAATTGTGAGTTTTGCCAAGGTATAATGTTATTTGGTGCACACTTAGGAAGGCTAATAAAGATATTTGGGAGAATGTGCTTAAAGCTCTTGAACCCTACATGCAAGGTTAATTGCAAAATGGATGATAAAGCATATTCTTGTGAAGTAAACTTGTCAGAATGCTAGATAAGTTAACCACGAAGATCTCGTATCGGTTGAACTGTAATTGATTCTAGGTTGTTCATAATTATGAATTCTAGTTAAATTGCTTCTAACTTGGACTGTTTACTTCATGTACGTGCTAAGTAATGTTTTACTTGTATTGTGTTATGCTAGTTTAAAGGCTAAGTGTTATATTTATATGAGTAGGCTAAGGTTGCACATTTGAGCTAATTCAAGGAGATTTGGAGTGAATCTAAGCGATTATCTTACATAATTAGTCTAATCCAAGGTGAGGGAGTTACATTCTTTTGTGCATCTTAATTTGTTTTACTGTTCATGAATTGTATAGTTTAATATAATTGCTTATAATTACGTATACTTTGATATGAATAGACTAAATATACACTTGTCTTTTATTTATATTGTTATATGGCTTATTTATTGTAAACTACGTGCAAGGGCAACCTACTTTGTTGTCCTTCATTTATGTGATTCTTGAATTATATTGCCATTGCTTGAATTATTGTGATCGATTATCGGGTTGCGCAACATTTTCGAACATGGTAGTGTCGAGAAACACGGGCGGCATCGGGCTTGCCGTGCTCCCTCGACTACAATGGTGCCTATTCCCGTCTCGCTGAGGCATACTCTACTGCCCCAGAGGCATGGTTCACCTGTTGGGCATGGACTTACCTCAGGAGAATGGGTCATAGGATCGAGATTTATCCGGATTATCACAACTTGTTGGTGTATGGGTTTGCCGACACTTGCGTGAAGTTCGTGGCTGGTGGTTCGAGTTTGAAGAGTTGAAGTGGAACTGTATCCTTTTTAATGTGGTTAACTACTTGCTATTTAATCTTGTTGTTTATGTTATATATGTGATTTCTTGTATCTGCATATCACAATACACGCTCAGTATGTTGCATCACCTCCCTCACTGAGTAACCTAGTTACTCATTCCTCATTTCAATATATTTCAGGAAAAGCTGAAGATTGGATTGCCTCCTATGTGACCTGCTTGCTCTATTAGTGTGTAAAACATGGAAGAATGTGATCATGATATACTTGTATTGTATTTGAGACTTTGTGTCCATGTATGTATTTATGTTATATCAAGGAATGTAATATTAAAGTTTTAGTTCGGTTGATGATTAGGTACTAGTGGGCTTGTAATATCTTCTATTTGTTTTACTTTATTACTTAGTAGTGCATGCTTGTGTGGACGATGAAGACTAATTAGTTGGTTGGACACAAATTATAAGAAAGCTTGATTGATAGTATAGAGTGGTATGATAAGTGGAATAAAAAGATAGAACTTCAATAAATTTAATTTTGCATGCTTGTGTGATATGATGTGGGATTCCAAGGCTCGAATGTCCTTGAGGAGCTGGTTGACTTTATAAATCTTGAAAGTTAGGTTGTGTGAATTGTTGATTGTGATTCAGGATTTATATATGACTGTTGGCAGGTTTCTAGATAGACCTACATATAGGGGAAACTCCGTCCGTTTCTCTAAAATTTTGTGTCCGGGTTTGGATTTAGGTGAGAATAGTATGATAAATAGGAGTCCCGGTCTCGTGAGGGATCGGGGCGTTACAATGCTCATGATGAATACACTGAATTATTAACTAACTAATATCTAATATACTAAGATATCTTAGTGTTAGTGGTCTTTAGGGCATCCAATCCCAACAGTTGCTACTTTTCCATGAACACCACCACTACCTTTTCTACCCTGGTTGTTTTATCTCCCCTGAACACCATTACCAACTCTCACCTAGTTACTACCTTTCCCTTGAATAATGCCACATCTGCCTTGCTTACTTCCTCTTACCTGCACACCACCAGCTTTGTCTTAGTTATTTCCTCTTACATGGACACCACCACTTCCTCTTCCCTGGATACTTTTTCTCCATTGAACACCACTACCTCTGCCATGGATCAAAACCCATCTATTTTGGCTCATTTCTCTCCCCTGAACGCCAACTATTCCCTAGCTATTACCACCTTGTCTGCTGCCCTATCTATCGTGTCTACCACCTCCTCTATTCTAAATGTTCCCTCTTTATAGAATCCCCCATCTGCCTTCATTACTCCCTTTCTCCATACTCTATTAGCTGTTACCCCTACTTTGTTGGCTAACCTCCCTACCACCTCTATCACTTAAATTAACTCCTACATTTGTACCACCTACAACACTACCCTCACATTCATTAAATCCCTCTGTTGCGGCACTTAGATTTAAACTCTCACCTAAGCCAGTGCAGTGTTTTCCTAAACTCCTCGATAGAACTGAAAATTAGCCATTTTTTGAACTAAACATTAAGCATATCAATGCTTGCCCTAATCCTAGGGCATTCATCCTCACTACCTGAACTACTTAAACTGTCTATGTCATTTGACCAATCAAGTTATCCTCACCATTGTCTGGCTGCACATGTATATCCCCTAATCTATATTTGGCTCAAACGATTCATCATCATCACTCATTCCATAATCATTTTCATTGAACTCCACACCATATGATCCATCCCTTATATTTTCATGCCCTTCTTCATCAGTTCTCAAGCTCATATGCAACTGATCCGTTCTATCACCCTTAATCTGAACCTGACTAACAATATTTATACCAGCCTAAATCTGATTTTGAACAAGAATTTGATTTCGAATAACTTGGTCTAAATCTGTGTGTTCTAAGTAAACAACTACAATTCGATCAACAATTATGAACCTTAGAAAGCCCTGCACCTCATCATCAGTCTTTATATATCTACTTCCTCCTTCAAGTTGATTACCATACATATGCCAAACCATAACCTTCTCCTTTTTGTACCCAAGTTCCATTGCCATCTTTAATAGGTTATCTATCCTTATTAAATTTCCATTTACATTGTCAAAGTAATCAACTAGACCACCTACATACTTCATAATTGGTTTTTTCAAAAAGGCCCCACCATGATGCAACCTGATACTATATAATGTAACATCTGATCCAATATTTAACAATTAAAAAAATAAATAGTAAGAACATAAGCAATTGAGTAACAACTACTGGGAATTAGGACACATAACATCTAATTTAATATTTAACAAATAACGAAAATGAGCATTATGTAAATGCAACTAAACTTACAAATATGATGAGATTAGGCATATAATTAAGCATCAAGTAGATAAGGAATTCAATTTAAACAACTGGGAATTGGGAAAGGATATACATAAATAATTGTTTAGGAATTGGGATTATGGGTATACATAAGTAGTAAATTAGATAAATAATTAAATTGCAACTACAAGAAATTGGGATTATTTGTGGGACAGTGGCAAAAGCATTCTTGTCTGCTCTAAATAGACCATGCAAAATTGAAACTCTCTATAACTACAAGAAAAATATAGTCCCACAAATAACTAAAGACAAACAAAGGAAAAGAAATGTAATACCACATTCAGTTAGCTATTTTGAGAATAGAGAGCTCAAAAACTCAATCCTTGAAGCAAAATACTTTATTGGCATAAACTAAGCTTTCGTGTAGTTAAAAATCGAGCCTTTGATAAAGTCAATGCATTCCACACATTACAATGTTACCAATATCTAAACACAATCACATGTAGTTAAAGTTCCCATGCCCAACCAACACAATCAATTCGGGTTTAATTGAAAATTTAATATAAATTGAAAATTAGATTTCCAATTGAACCCAATTGAACAATTAGGGCTTAATCGAAACCCTAATTTCAAAAAAATTCAAATAAAAAATTCAAAAATTCAAATTCAAATTTTTAATGCCTTGGTGAACTGTTGACTAAACAGTGATTCATGTGCAATATTAATCCAGTGTAGCCTAGGTATTTGTAAAAAGGCTGAGAACCAAGTATATGGAAAATAGTGTAAAGACATTAATATGTACGAACTTGTACGAGGTTTGGTTGAATTAGGAAGGGAATAGGGTTGAAAAAGGTTAAACTAGGAGAAAATCTAAAAGAGATAGTACACATTGTATAGCAAGCTCTACGCCATTAGTGAAAATAAGAAAAACATTGTATTGATTGATTGTTTCTCAAAATTTCTCAAAGCACTTTCAGATACACCATTGTATTTCTCAATTTGGATCTGATACATTTTGTCTTCGGACAAGAAGTAAGAAAAAACAAATGTGAAAAAATAAGAAAAACATACCGTAAACAAGTGGATCTAATACATTTTGCCTTCGAACATAAGCCATGGATCACCGTTGGCTCCAAGATTCAAATTGTTTCCTTGAATCGGCGTTTAAAAACGATGTTGCAAGTGTCGTAACGACACCGTCGTCAACTCAAAATAATGGTTGGTGTGAAACTCAATGTTTAGAATTAGGGATTCAAATGGTAGAATTTGGTAGGTAAAGATTTAGAGATTAGGGTTTCAAAGTAGATTAGGACTGATTTTTTTTTTTTTTGTTGAACTTTGAAATGAAAGTTAAAGGCATCAATGAGTAAAGCAACCAAGAAGGGCATGCTCGTAATTTGACAAACTTTTTTAGGGTAGTTATGTCATTTTGTAACGATTTTGTTAGAGTTAACATTAATTTTAACGTGAGGGACCATTGTGAATGACTTTGTTAAACATTAGGGACCTTTTGGAGTCTTTTAAAACATTAGAGACAATATTAAAAAAACATGCCAACAATAAGGACTAATTGTAAAATTTCCCCTTTACTTTTATTTTATCAAAGAATAATTGAACCAAGCTAAATCTCGTATATTACATATTAGTTCGATCTTGGTAGCATGATGAGTCTAGCGCTGCTAGTTAAGGTCTTTTATGATATGACATAGGTCATTGGTTCGAATCTTTTGAGGCATGTTTCTTTATGGTTTAATTTTATCTTGTGAACCAGACTAAACAAGTTGAAATATAGAATATTTAGTCCAGGGTTTGTCACAAGTAATGCCTAGCTTTTCCGGTTAAAAGCATTGATTAAGATTCTATCCACGCGAGTTCAAAACTTGGAAGCAACATGCTTGTATGCTTGTATTTTAGAATTTTTCCTTTTCAACAGCTAGAGTAATATTATGTGGTCCACTGTGTCATAAATTAAGTTAGCCTTGCTGGTTAAGCATGAGTAAATGGTCATCAGCGCGTGAGTTTGATCCTTGTAGTAGTGAACATTTTTTTGCCTTTGATCAGTTAACCAGAAAATCAATTTGGGTCGTGTCGCTTGACATTTGGACAATATGGTTTTAACTTCACTATAAGAGATTAGATAGTCCAGTTGGTTAAGAGCATTTATATCCACTTAGTTTGTGCAGGTTCGAATCTTGATGGTTGTATGTAGAGAACATCATTTTTTTTAATATCTTTAGCAGCTGGGTATCTACTTCATTTATAAGTTCTCATTTGCCTCATAAATGAGCTAAGCGTAGCTACTACTTTACCAATGGGAGTTATTTCTTTTGGTTTTGGGTCTTGAAATTAAATAGCACAACTATACATTACTTAGTTTTAGAAGGAATGACCTTGGTTGGCTAGAGTGACTTTATTGTAAACTAAGTATTGTGAAATCATGTAAAACCAAACAACACCTTATTTTAAGTGGGAAGAGAAATATTTGGTTAGAGGATATTTACTAAAATGCTAATAGTGTAACCTTTTACACATACCAAACAAAGCCCTTATCATTTTTTGCTTGAAAATAAGCTTAATTGTTTTCTCTCCTTATTGAAATATTATATTGTGTACATAATTTTCCATGGTACTACTGAATTGTGGCCAAATGAATTGGGATTGATTTTAAATCATTTTGGGCCTCTTAGTTTAATAAAAAAAATTGTGATATTCCTCAATTCAACTTAGAATTTTATGTACTTTCTCTATTTATATTTTACGTGCATAAGATGTGCTCTACTAATTTTATATATAATTTGTTCAAGTTTATTGTAGAATACAATTTTATAGTGATCGTAGAGACACATTATATTGAAATGTTTCATATTATGTGATCAATTACATGCATGATAGTTTCATTTATATTAGGCACTAATTTTTCCAATTAGTTGACAGCATAGGTTTGATTGGACGAAATTCACGAAAGTGACTAGTCTAATTAAATCTATGGCTTTTCTCATATTGGTTGAGAAACTACTATGGTAAAGTGCTCAATGATTACCCAAAGTATGGGTCGAGATTATACTATTGTTAGGGAGTTCAATTGCCCAAAGGTGATTGATCTTTTCTTTCAGTAGAATGATCTCATTGACGCTTTATGTTAAAAGGGTACCTATTTAAATGTTATGTTTCCTGCTCAAAGGTGGGGGATATAATAATATGTCTGGGTTCTTTAGTTTGAAGGGCTTATTTTGTAATAGAACATGTATACCTATTATTTATTGACATTGCATTTTTTCCTTGAACAATTTCTCTTGCTTTAAATAATGTGAGCACTTGAATAGTCAAAATTTTACTAAGTTGAAGGTACACATTAAGTTGATCCTCGGGATAGTTGATCTTGACTTAGCCTTGGATTCTGATGCACTTACTACTTTAACTTATTGGAATAGTTATGAGGGAAACACAAATGTTATATGCGTTGGGATCTAATGGGTGAACTTATGATTATGAAATATGATAAGTAAGGTGGTTTAGGGATTATGCACTTAATAGCTTACCTTATGAGTTTTCTCACATAAAGTTTTCCTATTACGCCCAAAGGGCACGTGGACTATTAGACTTGATTAATCAGTGTATTGTTGAGGAAAACAAAGTTAAGAGTAAAATCCGGAGGTTATATTGCTTGTTTCCAACCCTAAGGACTATTCTGATAAGGCTAGTACCTCAAAATTTAAGGGTCATGCTCCTAAGAAAGGTCAGGGGTTCTAAAAAGGGTAGTAAGGGTCAAAATCAAAAGAGGAATCACAATGTAAGAGGTCCCAAGTCTGGTGCATTTGAAAAGAAGTATTACTTTTGTAAGTAAAAAGGTCATAAAAGAGCTGATTGTGCTAAGTACAAATCATGGTTAAAGAAAAGAAAGTTGAAGAAGATAATTCATTAGCCTATGTTTGTTTAGAATCCATTTTAGGTTGATGCTTCATCAAATATTTGGTGGATTGACAATGGTGCAATTGTTCATTTTGTCTTTTCTTTGCAAAGATTTTAAAAACAAACTGACCCAAGTGAATTAGAGTCCGGAATTAAAGTTGAGAATAATTTTTCCATTGAAATTGAACTCACAGGGTCTATTATTTTACTTTTAAAGACTAGTTTTGAACTTGTTTTGAAAAATATTTTTATGTACCATCTTCTAGACAAATTTAATTTATGATTCTGTTTTGGACAAGTTTTTAATTTGTTATGTTTTTAACCTTGACAATGGCAAAGTGAAGCTGGTTTTCTAACTCCAAAATTGTTGGTAAATGTATTTTATCTGACAATTTATATCAGTTGCCTTTATGCTTAGAAAATTCTCATGACAATTTTTCATAAAATTTGGCTTCTGAATGAGCTTAATTGAAGAAAGCTTTTCTTTGTTATGGCATAAATGATTGAGTT
The DNA here is from genome assembly GCA_037974665.1 of Ehretia macrophylla. Classification (NCBI taxonomy): domain Eukaryota; kingdom Viridiplantae; phylum Streptophyta; class Magnoliopsida; order Boraginales; family Ehretiaceae; genus Ehretia; species Ehretia macrophylla. The sequence continues at coordinate 74,681,010 of CM075772.1, read as the reverse complement.
ATATCTCTAAAGAAAGGGTTGAAAGACTTATTAGAATTGGTATTTTTCTCTAAATTTTGATCTTGAAACTTGGGTACATTAGGGGTAAGCTCACTAATATTAAATGAAAATAGACTACCCATAACTCTAACCTTTTAAACGTAATACATACATTAGTGGACCTTATCTTGTTATATTGTGTGGTAAAAATTTTTGTTACATTTATTGATGATTTTTCTCATTACAAATACCTTTAATTAATTAAAGAGAAATTTGAAACTTTTGATAAATTTAAACTCTTTAAGACTGAGGTAGAAAAGGACTTGGGAAGGTCATAAAAAATTGTAAGATCTGACCGGAAGTTAAGTACTTTGGTAGACATTAGGTCATTGGGCAATATGTAGAACCGTTTGCCATGTACTTATAGGATTGTGGGATTGTTGTCCAATATACCATGCCTTTTAGCCTTTAACATAATGGTGTGGTCGAGAGGCAAAATCGCACCTTTAAGGATATGATGAGGAACATGTTGAGTGTCACTAGCCTAATATACCTTTTAGGGTGAAGGCATTAGAACAACTTTCTATACTCTTAGCCGTGTTACTAGCAAGTCTGTTCATAAAACTCCTATTGGACTTTGACTTGGGAGAGAACTTAGCTTAAACCATTTTCGGTTTTAGGGTTTTCCTATTGAAGAGTTTGTTCTTTCTAATAAGGAGAACATTGTTTGTAGACTTTGAAGATGTGTCTATACATTGATGTGATATGCATAACGCCCCGAACCAACCCTACACTAAAGGTCAAGTTCAGACCCGGTACACAGACAAAGTCTCCTCTGTACCGTGGACTATCAGTTAACCTACAACAAACACACATGATGACCAATTCACATCCCTACCTTATCATACAATTCCTTCCTCCACTATCAACTTAATCAACAAACTCCTCAAGGCCATCTGAGCCTTGGAACTCAACAATAGTATAACATACAAGCATGCAAGACATATTTATAGAATTTTAAGTTATAACTTACTTATCATACCACTCTAGTTACTTTCACAAGCTCTACTTATATATTTAGTCTTCCATTCAACATATCTTAACACACGATCATGCAAACAAAAGTAGTAAAGTATACCATAAACTATTACATGCCATCTACTTATCAAACCATACAAGATTACAACTTATTTACAAACAACAATTTCCATACAACTACTTACAAGACCTCAAAGGTCTCAAAATATAATATAAGCACAACAAGCAACAACTTCACATAGTCTGCATATAACATCCAACCTCAGCACACAAGTAATCACAAAAGCTGATCTACTTGAACTTCTTCCTCTTCTTCCATAGTTACAAGCTGGGGATTCACCTCAGCATCTCTTGAAACACTGTTAAAAGAGAAGTGAGTAACAAAGTTGCCCAGCGAGGGAGGGGTTATAGTAAACCGGGGTGTTTTCGCAAACGTTTTCATGCAATACAACAAAGGTAACAATATAGATAACACAATATAGCAAGCTAATTGAACTATTATACAAACACATATAAAAAGGATACAATTCATCTTCTTGTTTTCAATCTCGAACCATGAGCCACGATATTCAAGCAAGTGCCGGCAAACTCCTTATTCCTCCAAATGGGGTACTACGGATGTACCCTGATCCTACAACCCATTTCTCTTGAGGTAGGTCCATATGCCCAAACGAGGTGAACCACACCTTTGGGGTAGTGGAGTATACTCAGCGAGAAAGGGAATAGGCACCATAGTAGTCGAGGGAGCACGACATGCCCGATGTCGTCCGTGTTTCTCGATACTACTATGTCTGAAAAAGTTGCACAACCCCAAAACATGATCACGAGAACCAAGAATTTCAATAATCACATATGAGTGACGACAAAGTAGGACACCCTCGCAATTAATCACAATTAAAGCTTTTACACTTGAAATAGCCGTATAATCACAAAGGACAAACTTCATATTTTCCATAAAACCGTACAAATAGCTTGAATACTTAGACATGCATTTAAACATGTAATAGGCATCTACAAGTCTATACAAGTACTAAAGCATTCAATTCTCACATCTATCCCTTTGACAACTAGGCAATTCTACTTCCATACGAAATTCAAGGTTCCAATTTCATAAACCAACCATACTACATCCCCAAAAATACTAAAAGGCATCCATCCAAGCCCTAGAAACCCGCTTTGGAGATAAAAGCTCGAGGAGGTCCCAAGTAGGTTTGAATTACAACTACCCTAACTAGGCTCCAAATTAATGTAACAAAAACACCAAAAGTGCTTCCATGCACCATGGATACTTAATCTAAGGTTCAAACATGTCCAGATTACGTTTTACGTAGAAACCCCCTATTAAAATTTGCTAAATTCTCATTTTTATCCAAGTTTCGAGCACTCCAAGTTCATACAATGTTAAATCTATGTTAATTAACATCTCTAGCACCTCTAGGAAGTATGAGATCACTCTAATTAACAATTTATAGCAAAACCCTAGATTAGATATTATTCATCTTCTTCTACATGTAACCATATGCATTAGTACACAAAGCAAGCTATTATACTACTCAAGCAAGGTCCATATAGCATGTAGAGAAGATATTTCACCATATTCAAGAATTACACAAGTTAAAACCAACAAATCAAAAACTTCAATAACATAGCATCAACTTTAAAATGCTCAAAAATGCAAACTCCCTTACAATTATAGGTGTAGACAAGTAGTGGTAGCTCCTAGATGCTTCAAAACTCCTCCAAACCAAGCCAACAGACCAATTGCATGGATGATGTTGAAGTTTTTTTTTTTCCTTTCCTCTTCGTAAGGGCCATCGGGTTTTTAAGGGGGACTTTTTGGGGTTTTTACAAATTGTTTTATGTATAATATGCATGTATATGTAATGTTGTATATATATATATATATATATTATATATATATATTATATTGAGTCAATTGTATTGATTGAAGGTCAAACTAAGCATAAAACCTATAATTAAAAACTAACTAACTAGCTATGTTATATTCCTAATGTTTTACTATTCACGCGAATCAAGTTTTATTTTCCTAACGCGTGTTCCCGGCCTCCAAAGCCGAAAATCACAAGTTCTCAATTCCTTTTATAAGTTATACTATCTAGGAAAAATATCAATTCGAGTAAATTAGACAGTTAATTTTTCTTATGAATTGTAATCACTAATAAAACAATTAATCAAGAAAAGAAATGCACATTATAATGCTCACAGGAATATGCAACAATTACGTATGAATGTGAGAAGAAATCACGGGCGTCACACTATGCCTCAAGATAAGTGGGAGTAAGTTTATTTTTCCTGATATTGAAGGTTGAGCACATTTTACTAAACTATAAATAATTTGGACAAGTTTTACGAGTTTAGTATTTTTATAAGACTTAAGATCTTGGATAGACCCCTTTCGCTCTAAGTATCCAGATACACTAAGATAGGTCTCGTAATTTGATGTTTGATAATCTTATTGGACAAGATTGTGTTCGAGGTGTTGTTCTATGAATCAACATTTTCAAAATTGTGGCCAAATTAAGTTTACTTATTTAGCCAAATAAATATTTTCAATTTTTTTTAGAAATAAATAAAACAATTAACGTTGTCCAACTAGGAGACTGGTGGAATATTTCTCTTTAAGTGGACTAACGTTAATTTTTTTTGATTTTATAAAATAGGCTGGATAACTGATTCATGGATTGAGTTGTGATCATATTTGTAATATCCCAATGTTTTAGTGACAAAAAAAAGTATCATTGCCAATGTGACCATAATCCAAAGCAAGAAAACATGGTCTGATAAGCCATTATACAAAAGTAAGATTTTAATATATTGATTCTCTTTTAATAGTTATATTATATTATAAATGCTTGGCTTATTTTATATTGAAAGTGGACCATGCGTATGGCACCATAAATTGTGAGGCATATTTTATTAGCTAAATAATATACTTTTGTATTGGTAGATTATTTTGCAAGAGTGTTTTATAAAAGAATACATATAAATATTTATTGAGATCCAAATGTTAACTTTAAACATTATAATATTAAGTAAGCAATCATGATGCATAGTGGTTACGGGAATTGTAATGGCTATATAAGCTTAAGGTGTTTTCAAACTTAGACATTGTAATTGGTTCTAAAACATTAGCTATAATTATACTGATAGTTTGTACGATGCTCTTGTGAAACTATTTCGAGTATTGAGAGTTAAGTTACTTAGGAACGCTACCTTTTACTTGGGTTACAACACCAACTTTTGAGGATTATAATTGTTTCGATCGTAATTAAAGTAAGTAGTTTACCTTTCCTTTTGATTTACCCCATTTGTTGTTCTACAAATATCGTTCAGTTTGTTATTCTGTCATTCGTTCATGATTCTTGTTCAGTTATCTATATTGATCCTTTTGATAAGTCAATCCAAGCCTTTGATTCAGGTCCTACGAACTATACAAGCTGTGTATTGAATCTTATGCGGCTAGGAGTTAATTAGCCATCTCTTGTTGTCAACTACTGTTATCAACTATTATGAACTTGTGACCTCGTTGCTATTAAGCAACCATGGCTTGTTATAGTGTCCTGTAGTGTCTGATATTATTTTGTGATTATTTGGCTATTTTATTGATCTTTGAACTATCGCTTTCTTCGGAGTAAATCTACTTACTAAGTATTGTTCCGCTCACTCCTGTCATTTTCTCGTTGCAGATAACAAAGTTAGATCGGGATTTACCAGGCTAGAATTAGGTCTAGAACATTAGCTATAATTATACTGATAGTTTGTACGATACTCTTGTGAAACTATTTTGGGTATTAAGAGTTAAGTTACTTAGGAACACTACCTTTTACTATGGTTACAACACCAACTTTTGAGGATTAAAATTGTTTCGACCATAATTAAAGTAAGTAGTTTACCTTTCCTTTTGATTTACCTCATTTATTGTTCTGCAAATATCGTTCAGTTTGTTATTCTGTCATTCGTTCATGATTCTTGTTCAGTTATTTGTATTGATCCTTCTGATAAGTCAATCTGAGCATTTGATTCAGGTCCTACAAAATATACAAACTGTGTATTGAATCATATGCGGTTGGGAGTTAATTAGCCGTATTTTATTGTCGACTACTGTTATCGACTATTATGAACTTGTAACTGCATTACTATTAAGCAACCACGGCTTGTTATAGTGTCTCGTAGTACCTGATATTATTTCGTGATTATTTGGCTATTTTATTGATCTTTGAACTATCGCTTTGTTCGGGGTAAATCTTTTTACTGAGCATTGTTCTGCTCACTCCTTTCATTTTCTCTTTGCAGACAACAAAGTTACATTGGGATTTATCGGCCTAGAAATCACGTGACCAGAGATAAAGATTCGAGCGAATTTATTGAGAATTTTGATTATTATTATTTTTGGAGAATTCTAATATAATTAAAGTTTTAATATTTATTTTTGGGACTGTAAAAACTTTGGATTATTTATTGATTAATGGATTTTAGCTTATGTTATCGAGAGACTTGAGTCTTGCGGGCTTAAGAGGACTTGTCTTTCTAAGCGTGCGATAGTCTCGTCCCGAATCTATCGTGTTAAATTTCGGGACGTGACAACAAAAGTCTTGATATTTGATGTTGGAAGAGCAAAAGAGGAATTAGACGAGGAAGCCATGGGGGATTAGAAGGAGGAAAATGACAAAAGAAGTAAGCAGGATGTGAGAGAGGCAAGAAACGAAGCAGGAAAGAGACTGATGATTGGAGTTTGTTGTTGGCTGCGTACTGTTGTTTAGTTTTGGTTTAAGAGGGGGACAACAGCAGTAGACAAGCTTGGAGCAGCACAGCGGAAGAGAGTTAAAACGCACGCGAGTCATATATCATCTGATACCATGAAAGTGTTTGGAGAAACTGTTTTCTGTATTTTCTGTGTAGGATGACAAATATATTCATGAGCCTATAACTGAATATGTGACTATCTAGGAAAGGATTAAATAGTTACATCAGAAGAAGGAAGTTCAAAATTTAAAAGAGAAACATGTAAATTATCTCTTCACAAGTTTGGAGGATTATTTGCAGCAGTCTCTACATCGCTGACCCGCCTGGAAAAGTGTCTCCTTCGATGCCTCCATAAGACAACCAACATGCTTTTGTGTCGAAGCAAACTGTTTTGGAGTTTCCACGCATTTGTTGCGATGACGTATATTATGAGGGAAATTGTTGATGTGGCTCCTGTAAAAATAAATAAAATTAAAAAGCTGTTGGGGCTGAGACTAGTTTCACTCTTCACTTCCATGTCATCATCCACGCATTCTACAGATCCAATCATGTTCTTCTCTAATTCTCTGAGCCTGCCGCTTTCGGACAAGTTCAATAGAGCCTCTATGACATCAGGAAGCACAGGAGAGCCTTTCGGAAATGCCTAACAGGAATTAAATATCAATCAATTTCACTAATAGCTAATTGAATTGTAATGAGAGACATGGCATATATTAGCAACCACGATTTGAATTTGAAGAGCGAAACATGGGAAATGACTTACAAATCCGAAGCCTCCCACTTTGTATGTTGGCCCAGCTATCATGAAGCTTTTGCAGTACTTGGCAAGAAATATTTTGGCCAAAGGAACTTCAAGAAAGGCAGCTGCTATTTCTCCACTCTTCAGGGCTCCAACATATTGTTCTGGAGAAGTGAAATTTTTTATGTTATCGGATTTAATGCCTAAGACTTGATTCAAATAATTGGCAACGAAGGATCCTCGACCGTTGCCAACTACTGCATTGCTATTCTTCAGTGTCTCAATATCTGCTACAGTTGGTACAAGCCTTTGGACAGTGAGCATGCTTGTTAGACTAGCTGTGTAACTCTGAGTTACGATTAGCGCGACAAATAGCCATACTACCATTGCTATCCGTGACAGATTGCTATGAAGTTTTCCCCCTAGATAAAAATTAGTAGTTAGCCAAATGATTAAAAACAGAAAAAGAACTTCTAGGGATCTTTATTTCATAAAATACCATGTAAAGAGAATAAAGCGATGAAGCCTAGCCAGAGCAAGATTCCTATTTGGTTCAGAGGAGAGCCTGCAAGCCCAGGGAAGTGATCTCGCTCTATGAACCACACAACAAAGCCGTTGTAGATGGTAATCACTAGGATTAGAGCCCACATGGATTTTGTGAAGGGCTTCATGAACAACCATGCTTTGTTGGATAACTCTAATTCAACAGGTACTATCATCACTAGTCCTGATTCTGTGTAGGGGTGTGTAAATTCAGCATACTGATATCGGCTGGCTATAACCGATACATCACCTGCTACAGCATCAAACTTCTGCAATCCAACAAAATTGCACATTTGAGGAAGAAGGAACATATAAAAATGACAAACAACGAGCACTATTGATAAAGAACTGAGATTTATATTTCAAATTAAACAAAAGGATGCCAAGTCTCTCACCTTTAAATAAACTTGTTCCACCAACTCATCGTATGAGCCATTAAAGGGGAGAAATTCATATTGTAGATAATATGGCAAGTGAGCTATGGTTTCTTGGAAAATATCAATTGATAATCCAGAGTAAGAATAGTTATTATTGGAGTTGGGATCAGAAGCCACATTAACATATTTCTTATTTAGGGATGTCATAGGAACGCCAATCTTCAGTGACCTTTCACTTGTTGTAGGAACCCACCCTCTGGGAATATGCCATGGTTTTCCAGGCCAAAAAACAGGCCCCAAGACTTTCATGGAAGAGTTGAAAATTGCCCTCTTACCAATAGTCTTTGAGAAGCCTGATCGATCTGTCCAAAAACCAAGCTCCGCAAAAGTCTTTCGTTCCACATTGACCATCTGAAAAATGCTTGCTGGAGCTAACTTATGCTCATTGAATTGGATCTTACCAGATAAGCCATTGAAATCAACCAATGAAATCGTTTCAAGTAAAGGTGTTCTACTCATGTTAGCTTTCCACAATGCCTGAGCCACCATCAATGTGGCATCATAGACCTGCACTGCAAAAATTCCAGGCTCGTGGCTGTCTTCTTCCGGATGCTGAACCCTGAATTCTCTTTGAAAGCTATTACTGAAATCTTGAAATTTTGGCCTCATATCAGGGAAATAACTCCTGATTCCTAGAACACCTTCTATTAAGGAAATGGTAGAGGCATTGAGAGAATGCAAAAGATTGGTTGTCATGTCTGTCGTGATCCAAACATAATCCTTCTCCATCATCTTCATTCTTTTTGCGTGGTAAAACAGATAAGTAGATAGTGGTAACGATGCATGAACCACGAAAACTCTACATTGTTCTCTCACAAGCTTCTCAAGCTCATAAGGCAGCTGTGAAGGGGAAGCAAAGGGAGGAATTGGTACCAGCTTGCTTATTTGGACGCCAGCTTCTTGTAGGGCATCCGTAAGGTGGGGAAAGAGTTGATTAGTTCCCAAATCGCTGTCCTCGTATATGACTGTGATTCGATGCCATTCCCAGGACTGAATAATAGCAGCCAAAGCTTTCATTTGTGCATATTGGCTTGGAACGGACTGAATCAAGAAGGGCCATCGTGCTGTGGCCCATTGTGGGGTTGAAGCAGCTAAAGAAACAATCGGTACGTGCGATATGTCACCGGCCTCTGCAATTAATGACACTTCTTCCCATGTATGTAATCCCAGAATAGCTTCTACTTGCTGCTTATTGATGAGATGCCTCGCTGCATATATACATATATATATATATATAGTTAAACTCAAATAGTCATCACATGAAAGAATGAACGTTTCTCATTGAAGATCGTTATGCAATCTCAGATATGCAAAAGAAATTTTACCTGCAATAGCTGCACGTAGAGGACTGCTACGAGAGTTTCTGATATGAAGAAGCAAAGTTTGATTAGAGCTGCTCTTGAAATCATTTAGTGCAATCTCCATAGCCACTCTAGCTTCTTTTCCCTCGCGAGAACCAGCGTCCAAAATGGCACCTATAATTCCATGATATGGTTGAGTGAAATTCTTGTCCCCACCAACTATCTCCACCTGTTGAGAGAACAAGATCGAACCAATAAAAGTGAAAATAAGACAGGCGAGTGTATCCATTTTCTCAGTAATTTAATGTGTAACGAGAGTCGCCGCTGTATCATCATTTATAGTTATAGTTATTTCATGATCATACTAGAATATATGCATCATGAAACAAACCTATTATTGTCTTTGTTCGTGAATTATACGCCCTTGTTAATTGCAGTGAAACTTCATGAGTCTGACCAGTCAAATTCTAAAATTTCTATAAACAAAACTAAATCAAATCAAGTCTTACTTCATTAGATGATGTCGTTTATATAGATAAAATGACTCTATTCATTCGTAAGAATCGTCTCTACTGTTAGCTCTATCCACACGATTTCAGATTTTCATTTACGTAGAAACTTTATCACCCGCAAACCTTCCAGTAGTGACTTTGAAGGTTGATTTAAGGAGAGTTTTAGTTTGGTGTTGAACGCTGAGAAAGGACAGTTTTGTCTTTTTCATTTATTGCACACGGTATTACTCGTTCAAAAATGAAAATTCCAAATAATTCAATTCAATTTTCTTTGAAGTGTGGGCCTTGTTTTTTTTTTTTTTTTTTCTCATGTGCCATTTAATCGAGAGTATATAGAATAATATTATGTTTTGTTTTTTTTTAATACATTCAAAAATATTTTTTGTGAGTTTAGAACTTGAACGTAGTCTGTTTGACACATTTTTTAAAAATGTTTTTACGTAAAAAGTAAAGTAGAAAAAAGTTATAAAAAAAAACTCCAAATTGAAGTTTTTTAAATAAGGATTTTACGAAACGGTTTTTACATATTACGAGAAGTTATTTTCTTTTTTTTTCTCCAATATATCCCTTCATTTTTTTTTTTTTATAAAAATTCAACATTGTCATCAAATTTTCTAAAAACCCAATATTGTCTAACATAGGTCAAACAACAATGACGTTTATTTAATAGCACTTAATTCTAATCAAAGTTTTACAACTCAAAAGCTAAAATTTCTCAGTTATGCCAAACAAAGTTAAGTTTTTTCATGCAATGAGATACTTGTAAGTGATCATTTAATTTAAAAGTTAAAGTTATTAGAGAGCGTTATTTAATTAGTTTGATATCTTTAATACGTTGCCTTATGTGCAAGGGAGCCTTAAATCATACTTGTTCTACGCAAGTGACATCGTGAGATTTGACCCAAAAGTTTTTTATAATTGGACTTTGATACCACCTGTGTGACTGCTTGATTTATTAGCAAACCGTTAGCCTTAGTCATCAACTGTTGTTTTCTCTCTTTTCTTCTTGTGGTTTTCATTAAAGATATGTAAAATATTATATGTCATTCCGTTTTCATCACCCATTTATTATTATTTATATAAATACTTAATCAACATGCTAAAAGAAGAGGGAGAAATAAAATAAAAAGTTTGTTTTTTATCATACCAACTAAGCATCTATATAGAATGTGATAAATGTGTGATAAAAAATAAAGTAACATATAGTAATACTCTCAAAATATATAATATATTACAGAATGCGTGTTGAAGAGAAATTATCTTTGAAATAGTATCTCAAGTCGATTTCCAATAAGCTCAAGGGAAGTTATTTAACCAAGTCTAGATTCAAGACATTAATTGCTACATTACCATGAACGCTTCAAGAGGAAAATAATGTTTGTGGTCAAGCGTGACTTATGACTTGGGCTTGGATAACTCGGCTTTGCATGCATAACTGACCTTGTTACTGATGGAGGACCAATTGGCAAAGAATGATCAAGAGGAAGAACCTAAGAAATTGAGCGCAGGAAATTAAGGGAGAAAATAATCTTATTTACTCAATTATCATATGTAAATAATTTATCTCAAATGTAATACGGGATTGAGTTCCAAGTATTTCTTCAAGCTGATTGATTCCCTGGCAAAAGGAAATTCTCAATTCGCACGTAGGAGGTAGAATTGGGGTGTCATAATACCCATCGACAAATACATGACCTCACCGTGCCAAAATTATAATCATACCTCTCGATTCAACTAGACACATAAAATGTTGGTAAAATTGAATATATAAATTGGATGTTGAATTATAATTCACGTCAAACATCATAATTTTTTTTTCATAAATAACAAATAATAAATCGAGAAAGAAGACTTATTATTGTAAGTCGAAAGCATTTCAAAGTAAATGCGAAAAGAATACTAAAAAATACTATAAAGTCAAAAAATACCAGATAATATCATAAATGCGGGAAACTTGAAGTACGATCGACTTCTGAATTTGATTCAATCTCCTTAAGACTTCTATGACCATGCTATGATGTTTACGATCATTAAGATAAAATCTCTTAAAATACAACGATTTTCGTCTTCCAATAGTAGTAATTCAAATCACAAGACATAATTGAAAGGTTTGGGAAATTTTGGTTGAAGTAATTTTCCTCTTGCAAGTCCGGCCCAAGATAACGCTCCAAAAATTTTTGACCTTAACACCATTTATTATTTTCCATAAATTGGGGTCAAGAGAAAAATCTTTCATCATGTGTTCATATAGGCTTATATGATGTAGAAAGGCCACTTCGGTCTTTTACAAAGTATTTAAAGGCATAAAACGAATCAGGCTGCATTATAAGCGTGTGAGTGACACTCTTGGTCAAATCTAACAGCAAAATAATCGGCGAGGGTGTTGTGAACGATTGAAATATCATAAAGGGTTTCACAGAACTTTTCAAAAAACAAGATTTTATACACAAATTCGCTAAAGCATAGGAGTGTATTGTCCATTTTACTCAAATGATTTATCATGTCTATTTTAACTAATTAATGCCTTTTGAAATAAAAATTAATTTGATATTAAAATAAGACTGCAAGAACAATTTAATGTCCCCTCAAATATTCCCTCTCTCCAATATATTAATGATATTATGTAACCTTTACCATCTATACCTTCTAATTATATGGTTCACTCAGTGTGCTGCTTGCTTTGTTGTATAGATTAGAAGGTGATAAAAAGTTTGTTGTATAGAGAGAGAAATTTTAAAAAAAAGTTTGTTCATTTAGTATGACAACTAAGTGTTTATATAAAATGTGATAAATGAGTGATAAAAATAGAGTATTATATAACAACATTTATATATATATATAGTATTTAACAACATTTATTTATATATATATATATATATATATATATATATATATATATAACAGAATAGAATACGTGCTTGAAAAGAAAAATATTTTTCTAGTAATACCTCAAGTCAATTTTCCTATAAGCTTAAAGGAAATTATTTGATCAAGTCTGCATTCAAGTCATTGCTACATGACCATGCACGTTTGAGCAGGAAAACAATGCTGTAGTCAAATGTGACTTGTGACGTACTCGTACAAGACTTTTCATAACTGACCAAGTTACTGATAAGAATAATCAAGAAGAACAGTCAGAGAAACTGAGAGAAGGAAATTAAAGGAGAATTTAATGTAATTTAGTCAATTATCATATGAGCGTTGAGTCTAAGGTCCGAAATGTAAGGGGGACTTTGAGGATAATAGTCTATTAAGTAATTAACTCATTTAAAATTTTAAACTATTATAGAGTACTTTATTATATTATTTACATTTAACACGACTCCGCAAGTGCATACAAAATTAGTTTCTGAGCCTTGTATTTAGACAGTTTTAATGTTTTAAATAGGTGGCGGTGAGTTTTCAACCTATGACCTTTTGTTACCTAGGCTCTATTACTATGTTAAGTTACCACATCATCTAAAAGTTTAAAATATTATATATGAGTTTATTATATTATTTATATTCAATATGGTCGAATGTCCTAGAGTTATAATTGTTGACATTTGTACTAGATAGTTGTACTACACAGTTGTACTTGTACATATTGTAAGATACATACAAAAACTCTCTAATAATATCATTGCATTCTCTCATGTCCCTTCTATATTTCGACATGGTATCAGAGCTACCATTTTGGTAGCCTGTGCCACTGTCATCATATCATCTTCATCGTCGTAGCCACCTCATTGTCCAGCCAGTCACTTTTTCTGTCTCGTTCTCTCTCTGCCACGTCAGCACAAAAAAAAAACTGATAGTTCCAATTTTGCTTAAATATTGGAAGTATAGAGGTCTCACAACCAATTTCTGTTCTCTTGGATGGAGCGAATTATGTTCCATGGGCTCAAGCCATGACCAGCTTTCTCAAGGGTCGGAAACTATGGAAGATTTTCACTGGTGATGTCAAAGAACCTGAGAAAAAGCCTAATGAAATCGATTAAGAGTATGCGGAACGCCTTGAAGACTGGGATAGTAAGAATCACCAAATCATTACTTGGCTTCGAAACACTTCAGTTTCTTCTATCAGTCTTCAATTTGGACGATTCGATACGGCTAAAGATGTTTGGGATTTTCTTGCAAAAAGATAAACTACAGGAGATGGTGCTCATCAGTATCAACTTGCCACTACCTTGCACTGCATGCGTCAAGAAGCTGGTCAAACCATTAATAGTTTCTTGTCACAAATGTATTCAGTCTGGGATCAGCTTACAGCCTCCGAACCTATTTGGGAATGTGAAAAAGATACTAGTAAGTTTGTCAACTGGAGAGATCGTGGACGTCTTGTCCAATTTCTCATGGCGTTACATGATGATTTCGAACCTGTTCGTGCATCTCTCTTTCATCGCAGTCCGTTTCCTACTCTTGAGCAAGCAGTTCAAGAACTCATCTCTGAAGAAACTCGCCTCCACTCTAGCAGATCCTAGACCTCTGATCTTGTGCCTGTCACTTCTAACCATGGTCCGAAGAAGAATTCAGTCTCACAACCATCTTCTCAACAGGAATGCAAGTACTGTCATTTACCTAGTCACATTCTCTTGTATTGCCTTACTCGGACATGTTCTTTCTGCAAGAAAACTGGCCCTGGTCACTATCAACATGAATGCTTTCAGAATCCCAACAGAACCTCTTAGGGAAATTGACCAAAAGGTAGTTCTTTCAAGGCTCACAATCAATCAACTGTTGTTATCACCATAGAGGACTCTCCTACTCTACTCCCTGATCAGTCTTCCACACCTATCTCAGTCACCGACCTTCAGGATATCCTTAAACAGGTTTTAGCATAGTCTAGTCACTCTTCCTTCATTGCTCTCTCTATCACACCTGGTAAGTCTTCCTAGTTTTTTGATTCTGCTTGTTCTAATCACATGACCTTTGAGTCCCATAGTTTACAACATAAAATTGTCAACTCTCCTGTTCCTTCTATCTATACTGCTGATGGTACGTCTATGTCAGTTAGTCATATTGGATTTGTTGTTACGTCTCATGCTTCATTTCCTGATACATATCTTGTTCCTAAGCTCATTCTTAGTCTTATTTCTGTTGGTCAACTCTGTGACCTCGGTCTAACTGTCATTTTCTCTATGTCTAGTTGTCGGGTGCAGGACCCTCAAACAGGAAAGATTCTTAGGATTGGCCGTACAGTTGGGAGACTTTTTGAGCTTGTCAGCCTACATATTCCTTTTCAACTTCATACTGCTACGACTGTTACATCCTCATCTGACTCTTCATTCGTTCATCTATGGTATTCTAAGCTAGGTCATGCCTCTTTAGGCAAGTTGCAAACTTTGGCATCTAGCGGGTCGTTAGGAAAAATCTCCATTGATCATTTTGATTGTTTATCCTATCAACTTGGAAAACAACCTGCTTTGTCTTTCAATAAAAGTGATTCTTTTTCTAGTGCATGTTTTGACCTAGTCCATTCTGATATTTAGGGACCATCACCCACACCTACCATGGGCGAATCTCGATATTTTGTTATTTTTATTGATGATTACTCTCGGTTTACTTGGATATATCTTATGCATCATAGATCTGATCTTTCCCGCATCTACTCTGAATTTACTGTTATGCTCTATACTCACTTCAAAAAGCATATCAAAGTCCTTCGTGCCAATAATACCATGGAGTATAAAGAGTCTACCATCCTTGATCTCTTCTGTAAGCATGGAACCATTTCACATCGCTCTTGTCCCTACACCTCTCAACAAAATGGGTATTCTGAGCGAAAACACAGATATATCATCGACACCACTCGTATTTTCCTCATCTCAGCCTCATGTCCTGAGCGCTTCTGGGGAGAAGCTGTTCTCACTATAGTCCACGTTATTAACGGTTTTCTTTCTCCGGTCATACATAACAATACCCCTTATGAACACCTCTATGGTTGTCCACCTACCTGTGATCACCTTCGCGTATTTGGTTGTGCATGCTTTGTCTTACTTCCTCTTCATGAACGTACAAAACTTGAACCTCGAGCCTGATTGTGTTGTTTCTTAGGTTATGGGATTGAACATAAAGGATATCGGTGTTGGGACCCAATTTCTAAACATCTTCGGATCTCCCGTCATGCAATTTTCTGAGAAAATAAAATGTTCTCATCATTATCCCCCTTATCTCTCCCTCATGCTCAGTCTGTACTATTCTTCACAGATTCATCTCTTCCTTTGTTTCTTAACGATGACAGTGACACATACACAAGCACAGGTTCCTTGGGCACTCTTGACGTGTCTCTTCTTGAGGACTCTGCACCTACTGACGGGTCTGTACCTGATGACGAGTCTTCTCATTCACTTCTCTCATCTACCTCTAGTGAGTCGTCCCTTTGCCGATCTACACGAGTAAGAGCTATTCCTTCTCATCTTCTTGACTACCATTATTTTTCCACTGTTATTTATCTCCATGAGCCTCAAACTTATCGCGAGGCTAGTTCTAACCCTCTCTGGCAGCAAACTATGACTGATGAATTGCAGGCCTTGGAACATAAATATACATGGGATTTGGTCGATCTTATTCCAGATAAAAATGTTATAGGATGCAAATGGGTGTACAAAATCAAAACTCGATCTGACGGGTCCATTGAATGGTACAAGGCTCGGTTGGTGACTAAAGGTTTCACTCAGGAATATGGTATTGATTATGAAGAAACATTTGCTCATGTTGCTCGTCTCACCTCTGTTCGGTCTCCTATTGTTATTGCTGTAGTTAAACAGTGGAAGCTATTTCAGATGGATGTCAAAAATGTATTTCTTAATGGTGATCTCAATGAAGAAGTATTTATGAAGCCTCCTCCAGGCTATCATCATCCTCCTCACAAGGTATATCGGCTTCGTCGTGCTCTTTATGGCCTCAAGCAAGCTCCTCGTGCCTAGTTTTCTAAGTTCAGTTCTGTTATCACTGAATTTGGTTTTACTTCAAGTGCTCATAACTCTACACTCTTTATTCATTAGTCTGGCTCTGGTATGATTCTGTTGATTTTTTATGTGGATAATATGATTATTACTGGGGATGAGTTGTCTGGTATCTCTGACCTTAAGCAGTTTTTGGGTCAGCATTTTGAAATGAAAGACCTTGGTAATCTTACTTATTTTCTAGGGATAGAGGTGTTTTCAGATTCTACTGGATATTATCTTTCTTAAGCCAAGTACTCCTCTGATCTCCTAGCTCGCGTTGGTCTCACTGATGTAAAAACTGCTTCCACACCTCTTGATGCAAATATTCGTCTTACTCCTATGGATGGGACCCCTCTTCCGGATACATCCTTGTATCGACAACTTATTGGCAGTCTTATTTATCTCACTATTACTCGACCTGATATTGTTTATGTTGTTCACCTGGTTAACCAGTTTATGTCTGCTCCTCGCATTACTCATTATGCAACCGTCCAACGAATTCTTCGTTATATCAAGGGCACTCTATTTCATGGTCTTTTTTTCTCTTCCAGCACATCCTTGGTTCTTTGTGGCTACTCTGATGCAGATTGGGCCGGTAACCCTACAGATCGTCGCTTTGTGACTGGATATTGCTTTTTCCTTGGTGACTCTTTTCTTTCTTCGCGTAATAATAAACAGACTGTTGTTGTTCGCTCTAGTACCGAAGCAGAATATCGTGCTTTTGCTGATGCCACTCAGGAGGCCATATGGCATTGTTGGCTTCTCACTGATATGGGTGCCCCTCAATCTCCTGGCACCACTATCTAATGTGATAACCAGAGTGCTATCCAGATTGCTCATAATGATGTTTTTTCATGAACGCACTCGTCATATTGACTGTGACTGCCACTTCATCCGTCAACACGTTGCACTTGGCACTCTTAAACTTCAGTACATCTCCTCGGTTGCTCAGCTTGATGATATCTTTACCAAAGCGCATCCCCCAGGCTGCCTTCAGGATCTGGTCTCCAACCTCAAGATTGTGTCCTTTACACCACCTTGAGTTTGAGTGGGGTATAAACATAGTTGTACTACACATTTGTACTATATAGTTGTACTACACATTAGATTGTAAGCAATCTTATGCCTATATAAAGGCAAGCTTGTACATATTGTATGACACACAAAAAACTCTCTAATAATATCCTTGTATTCTCTCATGTCCCTTCTATATTTTGACAATAATGACGATTTATCCCATAAGCTTGGGCGCTTGGCATAGTAGAGAACAATAGAGGCCAGTTGAGCAATGGGTTCTTGGTGGCTGCAAAAGCTGCAACACTAGTGAGAAAGTAATTGATGAACTCAAATCAGAGGTAACAAAAAATGATGAGAATAACTCGTTAATCAGATTACCTGTTAAGCAAAACAAATAAAATGTAATAATAATCAATGAAATGGCAGACATTTTCAATTAGATATGTAAAAGAAAAATTCTGTTTCTGCTAGCTACTAAAAGCATGATTAAGAATTATGAGGTTCAGTTCTAAAACTCAATTGGTAGGAGAAGTAGTAATCTTGAATTTATATTTTGTTAAGATAAAAGAAATTATTCTTTAACTCATATCCTCACATGTGTCCCGGTTTTCAATGTGAAAGAATTATTCTTTAACTCTCCTCCTCACATGTGGATAGAAAAGACTAGACCAAAGGTCCATCTTTATTATCATATTAAAAATCATAGAATTCTATTTTAAAAATAACCTCATAATTCTCAACAACTATGATTATTTCCAAATTATCTAATTCATATAGGAAATATTGTATCTCAACCCTCTTTAGTAGAGGAAGCATCATCTCTTGCTTTAGTCTTGCTGAGGCTGTTTTGTCCTAACAAGAGTCGGGTTGCTGGCTTGAACAACAATCTTGGTCCCTACAGTATGGGAAACATGTGTCATTACTGGTAGTAATGTTTTCCCTAATGATTCCGTCAACCAGTTCAGCTCAAAACGAGAATGATTAAGAAAGATACTGTGATGAGGAAATGGTTTGTTCCTTGTACATTTTCAACATTAACTTCCTGAAGTTCTTATACATACAAAAAGGCAAACACAATTACCAAAATAATTTAGTACATATATTGAGACGTATCACAATACTATAAAATTTGTAGTACTCTAGGGATTTTGCATACAGCGAGTTCCTTGTGATGAAAAAACATCACATGAATAGTTTACATTTCTAAGTGTAAGTGTAAAATTAATCAGGAAGAATGGGTTCAACAGAGTTTCATATTGTCCTTCTTCAAGTTTGCCTATCAAAATCCACAAGTATATAACAATTTGAAGGGTTTTGCAATATGCTTTTGATTTATGGTTGAACTTTTCATCTTTTGTAACTCCTACTAGCCCAAAGATGAGTTTAAAATATTTTTCCGGTAGTGATTAAGTAATTTTTAAGACCATACTTAATGAGAGTATGGAATCTATATTGGAGAAAATAATTTTGCAAACTAAAAATGTAGAGAGGTTTTAAAACATTTTGTGAGGTTTATGGGGAGATGTCAATTTAAAGAGTAAATTTGCCCTGTACCATTTTTTTGCAAATAGTGCAATGATTGATCCAAAAGATAAGATTAGAATATATGAAGCGTGAACATTTAAACAGTCACTCGCGAAAATTATGAAGCACTTTAAAATCGGTGGTTCAGTATTGATATAAAGTTGCTCAGCAGATTAGGCTAAAGAGGATATTAAAATCATTTAGTACTGGTTCATTGTAGTTGGTCGGATGACCTTCCTTTTATACTGGTTCATTTTTAATGATATTCATTTATCTGGCTTAGTCAAAATAAAAAAAATAAAAAAAATCATTTAGTATGAATTTAACGCATTCTAGTTTAGTCATAGTGTAATTAGCGTAACTACAATATGAATCTATCATCAATCTTGACTACCAAACTTTTTTCACCTTTGCCTTGCGAAATGATAAAGGGTTACTTGAATTTTTTTGAATGTGAAACATGAAGCATCTAAGTATAAGAAATCTCGCGTCTTATTACATTACAGTGACGACACATCTTTTTCTTAGAGTTAGGCCTTTAATTAGAATATTCCTACTGCCTAGTCTAGGTGAAGTGGTCGTTAGTAACTTGTGAACAAGAATATTCCAAGTTCAAACTTGTGCATTAATTCTTATCACAAATATTTTTTGATTCTTGACTTACTTGGAGCAAGTATTGAGACATATCGCTGCATCACAAGATTTATAACTTTAGTATAAAACCAATCTAATATTGTCTAAAATTAGTTATTCATCATCAATTAAAAAAGAAAAAGTTCTAGAAATCTTAAATCACACCAAAAGCTATATAGCAGGGCGCTTAATAACAAGGATGGAACACTAGGTATACTGGCCTGCCATATAAAAGGTAACTTATATCTTTAATTGATTGCAATTACTGTTAGCCTTAGTCTGACTAGAAGGCAAATAAAAATCGTAGTTGACTGGGTCGCGAAAAAGTTAGATACAA
This sequence comes from Ehretia macrophylla, assembly GCA_037974665.1. NCBI lineage: Eukaryota > Viridiplantae > Streptophyta > Magnoliopsida > Boraginales > Ehretiaceae > Ehretia > Ehretia macrophylla. Next base: position 74,661,257 of record CM075772.1, on the reverse strand, counting down.
CAAATTAATTGTTGACTGATTTAGTAATATTTGGACGCAATTTTCTTCAATTTTGTACCACGATCTCTCACCTAGTGGAATTCGTTAATTGTTTGATAACAATGAAATGCCCTATTTACGACAAGAAAAAAAAAAAAAAAGAGCTCTGTCTTCTAATATGGATATAACGATGTATTGTAAGCACTTCGTTCACATTAATACTGAACGCACCGATTTTAAATTAATCTACTGAATAACTTTAGCCTAAATGATAAAATACCGGTAAAAAAAATGGTGGCAGTCCAAAACCACAAAGAGTTAAATCGTGACAATTAAATATACTCATAAGAGATGATAAAATACTGATAAAAAAAGTAATATCTATCATTTCTTTATTTATTATCTAAAAGAATAAAATGGCAACCGAGAGAATAAGACCACTTAGACCAGATAGGAAAGGGCTTATATTAATTTTCCTAAATGAAAAAGGAAAAACAGCTATTTCGTGGAACTGAATGAAAAATTTATTTATGTCACATACAAGAGTTACCAAAATGCTCTTCAAATTGCTTTTTTCACATCTTTACATCCAAAGGTTCATTTGTTTAAGTTCGAATTTTCCATTACTCAACTTTTATTTTTCTTGTTAAGTAGTAATAATTCAATTTGCAATCTCTCTTATTTATTTTTCCTGCTTTCGAATTCTTTACGATAACCCAATTTTCTGTAAACGACCCTTAAATAGCCATTTGTATGGTTTAAGGGAATTTTTTTCTTAACTGTCATTGTTTAATTTTATACACTATTATTAATCATATAATGACGCGATCACGTATAACACAGACATACTAAATGGATAAGTGAGATAATTGGAATGTAATAGAATCGCGTTTTAAGGTCTTGGACTAACAATATCCTTAGTTTTTGATGTTTCAGATCAAGTTATTTTTAATAGAAAATATGGATATTAACCTAATTATGTTTTAGTATATATATTCTTTAATTAGATTAAATTACTTTAGGGGTCATTAACTATTTAGCAATCCTATTATAACCATTAAATTATTTGTAGCTCTACAATCACCATTAATTGTTCAAAACTGACCCAATCAACCCATTCAGTTAGCCCCATCAAAAAGATATACTAAGAGAACAATTTTTCATGTTCATCTCACCAGTACTGGTGAGTGTAAAACTTGAAAAATGGATAGTCCATTTTGATTAATTAGTGGCATAATTAAAATAAAAATTAATTTGATGACTAAAACAAGACTGTAAGAATATTTCAATATCCCAAAAAATATTTTATCCCTCCAATATATGAGTGAGACTATGCAACTTTTACTTACTAAACCTTTTAATTATATGATTCACTTGAACCATAAAGGAGTGGATTAAAATATAAGTGATTAAACGGACAAACAAAATAAATTGTAAATATAAGTGGTTAAAGGAGTGGATTAAAACAAATAAGTGGTGGAAAATTTTGATATTTGTAAAGGAAAGAGTTCTATAGTATATAAAATAAAAGTCAATAATTTGAAAACGATAGAATGCCATTTTCCCCATCAGTTTTAGTCTAAATTTCAAACTCCCATTTGAGGTTTCAGTTTTACCCATATTTCCTCTTGACATCAAATTTTGCCAAACAAAGCCTTATGTTGGAAGACATTTTCATCTTTTTATATTTCAAAACAAAGGTAAAAGAAAAAAAAAATAGACAAAATAATTTGATAAAAAATCATGCAATAGAAATGTCTATATTCAAATAGAAAATCATAAAAACTTTAATTTAAAAAATAAAAAAGATAAATAGCATATTCTACAATATTTGTGTTATGCGCGAGATTAAAGAAAAATATTTACTTTAAAATCTATCCTTTTCTTTTTATACATATATACATCTAAGATTAAATCTGATATTTTTTTACTAACTCAATTGCCATAGTTCTGCTGCATGACGAGGAGTATTTATCAGGTATAGACATTCTAAACAATCATTTAGTTTGGTTCATTATAATTTCTTTGCAATGAGCTAACCTTATAAAAACATAAAAAAGGAAAAATAAAAAATAAAACAACTTATTGTGCAAAAAATTGCGTTACGCACGAGATTAGAAAAAAATTATATTCACTTTTAAAATCTATTTTTTTATACATATATATACATCTCAAATTGAATCCGATCTTTTTATTTCTAACCCAACATAAAACTTTTTTGCAACGAGCTAACGTTTTAAAGATATAAAATAATAATTAAAGGCAATCAAATAGAATTAAATAGCTCAATAAAAAATAAAAAACCAAAATGTCATTTAATTTTAAGGTTTTGTTTAATAGAATTTGATATTATGAGTCTGGAGAAAACTAAAATCTCGTGGAAGAGTTTGGGATTTAGATAAAAATTTATGGGGAAAAATGGCCTTCTCTGATTTGAAAACCGATAACATTAGTAGTGCCAATAAGATGAAAGCCCACATAATTAATTACAACCCATGTCGCTTGGAGGATAGAATAGGGCTTATACAAAATTTCCTAAATGAAGAACAACAACGGCTATTTCGTGGAACTGAACTACCAATTTAATTACTTCACATACAAGGGTTACCAAAACGCTCTTCAAATTAGAAAAACAGGATTTTATTTCCAAACTGAAACAACAGATAAATATTTCCCTAGGGCTGAGTCAAAAAATACTTGACATACAAGGATTACCCAACCGCTTTTATTACTACAAATAACATTAAATAACAGTAAAATAGAGGCAAGACTCAAGAGGCAGCATCTTTTTGTTTGAGGAAAAACCATCGTATTCGCTATTCTTAACCATTCTCTTTCTTGTTTCGTTCTTCGTAAGCAATTCAGTTTTCTTCTCAATTTCAGTATCGAAGTTCCAGTGTTGTGCTATGGAGAGAAAGGGTATAACACTCGAAACCATATTTCGAGCTAAGTACAATCTTGCGCAAGAAGTTGATATATTTGCGTTGATTCAAGAAGCCATCATGGTGGCTTCTTGGGAAAAGCCAGAGGAGTTTTTGATCGGAAGGTCGAATCTCGCTGAAATACTCTTCAGGAAGCCCAGAGAGCCTTATAGCTTTGAGAGTGTCGCCAAAGACATGGGCTCTGATGATGAATCTGGTGAAAAGGATTCAACAAAAACCGGCCTAGCGACTATCGGGGATGCGATAGCAAGTAAAGACAAAGTATGCGCAGCCGAAAAGCATCACTCATGTTCTGATGATAATGTTAACAAGAAGGGAAGGCATATCATCAGGTTGAAGAAGAGGCGCAAGGAAGTTCTAAGCGATGTAAAGAAGGAACTAGATCAAGATATGGTACAGGCAAAGTTTGAAGCACGTGATATAAAGAAGAAACTTGATCAAAACGTGGTGCAGGCAAAGTTTGAAACAAGTGTAAATAAGCTCAAATCAAGGTATCGACAAGTTCAAGAAAACAAAAGGAAGATACAAGTGCTTGATGTGAAGGATCTTCCTCCACCAAAATCAAGATGCAACAATATCCCACGCCCAAAGCCATGCCCCAAGTTTAGCAGGCAACAGTCTTTTAGAAAGCCGCTTTGTGCCTAGATTTAGGTTTTGATGTTCTGTGTTAGGCGTCATTCTAATTTTAGAACATGTAATTAAATGGATTGTAATTGGCGATTTCATTGTAAGTAAGAGCTAAGAACTACGTGCCCATCGATCCCAGTCGGGTTAGAGCAGGTTTTCTATTAATAAAAATTATTCGCTTGAATCTTGAAAAAGAAAAGTCTCTGGCTTTAATCTGTATTTTATGTGCAGTCCGTGATGAATGAATTTTTCCCAGTAAGATGTAAGATCTTAACTCAATCAGTAGTTAAATATTTGTAGAGTATAGGCTTCACACTACATCAACTTTAGTTTAGACTCTTGGGATGTGGAAGATATTATTTTATCGTAGAGAAAAAATAAGAAGAAAAATAATATGGAGACTCTAAATGAAATCTTATTAGCCGCAGGACTTGGGTTTATTTTTAAAAGAAAAATTTGAAGCTTTTTACAAGTTCAAGAAATTTAAAGCTCTTGCTGAAAAATAAAGTGGTTGAGAGATCAAAGTCTTGATATTTGATAGAGGTGGAGAATTTACATTAAGAGAATTCAACAATTTTTGTGAAGAGAATGACATTCGACACCCTTTGATAGCTCCTCGATCACCTCAACAGAATGGAGTTGCTGAGAGGAAAAATAGAGTGGTTTTAGAGATGATTCGAAGCATGTTGAAGTCTAAAGGAATGCATAAAGAATTTTGGGCTGAAGTAGTTGATTGTGCAGTCTATCTGTTGAATCGTTGTGTTATAAAAAGTCTCTTTGACAAGACACCATTAAAAGCATGGAGTGGAAGAAAGACAACTATCAAGCACATAAGGGTTTTTGGAAGTATTGCTTATGCTCATGTTCCTAATCAAAATCGAATCAAGCTTGATGACAAAAGCCAAAAGCTAGTCTTCATTGTGTATGAAAAGAGTTCCAAAGCGTACAAGTTCTTCAATCCTACTGATGGAAGAATTATTGTAAGTAGAGATGTCCAGTTTGATGAAGAAGTTGAATGGGACTAGAATGTCAAAGAGCAAAAACAATACAAATTTTTACCCAAACAAGAGCAAGAAGAAGAAGTCAATGAAGATTCTATTTCTCCAACTCCAACTCAAACTCCATCTCCATATCAAGCTCCAACTTCATCTCGAGGAAACATAACTATAACAACTTCAAGTTTGCATGAAAAGACCCCTCGTTTCAGAAGCTTGAATGAAATTTATGAGGTAACTCGCAATTTAAATGATGAACTGACTTTCTTTTTGTCTACTTGCTGACTACGAGCCAATAAGCTTTAAGGAAGCTAATGAGAGTGAAAGATCGAGACAAGCCATGGATGAAGAAATCAAGATAATAAAGAAAAATGACACTTGAGAGCTTAGAACTTTACCCAAAGGCCACAAAGCCATTGGAGTAAAGTGGATTTACAAGATGAAAAAAATTGCTAAAGGTGAAGTTGAAAGGTACAAGGCAAGACTAGTTGCAAAAGGCTATAGTCAACGAGCTGGCACTAACTATAATGAGGTATTTGCTCCTGTTGCATGCTTGGAAACTATAAGATTTATCATATCTATAGCAACCTAACACAGATGGAAGATTTATCAATTGGATGTTAAATCTGCATTTTTGAATGATTTTCTTGATGAAGAGGTATTTATTCAACAACCATTAGGCTATATGGAGAAAGGGTGTGAAAATAAAGTTTTAAAGTCGAAGAAAACTTTCTATGGCCTAAAACAAGCTCCAAGAGCTTGGTATAATTGAATTGATGAATACTTCCATCATAATAATTTTTTCAAGTGTTCGCATGAGCATACTCTCTACACCAAATATAAGAAATGAGACGTGTTGATTGTTTGTTTGTATGTAGATGACTTAATTTTCACTAGCAACAATACAAGCTTATTTGAAGATTTCAAAGGACAAAAAATATATATATATAAAACAAAAAAATAAAAAATAAAAAATAAAAAATTGAAGATCTGCCATGATATCAATGTTGAAGGAGGACCTGAGATTTGTTATGATCTGGCAAGATGAAGCTGAAAGCTTTTATCTCGTGCTTTAAGCTTAGAGGAGGATGGTGCAACCTAGTGGACCAAAAGTTTGACTAGGTTGACTAGGCTTTGACTGAGTATTGACTTTGTTGACCAAAGGTGTTTCCAAGATTTTTGGGGTGTCCAAAATCCAATTGAAGTCGAATTAGAAAAATTCCATGTGCGTAGCTGGGTTCTTGAATTTAGAAGATGTTGATCAAGGGTTTGAAGCTTCGTATTTCTTACCAAGGGAGGAATTTGTTGAATATGGCTCAAATCCCAAGCAGAGTCAAATACTGAACACAACTAGAGGTTTGATAAGATTTGAAATACTATGGAAGATAGGAATCCTAATCATAATAGGACTAGAATTAGTCTATTATAAATAGGACAATCTGGGTTGAGTTTAGTTATCACACATCACAAGGTGGGTTTACCATATTAGATTAGGCTAGAATTATGTGTTATACGCCTCTAAGTAGGTGTATAAGAGTCATTGTTACAGTAATTCTTATTAGTAATAAAGAATAATGTTCTGTGGATGTAGGCTATGTCGAACCACGTTAAAATAATGTTGTGTTCTCCAACGTATCTATGTACACGATCGTTTTAACATAGACTGCGTATCACTAATTTATCAATTTTTTGGAAAAGATTAATAATAAAGTATAGGTTTCACACATTGTGATATGAACCGGTGGTTGCTGACAGAGGCTGCTTTGGCGCTTGGCATAGTAGAGAAAACAATAGAGGCTGGTAGAGCAATGGGTTCTTGGTGGTTGCAAAACAATGGGTTCTCTATGAGATTTTAGTTTTGCCCAAATTTCCCCATAACATCAAAATCTATCAAATAAGAGTAAACGACATCTTGGTCTTTATTTTTTTATTGAGCTATTTAATTCTATTTTATGGCTTTTAATTTTTTTTTATGTCTTTAAAACGTTAGCTCGTTGCAAAAAAGTTATATGTTGATTTAGGCAAAAAATCTGATTCAATTTGATATGTATATATATGTATGTATGCATGTATGTATAGAAAAAGAAAAACATTTTAAAAGTGAATCTATTTTTTTTCAAATCTCGCGCATAACTTGATTTCTGCACAATAAGATATATATATATATATATATATATATATATATATATATATATATATATTTATATTTTTATAAGATTAGCTCATTACAAATAAGTTATAATAAACCAAGCCAATGATTGTTTAGAATGGGAATTCCTCACAAGTGCTCCTTGTGTTGCAGTGAAACCATAACAATTGAGTTAAAAAAATATTAGAGTTGGGGTCGTTGTGTGATTTTGTTAGTTTTTATAGTGTTATGCTTTTAGAATGCTTATTGTTGCTTATTATGCTTGTTAAAGTTGATTATGATTGAAATGTATATCAACAGTTGCTATTGCATGAGAGAGTAACCTACTTTGTTATTATCTCACGTGTGCCTCTATCGCTCGATTGTTACATTGTTTATTGTATTGCATTCATAGAGTCAGGCGCAGGTGTGATGAGTCTCTTTGGGTGGCCTCGGGTTGCCAGGGTTAGTTGTTATAGCTCCATGTCCTATTCTCTTTCTTGCTTGGGTTGCCTCCCAGAGAGATTTGGGTCGTAGTATTGATTGGATACTTCTGGGGTATTCCAAACTGAAGTTATAAAGTGGTTGGGCCGGCGCGTCGTCATCGAAATTGTGATTGAAGTTGCTCGTGGAAAGTGAATTGTATCCTTTAATTGAATGGTTACAGCCTTAATGCTTGTCTTGATTTATTGTTGGCTTAGCTTGTATTTCTATATGTTAATTGATGGATCTACTTGACTACTTGCATTGCATTCTTCTCTCACCTCCGTCCTTGAGACCAATTAACCCTCGTTGAGCAATAGTTTTTGCTCATCCCTTTCTATACTATATTTTATAGGAGTAGTTGAGGCTATTCCTATTGAGGTGATAGAGGAGGAGGAGGAACAAGTGGAGGTGTTTCCTTGATAGCACTTTCTTTGCTTAACTGGTGGTTGGTTGCCAGACTTTTGTGCGGGCCATGCTTGATGTGTATATTGCTTGGTTGTCGCTCTATTTTGAGGCTTGTAGCCTTGTATGTAGTTTCTATTTTGAGGCCTCTATGGTCTTATGTTGTAAAAGTTGAAAGGTTGTAAAGTTGTAAAGATGTACTCATGTGACTAGTAAAGAACTGCATGCTAATGGTTTAACTGCTTAGTGGCATGAGTACTTGTGTAGTATGCATGACATTTTGGGTTGCAAAGTTGGTTAATGAGAAGATGTATGTTTTTTTAAAAGATAGTTGACTTGTTCAAATGGTTATTGTGGTTTCCGCGTATATTCCATTGAATGTAGGGTTTTTGGATCGTCCACGTTACAGAGGCGACTCTGTCCGTGTGTCGGGTCCGGACTTGGCCTTTTGCAGGGTCAGGTCGGGGTGTGACATCTTAGGTGGTATCAGAGCATGATAGTATTGCATGAGCCGGGATAAGTTTCTCAGTCTGTGGGGTAGAAGTCTAAAATGATAACGTGTTATTGTGTGATTGTTAAGTAAAAAGTGTTATAGTATGATTATGTGAACTTGGAGTCTTTATGTGTTTAAGTGAACTAGTTTGACATGTCAATCTCGTGTTATATGAATTGTATGATAGGATATTTGATTGTTATTGAATTGAGTGTTATCTAATCTTATGGGTTATATTTATGTCTATAAACTGCTTTTATATGTTGCCAGCTACTGTAAGTTGTTACTATGCCTTCACGTCATAGTACTCGAGCTCAAGAGGTAGAGGCTGAGGCTGAGGCTGAGGCAACAGAACAGGGTTATCAACCGATGCCTGAGCAGTTTATGGCTACTATGACCGTTGCAGTTGATCGGATTACTCAAGTACTGCATGAACAGAGGCATGAAAGGAATAATAATCCCCAGGGAAATCAAGCTAATCCTGGTGGACAGGGGTATAGGGCTGAGAACAATCAGTTGGAGAGATTCCTTAGGCACGAGCCGGGTAAGTTCTTCGGAGAGCCGGATGACGAGGCAGCCGAGAAATGGCTTAACCATGTTGAGAAGATTTACGCTGCTTTGAGATACACTGACAAGGCAAAGATAGCATATGCAGCATTCCTGTTTGAGGGCGACGCGGAATAGTGTTGGAATACTGTTAGGTTGAGGTGGGACTGTGAGGATGTTCAGGATTTGTGGGATGATTTCGCGAGTGAGTTTTGGGACAAGTATATTCCTGAGATGGCTAGGGAAAGGTGGGAAGATGAATTTGTGAGCCTGAGGCAGGGGAACATGACTGTCGCACAGTATGAGGCTAGATTTGTCAGCTTGTCGAGGTATATGCTTGAGTTGGTGCAGCCGGCTAGGAGGATGATTAGCAGGTTTGTTCGTGGGCTGAGAATGGATATACAGCTGCATTTGATTGGGCAAACTTATGCTACTTATCCTGAGGCATTCCAAGCAGCCTCGAAGTTTGAGAAACGGAAGTCAGAGATGATAGCTGAGAGTAGCCAACCGAGTAAGAAATAGTACTTAGGCCAGAGCAGCTAGAGTCAGCAGATGGAGTATCATACTTTTGTTCAGATTCCTCAGCAGCGTCCGTATCAGCCTCAGTATCAAATTCAGGGGAGACCAGCTATGACTAGACCCCAGCAGGGAGGTACAGTTCCTACCACTGCCAGAGCCCCCGCACCTATGGGATACAATGCTGTAAGACAAAATCTGCAGTGTAACTTTTGTAATCGATTAGGGCATATTGAAGCTAATTGCTGGAGGAAGAGTGGTAAGTGCACTGGTTGTAGGAGCGATCAACATAGGGTGAAAGATTGCCCTAAGTTTAAGAATGTTCAGGGCCGTACTGGAGGCCAGGGTATACAGAACAGGGTTGCAGGTGCAGGTCCAGCACAGAGGGTTCAGGCTAGGGCCTATATTCTTGATGCGGAGGAGTTACCCGATACCACAGCAATAGTGGAAGGTACATTTCTTCTCAATACTTAGCCAGTTAAAGTTTTGATTGATCTTGGAGCTACGCATTCGTTTATAACTCCTGCATATGCACGATCTGTGAATGTTAGCATTGATAAACTGCCACATAAAGTTGAAGTTAGTACGCCTTTAGGCGCGAAATTTGTTACTGAGTCTATTTGCAAATCTTGTGATATATGCATTGAGGACCATAAATTTCCTGCTAATTTAATCATATTGTCCTTTCGTGACTTTGAAATCATTTTGGGAATGGACTGGTTGGGGAAATACTATGCACAGTTGGATTGTAGAACAAAAATTGTTTATCTTTAGATTCCTGACCTACCAGTGCTTGAGATTGTTGGGAACCGTAGGACTGCCAGAACACTTCTTTTATCATCAATTAAGGCTTCCAAGTTGTTGAATAAAGGTTGTGAAGCTTACCTAGCTTATCTAATCAATCAACCTACTGATAAGGTGAATTTGAATGAGGTTCCAATTGTTAAAGACTTCCCTGGTGTATTTCCCAAGGAATTACTAGGTTTACCACCGGATATTGAGCTTGTGATTGATCTTATGCTGGACACTGTGCCAATTTCTAGAAGTCCTTATAGAATGGCACCGGCCGAACTTCAGGAATTGAAAATTCAGCTTCAGAACTTGCTTGAGAAAGGGTTTATACAACCTAGCTCTTCGACGTGGGGTGCGCCTGTGTTGTTTGTGAAGAAGAAAGATGGCACGCTACGATTATGCATTAACTACAGGGGACTTAATCAAGTTCCGATTAAGAATAAATACCCATTGCCGTTGATTGAAGAATTGTTTGACCAACTACAGGGTGCGAGAGTGTACTCGAAATTTGACTTGAGGCAAGGTTACTATCAACTCAGGATTCGGAGTGATGATATACCTAAAACAGCATTCAGGACTAGATATGGTCACTACGAATTTGTTGTGTTACCATTTGGGTTGACGAATGCACCAGCAGCGTTCATGGACTTAATGCATAGGGTCTTTCGACCTTATCTTGATCAATTTGTCGTAATCTTTATTGACGATATTCTGGTGTATTCTAAGGATGAGGCTGAACATGAACAGCATTTGAAGATTTTGCTACAAACTTTGCAAGAAAATAAGCTTTTTGCTAAATTCAGCAAGTGCGAATTCTGGTTGAATCAAATATCTTTTCTGGGTCATATCATTTCACATCAAGGAGTTTCAGTAGACCCAGCTAAGATTGAAGTTGTTTCATCTTAGAAACGACCTGAAATGGTGTCTGAGATCCGTAGCTTTCTGGGGTTAGCAGGTTACTATCGGAGGTTTGTCAAAGACTTTTCCAAAATTTCTGGGCCTTTAAACCAGTTGACTCAAAAGAAAATTGGCTATAACTGGGATGCTAGATGTGAATCTAGTTTCCAAGAACTGAAGAAGAGACTAACTACAGCTCCTATACTAGCTTTACCTGAAGGTACAGAAAACTTTGTTGTCTATAGTGATGCATCTAAAGAGGGATTGGGCTGTGTTTTAATGCAGAATGGTAAGGTGATTGCCTATGCTTCTAAAAGTTGAAACCATATGAAGTCAATTACCCTACACATGATCTTGAGTTAGCTGCAGTTGTGTTTGCTTTAAAGAAGTGGCATCATTACTTGTGGGGTAGCATATTTGAAATTTTTACTGACCACAAGAGTCTCAAATATTTATTTTCACAAAAGGATTTGAATATGAGGCAGCGGAGATGGTTAGAGCTATTAAGTGGCTATAATTGCTGTATAAACTACGTGCCAGGTAAGGCCAATGTTGTTGCAGATGCCTTAAGCTGAAAGGCTACTGTTGCAAGTCTAATTATCAAGGATTGGGAGACTTTAGAGGAAATTTGTTCATGAAAGCCAAAAGCTACTGAAACTGGGATTCGGTTTACTATTTTGCAAATTCAATCAGGATTATTAACACAAATCAGAAAGGCTCAGAAGACTGATTCTCAAATCTTGAAAATCCAAGAAAAAACAAAAGGGGGAGAGTCGGAATTTAAATTACATGCAGATGGTATCTTCAGATTCAGGGACAGGGTGTGTGTTCCTGGTGATCCGACTTTGAAGAATGAGATTCTGTTTGAAGCACATAATTCAAGATATACAATTTACCCGGGCAGTACTAAAATGTACAGGGATCTAAAACAACACTTCTAGTGGAACAATATAAAGATGGAGATTGCTGGATATGTATCCAGGTGTTTGACTTGCCAGAGGGTTAAAGCTGAGCATCAGAGGCCAGTCGGGCTTCTGCAACCATTGTCGATTCTGCAATGGAAATGGGTCCATATAACAATGGACATTGTGACTGATTTTTTGAGATCTCTAAAAGGATGTGATTCTATTTGGGTTATTGTGGACTGATTGACTAAGGTTTCACATTTTATTCCCGTGAACAAACATGATAGCCTTGATAAACTAGCCGAGCTCTATGTTGCTAATATTGTGAGACTTCATGGTATGCCAATGAGTATAGTGTTAGATAGAGATCCTAGATTTAGATCTCGTTTTTGGCAGAAGTTGCAAGAGGCCATAGGAACTAAATTAAACTTCAGAACTGCATACCATCCACAAACTGATGGCCAGTTTGAGAGAACTATCAGGATCTTGGAAGACATGCTTTGGGCATGTGTGTTGGACTTTGGGAAGAATTGGAATAAGTTCTTGTCTTTAGCGGAGTTCGCCTATAATAACAGTTACCAATCTACTATAGGTATGGCTCCCTACGAGGCATTGTATGGTCAAAAATGCAGATCCCCATTGTATTGGGAAGAGGTTGGAGAGATGAGAACAGTTAATCTGACTGTGTTCCCTGAGATAATTAAAATGGTGGATAATGTTCACCTTATTCTTCAGCGTATGCTTACAGCTCAGAGTCGTTAGAAGAGTTACGCTGACAAGCACCGTCGGGACCTTGAGTTTGCTTTGGGAGATCAGGTGTTCCTTAAGATTTTTCCTTGAAAGGGGTTAATTCGGCACGGAAAGAGTGGGAAACTTAGTCCCAAGTATGTGGGTCTGTTTGAGATCACCAAAAAGGTGGGTCCTTTAGCTTACCGGTTAGCTTTACCTCCGAGCTTGTCGAGACTGCACGACGTCTTCCATGTGTCAATGTTAAGGAAATATCATCCAGATCCTTCACATGTACTTGAACTAAAGCCTTTGCAGATTGAGAAAAAGTTAACTTATAAGGAAAAACCGATTTGAATTATGGATCGAAAAGTTTAGGAGCTTCGCAGGAAGAGTATTCCAATGGCAAAGATTTTGTGGAATCATCACGGGTTTGAAGAAGCAACTTGGGAGAGAGAGGACAAGGTTCAAAGTCAGTATCTGGAGTTGTTTGTCGATCAGGTAAGAATTGCGTGGACGCAATTGTTTTAAGGGGGAGAGGGTGTAATACCCGAGCCCGGAACATGAAAATTTTATGTTTCTTTTTTTAAAAATTATATTTTTCTTAAATTCCTTGATATTTAATTGTTATTCGTTCTTTGTCACAAAGTGCATTGCATAACGAGAGTGTTAGTTAGGAAATGATTTTTAGTCCTCAGCAAATAGTGAAAACTAGTATTTAGTGTTTTAATTTTAGTATTTTAGTTGGTTGTTGAGTGAAACTATAGTTTATTGCCTTGTTTTAAGTTTAAATGCCTAAATAAGCTTAGTTTGACTAACTTAGTTAACATAGACCAAAGCTTTGACCATTGACTATTGTTGTCATCTTTTTAAAGAATAAAATAGCAAAAATAAAACACAACAAAAGCTGAAAAAAAGAAAGGAAAACCGAGAGTTCAAGGAAAAAAAAGAAAAAAGAGAATTTTCATTCAAATCTTTAAATCTTCGTGCGGGGTTGCACGGGATTGTTTCCGAGGCTTCTAACATCATCTTCCTAGCGTCTAGTAGCGTCTAAGGTGAGGGATGCATCATTATTTGCGCATTAGAAAATATGATGTCAAGACTTTAATTTTTAGAAATTGCGTATAGAATGTAGTTTAATTCGTTTTGTTGCTTGAAATATGTTCTATGATGTTAGTAGACCTTACTTTTATAAGTTTTTAGCAATTTTTGCGGTTAAAATCAGTTATTGCATTTTAAATGTTGAGTGAATAGTGAAAAACGTGAATAGTAAACCCCCTCCGAAATTTTGCTCTGAGTTGCGTTCTATTGATGCAGAAAGGTGCTAGATATACTTAAATGCTAAAATGCGTGGTTTATTTTGTTTGTGTAATGGAAAAACGGAGAAAAATGTCGAGGTTTATGTTGGGGTCGTTCCGGTCGAGTTTGGCATTTTCTCGTTTTGCTTGAAGGCATTGTTGTAGTATGCCATGGAAGCACTTTTTGTGCAGTTATGACATTGGTTTGGTGATCAATTGAGGTAGCTGTAGTTCAAACGAGCAAAGGGAAAAATCGAGGCTTTGCGAGAATTCTAGGGTAAAGTAGGGTTTTGTGGCTTCTGGGTGTGCCTTATGGTGTCCTAGGATGAGTGGTAAAATCGGTTTCCAAAACTCGTGGCTCGTTTGGAAGTAGTAGCATTTTGAAAGTTGGGATCGTTGTGTGATTTTGTTGGTTTTTATAGTGTTATGCTTTTAGAATGCTTATTGTTGCTTATTATGCTTGTTAAAGTTGATTATGATTGAAATGTATATCAACCGTTGCTATTGCGTGCGAGAGTAACCTACTTTGTTATTCTCCCACGTGTGGCTCTATCGCTTGATTATTGCATTGTTTACTGTATTGCATTCATAGAGTCAGGCGCGGTGCCAGGGTTGGTTGCTCTAGCTTCGTGTCCTATTCCCTTTCTTGCTTTGGTTGCCTCCCAGAGAGATTTGGGTCGTAGTATTGATTGGATACTTCCGGGGTATTCCAAACTGAAGTTATAAGGTGGTTGGGCCGGCACGTCGTCATTGAAATCGTGATTGAAGTTGCTCGTGGAAAGTGAATTGTATCCTTTAATTGAATGGTTATAGCCTTAATGCTTGTCTTGATTTATTGTTGGCTTAGCTTGTATTTCTATATGTTAATTGATGGATCTACTTGACTACTTGCATTGCATTCTTCTCTCACCTCCATCTTTGAGACCAATTAACCCTCGCTGAGCAATAGTTTTTTCTTATCCCTTTCTATACTATATTTTACAAGAGTAGTTGAGGTTGTTCTTATTGAGGTGATAGAGGAGGAGGAGGAACAAGTGGAGGTGTTTCCTTGATAGCACTTTTTTTGCTTAACTGGTGGTTGGTTGCCAGACTTTTGTGCGGGCCATGCTTGATGTATATATTGTTTGGTTGTCGCTCTATTTTGAGGCTTGTAGCCTTGTATGTAGTTTCTATTTTGAGGCCTCTATGGTCTTATGTTGTAAAAGTTGAAAGGTTGTAAAGTTGTAAAGATGTACTCACGTGACTAGTAAAGAACTGCATGCTAATGGTTTAACTGCTTAGTGGCATGAGTACTTGTGTAGTATGCATGACATTTTGGGTTGCAAAGTTGGTTAATGAGAAGATGTATGTTTTTTAAAAGATAGTTGACTTGTTCAAATGGTTATTGTGGTTTCCGCGTATATTCCATTGAATATGGGGTATTCGAATCATCCACGGCACAGAGGAGACTCTGTCCGTGTGTCGGGTCCGGACTTGGCCTTTTGCAGGGTCGGGTCAGGGCGTGACACTTCCATCATAATAATTTTTTCAAGTGTTCGCATGAGCATACTCTCTACACCAAATATGATAAATGAGACGTGCTGATTGTTTGTTTGTATGTAGATGACTTAATTTTCACTAGCAACAATACATGCTTATTTGAAGATTTCAAAGGATAATATATATATATATATATATATATATAAAACAAAAAAATAAAAAATAAAAAATAAAAAAATTGAAGATCTGCCATAATATCAATGTTGAAGGAGGACCTGAGATTTGCTATGATCTGGCCAGATGGAGCTAAAAGCTTTTATCTCGTGCTTTAAGCTTAAAGGAGGATGGTGCAACCTAGTGGACCAAAAGTTTGACTGGGTTGACTAGGCTTTGACTGAGTATTGACTTTGTTGACCAAAGGTGTTTCCAAGATTTTTGGGTGTCCAAAATCCAATTGAAGTCAAATTAGAAAAATTCCATGTGGGTAGCTGGGTTCTTGAATTTAGAAGATGTTGATCAAGGGTTCGAAGCTTGGTATTTCTTACCAAGGGAGGAATTTGTTGAATATGGCTCAAATCCCAAGCAGAGTCAAATACTGAACACAACTAGAGGTTTGATAAGATTTGAAATACTATGGAAGATAGGAATCCTAATCATAATAGGACTAGAATTAGTCTATTATAAATAGGACAATCTGGGTTGAGTTTAGTTGTCACACATCACAAGGTGGGTTTACCATATTAGATTAGGCTAGAATTATGTGTTATACGCCTCTAGATAGGCGTATAAAAGTCATTGTTATAGTAATTCTTATTAGTAATAAATAATAATGTTATTTGGATGTAGGCTATGTCGAATCATGTTAAAATAATGTTGTGTTCTCCAATGTATCTATATACACGATCCTTCTAACATAGACTGCGTATCACTAATTTATCAATTTTTTGGAAAAGATTAATAATAAAGTATAGGCTTCACACATTGTGATATGAACCGGTGGTTGCTGGCAGAGGCTGTTTCGGCGCTTGGCATAGTAGAGAAAACAATGGAGGCTGGTAGAGCAATGGGTTCTTGGTGGCTGCAAAACAATGGGTTCTCCATGAGATTTTAGTTTTGCCCAAATTTCCCCATAACATCAAAATCTATCGAATAAGATTAAACGACATTTTGGTCTTTATTTTTTTATTGAGCTATTTAATTCTATTTTATGGCTTTTAATTTTTTTTTTATGTCTTTAAAACGTTAGCTCATTGCAAAAAAGTTATATGTTGATTTAGGCAAAAATATTTGATTCAATTTGATATGTATATATATGTATGTATGTATGTATGTATGTATGTATGTATATAAAAAGAAAAACATTTTAAAAGCGAATCTATTTTTTTCCAAATCTCACGCATAACTTGATTTCTGCACAATAAGATATATATATATATATATATATATATATATATATATATATATATATATATATATATATATATTTATATATATATTTATAAGATTAGCTCATTACAAATAAGTTATAATAAACCAAGCCAATGATTGTTTAGAATGGGAATTCCTCACAAGTGCTCCTTGTGTTGCAGCGGAACCATAACAACTGAGTTAAAAAAATATCGAATTTAATTTTAGATGTATATATATATATATATATATAAAATGATATATTTTAAAATAAATATTAGTTCTATTTAGTCTCGTGCATAACACAAATATTCTAGAATAAGCTATTTTTATCTTTTTTTATTTTTTTAAATTAAAATTTTTATGAGTTTCTATTTGAATTAGACCTTTCTATTGAATGCTTTTTATCAAATTATTTTGTCTATTATGTTTTTCTTTTTCTTTTGCCTTTGTTCTGAAATATAAGAAGATGAAAATGCCTTTCAGCATAAGGCTTTGTTTGGCAAAGTTTGATGTCAAGGGGGAATATGGGTAAAACTAAAACCGCATGGAGGAATTTGGGATTTAGGCTAAAACTCATAGGGGAAAATGACATTCTCTCTAATAAAAAACACATCAATGAAATGGCAGGCATTTTCAATTAAAATGTCTTGGAATTATGATATTTCATTCCAAAACGCAATTGTTGTGAGTAACAGTAGTCTTGTAATTTACGATTTCTTAATGTTAAAAAATTTATTCTTTAACTATCCTCCTCACATGTGACTTGGTTGTACAATGTGAGTAGCAGTAGTCTTGGAATTTAAAAAATTATATGTATATATTTTTAAAATATTATTAAATGTTAAGAAGACTTACAAAATAAAATGAATCAAAATTAATAAAATAAAAGACGATAAAATCCAAAATAAACAACATAGTGCAATATTTGTTCACAAATAAATAACCAATCTTAATAACACTAAAAATAATAAACTAAATTTCTTCAAACAAAATGAAATAAGCTGAAAGAAGGAACACAAAGTACTTGTCAAAATTGTAAATTATCTTTCTAGTTTGAAATTTGATGTTCTAAATTCAAAGTACATAAAATATTATAAATATCTCAATCAACATCTTTCTTAGCACACGAAACTTTTTATTAATATATAAATATTTTATTATTTATTTTTTACTGAACTAATAATTGATTTTTGAGTTTTGGGAATTTTCTCATTACTATTACAAAACCCTATGGGACTATATATCGGTAACAACTTATAAAAACTCAACCCTAAAGGATACCCCATCGGTTTTGTAAACAAGTTTATAATTGGGTTGGTTACCCAATGAATTCAAGTTTATCCCTACCCGTTACCAATATCCTTGGAAAACATCATTTCTTCATTTAGTCTTGCAAAAGATGCTTTGTCTTAATAGGAGTCCGGCTACTAGTTGGAATAACAATCTTGGTCTCTACAACAATATGGGAAACTTTTATCATTACTTATAGTGATGATTTTCCTAACGAGTCTATATCACGCCCTGAGCCCAGCATCCCAGACCCGCAGGCGCAACTGGTGTTGTTAGGCATAATAAATAACTACTTGAGCCCTCTTTTCTACTGGCCCAAAATACACAACCTAAGTTATTCCTAATACCCGCAATACCCACTTATAAACTACACAATCATATTCCACCAATGTGAGATATTACACACATCCCCCGTTAAGGACCTGACGTCCTCATTAGGGGTACACATACCCAGGACCAACCAGGTGGTATAGGATTCTAGAGATGGTTCCTACAGGTTCAAGAGGTGGCTCCTACTAGCCTTTTAGATGTAGCACTTTGCCCCGCATAATACTTAGCTCCCGTACCGGCTAGTGACCTACTCTGAATTCTATTATGTCACGCCCCAAGCCTAGACCCCCAGGCACACAAGTGAGACTAGTGTTGTAGGCATAAGAAAATAACTACTTGGTCCTCTTTTCTACTGTCCCAAAATGGTTAACCCAAGTTATTTCTTATATCCACATAACCCACTTATAAACCGCACAATCACACTATATTCTACCGATGTAGGATATTACAGTCTGTCAACTAGTTCAGCTCGAAAAGTGAGTTGTTAAGGCAAAAATTCGTTGGGTTGACCTCCAATCTCCATTTGAGGCTGAGCTGGTTAGGCTAACCTGTTTCCTGCAAAACAGAGGATCCAAGGAGGGTTCCCTAGGTTTCTACTCTGATGCCCAAGTCAGTTAAGGGATCTAGATTGCTTCGAAAGCTATAGAAAATATGGAGTGGTCTAGAGAAGATTGCATACCTTTCACCATGGTATTTCCCTGTATTTATACTTAATACTGACCAAGTTTATCGATAAGGATGGATCCCTAAGATTATGCGCCAAGAGTCCATCCCAATCCAGGCTATCATTGCTCGTGCTTATCATTATATAAAGGCTTTCCTGTACCTACACGTTGTTTCACCAGGCCCTAGTACTTTTCCCGTGGGTCCCGAACCATAGTGGTAGTTGGGCTCGCGTTTGTTTTGCGCATCGAACCTCATTCCTCCGAGGCTCGAGATCCGCCCTTATTTTTTGCCCCCTAATCTTCTGAGCTCTGCAAGAGGTAAGGGGATTGTCATGTGGGTAGAGCTCGTTGGTTTCCTCGCCAATTCAACCGTTATTGTGATACCCCGACCCGTGCATATAATTATTTAATTGATGTGCATATACTTATATGTCTACTTTAATTATTTACGTATATTTGTTTGCATAAAATATCATATTTTGGGTTACATCCATCTATTTCGTTTAACGTGCATTTATATCGAACTATGTGCATACATCTAGTTTAACATGAAATTTCATCTATTAACATATATTGCAACAATATAAATGCATTCTTATGTAAGTAGGCACGTTTAATTGGTTAATGTGCATAATTCTCATTTTACATGCAATTTTGGGACTTCACGAACACTTTGGAAAATCGTAGGAACCGTAGAAAATAATTAACGTAGACAATTAGGAATAGGAGCAACTAAATTAGTTAGAATTAAACTAGAATGGCAAACTAGTTAATAGCATTTAGTTGAAGGGCATGTTGGTCAATTGGGTTTTTCTTTCTTTTATTATTTACACCTATTAATATACTACAACACACGCAAACACACAAAAACACACACAAAAATCAGACACACACACACACACACTAAACACATTTAAAAACACACAAGAAAGAAGAAGAAGAAAAAGAAGAAGAAGAAGGAGAAAAGAAGGAAGAAAAGGTGATTTTGAGCTTGTTTGTGTACAAATTCGTCAACTTAAGGTGAGGGTTCATCCATGCTTACATTATTGGCTGATTCCTTGTTGTATATACATGTATGCCATGTGTAGATAAGTGAACATGAAGCTTGTAATGCATGTTTAATGAGGTATTTAGTGTACGAAATGTTGTGGTAGCTTTCTAATGCATGAATTGCTAGCCTTGGTGTTTGGCTTTGGTTGTAGTTGAAGTTAGCTTCTTTGATTAATTGTTGAAGACCAAGTGTTTGTGTATATGTCAAAGAGAGTAGTTTACATCATATGCATAGTGAGTAATGGTGGTAGTATGCCAATGAAGCAAGAAATAGCTAAAACATGAGTAGTGCAAGATTCTGAATTTTCTGGCAGGTTGCACGACTAGATTACAGAGGCAGTTTGACCTAGCAAACTTTGTCAAAAGTGGTTGAATTTTTTTTTATAATGTAGCTAAGAACATGAGGAACAATTTCTCTTTTGGGGGAAAGATCGAATTCTATCATTAAGGCATTGTTTTGGAGCCAAAACAGTAGGGTGACTGATTCTCGCGTAATTCAGGGCTAGCTGCGCAATGATTTTCTAAATGGCATAACTTGATGAGTTTAACTCCGAATTAGGAACCGTTTGAGGCTAAACCTATCTACACTTGATGTACTACATGTCTGTGCAATTTTTAGAAATTTTAGAGGACATTAAGGCTGCTAACTGAACAAGTAAAGTTAAGCAAATGTAGTTAAAAATTTCGGTTTATATAGCTAAGTGATTAATGTTGCACTAAAGGTTAATTTGAGTTGAATAATGGTAGATTATAGGGAGTTGAAGGCTTGAGAGTAACAATTACATGT
Organism: Ehretia macrophylla; assembly: GCA_037974665.1. NCBI lineage: Eukaryota > Viridiplantae > Streptophyta > Magnoliopsida > Boraginales > Ehretiaceae > Ehretia > Ehretia macrophylla. The sequence continues at coordinate 74,640,514 of CM075772.1, read as the reverse complement.
TTGGAGATAGTGTTTAAGTGAAATGAGGGTTATATAAACATTATTTGCGTTGAATGCTAAATGTTTAATACGTGATTAACGTGAACTATGTGCATTGAATGTTTAAATAAGTTGAGCTTTGAGTGAAAATTAAATGTGATGAATTATGTGTAGTGACTTGCTATTTAGATAATCAAGAGTAATTAAAGTCATGCACATGCTAGTGTTAGTTGTCAAAGAGTGTTTGAAAGTTATGGGAAGTAAAATATGTTTTCAATCATGTTCATGAGCTTAGCTTAATGTATGTGTTAAAGTTAGTTGAATTGCTTGAGTACTTGGTTATTGTTGGCTCAAATGCAAGCAATAACAAGAAGATGATAAGCAAGCAAAATTTGGATTTGGATACTGCACTGCCCCTGACTTCCGAAGTAGTTTTGGTATAGCAAACATCCTTAGAATTGAACAAAATTTATAAGACAGCTAGATGAGACAGTTTAGAACAAATGTTGATTTCTAGAGCTAAGACAAATTCTAACGTTTTGACCCCGTGATTTAGCTATTTCCGAAATGTGTCTGAAAATCGCTGGTGCAGGGGGCAGTTCGCGCAGTTGCACGGAAAGGATCATAACTTGTGGAATTTAGATCGGAATTGAGTTCCGCTTAAGGCTAAAGTAATCTACACTCAAAGAGCTACATTTATACATAAAAATCAATCAGTTTGGAGGTCTATAGCATAGATAACTGAATTGATTAATTTAAGCCTCTGTTGGAGAAAATGGAAAATGTTTTAGTGATATTTAGGGTTTTGTGCAAAGTTGATTCTAGGATTGATTTGATGCTATCTATAGGTAATATAGGCTCTAATGAGCATAGATTAGTGATTAGACGTGATTGGCTTGATTGAAACTTTAGAAAATTTGCATAATTGGTTTAGAATTCAATGGGGCTTTATCCGAAAAGTGAATCCGGATGGAATATAATGATGTAGATAGTCTTTATTAGGTGTGGCAGTGCTTAATGTGCCTTTATGGCGGCAAATTGGGGTTTGGTTAGAGTACTTGTAGTTAAAACACATAAAAAAAGGGGATTTTGGGACTTTTATGTTGGATATAGTATAAAGTGAGGTCTTGTGGTTCTAATTGGTGCCATAAGGTGTCATTAGAAGTGTGGAATAACTTACTTGTGGATCTAGTACCTTGTGTTTCATTTGAGTATCAATTATTTTAGTAGACAAAGGAGTCTTTCAAGCGAAGTGTTAGCGATGGCTTGTTCAAATAAGTATATGATCTTAGATGTATTAGGAAGCCTCTAAGATGTATTTTTGGTGTGGTTTAGATAATCGAATTAGATAGTTGTAGTTCAAATCACTTAAAGGGCTTTTCGGTGTTTTTGTGTTAACATGACTTAAAATGTGGTTTCACAGCATTTATGTGTATCATAATATGGCTATAGGTGATTAGTAAAGTTAAATTTGAGGATTGTTATCTTGTGTGAAGTTTAGAGCTTATTTTGTAAGCATTTAGAAGGAGACATGTTGGATTTCTTGTGAATTACTTGAATTAGTAGTTATTATATTGTTATATTCACTCTAATTGATCATGATTGAGTTGTATGTTGTATAAGTGTGAAGTTTATGACCTAAATACTAAGCATGTGGAAAGGTTTTAATTGGATTTTATGTGAATTAGTTGAGCTTGGTACTTAGTTGGTTATTTGAATTGATGTAGTTATTATAATTGACTTTTAAATGATTTAAATAAGAGTTTAAATGGTAATGGTATGTAATATGTAGCTGTTTAGAGAAGTTTCATGAAATAAGTTATATAGCTACTTCATTAAAATATGTTTGTATCTTGTTTATAATACCGTGTTGCTTATAATTATATGAGTTATGTTGTGGGAAATGACTACTTGGAATATATGTTAAGTTAAAGTATATAAAAGTTGTATTTTGTTAAAAATAGAATTCTAATAGATATTGTATATATGCTAAATAAGCGACGTTATAAGTTAGCTAACCTAGCTGAATAATTAATGAATGTTGTAGTTAAAGAGTAATTGAAGTAATGTTTGCCCATAGGTTCAAGGTGACTAGAAATGATGTGATTCAAACTTACATCTTGGAGCTCGGTAGAGGTGAGGGACCTGCATCCTTATGTGCATCATAGTTTATTTTCTTTTTAAAAGAGTATATTGTTTTGTATAATTGTGCAATTAATATATGCTTATTGTTACTAAATTGTAACTTGGTGTGAGAACAACTTACTTTTTGTCCTTAAATGTCTTTCCTGATTATATTATCATTGTTATCATTCTTGCATTGCATCATGGTTGCGCAACCTCATTATCGTGGTGGATGCGATGGCCTCGCTGGGCAGCATCGGGCTTGCCAGTGTTGGTTGCCTTTGCTCCGTCTTCCATTCCTTCACTCGCCTGGTCCGGAGATTGCTAGGGGGTGTTGGGTCGTAGGATCGGGTACATCCGAAGTACCCATTGGTGTAAGGGATGCCGACATATCTAGATTGAGATCGTGGTTCGTGGATCGGGGATCGAAGATTTGGAGTGATAAGGGTTATCGATTGTATCCTTTTAAAATGTCGTATTAGAATTGTTATTCATTGTTTATTTATTGTATTAATTGTGTTAAGTTGCTGCATTGCACGAACTCTGGTATACTATTCCCGTTTCCCCTCCCTCATTGAGTGTACCAGTTGTATACTCACCCTCGTTTCTAACATCTTTCAGGTTCAACACCTTCGCAAGGTGATATAGGGAAAGCTCGAGAGTTACCCTATTTGCTTGTGATGACTTCCATTATTAGTACCTGTGAATCCATGTGAATTTGTAAAGTGGTTTGAATTGTAATTTGATTGGAACTATAGAAACCCGGCTTGTAATTGTATTGGATCTTGTTTGTATTTGATTTGTAGGTAGTCTGTAATAGCTTAATGGACTATGTTATTGTTTATTGGTTGTGTATGCTTGATTGGGTGAATGGAGTTAGACCATAGTTTTGTAGTTATAAATATTGTTTACAGGTTTTGGATTGTCCTATAAACAGGGGAGGCTTCGTCCGTTTCCCCTCGTTTCTTGTGGCTTGGGAATGGAATTGGGAACTCCGGTCTCGTGAGGGATCGGGGCGTTACAGTTATAATAGCTCCTTTGCATAACCGATGTGCTATCGCCTTAGGTGGTCCATGTATCCTGAGATTCGTGCCCCACTTGCTCCACGTGGCCAAAACGGTCTTCTTCGTGGATCGTGGGCCCAAGCGTGGGGTTCTTTATAAATAGGCCCACTTGTCTTTATTTGTTGTTTCATCTTCCTCCTTAATTTCCAAACCTTCGCCATTTTTCTTCTTCGTTTTCTACATCTCAAGCTTTTTGTAAGATTCCTTACTCCCTTAGGTACGTCATCTTCATTTTTTCTACTATTATGTCTAGGTCAGGAGTTACTTATGGGTTTGTCTTGAGTAACAAGTCTAGTACCACTGAACAGGCTTCGAAGGGCTCCGAGCCTCTTGCCGTTGTGCCTGTTTCATAGTGCCTACCCCCTTCTGAAAGTCCTCCCAGAATGGCTACCAAGAAGACCCCTACCAAGGCTAGGTTTACCCCTTGCCATTCTTCTTCCACGAGAGGTCCCCTTAGGGTTGGTGATCTTCTAGTTTTTGGAGCTGACAAGAAAGCCCGCCAAACTAATAAAGACACGGTTTCATCCTTAAAAAAGTATGGATCGACTCCCTTTAACTTCAAGGTTCGTATCCCCTCTGGGCCAATGTTCACCTCTGGGCCTGGTCTCGGAGAAACGACTTTCTATCATGAACAACTTACTGTAGGTCGTTTCCCATTTCATCCCTATATCGTAGAAATTCTAAACTACTACCAAATCAGCCTAGCTCAAGCCGTTCCCAATGGCTAAAGGCTCATGGTGGGCTTTTACGTCTTGCTCAAGGATCTGGGCTACACTCCAATCTCTAACCGTTTCCTTTACTACCACATCCTCAAAACCATCGACAAATCCTTTGGCATGCATTATTTTGCCGCCCACCGCCTTTCTCTGGTCACGGCCATACCTGACAATGACAAGAAATGGTTTCATAAGTTCTTTTTTGTGAATTCTAAGATAAGCTAGGAGGTCCACAATGTCTGGGTTGTTCCTCTAGACTCGGTGTGGGACCTTCCTGGTCTCACTAAGACTGAGGAGGGGGTAGTTGAGGGTCTGAAGAGAGCTATCCTGATTGAAGCATCGACGTTGCTTACCCTTGAAAAGTTGGGTAAAAGCGGCTTGTTCCCTCAGTCCATGGAATCTGGAGCTTAGGCCTCCCTAGCCCCCATTATGGAGGGCAAGAGTTCAGCGACTGAGGCTAAGGCTTTATCAGCTCTTGTTATGGAAGGTCAGGACTCTGTAGTTGGAGCCCCCTTAGCTTCTGCATCAAAGGGTCAGGCCTTGATTTTATGTTTTCCTTATTTTGTGCTTTAATTGCTATAGTACTCACGTTTCCTTTTCCCTTGCTTTTTCCTTGTAGACATGAAGATTTTTGAGCTCATAACCACAACTCGGGGCCAACGTGTACACAAGAGATGCTTGGTCAAGGCTTTTGACTGCCCTGCTACAAAGAAATAGAGGTCTGAAGCCCCTGCTAGCGATGAGGAAGCCTAGATCCTTGGGGAATGCCCATCTTCCCCCATGGGTAATTTAGCTCCCCCATGTGTCATCGCGAGTGTTGCCCCCAAGGAGTCCGCCATTTCTAAGGAGCCTTCTTTCAAGGACCGGGCTGATATTGCACGAGCCTTCTCGCACAAACATTTGTCTACCCCGCCTTGTTCTCTCTTTATGGATAGCGCTCCTCGCCACGACCCCACCACTAGTGAGCTCCGCGAGAAAATTGAAATTTCTGATGGAAATAGGGGCTCTATGCAAGTCCGAGCTTGCAATCTTCCTGCCATGTGAGCCGGTTAGGAGGTCCTCGAGGCCATCTTCGAGGTAATATCTTATGTGAAGTTTTCCTGCTTATTTCCCTGTAAGTGCTCTTAACAGAGGCTGGCGGGAGTTGAGCCACCTCAACAACTTAGCTCCACAAGGTCATGGTGGCCCAAGAACAGTTCGATTATCACATTAATGTGGTGATAATGAAGGCCAACAAGAGAGCAGACGAGTACAAACGAGTCCTCGAAAAACATCATCTAGTATGTGTTAAGGCCATAGATGAGGACATGACTGCCATCTCCCACCTAGAGTCCTGCTAACAAGGCAGAGAGCTCTCCTTAACGAGGTTAAGATTCACTAGGTCCTCTCTGGGGATATCTTCAGTGTAGCGCTCAAGGCTCAGATCACAGGTGAAAGGGAGACACACTACCAAGCCCTTGCTGAATGGGTCCAGGCGATATTGGACTACAAGAATCTCAGGCAAGACTTGGTCGGGGCAAACATAAAGGTTGCTACCTCTCAAACAAAGTATGACCAGTTGGTGAAGAAAATCGAGGCTAAGGGCGAGCTCGCTGTTGTTGCCTATAAGAAAAGCTCAAGTTTTTGCGCCCTCCTAGGTGAGCTGATAGGTCCCACCATTGCTAAGGTCGAATATGATGCCTAGGCTTCTTTACTTAAGGAGGTTTATGCTCACTTGCAAAAACAAGGTATTAAGATGGACCTGTTGGACCTTCTGGGCGAAGCTACTTCAGGCGAGGAGATTGATCCTGAGAAAATTGCTCGGACGCAGGGATGCCCAGGCTTGATCAATGCCTCTTGGTGACTAAGGTTAGCGAGCTCTAGTGTTGTGATTTGTGGGAAAATAGTCCCTTATATTTGTAAATAACTTTTGCTTAACAGAAGGCTTGGTGTGGAACTCGTATGCTTTTATTTGCCTTATTTGTGACCTCTCTGAGTTATTTATTTGGTTTGAACAACTCTCGCGGGTTTGAAGACCCTTCACTTTATCCTCTTTAGCCCGTTATGTTTTTTTTATGCTATATGTTTGGAGTTCTTGGCTCTTTCGGGTGCTGGTCCTTTAAACGGACACGCGACCCTCTAATACATACATAAACAAAATAATCGTACAAGGTAAAGAGAAACTTTTATTCATTGAGATTATTACAAGCTGTAAAGTTATGACATAAAATATTTCTTGAGGTGCTCAACATTCCATGCGTTCTTGAGCTCCTTCTCGCTAGGCTATGCGTGTTTACAGACCCCAAATCGAACCTCCTTTATTACCAGATAAGGTCTTACCCAGTTAGGTCCCAACTTTCCTCGACTAGGTTAGGGCTTGAAGATGGTTTTCTTGAGTACCTAATCACCTTCCTGAATGTTCTTAGGTCAGATTCGCTTGGCAAAAGCCCTAGCCATGGCCCTCTTCCCTTCAAGCATTATGATCTGTGTTTTTTGTCTAAATTCTTCTACTAGATCAAGGTTCTCACGGAGGCCCTGATCATTTATTTATTCTTTATAGAGTTGCATGTGGCTACTTGAAGGACCGACCTCTACTGGAAACACCGCCTTTGTCCTAAACGTCAGCGAGAATGGGGTCTCTCCTATTGCAGAGCTTGAAGTGGTCTTATAGGCCCATGTCACGCCCCGACCCAAACCCATCGCTAAGTGAAGATCTATATGTGTCGTGTCATGTAACTTAATACCTGTAAAATCATCAATCGATAACCTAACAACAAATATTATTCCATAAGAAGCTTCAAGAATATGCTCAAGCACGTGGCATTGGAAATCTTCATTAACTTGTTTATAGGTGCAAACCTAGATTCCACCAATCCTCCATGAAATAAAGTTCCAACTATGACCATCTAGGTCACAAAAGAATAGGACATAAAGCTATTACATCCCAATTGTCCAAAAGAATAGTTATAGTGTATAAGGTTATACAAATATACAATGTGAACTAACACATCAAACGTCCATACAACATCTACAAGCTAGCAAGTCATAGAAGGCAAACATTTGATTCATCACATAACTGACCCACGCCTTCAGCTTCAGGAGCTGGCTCAGTAGCAGCCTCACCTAAAAATTTGTCATAGAAAAGAATGAACTACACTTAGCTCAATGAGGAATAAAGGAACAGGGAGATTTTGCAACCATTTGTCATTTCATAATCATTTAAGAAAGAGTATGCCATGCACATCGGAACAACTAATGAGGAAACATCATATATGGAAATAATAATAAAACAAGTATTCAATTCTACTCTCCAAGGGTTATACCAAGCGAGAGTAGATAAAAATGATATAGCTTGCATGAACAGTTGTTAGAGATTGCCAGTCTCAAGTCTTCAATCAACATACTTCCCCAAACGCCAAAGTAAAGGGCACTCCGGAGGCAACCCAATACCATGGTAGTCAAGACTTATACCTGATAGCTCGATACTACCCAGGGGAATTGAAAATTCTATCATGGGGTTCATTAGATTATATTACTCAAGGCATATAACTGTAAACAAACAAACATGGCCCAACTCTCCGAGGGTTATGCCAAGAGAGAGTGAGTACAAATAATCAAGCACATTTGGAGGGTAACAAAGTAGGTTGCCTCCATCACATAAGCATGTATATAACCTTGAACATATTCCAACATATAAACATGTAAACACTTATAATATCTTGCAATTAGAATTCATAAGACGCAATGTGGAGGACGACAAGGAACGTTACTTCAATGCTTCTGCATTAGCCTAACTTAATCAATTAAATTTACTACTTTCCCAAACTCCAATTAATCTAATTTTGGTATAGAATTAAAGCTTATCAAAATTAGATAGTTCTAGAATCAAACGGAACTCAATTCAGAGTTGAATTGACTAAGATATGGTCTTCGAAAAAATATTGCGCAAAGTTGTCAACGATCTGGTCGACTAGAATCAACCGGATCCACTCGACTGGATCTTGACTAGTGATATCCAGACAATAGATCCGGTCGACCGGATCCTACAACATAAAACACAAATTTTCTTGCTTCTTTTTGCTTGTTAGCTTGTTACCCTTGCTTCTAACACCTATTTATCACCTAATACACTCAATGGCATAGTTAAACCACATAATAATCTCAACAACATGGTCACAACTCATTTGAATCAAACAACAAGCCAAGAATACTTAAGCCATTCGAAAGTTCTTATGCTCATGTCACCCAAGTTCAACTTCATCCTACCAATTCTAGCTATAAACACATAAGCACAAACCATCACATAACTTATATAGCCACTTCTCAACTCACCAAGAATCATCCAAAGTTCATTAGACCAAGCCCTAGTTGAACCACACAAAATAAAAATCAAACCTTGTATTAAATCCATAGATATTCATCATAAGCAAGAACACCATCAACATACACCATATAATATTGAATGAGCTTTGAGAAAATACTTTTGAAAGAATCCCTTACCTTATCTTTGTAGGAAAAATGCAAGTGTGGAGTTAGAGAGCTTGAAAATGCAAGATGGAGCTAGAAAATGCTTAAAGATGGTTGAAGATGGCTTAGACTTCTCTTGCTTCTCCTTCTTTCTTCTTCTTTTTCTTCTTTCCTCTTCTTCTTTAGTTTAGTCGTGTAGTGTATGTGTGTAGATACTGATCGTGTATGTGTGTGTATTGCTTGTGTTTGTGTGATAAAAAGTAGTATAATAAGGTTAGGTATGATATTTCAAATAAGCTAGTTGACCAAAGTGCCCTTCAATTGAATTATGTATTACTAGTTGCCACTCTTGTTCAATTCTAACTATATACTGCCATTTTAACTTGATAAAATTATAATTAAGGTCTACAACACGTAAAATACTTAATGCACATAAGTGAACATATTTGCACGTAAAACAAGACAAGTGTACACAAACGATACAAATGTACGTTAAATGATACTAATGCATATAAAATGATATAAATGCACCATGAATAATATAATTATACGTTGACTCTTGGGATGGGCCTTACATCTTCCCTCCCTTAAAAGAATTGCGCCTTCGCAACCTTTCTTCTTACCTCGAAAATAATACCGGATACTGCTGCTCTATCTGATCCTGTTTTTCCCATGTTGCCTCCTCAATTCCATGATTGTTCCAAAGCACCTTGACCATGGGAATGCTCTTGCTGCGTAACTTACGGTCTTGCTTATCCAAGATCCGTACAGGTCTCTCCTCATAGGACAAGTTCTCCCAAAGCTGAAGCTGTTCTGGCTCCAAGATGTGTGAGGGATTGATTGATACTTCCTCAACATTGAAACATGAAACACTTTGTGTATGTTGGAGAGATTTGGAGGTAGATCCAACCGATAAGCCAACTTGTCAATTCTATCAGTAATCTCAAATGGCCCCACGTACCTCGGACTCAATTTGTCTCATTTGCCATGCCTAATCAATCATTTCTTGGGAGACAACTTTAGAAATACCTTATCAGCCACCTCAAACTCAAAATCTCGTCTTCTTTTGTCAGCATAGCTTTTCTGCCTACTTTGAGCAGTGAGCATTCTTTTCCAGATCAAGTGCTCATTCTCTATCTTCTCTACCAATTCCGGCAACAATGTAGAGTCAACTACTTTCATTTCACCAACCTCGTCCTAATATAGAGGTGATCTAGGCTTCCGCCCATACAAGGCCTCATAAGGTGCCATGCCGATTGTTGCTTGATAGATGTTGTTGTGGGCAAACTCCGCCAGTGGCAAATGTTTCTCCTATGTACCTCTAAAATCCAACACACATGCTCTCAGTATGTCTTTTAATATTTGAATGGTTCTCTTGGATTGTCTATCTATTTGAGGATGGTAGGATGTACTGAAACTCAATTTCGTCCCCAAAACTTCTTGTAACTTCTGCCAGAATCGAGATATGAAACGAGGATCCTTGTCTGATATGATACTCACTGGCACACCATGTAATTTTATAATATTAGCTATATACAACTCGGCTAATTTCCCCACATCATCTTTCTTTGATGTTCTTCTTTAACTCTTTGACATGTTAAGCAACGGGACACGAATTCCGCAATCTCTCGCTTCATATTGTTCTACCAATAGTATTGCCTTAAGTCTCGATACATCTTTGTACTTCCAGGGTGGATTGTATACCTTGAATTATGAGCTTTTTCTAGTATCTTCTTCTTCAATTCCGGGTCATTTGGTACACAAATCCGATTTCGAAATTTCCATAATCCGTCTTCTTGCAACTTGAAATCCTAATTGTCTTCCTTGATCTTTTGAAATTGTGGATCTTGTTGTTGAGTTTCCCAGATTTGAGACAGCAATGTTGGTTATACCATCAAATGAGCAATGAAGGATATTCCACCATTTGTCACTTCGGGCTTCCTATAAGTCGCCAAACTTGCCTTTCGACTCAAGGCATCTACCACCACATTAGCTTTCCCAGGCACGTAATTGATGATGCAGTTATAGTCTCCCAAAAGTTCCATCCATCTTCTTTGCCTCATATTTAATTCCTTTTGAGAAAATAGGTACTTCAAGCTCTTATAGTCGGTCAATACTTCGAACCTGCTTCCCCACAAATAATGCCTCAACTTCTTCAACGCAAAAACAATTGCCGCAGGTTCCAAGTCATGTGTAGGATAGTTCATCTCATAAGGTTTCAACTTCCGTGAAGCATATACGATGACCTGATTGTTTTGCATCAACACACATCCCAATCCTTCTTTCGAGGCATCACTATAAATGACAAAGTTCCCTTCTGGTAACTCCAGGATAGGAGCCGTTGTCAACCTTTTCTTCAACTCTTGGAAGCTAGTCTCACACTTACCATCCCATTCAAAGCTAACTTTTTTTGTGTAAGCCTCGTGAGTGGCCCTGCAATTTTGGATAAGTCTTTTACAAACCTCCGATAATACCCTGCCAACCCAAGGAAACTACAGACCTCGGTAACATTTTCTAGTTTCTTCCAAGATTGCACTACATCAACCTTTGATGGATCCATGACTATTCCTTCTTGAGAAATTATGTGTCCCAAGAAGGCCACTTGTTGAAGCCAGAATTCACATTTGCTGAACTTGGCGTATAGTTGATGTTCTCGTAGCTTCTGCAACACCAAATACAAATGTCTTTCGTGTTCCTCCTCGGTCTTGGAATACACCAAGATATCATCTATGAAAATCACTACAAACTGATCCAGAAAAGGTTAGAACACCTTGTGCATCAAGTCCATGACAGCGACAGGAGCATTTGTTAGTCCAAATAGCATCACAATAAATTCATAATGTCCGCACCTCATTCTAAAAACCGATTTAGGGACATCTTTTCTTTTGATGTGGAGTTGGTAATATCCATGCGTTAAGTCAAATTTGGAATAAACTTTAGCTCCTTGAAGTTGATCAAATAGTTCGTCAATCAATGGTAGTGGGTATTTGTTCTTGATAGTCACCTGGTTGAACCCTCTATAATCAATACACAACCTCAGGGTTCCATCACTCTTCTTCACAAACAATACAGGTGCACCCCATGGAGATGAACTTGGCTGTACAAATCCATTTTTCAATAAACCTTGCAACTGTACTTTTAGCTTTTGCAATTCAGTCGGAGCCATACGATACGGGGCTTTAGAGATTGGCTGCATACTAGGTAGTACTTCAATTCCAAACTCCATTGCCCTCTCGGGTGGCAATTGTAAGGCCCAGCATGAGACCACATATACATATAGATCATCATACATAATTAAATCATTTTATATGCATTTATCTTGTTTTATGTGCTTTTAAATCGATTTACGTGTATTTCATCGATTAATGTGCATTTGGGGTAATTAATATAGCAGAATTAGTAATTAAAACCTATCAAGTTAAATAGCTAGTTAGAGTAACTAAACCAGAACTAAAACAATTAGAATTAATGCAAGGATGGCAAACTAGTAATACACAAGTTAGTTGAGGGGCACTCTTGTCCTAAAGCAAAATAACAAAATATTCTAACACGATTCTTGCTCAACCAAAACATACAAATACACACTATTACACATACACCACTCGACACACACACACTACGCACACACACTCAGTTTTTCAACCAAAGAGAAGAGAGAAAGAAGAGAAGAGAGAAGAAGGAATGAGGAAAAGAAGAAGTTATAGCCATCTTCAAGTTTTTCCTTTGCATTTCAAGCTTTCTTCAAAGGTTTTTCTTGCTCATTTTACATCTAGAACTCAAAGCAAAGGTGAGGGATTCTTCAAAACCAATTTTTAAAGAGTTCATTGAAGCTATTTGATGATTATGTGTTGCTAGTCTCGTTAAAGTTGCATACAAGAGCTTAAATGTGAAGATTGAATATTTGGTGTATTGTAGATCTAGGTTTTGCCTAACCTATGTTAGATGTCTTGAAAAGTTGAAAGATGAGTTGTGTTGCTCTTGTATGTGTATGGATTATATGTATAGCTTGTATGCAGGAATTGGGAGCATGGGGTTAGCAATTTTGCATTTGGAGTGTAAATCTTGGCGTTATGAGCTATATTGGATTCTAGGTGGGTTGGATGTTGATTGTTGATATGGGATGTGTTGGTTGGTGTTTGAACCCCTATATGATACCTAATAAATCCCCTTGAGCATGCTTGATTGTTAGTAGAGGACTGTGTTGTTGCATGCTTGATTGTTAGTAGAGGTTGTATTTTTCTGTATACAGCACGACCGGGGGACCCCTGCTCCACTGGTCGACTGGTGGGGAGGGTGTCATCCACTGATGAGGCTTTGGGTGGAAGACCCTATTTTCACTGGTCGACTAGTTGTGCTAGGGTCTATCGGTTTGACGAAAATGCAAAGAACTTGTTTTAGTGATTCTAAGAGCTACCGATGTTGGATTGAGGCACGGTCGGAAGTGTTAGAACCATATCGAACCATAGTTTATCATAGTAGAATTTAATTGAGGATTTGTGCCATATTTTGGGTGCTATATAGTTGCTAACTACTATATGTTGCTTAGGAGACTAAAGACATATGATAAATGCATGATGAATAAATGTTTGCTTGGAATGCCATTGATTAATCATTTATTACCGCAAAAGGTCTACATGTTTTCTTGCTATATCATTGATAATTGCAAATGCATTTGAATTGTTTAAGCATGTCGGTTGTGACCATTAATGAATGCGGTAGTAACGAGACCTCCGGGCAACAACGAGCTTGCCGGTATATCTCGCCTACCGAGGTAGTAACGAGACCTCCAGTCAGAGGTAGGGCTTGCTGGTATGTCTCGCCTACCAAAGTATTTACTCATTCTCTTTCAAGACCCATTGATCCTCCTACGGGTCGGGACCTAATGATATCTTGGAAGAGTTAGGTTATTAAAATGATATTAAAGCTTGATTGTATATCTTGCATTCTCGTTCGAATATTCTTATGTGCATGGCATGATTTCTTGAACTATTTATGAAAAGATGAAAACCTTTGTGAAAACCCTTCTTAATCAATCCTCACTAAGCTATATATAGGATTAGCTCACCCCTCTTTTGATCAATTACAGGTGAGGTAGTGCCCAAATAGACCCTTCAAGTTAATGATGGAGAACCATGGTTCGATGAGAATGATTTCTGCTTGTTATGACCAGCATGTTTGATTTGTTGAAATCAAACACTACTTAGACAACTCGATATATGTAATATTCTTTTGGACAACTATTTGTATTTAAGTTTAGTATTCCTATTCTTGTGGGACCTAGACACCTGATTGATGGCTAGAACTTATGATGGAACATGTGACTTGAGGTCTTGTACATATATGACTATTTGTGGAATCCTTTTCTAAAGCCGATATAATTGAAAGACTCTTGAACCGTTATGGAGTACATATCAATGTTCAGGTTATTAAGATATCAATTTTACAGATTTTCGAGTTACGAAAGTCACGTACCGGCCTTAGCCTTCGCAGGTGTTTAGGTCGGGGCGTGATACCTAAGTTAGTATCAGAGCTTAGGTAGATAGCTAGGCGTAAGCTGGATTTGGAACCCCTGGCTAATAGGTAGGAAACTTGAGGTGAGAATATGTCGAAGTACCTTTAGGAACTTATGTGCTTATGTGAACTTATGTGCTTAACGTGATGTACTTGTCTTTTGCCTATGTGTAACCTAGGTGTTAGGAGCATTGTTAGTACATATATTTACATCTCATGTCATGCATACATAACCTATAACTGTGAGTGGTATCTGTTCTATATCTATATATGGCAGGACGTAACACCCGCAACAACCCTGGATCTCAAGGAACCGAGAATGCGAATCAAGGCAATCTAGGAGCAGCTATGTTTAATATGATGGCAAATGCGATAGATCGCATGAGTAGGGTAATGGAGCAACAAGCAAGCAATGCTGCGGGTAATAATAATAATAATAACAACAACGGTGGTGGTGGCAACAACAACAACAACCACCGAGGTAATGGAGATGATACCTTGAGAGACTTCCTAGGGTATGGACCTTCTAAATTCTTGGGGGAACCTGATAGTGAGAAGGCGGAGGCTTGGCTTGCCAAGGTGGAAAAGATCTTTGTTACCATGGACTACAACGATGAGAAGAAGGTGGCATTTGCAACTTTCTTGCTTAAGGAGGATGTGGAGGAATGGTGGATAAATGAGAAGACCCGATGGGAACAAAATGGCACCCCAACTACATGGGTTAACTTTGTAGAGTCCTTTAGAGGAAACTATGTGTCGGAGGTGGCTCGAGAGAGAAAAGAGGAATAATTTTTTTCTGTGAGGTAAGGAAGCTTATTTGTGGTACAATATAAAGCCCGATTAAACAAACTCTCCAAGTATTTGCCAGAGTTGGTCCAAACAGAGAATAGAAGGATCAAACACTTTATTCAGGGACTAAGACCCGAAATTCAGGATTTTATTATATCCCACCGTTTTACTACCTATGTAGACATGGTTGATTCGGCAGCGCGGGTTGAGAAGAGGAAGTTTGAGCAATAAGGTGGACCGAGTCAACCTAACAAAAGGCCATTCTTAGGCCAAGTACCACAGAGGCTTTATCAGACTCAAGGTCAAGGATAGACTCAAGCAAGACCAGCTACTAACAGACCCCAGTCTAATGCCCTAACCGTTCAATCGACTCGTGGTACAGCAGGTACTGCTACTGCTACTCAAAATATTGTATGCAAGTATTGCGGGAAGATGAGGCATATGGAAACCCAATGTTGGAAGAAACTTGGCACGTGTTTGGGGTGCGAAAGTGACAAACATCAAGCTAAGGATTGCCCGAGGTGATAGAACAAGGGTGTGCAGAATCAGCCTACGATGAATGCTCCAGGCCAAAGAGTTCAAGCTAGAGCCTATGAAATGGATGAAGAAGAAATTCCAGATGATGCAGTTGTTATTGAAGGTACTTTCTCGATTCAAAATCAATGTGTTAAGGTGCTTATTGATACTGGAGCCACCCATTCATTCATAACTCCCAAATATACATATCGCACTAAGTTGGCGGTAGAAAACTTACCATACCATGTAGAGGTTAGTACCCCAATAGGATCTAAATATGCTACTAGATTGGCATGTAAATTGTGTAAGATACGGATTGAAGATCGAGAGTTTTTGGCTGATCTCATAGTACTAATCTTTCTAGATTATAAAGTTGTCTTGGGGATGGACTGGTTGTCCCGACATCATGCACGATTAGATTGCCGGACGAAGGTTATAGAGTTTTGGGTACCAAGGCAACTTTTGCTTAAGGTAAGAGGTAAGCGTGATTTGTCAAAGAAGATGGTGATATCCTCAATCAAAGCTGTGAAGTTTATGAGAAGAGGTTGCAAAGGATATTTGGCTTATCTGATCAACAAGCCAACATATAAAAGTAAGTTAGCAGAAGTACCGGTGGTTAAGGAGTATGTTCATGTGTTTCCGGAAGAGTTGGCAGGATTACCACCTATGAGGAAGATTGAGTTTGTGATTGATATACTACCAAGTACACAGCCAATCTCTAAAGCTCCGTACCATATGGCTCCGGCCGAGTTACAAGAGTTGAAAGTCCAACTACAAACCTTGCTAGAGAAAAGATTTATTCAACCTTGTTCATCTCCACATGGGGTTCACTTGTCCTATTTGTGAAGAAGAATGATGGAACATTGAGGTTTTGCATTGACTACAAGGGGTTGAACCAGGTGACTATCAAGAATAAATACTCGTTGCCATTGATTGATGACTTGTTTGATCAACTTCAAGGAGCCAAGGTCTATTCAAAATTTGACTTAAGGCAAGGCTATTATCAACTCCGCATCAAGCAGGAGGATATGCCTAAGTCAGCTTTTAGAACGAGGTACGGGAATTATGAGTTTGTTGTAATGTCGTTTGGACTAACCAATGCTCCTACCGCTTTTATGGACTTGATGCACAGGGTGTTTCAACCGTATTTGGACCAGTTTGTAGTGATTTTCATAGATGACATCCTGGTATATTCAAAGACCGAGGAGGAACATGAGAGGCATTTGCATTTGGCATTGCAAAAATTGAGAGAACATCGATTGTATGCCAAGTTTAGTAAGTGTGAGTTTTGGCTCAAACAAATGATATTCTTGGGTCATGGGATATCTCAAGAAGGGGTTACGATAGATCCTTCCAAGACTGATATTGTGTAGTCGTGGAAGAAGCCGAAAAATGTCACCGAGATACGCAGTTTTCTCGGTTTGGCAGGATACTACCAAAGATTTGCGAAAGATTTTTCAAAGCTTGCAGGGCCACTTACGAAACTCACACATAAGAAGATTAAATTTGAGTGGAATGATAAATGTGAAGACAGCTTTCGGGAGTTGAAGAGGAGATTGATGACTGCCCATGTGTTGGCATTGCCCGAGGGAAGTCAAGGGTTTGTTATCTATAGTGATGCCTCGAAGGAAGGATTGGGATATGTGTTGATGCAAAACAATCAAGTTATAGCTTATGCATCACGGAAGCTGAAGCCTTACGAGGTGAATTATCCTACGCATGACTTAGAGCTCGTAGTTATTGTGTTTGCCTTCAAGAAGATGAGGTATTACTTATGGGGAAGTAAGTTTGAGATATTCACCGATCATAAGGGTTTGAGATATCTCTTTTCTTAAAAGGAGTTGAATATGCGGCAGAGAAGGTGGATGGAACTTTTGGATGACTACAATTGTACCATAAATTATATGCCCAGAAAGGCAAATGTTGTAGTGGATACATTGAGCCGAAAGACAAGTTTGGCAAGGTTGGAGATCAAGGAACCTACCTTGTTGTCTTAGATCCGGGAGTATCAACAGCAAGATCCTCAACTTCAAAAGATAAAGGACGGTAATCCGGATTTCAAGTTGCATGAAGATGGGTTATAGAAGTTCAGGAACTGGATTTGTGTGCCAAATAATCCGGAGTTGAAAAAGAAGGTACTTGGGGAAGCTCATCATTCTAGGTACACCATTTACCCGGGAGGTACAAAGATGTATCGAGACCTAAAGCAACACTATTGGTAGAACAACATGAAACGGGAGATTGCGGAGTTTGTGTCTCGATGTTTAACATGTCAACGGGTGAAGGAAGAACATCAAAGACCTGCAGGGCTTCTATAGCCTTTGGAGATTCTGCAATGGAAATGGGAGCATCTGACCATGGATTTTGTTATAGAGTTGCCTTGGTCTTCTCGGGGAAATGATGCAGTTTGGGTCATTGTTGTCACGCCCCGACCCGACCCCGCAAAAGGCCAAGCCCGGACCCGACACACGGACGGAATCTCCTCTGTACCGTGGATGATCCGAAAACCCTACTTTCAATATAATACTAAGGATGGCCCGCTGGCAGCCTACTAGGAAGCTGGCCGCCGGTTCCGGACGAGGTGCCGGCCGGCCGGCACCTCGTCCGGCGGGGACAGAGGGGCAGCCTTGCCTCGCGTCCCCAAGGCGAGTGCCGGCGGGCGGGCCGTGACCTGCTACTTAAAAATTTTAATTTTTTTTTTATTTGTGTTGAATGTTTAAAACATTTCCCACAAATTTTCCTCCAATTCACTTCACTCTTTCTTTCTCTTACAAAAAATCTTTATCTCTTAACTCTACCACCATCACCACCACCACTATCATCACCACCACCAGCATCACCATCAACACCACTGACATCACCATTAACACCAGCACTACCACCAACAAAGGCTCCATTAGCACCACAAGGTCCTCCATTTCCATCATTACCATCTAAGGCACCATCACCATCACCATCACCACTACCACCACCACCATCACCACACCACCATCATCATCAACACCACTACCATCACCATGAAGAGCACCACCAAGGGTACTACCATCACCACCAACAAAGGCTCCATCACCACCACAAGGTCTTTCATCACCACCATGTAGGCCACCCTTACCATCACCACTATCTAGGGCTCCATCACCACCTCCAACTCTACCACCATCACCACCAAAGACACTACCACCATATCTCTCTCTATTTTTTACTAGTAAGTATTTTATTATATACATTTTTCCTTTATTTTTTTGTCTAGTATAGACATATTTATATATGTGTATAATATGTGTAACGCCCCGACCCATATACCTGCAAAGGCTAAGGCCGGAACGCAACATTCATAATCGTAAATCTGTAAATTGAAAGCTTAACAACCTATTTGTCCATCTTTATATTCCATCAGAGTTCAGTTCAAAAGTCAACCAAGCCATCGGCCTTAGAAAAGGAACCATAATTAGTTACATATGTACAAGACCTCGAACCACTTGTTCAGACGTAAGAGCTAACCAACAATCAGGTTTCTAGGCCTCAAAAGAATATAAGTATTTAATTACATTAGAGTTGTCCAAAAGAATAATTTATACATCATTTATATCTTGAGTACATCAACAAGTAGTGATCACATAAAGCAGAAGTCCTCGGGATCACACCAAGGAGTTCCGTCATTATCTTGAGTGGCCTGCTCAGGCTCAACCTCACCTGAAATCTGAAAAGAGGGGTGAGCTAGATCCTCACATATAGCTCAATGAGGGTGAACAAGAAAGGTTTTCGTAAAGGTTTTATCATTTTCGCAAACAGTTAATAAAACATGACATGCACATATCCCAGTAAAATACTCTTACCACAAACCTTCAATCAATAATGAAAGGGTCGAGATATACCGGCAAATCCGGAGGTCCCGTCACTTCCTCTATTAACAATAGGAGGGTCGAGATATACTGGAAAATCCAGAGGTCCCGTCATTTCCTCCATTAAAAGGGTTATAACTACCGCGCATATATTACTCAATGCTTTACAATTATCAATGTCATATCAATCAAACATATAATGATCATGCATATGTAGCATTTAGGGTGCATCGTTTGGATAATCGTGAAACCAATACCCACCATGCTTGACCATGTCAATACCATGTAGAAAGACTCAACATGGTCATATACTAAGGGAGGGTGTAAGGATACATTAAAACAACTCAAATTGACAAAAAAAAATGCAAGCACAAATGAAGCTATGAAGCAAACTCATCTTATTTGCAATAGCCTAACTTAGGAGGTACATTTACCTACTTTACCAAACTCCAACTAATCTGATTTTGGTCTATAATCAAAGCTTATCGAATTTAGATAACTCTAGAATCAAATGGATCTCAATTCGGAGTTAAAACGAATGAGATATGGCTTCCGCAAAATCACTGCGCAAAGCTGTCAAAAGTCCGGGCGCTGAGGCCTTAATCCGGTCGACCGGAAGAAGCAGGTAACGCCCGAATCGAAGCTTTCTGCCGGGCGTTGAGGCCTCTATCCGGGCGACCGGATAGGGGCTGTAACGCCCGGATAGCTGCACGAAAAACATCAAAATTCTACCCAATTCACCTATACCACCACCAATCCATCTAACAACATACAAACAAGTTCTAAATGGCTATTAGGCATCATACGAGGCTTCAAACTCAACCAAATCCATCCCTCATCAATGATCAACAACACCCAATAATTCATGTTCAAGCTCCAAGCTCCACAACCTCAATACCCTCAACAACTCAATACACCTCTCAACAAGTTCAAATATACATATATATATCACATGTAAGCACCCAATCAAGCTCAAAACACAAGTATAATCATACATCATGCTTAATGTATCTTGAAAAACATTTGAAAACAACCCTCACCTCAAACTTGAGTATAGAAGCAATAGAGAGCCAAAGAACTCTTGAGACTAGCTGAGAGATGTAGAATTAGCTTGGAACAAAGCTGAAATTCCCTTCTTTCTTCTTCTTTTCCTCTTTTCTTCTCTCCCTCTCTTTTCCTTCTTTGATCGTGTATGAGTGTGTGTGAGTGTGTGTGCAGGATTTTAATGTGTGTGTAGAGTGTATTGTGTGTTTTGAGTGGGCAAAATAGTTTAATTGTTGTATATAAAAATCTGATTTTTGCCAAATGTCCACCTTGCCCTCCAACTAAGTCATTTTTTGCTAGTTTGCCATTTTGGTTGAATTATAACTGATTAGTTATTACTCATGACTTAATTGAATACTATTAATGCCTACGATACGTAAAACTCCATAACGCATGTAATTAAACATTTTTTACACGTAACATGATGAATTTGCACTTTAAATAATATTAATGCACATAATTGATGCCAATGCATATGAAATAATTTGAATGCATTATAATTACTGTAATTATATATATAGACTCTCGTGTCGGGTTTTACATCCTCCCCTCCTTAAAAGAATTGCGTCCTCGCAATTTCTTCTTACCTTGAAAACAACTCCGGATATTGCTCATCCATTTGATCCCGTAACTCCCAAGTTGCTTCTTCGATCCCGTGGTTGTTCCACAATACTTTTACCATAGGAATCTCCTTTCTACACAACTCACGTACTTGTTCATCTAAAATTCACACGGGCCTCTCTTCATAGGAGAGGTTCTCACGAAGTTGTAGCGGTTCCGGCTCCAAGATATAAGAAGGGTCGGGTTGATACTTTCTTAACATCGAGACATGGAACACGTCATGTATACTAGAAAGATTTATTGGTAGACTCGATCGGTATGCTAACTTGCTAATTTTCTTCACAATCTCGAACGGTCTCACGTACCTGGGACTTAACTTACCACCCTCACCACACCGAATCAATCCCTTCCGAGGAGACAATTTAAGAAACACCTTATCACCCACTTCAAACTCTAAATCTCTTTTTTTTCTATCGGCATAACTTTTCTGTCTACTTTGTGCGGTGAGCATCCTTTTCCGAATCAATTGTACATTCTCTATTTTCTCTATCATCTCTGGTAATAATGTAGGATCAATGGCTTTCATCTCACCAACCTCACTCCAATATAGAGGGGATTTACACTTCAGTCCATACAAGGCCTCGTAAGGTGCTATGCCAATTGTTGCTTGATAGCTGTTGTTGTAGGCGAATTCTGCCAATGGCAAATGTTTTTCCCATGTTCCTCCAAAGTCCAATGCATAAGCTCGTAGCATGTCCTCCAAGATCTGAATGGTCCTTTCGGACTGCCCGTCAGTTTGAGGATGGTAGGCCGTACTAAAGCTCAACTTCGTCCCTAAAGCATCTTGAAACTTTTTCCAAAACCGTGATGTAAACCTAGGATCTGTGTCAAACACTATGCTTACAGGTACACCATGCAATTTTACAATGTTAGCTATGTACAAATCAACTCGTTTCTCCAAGCTATCCGTCTTATTCATTGGAATAAAATGGGCTGCCTTCGTCAACCGATCCACGATCACCCACACAGTATCACAACCTTGAGGAGACCTCGGCAATTCCGTCACAAAATCCATTGTTATGTGCTCCCATTTCCATTGTGGAATTTCCAAAGGTTGTAGAGGCCCTACAGGTCTTTGATGTTCTGCCTTCACCCGTTGACATGTCAAGCATCAGGATGCAAACTCCGCAATCTCCTGCTTCATGTTGTTCCACCAATATTGTTGTTTCAGGTCTCGATACATCTTTGTACCTCCCGGGTGGATGGTATACCTCGAATGATGAGCTTCCTCGAGTACCTTCCCTTTCAACTCTGGATCATTTGGCACACAAATTCGGTTCTTGAACTTCCACAACCCATCTTCGCGCAACTTGAAATCCAGATCACCAACTTTTAACTTTTGAAGCTGAGGGTCCTGTTGTTGTAACTCTCGAATCTGGGACAACAAGGTAGGTTCCTTGATCTCCAACCTTGCCAAACTCGCCTTTCGGCTCAATGCATCTGCCACCACGTTTGCCTTCCCAGGTACATAATTTATAGTGCAATTGTAGTCGTCCAAGAGTTCCATCCATCTCCTCTGCCTCATGTTCAACTCTCTTTGAGAAAAAAAATATCTCAAACTTTTGTGGTCAGTGAATATCTCAAACTTACTTCCCCACAAGTAATGCCTCCACTTTTTCAAGGCAACACAATAGCTGCGAGCTCCAAGTCATGAGTAGGATAATTCATCTCACAAGGCTTCAACTTCCGTGATGCATAAGCTATGACTTGATTGTTTTGCATCAACACACAACCCAATCCTTCTTTCGAGGCATCACAATAAATAACAAACCCTTGACTTCCTTTAGGCAACGCCAACACAGGAGCAGTTAATCTTTTCTTCAACTCCTGAAAACTATTTTCACATTTATCATCCCATAAGAAACTAACCTTCTTCTGTGTGAGCCTTGTGAGCGGCCCCGCAAGCTTGGAGAAATCCTTTACAAATCTCCTATAGTATCCGGCCAAACCGAGAAAACTACGTACCTCGGTGACACTCCTCGGTTTCTTCCATGATTGCACAACATCAATCTTCGAAGGATCCACAGCAATCCCTTCTTGTGATATCACATGACCCAAGACGGCTACTTGTTTGAGCCAAAACTCACATTTACTGAACTTGGCAAACAATTGGTGCTCCTTCAACTTCTGCAACACCAAACGCAAATGCCTTTCATGCTCATCCTCGGTCTTCAAATACACCAAGATATCATCTGTAAAAGTCACTACAAACTGGTCCAAATACGGTTGAAACACCCTGTGCATCAAGTCCATAAAAGCGGCAGGAGCATTTGTTAATCCAAATGACATTACAACAAACTCATAATGCCCGTACCTCGTTCTGAAAGCTGACTTAGGTACATCCTCCCATTTGATACAGAGTTGATAATATCCCTGCCTTAAGTCAAATTTTGAATAAACCTTGGCCCCTTGAAGTTGATCAAACAATTCATCCATCAATGGTAAGGGGTACTTGTTTTTTATTGTCACTTGGTTCAACCCCCTGTAATCGATGCACAATCTCAAAGTTCCATCCTTCTTTTTCATAAATAGGACTGGTGCACCCCATGGAAATGAACTAGGTTGAATAAATCCCTTCTCCAGCAAACCTTGTAGTTGAACCTTCAACTCTTGCAATTCGGCCGGAGCCATACGGTACGGTGCCTTAAAGATCGGTTGTGTACCGGGTAATGTCTCAATCACAAACTTAATTTCCCTTGCAGGTGGCACCCCCGGTAACTCTTCCGGGAATACATCTCTATATTCCCTAACCACTGGCATTTTCGCTAACTTAACTTGATCCGTTGGCTTGTTGATTAAGTAGGCCAAATACCCCTTGTAACCTTTCCTCATGTATTTCACAGCCTTAATTGAGGATATCACAGCCTTTCTTGACAAGTCACGTTCTCCCTTCACCTCAAGTACAGGTTGTCCTGGTACTCAGAACTCAATAATCTTGGTCCGACAATCTAATCGTGCATGATGTCGTGATAACCAATCCATTCCCAAAATAACCTCATAGTCTCGGAAGATAAGCACTATGAGATCGGCCAAAAATTCCCGATTCCCAACCTGTATCTTACATGCTTTACATGCCAATCTAGTAGCATACTTGGGACCCATTGGTGTGCTAACTTCTACATGGTATGGTAAGTTTTCAACTGGCAACTTAGTGCGGTATGTACATTTGGGAGTTATGAATGAATGCGTAGCTCCAGTATCAATAAGAACCTTAACCAATTGATTTTGAATCAGGAAGGTACCTTCAACAATAGCGGCATCATCTGGGATTACTTCTTGATCCATGGCATAAGCTCGAGCTTGAATTCTTTGGCCTGGGCCATTCCTTGCAGGCGGATTCTGTACTCCCTTGTTCTGCCACCTCGAGCAATCCCTAGCTTGGTGTTTATCACTTCCGCACCCTAAACACGTGCCAAGTTTCTTCCAACATTGGGCTTCCACATGCCCCCTCTTTTTGCAATAGTTGCACAAGGTCCCCAAAGTAACAGTAGTAGTAGTAGTAGTGGCACCTGTTATACCACGAACTGGTTGATTGGCTTGGGCATTAGGCTGTGGTCTAACAATTGTTGGTCTCACTTGGCCTTGGCCTTGAAGGTTCTGAGTCTGGAATGCTCTAGACTGACCCTGAGTTTGAAAGGGCCTCTTGTTCTGTTGAGCTAGACCAACCTTGATTGTTAATTTTATCTCCTCAACCCTCGATGCAGCTGCAAAGATAGCATCATAAGTGTCGAACTCCGCCACTGCGAGCCCATCTTGAATCTCGAGTCTCAACCTTTGTTTGAATTTCTATATCTTGGTGGCCGGGGTTTGGACCATATGCGGTGCATATTGGGAGAGGCTATCAAATTTTGCCCCATACTCAGCCACCGTCATGCTTCCTTGCTTCAAGTACATAAACTCTTTCATCCTCCTGTCCCGGGAAGCCTCAGATATGTACTTACTCTTGAATACTCTAACAAAGTTCCTCCATGTAAAGGGAGTGTGCTGTGTCTCCCATTGATCTCTCACTGCATCCCACCATGTTTCAGCATCGCCTTCCAGCTGAAAAACTGCATAGGCAACCTTTTTCTCATCTACATAATCATGTGCAGCATAGATCTTCTCCATCCGTGATAGCCAATACTCTGCCTCTTCACTATTCGGCTAGCCCCTGAACTTTGGAGGGCTGTAGAACAGGAAATCCTTGAGGTTATCACCTCCTCTATTACATCCATTTCCACCACTACTACCAGCACCATGATTGTTGTTGTTATTATTATTAGCTGTTGCAGTTGCTGCTGTGGCTGCTACTGCTGCTGCTGTGGTTACTGCGGTTTCTGCTTGTTGTTCCATAGCCCTACTCATCCGATCGATGGCAGTTGCCATCAAATTGAACATAGCTACATCAGGATTAGTTTGATTTGCACTTCCGCTCTCTTGATGTCCAGGGTTGTTACGGGTGTTAGGTCTTGCCATCTATAGATATAGGATAAGTACCACTCACAGTTATAGGTTATGTATGCATGATATGAGATGTTAATGTGTGTACTAACAATGCTCCTAACGCATAGGTTATACACAAGCAAGAAACAAGTATAGCATGTTAAGCACATAAGTTCACATAAGCACATAAGTTCCTAGAGGTGCTACAACATGTTCTCCCCCAATTCTCCTACCCACTAACCAGGGGTTCAAAACCCGGACTACGCTAACACAATCTAGCTCTATACTAACTAAGTCTAGCTCTGATACCACTAAAGTTGTAATGCCCCGACCCGTATACCTGCAAAGGCTAAGGCCGGAACATAACATTCATAATCGTAAATCTGTAAATTGAAAGCTTAACAACCTATTTGTCCATCTTTATATTCCATCAGAGTTCAATTCAAAAGTCAACCAAGTCATCGGCCTTAGAAAAGGAACCATAATTAGTTACATATGTACAAGACCTCGAACCACCTGTTCAGACGTAAGAGCTAACCAACAATTAAGTTTCTAGGCCTCAAAAGAATATAAGTATTTAATTACATTAGAGTTGTCCAAAAGAATAATTTATACATCATTTATATCTTGAGTACATCAACAAGTAGTGATCACATAAAGCAGAAGTCCTCGGGATCACACCAAGGAGTTCCGTCATTATCTTGAGTGGCCTGCTCAGGCTCAACCTCACCTGAAATGTGAAAAGAGGGGTGAGCTAGATCCTCACATATAGCTCAATGAGGGTGAACAAGAAAGGTTTTTGTAAAGCTTTTATCATTTTCGTAAACAGTTAATAAAACATGACATGCACATATCCTAGCAAAATACTCTTACCACAAACCTTCAATCAATAATGAGAGGGTCGAGATATATCGGCAAATCCGGAGGTCCCGTCACTTCCTCTATTAACAATAGGAGGGTCGAGATATACTGGCAAATCCAGAGGTCCCGTCATTTCCTCCATTAAAAGGGTTATAACCGCCGTGCATATATTACTCAATGCTTTACAATTATCAATGTCATATCAATCAAACATATAATGATCATGCATATGTAGCATTTAGGGTGCATCGTTTGGATAATCGTGAAACCAATACCCACCATGCTTGACCATGTCAATACCATGTAGAAAGAATCAACATGGTCATATACTAAGGGAGGGTGTAAGGATACATTAAAACAACTCAAATTGACAAAAAAATGCAAGCACAAATGAAGCTATGAAGCAAACTCATCTTATTTGCAATAGCCTAACTTAGGAGGTACATTTACCTACTTTACCAAACACCAACTAATCTGATTTTGGCCTATAATCAAAGCTTATCGAATTTAGATAACTCTAGAATCAAACGGATCTCAATTCGAAGTTAAAACGAATGAGATATGGCTTCCGCAAAATCACTGCGCAAAGCTGTCAAAAATCCGGGCGCTGAGGCCTTAATCCGGTCGACCGGAAGAAGCAGGTAACGCCCGGATCGAACCTTTCTTCCGGGCGTTGAGGCCTCTATCCGGGCGACCGGATAGGGGCTGTAACGCCCGGATAGCTGCATGAAAAATACCAAAATTCTACCCAATTCACCTATACCACCACCAATCCATCTAACAACATACAAACAAGTTCTAAATGGCTATTAGGCATCATACAAGGCTTCAAACTCAACCAAATCCATCCCTCATCAATGATCAACAACACCCAATAATTCATGTTCAAGCTCCAAGCTCCACAACCTCAATACCCTCAACAACTCAATACACCTCTCAACAAGTTCAAATATACATATATATATCACATGTAAGCACCCAATCAAGCTCAAAACACAAGTATAATCATACATCATGCTTAATGTATCTTGAAAAACATTTGAAAACAACCCTCACCTCAAACTTGAGTATAGAAGCAATAGAGAGCCAAAGAACTCTTGTGACTAGCTGAGAGATGTAGAATTAGCTTGGAACAAGGCTGAAATTTCCTTTTTTCTTCTTTTTTTCCTCTTTTCTTCTCTCCCTCTCTTTTCCCTCTTTGATCGTGTATGAGTGTGTGTGAGTGTGTGTGTAGGATTTTAGTGTGTGTGTAGAGTGTATTGTGTGTTTTTAGTGGGCAAAATAGTTTAATTGTTGTATATAAAAATCTGATTTTTGCCAAATGTCCACCTTGCCCTCCAACTAAGTCATTTTTTGCTAGTTTGCCATTTTGGTTGAATTATAACTGATAAGTTATTACTCATGACTTAATTGAATACTATTAATGCCTACGATACGTAAAACTCCATAACGCACGTAATTAAACATTTTTTACACGTAAAATGATGAATTTGCACTTTAAATAATATTAATGCACATAATTGATGCCAATGCATATGAAATAATTTAAATGCATTATAATTACTATAATTATATATATTGACTCTCGTGTCCGGTTTTACAATATGTATCTGCGATTATGTGTAATTTTGCTTGTTTTTCATTTGTTCAATTTATTATTTTTGTATTTAATGTTATGTTTAATTCTAATTGTTTTAAGTGAGGTTTTAAAATAAATATGTGGTAGTGATATTTGTTGTGACTTCTTTGACATCAAGTTGTATTGTTGTGATATTTGTTTTAATTAATTAATAATAGATTAACTAGTGGGTCATAAATTGTGTTTAAATAATGTCACTACCAAGCACATTACTTAACCATATCTTGTACTATTAATTTCTTTAATGGAATGAACATATATTATGATACAGAAGTTGAGAAAACGTAAACACGCTGACAACAGTAGATGAATGATCGATTAACATCTAAAGGAGTATTAAATCCTAAGTTCGTTCATGGAGTAGACGAAGAATTCATTCCTTTTGCATGTAGTCAACGAAAGTACATGGATGTAGACAAAATTAGATGTCCTTGTGCAAAATGTAAGAATTGTGACTTTAAGGACCTTCATACTTGTAGACATCATCTCTACTCATAGGGGTTCATGAGGCATTACTATGTTCGGACTTCACACGGGGAGCATGATGACCTCAATCAAGATAACAACCATAATGTTGGTGATCATTATGGATATGATGAAGGAAATAGTTATAGGACAATGGTGTTTGATGCATTTGGCCCATCAAATGTACCACCAACTCCTTATCAACCAATAGAAGAAGAGCCTAATATGGAGTCAAAATATTTTTATGATCTATTAAAAAGTTCAGATGAGCCTTTGTGGAGTGGATGTGAGGTCACTCATCTATCAGTGGTGTTTTTGTTGTTGAATATCAAGTCAGAGGAAAATATGTCTGAACATTGTTTTAATCGAATTATTGAAGTTATTCGAAGAATGTTGCCCAAGGATATTACTTTTCCTGAGAACTACTATAAGTTTCAGAGTGAAATGAGTCCTCTAGGTTTGAGTTGCATAAAGATTGATGCGTGTGTAAATGGATGTACGTTATATTACAAAGATAGAGATCAACTCAAATCTTGTCCAAGGTGTGGTCACCCACGGTTTAAGCCTACAGAAGTTGGGAAAAAACGTGGTAGACCAATTGCCTTCAAACGATTGAGGTATCTACCATTAACGCCCAGGTTGACCAGATTATACATGTCTCCCACAACAGCTAAACATATGCAATAGCATTTTAGACACCAAGTTGAGAATGGAAAAATTTGTCATCCATCCGATGCTAAGGCATGGAAACGCTTTGATAGAACGTATCCAAACTTTGCTTCTGAACCGAGAAATGTACGTCTTGGACTTTCTTCTGATGGTTTTAACCCATTCAACTCTTCTTCTCAACCTTATTCTTGTTGGCCTGTGATAATCACACTGTACAATCTTCCACCATGGATGTGTATGAAGGATCCTGTAATGTTCTTGACCCTTCTTATTCCTGGGACAAAGAATCCGAAAAAGAGTATAGATATATACCTTGAACCTCTTATTGAAGAGTTGATTAAATTGTAGGAAGTAGGGGTACCTTGTAATGATGTGTCGTCCAAGTCCAATTTCTATTTGAGGGCAGTTTTAATGTGGACAATTAATGATTTCCCAGCATATGGCATGTTATCTGGCTGGAGTACGCACGACAAATTGTCATGTCCGTATTGTATGAGATCTTCTCAGGCATTTCCATTGACTGTAGGGAGAAAGAATTGCTTCTTTGACTACCATCGGCACTTCTTACCAAAAAATCATCCATTTTGACGAGACAAGAAAAACTTTCAAAAAAAATCTGATGGAGAGATCAGACCCTCCGCCGAGATTGAGTGGTGAGGACATGTGGGAAGAAGTTCGAGATCTTCTGACCATAAATGAATTGGGTAAAGATAAAATATATGGTTTTGGAAGAAAGCATAACTGGACAAAAAAAAAAAAAAAAAAAAAAAACGTCTTTTGGGATTTGCCTTATTGGCGGTCACAGCTTGTGCGTCATAATCTAGACCTTATGCATATAGAGAAGAATGTTTTTGATAATGTCTTTAACACTATAATGAACGTGAAGGGGAAGACAAAGGATACAAAAAATTCAAAGGCTGATATTGAGAGAATTTGTGATCGACCTAAATTATGTATTAGAGATGGCGTTATGAAAATGGCCGTGCATACTCTTCCCATTCCATCTAGGAAAACAATTTTGGAGTGGGTGAAAGAGTTAAAATTCCCTGACGGATATGCATCAAATATAGCAAGGTGTGTTGACATGAACGATTTGAAGTTGCCACATATGAAGAGCCATTATTGCCATATATTTATGGATAGATTGCTTCTTACAGCCTTACGAAAGTTATTTCCAAATAGTGTATGGGAACCTTTTACCGAACTAAGCTTGT
This sequence comes from Ehretia macrophylla, assembly GCA_037974665.1. Taxonomy (NCBI): domain Eukaryota; kingdom Viridiplantae; phylum Streptophyta; class Magnoliopsida; order Boraginales; family Ehretiaceae; genus Ehretia; species Ehretia macrophylla. Next base: position 74,610,592 of record CM075772.1, on the reverse strand, counting down.
TTTTCAGAAACATTTGTTGCTCGTCTCTTGAAATAATCGACCTTGAAAGAATGCAACAAAATATTGTGATTACCCTCTGTAAGTTGGAAAAGATCTTACCTCCAGCCTTCTTTGACTCAATGGAGCATTTGCCAGTACACTTGGTTCATGAAGCAATTTGTGGTAGTCCTGTACAATATCGGTGGATGTACCCTTTTGAGAGGTTTTTGCATGTTTTGAAGAGAAAGGTGAAGAATAAAGCACGTGTTGAAGGATTTATATGTGAAGCATATCTTATCCTTGAAACGGCGACATTTTGTTCATATTATTTTGAACCGCGTGTAAACACAAAAACAAGAAACATTGGTCGAAATGAAAAGTTAGTGGATGCAGATTACCCTGAAGGGTGTTTACCCATATTCAAACATCCAGGTCGTCCGATGGGGAAGATGATCTCTAAAGATTTAGGCGATCGAGATTTCAATGCTACTCACTTGTGTGTTTTGATGAACTGCGAAGAAGTGTCCCCATATATTAAGTAAGTTTATGACTCAACTCTTTAGTTTTATTAAAGATCTTATATATATAACCCACTAATTAATACTATACAGGACGTTCGAGGATGATCTTCGAATGGAGAATCCATCATTTACTGATTCACAAATCAATAACAACATTGAGAAATTTTTCCCGGCTTGGTTACGTTACCATGTTAGTATTACTAGTTTTTAACGTCCCTAATAATATATTCAATTCATTCCGACCTTGACGTTTGTTATTGTCCCTAATTTACCCCTTTCAGCTTGCCCACAATAACATTTTGGATAATCGCGTGAAATATCTTTCAATGGGTCCAAGTAAGGTGGTCAGTACATGGTCAAAGTACTTGGTGAATGGGTACAGATTTCACACTTTGGAGTATGGATCTTCAAAGACAACAATGAACAGTGGAGTCACTGTGAAAGGGACAACGCCTAATAATGAGGAAAGTGATTATTATGGTCTGTTGACTGATATTATTGAGTTAGAATACCATAATGGAACTTTGATGCGCACAAGAGTTGTCCTTTTCAAGTGTGAGTGGGTTGATTCTCACAATGACAAAGGATTAAAGGTTCATCCGAAATATCGCTTGATTGATATAAATGTGAAGAAAAAATACCCAAAGTATGACCCTTTTGTCTTAGCCGAGCATGCACATCAAGCATATTATGTCAGGTATCCTGGTGCTAAGAGAGAACGGGCAGCTTGGCCAGCTGTATGCAAAATCAGATCAAGGAACCAATTTGATAAGGAGTCGAACAATGATGATAATGATAAAGATGAACAGTCAGCTTTTCAGTCCGATGAGATGAACATGACATTGGTACAATTAGATGATCATGATGATGTCGTATTGCGTTGTCTTGAATCAAGTGAATGTATTGCTGTGGTTGGAGATGTAGAAGAAGAGCACGAGGACAATGCCCAAAATGATGATGAAGTTCATGAAAGTGACTCTGATTATGACATAGATTTTGAATCCTATGAATTATTTGATTGAGATTTTGTACTTATAAATTTAATATTTTGTATGTCAACTGTATGTGGATTGTATGATTGATAATCAAAAAATATAATGAAAAGTAGGTATAGTATCTCTTCATTTATATAATATATTGTACATCTCTTTGTATCTTATGGTTTTTTTGTAGCAATCATGGTTAGAGCTGGTAAATCGCAAGCAGATAAGACACGATTTGGCATGTCATCAACTTCGTCCTCTGCAGCCTGTGGTGAAGCTGATAGTGAGTCCCCTACTGCTGCAAGGTCGTCAGTTCGTTCCACCGGACTATCTGCCCTTTTGTGTGACATCAGAGTGACTAACGAGGATCGTCATGATAATACCACGCCCACGACCAGCATCCAGCATGAAACGAAACATCCAGAATCATCATCACATGCAGCTGGTACAACAAATTGGCAGGCTATAGGATTCGAGTCACTCGAGCAGTACGCCACATGGTTGGAGGATGGACATACTCACGTTCGATTATATAATAATGGGTGAAATTACAATTAAATTAAATGATAGAGCAATTACTTTGATTGTTTGTTATTAGTTCTTGGAGTTATAATAAGGTAATGCAAATGACACTAACTTATATAATTGATATACTTGTTAACAAATTTGTACCTGCTTCGGTAGTAAGAGATTTTAAGTCAATATTTGCAAGCAGATTCACAGAACCCTAGATTACTTATGGAGAAATTCCGGACGATGTCAAAGACTAATGGTTTTGCTCTTTTCAGGTTTTTATAAACATTAATGCAGTCAATATCTATTATATTATACACGTGTACATTTATATATGCGTATTCAATTAACACATGTTCGCATTTACCTATTTTTGTCGTTGCAGTGAGATTATAAGTGGCACCCATGTGACAGGATACATATCAAGCATTGCTTCCATTATAAAGCGGCGGAGAGAATGAAAGACCAATTGGCTAAGGCCCGTAAATTTGACAAGCCTCCTAAGTGGATGACATTAGATAATTGGGAGCAAATGTAAGTAAGATGGCGTGAATCAAAATGGATAGATAAATCAAATGCAACCAAGAAAAATAGGGAGAAAAATCAATCGGTACACTACACGGGTGCCACCCCCTTTCATGAGGTTATAAGAAGGATGGTATGTAACTTAAATTTAATAGCCGTTTAAATTTGCCTATCTTAATATTCTAGTTTTTGAGTAATTACTACTTATGAAATTAATAATGTAGGCGGACACAATAAACGCCCTTATCTATAGAGCTGATGTTTTCAAGGTCGCTCACAGTAAAGAGGAGGGTGATGGTATACAATACTCTGATCCAAAGGCTGCTCAGACGATAGTAAGTATTTATACAGTGTATTACTTTTACTGTTGATTAATTTTGTTAAATTCATATAATTTTATGTTAAGTTTAAGTTGCTACTTTTAATTTAAAAGATTATAAAAATTGAATTTCATAATTCTCTTTTGTAATGTATAGGATGTTAGACTTATGTATTTCATTATGAGAATTGTATCTTTATGATTAGGTTGAAGTGGTTGTCACAGACGACATATCCTTTGGTTGTTTGTTGGAAGCCTAGGATTATAAATTTGGCATATTTGTGGTTGTATGTTGGTTGTTATGGCTATATGAATTGTTATGCAGGTTATATTTTTGTGTTTGGGTCTATATTACAAACATTATAATGCCGAAATTTCATCGCGTCCCAACTTTATTTTAGGTGGGGTCGAGTTGGGGCATGACATTCAGTGATATAAGAATATTAAAATTTTATAAATGTTGTTTTTCTAGTCACGATATGAGGAGATGCTCGAGCAACGTCAACTTGTGACGCAATAAGACCCCACGACGCCGCCCGTTAATCCCGATGAGATATTATACCAAGCTATTGGTGGGGTGAAAAAAGGGCGTGTCTATGGACTCGGCTCGCAAGGAGTCCCCATTGGTAGGGAATTACCCCATATTCCCACCATGAACACTGGAGTTGGACTCTCTGAACAAGAAGTCGACAGGCGAGTCACTAAAGCAACGGAGTCCTTGAGGCAACAACTTGATAACGAAGGAAATGCACAGTAAGAGACACAGCGACAAGTGAACGAAGCCATGCAACTCGTGAAGGAATTGCAGCAGGAGATTAATCGACTCAAACACCGACGACAATAGCCCGATCAACATGATCAATGGTACATTTAGGATTTAGTATTTTGGACAATTTTATAAACTAATTTCGAACAATATGTTAATATTTTTATGAATTTGAAAGATGCGTTATGTAAATATTATTTTGGATATTTAATTTTACGTTTTGTTGTGTAAATTTGTTTTATTTTTAAATTTTTACATTTCATATTATTTTTCGTAATAATTAATAATTATTACGTGATAGAATAGCCACATAAAATTAGCCACCATTTTTCAACGGACAAATAACTACGAAATTCGGCAATAGATTAGCCACCGATATGTGTCGACAAATGGCTACGGATATTTTCCGACAATGGCCAACGGATTGGCTACTGCTTTGCTACGGACGTTAATAATTAATAACAAAATCAAAATTTTAGTTAGCTACGGATAGGCTACGGATTGGCTATGGTAAAATGGCTACCGATATTCTATGGATACCAATCCGTAGTCGTGGGCTACGAACGATTTACGATAGAAACGGCTACGGATTTGTTACGGATATTAATAATTAATAAATTAAAAAAAAATAGTTGGCTACGGATTGGCTACGGACAAGTAGCTACCGATGTTCTACGGATACCAATCCTTAGTCGTGGGCTACAGATGATTTACGACCGAAACGGCTACAGATTTGCTATGGACGTTAATAATTAATAAATAAATAAAAAATTAGTTGGCTACGGATGGGCTACGACTATTTTGCTATGGAAGTTATAAAAAATAAATACAAATTAGTTTCCGAAATTGGCTACGGATGGGCTACGGAATATCAATTTGGCAACGAGCCTTTTTACTACGGACGTTATTCCGTAGCCTAGCGGTCACTCGTCCCAATTTGGCTACTGCTAAGCTATGGATTTTGGTCATCGCCTCAGCCTTTTTTTCTTATAGTACTTGTTTTATCTACTTTTAAATTGATTTACGTGTATTTCATCGATTAACGTTCATTTGGGGTAAAGTTAAATAGCTAGTTAGAGTAACTAAACCAGAACTAAAACAATTAGCATTAATGCTAGGATGGCAAACTAGTAATACAGTAGTTAGTTGAGGGGCACTCTTTTCCTAAAGCAAAATAACAAAATATCTTAACACTTTTCTTGCTCAACCAAAACACACACCATTACACACACACCACTCGACACACACACACACACTCAGTTTTTCAACTAAATAGAAGATAGAAAGAAGAGAAGAGAGAAGAAGAAAGGAGGAAAAGAAGAATTTCCAACCATTTCCAAGCTTTTCCTTTGCATTTCAAGCTTTCTTCAAAGGTTTTTCTTGCTCATTTTAAATCTCGAACTCAAAGCAAAGGTAAGGGATTATTCAAAACCAATTTTTAAAGAGTTCATTCAAGTTATTTGATGATTATGTGTTGCTAGTCTTGTTAAAGTTGCATACAAGAGCTTAAATGTGAAGATTGAGTATTTGGTGTGTTATAGATCTAGGTTTTGCTTAACCTATGTTAGATGTCTTGAAAAGTTGAAAGATGAGTTGTGTTGCTCTTGTATAAGTATGGATTATATGTATAGCTTGCATGCAAGAATTAGGAGCATGGGGATAGCATTTTTGCATTTGGAGTATAAATCTTGGCGTTATGAGTTATATTGGATTCTAGGTGGGTTAGATGTTGATTGTTGACATGGGATGTGTTGGTTGGTGTTTGAACCCTTATATGATGCCTAATAAATCCCCTTGAGCATGCTTGATTGTTAGTAGATGATTGTGTTATTGCATGCTTGATTATTAGTAGAGGTTGTATTTTCCCGTATACAGCACAACCGGGATACCCCTACTCCACCGGTCGACCAGTGAGGGGGGGGGGGGGGGGGGGGGGAAGGGGGTTGTCCACAGATGAGGCTTCGGGCAGAAGACCTTATTTTCACCGGTCGACCGGTTGTGCTAGGGTCTACCGGTCTGACCAAAATACAAAGAACTTGGTTTAGTGATTCCGGGAGCTACTGATGTCGGATTGAGGCACGGTCATAAGTGTTAGAAGCGTATCGAAACCTAGTTTATCATAGTGGAATTTAATTGAGGATTTGTGCCATAGTTTGGGTGCTATGTAGTTGCTAACTACTATATGTTGCTTAAGAGACTAAGGACATGTGATAAATGCATGATGAATAAATGTTTGCTTAGAATGCCATTGATTAATCATTTATTACCACAAGTGGTCTACATGCTTTCTTGCTATATCATTGATAATTTTGAATACATTTGAATTGTTTAAGCGTGTCGGTTGCAACCATTAATGAATGCAGTAGTAACGAGACCTCCGGGCAGCAATAGGCTCGCCGGTATATCTAGCCTACTGAGGTAGTAATGAGACCTCCAGTCAGAGGTAGAGCTTGCTGGTATATCTTGCCTACCAAAGTGGTGAATTTTCTTTCAAGACCCATTGATCCTCCTACGAGTCGGGACCCAATGATATTTTGAAAGAGTTAGGTTATTAAAATGATATTAAAGCTTGATTGTATATCTTGCATTCTCGTTCAAATATTCTTATGTGCATGGCTTGATTTCTCGAACTGTTTACGAAAAGATTTCACCTTTGTGCAAACCCTTCCTAATCAATGCCCACTGAGCTATATGCCGGATTAACTCACCCCTCTTTTGATCAATTATAGGTGAGGTAGTGCCCGAACAGACCCTTCAAGTTGATGATGGAGAACCATGGTTCGATGAGAATGATTTCTGCTTGTTATGACTAGCATGTTTGATTAATTGAAGTCAAACACTACTTAGACAACTCGATATATGTAATATTCTTTTGGACAACTATATGTATTTAAGTTTAGTATTCCTAATCTTTTGGGACCTAGACATCTGATTGTTGGCTAAAACTTATGATGGAACAGGTGACTCAAGGTCTTGTACATATATGACTATTTATGGAATCCTTTTCTAAGGCTGATGTAATTGAAAAACTTTTGAACCGTTATGGAGTACCTATGAATGTTCAGGTTATTTAGATATAAATTTTATAGATTTCTGAGTTACGAAAGTCATGTATTGGCCTTAACCTTCGTAGGTGTCCGAGTCAGGGCATGACAGCAATCCGAGTATTTTTTTTTGAAAACACATTAACATACTCCTTGACAACCGGTACCTCTATTAGCTTCTTTTGATCTGTTGGCTTGTTGATCAAATAAGCCAGATATCCATTGCACCCTTTTCTCATCAACTTGATAGCCTTGATTGAAGATATTATAGTATTTCCTGAAAAGTCACCTTTACTTTTCACCTCGACTACCGGTTGCCCCGGTACTTGTAAACTTACAACCTTTGTTCAGTAATCCATTTGGGCATGATTATGGCCAACCAATCTATTCCCAAAATAACATCATACTTTTGAAATAGTAGCACTACCAAGTTGGCTAAGAATTCCCGATCTTTTATTTGGATTTTACATGCCTTACATCCAAATTTAGAAATGTACCTAGTGCCCATGGGATTTCTAACTTCTACATGACATGGAAAATGTTCTATTTGTAATTTGATGCGATGCACACATTGAGGAGTGATAAAAGAATGTGTGGCTCCAGGATCAATGAGTACTTTAACCAACTATTTTAGGATCAGGAAGGTACCTTCAACAACAGTTGCAGCCTCTGGCAGTTCCTCTTCGTCCACAGCATATACTCGGGCTTGAACCCTCTGTGCCGGAGCATTTCCTGTAGGTTGGCTTTGTGTACCGCTAGCTTGCCACTTCATGCACTGCTGAACTTGATGTTGTTCACTCCCACATCTCGTACACCGACCATTCTTCTTCCAACATTAGGCCTCTACGTGCCCCTTCTTGTTGTAGTAGTTACATATGGCATTTCGGGAGGTGGCTGCACTACCCGAGGAACCTATAGCTGACTGAGTAACTGAGGCATTAGGCTATGGCCTAGTGGCAATGGGCCTCACTTGACTTTGGCTCTGGCTCGGGGCTGAGTAGGACCTCTGTGGTGCTTGAGTGAAAAATGGCCTCTTGTTAACTTGACTCGGCCTACCATATGTATCTAACTTCTTTTTCTCAACTCGAGATGCTGAATCTAGCATATCGCTATAGGTAGTGAAGCGATATGAAGTTAAAAGATCCTAAATCTCGGGCCTCAAACCCTTAACAAATTATTTCATCCTTCGGGCCTCTATCTGAACTAACTCTGGGAGATAACGAGATAGCCTGTTGAAACAAGCTTCGTATTGCCCCACCATCATACCTCATTGTCTCAAAGAAAGAAACTTTTTCTCCTTCCTTTCTCGAGTTACCTCCAAAACATAGTTCCCCTTGAACGATCGAACAAAATTGGCCCAAGTGACGAGTATGCCATTTTGCTCCCAACGAAGCTTCTCCGTCCTCCACCATTCTTTTGCATCCTCCTCCAATAAGAAAACCGCAAACATTACCTTCTTCTCATCTGTGTACTCAAGGGCGGCATATATCTTTTCCACTTTAGCAAGCCACGGGCTCTCTAGTGAACTTGGGGGGTTTATATTCCAAGAAGCCCTTCAACGTATCATCCCCATTACCTCGTTGGTTGTTGTTGTTGTCATTACCACCACCATTATTATTATTGTTGTTACCTATTCCAAAATTTTTCTACTGCTCCATCACCCTGCTCATACAGTCTATAGCATTCGCCATTAGATTAAACATAGCTACCCCCAGATTAGCAGGATCAACATTCCCTGTCCCTTATGACCCAATGTTTCCACGGGTGTTACGACCTGCCATCTATAAACATAGAATAACGAACACTCACAGTTATAGGTTATGCATGCATTTTAATATGAGGTGAAAATGCATGATCTACAATTAAAACTAATCATGAATAGTTATAGCTATTCTCGACACATAAATCACACAAGTAAGAAACAAAAGTAGCACATTAGGCACGAAGTCCATGTAAACACATAATTCACATAAGTTCACATAGGCACATATAGCCCTCAATATGTCTTCCAAAGTTTTCTACTTACTGACCAAGGATTCTCAAACCAAGCTTAAGAAGTCTAAGCGTTTTAATACCACCTAAAGGTGTCACGTCCTGACCCAAACCCATCGCTAGGTGAAGACCAGTACGTGACGTGTCATGTAACTTAATACTTGTAAAATCAACAATTGATAACCTAACAACAAATATTACACCATAAGAAGCTTCAATAGTATGCTCAAACACTTGGCATTGGAAATCTTCATTAACCTGTTTATAGGTGCAAACTTAGATTCCACCAATACTCCATGAAATAAAGTCCCAACTATGACTACCTAGGTCACAAAAGAATAGGACATAGCTATTACATCCTAGTTGTCCAAAAGAATTGTTAACTAACACATCAAAAGTCCATACAACATCTACAAGCTAACAAGTCACAGAAGGCAGAAATTCGATTCATCACATAATTGACCCACGCCTTCAGCTTCAGGAGTTGACTCAGTAACAGCCTCACCTGAAACTTTGTCAGAGAAAGGGATGAGTTACACTTAGCTCAACGAGGGAACGGGGAGATTTCGCAACCATTTTTCATTTCGTAATCATTTAAGAAAGAGTATGCCATGCACATTGGAACAACTAATGAGGAAACATCATATATGGCAATAATAATAAAACAAGTATTTAATTCTACTCTCCAAAGGTTATACCAAGCAAGAGTAGATAAAAAGGATATAGCTTGCACGAACAGTTCTTAGAGATGGCCAGTCTCAAGTCTTCAATCAACATACTTCCCCAAACGCCAAAGTAGAAGGCATTCCGGAGGCAACCCAATACCAAGGTAGCCGAGACTTATACCTGACAGCCCGATGCTGCCTAGGGGAATCGAAAATTCTACCATGGGGTTGATTAGATTATATTACTCAAGGCATATAACTGTAAATAAACAAACATGGACCAACTCTTCTAGGGTTATACCAAGAGAGATTGAGTACAAATAATCAAGGATATTTGGGGGGCAACAAAGTAGGTTACCTCCATCACATAAGCATGTGAAATTCTTTAAGACCCAGAACCAACCCCTTAACTTTATTGAGATATGATGTCATTGCTGGATCCCTGGCCTCATATTCTTATGTTACCTAATTCACAATCAGCTATGAGTCCGTTATGACGTCCATAGCCCGGGCGCCCATAAGATAGCTATCTTGAGCCAAACTATTAACGTTTTATACTCTGCCTTGTTATTGAAAGATGGGAACTGGAACTTGAGTGAGTATTGGTTTGGAACTTCGTCGGGGCTAATGATCACCACTCTAGCCCTACTACCATGCTTCCCTAAGGCCCCATCCACCTGTACTTCCCATAGAGCACTAGTTTCTTTGGTAGGGTATCTTGTGTACTCTACCACGAAGCTTTCTATTGCTTGGGCTTTAATTACTGTCCGGGGCTGGTAGATAATGTCATATTGGCTAAGCTTGACTGTGTAAGGCCAAGTGTGAAATTATGTGCATTTAATTGTTTAATTTATTATTTGAATGTAATAATGATCTTCTTGAGCCCGTGGCACCACGATCCCTGGATTGTTCATTGTTCATGTAAGTTAGGGTATTTTTTTGTGGTATTAGAGATGTATTATTGATAGGGGTCGTGATAGATTGCTTACTTCAGCAAATATCCCGAGACCTCAGGCCTACGTAATACTTGTTTGAGTGGCATGTCTGTCATAACCCGAATGTTGTATGTGTCGAAGTAATATCTCAACTTCTGGGACGCTATTAGAAAGGCTAGAGCCATCCTTTCAAGAGTGGAGTATTTGAGCTTAGGTCTTCTTAGGACTTTGCTGATGTAGTACACTGGTTTCTGAACCTGGTCCTCCTCCCTGATTAAGGCGGCAACCACTTCCCTACTTGAACTGGCTAGGTATAAGGTCAGCACCTCTCCCTTTTCAGGTTGGGAAAAGAGATGAGGTATATTGCGGTACCTTTTTATTTCCTCGAAGGCCTCTTGGCACTCCTCTATCCATTGAAAGTTCTTCGTGTTCCTCAAGACTCTAAAGAAAGGGGAACATTTATCTGCGGACCTTGACATGAATCTACTCAGGGTTGCAATCTTGCTCACCAATTTTTGTACATCTTTAATGCACTTGGGAAGGTTTAGGTCCAAATGGCCTGAATTTTGTTAGGATTGGCCTCTATGTCCCGGTTAGTAACCATGAAGCCTAGGAACTAACTAGCCTTGACCCCTAATGCACATTTTTTGGATTGAGCTTGATCTTGAACTATTCCATGGTTAAGAAGGCCTCAGCCAGGTTAGCTACATGAGAGTAGGCCTGTTTACTTTTTGCCAACATGTCGTCGACATAAATCTCCATATTCTTTCTGATCTGGTTATCAAACACTTTATTCACCATACATTGGTAGGTAGCTCCAACATTCTTCAGCCCGAAGGGCATTACTTTGTAGCAATAGGTCCCCATCTCTGTGATGAAGGCTTTTTTTTCCTTATCCTCCAGGGCTATCATAATCTGATTATACCCCTTAAAGGTGTCCATGAATGTGAGATGCTCATAACCAGACGTGGCATCAACCATCTGTTCTATCCTTGGTAGAGGGTAGCAATCTTTGGAGTAGCCTTATCGAGGTCCTTGTAATCAACACATAATCACCACTTCCCAAGAGTTTTGGCCACTAACATGACATTGGCTAACTGTTCAGGGTACTGTATGCTATTGATATGTCCTGCTTCCAACAGTTTCCTGACCTCTTCCTTGATATTTTTGTTTTTCTTTTCCCCAAAATTCATTTTTTTTTTGTCAAACAGGTCGAAAGGTCGGATCCACATTTAATTTATGGATCATCACAGTCAGTTCTACACTTGTCATGTCAGTTGTAGTCCAAGAAAATATATGTTCATTTTCATAAATAAAATTAATTATACCTTTACGAATGTCAGGTAGAAGCTTACTACCTATCTTCACCCTGTGCCTCTCCGACAGCTCAAATTCGTCTAATTCCTCGGTTGGGGTTGCCTTTTTTTCATTCTTCTTCTCCTCAAGTGCTTCCAACTGCTAGGCTCTCATCCCTTTTATTTTCAGGGAGATGGAGTAGCATTGCCGAGCTGACAATTGGTCCACTCTGATTGTGGCTACCCCCAAGAGAGTTGGGAACCTTAGTACTTGGTGAAGGGGAAACCACTACACGGAACTTCTTTAGTACAATGAGATTGCTAGGATAGTGTCCTTCCACTCTCTTTCTTCCAGGGTCATAGGTAAGTTGATGACTCCCTCTGGCCGGAATGACTCCCCAGTAAACCCTAACAATGAACCATTCAATGTGCGGAGCCTGTTCCAGCCGATGTATAGCTTGTCAAATGCTTTCAAGAATAAGACCTCTGTGGAGCTGCCTACATCCACCATTAGACATTTGACGGTATAGTTGGATATGAGGGCCTCTACTAACAATGGATCATCATGTGGATATACCAACCCTTCAAAGTCAACTATCATCAAGGTTAGTCGTTCATCCACCCTTGACTTCTTGTACCATAGTTCCTCCCTTGCGAACCTAATGTAAGATCTTCTAGCTGCTCTACACCATCCTCCAGAGCCTAGTCCCTCGGCTATAGTATCTACTACCCCTAGATGTCGGTTGTTTTCTTCTTTTCTATGCCTTATAATACGGTCCCTTTTTATCCAGGGCTCTTAGTCTCTCTGCCACTCCTAGTTCCTAGTTATGAACCTGTTCAACAACCCTCACTTGACCAGGGCCTCTATCTCTACTTTGTGCTGCTTGCAATCTTCTGTTTCATGGCCATGGTCTCTGTGGAACCTGTCATACTTATTATTCGGCCTCTTATCTGGATTTCCCATCATCTTCGCGGGCTAGCGGTACTCCATATGGGTCTGAATTTCATGTTAGATTTTTACCGTGGGGGCATTCAGGGGGTGTAGTATTTTTCAAACCTACCCCGGCCACTGTTTCCCTGGGTCTCCGACCAACTCTTCTATGCACTCATTTGCTTGCTGCTCTCCGGGGCTTTTCCCTTAATGGAGCTACCCCTAGCTATCTCTTTTTCTTTTTCCTCGTCATTCCTAGCCATTAGGACTTCTTCTAAGTTAATATATTTAGCCGCTCTGGCCATGAGTTCTTTAAGATCTTGAGGCATTTTCTTACCCAATGAGGACTAGAATGGCTTGAAATGCAAGCCCTGCATGAAAGCAACCATAGCCACGGACTGGTCGAGGTCTAGAACTTCCAAGATTGCCTGGTTAAATCTTTGACTGAAATTATGAAGTGTCTCTCCCTTCTGCTGTTTGATAGACAGCAAGGCAGTCGTGAGGCTCAGGGGCTTCTTACTACTGGTGAATCGGGCCAAGAAAAGGCTCATGAGTTGTACGAAGTTATGGATCGAGATTTTCAAAAGGCTCTTAATCTACTTTCGGACTGACACAACAATGGTTACTAGGAAAACCCTACACTTGATGCCATTTAGGATATCATGGAACGTCTTATGGTACTTAAAGAATATAAGGTGATCTTCTGGGTCTCCAGCTCCATTATAGGTCTGAAGGCTCGAGAGCTTGTAGTCATATGGCATGGGCTCTGGCATGACCTCCTTAGCGAGGGATGGTACTTTTTTTGCACAACCAAGGCTTACTGCTGATCACCATAGGTATGGGAGGCCTTCTACCCCCTTGCCTTGCTGGCCTCTGTGGTTTGTTCTAGCCGGGCTTATCTATTGGCTCAGTTGATCCTCTCGTATCTTCAGGGTACACAGGATAGCGGGGTTGGTCATAGGGCGCTAGAGCAAGTTGCTCCTGCTAAAGTAATATTGGCTCTGGTTGTGCCAATCCTTGAGTCTACGAGAATTGGTTGAAACCCCCTTGAGGCCATTGAACATCTGGACTAGGGTTGGCAAATCAACCTGCTAGGAAGATTAGGGCATATCTCCTAGGACATACACAGGAGGCACCCCTGGAGGTGCGGTTGTTTCCTGGGGTACCACATTGAATGACACAACTGTATTTAATTTTATGATTATTTCCAATTTTATTAAGTGATATTTGGCATAAATATTTGGTAGTATATTTGCCATAAATATTGTGTAAGCTAAAAATGTTGTATTATAGTGATATTTGGTAGTGTAATATGAAATGTTATATTTGGCATCTATGTCTAAGTCTACGTTCATTTAATGTCTATTTGTCAATTATTAGTGTTTGTTATATTTACCATAAATTAATCCTCTATTGGGCCCATTACAATCCTTAATAAATTAAATCTATTCTCCAAGTTAGAAGTTGCCAAAATGGAAACAAACTGACAACAGTGGATGACCAAACGCTTAACATCCAAGAAAGCATTGAATCCTAATTTTACTCATGGTGTAGACCAAGAATTCATTCATTTTGTGTGTAGTCAACCACGGTATATGGATGGAGACAAAATAAGGTGTCCTTGTGCAAAATGCAATAATTGTTATTTTGAAGACCCTTATACTTGTAGACTTCATCTTTACAAAAAAGGATTCATGCAATATTATTATATTTGGACTTCACATGGGAAGCATGATGACCTAAATAAGGATAACAATCGTAATGTTGTGGATCATTCTGGATATGACGAAGGAAATACTTATAGGTTAATAGTATTTGATGCCTTTGCCCCATCAAATGTACCACCACCTTTTAATCAACCAATTGAAGAGGAATCTAATATGGAGTCAAAATATTTTTATGATCTATTAAAAGCTGCAGATGAGCCTTTGCGGAATGGATGTGAGGAATACACTCATCTGTCAGAGGTATCTCAGTTGTTGAATATCAAGTCAGAAGAGAATATGTCTGAACGATGTTTTAATCGAATTGTTGAAACTATTCGAAGAATGTTGCCCAAGGATAATACTTTTTCGGAGAACTACTATAGGTTTAAGAGCAAAATGAGGATTCTAGGTTTGAAGTTCGTAAAGATTGACGTGTGTGTAAATGGATGTACATTATATTATAGAGATAGAAGTAAACTCGAATCTTGTCCAAAGTGTGGTCACCCACGGTTTAAACCTACAGAAGTTGGTAAAAAATATGGCAGACCAATTGCGCACAAACAATTGAGGTGGCTACCATTAGCACCCAAGTTGAATAGATTATACATGTCTCCCATAACAGCTAAATATATGCAATGGCATTTCAGACACCAAGTAATAGATGGAAAGATTTGTCATCCTTCCGATGCTCAGGCATAGAAACACTTTGATAGTGCATATCCTAACTTTGCTTCTAAATCGAGGAATGTACGTCTGGGACTTTGTTCCGATGGTTTTACCCCTTTCAACTCTTCTTCTCAACCTTATTCTTGGTGGCCTGTGATAATTACACCATACAATATTCCATCATGGATGTGTATGAAGGATCCTGCAATCCTCTTGACCCTTCTTATTCTTGGGCTAAAGAGTCTTAGGAAGTATATAGATATATTGCTTGAGACTCTAATTGAAGAGTTGAAAGAATTATGGGAAGTAGGGGTACCTTGTTATGATATGTCGTCCAAGTCAAATATCCAATTGAGGACAGCTTTAATGTGGACGATTAATGATTTCCCAGCATATGGCATGTTTTTTGGTTGGAGTATGCTCGGGAAATTGTCGTGTCCGTATTGTATGGACTCTTCTAAGGCTTTTCAGTTGACACCAGGGAGAAAAACTGTTTCTTTGACTACCATCGACAGTTCTTACCGAAAAATCATCGTTCTCAACGAGATAAGAAGAACTTCCAAAAAAATATGGAGAATTCTAATCCTCCATCGAGACTGAGTGGTGAAGAGATTTGGCATGAGGTTCAATCTCTTCCAAAAATTGAGGAACAGGGTAAAAATAAAATACCTGGTTTTGGAGTATGACATGACTAGACAAAAAGAAGCATATTTTAGGATTTGCCTTATTGGCGGTCACACATTCTGTGTCATAATCTAGACATCATACACATAGAGAAGAATTTTTTTGATAATGTCTTTAACACTAAGATGAACGTGAAGGGAAGGACAAAGGATACAAAAAATGCAAGGGCTGATATTGAGAGAATTTGCGATCGATTTGAATTATGTATTAAAAATGGCGTGATAAAGATGGTCGTGTACACTCTCCCAGTTAAGTCTAGGAAATCAATTTTGGAATGGGTAAAGGAGATACGATTCCGTGACGGATATGCATCATCTCTAGCAAGGTGTGTTGACATGAACGATATGAAGTTGTCGCATATGAAGAGCCATGATTATCATGTATTTATGGAGAGATTGTTTCCTATAGCCTTACGAGAGTTCTTGCCAAAGCATGTTTGGGAAGCTTTTACTGAACTAAGCTTGTTCTTTAGAAACATTTGTTGCACGTCTCTTCAAAGAATTGACCTCAAAAGAATGCATGAAAATATTGTGATAACCCTTTGTAAGTTGGAAAAGATCTTACCTTCAGCCTTCTTTGACTCAAGGGAGCATTTTCCTATACACTTGGTTGAAGAAGCAATTTAGGGCAGTCTTGTACAATATCGGTAGGTGTACCATTTTGAGAGGTTTTTGCATGTTTTGAAGATGAAGGTTAAGAATAAAGCACAGGTTGAGGGATCTATATGTGAAGTTTATCTTATCCAAGAAACTTCAAAATTTTGTTCATATTATTTTGAACCGCATGTACAAACAAAAACAAGAAACATCAGCCGGAATGAAGAGTCCATGGATGCGGATTACCCTGAAGGGTGCTTACCCATATTCAGACACCTTGGTCGTCCGATGGGGAAGAAGAGTTCTACAGTGTTAGAGGATCGAGATTTCAGTGCTGCTCACTTATGTGTTTTGATGAATTGCGAAGAGGTGTCCCCATATATCAAGTAAGTTTATGACTCAACTCCTTAGGTGTGTTAATACAATCTTTCATATTATATAAACATTACATATATAATCCATTAACTAATACTATACATAATATTTGAGGATGATCTTCTACTCAATAACCCATCATTTACCGATTCATAAATCAATTACAACATCGATAACGTATTTCCAACATGGTTACGTGACCATGTAAGTATTACTTAGCTTTACCATCCCTAATGTCAAATTTGACTCGAGTTTGACATTTATTAATATCCTTAACTTATCTCTTTCAGCTTGCGAACAATAACAGTGTTGATGCTTGCCTGAAATATCTTTCAGTGGGTCCAAGTAGAACGGTCCGTACATGGTCAAAATACCTAGTAAATGGGTACAAATTCCACACCTTGGACTATGGATCTTCAAAGGCAACAATGAATAGTGAAGTCTTTGTGAAAGGGATAATGCATGATAAGGAGGAGACTGATTATTATGGTTTATTGACTGATATTATTGAGTTAGAATACCATAATCCAAGTTTGAAGCGTACAAGAGTTGTCATTTTTAAGTGTGAGTGGTACAATTCTCAAAATGATAAGGGAATAAAGGTTCATTCGAAATATCGGTTGATTGATATAAATGTGAAGAAAAAATACCCAAAGTATGACCCCTTTGTCTTAGTCGAGCATGCACATCAAGCATACTACGTCAAGTACTTTAGTGTTAAGAGAGATCGGGCAAATTGGGAGGTTGTATGCAAGATCAAATCAAGGAATCAATTTGATGTATGTTGGGACAAGAATGATAATAATAAAAATGAACAATCGGCTTTTCAATCGGAGGATATAGACGTGTCATTGGTACAATCAGATGATCATGATAATGTCGTATTGCGTAGTCTTGAATCAGGTGAATGGATTGCTGTGGTTGGACATGTAAAAGAAGAACATGAGGACTATGGCAATAGTAATGATAATAATCATGAAAGTGACTCCAATAATGACTTGGAATCCGAAGACAATGAATTATTTGATTGAAAATTTGTGCCTATAAATTCAATATTTTGTATGTCAATTGTATGTGAAACGTTATATAATGAAAAGTTGATATAATTTCTATTCATTTATAGAATATTATGTACATATATGTGTTTATTATGTTATTTTTCAAGCAGTCATGGTTAGATCTAAACCAAACAACCAATCATCACAATCCAGTCTGCCATCATCTTCTTCCTCCGCAACACATGCTGAAGCTGATAGTGAGTCCTCTAGCACTCCCATGACGTCAGTACATTCCACCGGATTATCTGCCCTACTATCTGGCATCCGAGTAAGTACCGAGGCTCATCTTGTTAATGCCATGCCATCTACCAGCGTCGAGCAGCCCATGGATTAGGCAGAGCCATCATCACGTGCAGCTAGCGAATCAGACTGGCGGGCCATGGGATTCAACTCATTACGGGATTACACCACATGGTTGAGGGATTCTCGTACTCACATTCGACTCTATAATAACGGGTGAAATTTCAATTTAATAAAAATATTGAACAACTACTTTAATTGTATGTTATTAGTTATTAAAGCTATAATGAGTTAATGCAAATGACACTGACTTATATCATTGTTATACTTGTTAACAAGTTTGTGCCTGCTATAATAATAAGAGATTTTAAGACACTATTTGCAGGCGGGTATACAAGACCCTAGAGTACATACGGACAAATTCCAGAAGATGTAAAGGAGCGATGGTTTCTCACTTTTGAGGTCTTTATAAACATTAATGCAATCAATATCATTTATATTATACACTTGTACATCTACACATGCATGTTCAATTAGCTCATTTTCGTATTTTCCTATTTCTCATTGTAGAAAGATTACAAGTGGCACCCCTATGACACGGCACGCATTAGACATTACTTCCACTATAAGGTGGCTGAGAGATTGAAGGACTAGTTGGCTAAGGCCCATAAATATAACAAGTGTCCTAAGTGGACCAATTTAGAAAATTGGGATCAAATGCTTCTTAGATGGACCGACCCAAAATGGATACACAAATCAAACAAAGGCAAGGAAAATAGGAGCAAAAATCAGTTGGTCCACTACACGGGTGCCACCGGCTATCATGAGTTGATAAAAAGGTAGAATGTAACTAAATTTAACTACTTAAATGTTTTTCAAAAATTAGTCTATCGTAATATTCTAGTAAATGTGCAATTACTACTGATGAAATTAATAATGTAGGAAGAGACAAAAGCCAAGCTTGTCTATCAAGCTGATGTTTTCAAGGCAACCCATAGTAAAGGGAAGGGTAATGGTATATAGTACTCTGATGCAAAGGCTGTTAAGATGATAGTAAGTATTTATACAATGTATTATTTTTCATTGTCATTTAATGTAATAAGAATATTATATATTTGTAAATGTTGTTTTTATAGGAGCGATATGACGAGATGCTCCAGCAACGTCAGCAACAGTTACAAGAAGAACCCACATCGTTGCCCGTTAATCCAAATGAGATCTTCTACCAAGCAATTGGTGGAATGAAGAAAAGACGCATTTATGGATTGGGCTCACAAGGAATCCGCATTGGTAGGGAAGCACCTCTTATTCCCAACATCAACAATAGAGTTGGACTTATGCAAGAAGACATCGACATGGGGGCTATCACTCAAGCAATGGAGTCCATGATGCAAAGGGTTGAAAACTATAAACAGAATATGCAGGAACAGATCCACTTAGCCATGGACCTCGTGAGGCAATTGCAGGAAGAGATTAAACTGCTAAAAGGCACCCAACAACAATGACATCAGCCCAATCATCAAGATTAATGGTATATTTAGGATTTTTTTAAAGTGAATTGCAAAAACTAATTTCGTACAAAATTTTTTTTTTTTTTGTGAATTTAAGATGAATTATGTAAATATTATTTTAAATATGTAATTTTATGTTTTTTGTATCAAGTTGTTTTTTTTATATTTTTTTATATTTCATATTTGTTTTTTTAAATTATAATTATTTGGCGATGGAATAGCGACGAAAAATTGGCCATCGCTTTTCGGCGGGCAAATAGTCACGACAATTGGCTACTGATGTGTGACAACCACAATGCCACGGATTTGCTATGGAAATTCGATGACCCGAAGGCTACAAATTGGCTACGAACATTTGGCAACCGAAAGGCTACAAATTAGTTGGCGATCAAAAGTCAGTGGATTGGCTACGAACATTTGGCGACCGAAAGGCTACGACTTTGCTACGAACATTTGGCGACTGAAAAGCTACGGTATTACTACGGATGAAATAATGACAAAAAATTTATGACCAAAATGGCTACGACTTTACTATGGAAATTTATAATTAATAAAAAATGTAAAAAAATTAATTGATGACAGAATTACTATGGACATTTGGCGACGAAATTAAAAAAAAATATACATTAATTTTTGAATTTGGCTACAAAATGGCTACGGATTTCCAATTTGGCTACAGGGCCTGAAGTGACGGACTTAATGGCGATAAAATTTCGTCGCCCGTCCCAAGATGGTGATGGCCAAGCGACGGATTCTGTCCATCGCCCGATTTTTTTTTGCTTGTAATGTGAAAAACATACAAAATTCATATTTATCCTGTTAAAATTTCAGATACTCTATTCTTTATTGAAAGAAGATACAAAAGTATTACAACAAAGCAAAAGCGTACCTTAATGAAAATACCAAAAACTTGCTTACACCAATGATAATATCCATAGTATTATTGTATGTGGATTGGAAAGCCTACTGTTAAAGGCAAAACTAAATGAACTGTCTCCTAAGATTCACCGACTGGAAACCTGCAAAAGGAACTACCTGGGCTTAATTCCGGGGGAGAGCACCTGTAATTGGTTGATTGAAAAAAAAAGGTGATGCTTGAAAGCAAAGAGAGAGAAAGTATAGACTAGAATAAGTTACATTTCATCGTTGAGGCAAGAGTTATTTGTTTTCCCATACTAGATAATTATCCAATTCGTGACTTGTGCGCTAAGGATTCGTTTCCTTCCCAGTAGAACTTCCTTAATTGTTGAGTTTTTCTTGGGTGGTTCTATACTTGGGGACCTCAGGATACCCCACTAACATGTGAGACTGACTAGGCGTGCCCAGCCTTAGGTCTATGGGGTACGAGCTCAAGCTTGGCGTGCAACCTCGATTGAAATTATTGGCCTCGTAGGTGGCTCATTGGTAGATTTCTGGACTAAGCCTCACTAGTGTATGTGTGTGTGTGTGTGTGTGTGTATGTATATGTGTGTGTGTATACCACACAATGAACAGACCACTTAAGTATGATCTCATAATAGGTACTATCAAAGATAGAGATCTATACATACTTTATACTACTAAATGATTAGTATTCTTAATCTTGAACATATGTGGATGAATTGATAAAATTTGGTCCATGTGCTTTGATGCACTATGGGTGAGACCTCAGTTGTGGGTCAATAGCTCTATGTGTTAGGCATATGGGTTTGACTAATTGGAACATGTATATGCAATATAGAATCCATGTCATCATGAGATGGGTTAATCGTTCCCTTGTGATAATCTAAAAAATTATCCTAATCTGAGCTCAGGCAAGTACTCTAAGAGTATATCGGATATTTGGCTTGAAAGTTGCTCCCTAGATCAAGTGTTCGATATTCGGAGGGTGGTTAGTACAAGAATTAGATGTCTCAAGGAGAAGTTGCAATCAAGAAAGAGATAGTAAATTAAAGTCTTTCTTGTGTGAGAGTGTTACATAGAGGGGTATTTTGGTCATTCTACTTAGTAGGTCAAAGACAGAGGTCATACATAATGTACGACGAGCTTATGTGAATAGCAGTAATCAACTTGGAGTGCAACCATAACTCTTTAGTAGAATAAGTCTAGGTTTAAAAGCCTAAATGTGCTATGGGGTTAGTAAGGGCATTTTGGTCTTTTCAGTAACCAAGTTGTTTATGTCTTTTGGTCTCTCTTCTAGCCTACTTCCATGAAGATGTTTGTTAAAGCTTTCTTGGCACTTCTTATGTATTTAAGTGTTGCTAAATATAGTATCTAATTACAACTAGTTTCTTGTTTAGGAGAATTTCCTATTTAGAATTGTTGTAGCTTAAATTAGAAACTAAAAATATTTAATTTAGCAAAATAATACAAGAAAGAATAGAAAGGCCAAGATAGGCGTGTAGCCTACCTTAAGACGCGTAGGTAAGGATGGCAACAAGTCAAATATTTGTAAAAAATAAGGTATCTGAATCCGATTAATATAACATTTGCCAAAACAATATCCGTCGGATTTCAAAACTACTAACCAATACCAAATCCGATAAAAATTTAATAATCGTCTGGTATTTGAATTTGAACCGTTTAATTTTTAAAAAATAGTAAAAAATAAACTCATCTAAAGAAATGTTTAAAAAATAAAGTAAAATAAAATCCATACACAATGATAAACACAAGTGGTACTTGTAGTATAATTAACTTGAAAGATTTATTTAAATAAAAACTAGAAAATTAAAAAAATGAGAATAATAATGAAAAATATATATAATACCCATGCTACAACATAGAAAGCATCATATGACCAAAAAAAAAACATAGCAAGTATCTTCAACTTTATCAAGGGATCTTCATTTCCCGTTTTGGCATAAATTTGCATTTTGAGATTTTATTTTGAGGTCTTTTTGGGGATGAGGGAAAAAGTCTACTATGGAGGAGTAGGAGTAATAAAAGAGAAAGATTAAGGAAAAGAACATAAGTGAAAGAGTATGTCAAAATTTGGTAGTAAAATCGTGGAAGTAGGAACAATAGTAGGAAAGATTAAGAGGAAGAATAGAAGAGTGAGAGATGGAATGCAAGAATTTGGTATCAGGTGATGAAGTATGATGAAGGGGAAGAGGTCAAAAAGTTAATCAAAGTCAAAAAGTGAAAAGAGAATGATTAAAGAGATAAAGAGAAAGAAAAAGAAGGAATGAACTAAAGAGAATGATTGTAGGAATGGTAGTAAAAAAAAAATTAACCTTAGGTTACATATATGGGCTTATTTGTCATTCATTCTATCATGTATGGGTTACGTATGTATGTGCATGTATACATATATATTTATTATTGTTATTAAATTAATAGTCAGATTCGGATTATCCATCGGTTAGTATTTATAAAATCAAAACCTTTCGGATAATCCATCGGTTATCCCATATTAAAACCAAAACCTTATGGATAGCCCATCAGATTTGTTATCGGATTATTATCGAATCGGATATCCATCGGTGTCGGATTTAAAAACTATTCACTACCATCTTTACGCGTAGGGCACATGTGAGAGAGAGAAGAGGCTTAATTAGAGTGTATAGTTGATTTACTATGGGCTACTTGTGGTTCAAGGTGCATAGGAGTCTTTTAAGAAGTTTCTTACATGGGCTATGAAACCAATTCTTATTTCAACTAGTATCTGCTCTAAGGCCTTTTCTATATCTATAAATAGAGCTTTTCTTCACCTCCTCTTACACATCAATTCATACACATAGAATCGAAGAAGAAAACTCTTTCTCTCTCTCTCTCTCTCTCCTCCCCCTTTACATGTGAGAAGCAAGAGGAAAAACAAGAAGAAGAATTACACAATTCTTCATCATCTTCAAGAAGGAGAAAGGTTATAGAGGAAAAGATCAAGAGGTGTTATTCGTCTCCAAATCTTATAGATCTTCCAAGTTCATGTTCTTGATCAAAGTTTGTGTTTTCGTTAAGTTTCCACGCTAACGAATCCAGGTAACAAATTCTTCTAGTTACTAAATTTGATCTTTACATAATTCTTATACATGTGAATATTGTTATGCAACAAATCTTCTTAGGACTTGTGGCTTGATCCTAGATTATGCATGTTACTATGTTTCCGTTTCGTTTTAATTTTTAAATACCATAGTATATCTAGGTAGCATGCATCTTCATTAGCAAGCCTTGAAGTAGTAGTACCTTCACTTCGATTTTCTTCACACGCCATAGCTAATCCTTGTAATATTTTTTTTTGTTGCAGTTGAATGCCTCAGACAGATTATCAGATGATAACCTACTCTGATCCCATGTAAAATATGTTTTGCATAGAAGGCCCACTTATATTCATTTAGAAGCCTCAATATATAATCGTACATGTACAATTTTATAACTCCTAATATTAAGTTGATTACTACAAATGTATAGGTGAGTAGCTAATGTATATCTAAACTACAAAGAATTCCTATAGAGGCGTGACTATATGTATGAGATATGTGCAAATGATATCTTAATGTGATCACGACACATGTGCACTCCAATAGACGCTTCAACTCCTTTGAAGTGGGACTACCTAGCCACGTTGGATTTAGGTTTTGATAGACGTTTACCTATATAGAACTCACTGATTATCGGTTAAAGTAGCTGCTCATTCTTGTTTTTGAGATATCAATGCAATCTATTAAGAGTTTCACATGGTAAATTAAAGAACAAAGAGAAGGATTTCTCCACATGAAAAGATTAGGAGAAAAATGAGCTATTAAGAAACATGTGTATACTCAAAAGCCAATAGCTTAAACTTTTGGGTCAATAGATGAGTTCTATACATGTGTTGAGGCCCATTTCTTCTTAGATTCTCAAGGCTCATCACAACAAATTAGTATCAGAGCCGATGGTTTAAAGATATTGGCCCGAACTCTCTAAGAATTATGGTGGTCACACTATCCTAATGGCCTCTCGATGGAGCTAGGCAGTAGGGCTTATAAGATGGAATAAGGTCACGATAAGCGTAATTCTTGGGTTAGCAGTAGGGCTTAGAAGATGGAGTAAGGTCACAATAAGCGTAATTCTTGGGTTATTCTCTCAAAGTTATCTGAGGTTACGATAACACAATGGAACAAAGATTTGGTTGTTGAGACCCTGAGCAGGCTCATATGAGAGTAAGATTGCAGTACCTCATGGTTGATCTGGGTGCACGGGGAAGGGCGACTAGAGACGGCATGGTAGCTAAGGTGCATGCGCATAAGAGATCTAAAAGCTTGTCAGAGTGGTGAAGATAGATCCAATCGACAATATTGAAAATTGATCAATGGAGAGTTGAGACCTATTGTGGAGTTTACATATGAAAAAAAGAGATTTCTATGGAGTACACATGTGAAAATGGAAAGATTTGTTAGGAGTTTCACATGGTAAACTAAAGAGTAAAGAGAAGGATTTCACCCACATGGAAAGATCATGAGACAAATGAGTTATTTATAAATATATGTAGACTCAAGACCCAATAACTTAAACTTTTGAGTTAATAGTTGAGTTCTATACATATGTGTTAAGGCCCATTTCTTCTCAAATTCTTACCGTTCATCACAACAGAATCTTCCTTTATTATATGTATTATGTGTAGTTATGCACAACATACCTTGATTTCTGTTCAATCGGAAGCCAAACCCCTTTGGAGTATTATGGGGACTTTTTGTATTAATGCATTAAACTTATTCCACAAAACATGTTATTAATTATATGTTTCACATATAATACTATCTAGTCAAGTGCAGGGATCTGAACCTTTCCTAGAATTCTAATGGCAACTGTACAAATCTACAATTCAACATGTTTACACAAAGAGCTGGTTGAACGAAGTCATGATGGCTTGTTAAACATATATATTTTGCACGTTGAGCACTGGTCTTCCCATAAAATGCTATAATGTTGCAGATGGAAACATTCCAATACATGTTATTGAAAGTGTTTGGAGAAAATATTTTCTGTATTTTCTATGTAGAATTACAACAGGTATTTAAATATATTACATGAGCCTATAACTGAATATGAGACTATCTAGGAAAAGATTAAATAGTTACAACAGAAGGAAGTTCAAAATTTAAAAGAGAAACAACATGTAAATTATCTCTTATCACGCCCCCTCAAGCGAAACCGGCAAAGAAACGGTGAGCTTGCCTCGAAGTGAGATAAAGTAGGTAACTAAGAGACCCTTGGTCATGATGTCATCCAATTGATCAACGGTGAAAATGAAACAAATTTGCAACCAACTACCTAGAAGCCACATTTTCCTTGACAAAATGAACATCTATCTCTATATGTTTGGTTCATGCATGATAGACAGGATTAGTCGTTAAGTAGGTAGCACCAATGTTATCACACCAAAGAAAGGAGCATCTGAGAGCTCAACACGAAGTTTAGACAATAGAGACTGAAGCCAGTATATTTTAGCAGTGGCAAAGGCAATCGTGCGATACTCAACCTCAGTGCTAGAACAAACAATAGTCTATTATTTCTTGGAAGACCACGAGATAAGATTTGGACCCAAGTAAATACAATATCCATGAGTACTACGTCGATCATCAGGACAACCCACCCAGTCAGATTCCGAATATGCATGAAGCAGCCCGAATATACAAACCATGTGTTATAGTACCTTTTAGATACCGTAAAATACGTTTGATTGTAGTCCAGTGTGTAACAACCCAGACCCAGCATATAGCTTAACCTAGTTAATTGCATATAAATTTGTGCCAATTTAAGTGTTATATGTGTTTATGTGCCTATTTTAGTATTTAGATTTATATAGAAGTCTTACTTTTCTTCTACTTTTCTTATTTCTTTAAAGGGGACACAAGCCTTAATTAAATTCAAATAAAAATATTTCAACTATTATTTTGACATTTAAATTATACGTGATTGATTCTAATATTTAATAGACTTATTTTCATCATTTCAAAAAAAAATTAAAGTATATTATTTTACCGAATTTGTATTTTTCCGTTATTATATACTTATTTTTGGGCATATGTGCATAATTTTTAGTTGCATAGCTTATCGGGAATGAAAGATATCGAATTATTTAGAGTGTACCCGAGTGAATAGTGTTATAGCTTTGCAATTTAGAGTTTTAATCTTGCCTTAGCTAATTGAATTGCAAAAAAGACCAAGTGTTTGACTCATTTAGCTTGACCATTGACCTAGCCCTTTGACCATTTGACCTTGTGTCTTCTAATAAGCCAAAGCAATGTACAAAACAAAACAAAAAAAGAGCAAAAAGGAGCTCAAAATCGTGAGCTTCCAAAGGAAAAAGAAAAAAAATTTGATTTTGCATATTTGTCTTCAAACTTGCTTGGAATTGGTGAAAGAACCTTGCTAGAGCCTCATCAAGCCTTCTTCTTCTACCACTGTGAGGGATTTCATCCTATTTTCTGCATTTCTAACAAGTTTTATATTATGTTCAAATTCTTAGATTTGTGATATATCGCCATTAAATGTTTATCTATGCTTGAATTAGCTTCTATTATGATCGTAGAGCATTCTTTTGTAGTTGGATAACAATTTTTATGGCTAAAAATGGTAGATGATGCTTTGAGGAAGATGATGAATAGTAAAAATTAGGGCTTTGATTATTCTTATGTTCTAGCTTAATTATTTGCTATATAAGTGTGATTTAGGAGTTGTTAAACCTAGATTAAAGCCTCTAATAGTTTGGAATTGCTAAGATTACAAGAACTTTAATTTAAAGTTAGTTAACGGGCACTATTCATTTAGGATCATCGAATTGTGACCCGATACTTGATTTGACTTTTTATATGGACCCTACGAATGCTAAAATAATTACTCGATAAAATTTATTGAATTCTGATAACGTTGAATTTTAAGGTCTTAATTGCATAATAAATAGTGGCCTATTAATGTGGTGATCCGGGGGGAGATTAGAGGTGCTAATTAGTCTTACATATGTGGGATAGAACCTAGAATACCTTTATGGCATTGAATTAATCAACGGTTTTGGTAATTGTAGTTGAAAGTGATTAATGGACAATTGGGGCTTTTGTAGTAAA
The DNA here is from genome assembly GCA_037974665.1 of Ehretia macrophylla. Taxonomy (NCBI): domain Eukaryota; kingdom Viridiplantae; phylum Streptophyta; class Magnoliopsida; order Boraginales; family Ehretiaceae; genus Ehretia; species Ehretia macrophylla. Next base: position 74,583,264 of record CM075772.1, on the reverse strand, counting down.
TATAATTAAAAGTGATTTTTCATAATTTGTAGGGGTGTCATAAAGTGTAATTAGAGGAATAAAATGATTAGGTTGGGGTTAGCTTGGGTTTCACTTAGTACAAGCTTGACTTGGACTAAAGAGACTAGTTATGAACCATGGTAATAATTGTTGATAATTGACTTTTAATTGATTAGGTAAGTGTTTAATTGTACTCGTATAGTGTATTTATCTATTTGGAGAGGTTCGTGAATTGAACTACATGTTTATTTGTTAAAGATTGGGTGAACATGCTTATATCTTGATTATATTGTTTATATTGTTTGTTAATTGTATTGTTTGTGTAAGGATTATGACTTGTACACTAGACTACCTGAATGATTACTTGGATTATATGTTAAGTTAAGTATATAAAATGTAACATTTGCTAAGGATAAAATTCTAATAAGTTTTGTATGATGATTAAGTAAACTATCAGTTAGCTAATCTAGTTAGGTAATTAATGATTGTTGTAGTTAAAGAGTAATTGAAATAATGTTTGACCTTATGTTCAAGGTGATTGGGAGTGATGTGAAGCCAAATTTACATCTTCGAGCTTGGTAGAGGTGAAGGAGTTTCTCATCCTTCTATGCATAATATCTTATCTTCTTGCTCATAGATTGTGTGACTTAGTATAATTGTTAAAGTAGTTTGTGCTTATTGATTACCATATTGTGTGTAAGGGCACCCTACTTTGTTGTCCCTTGTTTATGTGTTTATTGGTTTATCTTATATGTTATCATTTTGAGTGCATTGCATCGTGGTTGCGCAACCGTTTGGGCATGGTAGTGTCGAGGAAACCGGGCGGCATCGGGCTTGCCAGTATACCTCGGCTACCAGGTTGCCCAATCCCTCTCGCGCTTGGGCCCTACGTCCTTGGAGAGTTGGGTCGTAGGATCGGGGTACATCCGGAGTATACCCATTAGAGTTATAAGGGGGTATGCCAGCTTATCGTTATCATTATCACTATTATGTCGGGATTTATGTTCGTGGTTCATGGATCGAGGTTCGTGGTTCATGATTCGAGTCCAAGGTCAACTGGTATTCTTCATTGTGTAACTCTCCCTTGGGCCCTAAGTCCTTGGAGAGTTACCTTTAATTGTGTTCCTTATGTGTATTGTCTTGTTTTGTATATTTGAATATTGCTTGTATTGGTATTGTATTCTCATGGTTACATTGTATACTTGTCATATTGTGTTGTTTTCCTTCTTTAATGTGTAATGCTTAGTTTGTTATTCATATATTAATCTTGTATTGTTAATTTACCTTATTGTTGTTTGTTGTACTACACGAAAATCTTTTTGAAAACTCCCTGATTATATGTTCCCTCCCTCACTGGGCATATCATAGTATATGCTCACTCCCCTTTTTTTAACCATTTCAAGTGAGGCAGGTTCAGCTCCTTCAGAAATTGAGAAAAAGAATACTTGAGAGTCCCCTTGAGTGGATGTCTTAGTTTAGTTGGTTGTTTAATATAAATTTATGTGTATGTTATGTATTTTGAGTCCTGCGAGCCTTGAATATGTTAATCAGTTGTAATGAATGTAACTAAGAAAGGCACCTAGTGGTAGTGGTTTGTAATATTTTAGCTATTGCTTTAGTTAGTCGTAACCTAATTAGAATGCCATAATCTATTTTGACTAGAAGGGTACTAAGACTATTAAATGAAATAGAATTGAATGGGTTAGGCTAAATATGGTTGGAGGACTTAAAATATGAGAAAGATAGATAGAAAAGATTAGAGTGGTAAGATAATCAAAATTATGATCATAGGATTTCAACAGTTAATGAATGCATGCATGTATGTTATAGTTTGTGGTAGTAGAAAGGCTCGGATGGCCAAAAGGATTGAAGAATGTTGCGATGTTGTAAGTTGGGGTTGGTTGTATATGTTGGTTTATAGTTTTGTTGTCATTTCTTCTAAGTGCAGGTAATTGGTTAGTCCTAGAAATAGGGGAGACTCCGTCCATTTTTTCTCATTTTTCGTGACTTCGGGACTTGTATCGGGGCTCTAGTCTCATGAGGGATCGGGGTGTTACATAGTGTGGTTCCATAGGTTGGTGCATAAATTGACATATACCTTGTTGATTGCTAAATTAACGTCTGGCCTGGTAAGAGTGAGATACTGAAGAGCCCCAACAACACTCCGATAAAGAGTCGCATCTGAGAAAGGATCACCTGAATGTTGAGAGAGCTGCTGCCCCGGAGATATAGGAGCGGAAACCATTTTAGCACCTTCAAGTTTAGCACGAGAAAGAAGTTCACTAATGTATTTGGGCTGAGACAATAACAAACCACCAGACTGTCTCTGAACCTGAACACCCAAAAAATAAGACAAATCCCTAAGATCCTTCAAAGCAAATTGGCTATCAAGAAAAGTAATGACATAGGCCACTATATGAGAGCAACTGTCGATGATGATTATATCATCAACATATACTAGTAAGAAAATAGTAACAGCATCCCAAAAATACACAAACAGCGAAGAGTCTGACTGAGAGATCGTAAACCCCAATTGCAAGAGACACATACTAAGACAAGAGAACCATGCTCGGGGAGTGTAAAACCCCACTTTTCCTGCTTATCTCGTTTTACGTGCTATACCTCGTTTTTCGTGCATATGATCTGTTTATGTGCTGTAGGACCTAGAAAGTCATAATTTTGATGTCACTACTTCTAATACGTGCTAAATGTGCATTCATGAAATTTTCATCAAAAACGGAGTCAGAAATTTTATCGTCGATTTTTAGTGAATAGTGTTTTCGAAACACGTCCGCTATAATTTTGAAACTGGTATTTTTAACCCTTCTAGACCTAGTCCACGGACTTTAATAGACCTGTGTTTGATGAAAACGGTTTTAAAATCGGCTTAAGAATTTATTAGGGTTTTTACACCGACTATTGTGAAAATCGAGTTTTAAGCCGACTCGGGTGAAATTGTTGAATTGTAAAACTTCTTGTCACCTAAAAATAATTTACTTGAGATATCTTGGGGGTTGCATAATTGTTTTTAACTTGGAGATCACTAAAATGCAATTAAAGTCATTAAAAACACAAAAATACCTATTAAAATAACTTTGACTTTAATTAATTAATTGACCTTATAAGCTAATGTCCTCAACACACACTCACACAACACAAAAACACCATCACACACACACACATTGCCGAGAGAAAAGAGGGAGAAAAGAGAAGAGAAAAACTCAAGCTTTCAATCCAATTTTTCAAAGAAAAACCTAGTTTTTGTCCGTGAAACTTCGCACCGACTTGGATTCTGCTTGTTGGGCACGCATAGCACGCATTCCTAGGCTTATATCGCATCTAAGGTGAGAGAAAAATTCTAGATCTCAAAATGTCATTTTTGTGTTTTTGCGTATAAATGAAGATTGAACCGTTAGAATTGAAATCTGATGTTAGATTATTGCTCCTTGCATGCTAGGGATCATTATATACTAATACTACGAGTTTCTGTCGGATATAGCATAATTTTTATTTTCCGGGTATTTAATTTTGATTAAAATGTTCAAAGTTGAATTAAATGAGTTGCGTTGATCGAAATCGATTGCCGTCGATTTCTAAATACTTGATAATTACGTGTTAGCGCTGTTGTAATGCCGAATTTTCGATTACATTGTTTGTGTGAAAATGCGGAAAATCCAGCCATGACATCTTAGGATTTTATGGTTATCGGGCATCATTTCGATGGGTTATGGTGGATTTTCGAGAGGGCTAATGTAGTAGGTTGAATGGGTGAGAGATAGGAATTGATTTGGCAATGTTTGGATTAGTAGATTGTAAGTTATGAATTTTAGAAGTTTAGGTTGTCATTCTTTAATTTCTTGAACGATGCCTTTAGATGGTTGGGTAGTGTTCGAGTGATGAATGGTGAGTTGTTGATGAGTAATTTAGAGTTTAATTATGTATATTATGCATGTCCGGTTAGATGGCCTACTTTGTCATCTAACTACGTTGTTTGTTGTTTAATTTAATATTGATGTTATATTGATGTTATTGATTGATTATTATTGAATGCGGGAATCGGGCACTCTTGTTGCTGATCTCCCAATTGATTGATTGATTGATGATTGATGATTTATTTTTGATTGATGTATATGGAGGCTTGGTGTGTGTGTGTCAGCTCTGGGGCAGCGTCGGGCTATCGGGTTGATAACGGCATGACTGCCATAGGCTACCCCCAGCTCGCATGACGGAGGTGTCATGGAGGGAGGGGCTAGTGAGGTACCTCGGGTGCGTGAGTAATGGGGAGTTATAAGAAGAACGGTTGAGATCGTGATGGCGTTTGGAGCTACACCAAATAGAGTATCCTTATTGATTGGTTATATAGTTATGTGATGATAGCATTATTTGTGTTATTATTGTTGTTGTGTGTTTACTTGCTCAAAGGACTAAATCCAAGGAGCGTAGTGAATACTGTCGAGATCTATCGGATCCTCACTGGGCTTATGTATATAAGCTCACTCTCTATTATTGCATGTTTTCGGGTGTACTTTCTCAAGATTACGGGTACGTGCCTCCTGAAGAGGAGAATGTGGAAAACGTGCCTTTCGTGGATGAGTCATATGTCCCTGAGTCTTATCCATGATTCTATGTTGTTAAACGTTATGTATATTAGCTTAATGGACTTTTATATGCTTTACGGTTCTTAGTGTAATAGTTGTTGAAAAGATAATGATCTAAATGATGTTAATTTAGTGGCTTTCTTTTGTCTATGGTTAAGTTGTAGTTGTGTCTCAACTTACTTTTGAAATGTATGATAAAGTTGAGGTATTGTATGTCATGTTGGAACGGAGGCGTATAACGAGGATGTTTTATTGTATAATATGGTTGTGTTGTATGTTGTTGTTTGTATTGAGGAATTACGGGATGTATGATGTTTATGAGGTTGGTTTAGAACCTCGGAAATCTGTTTACTGTCGTTATGCCGCCGAAATTCCGTTGCGTCCTGACTGATTATAGGTGGGGTCGAGTTGGGGCGTGACAGTTTAAGTGGTATCAGAGCTCATGTTAGTTGTCAGCCGGGGTATTCTCGGAATGTGGGTAATGGTCTTAGCATGAAATATGTATGAAAGGAAAGAAAAATGAAATATGTATTGGTATGATTAATTGATTAAGTGATTATGTGATTTAAGTGCTTATGTGATTATGTGATCAATTTGTTTATGTGTTTTATATGAGTTTGTTATTTATGTGTTAATAGTGTTTATAACCTGTCTACGTGCTATAACTGTGCTAACTCTTTGATTAGTAGAATGGCTGGTCGACCGAGAACCAGAGGTAGGCCTGAGATGACTGATGAGACTCCGAGTAACGTGGCACCGGGCCGTGACGGGGGTGATGACCGATTTGGAGCAGCTATGGAGCGGATTGCAGAGTTAGTGGCTAGTCAGGCACAGTTATTAGCAGGGCAGGCTGCCCAGAATCAGGCTATGCAGGCTCAGCTTCTGAATATTCAGGGTGGTAACCACGGGCGTGGTACCCTGAAGGAGTTTTTAGGATATCACCCACCGAGATTTCAGGGGGAACCGGATGATAGGAAGGCGGAGGTATGGATTAGCAAGTTGGAGAAGATTTATGATCCACTTGGCTATACTGATGAGCAGAAAGTCTCTTTTGCCGTGTATTTGTTAGATGACGAGGCAGAGGAGTGGTGGCGCACGGTAAGGACTAGCTGGGCGGCACAGGGTATTCCTTATGTTTGGGGTACCTTTCTGATGGCTTTCCGAGCAAAGTATGTCCCGAGGATTTGCAGGGAACGGAGAGAGGCCGAGTTTCTAGCCTTGGTCCAGGGAGATGCTACAGTGGCTCAATATGAGGCCACATTTACTCGATTGTCCCGGTATGCACCGGAGTATGTGGCAGACGAGGAGCGGAGGACTCGCAGGTTTATGTTGGGGTTGCGGCCCGAGATTCAGGATGTTATGGCTCTGAATCGATATGATATTTTCACTGAGGCTTTTGAGGCAGCTTCTAGGTTAGAGAAGAGGAAAGGGGATCAGATTGTCTCCAGTCAGCCTAGTAAGAGGCCGTATCAGCCACAGGGCCAGCAGGTTATATATAGGCCTCCAGTACAGCAGGTTGTCTACAGGCCACCAGCCCCGCAGGGTTCTTATAGGCCACAGGGTCAGCAGAGTTACTATCGGCCTCAGTTTCAACAGAGGCCATATCAGGTTCAGACCCAGTATAGGCCAGCCCAGTCTCAGGGTCAGTATAGGCCTAGTGTGGTGAGACCTCAGCAGCAGGCTGTATCAGCTGCTTCTTCAGCTTCTGGTTATTCTAGGGGCAGTGTTAGTGCCACATCATCGCAGTGTAATTACTGCAAGCGCCCAGGGCATGTAGAGTCCGACTGCAGGGTAAAGGCAGGGACATGTTTGGGTTGTGGTAGCAGCGAGCATAGGGCGAAGGATTGCCCTAAATATGCGAGGACTGAGGGTCGGGCAGCGACTCAGGGTTACCAGGGTAGGCCTACGGGCAGTGTACCACAGCAGCAGCGGGTTCAGGCTCGGGCTTATGCAGTTGACTTAGAGGAGATGCCTGAGGAGACTGCAGTTGTGGAAGGTAACTTCCTTATACTTGATCAACTTGTTAAAGTGTTGATTGATTCTGGTGCTACGCATTCTTTCATTACTCCTGCTTGTGTGCAACGTGTTAAATTGCAACCTGAAAGATTGCCTTATGTGGTTGAAATTAGTACCTCTTTGACTGATAAGTATGTTACTGGCTTAGTATGTAAGGATTGTATAATACATGTTAAGGGGCATAATTTTCCTTCGGACCTTATTTTATTTCCTATCCGGGGGTATGATGTTATTCTGGGTATGGATTGGCTTTCTAAGTATGATGCCCAGTTGAACTGTAGAACCAAGGTAGTACAGTTTCGTTTGCCAGATCAGCCAGTAGTTGAGGTAGCGGGTAACCGGGGTGCTAAGACGAGTTTTGTTATCTCAGCAACTAAAGCCGTTAAGTTGGTGAGTAAGGGGTGTTCGGGTTATCTAGCTTATTTGATCAACAAGCCATCTGATAAGCTACAGCTAGAGGAAGTCCCTATTATCCGGGAATATCCTAATGTATTTCCCGAGGAGTTGCCAGGGTTGCCGCCTGAGAGGGATATCGAGTTTGTGATTAATCTTGTTCCCGGTACTCAACCTATTTCTAAATCGGCGTACCGGATGGCACCAGCTGAGTTGAAGGAGTTGAAGACTCAGTTACAGGAGTTGTTGGAGAAAGGATTTATTCAGCAGAGTTCTTCACCTTGGGGAGCTCCAGTCTTATTTGTGAAGAAGAAGGATGGTACTTTGAGATTATGTATTGATTACCGTGGTTTGAATCAGGTGACCATCAAGAATAAATATCCTTTGCCACTGATTGATGAGTTGTTTGATCAACTTCAGGGAGCCAAAGTCTACTCTAAGTTTGATTTGAGGCAGGGGTATTATCAGCTTCGGATTCGCACAGACGATGTTCCAAAGTCTGCCTTCAGAACTCGGTACGGGCATTATGAGTTTGTTGTTATGCCCTTTGGTTTGACTAATGCACCGGCAGCATTCATGGATCTTATGCATCGAGTCTTTCAGCCGTACTTGGACCAGTTCGTGGTGATTTTTATTGATGATATCTTGGTCTATTCTAAATCTGAATTGGAGCACGAGCAACATCTACGGCTTGTATTGGAGAAGTTGCAGGAGCATCAGTTGTTTGCCAAGTTCAGCAAATGTGAATTTTGGCTGCAACGGATTTCTTTTCTTGGCCATGTTATTACACAGAGTGGTATTTCTGTAGATCCCACTAAGATTGAATCGGTGATGTCTTGGAAGCGGCCAGAGAGTGTTACTGATGTCCGTAGTTTTCTTGGCTTGGCGGGTTATTACCGTAGGTTTGTCAAGGACTTCTCAAAGATTGCGGGGCCACTATCTAAGTTGACTCAGAAACGGACTATCTTTAATTGGGACGAGAAGTGTGAGAGTGGATTTCAGGAGTTGAAAAAGAGGTTAACTACCGCTCCAGTACTTGCTCTACCAGAGGGGACCGATAATATGGTCATTTACAGTGATGCATCCAAGAAGGGCTTGGGATGTGTTCTTATGCAGGATGGCCGAGTTATTGCCTATGCTTCCAGGAAGTTGAAGCCTTATGAGGTGAATTATCCGACTCATGATCTTGAGTTGGCAGCAGTTGTCTTCGCACTGAAAAAGTGGCGTCATTATCTGTGGGGCAGTAAGTTCGAGATTTTCACTGATCATAAGAGTCTTAAGTATTTATTCTCACAGAAAGAGTTGAATATGCGCCAGCGGAGGTGGATGGAGCTTCTTGGAGATTATAATTATTCTATCAATTATCTGCCTGGCAAGGCAAATGTTGTAGCAGATGCTCTTAGCCGGAAGGCTAGTATTTCTTGTTTGGCTGTCAAGAAGTGGGAGGTTCTTGAGGAGTTTAGTTATTGGAGACCAGAGTTCACTCAGGTTGGGGTGATGTGTTCACATCTCCGTATTCAGCCTTTATTATTGTCTCAGATCAGGGAAGCTCAGCAGCTTGATGTTAACCTTCAGAAGATCAAGGATCAGATTTCGGATGATCAGTCTGACTTTAAAGTGCATGAGGATGGTATTCTTCGGTTTCGGAACAGGGTTTGTGTTCCCGATGAACCGGGCTTGAGACGAGGTATTCTGGAGGAAGCTCATAATTCTAAATATACTATTCATCCCGGTGGAACCAAGATGTATCGGGATTTGAAACAGCATTACTGGTGGAACAACATGAAAAGGGAGGTTGCTCAGTTTGTGTCTAGATGTTTGACTTGTCAGAGAGTAAAAGCCGAGCATCAACGACCAGCAGGTTTGCTTCAGCCGTTGGCTATACCAGAGTGGAAATGGGAGCATATTACGATGGACTTCGTCACTGGTTTGCCTAGATCACCGAGGGGTAATGATGCAGTTTGGGTTGTCGTGGATCGTTTGACGAAGACAGCTCATTTTATTGCCATGAGGTTAGGAGATAAGGTTACAAAGCTGACGGACCTCTATCTGGATCAGATTGTTAGACTTCACGGTATTCCATCTAGTATTGTCTCTGATCGAGATCCTCGTTTTACTTCTCGTTTGTGGGAGAAACTTCAGGAGACTTTGGGTACTCAGTTGAACTTCAGTACCGCGTATCATCCACAGACCGACGGTCAGTCTGAGCGGACTATTCAGATTCTGGAAGATATGCTTAGGGCTTGTGTTCTGGACTTCGGGAAGAACTGGGAGAAACATCTACCACTTGCCGAGTTTGCCTATAACAATAGTTATCAAGCTACTATTGGAATGGCACCTTTCGCAGCTCTTTACGGTCGTAAGTGCCGTTCACCTTTGTATTGGGACGAGGTAGGAGAGATGAAGACTGTTGATCCGACTATTATGCCAGAACTTCTTGAGAAGATCGAGAATGTTCAGTTGATCAGGCAGAGAATGCTTACGGCGCAGAGTAGATTCAAGAGTTATGCTGATAAGCGTCGTCGAGACTTGGAGTTTGCAGTTGGAGATCGGGTTTTCTTGAGATTGTCTCCTCGAAAGGGGTTTGTTCGTTATGGTAAAGGTGGTAAGCTGAGTCCGAGATTTGTTGGGCCGTTTGAGATTACTGGCAGGGTTGGTAAGTTGGCATATCGGTTGGCTTTACCGGAGAACTTCTCTAATGTCCATGATGTGTTTCACGTGTCTAATTTGCGGAAATACAATCTGGATCCTTCTCATATTCTTGAGCCAGAGCCGTTACAGCTTCGAGAGAATTTGACTTATGACGAGCGTCCGATTCGTATTCTAGATCAGATGGACCGAGAGTTGAGGTCGAAGAGGATTCCGATGGTTAAGGTGTTGTAGAAGCATCACGGCATTGAGGAAGCTACGTGGGAGAGACGAGATCAGATGCAGCAACAATACCCAGATCTATTCCGTACATCAAGTAAGAATTTCGAGGACGAAATTTCTATAAGGGGGGGAGAATGTGAAACCCCACTTTTCCTGCTTATCTCGTTTTACGTGCTATACCTCGTTTTTCGTGCATATGATCTGTTTATGTGCTGTAGGACCTAGAAATTCATAATTTTGATGTCAATACTTCTAATACGTGCTAAATGTGCATTCATGAAATTTTTATCAAAAACGGAGTCAGAAATTTTATCGTCGATTTTCAGTGAATAGTGTTTTCGAAACACGTCCGCTATAATTTTGAAACTGGTCTTTTTAACCCTTCTAGACCTAGTCCACGGACTTTAATAGACCTGTGTTTGATGAAAACGGCTTAAGAATTTATTAGGGTTTTTACACCGACTTTTGCGAAAATCGAGTTTTAAGCCGACTCGGGTGAAATTGTTGAATTGTAAAACTTCTTGTCACCTAAAAATAATCCACTTGAGATATCTTGGGGGTTGCATAATTGTTTTTAACTTGGAGATCACTAAAATGCAATTAAAGTCATTAAAAATACAAAAATACCTATTAAAATAACTTTGACTTTAATTAATTAATTGACCTTATAAGCTAATGTCCTCAACACACACTCACACAACACAAAAACACCATCACACACACACACATTGCCGAGAGAAAAGAGGGAGAAAAGAGAAGAGAAAAACTCAAGCTTTCAATCCAATTTTTCAAAGAAAAACCTAGTTTTTGTCCGTGAAACTTCGCACCGACTTGGATTCTGCTTGTTGGGCACGCATAGCACGCATTCCTAGGCTTATATCGCATCTAAGGTGAGATAAAAATTCTAGATCTCAAAATGTCATTTTTGTGTTTTTGCGTATAAATGAAGATTGAACCGTTAGAATTGAAATCTGATGTTAGATTATTGCTCCTTGCATGCTAGGGATCATTATATACTAATACTACGAGTTTCTGTCGGATATAGCATAATTTTTATTTTCCGGGTATTTAATTTTGATTAAAATGTTCAAACTTGAATTAAATGAGCTGCGTTGATCGAAATCGATTGCCGTCGATTTCTAAATACTTGATAATTACGTGTTAGCGCTGTTGTAATGCCGAATTTTCGATTACATTGTTTGTGTGAAAATCCGGAAAATCCAGCCATGACATCTTAGGATTTTAGGGTTATCGGGCATGATTTGGAGGGGTTATGGTGGATTTTCGAGAGGGCTAATGTAGTAGGTTGAATGGGTGAGTGATAGGAACTGATTTGGCAATGTTTGGATTAGTAGATTGTAAGTTATGAATTTTAGAAGTTTAGGTTGTCATTCTTTAATTTCTTGAACGATGCCTTTAGATGGTTGGGTAGTGTTCGAGTGATGAATGGTGAGTTGTTGATGAGTAATTTAGAGTTTAATTATGTATATTATGCATGTCCGGTTAGATGGCCTACTTTGTCATCTAACTACGTTGTTTGTTGTTTAATTTAATATTGATGTTATATTGATGTTATTGATTGATTATTATTGAATGCGGGAATCGGGCACTCTTGTTGCTGATCTCCCAATTGATTGATTGATTGATGATTGATGATTTATTTTTGATTGATGAATATGTAGGCTTGGTATGTGTGTGCCCCCTCTCGGGCAGCGTCGGGCTATCGGGTTGATAACGGCATGACTGCCATAGGCTACCCCCAGCTCGCATGACGGAGGTGTCATGGAGGGAGGGGCTAGTGAGGTACCTCGGGTGCGTGAGTAATGGGGAGTTATAAGAAGAACGGTTGAGATCGTGATGGCGTTTGGAGCTACACCAAATAGAGTATCCTTATTGATTGGTTATATAGTTATGTGATGATAGCATTATTTGTGTTATTATTGTTGTTGTGTGTTTACTTGCTCAAAGGACTAAATCCAAGGAGCGTAGTGAATACTGTCGAGATCTATCGGATCCTCACTGGGCTTATGTATATAAGCTCACTCTCTATTATTGCATGTTTTCAGGTGTACTTTCACAAGATTCCGGGTACGTGCCTCCTGAAGAGGAGAATGTGGAAAACGTGCCTTTCGTGGATGAGTCATATGTCCCTGAGTCTTATCCATGATTCTATGTTGTTAAACGTTATGTATATTAGCTTAATGGACTTTTATATGCTTTACGGTTCTTAGTGTAATAGTTGTTGAAAAGATAATGATCTAAATGATGTTAATTTAGTGGCTTTCTTTTGTCTATGGTTAAGTTGTAGTTGTGTCTCAACTTACTTTTGAAATGTATGATAAAGTTGAGGTATTGTATGTCATGTTGGAACGGAGGCGTATAACGAGGATGTTTTATTGTATAATATGGTTGTGTTGTATGTTGTTGTTTGTATTGAGGAATTACGGGATGTATGATGTTTATGAGGTTGGTTTAGAACCTCGGAAATCTGTTTACTGTCGTTATGCTGCCGAAATTCCGTTGCGTCCTGACTGATTATAGGTGGGGTCGAGTTGGGGCGTGACAGGGAGCCTATTTAAGCCAATATAATGCCTTTTGCAACTTACAAACATGTGTCGGATATGAGGAATGAACAAAGCCTAGAGGTTGCACCATGTACACATTTTCATGCAATAACCCATGAAAAAATGCATTATTCACATCCAGTTGCCGAAGCGTCCAACTTTTCGAGACAACAATTGATAGAATCACTCGAATATTGGTTGGTTTAACAATAGGGTTGAACGTCTCTGAGTAATCAACACCTTCTTCTTGACTGTACCTTTTTGCCACTAAACGATCCTTATCCCTGTCAATTGTACCATCAGGTTTGCGCTTGATATGAAAGACCCACTTACAACCAACGATATTAGTATTGGGAGGACAAGGAACCAACATCTAGGTACCATTTTGCAACAACACATTATATTCGATAGTCATAGCAACACGCCAGTGATGATATTTATTGACTTGAGTAAAACTTGTGGGTCCAAATTCTAAAGAATCAGAATCTTTAATTGCATTGAAACTAACAAAATCTGGCTAGAGCTTTTCTTTTCTACTATTGTCTTTTGAACACGTGACCATCGGATGAGTAGAATTATAGATACGAACATAAGGACTGGGTGAATCTATGACACCCCGACCCATGCATATAATTATTTTATTAATGTGCATATATTTATATGTTTACTTTAATTATTTATATAAATTTGTTTGCATGAAATATCATATTTTTGGTTTACGTGCATCTATTACGTTTAATGTGTATTTATATGCATTCACGAACATTTAGGTGATTTAAGAAGTGTAGTAAATAAATAAATGTATTGATAAACAATAGAGTAACTAAATTAGTTAGAATTAAACTAGAATGACAAACTAGTTAAAAGCATTTAGTTGAAGGGCATGTTGGTCATTTGGGCTTTTTGTCTTCCATTATTTACACATACTAATATACTACAACACATACAAGCACACAAAACACACACACAAGCACACGACAGAAGCAAGGAAATGAGAGAAAAGAAAGAGAAAAATAGAAGAAAACAAGGAAGAAGAAGAAATTTTAGCTTAATTCTTGCATATCTTGGCCTAGTAGGTGAGGAATTCATACTTTGTTTGCAATTATTTTGTAAATTGATGTTTCTATAATATTAGTTGCAAAGTAGACATGTAACTCTTGAGCTTATTATTGCAAGAAAATATGATCCATGTCATGTAGTAGGTTGTGGAAGTATTCTTGACCATGTATATCAAATTTTGCAAGTTGGTTATGTTGTAGTTGATGCTTAGTTAAATTGTTCATTTGTATGTAGATTACATGTTTGTTAAATGTCCTAAGTGAAGTATAGGAGTATGTGACATGCTAGATTAATGCTTATAGATAGCTCAAATGCAAGAAAACATCAAGAGAATTCAAGTGTACGAAATGTGAAATTCGGATAGTTCACTGTCCGTCAATTGTAGAGCCATTTTGACATAGCAAGTGCGCTAAAAAATTAACAAAATTTATATAGCAGCTAGATTAGGCAGTGTAGAGAAAATGTGGATTTCTAGTGCCAAGTCAAATTTTAGCGTTTTGACCCTCTGATTTAGCCATTTCCGAGATGTAGCCATGAAAATCACTAGTTCTGCCAGCTTAGCGTAGTTGCACGGAAAAAGGTATAATTTATGGAATGTAACTCGGAATTAGGCACCGTTAGAACCTAAATTCATTTTCACTCGAAGAGCTACGTTTATAGATAAATAACAGAGCATTTGGAGGATTATAGCATAGGTAACTGAACAAATAAAGTTAAGCATATGCAAGAAATTGAAAGATGTTTTAGCTAGTTGATAATTGACATTAATGATTGTGATTGCTAGATAGTAAAATTATGGATTCTCATTGTGTGGATGTGTATATTGGAGTTAAATGATGGTTATAAGATATTTAAAATGATTTATTAGGTGTTAAGTTAACAATGTGGTATTTTGGTGTTGATTGCTAGTTAAATGAGATTTCTAGTGTTGTGGTTGTTGTTGTGTTAGAAGTGGAAGATAACAGATATTGTATGTTTAATGTTTGAAAGAATGTTTGTAAGAAGATTGTGGGAGCCCAAGAAGAAATTAGCTAGCATGTATGCTCATAAATATACAAGATTGGAGTTTTAGTTAGCTCTCACTATATATATTGGAATTTCAAGTAAATGAACTAACTACACCATGTGTACGTGTGTGTGTGTGTGTTCAATTGTGGCTGTCCAGTTTTTTCAACAAAAATAAGGCAATTTCGGGCTTAAAACTGTATTAATTGGAGAAGGATTAGGAGTTGAATTATATACCGTTAGAAAGCCTTATGAGTCTAGTTTATATGCTTTTTACAGTGCATTAATTAGAGTTTTCTAGAATAAGTTATGATCATTTTGGTGAGATGTGTCAGAACTACCTAGTTATGCGAAAATCTGAATTGTGTTGTTATTTTGCTATGGTGATGATATAATTCAGTTCTAATTGGATGTATTCGATCAAGACCTTATTGTGTAGTGTTCTTGTATGATTAGTAACGTAATGGGGCTCTCATAGTTATGTTGTTTTCATGAATTATAATTGAAATCTAATTGTTAGTAAAGTTAATTTAAATTGAAATCTATTTTATTCAACTATGTATGAGAAATGCTAGTAGAATTGTGATGGTCGCCACCTTTAGAGATAGGTAATGTTTCTAAGTATACTAAACAATTCAATTGCTAGAATTAGTTGTTTTTATCAATGTGCAACTAGTGAACACTTAGAAGGGTTAAGTAAGCTATATGAAAGAATGTGTTTAATGCTCTTTGAATCTACATGTAAGGTTAATTGTAAGTTGATGGTTGTCTATTATATGTTAAATGTAATTAACTTAAGTTGATCCTACTAGTAATATGTTAGAATCTTAGCTTGAAGTATAGTTATTTTGCTAAAATTGTATGCTAGTTATTAAATAGTTGATAAATAACTTTTATATTAGTTGATAAATGCATTTCTTTCCCTATGTGCAAATGTTGGGCTATCTTCATGGGGATATTACTAACTATTGTAAGTAAAGTATAATATGAATTAGAAGTTTATTAACGTAGTAAAAGACTGGGTAGTGCAATTATGAATGAATGTGTCATTTGAGCATTAAAGTAACTTAACATTTATTATCTATAAATTCTTTGGAAGAATTTCTTTAATTGAGTTAATAGCTAGTTTATTGTTATGTGGAGTGAACTAGTTTCTTGTACAAGTTATTAACTAAAGTAAAATGAGGAATAGTATAAGTAACTGCAAGCTCATGTGTTGATTTTAGTTAAACTAAATTCTAGCTCGGGTTATATCTAGTTATAGCATGCTGGTTGAATCATTCTCCTTTAAGTTGTTGAGTGATTTCTTAATTAACTTGTAGAATATTAAAAGTATGGAGTATATGAGTTAAATATTCTAATTACTGTAGTTTATAAGTTGATTGTATTGTATGCAAAAGTTTCCACTACGACCTTGTCTAGCTTATCTAATGGTGACTTCTAATTGAAATCTCTCTTATTCTACATGGATTACTAACATTTCAGTAGAATGCTTGTTAGGGTAACTTAGTGAATATTGTACTAATTATACCTCAGTTAGAACTAGAGTATAATTATGCATAGCCTACTAATTGTAATGTTCTTATACTCCATGAGTTACTAGCTCAAAGTAAAATGTTAGATAAGTTAGTTACATAGATCATGTGTTATTTGAGCTATATTGTATTATTTGATCTATATTAATTCCAGTTAATTATTTGGATATTCAAATGGAATTTATATAGTTAATTGATAAAATGTTATACTGGTGTGAAGAGACTAGAGTTGCACATTTGAGTTAAGTCAAGAAGGTTGGAGTATATCTAAGTTTTACCCTTGCATAATTAACCTAATCCAAGGTGAGGGAGTCTTCATCTCTTCTGTGCATCTTAAATTATTTTATTGTTTCTAAATTGTATGATTTAGTAATTGATAAAGTTTATATATACTATTTACTTGCTATCTTGTGTTTTCTCGTGTTATTTGTGATTATTCTGTGATATCTCGTGAATTCTCGAATTCGTATTTCGGGTTGCGCAACCTATTCGGGCATAGTAGTGTCGAGTAACATGGGCGATATCAGGCTTGCCGTACTCCCTCGACTACCATGATTTCACAGTCCCTCTCTCGCTGAGGCATACTCCTCTACTCCAGAGGCGTGGTTCACCTCATTGGGGCATACGAACCTACCTCGGGAGAAATGGGTCGTAGGATCGGGGTACATCCGAAGTACCCCATTTGGAGGAATAAGGGGTTTGCCGGCATTTGCTTGAAAATCTTGGTTCGTGGCTTGAGATTGAAGACAAGAAGATGAACTGTATCCTTTTTCAATGTGTGGTATCTTATTGCTTATTTGTCATGTTAATTGTTTAATGGTTTTACTTGTACATAACTGTTGCATTGTACGAATCCCTTTATAAATGCTTCTCGTATACTGTTCACTTCTCTCACTGAGTATACGTGTTTTCTATTCAACCTCCCCAAAAACCTGTTTTGAGAACCCCCTTTTTTAACCCCTCCTATAATCTTTATTCCATAAGTTTGAGCTCTTTCACCCAATACTTATTTCTCTAAGAGTAATTCTATCTAAATGGAGGGATTCTATAAGACCCTATTAACATGTCAAAAGTGGGAATCGTGTCACTTTCTAGTGCTAGTGCCGATTCAAGTGAAAGTTCTACAGCAAGTCTCAAGTGTCTTCCTATTCTAGTTCCTTCTTTACTTCACTGCTTCCTTCTACCCGGGACTAGACTTTGACTAGCGTGTGTTACGCATAGCATGAAACAAATTCCAATAAGACTAAGTCTAGGGATAAGCAATTGTTGTAGGGTAAGAATGAAGAGAAAGCTAGATGTTCTTATTCTACCTTCTATTCCCTGAAAGCAGGGATATTTGAATCCCCTGATGTTCTTTTCGAAAGTGATTGTCACTAACTAGCTTGTGAAACCCGATTTTGACCTATAATCAACTTTAGCCCCCTAAAGAGAATGCATTTTACTTGCTCACACTCTATTAAGGAACCTCACCAGGGACCGAGAGCAAATAGCACTTCCACTAGCTCACAGCAAAAAGTATGGAATCAGAAGCAATTTCAGGGGCTGGCAGAGAGCTCGTATGGACCAAGATCGAAAGCTACTTGAACTTCTCCATGAGTAACTCAATGCCCAGAGAAGTCATTACGAAGGGAAGGGCATTTAATAATGAAAGGAATTTGCTTGCACCCTATCAAAACTTCCTAGGGGCAAGGCAAGGACCATATGTACTGATCATTCTCGGGAGACATGGAAATAACTCAATAGGAAGAAGACTTTAGGTAAGGAAGGGGTTTGAGAAGGAAAGACTTAAACCAGCAAAATAACTCTTTTCACGAACCCCTGCTAGTGAATCGGCCATAGCTCACTACGTCCCTTAGGCGAGTGAAGTCAGCAGGGAAGATCATTCTTTTCTTAACATAACAACTCGGAAGGGTCGAAAGGCGTAGTAGAAAAGGGCTATTTTTTTTTTACCTGCTACTTACTTCCCTTGGCTTACTGAAGTCTTTCATTCCCTGGTTAGCCGACTACATGAAGGAAAATAACCTTGCTTGGATGATTGTACCTTTTAGGGCTTCGCTCAATCTCTCTCCCTTTTTCTCTAAGTTATCTTAGTTTTGAAGCCTTGAAGCTTGATCCGCCGGATCCACTTTCCACTGTGAACCTGCCAAAGAAAGCTGGCCAACATATTGGAGGGACTCTCGGATCATGGATGAAAGAGTTATCCGCTTACATCTCTAGTAGCCAAAGCACTGACTATCTATTTTTTCTATCTCGGCTTTGATCGTTGAACTTTCTTATATTCACTCCTTATTATCTACCTTTCAGGTATTGCAGTGTTAGAAGGAAATGTTCGTGCCTGATCTTTGCTTGGGTATCAATGTGCTCTGTGGCGTGGGTTGTAAAGATGTTGTTCTTGAGTTGTATGTATTCAATGAATAAATAAATGTAATTTAAGTTTAATTGGGTCATTAGAGTGGTACGATAACCTAGTTGATGTAATAAGTTAATATTATTTTAATTCAAGCATGAGCGTACTTGTCTAAAGGAAGAGAGTTAGGATAGCCTTTGAATTTAGAGATGTATAATCACTTGAGTTTGTTTGTTGAGAACCAAGGCTCGGATGGCCTTGAGGAGTTGTTGAATGTGTTGGACATAGTACTAGTCCATTTATATTATGTTTGCAGGTTTTGGTTTGTCTTATAAATAGGGAAGACTTTATCCATCTTTTTTTTTTTTTTTTTTATGACCTTGAGTATTAGATCGAGACTTCGATCTTGTGAGAGATCGGAGTGTTATAGAATCGGACGGCTCAGGAGGCGAATAAGAGGCAGATAGCGGACTAGATGAAGACTGATTTACGGCTGAAATAAGCGAAGGAGAAGAATTACTAGGCGAAGAGGACAGAGCATTATAGTCTAGCACGTTAGTGGTTAGAGAACGAGAAAAGCAACCCATCTGATTGTGGGGGTTGTCATTTAATGTCGTGCGAATTGACTTGTCAGAAGATGGACAGAAGGCAATGGGGTCAAGTGACAAGGCATTTGTGTTGGTGAGGACAGCTATATCAGAAGAAGTACAAGAAACACTGGGACCAACCATTGCAAGTGGACACGTGGCAGGTGAGTTAGCTAATACGGAAGTGGAGTGCGATGCAGAGTTTGATGAAGATGGGGAACCATGAGAATCACATGAATGTGCAGGGGATTGACTTGAGCTGGAGTTTTGAGGCGTTACAGATAAATTCGGAGCTGAAGGAGAGAGTATAGCTAGATTAGAAGATTTTGAGGAATTTGAGATAGGGGTAAGAGCTAAAACAGAAAATAGATCATATGATACGGAACGAGATTTAGCTAATCCCAACAAAGGAGGGACGAAATTCGCTGAACTAATACACGATGAAGAGGACACAGAACGAAACGGAAAAAGATTCTCATCAAATACGACATGCCTGGAAACATAAGGACATTCTCAATAGAGTCTTTAAAGAGTCTTTAAATAGTAATAATTGTTATTTTAGAGACTTTATTGATCAAAATTTATCACCAATAGGGGTCTTTAAAACACTATTTGATAGTTTTTGATAAAATTATGACACTACTCAAACTTTGAGTCTCCAAAATAACACAGTTTCTATTTTCTTTAACAAATTTGTTGCAGAAAATAGAGATTATACAAAAAGATAAAAATGAGTCTCCAAAAAAAATAATATTAGATCTGACGATGTCAGATTGTCTGACATTGTCAGATCTAAAAAAAAAAGTACAAAAAACGAGCACAAACAACAACAAACAAATTTAACAAACATAAAAAAATTACAAAAAAATTACAATACAATTATTTTTTTCAACAAATAACGAAAAAAAAAGTAAACACAGATCTTTAAAAAAAAAAAAAAAAACATAAAGTTTGTGTTGGTGGTTTCGCCGGTGGTGGGGTGGCAGCGGAGAAGATAGGGCGGGGGAGGGGGGGGGTTGTCTGTATATTTGTATGTGTATGTGTGTGTATTTAGTTTTGTGTGTATGTGTATATTTGCATGTGTTTGTGTGTGTGCAGGGAAAGAAAGGGACAGGGGAGGCTGTAGGGAAAAAGGGAATAAAGGAAATGTGGGTGGGTGAGGGTTTTTAATTATATTTTTTAATTAAGTTTTGTAATATTTTTATTTAGAGTTTTGTATTTAAATAATTTAAATAATAATTAATTAAAAAAAGTAATATACGAGAAAAATAACATATAATTAATTTTTTATATAAAATTAAAATTAATAAAATATTTTGCTTCATTTTTATAGAAACTCAATTTTATTTAGGGTTTTTTAAAAGGGATTTTGTTTTTAAGCTTTTTTAATTAAGGTTTTGCATTTAGGGTTTTTTAATTAGACATTATTTCTAATTATGGTTTTGTATTTTATTTTTTATTTTAGTTTTTTTGGTTTGGCAAACTTTTTTATTGCTGCTTGTTTTTTTTTTGAACCGATATTACTGCTTGTTGAAAAAATAAATTTTTTTACTTTATTTTTAGTTTAGGTGAAAAAAATAATTAATGGGTAAATTTAATTAAGATTTTTTTTTACGTATAGTTTTTTTTTTTAAATGTTATGTTCGTACATTTTTTATCTTGGTTTCTAAGTGGTCTCTAAAATACTATTTGATCTCTATATAAATCTCTAAAATAATGGATATAGACTCATTATAGAGATTGCATTGTGGATAGCCTAAACCCGATAATTTTTAGAAAAATAACAACGATAACCTTTTTGGTCATCACTGTATCCCAAAAAAATGCAGAAACTGATTTAGGACTCAATGTATCCTTCTTATATGGTCCTAAAAAGGAAAACAACTATACCCAAACATCCGAAGAAAATTATAGTTAGGAAGTTGTTTGAATAAAATAAAGTAGGGAGATTTATTATGAAAAACTGGAGTAGGAAGACGGTTTATTAGAAAAATAGCTGTCGAAAAGGCTTCGAGCCAAAAACGTTTAGGCATTGCAGAATTAAACATGATAGTACATCCCATTTCAATAATATGCCTAATTTTTTGTTCAGCTAAACCATTATGTTCAGAAGTATATGGACAACATATTTGATATTGCATCCCATTTTTACGAATAAAATTAACAAATTGTCCCTCAATTAACTCACTCACACCATCACACTGAAAATATTTTATGCAAGTAGAAAAAATATTTTCCACTAAAGATTTTTATACGAATAAAAGAATCAAGCCATTCACTTTTATTTTTGAGTGGATAAAGCCACGTATAGCGGCAGTATTTATCAATAAATAATACAAAATAGCGACAAAGATAACAAGAACCTACGGGGGTTAGACCCCAAACATTACAGTGAACCACTTCTAAAGGAAAACTGAATTTATTGCTAGAAAGAGTAAAGGGCAGTTTGTGACTTTTGCCCATTAAACAAGAAGTACAGACTTTATTGACAGACAATAAATCTGAAAACTCTAAACTACTCTACGACTGAAAAGAGGCTAGAACACGCTTGGATGGATGATCGAGCCTACTATGCCATAGATTAGCAGAAACAAAAGAGGCAGCAAGAGCAGCCGAAGAAGACAAGCCAGGCGACACCGGAAGACGGTAAAGGTTGGAATCAGTGAGGCCATGCAGGAGAGGGATCCCGGTGTGGAGGTCTTTGACAACACGTTTAGAAGGGAAAAATTCTAATGAGACATTGGTGTCACGGGTAAACTTAGAAACAGATAATAAATTATGAGTAATTTTCAGAACATGTAAAATATTTTTAAGAAAATAAGAACGATCAGAACCACGAAACGAAGAGTTATCAATATTTTTGATAAAAAGGAACTTACCATTACCAACTAGAACATGATCCGAGCTTGTGTAGGGTTGCAGATGCTGAATTAAAGTGGGGTCATGAGTCATATGAGACGAAGCCCCAGAGTCTGGAATCCAGGCAGTTGATGGAGGAGTAGGCAGAAGTGGAGGCAAATGAGAGGGAGGAGTCTGCTGATGAAAACCAGCGAATTGGGGAGAAAAACCAGGCGGAGAAGAGGGAGTTTGCCGATAGCGATATCGGGACGCAGAGTGACCCTTTTTCCGACAGATTTGGCAAAGTCCAGAGCTTGATGAACGAGAGAGTCCGACGGAGTTGCAGAAATACACGCGGTGACGAAACTATCAAATTTTTGCCAATCCTTTAGAGAGATAGAGGAAGCCGTCTGAGTAGATGGTGAGGTATCTGAAGAGAGCATACAAGAGGACACAGCAATAGATGGAGATTTATCCGAAGACTCTGAGGAAGCAGGAAATGAGCCGTCAACATATTTCAACAGATCGTTGAAGTGAAGGAAGTTTCTGATTTGAGATTTCCACGTTAGGTTGTTTGTGTTGTCAAGACTAAATGTGAAAAAAGTCTTGATATTTGATGTGGGAAGAACAAAAGAAGAATTAGAGGAGGAAGACAGGGGGGATTAGAAGCAGGAAGATGACAAAAGAAGTAAGGAGGATGTGAGAGAGGCAAGAAACGAATCAGGAAAGAGGCTGATGGTTGGAGTTTGTTGTTGGCTGCGTACTGTTGTTTAGTTTTGGTTTAAGAGGAGGACAACAGCAGTAGACAAGCTTGGAGCAGCACAGCGGAAGAGAGTTAAAACGCACGCGAGTCATATATCATCTGATACCATGAAAGTGTTTGGAGAAAATGTTTTCTGTATATTCTGTGTAGGATTACAAATATATTACATGAGCCTATAACTGAATATGAGACTATCTAGGAAAAGATTAAATAGTTACATCAGAAGAAGGAAGTTCAAAATTTAAAAGAGAAACAACATGTAAATTATCTCTTCACAAGTTTGGAGGATTATTTGCAGCAGTCTCTACATCGCTGACCCGCCTGGAAAAGCGTCTCCTTCGATGCCTCCATAAGACAACCAACATGCTTTTGTGTCGAAGCAAACTGTTTTGGAGTTTCCACGCATTTGTTGCGATCACGTATATTATGAGGGAAATTGTTGATGTGCCTCCTGTAAAAATAAATAAAATTAAAAAGCTGTTGGGGCTGAGACTAGTTTCACTCTTCACTTCCATGTCATCATCCACGCATTCTACAGATCCAATCATGTTCTTCTCTAATTCTCTGAGCCTGCCGCTTTCGGACAAGTTCAATAGAGCCTCTATGACATCAGGAAGCACAGGAGAGCCTTTCGGAAATGCCTAACAGAAATTAAATATCAATCAATTTCACTAATAGCTAATTGAATTGAATGAGAGACATGGCATATATTAGCAACCACGATTTGAATTTGAAGAGCGAAACATGGGAAATGACTTACAAATCCGAAGCCTCCCACTTTGTATGTTGGCCCAGCTATCATGAAGCTTTTGCAGTACTTGGCAAGAAATAGTTTGGCCAAAGGAACTTCAAGAAAGGCAGCTGCTATTTCTGCACTCTTCAGGGCTCCAACATATTGTTCTGGAGAAGTGAAATTTTTTATGTTATCGGATTTTATGCCTAAGACTTGATTCAAATAATTGGCAACGAAGGATCCTCGACCGTTGCCAACTACTGCATTGTTATTCTTCAGTGTCTCAATATCTGCTACAGTTGGTACAAGCCTTTGGACAGTGAGCATGCTTGTTAGACTAGCTGTGTAACTCTGAGTTACGATTAGCGCGACAAACAGCCATACTACCATTGCTATCCGTGACAAATTGCTATGAAGTTTTCCCCCTAGATAAAAAATAATAGTTAGCCAAATGATTAAAAACAGAAAAAGAACTTCTAGGGATCTTTATTTCATAAAATACCATGTAAAGAGAATAAAGTGGTGAAGCCTAGCCAGAGCAAGATTCCTATTTGGTTCAGAGGGGAGCCTGCAAGCCCAGGGAAGTGATCTCGCTCTATGAACCACACAACAAAGCCGTTGTAGATGGTAATCACAAGTATTAAAGCCCACATGGATTTTGTGAAGGGCTTCATGAATAACCATGGTTTGTTGCATAACTGTGATTCAACAGGTACTATCATCACTAGTCCTGATTCTGTGTAGGGGTGTGTAAATTCAGCATACTGATATCGGCTGGCTATAACCGATACATCACCTGCTACAGCATCAAACTTCTGCAAGGCAACAAAATTGCACATTTGGGGAAGAAGGAACATAAAAATGACAAACAACGAGCACTATTGATAAAGAACTGAAGATTAGATACAAAATATCTTGTGGTTAAGCCTTACTGAGAGGTTTATATTTCAAATTAAACAAAAGTATGCCAAGTCTCTCACCTTTAAATAAACTTGTTCCACCAACTCATTGTATGTGCCATTAAAGGGGAGAAATTCATATTGTAGATAATATGGCAAGTGAGCTATGGTCTCTTTGAAAATATCAATTGATAATCCAGAGTAAGAATAGTTATTATTGGAGTTGGGATCATAAGCCACATTAACATATTGCTTATTTGGGGATCTCATAGGAACGCCAATCTTCAGTGACCTTTCACTTGTTGTAGGAACCCACCCTCTTGGAATATACCATGGTTTTCCAGGCCAAAAAACAGGCCCCAATACTACCATGGAAGAGTCAAAAATCGCGGTCTTATCCAGAATCTCCGAGAAGCCAAATCCATCTGACCAGAAACCAAGCTCCCTAAAAGTTTTCCGTCCCACATTGACAATCTGAAAAATGCTTGCTGGAGCTAACTTATGTTCATTGAATTGGATCTTACCAGATAAGCCATTGAAATCAACCGACGAAATCGTTTCAAGTAAAGGTGTTTTACTCATGTTAGCTTTCCTCAATGCCTGAGCTACCATCAATGTGGCATCATAGGCCTGCACAGAAAAAATTCCAGCCTCGTGGCTCTCTTCTTCAGGATACTGAATACTGAACTTTCTTCGAAAACTCTTACAGAAATCTTGAAAATTTGGCCCCATATCAGGGAAATAACTCCTGATTCCTAAAACACCTTCCATTAAGGAAATGGTAGAGGCATTGAGAGAATGCAAAAGATTGGTTGTCATGTCTGTCGTGATCCAAACATAATCCTTCTCCATCATCTTCATTCTTTTTGCGCGGTAAAATAGATAAGTAGATATTGGTAACGATGCATGAACCACGAAAACTCTACATTGTTCTCTCATAAGCTTCTCAAGCTCATAAGGCAGTGAAGAGGAAGCAAAGGGAGGAATTGGTACCAGCTTGTTTATTTGGACGCCAGCTTCTTGTAGGGCATCGGTAAGGTGGGGAAAGAGTTGATTAGTTCCCAAATCGCTGTCCTCGTATATGACTGTGATTCGATGCCATTCCCAGGACTGAATAATAGCAGCCAAAGCTTTCATTTGTGCATATTGGCTTGGAACGGACTGAATCAAGAAGGGCCATCGTGCTGTGGCCCATTGTGGAGTTGAAACAGCTAAAGAAACAATGGGTACGTGCGATATGTCACTGGCCTCTGCAATTAATGGCACTTCTTCCCATGTATGTAATCCCAGAATAGCTTCGACGTGCTGTTTATTGATGAGATGCCTCGCTGCATAAACATATACATATACGGTTAAAATCAAATGGTGATCACATAAAGAAAGTAGTGAAAAACAGTGTGTTGCCAAGAGTTTGTTCTGTTGGTGCCACTATTTTCCAACATAAGCTTATAGTTGATTTGTTGGTGGGGACGAAGTCAAGATTTCACTCACTAGGATTAATAAATTAACAATAAAAAATAGTACTTATGAAATGATATAAATATATATAAGAAAAAAAAAGCATTAAAAAGTACTTTATATATATATATAAATATATATATATATATATATATATATATATATAAAGGTATTCATATAAACTGATAATTCATCACATCTGTCCTAGAAAAGTTTCAATTTTTTGGAAGTATTTCATAAGAACTTCATTTTTTTTGTGAAAAACTATGCTACGTGATAATATAATTGTATTTTATTTTGATCATTTGAATGGTAATTAGAAATCTTTTTTGCAACCTCGAGTTAGTAAAAAAATTGTCTAAAATCTAAATTGATCTTCGTACGAACTTATTTGGATAAATTCTGTAAATTTTCTTGTGAATAAGTTTATTCACCAACTTGTGGTTGTGCTTTTCTTTAAAAAAAATTTCTCCATTATCAATCCAAAAATAACAAAATAAAAACCAAAATAGTTAATATCTTGACATCATAATTGTAAAAATATTTAAAAAAAAAAAAACTTATTGTTTAAAATAAACGAAAACAATTTATTATAAGGGGGTAAGGGAAAGTGAAGTCTAGAGACAGCGAAAGAAACAAGAATGAGAGAGAGAGTTTTAATAAAAAGCTAGTCTAGTAGTATTGCGTATTTGTATGGGTAAATTATACATATACTCCCTATTGTTTATATATATTTTTAAATTGGACTTTAATATTTCAAAAAAAAATCATATTAGTCCATAATATTTATAAAAGTGATTTAAAATGGTCCTTATAATTCAAAACTAGTCAATTTAGTTCTTATTATTTTTAAAAAAATTTAATTTAGTCCCCAAATAGGGATCACGTACGTGTAGAGACTAAATTGAATGGGACTAATTTATTTTTTTAGAAAATAATAAAGACTAAATTGGCTAATTTTGAACAATATGGATCATTTTGAATTACTTTTGTAAATATTCGGCACTACTATGAATCTTTCAGAACATTAGGGACGACATTTAAAAATATGTAAACTGTAGAGACTAAATATGAAATTTACCCTATTTGTATTGTAGTAGCGCTGACTAGTATGTTGTGTGCAAAAAGAAGGGTTAATTGCAGCATTAGTCCTATATGTTGCACCAAAAATTTAATTTAATCTTATATGTTTCACAGTCTCAAATTAGTTCTATATGTTTGTCTAAAAGTAATTAGTCCTAACCATTAAAATGAGGTTATGTTTAACAGAAAGTTGGCTATATGATTCGCACATAACCATGGCTAAAGGGATAAAATTAGAAAATGTGCAAAATATAAAAGTTCAATTAGGTCCTGAATGTTTGCAGAAATGTTCAAATTGATCCTTAATATTTTCAAATAAGTTCAAATGGATCCCTAATGTTTGTAAAAAAGTTATAATATGTTCTTAATGTTTGTAGAAAAATTCTATTTGGTCCATAATATTTGAACATGTTCTTTTCTAATTTTACCTCTCTAACCATGGTCATATACGAATTACATGACCAACTTTCCGTTAAACATAACCCCATTTTAACGGTTAGAACTAATCTGAGACTTTTAGACAAATATATAAGACTAATTTAAGACTTTAAAACATATAGGACTAAATTGAATTTTTTACGCAACATATAGGAATAATGTTGCAATTAACCCCAAAAAGAAAATAGGAACTTTTGATGACTTTAAGCTCATGTTTTATAAAGTGATCTAGTACAACTAGAAAATGCATTATTATTTTTTTTTTTTTTTGAGCGAAATAGTTTTGTTCTGGATGTGCATGAATATGAGCCTAAAAACATAGATATGTTCCAAGGTAGTAGTAGTAGATCGAAAACATTGAATCCAATTATTCCAATACCAATAAGTTAGCTTTTAAGGCTTGTTTGGATTCAAGAGGGAAAAATAATAAAGGAAAGAAAATGATTCAATAATAAAGGAAAGAAAAAGAAAAAAATAATAAAGATTAGAAAATGATTCACTAATAAAGGAATAGGGAAAGAGGACGATTAAATTTTGTTGGAATTTAGTAAACTTATAAAGAAAATGTTCACAAAGCATCATATGTATTCTTTGTTTGAATTAAAATGAAAAATAAATAGATAATTTTTATGAACATATTGACATATTAATTCTTTTCTTATTTTCATTTTCTTCTTCGAAACAAATAGGAATTCTAATCCTACCTTAGTTTGGATTCAAAACATCGAAAACTTTAGAGAACTCTCAGTCAACTTGGTCAAGCCTTGTTCAATGCTTGATCAATGCAGTCAAACATTGGTCAACATAGATAGACATCCTCCCTTGAGCTGCAAAGAACTAGATCAAAAACTTCTAGTTCCAGCTAGCCAAATCATAGCAAATCTTAGGTCTTCCCTCAATACTGAGATCGTGGAAAATCTGCAATTTTTTGTTTTTGTTTTTTTTTTTTTTTTTTTTTGTTTTTCATTTCTTTTTTTTGTTTTTAAATTTTATATATATATATTTTTCCTCTTTTTTTGTTCTTTTTTTTCTTATTTTTTAAAAAATATTTCTTTTGGTTGTGTTTTCTCTCAACTTCAACTCTTTTTTCGCCAATCATCTCTGTTACTTTCTTTAATAGTGGTGCTTGTTGATTTTCTTATAGACAACCGCATATAGAATCTAGACACTCATTAAATTCTCTACTCTCTTTTGACCCCCAATTTGGGATGAGTGCAAAATGGTGCTTGGAGATGATTTTTGAAATCATTTATTCACTAATGATCTCTCATCCTTCTCAACCCAAACAAATGCGGATTTTTACCAATTCCTTCCCCCCAAACTCCTCCAATCCAAACACGCTATTAGTTTTTTTTTTTTTTACTAGTGATGGAGTCAAGCATGCAAAATAAATGGTATTAGTACCAAAAGAATTTTAAAAAATTATGACATATATATTTAATTTAAAGGTCTGAATAGGGTCAATTGACCCCACTATCTATGACGTAGGGCGCCCCCTGTTTGTTGGCAAAGTACATATAAAATGCTTCAACAAAGAGAATGGAACGGCTAGAGCATAGAGCGTAGTATCACCTCTGATAATGGAAAACAATTCTTTCTCATGAAAGATTGTATTATCTTATACTCGTTATATTAGTTCATGTGTTATGCAATCTCAGATATGCAAAAGAAATATTACCTGCAATAGCTGCACGTAGAGGATTGCTACGAGAGTTTCTGACATGAAGAATTAAAGTTTGATTAGTGCCGCTCTTGAAATCCTTTAGTGCGATCCCCATAGCCACTCTTGCTTCTTTTCCCTCACGAGAACCAGTGTTTAGAATGACACCTATAACTCCGTGATTTTCTATTACTCGAGAATCTGTTTGGGACTTAGTTATTTTCTCAGGGGCTTGGATATCCTTTTCCCCATGGTATAGTTGAGCATGACTATTGTCCCCACCAACAATCTCTACGTGTTGAGAGAACAAGACCAAACCAGTAAAAGTGAAAATAAGACATGCGAGTGTTTCCATTTTTCAGCAATCAAATTAATGTGTAACTACAGCCGGCATATTCTATCATCATTTATAATGGACCAAGATTTTTTAGGTTGAACGACTTTTAGTTTACTTATATTTATATCATGATCATACTATATTATATGCATTAAAACACAATCTTATATTTATATTAGGAATCTTGAATGATAGAATTTCAGTGTAGCTTCATATATCTGATCCGTCACAGATTTTAAAATTGACTAGAATTTTTTGTTGGGCGATAATTGACTATTGGGTCCTTCTTACAAAGGCTCAAATGGACAAGTAGGGAGCATGTGAGCTCCACAAAAAAAAAAAAAATGTCACCATTACATGTAAAGAATAGTGACATATGTCACAATCGTGTTTAACTAACCGTTTTGAAGTAATTTTCTTAATAGCTTCCAATAAACTAGATTTACCGTGTTTCATTTAGATATGCATAATTCTGCCAAAAGAATTTGGCCGGCATATTTGATCTTCCGCGTAGAAACTTACATTTGACACCCATGCAACTTCCAATAACTTTGAACGTTGAATTAAGGCGAGTTTTAGTTGAATGCTGATACACGATTCTTTTTCTTTTTCTTTTTTATGTATTGTACATGGTATTTACTCATTCAAAAAAACCAATTATTTTTTTCTTAAAATTTTCTTTTCCCCTCATATGCAATTTAATCCATATCATAAAGATTAGACTTGTTCATGCAATGAGATACATGTAAATGGCCATTCAATCAAAAATTTGAATATGTAAAAGTGTGTATATTTAATTAGTTTAATATTTTTAACACGTCTTTTCAAGTATAAGATAGATTTAAACTATGCACAAGGTATACAAGTAATAGTGGTGAAATCTAAATCCAAAACATAATGATAATTCGGCTCTAATATATCATGTAAGTGAACATTAAATTTTGAAGTTTTAACTATTACAGATTAGATATTTAATTAGTTAATATCTGATAGCAGTAATGTATTTTGAATTTTAAGAACAAGTAAGAATTGTGTCCGCCATCTAATTTGTGATGGATGACGAGCATATATATACTCTTTACAATCCTAATAACTAGGATTATTAGCAAACCATTAGCCTCGGTCAACGACTTTACTAAATTTTTTTTTTCTTTTTGGTTCTTGTGGTTTTCCTTAAAGATATACATTACAGAATGCGTGCTTGAAGAAAAAAAATAAAAAAGAAAAAGAAAAAAAATGTAACTTGTGACCCACGGCAAGGGAAGGAAACTAAGGGAGAAAATTGTATAATTTATTCAATTATCATATATAAATAGTTACATCAACGGAAATGCTGCTGCCTTTTGGAGTTCCAAGTGCTCCATCAAGTTGACTAATTCCCTGCCAAAAGGGAAAATAATTAGTCCTTTTTTAAAATGGGAGTAACTTACACGTAGTTTTTTTTTTTTTTTTTTTTTGTATTTACGATGAGAAATTCACCTTAAGTAAGATCTTATTTAATTTATCCAATGATATAATCACGTAAAGTAATAGCATGTCTTAACGCATTCTCTACATCGATGGAGGGTCAGGCAATATTTATGATTGGAAGACAAAGATTTAAAAGAAATTAATAATTTCTTAGCACGGTTGGCCATTGGAATGCCCGTTTCTCTATTCATGCACTGTGTGCACTCCCCCTGCACTTTGATACCACTTTGTTGAGAATTGGATCGTGCACACACATTCATGAAATAAGAGAAGCAATAAAAAATGTACAATTTAGTATGGTTCGGCTTTCTATCTACGTCCACGATCCAAAAATTGAGAAATCGACTATTCAGCAATAATGGCTACAATACGATAGATCTTTTGCACAGAAGAAGATCCAAACCTTCTCTTACACATGTGCATGGCTTTATGAACAAAAAAGCATAAACTTTCGCTCATGGGACTTTATGCACGGCTCAAGTCCAAGCCAAGTTCAAGTTGCAGACATGTAGATGTCTAGTGCGAATACAATAGGGAAATCCTAATCTTTGAGGGATTGGCATTCAATTCTTATAAATAGGACTTTCTACCTTGTATTCTTTGTCACAAGGGCCACAACCCATGGGGGTGTGAGAGAGTATTTATAGTAATAAGAGTTTTTCATTCTTTTGGTAGAAAAAGATGAGTATGGGAGGGTTTAGACTTTAGTCGTACATAAAGTCTAGTGAGCGAGAGTTTATATTTTTTTTTGTTCATAAAGCTATGTGCATGTGTGAGAAAGGGTTTGGATCTTTTTCCGTGCAAAAGATCTATCACATTGAAATAATTAGTGATGAATAGTAGGTTTTCCAGCTTTTTGTATTGTGGATGTAGACAGAGGGGTTAACCATGTTAAATTGTCCATGTTTTTATTATTTCTCTTATTTCATGCATGTTGTGCACGATCCAGTTCCCAATAAAGTGGTGTCTGAGCGCAGGAGGAGTGCACACAATGCATGGATAGAGAAATGAACGTTCCAGTGGGGAACAGGAAAAAGAAAAAAGAAACTATCAAATTTTTGCCAATCCTCTAGAGAGATAAAGTAAGCCCTCTGAGTAGATGGTGAGGTATTTGAAGAGGGGACAGAATAGGACATAACAATAGATGGAGATTTAGCTGAAGACTCTGAAGAAGCAGGAAACGGGCCGTCAACTTATTTCAATAGATCGTTGAAGTGAAAGAAGTTTCTGATTTGAGATTTCCATGTTAGGTAGTTTGTGTTGTCAATGTTGGAATATTTCTCTTTAAGTGGGCTACCGTTAAGTATTTTTGGTTTTATAAAATAGGATGGATAACTGATTCATGGACTGAGTTGTGATCATATTGTTTTTAAGTCCACTTCATAAGTTCGTATACGGTTAATTGTGTGTAGGCCTGTTTATTCTAACAAAACCTTTTATGGGAGGGGCTGTTAGAATAAATTATAAATACATGGCTAGGTCCCCTCTCTTGCTTAACCCTAACACTGCTTCTATAAACAGTAGTTGTTTCTGAATAGAGCAGGGAGAGGAATACCTTGTTAGAAATCGGGTAACGATTTCAACTTTCAACTTACTTTTATCATGGCTCAAATAGGTATGTGATTCCATTGTTAATTATGTTTATATATATTGTGCTACAAAATCATGCATATTGGAATACATATATTTTATATGTGCTTACAAGTGGTATTTTAGAGCCAATTGTGCATGATTTTCAGCCATTAATTTAAAGGATTTTGTAATACTTGTTTGGCTATGTATAAACTACGAAAGTTTTTGCTTTGATTCTTGATCATTGATTGTTGTTTCATGAAATTGATTGAGGCTTTTGTAAATCGCTTTCTGCTAATTCCTTTGATATAGAACATGCTATTTACTGTTATTAATATGTTGTTATATGAGTTTGAAATATTTTTATTAGATTTTCAAATTTCATGAATATATTGCATGATTGATGATATATATACATTAATTTGAATTATTTAGCAACATATATGTTTTCTATTTGTAAATTGTTGTTGGAAATTGTTTATAAGGTTGAGAAGCTTAAAAACCCAAATTTTTTGGTTTACATCTGTAACCTAATTAAATATCCCATAAAATCTCTTGTTTTTTTATGAAAGTAATGCCAAATTCAAATTCCTTGGTATAAAAAACCTAGGATTAGAGTGTTTAATTGCTAAAAACGGATCAAATTTGAGGAATTTATATAATGAGTTTGATTTCGGGCTTAAATGGGCCGGATTGGCCCGAAATTGAGGTTGAAGACGACTTCTGTTGCTTAGGGTTTATATTTTATAACTTTCCATTTAACTTTATCAGCGCCAGCCGTCACAGTGGTTAAGTGCATGCATAAAGTTCGTGAGGTTATGGGTTCGATTCTTGGCGACATGAACTAGTTTATTTTATTTTGGTTGCTAAGCTGCCTTAGAAGAAGACATAGATTAGAAATACAGTTTACTCTTATTGCATGTTTCATGGTAGCCTAGCTGGTTTGATAACTAAGTATGAAGCTAACGGCGCGGGTTTGAGCCTTTGTAGGCACGCTAGGTTTACTTTTAGGAAAAATTTCACAATTAGTCCCTATTGTTGGCACGATTTTTTAATATAGTCCCTAACATTTTAAAAGACTCAAAAAGGTCCATAATGTTTAACAAAGTCATTCGCAATGGTCCCTCCCGTTAAAATCAGCGTCAACTTTAACAGAAAGTTAGTCATATGCTCTGCACATGACCATAATTATGGGGGTAAATTTGGAAATTTAAAATTTGGTCCCAAATGTTATCCAAAAAATTCATTTTAATCCCTAATGTTTACAAAAGATGTCCAAATTAGTCCCTAATGTTTAGACAGTTCGATTGAGTCCCTGTTGTTTTCGAAAAATTCGATCTGGTCCCCAATGTTTAGAAAGTGCAATATGGACCTTAATGTTTGGAAAGTGCGATCTTGTCCCCATTGTTTAGAAAGTTCGATCTGGTCCCCAATGTTTAGAAAGTTCGATCTGGTCCCTATTGTTTTTGAAATAATTCAACCCGATCCCTATTGTTTTGGAATAATTTGAGCTGGTCCTAATTGCTATTCCAAAAAATGATGGTTTTTTTTTGTTTTGGTCATAAAAAAATAGTGGGTTTCACACATGAAAAAATTACATCAACTACTTAAAATACCATAAAAGAAAAATAATGAATAAACCTCTCAACTATCATAATTGAATCTTCATTTGACCCAAAAAAAAACACTTAACCTAAAAAAAAATTATGAAACAAAAAATTTCAAAAGCCAAAAATTGCAACAACTACATGTACATCGAAATTGTGATTACTACTGAGAATACCAATAAAATAAATAATAACAATGAACAAACCATTCCAATAAGTATCATAACTGAACATTTGACAAAAAAAAAAAAAAAACTAAATGAACCTCAAAGAAAATGGAATATCAAACAAAAAAATTCAAAAGCAAAATGAAATAACCATTCATTCCATTTAACATAAACAGGATCCATATTTGTCTATATCTTATAACAACTTCAACTATACTGTGATAAAAAACTAACCAAAAAACATGTGCCCTGCATCACTAAGTATTCACATCACAACTTCAACTACACTGTGATAAAAAAATTATCCAAAAACCTGTGCGATGTATCATTAAGTAATTTATCATAGCTTCAACTGCACTGTGATAAAAAAAAAAAAAACTATCCAAAAACCTATCCACACCCTCCTTTTTTCAACTAACTTCAAAACTATCTAAAAACTATGCATATAACCCCCTAAACATAACTTTAAAGTCAAAAGCTTGCAATATACTTCATCCCATTCACAAAAACCAGCCATTTACAAAAACAAAAAGGGGGCTACCTCTTTGACCAAAAAACTAGGCAACCTCTTACTAAATATCTATACCATAAATCATACCCATAACCGCGAGAAAATATCTAGGGCTTCTTGGGTACCATCTCGAATAAACTGATTCATCAAAGCTGAAGCTATTGGGCTTAATTGTGATCCTTGGGTTAGAGCATTTGGAAGTGGAGCATCCGGGACTGGTATATCTACGACATGTGCATTAGGGACTAGTGCATTTAGCATTGGTACATTTGGAACTGTTGCATCTACAATTGGTCCATCATTCTTAGTATGGGCAACCTACACCAAGAAGTATAGTTAGTATAATATAAGAATGTTTAAAACAAATATAAGTTACTATATTAGAAACAAGTGTTACTTACATGTTGAATAGTTCTTCTTGGTGGTCTGAAGTTAATTCTCCCTCTTGGATTGCTAATTATCATCCTTTGGTTGCTGGTGCTGATGCTCTTTTCCCTAATCTCATGGCCCTTTGAACATAAGTTGAACCCCCTCTCAAGCCCATGGCTTCCCAAACTGATGGACATTCTCTCAACCCCTTTACCTTGGCGGAGTCCTTTTCCCAAAACACCTTCCATGCTTTCTCTCACACCCTTTCTACCCTGGTTGTTTCCATTCCTTATTACATCAACTCTGCCTTGGTTGCTGAAGGATATAGATTCCTAGGCATCTAGATATTTAATTTCAATTTACATGCAGAATCTATAAACAATAAATACCAGCCACATAATCTACCCAAGAACTCATGAAATCATGCAAAAACATTCAACATAAACCAATAACATGTACTAATAAAGTGGGAGTGTGATTATTACCTTTTGTGTTGGCTTGTATACACAACACACACACGAGTTCTATCGGAATGTGGTTGGAAAGAATCCTTCAAGTAATAAGAAGAGCTACAAGGCACGAGTACTCTGAATCTTCTCTCTTATTCCAGGTCCTTTGTGAATGACAATGAAAATTGTGGGATTTTCGTCTCTGCCTTTCTTAATGGCTTTTGGTCATGTATGTGTGTATAGCTAGGTGTTTGTCACGTGTCATCTGTGGAGTGTGTAGGTTGCCCATCTATTTATAGATGCTGGTTAGGAGATAGAGATAGAGTGTTCTAGTTAGAGTAGATAACTATCTCCTGATTAATTATCTTAGAGATAATCCACATTATCTCTTAATAAATCAAGATATCTATCTTTATCCTAACAAACTTTATCCACACATGATCAGGATAAAGTATCCTAGTTAGAGTAGATTACTACCTCTTGATTTCTTTATCAATTATCTTAGAGATAATTTATATTATCTCATAATTAATAAATCAAGATAATTATCTCTACTAACAGACTCTATCCACATGCCTACACATGTCAACCACACGCAGGAGTATGCCTGGCACACGTTGTTAAGACATCATTAGATAGGACCAACATTCTTGTCTTACGAGTGTTTCTTGTCCTAATGTCTTAAACTTCCTAATTGAGTTGTTTACTCCCAAATAGAAAACTACGCTCAATTAGCACACAAACGCCAAGTTAAGAAAGCTGCAGATTACCATAAAGGAAAGTGGCTAGGAGAAGGACCCGATGACATAGTTGCTATGACTACAAAATGACCAAAATACTCATGCTAGCCACTAGCAGTATTTTGACCATTTTAATCTTAACTCATTCCACTAAAGAGTTAGGGTTGCACTCCATGGCAACTAATAAACTTCCGAGGGAGGTTTATAGTCTTTGACCTACTAAGCAAAATGACTGAAATGCCCCTCTATGTTTTCAACCGCAATCAAAAGCAGGTCTTGTATTCGTACTATCATTTTACCTTGATTACATCTACACGTTGGACCTTTATCTTTCTTATAATCACCACCCACATACTATACCCTTGTTCTTGGGAGCGACCCACAAGTCTAGTATCCAATATAGCCCGAGCTATATTACTAAGCAGGTTAGTTTTTGGATGATTACATAGATAACTCCAAGCGAGTAGCTCACTATCACTTAAGATAGCATAGAATCATGACTCATATGTATGCCACCTAATGGATCTAGTCCATATGTCCAAAACAACGAGTTGTTGTCCCTATTATAAGATCTCACTCATAGTGAATCAAAACACATGTCCTAGGATCCATTGATACATCCACACATACCCATGATATATAGTATTGGTCACTTAGTAGCTTAAGATGCTTTTAGTTATCTGACAATGATAGTAATGTCACTGATATTGCATCTATTGTAGTCCTGTTCAATGCATTCACATGCATTAATGAGAGCAGTCCGAAAAGTCCCTCCAATGACCAAAGGTAAATCATCCTACTAAATAGGAGACTCTCTCATTATAACCTTACCTTAGCAAAGTACACAACTTTACTATTCGGTTATAAACTAATAATTTTGATGCAAGCCTAATAGCATAGACCATCTATGCGGATCACCATGCACATATGCTATTCACTCGTATCAAGGACCTTTTGCATACAATTATATATCAAATAGTAAAGAGAATATATCATACTCATAATGAATACACTTAATTATTAACTGAATAATATCCAATATACTGAGATATCTTAGTGTTAGTGGTCTTTAGGGCATCCAATCCCAACATACTCCCACTTGCACTAATGAGCAATATCACTATCAATATCCTAATTTAATACCTGTAGTCTCTACAAGAGTATTAAATACCCTTTCAGTAAGGCAGGATTCGTTGAATCATTGGCCAAAGCATTCCCCTACCACTTCATTATCCTATTGGATAACTCCCCGAATCACGTGGTACTTATTCTCTCTATGTGCTTCCCAATCTAGTAATTCTCTGGTTCTTCTTATTCTACCATTATTCCACCATTACTACATTATACTCTATGAGTATCTGTACTGCTATCCTGTACTTTAATTCTTTTAGAAATTTCTTGAGCCATATAGTTCCCACTTGCCATGGGCTTTAATTCCACTCGGAATTTCCTAAGCCACACAGCTTCTTATGCCGCTTCCTGCGCTACGTCATGCCCTATCCATGTGGTAGAGTAAATAATCCAAGATTGTTTTTCACTCATCCATATCATAACGCGTTCAGCATAGTAATGACAGTTCCAAAAGCTAAGTTTTTTAAATTTCTGTCTTGACTGAAAATCCGAATCTTATGTACCTCATAAGTATAAGACTTTCAAATTAGTGAACCAGCATATATTCCCTCGTTCTCTCAAAGATACTTGAGTATATGCTCAACTGCTGTTCTAGGTTTGGTTATTATCTATTTATCTCACTCAACGCAAAGTAGATATTCATCCTAGTACAGAACACATCATACAAAAAGGTTTCCATCCGTTGATGTATACTGAACCTTTTCAATAATTTATATCTCTCATATGTCTTCGAACATTGATTCGAAGATAGAGAGATTCCATACTTGAAAGGCTACAATCCTTTCTTGGAATCATGTATGCCAAATCTTACTAGTATCTTCTCAATTTATGAAACTGAAGAAAGAACTAGTGTTACAGCTTTGCAATCGCACAAAAGCTTAACGCCTAGCACATAGCTCGCTTCTCTCAAGTCCTTCATATGGAATTGTGAAGACATCCAAACCTCAATGAATGACAACATCCCTTCACCATTTTCAATTAGCAGAATGTCATCCATATCTTAGACCAAGAATGTAACATTTCCCTCCAGCTTATCACATACAGGGCTTATTAATATCTTGATCAAAAGGGGATTGATCAAAACTGATGCTGTATACCCTAGATGTTTTCTTAAGTCCATCAATGGACTTCTTAAGCCTGTATATGCTTGACCTTAAGCAATATACCCATCTGGTTGTATCATATCAATGCACTTGCCAAGACTTCCGTTAAAAAAAGTTGTATTGACAATCATTTGCCATATCTCGTAGTCAAACGATGGCCAAGAGTGGCTTGATAGATTCTAGCGTAGCTAATGGGACAATGGTTTCCTTATAGTCAAACCCATTCTTTTTTAGTGTACCTTTCCGCCACAAGCTTTTTCTTTGAAGGTTTCACCTTCCCATCCATCACACTTTTTTTCTTGTAAACCCACCCACGTCCTATGGGTTTAATTTCTTTGGGTGAGGGTACAAGAAACCAAAATTTGATAAGAGCAATTGACTCAATTTTAGATTCCACTACTAAGTGTCATTTGCCTGTATTTACATCAGATGTCATATTTCTTAGGATCCACTACCTGATCATCAGAATTTATTTGGTGAAACTCTCTGAAGTATTCATCAGGTGGCCTGGATTTCCTCCCACTATGACATGGCTCCGTCTGTGAGCTAGAGTCACATTGTTGTACTTCCTCAGCATTGCTATGGGATCTGGTGATACTGAGGATCCTGGTGGGACTTCCTCTAACACGATCTCTGTGTCTAGTCATGGATGATTTATACAACATTTCCCTAGGTATTTGACCCCTACAGGTTGTAAACTTATCCATCCTTGTACCTTTTGAATATAAAATAACACATATTTGATCTAGATTCCAACTGTTATTTAGTTCAAAAGCTGGACAATTCCATACATGGATATATTTATACATCCATTAATGAAGGGATATCTTAGGGACTGATATAGACAAAACTAGATTTAGTATGTGTGCTGCTATTTAACAATATATTCTCAAAAGGATGTTGGTAACTTGATTCATCACGAATCTTACAAAATCTCAAAGAGAGTGCAAATTTCTCCTTTCCAACACACCATTCCAGTAGGAATCTTGGTATGCAGTGATCAAACACAATTTACTGTGTGACAACTAGTTGTTAAACCAGGACTTCACACAATTGTGTGTACCTAATATATTTGCCTTTTGTACCTTAGATGTGTGACCTGGTTCAAAATCCAATGGGTCCAGGGACCCATTCTTGATCAATTCTCTAAAGTTTGTTTAGATTAACCTAAACACAAATGGCACAAACATAGGTGGAAGAAAAATCTTATCTTTATGTACTTGACTATATCAACTCAGTGTTATGCAGTGATATTATCAAAAATAATTGATAAATAAACTATTTGCTTATTTTTCCTAAAAACATGGATCCATTCAAAAATTGAACATCCAGATTAGCTATTACGATATCGAAAACAAAGTTCATCGCAAGACAAAAAAACTTGCAAAATATTATTCAAAGACTATCTATTTCTGAAATAACATCTCCCACTGCATATGCCCACATGCTGGTCCTTATACCTCTTTGTAATTCAAAATCTCCCCTAAATCATCTTCCTAGTGTCTTGAAACCTCTACAAAGAATAGTAGTCAACATTAGTGGTTCCTAAGTCTACTATCTACAAAAAAATAGAATCTACCACTAAAAAAGTTTCAACTAGAAAGAAAATAGAGGTACATGTCTTGCCCTTGGCTAGGTACTTGAGGTTAGTTCTTCTTCCAGTGCCTGACACGGAGTCACATTCGAAGCACTTTCCTCGAGGCTTATTACTATCATACTATTTACTCTTTATGCCCATCTCACGCTTCTGCTACTTACCCTTCTTTTTGATCTTCTTGTTGTTAGGAACAAGACAAAAAAGACAAAGACTGAGTAAGATCCACATAGTCCTAGGGTTTTAGAGTGGTCTCTACTGCCTGTAGTTCCTCCATCATATATGATAGGCCCATATCTATCTTGCCCTCATAATAGTGGAGCTTGAAATGAGCAAAGAATTCAGGTGGATTTTCCAGTATCATTTCCACTTGGCTCCGATCATCAAATTTCACACCAAGGACTCTGGCAGCATCCAGGTATTCTGTCATTCAAAGCACGTGCTCTATGACGGACATCCCTTCAGCCATCTTAGTACTTATGATTGCTCTAATAGCATTTTGCCAAGTTGGCCTGCTATTTTTAGCAAATGTACCATCCAAGTAGCTCATGATATCTTTAGCAGTTTTCTTCCCTTCAACTTGGACTTGGAGAACTTTTGACATGGAAAGTATCATATAGAACCCAGCCAATTTATCGGCTTTCTTACATTGTCTTTCAAAAGTCCGCTCCTCCAAAGTTGACTAAGGGGTCATAACAGGGTAGGGTTGAAATAGAACATGGTCATAACCTCTGGCAGTGAGTATCATAACCAAATTTCTTTTCTAGTCATTAAAATTTAAGCCACTAAATATATTCTCAAGTAGAATACTGATAGGTGGAATAGAAGAACCAATTGACATCTCTAGATATTTACAAATAGTTTAATCAGTCTAATGAGCTATTTGATATGTATGCAAATGAAGGATTATTAAAGAAAAATAAACCTTTATACTTTTGACATCTAATATCTAAATTTAGTAGTTAAACCCTTAAACTACTTGGATGTCTCAGTGTTTTAATCCTACTCACAATATTCTACCGAAGGGATAATCATATTGCAGTTTTGATTAAGTTAAGTTACACTTATTTGAAATATCATTAGCTGGATAGACACTACTCAATGACATTTCAATCACTGATTTGGGTTTGGCTTCATTAGAGTAATGGTAAGAACTCCGAAAGAAAGATACTATTCTTTAATGTCAAATAATCAACCATTTTTCCATTAGCCTTTTCATTTAGAATATTCTTAATCTGAGCCCACCGAAGAGTGGTTAACCCAAACCAATATTCTATAAAGTGATCCATGATAAAAACCCCATCGAAGGGATGGTTGCTCCTGTCAACACCTCGATTGAAAACTCATTTTAATCTATTCTTGCTAAGTCTTAGTAAAAAGACTACCCTCCGAAGGGATTGGCCCACATGCAGGTGAGCTCAGAATAGCTCCCACTATTAGCATAGACCAAAATGGAAAGCCTTAGGATTCTTTCCAAAGTCCTTCTCCTACTTGATATTTTGATATGTAAGGGTTTTTAACTATAATCATGTCTTTGTAATTTGTTCCTCAGTTTTAATCCAAGCAAGCCTGGTTCAAAGACCCTTGCTTATTAAAACACCTTTAAATTACAATAGTTATACACCTATTAATTATAACTATGTCTTGCAATTTGACTTTAGTTTTAATCTAAGCAAGCTCAGTTCACAGACCCTTGCTATAAAACATCTTTAATTGCAATATTTATAATTTGATTCGGGATTTGGTGAGGCCACTTAGGATAAACTAGACTAACTAAAGCACTTTGATTCATACTAGGCAATTAATCCTAAGTTTATTTCATAATCTCTAGTTCTTAATATAACTAGTTCCAGATTGTGATTTTGATTCGCCTTCCCAAGTATA
This sequence comes from Ehretia macrophylla, assembly GCA_037974665.1. Taxonomy (NCBI): domain Eukaryota; kingdom Viridiplantae; phylum Streptophyta; class Magnoliopsida; order Boraginales; family Ehretiaceae; genus Ehretia; species Ehretia macrophylla. Next base: position 74,541,483 of record CM075772.1, on the reverse strand, counting down.
ATTAATATGGATTTAGCCATTTTTAAATCCTAGTGGTTGGCCATGTTATTATATGAGATGCTATCATATAATATATTCAATAAAATAAGAATATAAGCATATATGACAAATATAGTAACTTCTAAAACCAACCATTTTCCACTTTTGATGGCTTCCTATTTGGGACTTTTCCATAATTTTACATTTGACCCCAAATATTTATGAAAATGTAAATTGCCTCCACAAGGATCATGAAATTGTACTTGTACCCCATCAATACCATAAAATTGTAATTGGCACCCAAAACTTTCGTCTTGATTGCAATTTGACCCTCATTCAACCACCAAGTGCCAATTTGACTTAGGACTCGACTACCATGGCTCATCATCATACCCACGGCTCCAAGGGTGATGCACCATGACCTAGGCAGCCCTAAACAATACCAAAAGTGTGGAAAAAAGACCAAAGCCAGCCGTTATTCCAATCTTTTTCCATCTTCATGATTTCGGCAATTTTTGTGAATCAAATACAATTTCTAGCACACCTATGCTATTACATTGATTCTTAATCTCCCAAAGGGAGTTACATTTAGCAAACTATGCAATTCACCTAGCTATTATATCCGTTGGATAAACCATCAACAATAACAACATTAATTACACCATTTCTGAAAAATAAACATCCGCACGAATACATTCATTCAAGCCATCAAAAAGTGGATATTAACCTGCTGCAAAACAGAGGTTAGTACCCTCAAACAACACGCTTTTAAGCCATATAATAATCACCCAAAGAAAGTCCATAAATGGCCCTAGGCAATTCACCAACCATGGACTTTTTCTAGTACGCAAATTATACCGATTTCAAGTTTTAATGCATGATTAACATGACCTGCTTTGATACCACATGAAGGATGTGGATTTCTAGGCATCTGGATATTTAATTTCAGTTTATATACGGAATCTATAAACAATAAATACCAGCTACATAATCCACCCAGGAACTCATGAAATCATGCATAAAACATTCAACAGAAACCAATATCGTGTACTAATAAAGTGGGAGTGTGATTATTACCTTTTGTGTTGGCTTGTATACACAACACACACACGAGTTCTACCGGAATGTGGCTGGAAAGATACTCCAAGCAATGAGAAGACCTCCAAGGCAAGAGCACTCGGAATCTTCTCTCACATTCCAGTTCCCTTGTGAATGGCAATGAAAATTATGGGATTTTTGTCTCTATATTTCTTAATGACTTTTGGTCGTGTATGTGTGTATAGCTAGGTGTGCATCATGTGTCATCTATGGTATGTGTAGGTTGCCCATCTATTTATTGATGCCGGTTAGGAGATAGAGATATAGTGTTGTAGTTAGAGTAGATAACTATCTCCTGATTAATTATCTTTGAGATAATTCACATTATCTCTTAATAAATCAAGATAATTGTCTATATCCTAACAAACTCTATCAACACATGATCAGGATAAAGTATCCTAGTTAGAGTAGATAACTACATTTTGATTTCTTTATCAATTATCTTAGAGATAATTTATATTATCTCATAATTAATAAATCAAGATAATTATCTCTAATAACAGACTCTATCCGCTCGCCTACACATGTCAACTACATGCATGAGTATGCATGGCATACGCAGTTAAGATATCATTAGATTGGACAAACATTCTTGTCTTAAGAGTGTCTCGTGTCCTGATGTCTTAAACTTCCTAATTGAGCTGTTTGTTCCCAAATAGGAAATCGTGATCAATTAGCACACAAAAGCCAAGTTAAGAAAGATACAGATTACTATAAAGGAAAGTGGCTAGGAGAGGGACCCGAAAACATAGTTGTTGTGGCTACAAAATGACCAAAATGTGCATGCTAGACACTAACAGTATTTTGACTATTTTAATCTTAACTCATTCCACTAAAGAGTTAGGGTTACACTCCATGGCAACTAATAAACCTCCGATGGAGGTTTATAGTCTTTGACCTACTAAGCAAAATAACTGAAATGCCCCTCTATGTTTTCAACTGTAATCAAAAGCAGGTCTTGTATTCGTACTATCATCCTACCTTGATTACATCTATATTTTGGACCTTTATCTTTCATATAATCATCATCCAAATACTATACCCTTATTCTTGGGAGTGACCCACAAGTCTAGTTTCCAATATACCCCAAGCTATATTACTAAGCAGCTTAGTTTTTGGATGATCACATAGATAACTCCAAGCGAGTAGCTCACTATCACTTAAGATAGCTTAGAATCATGACTCATATGCACATACCTAATGGATCTAGTCCATATGTCCAAAACACCGAGCTATTGACCCTATTATAAGATCTCACCCATAGTGAATCAAAGTACATGTCCTAGGATCCATTGATACATCAACATATGCCTATGATATAGAGCATTGGTCACTTAATATCTTAAGATGCTTTTAGTTCTCTGACAATGATAGTAATGCTACTGAGATTGCATCTATTGGACTCCCGTTCAATGCATTCACATGCATTAATGAGAGTCGTCCGAAAAGCCCCTCCAATGACCAAATGTAAGTCATCCTACCAAATAGGAGACTCTCTCATTATAACTTTACCATAGCAAATGCCCAGCTTTACTATTTGATTATGATCTTATAATTTTGATGCAAGCCTCATAGCATAGACCTTCTGTGTGGATCACCATGCACCTATGCTATTCACTCGTATCAAAGACCTTTTGCATACAATTATATATCAAATAATAGAGAGAATATACCATGCTCATAATGAATGCACTGAGTTATTAACTGACTAATATCCAATATACTTAGATATTTTAGTGTTAGTGGTCTTTAGGGCATCTAATCCCAACAGTTGCTACCTCTCCCATGAACACCACCACAACCTACACTACCCTGGTTGTTTTCTCTCCCTTAAACACCATTACCAACTCTCACCTGGTTGCTACTGATGCAACCCGGTGGGCATGTGAAAAGTGTGTAAAATAAACCAAGTTTAAATACCTGCAAGTGCACGGATCTTTGTAGTGTAGTGTGTTTTGAGTGTGGAATTGTATCCACGGGGAAGCTCATTAGTTAAGTTAGTGAAGTAGTATAAAAGTGTTTAAAATGCTTAAGTGACAGGTTCGCAGTTGGAGTTTGAGTAACGTGTGAAAATATAAATTATACTACAACTAACTAAATTATCTAAGTTAAGCTAAGTATTTGTTGAATACGAGGGGTAGTGATCTAGGGGGATGAACATGCAAAGATGCAGTTTTTATAGGCTCGACATCCAGTCTATCTAATTCTATGCAAGGGTTAAGCTATAAGTATTAACCTAGTCAATTAACTTAGCCTATTAAAGTCTCGAATACTAACTCTGATATAGGTGTCATTCCATCTACGAGCGTAGAGCCATAATATGAACTATCTTTGCAACTTGGTGTAAAAGGTCTGTTTTTAACTATGTAATTAACTTCTCCTTTCTAGTCTAGATCTGTGGTAAAACCTATAGTTCGTGGAATCTTTAAGGTTGTCAAGCCATTGATTCACTATTAAAGAATGGATACATGGCACGGAAGTAAAACAATCATAATATCTACTTAAAAGCATTACGTATGAAAGACAATACTGAATTAAACCAAGCCATATATTGCAAGTGAATTGAATAAACTGAATCTGATACCATATATTAAAAGATAATCATTTACAATATTCTCTCCTAGATAATAGCTCTACTCAAACATGATAATGAATACAAGTTTACATAAATAAGAGAGTCAAGAAAGGCTTCCCTGATATGACGACTTTGTATTTCTAATTCCCAAAATTTGAGTAGAGGTTCGATGTAAAATAGCTATTCGGGTAGAATTAATTTCCCCAGAATAAGAGCTACTTGGGTAAAACTTCCCTCGAATAAGAGCTTTTCTATTAAAAGCTATTCGGGCAGAACTTTCCCTGTATTCTACTAATACTACTAAATTAAACTAACTAATTAATTAAAACTAAAATTAAATCTAATTAATAGTTAAAAACAAAAATTAAGACTAAATTAATTCCTAAATTTTGCACTGGTTTGGGGCCTATTTATAGGCAAAATCTAGAGGCGCGTTCGAGCGCGCTTTTGCTCCAACGGCTGATTTGGTGTCACGTAGACTTCCGAAAGTTTGTGGAAGATGGTAGATTTTCCTGGGCAGGGCGCTCGAGCGCCAAGAAGGCATGCTCGAGCGCCCTTTCGTTGACTTTTAGTTCTGAATTTTGACTTTTGACCTAGCATTGACCGTGACATTTTTGGACTATTTTCAGCATTCTGAGTCTGATTACGCGTTAGTTTTGGTCAAATAATATCTCTACAAGCTTCATTTATCCACTGTTCTCGAGTTTTCACATTTTTGACTTACAATTTGGATCATTTCGGGTCTCATTTCAATATTTTGACATTCCAAATGATAGAATTTGGCTAAAATCATGTTGCACGCAAGGCAAAGTCCTGCGTTTTGCTTAGAATGCTGTTTTTACTTGAAAAAGTTATAAGATTCGTCAAAAACGGAATTGGTCACTATTCAAGATCATCCTACATCGCATCAAAAGTATAAAAGTGTTGCATTTATTCCTAACTTAAGATGCAAATGTAGTGAAAATATAATGGTTTGAGTGCTGCAAATAGAGTCATATCAGCTACCTTTCCCCTGAATAACGCCACATCTGCCTTGCTTACTTCCCCTTACCTACACACCACCAACTCTGCCTTGGTTACTTCCTCTTACTTGGATACCACCACCTTTTGTTCCCTAGATACTTTTTCTCCCTTGAACACCACTACCTCTACAATAGATCAAAACCCCTCTGTTTTGGCTGATTTCTCTCCCCTTAACACCAACTATTCCCTGGCTATTACCACCTTGTCTGCTGCCCCCTGTATCGTGTCTACCACCTCCTCTGTTCTGAATGTTCCCTCTTCCTAGAATCCCCATTATGCCTTCACTGCTCCCTCTCCTCATACTCTGTTCGTTGTTACCTGTGCTCTGTTGGCTAACCTCCATACCACCTCTATCACTTAAATTAACTCCTACACTTGTACAACCTACAACACTACCTTCACATTAATCAAATCCCTCTGTTGGGGCATTTAGATTTAAACTCTCACCTAAGCCATCCCTCTCAACCACACCAGCATGCCCACTACTTTCACCTATAAAAAATGTGTTTGTATCAAATCTTGCACTTGCACCACTTATAACACTTCCCACACCATTTCCCTCACATATATCAATAGTTGAACGAGCCTGCAGCACAATGAAAAAAATTGAAAAAGTTAAGCTTCATTTATCCACTGTTCTCGAGTTTTCACATTTTTGACTTGTAATTTGGATCGTTTCGGGTCTCATTTCAATATTTTGACATTCCAAACGATAGAATTTGGCTAAAATCATGTTGCACGCAAGGCAAAGTCCTGCGTTTTGCTTAGAAGGCTGTTTTTACTTGAAAAAGTTATAAGATTCGTCAAAAACGAAATTGGTCACTATTCAAGATCATCCTACATCGCATCAAAAGTATAAAAGTGTTGCATTTATTCCTAACTTAAGATGCAAATGTAGTGAAAATATAATGGTTTGAGTGCTGCAAATAGAGTCATATCAGCTACCTTTCCCTTGAATAACGCCACATCTGCCTTGCTTACTTCCCCTTACCTACACACCACCAACTCTGCCTTGGTTACTTCCTCTTACTTGGATACCACCACCTTCTGTTCCTTAGATACTTTTTCTCCCTTGAACACCACTACCTCTACCATGGATCAAAACCCCTCTGTTTTGGGTCATTTCTCTCCCCTTAACACCAACTATTCCCTGGCTATTACCACCTTGTTTGCTGCCCTCTCTATCGTGTCTACCACCTCCTCTGTTCTGAAAGTTCCCTCTTCCTTGAATCCCCATTATGCCTTCACTGCTCCCTCTCCCCATACTCTGTTCGTTGTTACCTGTACTCTGTTGGCTAACCTTCATACCACCTCTATCACTTAAATTAACTCCTACACTTGTACCACCTATAACGCTACCCTCACATTCATCAAATCCCTTTGTTGGGGCATTTAGATTTAAACTTTCACCTAACCCATCCCTCTCAACCATACCAGCATGCCCACTACTCTCACCTACAAAAAAATGTATTTGTATCAAATCTTGCACTTGCACCACTTATAACACTTCCTACATCATTTCTCTCACATATATCAACAGTTGAACGAGCTTGTAGCACAATGAAAAAAATTGAAAAAGTTAAGCTTCATTTATCCACTGTTCTTGAGTTTTCACATTTTTGACTTGTAATTTGGATCGTTTCGGGTCTCATTTCAATATTTTGACATTCCAAACGATAGAATTTGGCTAAAATCATGTTGCACGCAAGGCAAAGTCCTGCGTTTTGCTTAGAAGGCTGTTTTTACTTGAAAAAGTTATAAGATTCGTCAAAAACAGAATTGGTCACTATTCAAGATCATCCTACATCGCATCAAAAGTATAAAAGTGTTGCATTTATTCCTAACTTAAGATGCAAATGTAGTGAAAATATAATGGTTTGAGTGCTGCAAATACAGTCATATCAGCTACCTTTCCCCTGAATAACGCCACATCTGCCTTGCTTATTTCCCCTTACCTACACACCACCAACTCTGCCTTGGTTACTTCCTCTTACTTGGATACCACCACCTTTTGTTCCCTATATACTTTTTTTCCCTTGAACACCACTACCTCTACCATGGATCAAAACCCCTCTGTTTTGGCTCATTTCTCTCCCATTAACACCAACTATTCCCTGGCTATTACCACCTTGTCTGCTGCCCCCTCTATCGTGTCTACCACATCTTCTGTTCTGAATGTTCTCTCTTCCTAGAATCCCCATTATGCCTTCACTGCTCCCTCTCCCCATACTCTGTTCATTGTTACTTGTACTCTGTTGGCTAACCTCCATACCACCTGTATCACTTAAATTAACTCTTACACTTGTACCACCTACAACACTACCCTCACATTCATCAAATCCCTCTGTTGGGGCATTTAGATTTAAACTCTCACCTAAGCTATCCTTCTCAACCATACCAGCATGCCCACTACTTTTACCTACAAAAAATGTGTTTATATCAAATCTTGCACTTGCACCACTTATAACACTTCCTACACCATTTCCCTCACATATATCAACAGTTGAACGAGCCTGCAGCACAATGAAAAAAAATTGAAAAAGTTAACATCTAATACTGAAAAACCAAAAATTTATGCAACAAGTATTTACTTACTTCATTTTATGTTGCACACTATGTCCCTCACCTAGATCACCTCATGCACTAGCCTGCAACACAATGAAAAAATTGAAAAAGTTAACATCTAATACTGAAAAACCAAAAATTTATGCAACAAGTATTTACTTACTTCATTTTGTGCTGCCATACTATGTCCATCACCTAGATCACCTCTTGCACTAGCCTGCAGCACAATGAAAAAATTGAAAAAGTTAATATCTAATACTAAAAAACCAAAAATTTATCGAACAAGTATTTACTTACTTCATTTTGAGCTACAACTCCTGCACTAGCCTACTGCACATTGAAAAATTAAATTTACTAGGAATTAAACTTAAAAAACAGAAACAAAATACAAAGGGAATATGATTTACTTCATTTGTTTGTGGATATTTCCTTGAGTTGTGACCCATTCGCCAACATCTTCGACAATGATTGACTCTCTTTGCAGGCCTATAAAGTGTGGGATCTTCAGGTTGTTTCATAAGTGGATCCTTTATTCTTACTCTTTTTGGCCTCCCTGTCTTCCTATCATAAATTGGAGGTAGTGGTGGAACCCTGTCACTACTAGGCCATAGATCAGGTCCATTCAGTGGTAATATTACATGTGCATAGATATTCTTGAAGGTGTTCACTTTGTAACACTCATGCACATAGTTTTCCAAATTGCTATGTTTTATTGCCAAAGCTACACAGGCATGTTTACAAGGGATTCCAGTTAAATCCCACTTCCTACAGCTGCACGTGTAGTTTACCAAATCCACTGCATACCTATCTTGATTACTACTAACCACTTCAAAGTGAAATTCATCAGATTTCAATGGAATATAAGCACAAGCAACTTCTGATAAATGTGGAAGTTTCTCCCTCTCTCTCGGACATAAAGGACCATTTCATTTATCTGCCTTGTCCCTATTTATTTGCATTCCTATCATGACCAACTCCCTAATTGTTTCCAGTATAGTTATAATTGGTTTGTCTCTTGCATCCATGATAAAATAGTTAAAACTCTTACACATATTATTCTAAAGCATGTCACATTTTACTTTGAGGTGTCAATATATGCCCTTGACCATTGTTCAAGAGACTTGTCATGGAACCAATTAACTGCATCCACATCCCCAAATTCCATCTTTTCCATTTGTAGCATCAAACCAAAGAATTGTTGTTGATGTTGCAGCTGACCATACAACGTCCTTCAAAAGTTGACCTCTATGACTAGCCCTTCTAAAATTGGCATACATATGCCTCATAGAGAATCTATGATTCACTTCTGGCAATACTTGCTGAATTGCTTCAATTAGCCCTTTCTATTTGTCACTCATAAAAATCCAAGCCTTCGAAGGCATTCCATCCTCATTATCAATCTTAAGGTCCTTTTTTAAGTAGTTCAAAAATCATTTCCAACTACTTGTGTTCTCGTTTTCAACAATTGCCTTTGCAATAGGGTACATATTGTTGTTGACATCTATGCCAACTGCCACTAACAATTGCCCCCCACCCCCTACCCCCCCCACCTATCTAGCCTTTATATGACAACCATCAACCCCAACGATGGGCCTACAACCAGCTTGGAACCCCTTTTTGCATGCATCAAAACATATATACATCCTCATGAATCTAGGATGTTGAAGTGGATTATGTTGGCCAACCAATTTCACAAACACTGAACTATTGGGATTAGATCTTAGGATTTCTTCATAGTATGACCATAACAACTTAAACTGATCCTCAAGATCACCATGAATCTTAGCAAGTGCAACAACCCTAGCTCTGTATGCCATACTCTTAGAGATGTAGGCCTTAAGCTCAACTGTTAGTTCATCTCTAAACTCTTTGGCCTTTAACTTAGGGTTATTTCTAAACTTATGTTCATAGTTTTTTGCAAGCCAGTTTGAGTTCATACTATCCCTAAAGAAAGCCCAATAGCATGAATGTCTAGGGTTAAATTTCCTCACTTGAAAGCTATTCTCACCATTCATCTTTTTAGCATATATCATCCAGGTGCATCCCTCATCTTTGCATACAACCATTACTCTATCTTTGTCATTCTTTTCAAACTTCGTGGCCTTACCCTTTTGCACATTAAAGTTGTGCAGTGTTTTCCTAAACTCCTCGACAGAACTAAAAATTAGCCCTTTCTTGAATTGAACATTAAGCATATCAATGATTGCCCTAAACCTAAGGCATTCCTCCTTACTACATGAACCACTTAAACTGTCTATGTCATCTGACCCAATCAAGTCATCTCACCATTGTCTGGCTACACATATGAGACAATTCCAGACCCTCTTCTTACTATGTATATCCCCTAATCTACATTTGGCTCAAACAATTCATTATCATCACTCATTCCATAATCACTTTCATTGAACTCCACATCATATGATTCATCCCTTATATTTTTATGCCCTTCTTCATTACTTCTCAAGCTCATATGAAATATTCTATCACCTTCAATCTGAACCTGACTAACAATATTTTTACCAGCCTAAATCTGATTTCGAACAAGAATTTGATTTCGAATAACTTGGTCTAAATCTGTGTGTTCTAAGTAAACAACTACAATTCGATCAACAATTATGAACCTTAGAAAGCCCCGCACCTCATCATCAATCTTTATATATCTACTTCCCCCCTCAAGTTGATTACCATACATATGCCAGACCTTAACCTTCTCCTTTTTGTACCCAAGTTCCACTGCCATATTTAATAGGTTATCTATCCCTATTAAATTTCCATTTACATTGTCAAAGTAATCAACTAGACCACCCACATACTTCCTAACTGGTTTTTAAAAAAAGCCCTACCATAATGCAACCTGATACTATATAATGCAACATCTAATCTAACATCTAACAATTAAAAAAATAAATAGTAAAAACATAAGCAATTGAGTAACAACTATTGGGAATTGGGACACATAACATCTGATTTAATATTTAACAAATAACGAAAATGAGCAATATGTAAATGCAACTAAACTTACTAATAGGATGAGATTAGACATATAATTAAGCATCAAGTAGATAAGGAATTCAATTTAAACAACTGGGATTTGGGATAAGGATATACATAAATAATTGTTTGGGAATTGGGATTATGGGTATACATAAGTAGTAAATTAGGTAAACAATTAAATTACAACTACAAGGAATTGGGATTATTTGTGGAACAGTGGCGAAAACATTGTTGTCTGCTCCAAAAAGACTATGTAAAATTGAAACTCTCTATAACTACAAGAAAAATATAGTCCCACAAATAACTAAAGACAATTCAATGGAGAAGAAATAGTAACTAGTGCATGTAAGTAATACAGAGGGGACATGATTTATAAAGGAAATGTAATGCTGCATTCAGCTAGCTAGATTCGAGAATAGAGTGCTCAAAAACTCAATCCTTCAAGCAAAATACTTTATTGGCATAAACTAAGCTTTCATGTAGTTAAAAACCGAGCCTTTGATAAAGTCAATGCATTCGACACATTACAATGTTAACAATATCTAAACACAATCACATGCAGTTAAAGCTCCCATGCCCAACCAACATAATAAAGCTCCCATGCCCAACAAACATAATCAATTCGGGTTTAATTGAAACTTTAATATAAATTGAAAATTATATTTCCAATTGAACCCAATTGAAAATCCTAGATCACATAGGGCTTAATCGAAACCCTAATTTAAAAAAACTTCAAATTAGATTTCCAATTGAACCCAATTGAAAATCCTAAATCACATAGGGCTTAATCGAAACCCTAATTTCAAAAAACTTCAAATCAAAAATTCAAATTTTTAATGCCTTGGTGAACTGTTGATTGAACAGTGATTCATGTGCAATATTAATCCAGTGTAGCCTAGGTATTTGTAAAGAAGCCAAGAACTAAGTATGTGGAAAATGGTATAAAGGCATTAATCTGTACGAACTTGTACGAGGTTTGGTTGAATTAGGAAGGGAATAGGGCTGAAAAAGGTTAAACTAGGAGAAAATCTAAAAGAGATAGTACACATTGTATAGCAAGCTCTACGTCATTAGTGAAAAGAAGAAAAACATTGTATTGATTGATTGTTTCTTAAAATTTCTCAAAGCACTTTCAGATGCACCATTGTATTTCTCAATTTGGATCTGATACATTTTGCCTTCGAAAAAGAAGTAATCAAGAAGTAAGAAAAAAATGTGAAAAAGAAGAAAAAATACTGTAAACAGGTGCATCTAATACATTTGCCTTCGAACATAAGCCATACATCACCGTTGGCTCCAAGCTTCAAATCGTTTCCTTGAATCCTCATTTGAAAATGATGTTGCAAGTGTTGTAAGGACACCATCGTCAACTCAAAATAATGGTTGGTATGAAACTCAGTGTTTAGAATTAGGGATTCGAATGGTAGAATTTGGTAGGTTAAGATTTGGAGTTAGGGTTTCAAAGTAGATTAGTACTATTTTTTTTGTTGAAATTTGAAATGAAAGTTGAAGGCATCGATGAGTAAAGCAACCAAGAAGGGCATGCTCATAATTTTACAAACTTTGTTAGGGTAGTTATGTCATTTTGTAACGATTCTGTTAGAGCTGACACTGATTTTAACGGGAATGACCATTGCGAATGACTTTGTTAAACATTAGGGACCTTTTTGAGTCTTTTAAAACATTAGGGACAATATTGAAAAAATGTGCCAGCAATAGGGACTAATTGTAAAATTTTCCATTTACTTTTATTTTATCAAAGAATAATTGAACCAAGCTAAATCTCGTATATTACAGATTAGTTCGATCTTGGTAGCATGAGGAGTCTAGCGCTGCTAGTTAAGATCTTTTATGATATGACATAGGTCATTGGTTCGAATCTCTTGAGGCATGTTTCTTTATGGTTTAATTTTATCTTGTGAACCATACTAAACAAGTTGAAAATATAATATTTAGTCTAGGGTTTGTCACAAGTAATGGCCTAGCTTTTGCGGTTAAAAGCATTGATTAAGATTCTATCCATGCAAGTTCAAAACTTGGAAGCAACATGCTTGTATGCTTGAATTTTAGAATTTTTCCTTTTCAACAGCTGGAGTAATATTATGTGGTCCACAGTGTCATAAATTAAGTTAGCCTTGCTGGTTAAGCATGAGTAAGAGGTCATCAGCGCGCAAGTTTGATCCTTGCAGTAGTGAACTTTTTTTTGCCTTTGATTAGTTAACCAGAAAAATAATTTGGGTCGTATCGCTTGATATTTGGACAATATGGTTTTAACTTCACTATAAGAGTGTAGATAGTCCAATTGGTTAAGAGCATTTATATCCACTTAGTTTGTGCAGGTTCGAATCTTGATGGCTGTATGTGGAGAACATCATTTTTTTTAATATCTTTAGCAGTTAGGTATCTACTTCATTTATAAGTTCTCCTTTGCCTCATAAATGAGCTAAGAGCTGATGCTGCTTTACCAGTGGGAATTATTTCTTTTGGTTTTGGGTCTTGAAATTAAATAACACAACTATACATTACTTAGTTTTAGAAGGAATGCCCTTGGTTGGCTAAACTGACTTTATTGTAAACTAAGTATTGTGAAAATCATGTAAAACCAAACAACACCTTATTTTAAGTGGGAAGAGACATATTTGGTTAGAGGATATTTACTAAAATTCTAATAGTGTAACCTTTTACGCATACCAAACAAAGCCCTTATCATTTTTTGCTTGAAAAAAAGCTTAATTGTTTTCTCTCCTTATTGAAATATTATATTGTGTACATAATTTTTCATGGTACTACTAAATTGTGGCCAAATGAATTGGGATTGATTTTAAATCATTTTGGGACTCTGAATTTAATAAAAAAAAATTGTGATATTCCTCAATTCAACTTAGAATTTTATGTACTTTCTCTATTTATATTTTATGTGCATCAAATGTGTTCTACTGATTTTATATATAATTTGTTCAATTTTATTGTAGAATGGAATTTTATAGTGATCACAGAGACATATTATATTGAAGTGTTTCATATTATGTGATCAATTACATGCATGACAATTTCATTTATATTAGACACTAGTTTTTCCAATGAGTTGACAACATAGGTTTGATTGGATGAAATTCACCAAAGTGACTAGTCTAATTAAATCTATGGCTTTTCTCATATTGGTTGGGAAACTACTATGGTAAAGTGCTCAATGATCACCCAAAGGAGGTCATTATACGACTTTTACCAGGTAGCACGAACATAAAGTATGGGTCGAGATTATACTATTGTTAGGGAGTTCAATTACCCAAAGGTGATTGACCTTTTCTTTTAGTAGGATGATCTCATTGACGCTTTGTGTTAAAAGGGTACCTATTTACATGTTATGTTTCATGCCCAAAGATGGGGGATATAATTATGTGTCTGGGCTCTTTAGTTTGAAGTGCTTATTTTGTAATAGAATATGTATGCCTGTTGTTTGTTAACATTGCATTTTTTCCTTGAACAATTTCTCTTGCTTTGAATAATATGAGCACTTGAATAGTCAAAATTTTACTAAGATGAAGGTACACATTAAGTTGATCCTGTGGATAGTTGACATTGACTTAGCCTTGTATTCTGATGCACTTAATGCTTTAACTGATTAGAATAGTTATGAAGGAAACAAAAATGTTATATGCGTTGGGATCTAGTGGGTGAACTTATGATTATAAAATATGATAAGTAAGGTGGTTTAGGGATTATGCCCTTAATAGCTTACCGTATGAGTTTTCTCACATAAAGTTTGCCTATAACGCCCAAAAGGCACATGGACTATTAGACTTGATTAATCAGTGTGTTGCTGAAGAAAACAAAGTTAAGAGTAAAATCCTGAGGTTACAACCCTAAGGACTATTTTGATAAGTCTAGTACCTCAAAATTTAAGGATCATGTTCCTAGGAAAGTTCAGGGTTTTAAAAAGGGTGGTAAGGATCAGAATCAAAAGAGGAATCACAATGTAAGAGGTCCCAAGTCTAGTGCATTTGAAAAAAAGTGTTACGTCTGTAAGTAAAAAGGTCATAAAAGAGCTGATTGTGCTAAGTACAAATCATGGTTAGAGAAAAGAAAGTTGAAGAAGATAATTCATTAACCTATGTTTGTTTAGAATCCATTTTTGGTTGATGCTTCATCAAATATTTGGTGGATTGACAATGGTACAATTGTTCATGTTGTCTTTTCTTTGCAAGGATTTTGAAAATAAACTAAGCCAAGTGAATTAGAGTCCGGAATTAAAGTTTAGAATAATTTTTCCATTGAAATTGAACTCATAAGGTCTATTATTTTACTTTTAAAGACTAGTTTTGAACTTGTCTTGAAAAATATTTTTATGTACCATATTCTAGACAAATTTAATTTGTGATTCTGTTTTGGACAAGTTTTTAATTTGTTATTTTTAACCTTGAAAATGGCAAAGTGAAACTAGTTTTCTAACTCCAAAATTTTTGGTAAATGTATTTTATCCGACAGTTTATATCAGTTGCCTTTATACTCAGAAAATTCTCATGATAATTTTTCATAAAATTTGGCTTCTCAATGAGCTTAATTAAGAAAGCTTTTCTTTGTTAGGGCATAAATGATTGACTCATATTTCTAAAAAAAAGGGTTGAAAGACTTATTATAATTGATATTTTTCTCTAAATTTTGATCTTGAAACTTGGGTACATTAAGGGTAAGCTCGCTAATATTAAATGAAAATAGACTACCCATAGCTCTAACCTTTTAAAAGTAATACTTACATTAGTGGACTTTATCTTGTTCTATTGTGTGGTAACAAGTTTTGTTACATTTATTGATGACTTCTCTCATTACGAATATCTTTATTTAATTAAAGAGAAATTTGAAACTTTTGATAAATTTAAACTCTTTAAGACTGAGGTAGAGAAGGACTTGGGAAGGTCATAAAAAATTGTAAGATCTGACTGGAAGTTAAGTACTTTGGTAGATATTAGGTCGTTGGGCAGCATATAGAACCGTTTGCCATGTACTTACAGGATTGTGGGATTGTTGCCCAATATACCATGCCTTTTAACCTTTAACATAATGGTATGGTCAAGAGGCAAAATCGCACCTTTAAGGATATGATGAGGAACATGTTGAGTGTCACTAGCTTAATATACCTTTTGGGGTGAATGCATTAGAACAACTTTCTATACTCTTAATCGTGTTACTAGCAAGTCTGTTCATAAAATACCTATTGGACCTTGACTTGGGAGAGAACTTAGCTTAAACCATTTTCGGTTTTGGGGTTTTCCTATTGAGGAGTTTGTTCTTTCTGATAAGGAGAACATTGTTTGTAGACTTTGAAGATGTGTCTATACATTGAAGTGATATGCCTCAAGATTAGTGGTAGTAAGTTTATTTTTCATGATATTGTATGTTGAGCACATTTTGCTAAACTATAAATATTTTGGACATGTTTAATTTGAAGAACTGTAGGTCTTATGATACTTCTATTTGAAATATTCTTATGGGCTTCCATCCAGAGGATATGATGTGAATATTATTTGGAAGCATAATTAGAGTATCCCAATATAAATGTTGTTGTGGTTATAAGTCCAATATGTGAGCTTTATGTTCTTAATAGATCTCCCACATTTTATGAAAGGAAATAAGACTTGATATATTCAATTGTATTCTCCAAATTAATACATATCATAGCCTACCCAAAAGGGGTCATTGTGTGTCTTATTTTGGGGTGGATTAATAGTGGTAGTGAAGGTGAATAGTCAAAGAAATTTCTTTAGCCAAAGGGATTTATCTGTCTAGAGGTGATTAATTTCTTGAATGTTGTGTATTCTTTCATTCACCTTCATGATAATTGGGATAATTATAGTATGCGATACTCTCTGCAAAAGAAGAGATTATGATGATACATTTGGGTCTCTAATACAGTTTAATTTTGAGCTATTGTAATTACCCATATTCTAATTTAGTTTCCCTTTTGAACGGATAGTCATGAATTTGACAAGGGAAAAAAGACATTGTTACTAAGAATATAAAACAGACTCAATGCTTGTTGATCTTCTAATAAGAGGTTTAAGATCATAATGTTTAAATAGCATGTTGAGATATGGGTATTATGGAGTCCATGACATAAAGAGATCCATGAGACGTGTACTATATGCTAGTGTTATTGAGAGCTTGATGTATGTTCAATTGCGCACTAGGCTTGGTATTGGTTTTATATACGAGTGTTCTACTATTTTTTTATGCTATATACTAGTGGGAGTTTTGCATTTTCATGCATTGTCGAATATTCCCATTATTGTGTGTCTATTTCGCACTTTTGTGCATTTGTGGAATACCATATTGTTTATATTTTATAATATACTTGATTATTCTGTGAACACTCATATGTATATTGAAGGTCTTGGTTTGGTATCCATATTGATAAGACCATCTATTAAGTTTAAATATCTCCATAAGGACACCATTTTGATCCGAGATATGCATTATTTCCTCTGACCTATTGACTGTTATTTTGAGAGGATATGAATGGTTGATTTCCTTGGCATATCGACCGCCAATTTTGGAAAAATCATGTTGATGACTGACAATGAAAGAACACATTTGATCACATGTTAGTACTGCTTTCTTGCTACACTGCCGTATATTGGTCCATGTCAATGGGTGTGATACCCCGAACTCGGCATGTATTTAATAGTATTGCATTTAATTACATGTTATCTTAAATGCTAGCTGCGAGGACCCGAACGTTCATTACATGTGCATTCATTTATTTTAATAATTATTTGAAAAATAATATGTGCATTTACATGACTTATTTAGTGTTTTAAAATTTAAAATTGCATTTAAAGTTCATTTAAATTGCATCTTATCTACTTTTCACCTTCATTGACCAACTAGGACAAGGTGGAAATTTTTTTGAAATGTTTAATGAAAGGTAAACTTGGGATTAAAAATAAAAATGCAATGTTAAGTTAGTCAAATTTTGGGTCAACTTTGGAATTAAATCTGAACCAATTGGGGAAGAGTTAGGTAGCAAATTATATATGGTTGGAAAGCTCTACGAGTCTAGTTTCTATAGGTTCAAACCGTTCGTGAATTGGAGTTTTCTAGAAGAAGTTATGGCTGTTTTCGTAAGGTGGCGCAGAGCTGATTTTTCTACGCGAGAGTTGACCGAAGCTTTGACCTTTGACTTTCCACTTAAATACTAAATAAGCCAAAACAAAACACAAAATCAGCTTTTCTCCTTCCCTTCCACCCGTGACCAAGCTAAGACCATGAATAGTAAACCCTTGCACATTTTTGCTTATATCTTGAGTTTGGAGTGGAACCAAGGCACAATTCCAGCATTTTTGAGTTCGTGGTGACGTGTAGCATCTTTCTAGCTGTTTATTTTTCATTTATTTTGCAGAAAAAAAGGTGAGGACATTTTCTAACCCATTTTTCAAAAGTCATTATTTATGTTAGATATTGTTAAATCTATGCTTAATACTTGTTATTTAGATGCTAGAGAACACATTTCTTGTTTTATAGCTTGTGTATAGTTGATTTTAGTTGTAGTTGAAACTTTGCTAGATATGAATATAAATGTAGACAATGTATTTGTTTAATGTTCTAAGTGAAGTATAGAGATGTGTTACATGCTAGATTAATGCCCATAGATAGCTCAAATGCAAGAAAACATCAAGAGAATTCAAGTATGCAAAATCTGAATTTCGAAATAGTGCACTGCCCCTGTCTTTCGAAGCTATTTTGACATAGCAAACGTACTCGAAAATTAACGAAATTTACATAGCAGCTAGATTAGGCAGTTTAGAACAAATGTTGATTTCTAGAGCTAAGGCTAATTCTAACGTTTTAGGCCTCCGATTTAGCCATTTTCAAAATGTGTCTTGAAAATCGCTGCTACTGGACAGTTTGTGTAGTTGCACGGGAAAGGTCATAACTTGTTGATTTTAAACTGGAATTAAGCTATGTTTGATTCTAAAATCAACTACACTCGAAGTTCTACATTTATATGTAAAAACTAGAGAATTTGGAGTCCAAGAACATAGGTAATGAATTTGATAAATTTAAGGTTCTGTTAGAAGTTTTGTAAATGGGTATGTTTTCATGAAGATCTACTTGCTATGTGTTGTATTCCATATCTATCTTGTATTTTAGAGTTCATAAGTGAGTAAGAGCACTCTTTTGATAGTTTAGAAGGTTTTTATGGTTATTTTCATGTTAGATCAAGGATTAGTTAATAATGTATATATTGAAAACTAAGTGTTTGAGTTTATGCTTGAATGAAGTATTTTATGGTAGAAGTTTGAAAATATTCTAGTTAAGTGTTTTAAGTGTTCTACATGTATTAACTTGGTAATTCTAGCATGTTAAATGTCTAGTTAGTCTATGTGATTTAGAACCCCATGCATGCTAAGTGGAATACCCGAGAATGAATGTATAATTTCTTATATAGTTAGTTGATTGTATTATGTAGTAGAATGAAAGGATTTGGTGCATTCGGAGAATATGGAAAGGGTTCTTAACTAAATTCTTACAGGATTGGCTTTGCAAGGTGAGGGAGTTGCATCTTATTTGCATTTCTCTATTGTATATCGAATATGTTAAATAGTTTTCATGCTATTAATGTGATTTAGCGTATTCTAACAAGATTTGTCAGTTTTATAGTTAATAGAATGAGTTAATGGTTAATGCTTGTTATTTCGCTTCTATTGTGGTCAACTAGTTAATGTGTGAGGACAACCTCTTTTGTTGTCCTTCTTGTGTGTATATCGGCTTATTTTGTTATATTGTTATTATTATTATTGTTTCTTGTGTTATCGAGTCTTTGGTTGCGCAACCATATAGTCGGGACGGATGCGATGGGCCTCTCTGGGCGGCAGCGGGCTTGCCAGGGTTGGTGCTCTAGCTCTGTACCCTATTCCCTCACTCGCCTGGTCCGGAGATTGCCAGGGGGTGTTGGGTCGTAGGATATTCGGGGTACATCCGGAGTACACCCACTGGAGTGTTTGGGGATTATGCCGGCACATTGATTGTGATCGTGATCGTGATCGTGATTGTGGTTCAAAAGTTGGAGTGATAAGGGTTATCGATCGTATCCTTTTAAAGTATGGTATTAGAATTGTTATTCATTGTTTATTTATTGTGTTAATTGTGTTAAATTGCTGCATTGCACGAACCCGGTATACTGTCCCCGTTTCCCCCTCCCTCACTGAGTATACATTATTGGTATACTCACTCCTCATCATAAATCTTTCAGGTTATAGCCAAAGGAAGTGTAGTTCGTGATCACGTGATAGTTCGTGCTTGAAGAGTAGCCTTACGTGTTATGTGGTTTGAGCTGTAAAAGTTGTAAAGTTTTACTTTCATGAATTGTATATGCTCAATGTAGGAGATAAATGTATTTAAGCTTAACCAGGTCATAGAGTTCTTTGATAACCTAGTCTATGTAATAGCTTAATGTGGTTTGAGTTCAATGCATGTATGGAGTTATGTATGTTTGGACACGGTACTGGTCCATTTATTTGTTGTGTGCAGGTAAACTGTTTGTCCTATAAACAGGGAAAACTATGTCCGTTTCTCCTCGTATTTCGTGACTTGGGTTTTGGATCGGGTTGTGTTTAGTGGGAATATATAGCTCCTATTTCCGTGAGGGAATGGCGCGTTACAAGTGGTATCAGAGCTTAGTTAGCTCTCAGCCGGGATAGGATCCTCGGTCTGTTGGGTAGTAAACCTTGATTGTATGCTCGTTAAGTGTGTCTCAAAAGTGTGTGCCTGTATGTGAGATTGTGTGCCTTGACTAGAATGTGTGCACCTATGTGATATAGTTATGTGTTATATGTTAAATGTGTACTAAGTTAAGTGGAGTGGCTAGTTGTGCATTGAATTGACCTTGTGAATCGAATCTACCTCGTGAATTGTTAATTACTTGAATTGTTACTTGTAATATGTGTATTTGAATGTCTTGGATTAAGTTGTGTTATGATTGTCGTGCTTGAATGACTTTGATGAATAAACTGTTTTATAAACTCTTTTATAAACATGCTTGCATAATAGTTTAAAGCATATATGTGTAAATGTGATATCTTGGCATTCATACATGTCCCGTTAAAATAGTAAAAAAGATTTCTTCTTTCCCCTGAAGAGAAGTGATTAGTAGTAGGCTCTTCAAGTTATGTGAATTAGCTGGAATGAGAAGCATTTGATCATCCCTTTATTTGGGAGTTGGTGTTTATAGTTGGAGCTTGGTTATTGGGATTTCCTCTAAGACATTCTTCTATACTCAGCAGTCCTAGATGAATGGATTCTCTGGGGTTTCTGCATGGCTGTTCTCTGAAGCATTCCCTTGGTATTTTCTTATTGGGCATTCTTCTAATATTTCCTTATTGGTGCTTCTTGTTGTACAAAATTCTCACTCAGCAAACAGTGATGGGGCCTCGAAGGTTGGTTTTATATATGGTGCATCCGCTTGAGATTCTCATTTAGTTCTCGTCCGGTCGGGATTCTACATTTGGTATTCTACTTGACTATCTTATTAGATGCACAGTATTTTCTTTGACATTCTCATTCGAGCCTTTATTTGGCCTTATTACTTAGGAGCTCTTAAGCAGTACTATTGGGATTTCTTCTTGGGTCTTCCTATGGGCATTCTTATTCAGTGTTCTTACTGTAGCAATCGATGAAGAGTAACCAGAGTTGGACTTCAGTTGATGTCGAGTTCTATCAGAAGAAGAATTGCGAGGACGCAATTGTTTTAAGGGGGGAAGGATGTGGTACCCCGAACTCGGCATGTATTTAATAGTATTGCATTTAATTACATGTTATCTTAAATGCTAGCTGCGAGGACCCGAACGTTCATTACATGTGCATTCATTTATTTTAATAATTATTTGAAAAATAATATGTGCATTTACATGACTTATTTAGTGTTTTAAAATTTAAAATTGCATTTAAAGTTCATTTAAATTGCATCTTATCTACTTTTCACCTTCATTGACCAACTAGGACAAGGTGGAAATTTTTTTGAAATGTTTAATGAAAGGTAAACTTGGGATTAAAAATAAAAATGCAATGTTAAGTTAGTCAAATTTTGGGTCAACTTTGGAATTAAATCTGAACCAATTGGGGAAGAGTTAGGTAGCAAATTATATATGGTTGGAAAGCTCTACGAGTCTAGTTTCTATAGGTTCAAACCGTTCGTGAATTGGAGTTTTCTAGAAGAAGTTATGGCTGTTTTCGTAAGGTGGCGCAGAGCTGATTTTTCTACGCGAGAGTTGACCGAAGCTTTGACCTTTGACTTTCCACTTAAATACTAAATAAGCCAAAACAAAACACAAAATCAGCTTTTCTCCTTCCCTTCCACCCGTGACCAAGCTAAGACCATGAATAGTAAACCCTTGCACATTTTTGCTTATATCTTGAGTTTGGAGTGGAACCAAGGCGCAATTCCAGCATTTTTGAGTTCGTGGTGACGTGTAGCATCTTTCTAGCGGTTTATTTTTCATTTATTTTGCAGAAAAAAAGGTGATGACATTTTCTAACCCATTTTTCAAAAGTCATTATTTATGTTAGATATTGTTAAATCTATGCTTAATACTTGTTATTTAGATGCTAGAGAACACATTTCTTGTTTTATAGCTTGTGTATAGTTGATTTTAGTTGTAGTTGAAACTTTGCTAGATATGAATATAAATGTAGACAATGTATTTGTTTAATGTTCTAAGTGAAGTATAGAGATGTGTTACATGCTAGATTAATGCCCATAGATAGCTCAAATGCAAGAAAACATCAAGAGAATTCAAGTATGCAAAATCTGAATTTCGAAATAGTGCACTGCCCCTGTCTTTCGAAGCTATTTTGACATAGCAAACGTACTCGAAAATTAACGAAATTTACATAGCAGCTAGATTAGGCAGTTTAGAACAAATGTTGATTTCTAGAGCTAAGGCTAATTCTAACGTTTTAGGCCTCCGATTTAGCCATTTTCAAAATGTGTCTTGAAAATCGCTGCTACTGGACAGTTTGTGTAGTTGCACGGGAAAGGTCATAACTTGTTGATTTTAAACTGGAATTAAGCTCTGTTTGATTCTAAAATTAACTACACTCGAAGATCTACATTTATATGTAAAAACTAGAGAATTTGGAGTCCAAGAACATAGGTAATGAATTTGATAAATTTAAGGTTCTGTTAGAAGTTTTGTAAATGGGTATGTTTTCATGAAGATCTACTTGCTATGTGTTGTATTCCATATCTATCTTGTATTTTAGAGTTCATAAGTGAGTAAGAGCACTCTTTTGATAGTTTAGAAGGTTTTTATGGTTATTTTCATGTTAGATCAATGATTAGTTAATAATGTATATATTGAAAACTAAGTGTTTGAGTTTATGCTTGAATGAAGTATTTTATGGTAGAAGTTTGAAAATATTCTAGTTAAGTGTTTTAAGTGTTCTACATGTATTAACTTGGTAATTCTAGCATGTTAAATGTCTAGTTAGTCTATGTGATTTAGAACCCCATGCATGCTAAGTGGAATACCCGAGAATGAATGTATAATTTCTTATATAGTTAGTTGATTGTATTATGTAGTAGAATGAAAGGATTTGGTGCATTCGGAGAATATGGAAAGGGTTCTTAACTAAATTCTTACAGGATTGGCTTTGCAAGGTGAGGGAGTTGCATCTTATTTGCATTTCTCTATTGTATATCGAATATGTTAAATAGTTTTCATGCTATTAATGTGATTTAGCGTATTCTAACAAGATTTGTCAGTTTTATAGTTAATAGAATGAGTTAATGGTTAATGCTTGTTATTTCGCTTCTATTGTGGTCAACTAGTTAATGTGTGAGGACAACCTCTTTTGTTGTCCTTCTTGTGTGTATATCGGCTTATTTTGTTATATTGTTATTATTATTATTGTTTCTTGTGTTATCGAGTCTTTGGTTGCGCAACCATATAGTCGGGACGGATGCGATGGGCCTCTCTGGGCGGCAGCGGGCTTGCCAGGGTTGGTGCTCTAGCTCTGTACCCTATTCCCTCACTCGCCTGGTCCGGAGATTGCCAGGGGGTGTTGGGTCGTAGGATATTCGGGGTACATCCGGAGTACACCCACTGGAGTGTTTGGGGATTATGCCGGCACATTGATTGTGATCGTGATCGTGATCGTGATTGTGGTTCAAAAGTTGGAGTGATAAGGGTTATCGATCGTATCCTTTTAAAGTATGGTATTAGAATTGTTATTCATTGTTTATTTATTGTGTTAATTGTGTTAAATTGCTGCATTGCACGAACCCGGTATACTGTCCCCGTTTCCCCCTCCCTCACTGAGTATACATTATTGGTATACTCACTCCTCATCATAAATCTTTCAGGTTATAGCCAAAGGAAGTGTAGTTCGTGATCACGTGATAGTTCGTGCTTGAAGAGTGGCCTTACGTGTTATGTGGTTTGAGCTGTAAAAGTTATAAAGTTTTACTTTCATGAATTATATATGCTCAATGTAGGAGATAAATGTATTTAAGCTTAACCAGGTCATAGAGTTCTTTGATAACCTAGTCTATGTAATAGCTTAATGTGGTTTGAGTTCAATGCATGTATGGAGTTATGTATGTTTGGACACGGTACTGGTCCATTTATTTATTGTGTGCAGGTAAACTGTTTGTCCTATAAACAAGGGAAACTCTGTCCGTTTCTCCTCGTATTTCGTGACTTGGGTTTTGGATCGGGTTGTGTTTAGTGGGAATATATAGCTCCTATTTCCGTGAGGGAATGGGGCGTTACAATGGGGTTGTTGGCATTTGTAACCATGGAAGGTCATGTGTCAATATGAAACACTATGATCGCCATGATTCGATATTTGATAATTTTATTGGACAAGATTGTGTTCGATGTGTTGTTCTATGAATCAACATTTTCAAAATTGTGGCCACATTAAATTTACTTATTCAGCCTAATAAATGTTTTCAAATTTTTTTAGAAATAAATAAAACAATTAACGTTGTTCAAGTGGGAGACTGTTGGAATATTTCTCTTGAAGTAGGCTACCGTTAATTATTTTTGATTTTATAAAATAGGCAGGATAACTGATTCATAGATTGAGTTGTGATCATATTATTTTTAAGTTCACCTCATAAGTCCATATACGGTTAATTGTGTGTAAGCCTGTTTATTTTAACAAAGCCTTTTATGGGAGGGCTGTTTGAATAAATTATAAATACATGGCTAGATCCCTTCTTCTACTTAACGCTAACACTGTTCTCATAAACAGTAGTTGTTTCTTAATAGAGCAGGGAGAGAAAGACCTTGTTAGAAATCGGGTAATGATTTCAACTTTCAACTTACTTTTATCATGTCTTAAATATGTATGTGATTCCGCTGTTAATTATGTGTATATATATTGTGCTACAAAATTATGCATATTAGAATACATATATTTTATATGTGCTTACAGTCAAAACTAATTGTGACAAAAGTCTTGATATTTGATGTGGAGGAATTAGTGGAGGAAGCCATGGGGGATTAGAAGCAGGAAGATGACAAAAGAAGTAAGGAGGATGTGAGAGAGGCAAGAAACGAAGCAGGAAAGAGGCTGATGGTTGGAGTTTGTTGTTGGCTGCGTACTGTTGTTTAGTTTTGGTTTAAGAGGAGGACAACAGCAGTAGACAAGCTTGGAGCAGCACAGCGGAAGAGAGTTAAAACGCACGCGAGTCATATATCATCTGATACCATGAAAGTGTTTGGAGAAAATGTTTTCTGTATATTCTGTGTAGGATTACAAATATATTACATGAGCCTATAACTGAATATGAGACTATCTAGGAAAAGATTAAATAGTTACATCAGAAGAAGGAAGTTCAAAATTTAAAAGAGAAACAACATGTAAATTATCTCTTCACAAGTTTGGAGGATTATTTGCAGCAGTCTCTACATCGCTGACCCGCCTGGAAAAGCGTCTCCTTCGATGCCTCCATAAGACAACCAACATGGTTTTGTGTCGAAGCAAATTGTTTTGGAGTTTCCACGCATTTGTTGCGATCACGTATATTATGAGGGAAATTGTTGATGTGCCTCCTGTAAAAATAAATAAAATTAAAAAGCTGTTGGGGCTGAGACTAGTTTCACTCTTCACTTCCATGTCATCATCCACGCATTCTACAGATCCAATCATGTTCTTCTCTAATTCTCTGAGCCTGCCGCTTTCGGACAAGTTCAATAGAGCCTCTATGACATCAGGAAGCATAGGAGAGCCTTTCGGAAATGCCTAACAGAAATTAAATGTCAATCAATTTCACTAATAGCTAATTGAATTGTAATGAGAGACATGGCATATATTAGCAACCACGATTTGAATTTGAAGAGTGAAACATGGGAAATGACTTACAAATCCGAAGCCTCCCACTTTGTATGTTGGCCCAGCTATCATGAAGCTTTTGCAGTACTTGGCAAGAAATATTTTGGCCAAAGGAACTTCAAGAAAGGCAGCTGCTATTTCTCCACTCTTCAGGGCTCCAACATATTGTTCTGGAGAAGTGAAATTTTTTATGTTATCAGATTTTAGGCCTAAGACTTGATTCAAATAATTGGCAACGAAGGATCCTCGACCGTAGCCAACTACTGCATTGCTATTCTTCAGTGTCTCAATATCTGCTACAGTTGGTACAAGCCTTTGGACAGTGAGCATGCTTGTTAGACTAGCTGTGTAACTCTGAGTTATGATTAGCGCGACAAATAGCCATACTACCATTGCTATCCGTGACAAATTGCTATGAAGTTTTCCCCCTAGATAAAAATTAATAGTTAGCCAAATGATTAAAAACAGAAAAAGAACTTCTAGGGATCAATGACAGGAAAGGTCATTTATTTCATTAAATACCATGTAAAGAGAATAAAGCGGTGAAGCCTAGCCAGAGCAAGATTCCTATTTGGTTCAGAGGAGAGCCTGCAAGCCCAGGGAAGTGATCTCGCTCTATGAACCACACAATAAAATGACGCTATTCATTCGTGAGAATCGTCTCTACTGTTAGCTCTACGATTCTGTTTTGCTTTATTTTTATACACTCAAATATATTTTTTGTGCGTTTAGAATTTGAATGTAATCTGTTTGACTCATTTTTTAAAAATATTTTTACGTAAAAAGTAAAGTTGAAAAAAGTTATAAAAAAAACTCCAAATTGAAGTTTTTTAAATAAGGATTTTGCGAAACGGTTTTTACATATTGCGAGAAATTATTTTCTTTTTTTTCTCCAATATACCCCAAATTTTCTAAAAGCTCAGCATTGTTTAACATAGGTCAAACAACAATGACTTTTATTTAATAGCACTTCCAACCAAACTTCTACAATTCAAAAGCTAAAATTTCTCAGTTATACCAAACAAAGCTAAGTTTTTTCATGCAATGAGATACTTGTAAGTGATCATTTAATTTAAAAGTTAAAGTTATTAAAGATTGTTATTTAATTGATTTGATATCTTTAATACTGTGTCTTATGTGCAAGGGAGCCTTAAATCATACTTGTTCTACGCAAGTGACATCGTGAGATTTGACCCAAAAGTTTTTTATAATTGGACTTTGATACCACCTGTGTGACTGCTTGATTTATTAGCAAACCGTTAGCCTTAGTCATCAACTGTTGTTTTCTCTCTTTTCTTCTTGTGGTTTTCATTAAAGATATGTAAAATATTATATGTCATTCCGTTTTCATCACCCATTTATTATTATTTATATAAATACTTAATCAACATGCTAAAAGAAGAGGGAGAAATAAAATAAAAAGTTTGTTTTTTATCATACCAACTAAGCATCTATATAGAATGTGATAAATGTGTGATAAAAAATAAAGTAACATATAGTAATACTCTCAAAATATATAATATATTACAGAATGCGTGTTGAAGAGAAATTATCTTTGAAATAGTATCTCAAGTCAATTTCCAATAAGCTCAAGGGAAGTTATTTAACCAAGTCTAGATTCAAGACATTAATTGCTACATTACCATGAACGCTTCAAGAGGAAAAGAATGTTTGTGGTCAAGCGTGACTTATGACTTGGGCTTGGGTAACTCGGCTTTGCATGCATAACTGACCTTGTTACTGATGGAGGACCAATTGGCAAAGAATGATCAAGAGGAAGAACCTAAGAAATTGAGCGCAGGAAATTAAGGGAGAAAATAATCTTATTTACTCAATTATCATATGTAAATAATTTATCTCAAATGCAATACGGGATTGAGTTCCAAGTATTTCTTCAAGCTGATTGATTCCCTGGCAAAAGGAAATTCTCAATTCGCACGTAGGAGGTAGAATTGGGGTGTCATAATACCCATCGACAAATACATGACCTCACCGTGCCAAAATTATAATCATACCTCTCGATTCAACTAGACACATAAAATGTTGGTAAAATTGAATATATAAATTGGATGTTGAATTATAATTCACGTCAAACATCATAATTTTTTTTTAATAAATAACAAATAATAAATCGAGAAAGAAGACTTATTATTGTAAGTCGAAAGCATTCCAAAGTAAATGCGAAAAGAATACTAAAAAATACTAGAAAGTCAAAAAATACCAGATAATATCATAAATGCGGGAAACTTGAAGTACAATCGACTTCTGAATTTGATTCAATCTCCTTAAGACTTCTATGACCATGCTATGATGTTTACGATCATTAAGATAAAATCTCTTAAAATACAACGATTTTCGTCTCCCAATAGTATGTAGTAATTCAAATCACAAGACATAATTCAAAGGTTTGGGAAATTTTGGTTGAAGTAATTTTCCTCTTGCAAGTCCGGCCCAAGATAACGCTCCGGAAATTTTTGACCTTAACACCATTTATTATTTTCCATAACTTGGGGTCAAGAGAAAAATCTTTCATCATGTGTTCATATAGGCTTATATGATGTAGAAAGGCCACTTCGGTCTTTTTCAAAGTATTTAAAGGCATAAAACGAATCAGGCTGCATTATAAGCGTGTGAGTGACACTCTTGGTCAAATCTAATAGCAAACTAATCGGCGAGGGTGTTGTGAACGATTGAAATATCATAAAGGGTTTCACAGAACTTTTCAAAAAAACCAAGATTTTATACACAAATTCGCTAAAGCATAGGAGTGTATTGTCCATTTTACTCAAATGATTTATCATGTCTATTTTAACTAATTAATGCCTTTTGAAATAAAAATTAATTTGATATTAAAATAAGACTGCAAGAACAATTTAATGTCCCCTCAAATATTCTCTCTCTCCAATATATTAATGATATTATGTAACCTTTACCATCTATACCTTCTAATTATATGGTTCACTCAGTGTGCTGCTTGCTTTGTTGTATAGATTAGAAGGTGATAAAAAGTTTGTTGTATAGAGAGAGAAATTTTTAAAAAAAGTTTGTTGATTTAGTATGGCAACTAAGTGTTCATATAAAATGTGATAAATGAGTGATAAAAATAGAATAGTATTTGACAACATTTATATATATATATATATATATATATCAGAATACGTGCTTGAAAAGAAAAATATTTTTCTAGTAGTACCTCAAGTCATTTTTCCTATAAGGGTTAAGGGAAATTATTTGATCAAGTCTGCATCTAAGTCATTGCTACATGACCAGAGCAGGAAAACAATGCTGTAGTCAAATGTGACTTGTGACGTACTCGTACAAGACTTTTCATAACTGACCAAGTTACTGATAAGAATAATCAAGAAGAACAGTCAGAGAAACTGAGAGAAGGAAATTAAAGGAGAATTTAATGTAATTTAGTCAATTATCATATGAGCGTTGAGTCTAAGGTCCGAAATGTAAGGGGGACTTTGAGGATAATAGTCTATTAAGTAATTAACTCATTTAAAATTTTAAACTATTATAGAGTACTTTATTATGTTATTTACATTTAACACGACTCCGCAAGTGCATACAAAATTAGTTTCTGAGCCTTGTATTTGGACAGTTTTAATGTTTTAAATAGGTGGCGGTGAGTTTTCAACCTATGACCTTTTGTTACCTAGGCTCTATTACTATGTTAAGTTACCACATCATCTAAAAGTTTAAAATATTATATATGAGTTTATTATATTATTTATATTCAATATGGTCGAATGTACTAGAGTTATAATTGTTGACATTTGTACTAGATAGTTGTACTACACATTTGTACTTGTACATATTGTAAGATACATACAAAAACTCTCTAATAATATCTTTGTATTCTCTCATATCCATTCTATATTTCGACATGGTATCAGAGCTACCATTCTGGTAGCCTGTGCCACTGTTATCACATCACCTTCATCATCGTAGTTACCTTACTGTCCAGTCAGCCACTTTTTCTGTCTCGTTCTCTCTCTGCCACTTCAGCAAAAAAATAAAAAATAAAAAATTGATAGTTCCAATTTTGCTTAAATATTGGAAGTATGGAGGTCTCACAACCAATTTCTGTTCTCTTGGATGGAGTGAACTATGTTCCATGGGCTTAAGCCATGACTAGCTTTCTCAAGGGTCGGAAACTATGGAGGATTGTCACTGGTGATGTCAAAGAACCTGAGAAAAAGCCTAATGAAACTGATGAAGAGTATGCGGAATGCCTTGAAGACTGGGATAGTAGGAATCACTAAATCATCACTTGGCTTCGAAACACTTCAGTTTCTTCTATCCGTCTTCAATTTGGACGATTCGATACGGCTAAAGATGTTTGGGATTTTCTTGCAAAAAGATACACTACAGCAGATGGTGCTCATAAGTATCAACTTGCCATTACCTTGCACTGCATGCGTCAAGAAGCCGGTCAAACCATTAATAGTTTCTTGTCACAAATGTATTCAGTCTGGGATCAGCTTACAACCTCCGAATCTATTTGGGAATGTGAAAAAGATACTAGTAAGTTTGTCAACTGAAGAGATCGAGGACGTCTTGTCCAATTTCTCATGGCGTTACATGATGATTTCGAACCTGTTCGTGCATCTCTCTTTCATCGCAGTCCGTTTCCTACTCTTGAGCAACCAGTTCAAGAACTCATCTCTGAAGAAACTCGCTTCCACTCTCGCACATCCCAGACCTCTGATCTTGTGCATGTCACTTCTAACCACGGTTCGAAGAAGAATTCAGTTTCACAACCATCTTCTCAGCAGGAATGCAAGTACTGTCATTTACCTGGTCACATTCTCTTGTATTGCCTTACTCAGACATGTTCTTTCTGTAAGAAAACTGGCCCTGGTCACTATCAACATGAATGCTTTCAGAATACCAACAGAACCTCTTAGGGAAATCGACCAAAAGGTAGTTCTTTCAAGGCTCACAATCAATCAACTACTGTTATCACCATAGAGGACTCTCCTACTCTACTCCCTAATCAGTCTTCCACACCTATCTCAGTCACTGACCTTCAGGATATCCTTAAACAGGTTTTAGCATAGTCTAGTCACTCTTCCTCCACTGCTCTCTCTGTCACACCTGGGAAGTCTTACTAGTTTTTGTATTTTGCTTGTTGTGATCATAGGACCAGTGAGTGCCAGAGTTTGCAGCATAAAATTGTCAACTCTTCTGTTCCATCTATCTATACTGCTGATGGTACGTCTATGTCAGTTAGTCATATTGGATTTGTTGTTACGTCTCATGCTTCCTTTCCTGATACATATCTTGTGCCTAAGCTCACTCTTAGTCTTATTTCTATCAGTCAACTCTGTGACCTCGGTCTAACTGTCATTTTCTCTATGTTTGGTTGTGGTGTGTAGGACCCTCAGACAGGAAAGATTATTGGGATTGGCCGTAAAGTTGGGAGAATTTTTGAGCTTGTTAGCCTACATATTCCTTCTCAACTTCATACAGCTACGACTGTTACATCCTCATTTGACTCCTCATCCGTTCATCTATGCGATTCTAGACTAGGTCATGCCTCTTTAGGCAAGTTGCAAACTTTGGCATCTAGCGGGTCGTTAGAAAAAATCTCCATTGATCATTTTGATTGTTTATCCTGTCAACTTGGAAAACAACCTATTTTGTCTCTCAATAAAAGTGACTCTTTTTCTAGTGCATGTTTCAACCTAGTCCATTCTGATATTTGGGGACCATCACCCACACCTACCATGGGCAGATCTCGATATTTTGTTATTTTTATTGATGATTACTCTCGGTTTACTTGGATATATCTTATGCATCATAGATCTGATCTACCCCACATCTACTTTGAATTTACTGCTATGCTTTATACACACCTCAAAAAGCATATCAAAGTCCTTCGTGCTGATAATGCCATAGAGTATAAAGAGTCTACCATCTTTGATCTCTTTTGTAAGCATGTAACCATTTCACATCGCTCTTGTCCCTATACCTCTCAACAAAATGGGTGTGCTGAGCAAAAACATAGACACATCCTTGACACCACCCGTACTTTCCTCATCTCAGCCTTATGTCCTGAGCGCTTCTGGGGAGAAGCTACTCTCACTGCAGTCCACGTTATTAACTGTCTTCCTTCTTCGGTCATACATAACAATACCCTTTATGAACGCCTCTATGGTTGTCCACTACCTATGATTACCTTCGCATCTTTGGCTGTGCATGCTTTGTCTCACTTCCTCCTCATGAACGTACAAAACTTAAACCTCGAGCCCAATTGTGTTGTTTCTTAGGTTATGGGATTGAACATAAAGGATATGGGTGTTGGGACCCAATTTCTAAGCGTCTTCGGATTTCTCGTCATGTAATTTTCTGGGAAAATAAAATGTTCTCATCATTATCCCCCTTATCTCTTCCTCATGCTCAGTCTGTACCATTCTTCATATATTTATCTCTTCCTTTGTTTCCTGATGATGACAGTGACACAGACACAAGCACAGGTTCCTTGGGCATTCCTGACGCGGCTCTTCCTGAGGACTCTGCACTTACTAACAGGTCTGCACCTGATGACGAGTCTTCCCATTCACCTCTCCCATCTACCTCCAGTGAGTCGTCCCTTCGCCGATCTACACGAGTAAGAGCTATTCCTTCTCATCTTCTTGACTACCATTGTTTTTCCACTGTTCTTTCACTCCATGAGCCTCAAACTTACCGTGAGGCTAGTTCTAACCCTCTCTGGCAAC
Organism: Ehretia macrophylla; assembly: GCA_037974665.1. NCBI lineage: Eukaryota > Viridiplantae > Streptophyta > Magnoliopsida > Boraginales > Ehretiaceae > Ehretia > Ehretia macrophylla. Next base: position 74,509,179 of record CM075772.1, on the reverse strand, counting down.
AAACTATGACTGATGAATTGCAGGCCTTGGAACATAAACATACATGGGATTTGGTCGATCTTATTCCAAATAAAAATGTTATGGGATACAAATGGATGTACAAAATCAAAACTCGATCTGACGGGTCCATTGAACGGTACAAGGCTCGGTTGGTGGCTAAAGGTTTCACTCAGGAATATGGTATTGATTATGAGGAAACATTTGCTCATGTTGCTCGCCTTACCTCTATTCGGTCTCTTATTGTTATTGATGTAGTTAAACTGTGGAAGCTATTTCAGATGGATGTCAAAAATGTCTTTCTTAATGGTGATCTCAATGAAGAAGTATTTATGAAGCCTCCTCTAGGCTATTATCATCCTCCTCACAATGTGTGTCGGCTCCGTCGTGCTCTTTATGGCCTCAAGCAAGCTCCTCATGCTTGATTTTCTAAGTTTAGTTCTGTTATCACTAAATTTGGTTTTACTTCAAGTGCTCATGACTCTGCATTCTTTATTCGTTGGTCTAGCTCTGGTATGATTCAGTTGACTTTTTATGTGGATAATATGATTATTACTGGGGATGACTTGTCTAGTATCTCTGATCTTAAGCTGTTTTTGGGTCAGCATTTTGAAATGAAAGACCTTGGTAATCTTACTTATTTTCTAGGGATATAGGTGTCTTCAGATTCTACTGGATATTATCTTTTTCAAGCCAAGTAATTCTCTGATCTCCTAGCTCGCGCTAGTCTCACTAATGCAAAAACTGCTTCCACACCTCTTGATACAAATATTCGTCTTACTCTTATGGATGGGAGCCCTCTTTCAGATGCATCCTTGTATTGACAACCTATTGGCAGTCTTATTTATCTCACTATTACTCGACCTAACATTGCTTATGCTGTTCACCTGGTTAGCCAGTTTATGTTTGCTCCTTGTACTACTCACTATGCAGTTGTCCTCCGAATTCTTCGTTATATCAAGGGCACTCTATTTCATGGTCTTTTTTTCTCTTCCAACACATCCTTGGTTCTTCGTGGCTACTCTGATGCAGATTGGGTCGATAACCCTACAGATCGTCGCTTTGTGACTGGATATTGCTTTTTCCTTGGTGACTCTTTTATTTCTTTGCGTAATAATAAACAGACTGTTGTTGTTCGCTCTAGTACCGAAGCAGAATATCATGCTTTTGCTGATGCCACTTAGGAGGCCATATGGCATTGTTGGCTTCTCACTTATATGGGTGCCCCTCAATCTCTTGGCACCACTATCTAATGTGATAACCAGAGTGCTATCCAGATTGCTCATAATGATGTTTTTCATGAACGCACTCGTCATATTGAGTGTGATTGGCACTTCATCTGTCAACACGTTGCACTTGGCACTCTTAAACTTCAGTACATCTCATCAGCTGCTCAGCTTGTTGATATTTTCACTAAAGTGCATCCCCCAGGCCGTCTTCAGGATATGGTCTCCAACCTCAAGCTCGTGTCCTTTACACCACCTTGAGTTTGAGATGGGTGTTGACATTTGTACTAGATAGTCGTACTACATATTTGTACTACATAGTTGTACTACACATTTGTACTATATAGTTGTACTACACATTTGTACTACATAGCTGTACTACACATTAGATTGTAAGCACCCTTATACCTATATAAAGGCAAGCTTGTACATATTGTATGACACACAAAAAACTCTCTAATAATATCCTTGTATTCTCTCATGTCCCTTCTATATTTCGACAATAATGACGATTTATCCCATAAGCTTGGGCGCTTGGCATAGTAGAGAACAATAGAGGCCAGTTGAGTAATGGGTTCTTGGTGGTTGCAAAAGCTGCAACACTAGTGAGAAAGTAATTGATGAACTCAAATCAGAGGTAACAAAAAATGATGAGAATAACTCGTTAATCAGATTACCTGTTAAGCAAAACAAATAAAATGTAATAATAATCAATGAAATGGCAGACATTCTCAATTAGATATGTAAAAGAAAAATTATGTTTCTGCTAGCTACTAAAAGCATGATTAAGAATTATGAGGTTCAGTTCTAAAACTCAATTGGTAGGAGAAGTAGTAATCTTGAATTTATATTTTGTTAAGATAAATGAAATTATTTTTTAACTCATATCCTCACATGTGTCCCGGTTTTCAATGTGAGAGAATTATTCTTTAACTCTCCTCCTCACATGTGGATAGAAAAGACTAGACCAAAGGTCCATCTTTATTATCATATTAAAAATCATAGGATTCTATTTTAAAACTAACCCCATAATTCTCAACAACTATGATTATTTCCAAATTATCTAATTCATATAGGAAATATTGTATCTCAACCCTCTTTAGTAGAGGAAGCATCATCTCTTGCTTTAGTCTTGCTGAGGCTGTTTTGTCCTAACAAGAGTCGGGTTGCTGGCTTGAACAACAATCTTGGTCCCTACAGTATGGGAAACTTGTGTCATTACTGGTAGTAATGTTTTCCCTAATGATTCCGTCAACCAGTTCAGCTCAAAACACGAATGATTAAGAGAGATACTGTGATGAGGAAATGGTTTGTTCCTTGTACATTTTCAACATTAACTTCCTGAAGTTCTTATACATACAAAAAGGCAAACACAATTACCAAAATAATTTAGTACATATATTGAGACGTATCACAATACTATAAAATTTGTAGTACTCTAGGGATTTTGCATACAGCGAGTTCCTTGTGATGAAAAACATCACATGAATAGTTTACATTTCTAAGTGTAAGTGTAAAATTAATCAGGAAGAATGGGTTCAACAGAGTTTCATATTGCCCTTCTTCAAGTTTGCCTATCAAAATCCACAAGTATATAACAATTTGAAGGGTTTTGCAATATGCTTTTGATTTATGGTTGAACTTTTCATCTTTTGTAACTCCTACTAGCCCAAAGATGAGTTTAAAATATTTTTCCGGTAGTGATTAAGTAATTTTTAAGACCATACTTAATGAGAGTATGGAATCTATATTGGAGAAAATAATTTTGCAAACTAAAAATGTAGAGAGGTTTTAAAACATTTTGTGAGGTTTATGGGCAGATGTCAATTTAAAGAGTAAATTTGCCCTGTACCATTTTTTTGCAAATAGTGCAATGATTGATCCAAAAGATAAGATTAGAATATATGAAGCGTGAACATTTAAACAGTCACTCGCGAAAATTATGAAGCACTTTAAAATCGGTGGTTCAGTATTGATATTAAAATCATTTAGTACTGGTTCATTGTAGTTGGTCGGATGACCTTCCTTTTATACTGGTTTATTTTTAATGATATTTATTTATCTGGCTTAGCCAAAATAAAAAAAATATAAAAAAATCATTTAGTATGAATTTAACGCATTCTAGTTTAGTCATAGTGTAATTAGCGTAACTACAATATGAATCTATCATCAATCTTGACTACCAAACTTTTTTCACCTTTGCCTTGCGAAATGATAAAGGGTTACTTGAATTTTTTTTGATTGTGAAACATGAAGCATCTAAGTATAAGAAATCTCGCCCCTTATTACATTACAGTGACGGCACATCTTTTTCTTAGAGTTAGGCCTTTAATTAGAATATTCCTACTGCCTAGTCTAGGTGAAGTGGTCGTTAGTAACTTGTGAACAAAGAATATTCCAAGTTCAAACTTGTGCATTAATTCTTATCACAAATATTTTTTGATTCTTGACTTATTTGGAGCAAATATTGAGACATATCGCTGTATCACAAGATTTATAACTTTAGTATAAAACCAATCTAATATTGTCTAAAATGAGTTATTCATCATCAATTAAAAAAGAAAAAGTTCTAGAAATCTTAAATCACACCAAAAGCTATATAGCAGGGAGCTTAATAACAAGGATGGAACACTAGATATACTGGCCTGCCATATAAAAGGTAACTTGTATCTTTAATTGATTGCAATTACTGTTAGCCTTAGTCTGACTAGAAGGCAAATAAAAATCGTAGTTGACTGGGTCGCGAAAAAGTTAGATACAACAAATTAATTGTTGACTGATTTAGTAATATTTGGACGCAATTTTCTTCAATTTTGTACCACGATCTCTCACCTAGTGGAATTCGTTAATTGTTTGATAACAATGAAATGCCCTATTTACGACAAGAAATTAAAAAAAAAAAAAAAAAAGAACTCTGTCTTCTAATATGGATATAACGATGTATTGTAAGCACTTCGTTCAAATTAATACTGAACGCACCGATTTTAAATTAATCTACTGAATAACTTTAGCCTAAATGATAAAATACCGATAAAAAAAATGGTGGCAGTCCAAAACCACAAAGAGTTAAATCGTGACAATTAAATATACTCATAAGAGATGATAAAATACTGATAAAAAAAAAGTAATATCTATCATTTCTTTATTTATTATCTAAAAGAATAAAATGGCAACCGAGAGAATAAGACCACTTAGACCAGATAGGAAAGGGCTTATATTAATTTTCCTAAATGAAAAAGGAAAAACGGCTATTTCGTGGAACTGAATAAAAAATTTATTTATGTCACATACAAGAGTTACCAAAATGCTCTTCAAATCGCTTTTTTTTCACATCTTTACATCCAAAGGTTCATTTGTTTAAGTTCGAATTTTCCATTACTCAACTTTTATTTTTCTTGTTAAGTAGTAATAATTCAATTTGCAATCTCTCTTGTTTATTTTTCCTGCTTTCGAATTCTTTACGATAACCCAATTTCCTCTAAATGACCCTCAAGTAGCCATTCGTGTAGTTAAAGGGAAATTTTTTTTTGACTGTCGTTTAATTTTATACACTATTATTGATCGTATAACGACACGATCACGTATAACACAGACATACTAAACGGATAAGTGAGATAACTGGAATGATAATAGAATCGCGTTTTAAGGTCTTGGACTAACAATATCCTTAGTTTTTTATGTTTCAGATCAAGTTATTTTTAATAGAAAATATGGATATTAATCTAATTATTTTTTAGTATATATACTCTTTAATTAGATTAAATTACTTTAGGGGCCATTAACTATTTAGCAATCCTATTATAACCATTAAATTATTTGTAGTTCAAAACTAACCCAATCAACCCATTCAGTTAGCCCCATCAAAAAGATATACTAAGAGAACAATTTTTCATGTGTATCTCACCTGTCCTGGTGAGTGCATGTATAACTTGAAAAATGGATAGTCCATTTTGATTAATTAGTGGCATAATTAAAATAAAAATTAATTTGATGATTAAAACAAGACTGTAAGACTATTTAATATCCCCTGAAATAATCTATCCCTCCAATATATGAGTGAGACTATGCAACTTTAACTGACTGAACCTTTTAATTATATGATTCACTCGGTCTGTATGTGTTGTTGTATAGATTCTCTCTGGTCTCAAGAACCATAAAACATTCCCTTCCCTTGAACCATAAAGGAGTGGATTAAAATATAAGTGATTAAACGGACAAACAAAATAAATTGTAAATATAAGTGGTTAAAGGAGTGGATCAAAACAAATAAGTGGTGGAAAATTTTGAGATTTGTAAAGGAAAGAGTTCTATAGTATATAAAATAAAAGTCAATAATTTGAAAACGATAGAATGCCATTTTCCCCATCAGTTTTAGTCTAAATTTCAAACTCCCATATGAGGTTTTAGTTTTACCGATATTTCCTCGACATCAAACTTTGTCAAACAAAGCCTTATGTTGAAAGGCATTTTCATCTTTTTATATTTCAAAACAAAGGTAAAAGAAAAAGAAAAAATAATAGACAAAATAATTTGATAAAAAATCATTCAATAGAAATGTCTATATTCAAATAGAAAATCATAAAAAAAATTAATTTAAAAAATCAAAAAGATAAAAAATAGTTTATTCTACAATATTTGTGTTATGCGCGAGATTAAACAAAAAATATTTACTTTAAAATTTATCCTTTTCTTTTATACCTATATACATCTAAGATTAAATCTGATATTTTTTTACTAACTCAATTGCCATAGTTCCGCTACATCACAAGGAGCATTTATCAGGTATAGACATTCTAAACAATCATTTAGTTTGGTTCATTATAATTTCTTTGCAATGAGCTAACCTTATAAAAACATAAATAAATAAATAAATAAAACAACTTATTGTGCAAAAAATCACGTTACATGTGAGATTAGAAAAAAAATTATATTCACTTTTAAAATCTATTTTTTTATACATATATATACATCTCAAATTGAATCCGATCTTTTTTTTTTCTAACCCAACATAAAACTTTTTTGCAACGAGCTAAAGTTTTAAAGATATAAAAGAATAATTAAAGGCAATCAAATAGAATTAAATAACTCAATAAAAAATAAAAGACCAAAAGATCATTTAATTTTAAGGTTTTGTTTAATAGAATTTGATATTATGAGTCTGGAGAAAACTAAAATCTCGTGGGAGAGTTTGGGATTTAGATAAAAATTCATGGGAAAAAATGGCCTTCTCTGATTTGAAAACCGATAACATTAATAGTGCCAATAAGATGACAGCCCACATAATTAATTACAACCCATGTCGCTTGGACGATAGAATAGGGCTTATACAAAATTTCCTAAATGAACAACAACAACGGCTATTTCGTGGAACTGAACTAACAATTTAATTACTTCACATACAAGGGTTGCCAAAACGCTCTTCAAATTAGAAAAACAGGATTTTATTTCCAAACTCAAACAACAGATAAATATTTCCCTAGGACTGAGTCGCTAATCCTTGACATACAAGGATTACCCAACCGCTTTCATTACTACAAACAACATTAAATAACAGTACAATAGAGGCAAGACTCAAGAGGCAGCATCTTTTTGTTTGAGGAAAAACCATCGTATTCGCTAATTCTTAACCATTCTTTTTCTTGTTTCGTTCTTCGTAAGCAATTCAGTTTTCTTCTCAATTTCAGTATCGAAGTTCCAGTGTTGTGCTATGGAGAGAAAGGGTATAACACTCGAAACCATATTTCGAGCTAAGTACAATCTTGCGCAAGAAGTTGATATATTTGCGTTGATTCAAGAAGCCATCATGGTGGCTTCTTGGGAAAAGCCAGAGGAGTTTTTGATCGGAAGGTCGAATCTCGCTGAAATACTCTTCAGGAAGCCGAGAGAGCCTTATAGCTTTGAGAGTGTCGCCGAAGACATGGGCTCCGATGATGAATCTGGTGAAAAGGATTCAACAAAAATGGGCCTAGCGACTATCGGGGATGCGATAGCAAGTAAAGACAAAATATGCGCAGCCGAAAAGCATCACTCATGTTCTGATGATAATGTTAACAAGAAGGGAAGGCATATCATCAGGTTGAAGAAGAGGCGCAAGGAAGTTCTAAGCGATGTAGAGAAGGAACTAGATCAAGATATGGTACAGGCAAAGTTTGAAGCAAGTGATATAAAGAAGAAACTTGATCAAAACATGGTGCAGGCAAAGTTTGAAACAAGTGTAAATAAGCTCAAATCAAGGTATCGACAAGTTCAAGAAAACAAAAGGAAGATACAAGTGCTTGATGTGAAGGATCTTCCTCCACCAAAATCAAGATGCAACAATATCCCACGCCCAACCCCATGCCCCAAGTTTAGCAGGCAACAGTCTTTTAGAAAGCCGCTTTGTGCCTAGATTTAGGTTTTGATGTTCTGTGTTAGGCGTCATTCTAATTTTTGAACATGTAATTAAATAGATTGTAATTGGCGATTTCATTGTAAGTAAGAGCTAAGAACTACGTGCCCGCCGATCCCAGTCGGGTTAGAGCAGGTTTTCTATTAATAAAAATTATTCGCTTGAATCTTGAAAAAGAAAAGTCTCTGGCTTTAATCTTTATTTTATGTGCAGTCCGTGATGAATGAATTTTTCCCAGTAAGATGTAAGATCTTAACTCAATCAGTAGTTAAATATTTGTAGAGTATAGGCTTCACACTACATCAACTTTAGTTTAGACTCTTGGGATGTGGAAGATATTATTTTATCGTAGAGAAAAAATAAGAAGAAAAATAATATGGAGACTCTAAATGAAATCTTATTAGCCGCAGGACTTGGGTTAATTTTTAAAAGAAAATTTTGAAGCTTTTTACAAGTTCAAGAAATTTAAAGCTCTTGCTGAAAAATAAAGTGGTTGAGAGATCAAAGTCTTGATATTTGATAGAGGTGGAGAATTTACATTAAGAGAATTCAACAATTTTTGTGAAGAGAATGACATTCGACACCCTTTGATAGCTCCTCGATCACCTCAACAGAATGGAGTTGCTGAGAGGAAAAATAGAGTGGTTTTAGAGATGATTCGAAGCATGTTGAAGTCTAAAGGAATGCATAAAGAATTTTGGGCTGAAGTAGTTGATTGTGCAGTCTATCTGTTGAATCGTTGTGTTATAAAAAGTCTCTTTGACAAGACACCATTAAAAGCATGGAGTGGAAGAAAGACAACTATCAAGCACTTAAGGGTTTTTGGAAGTATTGCTTATGCTCATGTTCCTAATCAAAATCGAATCAAGCTTGATGACAAAAGCCAAAAGCTAGTCTTCATTGTGTATGAAAAGAGTTCCAAAGCGTACAAGATCTTCAATCCTACTGATGGAAGAATTATTGTAAGTAGAGGTGTGCAGGTTGATGATGAAGTTGAATGGGACTAGAATGTCAAAGAGCAAAAACAATACAAATTTTTACCCAAACAAGAGCAAGAAGAAGAAGTCAATGAAGATTCTATTTCTCCAACTCCAACTCAAGCTCCATCTCCATATCAAGCTCCAACTTCATCTCGAGGAAACATAACTATCACAACTTCAAGTTTGCATGAAAAGACCCCTCGTTTCAGAAGCTTGAATGAAATTTATGAGGTAACTCGCAATTTAAATGATGAACTGACTTTCTTTTTGTCTACTTGCTGACTGCGAGCCAATAAGCTTTAAGGAAGCTAATGAGAGTGAAAGATCGAGACAAGCCATGGATGAAGAAATCAAGATAATAAAGAAAAATGACACTTGAGAGCTTAGAACTTTACCCAAAGGCCACAAAGCCATTGGAGTAAAGTGGGTTTACAAGATGAAAAAAATTGCTAAAGGTGAAGTTGAAAGGTACAAGGCAAGACTAGTTGCAAAAGGCTATAGTCAACGAGCTGGCACTGACTATAATGAGGTATTTGCTCATGTTGCATGCTTGGAAACTATAAGATTTATCATATCTATAGCAGCCTAACACAGATGGAAGATTTATCAATTGGATGTTAAATCTGCATTTCTGAATGATTTTCTTGATGAAGAGGTATATATTCAACAACCATTAGGCTATATGGAGAAAGGGTGTGAAAATAAAGTTTTAAAGTCGAAGAAAACTCTCTATGGCCTAAAACAAGCTCCAAGAGCTTGGTATAGTTGAATTGATGAATACTTCCATCATAATAATTTTTTCAAGTGTTCGCATGAGCATACTCTCTACACCAAATATGAGAAATGAGACGTGTTGATTGTTTGTTTGTATGTAGATGACTTAATTTTCACTAGCAACAATACAAGCTTATTTGAAGATTTCAAAGGACAAAAAATATATATATATAAAACAAAAAAATAAAAAATAAAAAATAAAAAAATTGAAGATCTGCCATGATATCAATGTTGAAGGAGGACCTGAGATTTGCTATGATCTGGCCAGATGAAGCTGAAAGCTTTTATCTCGTGCTTTAAGCTTAGAGGAGGATGGTGCAACCTAGTGGACCAAAAGTTTGACTGGGTTGACTAGGCTTTGACTGAGTATTGACTTTGTTGACCAAAGGTGTTTCCAAGATTTTTGGGTGTCCAAAATCCAATTGAAGTCGAATTAGAAAAATTCCATGTGCGTAGCTGGGTTCTTGAATTTAGAAGATGTTGATCAAGGGTTTGAAGCTTGGTATTTCTTACCAAGGGAGGAATTTGTTGAATATGGCTCAAATCCCAAGCAGAGTCAAATACTGAACACAACTAGAGGTTTGATAAGATTTGAAATACTATGGAAGATAGGAATCCTAATCATAATAGGACTAGAATTAGTCTATTATAAATAGGACTATCTGGGTTGAGTTTAGTTATCACACATCACAAGGTGGGTTTACCATATTAGATTAGGCTAGAATTATGTGTTATACGCCTCTAAGTAGGTGTATAAGAGTCATTGTTACAGTAATTCTTATTAATAATAAAGAATAAAGGTCTGTGGATGTAGGCTAGGTCGAACCACGTTAAAATAATGTTGTGTTCTCCAACGTATCTATGTACACGATCGTTTTAACATAGACTGTGTATCACTAATTTATCAATTTTTTGGAAAAGATTAATAATAAAGTATAGGTTTCACACATTGTGATATGAACCGGTGGTTGCTGGCAGAGGCTGCTTTGGCGCTTGGCATAGTAGAGAAAACAATAGAGGCTGGTAGAGCAATGGGTTCTTGGTGGCTGCAAAACAATGGGTTCTCTATGAGATTTTAGTTTTGCCCAAATTTCCCCATAACATCAAAATCTATCAAATAAGAGTAAACGACATCTTGGTCTTTATTTTTTTATTGAGCTATTTAATTCTATTTTATGGCTTTTAATTTTTTTTTATGTCTTTAAAACGTTAGCTCGTTGCAAAAAAGTTATATGTTGATTTAGGCAAAAAATCTGATTCAATTTGATATGTATATATATGTATGTATGCATGTATGTATAGAAAAAGAAAAACATTTTAAAAGTGAATCTATTTTTTTTCAAATCTCGCGCATAACTTGATTTCTGCACAATAAGATATATATATATATATATATATATATATATATATATATATATATATATATATATATATATATATATATATTTATATTTTTATAAGATTAGCTCATTACAAATAAGTTATAATAAACCAAGCCAATGATTGTTTAGAATGGGAATTCCTCACAAGTGCTCCTTGTGTTGCAGTGAAACCATAACAATTGAGTTAAAAAAATATTAGAGTTGGGGTCGTTGTGTGATTTTGTTAGTTTTTATAGTGTTATGCTTTTAGAATGCTTATTGTTGCTTATTATGCTTGTTAAAGTTGATTATGATTGAAATGTATATCAACAGTTGCTATTGCATGAGAGAGTAACCTACTTTGTTATTATCTCACGTGTGCCTCTATCGCTCGATTGTTGCATTATTTACTGTATTGCATTCATAGAGTCAAGCGCAGGTGTGATGAGTCTCTTTGGGTGGCCTCGGGTTGCCAGGGTTAGTTGCTATAGCTCCATGTCCTATTCTCTTTCTTGCTTGGGTTGCCTCCCAGAGAGATTTGGGTCGTAGTATTGATTCGATACTTCTGGGGTATTCCAAACTGAAGTTATAAAGTAGTTGGGCCGGCGCGTCGTCATCGAAATCGTGATTGAAGTTGCTCGTGGAAAGTGAATTGTATCCTTTAATTGAATGGTTATAGCCTTAATGCTTGTCTTGATTTATTGTTGGCTTAGCTTGTATTTCTATATGTTAATTGATGGATCTACTTGACTACTTGCATTGCATTCTTCCTTCACCTCTGTCCTTGAGACCAATTAACCCTCGCTGAGCAATAGTTTTTGTTCATCCCTTTCTATACTATATTTTACAGGAGTAGTTGAGGCTATTCCTATTGAGGTGATAGAGGAGGAGGAGGAACAAATGGAGGTGTTTCCTTGATAGCACTTTCTTTGCTTAGCTGGTGGTTGGTTGCCAGACTTTTATGCAGGCCATGCTTGATGTGTATATTGCTTGGTTGTCGCTCTATTTTGAGGCTTGTAGCCTTGTATGTAGTTTCTATTTTAAGGCCTCCATGACCTTATGTTACAAAAGTTGAAAGGTTGTAAAGTTGTAAAGATGTACACACGTGACTAATAAAGAACTGCATGCTAATGGTTTAACTGCTTAGTAGCATGAGTACTTGTGTAGTATGCATGACATTTTGGGTTGCAAAGTTAGTTAATGAGAAGTTGTATGTTTTTAAAAGATAGTTGACTTGTTCAAATGGTTATTGTGTTTTCCGCGTATATTCCATTGAATGTAGGGTTTTTGGATCGTCCACAGTACAGAGGAGACTCCGTCCGTGTGTCAGGTCCGGACTTGGCCTTTTGCAGGGTCAGGTCGGGGCATGACATCTTTGGTGGTATCAGAGCATGATAGTATTGCATGAGTCGGGATAAGTTTCTCAGTCTGTGGGGTAAAAGTCTAAAATGATAACGTGTTATTGTGTGATTGTTAAGTAAAAAGTGTTATAGTATGATTATGTGAACTTGGAGTCTTTATGTGTTTAAGTGAACTAGTTTGACATGTCAATCTCGTGTTATATGAATTGTATGATAGGATATTTGATTGTTATTGAATTGAGTGTTATCTAATCTTATGGGTTATATTTATGTCTATAAACTGCTTTTATATGTTGCCAGCTGCTGTAAGTTGTTACTATGCCTTCACGTCATAGTACTCGAGCTCAAGAGGTAGAGGCTGAGGCTGAGGCTGAGGCTGAGGCTGAGGCAACAGAACAGGGTTATCAACCGATGCCTGAGCAGTTTATGGCTACTATGACCGTTGCAGTTGATCGGATTACTCAAGTACTGCATGAACAGAGGCATGAAAGGAATAATAATCCCCAGGGAAATCAAGCTAATCCTGGTGGACAGGGGTATAGGGCTGAGAACAATCAGTTGGAGAGATTCCTTAGGCACGAGCCGGGTAAGTTCTTCGGAGAGCCGGATGACGAGGCAGCCGAGAAATGGCTTAACCGTGTTGAGAAGATTTACGCTGCTTTGAGATACACTGACAAGGCAAAGATAGCATATGCAGCATTCCTGTTTGAGGGCGACGCGGAATAGTGTTGGAATACTGTTAGGTTGAGGTGGGACTGTGAGGATGTTCAGGATTTGTGGGATGATTTCGCGAGTGAGTTTTGGGACAAGTATATTCCTGAGATGGCTAGGGAATGGCGGGAAGAGGAATTTGTGAGCCTGAGGCAGGGGAACATGACTGTCGCACAGTATGAGGCTAGATTTGTCAGCTTGTCGAGGTATATGCCTGAGTTGGTGCAGCCGGCTAGGAGGATGATTAACAGGTTTGTTCGTGGGCTGAGAATGGATATACAGCTGCATTTGATTGGGCAAACTTATGCTACTTATCCTGAGGCATTCCAAGCAGCCTCGAAGTTTGAGAAACGGAAGTCAGAGATGATAGCTGAGAGTAGCCAACCGAGTAAGAAATAGTACTTAGGCCAGAGCAGCTAGAGTCAGCAGATGGAGTATCATACTTTTGTTCAGATTCCTCAGCAGCGTCCGTATCAGCCTCAGTATCAAATTCAGGGGAGACCAGCTATGACTAGACCCCAGCAGGGAGGTACAGTTCCTACCACTGCCAGAGCCCCCGCACCTATGGGATACAATGCTGTAAGACAAAATCTGCAGTGTAACTTTTGTAATCGATTAGGGCATATTGAAGCTAATTGCTGGAGGAAGAGTGGTAAGTGCACTGGTTGTAGGAGCGATCAACATAGGGTGAAAGATTGCCCTAAGTTTAAGAATGTTCAGGGCCGTACTAGAGGCCAGGGTATACAGAACAGGGTTGCAGGTGCAGGTCCAGCACAGAGGGTTCAGGCTAGGGCCTATGTTCTTGATGCGGAGGAGTTACCCGATACTACATCAATAGTGGAAGGTACATTTCTTCTCAATACTCAGCCAGTTAAAGTTTTGATTGATCTCGGAGCTACGCATTCATTTATAACTCCTGCATGTGCACGATCTGTGAATGTTAGCATTGATAAACTGCCACATAAAGTTGAAGTTAGTACGCCTTTGGGCGCGAAATTTGTTACTGAGTCTATTTGCAAATCTTGTGATATATGCATTGAGGACCATAATTGTCTTGCTAATTTAATCATATTGTCCTTTCGTGACTTTGAAATCATATTGGGAATGGACTGGTTGGGGAAATACTATGCACAGTTAGACTGTAGAACAAAAATTGTTTATCTTCAGATTCCTGACCTACCAGTGCTTGAGATTGTTGGGAATCGTAGGGCTGCCAGAACACCTCTTTTATCATCAATTAAGGCTTCCAAGTTGTTGAATAAAGGTTGTGAAGCTTACCTAACTTATCTAATCAATCAACCTACTGATAAGGTGAATTTGAATGAGGTTCCAATTGTTAAAGACTTCCCTGGTGTATTTCCCGAGGAATTGCCGGGTTTACCACTGGATAGGGAGATTGAGTTTGTGATTGATCTTATGCTGGGCACTGCGCCAATTTCTAGAAGCCCTTATAGAATGGCACCGGTCCAACTTCAGGAATTGAAAATTCAGCTTCAGAACTTGCTTGAGAAAGGGTTTATACAACCTAGTCCTTCATCGTGGGGTGCGCCTGTGTTGTTTGTGAAGAAGAAAGACGGCACGCTACGGTTATGCATTGACTACAGGGGACTTAATCAAGTTACGATTAAGAATAAATACCCCTTGGGGCAAGGTTACTATCAACTTAGGATTCGGAGTGATGATATACCTAAAACAACATTCAGGACTAGATATGGTCACTACGAATTTGTTGTATTACCATTTGGGTTGACGAATGCACCAGCCGCATTCATGGACTTAATGCTGAGGGTCTTTCGACCTTATCTTGATCGATTTGTCATAATCTTTATTGATGATATTCTGGTGTATTCTAAGGATGAGGCTGAACATGAACAACATTTGAAGATTATGCTACAGACTTTGCAAAGAAACAAGCTTTTTGCTAAATTTACCAAGTGCGAATTCTGGTTGAATCAAATATCTTTTCTGGGTCATATCATTTCACATCAAGGAGTTTCAGTAGACCCAACTAAGATTGAAGTTGTTTCATCTTAGAAACGACCTGAAATGGTGTCTGAGATCCGTAGCTTTCTGGGGTTAGCAGGTTACTATCGGAGGTTTGTCAAAGACTTTTCCAAAATTTCTGGGCCTTTAAACCAGTTGACTCAAAAGAAAATTGGCTATAACTGGGATGCTAGATGTGAATCTAGTTTCCAAGAACTGAAGAAGAGACTAACTACAGCTCCTATACTAGCTTTACCTGAAGGTACAGAAAACTTTGTTGTCTATAGTGATGCATCTAAAGAGGGATTGGGCTGTGTTTTAATGCAGAATGGTAAGGTGATTGCCTATGCTTCTAAAAGTTGAAACCATATGAAGTCAATTACCCTACACATGATCTTGAGTTAGCTGCAGTTGTGTTTGCTTTAAAGAAGTGGCGTAATTACTTGTGGGGTAGTAGATTTGAAATTTTTACTAACCACAAGAGTCTCAAATATTTATTTTCACAAAAGGATTTGAATATGAGGCATCGGAGATGGCTAGAGCTATTAAGTGGCTATAATTGCTCTATAAACTACGTGCCAGGTAAGGCCAATGTTGTTGCAGATGCTTTGAGCCGAAAGGCAACTGTTGCAAGTCTAATTATCAAGGATTGGGAGACTTTGGAGGAAATTTGTTCGTGGAAGCCAGAAGCTACTGAAACTGGGATTCGGTTTACTAGTTTGCAAATTCAATCAGGATTATTAACACAAATAAGAGAGGCTCAGAAGACTAATCCTCAAATCTTAAAAATCCAAGAAAAAACAAAAAGGGGAGAGTCGGAGTTTAAATTACATGCAAATGGTATCTTCAGATACAGGGACAGGGTATGTGTTCCTGGTGATCCGACTTTGAAGAATGAGATTCTGTCCAAGGCACATAATTCAAGATATACAATTCACCCGGGCAGTACTAAAATGTACAGGGATCTAAAACAACACTTCTAGTGGAACAATATGAAGATAGAGATTGCTGGATATGTATCCAGGTGTTTGACTTGCCAGAGGGTTAAAGCTGAGCATCAAAGGCCAGCCGGGGTTCTGCAACCGTTGTCGATTCTGCAATGGAAATGGGTCCATATAACAATGGACCTTGTGACTGATTTTCCGAGATCTCCGAGAAGATGTGATTCTATTTGGGTTATTGTGGACCTATTGACTAAGGTTTCACATTTTATTCCCGTGAACAAACAGGATAGCCTTGATAAACTAGCCGAGCTCTATGTTGCTAATATTCTGAGACTTCATGGTATGCCAGTGAGTATAGTGTTAGATAGAGATCCTAGATTTAGATCTCGTTTTTGGCAGAAGTTGCAAGAGGCCATAGGAACTAAATTGAACTTCAGTACTGCATACCATCCACAAACTGATGGCCAGTTTGAGAGAACTATCAGGATCTTGGAAGACATGCTTTGGGCATGTGTGTAACACCCCGAACCCAACCCCACGCTAAGTCAGGCTCGGACCCGTCACTCGGACAGAGTCTCCTCTGTACCAAGGACAAACTGATACCTGTAAACATTCATTCAAGACATCTGAACTAAAAGCAACAACTTATCCACAATAACTCCCAAGCCAAAACACAATAACAAGGCCATCCGAGCCTTGGAGCAACAATATTCTACTAAAGCACACAAGCATGCGAGATAAGTTGGTTTTAGTCATAAGTAGTTAAATGCAATAAACTTCTAAGTTCCATATGAAGATTTACAAACACTCCAAGCATGCAAGAGAAAAATAAAGTCTAGAATTCATTATTACAATCCAACAACTTTCTTAAACTCTTAGTACACATCTACTAGACATATATATACAAGACTCTAAGGTCTCAAAATACATTAATAACAAGAACTCCACGTAAGAAGCACATAAAATCCACCTCAGCACACAAGATCACTGATTCTGATCTACTTGAACTTCTTCGTCATCTTCTACTTCTAATAGGTGGGGATTCACCTCAGCTTCTCCTGAAACATTTCAATGAGGAGTGAGCAACAAAGTTGCCCAGCGAGGGAGGTGATGCAGCATGCCAACGTGCAATATGATATGCAACACAAGTACACATATACAAGCCACATAAACCATCAAGACAATAAATCAAACTATTAATCACTTTAAAAAGGATACGGTTCCACTTCCAAGTCTTCATCCACGAGCCACGATCCACGAGTATCACGAACATGCCGGCAAACCCAAAACACCACAATTGGGATACTCCGGATGTATCCCGATCCTACGACCCTTTCTCCCGAGGTAGGTCCATGCCCAGCAGGTGAACCACACCTCTGGGGTAGTGGAGTATGCCTCAGCGAGAAGGGAATAGGCACCATGGTAGTCGAGGGAGCACGACAAGCCCGATGCCGCCCGTGTTTCTCGACGCTACCATGTCCGATAAAGGTTGCGCAACCTAATACAAGTCACAAGCAATCAATAATATCACATAACACGTAAGAGGGACGACAAAGTAGGCCGCCCTCATATATATGCACGATAAAAGTTCATAAATGCAAGATATTAACTAATAGATGCCAAAAGAAAACAATCAACACAATTAATTCCAATAATCTACTCAAATAACTTAAATACATCCTAAATATTCAATGCAAAGCATTACTAACACACAACAAGGCCCAATTGCAACTAAAAGGCTAAAAAAAACTACTTTTCCCCTTTCTTTAACCGAGCTTTCTTTCTCCTAAGCATGGTTCGAGATTCCCAATCATACCCTAGTCTTTCTATATTCCTAATTAAGCTCAAAGGTACCCCTTAAAGTCACTAAAACTCATTTTTGAAGCAAAAGTTCGGGAAGGCCTCGAACGGGTTTGAACTATAGCCATACTAACCGACTCCCAATTCCGCGAAACGAAAGCACCAAAGGTGCTTTCTTAGCTCAAGGATACCCAAATCGATGCCCAAATTTGCCCGGATTGCCTAACGTGCAAAACCCCCTTTTTAAAGTAAGCGATTTATGCACTAAAGTTCAAATTCGGGTGATTCAACCTAACGTGGCTTTTCAATTACCTTCCCTAGGGTCTAGAGCACCTAATTGAGGCATCAATTCAATCCAATTATCAAATTTTCTCAAAACCCTAGTTTTAGGCACTATTCATCACCTCTTTGATCAATCTCAACATTCAACCATTAAATTTGTTATCACACCACAAAAGTTAGCTCTAGAGACTTTAAATAACTCATAGGAAGCATTCATAACAAGATATATAGCTATAATTGACAATTCAATAAAATTGAACATATGCATATAAACTTTAAACTCAAGAAATAAGACTCCCTCACAATTTTGAAGATGTAGAAGCTTTGTTGAAGGTCCTAAGTTGCTCCAAAATCCTCCCAAGATCAATCTAAGAGCTCAAGTGCATGGATGTTGAAGCAAAAATCTCTCTTTTCCTCTCTTGAAGTGGACGGCCAAATGGGGGACAAGGAGGGAATTTTTGCAATTGTTTTTATGAGCTAATATGTTATGAGTTGTTTTTGCTTATTTCTTATAAGTTTATATGTTAATAATTAGGTCAAATTTCATTAAAAACTTAGTCAAACTAGGCCAAAATGCAATTCAATTATTTTTAGTTGCAAATGTTACTATTCTTACGTAACACTATTCAAAGCTCACGGAAAAAAATATTTTTCAAACGCATACTCCTAAGCTCGAAAGTTCAAAACGAAAATTTCTTGGTTCCTTTTAAATGTCGAGTGACCTAGGAAAAATTTAAAATCAAGCTTTCGAAACAGTCGAAAATATTATGAATAGTAACCCACAACAAAATCAATTAAACAAGAAAAATGATGCACGTAGAAATGCGCACATAAGTATGCAACGATTATAATAAGTTTAGGGTGAAATTCTCGGGTGTCACACCCTCTCCCCCTTAAACTAATTGCGTCCTCGCAATTCTTACATGATTCGGCAAAGAGCTCCGGATACTTCTCTCTGATCTGATCTTCTCGCTCCCAAGTGGCATCCTCAACCCCATGATGATCCCAGAGAACTTTTACCATAGGAATATTTTTAGTCCTAAGTTCCTGAATCTTTCGGTCAACCACTCGGAGTGGTTTCTCAACATAAGCTAAGGATTCATCAATCTCCAACGGCTCCGACTCAATGATATTCGACGGATCAGGATTATACTTTCTCAGCAGTGACACATGAAAAACATCATGAATCCGACCCAAACTCGGAGGTAAGGCCAATCTGTAAGCTAAATCCCCAACCTTCTCAGTGATCTCAAATGGTCCCACGTATCTAGGACTAAGTTTACCTCATTTGTCGTGCCGAATCAAACCTTTTCACGGAGAGACTTTCAAGAAAACATGATCACCCTTAGAAAATACTAAGTCCCGTCGACGTCTATCAGCATAATTCTTCTGTCGACTCTGAGCTGTAAGCATCATTTTCTTTATAAGTCTTACATTATCCACCATTTTAATCATCTCCGGAAGAATAGAGGGATCAACTGTTTTCATCTCACCTACCTCATCCCAATACAACGGAGACCGACATTTTCGCCCATAAAGTGCCTCGTAGGGTGCCATGCCAATAGGGGCCTGATAACTGTTATTGTAAGCAAACTCTGCTAGAGGCAGAGATTTGTCCCAATTCTTGCCAAAATCCAGAACACAGGCTCTTAACATATCTTCCAGTATCCTGATAGTCCTATCCGACTGACCATCCGTCTGCGGGTGATAAGCAGTACTAAACCTCAAACTAGTCCCCAAAGTCTTTTGTAGTTTCTCCCAGAACTGTGATGTAAACCTGGGATCCCTGTCTGACACTATCTGGGATGGAACTCCATGCAGTCTCACAATATTTTCAACATAAAGCTCAGCCAATTTATCGAGAGAATCTGTTTTCTTTGTAGCAATAAAATGCGAACTCTTCGTCAACCTGTCTACTACAACCCACACAGAATCATTACCTCGTGGTGATCTCGGTAAATCCGACACAAGATCCATAGTAACCTGATCCCATTTCCAAACCGGAATCTCCAACGGTTGCAACAATCCCGCTGGCCTCTGATGTTCTGCCTTAACTTTCTGACAAGTTAAACATTTAGCTACATACTCAGCTATCTCTCTCTTCATGTTGTTCCACCAGAAATTTTGTTTCAAATCTCTATACATTTTTGGGCTTCCAGGATGAATTGTATATTTAGAAGCGTGAGCCTCAGCAAGAATCTCATCTTTCACAGTCGAATTACTAGGAATGCAAATTCTGTTCCTGTACCTGAGAAGCCCATCATCATGCATCTTAAAGTCGGACTCTCCCCCTTTTGACTTCTCTAAAAGCTTCAATAGCTGAGAATCTGATTGTTGCGCTTCTCTGATTCTAGATAGCAATAAAGATTTGATTTGTAAACTAGCAAATTGAATACCTAATCTAGAAGCTTTCGGTTTCCATAAACACAGTTCTTCCACAATCTCCCAATCCTTGATTATCAAACTAGACACAGAAGCTTTCCGGCTCAGTGCATCTGCAACAGTATTAGCTTTTCCCGGCAAATAGCTAATGGTACAGTTATAATCATTTAACAATTCTAGCCAGCGCCTTTGCCTCATATTCAAATCTTTTTGAGAAAACAAATATTTCAAGCTTTTATGGTCAGTAAATATTTCAAATTTGTTGCCCCACAAATAATGCCGCCATTTCTTCAAAGCAAAGACAACAGCTGCAAGCTCCAAATCATGTGTAGGATAATTGAGTTCATATGGTTTCAATTTCCTAGAGGCATATGCTATGACTTTACCATTTTGCATCAAAATACAACCTAACCCTTCTTTCGAAGCGTCACTATAAATCACCAAGTTCTCGGTTCCCTCAGGCAAGGCAAGGATAGGTGCAGTGGTAAGTCTCTTTTTCAACTCCTGGAAACTAGCTTCACATTTATCATCCTAATTAAACACAGTTTTCTTCTGAGTTAAAGTAGTCAAAGGCCCTGCAATCTTTAAAAAATCTTTAACAAATCGCCTATAATAGCCCGCTAATCCCAAGAAACTACGGACTTCCGTGACAGTTTCAGGTCTCTTCCACGACATAACTACATCAATTTTAGCAGGATCAACAGATATTCCCTCCTGGGAAATGATATGACCTAAAAAGGCAACCTGTTTCAACCAGAATTCGCATTTGCTAAATTTGGCAAACAACTTGTGTTCTTGCAAGGTTTGAAGTACAATCCTCAAATGCTCTTCATGCTCTGACTCAGACTTAGAGTATACTAATATATCATCAATAAAAATCACAACAAACTGATCAAGATAGGGTCGAAATACCCTCTGCATCAAATCCATAAAAGCGGCTGGAGCATTTGTCAACCCGAATGGTAAAACAACAAACTCATAATGGCCGTACCTGGTTCTAAATGCAGTCTTAGGTACATCCTCTTTCCTGATCCTCAACTGATAATAACCCTGCCTCAAATCAAATTTCGAAAACACAACAGCACCCTGTAGCTGATCAAACAACTCCTCAATTAAGGGCAAGGGATATTTATTTTTCACCGTTACCTGATTCAGACCCCGATAATCTATACACAAACGCAGAGTACCGTCTTTCTTTTTCACAAATAACACGGGAGCACCCCACGGTGACGAACTAGGCTGAATAAAACCTTTCTCAAGCAAACCCTGAAGCTGAATTTTTAACTCTTGTAACTCAGGGGGAGACATTCTATACGGGGTTTTCGAAATAGGACTAGTTCCCAGCAACAGGTCAATCACAAATTCAATCTCCCTATCAGGTGGTAACCCAAGCAACTCTTCAGGGAAAACCACCGGAAACTCTTTTATAATAGGTACTTCACTCAATTTCAATTTATCTCCAGGCTGATTAATTAAATAAGCTAAGTATGCATCATAGCCTTTACTCAACATTTTAGTAGCTTTAATGGATGATATAATACGAGTCCCAGTAGACTTCCGACTCCCAGTTACTTTAATAATAGGTTGGTTAGGTACTTCTAAAGTCAAAACTTTCCTCCTACAGTCCAAACATGCATAATATCGCCCTAACCAATCCATCCCTAAGATAACCTCAAAGTCTCGAAATGGCATGATAATCAAATCAATAGGATACATGCAACCCTCAATGCAAATATTACAATCCTTACATACAGACTCCGTAACAAATTTAGTTCCCATAGGATTACCTACTTCAATCACATACGGCAGTTTATCAACTTTTAATGTAGTAGACTGTGCACATGCAGGTGTAATGAATGAATGTGTAGCCCCGGTGTCAATCAAAACTACTACCGGCTGACTATTAATAAGAAAAGTACCTTCCACCACCACTGTCGTCTCTGGAAGCTCCTCCTGGTCAAGTGCAAATACCCGTGCCTGACCTCGCGGTACGGTAGCTGCTCCTGAAGCTCTAGTCTGACCACCCTGGCCTGAAGTCTGACCCGGACCAAATTTAAACTTGGGACAATCCCTAACTCTGTGCTGATCACTGCCACAGCCTGTGCAACGGCCTAGTTTCCTCCAACACTCAGCCTCTGTGTGACCCTTACGATTGCAATGAGTACACTGTAGATTCTTCCTAGCAGCAGCTCCTCCTGTAGGGGTCCTATAAGTAGATGTGGCAGAACTGCCCTGCTGAGATCTAGCAGTCACTGGTCGGGTCTGTGACTGTCCCTGTGGCTGGCTCTGAGCTGGTCTCGGCTGTGACTGTACCTGAACTGGTCCTGGGTAGCTCTGAGTCTGCCTAGGCTGCTGAGTCTGCCTCTGATAACCCTGACTCTGAGACTGAAACTTCCGTTTGCTTGACTGACTAGACTGAGCTAACACATCTGCCTTACGTTTCTCATATCTCGATGCAGCCCTAACTACTGCAGCATAGTTCAGATAATCTTGCGAAGACAAGTTAAGCATGATGTCACTCCTCAACCCTGTAATAAATCTCTGGATTTTCACATCATCCGGCTGAACTAAAGCTGGCACATATCGAGATAGTCTCGTAAAGGTAGCCTCATACTGGTCTACAGTCATGTTCCCCTGTTTCAAAGCTATAAACTCATCCTGATGCCTCTCACGGGCTACAACCGATACATATTTATCTCGAAACTCACGAACAAAATCAGCCCATACATGCTGAACCCTCTCAGCATCCCATTTTTCTCTAATAGTGCGCCACCAAGCCTCGGCATCACCCTCCATTAAAAATGTAGCACAGTTGATCTTTCTTTCATCGTCACACTCAAGTATTGCAGCAACTTTCTCGAATTTGCTCAGCCACAACTCTGCTTTCATATCATCTGGCTCACCATAAAAACTATATGCTCCATGATGCAGAAATTTATCAAATAAGTTACCTCCTGCAGTACCACTGCCCTCTGCTCTGGCAGTCTGATTACCTCTGTCGGCACCTGCTGTACCCTGCTGAACCACAAACTGTGCTATGGTATTCATCGCAGTAGCCATAGTAGCTAAAATCTGGGCAGTGCTCGGCTCCTGACCCTGCTGTACATTCCCGGCTGCCCCAGCATCCTGCCCTGGTACATTCTGTCTAGGAGCCTCCTCCGGCTCACCCCGTGGTCTACCCCGTCTCCGCATCACAATGCTAGAAGAACATCATATTATAATAGGCAAATAAACTATGCAAGATAATTTACACATTGTTTTCAAACATTTTACTCACATAAGAACACATAAAACTCTTAACAACATCCAATACTAACTTTTCATATTCTTATCATATTAAGTTTTTTCATTCCTTTTCATGCTAACATGTCTTATATCTAAGTACTCAAACAACTAAACACATACATATTCACATAATTCACTTCCACATATAGACCTCTACCCACATGCCAAGGAATTTAACCCGGCTTCAAGCATTCTAGTAGCTCTGATACCACTTAAGGTGTTACGCCCCGAACCCAACCCCACACTCGGACAGAGTCTCTTCTGTACCAAGGACAAAACTGATACCTGTAAACATTCATTCAAGACATTTGAACTAAAAGCAACAACTTATCCACAATAACTCCCAAGCCAAAACACAATAACAAGGCCATCCGAGCCTTGGAGCAACAATATTCTACTAAGCACACAAGCATGCGAGATAAGTTGGTTTTAGTCATAAGTAGTTAAATACAATAAACTTCTAAGTTCCATATGAAGATTTACAAACACTCCAAGCATGCAAGAGAAAAATAAAGTCTAGAATTCATTATTACAATCCAACAACTTTCTTAAACTCTTAGTACACATCTACTAGACATATATATACAAGACTCTAAGGTCTCAAAATACATTAATAACAAGAACTCCACGTAAGAAGCACATAAAATCCACCTCAGCACACAAGATCACTGATTCTGATCTACTTGAACTTCTTCCTCTTCTTCTACTTCTAATAGCTGGGGATTCACCTGAGCTTCTCCTGAAACATTTCAATGAGGAGTGAGCAACAAAGTTGCCCAGCGAGGGAGGTGATGCAGCATGCCAACGTGCAATATGATATGCAACACAAGTACACATATACAAGCCACATAAACCATCAAGACAATAAATCAAACTATTAATCACTTTAAAAAGGATACGGTTCCGCTTCTAAGTCTTCATCCACGAGCCACGATCCACGAGTATCACGAACATTCCGGCAAACCTCAAACACCACAATTGGGATACTCCGGATGTATCCCGAATCCTACAACCCTTTCTCTCGAGGTAGGTCCATGCCCAGCAAGTGAACCATGCCTCTGGGGTAGTGGAGTATGCCTCAGCGAGAAGGGAATAGGCACCATGGTAGTCGAGGGAGCACGGCAAGCCTGATGCCGCCCGTGTTTCTCGATGCTACCATGTCCGATATAGGTTGCGCAACCCAATACAAGTCACAAGCAATCAATAATATCACATAACACGTAAGAGGGACGACAAAGTAGGCCGCCCTCACATATATGCACGATAAAAGTTCATATATGCAAGATATTAACTAATAGATGCCAAAAGAAAACAATCAACACAATTAATTCCAATAATCTACTCAAATAACTTAAATAGATCCTAAATATTCAATGCAAAGCATTACTAACACACAACAAGGCCCAATTGCAACTAAAAGGCTAAAAAAAACTACTTTTCCCCTTTCTTTAACCGAGCTTTCTTTCTCCTAAGCATAGTTCGAGATTTCCAATCATACCCTAGTCTTTCTATATTCCTAATTAAGCTCAAAGGTACCCCTTAAAGTCACTAAAACTCATTTTTGAAGCAAAAGTTCGGGAAGGCCCCGAACGGGTTTGAACTATAGTCATACTAACCGAACCCCAATTTTGCGAAACGAAAGCACCAAAGGTGCTTCCTTAGCTCAAGGATACCCAAATCGATGCCCAAATTTGCCCGGATTGCCTAACGTGCAAAACCCCCTTTTTAAAGTAAGCGATTTATGCACTAAAGTTCAAATTCGGGTGATTCAACCTAACGTGGCTTTTCAATTACCTTCCCTAGGGTCTAGAGCACCTAATTGAGGCATCAATTCAAGCCAATTATCAAATTTTCTCAAAACCCTAGTTTTAGGCACTATTCATCACCTCTTTGATCAATCTCAACATTCAACCATTAAATTTGTTATCACACCACAAAAGTTAGCTCTAGAGACTTTAAATAACTCATAGGAAGCATTCATAACAAGATATATAGCTATAATTGACAATTCAATAAAATTGAACATATGCATATAAACTTTAAACTCAAGAAATAAGACTCCCTCACAATTTTGAAGATGTAGAAGCTTTGTTGAAGGTCCTAAGTTGCTCCAAAATCCTCCCAAGATCAATCTAAGAGCTCAAGTGCATGGATGTTGAAGCAAAAATCTCTCTTTTCCTCTCTTGAAGTGGACGGCCAAATGGGGTACAAGGAGGGAATTTTTGCAATTGTTTTTATGAGCTAATATGTTATGAGTTGTTTTTGCTTATTTCTTATAAGTTTATATGTTAATAATTAGGTCAAATTTCATTAAAAACTTAGTCAAACTAGGCCAAAATGCAATTCAATTATTTTTAGTTGCAAATGTTACTATTCTTACGTAACACTATTCAAAGCTCACGGAAAAAATATTTTTCAAACGCATACTCCTAAGCTCGAAAGTTCAAAACGAAAATTTCTTGGTTCCTTTTAAATGTCGAGTGACCTAGGAAAAATTTAAAATCAAGCTTTCGAAACAGTCAAAAATATTATGAATAGTAACCCACAACAAAATCAATTAAACAAGAAAAATCATGCACGTAGAAATGCGAACATAAGTATGCAATGATTATAATAAGTTTAGGGTGAAATTCTCGGGTGTCACAATGTGTGTTGGACTTTGGGAAGAATTGGAATAAGTTCTTGTCTTTAGCGGAGTTCGCCTATAATAACAGTTACCAATCTACTATAGGTATGGCTCCCTACGAGGCATTGTATGGTCAAAAATGCAGATCCCCATTGTATTGGGAAGAGGTTGGAGAGATGAGAACAGTTAATCTGACTGTGTTCCCTGAGATGATTAAAATGGTGGATAATGTTCACCTTATTCTTCAGCGTATGCTTACAGCTCAGAGTCGTTAGAAGAGTTACGCTGACAAGCACCGTCGGGACCTTGAGTTTGCTTTAGGAGATCAGGTGTTCCTTAAGATTTTTCCTTGAAAGGGGTTAATTCGGCACGGAAAGAGTGGGAAACTTAGTCCCAAGTATGTGGGTCTGTTTGAGATCACCAAAAAGGTGGGTCCTTTAGCTTACCGGTTAGCTTTACCTCCGAGCTTGTCGAGACTGCACGATGTCTTCCATGTGTCAATTTTAAGGAAATATCATCCAGATTCTTCCCATGTACTTGAACTAGAGCCCTTGCAGATTGAGGAAAAGTTAACTTATGAGGAAAAACCGATTCGAATAGTGGATCGGAAAGTTCAGGAGCTTCGTAGGAAGAGTATTCCGATGGTAAAGATTTTGTAGAATCATCACGGGTTTGAGGAAGCAACTTGGGAGAGAGAGGACTAGGTTCAGAGTCAGTATCCAGAGTTGTTTGTCGATCAAGTAAGAATTGCGTGGACGCAATTGTTTTAAGGGGGAGAGGGTGTAATACCCGAGCCCGGAACATGAAAATTTTATGTTTCTTTTTCTGAAAATTATATTTTTCTTAAATTCCTTGATGTTTAATTATTATTCGTTCTTTGTCGCGAAGTGCATTGCATATCAAGAGTGTTATTTAGGAAATGATTTTTAGTCCTCAGCAAATAGTGAAAACTAGTATTTAGTGTTTTAATTTTAGTATTTTAGTTGGTTGTTGAGTGAAACTATAGTTTATTGCCTTGTTTTAAGTTTAAATGCCTAAATAAGATTAGTTTGACTAACTTAGTTAACATAGACCAAAGCTTTGACCATTGACTATTGTTGTCATCTTTTTAAAGAATAAAATAGCAAAAATAAAACACAACAAAAGCTGAAAAAAAGAAAGGAAAACCGAGAGGTCAAGGAAAAAAAAGAAAAAAGAGAATTTACAGTCAAATCTTTAAATCTTCGTGCGGGGTTGCACGGGATTGTTTCTGAGGCTTCTAACATCATCTTTCTAGCGTCTAGTAGCGTCTAAGGTGAGGGATGCATCGTTATTTGCGCATTAAAAAATATGATGTCAAGACTTTAATTTTTAGAAATTGCGTATAGAATGTAGTTTAATTCGTTTTGTTGCTTGAAATATGTTCTATGATGTTAGTAGACCTTACTTTTATAAGTTTTTAGCAATTTTTGCGGTTAAAATCAGTTATTGCATTTTAAATGTTGAGTGAATAGTGAAAAACGTGAATAGTAAACCCCCTCGAAATTTTGCTCTGAGTTGCGTTCCATTGATGCAGAAACGTGCTAGATATGTTTAAATGCTAAAATGCGTGGTTTATTTTGTTTGTGTAATGGAAAAACGAAGAAAAATGTCGAGGTTTATGTTGGGGTCAATCCGGTCGAGTTTGGCATTTTCTCGTTTTGCTTGAAGGCATTGTCGTAGTATGCCATGGAAGTACTTTTTGTGCAATTATGACATTGGTTGGGTGATCGGTTGAGGTAGCTGTAGTTCAAATGAGCAAAGGGAAAAATCGGGGCTTTGCGAGAATTCTAGGGTAAAGTAGGGTTTTGTGGCTTCTGGGTGTGCCTTATGGTGTCCTAGGACGAGTGGTGAAATCGGTTTCCAAAACTCATGGCTCGTTTGGAAGTAGTAGCATTTTGAAAGTTGGGGTCGTTGTGTGATTTTGTTGGTTTTTATAATGTTATGTTTTTAGAATGCTTATTGTTGCTTATTATACTTGTTAAAGTTGATTATGATTGAAATGTATATCAACAGTTGCTATTGCGTGCGAGAGTAACCTACTTTGTTATTCTCCCACGTGTGGCTCTATCGCTCGATTGTTGAATTGTTTACTGTATTGCATTCATAGAGTCAGGCGCGGGTGTGATGAGTCTCTCTGGGTAGCCTCGGGTTGCCAGGGTTGGTTGCTCTAGCTCCGTGTCCTATTCCTTTTCTTGCTTTGGCTGCCTCCGAGGGTGATTTGGATCGTAGTATTGATTGGATACTTCTGGAGTATTCCAAACTGAAGTTATAAGGTGGTTGGGCCGGCGCGTCGTCATTGAAATCGTGATTGAAGTTGCTCGTGGAAAGTGAATTGTATCCTTTAATTGAAATGGTTATAGCCTTAATGCTTGTCTTGATTTATTGTTGGCTTAGCTTGTATTTCTATATGTTAATTGATGGATCTACTTGACTACTTACATTGCATTTTTCTCTCACCCCCATCCTTGAGACCAATTAACCCTCGCTGAGCAATAGTTTTTGCTTATCCCTTTCTATACTATATTTTACATGAGTAGTTGAGGTTGTTCTTATTGAGGTGATAGAGGAGGAGGAGGAACAAGTGGAGGTGTTTCCTTGATAGCACTTTCTTTGCTTAACTGGTGGTTGGTTGCCAGACTTTTGTGCGGGCCATGCTTGATGTATATATTGTTTGGTTGTCGCTCTATTTTGAGGCTTATAGCCTTGTAAGTAGTTTCTATTTTGAGGCCTCTATGGTCTTATGTTGTAAAAGTTGAAAGGTTGTAAAGTTATAAAGATGTACTCACGTGAAAAGAACTGTATGCTAATGGTTTAACTGCTTAGTGGCATGAGTATTTGTGTAGTATGCATGACATTTTGGTTTGCAAAGTTGGTTAATGAGAAGATGTATGTTTTTAAAAAATAGTTGACTTGTTCAAATGGTTATTGTGGTTTCCGCGTATATTCCATTGAATGTAGGGTTTTCGGATCATCCACGGTACAGAGGAGACTCCGTCCGTGTGTCGGGTCCGGACTTGGCCTTTTACGGGGTCGGGTCGGGGCGTGACACTTCCATCATAATAATTTTTTCAAGTGTTCGCATGAGCATACTCTCTACACCAAATATGATAAATGAGACGTGCTGATTGTTTGTTTGTATGTAGATGACTTAATTTTCACTAGCAACAATACATGCTTATTTGAAGATTTCACTAGCAACAATACATGCTTATATATATATATTGTTGCTAGTGAAAATTAAGTCATCTACATACAAACAAACAATCAACACGTCTCATTTATCAATGTTGAAGGAGGACCTGAGATTTGCTATGATCTGGCCAGATGGAGCTAAAAGCTTTTATCTCGTGCTTTAAGCTTAAAGGAGGATGGTGCAACCTAGTGGACCAAAAGTTTGACTGGGTTGACTAGGCTTTGACTGAGTATTGACTTTGTTGACCAAAGGTGTTTCCAAGATTTTTGGGTGTCCAAAATCCAATTGAAGTCAAATTAGAAAAATTCCATGTGGGTAGCTGGGTTCTTGAATTTAGAAGATGTTGATCAAGGGTTCGAAGCTTGGTATTTCTTACCAAGGGAGGAATTTGTTGAATATGGCTCAAATCCCAAGCAGAGTCAAATACTGAACACAACTAGAGGTTTGATAAGATTTGAAATACTATGGAAGATAGGAATCCTAATCATAATAGGACTAGAATTAGTCTATTATAAATAGGACAATCTGGGTTGAGTTTAGTTGTCACACATCACAAGGTGGGTTTACCATATTAGATTAGGCTAGAATTATGTGTTATACGCCTCTAGATAGGCGTATAAAAGTCATTGTTATAGTAATTCTTATTAGTAATAAAGAATAATGTTCTTTGGATGTAGGCTATGTCGAATCACGTTAAAATAATGTTGTGTTCTCCAACGTATCTATATACACGATCCTTCTAACATAGACTGCGTATCACTAATTTATCAATTTTTTGGAAAAGATTAATAATAAAGTATAGGCTTCACACATTGTGATATGAACCGGTGGTTGTTGGCAAAGGCTGTTTCGGCGCTTGGCATAGTAGAGAAAACAATGGAGGCTGGTAGAGCAATGGGTTCTTGGTGGCTGCAAAACAATGGGTTCTCCATGAGATTTTAGTTTTGCCCAAATTTCCCCATAACATCAAAATCTATCGAATAAGATTAAACGACATTTTGGTCTTTATTTTTTTATTGAGCTATTTAATTCTATTTTATGGCTTTTAATTTTTTTTTATGTCTTTAAAACGTTAGCTCATTGCAAAAAAGTTATATGTTGATTTAGGCAAAAATATTTGATTCAATTTGATATGTATATATATGTATGTATGTATGTATGTATGTATGTATGTATGTATATAAAAAGAAAAACATTTTAAAAGCGAATCTATTTTTTTCCAAATCTCGCGCATAACTTGATTTCTGCACAATAAGATATATATATATATATATATATATATATATATTTATATATTTTTTTATAAGATTAGCTCATTACAAATAAGTTATAATAAACCAAGCCAATGATTGTTTAGAATGGGAATTCCTCACAAGTGCTCCTTGTGTTGCAGCGGAAAGGTAACAAGTGAGTTAAAAAAATATCGAATTTAATTTTAGATGTATATATATATATATATATATAAAATGATATATTTTAAAATAAATATTAGTTCTATTTAGTCTCGTGCATAACACAAATATTCTAGAATAAGCTATTTTTATCTTTTTTTATTTTTTTAAATTAAAATTTTTATGAGTTTCTATTTGAATTAGACCTTTCTATTGAATGCTTTTTATCAAATTATTTTGTCTATTATGTTTTTCTTTTTCTTTTGCCTTTGTTCTGAAATATAAGAAGATGAAAATGCCTTTCAGCATAAGGCTTTGTTTGGCAAAGTTTGATGTCAAGGGGGAATATGGGTAAAACTAAAACCGCATGGAGGAATTTGGGATTTAGGCTAAAACTCATAGGGGAAAATGACATTCTCTCTAATAAAAAACACATCAATGAAATGGCAGGCTTCAATTAGAATGTCTTGGAATTATGATATTTCATTCCAAAACGCAATTGTTGTGAGTAACAGTAGTCTTGGAATTTACGATTTCTTAATGTTAAAAAATTTATTCTTTAACTCTCCTCCTCACATGTGACTTGGTTGTACAATGTGAGTAGCAGTAGTCTTGGAATTTAAAAAATTATATGTATATATTTATAAAATATTATTAAATGTTAAGAAGACTTACAAAATAAAATGAATCAAAATTAATAAAATAAAAGACAATAAAATCCAAAATAAACAACATAGTGCAATATTTGTTCACAAATAAATAACCAATCTTAATAACACTAAAAATAATAAACTAAATTTCTTCAAACAAAATGAAATAAGCTGAAAGAAGGAACACAAAGTACTTGTCAAAATTGTAAATTATCTTTCTAGTTTGAATTTTGATGTTCTAAATTCAAAGTACATAAAATATTATAAATATCTCAATCAACATCTTTCTTAGCACACTAAACTTTTTATTAATATATAAATATTTTATTATTTATTTTTTACTAAACTAATAATTGATTTTTGAGTTTTGGGAATTTTCTCATTACTATTACAAAACCCTATGGGACTATATATCGGTAACCACTTATAAAAACTCAACCCTAAGGGATACCCCATCGGTTTTGTAAACAAGTTTATAATTGGGTTGGTTACCCAATGAATTCAAGTTTATCCCTACCCGTTACCAATATCCTTGGAAAACATCATTTCTTCATTTAGTCTTGCAAAAGATGCTTTGTCTTAATAGGAGTCCGGCTACTAGTTGGAATAACAATCTTGGTCTCTACAACAATATGGGAAACTTTTATCATTACTTATAGTGATGATTTTCCTAACGAGTCTATATCACGCCCTGAGCCCAGCATCCCAGACCCGCAGGCGCAACTGGTGTTGTTAGGCATAATAAATAACTACTTGAGCCCTCTTTTCTACTAACCCAAAATGGCTAACCCAAGTTATTCCTTATACCCACAACACCCACTTATAAACCACACAATCACACTATATTCTACCAATGTGAGATATTACACACATACACCATTAAGGACTTGACATCCTCATTAAGGGCATATATACCCAGGACCAACTAGGCGGTACAAAATTCTAGAGGTAGCTGCTACAAGTTCAAGAGGTGGCTCCCACCAGCCTTCTAGGTATAGTACTTTGCCCCGCATAATACTTAGCTCCCGTACCGGCTAGTGACCTACTCTGAATTCTATTATGTCACGCCCCAAGCCTAGACCCCCAGGCACACAAGCGAGACTAGTGTTGTAGGCATAAGAAAATAACTACTTGGTCCTCTTTTCTACTGTCCCAAAATGGTTAACCCAAGTTATTTCTTATATCCACAATGCCCACTTATAAACCGCACAATCACACTATATTCTACCGATGTAGGATATTACAGTCTGTCAACTAGTTCAGCTCGAAAAGTGAGTTGTTAAGGCAAAAATTCGTTGGGTTGACCTCCAATCTCCATTTGAGGCTGAGCTGGTTAGGCTAACCTGTTTCCTGCAAAACAGAGGATCCAAGGAGGGTTCCCTAGGTTTCTACTCTGATGCCCAAGTCAGTTAAGGGATCTAGATTACTTCGAAGGCTATAGAAAATATGGAGGGGTCTAGAGAAGATTGCATACCTTTCACCATGATATTTCCCTGTATTTATACTTAATACTGACCAAGTTTATCGATAAGGATGGATCCCTAAGATTATGCGCCAAGAGTCCATCCCAATCCAGGCTATCATTTCTCGTGCTTATCATTATATAAAGGCTTTCATGTACCTACACGTTGTTTCACCAGGCCCTAGTACTTTTCCCGTGGGTCCCGAACCATAGTGGTAGTTGGGCTCGCGTTTGTTTTGCGCATCGAACCTCATTCCTCCGAGGCTCGAGATCCGCCCTTATTTTTTGCCCCCTAATCTTCTGAGCTCTGCAAGAGGTAAGGGGATTGTCATGTGGGTAGAGCTCGTTGGTTTCCTCGCCAATTCAACCGTTATTGTGATACCCCGACCCGTGCATATAATTATTTAATTGATGTGCATATACTTATATGTCTACTTTAATTATTTACGTATATTTGTTTGCATAAAATATCATATTTTGGGTTACATCCATCTATTTCGTTTAACGTGCATTTATATCGAACTATGTGCATACATCTAGTTTAATAAGAAATTTCATCTATTAACATATATTGCATCAATATAAATGCATTCTTATGTAAGTAGGCACGTTTAATTGGTTAATGTGCATAATTCTCATTTTACATGCAATTTTGGGACTTCACGAACACTTTGGAAAATCGTAGGAACCGTAGAAAAATAATTAACGTAGACAATTAGGAATAGGAGCAACTAAATTAGTTAGAATTAAACTAGAATGGCAAACTAGTTAATAGCATTTAGTTGAAGGGCATGTTGGTCAATTGGGTTTTTTTTTCTTTTATTATTTACACCTATTAATATACTACAACACACACAAATACACAAAAACACACACAAAAATCAGACACACACACACACACACTAAACATATTTAAAAACACACAAGAAAGAAGAAGAAGAAAAAGAAGAAGAAGAAGGAGAAAAGAAGGAAGAAAAGGTGATTTTGAGCTTGTTTGTGTACAAATTCGTCAACTTAAGGTGAGGGTTCATCCATGCTTACATTATTGGCTGATTCCTTGTTGTATATACATGTATGCCATGTGTAGATAAGTGAACATGAAGCTTGTAATGCATGTTTAATGAGGTATTTAGTGTACGAAATGTTGTGGTAGCTTTCTAATGCATGAATTGCTAGCCTTGGTGTTTGGCTTTGGTTGTAGTTGAAGTTAGCTTCTTTGATTAATTGTTGAAGACCAAGTGTTTGTGTATATGTCAAAGAGAGTAGTTTACATCATATGCATAGTGAGTAATGGTGGTAGTATGCCAATGAAGCAAGAAATAGCTAAAACATGAGTAGTGCAAGATTCTGAATTTTCTGGCAGGTTGTGCGACTGGATTACAGAGGCAGTTTGACCTAGCAAACTTTGTCGAAAGTGGTTGAATTTTTTTTTATAATGTAGCTAAGAACATGAGGAACAATTTCTCTTTTGGGGGAAAGATCGAATTCTATCATATAGGCATTGTTTTGGAGCCAAAACAGTAGGGTGACTGATTCTCGCGTAATTCAGGGCTAGCTGCGCAATGATTTTCTAAAGGGCATAACTTGATGAGTTTAACTCCGAATTAGGAACCGTTTGAGGCTAAACCTATCTAAACTTGATGAACTACATGTCTGTGTGATTTTTAGAAGTTTTAGAGGACATTAAGGCTGCTAACTGAACAAGTAAAGTTAGGAAAATGCAGTTAAAATTTCAGTTTATATAGCTAAGTGATTAATGTTGCACTAAAGGTTAATTTGAGTTGAATAATGGTAGATTATAGGGAGTTGAAGGCTTGAGAGTAACAATTACATGTTTGGAGATAGTGTATAAGTGAAATGAGGGTTAAATAAACATTACTTGCGTTGAATGCTAAATGTTTAATACGCGATTAACGTGAACTATGTGCATTGAATGTTTAAATAAGTTGAGCTTTGAGTGAAAATTAAATGTGATGAATTATGTGTAGTGACTTGCTATTTAGATAATCAAAAGTAATTAAAGTCATGCACATACTAGTGTTAGTTGTCAAAGAGTGTTTGCAAGTTATGGGAAGTAAATTATGTTTTCAATCATGTTCATGAGCTTAGCTTAATGTATGTGTTAAAGTTAGTTGAATTGCTTGAGTACTTGGTTATTGTTGGCTCAAATGCAAGAAATAACAAGAAGATGATAAGCAAGCAAAATTCGGATTTGGATACTGCACTGCCCCTGACTTCCGAAGTAGTTTTGGTATAGCAAACGTGCTTAGAATTGAATGAAATTTATATGGAAGCTAGATTATACAGTTTAGAACAAATGTTGATTTCTAGAGCTAATACAAATTCTAACGTTTTGACCCCGCGATTTAGCTATTTCCGAAATGTGTCTGAAAATCGCTGGTGCAGGGGACAGTTCGCGCAGTTGCACGGAAAGGGTCATAACTTGTGAAATTTAGATCGGAATTGAGTTCCGCTTGAGGCTAAAGTAATCTACACTCAAAGAGCTACATTTATACATAAAAATCAATCAGTCTGTAGGTCTATAGCATAGATAACTGAATTGATTAATTTAAGCCTCTGTTGGAGAAAATGGAAAATGTTTTAGTAATATTTAGGGTTTTGTGCAAAGTTGATTCTATGATTGATTTGATGCTATCTATAGGTAATATAGGCTCTAATGAGCATAGATTAGTGA
The DNA here is from genome assembly GCA_037974665.1 of Ehretia macrophylla. NCBI lineage: Eukaryota > Viridiplantae > Streptophyta > Magnoliopsida > Boraginales > Ehretiaceae > Ehretia > Ehretia macrophylla. The sequence continues at coordinate 74,473,667 of CM075772.1, read as the reverse complement.
TTAGACGTGATTGGCTTGATTGAAACTTTAGAAAATTTGCATAATTGGTTTAGAATTCAATGGGGCTTTATCCGAAAAGTGAATCCGGATGGAATATAATGATGTAGATAGTCTTTATTAGGTGTGGCAGTGCTTAATGTGCCTTTATGGCACCAAATTGGGGTTTGGTTAGAGTACTTGTAGTTAAAACACATAAAAAAGGAGATTTTGGGACTTTTATGTTGGATATAGTATAAAGTGAGGTCTTGTGATTCTAATTGGTGCCATAAGGTGTCATTAGAAGTGTTGAATAACTTACTTGTGGATCTAGTACCTTGTGTTTCATTTTAGTGTCAATTATTTTAGTAGACAAAGGAGTCTTTCAAGCGAAGTGTTAGCGATGGCTTGTTCGAATAAGTAGACGATCTTAGATGTGTTAGGAAGCCTCTAAGATGTATTTACGGCATGGTTTAGATAATCGAATTAGATAGTTGTAGTTCAAATCACTTAAAGGGCTTTTCGGAGTTTTTGTGTTAACATGACTTAAAATGTGGTTTCATAGCATTTATGTGTATCATAATATGGCTATAGGTGATTAGTAAAGTTAAATTTGAGGATTGTTATCTTGTGTGAAGTTTAGAGCTTGTTTTGTAAGCATTTAGAAAGAGACTTGTTGGATTTCTTGTGATTACTTGAATTAGTAGTTATTATATTGTTATATTCGCTCTAATTGATCATGATTGAGTTATATGTTGTATAAGTGTGAAGTTTATGACCTAAATACTAAGCACGTGGAAAGGTTTTAATTGGATTTTATGTGAATTAGTTGAGCTTGGTGTTTAGTTGGTTATTTGAATTGATGTAGTTATTATAATTGACTTTTAAATGATTTAAATAAGAGTTTAAATGGTAATGGTATGTAATATGTAGCTGTTTAGAGAAGTTTCATGAAATAGGTTGTATAGCTACTTCATTAAAATATGTTTGTATCTTGTTTTTAATACAGTGTTGCTTATAACTATATGAGTTATGTTGTGGGAAATGACTACTTGGAATATATGTTAAGTTAAAGTATATAAAAGTGGTATTTTGTTAAAAATAGAATTATAATAGATATTGTATATATGCTAAATAAGCGAAGTTATAAGTTAGCTAACCTAGCTGAATAATTAATGAATGTTGTAGTTAAAAAGTAATTGAAGTAATGTTTGCTCATAGGTTCAAGGTGACTGGAAATGATGTGATTCAAACTTACATCTTGGAGCTCGGTAGAGGTGAGGGACCTGCATCCTTACGTGCATCATAGTTTATTTTCTTTCTAAAAGAGTATATTGTTTAGTATAATTGCGTAATTAATATATGCTTATTGTTGCTAAATTGTAACTTAGTGCGAGAACAACTTACTTTTTGTCCTTAAATGTGTTTTCTGATTATATTGTCATTGTTATCATTCTTGCATTGCATTGTGGTTGCGCAACCTCATTGTCGCGGCGGATGCGATGGCCTCGCTGGGCGGCATCGGGCTTGCCAGTGTTGGTTGCCTTAGCTCCGTCTGCTATTCCCTCACTCGACTGGTCCGGAGATTGCCAGGGGGTATTGTGTCGTAGGATCGGGTACATCCGGAGTACCCATTGGTGTAAGGGATGCCGACATATCGAGATTGAGATCGTGGTTCGTGGATCGGGGATCGAAGATTTGGAGTGATAAGGGTTATTGATTGTATCCTTTTAAAATGTGGTATTAGAATTGTTATTCATTGTTTATTTATTGCATTAATTGTGTTAAGTTGCTGCATTGCACGAACCCTGGTATACTGTTCTCGTTTCCCCTCCCTCACTGAGTATACCAGTTGTATACTTACCCACGTTTCTAACACCTTCGCAAGGTGATATAGGGAAAGCTCGAGAGTTACCTTATTTGCTCGTGATGACTTCCATTATTAGTACCTGCGGATCCATGTGAATTTGTAAAGTGGTTTGAATTGTAATTTGATTGGAACTATAGAAACTCGACTTGTAATTGTATTGGATCTTGTTTGTATTTGATTTGTAGGTGGTCTGTAATAACTTAATGGACTATGTTATTGTTTATTGGTTGTGTATGCTTGATTGGGTGAATAGAGTTAGACCATAGTTTTGTAGTTATAAATATTGTTTACAGGTTTTGGATTGTCCTATAAACAGGGGAGGCTTCGTCCGTTTCCCCTTGTTTCTTGTGGCTTGGGAATAGAATTGGGAACTCCGGTCTCGTGAGGGATCGGGGCGTTACAGTTATAATAGCTCCTTTGCATAACCGATGTGCTATCGCCTTAGGTGGTCCATGTATCTTGAGATTCGTGCCCCACTTGCTCCACGTGGCCAAAACGGTCTCCTTCGTGGATCGTGGGCCCAAGCGTGGGGTTCTTTATAAATAGGCCCCCTTGTCTTTATTTGTTGTTTCATCTTCCTCCTTAATTTCCAAACCTTCGCCATTTTTCTTCTTTGTTTTCTACATCTCAAGCTTTTTGTAAGATTCCTTACTCCCTTAGGTACGTCATCTTCATTTTTTCTACTATTATGTCTAGGTCAGGAGTTACTTATGGGTTTGTCTTGAGTAGCAAGTCTAGTACCACTGAACAGGCTTCGAAGGGCTCCGAGCCTCTTGCCGTTGTGCCTGTTTCATAGTGCCTGCCCCCTTCTGAAAGTCCTCCCAGAATGGCTACCAAGAAGACCCCTACCAAGGCTAGGTTTACCCCTTGCCATTCTTCTTCCACGAGAGGTCCCCTTAGGGTTGGTGATCTTCTAGTTTTTGGAGCTGACAAGAAAGCCTGCCAAACTAATAAAGACACGGTTTCATCCTTAAAAAAGTATGGATCGACTCCCTTTAACTTCAAGGTTCGTATCCCCTCTGGACCAACGTTCGCCTCTGGGCCTAGTCTCGGAGAAACGACTTTCTATCATGAACAACTTACTGTAGGTCGTCTCCCATTTCATCCCTATATCGTAGAAATTCTAAACTACTACCAAATCAGCCTAGCTCAAGCCGTTCCCAATGGCTAAAGGCTCATGGTGGGCTTTTACATCTTGCTCAAGGATCTGGGCTACACTCCAATCTCTAACCGTTTCCTTTACTACCACATCCTCAAACCCATCGACAAATCCTCTGGCATGCATTATTTTGCCGCCCACCGCCTTTCTCTGGTCACGGCCATACCTGACAATGACAAGAAATGGTTTCATAAGTTCTTTTTTGTGAATTCTAAGATAAGCTAGGAGGTCCACAATGTCTGGGTTGTTCCTCTAGACTCGGTGTGGGACCTTCCTGGTCTCACTAAGACTGAGGAGGGGGTAGTTGAGGGTCTGAAGAGAGCTATCCTGATTAAAGCATCGACGTTGCTTACCCTTGAAAAGTTGGGCAAAAGCGGCTTGTTCCCTCAGTCCATGGAATCTGGAGCTTAGGCCTCCCTAGCCCCCATTATGGAGGGCAAGAGTTTAGCGACTGAGGCTAAGGCTTTATCAGCTCTTGTTATGGAAGGTCAGGACTCTGTAGTTGGAGCCCCCTTAGCTTCTGCATCAGAGGGTCAGGCCTTGATTTTATGTTTTCCTTATTTTGTGCTTTAATTGCTATAGTACTCACGTTTCCTTTTCCCTTGCTTTTTCCTTGTAGACATGAAGATTTTTGAGCTCATAACCACAACTCGGGGCCAACGTGTACACAAGAGATGCTTGGTCAAGGCTTTTGACTGCCCTGCTACAAAGAAATAGAGGTCTGAAGCCCCTGCTAGCGATGAGGAAGCCTAGATCCTTGGGGAATGCCCATCTTCCCCCATTGGTAATTCAGCTCCCCCATGTGTCATCGCGAGTGTTGCCCCCAAGGAGTCCGCCATTTCTAAGGAGCCTTCTTTCAAGGACGGGGCTGATATTGCACGAGCCTTCCCTCACAAACATTTGTCTACCCCGCCTTGTTCTCTCTTTATGGATAGCGCTCCTCGCCACGATCCCACCACTAGTGAGCTCCGCGAGAAAATTGAAATTTCTGATGGAAATAGGGGCTCTATGCAAGTCTGAGCTTGCGATCTTCCTGCCATGTGAGCCGGTTAGGAGGTCCTCGAGGCCATCTCCGAGGTAATATCTTATGTGAAGTTTTCCTGCTTATTTCCCTGTAAGTGCTCTTAATAGAGGCTGGCGGGAGTTGAGCCACCTCAACAACTTAGCTCCACAAGGTCATGGTGGCCCAAGAACAGTTCGATTATCACATTAATGTGGTGATAATGAAGGCCAACAAGAGAGCAGACGAGTACAAACGAGTCCTCGAAAAACATCATCTAGTATGTGTTAAGGCCATAGATGAGGACATGACTGCCATCTCCCACCTAGAGTCCTGCTAACAAGGCAGAGAGCTCTCCTTAACGAGGTTAAGATTCACTAGGTCCTCTCTGGGGATATCTTCAGTGTAGCGCTCAAGGCTCAGATCACAGGTGAAAGGGAGACACACTGCCAAGCCCTTGCTGAGTGGGTCCAGGCGATATTGGACTACAAGAATCTCAGGCAAGACTTGGTCGGGGCAAACATAAAGGTTGCTACCTCTCAAACAAAGTATGACCAGTTGGTGAAGAAAATCGAGGCTAAGGGCGAGCTCGCTGTTGTTGCCTACAAGAAAAGCTCAAGTTTTTGCGCCCTCCTAGGTGAGCTGATAGGTCCCACCATTGCTAAGGTCGAATATGATGCCTAGGCTTCTTTACTTAAGGAGGTTTATGCTCACTTGCAAAAACAAGGTATTAAGATGGACCTGTTGGACCTTCTGGGAGAAGATACTTCAGGCGAGGAGATTGATCCTGAGAAAATTGCTCGGATGCAGGGATGCCCAGGCTTGATCAATGCCTCTTGGTGACTAAGGTTAGCGAGCTCTAGTGTTGTGATTTGTGGGAAAATAGTCCCTTATATTTGTAAATAACTTTTGCTTAACAGAAGGCTTGGTGTGGAACTCGTATGCTTTTATTTGCCTTATTTGTGACCTCTCTGAGTTATTTATTTGGTTTGAACAACTCTCGCGGGTTTGAAGACCCTTCACTTTATCCTCTTTAGCCCGTTATGTTTTTTTATGCTATATGTTTGGAGTTCTTGGCTCTTTCGGGTGCTGGTCCTTTAAACGGACACGCGACCCTCTAATACATACATAAACAAAATAATCGTACAAGGTAAAGAGAAACTTTTATTCATTGAGATTATTACAAGCTGTAAAGTTATGACATAAAATATTTCTTGAGGTGCTCAACATTCCATGCGTTCTTGAGCTCCTTCTCGCTAGGCTATGCGTGTTTACAGACCCCAAATCGAACCTCCTTTATTACCAGATAAGGTCTTACCCAGTTAGGTCCCAACTTTGTTCGACTAGGTTAGGGCTTGAAGATGGTTTTCTTGAGTACCTAATCACCTTCCTGAATGTTCTTAGGTCAGATTCGCTTGGCAAAAGCCCTAGCCATGACCCTCTTCCCTTCAAGCATTATGATATGTGTTTTTTGTCTAAATTCTTCTACTAGATCAAGGTTCTCACGGAGGCCCTGATCATTTATTTATTCTTTATAGAGTTGCATGTGGCTACTTGAAGGACCGACCTCTACTGGAAACACCGCCTTTGTCCTAAACGTCAGCGAGAATGGGGTCTCTCCTATTGCAGAGCTTGAAGTGGTCTTATGGGCCCATGTCACGCCCCGACCCAAACCCATCGCTAAGTGAAGATCTGTATGTGTCGTGTCATGTAACTTAATACCTGTAAAATCATCAATCGATAACCTAACAACAAATATTATTCCATAAGAAGCTTCAAGAGTGTGCTCAAGCACTTGGCATTGGAAATCTTCATTAACTTGTTTATAGGTGCAAACCTAGATTCCACCAATTCTCCATGAAATAAAGTTCCAACTATGACCATCTAGGTCACAAAAGAATAGGACATAAAGCTATTACATCCCAATTGTCCAAAAGAATAGTTATAGTGTATAAGGTTATACAAATATACAATGAGAACTAACACATCAAACGTTCATACAACATCTACAAGCTAGCAAGTCATAGAAGGCAAACATCTGATTCATCACATAACTGACCCACGCCTTCAGCTTCAGGAGCTGGCTCAGTAGCAGCCTCACCTGAAAATTTGTCATAGAAAAGAATGAACTACACTTAGCTCAATGAGGAATAAAGGAACAGGGAGATTTTGCAACCATTTGTCATTTCATAATCATTTAAGAAAGAGTATGCTATGCACATCGGAACAACTAATGAGGAAACATCATATATGGAAATAATAATAAAACAAGTATTCAATTCTACTCTCCAAGGGTTATACCAAGCGAGAGTAGATAAAAAGGATATAGCTTGCATGAACAGTTGTTAGAGATGGCCAGTCTCAAGTCTTCAATCAACATACTTCCCCAAACGCTAAAGTAGAGGGCACTCCGGAGGCAACCCAATACCATGATAGTCGAGACTTATACCTGACAGCTCGATACTGCCCAGGGGAATTAAAAATTCTATTATGGGGTTCATTAGATTATATTACTCAAGGCATATAACTGTAAACAAACAAACATGGCCCAACTCTCCGAGGGTTATGCCAAGAGAGAGTGAGTACAAATAATCAAGCACATTTGGAGGGTAACAAAGTAGGTTTCCTCCGTCACATAAGCATGTACATAACCTTGAACATATTCCAACATATAAACATGTAAACACTTATAATATCTTGCAATTAGAATTCATAAGATGCAATGTGGAGGACGACAAGGAACGTTACTTCAATGCTTCTGCATTAGCCTAACTTAATCAATTAAATTTACTACTTTCCCAAACTCCAATTAATCTAATTTTGGTATAGAATTAAAGCTTATCAAAATTAGATAGTTCTAGAATCAAACGGAACTCAATTCAGAGTTGAATTGACTGAGATATGGCCTCCAAAAAAATATTGCACAAAGTTGTCAACGATCTGGTCGACTAGAGTCAACCGGATTGACTCAACCTGATCCTAACCAGTGATATCCATACGACAGATCCGGTCGACTCAATTCAGATCCGGTTGACCGGATCCGACAGCATAAAACATGCATTTTCCTGCTTCTTTTTGCTTGTTAGCTTGTTACCCTTGCTTCTAACACCTATTTATCACCTAATACACTCAATGGCATAGTTAAACCACATAATAATCTCAACAACATGGTCACAACTCATTTGAATCAAACAACAAGGCAAGAATACTTAAGCCATTCGAAAGTTCTTATGCTCATGTCACCCAAGTTCAACTTCATCCTACCAATTCTAGCTATAAACACACAAGCACAAACCATCACATAACTTATATAGCCACTTCTCAACTCACCAAGAATCATCCAAAGTTCATTAGACCAAGCCCTAGTTGAACCACACAAAATAAAAATCAAACCTTGTATTAAATCCATAGATATTCATCATAAGCAAGAACACCATCAACATACACCATATAATATTGAATGAGCTTTGAGAAAATACTTTTGAAAGAATCCCTTACCTTATCTTTGTAGGAAAAATGCAAGTGTGGAGTTAGAGAGGTTGAAAATGCAAGATGGAGCTAGAAAATGCTTAAAGATGGTTGAAGATGGCTTAGACTTCTCTTGCTTCTCCTTCTTTCTTCTTCTTTTTCTTCTTTCCTCTTCTTCTTTAGTTTAGTCGTGTAGTGTATGTGTGTATATACTGATCATGTATGTGTGTGTATTGCTTGTGTTTGTGTGATAAAAAGTAGTATAATAAGGTTAGGTACGATATTTCAAATAAGCTAGTTGACCAAAGTGCTCTTCAATTGAATTATGTATTACTAGTTGCCACTCTTGTTCAATTCTAACTATATAGCTGCCATTTTAACTTGATAAAATTATAATTAAGGTCTACAACACGTAAAATACTTAATGCACATAAGTGAACATATTTGCACGTAAAACAAGACAAGTGTACACAAACGATACAAATGTACGTTAAATGATACTAATGCATATAAAATGATATAAATGCACCATGAATAATATAATTTTCCGTTGACTCTTGGGATGGGCCTTACATCTTCCCTCCCTTAAAAGAATTGCGCCTTCGCAACCTTTCTTCTTACCTCGAAAACAATACCGGATACTGCTGCTCTATCTGATCCTGTTTTTCCCATGTTGCCTCCTCAATTCCATGATTGTTCCAAAGCACCTTGACCATGGGAATGCTCTTGCTGCGTAACTTACAGTCTTGCTTATCCAAGATCCGTCCAGGTCTCTCCTCATAGGACAAGTTCTCCCAAAGCTGAAGCTGTTCTGGCTCCAAGATGTGTGAGGGATTGATTGATACTTCCTCAACATTGAAACATGAAACACTTTGTGTATGTTGGAGAGATTTGGAGGTAGATCCAACCGATAAGTCAACTTGTCAATTCTATCAGTAATCTCAAATGGCCCCACGTACCTCGGACTCAATTTGTCTCATTTGCCATGCCTAATCAATCATTTCTTGGGAGACAACTTTAGAAATACCTTATTAGCCACCTCAAACTCAAAATCTCGTCTTCTTTTGTCAGCATAGCTTTTCTGCCTACTTTGAGCAGTGAGCATTCTTTTCCGGATCAAGTGCTCATTCTCTATCTTCTCTACCAATTCCGGTAACAATGTAGGGTCAACTGCTTTCATTTCACCAACCTCGTCCTAATATAGAGGTGATCTAGGCTTCCGCCCATACAAGGCCTCATAAGGTGCCATGCCGATTGTTGCTTGATAGATGTTGTTGTGGGTAAACTCCACCAGTGGCAAATGTTTCTCCTATGTACCTCTAAAATCGAACACACATGCTCTCAGTATGTCTTTTAATATTTGAATGGTTCTCTTGGATTGTCTATCTATTTGAGGATGGTAGGATGTACTGAAACTCAATTTCGTCCCCAAAACTTCTTGTAACTTCTGCCAGAATCGAGATATGAAACGAGGATCCTTGTCTGATATGATACTCACTGGCACACCATGTAATTTTATAATATTAGCTACATACAACTCGGCTAATTTCCCCACATCATCTTTCTTTGATGTTCTTCTTTAACTCTTTGACATGATAAGCAACGGGACACAAATTCCGCAATCTCTCGCTTCATATTGTTCTACCAATAGTATTGCCTTAAGTCTCGATACATCTTTGTACTTCCGGGGTGGATTGTATACCTTGAATTTTGAGCTTCTTCTAGTATCTTCTTCTTCAATTCCGGGTCATTTGGTACACAAATCCGATTTCAAAATTTCCATAATCCGTCTTCTTGCAACTTGAAATCCTAATTGTCTTCCTTGATCTTTTGAAATTGTGGATCTTGTTGTTGAGTTTCCCATATTTGAGACAGCAATGTTGGTTATACCATCAAATGAGCAATGAAGGATATTCCACCATTTGTCACTTCGGGCTTCCTATAAGTCGCCAAACTTGCCTTTCGACTCAAGGCATCTACCACCACATTAGCTTTCCCAGGCACGTAATTGATGATGCAGTTATAGTCTCCCAAAAGTTCCATCCATCTTCTTTGCCTCATATTTAATTCCTTTTGAGAAAATAGGTACTTCAAGCTCTTATAGTCGGTCAATACTTCGAACCTGCTTCCCCACAAATAATGCCTCAACTTCTTCAACGCAAAAACAATTGCCGCAGGTTCTAAGTCATGTGTAGGATAGTTCATCTCATAAGGTTTCAACTTCCGTGAAGCGTATGCGATGACCTGATTGTTTTGCATCAACACACATCCCAATCCTTCTTTCGAGGCATCACTATAAATGACAAAGCTCCCTTCTGGTAACTCCAGGATAGGAGCCGTTGTCAACCTTTTCTTCAACTCTTGGAAGCTAGTCTCACACTTACCATCCCATTCAAAGCTAACTTTTTTTGTGTAAGCCTCGTGAGTGGCCCTGCAATTTTGGATAAGTCTTTTACAAACCTCCGATAATACCCTGCCAACCCAAGGAAACTACAGACCTCGGTAACATTTTCTGGTTTCTTCCAAGATTGCACTACATCAACCTTTGATGGATCCATGACTATTCCTTCTTGAGAAATTATGTGTCCCAAGAAGGCCACTTGTTGAAGCCAGAATTCACATTTGCTGAACTTGGCGTATAGTTGATGTTCTCGTAGCTTCTGCAACACCAAATACAAATGTCTTTCGTGTTCCTCCTCGGTCTTGGAATACACCAAGATATCATCTATGAAAATCACTACAAACTGATCCAGAAAAGGTTAGAACACCTTGTGCATCAAGTCCATGACAGCGACAGGAGCATTTGTTAGTCCAAATAGCATCACAATAAATTCATAATGTCCGTACCTCGTTCTAAAAACCGATTTAGGGACATCTTTTCTTTTGATGTGGAGTTGGTAATATCCATGCGTTAAGTCAAATTTGGAATAAACTTTAGCTCCTTGAAGTTGATCAAATAGTTCATCAATCAATGGTAGTGGGTATTTGTTCTTGATAGTCACTTGGTTGAACCCTCTATAATCAATACACAACCTCAGGGTTCCATCATTCTTCTTCACAAACAATACAGGTGTACCCCATGGAGATGAACTTGGCTGTACAAATCCATTTTTCAATAAACCTTGCAACTGTACTTTTAGCTTTTGCAATTCAGTCGGAGCCATACGATACGGGGCTTTAGAGATTGGCTGCATACTAGGTAGTACTTCAATTGCAAACTCCATTGCCCTCTCGGGTAGCAATTGTAAGGCCCAGCATGAGACCACATATACATATAGATCATCATACATAATTAAATCATTTTATATGCATTTATCTTGTTTTATGTGCTTTTAAATCGATTTACGTGTATTTCATCGATTAATGTGCATTTGGGGTAATTAATATAGCAGAATTAGTAATTAAAACCTATCAAGTTAAATAGCTAGTTAGAGTAACTAAACCAGAACTAAAACAATTAGAATTAATGCAAGGATGGCAAACTAGTAATACACAAGTTAGTTGAGGGGCACTCTTGTCCTAAAGCAAAATAACAAAATATTCTAACACTATTCTTGCTCAACCAAAACATACAAATACACACTATTACACATACACCACTCGACACACACACACTACGCACACACACTCAGTTTTTCAACCAAAGAGAAGAGAGAAAGAAGAGAAGAGAGAAGAAGGAATGAGGAAAAGAAGAAGTTATAGCCATCTTCAAGTTTTTCCTTTGCATTTCAAGCTTTCTTCAAAGGTTTTTCTTGCTCATTTTACATCTAGAACTCAAAGCAAAGGTGAGGGATTCTTCAAAACCAATTTTTAAAGAGTTCATTGAAGCTATTTGATGATTATGTGTTGCTAGTCTCGTTAAAGTTGCATACAAGAGCTTAAATGTGAAGATTGAGTATTTGGTGTGTTGTAGATCTAGGTTTTGCCTAACCTATGTTAGATGTCTTGAAAAGTTGAAAGATGAGTTGTGTTGCTCTTGTATGTGTATGGATTATATGTATAGCTTGTATGCAGGAATTGGGAGCATGGGGTTAGCATTTTTGCATTTGGAGTGTAAATCTTAGTGTTATGAGCTATATTGGATTCTAGGTGGGTTGGATGTTGATTGTTGATATGGGATGTATTGGTTGGTGTTTGAACCCTTATATGATGCCTAATAAATCCCCTTGAGCATGCTTGATTGTTAGTAGAGGATTGTGTTGTTTTATGCTTGATTGTTAGTAGAGGATTGTGTTGTTTTATGCTTGATTGTTAGTAGAGTTTGTATTTTCCCGTATACAGCATGACTGGAGGACCCCTGCTCCACTGGTCGACTGGTGGGGAGGGTGTCATCCACTGATGAGGCTTTGGGTGGAAGACCCTATTTTCACTGGTCGACTAGTTGTGCTAGGGTCTACCGGTTTGACGAAAATGCAAAGAACTTGTTTTAGTGATTCTAAGAGCTACCGATGTTGGATTGAGGCACGGTCGGAAGTGTTAGAACCATATCGAACCATAGTTTATCATAGTAATATTTAATTGAAGATTTCTACCATAGCTTGGGTGCTATGTGGTTGCTACTACTGTATATTGTTTAGGAGATGAATGATATGTGATAAATGCACGATAAATAAATGTTTGCTTGAAATACCATTGATTAATCATTTATTACCGCAAGAGGTCTACATGTTTTTTTTCTATATCATTGTCAATTGCGTATGAATTTGAGTTGTTTAAGCATGTTGGTTGTAACCATTAATGAATGCGGTAGTAACGAGACCTCTGAGTAGCAACGGGCTCGCCGATATATCCTGCCTACCGAGGTAGTAACGAGACCTCCAGTCAGAGGTAGGGCATGCTGGTATTTCTCGCCTACCAAAGTGTTTTCTCCTTCTCTTTCAAGACACATTGATCCTACTAAAGGTCGGGACTCAATGATATCTTGGAAGAGTTAGGTTATTAAAATGATATTAAAGCTTGATTGTATATCTTGCATACTCGTTCGAATATTCTTATGTTCATGGCATGATTTCTCGAACTATTTACGAAAAGATGAAAACCTTTGTGAAAACCCTTCCTAATCAATCTTCACTAAGATATATGCAGGATTAGCTCACCCCTCTTTTGATCAATTATAGGTGAGGTAGTGCCCGAACAAACCCTTCAAGTTGATGATGGAGAACCATGGTTCGATGAGAATGATTTCTGCTTGTTATGACCAGCATGTTTGATTTGTTGAAATCAAACACTACTTAGACAACTCGATATATGTAATATTCTTTTGGACAACTATTTGTATTTAAGTTTAGTATTCCTATTCTTGTGGGACCTAGACACCTGATTGATGGCTAGAACTTATGATGGAACATGTGACTCGAGGTCTTGTACATATATGACTATTTGTGGAATCCTTTTCTAAAGCCGATATAATTGAAAGACTCTTGAACCGTTATGGAGTACATATCAATGTTCAGGTTATTAAGATATCAATTTTACAGATTTTCGAGTAACGAAAGTCACGTACCGGCCTTAGCCTTCGCAGGTGTTTAGGTCGGGGCGTGATACCTAAGTTAGTATCAGAGCTTAGCTAGATAGCTAGGCGTAAGCTGGATTTGGAACCCCTGGTTAGTAGGTAGGAAACTTGAGGTGAGAATATGTCGAAGTACCTTTAGGAACTTATGTGCTTATGTGAACTTATGTGCTTAACGTGATGTACTTGTCTTTTTCCTATGTGTAACCTAGGTGTTAGGAGCATTGTTAGTACATATATTTACATCTCATGTCATGCATACATAACCTATAACCGTGAGTGGTATCTGTTCTATATCTATATATGGCAGGACGTAACACCCGCAACAACCCTGGATCTCAAGGAACCGAGAATGCGAATCAAGGCAATCTAGGAGCAACTATGTTTAATATGATGAAAAATGCGATAGATTGCATGAGTAGGGTAATGGAGCAACAAGCAAGCAATGCTACGGGTAATAATAATAATAATAACAACAACGGTGGTGGTGGCAACAACAACAACAACCACCGAGGTAATGGAGATGATACCTTGAGAGACTTCCTAGGGTATGGACCTTCTAAATTCTTGGGGGAACCTGATAGTGAGAAGGCGGAGGCTTGGCTTGCCAAGGTGGAAAAGATCTTTGTTACCATGGACTACAACGACGAGAAGAAGGTGCCATTTGCAACTTTCTTGCTTAAGGAGGATGTGGAGGAATGGTGGATAAATGAGAAGACCCGATGGGAACAAGATGGCACCCCAACTACATGGGCTAACTTTGTAGAGTCCTTTAGAGGAAACTATGTGTCGGAGGTGGCTCGAGAGAGAAAAGAGGAATAATTTTTTTCTGTGAGGTAAGGAAGCTTATTTGTGGTACAATATAAAGCCCGATTAAACAAACTCTCCAAGTACTTGCCAGAGTTGGTCCAAACAGAGAATAGAAGGATCAAACACTTTATTCAGGGACTAAGACCCGAAATTCAGGATTTTATTATATCCCACCGTTTTACTACCTATGTAGACATGGTTGATTCGGCAGCGCGGGTTGAGAAGAGGAAGTTTGAGCAATGAGGTGGACCGAGTCAACCTAACAAAAGGCCATTCTTAGGCCAAGTACCACAGAGGCTTTATTAGACTCAAGGTCAAGGATAGACTCAAGCAAGACCAGCTACTAACAGAACCCAGTCTAATGCCCTAACCGTTCAATCGACTCGTGGTACAGCAGGTACTGCTACTGCTACTCAAAATGTTGTATGCAAGTATTGCGGGAAGATGAGGCATATGGAAACCGAATGTTGGAAGAAACTTGGCACGTGTTTGGGGTGCGAAAGTGACAAACATCAAGCTAAGGATTGCCCGAGTTGGCAGAACAAGGGTGTACAGAATCAGCTTGTAAGGAATACTCCAGGCCAAAGAGTTCAAGCTAGAGCCTATGCAATGGATCAAGAAGAAATTCCAGATGATGCAGTTGTTGTTGAAGGTACTTTCTCGATTCAAAATCAATGTGTTAAGGTGCTTATTGATACTAGAGCTACCCATTCATTCATAACTCCCAAATTTGCATATCGTACTAAGTTGCCGGTGGAAAAACTTATCATACCATGTAGAGGTTAGTACCCCAATGGGATATAAATGTGCTACTAGATTGGCATGTAAAATGTGTAAGATACGGATTGAGGATATAGAGTTTTTGGCTGATCTCATAGTACTAATCTTTCTAGATTATAAAGTTGTCTTGGGGATGGACTGGTTGTCCCGACATCATGCACGATTAGATTGCCGGACGAAGGTTATAGAGTTTTGGGTACCAAGGCAACTTGTGCTTAAGGTAAGAGGTAAGCGTGATTTGTCAAAGAAGATGGTGATATCCTCAATCAAAGCTGTGAAGTTTATGAGAAGAGGTTGCAAAGGATATTTGGCTTATCTAATCAACAAGCCAACATATAAAAGTAAGTTAGCAGAAGTACCGGTGGTTAAGGAGTATGTTCATGTGTTTCCGGAAGAGTTGGCAGGATTACCACCTATGAGGAAGATTGAGTTCGTGATTGATATACTACCAAGTACACAGCCAATCTCTAAAGCTCCGTACCATATGGCTTCGGCCGAGTTACAAGAGTTGAAAGTCCAACTACAAACCTTGCTAGAGAAAAGATTTATTCAACCTTGTTCATCTCCACATGGGGTTCACTTGTCCTATTTGTGAAGAAGAATGATGGAACATTGAGGTTTTGCATTGACTACAAGGGGTTGAACCAGGTGACTATCAAGAATAAATACTCGTTGCCATTGATTGATGACTTGTTTGATCAACTTCAAGGAGCCAAGGTCTATTCAAAATTTGACTTAAGGCAAGGCTATTATCAACTCCGCATCAAGCAGGAGGATATGCCTAAGTCAGCTTTTAGAACGAGGTACGGGAATTATGAGTTTGTTGTAATGTCGTTTGGACTAACCAATGCTCCTACCGCTTTTATGGACTTGATGCACAGGGTGTTTCAATAGTATTTGGACCAGTTTGTAGTGATTTTCATAGATGACATCCTGGTATATTCAAAGACCGAGGAGGAACATGAGAGGCATTTGCATTTGGCATTGCAAAAATTGAGAGAACATCGATTGTATGCCAAGTTTAGTAAGTGTGAGTTTTGGCTCAAACAAATGATATTCTTGGGTCATGGGATATCTCAAGAAGGGGTTACGATAGATCCTTCCAAGACTGATATTGTGTAGTCGTGGAAGAAGCCGAAAAATGTCACCGAGATACGTAGTTTTCTCGGTTTGGCAGGATACTACCAAAGATTTGCGAAAGATTTTTCAAAGCTTGCGGGGCCACTTACGAAACTCACACATAAGAAGATTAAATTTGAGTGGAATGATAAATGTGAAGACAGCTTTCGGGAGTTGAAGAGGAGATTGATGACTGCCCATGTGTTGGCATTGCCCGAGGGAAGTCAAGGGTTTGTTATCTATAGTGATGCCTCGAAGGAAGGATTGGGATATGTGTTGATGCAAAACAATCAAGTTATAGCTTATGCATCACGGAAGCTGAAGCCTTACGAGGTGAATTATCCTACGCATGACTTAGAGCTCGTAGTTATTGTGTTTGCCTTCAAGAAGATGAGGTATTACTTATGGGGAAGTAAGTTTGAGATATTCACCGATCATAAGAGTTTGAGATATCTCTTTTCTTAAAAGGAGTTGAATATGCGGCAGAGAAGGTGGATGGAACTTTTGGATGACTACAATTGTACCATAAATTATATGCCCAGAAAGGCAAATGTTGTAGTGGATACATTGAGCCGAAAGACAAGTTTGGCAAGGTTGGAGATCAAGGAACCTACCTTGTTGTCTTAGATCCGGGAGTATCAAAGCAAGATCCTCAACTTCAAAAGATAAAGGACGGTAATCCGGATTTCAAGTTGTATGATGATGGGTTATGGAAGTTCAGGAATTGGATTTGTGTGCCAAATCATCCGGAGTTGAAAAAGAAGGTGCTTGAAGAAGCTTATCATTCTAGGTACACCATTTACCCAGGAGGTACAAAGATGTATCGAGACCTAAGGCAACACTATTGGTGGAACAACATGAAGCGGGAGATTACGAAGTTTGTGACTCGATGCTTAACATGTCAACGAGTGAAGGCAGAACATCAGAGACCTGCAGGGCTTCTATAGCCTTTGAAGATTCTGCAATGGAAATGGGAGCATCTGACCATGGATTTTGTTATAGAGTTGCCTTGGTCTTCTCGGGGAAATGATGCAGTTTGGGTCATTGTTGTCATGCCCCGACCCGACCCCGCAAAAGGCCAAGCCCGGACCCGACACACGGACGGAGTCTCCTCTGTACCGTGGACATTCCGAAAACCATACTTTCAATATAAAACTTGCGAAAGCCATAATAAACATTGGAAACAAGCCAACTTTCTTTTAAACATACATCATCTCATTAACAACTTCCCAAACCAAAATGCCATGCATACTACACAAGTATTTATGCCACTAAACATTTAACCATTAGTATGCAATTCTTTACTAGTCATAAGAGTATAACTTTACAACTTTACAATCTTTAAACCTTTATAGTAAAAGACCATAAAGGCCTCAAAATAGAACTACATACAAGGCTACAAGCCTCAAAATAAAGCGTCATCCAAGCAATATACATATCAAGCAAGGCTCGCACAAAAGTCTGGCAACCAACCACCAGCTAAGCAAAGGAGTGCTATCACGGAAACACCTCCACCTGCTCCTCCTCCTTAATTACCTCATTGGGTCTGCTTCAACTACTCTTGTAAAAAATATGGTACAGAAAGGAATGAGCAAAAACTATTGCTCAGCGAGGGCAATTGGTCTCAAGGACGGAGATGAGAGGAGTATGCAATGCAATTAGTCAAACAATTCATACAAATATCATATAGAAATACAAACAAAGCCATCAATAAAGCAAGTCAAGCATTAAAACTATAAACACTCATTCAAAGGATATGATACTCTTTCCACGAGCAACTTTCAATCACGAATTCGATGACGACACGCCGGCCCAAACCACCTTATAACTTCAGTTTGGAATACCCCAGTAGTATCCATCAATTCTATGACCCAAATCTCCCTGGGAGGCAACCCAAGCGAGAAAAGGAATAAGACATGGAGCTAGAGCAATCAACACTGGCAACCTGAGGCTACCCAGAGAGGCCCATTACTCCGCCCATGACACTATGAATGCAATACAATATACAATGCAACAATCGAGCAATAAAACCACACGTGGGAGAATAACAAAGTAGGTTACTCTCGCATGCAATAGCGACAGTTGATAAACATTTCCAAACATAATCAATTCTAACAAGCATATCAAGCAACCTTAAGCATTCTATAGGCATAATATCAAGAAAAACAAGCAAAATCACAAATCGACCCCAACTATCAAAACGCTACTACTTCCAAACGAGCCACGAGTTTAGAAAACTGACTTCACCAATCCTCCTAGGTCACCATAAGGCACGTCTAAAGACCCCAAAATCCTACTTTACCCTAGAATTCACGCAAAGGCCCGATTTCTCCCTTTGCTCGTTTGAACTACAACTATACGAACCAAACACCCAACCAATGCCATAATCGCACCAAAAGTGCTTCCATGACCTCCCAAAACAATGCCATCATGCAAAACGAGAAAATGCTAAACTCGACCTAAACGACCCCGACTTTTACCAAGGTGTTTTTCTTATTTTTTCCATTACACAATCCAAATAAACCATGCATTTAGGCATTCTAGCATACCTAGCACATTTTCACATCAACAGAAAGCATAACAACGCAACTTCATCATTTCAAGGGTTTACTATTCACATATTACTATTCAACTATCAACCTTATATTGCAATCTCAAGATTTAACCGCAGAAAATGTTAAAAAGCCATAAATACATGTTCTACAATTGTCAAGGAACATTCTAGAAGCTTCAAAACGATTAAAACAACAACCTACGGATAAAATCCAAAAATCACAAAGTTAACATACTTGACATTTAAATGCACAAATAACGTGCTTCCCTCACCTTAGGCACTCCTAGTCGCTAGGAAAACAATGCTGGACACCTCGGAAACCACCCCGCACGAGCTCACGCGAAGATTTGAAGTTTTGAAGATTTGAAATGTTTTTTTTTTCATCTTCAAGGTGTCGGCCTGCTCAAGGCTGTTTTTGCTTTGTTTTTTTTTATTTTGCATTGTTTTAAGCTTAAGGTGATAAGTTTGGTCAAAATGGTCAAGGCACTTGGTCAACTACTTAAAATTTGGTCAAATAGACTTATTTTCATGCATTTAAAAGCTAAAATAACATCACCAATTTAATTCTAGCTAACAACAAGTAAAATATAAAATTTAAGACACCTAAATACTAGTTTTTACTATTTGCTGAGGACTAGAAAACACTCTCTAGCTATCGCTCCTGAAATGCAATGTACTTTGCAACAACAAAGAAGTAACAATAAAATCTCAAAGAATTTAATAAATATAATTTTCAGAAAGATAATCAAGAAAATTCCACATTCCGGGCTCGGGTATTACAATTGCGGACAGATTGACGAAGACCGCTCACTTCATTGCAATGAACAAGATAGATAGTGTGAAGAAAATAGTCGAATTGTATGTGGCTAACATTGTGAAGTTACATAGAGTGCCAGCTAGCATTGTGTCTGACAGAGATCCAAGATTTACGTCTCAGTTCTAGAAAAAATTACAAGAAGCCTTGGGGATAGAGTTGAAGCTCAGTGCAGTGTATCACCCCCAGATTGATGGGCAATCGGAGAGGACCATCCAAATTTTGGAGGACATGTTGAGGGCATGTGTATTGGATTTTGGAGGTTCGTGGGAAAAGCATTTACCTTTGGCGGAGTTTGTTTATAATAATAGTTATTAGGCAACAATTGGCATGGCACCCTATGCGGCCTTGTATGGACGAAAATGTAGGTCGCCATTGTATTAGGACAAAGTCAGTGAGATGAAGACAATTGATCCTACTTTGTTGCTGAAATTGATAGAGAAGATTGAGAATGTTCAATTGATTCAGAAAAGAATGCTCATGGCCTAAAGTCAACAAAAGACCTATGCTGACAAGCGGATGCAAGACTTAGAGTTTGCAGTTGGTGATTGAGTGTTCTTGAAGTTGTCGCCCGAAGAGGATTGATCAGGCATGGAAAATGAGGGAAGTTAAGCCCGAGACATATGTGCCCGTTTGCAATTGTGGAAAGAGTTGGCAGGCTGGCATACCAATTGGATCTACCACTAAATCTCTCCAACATTTATAATGTATTTCATGTCTCAATGTTAAGGAAGTACAATCCCGACCCCTCTCACATTCTAGAACCGAAACTGTTAGAACTTCGGGAGAACTTGTCCTATGAGGAAAGGCCCGTGCGAATTCTAGATAAGTAAGACCAAGAGCTGCACAAGAAGAGTAATCCGATGGTGAAAGTACTTTGAGATCACCATGGAGTTGAGGATGCAACTTGGGAAAGGTGTGACGAAATGGAACATCGGTACCTATTCTTGTTTGTAAGGTAATTAAGGAATTGCGAGGGCGTAATTCTTTTAAGGAGGGGAGGTTGTAAGGCCCAGCACGAGACCACATATACATATAGATTATCTCATACATAATTAAATTATTTTATATGCATTTATCTTCACTACAAGAAAACAGCGCTCGAGCGACGGAATTGGGCGATGGATTTTTTCCGTAGTAAATTGGCTACTACCAATCTATGGATTTGCTACCAAAAAAAAAATCTGTAGCCCAGCAGTAGCCAACTTAGCACCCGTTGATATGGCGACAAAACTTTGCTATAGATTAGCTATGAAAAATAATTTTGATTAATAAAAAAATAAAAAATAATATTCCGTAGCCTAGCCGTGGCAAATTTGCAACGGATTAGCTACGGATTATTTAATTAATTCAACAAAAAAATTCATAAAAAAAAATATGTAGCCATGCAGTAGCCAAAATAGCCAAGGATTGGCTACGGATAATAATTTTAATTAATAAAAAAATAAAAAATAATATTACGTAGCCTAGCCATTGCAACTTTACTACGGACTAGCACGAATTATTTAATTAATTTGACAAAAATATTCATTAAAAATTCTGTAGCCATGCAGTGGCCAATAGCCACGAATTGGCTACGAACTATATATTATTCAAAAAATATTTTAAAAAAATAAATACGGCTATTTCAATTAAATAGGAAAAAGTAAAATAACAAAGTTCGTAGCCCATCTGTAGTCCCTAGCTACAGATGGGCTACGAAATTGGACTCTTCTGTAGCACAGCAGTAGCCAATTGGCTACTGCTACGCTACGGATTTAAATAAAAAACTAAAATTTATCATTTTTAATTTGAAATATGGAATTTTGATTGCACCTACAATATAGTAACTTTACTTGAGTTGCAAATTTTTAAAATAAAAATAACGTTGATCCATATTTTATTAACGTGGGTACTTTTATAAAGAAATCAATTGCCGTTTAAATCGAACTTATTATGTTTTCACTTAACATTGCGTTAATGTTAATAAACGTTCAATCTAGGATTCGGAAAACTCTCACATTTTGTCTAAACTTCATAAACAAGAAAAATATGAAGATATTAACACGTTTTAATATGTTATTCATACCAATTTTGGAAGTTAGAATCTGTATTATTTGTTGTCCGTAGCCCAGCAGTAACCAATTGGATACTGCTAAGCTACGGACCTCAACTAAAAATTGAGTTTTATCGTTTTTAATTTGAATTTTGGAATTTTAATTGCACCTACAACGTAGTAAACTTTACTTGAGTTAGAAATGTTTCAAAAAAAAACTTTGTCCGTATTTCATTAACGTGTGTACTTTTTTAGAAAAATCTCATAGGAAATCATTTGCTGTTTAAATCAAACTTATTATGTTTTCACTTAACATTACGTTAATGTTAATAAACGTTCAATCTAGGAGTCAAAAAACTATCACATTGTATTTAAACTTCATAAACAAGAAAAATATGAAGATATTAACACATTTTAATATGTTGTTCGTACCTATTTTGTAAGTTAGAATACGTATTATTTGTTGTTCGTACTGCTAGGCTACGGATTTAAATAAAAAAAATTGAAATTTATCGTTTTTAATTTGAAGTATGAAATTTTGATTGCACCTACAACGTAGTAACTTCACTTGAGTTGCAAATTTTTTAAATAAAAATAAACTTGGTTCATGTTTTATTAACATGGGTACTTTTATAGATAAATCAAATGTCGTTTAAATCGAACTTATTATGTTTTCACTTAATATTACATTAATGTTAATAAAAGTTCAATCTAGGACTCGAAAAACTATCACATTGTATCTAAACTTCATAAACAAAAAAAATATGAAGATATTAACACGTTTTAATACGTTGTTCGTACCTATTTTGAAAGTTAAAATACGCATTATTCGTTGTCTGTAGCCCAGCAGTAGCGAATTGGCTACTGCTAGACTACGGACCTCAACCAAAAATTGAGTTTTATCATTTTTAATTTGAATTTTAGAATTTTAATTGCACCTACAACGTAGTAAACTTCGCTTAAGTTGGAAATATTTCAAAAATAAAAACTTTGTCCGTATTTCATTAATGTGTGTACTTTTATAGAAAAATCTCACAGGAAATCATTTGCCGTTTAAATCGAACTTATTATGTTTTCACTTAATATTACGTTAATGTTAATAAACGTTCAATTTAGGAGTCAGAAAACTTTCACATTGTGTCTAAACTTCATAAACAAAAAAAATAAAGATATTAACATGTTTTAATACGTTGTTCGTACCTATTTTAAAAGTTAGAATACGTATTATTTGAGGTTCTTAGCCTAGTAGTAGCAAATTGGCTACTGCTAGGCTACGAACCTCAAAACATAATCGAGTTTTATCATTTTTAATTTGAATTTTGGAATTTCAATTGCACCTACAATGTAGTAAACTTCACTTGACTTGGAAATGTTTCCAAAAAAAAAAACTTTGTCCGTATTTCATTAACGCGTGTACTTTTATAGAAAAATCTCATAGGAGATCATTTGTCGTTTAAATCAAACTTATTATGTTTTCACTTAACATTACGTTAATGTTAATAAACATTCAATCTAAGAGTCAAAAAACTATCACATTGTATTTAAACTTCATAAACAAGAAAAATATGAATATATTAACACATTTTAATATGTTGTTCGTACCTATTTTGTAAATTAGAATACGTATTATTTGTTGTTCGTAGCCTAGCAGTAGCCAATTGGCTATTGCTAGACTACGAATTTAAATAAAAAATTGAAATTTATCGTTTTTAATTTGAATTATGAAATTTTGATTGCACCTACAACGTATTAACTTCACTTGAGTTGCAAATTTTTTAAATAAAAATAAACTTGGTCCATGTTTTATTAACATGGGTACTTTTATAGATAAATCAAATGTCGTTTAAATCGAATTTATTATGTTTTCACTTAACATTACATTAATGTTAATAAACGTTCAATCTAGGACTCGAAAAACTATCACACAAATCTAGACTTCATAAACAAAAAAAAAATATGAAGATATTAACACGTTTTAATACGTTGTTCGTACCTAGTTTGAAAGTTAAAATACGTATTATTCGTTGTTTGTAACCCAGCAGTAGCGAATTGGCTACTGCTAGACTACGGACCTCAACCAAAAATTGAGTTTTATCATTTTTAATTTGAATTTTGGAATTTTAATTGCGCCTACAACGTAGTAAACTTCACTTGAGTTGGAAATATTTCAAAAAAAAAAACTTTGTCCGTATTTCGTTAATTTGTGTACTTTTATAGAAAAATTTCATAGGAAATCATTTGCCGTTTAAATCGAACTTATTATGTTTTCATTTAACATTACGTTAATGTTAATAAACGTTCAATTTAGGAGTCGGAAAACTTTTATATTGTGTCTAAACTTCATAAACAAAAAAAATATGAAGATATTAACATGTTTTAATACGTTGTTCGTACCTATTTTGAAAGTTAGAATACATATTATTTGTTGTTCGTAGCCTAGCAGTAGCAAATTGGCTACTGCTAGGCTACGGACCTCAAAACAAAATCGAGTTTTATCATTTTTAATTTTAATTTTAGAATTTCAATTGCACCTACAATGTAGTAAACTACTTGAGTTGGAAATGTTTCAAAAAAAAAAAAAAACTTTGTTCGTATTTCATTAACGTGTGTACTTTTATAAAAAAATCTCATAGGAAATCATTTGCCGTTTAAATCGAATTTATTATGTTTTCACTTAACATTACGTTAATGTTAATAAACGTTCAATCTAGGAATTGAAAAACTATCACATTGTGTCTAAACTTCATAAACAAAAAAATATGAAGATATTAACACGTTTTAATACGTTGTTCGTACCTATTTTGGAAGTTAGAATACGTATTATTTGTTATTCGTAGCTTAGCAGTAGCCAATTGGCTACTGCTAGGCTACAGACCTCAACAAAAAATCGAGTTTTATCATTTTTAATTTGAATTTTGGAATTTTAATTGCACCTACAACGTAATAAACTACACTTGAGTTGGAAATGTTTCAAATAAAAATAAACTTGGTCTATATTTTATTAACATGCGTACTTTTATAAAGAAATTTTATAGGAAATCAATTGCCGTTTAAATCGAACTAATTATGTTTTCACTTAACATTACGTTAAGGTTAATAAATGTTCAATCTAGGAGTCGGAAAACTATCACATTGTGTCTAAACTTCATAAACAAGAAAAATATACGATATTAACAAGTTTTAATACGTTGTTTGTACCTATTAATAAGTTAGAATACGTATTATTAATTGTCCGTAACCCGTCCGTAGTCCCTAGCTACGGATTGGCTACGGAATTCGTCACGGACGTAGCCTAGCAGTAGCCAATTGGCTACTGCTGGGCTACGGACGTGATGAATTCCGTAGTCCAGCAGTAGCCAATCGGCTACTGCTAGGCAACGGGCCTCAACAAAAAAATAAAATTTATATTTTTAGTGACGTGGCTACGGATGGGCTACGGACGCATAGATGTCCGTAGCCTATCTGTAGCCAAGTCATTAAACAAAAAAAAACTAAGGATGTATAAAATATATATACCATAATTTGTCAAGCATAGATGTCTATAATAACTAACATAAGAACCATAAGTCGGTACAAGCATACATAAATGGTAAATCAGATATCTAGTTTCAGATGCAATTTTAATTATAAAAAACTAACAGCAAGTTGCCCAAAATAAAACTATTGTCTCGGTCCACAACCACGACTTCCACGTTGACCTCCACGACTCCGATTGTCGGTAAACCCAGGGTCTTGTCCAACTCCCTTACCACGAAAGTCATCAACCATGAGTAGAAGCCGACCTTGTATATCCTCAAATTAAGTTTCGAAATATTGTCGATCTTCTGCTCTACGTTCTTCCAGACTCTGAAATTGAGTTTCAAAGTATTGACGATCTTCCGCTCTATGTTCTTCCAAAGTTTGAAATTGAGCTTCAAAATATTGACGATCTGCCACTTTACGCTCTTCCATTGTTTGAAGTTGAGTTTGCAAATGGTTGAGAGTTCTATCATTGTTGCCCATAGAAGTAGAGATATCATTTAGTTTTTCCAAAATTAGATCAAATGACGAACTAGAAGCATGACTAGAACTAGCACCTCTCCTCCTTTCTTGCTCATCTATTTGTGACACTCTCTCTGCATGAATATACTCCTCTGGAATATCGGTTTCCATAGGCGTTTCACGATATAAGTTTTCTTCCATCTCAACATCACCAATATAACTCAAATTCTGAACAAAGGTTCTATTCTTGGTAGTATTAGTTCTAATGAATGATTTGGTTTCCTCTGGTAGTCTATTAAATACTTCTTGGTTTATATAATGATCTTGATACCAATAAGCTTGTTGTCTATTCAGAGATAGCATATTAAGATACCAAGAAGGGTTGAATTTCTTACTTTCAACCCCATCAAATGAAACCCCAAAGTACTCAAAAATTCGCGTAAGGGCTACTCCATATGGCAAGGATTTGTTGTTCTTAGCCGCATAATTCATGTAACGAACAATCATATACGGTAAGTTCACTTGTCTACCACTAACCAACAAATATACAATATAAGCATCTCCTTGAAGTGTCCTTTCATCATTAATATTTCTATGCACAAAACAATAGCCTACAAAGTTTACCCAAATTTTCTTTAGTATGGGCAACTCTCTCTTATCTGGTGCATTTCCTCTATGAGCAGTTCTATCATACCTTTCCGCCCAGAAAAATCTCAAACAATTATCTTTGTCTTCGGGCTCCATTCTACTTTCTGGCCAACCAATGGTGTCATAAGTTTTTACCCCTTCATTTCTTATATTAAAGATTGTAGCTATAATATTCGGGTTTTTACAATATCAACACCTCTAACTCTAGTTTTTACAACAACAATTTCATCACTTTCCATATTAGCATAAAATTCACGGATTAAAAGCAGATAAACAAGACAATGAATATGTAGGAAGTCATACCAACCTTGTTGTTGCACGAATTCAAAAATTCTAGTACCTTGTATGTCCTCGTCTATCAAACACTTTCCATACAATATCGGCTTGACAACCTCGTTGTTTGCACGTGTGGGAGGAGGATCTCTATCTGGACTTAGAAGCCTTGTAGAGGCTTTTGTATTGGTTTTCTTAGGAAGATTTTTTTTCCCACTTTTTCTTGTATCCACCATGATAAAATATAGAGATTTTGAGCTTTTGGGAAGTGGGTATTGTGACTATGGAACAAAACTTTAGATTCAATGGCTAAAATTTGAGTTTAAGACAACTTTACCTATATTTTGGCTTAGGGCTTGAAAAAATCGGGCTTTGAAAAAACTCTTTGTAGATTTGAAGGTTTTGCCAAGTGGGGTAATGTGATTATGGAAAAAATTTTGAGGTTTAATGGCTAGATTTTGAGAATTTGAGAGAGATTTTTTGAGTTTTTCTTGCAATGGAGTTGAAGAAATTGTTGTTTTGAAAAACTATTTGGAGATTTTGATGTTTTGTGGGATGGGTAATGTGATTGTGGAAATTTTTTTGAGATTTAATGGTTAGTTTTTAATAATTTTAGAGGGATTTTGAAAGAGTTTTAGAAAAGAAAGGTAAAGAGATGTGAAGTTGGGGAAGAAGATGGGATTTGGAGGTGGGTTTGCTGATTTTTATTAGTTAAAATAATAACAAAAAAAAAATTATAAGCAGGGCCAGCGGGCCACCTGCCTTGGGGATGCGGGGCAAGGCTGCCCCTCTGTCCCTGACGGATGAGGTATCGTCCATCACTGGCAGCCTACTAGGAAGCTGGCCGCCAGTTCCGGACGAGGTGCCGGCCGACCGGCACCTCGTCCGGTAGGGCAGCCTTGCCTCGCGTCCCCAAGGCGAGTGCCGGCGGGCGGGCCGTGACCTGCTACTTAAAAATTTTAATTTTTTTTTATTTGTGCTGAATGTTTAAAACATTTCCCAAAAATTTTCCTCCAATTCACTTCACTCTTTCTTTCTCTTACAAAAAACCTTTATCTCTTAACTCTACCACCATCACCACCACCACTATCATCACCACCACCAGCATCACCATAAACACCACTGACATCACCATTAACACCAGCACCACCACCAACAAAGGCTCCATTAGCACCACAAGGTCCTCCATTTCCATCATCACCATCTAAGGCACCATCACCATCACCATCACCACCACCACCACCACCATCACCACACCACCATCATCATCAACACCACTACCATCACCATGAAGAGCACCACCAAGGGTACTACCATCACCACCAACAAAGGCTCCATCACCACCACAAGGTCTTTCATCACCACCATGTAGGCCACCCTTACCATCACCACTATCTAGGGCTCCATCACCACCTCCAACTCTACCACCATCACCACCAAAGACACTACCACCATATCTCTCTCTATTTTTTACTAGTAAGTATTTTATTATATACATTTTTCCTTTATTTTTTTGTCTAGTATAGACATATTTATATATGTGTATAATATGTGTAACGCCCCGACCCATATACCTGCAAAGGCTAAGGCCGGAACGCAACATTCATAATCGTAAATCTGTAAATTGAAAGCTTAACAACCTATTTGTCCATCTTTATATTCCATCAGAGTTCAGTTCAAAAGTCAACCAAGCCATCGGCCTTAGAAAAGGAACCATAATTAGTTACATATGTACAAGACCTCGAACCACTTGTTCAGACGTAAGAGCTAACCAACAATCAGGTTTCTAGGCCTCAAAAGAATATAAGTATTTAATTACATTAGAGTTGTCCAAAAGAATAATTTATACATCATTTATATCTTGAGTACATCAACAAGTAGTGATCACATAAAGCAGAAGTCCTCGGGATCACACTAAGGAGTTCCGTCATTATCTTGAGTGGCCTGCTCAGGCTCAACCTCACCTGAAATGTGAAAAGAGGGGTGAGCTAGATCCTCACATATAGCTCAATGAGGGTGAACAAGAAAGGTTTTCGTAAAGGTTTTATCATTTTTGAAAACAGTTAATAAAACATGACATGCACATATCCCAGTAAAATACTCTTACCACAAACCTTCAATCAATAATGAAAGGGTCGAGATATACCGGCAAATCCGGAGGTCCCGTCACTTCCTCTATTAACAATAGGAGGGTCGAGATATACTGGCAAATCCAGAGGTCCCGTCATTTCCTCCATTAAAAGGGTTATAACTACCGCGCATATATTACTCAATGCTTTACAATTATCAATGTCATATCAATCAAACATATAATGATCATGCATATGTAGCATTTAGGGTGCATCGTTTGGATAATCGTGAAACCAATACCCACCATGCTTGACCATGTCAATACCATGTAGAAAGACTCAACATGGTCATATACTAAGGGAGGGTGTAAGGATACATTAAAACAACTCAAATTGACAAAAAAATGCAAGCACAAATGAAGCTATGAAGCAAACTCATCTTATTTGCAATAGCCTAACTTAGGAGGTACATTTACCTACTTTACCAAACTCCAACTAATCTGATTTTGGTCTATAATCAAATCTTATCGAATTTAGATAACTCTAGAATCAAACGGATCTCAATTCGGAGTTAAAACGAATGAGATATGGCTTCCGCAAAATCACTGCGCAAAGCTGTCAAAAATCCGGGCGCTGAGGCCTTAATCCGGTCGACCGGAAGAAGCAGGTAACGCCCGAATCGAAGCTTTCTGCCGGGCGTTGAGGCCTCTATCCGGGCGACCGGATAGGGGCTGTAACGCCCAGATAGCTACACGAAAAACACCAAAATTCTACCCAATTCACCTATACCACCACCAATCCATCTAACAACATACAAACAAGTTCTAAATGGCTATTAGGCATCATACGAGGCTTCAAACTCAACCAAATCCATCCCTCATCAATGATCAACAACACCCAATAATTCATGTTCAAGCTCCAAGCTCCACAACCTCAATACCCTCAACAACTCAATACACCTCTCAACAAGTTCAAATATACATATATATATCACATGTAAACACCCAATCAAGCTCAAAACACAAGTATAATCATACATCATGCTTAATGTATCTTGAAAAACATTTGAAAACAATCCTTACCTCAAACTTGAGTATAGAAGCAATAGAGAGCCAAAGAACTCTTGAGACTAGTTGAGAGATGTAGAATTAGCTTGGAACAAAGCTGAAATTCCCTTCTTTCTTCTTCTTTTCCTCTTTTCTTCTCTCCCTCTCTTTTCCTTCTTTGATCGTGTATGAGTGTGTGTGAGTGTGTGTGCAGGATTTTAGTGTGTGTATAGAGTGTATTGTGTGTTTTGAGTGGGCAAAATAGTTTAATTGTTGTATATAAAAATCTGATTTTTTGCCAAATGTCCACCTTGCCCTCCAACTAAGTCATTTTTTGCTAGTTTGCCATTTTGGTTGAATTATAACTGATTAGTTATTACTCATGACTTAATTGAATACTATTAATGCCTACGATACGAAAAACTCCATAACGCAGGTAATTAAACATTTTTACACGTAACATGATGAATTTGCACTTTAAATAATATTAATGCACATAATTGATGCCAATGCATATGAAATAATTTGAATGCATTATAATTACTGTAATTATATATATAGACTCTCGTGTCGGGTTTTACATCCTCCCCTCCTTAAAAGAATTGCGTCCTTGCAATTTCTTCTTACCTTGAAAACAACTCCAGATATTGCTCATCCATTTGATCCCGTAACTCCCAAGTTGCTTCTTCGATCCCGTGGTTGTTCCACAATACTTTTACCATAGGAATCTCCTTTCTACACAACTCACGTACTTGTTCATCTAAAATTCGCACGGGCCTCTCTTCATATGAGAGGTTCTCACGAAGTTGTAGCGGTTCCGGCTCCAAGATATAAGAAGGGTCGGGTTGATACTTTCTTAACATCGAGACATGGAACACGTCATGTATACCAAAAAGATTTATTGGTAGACTCAATCGGTATGCTAACTTGCTAATTTTCTTCACAATCTCGAATGGTCTCACATACCTGGGACTTAACTTACCACCCTCACCACGCCGAATCAATCTCTTCCGAGGAGACAATTTAAGAAACACCTTATCACCCACTTCAAACTCTAAATCTCTTCTTTTTCTATCGGCATAACTTTTCTGTCTACTTTGTGCGGTGAGCATCCTTTTCCGAATCAATTGTACATTTTCTATTTTCTCTATCATCTCTGGTAATAATGTAGGATCAATGGCTTTCATCTCACCAACCTCACTCCAATATAGAGGGGATTTACACTTCCGTCCGTACAAGGCCTCGTAATGTGCCATGCTAATCGTCACTTGATAGTTGTTGTTGTAGGCAAATTCTGCCAACGACAAATGTTTTTCCCATGTTCCTCTGAAGTCCAATGCATAAGCTCGTAGCATGTCCTCCAAGATTTGGATGGTTCTTTCGGACTGCCCATTGGTTTGAGGATGGTAGGCGGTACTGAAACTCAACTTTGTCCCCAACTTCTCTTGAAACTTTTGCCAAAACCGCGACGTGAACCTTGGATCCCTGTCAGACACTATGCTTACAGGTACACCATGCAATTTTACAATGTTAGCTATGTACAAATCAACTCGTTTCTCCAAGCTATCCGTCTTGTTCATTGGACTAAAATGGGTTGCCTTCATCAACCGATCCACGATCACCCAAACAATATCACAACCTTGAGGTGACCTCGGCAATTCCGTCACAAAATCCATTGTTATGTGCTCCGATTTCTATTGTGGAATTTTCAAAGGTTGTAGAAGCCCTGCAGGTCTTTGATGTTCTGCCTTCACCGGTTGACATGTCAAGCATCGGGACACAAACTCTGCAATCTCCCACTTCATGTTGTTCCACCAATAGTGTTGCTTCAGGTCTCGATACATCTTTGTACCTCCCGGGTGGATGGTATACCTTGAATGATGAGCTTCATCGAGTACCTTCCTTTTCAACTCCGGATCATTTGGCACACAAATTCGGTTCTTGAACTTCTACAACCCATCTTCGCGCAACTTGAAATCCAGATCACCAACTTTTAACTTTTGAAGCTGAGGGTCCTGTTGTTGTAACTCTCGGATCTGGGACAACAAGGTAGGTTCCTTGATCTCCAACCTTGCCAAACTCGCCTTCCGGCTCAATGCATCTGCCACCCCGTTTGCCTTCCCAGGTACATAATTTATAGTGCAATTGTAGTCGTCCAAGAGTTCCATCCATCTCCTCTGCCTCATGTTCAACTCTCTTTGAGAAAAAAATATCTCAAACTTTTGTGGTCAGTGAATATCTCAAACTTACTTCCCCACAAGTAATGCCTCCACTTTTTCAAGGCAACACAATAGCTATGAGCTCCAAGTCATGAGTAGGATAATTCATCTCACAAGGCTTCAACTTCCGTGATGCATAGGCTATGACTTGATAGTTCTACATCAAAACACATCCCAATCCTTCTTTCGAGGCATTATTATAAATAACAAACCCTTGACTTCCTTCAGGCAACGCCAACACAAGAGCATTTGTTAATCTCTTCTTCAACTCCTGAAAGTTGTTTTCACATTTATCATCCCACATGAAACTAACCTTCTTCTGTGTAAGCCTTGTGAGTGGCCCCGCAAGCTTGGAGAAATCATTTCCAAATCTCCTATAGTATCCCGCCAAACCGAGAAAACTACGTACCTCGATGACATTCCTCGGTTTCTTCCATGATTGCACAACATCAATCTTCAAAGGATCCACAACAATCCCTTCTTAAGATATCACATGACCTAGGAAGGCCACTTGTTTGAGCCAAAACTCACATTTGCTGAACTTGGCAAACAATAGGTGCTCCTTCAACTTCTGCAATACCAAACGCAAATGTCTTTCATGTTCCTTCTCGGTCTTTGAATACACTAGAATATCATCTATAAAAATCACTACAAACTGGTCCAAATACGATTGAAACACCCTGTGCATCAAGTCCATAAAAGCGATATGAGCATTCGGTAGTCCAAATGACATTACAACAAACTCATAATGCCCATACCTCATCCTGAATGGTGACTTAAGCACATCCTCCCATTTGATACGGAGTTGATAATATCCCTGCCTTAAGTCAAATTTTGAATAAA
Organism: Ehretia macrophylla; assembly: GCA_037974665.1. NCBI lineage: Eukaryota > Viridiplantae > Streptophyta > Magnoliopsida > Boraginales > Ehretiaceae > Ehretia > Ehretia macrophylla. The sequence goes on along the minus strand of CM075772.1, from coordinate 74,441,494 downwards.
CCTTGGCCCCTTGAAGTTGATCAAACAATTCATCCATCAATGGTAAGGGGTACTTGTTTTTGATTGTCACTTGGTTCAACCCCCTATAATCGATGCACAATCTCAATGTTCCATCCTTCTTTTCCATAAACAACACTGGTGCACCCCATGGAGATGAACTAGGTTGAATAAATCTCTTCTCTAGCAAACCTTGTAGTTGAATCTTTAACTCTTACAATTCGGCCGGAGCTATACGGTATGGAGCCTTAGAGATCGGCTGTGTACCTGGTAGTATCTCAATCACAAACTCGATTTCCCTTGCAGGTGGCACCCGCGGTAATTCTTCCAAAAGTATATCTCCATATTCCCTAACCACTGGCACTTCCGTTAACTTAACTTGATTCGTTGGCTTGTTGATTAAGTAAGCCAAATATCTCTTGTAACCTTTCCTCATGTATTTCACAGCCTTGATTGAGGATATCACAGCCTTTCCTGACAAGTCACGTTCTCCCTTCACCTCAAGTACAAGTTGCCCTGGTACTCGGAACTCAATAATCTTGGTCCGACAATCTAATCGTGCATGATATCGTGATAACTAGTCCATTCCCAAAATAACCTCATAGTCTCGGAAGATAAGCACTATGAGATTGGCCAAAAATTCCCGATTCTCAACCTGTATCTTACATGCTTTACATGCCAATCTAGTAGCATACTTGGGACCCATTGGTGTGCTAACTTCTACATGGTATGGCAAGTTTTCAACTGGCAACTTAGTACGGTATGCACATTTGGGAGTTATGAATGAATGCGTAGCTCCAGTATCAATAAGAACCTTAACCAATTGATTTTGAATCAGGAAGGTACCTTCAACAATAGCGGCATCATCTGGGATTACTTCTTGATCCATGGCATAAGCTCGAGCTTGAATTCTTTGGCCTGGGCCATTCCTTGCAGGCGGATTCTGTACTCCCTTGTTCTGCCACCTCGAGCAATCCCTAGCTTGGTGTTTATCACTTCCACACCCTAAACACGTGCCAAGTTTCTTCCAACATTGGGCTTCCACATGCCCCCTCTTTTTGCAATAGTTGCACAAGGTCCCCAAAGTAACAGTAGTAGTAGTAGTAGTGGCACCTGTTATACCACGAACTAGTTGATTGGCTTGGGCATTAGGCTGTGGTCTAACAATTGTTGGTCTCACTTGGCCTTGGCCTTAAAGGTTCTGAGTCTGGAAAGCTTTGGACTGACCCTGAGTCTAAAAGGGCCTCTTGTTCGGCTGAGCTAGACCAACCTTCATCGCTAGTTTTATCTCCTCAACCCTCGATGCAGCTGCAAAGATAGCATCATAAGTGTCAAACTCCGCCACTGCGAGTCCATCCTAAATCTTGAGTCTCAGCCCTTGTTTAGATCTCCATATCTTGATGGCTGGGGTCTGGACCATATGTGGTGCATACTGGGAGAGGTTATCAAATTTTGCCCCATACCCAGCCACCGTCATGCTTCCCTGCTTCAAGTACATAAACTCCTTCATATTCCTGTCTCGGGAAGCCTCAAATATGTATTTACTCTTAAATGTGCTAACAAAGTTCCTCCATATAAATGGAGTGTGATGAGTCTCCCATTGATCTCTCACTGCATCCCACCATGTTTCAGCATCGCTTTCCAACTGAAAAACTGCATAGGCAACCTTTTTCTCATCTACATAATCCTGTGCAGCATAGATCTTCTCCATCCGTGATAGCCAATACTCTGCCTCTTCACTATTTGGCTAGCCCCTGAACTTTGGAGGGCTGTAGAACAGGAAATCCTTGAGGTTATCACCTCCTATATTACCTCCATTTCCACCACTACTACCAGCACCATGATTGTTGTTGTTATTATTATTAGCTGCTGCAGCTGCTGCTGTGGCTGCTACTGCTGCTGCTGCTGCTGTGGCTGCTGCGGTTTCTACCTGTTGTTCCATAGCCCTACTCATCCAATCGATGGCAGTTGCCATCAAATTGAACATAGCTACAACAGGATTAGTTTGATTTGCACTTCCGCTCTCTTGATGTCCAGGGTTGCTACGGGTATTAGGTCCTGCCATCTATAGATATAGGACAAGTACCACTCACAGTTATAGGTTATGTATGCATGATATGGGATGTTAATGTGTGTACTAACAATGCTCCTAACACATAGGTTACACACAAGCAAGAAACAAGTATAGCATGTTAAGCACATAAGTTCACATAAGCACATAAGTTCCTAGAGGTGCTACAACATGTTCTCCCCCAATTCTCCTACCCACTAACCAGGGGTTAAAAACCCAGACTACGCTAACACAAGCTAGCTCTATACTAACTAAGGCTAGCTCTGATACCACTAAAGTTGTAACGCCCCGACCCGTATACCTGCAAAGGCTAAGGCCGAAACATAACATTCATAATCGTAAATCTGTAAATTGAAAGCTTAACAACCTATTTGTCCATCTTTATATTCCATCAGAGTTCAGTTCAAAAGTCAACCAAGCCATCGGCTTTAGAAAAGGAACCATAATCAGTTACATATGTACAAGACCTCGAACCACCTGTTCAGACGTAAGAGCTAACCAACAATCATGTTTCTAGGCCTCAAAAGAATATAAGTATTTAATTACATTAGAGTTGTCCAAAAGAATAGTTTATACATCATTTATATCTCAAGTACATCAACAAGTAGTGATCACATAAAGCAGAAGTCCTCGAGATCACACCAAGGAGTTTCATCAATATCTTGAGTGGCCTGCTCAGGCTCAACCTCACCTAAAATATGAAAAGAGGGGTGAGCTAGATCCTCACGTATAGCTCAATGAGGGTGAACGAGAAAGCTTTTCGTAAAGGTTTTATCATTTTCACAAACAGTTGATAAAACATGACATGCACATATCCTAGCAAAATACTCTTACCACTAACTTAGGAGGTACATTTACCTACTTTACCAAACACCAACTAATCTGATTTTGGTCTATAATCAAAGCTTATCGAATTTAGATAACTCTAGAATCAAACGTATCTCAATTCGGAGTTAAAACGAATGAGATATGGCTTCCGCAAAATCACTGCGCAAAGTTGTCAAAAATCCGGGCACTGAGGCCTTAATCCGGTCGACCGGAAGAAACAGGTAACGCCCGGATCGAAGCTTTCTCCCGGGCGTTGAGGCCCCTATCTGGGCGACCGGATAGGGGCTGTAACGCCCGGATAGCTGCACGAAAAATACCAAAATTCTACCCAATTCACCTATACCACCACCAATCCATCTAACAATATACAAACAAGTTCTAAATGGCTATTAGGCATCATACAAGGCTTCAAACTCAACCAAATCCATCCCTCATCAATGATCAACAACACCCAATAATTCATGTTCAAGTTCCAAGCTCCACAACCTCAATACCCTTAACAACTCAATACACCTCTCAACAAGTTCAAATATACATATATATATATCACATGTAAGCACCCAATCAAGCTCAAAACACAAGTATAGTCATACATCATGCTTAATGTATCTTGAAAAACATTCGAAAACAACCCTCACCTCAAACTTGAGTATAGAAGCAATAGAGAGCCAAAGAACTCTTGATACTAGCTGAGAGATGTAGAATTAGCTTGGAACAAGGCTGAAATTCCCTTCTTTCTTCTTCTTTTCCTCTTTTCTTCTCTCCCTCTCTTTTCCTTCTTTGATTGTGTATGAGTGTGTGTGAGTTGTGTGTGTAGGATTTTAGTGTGTGTGTAGAGTGTATTGTGTGTTTTTAGTGGGCAAAATAGTTTAATTATTGTATATAAAAATCTGATTTTTGCCAAATGTCCACCCTTGCCCTCCAACTAAGTCATTTTTTGCTAGTTTGCCATTTTGGTTGAATTCTAACTGATAAGTTATTAGTCATGACTTAATTGAATACTATTAATGCCTACGATACGTAAAACTCCATAACGCACGTAATTAAACATTTTTTACACGTAAAATGATGAATTTGCACTTTAAATAATATTAATGCACATAATTGATGCCAATGCATATGAAATAATTTAAATGCATTATAATTACTATAATTATATATATTGACTCTCGTGTCGGGTTTTACAATATGTATCTGGGATTATGTGTAATTTTTCTTGTTTTTCATTTGTTCAATTTATTATTTTTGTATTTAATGTTATGTTTAATTCTAATTGTTTTAAGTGAGGTTTTAAAATAAATATGTGGTAGTGATATTTGTTGTGACTTCTTTGACATCAACTTGTATTGTAGTGATATTTGTTTTAATTAATTAATAATAGATTAACTAGTGGGTCATAAATTGTGTTTAAATAATGTCACTACCAAGCACATTACTTAACCATATCTTGTACTATTAATTTCTTTAATGGAATGAACATATATTATGATACAGAAGTTGAGAAAATGTAAACACGCCGACAACAGTAGATGAATGATCGATTAACATCTAAGTGAGTATTAAATCCTAAGTTTGTTCATGGAGTAGACGAAGAATTCATTCCTTTTGCATGTAGTCAACGAAAGTACATGGATGTAGACAAAATTAGATGTCCTTGTGCGAAACGTAAGAATTGTGACTTTAAGGACCTTCATACTTGTAGACATCATCTCTACTCATAGGGGTTCATGAGGCATTACTATGTTCGGACTTCACACGGGGAGCGTGATGACCTCAATCAAGATAACAACCATAATGTTGGTGATCATTATGGATATGATGAAGGAAATAGTTATAGGACAATGGTGTTTGATGCATTTGGCCCATCAAATGTACCACCAACTCCTTATCCACCAATAGAAGAAGAGCCTAATATGGAGTCAAAATATTTTTATGATCTATTAAAAAGTTCAGATGAGCCTTTGTGGAGTGGATGTGAGGTCACTCATCTGTCAGTGGTGTTTTTGTTGTTGAATATCAAGTCAGAGGAAAATATGTCTGAACATTGTTTTAATCGAATTATTGAAGTTATTCGAAGAATGTTGCCCAAGGATACCACTTTTCCTGAGAACTACTATAAGTTTCAGAGTGAAATGAGTCCTCTAGGTTTGAGTTGCATAAAGATTGATGCGTGTGTAAATGGATGTACGTTATATTATAAAGATAGAGATCAACTCAAATCTTGTCCAAGGTGTGGTCACCCACGGTTTAAGCCTACAGAAGTTGGGAAAAAACGTGGTAGACCAATTGCCTTCAAACGATTGAGGTATCTACCATTAACGCCCAGGTTGACCAGATTATACATGTCTCCCGCAACAGCTAAACATATGCAATGGCATTTTAGACACCAAGTTGAGAATGAAAAAATTTGTCATCCATCTGATGTTGAGGCATGGAAATACTTTGATAGAACGTATCCAAACTTTGCTTCTGAACTGAGAAATGTACGTCTTGGACTTTCTTCTGATAGTTTTAACCCATTCAACTCTACTTCTCAACCTTATTCTTGTTGGCCTGTGATAATCACACCATACAATCTTCCACCATGGATGTGTATGAAAAATCCTGTAATGTTCTTGACCCTTCTTATTCCTGGGCCAAAGAGTCTGGAAAAGAGTATAGATATATACCTTGAACCTCTTATTGAAGAGTTGATTAAATTGTAGGAAGTAGGGGTACCTTGTTATGATGTGTCGTCCAAGTCTAATTTCCAATTGAGGGCAGTTTTAATGTGGACAATTAATGATTTCCCAGCATATGGCATGTTGTCTGGCTGGAGTACGCATGGCAAATTGTTATGTCCGTATTATATGAGATCTTCTCAGGCATTTCCATTGACTGTAGGGAGAAAGAATTACTTCTTTGACTACCATCGGCACTTCTTACCAAAAAATCATCCATTTTGACGAGACAAGAAAAACTTTCAAAAAAAATCTGATGGAGAGATCAGACCCTCCGCCGAGATTGAGTGGTGAGGACATGTGGGAAGAAGTTCGAGATCTTCTGACCATAAATGAATTGGGTAAAGATAAAATAGATGGTTTTGGAAGAAAGCATAACTGGACAAAAAAAAAAAAAAAAAAACGTCTTTTGGGATTTGCCTTATTGGCGGTCACAGCTTGTGCGTCATAATCTAGACCTTATGCATATAGAGAAGAATGTTTTTGATAATGTCTTTAACACTATAATGAACGTGAAGGGAAAGACAAAGGAGACAAAAAATTCAAAGGCTGATATTGAGAGAATTTGTGATCGACCTAAATTATGTATTAGAGATGGCGTTATGAAAATGGTCGTGCATACTCTCCCGATTCCCTCTAGGAAAGCAATTTTGGAGTGGGTAAAAAAATTAAAATTCCCTGACGGATATGCACCAAATATAGCAAGGTGTGTTGACATGAACGATTTGATGTTGTCACATATGAAAAGCCATGATTGCCATGTATTTATGGAGAGATTGCTTCCTATAGCCTTGCGAAAGTTATTACCAAACAGTGTATAGGAACCTGTTACCGAACTAAGCTTGTTTTTCAGAAACATTTGTTGCTCGTCTCTTGAAATAATCGACCTTGAAAGAATGCAACAAAATATTGTGACTATCATCTGTAAGTTGGAAAAGATCTTACCTCCAGCCTTCTTTGACTCAATGGAGCATTTGCCAGTACACTTGGTTCATGAAGCAATTTGTGGTAGTCCTGTACAATATCGGTGGATGTACCCTTTTGAGAGGTTTTTGCATATTTTGAAGAGAAAGGTGAAGAATAAAGCACGTGTTGAAGGATTTATATGTGAAGCATATCTTATCCTTGAAACGGCGACATTTTGTTCATATTATTTTGAACCGCGTGTGCACACAAAAACAAGAAACATCGGTCGAAATGAAAAGTTAGTGGATGCAGATTACCCTGAAGGGTGTTTACCCATATTCAAACATCCAGGTCGTCCGATGGGGAAGATGATCTCTAAAGATTTAGGCGATCGAGATTTCAATGCTACTCACTTGTGTGTTTTGATGAACTGCGAAGAAGTGTCCCCATATATTAAGTAAGTTTATGACTCAACTCTTTAGTTTTATTAAAGATCTTATATATATAACCCACTAATTAATACTATACATGATGTTTGAGGATGATCTTCAAATGGAGAATCCATCATTTACTGATTCACAAATCAATAACAACATTGAGAAATTTTTCCCGGCTTGGTTACGTTGCCATGATAGTATTACTAGTTTTTAACGTCCCTAATAATATATTCGATTCATTCCGACCTTGAGGTTTGTTATTGTCCCTAATTTACCCCTTTCAGCTTGCCCACAATAATATTTTGGATGATCGCGTGAAATATCTTTCAATGGGTCCAAGTAAGGTGGTCAGTACATGGTCAAAGTACTTGGTGAATAAGTATAGATTTCACACTTTGGAGTATGGATCTTCAAAGACAACAATGAACAGTGGAGTTACTGTGAAAGAGACAACGCCTGATAATGAGGAGAGTGATTATTATGGTCTGTTGACTGATATTATTGAGTTAGAATACTATAATGGAACTTTGAAGCGCACAAGAGTTGTCCTTTTCAAGTGTGAGTGGTTTGATTTTCACAATGATAAAGGATTAAAGGTTCATCCGAAATATCACTTGATTGATATAAATGTGAAGAAAAAATACCCAAAGTATGACCCTTTTGTCTTAGCCGAGCATGCACATCAAGCATATTACGTCAGGTATCCTGGTGCTAAGAGAGAACAGGCAGCTTGGTCAGCTATATGCAAAATTAGATCAAGGAACCAATTTGATAAGGAGTCAAACAATGATGATAATGATAAAGATGAACAGTCGGCTTTTCAGTCCGATGAGATGAATATGACATTGGTACAATCAGATGATCATGATGATGTCGTATTGTGTTGTCTTGAATCAAGTAAATGCATTGCTGTGGTTGGAGATGTAGAAGAAGAGCACGAGGACAATGTCCAAAATAATGATGAAGATCATGAAAGTGACTCTGATAATGACATAGAATCTGAATGCAATGAATTATCTGATTGAGATTTTGTACTTATAAATTCAATTTTTTGTATGTCAACTGTATGTGAATTGTATGATTGATAATCAAAAAATATAATGAAAAGTGGGTATAATATCTCATCATTTATAGAATATATTGTACATCTCTTTGTATCTTATGGTTTTTTTGTAGCAATCATGGTTAGAGCTGGTAAATTGCAAGCAGATAAGACACGATTGACATGCCATCAACTTCGTCCTCCGTAGCCTGTGGTGAAGCTGATAGTGAGTCCCCTACTGCTGCAGGGTCGTCAGTTCGTTCCACCGGACTATCTGCCCCTTTGTGTGACATCAGAATGACTAACGAGGATCGTCATGATAATACCACGCCCACGACCAGCGTCCAGCATGAAACGAAACATCCAGAATCATCATCACATGCAGCTGGCACAACAAATTGGCAGGCTATGGGATTCGAGTCACTCGAGCAGTACGCCACATTGTTGGAGGATAGACGTACTCACATTCGATTATATAATAATGGGTGAAATTACAATTAAATTAAATGATAGAGCAATTACTTTGATTGTTTGTTATTAGTTCTTGAAGTTATAATAAGGTAATGCAAGTGACACTAACTTATATAATTGATATACTTGTTAACAGATTTGTACCTGCTTCGGTAGTAAGAGATTTTAAGTCAATATTTGCAAGCAGATTCACAGAACCCTAGATTACTTATGGAGAAATTCCGGACGATGTCAAAGACTAATGGTTTTGCTCTTTTCAGGTTTTTATAAACATTAATGCAGTCAATATCTATTATATTATACACGTGTACATTTATATATGCGTATTCAATTAACACATGTTCGCATTTACCTATTTTTGTCGTTGCAGTGAGATTATAAGTGGCACCCATGTGACAGGATACATATCAAGCATTGCTTCCATTATAAAGCGGCGGAGAGAATGAAAGACCAATTGGCTAAGGCCCGTAAATTTGACAAGCCTCCTAAGTGGATGACATTAGATAATTGGGAGCAAATGTAAGTAAGATGGCGTGAATCAAAATGGATAGATAAATCAAATGCAACCAAGAAAAATAGGGAGAAAAATCAATCGGTACACTACACGGGTGCCACCCCCTTTCATGAGGTTATAAGAAGGATGGTATGTAACTTAAATTTAATAGCCGTTTAAATTTGTCTATCTTAATATTCTAGTTTTTGAGTAATTACTACTTATGAACTTACTAATGTAGGCGGACACAATAGACGCCCTTATCTATAGAGCTGATGTTTTCAAGGTCGCTCACAGTAAAGGGGAGGGTAATGGTATACAATACTCTGATCCAAAGGCTGCTCAGATGATAGTAAGTATTTATACAGTATATTACTTTTACTGTCGATTAATTTTGTTAAATTTATATAATTTTATGTTAAGTTTAAGTTGCTACTTTTAATTTAAAAGATTATAAAAATTGAATTTCATAAATCTCTTTTGTAATGTGTAGGTTGTTAGACTTATGTATTTCATTATGAGAATTGTATCTTTATGATTATGTGGAAGTGGTTGTCACAGATGACATATCCTTTGGTTGTTTGTTGGTGGCCCAGGATTATAAATTTGGCTTATTTGTGGTTGTATGTTGGTTGTTATGGCTATATGAATTGTTATGCAGGTTATATTTTTGTGTTTGGGTCCATATTACAAAGGTTATAATGCCAGAATTTCATCGCATCCTGACTTTATTTTAGGTGGGGTCGAGTTGGGGCGTGACATTGAGTGGTATAAGAATATTAAAAATTTATAAATGTTGTTTTTGTAGTCACGATATGAGGAGATGCTCGAGCAACGTCAACTTGTGACGCAATAAGACCCCACGACGCCGCCCGTTAATCCCGATGAGATATTATACCAAGCTATTGGTGGGGTGAAAAAAGGGCGTGTCTATGGACTCGGCTCGCAAGGAGTCCCCATTAGTAGGGAATTACCCCCTATTCCCACCATGAACACTGGAGTTGGACTCTCTGAACAAGAAGTCGACAGGCGAGTCACTAAAGCAACGGAGTCCTTGAGGCAACAACTTGATAACGAAGGAAATGCATAGTAAGAGACACAGCGACAAGTGAACGAAGCCATGCAACTCGTGAAGGAATTGCAGCAGGAAATTAATCGACTCAAACACCCACGACAGTAGCTCGAGCAACATGATCAATGGTACATTTAGGATTTAGTCTTTTGGACAACTTTATAAACTAATTTCAAACAATATGTTAATATTTTTATGAATTTGAAAGATGCGTTATAAAAATATTATTTTGAATATTTAATTTTACGTTTTGTTGTGTAAATTTATTTTATTTTTAAATTTTTACATTTCATATTATTTTTCATAATAATTAATAATTATTACGTGAGAGAATAACCATATAAAATTAGCCACCGTTTTTCGACGGACAAATAACTACGGAATTCGGCAACAGATTAGCCACCGATATGTGTCGACAAATGGCTATGGATATTTTCTGACAATGGCCTACGGATTGGCTACTGCATTGCTACAGACGTTAATAATTAATAACAAAATCAAAATTTTAGTTAGCTACGGATTGGCTATGGTAAAGTGGCTACCGATATTCTACGGATACCAATCCGTAGTCGTGGGCTACGGACGATTTACAATCGAAACGGCTACGCATTTGCTACAAACATTAATAATTAATAAATTAAAAAAAATTAGTTGGCTATGGATAGGCTACAGATTGGCTACGGACAAGTAGCTACCGATGTTCTACGGATATCAATCCGTAGTCGTGGGCTACGGACGATTTATGACCGAAACGGTTACGGATTTGCTACGAACATTAATAATTAATAAATAAATAAATAAAATTAGTTGGCTACAGATGGGCTACGGCTATTTTGCTACGGAAGTTATAAAAAATAAATACAAATTAATTTCCGAAATTGGCTACGGATGGCCTACGAAATATCAATTTGGCGACGAGCCTTTTTACTACGAACGTTATTCCGTAGCCTAGCGGTAGCCCGTCCCAATTTGGCTACTATTAGGCTACGGATTTTGGTCGTCGCCTCAGCCTTTTTTTCTTATAGTACTTGTTTTATCTACTTTTAAATTGATTTACGTGTATTTCATCGATTAACGTTCATTTGGGGTAAAGTTAAATAGCTAGTTAGAGTAACTAAACCAGAACTAAAACAATTAGCATTAATGCTAGGATGGTAAACTAGTAATACAGTAGTTAGTTGAGGGGCACTCTTTTCCTAAAGCAAAATAACAAAATATCTTAACACTTTTCTTGCTCAACCAAAACACACACCATTACACACACACCACTCGACACACACACACACACACTCAGTTTTTCAACCAAATAGAAGATAGAAAGAAGAGAAGAGAGAAGAAGAAAGGAGGAAAAGAAGAAGTTCCAACCATTTCCAAGCTTTTCCTTTGCATTTCAAGCTTTCTTCAAAGGTTTTTCTTGCTCATTTTAAATCTCGAACTCAAAGCAAAGGTAAGGGATTATTCAAAACCAATTTTTAAAGAGTTCATTCAAGTTATTTGATGATTATGTGTTGCTAGTCTTGTTAAAGTTGCATACAAGAGCTTAAATGTGAAGATTGAGTATTTGGTGTGTTATAGATCTAGGTTTTGCTTAACCTATGTTAGATGTCTTGAAAAGTTGAAAGATGAGTTGTGTTGCTCTTGTATAAGTATGGATTATATGTATAGCTTGCATGCAAGAATTAGGAGCATGGGGATAGCATTTTTGCATTTGGAGTATAAATCTTGGCGTTATGAGCTATATTGGATTCTAGGTGGGTTAGATGTTGATTGTTGACATGGGATGTGTTGGTGTTTGAACCCTTATATGATGCCTAATAAATCCCCTTGAGCATGCTTGATTGTTAGTAGATGATTGTGTTATTGCATGCTTGATTATTAGTAGAGGTTGTATTTTCCCGTATACAGCACAACTGAGATACCCCTACTCCACCGGTCGACCAGTGGTGGGGGAGGGGGTTGTCTACAGATGAGGCTTCGGGCAGAAGACCTTATTTTCACCGGTCGACCGGTTGTGCTAGGGTCTACCGGTCTGACCAAAATACAAAGAACTTGGTTTAGTGATTCCGGGAGCTACCGATGTCGGATTGAGGCACGGTCAGAAGTGTTAGAAGCGTATCGAAACCTAGTTTATCATAGTGGAATTTAATTAAGGATTTGTGCCATAGTTTGGGTGCTATGTAGTTGCTAACTACTATATGTTGCTTAAGAGACTAAGGACATGTGATAAATGCATGATGAATAAATGTTTGCTTAGAATGCCATTGATTAATCATTTATTACCACAAGAGGTCTACATGTTTTCTTGCTATATCATTGATAATTGCGAATACATTTGAATTGTTTAAGCGTGTCGGTTGCAACCATTAATGAATGCGGTAGTAACGAGATCTCCGGGTAGCAAAGGGCTTGCCGGTATATCTTGCCTACCGAGGTAGTAACGAGACCTCCAGTCAGAGGTAGAGCTTGCTGGTATATCTTGCCTACCAAAGTGGTGAATTTTCTTTCAAGACCCATTGATCCTCCTACGAGTCGGGACCCAATGATATTTTGAAAGAGTTAGGTTATTAAAATGATATTAAAGCTTGATTGTATATCTTGCATTCTCGTTCAAATATTCTTATGTGCATTGCTTGATTTCTCGACCTGTTTACGAAAAGATTTCACCTTTGTGAAAACCCTTCCTAATCAATGCCCACTGAGCTATATGCCGGATTAACTCACCCCTCTTTTGATCAATTATAGGTGAGGTAGTGCCTGAACAGACCCTTCAAGTTGATGATAGAGAACCATGGTTCGATGAGAATGATTTCTGCTTGTTATGACTAGCATGTTTGATTAATTGAAGTCAAACACTACTTAGACAACTCGATATATGTAATATTCTTTTGGACAACTATATGTATTTAAGTTTAGTATTCCTAATCTTTTGGGACCTAGACATCTGATTGTTGGCTAAAACTTATGATGGAACAGGTGACTCAAGGTCTTGTACATATATGACTATTTATGGAATCCTTTTCTAAGGCTGATGTAATTGAAAAACTTTTGAACCGTTATGGAGTACCTATGAATGTTCAGGTTATTAAGATATAAATTTTATAGATTTCTGAGTTACGAAAGTCATGTATTGGCCTTAACCTTCGTAGGTGTCCGAGTCAGGGCATGACAGCAATCCGAGTATTTTTTTTGAAAACACATTAACATACTCCTTGACAACCGGTACCTCTATTAGCTTCTTTTGATCTGTTGGCTTGTTGATCAAATAAGCCAGATATCCATTGCACCCTTTTCTCATCAACTTGATAGCCTTGATTGAAGATATTATAGTATTTCCTGAAAAGTCACCTTTACTTTTCACCTCGACTACCGGTTGCCCCGGTACTTGTAAACTTACAACCTTTGTTCAGTAATCCATTTGGGCATGATTATGGCCAACCAATCTATTCCCAAAATAACATCATACTTTTGAAATGGTAGCACTACCAAGTTGGCTAAGAATTCCCGGTCTTTTATTTGGATTTTACATGCCTTACATCCAAATTTAGAAATGTACCTAGTGCCCATGGGATTTCTAACTTCTACATGACATGGCAAATGTTCTATTTGTAATTTGATGCGATGCACACATTGAAGAGTGATAAAAGAATATGTGGCTCCAGGATCAATGAGTACTTTAACCAACTATTTTAGGATCAGGAAGGTACCTTTAACAACAGTTGCAGCCTCTGGCAGTTCCTCTTCGTCCACAGCATATACTCGGGCTTGAACCCTCTGTGCCGGAGCATTTCCTGTAGGTTGGCTTTGTGTACCGCTAGCTTGCCACTTCATGCACTGCTGAACTTGATGTTGTTCACTCCCACATCTCATACACCGACCATTCTTCTTCCAACATTAGGCCTCTACGTGCCCCTTCTTGTTGTAGTAGTTCCATATGGCATTTCGGGAGGTGGCTGCACTACCCGAGGAACCTATAGCTGACTGAGTAACTGAGGCATTAGGCTATGGCCTAGTGGCAATGGGCCTCACTTGACTTTGGCTCTGGCTCGGGGCTGAGTAGGACCTCTGTGGTGCTTGAGTGAAAAATGGCCTCTTGTTAACTTGACTCGGCCTACCATATGTATCTAACTTCTTTTTCTCAACTCGAGATGCTGAATCTAGCATATCGCTATAGGTAGTGAAGCGATATGAAGTTAAAAGATCCTAAATCTCGGACCTCAGACCCTTAACAAATTATTTCATCCTTCGGGCCTCTATCTGAACTAACTCTGGGAGATAACGAGATAGCCTGTTGAAACAAGCTTCGTATTGCCCCACCATCATACCTCATTGTCTCAAAGAAATAAACTTTTTCTCCTTCCTTTCTCGAGTTACCTCCAAAACATAGTTCCCCTTGAACGATCGAACAAAATTGGCCCAAGTGACGAGTATGCCATTTTGCTCCAAACAAAGCTTCTCCGTCCTCCACCATTCTTTTGCATCCTCCTACAATAAGAAAACCGCAAACATTACCTTCTTCTCTTCTGTGTACTCAAGGGCGGCACATATCTTTTCCACTTTAGCAAGCCACGGGCTCTCTAGTGAACTTGGGGGGTTCATATTCCAAGAAGCCCTTCAACGTATCATCCCCATTACCTCGTTGGTTGTTGTTGTTGTCATTACCACCACCATTATTATTATTGTTGTTACCTATTCCAAAATTTTTCTACTGCTCCATCACTCTACTCATACAGTCTATAGCATTCGCCATCAGATTAAACATAGCTACCCCCGGATTAGCAGGATCAACATTCCCTGTCCCTTGTGACCCAGTGTTTCCACGGGTGTTACGACCTGTCATCTATAAACATAGAATAATGAACACTCACGGTTATAGGTTATGCATGCATTATGATATGAGGTGAAAATGCATGATCTACAATTAAAACTAATCATGAATAGTTATAGCTATACTCGACACATAAATCACACAAGTAAGAAACAAAAGTAGCACATTAGGCACGAAGTCTATGTAAACACATAATTCACATAAGTTCACATAGGCACATATAGCCCTCAATATGTCTTCCAAAGTTTTCTACTTACTGACCAGGGATTCTTAAACCAAGCTTAAGAAGTCTAAGCGTTTTAATACCACCTAAAGGTGTCACGTCCTGACCCAAACCCATCGCTAGGTGAAGACCAGTACGTGACGTGTCATGTAACTTAATACTTGTAAAATCAACAATTGATAACCTAAATACAAATATTACACCATAAGAAGCTTCAAGAGTATGCTCAAACACTTGGCATTGGAAATCTTCATTAACCTGTTTATAGGTACAAACTTAGATTCCACCAATACTCCATGAAATAAAGTCCCAACTATGACTACCTAGGTCACAAAAGAATAGGACATAGCTATTACATCCTAGTTGTCCAAAAGAATTGTTAACTAACACATCAAAAGTCCATACAACATCTACAAGCTAACAAGTCACAGAAGGCAGAAATTCGATTCATCACATAATTGACCCACGCCTTCAGCTTCAGGAGTTGACTCAGTAATAGCCTCACCTGAAACTTTGTCAGAGAAAGGGATGAGTTACACTTAGCTCAACGAGGGATAAGGGAACGGGGAGATTTCGCACCCATTTTTCATTTCGTAATCATTTAAGAAAGAGTATGCCATGCACATTGGAACAACTAATGAGGAAACATCATATATGGCAATAATAATAAAACAAGTATTTAATTCTACTCTCCAAAGGTTATACCAAGCAAGAGTAGATAAAAAGGATATAGCTTGCACGAACAGTTCTTAGAGATGGCCAGTCTCAAGTCTTCAATCAACATACTTCCCCAAACACCAAAGTAGAAGGCATTCCGGAGGCAACCCAATACCAAGGTAGCCGAGACTTATACCTGACAACCCGATGCTGCCTAGGGGAATCAAAAATTCTACCATGGGGTTGATTAGATTATATTACTCAAGGCATATAACTGTAAATAAACAAACATGGACCAACTCTTCTAGGGTTATACCAAGAGAGATTGAGTACAAATAATCAAGGATATTTGGAGGGCAACAAAGTAGGTTACCTCCATCACATAAGCATGTGAAATTCTTTAAGACCCAGAACCAACCCCTTAACTTTATTGAGATATGATGTCATTGCTGGATCCCTGGCCTCATATTCTTATGTTACCTAATTCACAATCAGTTATGAGTCCGTTATGACGTCCATAGCCTGGGCGCCCAGTAAGATAGCTATCTTGAGCCAGACTATTAACGTTTTATACTCTACCTTGTTATTGAAAGATGGGAACTGGAACTTGAGTGAGTATTGGTTTGCAACTTCGTCGGGGCTAATGATCACCACTCTAGCCCTACTACCATGCTTCCCTAAGGCCCCATCCACCTGTACTTCCCATAGAGCACTAGTTTCTTTGGTAGGGTATCTTGTGTACTCTACCACGAAGCTTTCTATTGCTTGGGCTTTAATTACTGTCCGGGGCTGGTAGATAATGTCATATTGGCTAAGCTTGACTGTGTAAGGCCAAGTGTGAAATTATGTGCATTTAATTGTTTAATTTATTATTTGAATGTAATAATGATCTTCTTGAGCCCGTGGCACCACGATCCCTGGATTGTTCATTGTTCATGTAAGTTAGGGTATTTTTTTGTGGTATCAGAGATGTATTATTGGTAGAGGTCGTGATAGATTGCTTACTTTAGCAAATATCCCGAGACCTCGGGCCTACGTAATACTTGTTTGAGTGGCATGTCTGTCATAACCCGAATGTTGTATGCGTCGAAGTAATATCTCAACTTTTGGGACGCTATTAGAAAGGCTAGAGCCATCCTTTCAAGAGTGGAGTATTTGAGCTTAGGTCTTCTTAGGACTTTGCTGACGTAGTACACTGGTTTCTGAACCTGGTCCTCCTCCCTGATTAAGGCGGCAACCACTTCCCTACTTGAACTGGCTAGGTATAAGGTCAGCACCTCTCCCTTTTCAGGTTGGGAAAAGAGATGAGGTATATTGCGGTACCTTTTTATTTCCTCGAAGGCCTCTTGGCACTCCTCTATCCATTGAAAGTTCTTCGTGTTCCTCAAGACTCTAAAGAAATGGGAACATTTATCTGCGGACCTTGACATGAATCTACTCAGGGTTGCAATCTTGCTCGCCAATTTTTGTACATCTTTAATGCACTTGGGAAGGTTTAGGTCCAAATGGCCTGAATTTTGTTAGGATTGGCCTCTATGTCCCGGTTAGTAACCATGAAGCCTAGGAACTAACTAGCCTTGACCCCTAATGCACATTTTTTGGATTGAGCTTGATCTTGAACTATTCCATGGTTAAGAAGGCCTCAGCCAGGTTAGCTACATGAGAGTGGGCCTTTTTACTTTTTGCCAACATGTCATCGACATAAATCTCCATATTCTTTCTGATCTGGTTATCAAACACTTTATTCACCATACATTGGTAGGTAGCTCCAACATTCTTCAGCCCGAAGGGCATTACTTTATAGCAATAGGTCCCCATCTCTGTGATGAAGGCTTTTTTTTCCTTATCCTCCAGGGCTATCATAATCTGATTATACCCCTTAAAGGTGTCCATGAATGTGAGATGCTCATAACCAGACGTGGCATCAACCATCTGTTCTATCCTTGGTAGAGGGTAGCAATCTTTGGAGTAGCCTTATCGAGGTCCTTGTAATCAACACATAATCACCACTTCCCAAGAGTTTTGGCCACTAACATGACATTGGCTAACTGTTCAGGGTACTGTACGCTATTGATATGTCCTGCTTCAAACAGTCTCCTGACTTCTTCCTTGTTATTTTTGTTTTTCTTTTCCCCAAAATTCATTTTTTTTTTGTCAAACAGGTCGAAAGGTCGGATCCACATTTAATTTATGGATCATCACAGTCAGTTCTACACTTGTCATGTCAGTTGTAGTCCAAGAAAATATATGTTCATTTTCAGAAATAAAATTAATTATACCTTTATGAATGTCAGGTAGAAGCTTACTACCTATCTTCACCCTGTGCCTCTCCGACAGCTCAAATTCGTCTAATTCCTCGGTTGGGGTTGCCTTTTTTTCATTCTTCTTCTCCTCAAATGCTTCCAACTGCTAGGCTCTCAGCCCTTTTATTTTCAGGGAGATGGAGTAGCATTGTCGAGCTGACAATTGGTCCACTCTGATTGTGGTTACTCCCAAGAGAGTTGGGAACCTTAGTACTTGGTGAAGGGGAAGCCACTACACGGAACTTCTTTAGTACAATGAGATTGCTAGGATAGTGTCCTTCCACTCACTTTCTTCCAGGGTCATAGGTAAGTTGATGACACCCTCTGGCCGGAATGACTCCCCAGTAAACCCTAATAATGAACCATTCAATGGGCGGAGTCTGTCCCAGCCGATGTATAGCTTGTCAAATGCTTTCAAGAATAAGACCTCTGTGGAGCTGCCTGCATCCACCATTAGACATTTGACGGTATAGTTGGATATGAGGGCCTCTACTAACAATGGATCATCATGTGGATATACCAACCCTTCAAAGTCAACTATCATGAAGGTCAGTCGTTCATCCACCCTTGACTTCTTGTACCATAGTTCCTCATTTGCGAACCTAATGTAAGATCTTCTAGCTGCTCTACACCCTCCTCCAGAGCCCAGTCCCTCGGCTATAGTATCTACTACCCCTAGATGTCGGTTGTTTTCTTCTTTTCTATGCCTTATAATACGGTCCCTTTTTATCCAGGGCTCTTAGTCTCTCTACCACTCCTAGTTCCTAGTTATGAACCTGTTCAACAACCCTCACTTGACCAGGGCCTCTATCTCTACTTTGTGCTGCTTGCAATCTTCTGTTTCATGGCCATGGTCTCTGTAGAACCTGTAATACTTATTATTCGGCCTCTTATCTGGATTTCCCATCATCTTCGCGGGCTAGCGGTACTCCATATGGGTCTGAATTTCATGTTAGATTTTTACCGTGGGGGCATTCAGGGGGTGTAGTATTTTTCAAACCTACCCCGGCCACTGCTTCCCTGGGTCTCCGACCAACTCTTCTATGCACTCATTTGCTTGCTGCTCTCCGGGGCTTTTCCCTTAATGGAGCTACCCCTAGCTATCTCTTTTTCTTTTTCCTCGTCATTCCTAGCCATTAGGACTTCTTCTAAGTTAATATATTTAGCCGCTCTGGCCATGAGTTCTTTAAGATCTTGAGGCATTTTCTTACCCAATGAGGACTAGAATGGCTTGAAATGCAAGCCCTGCATGAAAGCAACCATAGCCACGGACTGGTCGAGGTCTAGAACTTCCAAGATTGCCTGGTTAAATCTTTGACTGAAATTATGAAGTGTCTCTCCCTTCTGCTGTTTGATAGACAGCAAGGCAATCGTGAGGCTCAGGGGCTTCTTACTACTGGTGAATCGGGCCAAGAAAAGGCTCATGAGTTGTACGAAGTTATGGATCAAGATTTTCGAAAGGCTCTTAATCTACTTTCGGACTGACACAACAATGGTTACTAGGAAAACCCTGCACTTGATGCCATTTAGGATATCATGGAACGTCTTATGGTGCTTAAAGAATATAAGGTGATCTTCTGGGTCTCCAGCTCCATTATAGGTCTGAAGGCTCGAGAGCTTGTAGTCATATGGCATGGGCTCCGGCATGAACTCCCTAGCGAGGGATGGTACTTTTTTTGCACAACCAAGGCTTACTGCTGATCACCATAGGTACGGGAGGCCTTCTACCCCCTTGCCTTGCTGGCCTCTGTGGTTTGTTCTAGTCGGGCTTATCTATTGGCTCAGTTGATCCTCTCGTATCTTCAGGGTACACGGGATAGCGGGGTTGGTCATAGGGCGCTAGAGCAGGTTGCTCCTGCTGAAGTAATATTGGCTCTGGTTGTGCCAATCCTTAAGTCTACGAGAATTGGTTGAAACCCCCTTGAGGCCATTGAACATCTGGACTAGGGTTGGCAAATCAACCTGCTAGGAAGATTAGGGCATATCTCCTAGGACATACACAGGAGGCACCCCTGGAGGTGCGGTTGTTTCCTGGGGTACCACATTGAATGACACAACTGTATTTAATTTTATGATTATTTCCAATTTTATTAAGTGATATTTGGCATAAATATTTGGTAGTATATTTGCCATAAATATTGTGTAAGCTAAAAATGTTGTATTATAGTGATATTTGGTAGTGTAATATGAAATGTTATATTTGGCATCTATGTCTAAGTCTACGTTCATTTAATGTCTATTTGTCAATTATTAGTGTTTGTTATATTTACCATAAATTAATCCTCTATTGGGCCCATTACAATCCTTAATAAATTAAATCTATTCTCCAAGTTAGAAGTTGCCAAAATGGAAACAAACTGACAACAGTGGATGACCAAACGCTTAACATTCAAGAAAGCATTGAATCCTAATTTTACTCATGGTGTAGACCAAGAATTCATTCATTTTGTGTGTAGTCAACCACGGTATATGGATGGAGACAAAATAAGGTGTCCTTGTGCAAAATGCAATAATTGTTATTTTGAAGACCCTTATACTTGTAGACTTCATCTCTACAAAAAAAGATTCATGCAATATTATTATATTTGGACTTCACATGGGAAGCATGATGACCTAAATGAGGATAACAACCGTAATGTTGTGGATCATTCTGGATATGACGAAGGAAATACTTATAGGTCAATAGTATTTGATGCCTTTGCCCCATCAAATGTACCACCACCTTTTAATCAACCAATTGAAGAGGAAATTAATATGGAGTCAAAACATTTTTATGATTTATTAAAATCTGCAAATGAGCCTTTGTGGAATGGATGTGAGGAATACACTCATCTGTCAGAGGTATCTCAGTTGTTGAATATCAAGTCAGAAGAGAATATGTCTGAACGATGTTTTAATCGAATTGTTGAAACTATTCGAAGAATGTTGCCCAAGGATAATACTTTTTCGGAGAACTACTATAGGTTTAAGAGCAAAATGAGGATTCTAGGTTTGAAGTTCGTAAAGATTGACGTGTGTGTAAATGGATGTACGTTATATTATAGAGATAGAAGTAAACTCGAATCTTGTCCAAAGTGTGGTCACCCACGGTTTAAACCTACAGAAGTTGGTAAAAAATATGGCAGACCAATTGCGCACAAACAATTGAGGTGGCTACCATTAGCACCCAAGTTGAATAGATTATACATGTCTCCCGTAACAGCTAAATATATGCAATGGCATTTTAGACACCAAGTAATGGATGGAAAGATTTGTCATCCTTCCGATGCTCAGGCATAGAAACACTTTGATAGTGCATATCCTAACTTTGCTTCTAAATCGAGGAATGTACGTCTGGGACTTTGTTCCGATGGTTTTACCCCTTTCAACTCTTCTTCTCAACCTTATTCTTGGTGGCCTGTGATAATTACACCATACAATATTCCATCATGGATGTGTATGAAGGATCCTGCAATCCTCTTGACCCTTCTTATTCTTGGGCTAAAGAGTCTTAGGAAGTATATAGATATATTGCTTGAGACTCTAATTGAAGAGTTGAAAGAATTATGGGAAGTAGGGGTACATTGTTATGATATGTCGTCCAAGTCAAATATCCAATTGAAGACAGCTTTAATGTGGACGATTAATGATTTCCCAGCATATGGCATGTTTTTTGGTTGGAGTATGCTCGGGAAATTGTCGTGTCCGTATTGTATGGACTCTTCTAAGGCTTTTCAGTTGACACCAGGGAGAAAAACTGTTTCTTTGACTACCATCGACAGTTCTTACCGAAAAATCATCGTTCTCAACGAGATAAGAAGAACTTCCAAAAAAATATGGAGAATTCTAATCCTCCATCGAGACTGAGTGGTGAAGAGATTTGGCAGGAGGTTCAATCTCTTCCAAAAATTGAGGAACAGGGTAAAAATAAAATACCTGGTTTTGGAGTATGACATGACTAGACAAAAAGAAGCATATTTTAGGATTTGCCTTATTGGCGGTCACACATTCTGTGTCATAATCTAGACATCATACACATAGAGAAGAATTTTTTTGATAATGTCTTTAACACTAAGATGAACGTGAAGGGAAGGACAAATGATACAAAAAATGCAAGGGCTGATATTGAGAGAATTTGTGATCGATTTGAATTATGTATTAAAAATGGCATGATAAAGATGGTCGTGTCCACTCCCCCAGTTAAGTCTAGGAAACCAATTTTGGAATGGGTAAAGGAGATACGATTCCGTGACGGATATGCATCATCTCTAGCAAGGTGTGTTGACATGAACGATATGAAGTTGTCGCATATGAAGAGCCATGATTATCATGTATTTATGGAGAGATTGTTTCCTATAGCCTTACGAGAGTTCTTGCCAAAGCATGTTTGGGAAGCTTTTACTGAACTAAGCTTGTTCTTTAGAAACATTTGTTGCACGTCTCTTCAAAGAATTGACCTCAAAAGAATGCATGAAAATATTGTGATAACCCTTTGTAAGTTGGAAAAGATCTTACCTCCAGCCTTCTTTGACTCAAGGGAGCATTTTCCCGTACACTTGGTTGAAGAAGCAATTTAGGGCAGTCTTGTACAATATCGGTAGGTGTACCATTTTGAGAGGTTTTTGCATGTTTTGAAGATGAAGGTTAAGAATAAAGCACAGGTTGAGGGATCTATATGTGAAGTTTATCTTATCCAAGAAACTTCAAAATTTTGTTCATATTATTTTGAACCGCATGTACAAACAAAAACAAGAAACATCAGCCGGAATGAAGAGTCCATGGATGCGGATTACCCTGAAGGGTGCTTACCCATATTCAGACACCTTGGTCGTCCGATGGGGAAGAAAAGTTCTACAGTGTTAGAGGATCGAGATTTCAGTGCTGCTCACTTATGTGTTTTGATGAATTGCGAAGAGGTGTCCCCATATATCAAGTAAGTTTATGACTCAACTCCTTAGGTGTGTTAATACAATCTTTCATATTATATAAACATTACATATATAATCCACTAACTAATACTATACATAATATTTGAGGATGATCTTCTACTCAATAACCCGTCATTTACCGATTCACAAATCAATTACAACATCGATAACGTATTTCCAACATGGTTACGTGACCATGTAAGTATTACTTAGCTTTACTATCCCTAATGTCAAATTTGACTCGAGTTTGACATTTATTAATATCCTTAACTTATCTCTTTCAGCTTGCGAACAATAACAATGTTGATGCTTGCCTGAAATATCTTTCAGTGGGTCCAAGTAGAACGGTCCGTACATGGTCAAAATACCTAGTAAATGGGTACAAATTCCACACCTTGGACTATGGATCTTCAAAGGCAACAATGAATAGTGAAGTCTTTGTGAAAGGGATAATGCATGATAAGGAGGAGACTGATTATTATGGTTTATTGACTGATATTATTGAGTTAGAATACCATAATCCCAGTTTGAAGCGTACAAGAGTTGTCATTTTTAAGTGTGAGTGGTACAATTCTCAAAATGATAAGGGAATAAAGGTTCATCCGAAATATCGGTTGATTGATATAAATGTGAAGAAAAAATACCCAAAGTATGACCCCTTTGTCTTAGTCGAGCATGCACATCAAGCATACTACGTCAAGTACTTTAGTGTTAAGAGAGATCGGGCAAATTGGGAGGTTGTATGCAAGATCAAATCAAGGAATCAATTTGATGTATGTTGGGACAAGAATGATAATAATAAAAATGAACAATCGGCTTTTCAATCGGAGGATATAGACGTGTCATTGGTACAATCAGATGATCATGACAATGTCGTATTGCGTAGTCTTGAATCAGGTGAATGGATTGTTGTGGTTGGACATGTAAAAGAAGAACATGAGGACTATGGCAATAGAAATGATAATGATCATGAAAGTGACTCCAATAATGACTTGGAATCCGAAGACAATGAATTATTTGATTGAAAATTTGTGCCTATAAATTCAATATTTTGTATGTCAATTGTATGTGAAACGTTATATAATGAAAAGTTGATATAATTTCTATTCATTTATAGAATATTATGTACATATATGTGTTTATTATGTTATTTTTCAAGCAGTCATGGTTAGATCTAAACCAAACAACCAATCATCACGATCTAGTCTGCCATCATCTTCTTCCTCCGCAATACATGCTGAAGCTGATTGTGAGTCCTCTAGCACTCCCACGACGTCAGTACATTCCACCGGATTATCTGCCCTACTATCTGGTATCCGAGTAAGTACCGAGGCTCATCTTGTTAATGCCATGCCATCTACCAGCGTCGAGCAGCCCATGGATTAGGCAGAGCCATCATCACGTGCAGCTAGCGAATCAGACTGGCGGGCCATGGGATTCAACTCATTACGGGATTACACCACATGGTTGAGGGATTCTCGTACTCACATTCGACTCTATAATAACGGGTGAAATTTCAATTTAATAAAACTATTGAACAACTACTTTAATTGTATGTTATTAGTTATTAAAGCTATAATGAGTTAATGCAAATGACACTAACTTATATCATTGTTATACTTGTTAACAAGTTTGTGCCTGCTATAATAATAAGAGATTTTAAGACACTATTTGCAGGCGGGTATACAAGACCCTAGATTACATACGGAAAAATTCCAGAAGACGTAAAGGAGCGATGGTTTCTCACTTTTGAGGTCTTTATAAACATTAATGCAATCAATATCATTTATATTATACACTTGTACATCTACACATGCATGTTCAATTAGCTCATTTTCGTATTTTCCTATTTCTCATTGTAGAAAGATTACAAGTGGTACCTATGTGACACGACACGCATTAAGCATTACTTCTATTATAAGGCGGCCGAGAGATTGAAGGACCAATTGGCTAAGGCCCATAAATATAACAAGCGTCCTAAGTGGACCAATTTAGAAAATTGGGATCAAATGCTTCTTAGATGGATCGACCCAAAATGGATACACAAATCAAACAAAGGCAAGGAAAATAGGAGCAAAAATCAGTTGGTCCACTACACGGGTGCCACCGGCTATCATGAGTTGATAAAAAGGTAGAATGTAACTAAATTTAACTACTTAAATGTTTTTCAGAAATTAGTCTATCGTAATATTCTAGTAAATGTGCAATTAGTACTGATGAAATTAATAATGTAGGAAGAGACAAAAGCCAAGCTTGTCTATCAAGCTGATGTTTTCAAGGCAACCCATAGTAAAGGGAAGGGTAATGGTATACAGTACTCTGATGCAAAGGCTGTTAAGATGATAGTAAGTATTTATAAAATGTATTATTTTTCATTGTCATTTAATGTAATAAGAATATTATATATTTGTAAATGTTGTTTTTATAGGAGAGATATGACGAGATGCTCCAGCAACGTCAGCAACAGTTACAAGAAGAACCCACATCGTTGCCCATTAATCCAAATGAGATCTTCTACCAAGCAATTGGTGGAATGAAGAAAAGACGCATTTATGGATTGGGCTCACAAGGAATCCGCATTGGTAGGGAAGCACCTCTTATTCCCAACATCAACAATAGAGTTGGACTTATGCAAGAAGACATCGACATGGGGGCTATCACTCAAGCAATGGAGTCCATGATGCAAAGGGTTGAAAACTATAAACAGAATATGCAGGAACAGATCCACTTAGCCATGGACCTCGTGAGGCAATTGCAGGAAGAGATTAAACTGCTAAAAGGCACCCAACAATAATGACATCAGCCCAATCATCAAGATTAATGGTATATTTAGGATTTTTTTAAAGTGAATTGCAAAAACTAATTTCGTACAATATTTTTTTATTTTTTGTGAATTTAAGATGAATTATGTAAATATTATTTTGAATATGTAATTTTATGTTTTTTGTATCAAGTTGTTTTTTTTTATAATTTTTTATATTTCATATTTGTTTTTTTAAATTATAATTATTTGGTGATGGAATAGCGACGAAAAATTGGCCATCGCTTTTCGGCGGGCAAATAGTCACGACAATTGGCTACAGATGTGTGACAACCAAAATGCTACGGATTTGCTATGGAAATTCGATGACCCAAATGCTACAGATTGGCTACGAACATTTGGCAACCGAAAGGCTACAAATTAGTTGGCGATCAAAAGTCAGTGGATTGGCTACGAATATTTGGCGACTGAAAAGCTACGGTATTACTACGGATGAAATAATGACGAAAAATTTATGACCAAAATGGCTACGACTTTACTATGGAAATTTATAATTAATAAAAAATGTAAAAAAATTAATTGATGACAGAATTACTATGGACATTTGGCGATGAAATTAAAACAAATATACATTAATTTTTGAATTTGGCTACAAAATGGCTACGGATTTCCAATTTGGCTACAGGGCCTGAAGTGACGGACTTAATGGCGACAAAATTTCGTCGCCCGTCCCAGGATGGTGACGGCCAAGCAACGGATTCTGTCCATCGCCCGATGTTTTTTTGCTTGTAGTGTGAAAAACATACAAAATTCATATTTATCCTGTTAAAATTTCAGATACTCTATTCTTTATTGAAAGAAGATACAAAAGTATTACAACAAAGCAAAAGCGTACCTTAATGAAAATACCAAAAACTTGCTTACACCAATGATAATATCCATAGTATTATTGTATGTGGATTGGAAAGCCTACTGTTAAAGGCAAAACTAAATGAACTGTCTCCTAAGATTCACCGACTGGAAGCCTGCAAAAGGAACTACTTGGGCTTAATTCCGGGGGATAGCACATGTAATTGGTTGATTGAAAAAAAAGGTGATGCTTGAAAGCAAAGAGAGAGAAAGTATAGCCTAGAATAAGTTACATTTCATCGTTGAGGCAAGAGTTATTTGTTTTCCCATACTAGATAATTATCCAATTCGTGACTTGTGCGCTAAGGATTCGTTTCCTTCCCAGTAGAACTTCCTTAATTGATGAGTTTGTCTTGGGTGGTTCTACACTTGGGGACCTCAGGATACCCCACTAACATATGAGACTGACTAGGCGTGCCCAGCCTTAGGTCTATGGGGTACGAGCTCAAGCTTGGCGTGCAACCTCGATTGAAATTATTGGCCTCGTAGGTGGCTCATTGGTAGATTTCTGGACTAAGCCTCACTAGTGTATGTGTGTGTGTGTATGTATATGTGTATGTGTGTACCACACAATGAACAGACCATTTAAGTATGATCTCATAATAGGTACTATCAAAGATAGAGATCTATACATACTTTATACTACTAAATGATTAGTATTCTTAATCTTGAACATATGTGGATGAATTGATGAAATTGGGTCCATGTGCTTTGATGCACTATGGGTGAGACCTCAGTTGTGGGTCAATAGCTCTATGTGTTAGGCATATGGGTTTGACTAATTGGAACATGTATATGCAATATAGAATCCATGTCATCATGAGATGGGTTAATCGCTCCCTTGTGATAATCTAAAAAATTATCCTAATCTGAGCTCAGGCAAGTACTCTAGGAGTATATCGGATATTTGGCTTGAAAGTTGCTCCCTAGATCAAGTGTTCGATATTCGGAGGGTGGTTAGTACAAGAATTAGATGTCTCAAGGAGAAGTTGCAATCAAGAAAGAGATAGTAAATTAAAGTCTTTCTTGTGTGAGAGTGTTACATAGAGGGGGATTTTGGTCATTCTACTTAGTAGGTCAAAGACAGAGGTCATACATAATGTACGACGAGCTTATGTGAATAGCAGTAATCAACTTGGAGTGCAACCATAACTCTTTAGTAGAATAAGTCTAGGTTTAAAAGCCTAAATGTGCTATGGGGTTAGTAAGGGCATTTTGGTCTTTTCAGTAACCAAGTTGTTTATGTCTTTTGGTCTCTCTTCTAGCCTACTTCCATGAAGATGTTTGTTAAAGCTTTCTTGGCACTTCTTATGTATTTAAGTGTTGCTAAATATAGTATCTAATTACAACTAGTTTCTTGTTTAGGAGAATTTCCTATTTAGAATTGTTGTAGCTTAAATTAGAAACTAAAAATATTTAATTTAGCAAAATAATACAAGAAAGAATAGAAAGGCCAAGATAGGCGTGTAGCCTACCTTAGGACGCATAGGTAAGGATGGCAACAAGTCGAATATTCGTAAAAAATAAGGTATCTGAATCCGATTAATATAACATTTGCCAAAACAATATCCGTCGGATTTCAAAACTACTAACCAATACCAAATCCGATAAAAATTTAATAATCGTCTGGTATTTGAATTTGAACCGTTTAATTTTTAAAAAATAGTAAAAAATAAACTCATCTAAAGAAATGTTTAAAAAATAAAGTAAAATAAAATCCATACACAATGAAAAACACAAGAAGTACTTGTAGTATAATTAACATGTAAAAAATATTTAAATAAAAACTAAAAAATTAAAAAAATGAGAATAATAATGAAAAAAATATATAATACCCATGCTACAACATAGAAAGCATCATATGACCAAAAAAAAAAACATAGCAAGTATCTTCAACTTTATCAAGGGATCTTCATTTCCCGCTTTGGCATAAATTTGCATTTTGAGATTTTATTTTGAGGTCTTTTTGGGGATGAGGGAAAAAGTCTACTATGGAGGAGTAGGAGTAATAAAAGAGAAAGATTAAGGAAAAGAACATAAGTGAAAGAGTATGTCAAAATTTGGTAGTAAAATCGTGGAAGTAGGAACAATAGGAGGAAAGATTAAGAGGAAGAAGAGAAGAGTGAGAGAAGGAATGCAAGAATCTGGAATCAGCTGATGAAGTATGATGAAGGGGGAGAGGTCAAAAAGTTAATCAAAGTCAAAAAGTGAAAAGAGAATGATTAAAGAGATAAAGAGAAAGAAAAAGAAGGAATGAACTAAAGAGAATGATTGTAGGAATGGTAGTAAAAAAAAAATTAACCTTAGGTTACATATATGGGCTTATTTGTCATTCATTTTATCCTGTATGGGTTACGTATGTATGTGCATGTATACATATATATTTATTATTGTTATTAATTTAATAGTCGGATTCGGATTATCCATCGGTTAGTATTTATAAAATCAAAACCTTTCGGATAATCCATCGGTTATCCCATATTAAAACCAAAACCTTATGGATAGCCCATCAGATTTGTTATCGGATTATTATCGAATCGGATATCCATCGGTGTCGGATTTAAAAACTATTCACTACCATCTTTACGCGTAGGGCACATGTGAGAGAGAGAAGAGGCTTAATTAGAGTGTATAGTTGATTTACTATGGGCTACTTGTGGTTCAAGGTGCATAGGAGTCTTTTAAGAAGTTTCTTACATGGGCTATGAAACCAATTCTTATTTCAACTAGTATCTGCTCTAAGGCCTTTTCTATATCTATAAATAGAGCTTTTCTTCACCTCCTCTTACACATCAATTCATACACATAGAATCGAAGAAGAAAACTCTTTCTCTCTCTCTCTCTCTCTCTCTCTCTCTCCTCCCCCTTTACATGTGAGAAGCAAGAGGAAAAACAAGAAGAAGAATTACACAATTCTTCATCATCTTCAAGAAGGAGAAAGGTTATAGAGGAAAAGATCAAGAGGTGTTATTCGTCTCCAAATCTTATAGATCTTCCAAGTTCATGTTCTTGATCAAAGTTTGTGTTTTCGTTAAGTTTCCACGCTAACGAATCCAGGTAACAAATTCTTCTAGTTACTAAATTTGATCTTTACATAATTCTTATACATGTGAATATTGTTATGCAACAAATCTTCTTAGGACTTGTGGCTTGATCCTAGATTATGCATGTTACTATGTTTCCGTTTCATTTTAATTTTTAAATACCATAGTATATCTAGGTAGCATGCATCTTCATTAGCAAGCCTTGAAGTAGTAGTACCTTCACTTCGATTTTATTCACACGCCATAGCTAATCCTTGTAATATTTTTTTTTTGTTGCAGTCGAATGCCTCATACAGATTATCAGATGATAACCTACTCTGATCCCATGTAAAATATGTTTTGCATAGAAGGCCCACTTATATTCATTTAGAAGCCTCAATATATAATCATACATGTACAATTTTATAACTCCTAATAGTAAGTTGATTACCACAAATGTATAGGTGAGTAGCTAATGTATATCTAAACTACAAAGAATTCCTATAGAGGCGTGAATATATGTATGAGATATGTGCAAATGATATCTTAATGTGATCACGACACATGTGCACTCCAATAGACGCTTCAACTCCTTTGAAGTGGGACTACCTAGCCACGTTGGATTTAGGTTTTGATAGACTTTTACCTATATAGAACTCACTGATTATCGGTTAAAGTAGCTGCTCATTCTTGTTTTTGAGATATCAATGCAATCTGTTAAGAGTTTCACATGGTAAATTAAAGAACAAAGAGAAGGATTTCTCCACATGAAAAGATTAGGAGCAAAATGAGCTATTAAGAAACATGTGTATACTCAAAAGCCAATAGCTTAAACTTTTGGGTCAATAGATGAGTTCTATACATGTGTTGAGGCCCATTTCTTCTTAGATTCTCAGGGCTCGTCACAACAAATTAGTATCAGAGCCGATGGTTTAAAGATATTGGCCCGAACTCTCTAAGAATTATGGTGGTCACACTATCCTAATGGCCTCTCGATGGAGCTAGGCAGTAGGGCTTAGAAGATGGAATAAGGTCACGATAAGCATAATTCTTGGGTTAGCAGTAGGGCTTAGAAGATGGAGTAAGGTCACAATAAGCGTAATTATTGGGTTATTCTCTCAAAGTTATCTGAGGTTACGATAACACAATGGAACAAAGATTTGGTTGTTGAGACCTTGAGCAGGCTCATATGAGAGTAAGATCGCAGTACCTCATGGTTGATCTGGGTGCACGGGGAAGGGCGACTAGAGACGGCATGGTAGCTAAGGTGCATGCGCATAAGAGATCTAAAAGCTTGTCAAAGTGGTGAAGATAGATCCAATCGACAATATTGAAAATTGATCAATGGAGAGTTGAGACCTATTGTGGAGTTTACATATGAAAAAAGGAGATTTCTATGGAGTACACATGTGAAAATGGAAAGATTTGTTAGGAGTTTCACATGGTAAACTAAAGAGTAAAGAGAAGGATTTCACCCACATGGAAAGATCATGAGACAAATGAGTTATTTATAAATATATGTAGACTCAAGACCCAATAACTTAAACTTTTGAGTTAATAGTTGAGTTCTATACATATGTGTTAAGGCCCATTTCTTCTCAAATTCTTACCGTTCATCACAACAGAATCTTCATTTGTTATATGTATTATGTGTAGTTATGCACAACATACCTTGATTTCTGTTCAATCGGAAGCCAAACCCCTTTGGAGTATTATGGGGACTTTTTGTATTAATGCATTAAACTTATTCCACAAAACATGTTATTAATTATATGTTTCACATATAATACTATCTAGTCAAGTGCAGGGATCTGAACCTTTCCTAGAATTCTAATGGCAACTGTACAAATCTACAATTCAACATGTTTACACAAAGAGCTGGTTGAACGAAGTCATGATGGCTTGTTAAACATATATATTTTGCACGTTGAGCACTGGTCTTCCCATAAAATGCTATAATGTTGCAGATGGAAACATTCCAATACATGTTATTGAAAGTGTTTGGAGAAAATATTTTCTGTATTTTCTATGTAGAATTACAACAGGTATTTAAATATATTACATGAGCCTATAACTGAATATGAGACTATCTAGGAAAAGATTAAATAGTTACAACAGAAGGAAGTTCAAAATTTAAAAGAGAAACAACATGTAAATTATCTCTTATCACGCCCCCTCAAGCGAAACCGGCAGAGAAACGGTGAGCTTACCTCGAAGTGAGATAAAGTAGGTAACTAAGAGACCCTTGGTCATGATGTCAGCCAATTGATCAACGGTGAAAATGAAACAAATTTGCAACTACCTAGAAGCCACATTTTCCTTGACAAAATGAGCATCTATCTCTATATGTTTGGTTCGAGCATGATAGACAGGATTAGTCGTTACGTAGGTAGCACCAATGTTATCACACCAAAGAAAGGAGCATCTGAGAGCTCAACACGAAGTTTAGACAATAGAGACTGAAGCCAGTATATTTTAGCAATGGCAAAGGCAATCGTGCGATACTCAACCTCAGTGCTAGAACAAACAATAGTCTATTATTTCTTGGAAGACCACGAGATAAGATTTGGACCCAAGTAAATACAATATCCATGAGTACTACGTCGATCATCAGGACAACCCGCCCAGTCAGATTCCGAATATGCATGAAGCAGCCCGAATATACAAACCATGTGTTATAGTGCCTTTTAGATACCGTAAAATACGTTTGATTGTAGTCCAGTGTGTAACAATCTGGACTCAACATAAAGCTTAAATTATTTAATTGCATATAAATGTGTTTCGATTTAAGTGTTATATGTGTTTATGTGCTTAATTTTAGTATTTAGATTTATATAGAAGTCTTATTTCTCTTCTACTTTTCTTATTTCTTTTAAAGGGGACACTATTAATTACTAATTCAAATAAAAATATTTCAACTATTATTTTGACATTTAAATTATACGGGATTGATTCTAATATTTAATAGACTTATTTTCATCATTTCAAAAAAAAATTAAAGTATATTATTTTACCGAATTTGTATTTTTCCGTTATTATATACTTATTTTTGGGCATATGTGCATAATTTTTAGTTGCATAGCTTATCGGGAATGAAAGATATCGAATTATTTAGAGTGTACCCGAGTGAATAGTGTTATAGCCTTGCAATTTAGAGTTTTAATCTTGCCTTAGCTAATTGAATTGCAAAAAAGACCAAGTGTTTGACTCATTTAGCTTGACCATTGACCTAGCCCTTTGACCATTTGACCTTGTGTCTTCTAATAAGCCAAAGCAATGTACAAAACAAAACAAAAAAAGAGCAAAAAGGAGCTCAAAACCGTGAACTTCCAAAGGAAAAAGAAAAAAATTGATTTTGCATATTTGTCTTCAAACTTGCTTGGAATTGGTGAAAGAACCTTGCTAGAGCCTCATCAAGCCTTCTTCTTCTACCACTGTGAGGGATTTCATCCTATTTTCTGCATTTCTAACAAGTTTTATATTATGTTCAAATTCTTAGATTTGTGATATATCGCCATTAAATGTTTATCTATGCTTGAATTAGCTTCTATTATGATCGTAGAGCATTCTTTTGTAGTTGGATAACAATTTTTATGGCTAAAAATGGTAGATGATGCTTTGAGGAAGATGATGAATAGTAAAAATTAGGGCTTTGATTATTCTTATGTTCTAGCTTAATTATTTGCTATATAAGTGTGATTTAGGAGTTGTTAAACCTAGATTAAAGCCTCTAATAGTTTGGAATTGCTAAGATTACAAGAACTTTAATTTAAAGTTAGTTAACGGGAACTATTCATTTAGGATCATCGAATTGTGACCCGATACTTGATTTGACTTTTTATATGGACCCTACGAATGCTAAAATAATTACTCGATAAAATTTATTGAATTCTGATAACGTTGAATTTTAAGGTCTTAATTGCATAATAAATAGTGGCCTATTAATGTGGTGATCCGGGGGGAGATTAGAGGTGCTAATTAGTCTTATATATGTGGGATAGAACCTAGAATACCTTTATGGCATTGAATTAATCAACGGTTTTGGTAATTGTAGTTCAAAGTGATTAATGGACAATTGGGGCTTTTGTAGTAAATATAATTAAAAGTGATTTTTCATAATTTGTACGGTTGTCATAAAGTGTAATTAGAGGAATAAAATGATTAGGTTGGGGTTAGCTTGGGTTTCACTTAGTACGAGCTTGACTTGGACTAAAGAGACTAGTTATGAACCATGGTAATATTTGTTGATAATTGACTTTTAATTGATTAGGTAAGTGTTTAATTGTACTCGTATAGTGTATTTATCTATTTGGAGAGGTTCGTGAATTGAACTACATGTTTATTTGTTAAAGATTGGGTGAACATGCTTATATCTTGATTATATTGTTTATATTGTTTGTTAATTGTATTGTTTGTGTAAGGATTATGACTTGTACACTAGATTATCTGAATGATTACTTGGATTATATGTTAAGTTAAGTATATAAAGTGTAACATTTGCTAAGGATAAAATTCTAATAAGTTTTGTATGATGATTAAGTAAACTATCAGTTAGCTAATCTAGTTAGGTAATTAATGATTGTTGTAGTTAAAGAGTAATTGAAATAATGTTTGACCTTATGTTCAAGGTGATTGGGAGTGATGTGAAGCCAAATTTACATCTTCGAGCTTGGTAGAGGTAAAGGAGTTTCTCATCCTTCTATGCATAATATCTTATCTTCTTGCTCATAGATTGTGTGACTTAGTATAATTGTTAAAGTAGTTTGTGCTTATTGATTACCATGTTGTGTGTGAGGGCACCCTACTTTGTTGTCCCTTGTTTATGTGTTTATTGGTTTATCTTATATGTTATCATTTTGAGTGCATTGCATCGTGGTTGCGCAACCGTTTGGGCATGGTAGTGTCGAGGAAACCGGGCGGCATCGGGCTTGCCAGTATACCTCGGCTACCAGGTTGCCCAATCCCTCTCGCGCTTGGGCCCTAAGTCCTTGGAGAGTTGGGTCGTAGGATCGGGGTACATCCGGAGTATACCCATTAGAGTTATAAGGGGGTATGCCAACTTATCGTTATCATTATCACTATTATGTCGGGATTTATGTTCGTGGTTCATGGATCGAGGTTCGTGGTTCATGATTCGAGTCCAAGGTCAACTGGTATTCTTCATTGTGTAACTCTCCCTTGGGCCCTAAGTCCTTGGAGAGTTACCTTTAATTGTGTTCCTTATGTGTATTGTCTTGTTTTGTATATTTGAATATTGCTTGTATTGGTATTGTATTCTCATGGTTACATTGTATACTTGTCATATTGTGTTGTTTTCCTTCTTTAATGTGTAATGCTTAGTTTGTTATTCATATATTAATCTTGTATTGTTAATTTACCTTATTGTTGTTTGTTGTACTACACGAAAATCTTTTTGAAAACTCCCTGATTATATGTTCCCTCCCTCACTGGGCATATCATAGTATATGCTCACTCCCCTTTTTTTAACCATTTCAAGTGAGGCAGGTTCAGCTCCTTCAGAAATTGAGAAAAAGAATACTTGAGAGTCCCCTTGAGTGGATGTCTTAGTTTAGTTGGTTGTTTAATATAAATTTATGTGTATGTTATGTATTTTGAGTCCTGCGAGCCTTGTATATGTTAATCAGTTGTAATGAATGTAACTAAGAAAGGAACCTAGTGGTAGTGGTCTGTAATATTTTAGCTATTGCTTTAGTTAGTCGTAACCTAATTAGAATGCCATAATCTATTTTGACTAGAAGGGTACTAAGACTATTAAATGAAATAGAATTGAATGGGTTAGGCTAAAGATGGTTGGAGGACTTAAAATATGAGAAAGATAGATAGAAAAGATTAGAGTGGTAAGATAATCAAAATTATGATCATAGGATTTCAACAGTTAATGAATGCATGCATGTATGTTATAGTTTGTGGTAGTAGAAAGGCTCGGATGGCCAAAAGGATTGAAGAATGTTGCGATGTTGTAAGTTGGGGTTGGTTGTATATGTTGGTTTATAGTTTTGTTGTCATTTCTTCTAAGTGCAGGTAATTGGTTAGTCCTAGAAATAGGGGAGACTCCGTCCGTTTTTTCTCATTTTTCGTGACTTCGGGATTTGTATCGGGGCTCTAGTCTCATGAGGGATTGGGGTGTTACATAGTGTGGTTCCATAGGTTGGTGCATAAATTGACATATACCTTGTTGATTGCTAAATTAACGTCTGGCCTGGTAAGTGTGAGATACTGAAGAGCCCTGACAATACTCCGATAAAGAGTCGCATCTGAGAAAGGATCACCTGAATGTTGAGAGAGCTGCTGCCCCGGAGATATAGGAGAGGAAACCATTTTAGCACCTTCAAGTTTAGCACGAGAAAGAAGTTCACTAATGTATTTGGGCTGAGACAATAACAAACCACCAGACTGTCTCTGAACCTGAACACCCAAAAAATAAGACAAATCCCTAAGATCCTTCAAAGCAAATTGGCTATCAAGAAAAGTAATGACATAGGCCACTATATGAGAGCAACTGTCGATGATGATTATATCATCAACATATACTAGTAAGAAAATAGTAACAGCATCCCAAAAATACACAAACAGCGAAGAGTCTGACTGAGAGATCGTAAACCCCAATTGCAAGAGACACATACTAAGACAAGAGAACCATGCTCGGGGAGCCTGTTTAAGCCAATATAATGCCTTTTGCAACTTACAAACATGTGTCGGATATGAGGAATGAACAAAGCCTAGAGGTTGCACCATGTACACATTTTCATGCAATAACCCATGAAAAAATGCATTATTCACATCCAGTTGCCGAAGCGTCCAACTTTTCGAGACAACAATTGATAGAATCACTCGAATATTGGTTGGTTTAACAATAGGGTTGAACGTCTCTGAGTAATCAACACCTTCTTCTTGACTGTACCTTTTTGCCACTAAACGATCCTTATCCCTGTCAATTGTACCATCAGGTTTGCGCTTGATATGAAAGACCCACTTACAACCAACGATATTAGTATTGGGAGGACAAGGAACCAACATCTAGGTACCATTTTGCAACAACACATTATATTCGATAGTCATAGCAACACGCCAGTGATGATATTTATTGACTTGAGTAAAACTTGTGGGTCCAAATTCTAAAGAATCAGAATCTTTAATTGCATTGAAACTAACAAAATCTGGCTAGAGCTTTTCTTTTCTACTATTGTCTTTTGAACACGTGACCATCGGATGAGTAGAATTATAGATAGGAACATAAGGACTGGGTGAATCTGTGACACCCCGACCCGTGCATATAATTATTTTATTAATGTGCATATATTTATATGTTTACTTTAATTATTTATATATATTTGTTTGCATGAAATATCATATTTTTGGTTTACGTGCATCTATTACGTTTAATGTGTATTTATAGGCATTCACGAACATTTAGGTGATTTAAGAATTGTAGTAAATAAATAAATGTATTGATAAACAATAGAGTAACTAAATTAATTAGAATTAAACTAGAATGACAAACTAGTTAAAAGCATTTAGTTGAAGGGCATGTTGGTCATTTGGGCTTTTTGTCTTCCATTATTTACACATACTAATATACTACAACACATACAAGCACACAAAACACACACACAAGCACACGACAGAAGCAAGGAAATGAGAGAAAAGAAAGAGAAAAATAGAAGAAAACAAGGAAGAAGAAGAAATTTTAGCTTAATTCTTGCATATCTTGGCCTAGTAGGTGAGGAATTCATACTTTGTTTGCAATTATTTTGTAAATTGATGTTTCTATAATATTAGTTGCAAAGTAGACATGTAACTCTTGAGCTTATTATTGCAAGAAAATATGATCCATGTCATGTAGTAGGTTGTGGAAGTATTCTTGACCATGTATATCAAATTTTGCAAGTTGGTTATGTTGTAGTTGATGCTTAGCTAAATTGTTCATTTGTATGTAGATTACATGTTTGTTAAATGTCCTAAGTGAAGTATAGGAGTATGTGACATGCTAGATTAATGCTTATAGATAGCTCAAATGCAAGAAAACATCAAGAGAATTCAAGTGTACGAAATGTGAAATTCGGATAGTTCACTGTCCGTCAATTGTAGAGCCATTTTGACATAGCAAGCGCGCTAAAAAATTAACAAAATTTATATAGCAGCTAGATTAGGCAGTGTAGAGAAAATGTGGATTTCTAGTGCCAAGTCAAATTTTAGCGTTTTGACCCTCTGATTTAGCCATTTCCGAGATGTAGCCAGGAAAATCACTAGTTCTGCCAGCTTAGCGTAGTTGCACGGAAAAATGTATAATTTATGGAATTTAACTCGGAATTAGGCACCGTTAGAACCTAAATTCATTTTCACTCGAAGAGCTACGTTTATAGATAAAGAACAGAGCATTTGGAGGATTATAGCATAGGTAACTGAACAAATAAAGTTAAGCATATGCAAGAAATTGAAAGATGTTTTAGCTAGTTGATAATTGACATTAATGATTGTGATTGCTAGATAGTAAAATTATGGATTCTCATTGTGTGGATGTGTATATTGGAGTTAAATGATGGTTATAAGATATTTAAAATGATTTATTAGGTGTTAAGTTAACAATGTGGTATTTTGGTGTTGATTGCTAGTTAAATGAGAATTCTAGTGTTGTGGTTGTTGTTGTGTTAGAAGTGGAAGATAACAGATATTGTATGTTTAATGTTTGAAAGAATGCTTGTAAGAAGATTGTGGGAGCCCAAGAAGAAATTAGCTAGCATGTATGCTCATAAATATACAAGATTGGAGTTTTAGTTAGCTCTCACTATATATATTGGAATTTCAAGTAAATGAACTAACTACACCATGTGTACGTGTGTGTGTGTGTGTTCAATTGTGGCTGTCCAGTTTTTTCAACAAAAATAAGGCAATTTCGGGCTTAAAACTGTATTAATTGGAGAAGGATTAGGAGTTGAATTATATACCGTTAGAAAGCCTTATGAGTCTAGTTTATATGCTTTTTACAGTGCATTAATTAGAGTTTTCTAGAATAAGTTATGATCATTTTGGTGAGATGTGTCAGAACTACCTAGTTATGCGAGAATCTGAATTGTGTTGTTATTTTGCTATGGTGATGATATAATTCAGTTCTAATTGGATGTATTCGATCAAGACCTTATTGTGTAGTGTTCTTGTATGATTAGTAACGTAATGGGGCTCCCATAGTTATGTTGTTTTCATGAATTATAATTGAAATCTAATTGTTAGTAAAGTTAATTTAAATTGAAATCTATTTTATTCAACTATGTATAAGAAATGCTAGTAGAATTGTGATGGTCGCCACCTTTAGAGATAGGTAATGTTTCTAAGTATACTAAACAATTCAATTGCTAGAATTAGTTGTTGTTATCAATGTGCAACTAGTGAACACTTAGAAGGGTTAAGTAAGCTATATGAAAGAATGTGTTTAATGCTCTTTGAATCTACATGTAAGGTTAATTGTAAGTTGATGGTTGTCTATTATATGTTAAATGTAATTAACTTAAGTTGATCCTACTAGTAATATGTTAGAATCTTAGCTTGAAGTATAGTTATTTTGCTAAAATTGTATGCTAGTTATTAAATAGTTGATAAATAACTTTTCTATTAGTTGATAAATGCATTTCTTTCCCTATGTGCAAATGTTGGGCTATCTTCATGGGGATATTACTAACTATTGTAAGTAAAGTATAATATGAATTAGAAGTTTATTAACGTAGTAAAAGACTGGGTAGTGCCATTATGAATGAATGTGTCATTTGAGCATTAAAGTAACTTAACATTTATTATCTATAAATTCTTTGGAAGAATTTCTTTAATTGAGTTAATAGCTAGTTTATTGTTATGTGGAGTGAACTAGTTTCTTGTACAAGTTATTAACTAAAGTAAAATGAGGAATAGTATGAGTAACTGCAGGCTCATGTGTTGATTTTAGTTAAACTAAATTCTAGCTCGGGTTATATCTAGTTATAGCATGCTGGTTGAATCATTCTCCTTTAAGTTGTTGAGTGATTTCTTAATTAACTTGTAGAATATTAAAAGTATGGAGTATATGAGTTAAATATTCTAATTACTGTAGTTTATAAGTTGATTGTATTGTATGCAAAAGTTTCCACTACGACCTTGTCTAGCTTATCTAATGGTGACTTCTAATTGAAATCTCTCTTATTCTACATGGATTACTAACATTTCAGTAGAATGCTTGTTAGGGTAACTTAGTGAATATTGTACTAATTATACCTCAGTTAGAACTAGAGTATAATTATGCATAGCCTACTAATTGTAATGTTCTTATACTCCATGAGTTACTAGCTCAAAGTAAAATGTTAGATAAGTTAGTTACATAGATCATGTGTTATTTGAGCTATATTGTATTATTTGATCTATATTAATTCCAGTTAATTATTTGGATATTCAAATGGAATTTATATAGTTAATTGATAAAATGTTATACTGGTGTGAAGAGACTAGAGTTGCACATTTGAGTTAAGTCAAGAAGGTTGGAGTATATCTAAGTTTTACCCTTGCATAATTAACCTAATCCAAGGTGAGGGAGTCTTCATCTCTTCTGTGCATCTTAAATTATTTTATTGTTTCTAAATTGTATGATTTAGTAATTGATAAAGTTTATATATACTATTTACTTGCTATCTTGTGTTTTCTCGTGTTATTTGTGATTATTCTGTGATATCTCGTGAATTCTCGAATTCGTATTTCAGGTTGCGCAACCTATTCGGGCATAGTAGTGTCGAGTAACATGGGCGATATCAGGCTTGCCGTACTCCCTCGGCTACCATGATTTCACAGTCCCTCTCTTGCTGAGGCATACTCCTCTACTCCAGAGGCGTGGTTCACCTCATTGGGGCATACGAACCTACCTCGGGAGAAATGGGTCGTAGGATCGGGGTACATCAGAAGTACCCCATTTGGAGGAATAAGGGGTTTGCCAGCATTTACTTAAAGATCTTGGTTCTTGGCTCGAGATTGAAGACAAAAAGATGAACCGTATCCTTTTTCTATTTGTGGTATCTTATTGCTTATTTGTCATGTTAATTGTTTAATGGTTTTACTTGTACATAACTGTTGCATTGCACGAATTCCTTTATAAATGCTTCTCGTATACTGTTCACTTCTCTCACTGAGTATACGTGTTTTCTATTTGACCTCCCCAAAAACCTATTTTGAGACCCCCCTTTTTTAACCCCTCCCATAATCTTTATTCCACAAGTTTGAGTTCTTTCACCCAATACTTATTTTGCTAAGAGGAATTCTATCTAAATGGAGGGATTCTATAACACCCTATTAACACGTCAAAAGTGGGAATCGTGTCACTTTTTAGTGCTAGTGCTGGTTCAAGTGAAAGTTCTACAACAAGTCTCAAGTGTCTTCCTATTCTAGTTCCTTCTTTACTTCACTACTTCCTTCTACCTGGGACTAGACTTTGACTAACATGTGTTACGCATAGCATGAAACAAATTCCAGTAAGACTAAGTCTAGGGATAAACAATTGTTGTAGGGTAAAAATGAATAGAAAGCTAGATGTTCTTATTCTGCTTTTTATTCCCTTAAAGCAAGGATATTTGAATCTCCTGATGTGCTTTTCGAAAGTGACTGTCACTGACTAGCTTGTGAAACCCGATTTTGACCTATAATCAACTTTAGCCCCCTAAAGAGAGTGCATTTTACTTGCTCACACTCTATTAAGGAACCTCACCAGGGACCGAGAGCAAATAGCACTTCCACTAGCTCACAGCAAAAAGTATGGAATTAGAAGCAATTTCAGGGGCTGGCAGAGAGCTCGTATGGACCAAGATCGAAAGCTACTTGAACTTCTCCATGAGTAACTCAATGCCCAGAGAAGTCATTACGAAGGGAAGGGCATTTAATAATGAAAGGAATTTGCTTGCACCCTATCAAAACTTCCTAGGGGCAAGGCAAGGACCATATGTACTGATCATTCTCGGGAGACATGGAAATAACTCAATAGGAAGAAGACTTTAGGTAAGGAAGGGGTTTGAGAAGGAAAGACTTAAACCAGCAAAATAACTCTTTTCACGAACCCCTGCTAGTGAATCGGCCATAGCTCACTACGTCCCTTAGGCGAGTGAAGTCAGCAGGGAAGATCATTCTTTTCTTAACATAACAACTCGGAAGGGTCGAAAGGCGTAGTAGAAAAGGGCTATTTTTTTTTTACCTGCTACTTACTTCCCTTGGCTTACTGAAGTCTTTAATTCCCTGGTTAGCCGATTGCATGAAGGAAAATACCCTTGCTTGGATGATTGTACCTTTTAGGGCTTCGCTCAATCTCTCTCCCTTTTTCTCTAAGTTATCTTAGTTTTGAAGCCTTGAAGCTTGATCCGCCGGATCCACTTTCCACTGTGAACCTGCCAAAGAAAGCTGGCCAACATATTGGAGGGACTCTCGGATCATGGATGAAAGAGTTATCCGCTTACATCTCTAGTAGCCAAAGCACTGACTATCTATTGTTTCTATCTCGGCTTTGATCGTTGAACTTTCTTATATTCACTCCTTATTATCTACCTTTCAGGTATTGCAGTGTTAGAAGGAAATGTTCGTGCCTGATCTTTGCTTGGGTATCAATGTGCTCTGTGGTGTGGGTTGTAAAGATGTTGTTCTTGAGTTGTATGTATTCAATGAATAAATAAATGTAATTTAAGTTTAATTGGGTCATTAGGGTGGTACGATAACCTAGTTGATGTAA
Source organism: Ehretia macrophylla (assembly GCA_037974665.1). Classification (NCBI taxonomy): domain Eukaryota; kingdom Viridiplantae; phylum Streptophyta; class Magnoliopsida; order Boraginales; family Ehretiaceae; genus Ehretia; species Ehretia macrophylla. The sequence continues at coordinate 74,399,107 of CM075772.1, read as the reverse complement.
TAAGTTAATATTATTTTAATTCAAGCATGAGCGTACTTGTCTAAAGGAAGAGAGTTAGGATAGCCTTTGAATTTAGAGATGTATAATCACTTGAGTTTGTTTGTTGAGAACCAAGGCTCGGATGGCCTTGAGGAGTTGTTGAATGTGTTGGACATAGTACTAGTCCATTTATATTATGTTTGCAGGTTTTGGTTTGTCTTATAAATAGGGAAGACTTTATCCGTCTTCCCTTATTTTTTTTTATGACCTTGAGTATTAGATCGAGACTTCGATCTTGTGAGAGATCGGAGTGTTATAGAATCGGACGGCTCAGGAGGCGAATAAGAGGCAGATAGCGGACTAGATGAGGACTGATTTACGGCTGAAATAAGCGAAGGAGAAGAATTACTAGGCGAAGAGGACAGAGCATTATAGTCTAGCACGTTAGTGGTTAGAGAACGAGAAAAGCAACCCATCTGATTGTGGGGGTTGTCATTTAATGTCGTGCGAATTGACTTGTCAGAAGATGGACAGAAGGCAATGGGGTCAAGTGACAAGGCATTTGTGTTGGTGAGGACAGCTATATCAGAAGAAGTACAAGAAACACTGGGACCAACCATTGCAAGTGGACACGTGGCAGGTGAGTTAGCTAATACGGAAGTGGAGTGCGATGCAGAGTTTGATGAAGATGGGGAACCATGAGAATCACATGAATGTGCAGGGGATTGACTTGAGCTGGAGTTTTGAGGCGTTACAGATAAATTCGGAGCTGAAGGAGAGAGTATAGCTAGATTAGAAGATTTTGAGGAATTTGAGATAGGGATAAGAGCTAAAACAGAAGATAGATCATATGATACGGAACGAGATTTAGCTAATCCCAACAAAGGAGGGACGAAATTCGCTGAACTAATACACGATGAAGAGGACACAGAACGAAACGGAAAAAGATTCTCATCAAATACGACATGCCTGGAAACATAAAGACATTCTCAATAGAGTTTTTAAAGAGTCTTTAAACAGTAATAATTGTTATTTTAGAGACTTTATTGATCAAAATTTATTATCAATAACGGTCTTTAAAACACTATTTGATAATTTTTGACAAAATAATGACACTAATCAAACTTTGAGTCTCCAAAATAACACAGTCTCTATTTTCTTCAACAAATTTGTTGCAGAAAATAGAGATTATACATAAAGATAAAAATGAATCTCCAAAAAAAATAATATTAGATCTGACGATGTCATATTGTCTGACATCGTCAGATCTAAAAAAAAAAAGTACAAAAAAATGAGCACAAACAACAACAAACAAATTTAACAAACATAAAAAAATTACAAAAAAATTACAATACAATTATTTTTTTCAACAAATAACGAAAAAAAAAGTAAACACAGATCTTTAAAAAAAAAAAAAAAAAAAACATAAAGTTTGTGTTGGTGGTTTCGCCGGTGGTGGGGTGGCAGCGGAGAAGATGGGGCGGGGCGGGGCGTGGGGGGGGGGGGGGTTGTCTGTATATATGTATGTGTATGTGTGTGTATATAGATTTGTGTGTATGTGTATATTTGCATGTGTTTGTGTGTGTGCAGGGAAAGAAAGGGACAGGGGAGGCTGTAGGGAAAAAGGGAATAAAGGAAATGTGGGTGGGTGAGGGTTTTTAATTATATTTTTTAATTAAGTTTTGTAATATTTTTATTTAGAGTTTTGTATTTAAATAATTTAAATAATAATTAATTAAAAAAAGTAATATACGAGAAAAATAACACATAATTAAATTATTATATAAAATTAAAATTAACACAATATATTGACTCAATTTTATAGAAACTCAATTTTATTTAGGGTTTTTTAAAAGGGATTTTGTTTTTAAGCTTTTTTAATTAAGGTTTTGCATTTAGGGTTTTTTAATTAGACATTATTTCTAATTATGGTTTTGTATTTTATTTTTTATTTTAGTTTTTTTGGTTTGGCAAACTTTTTTATTGCTGCTTGTTTTTTTTTTTGAACCGATATTACTGCTTGTTGAAAAAATAAATTTTTTTACTTTATTTTTAGTTTAGGTGAAAAAAATAATTAATGGGTAAATTTAATTAAGATTTTTTTTTACGTATAGTTTTTTTTTTTAAATGTTATGTTCGTACATTTTTTATCTTGGTTTCTAAGTGGTCTCTAAAATACTATTTGATCTCTATATAAATCTCTAAAATAATGGATATAGACTCATTATAGAGATTGCATTGTGGATAGCCTAAACCCGATAATTTTTAGAAAAATAACAACGATAACCTTTTTGGTCATCACTGTATCCCAAAAAAATGCAGAAACTGATTTAGGACTCAATGTATCCTTCTTATATGGTCCTAAAAAGGAAAACAACTATACCCAAACATCCGAAGAAAATTATAGTTAGGAAGTTGTTTGAATAAAATAAAGTAGGGAGATTTATTATGAAAAACTGGAGTAGGAAGACGGTTTATTAGAAAAATAGCTGTCAAAAAGGCTTCGAGCCAAAAACGTTTAGGCATTGCAGAATTAAACATGATAGTACATCCCATTTCAATAATATGCCTAATTTTTTGTTCAGCTAAACCATTATGTTCAGAAGTATATGGACAACATATTCAATATTGCATCCCATTTTTACGAATAAAATTAACAAATTGTCCCTCAATTAACTCACTCACGCCATCACACTGAAAATATTTTATGCAAGTAGAAAAAATGTTTTCCACTAAAGATTTTTATACGAATAAAAGAATCAAGACATTCACTTTTATTTTTGAGTGGATAAAGCCACGTATAGCGGCTGTATTTATCAATAAATAATACAAAATAGCGACAAAGATAACAAGAACCTACGGGGGTTAGACCCCAAACATTACAGTGAACCAGTTCTAAAGGAAAACTGAATTTATTGCTAGAAAGAGTAAAGGGCAGTTTGTGACTTTTACCCATTAAACAAGAAGTACAGACTTTATTGACAGACAATAAATCTGAAAACTCTAAACTACTCTACGACTGAAAAGAGGCTAGAACACGCTTGGATGGATGATCGAGCCTACTATGCCATAGATTAGCAGAAACAAAAGAGGCAGCAAGAGCAGCCGAAGAAGACAAGCCAGGCGACACCGGAAGACGGTAAAGGTTGGAATCAGTGAGGCCATGCAGGAGAGGGATCCCGGTGTGGAGGTCTTTGACAACACGTTTAGAAGGGAAAAATTCTAATGAGACATTGGTGTCACGGGTAAACTTAGAAACAGATAATAAATTATGAGTAATTTTCAGAACATGTAAAATATTTTTAAGAAAATAAGAACGATCAGAACCACGAAACGAAGAGTTATCAATATTTTTGATAAAAAGGGACTTACCATTACCAACTAGAACATGATCCGAGCTTGTGTAGGGTTGCAGATGCTGAATTAAAGTGGGGTCATGAGTCATATGAGACGAAGCCCCAGAGTCTGGAATCCAGGCAGTTGATGGAGGAGTAGGCAGAAGTGGAGGCAAATGAGAGGGAGGAGTCTGCTGATGAAAACCAGCGAATTGGGGAGAAAAACCAGGCGGAGAAGAGGGAGTTTGCCGATAGCGATATCGGGACGCAGAGTGACCCTTTTTCCGACAGATTTGGCAAAGTCCAGAGCTTGATGAACGAGAGAGTCCGACGGAGTTGCAGAAATACACGCGGTGACGAAACTATCAAATTTTTGCCAATCCTTTAGAGAGATAGAGGAAGCCGTCTGAGTAGATGGTGAGGTATCTGAAGAGAGCATACAAGAGGACACAGCAATAGATGGAGATTTATCCGAAGACTCTGAGGAAGCAGGAAATGAGCCGTCAACATATTTCAACAGATCGTTGAAGTGAAGGAAGTTTCTGATTTGAGATTTCCACGTTAGGTTGTTTGTGTTGTCAAGACTAAATGTGAAAAAAGTCTTGATATTTGATGTGGGAAGAACAAAAGAAGAATTAGAGGAGGAAGCCATGGGGGATTAGAAGCAGGAAGATGACAAAAGAAGTAAGGAGGATGTGAGAGAGGCAAGAAACGAAGCAGGAAAGAGGCTGATGGTTGGAGTTTGTTGTTGGCTGCGTACTGTTGTTTACTTTTGGTTTAAGAGGAGGACAACAGCAGTAGACAAGCTTGGAGCAGCACAGCGGAAGAGAGTTAAAACGCACGCGAGTCATATATCATCTGATACCATGAAAGTGTTCGGAGAAAATGTTTTCTGTATATTCTGTGTAGGATTACAAATATATTACATGAGCCTATAACTGAATATGAGACTATCTAGGAAAAGATTAAATAGTTACATCAGAAGAAGGAAGTTCAAAATTTAAAAGAGAAACAACATGTAAATTATCTCTTCACAAGTTTGGAGGATTATTTGCAGCAGTCTCTACATCGCTGACCCGCCTGGAAAAGCGTCTCCTTCGATGCCTCCATAAGACAACCAACATGCTTTTGTGTCGAAGCAAACTGTTTTGGAGTTTCCACGCATTTGTTGCGATCACGTATATTATGAGGGAAATTGTTGATGTGCCTCCTGTAAAAATAAATAAAATTAAAAAGCTGTTGGGGCTGAGACTAGTTTCACTCTTCACTTCCATGTCATCATCCACGCATTCTACAGATCCAATCATGTTCTTCTCTAATTCTCTGAGCCTGCCGCTTTCGGACAAGTTCAATAGAGCCTCTATGACATCAGGAAGCACAGGAGAGCCTTTCGGAAATGCCTAACAGAAATTAAATATCAATCAATTTCACTAATAGCTAATTGAATTGAATGAGAGACATGGCATATATTAGCAACCACGATTTGAATTTGAAGAGCGAAACATGGGAAATGACTTACAAATCCGAAGCCTCCCACTTTGTATGTTGGCCCAGCTATCATGAAGCTTTTGCAGTACTTGGCAAGAAATAGTTTGGCCAAAGGAACTTCAAGAAAGGCAGCTGCTATTTCTGCACTCTTCAGGGCTCCAACATATTGTTCTGGAGAAGTGAAATTTTTTATGTTATCGGATTTTATGCCTAAGACTTGATTCAAATAATTGGCAACGAAGGATCCTCGACCGTTGCCAACTACTGCATTGTTATTCTTCAGTGTCTCAATATCTGCTACAGTTGGTACAAGCCTTTGGACAGTGAGCATGCTTGTTAGACTAGCTGTGTAACTCTGAGTTACGATTAGCGCGACAAACAGCCATACTACCATTGCTATCCGTGACAAATTGCTATGAAGTTTTCCCCCTAGATAAAAAATAATAGTTAGCCAAATGATTAAAAACAGAAAAAGAACTTCTAGGGATCTTTATTTCATAAAATACCATGTAAAGAGAATAAAGTGGTGAAGCCTAGCCAGAGCAAGATTCCTATTTGGTTCAGAGGGGAGCCTGCAAGCCCAGGGAAGTGATCTCGCTCTATGAACCACACAACAAAGCCGTTGTAGATGGTAATCACAAGTATTAAAGCCCACATGGATTTTGTGAAGGGCTTCATGAATAACCATGGTTTGTTGCATAACTGTGATTCAACAGGTACTATCATCACTAGTCCTGATTCTGTGTAGGGGTGTGTAAATTCAGCATACTGATATCGGCTGGCTATAACCGATACATCACCTGCTACAGCATCAAACTTCTGCAATGCAACAAAATTGCACATTTGGGGAAGAAGGAACATAAAAATGACAAACAACGAGCACTATTGATAAAGAACTGAAGATTAGATACAAAATATCTTGTGGTTAAGCCTTACTGAGAGGTTTATATTTCAAATTAAACAAAAGTATGCCAAGTCTCTCACCTTTAAATAAACTTGTTCCACCAACTCATTGTATGTGCCATTAAAGGGGAGAAATTCATATTGTAGATAATATGGCAAGTGAGCTATGGTCTCTTTGAAAATATCAATTGATAATCCAGAGTAAGAATAGTTATTATTGGAGTTGGGATCATAAGCCACATTAACATATTGCTTATTTGGGGATCTCATAGGAACGCCAATCTTCAGTGACCTTTCACTTGTTGTAGGAACCCACCCTCTTGGAATATACCATGGTTTTCCAGGCCAAAAAACGGGCCCCAATACTACCATGGAAGAGTCGAAAATCGCGGTCTTATCCAGAATCTCCGAGAAGCCAAATCCATCTGACCAGAAACCAAGCTCCCTAAAAGTTTTCCGTCCCACATTGACAATCTGAAAAATGCTTGCTGGAACTAACTTATGTTCATTGAATTGGATCTTACCAGATAAGCCATTGAAATCAACCGATGAAATCGTTTCAAGTAAAGGTGTTTTACTCATGTTAGCTTTCCTCAATGCCTGAGCTACCATCAATGTGGCATCATAGGCCTGCACAGAAAAAATTCCAGCCTCGTGGCTCTCTTCTTCAGGATACTGAATACTGAACTTTCTTCGAAAACTCTTACAGAAATCTTGAAAATTTGGCCCCATATCAGGGAAATAACTCCTTATTCCTAAAACACCTTCCATTAAGGAAATGGTAGAGGCATTGAGAGAATGCAAAAGATTGGTTGTCATGTCTGTCGTGATCCAAACATAATCCTTCTCCATCATCTTCATTCTTTTTGCATGGTAAAACAGATAAGTAGATATTGGTAACGATGCATGAACCACGAAAACTCTACATTGTTCTCTCATAAGCTTCTCAAGCTCATAAGGCAGTGAAGGGGAAGCAAAGGGAGGAATTGGTACCAGCTTGTTTATTTGGACGCCAGCTTGTTGTAGGGCATCGGTAAGGTGGGGAAAGAGTTGATTAGTTCCCAAATCGCTGTCCTCGTATATGACTGTGATTCGATGCCATTCCCAGGACTGAATAATAGCAGCCAAAGCTTTCATTTGTGCATATTGGCTTGGAACGGAACGAATCAAGAAGGGCCATCGTGCTGTGGCCCATTGTGGGGTTGAAGCAGCTAAAGAAACAATGGGTACGTGCGATATGTCACTGGCCTCTGCAATTAATGGCACTTCTTCCCATGTATGTAATCCCATAATAGCTTCGACGTGCTGCTTATTGATGAGATGCCTCGCTGCATAAACATATACATAAACGGTTAAACTCGAATGGTGAAAAACAGTGTGCTGCCACTATTTTCCAACATAAGCTTATACTTGTCTAAAATATATATATAAAAGATATTCATATAAACTGATAATTCATCACATCTGTCCTAGAAGAGTTTTAATTTTTTGGAAGTATTTCATAAGAACTTCATTTTTTTTGTGAAAAACTATGCTACGTGATAATATCATTGTATTTTATTTTGATCATTTGAATGGTAATTAGAAATCTTTTTTGCAACCTCGAGTTAGTAAAAAAATTGTCTAAAATCTAAATTGATCTTCGTACGAACTTATTTGGATAAATTCTGTAAATTTTCTTGTGAATAAGTTTATTCACCAACTTGTGGTTGTGCTTTTCTTTAAAAAAATTTTCTCCATTATCAATTCAAAAATAACAAAATAAAAACCAAAATAGTTAATATCTTGACATCATAATTGTAAAAATATTTTTAAAAAAAAAAAAAACTAAAATTCATTATAAGTATAACCAATATAAAAATAAAAAAAAACTTATTGTTTAAAATAAACGAAAACAATTCATTATAAGGGGGTAAGGGAAAGTGAAGTCTAGAGACAGCGAAAGAAACAAGAATGAGAGAGAGAGTTTTAATAAAAAGCTAGTCTAGTAGTATTGCGTATTTGTATGGGTAAATTATACATATACTCCCTATTGTTTATATATTTTTTTAAGTTGGACTTTAATATTTCAAAAAAAATCATATTAGTCCATAATATTTATAAAAGTGATTTAAAATGGTCCTTATAATTCAAAACTAGTCAATTTAGTTCTTATTATTTTTAAAAAAATTTAATTTAGTCCCCAAATAGGGATCACGTACGTGTAGAGACTAAATTGAATGGGACTAATTTATTTTTTTAGAAAATAATAAAGACTAAATTGGCTAATTTTGAACAATATGGATCATTTTGAATTACTTTTGTAAATATTCGGCACTACTATGAATCTTTCAGAATATTAGGGACGACATTTAAAAATATATAAACTGTAGGGACTAAATATGAAATTTACCCTATTTGTATTGTAGTGGCGCTGACTAGTATGTTGTGTGCAAAAAGAAGGGTTAATTGCAGCATTAGGGTATCTCCAATGGGAGATACTATTCTCAAAAACTTACCATTTTTAGTAATTTTTAGAGATTGGGTCTCTAAATTTAGAGCCAAAATGCATGAGGCCCACACAATTTTAGAGATTTTAGCCAAAATAGAGACCCAATTTACTTTTTTTGCTCTAAATTTAGAGACCCAAAAAGTGATTGGGTCTCTATTTTGGCCAAAAAGTTGATAAAAGTGGTGGGCCCCATCTATTTTGGCTCTAAATTTAGAGACCCGGGTCTCTAAAATAGCCAAAAATAGTAAATTTTTGTGAATAGTTCTCACCATTGGAGATACCCTTAGTCCTATATGTTGCACCAAAAATTTAATTTAATCTTATATATTTCACAGTCTCAAATTAGTTCTATATGTTTTCCTAAAAGTAATTACTCCTAACCATTAAAATCAGGTTATGTTTAACAGAAAGTTGGCTATATGATTCGCACATAACCATGGCTAAAGGGATAAAATTAGAAAATGTGCAAAATATAAAAGTTCAATTAGGTCCTGAATGTTTGCAGAAATGTTCAAATTGATCCTTAATATTTTCAAATAAGTTCAAATGGATCCCTAATGTTTGTAAAAAAGTTATAATATGTTCTTAATGTTTGTAGAAAAATTCTATTTGGTCCATAATATTTGAACATGTTCTTTTCTAATTTTACCTCTCTAACCATGGTCATATACGAATTACATGACCAACTTTCCGTTAAACATAACCCCATTTTAACGGTTAGAACTAATCTGAGACTTTTAGACAAATATATAAGACTAATTTAAGACTTTAAAACATATAGGACTAAATTGAATTTTTTACGCAACATATAGGAATAATGTTGCAATTAACCCCAAAAAGAAAATAGGAACTTTTGATGACTTTAAGCTCATGTTTTATAAAGTGATCTAGTACAACTAGAAAATGCATTATTATTATTATTTTTTTTAGCGAAATAGTTTTGTTCTGGATGTGCATGAATATGAGCCTAAAAACATAGATATGTTCCAAGGTAGTAGTAGTAGATCGAAAACATTGAATCCAATTATTCCAATACCAATAAGTTAGCTTTTAAGGCTTGTTTGGATTCAAGAGGGAAAAATAATAAAGGAAAGAAAATGATTCAATAATAAAGGAAAGAAAAAGAAAAAAATAATAAAGATTAGAAAATGATTCACTAATAAAGGAATAGGGAAAGAGGACGATTAAATTTTGTTGGAATTTAGTAAACTTATAAAGAAAATGTTCACAAAGCATCATATGTATTCTTTGTTTGAATTAAAAGGAAAAATAAATAGATAATTTTTATGAACATATTGACATATTAATTCTTTTCTTATTTTCATTTTCTTCTTCGAAACAAATAGGAATTCTAATCCTACCTTAGTTTGGATTCAAAACATCGAAAACTTTAGAGAACTCTCAGTCAACTTGGTCAAGCCTTGTTCAATGCTTGATCAATGCAGTCAAACATTGGTCAACATAGATAGACATCCTCCCTTGAGCTGCAAAGAACTAGATCAAAAACTTCTAGTTCCAGCTAGCTAAATCATAGCAAATCTTAGGTCTTCCCTCAATACTGAGATCGTGGAAAATCTGCAATTTTTTGTTTTTGTTTTGTTTTTCCTCTTTTTTTGTTTTTTCATTTCCTTTATTTGTTTTTAAATTTTTTTATATATATTTTTCCTCTTTTTTTGTTCTTTTTTTTCTTATTTTTTAAAAAATATTTCTTTTGGTTGTGTTTTCTCTCAACTTCAACTCTTTTTTCGCCAATCATCTCTGTTACTTTCTTTAATAGTGGTGCTTGTTGATTTTCTTATAGACAACCGCATATAGAATCTAGACACTCATTAAATTCTCTACTCTCTTTTGACCCCCAATTTGGGATGAGTGCAAAATGGTGCTTGGAGATGATTTTTGAAATCATTTATTCACTAATGATCTCTCATCCTTCTCAACCCAAACAAATGCGGATTTTTCCCAATTCCTTCCCCCCAAACTCCTCCAATCCAAACACGCTATTAGTTTTTTTTTTTTTACTAGTGATGGAGTCAAGCATGCAAAATAAATGGTATTAGTACCAAAAGAATTTTAAAAAATTATGACATATATATTTAATTTAAAGGTCTGAATAGGGTCAATTGACCCCACTATCTATGACGTAGGGCGCCCCCTGTTTGTTGGCAAAGTACATATAAAAATGCTTCAACAAAGAGAATGGAACGGCTAGAGCATAGAGCGTAGTATCACCTCTGATAATGGAAAACAATTCTTTCTCATGAAAGATTGTATTATCTTATACTCGTTATATTAGTTCATGTGTTATGCAATCTCAGATATGCAAAAGAAATATTACCTGCAATAGCTGCACGTAGAGGATTGCTACGAGAGTTTCTGACATGAAGAATTAAAGTTTGATTAGTGCCGCTCTTGAAATCCTTTAGTGCGATCCCCATAGCCACTCTTGCTTCTTTTCCCTCACGAGAACCAGTGTTTAGAATGACACCTATAACTCCGTGATTTTCTATTACTCGAGGATCTGTTTGGGACTTAGTTATTTTCTCAGGGGCTTGGATATCCTTTTCCCCATGGTATAGTTGAGCATGACTATTGTCCCCACCAACAATCTCTACGTGTTGAGAGAACAAGACCAAACCAGTAAAAGTGAAAATAAGACATGCGAGTGTTTCCATTTTTCAGCAATCAAATTAATGTGTAACTACAGCCGGCATATTCTATCATCATTTATAATGGACCAAGATTTTTTAGGTTGAACGACTTTTAGTTTACTTATATTTATATCATGATCATACTATATTATATGCATTAAAACACAATCTTATATTTATATTAGGAATCTTGAATGATAGAATTTCAGTGTAGCTTCATATATCTGATCCGTCACAGATTTTAAAATTGACTAGAATTTTTTGTTGGGCGATAATTGACTATTGGGTCCTTCTTACAAAGACTCAAATGGACAAGTAGGGAGCATGTGAGCTCCACAAAAAAAAAAAAAAAAAATGTCACCATTACATGTAAAGAATAGTGACATATGTCACAATCGTGTTTAACTAACCGTTTTGAAGTAATTTTCTTAATAGCTTCCAATAAACTAGATTTACCGTGTTTCATTTAGATATGCATAATTCTGCCAAAAGAATTTGGCCGGCATATTTGATCTTCCGCGTAGAAACTTACATTTGACACCCATGCAACTTCCAATAACTTTGAACGTTGAATTAAGGCGAGTTTTAGTTGAATGCTGATACACGATTCTTTTTCTTTTTCTTTTTTATGTATTGCACATGGTATTTACTCATTCAAAAAAACCAATTATTTTTTTCTTAAAATTTTCTTTTCCCCTCATATGCAATTTAATCCATATCATAAAGATTAGACTTGTTCATGCAATGAGATACATGTAAATGGCCATTCAATCAAAAATTTGAATCTGTGAAAGTGTGTATATTTAATTAGTTTAATATTTTTAACACGTCTTTTCAAGTATAAGATAGATTTAAACTATGCACAAGATATACAAGTAATAGTGGTGAAATCTAAATCAAAAACATAATGATAATTCGGCTCTAATATATCATGTAAGTGAACATTAAATTTTGAAGTTTTAACTATTACAGATTAGATATTTAATTAGTTAATATCTGATAGCAGTAATGTATTTTGAATTTTAAGAACAAGTAAGAATTTTGTCCGGCATCTAATTTGTTATGGATGGCGAGCAGATATATACTCTTTACAATCCTAATAACTAGGATTATTAGCAAACCATTAGCCTCGGTCAACGACTTTACTAAATTATTTTTTTCTTTTTGGTTCTTGTGGTTTTCCTTAAAGATATACATTACAGAATGCGTGCTTGAAGATCAAATTATTTTTTTTATAGCACCTGATGTCAATTTTCCAATGAGCTCAAGGGAAGCTATTTGATCAAGACTAGATTCAAGTCATTGTTACAAGAACTTCAACCTTTCAGGTGTAAAACAATATTGTAGTCAAGTGTTACTATTATTGGAGAAAGACAATCGGGGAGAATTTTTCTTGAGATGGGTAGTCTAACAACCTCGTAATTAGTTTTGTCTCTTTAAGAAAAAAAATAAAAAAGAAAAAGAAAAAAAATGTAACTTGTGACCCACGGCAAGGGAAGGAAACTAAGGGAGAAAATTGTATAATTTATTCAATTATCATATATAAATAGTTACATCAACGGAAATGCTGCTGCCTTTTGGAGTTCCAAGTGCTCCATCAAGTTGACTAATTCCCTGCCAAAAGGGAATTTCCCAAGACGTATATAAGAAGTCAAATAATTAGTCCTTTTTTAAAATGGGAGTAACTTACACGTAGTTTTTTTTTTTTTTTTTTTTGTATTTACGATGAGAAATTCACCTTAAGTAAGATCTTATTTAATTTATCCAATGATATAATCACGTAAAGTAATAGCATGTCTTAACGCATTCTCTACATCGATGGAGGGTCAGGCAATATTTATGATTGGAAGACAAAGATTTAAAAGAAATTAATAATTTCTTAGCACGGTTGGCCATTGGAATGCCCGTTTCTCTACTCATGCACTGTGTGCACTCCCCCTGCACTTTGATACCACTTTGTTGAGAATTGGATCGTGCACACACATTCATGAAATAAGAGAAGCAATAAAAAATGTACAATTTAGTATGGTTCGGCTTTCTATCTACGTCCACGATCCAAAAATTGAGAAATTGACTATTCAGCAATAATGGCTACAATACGATAGATCTTTTGCACAGAAGAAGATCCAAACCTTCTCTTACACATGTGCATGGCTTTATGAACAAAAAAGCATAAACTTTCGCTCATGGGACTTTATGCACGGCTCAAGTCCAAGCCAAGTTCAAGTTGCAGACATGTAGATGTCTAGTGCGAATACAATAGGGAAATCCTAATCTTTGAGGGATTGGCATTCAATTCTTATAAATAGGACTTTCTACCTTGTATTCTTTGTCACAAGGGCCACAACCCATGGGGGTGTGAGAGAGTATTTATAGTAATAAGAGTTTTTCATTCTTTTGGTAGAAAAAGATGAGTATGGGAGGGTTTAGACTTTAGTCGTACATAAAGTCTAGTGAGCGAGAGTTTATATTTTTTTTGTTCATAAAGCTATGTGCATGTGTGAGAAAGGGTTTGGATCTTTTTCCGTGCAAAAGATCTATCACATTGAAATAATTAGTGATGAAAAGTAGGTTTTCCAGCTTTTTGTATTGTGGATGTAGACAGAGGGGTTAACCATGTTAAATTGTCCATGTTTTTATTATTTCTCTTATTTCATGCATGTTGTGCACGATCCAGTTCTCAATAAAGTGGTGTCTGAGCGCAGGAGGAGTGCACACAATGCATGGATAGAGAAATGAACGTTCCAGTGGGGAACATGAAAAAGAAAAAAGAAACTATCAAATTTTTGCCAATCCTCTAGAGAGATAAAGTAAGCCCTCTGAGTAGATGGTGAGGTATTTGAAGAGGGGACAGAATAGGACATAACAATAGATGGAGATTTAGCTGAAGACTCTGAAGAAGCAGGAAACGGGCCGTCAACTTATTTCAATAGATCGTTGAAGTGAAAGAAGTTTCTGATTTGAGATTTCCACGTTAGGTAGTTTGTGTTGTCAATGTTGGAATATTTCTCTTTAAGTGGGCTACCGTTAAGTATTTTTGGTTTTATAAAATAGGATGGATAACTGATTCATGGACTGGGTTGTGATCATATTGTTTTTAAGTCCACTTCATAAGTTCGTATACAGTTAATTGTGTGTAGGCCTGTTTATTCTAACAAAACCTTTTATGGGAGGGGCTGTTAGAATAAATTATAAATACATAGCTAGGTCCCCTCTCTTGCTTAACCCTAACACTGCTTCTATAAACAGTAGTTGTTTCTGAATAGAGCAGGGAGAGGAATACCTTGTTAGAAATCGGGTAACGATTTCAACTTTCAACTTACTTTTATCATGGCTCAAATAGGTATGTGATTCCATTGTTAATTATGTTTATATATATTGTGCTACAAAATCATGCATATTGGAATACATATATTTTATATGTGCTTACAAGTGGTATTTTAGAGCCAATTGTGCATGATTTTCAGCCATTAATTTAAAGGATTTTGTAATACTTGTTTGGCTATGTATAAACTACGAAAGTTTTTGCTTTGATTCTTGATCATTGATTGTTGTTTCATGAAATTGATTGAGGCTTTTGTAAATCGCTTTCTGCTAATTCCTTTGATATAGAACATGCTATTTACTGTTATTAATATGTTGTTATATGAGTTTGAAATATTTTTATTAGATTTTCAAATTTCATGAATATATTGCATGATTGATGATATATATACATTAATTTGAATTATTTAGCAACATATATGTTTTCTATTTGTAAATTGTTGTTGGAAATTGTTTATAAGGTTGAGAAGCTTAAAAACCCAAATTTTTTGGTTTAAATCCGTAACCTAATTAAATATCCAATACATCTCTTTATTTTTTATGAAAGTAATGCCAAATTTGGTATCAATAACCTAGGATTAGAGTGTTTAATTGCTAAAAACGGATCAAATTTGAGGAATTTATATAATGAGTTTGATTTCGGGCTTAAATGGGCCGGATTGGCCCGAAATTGAGGTTGAAGACGACTTCTGTTGCTTAGGGTTTATATTTTATAACTTTCCATTTAACTTTATCAGCGCCAGCCGTCACAGTGGGTAAGTGCATGCATAAAATTCGTGAGGTTATGGGTTCGATTCTTGGCGACATGAACTAGTTTATTTTATTTTGGTTGCTAAGCTGCCTTAGAAGAAGACATAGATTAGAAATACAGTTTACTCTTATTGCATGTTTCATGGTAGCCTAGCTGGTTTGATAACTAAGTATGAAGCTAACGGCGCGGGTTTGAGCCTTTGTAGGCACGCTAGGTTTACTTTTAGGAAAAATTTCACAATTAGTCCCTATTGTTGGCACGATTTTTTAATATAGTCCCTAACATTTTAAAAGACTCAAAAAGGTCCATAATGTTTAACAAAGTCATTCGCAATGGTCCCTCCCGTTAAAATCAGCGTCAACTTTAACAGAAAGTTAGTCATATGCTCTGCACATGACCATAATTATGGGGGTAAATTTGGAAATTTAAAATTTGGTCCCAAATGTTATCCAAAAAATTCATTTTAATCCCTAATGTTTACAAAAGATGTCCAAATTAGTCCCTAATGTTTAGACAGTTCGATTGAGTCCGTGTTGTTTTCGAAAAATTCGATCTGGTCCCCAATGTTTAGAAAGTGCAATATGGACCCTAATGTTTGGAAAGTGCGATCTTGTCCCCATTGTTTAGAAAGTTCGATCTGCTCCCCAATGTTTAGAAAGTTCGATCTGGTCCCTATTGTTTTTGAAATAATTCAACCCGATCCCTATTGTTTTGGAATAATTTGAGCTGGTCCTAATTGCTATTCCAAAAAATGATGGTTTTTTTTGTTTTGGTCATAAAAAAATAGTGGGTTTCACACATGAAAAAATTACATCAACTACTTAAAATACCATAAAAGAAAAATAATGAATAAACCTCTCAACTATCATAATTGAATCTTCATTTGACCCAAAAAAAAACACTTAACCTAAAAAAAAAATTATGAAACAAAAAATTTCAAAAGCCAAAAATTGCAACAACTACATGTACATCGAAATTGTGATTACTACTGAGAATACCAATAAAATAAATAATAACAATGAACAAACCATTCCAATAAGTATCATAACTGAACATTTGACAAAAAAAAAAAAAAAAAAACTAAATGAACCTCAAAGAAAATGGAATATCAAACAAAAAATTTCAAAAGCAAAATGAAATAACCATTCATTCCATTTAACATAATCAGGATCCATATTTGTCTATATCTTATAACAACTTCAACTATACTGTGATAAAAACTAACCAAAAAACATGTGCCCTGCATCACTAAGTATTCACATCACAACTTCAACTACACTGTGATAAAAAAATTATCCAAAAACCTATGCGATGTATCATTAAGTAATTTATCATAGCTTCAACTACACTGTGATAAAAAAAAAAAAAATATCCAAAAACCTATGCACAACCTCCTTTTTTCAACTAACTTCAAAACTATCTAAAAACTATGCATATAACGCCCTAAACTTAACTTTAAAGTCAAAAGCTTGCAATATACTTCATCCCATTCACAAAAACCAGCCATTTACAAAAACAAAAAGGGGGCTACCTCTTTGACCAAAAAACTAGGCAACCTCTTACTAAATATCTATACCATAAATCATACCCATAACTGAGAGAAAATATCTAGGGCTTCTTGGGTACCATCTCGAATAAACTGATTCATCAAAGCTGAAGCTATTGGGCTTAATTGTGATCCTTGGGTTAGAGCATTTGGAAGTGGAGCATCCGGGACTGGTATATCTACGACATGTGCATTAGGGACTAGTGCATTTAGCATTGGTACATTTGGAACTGTTGCATCTACAATTGGTCCATCATTCTTAGTATGGGCAACCTACACCAAGAAGTATAGTTAGTATAATATAAGAATGTTTAAAACAAATATAAGTTACTATATTAGAAACAAGTGTTACTTACATGTTGAATAGTTCTTCTTGGTGGTCTGAAGTTAATTCTCCCTCTTGGATTGCTAATTATCATCCTTTGGTTGCTGGTGCTGATGCTCTTTTCCCTAATCTCATGGCCCTTTGAACATAAGTTGAACCCCCTCTCAAGCCCATGGCTTCCCAAACTGATGGACATTCTCTCAACCCCTTTACCTTGGCGGAGTCCTTTTCCCAAAACACCTTCTATGCTTTCTCTCACACCCTTTCTACCCTGGTTGTTTCCATTCCTTATTACATCAACTCTGCCTTGGTTGCTGAAGGATATAGATTCCTAGGCATCTAGATATTTAATTTCAATTTACATGCAGAATCTATAAACAATAAATACCAGCCACATAATCTACCCAAGAAATCATGCAAAAACATTCAACATAAACCAATAACGAGTACTAATAAAGTGGGAGTGTGATTATTACCTTTTGTGTTGGCTTGTATACACAACACACACACGAGTTCTATCGGAATGTGGTTGGAAAGAATCCTTCAAGTAATAAGAAGACCTACAAGGCACGAGTACTCTGAATCTCCTCTCTTATTCCAGGTCCTTTGTGAATGACAATGAAAATTGTGGGATTTTCGTCTCTACCTTTCTTAATGGCTTTTGGTCATGTATGTGTGTATAGCTAGGTGTTTGTCACGTGTCATCTGTGGAGTGTGTAGGTTGCCCATCTATTTATAGATGATGGTTAGGAGATAGAGATAGAGTGTTCTAGTTAGAGTAGATAACTATCTCCTGATTAATTATCTTAGAGATAATTCACATTATCTCTTAATAAATCAAGATATCTATCTTTATCCTAACAAACTTTATCCACACATGATCAGGATAAAGTATCCTAGTTAGAGTAGATTACTACCTCTTGATTTCTTTATCAATTATCTTAGAGATAATTTATATTATCTCATAATT
This sequence comes from Ehretia macrophylla, assembly GCA_037974665.1. Classification (NCBI taxonomy): domain Eukaryota; kingdom Viridiplantae; phylum Streptophyta; class Magnoliopsida; order Boraginales; family Ehretiaceae; genus Ehretia; species Ehretia macrophylla. The sequence continues at coordinate 74,381,347 of CM075772.1, read as the reverse complement.
AATAAATCAAGATAATTATATCTACTAACAGACTCTATCCACATGCCTACACATGTCAACCACACGCAGGAGTATGCCTGGCACACGTTGTTAAGACATCATTAGATAGGACAAACATTTTTGTCTTAAGAGTCTTTCTTGTCCCAATGTCTTAAACTTCCTAATTGAGTTGTTTGTTCCCAAATAGGAAAGCACGCTCAATTAGCACACAAACGCCAAGTTAAGAAAGCTGCAGATTACCATAAAGGAAAGTGGCTAGGAGAAGGACCCGATGACATAGTTGCTATGACTACAAAATGACCAAAATACTCATGCTAGCCACTAGCAGTATTTTGACCATTTTAATCTTAACTCATTCCACTAAAGAGTTAGGGTTGCACTCCATGGCAACTAATAAACTTCCGAGGGAGGTTTATAGTCTTTGACCTACTAAGCAAAATGTCTGAAATGCCCCTCTATGTTTTCAACCGCAATCAAAAGCAGGTCTTGTATTCGTACTATCATTTTACCTTGATTACATCTACACGTTGGACCTTTATCTTTCATATAATCACCACCCACATACTATACCCTTGTTCTTGGGAGCGACCCACAAGTCTAGTATCCAATATAGCCCGAGCTATATTACTAAGCAGGTTAGTTTTTGGATGATTACATAGATAACTCCAAGCGAGTAGCTCACTATCACTTAAGATAGCATAGAATTATGACTCATATGTATGTCACCTAATGGATCTAGTCCATATGTCCAAAACAACGAGTTGTTGTCCCTATTATAAGATCTCACTCATAGTGAATCAAAACACATGTCCTAGGATCCATTGATACATCCACATATACCCATGATATATAGTATTGGTCACTTAGTAGCTTAAGATGCTTTTAGTTATCTGACAATGATAGTAATGTCACTGATATTGCATCTATTGTAGTCCTGTTCAATGCATTCACATGCATTAATGAGAGCAGTCCGAAAAGTCCCTCCAATGACCAAAGGTAAATCATCCTACTAAATAGGAGACTCTCTCATTATAACCTTACCATAGCAAAGTACACAACTTTACTATTCGGTTATAAACTAATAATTTTGATGCAAGCCTAATAGCATAGACCATCTATGCGGATCACCATGCACATATGCTATTCACTCGTATCAAGGACCTTTTGCATACAATTATATATCAAATAGTAAAGAGAATATATCATACTCATAATGAATACACTTAATTATTAACTGAATAATATCCAATATACTGAGATATCTTAGTGTTAGTGGTCTTTAGGGCATCCAATCCCAACATACTCCCACTTGCACTAATGAGCAATACCACTATCACTATCCTAATTTAATACCTATAGTCTCTACAAGAGTATTAAATACCCTTTCAGTAAGGCAGGATTCGTTGAATCATTGGCCAAAGCATTCCCCTACCACTTCATTATCCTATTGGATAACTCCCCGAATCACGTGGTACTTATTCTCTCTATGTGCTTCCCAATCTAATAATTCTCTGGTTCTTCTTATTCTACCATTATTCCACCATTACTACATTATACTCTATGAGTATCTGTACTGCTATCCTGTACTTTAATTCTTTTAGAAATTTCTTGAGCCATATAGTTCCCACTTGCCATGGGCTTTAATTCCACTCGGAATTTCCTAAGCCACACAGCTTCTTATACCGCTTCCTGCGCTACGTCATGCCCTATCCATGTGGTAGAGTAAATAATCCAAGATTATTTTTCACTCATCCATATCATAACGCGTTCAGCATAGTAATGACAGTTCCAAAAGCTAAGTTTTTTAAATTTCTGTCTTGACTGGAAATCCGAATCTTGTGTACCTCATAAGTATAAGACATTCAGATTAGTAAACTAGCATATATTCCCTCGTTCTTTCAAAGATACTTGAGTATATGCTGAACTGCTGTTCTAGGTTTGGTTATTATCTATTTATCTCACTCAATTCAAAGTAGATATTCATCCTAGTACAAAACACATCATACAAAAAGGTTTCCATCCGTTGATGTATACTGAACATTTTCAATAATTTATATCTCTCATATGTCTTCGAACATTGATTCGAAGATAGAGATATTCCATACTTGAAAGGCTACAATCCTTTCTTGGAATCATGTATGCCAAATCTTACTAGTATCTTCTCAATTTATGAAGCTGAAGAAAGAACTAGTGTTACAGCTTTGCAATCGCACAAAAGCTTAACGCCTAGCACATAGCTCGCTTCTCTCAAGTCCTTCATATGGAATTGTGAAGACATCCAAACCTCAATGAATGACAACATCCCTTCACCATTTTCAATTAGCAGAATGTCATCCATATCTTAGACCAAGAATGCAACATTTCCCTCCAGCTTATCACATACAGGGCTTATTAATATCTTGATCAAAAGGGGATTGATCAAAACTGATGCTGTATACCCTAGATGTTTTCTTAAGTCCATCAATGGGCTTCTTAAGCCTGTATATGCTTGACCTTAAGCAATATACCTATCTGGTTGTATCATATCAATGCACTTGCCAAGACTTTCGTTAAAAAAAGTTGTATTGACAATCATTTGCCATATCTCGTAGTCAAACGATGGCCAAGAGTGGCTTGATAGATTCTAGCGTAGCTAATGGGACAATGGTTTCCTTATAGTCAAACCCATTCTTTTTTAGTGTACCTTTCCGCCACAAGCTTTTTCTTTGAAGGTTTCACCTTCCCATCCATCACACTTTTTTTCTTGTAAACCCACCCACGTCCTATGGGTTTAATTTCTTTGGGTGAGGGTACAAGAAACCAAAATTTGATAAGAGCAATTGACTCAATTTTAGATTCCACTACTAAGTGTCATTTGCCTGTATTTACATCAGATGTCATATTTCTTAGGATCCACTACCTGATCATCAGAATTTATTTGGTGAAACTCTCTGAAGTATTCATCAGGTGGCCTGGATTTCCTCCCACTATGACATGGCTCCGTCTGTGAGCTAGAGTCACATTGTTGTACTTCCTCAGCATTGCTGTGGGATTTGGTGATACTGAGGATCCTGGTGGGACTTCCTCTAACACGATCTCTGTGTCTAGTCATGGATGATTTATACAACCTTTCCCTAGGTATTTGACCCCTACAGGTTGTAAACTTATCCATCCTTGTACCTTTTGAATATAAAATAACACATATTTGATCTAGATTCCAACTGTTATTTAGTTCAAAAGCTGGACAATTCCATACATGGATATATTTATACATCCATTAATGAAGGGATATCTTAGGGACTGATATAGACAAAACTAGATTTAGTATGTGTGCTGCTATTTAACAATATATTCTCAAAAGGATGTTGGTAACTTGATTCATCACGAATCTTACAAAAACTCAAAGAGAGTACAAATTTCTCCTTTCCAACACACCATTCCAGTAGGAATCTTGGTGTGCAGTGATCAAACACAATTTACTATGTGACAACTAGTTGTTAAAACAAGACTTTACACAATTGTGTGTACTTAATATATTTGCCTTTTGTACCTTAGAGGTGTGACCTGGTTCAAGATCCAATGGGTCCAGGGACCCATTCTTGATCAATTCTCTAAAGTTTGTTTAGATTAACCTAAACACAAATGGCACAAACATAGGTGGAAGAAAAAACTTATCTTTATGTACTTGACTATATCAACTCAGTGTTATGCAGTGATATTATCAAAAATAATTGATAAATAAACTATTTGCATATTTTTCCTAAAAACATGGATCCATTCAAAAATTGAACATCCAGATTAGCTATTATGATATCGAAAACAAAGTTCATCGCAAGACAAAAAAACTTGCAAAATATTATTCAAAGACTATCTATTTCTGAAATAACATCTCCCACTGCATATGCCCACATGCTGGTCCTTATACCTCTTTGTAAATCAGAATCTCCCCTAAATCATCTTCCTAGTGTCTTGAAACCTCTACAAAGAATAGTAGTCAACATTAGTGGTTCCTAAGTCTACTATCTACAAAAAAATAGAATCTACCACTAAAAAAGTTTCAACTAGAAAGAAAATAGAGGTACATGTCTTGCCCTTGGCTAGGTACTTGAGGTTAGTTCTTCTTCTAGTGCCTGACACGGAGTCATATTCGAAGCACTTTCCTCGAGGCTTATTACTATCATACTATTTACTCTTTATGCCCATCTCACGCTTCTGCTACTTACCCTCCTTTTTGATCTTCTTGTTGTTAGGAACAAGACAAAAAAGACAAAGACTGAGTAAGATCCACATAGTCCTAGGGTTTTAGAGTGGTCTCTACTGCCTGTAGTTCCTCCATCATATATGATAGGCCCATATCTATCTTGCCCTCATAATAGTGGAGCTTGAAATGAGTAAAGAATTCAGGTGGATTTTCCAGTATCATTTCCACTTGGCTCCGATCATCAAATTTCACACCAAGGACTCTGGCAGCATCCAGGTATTCTGTCATTCAAAGCACGTGCTCTATGACGGACATCCCTTCAGCCATCTTAGTACTTATGATTGCTCTAATAGCATTTTGCCAAGTTGGCCTGCTATTTTTAGCAAATGTACCATCCAAGTAGCTCATGATATCTTTAGCAGTTTTCTTCCCTTCAACTTGGACTTGGAGAACTTTTGACATGGAAAGTATCATATAGAACCCAGCCAATTTATCGGCTTTCTTACATTGTCTTTCAAAAGTCCGCTCCTCCAAAGTTGACTAAGGGGTCATAACAGGGTAGGGTTGAAATAGAACATGGTCATAACCTCTGGCAGTGAGTATCATAACCAAATTTCTTTTCTAGTCATTAAAATTTAAGCCACTAAATATATTCTCAAGTAGAATACTGATAGGTGGAATAGAAGAACCAACTGACATCTCTAGATATTTACAAATAGTTTAATCAGTCTAATGAGCTATTTGATATGTATGCAAATGAATGATTATTAAAGAAAAGTAAACCTTTATACTTTTGACATCTAATATCTAAATTTAGTAGTTAACCCCTTAAACTACTTGGATGTCTCAGTGTTTTAATCCTACTCACAATATTCTACCGAAGGGATAATCATATTGCAGTTTTGATTAAGTTAAGTTACACTTATTTGAAATATCATTAGCTGGATAGACACTACTCAATGACATTTCAATCACTGATTTGGGTTTGGCTTCATTAGAGTAATGGTAAGAACTCCGAAAGAAAGATACTATTCTTTAATGTCAAATAATCAACCATTTTTCCATTAGCCTTTTCATTTAGAATATTCTTAATCTGAGCCCACCGAAGAGTGGTTAACCCAAACCAATATTCTATAAAGTGATCCATGATAAAAACCCCATCGAAGGGATGGTTGCTCCTGTCAACACCTCGATTGAAAACTCATTTTAATCTATTCTTGCTAAGTCTTAGTAAAAAGACTACCCTCCGAAGGGATTGGCCCACATGCAGGTGAGCTCAGAATAGCTCCCACTATTAGCATAGACCAAAATGGAAAGCCTTAGGATTCTTTCCAAAATCCTTCTCCTACTTGATATTTTGATATGTAAGGGTTTTTAACTATAATCATGTCTTTGTAATTTGTTCCTCAGTTTTAATCCAAGCAAGCCTGGTTCAAAGACCCTTGCTTATTAAAACACCTTTAAATTACAATAGTTATACACCTATTAATTATAACTATGTCTTGCAATTTGACTTTAGTTTTAATCTAAGCAAGCTCAGTTCACAGACCCTTGCTATAAAACATCTTTAATTGCAATATTTATAATTTGATTCGGGATTTGGTGAGGCTACTTAGGATAAACTAGACTAACTAAAGCACTTTGATTCATACTAGGCAATTAATCCTAAGTTTATTTCATAATCTCTAGTTCTTAATATAACTAGTTCCAGATTGTGATTTTGATTCGCCTTCCTAAGTATAATTAATATGGATTTAGCCATTTTTAAATCCTAGTGGTTGGCCATGTTATTATATGAGATGCTATCATATAATATATTCAATAAAATAAGAATATAAGCATATATGACAAATATAGTAACTTCTAAAACCAACCATTTTCCACTTTTGATGGCTTCCTATTTGGGACTTTTCCATAATTTCACATTTGACCCCAAATATTTATGAAAATGTAAATTGCCTCCACAAGGATCATGAAATTGTACTTGTACCCCCATCAATGCCATAAAATTGTAATTGGCACCCAAAACTTTCGTCTTGATTGCAATTTGACCCTCATTCAACCACCAAGTGCCAATTTGACTTAGGACTCGACTACCATGGCTCATCATCATACCCACGGCTCCAAGGGTGATGCACCATGACCTAGGCAGCCCTAAACAATACCAAAAGTGTGGAAAAAAGATCAAAGCCAGCCGTTATTCCAATCTTTTTCCATCTTCATGATTTCGGCAATTTTTGTGAATCAAATACAATTTCTAGCACACCTATGCTATTACATTGATTCTTAATCTCCCAAAGGGAGTTACATTTAGCAAACTATGCAATTCACCTAGCTATTATATCCGTTGGATAAACCATCAACAATAATAACAGTAATTACACCATTTCTGAAAAATAAACATCCGCACGAATACATTCATTCAAGCCATCAAAAAGTGGATATTAACCTGCTGCAAACCAGAGGTTAGTACCCTCAAACAACATGCTTTTAAGCCATATAATAATCACCCAAAGAAAGTCCATAAATGGCCCTAGGCAATTCACCAACCATGGACTTTTTTTAGTACGCGAATTATACCGATTTCAAGTTTTAATGCATGATTAACATGACCTGCTTTGATACCACATGAAGGATGTGGATTTCTAGGCATCTGGATATTTAATTTCAGTTTATATACGGAATCTATAAACAATAAATACCAGCTACATAATCCACCCAGGAACTCATGAAATCATGCATAAAACATTCAACAGAAACCAATATCGTGTACTAATAAAGTGGGAGTGTGATTATTACCTTTTGTGTTGGCTTGTATACACAACACACACACGAGTTCTACTGAAATATGGCTGGAAAGATACTCCAAGCAATGAGAAGACCTCCAAGGCAAGAGCACTCGGAATCTTCTCTCATATTCCAGTTCCCTTGTGAATGGCAATGAAAATTATGGGATTTTCGTCTCTATCTTTCTTAATGACTTTTGGTCGTGTATGTGTGTATAGCTAGGTGTGCATCATGTGTCATCTATGGTATGTGTAGGTTGCCCATCTATTTATAGATGCCGGTTAGGAGATAGAGATATAGTGTTGTAGTTAGAGTAGATAACTATCTCCTGATTAATTATCTTAGAGATAATTCACATTATCTCTTAATAAATCAAGATAATTGTCTCTATCCTAACAAACTCTATCAACACATGATCAGGATAAAGTATCCTAGTTAGAGTAGATAACTACATTTTGATTTCTTTATCAATTATCTTAGAGATAATTTATATTATCTCATAATTAATAAATCAAGATAATTATCTCTAATAACAGACTCTATCCGCTCGCCTACACATGTCAACTACATGCAGGAGTATGCCTGGCACACGCAGTTAAGATATCATTAGATTGGACAAACATTCTTGTCTTAAGAGTGTCTCGTGTCCTGATGTCTTAAACTTCCTAATTGAGCTGTTTGTTCCCAAATAGGAAATCGTGATCAATTAGCACACAAAAGCCAAGTTAAGAAAGATACAGATTACTATAAAGGAAAGTGGCTAGGAGAGGGACCCGAAAACATAGTTGTTGTGGCTACAAAATGACCAAAATGTGCATGCTAGACACTAACAGTATTTTGACTATTTTAATCTTAACTCATTCCACTAAAGAGTTAGGGTTACACTCCATGGCAACTAATAAACCTCCGATGGAGGTTTATAGTCTTTGACCTACTAAGCAAAATAACTAAAATGCCCCTCTATGTTTTCAACTGCAATCAAAAGCAGGTCTTGTATTCGTACTATCATCCTACCTTGATTACATCTATATTTTGGACCTTTATCTGTCATATAATCATCATCCAAATACTATACCCTTATTCTTGGGAGTGACCCACAAGTCTAGTTTCCAATATACCCCAAGCTATATTACTAAGCAGCTTAGTTTTTGGATGATCACATAGATAACTCCAAGCGAGTAGCTCACTATCACTTAAGATAGCTTAGAATCATGACTCATATGCACATACCTAATGGATCTAGTCCATATGTCCAAAACACCGAGCTATTGACCCTATTATAAGATCTCACCCATAGTGAATCAAAGTACATGTCCTAGGATCCATTGATACATCAACATATGCCTATGATATAGAGCATTGGTCACTTAATATCTTAAGATGCTTTTAGTTCTCTGACAATGATAGTAATGCTACTGAGATTGCATCTATTGGACTCCCGTTCAATGCATTCACATGCATTAATGAGAGTCGTCCGAAAAGCCCCTCCAATGACCAAATGTAAGTCATCCTACCAAATAGGAGACTCTCTCATTATAACTTTACCATAGCAAATGCCCAGCTTTACTATTTGATTATGATCTTATAATTTTGATGCAAGCCTCATAGCATAGACCTTCTGTGTGGATCACCATGCACCTCTGCTATTCATTCGTATCAAAGACCTTTTGCATACAATTATATATCAAATAATATAGAGAATATATCATGCTCATAATGAATGCACTGAGTTATTAACTGACTAATATCCAATATACTTAGATATTTTAGTGTTAGTGGTCTTTAGGGCATCGAATCCCAACAGTTGCTACCTCTCCCATGAACACCACCACAACTTACACTACCCTGGTTGTTTTCTCTCCCTTAAACACCATTACCAACTCTCACCTGGTTGCTACTGATGCAACCCGGTGGGCATGTGAAAAGTGTGTAAAATAAACCAAGTTTAAATACCCGCAAGTGCACGAATCTTTGTAGTGTAGTGTGTTTTGAGTGTGGAATTGTATCCACGGGGAAGCTCATTAGTTAAGTTAGTGAAGTAGTATAAAAGTGTTTAAAATGCTTAAGTGACAGGTTCGCAGTTGGAGTTTGAGTAACGTGTGAAAATATAAATTATACTACAACTAACTAAATTATCTAAGTTAAGCTAAGTATTTGTTGAATACGAGGGGTAGTGATCTAGGGGGATGAACATGCAAAGATGCAGTTTTTATAGGCTCGACATCCAGTCTATCTAATTCTATGCAAATGTTAAGCTATAAGTATTAACCTAGTCAATTAACTTAGCCTATTAAAGTCTCGATTACTAACTCTGATATAGGTGTCATTCCATCTACGAGCGTAGAGCCATAATATGAACTATCTTTGCAACTTGGTGTAAAAGGTCTGTTTTTAACTATGTAATTAACTTCTCCTTTCTAGTCTAGATCTGTGGTAAAACCTATAGTTCGGGGAAGCTTTAGGGTAGTGAAGCCACTGAGTCACTATTAAAGCATGGATACATGGCACAGAAGTAAAACAATCATAATATCTACTTAAAAGCATTACGTATGAAACACAATACTGAATTAAACCAAGGCATATATTGCAAGTGAATTGAATAAACTGAATCTCATACCATATATTAAAAGATCATCATTTACAATATTCTCTCCTAGATAATACCTCTACTCAAACATGATAATGAATACAAGTTTACATAAATAAGAGAGTCAAGAAAGGCTTCCCTGATATGCCGACTTTGTATTTCTAATTCTCAAAATTTGAGTAGAGGTTCGACGTAAAATAGCTATTCGGGTAGAATTAATTTCCCCAGAATAAGAGCTACTTGGGTAAAACTTCCCTCGAATAAGAGCTTTTCTATTAAAAGCTATTCGGGCAGAACTTTCATTGTATTCTATTAATACTACTAAATTAAACTAACAAATTAATTAAAACTAAAATTAAATCTAATTAATAGTTAAAAACAAAAATTAAGACTAAATTAATTCCTAAATTTTGCACCGGTTTGGGGCCTATTTATAGGCAAAATCTAGAGGCGCGTTCGAGAGCGCTTCTGCTCCAACGGTTGATTTGGTGTCACGTAGACTTCCAAAAGTTTGTGGAAGATGGTAGATTTTCCTGGGCAGGGCGCTCGAGCGCCAAGAAGGCACGCTCGAGCGCCCTTTCGTTGACTTTTAGTTCTGAGTTTTGACTTTTGACCTAGCATTGACCGTGACATTTTTGGACTATTTTCAGCATTCTGAGTCTGATTACGCGTTAGTTTTGGTCAAATAATATCTCTACAAGCTTCATTTATCCACTGTTCTCGAGTTTTCACATTTTTGACTTACAATTTGGATCATTTCGGGTCTCATTTCAATATTTTGACATTTCAAACGATATAATTTGGCTAAAATCATGTTGCACGCAAGGCAAAGTCCTGCGTTTTGCTTAGAAGGCTGTTTTTACTTGAAAAAGTTATAAGATTCGTCAAAAACAGAATTGGTCACTATTCAAGATCATCCTACATCGCATCAAAAGTATAAAAGTGTTGCATTTATTCCTAACTTAAGATGCAAATGTAGTGAAAATATAATGGTTTGAGTGTTGCAAATAGAGTCATATCAGCTACCTTTCCCCTGAATAACGCCACATCTGCCTTGCTTACTTCCCCTTACCTACACACCACCAACTCTGCCTTGGTTACTTCCTCTTACTTGGATACCACCACATTTTGTTCCCTATATACTTTTTCCCCCTTGAACACCACTACCTCTATAATGGATCAAAACCCCTCTGTTTTGGCTGATTTCTCTCCCCTTAACACCAACTATTCCCTGGCTATTACCACCTTGTCTGCTGCCCCCTCTATCGTGTCTACCACCTCCTCTGTTCTGAATGTTCCCTCTTCCTAGAATCCCCATTATGCCTTCACTGCTCCCTCTCCTCATACTCTGTTCGTTGTTACCTGTGCTCTGTTGGCTAACCTCCATACCACCTCTATCACTTAAATTAACTCCTACACTTGTACAACCTATAACACTACCTTCACATTAATCAAATCCCTCTGTTGGGGCATTTAGATTTAAACTCTCACCTAAGCCATCCCTCTCAACCACACCAGCATGCCCACTACTTTCACCTATAAAAAATGTGTTTGTATCAAATCTTGCACTTGCACCACTTATAACACTTCCCACACCATTTCCCTCACATATATCAATAGTTGAACGAGCCTGCAGCACAATGAAAAAAATTGAAAAAGTTAAGCTTCATTTATCCACTGTTCTCGAGTTTTCACATTTTTGACTTGCAATTTGGATCGTTTCGGGTCTCATTTCAATATTTTTACATTCCAAACGATAGAATTTGGCTAAAATCATGTTGCATGCAAGGCAAAGTCCTCCGTTTTGCTTAGAAGGCTGTTTTTACTTGAAAAAGTTATAAGATTCGTAAAAAACGGAATTGGTCACTATTCAAGATCATCCTACATCGCATCAAAAGTATAAAAGTGTTGCATTTATTCCTAACTTAAGATGCAAATGTAGTGAAAATATAATGGTTTGAGTGCTGCAAATATAGTCATATCAGCTACCTTTCCCTTGAATAACGCCACATCTGCCTTGCTTACTTCCCCTTCCCTACACACCACCAACTCTGCCTTGGTTACTTCCTCTTACTTGGATACCACCACCTTCTGTTCCTTAGATACTTTTTCTCCCTTGAACACCACTACCTCTACCATGGATCAAAACCCCTCTGTTTTGGCTCATTTCTCTCCCCTTAACACCAACTATTCCCTGGCTATTAGCACCTTGTCTGCTGCCCTCTCTATCGTGTCTACCACCTCCTCTGTTCTGAAAGTTCCCTCTTCCTAGAATCCCCATTATGCCTTCACTGCTCCCTCTCCCCATACTCTGTTCGTTGTTACCTGTACTCTGTTGGCTAACCTTCATACCACCTCTATCACTTAAATTAACTCCTATACTTGTACCACCTATAACACTACCCTCACATTCATCAAATCCCTCTGTTGGGGCATTTAGATTTAAACTCTCACCTAACCCATCCCTCTCAACCATACCAGCATGCCCACTACTCTCACCTACAAAAAAATGTATTTGTATCAAATCTTGCTATTGCACCACTTATAACACTTCCTACATCATTTCCCTCACATATATCAATAGTTGAACGAGCCTGCAGCACAATGAAAAAAATTGAAAAAGTTAAGCTTCATTTATCCACTGTTCTCGAGTTTTCACATTTTTGACTTGTAATTTGGATCGTTTCGGGTCTCATTTCAATATTTTGACATTCCAAACGATAGCATTTGGCTAAAATCATGTTGCACGCAAGGCAAAGTCCTGCGTTTTGCTTAGAAGGCTGTTTTCACTTGAAAAAGTTATAAGATTCGTCACTATTCAAGATCATCCTACATCGCATCAAAAGTATAAAAGTGTTGCATTTATTCCTAACTTAAGATGCAAATGTAGTGAAAATATAATGGTTTGAGTGCTGCAAATAAAGTCATATCAGCTACCTTTCCCCTGAATAACGCCACATCTGCCTTGCTTACTTCCCCTTACCTACACACCACCAACTCTGCCTTGGTTACTTCCTCTTACTTGGATACCACCACATTTTGTTCCCTATATACTTTTTCTCCCTTGAACACCACTACCTCTACAATGGATCAAAACCCCTCTGTTTTGGCTGATTTCTCTCCCCTTAACACCAACTATTCCCTGGCTATTACCACCTTGTCTGCTGCCCCCTCTATCGTGTCTACCACCTCCTCTGTTCTGAATGTTCCCTCTTCCTAAAATCCCCATTATGCCTTCACTGCTCCCTCTCCTCATACTCTGTTCGTTGTTACCTGTGCTCTGTTGGCTAACCTCCATACCACCTCTATCACTTAAATTAACTCCTACACTTGTACAACCTACAACACTACCTTCACATTAATCAAATCCCTCTGTTGGGGCATTTAGATTTAAACTCTCACCTAAGCCATCCCTCTCAACCACACCAGCATGCCCACTACTTTCACCTATAAAAAATGTGTTTGTATCAAATCTTGCACTTGCACCACTTATAACACTTCCCACACTATTTCCCTCACATATATCAATAGTTGAACGAGCCTGCAGCACAATGAAAAAAATTGAAAAAGTTAAGCTTCATTTATCCACTGTTCTCGAGTTTTCACATTTTTGACTTGCAATTTGGATCGTGTCGGGACTGATTTCAATATTTTGACATTCCAAACGATAGAATTTGGCTAATATCATGTTGCATGGAAGGCGAAGTCCTGTGTTGTGCTGAGAAGGCTGTTTTTACTTGAAAAAGTTATAAGATTCGTCAAAAACGGAATTGGTCACTATTCAAGATCATCCTACATCGCATCAAAAGTATAAAAGTGTTGCATTTATTCCTAACTTAAGATGCAAATGTAGTGAAAATATAATGGTTTGAGTGCTGCAAATATAGTCATATCAGCTACCTTTCCCTTGAATAACGCCACATCTGCCTTGCTTACTTCCCCTTACCTACACACCACCAACTCTGCCTTGGTTACTTCCTCTTACTTGGATACCACCACCTTCTGTTCCTTAGATACTTTTTCTCCCTTGAACACCACTACCTCTACCATGGATCAAAACCCCTCTGTTTTGGCTCATTTCTCTCCCCTTAACACCAACTATTCCCTGGCTATTACCACCTTGTTTGCTGCCCTCTCTATCGTGTCTACCACCTCCTCTGTTCCGAAAGTTCCCTCTTCCAAGAATCCCCATTATGCCTTCACTGCTCCCTCTCCCCATACTCTGTTCGTTGTTACCTGTACTCTGTTGGCTATCCTTCATACCACCTCTATCAATTAACTTACCTCCTACACTTGTACCACCTATAACACTACCCTCACATTAATCAAATACCTCTGTTGGGGCATTTAGATTTAAACTCTCACCTAACCCATCCCTCTCAACCATACCAGCATGCCCACTACTCTCACCTACAAAAAAATGTATTTGTATCAAATCTTGCACTTGCACCACTTATAACACTTCCTACATCATTTCCCTCACATATATCAACAGTTGAACGAGCCTGCAGCACAATGAAAAAAATTGAAAAAGTTAAGCTTCATTTATCCACTGTTCTCGAGTTTTCACATTTTTGACTTGTAATTTGGATCGTTTCGGGTCTCATTTCAATATTTTGACATTCCAAACGATAGAATTTGGCTAAAATCATGTTGCACGCAAGGCAAAGTCCTGCATTTTGCTTAGAAGGCTGTTTTTACTTGAAAAAGTTATAAGATTCGTCAAAAACAGAATTGGTCACTATTCAAGATCATCCTACATCGCATCAAAAGTATAAAAGTGTTGCATTTATTCCTAACTTAATATGCAAATGTAGTGAAAATATAATGGTTTGAGTGCTGCAAATACAGTCATATCAGCTACCTTTCCCCTGAATAACGCCACATCTGCCTTGCTTACTTCCCCTTACCTACACACCACCAACTCTGCCTTGGTTACTTCCTCTTACTTGGATACCACCACATTTTGTTCCCTATATACTTTTTCTCCCTTGAACACCACTACCTCTACAATGGATCAAAACCCCTCTGTTTTGGCTGATTTCTCTCCCCTTAACACCAACTATTCCCTGGCTATTACCACCTTGTCTGCTGCCCCCTCTATCGTGTCTACCACCTCCTCTGTTCTGAATGTTCCCTCTTTCTAGAATCCCCATTATGCCTTCACTGCTCCCTCTCCTCATACTCTGTTCGTTGTTACCTGTGCTCTGTTGGCTAACCTCCATACCACCTCTATCACTTAAATTAACTCCTCCACTTGTACAACCTACAACACTACCTTCACATTAATCAAATCCCTCTGTTGGGGCATTTAGATTTAAACTCTCACCTAAGCCATCCATCTCAACCACACCAGCATGCCCACTACTTTCACCTATAAAAAATGTGTTTGTATCAAATCTTGCACTTGCACCACTTATAACACTTCCCACACCATTTCCCTCACATATATCAATAGTTGAACGAGCCTGCAGCACAATGAAAAAAATTGAAAAAGTTAAGCTTCATTTATCCACTGTTCTCGAGTTTTCACATTTTTGACTTGCAATTTGGATCGTTTCGGGTCTCATTTCAATATTTTTACATTCCAAACGATAGAATTTGGCTAAAATCATGTTGCATGCAAGGCAAAGTCCTGCGTTTTGCTTAGAAGGCTGTTTTTACTTGAAAAAGTTATAAGATTCGTCAAAAAAGGAATTGGTCACTATTCAAGATCATCCTACATCGCATCAAAAGTATAAAAGTGTTGCATTTATTCCTAACTTAAGATGCAAATGTAGTGAAAATATAATGGTTTGAGTGCTGCAAATATAGTCATATCAGCTACCTTTCCCTTGAATAACGCCACATCTGCCTTGCTTACTTCCCCTTACCTACACACCACCAACTCTGCCTTGGTTACTTCCTCTTACTTGGATACCACCACCTTCTGTTCCTTAGATACTTTTTCTCCCTTGAATACCACTACCTCTACCATGGATCAAAACCCCTCTGTTTTGGCTCATTTCTCTCCCCTTAACACCAACTATTCCCTGGCTATTAGCACCTTGTCTGCTGCCCTCTCTATCGTGTCTACCACCTCCTCTGTTCTGAAAGTTCCCTCTTCCTAGAATCCTCATTATGCCTTCACTGCTCCCTCTCCCCATACTCTGTTCGTTGTTACCTGTACTCTGTTGGCTAACCTTCATACCACCTCTATCACTTAAATTAACTCCTACACTTGTACCACCTATAACACTAGCCTCACATTCATCAAATCCCTTTGTTGGGGCATTTAGATTTAAACTCTCACCTAACCCATCCCTCTCAACCATACCAGCATGCCCACTACTCTCACCTACAAAAAAATGTATTTGTATCAAATCTTGCACTTGCACCACTTATAACACTTCCTACATCATTTCCCTCACATATATCAACAGTTGAACGAGCCTGCAGCACAATGAAAAAAATTGAAAAAGTTAAGCTTCATTTATCCACTGTTCTCGAGTTTTCACATTTTTGACTTGTAATTTGGATCGTTTCGGGTCTCATTTCAATATTTTGACATTTCAAACGATATAATTTGGCTAAAATCATGTTGCACGCAAGGCAAAGTCCTGCGTTTTGCTTAGAAGGCTGTTTTTACTTGAAAAAGTTATAAGATTCGTCAAAAACAGAATTGGTCACTATTCAAGATCATCCTACATCGCATCAAAAGTATAAAAGTGTTGCATTTATTCCTAACTTAAGATGCAAATGTAGTGAAAATATAATGGTTTGAGTGTTGCAAATAGAGTCATATCAGCTACCTTTCCCCTGAATAACGCCACATCTGCCTTGCTTACTTCCCCTTACCTACACACCACCAACTCTGCCTTGGTTACTTCCTCTTACTTGGATACCACCACCTTTTGTTCCCTAGATACTTTTTCTCCCTTGAACACCACTACCTCTACAATGGATCAAAACCCCTCTGTTTTGGCTTATTTCTCTCCCCTTAACACCAACTATTCCCTGGCTATTACCACCTTGTCTGCTGCCCCCTGTATCGTGTCTACCACCTCCTCTGTTCTGAATGTTCCCTCTTCCTAGAATCCCCATTATGCCTTCACTGCTCCCTCTCCTCATACTCTGTTCGTTGTTACCTGTGCTCTGTTGGCTAACCTCCATACCACCTCTATCACTTAAATTAACTCCTACACTTGTACAACCAACAACACTACCTTCACATTAATCAAATCCCTCTGTTGGGGCATTTAGATTTAAACTCTCACCTAAGCCATCCCTTTCAACCACACCAGCATGCCCACTACTTTCACCTATAAAAAATGTGTTTGTATCAAATCTTGCACTTGCACCACTTATAACACTTCCCACACCATTTCCCTCACATATATCAATAGTTGAACGAGCCTGCAGCACAATGAAAAAAATTGAAAAAGTTAAGCTTCATTTATCCACTGTTCTCGAGTTTTCACATTTTTGACTTGTAATTTGGATCGTTTCGGGTCTCATTTCAATATTTTGACATTCCAAACGATAGAATTTGGCTAAAATCATGTTGCACGCAAGGCAAAGTCCTGCGTTTTGCTTAGAAGGCTATTTTTACTTGAAAAAGTTATAAGATTCGTCAAAAACAGAATTGGTCACTATTCAAGATCATCCTACATCGCATCAAAAGTATAAAAGTGTTGCATTTATTCCTAACTTAATATGCAAATGTAGTGAAAATATAATGGTTTGAGTGCTGCAAATACAGTCATATCAGCTACCTTTCCCCTGAATAACGCCACATCTGCCTTGCTTATTTCCCCTTACCTACACACCACCAACTCTGCCTTGGTTACTTCCTCTTACTTGGATACCACCACCTTTTGTTCCCTATATACTTTTTTTCCCTTGAACACCACTACCTCTACCATGGATCAAATCCCCTCTGTTTTGGCTCATTTCTCTCCCATTAACACCAACTATTCCCTGGCTATTGTCTGCTGCCCCCTCTATCGTGTCTACCACATCTTCTGTTCTGAATGTTCTCTCTTCCTAGAATCCCTATTATGCCTTCACTGCTCCCTCTCCCCATACTCTGTTCGTTGTTACTTGTACTCTGTTGGCTAACCTCCATACCACATGTATCACTTAAATTAACTCTTACACTTGTACCACCTACAACACTACCCTCACATTCATCAAATCCCTCTGTTGGGGCATTTAGATTTAAACTCTCACCTAAGCCATCCTTCTCAACCATACCAGCATGCCCACTACTTTTACCTACAAAAAATGTGTTTGTATCAAATCTTGCACTTGCACCACTTATAACACTTCCTACACCATTTCCCTCACATATATCAACAGTTGAACGAGCCTGCAGCACAATGAAAAAAATTGAAAAAGTTAACATCTAATACTGAAAAACCAAAAATTTATGCAACAAGTATTTACTTACTTCATTTTATGTTGCACACTATGTCCCTCACCTAGATCACCTCATGCACTAGCCTGCAACACAATGAGAAAATTGAAAAAGTTAACATCTAATACTGAAAAACCAAAAATTTATGCAACAAGTATTTACTTACTTCATTTTGTGCTGGCATACTATGTCTATCACCTAGATCACCTCTTGCACTAGCCTGCAGCACAATGAAAAAATTGAAAAAGTTAATATCTAATACTAAAAAACCAAAAATTTATCAAACAAGTATTTATTTACTTCATTTTTAGCTACAACACCTACAATAGCATACTCCACATTGTAAAATTAAATTTACTAGGAATTAAACTTAAAAAACAGAAACAAAATACAAAGGGAATATGACTTACTTCATTTGTTTGTGGATATTTCCTTGAGTTGTGACCCATTCGCCAACATCTTCGACAATGATTGACTCTCTTTGCAGGCCTATAAAGTGTGGGATCTTCAGGTTGTTTCATAAGTGGATCCTTTATTCTTACTCTTTTTGGCCTCCCTGTCTTCCTATCATAAATTGGAGGTAGTGGTGGAACCCTGTCACTACTAGGCCATAGATCAAGTCCATTCAGTGGTAATATTACATGTGCATAGATATTCTTGAAGGTGTTCACTTTGTAACACTCATGCACATAGTTTTCCAAATTGCTATGTTTTATTGCCAAAGCTACACAGGCATGTTTACAAGGGATTCCAGTTAAATCCCACTTCCTACAGCTGCACGTGTAGTTTACCAAATCCACTGCATACCTATCTTGATTACTACTAACCACTTCAAAGTGAAATTCATCAGATTTCAATGGAATATAAGCACAAGCAACTTCTGATAAATGTGGAAGTTTCTCCCTCACTCTCGGACATAAAGGACCATTTCATTTATCTGCCTTGTCCCTATTTATTTGCATTCCTATCATGACCAACTCCCTGATTGTTTCCAGGATAGTTATAATTGGTTTGTCTCTTGCATCCCTGATAAAATAGTTAAAACTCTTCCACATATTATTCTAAAGCATGTCACATTTTACTTTGAGGTGTCAATCTATGCCCTTGACCATTGTTCAAGAGACTTGTCATGGAACCAATTAACTGCATCCACATCCCCAAATTCCATCTTTTCCATTTGTAGCATCAAACCAAGGAATTGTTGTTGATGTTGCAGCTGACCATACAACGTCCTTCAAAAGTTGACCTCTATGACTAGCCCTTCTAAACTTGGCATACATATGCCTCATAGAGAATCTTTGATTCACTTCTGGCAATACTTGCTGAATTGCTTCAATTAGCCCCTTCTATTTGTCACTCATAAAAATCCAAGCCTTCGAAGGCATTCCATCCTCATTATCAATCTTAAGGTCCTTTTTTTAAGTAGTTCAAAAATCATTTCCAACTACTTGTGTTCTCGTTTTCAACAATTGCCCTTGCAATAGGGTACATATTGTTGTTGACATCTATGCCAACTGCCACTAACAATTACCCCCCACCCCCCACCCCCACCTATCTAGCCTTTATATGACAACCATCAACCCCAACGATGGGCCTACAACCAACTTGGAACCCCTTTTTGCATGCATCAAAACATATATACATCCTCATGAATCTAGGATGTTGAAGTGGATTATGTTGGCCAACCAATTTCACAAACACTGAACTATTGGGATTAGATCTTAGGATTTCTTCATAGTATGACCATAACAACTTAAACTGATCCTCAAGATCACCATGAATCTTAGCAAGTGCAACAACCCTAGCTCTGTATGCCATACTCTTAGAGATGTAGGCCTTAAGCTCAACTGTTAGTTCATCTCTAAACTTTTTGGCCTTTAACTTAGGGTTATTTCTAAACTTATGTTCATAGTTCTTTGCAAGCCAGTTTGAGTTCATACTATCCCTAAAGAAAGCCCAATAGCATGAATGTCTAGGGTTAAATTTCCTCACTTGAAAGCTATTCTCACCATTCATCTTTTTAGCATATATCATCCAGGTGCATCCCTCATCTTTGCATACAACCATTACTCTATCTTTGTCATTCTTTTCAAACTTCATGGCCTTACCCTTTTGCACATTAAAGTTGTGCAGTGTTTTCCTAAACTTCTCAACAGAACTGAAAATTAGCCCTTTCTTGAACTGAACATTAAGCATATCAACGATTGCCCTAAACCTAGGGCATTCCTCCTCACTACCTGAACCACTTAAACTGTCTATGTCATCTGACCCAATCAAGTCATCATCACCATTGTCTGGCTGCACATATGAGACAATTCCAGACCCTCTTCTTACTATTTATATCCCCTGATCTACATTTGGCTCAAACGATTCATTATCATCACTCATTCCATAATCACTTTCATTGAACTCCACATCATATGATTCATCCCTTATATTTTTATGCCCTTCTTCATTACTTCTCAAGCTCATATGAAATATTCTATCACCTTCAATCTGAACCTGACTAACAATATTTTTACCAGCCTAAATCTGATTTCGAACAAGAATTTGATTTCGAATAACTTGGTCTAAATCTGTGTGGTCTAAGTAAACAACTACAATTCGATCAACAATTATGAACCTTAGAAAGCCCCCCACCTCATCATCAATCTTTATATATCTACTTCCCCCCTCAAGTTGATTACCATACATGTGCCAGACCTTAACCTTCTCCTTTTTATACCCAAGTTCCACTGCCATATTTAATAGGTTATCTATCCCTATTAAATTTCCATTTACATTGTCAAAGTAATCAACTAGACCACCCACATACTTCCTAACTGGTTTTTAAAAAAAGCCCTACCATAATGCAACCTGATACTATATAATGCAACATCTAATCTAACATCTAACAATTAAAAAAATAAATAGTAAAAACATAAGCAATTGAGTAACAACTATTGGGAATTGGGACACATAACATCTGATTTAATATTTAACAAATAACGAAAATGAGCAATATGTAAATGCAACTAAACTTACTAATAGGATGATATTAGGCATATAATTAAGCATCAAGTAGATAAGGAATTCAATTTAAACAACTGGGATTTGGGATAAGGATATACATAAATAATTGTTTGGGAATTGGGATTATGGGTATACATAAGTAGTAAATTAGGTAAACAATTAAATTACAACTACAAGGAATTGGGATTATTTGTGGAACAGTGGTGAAAACATTGTTGTCTGCTCCAAAAAGACTATGTAAAATTGAAACTCTCTATAACTACAAGAAAAATATAGTCCCACAAATAACTAAAGACAATTCAATGGAGAAGAAATAGTAACTAGTGCATGTAAGTAATACAGAGGGGACATGATTTATAAAGGAAATGTAATGCTGCATTCAGCTAGCTAGATTCGAGAATAGAGTGCTCAAAAACTCAATCCTTCAAGCAAAATACTTTATTGGCATAAACTAAGCTTTCATGTAGTTAAAAACCGAGCCTTTGATAAAGTCAATGCATTCGACACATTACAATGTTAACAATATCTAAACACAATCACATGCAGTTAAAGCTCCCATGCCCAACCAACATAATAAAGCTCCCATGCCCAAGAAACATAATCAATTCGGGTTTAATTGAAACTTTAATATAAATTGAAAATTATATTTCCAATTGAACCCCCTTGAACATCCTAGATCACATACGGCTTAATCGAAACCCTACTTTAAAAAAACTTCAAATTAGATTTCCAATTGAACGCAATTGAAAATCCTAAATCACATAGGGCTTAATCGAAACCCTAATTTCAAAAAACTTCAAATCAAAAATTCAAATTCAAATTTTTAATGCCTTGGTGAACTGTTGATTGAACAGTGATTCATGTGCAATATTAATCCAGTGTAGCCTAGGTATTTGTAAAGAAGCCAAGAACTAAGTATGTGGAAAATGGTATAAAGACATTAATCTGTACGAACTTGTACGAGGTTTGGTTGAATTAGGAAGGGAATAGGGCTGAAAAGGGTTAAACTAGGAGAAAATCTAAAAGAGATAGTACACATTGTATAGCAAGCTCTACGTCATTAGTGAAAAGAAGAAAAACATTGTATTGATTGATTGTTTCTTAAAATTTCTCAAAGCACTTTCAGATGCACCATTGTATTTCTCAATTTGGATCTGATACATTTTGCCTTCGAAAAAAAAGTAATCAAGAAGTAAGAAAAAAATGTGAAAAAGAAGAAAAAATACTGTAAACAGGTGCATCTAATACATTTGCCTTCGAACATAAGCCATACATCACCGTTGGCTCCAAGCTTCAAATCGTTTCCTTGAATCGTCATTTGAAAATGATGTTGCAAGTGTCGTAAGGACACCATCGTCAACTCAAAATAATGGTTGGTATGAAACTCAGTGTTTAGAATTAGGGATTCGAATGGTAGAATTTGGTAGGTTAAGATTTGGAGATTAGGGTTTCAAAGTAGATTAGTACTATTTTTTTTGTTGAAATTTGAAATGAAAGTTGAAGGCATCGATGAGTAAAGCAACCAAGAAGGGCATGCTCATAATTTTACAAACTTTGTTAGGGTAGTTATGTCATTTTGTAACGATTCTGTTAGAGCTGACACTGATTTTAACGGGAATGACCATTGCGAATGACTTTGTTAAACATTAGGGACCTTTTTGAGTCTTTTAAAACATTAGGGACAATATTGAAAAAATGTGCCAGCAATAGGGACTAATTGTAAAATTTTCCATTTACTTTTATTTTATCAAAGAATAATTGAACCAAGCTAAATCTCGTATATTACAGATTAGTTCGATCTTGGTAGCATGAGGAGTCTAGCGCTGCTAGTTAAGATCTTTTATGATATGACATAGGTCATTGGTTCGAATCTCTTGAGGCATGTTTCTTTATGGTTTAATTTTATCTTGTGAACCATACTAAACAAGTTGAAAATATAATATTTAGTCTAGGGTTTGTCACAAGTAATGGCCTAGCTTTTGCGGTTAAAAGCATTGATTAAGATTCTATCCATGCAAGTTCAAAACTTGGAAGCAACATGCTTGGATGCTTGAATTTTAGAATTTTTCCTTTTCAACAGCTGGAGTAATATTATGTGGTCCACAGTGTCATAAATTAAGTTAGCCTTGCTGGTTAAGCATGAGTAAGAGGTCATCAGCGCGCGAGTTTGATCCTTGCAGTAGTGAACTTTTTTTTGCCTTTGATTAGTTAACCAGAAAAATAATTTGGGTCGTATCGCTTGATATTTGGACAATATGGTTTTAACTTCACTATAAGAGTGTAGATAGTCCAATTGGTTAAGAGCATTTATATCCACTTAGTTTGTGCAGGTTCGAATCTTGATGGCTGTATGTGGAGAACATCATTTTTTTAAATATCTTTAGTAGTTAGGTATCTACTTCATTTATAAGTTCTCATTTGCCTCATAAATGAGCTAAGAGCTGATGCTGCTTTACCAGTGGGAATTATTTCTTTTGGTTTTGGGTCTTGAAATTAAATAACACAACTATACATTACTTAGTTTTAGAAGGAATGCCCTTGGTTGGCTAAAGTGACTTTATTGTAAACTAAGTATTGTGAAAATCATGTAAAACCAAACAACACCTTATTTTAAGTGGGAAGAGACATATTTGGTTAGAGGATATTTACTAAAATTCTAATAGTGTAACCTTTTACGCATACCAAACAAAGCCCTTATCATTTTTTGCTTGAAAATAAGCTTAATTGTTTTCTCTCCTTATTGAAATATTATATTGTGTACATAATTTTTCATGGTACTACTAAATTGTGGCCAAATGAATTGGGATTGATTTTAAATCATTTTGGGACTCTGAATTTAATAAAAAAAATTGTGATATTCCTCAATTCAACTTAGAATTTTATGTACTTTCTCTATTTCTATTTTATGTGCATCAAATGTGTTCTACTGATTTTATATATAATTTGTTCAATTTTATTGTAGAATGGAATTTTATAGTGATCGCAGAGACATATTATATTGAAGTGTTTCATATTATGTGATCAATTACATGCATGACAATTTCATTTATATTAGACACTAGTTTTTCCAATGAGTTGACAACATAGGTTTGATTGGATGAAATTCACCAAAGTGACTAGTCTAATTAAATCTATGGCTTTTCTCATATTGGTTGGGAAACTACTATGGTAAAGTGCTCAATGATCACCCAAATGAGGTCATTATACGACTTTAGCCAGGTAGCACGAACATAAAGTATGGGTCGAGATTATACTATTGTTAGGGAGTTCAATTACCCAAAGGTGATTGACCTTTTCTTTTAGTAGAATGATCTCATTGACGCTTTGTGTTAAAAGGCTTCCTATTTACATGTTATGTTTCCTACCCAAAGATGGGGGATATAATTATGTGTCTGGGCTCTTTAGTTTGAAGTGCTTATTTTGTAATAGAATATGTATGCCTGTTGTTTGTTAACATTGCATTTTTTCCTTGAACAATTTCTCTTGCTTTGAATAATATGAGCACTTGAATAGTCAAAATTTTACTAAGATGAAGGTACACATTAAGTTGATCCTGTGGATAGTTGACCTTGACTTAGCCTTGTATTCTGATGCACTTAATGCTTTAACTAATTAGAATAGTTATGAGGGAAACACAAATGTTATATGCGTTGGGATCTAGTGGGTGAACTTATGATTATAAAATATGATAAGTAAGGTGGTTTAGGGATTATGCCCTTAATAGCTTACCTTATGAGTTTTCTCACATAAAGTTTGCCTATAACGCCCAAAAGGCACATGGACTATTAGACTTGATTAATCAGTGTGTTGCTGAAGAAAACAAAGTTAAGAGTAAAATCCTGAGGTTACAACCCTAAGGACTATTTTGATAAGTCTAGTACCTCAAAATTTAAGGATCATGTTCCTAGGAAAGTTCAGGGTTTTAAAAAGGGTAGTAAGGATCAGAATCAAAAGAGGAATCACAATGTAAGAGGTCCCAAGTCTAGTGCATTTGAAAAAAAGTGTTACGTCTGTAAGTAAAAAGGTCATAAAAGAGCTGATTGTGCTAAGTACAAATCATGGTTAGAGAAAAGAAAGTTGAAGAAGATAATTCATTAACCTATGGTTGTCTAGAATCCATTTTTGGTTGATGCTTCATCAAATATTTGGTGGATTGACAATGGTACAATTGTTCATGTTGTCTTTTCTTTGCAAGGATTTTGAAAATAAACTGAGCCAAGTGAATTAGAGTCCGGAATTAAAGTTTAGAATAATTTTTCCATTGAAATTGAACTCATAAGGTCTATTATTTTACTTTTAAAGACTAGTTTTGAACTTGTCTTGAAAAATATTTTTATGTACCATATTCTAGACAAATTTAATTTGTGATTCTGTTTTGGACAAGTTTTTAATTTGTTATTTTTAACCTTGAAAATGGAAAAGTGAAACTAGTTTTCTAACTCCAAAATTTTTGGTAAATGTATTTTATTCGACAGTTTATATCAGTTGCCTTTATGCTCAGAAAATTCTCATGATAATTTTTCATAAAATTTGGCTTCTCAATGAGCTTAATTAAGAAAGCTTTTCTTTGTTAGGGCATAAATGATTGAGTCATATTTCTAAAAAAATGGTTGAAAGACTTATTATAATTGATATTTTTCTCTAAATTTTGATCTTGAAACTTGGGTACATTAAGGGTAAGCTCGTTAATATTAAATGAAAATAGACTACCCATAGCTCTAACCTTTTAAAAGTAATACTTACATTAGTGGACTTTATCTTGTTCTATTGTGTGGTAACAAGTTTTGTTACATTTATTGATGACTTCTCTCATTACGAATATCTTTATTTAATTAAAGAGAAATTTGAAACTTTTGATAAATTTAAACTCTTTAAGACTGAGGTAGAGAAGGACTTGGGAAGGTCATAAAAAATTGTAAGATCTGACTGGAAGGTAAGTACTTTGGTAGATATTAGGTCGGTGGGCAGCATATAGAACCGTTTGCCATGTACTTACAGGATTGTGGGGTTGTTGCCCAATATACCATGCTTTTTAACCTTTAACATAATGGTGTGGTCAAGAGGCAAGAGCGCACCTTTAAGGATATGATGAGGAACATGTTGAGTGTCACTAGCTTAATATACCTTTTGGGGTGAAGGCATTAGAACAACTTTCTATACTCTTAATCGTGGTATTAGCATGTCTGTTCATAAAATACCTATTGGACCTTGACTTGGGAGAGAACTTAGCTTAAACCATTTTCGGTTTTGGAGTTTTCCTATTGAGGAGTTTGTTCTTTCTGATAAGGAGAACATTGTTTGTAGACTTTGAAGATGTGTCTATACATTGAAGTGATATGCCTCAAGATCAGTGGTAGTAAGTTTATTTTTGCTGATATTGTATGTTCAGCACATTTTGCTAAACTCTAAATATTTTGGACATGTTTAATTTGAAGAACTGTAGGTCTTATGATACTTCTATTTGAAATATTCTTATGGGCTTCCATCCAGAGGATATGATGTGAATATTATTTGGAAGCATAATTAGAGTATCCCAATATAAATGTTGTTGTGGTGATAAGTCCAATATGTGAGGTTTATGTTCTTAATAGATCTCCCACATTTTATGAAAGGAAATAAGACTTGATATATATATATTCAATTGTATTCTCCAAATTAATACATATCATAGCCTACCCAAAAGGGGTCATTGTGTGTCTTATTTTGGGGTGGATTAATAGTGGTAGTGAAGGTGAATAGTCAAAGAAATTTCTTTAGCCAAAGGGATTTATCTGTCTAGAGGTGATTAATTTCTTGAATGTTGTGTATTCTTTCATTCACCTTCATGATAATTGGGATAATTATAGTATGCGATACTCTCTGCAAAAGAAGAGATTATGATGATACATTTGGGTCTCTAATACAGTTTAATTTTGAGCTATTGTAATTACCCATATTCTAATTTAGTTTCCCTTTTGAACGGATAGTCATGAATTTGACAAGGGAAAAAAGACATTGTTACTAAGAATATAAAACAGACTCAATGCTTGTTGATCTTCTAATAAGAGGTTTAAGATCATAATGTTTAAATAGCATGTTGAGATATGGGTATTATGGAGTCCATGACATAAAGAGATCCATGAGACGTGGACTATATGCTAGTGTTATTTAGAGCTTGATGTATGTTCAATTGCACACTAGGCTTGGTATTGGTTTTATATACGAGTGTTCTACTATTTTTTTATGCTATATACTAGTGGGAGTTTTGCATTTTCATGCATTGTCGAATATTCCCATTATTGTGTGTCTATTTCGCACTTTTGTGCATTTGTGGAATACCATATTGTTTATATTTTATAATATACTTGATTATTCTGTGAACACTCATATGTATATTGAAGGTCTTGGTTTGGTATCCATATTGATAAGACCATCTATTAAGTTTAAATATCTCCATAAGGACACCATTTTGATCTGAGATATGCATTATTTCCTCTGACCTATTGACTGTTATTTTGAGAGGATATGAATGGTTGATTTCCTTGGCATATCGACCGCCAATTTTGGAAAAATCATGTTGATGACTGACAATGAAAGAACACATTTGATCACATGTTAGTACTGCTTTCTTGCTACACTGCCGTATATTGGTCCATGTCAATGGGGTTGTTGGCATTTGTAACCATGGAAGGTCATGTGTCAATATGAAACACTATGATCGCCATGATTCGATATTTGATAATTTTATTGGACAAGATTGTGTTCGATGTGTTGTTCTATGAATCAACATTTTCAAAATTGTGGCCACATTAAGTTTACTTATTCAGCCTAATAAATGTTTTCAAATTTTTTTAGAAATAAATAAAACAATTAACGTTGTTCAAGTGGGAGACTGTTGGAATATTTCTCTTGAAGTAGGCTAACGTTAATTATTTTTGATTTTATAAAATAGGCAGGATAACTGATTCATAGATTGAGTTGTGATCATATTATTTTTAAGTTCACCTCATAAGTCCATATACGGTTAATTGTGTGTAAGCCTGTTTATTTTAACAAAGCCTTTTATGGGATGGCTGTTTGAATAAATTATAAATACATGGCTAGATCCCTTATTCTACTTAACTCTAACACTGTTCTCATAAACAGTAGTTGTTTCTTAATAGAGCAGGGAGAGAAAGACCTTGTTAGAAATCGGGTAATGATTTCAACTTTCAACTTACTTTTATCATGTCTTAAATATGTATGTGATTCCGCTGTTAATTATGTGTATATATATTGTGCTACAAAATTATGCATATTGGAATACATATATTTTATATGTGCTTACAGTCAAAACTAATTGTGACAAAAGTCTTGATATTTGATGTGGAGGAATTAGTGGAGGAAGCCATGGGGGATTAGAAGCAGGAAGATGACAAAAGAAGTAAGGAGGATGTGAGAGAGGCAAGAAACGAAGCAGGAAAGAGGCTGATGGTTGGAGTTTGTTGTTGGCTGCGTACTGTTGTTTAGTTTTGGTTTAAGAGGAGGACAACAGCAGTAGACAAGCTTGGAGCAGCACAGCGGAAGAGAGTTAAAAAGCACGCGAGTCATATATCATCTGATACCATGAAAGTGTTTGGAGAAAATGTTTTCTGTATTTTCTGTGTAGGATTACAAATATATTCATGAGCCTATAACTGAATATGAGACTATCTAGGAAAAGATTAAATAGTTACATCAGAAGAAGGAAGTTCATAATTTAAAAGAGAAACAACATGTAAATTATCTCTTCACAAGTTTGGAGGATTGTTTGCAGCAGTCTCTACATCGCTGACCCGCCTGGAAAAGCGTCTCCTTCGATGCCTCCATAAGACAACCAACATGGTTTTGTGTCGAAGCAAATTGTTTTGGAGTTTCCACGCATTTGTTGCGATCACGTATCTTATGAGGGAAATTGTTGATGTGCCTCCTGTAAAAATAAATAAAATTAAAAAGCTGTTGGGGCTGAGACTAGTTTCACTCTTCACTTCCATGTCATCATCCACGCATTCTACAGATCCAATCATGTTCTTCTCTAATTCTCTGAGCCTGCCGCTTTCGGACAAGTTCAATAGAGCCTCTATGACATCAGGAAGCATAGGAGAGCCTTTCGGAAATGCCTAACAGAAATTAAATGTCAATCAATTTCACTAATAGCTAATTGAATTGTAATGAGAGACATGGCATATATTAGCAACCGCGATTTGAATTTGAAGAGTGAAACATGGGAAATGACTTACAAATCCGAAGCCTCCCACTTTGTATGTTGGCCCAGCTATCATGAAGCTTTTGCAGTACTTGGCAAGAAATATTTTGGCCAAAGGAACTTCAAGAAAGGCAGCTGCTATTTCTCCACTCTTCAGGGCTCCAACATATTGTTCTGGAGAAGTGAAATTTTTTATGTTATCAGATTTTAGGCCTAAGACTTGATTCAAATAATTGGCAACGAAGGATCCTCGACCGTAGCCAACTACTGCATTGCTATTCTTCAGTGTCTCAATATCTGCTACAGTTGGTACAAGCCTTTGGACAGTGAGCATGCTTGTTAGACTAGCTGTGTAACTCTGAGTTATGATTAGCGCGACAAATAGCCATACTACCATTGCTATCCGTGACAAATTGCTATGAAGTTTTCCCCCTAGATAAAAATTAATAGTTAGCCAAATGATTAAAAACAGAAAAAGAACTTCTAGGGATCAATGACAGGAAAGGTCATTTATTTCATTAAATACCATGTAAAGAGAATAAAGCGGTGAAGCCTAGCCAGAGCAAGATTCCTATTTGGTTCAGAGGAGAGCCTGCAAGCCCAGGGAAGTGATCTCGCTCTATGAACCACACAATAAAATGACGCTATTCATTCGTGAGAATCGTCTCTACTGTTAGCTCTACGATTCTGTTTTGCTTTATTTTTATACACTCAAATATATTTTTTGTGCGTTTAGAATTTGAACGTAATCTGTTTGACTCATTTTTTAAAAATATTTTTACGTAAAAAGTAAAGTTGAAAAAAGTTATAAAAAAAACTCCAAATTGAAGTTTTTTAAATAAGGATTTTGCGAAACGGTTTTTACATATTGCGAGAAGTTATTTTCTTTTTTTTCTCCAATATACCCCAAATTTTCTAAAAGCTCAGTATTGTCTAACATAGGTCAAACAACAATGACTTTTATTTAATAGCACTTAATTCTAATCAAAGTTTTACAACTCAAAAGCTAAAATTTCTCAGTTATGCCAAACAAAGTTAAGTTTTTTCATGCAATGAGATACTTGTAAGTGATCATTTAATTTAAAAGTTAAAGTTATTAAAGATTGTTATTTAATTGATTTGATATCTTTAATACTGTGTCTTATGTGCAAGGGAGCCTTAAATCATACTTGTTCTACGCAAGTGACATCGTGAGATTTGACCCAAAAGTTTTTTATAATTGGACTTTGATACCACCTGTGTGACTGCTTGATTTATTAGCAAACCGTTAGTCTTAGTCATCAACTGTTGTTTTCTTTCTTTTCTTCTTGTGGTTTTCATTA
Source organism: Ehretia macrophylla (assembly GCA_037974665.1). Taxonomy (NCBI): domain Eukaryota; kingdom Viridiplantae; phylum Streptophyta; class Magnoliopsida; order Boraginales; family Ehretiaceae; genus Ehretia; species Ehretia macrophylla. The sequence goes on along the minus strand of CM075772.1, from coordinate 74,350,858 downwards.
AAGATATGCAAAATATTATATGTCATTCCGTTTTCATCACTCATTTATTATTTTTTATGTAAATACTTAATTGACATGTTAAAAGAAGAGGGAGAAATAAAATAAAAAGTTTGTATTTTATCATACCAACTAAGTATCTACATAGAATGTGATAAATGTGTGATAAAAAATAAAGTAACATATAGTAATACTCTCAAAATATATAATATATTACAGAATGCGTGTTGAAGAGAAATTATCTTTGAAATAGTATCTCAAGTCGATTTCCAATAAGCTCAAGGGAAGTTATTTAACCAAGTCTAGATTCAAGACATTAATTGCTACATTACCATGAACGCTTCAAGAGGAAAAGAATGTTTGTGGTCAAGCGTGACTTATGACTTGGGCTTGGGTAACTCGGCTTTGCATGCATAACTGACCTTGTTACTGATGGAGGACCAATTGGCAAAGAATGATCAAGAGGAAGAACCTAAGAAATTGAGCGCAGGAAATTAAGGGAGAAAATAATCTTATTTACTCAATTATCATATGTAAATAATTTATCTCAAATGCAATACGGGATTGAGTTCCAAGTATTTCTTCAAGCTGATTGATTCCCTGGCAAAAGGAAATTCTCAATTCGCACGTAGGAGGTAGAATTGGGGTGTCATAATACCCATCGACAAATACATGACCTCACCGTGCCAAAATTATAATCATACCTCTCGATTCAACTAGACACATAAAATGTTGGTAAAATTGAATATATAAATTGGATGTTGAATTATAATTCACGTCAAACATCATAATTTTTTTTTAATAAATAACAAATAATAAATCGAGAAAGAAGACTTATTATTGTAAGTCGAAAGCATTTCAAAGTAAATGCGAAAAGAATACTAAAAAATACTAGAAAGTCAAAAAATACCATATAATATCATAAATGCGGGAAACTTGAAGTACAATCGACTTCTGAATTTAATTCAATCTCCTTAAGACTTCTATGACCATGCTATGATGTTTACGATCATTAAGATAAATCTCTTAAAATACAACGATTTTCGTCTTCCAATAATAGTAATTCAAATCACAAGACATAATTGAAAGGTTTGGGAAATTTTGGTTGAAGTAATTTTCCTCTTGCACGTCCGGCCCAAGATAACGCTCCGAAAATTTTTGACCTTAACACCATTTATTATTTTCCATAAATTGGGGTCAAGAGAAAAATCTTTCATCATGTGTTCATATAGGCTTATATGATGTAGAAAGGCCACTTCGGTCTTTTACAAAGTATTTAAAGGCATAAAACGAATCAGGCTGCATTATAAGCGTGTGAGTGACACTCTTGGTCAAATCTAACAGCAAAATAATCAGCGAGGGTGTTGTGAACGATTGAAATATCATAAAGGGTTTCACAGAACTTTTCAAAAAACAAGATTTTATACACAAATTCGCTAAAGCATAGGAGTGTATTGTCCATTTTACTCAAATGATTTATCATGTCTATTTTAACTAATTAATGCCTTTTGAAATAAAAATTAATTTGATAGTTAAAATAAGACTGCAAGAACAATTTAATGTCCCCTCAAATATTCTCTCTCTCCAATATATTAATGATATTATGTAACCTTTACCATCTATACCTTCTAATTATATGGTTCACTCAGTGTGCTGCTTGCTTTGTTGTATAGATTAGAAGGTGATAAAAAGTTTGTTGTATAGAGAGAGAAATTTTAAAAAAAAGTTTGTTGATTTAGTATGACAACTAAGTGTTTATATAAAATTTGATAAAAGAGAGATAAAAATAGAGTAGTATTTGACAACATTTATTTATTTATATATATATATATATATATATATATATATATATATATATATAACAGAATACGTGCTTGAAAAGAAAAATATTTTTCTAGTAGTACCTCAAGTCAATTTTCCTATAAGCTTAAGGGAAATTATTTGATCAAGTCTGCATTCAAGTCATTGCTACATGACCATGCACGTTTGAGCAGGAAAACAATGCTGTAGTCAAATGTGACTTGTGACGTACTCGTACAAGACTTTTCATAACTGACCAAGTTACTGATAAGAATAATCAAGAAGAACAGTCAGAGAAACTGAGAGAAGGAAATTAAGGGAGAATTTAATGTAATTTAGTCAATTATCATATGAGCGTTGAGTCTAAGGTCCGAAATGTAAGGGGGGCTTTGAGGATAATAGTCTATTAAGTAACTAACTCATTTAAAATTTTAAACTATTATAGAGTACTTTATTATATTATTTACATTTAACACGACTCCGCAAGTGCATACGAAATTAGTTTATGAGCCTTGCATTTGGACAGTTTTAATGTTTTAAATAGGTGGCGGTGAGTTTTCAACCTATGACCTTTTGTTACCTAGGCTCTATTACCATGTTAAGTTACCACCTCATCTAAAAGTTTAAGATATTAGATATGAGTTTATTATATTATTTATATTCAATATGGTCGAATGTACTAGAGTTATAATTGTTGACATTTGTACTAGATAGTTGTACTACACAGTTGTACTTGTACATATTGTAAGATACATACAAAAACTCTCTAATAATATCATTGCATTCTCTCATGTCCCTTCTATATTTCGACATGGTATCAGAGCTACCATTATGGTAGCCTGTGCCACTGTCATCATATCACCTTCATCGTCGCAGCCACCTCACTGTCCAGCCAGTCACTTTTTCTGTCTCGTTCTCTCTCTGCCACGTCAGCACACAAAAAAAAAACTGATAGTTCCAATTTTGCTTAAATATTGGAAGTATAGAGGTCTCACAACCAATTTCTGTTCTCTTGGATGGAGCGAATTATGTTCCATGGGCTCAAGCCATGACCAGCTTTCTCAAGGGTCGGAAACTATGGAAGATTGTCACTAGTGATGTCAAAGAACCTCAGAAAAAGCCTAATGAAATCGATTAAGAGTATGCGGAACGCCTTGAAGACTGGGATAGTAAGAATCACCAAATCATTACTTGGCTTCGAAACACTTCAGTTTCTTCTATCCGTCTTCAATTTGGACGATTCGATACGGCTAAAGATGTTTGGGATTTTCTTGCAAAAAGATACACTACAGCAGATGGTGCTCATAAGTATCAACTTGCCATTACCTTGCACTGCATGCGTCAAGAAGCCGGTCAAACCATTAATAGTTTCTTGTCACAAATGTATTTAGTCTGGGATCCGCATACAGCCTCCGAACCTATTTGGGAATGTGAAAAAGATACTAGTAAGTTTGTCAACTGGAGAGATCGTGGACGTCTTGTCCAATTTCTCATGGCGTTACATGATGATTTCGAACCTGTTCGTGCATCTCTCTTTCATCGCAGTCCGTTTCCTACTCTTGAGCAAGCAGTTCAAGAACTCATCTCTCAAGAACCACGCCTCTACTCTCGTAGATCCCAGACCTGTGTTTTTGTGCTTGTTACATCTAACCATGGTCCGAAGAAGAATTCAGTCTCATAACCATCTTCTCAGCAGGAATGCAAGTACTGTCATTTACCTAGTCACATTCACTTGTATTGCCTTACTCGGACATGTTCTTTCTGCAAGAAAACTGGCCCTGGTCACTATCAACATGAATGCTTTTAGAATCCCAACAGAACCTCTTAGGGAAATTGACCAAAAGGTAGTTCTTTCAAGGCTCACAATCAATCAACTGTTGTTATCACCATAGAGGACTCTCCTACTCTACTCCCTGATCAGTCTTCCACACCTATCTCAGTCACCGACCTTCAGGATATCCTTAAACAGGTTTTAGCATAGTCTAGTCACTCTTCCTTCATTGCTCTCTCTATCACACCTGGTAAGTCTTCCTAGTTTTTTGATTCTGCTTGTTCTAATCACATGACCTTTGAGTCCCATAGTTTACAACATAAAATTGTCAACTCTCCTGTTCCTTCTATCTATACTGCTGATGGTACGTCTATGTCAGTTAGTCATATTGGATTTGTTGTTACATCTCATGCTTCATTTCCTAATACATATCTTGTTCCTAAGCTCATTCTTAGTCTTATTTCTGTTGGTCAACTCTGTGACCTCGGTCTAACTGTCATTTTCTCTATGTCTAGTTGTCGTGTGCAGGACCCTCAAACAAGAAAGATTCTTAGGATTGGCCGTACAGTTAGGAGACTTTTTGAGCTTGTCAGCCTACATATTCCTTTTCAACTTCATGCTGCTGCGACTGTTACATCCTCATCTGACTCTTCATTCGTTCATCTATGGCATTCTAAGCTAGGTCATACCTCTTTAGGCAAGTTGCAAACTTTGGCATCTAGCGGGTCGTTAGGAAAAATCTCCATTGATCATTTTGATTGTTTATCCTATCAACTTGGAAAACAACCTGCTTTGTCTTTCAATAAAAGTGATTCTTTTTCTAGTGCATGTTTTGACCTAGTCTATTCTGATATTTAGGGACCATCACCTACACCTACCATAGGCGAATCTCGATATTTTGTTATTTTTATTGATGATTACTCTCGGTTTACTTATGCATCATAGATCTGATCTTTCCCGCATCTACTCTGAATTTACTGTTATGCTCTATACTCACTTCAAAAAGCATATCAAAGTCCTTCGTGCCGATAATACCATGGAGTATAAAGAGTCTACCATCCTTGATCTCTTCTGTAAGCATGGTACCATTTGACATCGCTCTTGTCCCTACACCTCTCAACAAAATGGGTATTCTGAGCGAAAACACAGACATATCATCGACACCACTCGCATTTTCCTCATCTCAGCCTCATGTGCTGAGCGCTTGTGGGGAGAAGTTGTTCTCACTATAGTCCACGTTATTAACGGTTTTCTTTCTCCGGTCATACATAACAATACCCCTTATGAACACCTCTATGGTTGTCCACCTACCTGTGATCACCTTCGCGTCTTTGGCTGTGCATGCTTTGTCTTACTTCCTCTTCATAAACGTATAAAACTTGAACCTCGAGCCTGATTGTGTTGTTTCTTAGGTTATGGGATTGAACATAAAGGATATCGGTGTTGGGACCCAATTTCTAAACATCTTCGGATCTCCCGTCATGCAATTTTCTGGGAAAATAAAATGTTCTCATCATTATCCCCCTTATCTCTCCCTCATGCTCAGTCTGTACTATTCTTCACAAATTCATCTCTTCCTTTGTTTGCTAACGATACAGTGACACATACACAAGCACAGGTTCTTTGGGAACTCTTGACGCGTCTCTTCTTGAGGACTCTGCACCTACTGACGGGTCTGCACCTACTGACGGGTCTGCACCTGATGACGAGTCTTCTCATTCACTTCTCTCATCTACCTCTAGTAAGTCGTCCCTTTGCCGATCTACACGAGTAAGAACTATTCATTCTCATCTTCTTGACTACCATTATTTTTCCACTGTTATTTCTCTCCATGAGCCTCAAACTTATCGCGAGGCTAGTTCTAACCCTCTCTGGCAGCAAACTATGACTGATGAATTGCAGGCCTTGGAACATAAATATACATGGGATTTGGTCGATCTTATTCCAGATAAAAATGTTATAGGATGCAAATGGGTGTACAAAATCAAAACTCGATCTGACGGGTCCATTGAATGGTACAAGGCTCGGTTGGTGGCTAAATGTTTCACTCAGGAATATGGTATTGATTATGAAGAAACATTTGCTCATGTTGCTCGTCTCACCTCTGTTCGGTCTCCTATTGTTATTGCTGTAGTTAAACAGTGGAAGCTATTTCAGATGCATGTCAAAAATGGATTTCTTAATGGTGATCTCAAGCAAGAATGAGTTATGAATCCTCCTCCAGGGGATCATCAGCCTCCACACAAGGTATGTCAGCTTCGTCGTGCTCTTTATGGCCTCAAGCAAGCTCCTCGTGCCTAGTTTTCTAAGTTCAGTTCAGTTATCACTGAATTTGGTTTTACTTCAAGTGCTCATGACTCTGCACTCTTTATTCATTAGTCTGGCTCTGGTATGATTCTGTTGATTTTTTATGTGGATAATATGATTATTACAGGGGATAAGTTGTCTGGTATCTCTGATCTTAAGCAGTTTTGGGTTAGCATTTTGAAATGAAAGACCTTGGTAATCTTACTTATTTTCTAGGGATAGAGGTGTTTTCAGATTCTACTGGATATTATCTTTCTTAAGCCAAGTACTCCTCTGATCTCCTAGCTCGCATTGGTCTCACTGATGCAAAAACTGCTTCCACACCTCTTGATGCAAATATTCGTCTTACTCCTATGGATGGGACCCCTCTTCTGGATACATCCTTGTATCGACAACTTATTGGCAGTCTTATTTATCTCACTATTACTCGACCTGATATTGTTTATGTTGTTCACCTGGTTAGCCAGTTTATGTCTGCTCCTCGCATTACTCATTATGCAACCGTCCAACAAATTCTTCGTTATATCAAGGGCACTCTATTTTTCTCTTCCAGCACATCCTTGGTTCTTTGTGGCTACTCTGATGCAGATTGGGCCGGTAACCCTACAGATCGTCGCTTTGTGACTGGATATTGCTTTTTCCTTGGTGACTCTTTTCTTTCTTCGCGTAATAATAAACAGACTGTTGTTGTTCGCTCTAGTACCGAAGCAGAATATCGTGCTTTCGCTGATACCACTCAGGAGGCCATATGGCATTGTTGGCTTCTCACTGATATGGGTGCCCCTCAATCTCCTGGCACCACTATCTAATGTGATAACCAGAGTGCTATCTAGATTGCTCATAATGATATTTTTTAATGAACGCACTCGTCATATTGATTGTGACTGCCACTTCATCCGTCAACACGTTGTACTTGGCATTCTTAAACTTCAGTACATCTCATCAGCTGCTCAGCTTGTTGATATTTTCACTAAAGTGCATCCCCCAGGCCGTCTTCAGGATATGGTCTCCAACCTCAAGCTCGTGTCCTTTACACCACCTTGAGTTTGAGTGGGGTATAAACATAGTTGTACTACACATTTGTACTATATAGTTGTACTACACATTAGATTGTAAGCAATCTTATGCCTATATAAAGGCAAGCTTGTACATATTGTATGACACACAAAAAACTCTCTAATAATATCCTTGTATTCTCTCATGTCCCTTCTATATTTTGACAATAATGACGATTTATCCCATAAGCTTGGGCGCTTGGCATAGTAGAGAACAATAGAGGCCAGTTGAGCAATGGGTTCTTGGTGGCTGCAAAAGCTGCAACACTAGTGAGAAAGTAATTGATGAACTCAAATCAGAGGTAACAAAAAATGATGAGAATAACTCGTTAATCAGATTACCTGTTAAGCAAAACAAATAAAATGTAATAATAATCAATGAAATGGCAAACATTTTCAATTAGATATGTAAAAGAAAAATTCTGTTTCTGCTAGCTACTAAAAGCATGATTAAGAATTATGAGGTTCAGTTCTAAAACTCAATTGGTAGGAGAAGTAGTAATCTTGAATTTATATTTTGTTAAGATAAAAGAAATTATTCTTTAACTCATATCCTCACATGTGTCCCGGTTTTCAATGTGAAAGAATTATTCTTTAACTCTCCTCCTCACGTGTGGATAGAAAAGACTAGACCAAAGGTCTATCTTTATTATCATATTAAAAATCATAGAATTCTATTTTAAAAATAACCTCATAATTCTCAACAACTATGATTATTTCCAAATTATCTAATTCATATAGGAAATATTGTATCTCAACCCTCTTTAGTAGAGGAAGCATCATCTCTTGCTTTAGTCTTGCTGAGGCTGTTTTGTCCTAACAAGAGTCGGGTTGCTGGCTTGAACAACAATCTTGGTCCCTACAGTATGGGAAACATGTGTCATTACTGGTAGTAATGTTTTCCCTAATGATTCCGTCAACCAGTTCAGCTCAAAACGAGAATGATTAAGAAAGATACTGTGATGAGGAAATGGTTTGTTCCTTGTACATTTTCAACATTAACTTCCTGAAGTTCTTATACATACAAAAAGGCAAACACAATTACCAAAATAATTTAGTACATATATTGAGACGTATCACAATACTATAAAATTTGTAGTACTCTAGGGATTTTGCATACAGCGAGTTCCTTGTGATGAAAAAACATCACATGAATAGTTTACATTTCTAAGTGTAAGTGTAAAATTAATCAGGAAGAATGGGTTCAACAGAGTTTCATATTGTCCTTCTTCAAGTTTGCCTATCAAAATCCACAAGTATATAACAATTTGAAGGGTTTTGCAATATGCTTTTGATTTATGGTTGAACTTTTCATCTTTTGTAACTCCTACTAGCCCAAAGATGAGTTTAAAATATTTTTCCAGTAGTGATTAAGTAATTTTTAAGACCATACTTAATGAGAGTATGGAATCTATATTGGAGAAAATAATTTTGCAAACTAAAAATGTAGAGAGGTTTTAAAACATTTTGTGAGGTTTATGGGGAGATGTCAATTTAAAGAGTAAATTTGCCCTGTACCATTTTTTTGCAAATAGTGCAATGATTGATCCAAAAGATAAGATTAGAATATATGAAGCGTGAACATTTAAACAGTCACTCGCGAAAATTATGAAGCACTTTAAAATCGGTGGTTCAGTATTGATATAAAGTTGCTCAGCAGATTAGGCTAAAGAGGATATTAAAATCATTTAGTATGGTTCATTGTAGTTGGTCGGATGACCTTCCTTTTATACTGGTTCATTTTTAATGATATTTATTTATCTGGCTTAGTCAAAATAAAAAAAAAAATTAAAAAAAATCATTTAGTATGAATTTAACGCATTCTAGTTTAGTCAGAGTGTAATTAGCGTAACTACAATATGAAACTATCATCAATCTTGACTACCAAACTTTTTTCACCTTGGCCTTGCGAAATGATAAAGGGTCCTTGAATTTTTTTTGAATGTGAAACATGAAGCATCTAAGTATAAGAAATCTTGCCCCTTATTACATTACAGTGACGGTACATCTTTTTCTTAGAGTTAGGCCTTTAATTAGAATATTCCTACTGCCTAGGTGAAGTGGTCGTTAGTAACTTGTGAACAAAGAATATTCCAAGTTCAAACCAGTGCATTAATTCTTATCACAAATATTTTTTGATTTTTGACTTACTTGGAGCAAGTATTGAGACATATCGTTGCATCACAAGATTTATAACTTTAGTATAAAATCAATTAATATTGTCTAAAATGAGTTATTCATCATCAATTAAAAAAGAAAAAGTTCTAGAAATCTTAAATCACACCAAAAGCTATATAGCAGGGAGCTTAATAACAAGGATGGAACACTAGATATACTGGCCTGCCATATAAAAGGTAACTTGTATCTTTAATTGATTGCAATTACTGTTAGCCTTAGTCTGACTAGAAGGCAAATAAAAATCGTAGTTGACTGGGTCGCGAAAAAGTTAGATACAACAAATTAATTGTTGACTGATTTAGTAATATTTGGACGCAATTTTCTTCAATTTTGTACCACGATCTCTCACCTAGTGGAATTCGTTAATTGTTTGATAACAATGAAATGCCCTATTTACGACAAGAAAAAAAAAAGAGCTCTGTCTTCTAATATGGATATAACGATGTATTGTAAGCACTTCGTTCAAATTAATACTGAACGCAATAATTTTAAATTAATCTACTGAACAACTTTAGCCTAAATGATAAAATACTGATAAAAAAAATGGTGGCAGTCCAAAACCACAAAGAGTTAAATCGTGACAATTAAATATACTCATAAGAGATGATAAAATACTGATAAAAAAAAGTAATATCTATCATTTCTTTATTTATTATCTAAAAGAATAAAATGGCAACCGAGAGAATAAGACCACTTAGACCAGATAGGAAAGGGCTTATATTAATTTTCCTAAATGAAAAAGGAAAAACGGCTATTTCGTGGAACTGAATAAAAAATTTATTTATGTCACATACAAGAGTTACCCAAATGCTCTTCAAATCGCTTTTTTCACATCTTTACATCCAAAGGTTCATTTGTTTAAGTTCGAATTTTCCATTACTCAACTTTCATTTTTCTTGTTAAGTAGTAATAATTCAATTTGCAATCTCTCTTATTTATTTTTCCTGCTTTCGAATTCTTTACGATAACCGAATTTCCTCTAAACGACCCTCAAGTAGCCATTCGTATGGTTAAAGGGAAATTTTTTTTTGACTGTCGTTGTTTAATTTTATACACTATTATTGATCGTATAACGACACGATTACGTATTACACAGACATACTAAACGAATAAGTGAGATAACTGGAATGATAATAGAATCGCGCTTTAAGGTCTTGGACTACAATATCCTTAGTTTTTGATGTTTCAGATCAAGTTATTTTTAATCGAAAATATGGATATTAATCTAATTATTTTTTAGTATTTATACTCTTTAATTAGATTAAATTACTTTAGGGGCCATTAACTATTTAGCAATCCTATTATAACCATTAAATTATTTGTAGTTCAAAACTAACCCAATCAACCCATTCAGTTAGCCCCATCAAAAAGATATACTAAGAGAACAAATTTTCATTTGCATCTCATCTGTCCTGGTGAGTGCATGTATAACTTGAAAAATGGTTAGTCCATTTTGATTAATTAGTGGCATAATTAAAATAAAAATTAATTTGATGATTAAAACAAGACTGTAAGACTATTTAATATCCTCTGAAATAATCTATCCCTCCAATATACGAGTGAGACTACGCAACTATAACTGACTAAACCTTTTAATTATATGATTCACTCGGTCTGTGTGTGTTGTTGTATCGATTCTCTCTGGTCTCAAGAGCCATAAAACATTCCCTTCCCTTGAACCATAAAGGAGTGGATTAAAATATAAGTGATTAAACGGACAAACAAAATAAATTATAAATATAAGTGGTTAAAGGAGTGGATTAAAACAAATAAGTGGTGGAAAATTTTGAGATTTGTAAAGGAAAGAATTCTATAGTATATAAAATAAAAGTCAATAATTTGAAAACGATAGAATGCCATTTTCCCCATCAGTTTTAGTCTAAATTTCAAACTCCCATATGAGGTTTTAGTTTTACCGATATTTTTCTCGACATCAAACTTTGTCAAACAAAGCCTTATGTTGAAAGGCATTTTCATATTTTTATATTTCAAAACAAAGGTAAAAGAAAAAGAAAAAATAATAGACAAAATAATTTGATAAAAAATCATTCAATAGAAATGTCTATATTCAAATAGAAAATCATAAAAAAATTAATTTAAAAAATAAAAAAGATAAAAATAGTTTATTCTACAATATTTGTGTTATGCGCGAGATTTAAGAAAAAATATGTACTTTAAAATCTATCCTTTTCTTTTATACCTATATACATCTAAGATTAAATCTGATATTTTTTTACTAACTCAATTGCCATAGTTCCACTACATCACAAGGAGCATTTATCAGGTATAGACATTCTAAACAATCATTTAGTTTGGTTAATTATAATTTCTTTGCAATGAGCTAACCTTATAAAAACATAAAAATAAATAAATAAATAAAACAACTTATTGTGCAAAAAATCACGTTACACGCGAGATTAGAAAAAAATTATATTCACTTTTAAAATCTATTTTTTTATACATATATATACATCTCAAATTGAATCCGATCTTTTTTTTTTCTAACCCAACATAAAACTTTTTTGCAACAAGCTAAAGTTTTAAAGATATAAAAGAATAATTAAAGGCAATCAAATAGAATTAAATAGCTCAATAAAAAATAAAAGACCAAAAGGTCATTTAATTTTAAGGTTTTGTTTAACAGAATTTGATATTATGGGTCTGGACAAAACTAAAATCTCATGGGAAAGTTTGGAATTTAGATAAAAAAATTACGGGGAAAAATGGCCTTCTCTGATTTGAAAACCGATAACATTAGTAGTGCCAATAAGATGACAGCCCACATAATTAATTAAAACCCATGTCGCTTCGACGATAGAATAGGGCTTATACAAAATTTCCTAAATGAACAACAACAACGGCTATTTCGTGGAACTGAACTAACAATTTAATTACTTCACATACAAGGGTTACCAAAACGCTCTTCAAATTAGAAAAACAAGATTTTATTTCCAAACTGAAACATCAGATAAATATTTCCCTAGGGCTGAGTCGCTAATACTTGACATACAAGGATTACCCAACCGCTTTTATTACTACAAATAACATTAAATAACAGTAAAATAGAGGCAAGACTCAAGAGGCAGCATCTTTTTGTTTGAGGAAAAACCATCGTATTCGCTATTCTTAACCATTCTCTTTCTTGTTTCGTTCTTCGTAAGCAATTCAGTTTTCTTCTCAATTTCAGTATCGAAGTTCCAGTGTTGTGCTATGGAGAGAAAGGGTATAACACTCGAAACCATATTTCGAGCTAAGTACAATCTTGCGCAAGAAGTTGATATATTTGCGTTGATTCAAGAAGCCATCATGGTGGCTTCTTGGGAAAAGCCAGAGGAGTTTTTGATCGGAAGGTCGAATCTCGCTGAAATACTCTTCAGGAAGCCCAGAGAGCCTTATAGCTTTGAGAGTGTCGCCGAAGACATGGGCTCTGATGATGAATCTGGTGAAAAGGATTCAACAAAAACCGGCCTAGCGACTATCGGGGATGCGATAGCAAGTAAAGACAAAGTATGCGCAGCCGAAAAGCATCACTCATGTTCTGATGATAATGTTAACAAGAAGGGAAGGCATATCATCAGGTTGAAGAAGAGGCGCAAGGAAGTTCTAAGCGATGTAAAGAAGGAACTAGATCAAGATATGGTAGAGGCAAAGTTTGAAGCACGTGATATAAAGAAGAACCTTGATCACAACCTGGTGCAGGCAAAGTTTGAAACAAGTCTAAATAAGCTCAAATCAAGGTATCGACAAGTCCAAGAAAACAAAAGGAAGATACAAGTGGTTGTTGTGACGGATCTTCCTTCACCAAACTCAGGATGCCGCAATCTCCCACGCCCAAAGCCATGCCCCAAGTTTAGCAGGCAACAGTCTTTTTGAAAGCCGCTTTGTGCCTAGATTTAGGTTTTGATGTTCTGTGTTAGGCGTCATTCTAATTTTAGAACATGTAATTAAATGGATTGTAATTGGCGATTTCATTGTAAGTAAGAGCTAAGAACTACGTGCCCGTCGATCCCAGTCGGGTTAGAGCAGGTTTTCTATTAATAAAAATTATTCGCTTGAATCTTGAAAAAGAAAAGTCTCTGGCTTTAATCTGTATTTTATGTGCAGTCCGTGATGAATGAATTTTTCCCAGTAAGATGTAAGATCTTAACTCAATCAGTAGTTAAATATTTGTAGAGTATAGGCTTCACACTACATCAACTTTAGTTTAGACTCTTGGGATGTGGAAGATATTATTTTATCGTAGAGAAAAAATAAGAAGAAAAATAATATGGAGACTCTAAATGAAATCTTATTAGCCGTAGGACTTGGGTTTATTTTTAAAAGAAAAATTTGAAGCTTTTTACAAGTTCAAGAAATTTAAAGCTGTTGCTGAAAAATAAAGTGGTTGAGAGATCAAAGTCTTGATATTTGATAGAGGTGGAGAATTTACATTAAGAGAATTCAACAATTTTTGTGAAGAGAATGACATTCGACACCCTTTGATAGCTCCTCGATCACCTCAACAGAATGGAGTTGCTGAGAGGAAAAATAGAGTGGTTTTAGAGATGATTCGAAGCATGTTGAAGTCTAAAGGAATGCATAAAGAATTTTGGGCTGAAGTAGTTGATTGTGTAGTCTATCTGTTGAATCGTTGTGTTATAAAAAGTCTCTTTGACAAGACACCATTAAAAGCATGGAGTGGAAGAAAGACAACTATCAAGCACATAAGGGTTTTTGGAAGTATTGCTTATGCTCATGTTCCTAATCAAAATCGAATCAAGCTTGATGACAAAAGCCAAAAGCTAGTCTTCATTGTGTATGAAAAGAGTTCCAAAGCGTACAAGTTCTTCAATCCTACTGATGGAAGAATTATTGTAAGTAGAGATGTCCAGTTTGATGAAGAAGTTGAATGGGACTAGAATGTCAAAGAGCAAAAACAATACAAATTTTTACCCAAACAAGAGCAAGAAGAAGAAGTCAATGAAGATTCTATTTCTCCAACTCCAACTCAAACTCCATCTCCATATCAAGCTCCAACTTCATCTCGAGGAAACATAACTATAACAACTTCAAGTTTGCATGAAAAGACCCCTCGTTTCAGAAGCTTGAATGAAATTTATGAGGTAACTCGCAATTTAAATGATGAACTGACTTTCTTTTTGTCTACTTGCTGACTGCGAGCCAATAAGCTTTAAGGAAGCTAATGAGAGTGAAAGATCGAGACAAGCCATGGATGAAAAAATCAAGATAATAAAGAAAAATGACACTTGAGAGCTTAGAACTTTACCCAAAGGCCACAAAGCCATTGGAGTAAAGTGGATTTACAAGATGAAAAAAATTGCTAAAGGTGAAGTTGAAAGGTACAAGGCAAGACTAGTTGCAAAAGGCTATAGTCAACGAGCTGGCACTAACTATAATGAGGTATTTGCTCCTGTTGCATGCTTGGAAACTATAAGATTTATCATATCTATAGCAACCTAACACAGATGGAAGATTTATCAATTGGATGTTAAATCTGCATTTTTGAATGATTTTCTTGATGAAGAGGTATTTATTCAACAACCATTAGGCTATATGGAGAAATGGTGTGAAAATAAAGTTTTAAAGTCGAAGAAAACTCTCTATGGCCTAAAACAAGCTCCAAGAGCTTGGTATAATTGAATTGATGAATACTTCCATCATAATAATTTTTTCAAGTGTTCGCATGAGCATACTCTCTACACCAAATATAAGAAATGAGACGTGTTGATTGTTTGTTTGTATGTAGATGACTTAATTTTCACTAGCAACAATACAAGCTTATTTGAAGATTTCAAAGGACAAAAAATATATATATATAAAACAAAAAAATAAAAAATAAAAAATAAAAAAATTGAAGATCTGCCATCATATCAATGTTGAAGGAGGACCTGAGATTTGCTATGATCTGGCCAGATGAAGCTGAAAGCTTTTATCTCGTGCTTTAAGCTTAAAGAAGGATGGTGCAACCTAGTGGACCAAAAGTTTGACTAGGTTGACTAGGCTTTGACTGAGTATTGACTTTGTTGACCAAAGGTGTTTCCAAGATTTTTGGGTGTCCAAAATCCAATTGAAGTCGAATTAGAAAAATTCCATGTGCGTAGCTGGGTTCTTGAATTTAGAAGATGTTGATCAAGGGTTTGAAGCTTCGTATTTCTTACCAAGGGAGGAATTTGTTGAATATGACTCAAATCCCAAGCAGAGTCAAATACTGAACACAACTAGAGGTTTGATAAGATTTGAAATACTATGGAAGATAGGAATCCTAATCATAATAGGACTAGAATTAGTCTATTATAAATAGGACAATTTGGGTTGAGTTTAGTTATCACACATCACAAGGTGGGTTTACCATATTAGATTAGGCTAGAATTATGTGTTATACGCCTCTAAGTAGGTGTGTAAGAGTCATTGTTACAGTAATTCTTATTAGTAATAAAGAATAATGTTCTGTGGATGTAGGCTATGTCGAACCACGTTAAAATAATGTTGTGTTCTCCAACATATCTATGTACACGATTGTTTTAACATAGACTGTGTATCACTAATTTATCAATTTTTTGGAAAAGATTAATAATAAAGTATAGGTTTCACACATTGTGATATGAACCGGTGGTTGCTGGTAGAGGCTGCTTTGGCGCTTGGCATAGTAGAGAAAACAATAGAGGCTGGTAGAGCAATGGGTTCTTGGTGGCTGCAAAACAATGGGTTCTCTATGAGATTTTAGTTTTGCCCAAATTTCCCCATAACATCAAAATCTATCAAATAAGAGTAAACGACATCTTGGTCTTTATTTTTTTATTGAGCTATTTAATTCTATTTTATGGCTTTTAATTTTTTTTTATGTCTTTAAAACGTTAGCTCGTTGCAAAAAAGTTATATGTTGATTTAGGCAAAAAATCTGATTCAATTTGATATGTATATATATGTATGTATGCATGTATGTATAGAAAAAGAAAAACATTTTAAAAGTGAATCTATTTTTTTTCAAATCTCGCGCATAACTTGATTTCTGCACAATAAGATATATATATATATATATATATCTTTTTTTATATTTTTATAAGATTAGCTCATTACAAATAAGTTATAATAAACCAAGCCAATGATTGTTTAGAATGGGAATTCCTCACAAGTGCTCCTTGTGTTGCAGTGAAACCATAACAATTGAGTTAAAAAAATATTAGAGTTGGGGTCGTTGTGTGATTTTGTTGGTTTTTATAGTGTTATGCTTTTAGAATGCTTATTGTTGCTTATTATGCTTGTTAAAGTTGATTATGATTGAAATGTATATCAACAGTTGCTATTGCGTGAGAGAGTAACCTACTTTGTTATTATCTCACGTGTGCCTCTATCGCTCGATTGTTGCATTGTTTACTGTATTGCATTCATAGAGTCAGGCGCAGGTGTGATGAGTCTCTTTGGGTGGCCTCGGGTTGCCAGGGTTAGTTGTTATAGCTCCATGTCCTATTCTCTTTCTTGCTTGGGTTGCCTCCCAGAGAGATTTGGGTCGTAGTATTGATTGGATACTTCTGGGGTATTCCAAACTGAAGTTATAAAGTGGTTGGGCCGGCGCGTCGTCATCGAAATCGTGATTGAAGTTGCTCGTGGAAAGTGAATTGTATCCTTTAATTGAATGGTTACAGCCTTAATGCTTGTCTTGATTTATTGTTGGCTTAGCTTGTATTTCTATATGTTAATTGATGGATCTACTTGACTACTTGCATTGCATTCTTCTCTCACCTCCGTCCTTGAGACCAATTAACCCTCGTTGAGCAATAGTTTTTGCTCATCCCTTTCTATACTATATTTTATAGGAGTAGTTGAGGCTATTCCTATTGAGGTGATAGAGGAGGAGGAGGAACAAGTGGAGGTGTTTCCTTGATAGCACTTTCTTTGCTTAACTGGTGGTTGGTTGCCAGACTTTTGTGCGGGCCATGCTTGATGTGTATATTGCTTGGTTGTCGCTCTATTTTGAGGCTTGTAGCCTTGTATGTAGTTTCTATTTTGAGGCCTCTATGGTCTTATGTTGTAAAAGTTGAAAGGTTGTAAAGTTGTAAAGATGTACTCATGTGACTAGTAAAGAACTGCATGCTAATGGTTTAACTGCTTAGTGGCATGAGTACTTGTGTAGTATGCATGACATTTTGGGTTGCAAAGTTGGTTAATGAGAAGATGTATGTTTTTAAAAGATAGTTGACTTGTTCAAATGGTTATTGTGGTTTCCGCGTATATTCCATTGAATGTAGGGTTTTTGGATCGTCCACGGTACAGAGGAGACTCTGTCCGTGTGTCGGGTCCGGACTTGGCCTTTTGCAGGGTCGGGTCGGGGCGTGACATCTTAGGTGGTATCAGAGCATGATAGTATTGCATGAGGCGGGAGAAGTTTCTCGGCCTGTGGGGTAAAAGTCTAAAATGATAACGTGTTATTGTGTGATTGTTAAGTAAAAAGTGTTATAGTATGATTATGTGAACTTGGAGTCTTTATGTGTTTAAGTGAACTAGTTTGACATGTCAATCTCGTGTTATATGAATTGTATGATAGGATATTTGATTGTTATTGACTTGAGTGTTATCTAATCTTATGTGTTATATTTATGTCTACAAACTGCTTTTATATGTTGCCAGCTATTGTAAGTTGTTACTATGCCGCCACGTCATAGTACTCGAGGTCAAGAGGCAGAGGCAGAGACAGAGGCTGAGGCAACAGAACAAGGTAAGCAACCGATGCCTGAGCAGTTTATGGCTACTATGACCGCTGCAGTTGATCGGATTACTCAGGTACTGCATGAACAGAGGCAGGAAAGAAATAATAATCCCCAGGGAAATCAAGCTAATCCTGGTATACAGGGGTATAGGGCTGAGAATAACCAGCTGAAGAAATTCCTTAGGCACGAGCCGGATAAGTTCTTCAGAGAGCCGGATGACGAGGCAGCCGAGAAATGGCTCAACCGTGTTGAGAAGATTTACGCTGCTTTGAGGTACACTGACGAGACAAAGATAGCATATGCAGTATTCCTGTTTGAGGGCAACGCGGAATAGTGTTGGAATACTGTTAGGTTGAGGTGGGACTGTGAGGATGTTCAGGATTTGTGGGATGATTTCGCGAGTGAGTTTTGGGACAAGTATATTCCCGAGATGGCTAGGGAAAGGTGGGAAGATGAATTTGTGAGCCTGAGGCAGGGGAACATGACTGTCGCACAGTATGAGGCTAGATTTGTCAGCTTGTCGAGGTATATTCCTGAGTTGGTGCAGCCGGCTAGGAGGATGATTAGCAGGTTTGTTCGTGGGCTGAGAATGGATATACAGCTGCATTTGATTGGGCAAACTTATGCTACTTATCCTGAGGCATTCCAAGCAGCCTCGAAGTTTGAGAAACGGAAGTCAGAGATGATAGCTGAGAGTAGCCAACCGAGTAAGAAATAGTACTTAGGCCAGAGCAGCTAGAGTCAGCAGATGGAGTATCATACTTTTGTTCAGATTCCTCAGCAGCGTCCGTATCAGCCTCAGTATCAAATTCAGGGGAGACCAGCTATGACTAGACCCCAGCAGGGAGGTACAGTTCCTACCACTGCCAGAGCCCCCGCACCTATGGGATACAATGCTGTAAGACAAAATCTGCAGTGTAACTTTTGTAATCGATTAGGGCATATTGAAGCTAATTGCTGGAGGAAGAGTGGTAAGTGCACTGGTTGTAGGAGCGATCAGCATAGGGTGAAGGATTGCCCTAAGTTTAAGAATGCTCAGGGTCATACTGGAGGCCAGGGTATGCAGAATAGGACTGCAGGTGCAGGTCCAGCACAGAGGGTTCAGGCTAGGGCCTTTGTTCTTGATGCGGAGGAGTTAATACCACATCAATAATGGAAGGTACATTTCTTCTCAATACTCAGCCAGTTAAAGTTTTGATTGATCTCGGAGCTACGCATTCGTTTATAACTCCTACATGTGCACGATCTGTGAATATTAGCATTGATATACTGCCACATAAAGTTGGAGTTAGTACGCCTTTGGGCGCGAAATTTGTTACTGAGTCTATTTGTAAATCTTGTGATATATGCATTGAGGACCATAATTTTCCTGCTGATTTAATCATACTTCCCTTTCGTGACTTTGAAATCATATTGGGAATGGACTGGTTAGGGAAATACTATGCACAGTTGGACTGTAGAACAAAAAATGTTTATCTTTAGATTCCTAACCTACCAGTGCTTGAGATTGTTGGGAACCGTAGGGCTGCCAGAACACCTCTTTTATCATCAATTAAGGCTTCCAAGTTGTTGAATAAAGGTTTTGAAGCTTACCTAGCTTATCTAATCAATCAAGCGACTGGTAAGGTGGATTTGAATGAGGTTCCAATTGTTAAAGACTTCCCCGGTGTATTTCCCAAGGAATTACTAGGTTTACCACTGGATATTGAGCTTGTGATTGATCTTATGCTAGACACTGTGCCAATTTCTAGAAGTCCTTATAGAATGGCACCGGCCGAACTTCAGGAATTGAAAATTTAGCTTCAGACCTTGCTTGAGAAAGGGTTTATACAACCTAGTTCTTCGTCGTGGGGTGCGCCTATGTTGTTTGTGAAGAAGAAAGATGGCACGCTACGATTATGCATTCATTACAGGGGACTTAATCAAGTTCCGATTAAGAATAAATACCCATTGCCGTTGATTGAAGAATTGTTTGACCAACTACAGGGTGCGAGAGTGTACTCGAAATTTGACTTGAGGCAAGGTTACTATCAACTCAGGATTCGGAGTGATGATATACCTAAAACAGCATTCAGGACTAGATATGGTCACTACGAATTTGTTGTGTTACCATTTGGGTTGACGAATGCACCAGCAGCGTTCATGGACTTAATGCATAGGGTCTTTCGACCTTATCTTGATCAATTTGTCGTAATCTTTATTGACAATATTCTGGTGTATTCTAAGGATGAGGCTGAACATGAACAGCATTTGAAGATTTTGCTACAAACTTTGCAAGAAAATAAGCTTTTTGCTAAATTCAGCAAGTGCGAATTCTGGTTGAATCAAATATCTTTTCTGGGTCATATCATTTCACATCAAGGAGTTTCAGTAGACCCAGCTAAGATTGAAGTTGTTTCATCTTAGAAACGACCTGAAATGGTGTCTGAGATCCGTAGCTTTCTGGGGTTAGCAGGTTACTATCGGAGGTTTGTCAAAGACTTTTCCAAAATTTCTGGGCCTTTAAACCAGTTGACTCAAAAGAAAATTGGCTATAACTGGGATGCTAGATGTGAATCTAGTTTCCAAGAACTGAAGAAGAGACTAACTACAGCTCCTATACTAGCTTTACCAGAAGGTACAGAAAACTTTGTTGTCTATAGTGATGCATCTAAAGAGGGATTGGGCTGTGTTTTAATGCAGAATGGTAAGGTGATTGCCTATGCTTCTAGAAAGTTGAAACCATATGAAGTGAATTACCCTACACATGATCTTGAGTTAACTGCAGTTGTGTTTTCTTTAAAGAAGTGGCGTCATTACTTGTGGGGTAGCAGATTTAAAATTTTTACTGACCACAAGAGTCTTAAATATTTATTTTCACAAAAGGATTTGAATATGAGGCAGCGGAGATGGTTAGAGCTATTAAGTGGCTATAATTGCTCTATAAACTACGTGCCAGGTAAGGCCAATGTTGTTGCAGATGCCTTAAGCCGAAAGGCTACTGTTGCAAGTCTAATTATCAAGGATTGCGAGACTTTGGAGGAAATTTGTTCATGGAAGCCAGAAGCTACTGAAACTGGGATTCGGTTTACTAGTTTGCAAATTCAATCAGGATTATTAATACAAATCAGAGAGGCTCAGAAGACTGATCCTCAAATCTTGAAAATCCAAGAAAAAACAAAAGGGGGAGAGTCGGAGTTTAAATTACATGCAGATGGTATCTTCAGATTCAGGGACAGGTGTGTATTCCTGGTGATCCGACTTTGAAGAATGAGATTCTGTCTGAGGCACATAATTCAAGATATACAATTCACCCGGGCAGTACTAAAATGTACAGGGATCTAAAACAACACTTCTAGTGGAACAATATAAAGATGGAGATTGCTGGATATGTATCCAGGTGTTTGACTTGCCAGAGGGTTAAAGCTGAGCATCAGAGGCCAGTCGGGCTTCTGCAACCATTGTCGATTCTGCAATGGAAATGGGTCCATATAACAATGGACATTGTGACTGATTTTTTGAGATCTCTGAGAGGATGTGATTCTATTTGGGTTATTGTGGACCGATTGACTAAGGTTTCACATTTTATTCCCGTGAACAAACAGGATAGCCTTGATAAACTAGCCGAGCTCTATGTTGCTAATATTGTGAGACTTCATGGTATGCCAGTGAGTATAGTGTTAGATAGAGATCCTAGATTTAGATCTCGTTTTTGGCAAAAGTTGCAAGAGGCCATAGGAACTAAATTAAACTTCAGAACTGCATACCATCCACAAACTGATGGCCAGTTTGAGAGAACTATCAGGATCTTGGAAGACATGCTTTGGGCATGTGTGTTGGACTTTGGGAAGAATTGGAATAAGTTCTTGTCTTTAGCGGAGTTCGCCTATAATAACAGTTACCAATCTACTATAGGTATGGCTCCCTACGAGGCATTGTATGGTCAAAAATGCAGATCCCCATTGTATTGGGAAGAGGTTGGAGAGATGAGAATAGTTAATCTGACTGTGTTCCCTGAGATGATTAAAATGATGGAAAATGTTCACCTTATTCTTCAGCGTATGCTTACAGCTCAGAGTCGTTAGAAGAGTTACGCTGACAAGCACCGTCGGGACCTTGAGTTTGCTTTGGGAGATCAGGTGTTCCTTAAGATTTTTCCTTGAAAGGGGTTAATTCGGCACGGAAAGAGTGGGAAACTTAGTCCCAAGTATGTGGGTCTGTTTGAGATCACCAAAAAGGTGGGTCCTTTAGCTTACCGGTTAGCTTTACCTCCGAGCTTGTCGAGACTGCACGACGTCTTCCATGTGTCAATGTTAAGGAAATATCATCCAGATCCTTCACATGTACTTGAACCAGAGCCTTTGCAGATTGAGGAAAAGTTAACTTATAAGGAAAAACCGATTTGAATTATGGATCGAAAAGTTCAGGAGCTTCGCAGGAAGAGTATTCCAATGGCAAAGATTTTGTGGAATCATCACGGGTTTGAAGAAGCAACTTGGGAGAGAGAGGACAAGGTTCAAAGTCAGTATCTGGAGTTGTTTGTCGATCAGGTAAGAATTGCGTGGACGCAATTGTTTTAAGGGGGAGAGGGTGTAATACCCGAGCCCGGAACATGAAAATTTTATGTTTCTTTTTCTGAAAATTATATTTTTATTAAATTCCTTGATATTTAATTGTTATTCGTTCTTTGTCACAAAGTGCATTGCATAACGAGAGTGTTAGTTAGGAAATGATTTTTAGTCCTCAGCAAATAGTGAAAACTAGTATTTAGTGTTTTAATTTTAGTATTTTAGTTGGTTGTTGAGTGAAACTATAGTTTATTGCCTTGTTTTAAGTTTAAATGCCTAAATAAGCTTAGTTTGACTAACTTAGTTAACATAGACCAAAGCTTTGACCATTGACTATTGTTGTCATCTTTTTAAAGAATAAAATAGCAAAAATAAAACACAACAAAAGCTGAAAAAAAGAAAGGAAAACCGAGAGTTCAAGGAAAAAAAAGAAAAAAGAGAATTTTCATTCAAATCTTTAAATCTTCGTGCGGGGTTGCACGGGATTGTTTCCGAGGCTTCTAACATCATCTTCCTAGCGTCTAGTAGCGTCTAAGGTGAGGGATGCATCGTTATTTGCGCATTAAAAAATATGATGTCAAGACTTTAATTTTTAGAAATTGCGTATAGAATGTAGTTTAATTCGTTTTGTTGCTTGAAATATGTTCTATGATGTTAGTAGACCTTACTTTTATAAGTTTTTAGCAATTTTTGCGGTTAAAATCAGTTATTGCATTTTAAATGTTGAGTGAATAGTGAAAAACGTGAATAGTAAACCCCCTCCGAAATTTTGCTCTGAGTTGCGTTCTATTGATGCAGAAAGGTGCTAGATATACTTAAATGCTAAAATGCGTGGTTTATTTTGTTTGTGTAATGGAAAAACGGAGAAAAATGTCGAGGTTTATGTTGGGGTCGTTCCGGTCGAGTTTGGCATTTTCTCGTTTTGCTTGAAGGCATTGTTGTAGTATGCCATGGAAGCACTTTTTGTGCAGTTATGACATTGGTTTGGTGATCAATTGAGGTAGCTGTAGTTCAAACGAGCAAAGGGAAAAATCGAGGCTTTGCGAGAATTCTAGGGTAAAGTAGGGTTTTGTGGCTTCTGGGTGTGCCTTATGGTGTCCTAGGATGAGTGGTAAAATCGGTTTCCAAAACTCGTGGCTCGTTTGGAAGTAGTAGCATTTTGAAAGTTGGGATCGTTGTGTGATTTTGTTGGTTTTTATAGTGTTATGCTTTTAGAATGCTTATTGTTGCTTATTATGCTTGTTAAAGTTGATTATGATTGAAATGTATATCAACCGTTGCTATTGCGTGCGAGAGTAACCTACTTTGTTATTCTCCCACGTGTGGCTCTATCGCTTGATTATTGCATTGTTTACTGTATTGCATTCATAGAGTCAGGCGCGGGTGTGATGAGTCTCTCTGGGTAGCCTCGGGTTGCCAGGGTTGGTTGCTCTAGCTTCGTGTCCTATTCCCTTTCTTGCTTTGGTTGCCTCCCAGAGAGATTTGGGTCGTAGTATTGATTGGATACTTCCGGGGTATTCCAAACTGAAGTTATAAGGTGGTTGGGCCGGCACGTCGTCATTGAAATCGTGATTGAAGTTGCTCGTGGAAAGTGAATTGTATCCTTTAATTGAATGGTTATAGCCTTAATGCTTGTCTTGATTTATTGTTGGCTTAGCTTGTATTTCTATATGTTAATTGATGGATCTACTTGACTACTTGCATTGCATTCTTCTCTCACCTCCATCTTTGAGACCAATTAACCCTCGCTGAGCAATAGTTTTTTCTTATCCCTTTCTATACTATATTTTACAAGAGTAGTTGAGGTTGTTCTTATTGAGGTGATAGAGGAGGAGGAGGAACAAGTGGAGGTGTTTCCTTGATAGCACTTTTTTTGCTTAACTGGTGGTTGGTTGCCAGACTTTTGTGCGGGCCATGCTTGATGTATATATTGTTTGGTTGTCGCTCTATTTTGAGGCTTGTAGCCTTGTATGTAGTTTCTATTTTGAGGCCTCTATGGTCTTATGTTGTAAAAGTTGAAAGGTTGTAAAGTTGTAAAGATGTACTCACGTGACTAGTAAAGAACTGCATGCTAATGGTTTAACTGCTTAGTGGCATGAGTACTTGTGTAGTATGCATGACATTTTGGGTTGCAAAGTTGGTTAATGAGAAGATGTATGTTTTTTAAAAGATAGTTGACTTGTTCAAATGGTTATTGTGGTTTCCGCGTATATTCCATTGAATATGGGGTATTCGAATCATCCACGGCACAGAGGAGACTCTGTCCGTGTGTCGGGTCCGGACTTGGCCTTTTGCAGGGTCGGGTCAGGGCGTGACACTTCCATCATAATAATTTTTTCAAGTGTTCGCATGAGCATACTCTCTACACCAAATATGATAAATGAGACGTGCTGATTGTTTGTTTGTATGTAGATGACTTAATTTTCACTAGCAACAATACATGCTTATTTGAAGATTTCAAAGGATAATATATATATATATAAAACAAAAAAATAAAAAATAAAAAATAAAAAATAAAAAAAATTGAAGATCTGCCATAATATCAATGTTGAAGGAGGACCTGAGATTTGCTATGATCTGGCCAGATGGAGCTAAAAGCTTTTATCTCGTGCTTTAAGCTTAAAGGTGGATGGTGCAACCTAGTGGACCAAAAGTTTGACTGGGTTGACTAGGCTTTGACTGAGTATTGACTTTGTTGACCAAAGGTGTTTCCAAGATTTTTGGGTGTCCAAAATCCAATTGAAGTCGAATTAGAAAAATTCCATGTGGGTAGCTGGGTTCTTGAATTTAGAAGATGTTGATCAAGGGTTTGAAGCTTGGTATTTCTTACCAAGGGAGGAATTTGTTGAATATGGCTCAAATCCCAAGCAGAGTCAAATACTGAACACAACTAGAGGTTTGATAAGATTTGAAATACTATGGAAGATAGGAATCCTAATCATAATAGGACTAGAATTAGTCTATTATAAATAGGACAATCTGGGTTGAGTTTAGTTGTCACACATCACAAGGTGGGTTTACCATATTAGATTAGGCTAGAATTATGTGTTATACGCCTCTAGATAGGCGTATAAGAGTCATTGTTATAGTAATTCTTATTAGTAATAAAGAATAATGTTCTTTGTATGTAGGCTATGTCGAATCATGTTAAAATAATGTTGTGTTCTCCAACGTATCTATATACACGATCCTTCTAACATAGACTGCGTATCACTAATTTATCAATTTTTTGGAAAAGATTAATAATAAAGTATAGGCTTCACACATTGTGATATGAACCGGTGGTTGCTGGCAGAGGCTGTTTCGACGCTTGGCATAGTAGAGAAAACAATGGAGGCTGGTAGAGCAATGGGTTCTTGGTGGCTGCAAAACAATGGGTTCTCCATGAGATTTTAGTTTTGCCCAAATTTCCCCATAACATCAAAATCTATCGAATAAGATTAAACGACATTTTGGTCTTTATTTTTTTATTGAGCTATTTAATTCTATTTTATGGCTTTTAATTTTTTTTTTTATGTCTTTAAAACGTTAGCTCATTGCAAAAAAGTTATATGTTGATTTAGGCAAAAATATTTGATTCAATTTGATATGTATATATATGTATGTATGTATGTATGTATGTATGTATGTATGTATATAAAAAGAAAAACATTTTAAAAGCGAATCTATTTTTTTCCAAATCTCGCGCATAACTTGATTTCTGCACAATAAGAGATATATATATATATATATATATATATTTATATATATATTTATAAGATTAGCTCATTACAAATAAGTTATAATAAACCAAGCCAATGATTGTTTAGAATGGGAATTCCTCACAAGTGCTCCTTGTGTTGCAGCGGAACCATAACAACTGAGTTAAAAAAATATCGAATTTAATTTTAGATGTATATATATATATATATATATATATATATATATATATATATGTATAAAAAATGATATATTTTAAAATAAATATTAGTTCTATTTAGTCTCGTGCATAACACAAATATTCTAGAATAAGCTATTTTTATCTTTTTTTATTTTTTTAAATTAAAATTTTTATGTGTTTCTATTTCAATTAGACCTTTCTATTGAATGCTTTTTATCAAATTATTTTGTCTATTATGTTTTTCTTTTTCTTTTGCCTTTGTTCTGAAATATAAGAAGATGAAAATGCCTTTCAGCATAAGGCTTTGTTTGGCAAAGTTTGATGTCAAGGGGGAATATGGGTAAAACTAAAACCGCATGGAGGAATTTGGGATTTAGGCTAAAACTCATAGGGGAAAATGACATTCTCTCTAATAAAAAACACATCAATGAAATGGCAGGCATTTTCAATTAAAATGTCTTGGAATTATGATATTTCATTCCAAAACGCAATTGTTGTGAGTAACAGTAGTCTTGTAATTTACGATTTCTTAATGTTAAAAAATTTATTCTTTAACTCTCCTCCTCACATGTGACTTGGTTGTACAATGTGAGTAGCAGTAGGCTTGGAATTTAAAAAATTATATGTATATATTTTTAAAATATTATTAAATATTAAGAAGACTTACAAAAAAAAATGAATCAAAATTAAGAAAATAAAAGACGAGAAAATCCAAAATAAACAACATAGTGCAATAATTGTTCACAAATAAATAACCAATCTTAATAACACTAAAAATAATAAACTAAATTTCTTCAAACAAAATGAAATAAGCTGAAAGAAGGAACACAAAGTGCTTGTCAAAATTGTAAATTATCTTTGTAGTTTGAAATTTGATGTTCTAAATTCAAAGTACATAAAATATTATAAATATCTCAATCAACATCTTTCTTAGCACACGAAACTTTTTATTAATATATAAATATTTTATTATTTATTTTTTACTGAACTAATAATTGATTTTTGAGTTTTGGGAATTTTCTCATTACTATTACAAAACCCTATGGGACTATATATCGGTAACCACTTATAAAAACTCAACCCTAAGGGATACCCCATCGGTTTTGTAAACAAGTTTATAATTGGGTTGGTTACCCAATGAATTCAAGTTTATCCCTACCCATTACCAATATCCTTGGAAAACATCATTTCTTCATTTAGTCTTGCAAAAGATGCTTTGTCTTAATAGGAGTCCGGCTACTAGTTGGAATAACAATCTTGGTCTCTACAACAATATGGGAAACTTTTATCATTACTTATAGTGATGATTTTCCTAACGAGTCTATATCACGCCCTGAGCCCAGCATCCCAGACCCGCAGGCGCAACTGGTGTTGTTAGGCATAATAAATAACTACTTGAGCCCTCTTTTCTACTGGCCCAAAATACACAACCTAAGTTATTCCTAATACCCGCAATACCCACTTATAAACTACACAATCATATTCCACCAATGTGAGATATTACACACATCCCCCGTTAAAGACCTGACGTCCTCGTTAGGGGTACACATACCCAGGACCAACCAGGTGGTATAGGATTCTAGAGATGGTTCCTACAGGTTCAAGAGGTGGCTCCTACTAGCCTTTTAGGTGTAGCACTTTGCCCCGCATAATACTTAGCTCCCGTACCGGCTAGTGACCTACTCTGAATTCTATTATGTCACGCCCCAAGCCTAGACCCCCAGGCACACAAGCGAGACTAGTGTTGTAGGCATAAGAAAATAATTACTTGGTCCTCTTTTCTACTGTCCCAAAATGGTTAACCCAAGTTATTTCTTATATCCACAATACCCACTTATAAACCGCACAATCACACTATATTCTACCGATGTAGGATATTACAGTCTGTCAACTAGTTCAGCTCGAAAAGTGAGTTGTTAAGGCAAAAATTCGTTGGGTTGACCTCCAATCTCCATTTGAGGCTGAGCTGGTTAGGCTAACCTGTTTCCTGCAAAATAGAGGATCCAAGGAGGGTTCCCTAGGTTTCCACTCTGATGCCCAAGTCAGTTAAGGGATCTAGATTGCTTCGAAAGCTATAGAAAATATGGAGGGGTCTAGAGAAGATTGCATACCTTTCACCATGGTATTTCCCTGTATTTATACTTAATACTGACCAAGTTTATCGATAAGGATGGATCCCTAAGATTATGCGCCAAGAGTCCATCCCAATCCAGGCTATCATTGCTCGTGCTTATCATTATATAAAGGCTTTCCTGTACCTACACGTTGTTTCACCAGGCCCTAGTACTTTTCCCGTGGGTCCCGAACCATAGTGGTAGTTGGGCTTGCGTTTGTTTTGCGCATCGAACCTCATTCCTCCGAGGCTCGAGATCCGCCCTTATTTTTTGCCCCCCTAATCTTCTGAGCTCTGCAAGAGGTAAGGGGATTGTCATGTGGGTAGAGCTCATTGGTTTCCTCGCCAATTCAACCGTTATTCCGACCCGTGCATATAATTATTTAATTGATGTGCATATACTTATATGTCTACTTTAATTATTTACGTATATTTGTTTGCATAAAATATCATATTTTGGGTTACATCCATCTATTTCGCTTATCGTGCAGTTATATCACACTATGTGCATACATCTACTTTAACATCAAATTTCATCTATTAACATATATTGCAACAATATAAATGCATTCTTATGTAAGTAGGCACGTTTAATTGGTTAATGTGCATAATTCTCATTTTACATGCAATTTTGGGACTTTACGAACACTTTGGAAAATCGTAGGAACCATAGAAAATAATTAACGTAGACAATTAGGAATAGGAGCAACTGAATTAGTTAGAATTAAACTAGAATGACAAACTAGTTAATAGCATTTAGTTGAAGGGCATGTTGGTCAATTGGGTTTTTCTTTCTTTTATTATTTCCTCCTATTAATATACTACAACACACGCAAACACACAAAAACACACACAAAAATCAGACACACACACACACACACTAAACACATTTAAAAACACACAAGAAAGAAAAAGAAGAAAAAGAAGAAGAAGAAGGAGAAAAGAAGGAAGAAAAAGTGATTTTGAGCTTGTTTGTGTACAAATTCTTCAACTTAAGGTGAGGGTTCATCCATGCTTACATTATTGGCTGATTCCTTGTTGTATATACATGTATGCCATGTGTAGATAAGTGAACATGAAGCTTGTAATGCATGTTTAATGAGGTATTTAGTTTACGAAATGTTGTGGTAGCTTTCTAATGCATGAATTGCTAGCCTTGGTGTTTGGCTTTGGTTGTAGTTGAAGTTAGCTTCTTTGATTAATTGTTGAAGACCAAGTGTTTTTGTATATGTCAAAGAGAGTAGTTTACATCATATGCATAGTAAGTAATGGTGGTAGTATGCCAATGAAGCAAGAAATAGCTAAAACATGAGTAGTGCAAGATTCTGAATTTTCTGGCAGGTTGCACCACTAGATTACAGAGGCAGTTTGACCTAGCAAACTTTGTCGAAAGTGGTTGAATTTTTTTTTATAATGTAGCTAAGAACATGAGGAACAATTTCTCTTTTGGGGGAAAGATCGAATTCTATCATTAAGGCATTGTTTTGGAGTCAAAACAGTAGGGTGACTGATTCTCGCGTAATTCAGGGCTAGCTGCACAATGATTTTCTAAATGGCATAACTTGATGAGTTTAACTCTGATTTAGGAACCGTTTGAGGCTAAACCTATCTACACTTGATGTACTACATGTCTGTGCAATTTTTAGAAATTTTAGAGGACATTAAGGCTGCTAACTGAACAAGTAAATTTAAGCAAATGTAGTTAAAAATTTCAGTTTATATAGCTAAGTGATTAATGTTGCACTAAAGGTTAATTTGAGTTGAATAATGGTGGATTATAGGGAGTTGAAGGCTTGAGAGTAACAATTACATGTTTGGAGATAGTGTTTAAATGAAATGAGGGTTAAATAAACATTATTTGCGTTGAATGCTAAATGTTTAATACGTGATTAACGTGAACTATGTGCATTGAATGTTTAAATAAGTTGAGCTTTGAGTGAAAATTAAATGTGATGAATTATGTGTAGTGACTTGCTATTTAGATAATCAAGAGTAATTAAAGTCATGCACATGCTAGTGTTAGTTGTCAAAGAGTGTTTGAAAGTTATGGGAAGTAAAATATGTTTTCAATTATGTTCATGAGCTTAGCTTAATGTATGTGTTAAAGTTAGTTGAATTGCTTGAGTACTTGGTTATTGTTGGCTCAAATGCAAGCAATAACAAGAAGATGATAAGCAAGTAAAATTCGGATTTGGATACTGCATTGCCCCTGACTTCCGAAGTATTTTTGGTATAGCAAACGTGCTTAGAATTGAACGAAATTTATATGGTAGCTAGATTAGATAGTTTAGAACAAATGTTGATTTCTAGAGCTAAGGCAAATTCTAACGTTTTGACCCCGTGATTTAGCTATTTCCGAAATGGGTCTGAAAATCGCTGGTGCAGGGGCGGGTCGCGCAATTGCACGGAAAGGGTCATAACTTGTGGAATTTAGAGAGGAATTGAGTTCTGATTGTGGCTAAAGTAATCTACACTCAAAGAGATACATTTATACTTAAAAATAGTCAGTTTTGAGGTCTATAGCATAGATAACTGAATTGATTAATTTAAGCCTCTGTTGGAGAAAATAGAAAATGTTTTAGTGATATTTAGGGTTTTGTGCAAAGTTGATTCTAGGATTGATTTGATGCTATCTATAGGTAATATAGGCTCTAATGAGCATAGATTAGTGATTAGACGTGATTGGCTTGATTGAAACTTTAGAAAATTTGCATAATTGGTTTAGAATTCAATGGGGCTTTATCCGAAAAGTGAATCCGGATGGAATATAATGATGTAGATAGTCTTTATTAGGTGTGGCAGTGCTTAATGTGCCTTTATGGCGGCAAATTGGGGTTTGGTTAGAGTACTTGTAGGTAAAACACATAAAAAAAGGGGATTTTGGGACTTTTATGTTGGATATAGTATAAAGTGAGGTCTTGTGGTTCTAATTGGTGTCATAAGGTGTCATTAGAAGTGTGGAATAACTTACTTGTGGATCTAGTACCTTGTGTTTCATTTGAGTATCAATTATTTTAGTAGACAAAGGAGTCTTTCAAGCGAAGTGTTAGCGATGGCTTGTTCGAATAAGTATATGATCTTAGATGTATTAGGAAGCCTCTAAGATGTATTTTTGGCGTGGTTTAGATAATCAAATTAGATAGTTGTAGTTCAAATCACTTAAAGGGCTTTTCGGTGTTTTTGTGTTAACATGACTTAAAATGTGGTTTCACATCATTTATGTGTATCATAATATGGCTATAGGTGATTAGTAAAGTTAAATTTGAGGATTGTTATCTTGTGTGAAGTTTAGAGCTTGTTTTGTAAGCATTTAGAAGGAGACTTGTTGGATTTCTTGTGAATTACTTGAATTAGTAGTTATTATATTGTTATATTCACTCTAATTGATCATGATTGAGTTATATGTTGTACAAGTGTGAAGTTTATGACCTAAATACTAAGCATGTGGAAAGGTTTTAATTGGATTTTATGCGAATTAGTTGAGCTTGGTGCTTAGTTGGTTATTTGGATTGAGGTAGTTATTATAATTGACTTTTAAATCATTTAAATAAGAGTTTAAATGGTAATGGTATGTAATATGTAGCTGTTTAGAGAAGTTTCATGAAATAGGTTGTATAGCTACTTCGTTAAAATATGTTTGTATCTTGTTTATAATACAGTGTTGCTTATAACTATATGAGTTATGTTGTGGGAAATGACTACTTGGAATATATGTTAAGTTAAAGTATATAAAAGTGGTATTTTGTTAAAAATAGAATTCTAATAGATATTGTATATATGTTAAATAAGCGAAGTTATAAGTTAGCTAACCTAGCTGAATAATTAATGAATGTTGTAGTTAAAGAGTAATTGAAGTAATGTTTGCTCATAGGTTCAAGGTGACTGGAAATGTTGTGATTCAAACTTATATCTTGGAGCTCGGTAGAGGTGAGGGACCTGCATCCTTACGTGCATCATAGTTTATTTTCTTTCTAAAAGAGTATATTGTTTAGTATAATTGCGTAATTGATATATGCTTATTGTTGCTAAATTGTAACTTGGTGCGAGAACAACTTATTTTTTGTCCTTAAATGTGTTTCCTGATTATATTGTCATTGTTATCATTCTTGCATTGCATCGTGGTTGCGCAACCTCATTGTCGCGGCGGATGCGATGGCCTCGCTGGGCGGTATCGGGCTTGCCAGTGTTAGTTGCCTTAGCTCCGTCTGCTATTCCCTCACTCGACTGGTCCGGAGATTGCCAGGGGGTATTGTGTCGTAGGATCGGGTACATCTGGAGTACCCATTGGTGTAAGGAATGCCTGCATATCGAGATTGAGATCGTGGTTCGTGGATCGGGGATCGAAGATTTGGAGTGATAAGAGTTATCGATTGTATCCTTTTAAAATGTGGTATTAGAATTGTTATTCATTGTTTATTTATTGCATTAATTGTGTTAAGTTGCTGTATTGCACGAACCCTGGTATATTGTTCTCGTTTCCCCTCTCTCACTGAGTGTACCAGTTGTATACTCACCCTCGTTTCTAACACTTTTCAGGTTCAACACCTTCGCAAGGTGATATAGGGAAAGCTCGAGAGTTACCCTATTTGCTTGTGATGACTTCCATTATTAGTACCTGCGAATCCATGTGAATTTGTAAAGTGGTTTGAATTGTAATTTGATTGGAACTATAAAAACCCGGCTTGTAATTGTATTGGATCTTGTTTGTATTTGATTTGTAGGTGGTCTGTAATAGCTTAATGGACTATGTTATTGTTTATTGGTCGTGTATGCTTGATTGGGTGAATGGAGTTAGACCATAGTTTGGTAGTTATAAATATTGTTTACAGGTTTTGGATTGTCCTATAAACAAGAGAGGCTTCGTCCGTTTTCCCTCGTTTCTTGTGCCTTGGGAATGGAATTGGGAACTCCGGTCTCGTGAGGGATCGGGGAGTTACAATTGTAGTATCAGAGCTTAGATAGCTCTCAGCTGGGATAGGGTCCTCGGTCTGTTGGGTAGCAAACCTCGAGTGCGTGCAGGTGAAGTATGCTTTAAGCAGTGGTGTGCTTGCATGTGAGATGGTTATGTTGCTGATTGAAAATGTGATTCTTTGTGATTTGTTTATGTGAAATATTGAGGTTGTATGATGTGTATTGTGTTATGTGATTATATGCACACCTATGTGACCCCTTTGTGCAATAAGTGAAACTTATATGATATGTTTATTTATGTGATCAATTATGCATCTATGTGATCTCTTGAGTGTTTATTTACTTTAGTTACTTGTAATAATATTTATTGAATGTTTATCTTATGTGAAACCCACTGCATACATGCCTTACCCTTCGAAATGGTAAGTAAACTCTCCCCTATAAAGAGATGATCAGTAACGACTTATCCAAAGACGTGGACCAACAAAAAGAAGAAGTGTTGATCGATTGATTATTGACAGTCATAGAAAGGAATTCAGTCTCGGAAGGTTACAATTAGTAGTCAGCCTTGAAGTTTATTCTCAATATCTTCTTCGGTATTTTCCTATGGAAATTCCTATACGGTACTATCTGCAGTATTATTTTCGGGATCCTTATTGGTATTTCCATATGGAATTTTCTAGCAGTACTCTTATTGGAACTCTGGTTGGCATTCTTACTTGGTATTTATATATGTGTGAACTTCTTCGAGATTTCTATATAGGGATTCTCAAGTGGTGTATTGTTTGGCATTCTTCGTGGCGTCTTTTATGGTATTCACTTGGATTCCGTATTGGTATTTTCTCAGTACTTCTAACTGATATTCTTAATTGGACTTCAGAATGGCATTCATAAGTGGAGCCTTATTTGGCGTCCTTGTTCAAGAATTATTATCTGGAATTCTATCTGAAGGTTCTAATTGGTGTGGATCCTCGATACTCCTTCTTAGTATTTTCTATGGTATTCGCATTCACGCTTCTTCTTCAGAAGGTTCAGGATGCTTATATGGAGTTTTCTTGTGAAGAAGAAATTGCGAGGGTGCAATTTGTTTGAAGGAGGAGAGAGTGTGACACCCCGACCAGTGCATATAATTATTTAATTGATGTGCATATACTTATATGTTTACTTTTATTATTTACGTATATTTGTTTGCATAAAATATCATATTTTGGGTTACATCCATCTATTTCGTTTAACGTGCATTTATATCAAACTATGTGCATACATCTAGTTTAACAAGAAATGTCATTTATTAACATATATTGCATCAATATAAATGCATTCTTATGTAAGTAGGCACGTTTAATTGGTTAATGTGCATAATTCTCATTTTACATGCAATTTTGGGACTTCACGAACACTTTGGAAAATCGTAGGAACCGTAGAAAATAATTAACGTAGACAATTAGGAATTGGAGCAACTGAATTAGTTAGAATTAAACTAGAATGACAAACTAGTTAGTAGCAATTAGTTGAAGGGCATGTTGGTCAATTGGGTTTTTCTTTCTTTTATTATTTACACCTATTAATATACTACAACACACACAAATACACAAAAACACACACAAAAATCAGACACACACACACACACTAAACACGTTTAAAAACACACAAGAAAGAAGAAGAAGAAAAAGAAGAAGAAGAAGGAGAAAATAAGGAAGAAAAGGTGATTTTGAGCTTGTTTGTGTACAAATTCTTCAACTTAAGGTGAGGGTTCATCCATGCTTCCATCATTGGCTGATTCCTTGTTGTATATACATGTATTCCATGTGTAGATAAGTGAACATGAAGCTTGTAATGCAGGTTTAATGAGGTATTTAGTGTATGAAATGTTGTGGGAGCTTTCTAATGCATGAATTGCTATCCTTGGTGTTTGGCTTTGGTTGGAGTTGAAGATGGCTTCTTTGATTAATTGTTGAAGACCAAGTGTTTGTGTATATGTCAAAGAGAGTAGTTTACATCATATGCATAGTGAGTAATGGTGGTAGTATGCCAATGAAGCAAGAAATAGCTAAAACATGAGTACTGCAAGATTCTGAATTTTCTGGCAGGTTGCGCGACTAGATTGCAGAGGCAGTTTGACCTAGCAAACGTTGTCGAAAGTGGTTGCATTTTTTTTTTTACTGTAGCTCAGAACTTGAGAAACAATTTCTCTTTTGGGGGAAAGATCGAATTCTATCATTAAGGCATTGTTTTGGAGCCAAAACAGTAGGATGACTGATTCTTGAGTAATTCAGGGCTAGCTGCGCAATGATTTTCTAAAGGGCATAACTTGATGAGTTTAACTCCGAATTAGGAACCGTTTGAGGCTAAACCTATCTACACTTGATGAAATACATGTCTGTGCAATTTTTAGAAGTTATAGAGGACATTAAGGCTGCTAACTGAACAAGTAAATTTAAGCAAATGGAGTTAAAAATTTTAGTTTATATAGCTAAGTGATTAATGTTGCACTAAAGGTTAATTTGAGTTGAATAATGGTGGATTATAGGGAGTTGAAGGCTTGAGAGTAACAATTACATGTTTGGAGCTAGTGTTTAAGTGAAATGAGGGTTAAATAAACATTGCGTTGAATGCTAAATGTTTAATACGTGATTAACGTGAACTATGTGCATTGAATGTTTAAATAAGTTGAGCTTTGAGTGAAAATTAAATGTGATGAATTATGTGTAGCGACTTGCTATTTAGATAATCAAGAGTAATTAAAGTCATGCACATGCTAGTGTTAGTTGTCAAAGAGTGTTTGCAAGTTATGGGAAGTAAAATATGTTTTCAATCATGTTCATGAGCTTAGCTTAATGTATGTGTTAAAGTTAGTTGAATTGCTTGAGTACTTGGTTATTGTTGGCTCAAATGCAAGAAATAACAAGAAGATGATAAGCAAGTAAAATTCGGATTTGGATACTGCACTGCCCCTGACTTCCGAAGTATTTTTGGTATAGCAAACGTGCTTAGAATTAAACGAAATTTATATGGTAGCTAGATTAGATAGTTTAGAACAAATGTTGATTTCTAGAGCTAAGACAAATTCTAACGTTTTGACCCCGTGATTTAGCTATTTCCGAAATGTGTCTGAAAATCGCTGGTGCAGGGGCAGTTCGCGCAGTTGCACGGAAAGGGTCATAACTTGTGGAATTTAGATCGGAATTGAGTTTTGATTGTGGCTAAAGTAATCTACACTCAAAGAGATACATTTATACTTAAAAATAGTCAGTTTTGAGGTCTATAGCATAGATAACTGAATTGATTAATTTAAGCCTCTGTTGGAGAAAATGGAAAATGTTTTAGTGATATTTAGGGTTTTGTGCAAAGTTGATTCTAGGATTGATTTGATGCTATCTATAGGTAATATAGGCTCTAATGAGTATATATTAGTGATTAGACGTGATTGGGTTGATTGAAACTTTAGAAAATTTGCATAATTGGTTTAGAATTCAATGGGGCTTTATCCAAAAATTGAATCCGGATGAAATATAATGATGTAGATAGTCTTTATTAGGTGTGGCAGTGCTTAATGTGCCTTTATGGCTCCAAATTGGGGTTTGGTTAGGGTACTTGTAGTTAAAACGCATAAAAAAGGGGATTTTGAGACTTTTATGTTGGATATAGTATAAAGTGAGGTCTTGTGGTTCTAATTGGTGTCATAAGGTGTCATTAGAAGTGTGGAATAACTTACTTGTGGATCTAGTACCTTGTGTTTCATTTGAGTGTCAATTATTTTAGTAGACAAAGGGGTCTTTCAAGCGAAGTGTTAGCGATGGCTTGTTCGAATAAGTATATGATCTTAGATATGTTAGGAAGCCTCTAAGATGCACTTTTGGCATGGTTTAGATAATCGAATTAGATAGTTGTAGTTCAAATCACTTAAAGGGCTTTTCGGTGTTTTTGTGTTAACATGACTTAAAATGTGGTTTCACAGCATTTATGTGTATCATAATATGGCTATAGATGATTAGTAAAGTTAAATTTGAGGATTGTTATCTTGTGTGAAGTTTAGAGCTTATTTTGTAAGCATTTAGAAGGAGACTTGTTGGATTTCTTGTGAATTACTTGAATTAGTAGTTATTATATTGTTGTATTCACTGTAATTGATCATGATTGAGTTGTATGTTGTATAAGTGTGAAGTTTATGACCTAAATACTAAGCATGTGGAAAGGTTTTAATTGGATTTTATGTGAATTAGTTGAGCTTGGTGTTTAGTTGGTTATTTGAATGGATGTAGTTATTATAATTGACTTTT
This sequence comes from Ehretia macrophylla, assembly GCA_037974665.1. NCBI lineage: Eukaryota > Viridiplantae > Streptophyta > Magnoliopsida > Boraginales > Ehretiaceae > Ehretia > Ehretia macrophylla. The sequence goes on along the minus strand of CM075772.1, from coordinate 74,313,314 downwards.
AAATGATTTAAATAAGAGTTTAAATGGTAATGGTATGTAATATGTAGCTGTTTAGAGAAGTTTCATGAAATAAGTTATATAGCTACTTCATTAAAATATGTTTGTATCTTGTTTATAATACCGTGTTGCTTATAATTATATGAGTTATGTTGTGGGAAATGACTACTTGGAATATATGTTAAGTTAAAGTATATAAAAGTTGTATTTTGTTAAAAATAGAATTCTAATAGATATTGTATATATGCTAAATAAGCGACGTTATAAGTTAGCTAACCTAGCTGAATTATTAATGAATGTTGTAGTTAAAGAGTAATTGAAGTAATGTTTGCTCATAGGTTCAAGGTGACTAGAAATGATGTGATTCAAACTTACATCTTGAAGCTCGGTAGAGGTGAGGGGCCTGCATGGTTATGTGCATCAGACTTTATTTTCTTTCTAAAAAAGTATATTGGTTTGTTAAATTGTCCAATTGATATATGCTTATTGTTACTAAATTGTAACTTGGTGTGAGAACAACTTACTTTTTGTCCTTAAATGTGTTTCCTGATTATATTGTCATTGTTATCATTCTTGCATTGCATCGTGGTTGCGCAACCTCATTATCGCGGTGGATGCGATGGCCTCGCTGGGCGGCATCGGGCTTGCCAGTGTTGGTTGCCTTTGCTCCGTCTTCCATTCCTTCACTCGCCTGGTCCGGAGATTGCTAGGGGGTGTTGGGTCGTAGGATCGGGTACATCCGAAGTACCCATTGGTGTAAGGGATGCCGACATATCGAGATTGAGATCGTGGTTCGTGGATCGGGGATCGAAGATTTGGAGTGATAAGGGTTATCGATTGTATCCTTTTAAAATGTGGTATTAGAATTGTTATTCATTGTTTATTTATTGTATTAATTGTGTTAAGTTGCTGCATTGCACGAACTCTGGTATACTATTCCCGTTTCCCCTCCCTCACTGAGTGTACCAGTTGTATACTCACCCTCGTTTCTAACACTTTTCAGGTTCAACACCTTCGCAAGGTGATATAGGGAAAGCTCGAGAGTTACCCTATTTGCTTGTGATGACTTCCATTATTAGTACCTGCGAATCCATGTGAATTTGTAAAGTGGTTTGAATTGTAATTTGATTGGAACTATAGAAACCCGGCTTGTAATTGTATTGGATCTTGTTTGTATTTGATTTGTAGGTGGTCTGTAATAGCTTAATGGACTATGTTATTGTTTATTGGTCGTGTATGCTTGATTGGGTGAATGGAGTTAGACCATAGTTTTGTAGTTATAAATATTGTTTACAGGTTTTGGATTGTCCTATAAATAGGGGAGGCTTCGTCCGTTTCCCCTCGTTTCTTGTGCCTTGGGAATGGAATTGGGAACTCCGGTCTCGTGAGGGATCGGGGCATTACAGTTATAATAGCTCCTTTGCATAACCGATGTGCTATCGCCTTAGGTGGTCCATGTATCCTGAGATTCGTGCCCCACTTGCTCCACGTGGCCAAAACGGTCTCCTTCGTGGATCGTGGGCCCAAGCGTGGGGTTCTTTATAAATAGGCCCCCTTGTCTTTATTTGTTGTTTCATCTTCCTCCTTAATTTCCAAACCTTCGCCATTTTTCTTCTTCGTTTTCTACATCTCAAGCTTTTTGTAAGATTCCTTACTCCTTTAGGTACGTCATCTTCATTTTTTCTACTATTATGTCTAGGTCAGGAGTTACTTATGGGTTTGTCTTGAGTAACAAGTCTAGTACCACTGATCAGGCTTCGAAGGGCTCCAAGCCTCTTGCCGTTGTGCCTGTTTCATAGTGCCTACCCCCTTCTGAAAGTCCTCCCAGAATGGCTACCAAGAAGACCCCTACCAAGGCTAGGTTTACCCCTTGCCATTCTTCTTCCACGAGAGGTCCCCTTAGGGTTGGTGATCTTCTAGTTTTTGGAGCTGACAAGAAAGCCTGCCAAACTAATAAAGACACGGTTTCATCCTTAAAAAAGTATGGATCGACTCCCTTTAACTTCAAGGTTCGTATCCCCTCTGGGCCAACGTTCGCCTCTGGGCCTGGTCTCGGAGAAACGACTTTCTATCATGAACAACTTACTGTAGGTCGTCTCCCATTTCATCCCTATATCGTAGAAATTCTAAACTACTACCAAATCAGCCTAGCTCAAGCCGTTCCCAATGGCTAAAGGCTCATGGTGGGCTTTTACGTCTTGCTCAAGGATTTGGGCTACACTCCAATCTCTAACCATTTTCTTTACTACCACATCCTCAAAACCATCGACAAATCCTCTGGCATGCATTATTTTGCCGCCCACCGCCTTTCTCTGGTCATGGTCATACCTGACAATGACAAGAAATGGTTTCATAAGTTCTTTTTTGTGAATTCTAAGATAAGCTAGGAGGTCCATAATGTTTGGGTTGTTCCTCAAGACTCGGTGTGGGACCTTCCTGGTCTCACTAAGACTGAGGAGGGGGTAGTTGAGGGTCTGAAGAGAGCTATCCTGATTGAAGCATCGACGTTGCTTACCCTTGAAAAGTTGGGCAAAAGCGGCTTGTTCCCTTAGTCCATGGAATCTGGAGCTTAGGCCTCCCTAGCCCCCATTATGGAGGGCAAGAGTTCAGCGACTGAGGCTAAGGCTTTATCAGCTCTTGTTATGGAAGGTCAGGACTCTGTAGTTGGAGCCCCCTTAGCTTCTGCATCAAAGGGTCAGGCCTTGATTTTATGTTTTCCTTATTTTGTGCTTTAATTGCTATAGTACTCACGTTTCCTTTTCCCTTGCTTTTTCCTTGTAGACATGAAGAGTTTTGAGCTCTTAGCCACAACTGGGGGCCAACGTGTACACAAGAGATGCTTGGTCAAGGCTTTTGACTGCCCTGCTACAAAGAAATAGAGGTCTAAAGCCCCTGCTAGCGATGATGAAGCCTAGATCCTTGGGGAATGCCCATCTTCCCCCATGGGTAATTCAGCTCCCCCATGTGTCATCGCGAGTGTTGCCCCCAAGGAGTCCGCCATTTCTAAGGAGCCTTCTTTCAAGGACAGGGCTGATATTGCACGAGCCTTCTCTCACAAACATTTGTCTACCCCGCCTTGTTCTCTCTTTATGGATAGCGCTCCTCGCCACGACCCCACCACTAGTGAGCTCCGCGAGAAAATTGAAATTTCTGATGGAAATAGGGGCTCTATGCAAGTCCGAGCTTGCAATCTTCCTGCCATGTGAGCCGGTTAGGAGGTCCTCGAGGCCATCTTCGAGGTAATATCTTATGTGAAGTTTTCCTGCTTATTTCCCTGTAAGTGCTCTTAACAGAGGCTGGCGGGAGTTGAGCCACCTCAACAACTTAGCTCCACAAGGTCATGGTGGCCCAAGAACAGTTCGATTATCACATTAATGTGGTGATAATGAAGGCCAACAAGAGAGCAGACGAGTACAAACGAGTCCTCGAAAAACATCATCTAGTATGTGTTAAGGCCATAGATGAGGACATGACTTCCATCTCCCACCTAGAGTCCTGCTAACAAGGCAGAGAGCTCTCCTTAACGAGGTTAAGATTCACTAGGTCCTCTCTGGGGATATCTTCAGTGTAGCGCTCAAGGCTCAGATCACAGGTGAAAGGGAGACACACTACCAAGCCCTTGCTGAATGGGTCCAGGCGATATTGGACTACAAGAATCTCAGGCAAGACTTGGTCGGGGCAAACATAAAGGTTGCTACCTCTCAAACAAAGTATGACCAGTTGGTGAAGAAAATCGAGGCTAAGGGTGAGCTCGCTGTTGTTGCCTACAAGAAAAGCTCAAGTTTTTGTGCCCTCCTAGGTGAGCTGATAGGTCCCACCATTGCTAAGGTCGAATATGATGCCTAGGCTTCTTTACTTAAGGAGGTTTATGCTCACTTGCAAAAACAAGGTATTAAGATGGACCTGTTGGACCTTCTGGGCGAAGCTACTTCAGGCGAGGAGATTGATCCTGAGAAAATTGCTCGGACGCAGGGATGCCCAGGCTTGATCAATGCCTCTTGGTGACTAAGGTTAGCGAGCTCTAGTGTTGTGATTTGTGGGAAAATAGTCCCTTATATTTGTAAATAACTTTTGCTTAACAGAAGGCTTGGTGTGGAACTCGTATGCTTTTATTTGCCTTATTTGTGACCTCTCTGAGTTATTTATTTGGTTTGAACAACTCTCGCGGGTTTGAAGACCCTTCACTTTATCCTCTTTAGCCCGTTATGTTTTTTTATGCTATATGTTTGGAGTTCTTGGCTCTTTCGGGTGCTGGTCCTTTAAACGGACACGCGACCCTCTAATACATACATAAACAAAATAATCGTACAAGGTAAAGAGAAACTTTTATTCATTGAGATTATTACAAGCTGTAAAGTTATGACATAAAATATTTCTTGAGGTGCTCAACATTCCATGCGTTCTTGAGCTCCTTCTCGCTAGGCTATGTGTGTTTACAGACCCCAAATCGAACCTCATTTATTACCAGATAAGGTCTTACCCAGTTAGGTCCCAACTTTCCTCGACTAGGTTAGGGCTTGAAGATGGTTTTCTTGAGTACCTAATCACCTTCCTGAATGTTCTTAGGTCAGATTCGCTTGGCAAAGGCCCTAGCCATGACCCTCTTCCCTTCAAGCATTATGATCTGTGTTTTTTGTCTAAATTATTCTACTAGATCAAGGTTCTCACGGAGGCCCTGATCATTTATTTATTCTTTATAGAGTTGCATGTGGCTACTTGAAGGACCGACCTCTACTGGAAACACCGCCTTTGTCCTAAACGTCAGCGAGAATGGGGTCTCTCCTATTGCAGAGCTTGAAGTGGTCTTATAGGCCCATGTCACGCCCCGACCCAAACCCATCGCTAAGTGAAGATCTATATGTGTCGTGTCATGTAACTTAATACCTGTAAAATCATCAATCGATAACCTAACAACAAATATTATTCCATAAGAAGCTTCAAGAATGTGCTCAAGCACTTGGCATTGGAAATCTTCATTAACTTGTTTATAGGTGCAAACCTAGATTCCACCAATCCTCCATGAAATAAAGTTCCAACTATGACCATCTAGGTCACAAAAGAATAGGACATAACGCTATTACATCCCAATTGTCCAAAAGAATAGTTATAGTGTATAAGGTTATACAAATATACAATGTGAACTAACACATCAAACGTCCATACAACATCTACAAGCTAGCAAGTCATAGAAGGCAAACATCTGATTCATCACATAACTGACCCACGCCTTCAGCTTCAGGAGCTGGCTCAGTAGCAGCCTCACCTAAAAATTTGTCATAGAAAAGAATGAACTACACTTAGCTCAATGAGGAATAAAGGAACAGGGAGATTTTGCAACCATTTGTCATTTCATAATCATTTAAGAAAGAGTATGCCATGCACATCGGAACAACTAATGAAGAAACATCATATATGGAAATAATAATAAAACAAGTATTCAATTCTACTCTCCAAGGGTTATACCAAGCGAGAGTAGATAAAAATGATATAGCTTGCATGGACAGTTGTTAGAGATGGCCAGTCTCAAGTCTTCAATCAACATACTTCCCCAAACGCCAAAGTAGAGGGCACTCCGGAGGCAACCCAATACCATGGTAGTCGAGACTTATACCTGACAGCTCGATACTGCCCAGGGGAATTGAAAATTCTATCATGGGGTTCATTAGATTATATTACTCAAGGCATATAACTGTAAACAAACAAACATGGCCCAACTCTCCGAGGGTTATGCCAAGAGAGAGTGAGTACAAATAATCAAGCACATTTGGAGGGTAACAAAGTAGGATGCCTCCATCACATAAGCATGTATATAACCTTGAACATATTCCAACATATAAACATGTAAACACTTATAATATCTTGCAATTAGAATTCATAAGACGCAATGTGGAGGACGACAAGGAACGTTACTTCAATGCTTCTGCATTAGCCTAACTTAATCAATTAAATTTACTACTTTCCCAAACTCCAATTAATCTAATTTTGGTATAGAATTAAAGCTTATCAAAATTAGATAGTTCTAGAATCAAACGGAACTCAATTCAGAGTTGAATTGACTAAGATATGGCCTTCGAAAAAATATTGCGCAAAGTTGTCAACGATCTGGTCGACTAGAATCAACTGGATCCACTCGACTGGATCTTGACTAGTGATATCCAGACAATAGATCTGGTCGACCGGATCCTACAACATAAAACACGAATTTTCTTGCTTCTTTTTGCTTGTTAGCTTGTTACCCTTGCTTCTAACACCTATTTATCACCTAATACACTCAATGGCATAGTTAAACCACATAATAATCTCAACAACATGGTCACAACTCATTTGAATCAAACAACAAGCCAAGAATACTTAAGCCATTCGAAAGTTCTTATGCTCATGTCACCCAAGTTCAACTTCATCCTACCAATTCTAGCTATAAACACACAAGCACAAACCATCACATAACTTATATAGCCACTTCTCAACTCACCAAGAATCATCCAAAGTTCATTAGACCAAGCCCTAGTTGAACCACACAAAATAAAAATCAAACCTTGTATTAAATCCATAGATATTCATCATAAGCAAGAACACCATCAACATACACCATATAATATTGAATGAGCTTTGAGAAAATACTTTTGAAAGAATCCCTTACCTTATCTTTGTAGGAAAAATGCAAGTGTGGAGTTAGAGAGCTTGAAAATGCAAGATGGAGCTAGAAAATGCTTAAAGATGGTTGAAGATGGCTTAGACTTCTCTTGCTTCTCCTTCTTTCTTCTTCTTTTTCTTCTTTCCTCTTCTTCTTTAGTTTAGTCGTGTAGTGTATGTGTGTATATACTGATCGTGTATGTGTGTGTATTGCTTGTGTTTGTGTGATAAAAAGTAGTATAATAAGGTTAGGTACGATATTTCAAATAAGCTAGTTGACCAAAGTGCCCTTCAATTGAATTATGTATTACTAGTTGCCACTCTTGTTCAATTCTAACTATATACTGCCATTTTAACTTGATAAAATTATAATTAAGGTCTACAACACGTAAAATACTTAATGCACATAAGTGAACATATTTGCACGTAAAACAAGACAAGTGTACACAAACGATACAAATGTACGTTAAATGATACTAATGCATATAAAATGATATAAATGCACCATGAATAATATAATTATACGTTGACTCTTGGGATGGGCCTTACATCTTCCCTCCCTTAAAAGAATTGCGCCTTCGCAACCTTTCTTCTTACCTCGAAAACAATACCGGATACTGCTGCTCTATCTGATCCTATTTTTCCCATGTTGCCTCCTCAATTCCATGATTGTTCCAAAGCACCTTGACCATGGGAATGCTCTTGCTGCGTAACTTACGGTCTTGCTTATCCAAGATCCGTACAGGTCTCTCCTCATAGGACAAGTTCTCCCAAAGCTGAAGTTGTTCTGGCTCCAAGATGTGTGAGGGATTGATTGATACTTCCTCAACATTGAATCATGAAACACTTTGTGTATGTTGGAGAGATTTGGAGGTAGATCCAACCGATAAGCCAACTTGTCAATTCTATTAGTAATCTCAAATGGCCCCACGTACCTCGGACTCAATTTGTCTCATTTGCCATGCCTAATCAATCATTTCTTGGGAGACAACTTTAGAAATACCTTATCAGCCACCTCAAACTCAAAATCTCGTCTTCTTTTGTCAGCATAGCTTTTCTGCCTACTTTGAGCAGGGAGCATTCTTTTTCGGATCAAGTGCTCATTCTCTATCTTCTCTACCAATTCCGGCAACAATGTAGGGTCAACTACTTTCATTTCACCAACCTCGTCCTAATATAGAGGTGATCTAGGCTTCCGCTCATACAAGGCCTCATAAGGTGCCATGCCGATTGTTGCTTGATAGATGTTGTTGTGGGCAAACTCCGCCAGTGGCAAATGTTTCTCCTATGTACCTCTAAAATCCAACACACATGCTCTCAGTATGTCTTTTAATATTTGAATGGTTCTCTTGGATTGTCTATCTATTTGAGGATGGTAGGCTGTACTGAAACTCAATTTCGTCCCCAAAACTTCTTGTAACTTCTGCCAGAATCGAGATATGAAACGAGGATCCTTGTCTGATATGATACTTACTGGAACACCATGTAATTTTATAATATTAGCTACATACAACTCGGCTAATTTCCCCACATCATCTTTCTTTGATGTTCTTCTTTAACTCTTTGACATGTTAAGCAACGGGACACAAATTCCGCAATCTCTCGCTTCATATTGTTCTACCAATAGTATTGCCTTAAGTCTCGATACATCTTTGTACTTCCAGGGTGGATTGTATACCTTGAATTATGAGCTTTTTCTAGTATCTTCTTCTTCAATTCCGGGTCATTTGGTACACAAATCCGATTTCGAAATTTCCATAATCCGTCTTCTTGCAACTTGAAATCCTAATTGTCTTCCTTGATCTTTTGAAATTGTGGATCTTGTTGTTGAGTTTCCCAGATTTGAGACAGCAATGTTGGTTATACCATCAAATGAGCAATGAAGGATATTCCACCATTTGTCACTTCGGGCTTCCTATAAGTCGCCAAACTTGCCTTTCGACTCAAGGCATCTACCACCACATTAGCTTTCCCAGGCACGTAATTGATGATGCAGTTATAGTCTCCCAAAAGTTCCATCCATCTTCTTTGCCTCATATTTAATTCCTTTTGAGAAAATAGGTACTTCAAGCTCTTATAGTCGGTCAATACTTCGAACCTGCTTCCCCACAAATAATGCCTCAACTTCTTCAACGCAAAAACAATTGCCGCAGGTTCCAAGTCATGTGTAGGATAGTTCATCTCATAAGGTTTCAACTTCCGTGAAGCATATGCGATGACCTGATTGTTTTGCATCAACACACATCCCAATCCTTCTTTCGAGGCATCACTATAAATGACAAAGCTCCCTTCTGGTAACTCCAGGATAGGAGCCGTTGTCAACCTTTTCTTCAACTCTTGGAAGCTAGTCTCACACTTACCATCCCATTCAAAGCTAACTTTTTTTGTGTAAGCCTCGTGAGTGGCCCTGCAATTTTGGATAAGTCTTTTACGAACCTCCGATAATACCCTGCCAACCCAAGGAAACTACAGACCTCGGTAACATTTTCTGGTTTCTTCCAAGATTGCACTACATCAACCTTTGATGGATCCATGACTATTCTTTCTTGAGAAATTATGTGTCCCAAGAAGGCCACTTGTTGAAGCCAGAATTCACATTTGCTGAACTTGGCGTATAGTTGATGTTCTCGTAGCTTCTGCAACACCAAATACAAATGTCTTTCGTGTTCCTCCTCGGTCTTGGAATACACCAAGATATCATCTATGAAAATCACTACAAACTGATCCAGAAAAGGTTAGAACACCTTGTGCATCAAGTCCATGACAGCGACAGGAGCATTTGTTAGTCCAAATAGCATCACAATAAATTCATAATGTCCGCACCTCATTCTAAAAACCGATTTAGGGACATCTTTTCTTTTGATGTGGAGTTGGTAATATCCATGCATTAAGTCAAATTTGGAATAAACTTTAGCTCCTTGAAGTTGATCAAATAGTTCGTCAATCAATGGTAGTGGGTATTTGTTCTTGATAGTCACCTGGTTGAACCCTCTATAATCAATACACAACCTCAGGGTTCCATCACTCTTCTTCACAAACAATACAGGTGCACCCCATGGAGATGAACTTGGCTGTACAAATCCATTTTTCAATAAACCTTGCAACTGTACTTTTAGCTTTTGCAATTCAGTCGGAGCCATACGATACGGGGCTTTAGAGATTGGCTGCATACTAGGTAGTACTTCAATTCCAAACTCCATTGCCCTCTCGGGTGGCAATTGTAAGGCCCAGCATGAGACCACATATACATATAGATCATCATACATAATTAAATCATTTTATATGCATTTATCTTGTTTTATGTGCTTTTAAATCGATTTACGTGTATTTCATCGATTAATGTGCATTTGGGGTAATTAATATAGCAGAATTAGTAATTAAAACCTATCAAGTTAAATAGCTAGTTAGAGTAACTAAACCAGAACTAAAACAATTAGAATTAATGCAAGGATGGCAAACTAGTAATACACAAGTTAGTTGAGGGGCACTCTTGTCCTAAAGCAAAATAACAAAATATTCTAACACTATTCTTGCTCAACCAAAACATACAAATACACACTATTACACATACACCACTTGACACACACACACTACGCACACACACTCAGTTTTTCAACCAAAGAGAAGAGAGAAAGAAGAGAAGAGAGAAGAAGGAATGAGGAAAAGAAGAAGTTATAGCCATCTTCAAGTTTTTCCTTTGCATTTCAAGCTTTCTTCAAAGGTTTTTCTTGCTCATTTTACATCTAGAACTCAAAGCAAAGGTAAGGGATTCTTCAAAACCAATTTTTAAAGAGTTCATTGAAGCTATTTGATGATTATGTGTTGCTAGTCTCGTTAAAGTTGCATACAAGAGCTTAAATATGAAGATTGAGTATTTGGTGTATTGTAGATCTAGGTTTTGCCTAACCTATGTTAGATGTCTTGAAAAGTTGAAAGATGAGTTGTGTTGCTCTTGTATGTGTATGAATTATATGTATAGCTTGTATGCAGGAATTGGGAGCATGGGGTTAGCAATTTTGCATTTGGAGTGTAAATCTTGGCGTTATGAGCTATAGTGGATTCTATGTGTGTTGGATGTTGATTGTTGATATGGGATTTGTTGGTTGGTGTTTGAACTCCTATATGATGCGTAATAAATCCCCTTGAGCATGCTTGATTGTTAGTAGAGGACTGTGTTGTTGCATGCTTGATTGTTAGTAGAGGTTGTATTTTTCTGTATACAGCACGACCGGGGGACCCCTGCTCCACTGGTCGACTGGTGGGGAGGGTGTCATCCACTGATGAGGCTTTGGGTGGAAGACCCTATTTTCACTGGTCGACTAGTTGTGCTAGGGTCTATCGGTTTGACGAAAATGCAAAGAACTTGTTTTAGTGATTCTAAGAGCTACCGATATTGGATTGAGGCACGGTCGGAAGTGTTAGAACCATATCGAACCATAGTTTATCATAGTAGAATTTAATTGAGGATTTGTGCCATATTTTGGGTGCTATATAGTTGCTAACTACTATATGTTGCTTAGGAGACTAAAGACATATGATAAATGCATGATGAATAAATGTTTGCTTGGAATGCCATTGATTAATCATTTATTACCGCAAAAGGTCTACATGTTTTCTTGCTATATCATTGATAATTGCAAATGCATTTGAATTGTTTAAGCATGTCGGTTGTGACCATTAATGAATGCGGTAGTAACGAGACCTCCGGGCAACAACGGGCTCTCCAGTATGTATTGCCTACCGAGGTAGTAACGAGACCTTCAGTCAGAGGTAGGGCCTACTTGTATATCTCACCTCCCAAAGTGTTCACTCATTCTCTTTCAAGACCCATTGATCCTCTTACGGGTCGGGACCCAATGATATCTTGGAATAGTTAGGTTATTAAAATGATATTAAAGCTTGATTGTATATCTTGCATTCTCGTTTGAATATTCTTGTGTGCATGACATGTTTTACCAACTATTTACGAAAAGATAAAAACCTTTGTGAAAACCCTTCCTACTTCATCCTCACTAAGCTATACGTAGGATTATCTCACCCATCTTTTGATCAATTACAGGTAAGATAGTGCACGAACAAACCCTTCACGTTGATGATGGAGAACCATGGTTCGATGAGAATGATTTCTGCTTGTTATGACCAGCATGTTTGATTTGTTGAAATCAAACACTACTTAGACAACTCGATATATGTAATATTCTTTTGGACAACTATTTGTATTTAAGTTTAGTATTCCTATTCTTGTGGGACCTAGACACCTGATTGATGGCTAGAACTTATGATGGAACATGTGACTCGAGGTCTTGTACATATATGACTATTTGTGGAATCCTTTTCTAAAGCCGATATAATTGAAAGACTCTTGAACCGTTATGGAGTACATATCAATGTTCAGGTTATTAAGATATCAATTTTACAGATTTTCGAGTTACGAAAGTCACGTACCGGCCTTAGCCTTCGCAGGTGTTTAGGTCGGGGCGTGATACCTAAGTTAGTATCAGAGCTTAGGTAGATAGCTAGGCGTAAGCTGGATTTAGAACCCCTGGTTAATAGGTAGGAAACTTGAGGTGAGAATATGTCGAAGTACCTTTAGGAACTTATGTACTTATGTGAACTTATGTGCTTAACGTGATGTATTTGCCTTTTGTCTATGTGTAACCTAGGTGTTAGGAGCATTGTTAGTACATATATTTACATCCCATATCATGCATATATAACCTATAACCGTGAGCAGTATCTGTTCTATATCTATAGATGGTAAGACGTAACACCAGCAACAACCTTGGATCTTAAGGAACCGGGAATGCGAATCAAGGCAATCCAGGAGCAGCTATGTTTAATAAGATGGCAAATGCGATAGATCACATGAGTAGGGTAATAGAGCAACAAACCAACATTGCTGCAGGTAATAATAATAATAATAACAACAACGGTGGTGGTGGTAACAACAACAACAACCACCGAGGTAATGGAACTGATACCTTGATAGGCTTTCTAGGGTATGTACCTTCTAAATTCTTGGGGGAGCCTGACAGTGAGAAGGCGGAGGCTTGGTTTTCCAAGGTGGAAAAGATCTTTGTTGCCATGGACTACAACGACGAGAAGAAGGTGGCATTTGCAACTTTCTTGCTTAAGGAGGATGTGGAGGAATGGTGGATAAATGAGAAGACCCGATGGGAACAAAATGGCACCCCAACTACATGGGTTAACTTTGTAGAGTCCTTTAGAGAAAACTATGTGTCGGAGGTGGCTCGAGAGAGAAAAGAGGAATAATTTTTTTCTGTGAGGCAAGGAAGCTTATTTGTGGTACAATATAAAGCCCGAATAAACAAACTCTCCAAGTATTTGCCAGAGTTGGTCCAAACAGAGAATAGAAGGATCAAACACTTTATTCAGGGACTAAGACCCGAAATTCAGGATTTTATTATATCCCACCGTTTTACTACCTATGTAGACATGGTTGATTCAGCAGCGCGGGTTGAGAAGAGGAAGTTTGAGCAATGAGGTGGACCAAGTCAACCTAACAAAAGGCCATTCTTAGGCCAAGCATCACAGAGGCTTTATCAGACTCAAGGTCAAGGACAGACTCAAGCAAGGCCAGCTGCTAACAGACCCCAGTCTAATGCCCCAACTGTTTAACCGACTAGTGGTACAACAGGTACTGCTACTTAGAATGTTGTATGCAAGTATTGCAGGAAGATAGGGCATGTGGAAACCCAATGTTGGAAGAAACTTGGCACGTGTTTGGGGTGCGAAAGTGACAAACATCAAGCTAAGGATTGCCCGAGGTGATAGAACAAGGGTGTGCAGAATCAGCCTACGATGAATGCTCCAGGCCAGAGAGTTCAAGCTAGAGCCTATGAAATGGATGAAGAAGAAATTCCAGATGATGCAGTTGTTATTGAAGGTACTTTCTCGATTCAAAATCAATGTGTTAAGGTGCTTATTGATACTGGAGCCACCCATTCATTCATAACTCCCAAATATACATATCGCACTAAGTTGGCGGTAGAAAACTTACCATACCATGTAGAGGTTAGTACCCCAATAGGATCTAAATATGCTACTAGATTGGCATGTAAATTGTGTAAGATACGGATTGAAGATCGAGAGTTTTTGGCTGATCTCATAGTACTAATCTTTCTAGATTATAAAGTTGTCTTGGGGATGGACTGGTTGTCCCGACATCATGCACGATTAGATTGCCGGACGAAGGTTATAGAGTTTTGGGTACCAAGGCAACTTGTGCTTAAGGTAAGAGGTAAGCGTGATTTGTCAAAGAAGATGGTGATATCCTCAATCAAAGCTGTGAAGTTTATGAGAAGAGGTTGCAAAGGATATTTGGCTTATCTGATCAACAAGCCAACATATAAAAGTAAGTTAGTAGAAGTACCGGTGGTTAAGGAGTATGTTCATGTGTTTCCGGAAGAGTTGGCAGGATTACCACCTATGAGGAAGATTGAGTTCATGATTGATATACTACCAAGTACACAGCCAATCTCTAAAGCTCCGTACCATATGGCTCCGGCCGAGTTACAAGAGTTGAAAGTCCAACTACAAACCTTGCTAGAGAAAAGATTTATTCAACCTTGTTCATCTCCACATGGGGTTCACTTGTCCTATTTGTGAAGAAGAATGATGGAACATTGAGGTTTTGCATTGACTACAAGGGGTTGAACCAGGTAACTATCAAGAATAAATACTCGTTGCCATTGATTGATGACTTGTTTGATCAACTTCAAGGAGCCAAGGTCTATTCAAAATTTGACTTAAGGCAAGGCTATTATCAACTCTGCATCAAGCAGGAGGATATGCCTAAGTCAGCTTTTAGAACGAGGTACGGGAATTATGAGTTTGTTGTAATGTCGTTTGGACTAACCAATGCTCCTACCGCTTTTATGGACTTGATGCACAGGGTGTTTCAACCGTATTTGGACCAGTTTGTAGTGATTTTCATAGATGACATCCTGGTATATTCAAAGACCGAGGAGGAACATGAGAGGCATTTGCATTTGGCATTGCAAAAATTGAGAGAACATCGATTGTATGCCAAGTTTAGTAAGTGTGAGTTTTGGCTCAAACAAATGATATTCTTGGGTCATGAGATATCTCAAGAAGGGGTTACGATAGATCCTTCCAAGACTGATATTGTGTAGTCGTGGAAGAAGCCGAAAAATGTCACCGAGATACGCAGTTTTCTCGGTTTGGCAGGATACTACCAAAGATTTGCGAAAGATTTTTCAAAGCTTGCAGGGCCACTTACGAAACTCACACATAAGAAGATTAAATTTGAGTGGAATGATAAATGTGAAGACAGCTTTCGGGAGTTGAAGAGGAGATTGATGACTGCCCATGTGTTGGCATTGCCCGAGGGAAGTCAAGAGTTTGTTATCTATAGTGATGCCTCGAAGGAAGGATTGGGATATATGTTGATGCAAAACAATCAAGTTATAGCTTATGCATCACGGAAGCTGAAGCCTTACGAGGTGAATTATCCTACGCATGACTTAGAGCTCGTAGTTATTGTGTTTGCCTTCAAGAAGATGAGGTATTACTTATGGGGAAGTAAGTTTGAGATATTCACCGATCATAAGGGTTTGAGATATCTCTTTTCTTAAAAGGAGTTGAATATGCGGCAGAGAATGTGGATGGAACTTTTGGATGACTACAATTGTACCATAAATTATATGCCCAGAAAGGCAAATGTTGTAGTGGATACATTGAGCCGAAAGACAAGTTTGGCAAGGTTGGAGATCAAGGAACCTACCTTGTTGTCTTAGATCCGGGAGTATCAACAACAAGATCCTCAACTTCAAAAGATAAAGGACGGTAATCCGGATTTCAAGTTGCATGAAGATGGGTTATAGAAGTTCAGGAACTGGATTTGTGTGCCAAATAATCCGGAGTTGAAAAAGAAGGTACTTGGGGAAGCTCATCATTCTAGGTACACCATTTACCCGGGAGGTACAAAGATGTATCGAGACCTAAAGCAACACTATTGGTAGAACAACATGAAACGGGAGATTGCGGAGTTTGTGTCTCGATGTTTAACATGTCAACGGGTGAAGGAAGAACATCAAAGACCTGCAGGGCTTCTATAGCCTTTGGAGATTCTGCAATGGAAATGGGAGCATCTGACCATGGATTTTGTTATAGAGTTGCCTTGGTCTTCTCGGGGAAATGATGCAGTTTGGGTCATTGTTGTCACGCCCCGACCCGACCCCGCAAAAGGCCAAGCCCGGACCCGACACACGGACGAAATCTCCTCTGTACCGTGGATGATCCGAAAACCATACTTTCAATATAAAACTTGCGAAAGCCATAATAAACATTGGAAACAAGCCAACTTTCTTTTAAACATACATCCTCTCATTAACAACTTCCCAAACCAAAATGCCATGCATACTACACAAGTATTTATGCCACTAAACATTTAACCATTAGTATGCAATTATTTACTAGTCATAAGAGTATAGCTTTACAACTTTACAATCTTTAAACCTTTACAATAAAAGACCATAAAGGCCTCAAAATAGAACTACATACAAGGCTACAAGCCTCAAAATAAAGCGTCATCCAAGCAATATACATATCAAGCAAGGCTCGCACAAAAGTCTGGCAACCAACCACCAGCTAAGCAAAGGAGTGCTATCACGGAAACACCTCCACCTGCTCCTCCTCCTTAAATACCTCATTGGGGCTGCTTCAACTACTCTTGTAAAAATATGGTATAGAAAGGAATGAGCAAAAACTATTGCTCAGCGAGGGCAATTGGTCTCAAGGACGGAGATGAGAGGAGTATGCATTGCAATTAGTCAAGCAATTCATACAAATATCATATAGAGATACAAACAAAGCCATCAATAAAGCAAGGCAAACATTAAAACTATAAACACTCATTCAAAGGATACGATACTCTTTCCACGAGCAACTTTCAATCACGAATTCGATGACGACACGCCGGCCCAAACCACCTTATAACACCAGTTTGGAATACCCCAGAAGTATCCATCAATTCTACGACCCAAATCTCCCTGGGAGGCAACCCAAGCGAGAAAGGGAATAGGACACGGAGCAAGAGCAACCAACATTGGCAACCCGAGGCTACCGAGAAAGGCCCATCACTCTGCCCCTGACTCTATGAATGCAATACAAGATACGATGCAACAAACGAGCAATAAAGCCACACGTGAGAGAATAACAAAGTAGGTTACTCTCGCATGCAATAGCGACAGTTGATAAACATTTCCAAACATAATCAATTCTAACAAGCATATCAAGCAACCTTAAGCATTCTATAGGCATAATATCAAGAAAAACAAGCAAAATCACAAATCGACCCCAATTATCAAAACACTAGTACTTCCAAATGAGCCACGAGTTTTGGAAACCGACTTCACCAATCCTCCTAGGTCACCATAAGGCACATCTAAAAACCCCAAAACCCTACTTTACCCTACAATTCACGCAAAAGCCCGATTTCTCCCTTTGCTCATTTGAACTATAACTATACTAACCAAACACCCAACCAACGCCATAATCGTACCAAAAGTGCTTCCATGGCCTCCCGAAACAAAGCCATCACGTAAAACGAGAAAATGCTAAACTCGACCTAAACAACCCTGACTTTCACCAAGGCGTTTTTCTCATTTTTTCCATTACACAATCCAAATAAACCATGCATTTAGGCATTCTAGCATACCTAGCACATTTTCACATCAACAGAAAGTATAACAACGCAACTTCATCGTTTCAAGGGTTTACTATTCACATATTACTATTCAACTATCAACCTTATATTGCAATCTCAACATTCAACCGCATAAAATGTTAAAAAGCTATAAATACATGTTGCACAATTGTCAAGGAGCATTCTAGAAGCTTCAAAACGATTAAAACAACAACCTATGGGGAAAATCCAAAAATCATAAAGTTAACATACTTGACATTTAAATGCACAAATCACGTGCTTCCCTCACCTTAGGCACTCCTAGTCGCTAGGAAAACAACGCTGGACACCTCGGAAACCACCCCGCATGAGCTCACGCGAAGATTTGAAGTTTTGAAGATTTGAAATGTTTTTTTTTTCTTCTTCAAGGTGTCGGCCTGCTCAAGGCTGTTTTTGCTTTGTTTTTTTTTTTATTTTGCATTGTTTTAAGCTTAAGGTGACAAGTTTGGTCAAAATGGTCAAGGCACTTGGTCAACTACTTAAAATTTGGTCAAATAGATTTATTTTCATGCATTTATAAGCTAAAATAATATCACCAATTTAATTCTAGCTAACAACAAGTAAAATTTAAAATTCAAGTCACCTAAATACTAGTTTTCACTATTTACTGAGGACTAGAAAACATTCTCTAGCTATCGCTCCCGAAATGCAATGCACTTTGCAACAACAAAGAAGTAACAATAAAATCTCAAAGAATTTAAGAAATATAATTTCCAGAAAGATAATCAAGAAAATTTCACATTCCGGGCTCGGGTATTACAATTGTGGACAGATTGACGAAGACCGCTCACTTCATTGCAATGAACAAGATAGATAGTGTGAAGAAAATAGTCGAATTGTATGTGGCTAACATTGTGAAGTTACATAGAGTGCCAGCTAGCATTGTGTCTGACAGAGATCCAAGATTTACGTCTCAGTTCTAGAAAAAATTACAGGAAGCCTTGGGGATAGAGTTGAAGCTCAGTGCAGTGTATCACCCCCAGATTGATGGGCAATCGGAGAGGACCATCCAAATTTTGGAGGACATGTTGAGGGCATGTGTATTGGATTTTGGAGGTTCGTGGGAAAAGCATTTACCTTTGGCGGAGTTTGTTTATAATAATAGTTATTAGGCAACAATTGGCATGGCACCCTATGCGGCCTTGTATGGACGAAAATGTAGGTCGCCATTGTATTAGGACAAAGTCAGTGAGATGAAGACAATTGATCCTACTTTGTTGCTGAAATTGATAGAGAAGATTGAGAATGTTCAATTGATTCAGAAAAGAATGCTCATGGCCTAAAGTCGACAAAAGACCTATGCTGACAAGCGGATGCAAGACTTAGAGTTTGCAGTTGGTGATTGAGTGTTCTTGAAGTTGTTGCCCGAAGAGGATTGACCAGGCATGGAAAATGAGGGAAGTTAAGCCCGAGACATATGTGCCCGTTTGCAATTGTGGAAAGAGTTGGCAGGCTGGCATACCAGTTGGATCTACCACTAAATCTCTCCAACATTTATAATGTATTTCATGTCTCAATGTTAAGGAAGTACAATCCCGACCCCTCTCACATTCTAGAACCGAAACCGTTAGAACTTCGGGAGAACTTGTCCTATGAGGAAAGGCCCGTGCGAATTCTAGATAAGTAAGACCGAGAGCTGCACAAGAAGAGTAATCCGATGGTGAAAGTACTTTGAGATCACCATGGAGTTGAGGATGCAACTTGGGAAAGGTGTGACAAAATGGAACATCGGTACCTATTCTTGTTTGTGAGGTAATTAGAGAATTGCGAGGGCGTAATTCTTTTAAGGAGGGGAGGTTGTGAAGCCCAGCACGAGACCACATATACATATAGATTATCTCATACATAATTAAATTATTTTATATGCATTTATCTTCACTACAAGAAAACAGCGCTCGAGCGACGGAATTGGGCGATGGATTTTTTCCGTAGTAAATTGGCTACTACCAGTCTATGGATTTGCTACCAAAAAAAAATCTGTAGCCCAACAGTAGCCAACTTAGCACCCATTGAAATGGCGGCAAAACTTTGCTACGGATTAGTTAATGAAAATAATTTTGATTAATAAAAAAATTGAAAAATAATATTCTGTAGCCTAGCCGTGGCAAATTTGCAACGGATTAGCTACGGATTATTTAATTAATTCGGTAAAAAAATTCATAAAAAAAGTTTGTAGCCATGCAGTAGCCAAAATAGCCGCGGATTGGCTACAAATAATAATTTAATTAATAAAAAAAATATAAAATAATATTCCGTAGCCTAGCCATTGCAAGTTTACTACGGACTAGCTACGGATTATTTAATTAATTTGGCAAAAATATTCATTAAAAATTCTGTAGCCATGCAGTGGCCAATAGCCACGGATTGGCTACGGACTATATATTATTCAAAAAATATTTAAAAAAAATAAATACGGCTATTTTAATTAAATAGGAAAAAGTAAAATAACAAAGTCCGTAACCCATCTGTAGTCCCTAGCTACAGATGGGCTACGAAATTGGACTCTTCTGTAGCACAGCAATAGCCAATTGGCTACTGCTATGCTACGGATTTAAATAAAAAACTAAAATTTATCATTTTTAATTTGAAATATGGAATTTTGATTGCACCTACAATATAGTAACTTTACTTGAGTTGCAAATTTTTAAAATAAAAATAAACTTGGTCCATATTTTATTAATGTGGGTACTTTTATAGAGAAATCAAATGTCGTTTAAATCGAACTTATTATGTTTTCACTTAACATTACGTTAATGTTAATAAACGTTCAATATAGGATTTGAAAAACTATCACATTATGTCTAAAAAACTTCATAAACAAGAAAAATATGAAGATATTAACACGTTTTAATACGTTATTCATACCAATTTTGGAAGTTATAATACATATTATTTGTTGTTCGTAGCCCAACAGTAGCTAATTAACTACTGCTAGGCTACGGACCTCAACCAAAAATCGAGTTTTATTATTTTTAATTTGAATTTTAAAATTTTAATTGCACCTACAACGTAGTAAACTTTACTTGAGTTGGAAATGATTCAAAAAAAAACTTGGTCCATATTTCATTAACGTGCGTACTTTTATAGAGAAATCAATTGTCGTTTAAATCGAACTTATTATGTTTCTACTTAACATTGTGTTAGTGTTAATAAACGTTCAATCTAGGAGTCAAAAAACTCTCACATTGTGTTTAAACTTCATAAACAAGAAAAATATGAAGATATTAACACATTTTAATACATTGTTCCTACCTATTTTGTAAGTTAGAATACATATTATTTGTTGTTCGTACTGCTAGGCTACGGATTTAAATAAAAAAATTGAAATTTATCGTTTTTAATTTGAAGTATGAAATTTTGATTGCACCTACAACGTAGTAACTTCACTTGAGTTGCAAATTTTTTAAATAAAAATAAACTTGGTTCATGTTTTATTAACATGGGTACTTTTATAGATAAATCAAATGTCGTTTAAATCGAACTTATTATGTTTTCACTTAACATTACATTAATGTTAATAAAAGTTCAATCTAGGACTCGAAAAACTATCACATTGTGTCTAAACTTCATAAACAAAAAAAATATGAAGATATTAACACGTTTTAATACGTTGTTCGTACCTATTTTGGAAGTTAAAATACACATTATTCGTTGTTTGTAGCCCAACAGTAGCGAATTGGCTACTGCTAGACTACGGACCTCAACCAAAAATTGAGTTTTATCATTTTTAATTTGAATTTTGGAATTTTAATTGCACCTACAATGTAGTAAACTTCGCTTAAGTTGGAAATATTTCAAAAATAAAAACTTTATCCGTATTTCATTAATGTGTGTACTTTTATAGAAAAATCTCATAGGAAATCATTTGCCGTTTAAATCGAACTTATTATGTTTTCACTTAATATTACGTTAATGTTAATAAACGTTCAATTTAGAAGTCAGAAAACTTTCACATTGTGTCTAAACTTCATAAACAAAAAAAATGAAGATATTAACATGTTTTAATACGTTGTTCGTACCTATTTTAAAAGTTAGAATACGTATTATTTGAGGTTCTTAGCCTAGTAGTAGCAAATTGGCTACTGCTAGGCTACGAACCTCAAAACATAATCGAGTTTTATCATTTTTAATTTGAATTTTGGAATTTCAATTGCACCTACAATGTAGTAAACTTCACTTGAGTTGGAAATGTTTCCAAAAAAAAAAACTTTGTCCGTATTTCATTAACGCGTGTACTTTTATAGAAAAATCTCATAGGAAATCATTTGTCGTTTAAATCAAACTTATTATGTTTTCACTTAACATTACGTTAGTGTTAATAAACATTCAATCTAAGAGTCAAAAAACTATCACATTGTATTTAAACTTCATAAACAAGAAAAATATGAATATATTAACACATTTTAATATGTTGTTCGTACCTATTTTGTAAATTAGAATACGTATTATTTGTTGTTCGTAGCCTAGCAGTAGCCAATTGGCTACTGCTAGGCTACGGATTTAAATAAAAAAATTGAAATTTATCGTTTTTAATTTGAATTATGAAATTTTGATTGCACCTACAACTTAGTAACTTCACTTGAGTTGCAAATTTTTTAAATAAAAATAAACTTGGTCCATGTTTTATTAACATGGGTACTTTTATAGATAAATCAAATGTCGTTTAAATCGAATTTATTATGTTTTCACTTAACATTACATTAATGTTAATAAACGTTTAATCTAGGACTCAAAAAACTATCATACAAATCTAAACTTCATGAACAAAAAAAAATATGAAGATATTAACACGTTTTAATACGTTGTTCGTACCTAGTTTGGAAGTTAAAATACGTATTATTCGTTGTCTATAACCCAGCAGTAGCGAATTGGCTACTGCTAGACTACAGACCTCAACCAAAAATTGAGTTTTATCATTTTTAATTTGAATTTTGGAATTTTAATTGCACCTACAACGTAGCAAACTTCACTTGAGTTGGAAATATTTCAAAAAAAAAAACTTTGTCCGTATTTCGTTAATTTGTGTACTTTTATAGAAAAATCTCATAGGAAATCATTTGCCGTTTAAATCGAACTTATTATGTTTTCACTTAACATTACGTTAATGTTAATAAACGTTCAATTTAGGAGTCGAAAAACTTTTATATTGTGTCTAAACTTCATAAACAAAAAAAATATGAAGATATTAACATGTTTTAATACGTTGTTCGTACCTATTTTGAAAGTTAGAATACGTATTATTTGTTGTTCGTAGCCTAGCAGTAGCAAATTGGCTACTGCTAGGCTACGGACCTCAAAACAAAATCGAGTTTTATCATTTTTAATTTGAATTTTAGAATTTCAATTGCACCTACAATGTAGTAAACTACTTGAGTTGGAAATGTTTAAAAAAAAAAAAAAAACTTTGTCTGTATTTCATTGACGTGGATACTTTTATAAAAAAATCTCATAGGAAATCATTTGCCGTTTAAATCGAACTTTTTATGTTTTCACTTAACATTACGTTAATGTTAATAAACGTTCAATCTAGGAGTCAAAAAACTATCGTATTATGTCTAAACTTCATAAACAAAAAAATATGAAGATATTAACACTTTTTAATACGTTGTTCGTACCTATTTTGGAAGTTAGAATACGTATTATTTGTTGTTCGTAGCTTAGCAGTAGCCAATTGGCTACTACTAGGCTACAGACCTCAACAAAAAATCGAGTTTTATCATTTTTAATTTGAATTTTGGAATTTTAATTGCACCTACAATGTAGTAAACTACACTTGAGTTGGAAATGTTTCAAATAAAAATAAACTTGGTCCATATTTTATTAACATGCGTACTTTTATAAAGAAATTTTATAGGAAATCAATTGCCATTTAAATCGAACTAATTATGTTTTCACTTAACATTACGTTAAGGTTAATAAATGTTCAACATAGGAGTCGAAAAACTATCACATTATGTCTAAACTTCATAAACAAAAAAATATAAGATATTAACAAGTTTTAATACGTTGTTCATACCTATTACAAAGTTAAGATACATATTATTAATTGTCCGTAGCCCGTCCGTAGTCCCTAGCTACGGATTGGCTACGGAATTCGTCACGTCTATAGCCTAGCAGTAGCCAATTGGCTACTGCTGGGCTACAGACGTGACGAATTCCGTAGTCCAGCAGTAGCCAATCGGCTACTGCTAGGCAACGGGCCTCAACAAAAAACTGAAATTTATATTTTTAGTGACGTGGCTACAGATGGGCTACAGACGCATAGATGTCCGTAGCCTATATGTAGCCAAGTTATTAAACAAAAAAAAAACTAAGGATGTATAAAATATATATACCATTATTTGTCAAGCATAGATGTCTATAATAACTAACATAAGAGCCATAAGTCGGTACAAGCATACATAAATGGTAAATCAGATATCTAGTTTCAAATGCAATTTTAATTATAAAAAACTAACAGCAAGTTGCCCAAAATAAAACTATTGTCTCGGTCCACAACCACGACGTCCACGTTGACCTCCACGACTCCGATTGTCGGTAAACCCAAGGTCTTGTCCAACTCCCTCACCACGAAAGTCATCAACCATGAGTAGAAACCGACCTTGTATATCCTCAAATTGAGTTTCGAAATATTGTCGATCTTCTGCTCTACGTTCTTCCAGACTCTGAAATTGAGTTTCAAAGTATTGACGATCTTCCGCTCTATGTTCTTCCAAAGTCTAAAATTGAGCTTCAAAATATTGACGATCTGCCGCTCTACGCTCTTCCATTGTTTGAAGTTGAGTTTGTAAATGGTCGAGAGTTCTATCATTATTGCCTATAGAAGTAGAGATATCATTTAGTTTTTCCAAAATTAGATCACATGACGAACTAGAAGCACGACTAGAACTACCACCTCTCATCCTTTCTTGCTCATCTATTTGTGACACTCTCTCTGCATAAATATACTCATCCGCAATATCGGTTTCCATAGGCGTTTCACGATATAAGTTTTCTTCCATCTCAACATCACCAATATAACTCAAATTCTGAACAAAGGTTCTGTTCTTGGTAGTATTAGTTCTAATGAATTATTTGGTTTCCTCTGGTAGTCTATTAAATTCTTCTTGGTTTATATAACGATCTTGATACCAATAAGCTTGTTGTCTATTCAGAGATAGCATATTAAGATACCAAGAAGGGTTGAATTTCTTACTTTCAACCCCATCAAATGAAACCCCGAAGTACTCAAAAATTCGCGTAAGGGCTACTCCATATGGCAAGGATTTGTTGTTCTTAGCCGCATAATTCATGTGACGAACAATCATATACGGTAAGTTCACTTGTCTACCACTAACCAACAAATATACAATATAAGCATCTCCTTGAAGTGTCCTTTCATCATTAATATTTCTATGTACAAGACAAGAGCCTACAAAGTTTACCCAAATTTTCTTTAGTATGGGCAACTCTCTCTTATCTGGTGCATTTCCTCTATGAGCAGTTCTATCATACCTTTCCGCCCAGAAAAATCTCAAACAATTATCTTTGTCTTCGGGCTCCATTCTACTTTCTGGCCAACCAGTGGTGTCATAAGCTTTTACCCCTTCGTTTCTCATATTAAAGATTGTAGCTATAATATCCGGGGTTAACTCAATATCAACACCTCTAACTCTAGTTTTCACAACAAAAATTTCATATCTTTTCATATTAGCATAAAATTCATGGATTAAAAGCAGATAAAGAAGACAATGAATATGTAAGAAGTCATACCAACCTTGTTGTTGCATGAATTCAGAAATTCTAGTACCTTGTATGTCCTCGTCTATCAAACACTTGCCATACTATATCGGCTTGGCAACCTGGTTGTTTTTACATGTGTAGGAGGAGGATCCCTATCCGGACTTAGAAGCCTTGTAGAAGCTCTTGTATTGGTTTTCTTTGGAATATTTTTTTCCCACTTTCTTGTATCCACCATGATAAAATTTAGAGATTTTGAGCTTTTGGGAAGTGGGTAACGTGACTATGGAACAAAACTTTGGATTTAATGGCTAAATTTTGAGTTTAAGATAACTTTACCTATATTTTGGCTTAGGGCTTGAAAAAATCGGGGTTTAGAAAAACTCTTTGTAGATTTGGAGGTTTTGCCAAGTGGGGTAATGTGATTATGGAAAAAATTTTGAGGTTTAATGGCTAGATTTTGAGAATTTGAGAGAGATTTTTTGAGTTTTTCTTGCAATGGAGTTGAAGAAATTGTTGTTTTGAAAAACTATTTGGAGATTTTGATGTTTTGTGGGATGGGTAATGTGATTGTGGAAATTTTTTTGAGATTTAATGGTTAGTTTTTAATAATTTTAGAGAGATTTTGAAAGAGTTTTAGAAAAGAAAGGTAAAGAGATGTGAAGTTGGGGAAGAAGATGGGATTTGGAGGTGGGTTTGCTGATTTTTATTAGTTAAAATAATAACAAAAAAAAATTACAAGCAGGGCCAGCGGGCCACCTGCCTTGGGGATGCGGGGCAAGGCTGCCCCTCTGTCCCTACCGGATGAGGTATCGTCCGTCACTGGCAGCCTACTAGGAAGCTGGCCGCCGGTTCCAGACGAGGTGCCGACCGGCCGGCACCTCGTCCGGCGGGGACAGAGGGGCAGCCTTGCCTCGCATCCCCAAGGCGAGCGCCCGCGGCCGGGCCGTGCCCTCCTACTTACAAATTTTAATTTTTTTTTTATTTGTGTTGAATGTTTAAAACCTTTCCCACAAATTTTCCTCCAATTCACTTCCCTCTTTCTTTCTCTTACAAAAAATCTTTATCTCTTAACTCTACCACCATCACCACCACCACTATCATCACCACCACCAGCATCACCATCAACACCACTGACATCACCATTAACACCAGCACTACCACCAACAAAGGCTCCATTAGCACCACAAGGTCCTCCATTTCCATCATCACCATCTAAGGCACCATCACCATCACCATCACCACCACCACCACCACCATCACCACACCACCATCATCATCAACACTACTACCATCACCATGAAGAGCACCACCAAGGGTACTACCATCACCACCAACAATGGCTCCATCACCACCACAAGGTCTTTCATCACCACCACAAGGTCTTTCATCACCACCATGTAGGCCACCCTTACCATCACCACTATCTAGGGCTCTATCACCACCTCCAACTCTACCACCATCACCACCAAAGACACTACCACCATATCTCTCTCTATTTTTTACTAGTAAGTATTTTATTATATACATTTTTCCTTTATTTTTTTGTCTAGTATAGACATATTTATATATGTGTATAATATGTGTAACGCCCCGACCCATATACCTGCAAAGGCTAAGGCCGGAACGCAACATTCATAATCGTAAATCTGTAAATTGAAAGCTTAACAACCTATTTGTCCATCTTTATATTCCATCAGAGTTCAGTTCAAAAGTCAACCAACGCATCGGCCTTAACAAAGGAACCCTACTTATTTACATATGTACACGCCCCCGACCCAGTTGTTCAGACGTAAGAGCTAACCAACAACCAGGTTTATAGGCCTCAAAAGAATATAAGTATTTAATTACATTAGAGTTGTCCAAAAGAATAATTTATACATCATTTATATCTTGAGTACATCAACAAGTAGTGATCACATAAAGCAGAAGTCCTCGGGATCACACCAAGGAGTTCTGTCATTATCTTGAGTGGCCTGCTCAGGCTCAACCTCACCTGAAATGTGAAAAGAGGGGTGAGCTAGATCCTCACATATAGCTCAATGAGGGTGAACAAGAAAGGTTTTCGTAAAGGTTTTATCATTTTCGCAAACAGTTAATAAAACATGACATGCACATATCCCAGTAAAATACTCTTACCACAAACCTTCAATCAATAATGAAAGGGTCGAGATATACCGGCAAATCCGGAGGTCCCGTCACTTCCTCTATTAACAATAGGAGGGTCGAGATATACTGGCAAATCCAGAGGTCCCATCATTTCCTCCATTAAAAGGGTTATAACTACCGCGCATATATTACTCAATGCTTTACAATTATCAATGTCATATCAATCAAATATATAATGATCATGCATATGTAGCATTTAGGGTGCATCATTTGGATAATCGTGAAACCAATACCCACCATGCTTGACCATGTCAATACCATTTAGAAAGACTCAACATGGTCATATACTAAGGGAGGGTGTAAGGATACATTAAAACAACTCAAATTGACAAAAAAAAATGAAAGCACAAATGAAGCTATGAAGCAAACTCATCTTATTTGCAAAAGCCTAACTTAGGAGGTAGATTTACCTACTTTACCAAACTCCAACTAATCTGATTTTGGTCTATAATCAAAGCTTATCGAATTTAGATAACTCTAGAATCAAATGGATCTCAATTCGGAGTTAAAACGAATGAGATATGGCTTCCGCAAAATCACTGCGCAAAGCTGGCAAAAGGCCGGGCGCTGAGGCCTTAATTCGGTCGACCGGAAGAAGCAGGTAACGCCCGAATCGAAGATTTCTGCCGGGCGTTGAGGCCCCTCTCCGGGAGACCGGATAGGGGCTGTAAGGCCCGGATAGCTGCACGAAAAACACCAAAATTCTACCCAATTCACCTATACCACCACCAATCCATCTAACAACATACAAACAAGTTCTAAATGGCTATTAGGCATCATACGAGGCTTCAAACTCAACCAAATCCATCCCTCATCAATGATCAACAACACCCAATAATTCATGTTCAAGCTCCAAGCTCCACAACCTCAATACCCTCAACAACTCAATACACCTCTCAACAAGTTCAAATATACATATATATATCACATGTAAGCACCCAATCAAGCTCAAAACACAAGTATAATCATACATCATGCTTAATGTATCTTGAAAAACATTTGAAAACAACCCTCACCTCAAACTTGAGTATAGAAGCAATAGAGAGCCAAAGAACTCTTGAGACTAGCTGAGAGATGTAGAATTAGCTTGGAACAAAGCTGAAATTCCCTTCTTTCTTCTTCTTTTCCTCTTTTCTTCTCTCCCTCTCTTTTCCTTCTTTGATCGTGTATGAGTGTGTGTGAGTGTGTGTGTAGGATTTTAATGTGTGTGTAGAGTGTATTGTGTGTTTTGAGTGGGCAAAATAGTTTAATTGTTGTATATAAAAATCTGATTTTTGCCAAATGTCCACCTTGCCCTCCAACTAAGTCATTTTTTGCTAGTTTGCCATTTTGGTTGAATTATAACTGATTAGTTATTACTCATGACTTAATTGAATACTATTAATGC
Source organism: Ehretia macrophylla (assembly GCA_037974665.1). Lineage (NCBI taxonomy): Eukaryota > Viridiplantae > Streptophyta > Magnoliopsida > Boraginales > Ehretiaceae > Ehretia > Ehretia macrophylla. The sequence goes on along the minus strand of CM075772.1, from coordinate 74,284,680 downwards.
CTACGATACGTAAAACTCCATAACGCATGTAATTAAACATTTTTTACACGTAACATGATGAATTTGCACTTTAAATAATATTAATGTACATAATTGATGCCAATGCATATGAAATAATTTGAATGCATTATAATTACTGTAATTATATATTTAGACTCTCGTGTCGGGTTTTACATCCTCCCCTCCTTAAAAGAATTGCGTCCTCGCAATTTCTTCTTACCTTGAAAACAACTCCGGATATTGCTCATCCATTTGATCCCGTAACTCCCAAGTTGCTTCTTTGATCCCGTGGTTGTTCCACAATACTTTTACCATAGGAATCTCCTTTCTACACAACTCACGTACTTGTTCATCTAAAATTCGCACGGGCCTCTCTCATAGGAGAGGTTCTCACGAAGTTGTAGCGGTTCCGGCTCCAAGATATAAGAAGGGTCAGGTTGATACTTTCTTAACATCGAGACATGGAACACGTCATGTATACCAGAAAGATTTATTGGTAGACTCAATCGGTATGCTAACTTGCTAATTTTCTTCACAATCTCGAACGGTCTCACGTACTTGGGACTTAACTTACCACCCTCACCACGCCGAATCAATCCCTTCCGAGGAGACAATTTAAGAAACACCTTATCACCCACTTCAAACTCTAAATCTCTTCTTTTTCTATCGGCATAACTTTTCTGTCTACTTTGTGCGGTGAGCATCCTTTTCCGAATCAATTGTACATTCTCTATTTTCTCTATCATCTCTGGTAATAATGTAGGATCAATGGCTTTCATCTCACCAACCTCACTCCAATATAGAGGGGATTTACACTTCAGTCCATACAAGGCCTCGTAAGGTGCTATGCCAATTGTTGCTTGATAGCTGTTGTTGTAGGCGAATTCTGCCAATGGCAAATGTTTTTCCCATGTTCCTCCAAAGTCCAATGCATAAGCTCATAGCATGTCCTCCAAGATCTAAATGGTCCTTTCGGACTGCCCGTCAGTTTGAGGATGGTAGGCCGTACTAAAGCTCAACTTCGTCCCTAAAGCATCTTGAAACTTTTGCCAAAACCGTGATGTAAACCTAGGATCTGTGTCAGACACTATGCTTACAGGTACACCATGCAATTTTACAATGTTAGCTATGTACAAATCAACTCGTTTCTCCAAGCTATCCGTCTTATTCATTGGAATAAAATGGGCTGCCTTCGTCAACCGATCCACGATCACCCACACAGTATCACAACCTCGAGGAGACCTCGGCAATTCCATCACAAAATCCATTGTTATGTGTTCCCATTTCTATTGTGGAATTTCTAAAGGTTGTAGAAGCCCTACAAGTCTTTGATGTTCTACCTTCACCTGTTGACATGTCAAGCATCGGGACACAAACTCCGCAACCTTCCGCTTCATGTTGTTCCACCAATAGTGTTGTTTCAGGTCTCGATACATCTTTGTACCTCCTGGGTGGATGGTATACCTCGAATGATGAGCTTCCTCGAGTACCTTCCCTTTCAACTCTGGATCATTTGGCACACAAATCTGGTTCCTAAATTTCCACAACCTATCTTCATGCAACTTGAAATCCAGATCACCAACTTTTAACTTTTGAAGCTGAGGGTCCTGCTGTTGTAATTCTCGGATATGGGACAACAAGGTAGGTTCATTGATCTCCAACCTTGCCAAACTCGCCTTTCGGCTCAATGCATCCGCCACCACGTTTGCCTTCCCAGGTACATAATTTATAGTGCAATTGTAGTCGTCCAAGAGTTCCATCCATCTCCTCTGCCTCATGTTCAACTCTCTTTGAGAAAAAAAATATCTCAAACTTTTGTGGTCAGTGAATATCTCAAACTTACTTCCCCACAAGTAATGCCTCCACTTTTTCAAGGCAACACAGTAGCTGCGAGCTCCAAGTCATGAGTAGGATACTTCATCTCACAAGGCTTCAACTTCCGTGATGCATAAGCTATGACTTGATTGTTTTGCATCAACACACAACCCAATCCTTCTTTCGGGGCATCACTATAAATAACAAACCCTTGACTTCCTTTAGGCAACGCCAACACAGGAGCAGTTGTTAATCTTTTCTTCAACTCCTGAAAACTATTTTCACATTTATCATCCCATAAGAAACTAACCTTCTTCTGTGTGAGCCTTGTGAGCGGCCCCGCAAGCTTGGAGAAATCCTTTACAAATCTCCTATAGTATCCGGCCAAACCGAGAAAACTACATACCTCGGTGACACTCCTCGGTTTCTTCCATGATTGCACAACATCAATCTTCGAAGGATCCACAGCAATCCATTCTTGTGATATCACATGACCCAAGACGGCTACTTGTTTGAGCCAAAACTCACATTTACTGAACTTGGCAAACAATTGGTGCTCCTTCAACTTCTGCAACACCAAACGCAAATGCCTTTCATGCTCCTCCTCGGTCTTTGAATACACCAGGATATCATCTATAAAAATCACTACAAACTGGTCCAAATACTGTTGAAACACCCTGTGCATCAAGTCCATAAAAGCGGCAGGAGCATTTGTTAATCCAAATGACATTACAACAAACTCATAATACCCGCACCTTGTCCTGAAAGCTGACTTAGGCACATCCTCCCATTTGATACAGAGTTGATAATATCCCTGCCTTAAGTCAAATTTTGAATAAACCTTGGCCCCTTGAAGTTGATCAAACAATTCATCCATCAATGGTAAGGGGTACTTGTTTTTTATTGTCACTTGGTTCAACCCCCTGTAATCGATGCACAATCTCAAAGTTCCATCCTTCTTTTTCACAAATAGGACTGGTGCACCCCATGGAAATGAACTAGGTTGAATAAATCCCTTCTCCAGCAAACCTTGTAGTTGAACCTTCAACTCTTGCAATTCGGCCGGAGCCATACGGTACGGTGCCTTAAAGATCGGTTGTGTACCGGGTAATGTCTCAATCACAAACTCAATTTCCCTTGCAGGTGGCATCCCCGGTAACTCTTCCGGGAATCCATCTCTATATTCGCTAACCACTGGCATTTTCGCTAACTTAACTTGATCCGTTGGCTTGTTGATTAAGTAGGCCAAATACCCCTTGTAACCTTTCCTCATGTATTTCACAGCCTTAATTGAGGATATCACAGCCTTTCTTGACAAGTCACGTTCTCCCTTCACCTCAAGTACAGGTTGTCCTGGTACTCAGAACTCAATAATCTTGGTCCGACAATCTAATCGTGCATGATGTCGTGATAACCAATCCATTCCCAAAATAACCTCATAGTCTCGGAAGATAAGCACTATGAGATCGGCCAAAAATTCCCGATTCCCAACCTGTATCTTACATGCTTTACATGCCAATCTAGTAGCATACTTGGGACCCATTGGTGTGCTAACTTCTACATGGTATGGTAAGTTTTCAACTGGCAACTTAGTGCGGTATGTACATTTGGGAGTTATGAATGAATGCGTAGCTCCAGTATCAATAAGAACCTTAACCAATTGATTTTGAATCAGAAAGGTACCTTCAACAATAGCAGCATCATATGGGATTACTTCTTGATCCATGGCATAAGCTCGAGCTTGAATTCTTTGGCTTGGGCCATTCCTTGCAGGCGGATTCTGTACTCCCTTGTTCTGCCACCTCGAGCAATCCCTAGCTTGGTGTTTATCACTTCCGCACCCTAAACACGTGCCAAGTTTCTTCCAACATTGGGCTTCCACATGCCCCCTCTTTTTGCAATAGTTGCACAAGGTCCCCAAAGTAACAGTAGTAGTAGTAGTAGTGGCACCTGTTATACCACGAACTGGTTGATTGGTTGGGGCATTAGGCTGTGGTCTAGGAAAAGCTGGTCTCACTTGGCCTTGGCCCTGGGGGTTCTGAGTCTGGAATGCTCTGGACTGACCCTGAGTCTGAAAGAGCCTCTTGTTCTGTTGAGATAGAGCAACCTTTATTGTTAATTTCATCTCCTTAACCCTCGATGCAGTTGCAGAGATAACATTATAAGTATCGAACTCCGCCACTGCGAGCCCATCTTGAATCTTGAGTCTCAACCCTTGTTTGAATTTCCATATCTTGGTGGCTGGGGTCTGGACCATATGCGGTGCATATTGGGAGAGGCTATCCGATTTCGCCCCATAATCAGCCACCGTCATGCTTCCTTGCTTTAAGTAGATAAACTCTTTCATCCTCCTGTCCTGGGAAGATTCAGATATGTACTTACTCATGAACACTCTAACAAAGTTCCTCCATCTAAAGGGAGTATGCTGTGTCTCCCATTGATCTCTCACTGCATCCCACCATGTTTCAGCATCTCCTTCCAGCTGAAAAACTACATAGGCGACCTTTTTCTCATCTACATAATCCTGTGCAGCATAGATCTTCTCCATCCGTGATAGCCAATACTCTGCCTTTTCACTATTCGGCTAGCCCCTGAACTTTGGAGGGCTGTAGAACAGGAAATCCTTGAGGTTATCACCTCCTCTATTACATCCATTTCCACCACTACTACCAGCACCATGATTGTTGTTGTTATTATTATTAGCTGCTGCAGTTTCTTCTTGTTGTTCCATAGCCCTACTCATCCGATCGATGGCAGTTGCCATCAAATTGCACATAGCTACATCAGGATTAGTTTGATTTGCACTTCCGCTCTCTTGATGTCCAGGGTTGTTACGGGTGTTAGGTCTTGCCATCTATAGATATAGGATAAGTACCACTCACAGTTATAGGTTATGTATGCATGATATAAGATGTTAATGTGTGTCCTACCAATGCTCCTATCGCATAGGTTATACACAAGCAAGAAACAAGTATAGCATGTTAAGCACATAAGTTCACATAAGCACATAAGTTCCTAGAGGTGCTACAACATGTTCTCCCCCAATTCTCCTACCCACTAACCAGGGGTTCAAAACCCGGACTACGCTAACACAATCTAGCTCTATACTAACTAAGTCTAGCTCTGATACCACTAAAGTTGTAATGCCCCGACCCGTATACCTGCAAAGGCTAAGGCCGGAACATAACATTCATAATCGTAAATCTGTAAATTGAAAGCTTAACAACCTATTTGTCCATCTTTATATTCCATCAGAGTTCAATTCAAAAGTCAACCAAGCCATCGGCCTTAGAAAAGGAACCATAATTAGTTACATATGTACAAGACCTCGAACCACCTGTTCAGACGTAAGAGCTAACCAACAATTAAGTTTCTAGGCCTCAAAAGAATATAAGTATTTAATTACATTAGAGTTGTCCAAAAGAATAATTTATACATCATTTATATCTTGAGTACATCAACAAGTAGTGATCACATAAAGCAGAAGTCCTCGGGATCACACCAAGGAGTTCCGTCATTATCTTGAGTGGCCTGCTCAGGCTCAACCTCACCTGAAATGTGAAAAGAGGGGTGAGCTAGATCCTCACATATAGCTCAATGAGGGTGAACAAGAAAGGTTTTTGTAAAGCTTTTATCATTTTCGTAAACAGTTAATAAAACATGACATGCACATATCCTAGCAAAATACTCTTACCACAAACCTTCAATCAATAATGAGAGGGTCGAGATATACCGGCAAATCCGGAGGTCCCGTCACTTCCTCTATTAACAATAGGAGGGTCGAGATATACTGACAAATCCAGAGGTCCCGTTATTTCCTCCATTAAAAGGGTTATAACCGCCGTGCATATATTACTCAATGATTTACAATTATCAATGTCATATCAATCAAACATATAATGATCATGCATATGTAGCATTTAGGGTGCATCGTTTGGATAATCGTGAAACCAATACCCACCATGATTGACCATGTCAATACCATGTAGAAAGACTCAACATGGTCATATACTAAGGGAGGGTATAAGGATACATTAAAACAACTCAAATTGACAAAAAAATGCAAGCACAAATGAAGCTATGAAGCAAACTCATCTTATTTGCAATAGCCTAACTTAGGAGGTACATTTACCTACTTTACCAAACAACAACTAAGCTGATTTTGGCGTATAATCAAAGATTATCCAATTTAGATAACTCTAGAATCAAACGGATCTCAATTCGGAGTTAAAACGAATGAGATATGGCTTCCGCAAAATCACTGCGCAAAGTTGTCAAAAATCCGGGCGCTGAGGCCTTAATCCGGTCGACCGGAAGAAGCAGGTAACGCCCGGATCGAAGCTTTCTTCCGGGCGTTGAGGCCTCTATCCGGGCGTTGAGGCCTCTATCCGGGTGACCGGATAGGGGCTGTAACGCCCGGATAGCTGCATGAAAAATACCAAAATTCTACCCAATTCACCTATACCACCACCAATCCATCTAACAACATACAAACAAGTTCTAAGTGGCTATTAGGCATCATACAAGGCTTCAAACTCAACCAAATCCATCCATCATCAATGATCAACAACACCCAATAATTCATGTTCAAGCTCCAAGCTCCACAACCTCAATACCCTCAACAACTCAATACACCTCTCAACAAGTTCAAATATACATATATATATCACATGTAAGCACCCAATCAAGCTCAAAACACAAGTATAATCATACATCATGCTTAATGTATCTTGAAAAACATTTGAAAACAACCCTCACCTCAAACTTGAGTATAGAAGCAATAGAGAGCCAAAGAACTCTTGAGACTAGCTGAGAGATGTAGAATTAGCTTGGAACAAGGCTGAAATTCCCTTCTTTCTTCTTCTTTTCCTCTTTTCTTCTCTCCCTCTCTTTTTCTTCTTTGATTGTGTATGAGTGTGTGTGAGTGTGTGTGTAGGATTTTAGTGTGTGTGTAGAGTGTATTGTGTATTTTTAGTGGGTAAAATAGTTTAATTGTTTTATATAAACATCTGTCTTTTGCCAAATGTCCACCTTGCCCTCCAACTAAGTCATTTTTTGCTAGTTTGCCATTTTGGTTGAATTATAACTGATAAGTTATTACTCATGACTTAATTGAATACTATTAATGCCTACGATACGTAAAACTCCATAACGCACGTAATTAAACATTTTTTACACGTAAAATGATGAATTTGCACTTTAAATAATATTAATGCACATAATTGATGCCAATGCATATGAAATAATTTAAATGCATTATAATTACTATAATTATATATATTGACTCTCGTGTCCGGTTTTACAATATGTATCTGGGATTATGTGTAATTTTGCTTGTTTTTCATTTGTTCAATTTATTATTTTTGTATTTAATGTTATGTTTAATTCTAATTGTTTTAAGTGAGGTTTTAAAATAAATATGTGGTAGTGATATTTGTTGTGACTTCTTTGACATCAAGTTGTATTGTTGTGATATTTTTTTTAATTAATTAATAATAGATTAACTAGTGGGTCATAAATTGTGTTTAAATAATGTCACTACCAAGCACATTACTTAACCATATCTTGTACTATTAATTTCTTTAATGGAATGAACATATATTATGATACAGAAGTTGAGAAAACGTAAACACGCTGACAACAGTAGATGAATGATCGATTAACATCTAAAGGAGTATTAAATCCTAAGTTCGTTCATGGAGTAGACGAAGAATTCATTCCTTTTGCATGTAGTCAACGAAAGTACATGGATGTAGACAAAATTAGATGTCCTTGTGCAAAATGTAAGAATTGTGACTTTAAGGACCTTCATACTTGTAGACATCATCTCTACTCATAGGGGTTCATGAGGCATTACTATGTTCGGACTTCACACGGGGAGCATGATGACCTCAATCAAGATAACAACCATAATGTTGGTGATCATTATGGATATGATGAAGGAAATAGTTATAGGACAATGGTGTTTGATGCATTTGGCCCATCAAATGTACCACCAACTCCTTATCAACCAATAGAAGAAGAGCCTAATATGGAGTCAAAATATTTTTATGATCTATTAAAAAGTTCAGATGAGCCTTTGTGGAGTGGATGTGAGGTCACTCATCTGTCAGTGGTGTTTTTGTTGTTGAATATCAAGTCAGAGGAAAATATGTCTGAACATTGTTTTAATCGAATTATTGAAGTTATTCGAAGAATGTTGCCCAAGGATACCACTTTTCCTGAGAACTACTATAAGTTTCAGAGTGAAATGAGTCCTCTAGGTTTGAGTTGCATAAAGATTGATGCGTGTGTAAATGGATGTACGTTATATTACAAAGATAGAGATCAACTCAAATCTTGTCCAAGGTGTGGTCACCCACGGTTTAAACCTACAGAAGTTGGGAAAGAAACGTGGTAGACCAATTGCCTTCAAACGATTGAGGTATCTACCATTAATGCCCAGGTTGACCAGATTATACATGTCTCCCACAATAGCTAAACATATGCAATGGCATTTTAGACACCAAGTTGTATGGAAAAATTTGTCATCCATCCGATGCTAAGGCATGGAAACACTTTGATAGAACGTATCCAAACTTTGCTTCTGAACTGAGAAATGTACGTCTTGGACTTTCTTCTGATGGTTTTAACCCGTTCAACTCTTGTTCTCAACCTTATTCTTGTTGGCCTGTGATAATCACATTGTACAATCTTCCACCAAAGATGTGTATGAAGGATCCTGTAATGTTCTTGACCCTTTTTATTCCTGGGACAAAGAATCCGAAAAAGAGTATAGATATATACCTTGAACCTCTTATTGAAGAGTTGATTAAATTGTAAGAAGTAGGGGTACCTTGTAATGATGTGTCGTCCAAGTCCAATTTATATTTGAGGGCAGTTTTAATGTGGACAATTAATGATTTCCCAGCATATGGCATGTTATCTGGCTGGAGTACGCAGGACAAATTGTCATGTCCGTATAGTATGAGATCTTCTCAGGCATTTCCATTGACTGTAGGGAGAAATAATTGCTTCTTTGACTGCCATCGGCAGTTCTTACCAAGAAATCATCCCTTTTGACAAGACAAGAAAAACTTTCGAAAAAATATGATGGAAAGATTAGACCCTCCGCCGGGATTGAGTGGTGAGGACATGTGGGAACAAGTTCGAGATCTTCTGACCATAAATGAATTGGGTAAAGATAAAATAGATGGTTTTGGAAGAAAGCATAACTGGACAAAAAAAAAACATCTTTTGGGATTTGCCTTATTGGTGGTCACAGCTTGTGCGTCATAATCTAGACGTCATGCTTATAGAGAAGAATGTTTTTGATAATGTTTTTAACACTATGATGAACGTGAAGGTGAAGACAAATGATACAAAAAAATCTAGGGCTGATATTGAGAGAATTTGTGATAGACTTGAATTATGCATTAGAGATGGCGTTATGAAAATGACCGTTCATACTCTCCCGATTCCATCTAGGAAAGCAATTTTGGAGTGGGTCAAAGAGTTAAAATTCCCTGACGGATATGCATCAAATATAGCAAGGTGTGTTGACATGAACGATTTGAAGTTGCCACATATGAAGAGCCACGATTGCCATATATTTATGGAGAGATTGCTTCATATAGCCTTACGAGAGTTATTTCCAAATAGTGTATGGGAACCTTTTACCGAACTAAGCTTGTTTTTCAGAAACATTTGTTGCTCGTCTCTTGAAATAATCGACCTTGAAAGAATGCAACAAAATATTGTGATCACCCTCTGTAAGTTGGAAACGATCTTACCTCCAGCCTTCTTTGACTCAATGGAGCATTTTCCAGTACACTTGGTTCATGAAACAATTTGTAGTAGTCCTGTACAATATCGGTGGATGTACCCTTTTGAGAGCTTTTTGCATGTTTTGAAGAGAAAGGTGAAGAATAAAGCACGTGTTGAAGGATTTATATGTGAAGCATATCTTATCCTTGAAACGGCGACATTTTGTTCATATTATTTTGAACCGCGTGTGCACACAAAAACAAGAAACATTGGTCGAAATGAAAAGTTAGTCGATGCGGATTACCCTGAAGGGTGTTTACCCATATTCAAACATCCAGGTCGTCCGATGGGGAAGATGATCTCTAAAGATTTAGGCGATCGAGATTTCAATGCTACTCACTTGTGTGTTTTGATGAACTGCGAAGAAGTGTCCCCATATATTAAGTAAGTTTATGACTCAACTCTTTAGTTTTATTAAAGATCTTATATATATAACCCACTAATTAATACTATACAGGACGTTCGAGGATGATCTTCGAATGGAGAATCCATCATTTATTGATTCACAAATCAATAACAACATTGAGAAATTTTTCCCGGCTTGGTTACGTTACCATGTTAGTATTACTAGTTTTTAACGTCCCTAATAATATATTCAATTCATTCCGACCTTGACGTTTGTTATTGTCCCTAATTTACCCCTTTCAGCTTGCCCACAATAACATTTAGGATAATCCCGTGAAATATCTTTCAATGGGTCCAAGTAAGGTGGTCAGTACATGGTCAAAGTACTTGGTGAATGGGTACAGATTTCACACTTTGGAGTATGGATCTTCAAAGACAACAATGAACAGTGGAGTCACTGTGAAAGGGACAACGCCTGATAATGAGGAAAGTGATTATTATGGTCTGTTGACTTATATTATTGAGTTAGAATACCATAATGAAACTTTGAAGCGAACAAGAGTTGTCCTTTTCAAGTGTGAGGGGTTTGATTCTCACAATGATAAGGGATTAAAGGTTCATCCGAAATATCGCTTGATTGATATAAAAGTGAATAAAAAATACCCAAAGAATGACCCCTTTGTCTTAGCCGAGCATGCACATCAAGCATATTATGTCAGGTATCCTGGTGCTAAGAGAGAACGGGCAGCTTGGCCAGCTGTATGCAAAATCAGATCAAGGAACCAATTTGATAAGGAGTCGAACAATGATGATAATGATAAAGATGAACAGTCAGCTTTTCAGTCCGATGAGATGAACATGACATTGGTACAATTAGATGATCATGATGATGTCGTATTGCGTTGTCTTGAATCAAGTGAATGTATTGCTGTGGTTGGAGATGTAGAAGAAGAGCACGAGGACAATGCCCAAAATGATGATGAAGATCATGAAAGTGACTCTGATAATGACATAGAATTTGAATACAATGAATTATTTGATTGAGATTTTGTACTTATAAATTTAATATTTTGTATGTCAACTGTATGTGGATTGTATGATTGATAATCAAAAAATATAATGAAAAGTAGGTATAGTATCTCTTCATTTATATAATATATTGTACATCTCTTTGTATCTTATGGTTTTTTTGTAGCAATCATGGTTAGAGCTGGTAAATCGCAAGCAGATAAGACACGATTTGGCATGTCATCAACTTCGTCCTCTGCAGCCTGTGGTGAAGCTGATAGTGAGTCCCCTACTGCTGCAAGGTCGTCAGTTCGTTCCACCGGACTATCTGCCCTTTTGTGTGACATCAGAGTGACTAACGAGGATCGTCATGATAATACCACGCCCACGACCAGCATCCAGCATGAAACGAAACATCCAGAATCATCATCACATGCAGCTGGTACAACAAATTGGCAGGCTATAGGATTCGAGTCACTCGAGCAGTACGCCACATGGTTGGAGGATGGACATACTCACGTTCGATTATATAATAATGGGTGAAATTACAATTAAATTAAATGATAGAGCAATTACTTTGATTGTTTGTTATTAGTTCTTGGAGTTATAATAAGGTAATGCAAATGACACTAACTTATATAATTGATATACTTGTTAACAGATTTGTACCTGCTTCGGTAGTAATAGATTTTAAGTCAATATTTGCAAGCAGATTCACAGAACCCTAGATTACTTATGGAGAAATTCCGGACGATGTCAAAGACTAATGGTTTTGCTCTTTTCAGGTTTTTATAAACATTAATGCAGTCAATATCTATTATATTATACACGTGTACATTTATATATGCGTATTCAATTAACACATGTTCGCATTTACCTATTTTTGTCGTTGCAGTGAGATTATAAGTGGCACCCATGTGACAGGATACATATCAAGCATTGCTTCCATTAAAGCGGCGGAGAGAATGAAAGCCCAATTGGCTAAGGCCCGTAAATTTGACAAGCCTCCTAAGTGGATGACATTAGATAATTGGGAGCAAATGTAAGTAAGATGGCGTGAATCAAAATGGATAGATAAATCAAATGCAACCAAGAAAAATAGGGAGAAAAATCAATCGGTACACTACACGGGTGCCACCCCCTTTCATGAGGTTATAAGAAGGATGGTATGTAACTTAAATTTAATAGCCGTTTAAATTTGTCTATCTTAATATTCTAGTTTTTGAGTAATTACTACTTATGAAATTAATAATGTAGGCGGACACAATAAACGCCCTTATCTATAGAGCAGATGTTTTCAAGGTCGCTCACAGTAAAGAGGAGGGTGATGGTATACAATACTCTGATCCAAAGGCTGCTCAGACGATAGTAAGTATTTATACAGTGTATTACTTTTACTGTTGATTAATTTTGTTAAATTCATATAATTTTATGTTAAGTTTAAGTTGCTACTTTTAATTTAAAAAATTATAAAAATTAAATTTCATAATTCTCTTTTGTAATGTATAGGTTGTTAGACTTATGTATTTCATTATGAGAATTGTATCTTTATGATTAGGTTGAAGTGGTTGTCACAGACGACATATCCTTTGGTTGTTTGTTGGAGGCCTAGGATTATAAATTTGGCATATTTGTGGTTGTATGTTGGTTGTTATGGCTATATGAATTGTTATGCATGTTATATTTTTGTGTTTGGGTCTATATTACAAACGTTATAATGCCAAAATTTCATCGCGTCCCGACTTTATTTTAGGTGGGGTCGAGTTGGGGCATGACATTAAGTGATATAAGAATATTAAAATTTTATAAATGTTGTTTTTCTAGTCACAATATGAGGAGATGCTCGAGCAACGTCAACTTGTGACGCAATAAGACCCCACGACGCCGCCCGTTAATCCCGATGAGATATTATACCAAGCTATTGGTGGGGTGAAAAAAGGGCGTGTCTATGGACTCGGCTCGCAAGGAGTCCCCATTGGTAGGGAATTACCCCATATTCCCACCATGAACACTGGAGTTGGACTCTCTGAACAAGAAGTCGACAGGCGAGTCACTAAAGCAACGGAGTCCTTGAGGCAACAACTTGATAACGAAGGAAATGCACAGTAAGAGACACAGCGACAAGTGAACGAAGCCATGCAACTCGTGAAGGAATTGCAGCAGGAGATTAATCGACTCAAACACCGACGACAATAGCCCGATCAACATGATCAATGGTACATTTAGGATTTAGTATTTTGGACAATTTTATAAACTAATTTCGAACAATATGTTAATATTTTTATGAATTTGAAAGATGAGTTATGTAAATATTATTTTGGATATTTAATTTTACGTTTTGTTGTGTAAATTTGTTTTATTTTTAAATTTTTACATTTCATATTATTTTTCGTAATAATTAATAATTATTATGTGACAGAATAGCCACATAAAATTAGCCACCATTTTTCGACGGACAAATAACTACGAAATTCGGCAATAGATTAGCCACCGATATGTGTCGACAAATGGCTACGGATATTTTTCGACAATGGCCTACGGATTGGCTACCGCTTTGCTACGGACGTTAATAATTAATAAAAAAATCAAAATTTTAGTTAGCTATGGATGGGCTACGGGTTGGCTATGGTAAAATGGCTACCGATATTCTACGGATACCAATCCGTAGTCGTGGGCTACGGACGATTTACGATCGAAACGGCTACGGATTTGCTACAGACATTAATAATTAATAAATTAAAAAAAAAAATTAGTTGGCTACGGATTGGCTATGGAAAAGTGGCTACTGATATTCTACCAATACCAATCCGTAGTCATAGGCTACGGACGATTTACGATCAAAATGGATACGGATTTACTACGGACGTTAATAATTAATAAATAAATAAAAAATTAGTTGGATACGGATTGGCTACGACTATTTTACTATGAAAATTATAAAGAATAAGTACAAAATAATTTTCAGAATTGGCTACGGATGGGCTACGGAATATCAATTTGGCGACGGGCCTTTTTACTACAGACGGGATTTCGTAGCCTAGCGGTCGCCCGTCCCAATTTGGCTACTACTAGGCTACGGATTTTGGTCATCGCCTCAGCCTTTTTTTCTTATAGTACTTGTTTTATCTACTTTTAAATTGATTTACGTGTATTTCATCGATTAACGTTCATTTGGGGTAAAGTTAAATAGCTAGTTAGAGTAACTAAACCAGAACTAAAACAATTAGCATTAATGCTAGGATGGCAAACTAGTAATACAGTAGTTAGTTGAGGGGCACTCTTTTCCTAAAGCAAAATAACAAAATATCTTAACACTTTTCTTGCTCAACCAAAACACACACCATTACACACACACCACTCGACACACACACACACACTCAGTTTTTCAACTAAATAGAAGATAGAAAGAAGAGAAGAGAGAAGAAGAAAGGAGGAAAAGAAGAATTTCCAACCATTTCCAAGCTTTTCCTTTGCATTTCAAGCTTTCTTCAAAGGTTTCTCTTGCTCATTTTAAATCTCGAACTCAAAGCAAAGGTAAGGGATTATTCAAAACCAATTTTTAAAGAGTTCATTCAAGTTATTTGATGATTATGTGTTGCTAGTCTTGTTAAAGTTGTATACAAGAGCTTAAATGTGAAGATTGAGTATTTGGTGTGTTATAGATCTAGGTTTTGCTTAACCTATGTTAGATGTCTTGAAAAGTTGAAAGATGAGTTGTGTTGCTCTTGTATAAGTATGGATTATATGTATAGCTTGCATGCAAGAATTAGGAGCATGGGGATAACATTTTTGCAATTGGAGTATAAATCTTGGCGTTATGAGCTATATTGGATTCTAGGTGGGTTAGATGTTGATTGTTGATATGGGATGTATTGGTTGGTGTTTGAACCCTTATATGATGCCTAATAAATCCCCTTGAGCATGCTTGATTGTTAGTAAAGGATTGTGTTATTATATGCTTGATTGTTAGTAGAGATTGTATTTTCCGATATACAGCACAACCGGGATACCCCTACTCCACCGGTCGACCAGTGGGGGGGGGGGAAGGGGGTTGTCCACAGATGAGGCTTCGGGCAGAAGACCTTATTTTCACCGGCCGACCGGTTGTGCTAGGGTCTACCGGTCTGACCAAAATACAAAGAACTTGGTTTAGTGATTCCGGGAGCTACCGATGTCGGATTGAGGCACGGTCAGAAGTGTTAGAAGCGTATCGAAACCTAGTTTATCATAGTGGAATTTAATTGAGGATTTGTGCCATAGTTTGGGTGCTATGTAGTTGCTAACTACTATATGTTGCTTAAGAGACTAAGGACATGTGATAAATGCATGATGAATAAATGTTTGCTTAAAATACCATTGATTAATCATTTTTTACCACAAGAGGTCTACATGCTTTCTTGCTATATCATTGATAATTTTGAATACATTCGAATTGTTTAAGCGTGTCGGTTGCAACCATTAATGAATGCAGTAGTAACGAGACCTCCGGGCAGCAATAGGCTCGCCGGTATATCTAGCCTACTGAGGTAGTAATGAGACCTCCAGTCAGAGGTAGAGCTTGCTGGTATATCTTGCCTACCAAAGTGGTGAATTTTCTTTCAAGACCCATTGATCCTCCTACGAGTCGGGACCCAATGATATTTTGAAAGAGTTAGGTTATTAAAATGATATTAAAGCTTGATTGTATATCTTGCATTCTCGTTCAAATATTCTTATGTGTATGGCTTGATTTCTCGAACTGTTTACGAAAAGATTTCACCTTTGTGCAAACCCTTCCTAATCAATGCCCACTGAGCTATATGCCGGATTAACTCACCCCTCTTTTGATCAATTATAGGTGAGGTAGTGCCCGAACAGACCCTTCAAGTTGATGATGGAGAACCATGGTTCGATGAGAATGATTTCTGCTTGTTATGACTAGCATGTTTGATTAATTGAAGTCAAACACTACTTAGACAACTCGATATATGTAATATTCTTTTGGACAACTATATGTATTTAAGTTTAGTATTCCTAATCTTTTGGGACCTAGACATCTGATTGTTGGCTAAAACTTATGATGGAACAGGTGACTCGAGGTCTTGTACATATATGACTATTTATGGAATCCTTTTCTAAGGCTGATGTAATTGAAAAAACTTTTGAACCGTTATGGAGTACCTATGAATGTTCAGGTTATTAAGATATAAATTTTATAGATTTCTGAGTTACGAAAGTCATGTATTGGCCTTAACCTTCGTAGGTGTCCGAGTCAGGGCATGACAGCAATCCGAGTATTTTTTTTGAAAACACATTAACATACTCCTTGACAACCGGTACCTCTATTAGCTTCTTTTGATCTGTTGGCTTGTTGATCAAATAAGCCAGATATCCATTGCACCCTTTTCTCATCAACTTGATAGCCTTGATTGAAGATATTATAGTATTTCCTGAAAAGTCACCTTTACTTTTCACCTCGACTACCGGTTGCCCCGGTACTTGTAAACTTACAACCTTTGTTCAGTAATCCATTTGGGCATGATTATGGCCAACCAATCTATTCCCAAAATAACATCATACTTTTGAAATGGTAGCACTACCAAGTTGGCTAAGAATTCCCGGTCTTTTATTTGGATTTTACATGCCTTACATCCAAATTTAGAAATGTACCTAGTGCCCATGGGATTTCTAACTTCTACATGACATGGCAAATGTTCTATTTGTAATTTGATGCGATGCACACATTGAGGAGTGATAAAAGAATGTGTGGCTCCAGGATCAATGAGTACTTTAACCAACTATTTTAGGATCAGGAAGGTACCTTCAACAACAGTTGCAGCCTCTGGCAGTTCCTCTTCGTCCACAGCATATACTCGGGCTTGAACCCTCTGTGCCGGAGCATTTCCTGTAGGTTGGCTTTGTGTACCGCTAGCTTGCCACTTCATGCACTGCTGAACTTGATGTTGTTCACTCCCACATCTCGTACACCGACCATTCTTCTTCCAACATTAGGCCTCTACGTGCCCCTTCTTGTTGTAGTAGTTACATATGGCATTTCGGGAGGTGGCTGCACTACCCGAGGAACCTATAGCTGACTGAGTAACTGAGGCATTAGGCTATGGCCTAGTGGCAATGGGCCTCACTTGACTTTGGCTCTGGCTCGGGGCTGAGTAGGACCTCTGTGGTGCTTGAGTGAAAAATGGCCTCTTGTTAACTTGACTCGGCCTACCATATGTATCTAACTTCTTTTTCTCAACTCGAGATGCTGAATCTAGCATATCGCTATAGGTAGTGAAGCGATATGAAGTTAAAAGATCCTAAATCTCGCGCCTCAAACCCTTAACAAAGTATTTCATCCTTCCAGCCTCTATCTGAACTAACTCTGGGAGATAACGAGATAACCTGTTGAAACAAGCTTCGTATTGCCCCACCATCATACCTGCTTGTCTCAAAGAAATAAACTTTTTCTCCTTCCTTTCTCGAGTTACCTCCAAAACATAGTTCCCCTTGAACGATCGAACAAAATTGGCCCAAGTGACGAGTATGCCATTTTGCTCCCAACGAAGCTTCTCCGTCCTCCACCATTCTTTTGCATCCTCCTCCAATAAGAAAACCGCAAACATTACCTTCTTCTCATCTGTGTACTCAAGGGCGGCATATATCTTTTCCACTTTAGCAAGCCACGGGCTCTCTAGTGAACTTGGGGGGTTCATATTCCAAGAAGCCCTTCAACGTATCATCCCCATTACCTCGTTGGTTGTTGTTGTTGTCATTACCACCACCATTATTATTATTGTTGTTACCTATTCCAAAATTTTTCTACTGCTCCATCACCCTGCTCATACAGTCTATAGCATTCGCCATCAGATTAAACATAGCTACCCCCGGATTAGCAGGATCAACATTCCCTGTCCCTTGTGACCCAGTGTTTCCACGGGTGTTACGACCTGCCATCTATAAACATAGAATAACGAACACTCACGGTTATAGGTTATGCATGCATTATGATATGAGGTGAAAATGCATGATCTACAATTAAAACTAATCATGAATAGTTATAGCTACACTCGACACATAAATCACACAAGTAAGAAACAAAAGTAGCACATTAGGCACGAAGTCCATGTAAACACATAATTCACATAAGTTCACATAGGCACATATAGCCCTCAATATGTCTTCCAAAGTTTTCTACTTACTGACCAGGGATTCTCAAACCAAGCTTAAGAAGTCTAAGCGTTTTAATACCACCTAAAGGTGTCGCGTCCTGACCCATACCCATCGCTAGGTGAAGACCAGTACGTGACGTGTCATGTAACTTAATACTTGTAAAATCAACAATTGATAACCTAACAACAAATATTACACCATAAGAAGCTTCAAGAGTATGCTCAAACACTTGGCATTGGAAATCTTCATTAACCTGTTTATAGGTGCAAACTTAGATTCCACCAATACTCCATGAAATAAAGTCCCAACTATGACTACCTAGGTCACAAAAGAATAGGACATAGCTATTACATCCTAGTTGTCCAAAAGAATTGTTAACTAACACATCAAAAGTCCATACAACATCTACAAGCTAACAAGTCACAGAAGGCAGAAATTCGATTCATCACATAATTGACCCACGCCTTCAGCTTCAGGAGTTGACTCAGTAACAGCCTCACCTGAAACTTTGTCAGAGAAAGGGATGAGTTACACTTAGCTCAACGAGGGATAAGGGAACGGGGAGATTTCGCAACCATTTTTCATTTCGTAATCATTTAAGAAAGAGTATGCCATGCACATTGGAACAACTAATGAGGAAACATCATATATGGCAATAATAATAAAACAAGTATTTAATTCTACTCTCCAAAGGTTATACCAAGCAAGAGTAGATAAAAAGGATATAGCTTGCACGAACAGTTCTTAGAGATGGCCAGTCTCAAGTCTTCAATCAACATACTTCCCCAAACGCCAAAGTAGAAGGCATTTCGGAGGCAACCCAATACCAAGGTAGCCGAGACTTATACCTGACAGCCCGATGCTGCCTAGGGGAATCGAAAATTCTACCATGGGGTTGATTAGATTATATTACTCAAGGCATATAACTGTAAATAAACAAACATGGACCAACTCTTCTAGGGTTATACCAAGAGAGATTGAGTACAAATAATCAAGGATATTTGGGGGGCAACAAAGTAGGTTACCTCCATCACATAAGCATGTGAAATTCTTTAAGACCCAGAACCAACCCCTTAACTTTATTGAGATATGATGTCATTGCTGGATCCCTGGCCTCATATTCTTATGTTACCTAATTCACAATCAGCTATGAGTCCGTTATGACGTCCATAGCCCGGGCGCCCAGTAAGATAGCTATCTTGAGCCAAACTATTAACGTTTTATACTCTGCCTTGTTATTGAAAGATGGGAACTGGAACTTGAGTGAGTATTGGTTTGCAACTTCGTCGGGGCTAATGATCACCACTCTAGCCCTACTACCATGCTTCCCTAAAGCCCCATCCACCTGTACTTCCCATAGAGCACTGGTTTCTTTGGTAGGGTATCTTGTGTACTCTACCACGAAGCTTTCTATTGCCTGGGCTTTAATTACTGTCCGGGGCTGGTAGATAATGTCACATTGGCTAAGCTTGACTGTGTAAGGCCAAGTGTGAAATTATGTGCATTTAATTGTTTAATTTATTATTTGAATGTAATAATGATCTTCTTGAGCCCGTGGCACCACGATCCCTAGATTGTTCATTGTTCATGTAAGTTAGGATATTTTTTTGTGGTATCAGAGATGTATTATTGATAGGGGTCGTGATAGATTGCTTACTTCAGCAAATATCCCGAGACCTCAGGCCTATGTAATACTTGTTTGAGTGGCATGTCTGTCATAACCCGAATGTTGTATGCGTCGAAGTAATATCTCAACTTCTGGGACGCTATTAGAAAGGCTAGAGCCATCCTTTCAAGAGTGGAGTATTTGAGCTTAGGTCTTCTTAGGACTTTGCTGACGTAGTACATTGGTTTCTGAACCTGGTCCTCCTCCCTGATTAAGGCGGCAACCACTTCCCTACTTGAATTGGCTAGGTATAAGGTCAGCACCTCTCCCTTTTCAGGTTGGGAAAAGAGATGAGGTATATTGCGGTACCTTTTTATTTCCTCGAAGGCCTCTTGGCACTCTTCTATCCATTGAAAGTTCTTCGTGTTCCTCAAGACTCTAAAGAAATGGGAACATTTATCTGCGGACCTTGACATGAATCTACTCAGGGTTGCAATCTTGCTCGCCAATTTTTGTACATCTTTAATGCACTTGGGAAGGTTTAGGTCCAAATGGCCTGAATTTTGTTAGGATTGGCCTCTATGTCCCGGTTAGTAACCATGAAGCCTAGGAACTAACTAGCCTTGACCCCTAATGCACATTTTTTGGATTGAGCTTGATCTTGAACTATTCCATGGTTAAGAAGGCCTCAGCCAGGTTAGCTACATGAGAGTAGGCCTGTTTACTTTTTGCCAACATGTCGTCGACATAAATCTCCATATTCTTTCTGATCTGGTTATCAAACACTTTATTCACCATACATTGGTAGGTAGCTCCAACATTCTTCAGCCCGAAGGGCATTACTTTGTAGCAATAGGTCCCCATCTCTGTGATGAAGGCTTTTTTTTCCTTATCCTCCAGGGCTATCATAATCTGATTATACCCCTTAAAGGTGTCCATGAATGTGAGATGCTCATAACCAGACGTGGCATCAACCATCTGTTCTATCCTTGGTAGAGGGTAGCAATCTTTGGAGTAGCCTTATCGAGGTCCTTGTAATCAACACATAATCACCACTTCCCAAGAGTTTTGGCCACTAACATGACATTGGCTAACTGTTCAGGGTACTGTATGCTATTGATATGTCCTGCTTCCAACAGTTTCCTGACCTCTTCCTTGATATTTTTGTTTTTCTTTTCCCCAAAATTCATTTTTTTTTGTCAAACAGGTCGAAAGGTCGGATCCACATTTAATTTATGGATCATCACAGTCAGTTCCACACTTGTCATGTCAGTTGTAGTCCAAGAAAATATATGTTCATTTTCATAAATAAAATTAATTATACCTTTACGAATGTCAGGTAGAAGCTTACTACCTATCTTCACCCTGTGCCTCTCCGACAGCTCAAATTCGTCTAATTCCTCAGTTGGGGTTGCCTTTTTTCATTCTTCTTCTCCTCAAATGCTTCCAACTGCTAGGCTCTCAGCCCTTTTATTTTCAGGGAGATGGAGTAGCATTGCCGAGCTGACAATTGGTCCACTCTGATTGTGGCTACCCCCAAGAGAGTTGGGAACCTTAGTACTTGGTGAAGGGGAAACCACTACACGGAACTTCTTTAGTACAATGAGATTGCTAGGATAGTGTCCTTCCACTCTCTTTCTTCCAGGGTCATAGGTAAGTTGATGACTCCCTCTGGCCGGAATGACTCCCCAGAAAACCCTAATAATGAACCATTCAATGGGCGGAGCCTGTCCCAGCCGATGTATAGCTTGTCAAATGCTTTCAAGAATAAGACCTCTGTGGACCTGCCTACATCCACCATTAGACATTTGACGGTATAGTTGGATATGAGGGCCTCTACTAACAATGGATCATCATGTGGATATACCAACCCTTCAAAGTCAACTAGCATCAAGGTTAGTCGTTCATCCACCCCTGAGTTCTTGTACCATAGGTCCTCCCTTGCGATCCTAATGGAAGATCTTCTAGCTCCTCTACACCCTCCTCCAGAGCCCAGTCCCTCGGCTATAGTATCTACTACCCCTAGATGTCGGTTGTTTTCTTCTTTTCTATGCCTTATAATACGGTCCCTTTTTATCCAGGGCTCTTAGTCTCTCTGCCACTCCTAGTTCCTAGTTATGAACCTGTTCAACAACCCTCACTTGACCAGGGCCTCTATCTCTACTTTGTGCTGCTTGCAATCTTCTGTTTCATGGCCATGGTCTCTGTGGAACCTGTCATACTTATTATTCGGCCTCTTATCTGGATTTCCCATCATCTTCGCGGGCTAGCGGTACTCCATATGGGTCTGAATTTCATGTTAGATTTTTACCGTGGGGGCATTCAGGGGGTGTAGTATTTTTCAAACCTACCCCGGCCACTGTTTCCCTGGGTCTCCGACCAACTCTTCTATGCACTCATTTGCTTGCTGCTCTCCGGGGCTTTTCCCTTAATGGAGCTACCCCTAGCTATCTCTTTTTCTTTTTCCTCGTCATTCCTAGCCATTAGGACTTCTTCTAAGTTAATATATTTAGCCGCTCTGGCCATGAGTTCTTTAAGATCTTGAGGCATTTTCTTACCCAATGAGGACTAGAATGGCTTGAAATGCAAGCCCTGCATGAAAGCAACCATAGCCACGGACTGGTCGAGGTCTAGAACTTCCAAGATTGCCTGGTTAAATCTTTGACTGAAATTATGAAGTGTCTCTCCCTTCTGCTGTTTGATAGACAGCAAGGCAATCGTGAGGCTCAGGGGCTTCTTACTACTGGTGAATCGGGCCAAGAAAAGGCTCATGAGTTGTACGAAGTTATGGATCGAGATTTTCAAAAGGCTCTTAATCTACTTTCGGACTGACACAACAATGGTTACTAGGAAAACCCTACACTTGATGCCATTTAGGATATCATGGAACGTCTTATGGTACTTAAAGAATATAAGGTGATCTTCTGGGTCTCCAGCTCCATTATAGGTCTGAAGGCTCGAGAGCTTGTAGTCATATGGCATGGGCTCCGGCATGACCTCCCTAGCGAGGGATGGTACTTTTTTTGCACAACCAAGGCTTACTGCTGATCACCATAGGTACGGGAGGCCTTCTACCCCCTTGCCTTGCTGGCCTCTGTGGTTTGTTCTAGTCGGGCTTATCTATTGGCTCAGTTGATCCTCTCGTATCTTCAGGGTACACAGGATAGCGGGGTTGGTCATAGGGCGCTAGAGCAAGTTGCTCCTGCTGAAGTAATATTGGCTCTGGTTGTGCCAATCCTTGAGTCTACGAGAATTGGTTGAAACCCCCTTGAGGCCATTGAACATCTGGACTAGGGTTGGCAAATCAACCTGCTAGGAAGATTAGGGCATATCTCCTAGGACATACACAGGAGGCACCCCTGGAGGTGCGGTTGTTTCCTGGGGTACCACATTGAATGACACAACTGTATTTAATTTTATGATTATTTCCAATTTTATTAAGTGATATTTGGCATAAATATTTGGTAGTATATTTGCCATAAATATTGTGTAAGCTAAAAATGTTGTATTATAGTGATATTTGGTAGTGTAATATGAAATGTTATATTTGGCATCTATGTCTAAGTCTACGTTCATTTAATGTCTATTTGTCAATTATTAGTGTTTGTTATATTTACCATAAATTAATCCTCTATTGGGCCCATTACAATCCTTAATAAATTAAATCTATTCTCCAAGTTAGAAGTTGCCAAAATGGAAACAAACTGACAACAGTGGATGACCAAACGCTTAACATCCAAGAAAGCATTGAATCCTAATTTTACTCATGGTGTAGACCAAGAATTCATTCATTTTGTGTGTAGTCAACCACGGTATATGGATGGAGACAAAATAAGGTGTCCTTGTGCAAAATGCAATAATTGTTATTTTGAAGACCCTTATACTTGTAGACTTCATCTCTACAAAAAAGGATTCATGCAATATTATTATATTTGGACTTCACATGGGAAGCATGATGACCTAAATGAGGATAACAACCGTAATGTTGTGGATCATTCTGGATATGACGAAGGAAATACTTAAAGGTCAATAGTATTTGATGCCTTTGCCCCATCAAATGTACCACCACCTTTTAATCAACCAATTGAAGAGGAATCTAATATGGAATCAAAATATTTTTATGATCTATTAAAATCTGCAGATGAGCCTTTGTGGAGTGGATGTGAGGAATACACTCATCTGTCAGAGGTATCTCAGTTGTTGAATATCAAGTCAGAAGAGAATATGTCTGAACGATGTTTTAATCGAATTGTTGAAACTATTCGAAGAATGTTGCCCAAGGATAATACTTTTTCGGAGAACTACTATAGGTTTAAGAGCAAAATGAGGATTCTAGGTTTGAAGTTCGTAAAGATTGACGTGTGTGTAAATGGATGTACATTATATTATAGAGATAGAAGTAAACTCGAATCTTGTCCAAAGTGTGGTCACCCACGGTTTAAACCTACAGAAGTTGGTAAAAAATATGGCAGACCAATTGCGCACAAACAATTGAGGTGGCTACCATTAGCACCCAAGTTGAATAGATTATACATGTCTCCCATAACAGCTAAATATATGCAATGGCATTTCAGACACCAAGTAATGGATGGAAAGATTTGTCATCCTTCCGATGCTCAGGCATAGAAACACTTTGATAGTGCATATCCTAACTTTGCTTCTAAATCGAGGAATGTACGTCTGGGACTTTGTTCCGATGGTTTTACCCCTTTCAACTCTTCTTCTCAACCTTATTCTTGGTGGCCTGTGATAATTACACCATACAATATTCCATCATGGATGTGTATGAAGGATCCTGCAATCCTCTTGACCCTTCTTATTCTTGGGCTAAAGAGTCTTAGGAAGTATATAGATATATTGCTTGAGACTCTAATTGAAGAGTTGAAAGAATTATGGGAAGTAGGGGTACCTTGTTATGATATGTCGTCCAAGTCAAATATCCAATTGAGGACAGCTTTAATGTGGACGATTAATGATTTCCCAGCATATGGCATGTTTTTTGGTTGGAGTATGCTCGGGAAATTGTCGTGTCCGTATTGTATGGACTCTTCTAAGGCTTTTCAGTTGACACCAGGGAGAAAAACTGTTTCTTTGACTACCATCGACAGTTCTTACCGAAAAATCATCGTTCTCAATGAGATAAGAAGAACTTCCAAAAAAATATGGAGAATTCTAATCCTCCATCGAGACTGAGTGGTGAAGAGATTTGGCAGGAGGTTCAATCTCTTCCAAAAATTGAGGAACAGGGTAAAAATAAAATACCTGGTTTTGGAGTATGACATGACTAGACAAAAAGAAGCATATTTTAGGATTTGCCTTATTGGCGGTCACACATTCTGTGTCATAATCTAGACATCATACACATAGAGAAGAATTTTTTTGATAATGTCTTTAACACTAAGATGAACGTGAAGGGAAGGACAAAGGATACAAAAAATGCAAGGGCTGATATTGAGAGAATTTGCGATCGATTTGAATTATGTATTAAAAATGGCGTGATAAAGATGGTCGTGTACACTCTCCCAGTTAATTCTAGGAAATCAATTTTGGAATGGGTAAATGAGATACGATTCCCTGACGGATATGCATCATCTCTAGCAAGGTGTGTTGACATGAACGATATGAAGTTGTCGCATATGAAGAGCCATGATTATCATGTATTTATGGAGAGATTGTTTCCTATAGCCTTACGAGAGTTCTTGCCAAAGCATGTTTGGGAAGCTTTTACTGAACTAAGCTTGTTCTTTAGAAACATTTGTTGCACGTCTCTTCAAAGAATTGACCTCAAAAGAATGCATGAAAATATTGTGATAACCCTTTGTAAGTTGGAAAAGATCTTACCTTCAGCCTTCTTTGACTCAAGGGAGCATTTTCCCGTACACTTGGTTGAAGAAGCAATTTAGGGCAGTCTTGTACAATATCGGTAGGTGTACCATTTTGAGAGGTTTTTGCATGTTTTGAAGATGAAGGTTAAGAATAAAGCACAGGTTGAGGGATCTATATGTGAAGTTTATCTTATCCAAGAAACTTCAAAATTTTGTTCATATTATTTTGAACCGCATGTACAAACAAAAACAAGAAACATCAGCCGGAATGAAGAGTCCATGGATGCGGATTACCCTGAAGGGTGCTTACCCATATTCAGACACCTTGGTCGTCCGATGGGGAAGAAGAGTTCTACAGTGTTAGAGGATCGAGATTTCAGTGCTGCTCACTTATGTGTTTTGATGAATTACGAAGAGGTGTCCCCATATATCAAGTAAGTTTATGACTCAACTCCTTAGGTGTGTTAATACAATCTTTCATATTATATAAACATTACATATATAATCCATTAACTAATACTATACATAATATTTGAGGATGATCTTCTACTCAATAACCCATCATTTACCGATTCATAAATCAATTACAACATCGATAACGTATTTCCAACATGGTTACGTGACCATGTAAGTATTACTTAGCTTTACCATCCCTAATGTCAAATTTGACTCGAGTTTGACATTTATTAATATCCTTAACTTATCTCTTTCAGCTTGCGAACAATAATAGTGTTGATGCTTGCCTGAAATATCTTTCAGTGGGTCCAAGTAGAACGGTCCGTACATGGTCAAAATACCTAGTAAATGGGTACAAATTCCACACCTCGGACTATGGATCTTCAAAGGCAACAATGAATAGTGAAGTCTTTGTGAAAGGGATAATGCATGATAAGGAGGAGACTGATTATTATGGTTTATTGACTGATATTATTGAGTTAAAATACCATAATCCCAATTTGAAGCGTACAAGAGTTGTCATTTTTAAGTGTGAGTGGTACGATTCTCAAAATGATAAGGGAATAAAGGTTCATTCGAAATATCGGTTGATTGATATAAATGTGAAGAAAAAATACCCAAAGTATGACCCCTTTGTCTTAGTCGAGCATGCACATCAAGCATACTACGTCAAGTACTTTAGTGTT
Source organism: Ehretia macrophylla (assembly GCA_037974665.1). Lineage (NCBI taxonomy): Eukaryota > Viridiplantae > Streptophyta > Magnoliopsida > Boraginales > Ehretiaceae > Ehretia > Ehretia macrophylla. The sequence goes on along the minus strand of CM075772.1, from coordinate 74,257,984 downwards.
AAGAGAGATCGGGCAAATTGGGAGGTTGTATGCAAGATCAAATCAAGGAATCAATTTGATGTATGTTGGGACAAGAATGATAATAATAAAAATGAACAATCGGCTTTTCAATCGGAGGATATAGATGTGTCATTGGTACAATCAGATGATCATGATAATGTCGTATTGCATAGTCTTGAATCAGGTGAATGGATTGCTGTGGTTGGACATGTAAAAGAAGACAATGAGGGCTATGGCATTAGTAATGATAATGATCATGAAAGTGACTCCAATAATGACTTGGAATCCGAAGACAATGAATTATTTGATTGAAAATTTGTGCCTATAAATTCAATATTTTGTATGTCAATTGTATGTGAAACGTTATATAATGAAAAGTTGATATAATTTCTATTCATTTATAGAATATTATGTACATATATGTGTTTATTATGTTATTTTTCAAGCAGTCATGGTTAGATCTAAACCAAACAACCAATCATCACAATCCAGTCTGCCATCATCTTCTTCCTCCGCAACACATGCTGAAGCTGATAGTGAGTCCTCTAGCACTCCCACGACGTCAGTACATTCCACCGGATTATCTGCCCTACTATCTGGCATCCGAGTAAGTACCGAGGCTCATCTTGTTAATGCCATGCCATCTACCAGCGTCGAGCAGCCCATGGATTAGGCAGAGCCATCATCACGTGCAGCTAGCGAATCAGACTGGCGGGCCATGTGATTCAACTCATTACGGGATTACACCACATGGTTGAGGGATTCTCGTACTCACATTCGACTCTATAATAACGGGTGAAATTTCAATTTAATAAAAATATTGAACAACTACTTTAATTGTATGTTATTAGTTATTAAAGCTATAATGAGTTAATGCAAATGACACTGACTTATATCATTGTTATACTTGTTAACAAGTTTGTGCCTGCTATAATAATAAGAGATTTTAAGACACTATTTGCAGGCGGGTATACAAGACCCTAGATTATATACGGACAAATTCCAGAAGATGTAAAGGAGCGATGGTTTCTCACTTTTGAGGTCTTTATAAACATTAATGCAATCAATATCATTTATATTATACACTTGTACATCTACACATGCATGTTCAATTAGCTCATTTTCGTATTTTCCTATTTCTCATTGTAGAAAGATTACAAGTGGCACCTCTATGACACGGCACGCATTAGACATTACTTCCACTATAAGGCGGTCGAGAGATTGAAGGACTAGTTGGGTAAGGCCCATAAATATAACAAGTGTCCTAAGTGGACCAACTAAGAAAATTGGGATCAAATGCTTCTTAGATGGACCGACCCAAAATGGATACACAAATCAAACAAAGGCAAGGAAAATAGGAGCAAAAATCAGTTGGTCCACTACACGGGTGCCACCGGCTATCATGAGTTGATAAAAAGGTAGAATGTAACTAAATTTAACTACTTAAATGTTTTTCAGAAATTAGTCTATCGTAATATTCTAGTAAATGTACAATTACTACTGATGAAATTAATAATGTAGGAAGAGACAAAAGCCAAGCTTGTCTATCAAGCTGATGTTTTCAAGGCAACCCATAGTAAAGGGAAGGGTAATGGTATACAGTACTCTGATGCAAAGGCTGTTAAGATGATAGTAAGTATTTATACAATGTATTATTTTTCACTGTCATTTAATGTAATAAGAATATTATATATTTGTAAATGTTGTTTTTATAGGAGCAATATGACGAGATGCTCCAGCAACGTCAGCAACAGTTACAAGAAGAACCCACATCGTTGCCCGTTAATCCAAATGAGATCTTCTACCAAGCAATTGGTGGAATGAAGAAAAGACGCATTTATGGATTGGGCTCACAAGGAATCCGCATTGGTAGGGAAGCACCTCTTATTCCCAACATCAACAATAGAGTTGGACTTATGCAAGAAGACATCGACAGGGGGGCTATCACTCAAGCAATGGAGTCCATGATGCAAAGGGTTGAAAACTATAAACAGAATATGCAGGAACAGATCCACTTAGCCATGGACCTCGTGAGGCAATTGCAGGAAGAGATTAAACTGCTAAAAGGCACCCAACAACAATGACATCAGCCCAATCATCAAGATTAATGGTATATTTAGGATTTTTTTAAAGTGAATTGCAAAAACTAATTTCGTACAATATTTTTTTATTTTTTGTGAATTTAAGATGAATTATGTAAATATTATTTTAAATATGTAATTTTATGTTTTTTGTATCAAGTTGTTTTTTTTATAATTTTTTATATTTCATATTTGTTTTTTTAAATTATAATTATTTGGCGATGGAATAGCAACGAAAAATTGGCCATCGCTTTTCGGCGGGCAAATAGTCACGACAATTGGCTACAGATGTGTGACAACCACAATGCTACGGATTTGCTATGGAAATTCGATGACCCAAAGGCTACAGATTGGCTACGAATATTTGGCAACCGAAAGGCTACAAATTAGTTGGCGATCAAAAGTCAGTGGATTGGCTACGAACATTTGGCGACCGAAAGGCTACGACTTTGCTACGAACATTTGGCGACTGAAAAGCTACGGTATTACTACGCATGAAATAATGACAAAAAATTTATGACCAAAATGGCTACGACTTTACTATGGAAATTTAGAATTAATAAAAAATGTAAAAAAATTAATTGATGACAGAATTACTATGGACATTTGGCGATGAAATTAAAAAAAATATACATTAATTTTTGAATTTGGCTACAAAATGGCTACGGATTTCCAATTTGGCTACAGGGCCTGAAGTGACGGACTTAATGGCGACAAAATTTCGTCGCCCGTCCCAAGATGGTGATGGCCAAGCGACGCATTCTGTCCATCGCCCGATGTTTTTTTGCTTGTAGTGTGAAAAACATACAAAATTCATATTTATCCTGTTAAATTTTCAGATACTGTATTCTTTATTGAAAGAAGATACAAAAGTATTACAACAAAGCAAAAGCGTACCTTAATGAAAATACCAAAAACTTGCTTACACCAATGATAATATCCATAGTATTATTGTATGTGGATTGGAAAGCCTACTGTTAAAGGCAAAACTAAATGAACTGTCTCCTAAGATTCACCGACTGGAGAGCTGCAAAAGGAACTACCTGGGCTTAATTTCGGGGGAGAGCACCTGTAATTGGTTGATTGAAAAAAAAGGTGATGCTTGAAAGCAAAGAGAGAGAAAGTATAGACTAGAATAAGTTACATTTCATCGTTGAGGCAAGAGTTATTTGTTTTCCCATACTAGATAATTATCCAATTCGTGACTTGTGCGCTAAGGATTCGTTTCCTTCCCAGTAGAACTTCCTTAATTGTTGAGTTTTTCTTGGGTGGTTCTACACTTGGGGACCTCAGGATACCCCACTAACATGTGAGACTGACTAGGCGTGCCCAGCCTTAGGTCTATGGGGTACGAGCTCAAGCTTGGCGTGCAACCTCGATTGAAATTATTGGCCTCGTATGTGGCTCATTGGTAGATTTCTGGACTAAGCCTCACTAGTGTATGTGTGTGTGTGTGTGTATGTATATGTGTGTGTGTATACCACACAATGAACAGACCACTTAAGTATGATCTCATAATAGGTACTATCAAAGATAGAGATCTATACATACTTTATACTACTAAATGATTAGTATTCTTAATCTTGAACATATGTGGATGAATTGATAAAATTTGGTCCATGTGCTTTGATGCACTATGGGTGAGACCTCAGTTGTGGGTCAATAGCTCTATGTGTTAGGCATATGGGTTTGACTAATTGGAACATGTATATGCAATATAGAATCCATGTCATCATGAGATGGGTTAATCGTTCCCTTGTGATAATCTAAAAAATTATCCTAATCTGAGCTCAGGCAAGTACTCTAAGAGTATATCGGATATTTGGCTTGAAAGTTGCTCCCTAGATCAAGTGTTCGATATTCGGAGGGTGGTTAGTACAAGAATTAGATGTCTCAAGGAGAAGTTGCAATCAAGAAAGAGATAGTAAATTAAAGTCTTTCTTGTGTGAGAGTGTTACATAGAGGGGTATTTTGGTCATTCTACTTAGTAGGTCAAAGACAGAGGTCATACATAATGTACGACGAGCTTATGTGAATAGCAGTAATCAACTTGGAGTGCAACCATAACTCTTTAGTAGAATAAGTCTAGGTTTAAAAGCCTAAATGTGCTATGGGGTTAGTAAGGGCATTTTGGGCTTTTCAGTAACCAAGTTGTTTATGCCTTTTGGTCTCTCTTCTAGCCTACTTCCATGAAGATGTTTGTTAAAGCTTTCTTGGCACTTCTTATGTATTTAAGTGTTGCTAAATATAGTATCTAATTACAACTAGTTTCTTGTTTAGGAGAATTTCCTATTTAGAATTGTTGTAGCTTAAATTAGAAACTAAAAATATTTAATTTAGCAAAATAATACAAGAAAGAATAGAAAGGCCAAGATAGGCGTGTAGCCTACCTTAAGACGCGTAGGTAAGGATGGCAACAAGTCGAATATTTGTAAAAAATAAGGTATCTGAATCCGATTAATATAACATTTGCCAAAACAATATCCGTCGGATTTCAAAACTACTAACCAATACCAAATCCGATAAAAATTTAATAATCGTCTGGTATTTGAATTTGAACCGTTTAATTTTTAAAAAATAGTAAAAAATAAACTCATCTAAAGAAATGTTTAAAAAATAAAGTAAAATAAAATCCATACACAATGATAAACACAAGTGGTACTTGTAGTATAATTAACTTGAAAGATTTATTTAAATAAAAACTAGAAAATTAAAAAAAAGAGAAGAATAATGAAAAAAATATAAAATACCCAAACTACAACATAGAAAGCATCATATGACCAAAAAAAAAACATAGCAAGCATCTTCAACTTTATCAAGGGATCTTCATTTCCCGCTTTGGCATAAATTTGCATTTTGAGGTCTTTTTGGGGATGAGGGAAAAAGTCTACTATGGAGGAGTAGGAGTAATAAAAGAGAAAGATTAAGGAAAAGAACATAAGTGAAAGAGTATGTCAAAATTTGGTAGTAAAATCGTGGAAGTAGGAACAATAGTAGAAAAGATTAAGAGGAAGAATAGAAGAGTGAGAGATGGAATGCAAGAATTTGGTATCAGGTGATGAAGTATGATGAAGGGGAAGAGGTCAAAAAGTTAATCAAAGTCAAAAAGTGAAAAGAGAATGATTAAAGAGATAAAGAGAAAGAAAAAGAAGGAAGGAACTAAAGAGAATGATTGTAGGAATGGTAGTAAAAAAAAAAAATTAACCTTAGGTTACATATATGGGCTTATTTGTCATTCATTCTATCCTGTATGGGTTATGTATGTATGTGCATGTATACATATATATTTATTATTGTTATTAAATTAATAGTCGGATTCGGATTATCCATCGGTTAGTATTTATAAAATCAAAACCTTTCGGATAATCCATCGGTTATCCCATATTAAAACCAAAACCTTATGGATAGCCCATCAGATTTGTTATCGAATTATTATCGAATCGGATATCCATCGGTGTCGGATTTAAAAACTATTCACTACCATCTTTACGCGTAGGGCACATGTGAGAGAGAGAAGAGGCTTAATTAGAGGGTATAGTTGATTTACTATGGGCTACTTGTGGTTCAAGGTGCATAGGAGTCTTTTAAGAAGTTTCTTACATGGGCTATGAAACCAATTCTTATTTCAACTAGTATCTGCTCTAAGGCCTTTTCTATATCTATAAATAGAGCTTTTCTTCACCTCCTCTTACACATCAATTCATACACATAGAATCGAAGAAGAAAACTATTTCTCTCTCTCTCTCTCTCTCTCTCTCTCTCTCTCTCTCTCTCTCCTCCCCCTTTACATGTGAGAAGCAAGAGGAAAAACAAGAAGAAGAATTACACAATTCTTCATCATCTTCAAGAAGGAGAAAGGTTATAGAGGAAAAGATCAAGAGGTGTTATTCGTCTCCAAATCTTATAGATCTTCCGAGTTCATGTTCTTGATCAAAGTTTGTGTTTTCGTTAAGTTTCCACGCTAACGAATCCAGGTAACAAATTCTTCTAGTTACTAAATTTGATCTTTACATAATTCTTATACATGTGAATATTGTTATGCAACAAATCTTCTTAGGACTTGTGGCTTGATCCTAGATTATGCATGTTACTATGTTTCCGTTTCGTTTTAATTTTTAAATACCATAGTATATCTAGGTAGCATGCATCTTCATTAGCAAGCCTTGAAGTAGTAGTACCTTCACTTCGATTTTCTTCACACGCCATAGCTAATCCTTGTAATATTTTTTTTTGTTGCAGTTGAATGCCTCAGACAGATTATCAGATGATAACCTACTCTGATCCCATGTAAAATATGTTTTGCATAGAAGGCCCACTTATATTCATTTAGAAGCCTCAATATATAATCGTACATGTACAATTTTATAACTCCTAATATTAAGTTGATTACCACAAATGTATAGGTGAGTAGCTAATGTATATCTAAACTACAAAGAATTCCTATAGAGGCGTGACTATATGTATGAGATATGTGCAAATGATATCTTAATGTGATCACGACACATGTGCACTCCAATAGACGCTTCAACTCCAATAGACGCTTCAACTCCAATAGACGCTTCAACTCCTATATAGAACTCACTGATTATCGGTTAAAGTAGCTGCTCATTCTTGTTTTTGAGATATCAATGCAATCTATTAAGAGTTTCACATGGTAAATTAAAGAACAAAGAGAAGGATTTCTACACATGAAAAGATTAGGAGAAAAATGAGCTATTAAGAAACATGTGTATACTCAAAAGCCAATAGCTTAAACTTTTGGGTCAATAGATGAGTTCTATACATGTGTTGAGGCCCATTTCTTCTTAGATTCTCAGGGCTCGTCACAACAAATTAGTATCAGAGCCGATGGTTTAAAGATATTGGCCCGAACTCTCTAAGAATTATGGTGGTCACACTATCCTAATGGCCTCTCGATGGAGCTAGGCAGTAGGGCTTAGAAGATGGAATAAGGTCACGATAAGCGTAATTCTTGGGTTAGCAGTAGGGCTTAGAAGATGGAGTAAGGTCACGATAAGCGTAATTCTTGGGTTATTCTCTCAAAGTTATCTGAGGTTACGATAACACAATGGAACAAAGATTTGGTTGTTGAGACCCTGAGCAGGCTCATATGAGAGTAAGATCGCAGTACCTCATGGTTGATCTGGGTGCACGGGGAAGGGCGACTAGAGACGGCATGGTAGCTAAGGTGCATGCGCATAAGAGATCTAAAAGCTTGTCAAAGTGGTGAAGATAGATCCAATCGACAATATTGAAAATTGATCAATGGAGAGTTGAGACCTATTGTGGAGTTTACATATGAAAAAAAGAGATTTCTATGGAGTACACATGTGAAAATGGAAAGATTTGTTAGGAGTTTCACATGGTAAACTAAAGAGTAAAGAGAAGGATTTCACCCACATGCAAAGATCATGAGACAAATGACTTATTTATAAATATATGTAGACTCAAGACCCAATAACTTAAACTTTTGAGTTAATAGTTGAGTTCTATACATATGTGTTAAGGCCCATTTCTTCTCAAATTCTTACCGTTCATCACAACAGAATCTTCCTTTATTATATGTATTATGTGTAGTTATGCACAACATACCTTGATTTCTGTTCAATCGGAAGCCAAACCCCTTTGGAGTATTATGGGGACTTTTTGTATTAATGCATTAAACTTATTCCACAAAACATGTTATTAATTATATGTTTCACATATAATACTATCTAGTCAAGTGCAGGGATCTGAACCTTTCCTAGAATTCTAATGGCAACTGTACAAATCTACAATTCAACATGTTTACACAAAGAGCTGGTCGAACGAAGTCATGATGGCTTGTTAAACATATATAGTTTGCACGTTGAGCACTGGTCTTCCCATAAAATGCTATAATGTTGCAGATGGAAACATTCCAATACATGTTATTGAAAGTGTTTGGAGAAAATATTTTCTGTATTTTCTATGTAGAATTACAACAGGTATTTAAATATATTACATGAGCCTATAACTGAATATGAGACTATCTAGGAAAAGATTAAATAGTTACAACAGAAGGAAGTTCAAAATTTAAAAGAGAAACAACATGTAAATTATCTCTTATCACGCCCCCTCAAGCGAAACCGGCAGAGAAACGGTGAGCTTGCCTCGAAGTGAGATAAAGTAGGTAACTAAGAGACCCTTGGTCATGATGTCAGCCAATTGATCAACGGTGAAAATGAAACAAATTTGCAACTACCTAGAAGCCACATTTTCCTTGACAAAATGAACATCTATCTCTATATGTTTGGTTCATGCATGATAGACAGGATTAGTCGTTAAGTAGGTAGCACCAATGTTATCACACCAAAGAAAGGAGCATCTGAGAGCTCAACACGAAGTTTAGATAATAGAGACTGAAGCCAGTATATTTTAGCAGTGGCAAAGGCAATCGTGCGATACTCAACCTCAGTGCTAGAACAAACAATAGTCTATTATTTATTGGAAGACCACGAGATAAGATTTGGACCCAAGTAAATACAATATCCATGAGTACTACGTCGATCATCAGGACAACCTGCCCAGTCAGATTCCGAATATGCATGAAGCAGCCCGAATATACAAACCATGTGTTATAGTACCTTTTAGATACCGTAAAATACGTTTGATTGTAGTCCAGTGTGTAACAACCTGGACCCAACATATAGCTTAAAATACTTAATTGCATATAAATGTGTGTCGATTTAAGTGTTATATGTGTTTATGTGCTTAATTTTAGTATTTAGATTTATATAGAAGTCTTATTTCTCTTCTACTTTTCTTATTTCTTTTAAAGGGGACACTATTAATTACTAATTCAAATAAAAATATTTCAACTATTATTTTGACATTTAAATTATACGTGATTGATTCTAATATTTAATAGACTTATTTTCATCATTTCAAAAAAAAATTAAAGTATATTATTTTACCGAATTTGTATTTTTCCGTTATTATATACTTATTTTTGGGCATATGTGCATAATTTTTAGTTGCATAGCTTATCGGGAATGAAAGATATCGAATTATTTAGAGTGTACCCGAGTGAATAGTGTTATAGCTTTGCAATTTAGAGTTTTAATCTTGCCTTAGCTAATTGAATTGCAAAAAAGACCAAGTGTTTGACTCATTTAGCTTGACCATTGACCTAGCCCTTTGACCATTTGACCTTGTGTCTTCTAATAAGCCAAAGCAATGTACAAAACAAAACAAAAAAAGAGCAAAAAGGAGCTCAAAATCGTGAGCTTCCAAAGGAAAAAGAAAAAAATTGATTTTGCATATTTGTCTTCAAACTTGCTTGGAATTGGTGAAAGAACCTTGCTAGAGCCTCATCAAGCCTTCTTCTTCTACCACTGTGAGGGATTTCATCCTATTTTCTGCATTTCTAACAAGTTTTATATTATGTTCAAATTCTTAGATTTGTGATATATCGCCATTAAATGTTTATCTATGCTTGAATTAGCTTCTATTATGATCGTAGAGCATTCTTTTGTAGTTGGATAACAATTTTTATGGCTAAAAATGGTAGATGATGCTTTGAGGAAGATGATGAATAGTAAAAATTAGGGCTTTGATTATTCTTATGTTCTAGCTTAATTATTTGCTATATAAGTGTGATTTAGGAGTCGTTAAACCTAGATTAAAGCCTCTAATAGTTTGGAATTGCTAAGATTACAAGAACTTTAATTTAAAGTTAGTTAACGGGCACTATTCATTTAGGATCATCGAATTGTGACCCGATACTTGATTTGACTTTTTATATGGACCCTATGAATGCTAAAATAATTACTCGATAAAATTTATTGAATTCTGATAACGTTGAATTTTAAGGTCTTAATTGCATAATAAATAGTGGCTTATTAATGTGGTGATCCGGGGGGAGATTAGAGGTGCTAATTAGTCTTATATATGTGGGATAGAACCTATAATACCTTTATGGCATTGAATTAATCAACGGTTTTGGTAATTGTAGTTCAAAGTGATTAATGGACAATTGGGGCTTTTGTAGTAAATATAATTAAAAGTGATTTTTCATAATTTGTAGGGGTGTCATAAAGTGTAATTAGAGGAATAAAATGATTAGGTTGGGGTTAGCTTGGGTTTCACTTAGTACGAGCTTGACTTGGACTAAAGAGACTAGTTATGAACCATGGTAATAATTGTTGATAATTGACTTTTAATTGATTAGGTAAGTGTTTAATTGTACTCGTATAGTGTATTTATCTATTTGGAGAGGTTCGTGAATTGAACTACATGTTTATTTGTTAAAGATTGGGTGAACATGCTTATATCTTGATTATATTGTTTATATTGTTTGTTAATTGTATTGTTTGTGTAAGGATTATGACTTGTACACTAGACTACCTGAATGATTACTTGGATTATATGTTAAGTTAAGTATATAAAATGTAACATTTGCTAAGGATAAAATTCTAATAAGTTTTGTATGATGATTAAGTAAACTATCAGTTAGCTAATCTAGTTAGGTAATTAATGATTGTTGTAGTTAAAGAGTAATTGAAATAATGTTTGACCTTATGTTCAAGGTGATTGGGAGTGATGTGAAGCCAAATTTACATCTTCGAGCTTGGTAGAGGTGAAGGAGTTTCTCATCCTTCTATGCATAATATCTTATCTTCTTGCTCATAGATTGTGTGACTTAGTATAATTGTTAAAGTAGTTTGTGCTTATTGATTACCATATTGTGTGTAAGGGCACCCTACTTTGTTGTCCCTTGTTTATGTGTTTATTGGTTTATCTTATATGTTATCATTTTGAGTGCATTGCATCGTGGTTGCGCAACCGTTTGGGCATGGTAGTGTCGAGGAAACCGGGCGGCATCGGGCTTGCCAGTATACCTCGGCTACCAGGTTGCCCAATCCCTCTCGCGCTTGGGCCCTAAGTCCTTAGAGAGTTGGGTGGTAGGATCGGGGTACATACGGAGTATACCCATTAGAGTTATAAGGGGGTATGCCAGCTTATCGTTATCATTATCACTATTATGTCGGGATTTATGTTCGTGGTTCATGGATCGAGGTTCGTGGTTCATGATTCGAGTCCAAGGTCAACTGGTATTCTTCATTGTGTAACTCTCCCTTGGGCCCTAAGTCCTTGGAGAGTTACCTTTAATTGTGTTCCTTATGTGTATTTTCTTGTTTTGTATATTTGAATATTGCTTGTATTGGTATTGTATTCTCTTGGTTACATTGTATACTTGTCATATTGTGTTGTTTTCCTTCTTTAATGTGTAATGCTTAGTTTGTTATTCATATATTAATCTTGTATTGTTAATTTACCTTATTGTTGTTTGTTGTACTACACGAAAATCTTTTTGAAAACTCCCTGATTATATGTTCCCTCCCTCACTGGGCATATCATAGTATATGCTCACTCCCCTTTTTTTTAACCATTTCAAGTGAGGCAGGTTCAGCTCCTTCAGAAATTGAGAAAAAGAATACTTGAGAGTCCCCTTGAGTGGATGTCTTAGTTTAGTTGGTTGTTTAATATAAATTTATGTGTATGTTATGTATTTTGAGTCCTGCGAGCCTTGAATATGTTAATCAGTTGTAATGAATGTAACTAAGAAAGGCACCTAGTGGTAGTGGTTTGTAATATTTTAGCTATTGCTTTAGTTAGTCGTAACCTAATTAGAATGCCATAATCTATTTTGACTAGAAGGGTACTAAGACTATTAAATGAAATAGAATTGAATGGGTTAGGCTAAAGATGGTTGGAGGACTTAAAATATGAGAAAGATAGATAGAAAAGATTAGAGTGGTAAGATAATCAAAATTATGATCATAGGATTTCAACAGTTAATGAATGCATGCATGTATGTTATAGTTTGTGGTAGTAGAAAGGCTCGGATGGCCAAAAGGATTGAAGAATGTTGCGATGTTGTAAGTTGGGGTTGGTTGTATATGTTGGTTTATAGTTTTGTTGTCATTTCTTCTAAGTGCAGGTAATTGGTTAGTCCTAGAAATAGGGGGGAGTCGGTGCATTTTTTCTCATTTTTCGTGACTTCAGGATTTGTATCGGGGCTCTAGTCTCATGAGGGATCGGGGTGTTACATAGTGTGGTTCCATAGGTTGGTGCATAAATTGACATATACCTTGTTGATTGCTAAATTAACGTCTGGCCTGGTAAGAGTGAGATACTGAAGAGCCCCAACAACACTCCGATAAAGAGTCGCATCTGAGAAAGGATCACCTGAATGTTGAGAGAGCTGCTGCCCCGGAGAAAAAGGAGCGGAAACCATTTTAGCACCTTCAAGTTTAGCACGAGAAAGAAGTTCACTAATGTATTTGGGCTGAGACAATAACAAACCACCAGACTGTCTCTGAACCTGAACACCCAAAAAATAAGACAAATCCCTAAGATCCTTCAAAGCAAATTGGCTATCAAGAAAAGTAATGACATAGGCCACTATGAGAGCAACTGTCGATAATGATTATATCATCAACATATACTAGTAAGAAAATAGTAACAGCATCCCAAAAATACACAAACAGCGAAGAGTCAAACTGAGAGATCGTAAACCCCAATTGCAAGAGACACGTACTAAGACAAGAGAACCATGCTCGGGGAGCCTGTTTAAGCCAATATAATGCCTTTTGCAACTTACAAACATGTGTCGGATATGAGGAATGAACAAAGCCTTGAGGTTGCACCATGTACACATTTTCATGCAATAACCCATGAAAAAATGCATTATTCACATCCAGTTGCCGAAGCGTCCAACTTTTCGAGACAACAATTGATATAATCACTCGAATATTGGTTGGTTTAACAATAGGGTTGAACGTCTCTGAGTAATCAACACCTTCTTCTTGACTGTACCTTTTTGCCATTAAACGATCCTTATCCCTGTCAATTGTACCATCAGGTTTGCGCTTGATATGAAAGACCCACTTACAACCAACGATATTAGTATTGGGAGGACAAGGAACCAACATCTAGGTACCATTTTGCAACAACACATTATATTCGATAGTCATAGCAACACGCCAGTGATGATATTTATTGACTTGAGTAAAACTTGTGGGTCCAAATTCTAAAGAATCAGAATCTTTAATTGCATTGAAACTAACAAAATCTGGCTAGAGCTTTTCTTTTCTACTATTGTCTTTTGAACACGTGACCATCGGATGAGTAGAATTATAGATACGAACATAAGGACTGGGTGAATCTATGACACCCCGACCCGTGCATATAATTATTTTATTAATGTGCATATATTTATATGTTTACTTTAATTATTTATATAAATTTGTTTGCATAAAATATCATATTTTTGGTTTACGTGCATCTATTACGTTTAATGTGTATTTATATGCATTCACGAGCATTTAGGTGATTTAAGAAGTGTAGTAAATAAATAAATGTATTGATAAACAATAGAGTAACTAAATTAGTTAGAATTAAACTAGAATGACAAACTAGTTAAAAGCATTTAGTTGAAGGGCATGTTGGTCATTTGGGCTTTTTGTCTTCCATTATTTACACATACTAATATACTACAACACATACAAGCACACAAAACACACACACAAGCACACGACAGAAGCAAGGAAATGAGAGAAAAGAAAGAGAAAAATAGAAGAAAACAAGGAAGAAGAAGAAATTTTAGCTTAATTCTTGCATATCTTGGCCTAGTAGGTGAGGAATTCATACTTTGTTTGCAATTATTTTGTAAATTGATGTTTCTATAATATTAGTTGCAAAGTAGACATGTAACTCTTGAGCTTATTATTGCAAGAAAATATGATCCATGTCATGTAGTAGGTTGTGGAAGTATTCTTGACCATGTATATCAAATTTTGCAAGTTGGTTATGTTGTAGTTGATGCTTAGTTAAATTGTTCATTTGTATGTAGATTACATGTTTGTTAAATGTCCTAAGTGAAGTATAGGAGTATGTGACATGCTAGATTAATGCTTATAGATAGCTCAAATGCAAGAAAACATCAAGAGAATTCAAGTGTACGAAATGTGAAATTCGGATAGTTCACTGTCCGTCAATTGTAGAGCCATTTTGACATAGCAAGTGCGCTAAAAAATTAACAAAATTTATATAGCAGCTAGATTAGGCAGTGTAGAGAAAATGTGGATTTCTAGTGCCAAGTCAAATTTTAGCGTTTTGACCCTCTGATTTAGCCATTTCCGAGATGTAGCCATGAAAATCACTAGTTCTGCCAGCTTAGCGTAGTTGCACGGAAAAAGGTATAATTTATGGAATTTAACTTGGAATTAGGCACCGTTAGAACCTAAATTCATTTTCACTCGAAGAGCTACGTTTATAGATAAATAACAGAGCATTTGGAGGATTATAGCATAGGTAACTGAACAAATAAAGTTAAGCATATGCAAGAAATTGAAAGATGTTTTAGCTAGTTGATAATTGACATTAATGATTGTGATTGCTAGATAGTAAAATTATGGATTCTCATTGTGTGGATGTGTATATTGGAGTTAAATGATGGTTATAAGATATTTAAAATGATTTATTAGGTGTTAAGTTAACAATGTGGTATTTTGGTGTTGATTGCTAGTTAAATGAGAATTCTAGTGTTGTGGTTGTTGTTGTGTTAGAAGTGGAAGATAACAGATATTGTATGTTTAATGTTTGAAAGAATGTTTGTAAGAAGATTGTGGGAGCCCAAGAAGAAATTAGCTAGCATGTATGCTCATAAATATACAAGATTGGAGTTTTAGTTAGCTCTCACTATATATATTGGAATTTCAAGTAAATGAACTAACTACACCATGTGTACGTGTGTGTGTGTGTGTGTTCAATTGTGGCTGTCCAGTTTTTTCAACAAAAATAAGGCAATTTCGGGCTTAAAACTGTATTAATTGGAGAAGGATTAGGAGTTGAATTATATACCGTTAGAAAGCCTTATGAGTCTAGTTTATATGCTTTTTACAGTGCATTAATTAGAGTTTTATAGAAGAAGTTATGATCATTTTGGTGAGATATGTCAGAACTACCTAGTTATGCGAAAATCTGAATTGTGTTGTTATTTTGCTATGGTGATGATATAATTCAATTCTAATTGGATGTATTCGATCAAGACCTTATTGTGTAGTGTTCTTGTATGATTAGTAACGTAATGGGGCTCTCATAGTTATGTTGTTTTCATGAATTATAATTGAAATCTAATTGTTAGTAAAGTTAATTTAAATTGAAATCTATTTTATTCAACTATGTATGAGAAATGCTAGTAGAATTGTGATGGTCGCCACCTTTAGAGATAGGTAATGTTTCTAAGTATACTAAACAATTCAATTGCTAGAATTAGTTGTTTTTATCAATGTGCAACTAGTGAACACTTAGAAGGGTTAAGTAAGCTATATGAAAGAATGTGTTTAATGCTCTTTGAATCTACATGTAAGGTTAATTGTAAGTTGATGGTTGTCTATTGTATATTAAATGTAATTAACTTAAGTTGATCCTACTAGTGATATGTTAAAATCTTAGCTTGAAGTATAATTATTTTGCTAAAATTGTATGCTAGTTATTAAATAGTTGATAAATAACTTTTATATTAGTTGATAAATGCATTTCTTTCCCTATGTGCAAATGTGGGGCTATCTTCATGGGGATATTACTAACTATTGTAAGTAAAGTATAATATGAATTAGAAGTTTATTAACGTAGTAAAAGACTGGGTAGTGCCATTATGAATGAATGTGTCATTTGAGCATTAAAGTAACTTAACATTTATTATCTATAAATTCTTTGGAAGAATTTCTTTAATTGAGTTAATAGCTAGTTTATTGTTATGTGGAGTGAACTAGTTTCTTGTACAAGTTATTAACTAAAGTAAAATGAGGAATAGTATAAGTAACTGCAGGCTCATGTGTTGATTTTAGTTAAACTAAATTCTAGCTCGGGTTATATCTAGTTATAGCATGCTGGTTGAATCATTCTCCTTTAAGTTGTTGAGTGATTTCTTAATTAACTTGTAGAATATTAAAAGTATGGAGTATATGAGTTAAATATTCTAATTACTGTAGTTTATAAGTTGATTGTATTGTATGCAAAAGTTTCCACTACGACCTTGTCTAGCTTATCTAATGGTGACTTCTAATTGAAATCTCTCTTATTCTACATGGATTACTAACATTTCAGTAGAATGCTTGTTAGGGTAACTTAGTGAATATTGTACTAATTATACCTCAGTTAGAACTAGAGTATAATTATGCATAGCCTCCTAATTGTAATGTTCTTATACTCCATGAGTTACTAGCTCAAATTAAAATGTTAGATAAGTTTGTTACATAGATCATGTGTTATTTGAACTACATTGTATTATTTGATCTATATTAATTCCAGTTAACTATTTGGATATTCAAATGGAATTCAGATAGTTAATTGATAAAATGTTATACTGGTGTGAAGAGACTAGAGTTGCACATTTGAGTTAAGTCAAGAAGGTTGGAGTATATCTAAGTTTTACCCTTGCATAATTAACCTAATCCAAGGTGAGGGAGTCTTCATCTCTTCTGTGCATCTTAAATTATTTTATTGTTTCTAAATTGTATGATTTAGTAATTGATAAAGTTTATATATACTATTTACTTGCTATCTTGTGTTTTCTCGTGTTATTTGTGATTATTCTGTGATATCTCGTGAATTCTCGAATTCGTATTTCGGGTTGCGCAACCTATTCGGGCATAGTAGTGTCGAGTAACATGGGCGATATCAGGCTTGCCGTACTCCCTCGGCTACCATGATTTCACAGTCCCTCTCTCGCTGAGGCATACTCCTCTACTCCAGAGGCGTGGTTCACCTCATTGGGGCATACGAACCTACCTCGAGAGAAATGGGTCGTAGGATCGGGGTACATCCGAAGTACCCCATTTGGAGGAATAAGGGGTTTGCCGGCATTTGCTTGAAAATCTTGGTTCGTGGCTTGAGATTGAAGACAAGAAGATGAACTGTATCCTTTTTCAATGTGTGGTATCTTATTGCTTATTTGTCATGTTAATTGTTTAATGGTTTTACTTGTACATAACTGTTGCATTGTACGAATCCCTTTATAAATGCTTCTCGTATACTGTTCACTTCTCTCACTAAGTATACGTGTTTTCTATTCAACCTCCCCAAAAACCTGTTTTGAGAACCCCCTTTTTTAACCCCTCCTATAATCTTTATTCCATAAGTTTGAGCTCTTTCACCCAATACTTATTTCTCTAAGAGTAATTCTATCTAAATGGAGGGATTCTATAAGACCCTATTAACATGTCAAAAGTGGGAATCGTGTCACTTTCTAGTGCTAGTGCCGGTTCAAGTGAAAGTTCTACAGCAAGTCTCAAGTGTCTTCCTATTCTAGTTCCTTCTTTACTTCACTGCTTCCTTCTACCCGGGACTAGACTTTGACTAGCGTGTGTTACGCATAGCATGAAACAAATTCCAATAAGACTAAGTCTAGGGATAAGCAATTGTTGTAGGGTAAGAATGAAGAGAAAGCTAGATGTTCTTATTCTACCTTCTATTCCCTGAAAGCAGGGATATTTGAATCCCCTGATGTTCTTTTCGAAAGTGATTGTCACTGACTAGCTTGTGAAACCCGATTTTGACCTATAATCAACTTTAGCCCCCTAAAGAGAGTGCATTTTACTTGCTCACACTCTATTAAGGAACCTCACCAGGGACCGAGAGCAAATAGCACTTCCACTAGCTCACAGCAAAAAGTATGGAATCAGAAGCAATTTCAGGGGCTGGCAGAGAGCTCGTATGGACCAAGATCGAAAGCTACTTGAACTTCTCCATGAGTAACTCAATGCCCAGAGAAGTCATTACGAATGGAAGGGCATTTAATAATGAAAGGAATTTGCTTGCACCCTATCAAAACTTCCTAGGGGCAAGGCAAGGACCATATGTATTGATCATTCTCGGGAGACATGGAAATAACTCAATAGGAAGAAGACTTTAGGTAAGGAAGGGGTTTGAGAAGGAAAGACTTAAACCAGCAAAATAACTCTTTTCACGAACCCCTACTAGTGAATCGGCCATAGCTCACTACGTCCCTTAGGCGAGTGAAGTCAGCAGGGAAGATCATTCTTTTCTTAACATAACAACTCGGAAGGGTCGAAAGGCGTAGTAGAAAAGGGCTTTTTTTTTTTACCTGCTACCTACTTCTCTTGGCTTACTCAAGTCTTTCATTCCCTGGTTAGCCGACTACAGGAAGGAAAATAACCTTGCTTGGATGACTATACCTTTCAGGGCTTCGCTCAATCTCTATCCCTGTTTCTCTAAGTTATCTTAGTTTTGAAGCCTTGAAGCTTGATCTGCCGGATCCACTTTCCACTGTGAACCTGCCAAAGAAGGCTAGCCAACATATTGGAGGGACTCTCGGATCATGGATGAAATAGCTATCCGGTTCCATCTCTAGTAGCCAAAGCACTGACTATCTATTTTTTCTATCTCGGCTTTGATCGTTGAACTTTCTTATATTCACTCCTTATTATCTACCTTTCAGGTATTGCAGTGTTAGAAGGAAATGTTCGTGCCTGATCTTTGCTTGGGTATCAATGTGCTCTGTGGCGTGGGTTGTAAAGATGTTGTTCTTGAGTTGTATGTATTCAATGAATAAATAAATGTAATTTAAGTTTAATTGGGTCATTAGAGTGGTACGATAACCTAATTGATGTAATAAGTTAGTATTATTTTAATTCAAGCATGAGCGTACTTGTCTAAAGGAAGAGAGTTAGAATAGCCTTTGAATTTAGAGATGTATAATCACTTGAGTTTGTTTGTTGAGAACCAAGGCTCGGATGGCCTTGAGGAGTTGTTGAATGTGTTGGACATAGTACTAGTCCATTTATATTATGTTTGCAGGTTTTGGTTTGTCTTATAAATAGGGAAGATTTTATCCGTCTTCCCTTATTTTTTTTTATGACCTTGAGTATTAGATCGAGACTTCGATCTTGTGAGAGATCGGAGTGTTATAGAATCGGACGGCTCAAGAGGCGAATAAGAGGCAGATAGCGGACTAGATGAGGACTGATTTACGCCTGAAATAAGCGAAGGAGAAGAATTACTAGGCGAAGAGGACAGAGCATTATACTCTAGCACGTTATTGGTTAGAGAACGAGAAAAGCAACCCATATGATTGTGGGGGTTGTCATTTAATGTCGTGCGAATTGACTTGTCAGAAGATGGACAGAAGGCAATGGGGTCAAGTGACAAGGCATTTGTGTTGGTGAGGACAGCTATATCAGAAGAAGTACAAGAAACACTGGGACCAACCATTGCAAGTGGACACGTGGCAGGTGAGTTAGCTAATACGGAAGTGGAGTGCGATGCAGAGTTTGATGAAGATGGGGAACCATGAGAATCACATGAATGTGCAGGGGATTGACTTGAGCTGGAGTTTTGAGGCGTTACAGATAAATTCGGAGCTGAAGGAGAGAGTATAGCTAGATTAGAAGATTTTGAGGAATTTGAGATAGGGATAAGAGCTAAAACAGAAGATAGATCATATGATACGGAACGAGATTTAGCTAATCCCAACAAAGGAGGGACGAAATTCGCTGAACTAATACACGATGAAGAGGACACAGAACGAAACGGAAAAAGATTCTCATCAAATACGACATGCCTGGAAACATAAGGACATTCTCAATAGAGTCTTTAAAGAGTCTTTAAATAGTAATAATTGTTATTTTAGAGACTTTATTGATCAAAATTTATCACCAATAGGGGTCTTTAAAACACTATTTGATAGTTTTTGATAAAATTATGACACTACTCAAACTTTGAGTCTCCAAAATAACACAGTTTCTATTTTCTTTAACAAATTTGTTGCAGAAAATAGAGATTATACAAAAAGATAAAAATGAGTCTCCAAAAAAAATAATATTAGATATGACGATGTCAGATTGTCTAACATCGTCAGATCTATAAAAAAAAAGTACAAAAAAACGAGCACAAACAACAACAAACAAATTTAACAAACATAAAAAAATTACAAAAAAATTACAATACAATTATTTTTTTCAACAAATAACGAAAAAAAAAGTAAACACAGATCTTTAAAAAAAAAACATAAAGTTTGTGTTGGTGGTTTCGCCGGTGGTGGGGTGGCAGCGGAGAAGATGGGGCGGGGGGGGGGGGGGGGGGTTGTCTGTATATATGTATGTGTATGTGTGTGTATATAGATTTGTGTGTATGTGTATATTTGCATGTGTTTGTGTGTGTGCAGGGAAAGAAAGGGACAGGGGAGGCTGGAGGGAAAAAGGGAAGAAAGGAAATGTGGGAGGGTGAGGGTTTTTAATTATATTTTTTAATTAAGTTTTGTAATATTTTTATTTAGAGTTTTGTATTTAAATAATCTAAATAATAATTAATTAAAAAAAGTAATATACGAGAAAAATAACACATAATTAAATTATTATATAAAATTAAAATTAACACAATATATTGACTCAATTTTATAGAAACTCAATTTTATTTAGGGTTTTTTAAAAGGGATTTTGTTTTTAAGCTTTTTTAATTAAGGTTTTGCATTTAGGGTTTTTTAATTAGACATTATTTCTAATTATGGTTTTGTATTTTATTTTTTATTTTAGTTTTTTTGGTTTGGCAAACTTTTTTATTGCTGCTTGTTTTTTTTTTGAACCGATATTACTGCTTGTTGAAAAAATAAATTTTTTTACTTTATTTTTAGTTTAGGTGAAAAAAATAATTAATGGGTAAATTTAATTAAGATTTTTTTTTACGTATAGTTTTTTTTTTTTAAATGTTATGTTCGTACATTTTTTATCTTGGTTTCTAATTGGTCTCTAAAATACTATTTGATCTCTATATAAATCTCTAAAATAATGGATATAGACTCATTATAGAGATTGCATTGTGGATAGCCTAAACCCGATAATTTTTAGAAAAATAACAACGATAACCTTTTTGGTCATCACTGTATCCCAAAAAAATGCAGAAACTGATTTAGGACTCAATGTATCCTTCTTATATGGTCCTAAAAAGGAAAACAACTATACCCAAACATCCGAAGAAAATTATAGTTAGGAAGTTGTTTGAATAAAATAAAGTAGGGAGATTTATTATGAAAAACTGGAGTAGGAAGACGGTTTATTAGAAAAATAGCTGTCGAAAAGGCTTCGAGCCAAAAACGTTTAGGCATTGCAGAATTAAACATGATAGTACATCCCATTTCAATAATATGCCTAATTTTTTGATCAGCTAAACCATTATGTTCAGAAGTATATGGACAACATATTTGATATTGCATCCCATTTTTACGAATAAAATTAACAAATTGTCCCTCAATTAACTCACTCACACCATCACACTGAAAATATTTTATGCAAGTAGAAAAAATATTTTCCACTAAAGATTTTTATACGAATAAAAGAATCAAGACATTCACTTTTATTTTTGAGTGGATAAAGCCACGTATAGCGGCTGTATTTATCAATAAATAATACAAAATAGCGACAAAGATAACAAGAACCTACGGGGGTTAGACCCCAAACATTACAGTGAACCACTTCTAAAGGAAAACTGAATTTATTGCTAGAAAGAGTAAAGGGCAGTTTGTGACTTTTGCCCATTAAACAAGAAGTACAGACTTTATTGACAGACAATAAATCTGAAAACTCTAAACTACTCTACGACTGAAAAGAGGCTAGAACACGCTTGGATGGATGATCGAGCCTACTATGCCATAGATTAGCAGAAACAAAAGAGGCAGCAAGAGCAGCCGAAGAAGACAAGCCAGGCGACACCGGAAGACGGTAAAGGTTGGAATCAGTGAGGCCATGCAGGAGAGGGATCCCGGTGTGGAGGTCTTTGACAACACGTTTAGAAGGGAAAAATTCTAATGAGACATTGGTGTCACGGGTAAACTTAGAAACAGATAATAAATTATGAGTAATTTTCAGAACATGTAAAATATTTTTAAGAAAATAAGAACGATCAGAACCACGAAACGAAGAGTTATCAATATTTTTGATAAAAAGGAACTTACCATTACCAACTAGAACATGATCCGAGCTTGTGTAGGGTTGCAGATGCTGAATTAAAGTGGGGTCATGAGTCATATGAGACGAAGCCCCAGAGTCTGGAATCCAGGCAGTTGATGGAGGAGTAGGCAGAAGTGGAGGCAAATGAGAGGGAGGAGTCTGCTGATGAAAACCAGCGAATTGGGGAGAAAAACCAGGCGGAGAAGAGGGAGTTTGCCGATAGCGATATCGGGACGCAGAGTGACCCTTTTTCCGACAGATTTGGCAAAGTCCAGAGCTTGATGAACGAGAGAGTCCGACGGAGTTGCAGAAATACACGCGGTGACGAAACTATCAAATTTTTGCCAATCCTTTAGAGAGATAGAGGAAGCCGTCTGAGTAGATGGTGAGGTATCTGAAGAGAGCATACAAGAGGACACAGCAATAGATGGAGATTTATCCGAAGACTCTGAGGAAGCAGGAAATGAGCCGTCAACATATTTCAACAGATCGTTGAAGTGAAGGAAGTTTCTGATTTGAGATTTCCACGTTAGGTTGTTTGTGTTGTCAAGACTAAATGTGAAAAAAGTCTTGATATTTGATGTGGGAAGAACAAAAGAAGAATTAGAGGAGGAAGCCATGGGGGATTAGAAGCAGGAAGATGACAAAAGAAGTAAGGAGGATGTGAGAGAGGCAAGAAACGAAGCAGGAAAGAGGCTGATGGTTGGAGTTTGTTGTTGGCTGCGTACTGTTGTTTAGTTTTGGTTTAAGAGGACAACAGCAGTAGACAAGCTTGGAGCAGCACAGCGGAAGAGAGTTAAAAAGCACGCGAGTCATATATCATCTGATACCATGAAAGTGTTTGGAGAAAATGTTTTCTGTATTTTCTGTGTAGGATTACAAATATATTACCTGAGCCTATAACTGAATATGAGACTATCTAGGAAAAGATTAAATAGTTACATCAGAAGAAGGAAGTTCAAAATTTAAAAGAGAAACAACATGTAAATTATCTCTTCACAAGTTTGGAGGATTATTTGCAGCAGTCTCTACATCGCTGACCCGCCTGGAAAAGTGTCTCCTTCGATGCCTCCATAAGACAACCAACATGCTTTTGTGTCGAAGCAAACTGTTTTGGAGTTTCCACGCATTTGTTGCGATCACGTATATTATGAGGGAAATTGTTGATGTGCCTCCTGTAAAAATAAATAAAATTAAAAAGCTGTTGGGGCTGAGACTAGTTTCACTCTTCACTTCCATGTCATCATCCACGCATTCTACAGATCCAATCATGTTCTTCTCTAATTCTCTGAGCCTGCCGCTTTCGGACAAGTTCAATAGAGCCTCTATGACATCAGGAAGCACAGGAGAGCCTTTCGGAAATGCCTAACAGAAATTAAATATCAATCAATTTCACTAATAGCTAATTGAATTGAATGAGAGACATGGCATATATTAGCAACCACGATTTGAATTTGAAGAGCGAAACATGGGAAATGACTTACAAATCCGAAGCCTCCCACTTTGTATGTTGGCCCAGCTATCATGAAGCTTTTGCAGTACTTGGCAAGAAATAGTTTGGCCAAAGGAACTTCAAGAAAGGCAGCTGCTATTTCTGCACTCTTCAGGGCTCCAACATATTGTTCTGGAGAAGTGAAATTTTTTATGTTATCGGATTTTATGCCTAAGACTTGATTCAAATAATTGGCAACGAAGGATCCTCGACCGTTGCCAACTACTGCATTGTTATTCTTCAGTGTCTCAATATCTGCTACAGTTGGTACAAGCCTTTGGACAGTGAGCATGCTTGTTAGACTAGCTGTGTAACTCTGAGTTACGATTAGCGCGACAAACAGCCATACTACCATTGCTATCCGTGACAAATTGCTATGAAGTTTTCCCCCTAGATAAAAAATAATAGTTAGCCAAATGATTAAAAACAGAAAAAGAACTTCTAGGGATCTTTATTTCATAAAATACCATGTAAAGAGAATAAAGTGGTGAAGCCTAGCCAGAGCAAGATTCCTATTTGGTTCAGAGGGGAGCCTGCAAGCCCAGGGAAGTGATCTCGCTCTATGAACCACACAACAAAGCCGTTGTAGATGGTAATCACAAGTATTAAAGCCCACATGGATTTTGTGAAGGGCTTCATGAATAACCATGGTTTGTTGCATAACTGTGATTCAACAGGTACTATCATCACTAGTCCTGATTCTGTGTAGGGGTGTGTAAATTCAGCATACTGATATCGGCTGGCTATAACCGATACATCACCTGCTACAGCATCAAACTTCTGTAAGGCAACAAAATTGCACATTTGGGGAAGAAGGAACATAAAAATGACAAACAACGAGCACTATTGATAAAGAACTGAAGATTAGATACAAAATATCTTGTGGTTAAGCCTTACTGAGAGGTTTATATTTCAAATTAAACAAAAGTATGCCAAGTCTCTCACCTTTAAATAAACTTGTTCCACCAACTCATTGTATGTGCCATTAAAGGGGAGAAATTCATATTGTAGATAATATGGCAAGTGAGCTATGGTCTCTTTGAAAATATCAATTGATAATCCAGAGTAAGAATAGTTATTATTGGAGTTGGGATCATAAGCCACATTAACATATTGCTTATTTGGGGATCTCATAGGAACGCCAATCTTCAGTGACCTTTCACTTGTTGTAGGAACCCACCCTCTTGGAATATACCATGGTTTTCCAGGCCAAAAAACAGGCCCCAATACTACCATGGAAGAGTCAAAAATCGCGGTCTTATCCAGAATCTCCGAGAAGCCAAATCCATCTGACCAGAAACCAAGCTCCCTAAAAGTTTTCCGTCCCACATTGACAATCTGAAAAATGCTTGCTGGAGCTAACTTATGTTCATTGAATTGGATCTTACCAGATAAGCCATTGAAATCAACCGACGAAATCGTTTCAAGTAAAGGTGTTTTACTCATGTTAGCTTTCCTCAATGCCTGAGCTACCATCAATGTGGCATCATAGGCCTGCACAGAAAAAATTCCAGCCTCGCGGCTCTCTTCTTCAGGATACTGAATACTGAACTTTCTTCGAAAACTATTACAGAAATCTTGAAAATTTGGCCCCATATCAGGGAAATAACTCCTTATTCCTAAAACACCTTCCATTAAGGAAATGGTAGAGGCATTGAGAGAATGCAAAAGATTGGTTGTCATGTCTGTCGTGATCCAAACATAATCCTTCTCCATCATCTTCATTCTTTTTGCATGGTAAAACAGATAAGTAGATATTGGTAACGATGCATGAACCACGAAAACTCTACATTGTTCTCTCATAAGCTTCTCAAGCTCATAAGGCAGTGAAGGGGAAGCAAAGGGAGGAATTGGTACCAGCTTGTTTATTTGGACGCCAGCTTGTTGTAGGGCATCGGTAAGGTGGGGAAAGAGTTGATTAGTTCCCAAATCGCTGTCCTCGTATATGACTGTGATTCGATGCCATTCCCAGGACTGAATAATAGCAGCCAAAGCTTTCATTTGTGCATATTGGCTTGGACCGGAACGAATCAAGAAGGGCCATCGTGCTGTGGCCCATTGTGGGGTTGAAGCAGCTAAAGAAACAATGGGTACGTGCGATATGTCACTGGCCTCTGCAATTAATGGCACTTCTTCCCATGTATGTAATCCCATAATAGCTTCGACGTGCTGCTTATTGATGAGATGCCTCGCTGCATAAACATATACATAAACGGTTAAACTCGAATGGTGAAAAACAGTGTGTTGCCACTATTTTCCAACATAAGCTTGTACTTGTCTAAAATATATATATAAAAGATATTCATATAAACTGATAATTCATCACATCTGTCCTAGAAGAGTTTTAATTTTTTGGAAGTATTTCATAAGAACTTCATTTTTTTTGTGAAAAACTATGCTACGTGATAATATCATTGTATTTTATTTTGATCATTTGAATGGTAATTAGAAATCTTTTTTGCAACCTCGAGTTAGTAAAAAAATTGTCTAAAATCTAAATTGATCTTCGTACGAACTTATTTGGATAAATTCTGTAAATTTTCTTGTGAATAAGTTTATTCACCAACTTGTGGTTGTGCTTTTCTTTAAAAAAAATTTCTCCATTATCAATTCAAAAATAACAAAATAAAAACCAAAATAGTTAATATCTTGACATCATATTTGTAAAAATATTTAAAAAAAAAAAACTAGAATTCATTATAAGTATAACCAATATAAAAATAAAAAAAACTTATTGTTTAAAATAAACGAAAACAATTCATTATAAGGGGGTAAGGGAAAGTGAAGTCTAGAGACAGCGAAAGAAACAAGAATGAGAGAGAGAGAATTAATAAAAAGCTAGTCTAGTAGTATTGCGTATTTGTATGGGTAAATTATACATATACTCCCTATTGTTTATATATTTTTTTAAGTTGGACTTTAATATTTCAAAAAAAAATTATATTAGTCCATAATATTTATAAAAGTGATTTAAAATGGTCCTTATAATTCAAAACTAGTCAATTTAGTTCTTATTATTTTTAAAAAAAATTAATTTAATCCCCAAATAGGGATCACGTACGTGTAGAGACTAAATTGAATGGGACTAATTTATTTTTTTAGAAAATAATAAAGACTAAATTGGCTAATTTTGAACAATATGGATCATTTTGAATTACTTTTGTAAATATTCGGCACTACTATGAATCTTTCAGAATATTATGGACGACATTTAAAAATATGTAAACTGTAGGGACTAAATATGAAATTTACCCTATTTGTATTGTAGTGGCGCTGACTAGTATGTTGTGTGCAAAAAGAAGGGTTAATTGCAGCATTAGTCCTATATGTTGCACCAAAAATTTAATTTAATCTTATATGTTTCACAGTCTCAAATTAGTTCTATATGTTTGTCTAAAAGTAATTAGTCCTAACCATTAAAATGAGGTTATGTTTAACAGAAAATTGGCTATATGATTCGCACATAACCATGGCTAAAGGGATAAAATTAGAAAATGTGCAAAATATAAAAGTTCAATTAGGTCCTGAATGTTTGCAGAAATGTTCAAATTGATCCTTAATATTTTCAAATAAGTTCAAATGGATCCCTAATGTTTGTAAAAAAGTTATAATATGTTCTTAATGTTTGTAGAAAAATTCTATTTGGTCCATAATATTTGAACATGTTCTTTTCCAATTTTACCTCTCTAACCATGGTCATATACGAATTACATGACCAACTTTCCATTAAACATAACCCCA
The DNA here is from genome assembly GCA_037974665.1 of Ehretia macrophylla. Classification (NCBI taxonomy): domain Eukaryota; kingdom Viridiplantae; phylum Streptophyta; class Magnoliopsida; order Boraginales; family Ehretiaceae; genus Ehretia; species Ehretia macrophylla. The sequence goes on along the minus strand of CM075772.1, from coordinate 74,230,679 downwards.
TTTTAACGGTTAGAACTAATCTGAGACTTTTAGGCAAATATATAAGACTAATTTAAGACTTTAAAACATATAGGACTAAATTGAATTTTTTACGCAACATATAGGAATAATGTTGCAATTAACCCCAAAAAGAAAATAGGAACTTTTGATGACTTTAAGCTCATGTTTTATAAAGTGATCTAGTACAACTAGAAAATGCATTATTATTATTATTTTTTTTAGCGAAATAGTTTTGTTCTGGATGTGCATGAATATGAACCTAAAAACATAGATATGTTCCAAGGTAGTAGTAGTGGATCGGAAACATTGAATCCAATTATTCCAATACCAATAAGTTAGCTTTTAAGGCTTGTTTGGATTCAAGAGGGAAAAATAATAAAGGAAAGAAAATGATTCAATAATAAAGGAAAGAAAAAGAAAAAAATAATAAAGATTAGAAAATGATTCACTAATAAAGGAATAGGGAAAGAGGACGATTAAATTTTGTTGGAATTTAGTAAACTTATAAAGAAAATGTTCACAAAGCATCATATGTATTCTTTGTTTGAATTAAAAGGAAAAATAAATAGATAATTTTTATGAACATATTGACATATTAATTCTTTTCTTATTTTCATTTTCTTCTTCGAAACAAATAGGAATTCTAATCCTACCTTAGTTTGGATTCAAAACATCGAAAACTTTAGAGAACTCTCAGTCAACTTGGTCAAGCCTTGTTCAATGCTTGATCAATGCAGTCAAACATTGGTCAACATAGATAGACATCCTCCCTTGAGCTGCAAAGAACTAGATCAAAAACTTCTAGTTCCAGCTAGCCAAATCATAGCAAATCTTAGGTCTTCCCTCAATACTGAGATCGTGGAAAATCTGCAATTTTTTGTTTTTGTTTTGTTTTTCCTCTTTTTTTGTTTTTCATTTCCTTTTTTTGTTTTTAAATTTTTTTATATATATTTTTCCTCTTTTTTTGTTCTTTTTTTATTATTTTTTTAAAAATATTTCTTTTGGTTGTGTTTTCTCTCAACTTCAACTCTTTTTTCGCCAATCATCTCTGTTACTTTCTTTAATAGTGGTGCTTGTTGATTTTCTTATAGACAACCGCATATAGAATCTAGACACTCATTAAATTCTCTACTCTCTTTTGACCCCCAATTTGGGATGAGTGCAAAATGGTGCTTGGAGATGATTTTTGAAATCATTTATTCACTAATGATCTCTCATCCTTCTCAACCCAAACAAATGCGGATTTTTCCCAATTCCTTCCCCCCAAACTCCTCCAATCCAAACACGCTATTAGTTTTTTTTTTTTTTTACTAGTGATGGAGTCAAGCATGCAAAATAAATGGTATTAGTACCAAAAGAATTTTAAAAAATTATGACATATATATTTAATTTAAAGGTCTGAATAGGGTCAATTGACCCCACTATCTATGACGTAGGGCGCCCCCTGTTTGTTGGCAAAGTACATATAAAAATGCTTCAACAAAGAGAATGGAACGGCTAGAGCATAGAGCGTAGTATCACCTCTGATAATGGAAAACAATTCTTTCTCATGAAAGATTGTATTATCTTATACTCGTTATATTAGTTCATGTGTTATGCAATCTCAGATATGCAAAAGAAATATTACCTGCAATAGCTGCACGTAGAGGATTGCTACGAGAGTTTCTGACATGAAGAATTAAAGTTTGATTAGTGCCGCTCTTGAAATCCTTTAGTGCGATCCCCATAGCCACTCTTGCTTCTTTTCCCTCACGAGAACCAGTGTTTAGAATGACACCTATAACTCCGTGATTTTCTATTACTCGAGAATCTGTTTGGGACTTAGTTATTTTCTCAGGGGCTTGGATATCCTTTTCCCCATGGTATAGTTGAGCATGACTATTGTCCCCACCAACAATCTCTACGTGTTGAGAGAACAAGACCAAACCAGTAAAAGTGAAAATAAGACATGCGAGTGTTTCCATTTTTCAGCAATCAAATTAATGTGTAACTACAGCCGGCATATTCTATCATCATTTATAATGGACCAAGATTTTTTAGGTTGAAGGACTTTTAGTTTACTTATATTTATATCATGATCATACTATATTATATGCATTAAAACACAATCTTATATTTATATTAGGAATCTTGAATGATAGAATTTCAGTGTAGCTTCATATATCTGATCCGTCACAGATTTTAAAATTGACTAGAATTTTTTGTTGGGCGATAATTGACTATTGGGTCCTTCTTACAAAGGCTCAAATGGACAAGTAGGGAGCATGTGAGCTCCACAAAAAAAAAAAAAAAAAATGTCACCATTACATGTAAAGAATAGTGACATATGTCACAATCGTGTTTAACTAACCGTTTTGAAGTAATTTTCTTAATAGCTTCCAATAAACTAGATTTACCGTGTTTCATTTAGATATGCATAATTCTGCCAAAAGAATTTGGCCGGCACATTTGATCTTCCGCGTAGAAACTTACATTTGACACCCATGCAACTTCCAACAACTTTGAACGTTGAATTAAGGCGAGTTTTAGTTGAATGCTGATACACGATTCTTTTTCTTTTTCTTTTTTATGTATTGTACATGGTATTTACTCATTCAAAAAAACCAATTATTTTTTTCTTAAAATTTTCTTTTCCCCTCATATGCAATTTAATCCATATCATAAAGATTAGACTTGTTCATGCAATGAGATACATGTAAATGGCCATTCAATCAAAAATTTAAAACTGTGAAAGTGTGTATATTTAATTAGTTTAATATTTTTAACACGTCTTTTCAAGTATAAGATAGATTTAAACTATGCACAAGGTATACAAGTAATAGTGGTGAAATCTAAATCCAAAACATAATGATAATTCGGCTCTAATATATCATGTAAGTGAACATTAAATTTTGAAGTTTTAACTATTACAGATTAGATATTTAATTAGTTAATATCTGATAGCAGTAATGTATTTTGAATTTTAAGAACAAGTAAGAATTGTGTCCGCCATCTAATTTGTGATGGATGACGAGCATATATATACTCTTTACAATCCTAATAACTAGGATTATTAGCAAACCATTAGCCTCGGTCAACGACTTTACTAAATTTTTTTTTTCTTTTTGGTTCTTGTGGTTTTCCTTAAAGATATACATTACAGAATGCGTGCTTGAAGATCAAATTATTTTTTTTATAGCACCTGATGTCAATTTTCGAATGAGCTCAAGGGAAGCTATTTGATCAAGACTAGATTCAAGTCATTGTTACAAGAACTTCAACCTTTCAGGTGTAAAACAATATTGTAGTCAAGTGTTACTATTATTGGAGAAAGACAATCGGGGAGAATTTTTCTTGAGATGGGTAGTCTAACAACCTCGTAATTAGTTTTGTCTCTTTAAGAAAAAAAATAAAAAAGAAAAAGAAAAAAAATGTAACTTGTGACCCACGGCAAGGGAAGGAAACTAAGGGAGAAAATTGTATAATTTATTCAATTATCATATATAAATAGTTACATCAACGGAAATGCTGCTGCCTTTTGGAGTTCCAAGTGCTCCATCAAGTTGACTAATTCCCTGCCAAAAGGGAATTTCCCAAGACGTATATAAGAAGTCAAATAATTAGTCCTTTTTTAAAATGGGAGTAACTTACACGTAGTTTTTTTTTTTTTTTGTATTTACGATGAGAAATTCACTTTAAGTAAGATCTTATTTAATTTATCCAATGATATAATCACGTAAAGTAATAGCATGTCTTAACGCATTCTCTACATCGATGGAGGGTCAGGCAATATTTATGATTGGAAGACAAAGATTTAAAAGAAATTAATAATTTCTTAGCACGGTTGGCCATTGGAATGCCCGTTTCTCTACTCATGCACTGTGTGCACTCCTCCTGCACTTTGATACCACTTTGTTGAGAATTGGATCGTGCACACACATTCATGAAATAAGAGAAGCAATAAAAAATGTACAATTTAGTATGGTTCGGCTTTCTATCTACGTCCACGATCCAAAAATTGAGAAATCGACTATTCAGCAATAATGGCTACAATACGATAGATCTTTTGGACAGAAGAAGATCGAAACCTTCTCTTACACATTTGCATGGCTTTATGAACAAAAAAGCATAAACTTTCGCTCATGGGACTTTATGCACGGCTCAAGTCCAAGCCAAGTTCAAGTTGCAGACATGTAGATGTCTAGTGCGAATACAATAGGGAAATCCTAATCTTTGAGGGATTGGCATTCAATTCTTATAAATAGGACTTTCTACCTTGTATTCTTTGTCACAAGGGCCACAACCCATGGGGGTGTGAGAGAGTATTTATAGTAATAAGAGTTTTTCATTCTTTTGGTAGAAAAAGATGAGTATGGGAGGGTTTAGACTTTAGTCGTACATAAAGTCTAGTGAGCGAGAGTTTATATTTTTTTTGTTCATAAAGCTATGTGCATGTGTGAGAAAGGGTTTGGATCTTTTTCCGTGCAAAAGATCTATCACATTGAAATAATTAGTGATGAATAGTAGGTTTTCCAGCTTTTTGTATTGTGGATGTAGACAGAGGGGTTAACCATGTTAAATTGTCCATGTTTTTATTATTTCTCTTATTTCATGCATGTTGTGCACGATCCAGTTCTCAATAAAGTGGTGTCTGAGCGCAGGAGGAGTGCACACAATGCATGGATAGAGAAATGAACGTTCCAGTGGGGAACAGGAAAAAGAAAAAAGAAACTATCAAATTTTTGCCAATCCTCTAGAGAGATAAAGTAAGCCCTCTGAGTAGATGGTGAGGTATTTGAAGAGGGGACAGAATAGGACATAACAATAGATGGAGATTTAGCTGAAGACTCTGAAGAAGCAGGAAACGGGCCGTCAACTTATTTCAATAGATCGTTGAAGTGAAAGAAGTTTCTGATTTGAGATTTCCATGTTAGGTAGTTTGTGTTGTCAATGTTGGAATATTTCTCTTTAAGTGGGCTACCGTTAAGTATTTTTGGTTTTATAAAATAGGATGGATAACTGATTCATGGACTGGGTTGTGATTATATTGTTTTTAAGTCCACTTCATAAGTTCGTATACGGTTAATTGTGTGTAGGCCTGTTTATTCAAATAAAACCTTTTATGGGAGGGGCTGTTAGAATAAATTATAAATACATGGCTAGATCCCCTCTCTTGCTTAACCCTAACACTGCTTCTATAAACAGTAGTTGTTTCTGAATAGAGCAGGGAGAGGAATACCTTGTTTGAAATCGGGTAACGATTTGAACTTTCAACTTACTTTTATCATGGCTCAAATAGGTATGTGATTCCATTGTTAATTATGTTTATATATATTGTGCTACAAAATCATGCATATTGGAATACATATATTTTATATGTGCTTACAAGTGGTATTTTAGAGCCAATTGTGCATGATTTTCAGCCATTAATTTAAAGGATTTTGTAATACTTGTTTGGCTATGTATAAACTACGAAAGTTTTTGCTTTGATTCTTGATCATTGATTGTTGTTTCATGAAATTGATTGAGGCTTTTGTAAATCGCTTTCTGCTAATTCCTTTGATATGGAACATGCTATTTACTGTTATTAATATGTTGTTATATGAGTTTGAAATATTTTTATTAGATTTTCAAATTTCATGAATATATTGCATGATTGATGATATATATACATTAATTTGAATTATTTAGCAACATATATGTTTTCTATTTGTAAATTGTTGTTGGAAATTGTTTATAAGGTTGAGAAGTTTAAAAATCCTAATTTTTGGTTTAAATCCGTAACCTAATTAAATATCCAATACATCTCTTTATTTTTTATGAAAGTAATGCCAAATTTGGTATCAATAACCTAGGATTAAAGTGTTTAATTGCAAAAAATGGATCAGATTTGAGGAATTTATATAATGGGTTTGATTCCGGGCTTTAATGGGCCGGATTGGCCCGAAATTGAGGTTGAAGACGACTTCTGTTGCTTAGGGTTTATATTTTATAACTTTCCATTTAACTTTATCAGCGCCAGCCGTCATAGTGGTTAAGTGCATGCATAAAATTCGTGAGGTTATGGGTTCGATTCTTGGCGACATGAACTAGTTTATTTTATTTTGGTTGCTAAGCTGCCTTAGAAGAAGACATAGATTAGAAATACAGTTTACTCTTATTGCATGTTTCATGGTAGCCTAGCTGGTTTGATAACTAAGTATGAAGCTAACGGCGCGGGTTTGAGCCTTTGTAGGCACGCTAGGTTTACTTTTAGGAAAAATTTCACAATTAGTCCCTTTTGTTGGCACGATTTTTTAATATAGTCCCTAACATTTTAAAAGACTCAAAAAGGTCCATAATGTTTAACAAAGTCATTCGCAATGGTCCCTCCCGTTAAAATCAGCGTCAACTTTAACAGAAAGTTAGTCATATGCTCTGCACATGACCATAATTATGGGGGTAAATTTGGAATTTTAAAATTTGGTCCCAAATGTTATCCAAAAAATTCATTTTAATCCCTAATGTTTACAAAAGATGTCCAAATTAGTCCCTAATGTTTAGACAGTTCGATTGAGTCCCTGTTGTTTTCGAAAAATTCGATCTGGTCCCCAATGTTTAGAAAGTGCAATATGGACCCTAATGTTTGGAAAGTGCGATCTTGTCCCCATTGTTTAGAAAGTTCGATCTGGTCCCCAATGTTTAGAAAGTTCGATCTGGTCCCTATTGTTTTTGAAATAATTCAACCCGATCCCTATTGTTTTGGAATAATTTGAGCTGGTCCTAATTGCTATTCCAAAAAATGATGGTTTTTTTTGTTTTGGTCATAAAAAAATAGTGGGTTTCACACATGAAAAAATTACATCAACTACTTAAAATACCATAAAAGAAAAATAATGAATAAACCTCTCAACTATCATAATTGAATCTTCATTTGACCCAAAAAAAAACACTTAACCTAAAAAAAAATTATGAAACAAAAAATTTCAAAAGCCAAAAATTGCACCAACTACATGTACATCGAAATTGTGATCACTACTGAGAATACCAATAAAATAAATAATAACAATGAACACCATTCCAATAAGTATCATAACTGAACATTTGACAAAAAAAAAAAAACTAAATGAACCTCAAAGAAAATGGAATATCAAACAAAAAATTTCAAAAGCAAAATGAAATAACCATTCATTCCATTTAACATAATCAGGATCCATATTTGTCTATATCTTATAACAACTTCAACTATACTGTGATAAAAAACTAACCAAAAAACATGTGCCCTGCATCACTAAGTATTCACATCACAACTTCAACTACACTGTGATAAAAAAATTATCCAAAAACCTATGCGATGTATCATTAAGTAATTTATCATAGCTTCAACTACACTGTGATAAAAAAAAAAAAACTATCCAAAAACCTATGCACAACCTCCTTTTTTCAACTAACTTCAAAACTATCTAAAAACTATGCATATAACGCCCTAAACATAACTTTAAAGTCAAAAGCTTGCAATATACTTCATCCCATTCACAAAAACCAGCCATTTACAAAAACAAAAAGGGGGCTACCTCTTTGACCAAAAAACTAGGCAACCTCTTACTAAATATCTATACCATAAATCATACCCATAACTGAGAGAAAATATCTAGGGCTTCTTGGGTACCATCTCGAATAAACTGATTCATCAAAGCTGAAACTATTGGGCTTAATTGTGATCCTTGGGTTAGAGCATTTGGAAGTGGAGCATCCGGGACTGGTATATCTACGACATGTGCATTAGGGACTAGTGCATTTAGCATTGGTACATTTGGAACTGTTGCATCTACAATTGGTCCATCATTCTTAGTATGGGCAACCTACACCAAGAAGTATAGTTAGTATAATATAAGAATGTTTAAAACAAATATAAGTTACTATATTAGAAACAAGTGTTACTTACATGTTGAATAGTTCTTCTTGGTGGTTTGAAGTTAATTCTCCCTCTTGGATTGCTAATTATCATCCTTTGGTTGCTGGTGCTGATGCTCTTTTCCCTAATCTCATGGCCCTTTGAACATAAGTTGAACCCCCTCTCAAGCCCATGGCTTCCCAAACTGATGGACATTCTCTCAACCCCTTTACCTTGGCGGAGTCCTTTTCCCAAAACACCTTCCATGCTTTCTCTCACACCCTTTCTACCCTGGTTGTTTCCATTCCTTATTACATCAACTCTGCCTTGGTTGCTGAAGGATATAGATTCCTAGGCATCTAGATATTTAATTTCAATTTACATGCAGAATCTATAAACAATAAATGCCAGCCACATAATCTACCCAAGAACTCATGAAATCATGCAAAAACATTCAACATAAACCAATAACGAGTACTAATAAAGTGGGAGTGTGATTATTACCTTTTGTGTTGGCTTGTATACACAACACACACACGAGTTCTATCGGAATGTGGTTGGAAAGAATCCTTCAAGTAATAAGAAGACCTACAAGGCACGAGTACTCTGAATCTCCTCTCTTATTCCAGGTCCTTTGTGAATGACAATGAAAATTGTGGGATTTTCGTCTCTTCCTTTCTTAATGGCTTTTGGTCATGTATGTGTGTATAGCTAGGTGTTTGTCACGTGTCATCTGTGGAGTGTGTAGGTTGCCCATCTATTTATAGATGCTGGTTAGGAGATAGAGATAGAGTGTTCTAGTTAGAGTAGATAACTATCTCCTGATTAATTATCTTAGAGATAATTCACATTATCTCTTAATAAATCAAGATATCTATCTTTATCCTAACAAACTTTATCCACACATGATCAGGATAAAGTATCCTAGTTAGAGTAGATTACTACCTCTTGATTTCTTTATCAATTATCTTAGAGATAATTTATATTATCTCATAATTAATAAATCAAGATAATTATATCTACTAACAGACTCTATCCACATGCCTACACATGTCAACCACACGCAGGAGTATGCCTGGCACACGTTGTTAAGACATCATTAGATAGGACCAACATTCTTGTCTTACGAGTGTTTCTTGTCCTAATGTCTTAAACTTCCTAATTGAGTTGTTTGCTCCCAAATAGAAAACCACGCTCAATTAGCACACAAACGCCAAGTTAAGAAAGCTGCAGATTACCATAAAGGAAAGTGGCTAGGAGAAGGACCCGATGACATAGTTGCTATGACTACAAAATGACCAAAATACTCATGCTAGCCACTAGCAGTATTTTGACCATTTTAATCTTAACTCATTCCACTAAAGAGTTAGGGTTGCACTCCATGGCAACTAATAAACTTCCGAGGGAGGTTTATAGTCTTTGACCTACTAAGCAAAATGTCTGAAATGCCCCTCTATGTTTTCAACCGCAATCAAAAGCAGGTCTTGTATTCGTACTATCATTTTACCTTGATTACATCTACACGTTGGACCTTTATCTTTCATATAATCACCACCCACATACTATACCCTTGTTCTTGGGAGTGACCCATAAGTTTAGTATCCAATATAGCCCGAGCTATATTACTAAGCGTTTAGTTTTTGGATGATCACATAGATAACTCAAAGATAGTAGCTCACTATCACTTAAGATAGCATAGAATCATGACTCATATATATTCCACCTAATGGATCTAGTCCATATGTCCAAAACACCGAGTTGTTGTCCCTATTATAAGATCTCACTCATAGTGAATCAAAACACATGTCCTAGGATCCATTGATACATCCACATATACCCATGATATATAGTATTGGTCACTTAGTAGCTTAAGATGCTTTTAGTTATCTGACAATGATAGTAATGTCACTGATATTGCATCTATTGTAGTCCTGTTCAATGCATTCACATGCATTAATGAGAGCAGTCCGAAAAGTCCCTCCAATGACCAAAGGTAAATCATCCTACTAAATAGGAGACTCTCTCATTATAACCTTACCATAGCAAAGTACACAACTTTACTATTCGGTTATAAACTAATAATTTTGATGCAAGCCTAATAGCATAGACCATCTATGCGGATCACCATGCACATATGCTATTCACTCGTATCAAGGACCTTTTGCATACAATTATATATCAAATAGTAAAGAGAATATATCATACTCATAATGAATACACTTAATTATTAACTGAATAATATCCAATATACTGAGATATCTTAGTGTTAGTGGTCTTTAGGGCATCCAATCCCAACATACTCCCACTTGCACTAATGAGCAATACCACTATCACTATCCTAATTTAATACCTATAGTCTCTACAAGAGTATTAAATACCCTTTCAGTAAGGCAGGATTCGTTGAATCATTGGCCAAAGCATTCCCCTACCACTTCATTATCCTATTGGATAACTCCCCGAATCACGTGGTACTTATTCTCTCTATGTGCTTCCCAATCTAGTAATTCTCTGGTTCTTCTTATTCTACCATTATTCCACCATTACTACATTATACTCTATGAGTATCTGTATTGCTATCCTGTACTTTAATTCTTTTAGAAATTTCTTGAGCCATATAGTTCCCACTTGCCATGGGCTTTAATTCCACTCGGAATTTCCTAAGCCACACAGCTTCTTATGCCGCTTCCTGCGCTACGTCATGCCCTATCCATGTGGTAGAGTAAATAATCCAAGATTGTTTTTCACTCATCCATATCATAACGCGTTCAGCATAGTAATGACAGTTCCAAAAGCTAAGTTTTTTAAATTTCTGTCTTGACTGGAAATCCGAATCTTATGTACCTCATAAGTATAAGACTTTCAAATTAGTGAACCAGCATATATTCCCTCGTTCTCTCAAAGATACTTGAATATATGCTCAACTGCTGTTCTAGGTTTGGTTATTATCTATTTATCTCACTCAACGCAAAGTAGATATTCATCCTAGTACAGAACACATCATACAAAAAGGTTTCCATCTGTTGATGTATACTGAACATTTTCAATAATTTATATCTCTCATATGTCTTCGAACATTGATTCGAAGATAGAGATATTCCATACTTGAAAGGCTACAATCCTTTCTTGGAATCATGTATGCCAAATCTTACTAGTATCTTCTCAATTTATGAAACTGAAGAAAGAACTAGTGTTACAGCTTTGCAATCGCCCAAAAGCTTAACGCCTAGCACATAGCTCGCTTCTCTCAAGTCTTTCATATGGAATTGTGAAGACATCCAAACCTCAATGAATGACAACATCCCTTCACCATTTTCAATTAGCAGAATGTCATCCATATCTTAGACCAAGAATGCAACATTTCCCTCCAGCTTATCACATACAGGGCTTATTAATATCTTGATCAAAAGGGGATTGATCAGAACTGATGCTGTATACCCTAGATGTTTTCTTAAGTCCATCAATGGACTTCTTAAGCCTGTATATGCTTGACCTTAAGCAATATACCCATCTGGTTGTATCATATCAATGCACTTGCCAAGACTTCCGTTAAAAAAAGTTGTATTGACAATCATTTGCCATATCTCGTAGTCAAACGATGGCCAAGAGTGGCTTGATAGATTCTAGCGTAGCTAATGGGACAATGGTTTCCTTATAGTCAAACCCATTCTTTTTTAGTGTACCTTTCCGCCACAAGCTTTTTCTTTGAAGGTTTCACCTTCCCATCCATCACACTTTTTTTCTTGTAAACCCACCCACGTCCTATGGGTTTAATTTCTTTGGGTGAGGGTACAAGAAACCAAAATTTGATAAGAGCAATTGACTCAATTTTAGATTCCACTGCTAAGTGTCATTTGCCTGTATTTACATCAGATGTCATATTTCTTAGGATCCACTACCTGATCATCAGAATTTATTTGGTAAAACTCTCTGAAGTATTCATCAGGTGGCCTGGATTTCCTCCCACTATGACATGGCTCCGTCTGTGAGCTAGAGTCACATTGTTGTACTTCCTCAGCATTGTTGTGGGATCTGGTGATACTGAGGATCCTGGTGGGACTTCCTCTAACACGATCTCTGTGTCTAGTCATGGATGATTTATACAACCTTTCCCTAGGTATTTGACCCCTACAGGTTGTAAGCTTATCCATCCTTGTACCTTTTGAATATAAAATAACACATATTTGATCTAGATTCCAACTGTTATTTAGTTCAAAAGCTGGACAATTCCATATATGGATATATTTATACATCCATTAATGAAGGGATATCTTAGGGACTGATATAGACAAAACTAGATTTAGTATGTGTGCTGCTATTTAACAATATATTCTCAAAAGGATGTTGGTAACTTGATTCATCACGAATCTTACAAAATCTCAAAGAGAGTGCAAATTTCTCCTTTCCAACACACCATTCCAGTAGGAATCTTGGTATGCAGTGATCAAACACAATTTACTATGTGACAACTAGTTGTTAAACCAGGACTTCACACAATTGTGTGTACCTAATATATTTGCCTTTTGTACCTTAGATGTGTGACCTGGTTCAAAATCCAATGGGTCCAGGGACCCATTCTTGATCAATTCTCTAAAGTTTGTTAAGATTAACCTAAACACAAATGGCACAAACATAGGTGGAAGAAAAAACTTATCTTTATGTACTTGACTATATCAACTCAGTGTTATGCAGTGATATTATCAAAAATAATTGATAAATAAACTATTTGCATATTTTTCCTAAAAACATGGATCCATTCAAAAATTGAACATCCAGATTAGCTATTACGATATTGAAAACAAAGTTCATCGCAAGACAAAAAAACTTGCAAAATATTATTCAAAGACTATCTATTTCTGAAATAACATCTCCCACTGCATATGCCCACATGCTGGTCCTTATACCTCTTTGTAAATCAGAATCTCCCCTAAATCATCTTCCTAGTGTCTTGAAACCTCTACAAAGAATAGTAGTCAACATTAGTGGTTCCTGAGTCTACTATCTACAAAAAAATAGAATTTACCACTAAAAAAGTTTCAACTAGAAAGAAAATAGAGGTACATGTCTTGCCCTTGGCTAGGTACTTGAGGTTAGTTCTTCTTCCAGTGCCTGACACGGAGTCACATTCGAAGCACTTTCCTCGAGGCTTATTACTATCATACTATTTACTCTTTATGCCCATCTCACGCTTCTGCTACTTACCCTCCTTTTTGATCTTCTTGTTGTTAGGAACAAGACAAAAAAGACAAAGACTGAGTAAGATCCACATAGTCCTAGGGTTTTAGAGTGGTTTCTACTACCTGTAGTTCCTCCATCATATATGATAGGCCCATATCTATCTTGCCCTCATAATAGTGGAGCTTGAAATGAGCAAAGAATTCAGGTGGATTTTCCAGTATCATTTCCACTTGGCTCCGATCATCAAATTTCACACCAAGGACTCTGGCAGCATCCAGGTATTCTGTCATTCAAAGCACGGGCTCTATGACGGACATCCCTTCAGGCATCTTAGTACTTATGATTGCTCTAATAGCATTTTTCCAAGTTGGCCTGCTATTTTTAGCAAATGTACCATCCAAGTAGCTCATGATATCTTTAGCAGTTTTCTTCCCTTCAACTTGGACTTGGAGAACTTTTGACATGGAAAGTATCATATAGAACCCAGCCAATTTATCGGCTTTCTTACATTGTCTTTCAAAAGTCCGCTCCTCCAAAGTTGACTAAGGGGTCATAACAGGGTAGGGTTGAAATAGAACATGGTCATAACCTCTGGCAGTGAGTATCATAACCAAATTTCTTTTCTAGTCATTAAAATTCAAGCCACTAAATATATTCTCAAGTAGAATACTGATAGGTGGAATAGAAGAACCAACTGACATCTCTAGATATTTACAAATAGTTTAATCAGTCTAATGAGCTATTTGATATGTATGCAAATGAATGATTATTAAAGAAAAGTAAACCTTTATACTTTTGACATCTAATATCTAAATTTAGTAGTTAAACCCTTAAACTACTTGGATGTCTCAGTGTTTTAATCCTACTCACAATATTCTACCGAAAGGATAATCATATTGCAGTTTTGATTAAGTTAAGTTACACTTATTTGAAATATCATTAGCTGGATAGACACTACTCAATGACATTTCAATCACTGATTTGGGTTTGGCTTCATTAGAGTAATGGTAAGAACTCCGAAAGAAAGATACTATTCTTTAATGTCAAATAATCAACCATTTTTCCATTAGCCTTTTCATTTAGAATATTCTTAATCTGAGCCCACCGAAGAGTGGTTAACCCAAACCAATATTCTATAAAGTGATCCATGATAAAAACCCCATCGAAGGGATGGTTGCTCCTGTCAACACCTCGATTGAAAACTCATTTTAATCTATTCTTGCTAAGTCTTAGTAAAAAGACTACCCTCCGAAGGGATTGGCCCACATGCAGGTGAGCTCAGAATAGCTCCCACTATTAGCATAGACCAAAATGGAAAGCCTTAGGATTCTTTCCAAAATCCTTCTCCTACTTGATATTTTGATATGTAAGGGTTTTTAACTATAATCATGTCTTTGTAATTTGTTCCTCAGTTTTAATCCAAGCAAGCCTGGTTCAAAGACCCTTGCTTATTAAAACACCTTTAAATTACAATAGTTATACACCTATTAATTATAACTATGTCTTGCAATTTGACTTTAGTTTTAATCTAAGCAAGCTCAGTTCACAGACCCTTGCTATAAAACATCTTTAATTGCAATATTTATAATTCGATTCGGGATTTGGTGAGGCCACTTAGGATAAACTAGACTAACTAAAGCACTTTGATTCATACTAGGCAATTAATCCTAAGTTTATTTCATAATCTCTAGTTCTTAATATAACTAGTTCCAGATTGTGATTTTGATTCGCCTTCCTAAGTATAATTAATATGGATTTAGCCATTTTTAAATCCTAGTGGTTGGCCATGTTATTATATGAGATGCTATCATATAATATATTCAATAAAATAAGAATATAAGCATATATGACAAATATAGTAACTTCTAAAACCAACCAATTTCCACTTTTGATGGCTTCCTATTTGGGACTTTTCCATAATTTCACATTTGACCCCAAATATTTATGAAAATATAAATTGCCTCCACAAGGATCATGAAATTGTACTTGTACCCCATCAATGCCATAAAATTGTAATTGGCACCCAAAACTTTCGTCTTGATTGCAATTTGACCCTCATTCAACCACCAAGTGCCAATTTGACTTAGGACTCGACTACCATGGCTCATCATCATACCCACGGCTCCAAGGGTGATGCACCATGACCTAGGCAGCCCTAAACAATACCAAAAGTGTGGAAAAAAGACCAAAGCCAGCCGTTATTCCAATCTTTTTCCATCTTCATGATTTCGGCAATTTTTGTGAATCAAATACAATTTCTAGCACACCTATGCTATTACATTGATTCTTAATCTCCCAAAGGGAGTTACATTTAGCAAACTATGCAATTCACCTAGCTATTATATCCGTTGGATAAACCATCAACAATAATAACATTAATTACACCATTTCTGAAAAATAAACATCCGCACGAATACATTCATTCAAGCCATCAAAAAGTGGATATTAACCTGCTGCAAAACAGAGGTTAGTACCCTCAAACAACATGCTTTTAAGCCATATAATAATCACCCAAAGAAAGTCCATAAATGGCCCTAGGCAATTCACCAACCATGGACTTTTTTTAGTACGCGAATTATACCGATTTCAAGTTTTAATGCATGATTAACATGACCTGCTTTGATACCACATGAAGGATGTGGATTTCTAGGCATCTGGATATTTAATTTCAGTTTATATACGGAATCTATAAACAATAAATACCAGCTACATAATCCACCCAGGAACTCATGAAATCATGCATAAAACATTCAACAGAAACCAATATCGTGTACTAATAAAGTGGGAGTGTGATTATTACCTTTTGTGTTGGCTTGTATACACAACACACACACGAGTTCTACCGGAATGTGGCTAGAAAGATACTCCAAGCAATGAGAAGACCTCCAAGGCAAGAGCACTCGGAATCTTCTCTCATATTCCAGTTCCCTTTGTGAATGGCAATGAAAATTATGGGATTTTCGTCTCTATCTTTCTTAATGACTTTTGGTCGTGTATGTGTGTATAGCTAGGTGTGCATCATGTGTCATCTATGGTATGTGTAGGTTGCCCATCTATTTATAGATGCCGGTTAGGAGATAGAGATATAGTGTTGTAGTTAGAGTAGATAACTATCTCCTGATTAATTATCTTAGAGATAATTCACATTATCTCTTAATAAATCAAGATAATTGTCTCTATCCTAACAAACTCTATCAACACATGATCAGGATAAAGTATCCTAGTTAGAGTAGATAACTACATTTTGATTTCTTTATCAATTATCTTAGAGATAATTTATATTATCTCATAATTAATAAATCAAGATAATTATCTCTAATAACAGACTCTATCCGCTCGCCTACACATGTCAACTACATGCAGGAGTATGCCTGGCACACGCAGTTAAGATATCATTAGATTGGACAAACATTCTTGTCTTAAGAGTGTCTCGTGTCCTGATGTCTTAAACTTCCTAATTGAGCTGTTTGTTCCCAAATAGGAAATCGTGATCAATTAGCACACAAAAGCCAAGTTAAGAAAGATACAGATTACTATAAAGGAAAGTGGCTAGGAGAGGGACCCGAAAACATAGTTGTTGTGGCTACAAAATGACCAAAATGTGCATGCTAGACACTAACAGTATTTTGACTATTTTAATCTTAACTCATTCCACTAAAGAGTTAGGGTTACACTCCATGGCAACTAATAAACCTCCGATGGAGGTTTATAGTCTTTGACCTACTAAGCAAAATAACTAAAATGCCCCTCTATGTTTTCAACTGCAATCAAAAGCAGGTCTTGTATTCGTACTATCATCCTACCTTGATTACATCTATATTTTGGACCTTTATCTGTCATATAATCATCATCCAAATACTATACCCTTATTCTTGGGAGTGACCCACAAGTCTAGTTTCCAATATACCCCAAGCTATATTACTAAGCAGCTTAGTTTTTGGATGATCACATAGATAACTCCAAGCGAGTAGCTCACTATCACTTAAGATAGCTTAGAATCATGACTCATATGCACATACCTAATGGATCTAGTCCATATGTCCAAAACACCGAGCTATTGACCCTATTATAAGATCTCACCCATAGTGAATCAAAGTACATGTCCTAGGATCCATTGATACATCAACATATGCCTATGATATAGAGCATTGGTCACTTAATATCTTAAGATGCTTTTAGTTCTCTGACAATGATAGTAATGTTACTGAGATTGCATCTATTGGACTCCCGTTCAATGCATTCACATGCATTAATGAGAGTCGTTCGAAAAGCCCCTCCAATGACCAAATGTAAGTCATCCTACCAAATAAGAGACTCTCTCATTATAACTTTACCATAGCAAATGCCCAGCTTTACTATTTGATTATGATCTTATAATTTTGATGCAAGCCTCATAGCATAGACCTTCTGTGTGGATCACCATGCACCTATGCTATTCACTCGTATCAAAGACCTTTTGCATACAATTATATATCAAATAATAGAGAGAATATATCATGCTCATAATGAATGCACTGAGTTATTAACTGACTAATATCCAATATACTTAGATATTTTAGTGTTAGTGGTCTTTAGGGCATCGAATCCCAACAGTTGCTACCTCTCCCATGAACACCACCACAACCTACACTACCCTGGTTGTTTTCTCTCCCTTAAACACTATTACCAACTCTCACCTGGTTGCTACTGATGCAACCCGGTGGGCGTGTGAAAAGTGTGTAAAATAAACCAAGTTTAAATACCCGCAAGTGCACGGATCTTTGTAGTGTAGTGTGTTTTGAGTGTGGAATTGTATCCACGGGGAAGCTCATTAGTTAAGTTAGTGAAGTAGTATAAAAGTGTTTAAAATGCTTAAGTGACAGGTTCGCAGTTGGAGTTTGAGTAACGTGTGAAAATATAAATTATACTACAACTAACTAAATTATCTAAGTTAAGCTAAGTATTTGTTGAATACGAGGGGTAGTGATCTAGGGGGATGAACATGCAAAGATGCAGTTTTTATAGGCTCGACATCCAGTTTATCTATATCTATGCAAGGGTTAAGCTATAAGTATTAACCTAGTCAATTAACTTAGCCTATTAAAGTCTCGATTACTAACTCTGATATAGGTGTCATTCCATCTACGAGCGTAGAGCCATAATATGAACTATCTTTGCAACTTGGTGTAAAAGGTCTGTTTTTAACTATGTAATTAACTTCTCCTTTCTAGTCTAGATCTGTGGTAAAACCTATAGTTCGTGGAATCTTTAAGGTTGTCAAGCCATTGATTCACTATTAAAGCATGGATACATGGCACGGAAGTAAAACAATCATAATATCTACTTACAAGCATTACGTATGAAAGACAATACTGAATTAAACCAAGCCATATATTGCAAGTGAATTGAATAAACTGAATCTGATACCATATATTAAAAGATCATCATTTACAATATTCTCTCCTAGATAATAGCTCTACTCAAACATGATAATGAATACAAGTTTACATAAATAAGAGAGTCAAGAAAGGCTTCCCTGATATGACGACTTTGTATTTCTAATTCCCAAAATTTGAGTAGAGGTTCGACGTAAAATAGCTATTCGGGTAGAATTAATTTCCCCAGAATAAGAGCTACTTGGGTAAAACTTCCCTCGAATAAGAGCTTTTCTATTAAAAGCTATTCGGGCAGAACTTTCCCTGTATTCTACTAATACTACTAAATTAAACTAACTAATTAATTAAAACTAAAATTAAATCTAATTAATAGTTAAAAACAAAAATTAAGACTAAATTAATTCCTAAATTTTGCACCGGTTTGGGGCCTATTTATAGGCAAAATCTAGAGGTGCGTTCGAGCGCGCTTCTGCTCCAACGGCTGATTTGGTGTCACGTAGACTTCCGAAAGTTTGTGGAAGATGGTAGATTTTCCTGGGCAGGGCGCTCGAGCGCCAAGAAGGCACGCTCGAGCGCCCTTTCGTTGACTTTTAGTTCTGAGTTTTGACTTTTGACCTAGCATTGACCGTGACATTTTTGGACTATTTTCAGCATTCTGAGTCTGATTACGCGTTAGTTTTGGTCAAATAATATCTCTACAAGCTTCATTTATCCACTGTTCTCGAGTTTTCACATTTTTGACTTACAATTTGGATCATTTCGGGTCTCATTTCAATATTTTGACATTTCAAACGATATAATTTGGCTAAAATCATGTTGCACGCAAGGCAAAGTCCTGCGTTTTGCTTAGAAGGCTGTTTTTACTTGAAAAAGTTATAAGATTCGTCAAAAACGGAATTGGTCACTATTCAAGATCATCCTACATCGCATCAAAAGTATAAAAGTGTTGCATTTATTCCTAACTTAAGATGCAAATTTAGTGAAAATATAATGGTTTGAGTGCTGCAAATAGAGTCATATCAGCTACCTTTCCCCTGAATAACGCCACATCTGCCTTGCTTACTTCCCCTTACCTACACACCACCAACTCTGCCTTGGTTACTTCCTCTTACTTGGATACCACCACATTTTGCTCCCTATATACTTTTTCTCCCTTGAACACCACTACCTCTACAATGGATCAAAACCCCTCTGTTTTGGCTGATTTCTCTCCCCTTAACACCAACTATTCCCTGGCTATTACCACCTTGTCTGCTGCCCCCTCTATCGTGTCTACCACCTCCTCTGTTCTGAATGTTCCCTCTTCCTAGAATCCCCATTATGCCTTCACTGCTCCCTCTCCTCATACTCTGTTCGTTGTTACCTGTGCTCTGTTGGCTAACCTCCATACCACCTCTATCACTTAAATTAACTCCTACACTTGAACAACCTACAACACTACCTTCACATTAATCAAATCCCTCTGTTGGGGGCATTTAGATTTAAACTCTCACCTAAGCCATCCCTCTCAACCACACCAGCATGCCCACTACTTTCACCTATAAAAAATGTGTTTGTATCAAATCTTGCACTTGCACCACTTATAACACTTCCCACACCATTTCCCTCACATATATCAATAGTTGAACGAGCCTGCAGCACAATGAAAAAAATTGAAAAAGTTAAGCTTCATTTATCCACTGTTCTCGAGTTTTCACATTTTTGACTTGCAATTTGGATCGTTTCGGGTCTCATTTCAATATTTTTACATTCCAAACGATAGAATTTGGCTAAAATCATGTTGCATGCAAGGCAAAGTCCTGCGTTTTGCTTAGAAGGCTGTTTTTACTTGAAAAAGTTATAAGATTCGTCAAAAACGGAATTGGTCACTATTCAAGATCATCCTACATCGCATCAAAAGTATAAAAGTGTTGCATTTATTCCTAACTTAAGATGCAAATGTAGTGAAAATATTATGGTTTGAGTGCTGCAAATATAGTCATATCAGCTACCTTTCCCTTGAATAACGCCACATCTGCCTTGCTTACTTCCCCTTACCTACACACCACCAACTCTGCCTTGGTTACTTCCTCTTACTTGGATACCACCACCTTCTGTTCCTTAGATACTTTTTCTCCCTTGAACACCACTACCTCTACCATGGATCAAAACCCCTCTGTTTTGGCTCATTTCTCTCCCCTTAACACCAACTATTCCCTGGCTATTACCACCTTGTTTGCTGCCCTCTCTATCGTGTCTACCACCTCCTCTGTTCTGAAAGTTCCCTCTTCCTAGAATCCCTATTATGCCTTCACTGCTCCCTCTCCCCATACTCTGTTCGTTGTTACCTGTACTCTGTTGGCTAACCTTCATACCACCTCTATCACTTAAATTAACTCCTACACTTGTACCACCTATAACACTACCCTCACATTCATCAAATCCCTCTGTTGGGGCATTTAGATTTAAACTCTCACCTAACCCATCCCTCTCAACCATACCAGCATGCCTACTACTCTCACCTACAAAAAAATGTATTTGTATCAAATCTTGCACTTGCACCACTTATAACACTTCCTACATCATTTCCCTCACATATATCAACAGTTGAACGAGCCTGCAGCACAATGAAAAAAATTGAAAAAGTTAAGCTTCATTTATCCACTGTTCTCGATTTTTCACATTTTTGACTTGTAATTTGGATCGTTTCGGGTCTCATTTCAATATTTTGACATTCCAAACGATAGAATTTGGCTAAAATCATGTTGCACGCAAGGCAAAGTCCTGCGTTTTGCTTAGAAGGCTGTTTTTACTTGAAAAAGTTATAAGATTCGTCAAAAACAGAATTGGTCACTATTCAAGATCATCCTACATCGCATCAAAAGTATAAAAGTGTTGCATTTATTCCTAACTTAAGATGCAAATGTAGTGAAAATATAATGGTTTGAGTGCTGCAAATAGAGTCATATCAGCTACCTTTCCCCTGAATAACGCCACATCTGCCTTGCTTACTTCCCCTTACCTACACACCACCAACTCTACCTTGGTTACTTCCTCTTACTTGGATACCACCACATTTTGTTCCCTATATACTTTTTCTCCCTTGAACACCACTACCTCTACAATGGATCAAAACCCCTCTGTTTTGGCTGATTTATCTCCCCTTAACACCAACTATTCCCTGGCTATTACCACCTTGTCTGCTGCCCCCTCTATCGTGTCTACCACCTCCTCTGTTCTGAATGTTCCCTCTTCCTAGAATCCCCATTATGCCTTCACTGCTCCCTCTCCTCATACTCTGTTCGTTGTTACCTGTGCTCTGTTGGCTAACCTCCATACCACCTCTATCACTTAAATTAACTCCTACACTTGAACAACCTACAACACTACCTTCACATTAATCAAATCCCTCTATTGGGGCATTTAGATTTAAACTCTCACCTAAGCCATCCCTCTCAACCACACCAGCATGCCCACTACTTTCACCTATAAAAAATGTGTTTGTATCAAATCTTGCACTTGCACCACTTATAACACTTCCCACACCATTTCCCTCACATATATCAATAGTTGAACGAGCCTGCAGCACAATGAAAAAAATTGAAAAAGTTAAGCTTCATTTATCCACTGTTCTCGAGTTTTCACATTTTTGACTTGCAATTTGGATCGTTTCGGGTCTCATTTCAATATTTTGACATTCCAAACGATAGAATTTGGCTAAAATCATGTTGCACGCAAGGCAAAGTCCTGCGTTTTGCTTAGAAGGCTGTTTTTACTTGAAAAAGTTATAAGATTCGTCAAAAACGGAATTGGTCACTATTCAAGATCATCCTACATCGCATCAAAAGTATAAAAGTGTTGCATTTATTCCTAACTTAAGATGCAAATGTAGTGAAAATATAATGGTTTGAGTGCTGCAAATATAGTCATATCAGCTACCTTTCCCTTGAATAACGCCACATCTGCCTTGCTTACTTCCCCTTACCTACACACCACCAACTCTGCCTTGGTTACTTCCTCTTACTTGGATACCACCACCTTCTGTTCCTTAGATACTTTTTCTCCCTTGAATACCACTACCTCTACCATGGATCAAAACCCCTCTGTTTTGGCTCGTTTCTCTCCCCTTAACACCAACTATTCCCTGGCTATTAGCACCTTGTCTGCTGCCCTCTCTATCGTGTCTACCACCTCCTCTGTTCTGAAAGTTCCCTCTTCCTAGAATCCCCATTATGCCTTCACTGCTCCCTCTCCCCATACTCTGTTCGTTGTTACCTGCACTCTGTTGGCTAACCTTCATACCACCTCTATCACTTAAATTAACTCCTACACTTGTACCACCTATAACACTACCCTCACATTCATCAAATCCCTCTGTTGGGGCATTTAGATTTAAACTCTCACCTAACCCATCCCTCTCAACCATACCAGCATCCCCACTACTCTCACCTACAAAAAAAATGTATTTGTATCAAATCTTGCACTTGCACCACTTATAACACTTCCTACATCATTTCCCTCACATATATCAACAGTTGAACGAGCCTGCAGCACAATGAAAAAAATTGAAAAAGTTAAGCTTCATTTATCCACTGTTCTCGAGTTTTCACATTTTTGACTTGTAATTTGGATCGTTTCGGGTCTCATTTCAATATTTTGACATTCCAAACGATAGAATTTGGCTAAAATCATGTTGCACGCAAGGCAAAGTCCTGCGTTTTGCTTAGAAGGCTGTTTTTACTTGAAAAAGTTATAAGATTCGTCAAAAACAGAATTGGTCACTATTCAAGATCATCCTACATCGCATCAAAAGTATAAAAGTGTTGCATTTATTCCTAACTTAAGATGCAAATGTAGTGAAAATATAATGGTTTGAGTGCTGCAAATAGAGTCATATCAGCTACCTTTCCCTTGAATAACGCCACATCTGCCTTGCTTATTTCCCCTTACCTACACACCACCAACTCTGCCTTGGTTACTTCCTCTTACTTGGATACCACCACATTTTGTTCCCTATATACTTTTTCTCCCTTGAACACCACTACCTCTACAATGGATCAAAACCCCTCTGTTTTGGCTGATTTATCTCCCCTTAACACCAACTATTCCCTGGCTATTACCACCTTGTCTGCTGCCCCCTCTATCGTGTCTACCACCTCCTCTGTTCTGAATGTTCCCTCTTCCTAGAATCCCCATTATGCCTTCACTGCTCCCTCTCCTCATACTCTGTTCGTTGTTACCTGTGCTCTGTTGGCTAACCTCCATACCACCTCTATCACTTAAATTAACTCCTACACTTGTACAACCTACAACACTACCTTCACATTAATCAAATCCCTCTGTTGGGGCATTTACATTTAACCTCTCACCTACGTCATCCCACTGAACCACACCAGCCTGCCGCGTACTTCCACTTATAACAAATGTGTTTGTATCAAATCTTGCACTTGCACCACTTATAACACTTCCCACACCATTTCTCTCACATATATCAATAGTTGAACGAGCCTGCAGCACAATGAAAAAAATTGAAAAAGTTAAGCTTCATTTATCCACTGTTCTCGAGTTTTCACATTTTTGACTTGCAATTTGGATCGTTTCGGGTCTCATTTCAATATTTTTACATTCCAAACGATAGAATTTGGCTAAAATCATGTTGCATGCAAGGCAAAGTCCTGCGTTTTGCTTAGAAGGCTGTTTTTACTTGAAAAAGTTATAAGATTCGTCAAAAACGGAATTGGTCACTATTCAAGATCATCCTACATCGCATCAAAAGTATAAAAGTGTTGCATTTATTCCTAACTTAAGATGCAAATGTAGTGAAAATATTATGGTTTGAGTGCTACAAATATAGTCATATCAGCTACCTTTCCCTTGAATAACGCCACATCTGCCTTGCTTACTTCCCCTTACCTACACACCACCAACTCTGCCTTGGTTACTTCCTCTTACTTGGATACCACCACCTTCTGTTCCTTAGATACTTTTTCTCCCTTGAACACCACTACCTTTACCATGGATCAAAACCCCTCTGTTTTGGCTCATTTCTCTCCCCTTAACACCAACTATTCCCTGGCTATTAGCACCTTGTCTGCTGCCCTCTCTATCGTGTCTACCACCTCCTCTGTTCTGAAAGTTCCCTCTTCCTAGAATCCCCATTATGCCTTCACTGCTCCCTCTCCCCATACTCTGTTCGTTGTTACCTGTACTCTGTTGGCTAACCTTCATACCACCTCTATCACTTAAATTAACTCCTACACTTGTACCACCTATAACACTACCCTCACATTCATCAAATCCCTCTGTTGGGGCATTTAGATTTAAACTCTCACCTAACCCATCCCTCCCAACCATACCAGCATGCCCACTACTCTCACCTACAAAAAAATGTATTTGTATCAAATCTTGCACTTGCACCACTTATAACACTTCCTACATCATTTCCCTCACATATATCAACAGTTGAACGAGCCTGCAGCACAATGAAAAAAATTGAAAAAATTAAGCTTCATTTATCCACTGTTCTCGAGTTTTCACATTTTTGACTTGTAATTTGGATCATTTCAGGTCTCATTTCAATATTTTGACATTCCAAACGATAGAATTTGGCTAAAATCATGTTGCACGCAAGGCAAAGTCCTGCGTTTTGCTTAGAAGGCTATTTTTACTTGAAAAAGTTATAAGATTCGTCAAAAACAGAATTGGTCACTATTCAAGATCATCCTACATCGCATCAAAAGTATAAAAGTGTTGCATTTATTCCTAACTTAAGATGCAAATGTAGTGAAAATATAATGGTTTGAGTGTTGCAAATAGAGTCATATCAGCTACCTTTCCCCTGAATAACGCCACATCTGCCTTGCTTACTTCCTCTTACCTACACACCACCAACTCTGCCTTGGTTACTTCCTCTTACTTGGATACCACCACATTTTGTTCCCTATATACTTTTTCTCCCTTGAACACCACTACCTCTACAATGGATCAAAACCCCTCTGTTTTGGCTGATTTCTCTCCCCTTAACACCAACTATTCCCTGGCTATTACCACCTTGTCTGCTGCCCCCTCTATCGTGTCTACCACCTCCTCTGTTCTGAATGTTCCCTCTTCCTAGAATCCCCATTATGCCTTCACTGCTCCCTCTCCTCATACTCTGTTCGTTGTTACCTGTGCTCTGTTGGCTAACCTCCATACCACCTCTATCACTTAAATTAACTCCTACACTTGTACAACCTACAACACTACCTTCACATTAATCAAATCCCTCTGTTGGGGCATTTAGATTTAAACTCTCACCTAAGCCATCCCTCTCAACCACACCAGCATGCCCACTACTTTCACCTATAAAAATTGTGTTTGTATCAAATCTTGCACTTGCACCACTTATAACACTTCCCACACCATTTCCCTCACATATATCAATAGTTGAACGAGCCTGCAGCACAATGAAAAAAATTGAAAAAGTTAAGCTTCATTTATCCACTGTTCTCGAGTTTTCACATTTTTGACTTGTAATTTGGATCGTTTCGGGTCTCATTTCAATATTTTTACATTCCAAACGATAGAATTTGGCTAAAATCATGTTGCATGCAAGGCAAAGTCCTGCGTTTTGCTTAGAAGGCTGTTTTTACTTGAAAAAGTTATAAGATTCGTCAAAAACGGAATTGGTCACTATTCAAGATCATCCTACATCGCATCAAAAGTATAAAAGTGTTGCATTTATTCCTAACTTAAGATGCAAATGTAGTGAAAATAAAATGGTTTGAGTGCTGCAAAAATAGTCATATCAGCTAACTTTCCCTTGAATAACGCCACATCTGCCTTGCTTATTTCCCCTTACCTACACACCACCA
The DNA here is from genome assembly GCA_037974665.1 of Ehretia macrophylla. Taxonomy (NCBI): domain Eukaryota; kingdom Viridiplantae; phylum Streptophyta; class Magnoliopsida; order Boraginales; family Ehretiaceae; genus Ehretia; species Ehretia macrophylla. Next base: position 74,204,445 of record CM075772.1, on the reverse strand, counting down.
ACTCTGCCTTGGTTACTTCCTCTTACTTGGATACCACCACCTTTTGTTCCCTATATACTTTTTTTCCCTTGAACACCACTACCTCTACCATGGATCAAAACCCCTCTGTTTTGGCTCATTTCTCTCCCATTAACACCAACTATTCCCTGGCTATTACCACTTTGTTTGCTGCCCTCTCTATCGTGTCTACCACCTCCTCTGTTCTGAAAGTTCCCTCTTCCTAGAATCCCCATTATGCCTTCACTGCTCCCTCTCCCCATACTCTGTTCGTTGTTACCTGTACTCTGTTGGCTAACCTTCATACCACCTCTATCACTTAAATTAACTCCTACACTTGTACCACCTATAACACTACCCTCACATTCATCAAATCCCTCTGTTGGGGCATTTAGATTTAAACTCTCACCTAACCCATCCCTCTCAACCATACCAGCATGCCCACTACTCTCACCTACAAAAAAATGTATTTGTATCAAATCTTGCACTTGCACCACTTATAACACTTCCTACATCATTTCCCTCACATATATCAACAGTTGAACGAGCCTGCAGCACAATGAAAAAAATTGAAAAAGTTAAGCTTCATTTATCCACTGTTCTCGAGTTTTCACATTTTTGACTTGTAATTTGGATCGTTTCGGGTCTCATTTCAATATTTTGACATTCCAAACGATAGAATTTGGCTAAAATCATGTTGCACGCAAGGCAAAGTCCTGCGTTTTGCTTAGAAGGATGTTTTTACTTGAAAAAGTTATAAGATTCGACCAAAACAGAATTGGTCACTATTCAAGATCATCCTACATCGCAACAAAAATATAAAAGTGTTGCATTTATTCCTAACTTAATATGCAAATGTAGTGAAAATATAATGGTTTGAGTGCTGCAAATACAGTCATATCAGCTCCCTTTCCCCTGAATAACGCCACATCTGCCTTGCTTATTTCCCCTTACCTACACACCACCAACTCTGCCTTGGTTACTTCCTCTTACTTGGATACCACCACCTTTTGTTCCCTATATACTTTTTTTCCCTTGAACACCACTACCTCTACCATGGATCAAAACCCCTCTGTTTTGGCTCATTTCTCTCCTATTTACACCAACTATTCCCTGGCTATTACCACCTTGTCTGCTGCCCCCTCTATTCTGTCTACCACATCTTCTATTCTGAATGTTCTCTCTTCCTAGAATCCCCATTATGCCTTCACTGCTCCCTCTCCCCATACTCTGTTCGTTGTTACTTGTACTCTGTTGGCTAACCTCCATACCACCTGTATCACTTAAATTAACTCTTACACTTGTACCACCTACAACACTACCCTCACATTCATCAAATCCCTCTGTTGGGGCATTTAGATTTAAACTCTCACCTAAGCCATCCTTCTCAACCATACCAGCATGCCCACTACTTTTACCTACAAAAAATGTGTTTATATCAAATCTTGCACTTGCACCACTTATAACACTTCCTACACCATTTCCCTCACATATATCAACAGTTGAACGAGCCTGCAGCACAATGAAAAAAATTGAAAAAGTTAACATCTAATACTGAAAAACCAAAAATTTATGCAACAAGTATTTACTTACTTCATTTTATGTTGCACACTATGTCCCTCACCTAGATCACCTCATGCACTAGCCTGCAACACAATGAAAAAATTGAAAAAGTTAACATCTAATACTGAAAAACCAAAAATTTATGCAACAAGTATTTACTTACTTCATTTTGTGCTGCCATACTATGTCCATCACCTAGATCACCTCTTGCACTAGCCTGCAGCACAATGAAAAAATTGAAAAAGTTAATATCTAATACTAAAAAACCAAAAATTTATCGAACAAGTATTTACTTACTTCATTTTGAGCTACAACTCCTGCACTAGCCTACTGCACATTGAAAAATTAAATTTACTAGGAATTAAACTTAAAAAACAGAAACAAAATACAAAGGGAATATGACTTACTTCATTTGTTTGTGGATATTTCCTTGAGTTGTGACCCATTCGCCAACATCTTCGACAATGATTGACTCTCTTTGCAGGCCTATAAAGTGTGGGATCTTCAGGTTGTTTCATAAGTGGATCCTTTATTCTTACTCTTTTTGGCCTCCCTGTCTTCCTATCATAAATTGGAGGTAGTGGTGGAACCCTGTCACTACTAGGCCATAGATCAAGTCCATTCAGTGGTAATATTACATGTGCATAGATATTCTTGAAGGTGTTCACTTTGTAACACTCATGCACATAGTTTTCCAAATTTCTATGTTTTATTGCCAAAGCTACACAGGCATGTTTACAAGGGATTCCAGTTAAATCCCACTTCCTACAGCTGCACGTGTAGTTTACCAAATCCACTGCATACCTATCTTGATTACTACTAACCACTTCAAAGTGAAATTCATCAGATTTCAATGGAATATAAGCACAAGCAACTTCTGATAAATGTGGAAGTTTCTCCCTCTCTCTCGGACATAAAGGACCATTTCATTTATCTGCCTTGTCCCTATTTATTTGTATTCCTATCATGACCAACTCCCTGATTGTTTCCAGTATAGTTATAATTGGTTTGTATCTTGCATCCATGATAAAATAGTTAAAACTCTTACACATATTATTCTAAAGCATGTCACATTTTACTTTGAGGTGTCAATATATGCCCTTGACCATTGTTCAAGAGACTTGTCATGGAACCAATTAACTGCATCCACATCCCCAAATTCCATCTTTTCCATTTGTAGCATCAAACCAAGGAATTGTTGTTGATGTTGCAGCTGACCATACAACGTCCTTCAAAAGTTGACCTCTATGACTAGCCCTTCTAAAATTGGCATACATATGCCTCATAGAGAATCTTTGATTCACTTCTGGCAATACTTGCTGAATTGCTTCAATTAGCCCCTTCTATTTGTCACTCATAAAAATCCAAGCCTTCGAAGGCATTCCATCCTCATTATCAATCTTAAGGTCATTTTTTAAGTAGTTCAAAAATCATTTCCAACTACTTGTGTTCTCGTTTTCAACAATTGCCCTTGCAATAGGGTACATATTGTTGTTGACATCTATGCCAACTGCCACTAACAATTGCCCCCCACCCCCCACCCCCACCTATCTAGCCTTTATATGACAACCATCAACCCCAACGACGGGCCTACAACCAACTTGGAACCCCTTTTTGCATGCATCAAAACATATATACATCCTCATGAATCTAGGATGTTGAATTGGATTATGTTGGCCAACCAATTTCACAAACACTGAACTATTGGGATTAGATCTTAGGATTTCTTCATAGTATGACCATAACAACTTAAACTGATCCTCAAGATCACCATGAATCTTAGCAAGTGCAACAACCCTAGCTCTGTATGCCATACTCTTAGAGATGTAGGCCTTAAGCTCAACTGTTAGTTCATCTCTAAACTTTTTGGCCTTTAACTTAGGGTTATTTCTAAACTTATGTTCATAGTTTTTTGCAAGCCAGTTTGAGTTCATACTATCCCTAAAGAAAGCCCAATAGCATGAATGTCTAGGGTTAAATTTCCTCACTTGAAAGCTATTCTCACCATTCATCTTTTTAGCATATATCATCCAGGTGCATCCCTCATCTTTGCATACAACCATTACTCTATCTTTGTCATTCTTTTCAAACTTCGTGGCCTTAGCCTTTTGCACATTAAAGTTGTGCAGTGTTTTCCTAAACTCCTCGACAGAACTAAAAATTAGCCCTTTCTTGAACTGAACATTAAGCATATCAATGATTGCCCTAAACCTAAGGCATTCCTCCTTACTACCTGAACCACTTAAACTGTCTATGTCATCTGACCCAATCAAGTCATCTCACCATTGTCTGGCTACACATATGAGACAATTCCAGACCCTCTTCTTATTATGTATATCCCTTGATCTACATTTGGCTCAAACGATTCATTATCATCACTCATTCCATAATCACTTTCATTGAACTCCACATTATATGATTCATCCCTTATATTTTTATGCCCTTCTTCATTACTTCTCAAGCTCATATGCAATATTCTATCACCTTCAATCTGAACCTGACTAACAATATTTTTACCAGCCTAAATCTGATTTCGAACAAGAATTTGATTTTGAATAACTTGGTCTAAATCTGTGTGTTCTAAGTAAACAACTACAATTCGATCAACAATTATGAACCTTAGAAAGCCCCGCACCTCATCATCAATCTTTATATATCTACTTCCCCACTCAAGTTGATTACCATACATATGCCAGATCTTAACCTTCTCCTTTTTGTACCCAAGTTCCACTGCCATATTTAATAGTGTATCTATCCCTATTAAATTTCCATTTACATTGTCAAAGTAATCAACTAGACCACCCACATACTTCCTAACTGGTTTTTAAAAAAAGCCCTACCATAATGCAACCTGATACTATATAATGCAACATCTAATCTAACATCTAACAATTAAAAAAATAAATAGTAAAAACATAAGCAATTGAGTAACAACTATTGGGAATTGGGACACATAACATCTGATTTAATATTTAACAAATAACGAAAATGAGCAATATGTAAATGCAACTAAACTTACTAATAGGATGAGATTAGGCATATAATTAAGCATCAAGTAGATAAGGAATTCAATTTAAACAACTGGGATTTGGGATAAGGATATACATAAATAATTGTTTGGGAATTGGGATTATGGGTATACATAAGTAGTAAATTAGGTAAACAATTAAATTACAACTACAAGGAATTGGGATTATTTGTGGAACAGTGGCGAAAACATTGTTGTCTGCTCCAAAAAGACTATGTAAAATTGAAACTCTCTATAACTACAAGAAAAATATAGTCCCACAAATAACTAAAGACAATTCAATGGAGAAGAAATAGTAACTAGTGCATGTAAGTAATACAGAGGGGACATGATTTATAAAGGAAATGTAATGCTGCATTCAGCTAGCTAGATTCGAGAATAGAGTGCTCAAAAACTCAATCCTTCAAGCAAAATACTTTATTGGCACAAACTAAGCTTTCATGTAGTTAAAAACCGAGCCTTTGATAAAGTCAATGCATTCGACACATTACAATGTTAACAATATCTAAACACAATCACATGCAGTTAAAGCTCCCATGCCCAACCAACATAATAAAGCTCCCATGCCCAAGAAACATAATCAATTCGGGTTTAATTGAAACTTTAATATAAATTGAAAATTATATTTCCAATTGAACCCAATTGAAAATCCTAGATCACATAGGGCTTAATCGAAACCCTAATTTAAAAAAACTTCAAATTAGATTTCCAATTGAACCCAATTGAAAATCCTAAATCACATAGGGCTTAATCGAAACCCTAATTTCAAAAAACTTCAAATCAAAAATTCAAATTCAAATTTTTAATGCCTTGGTGAACTGTTGATTGAACAGTGATTCATGTGCAATATTAATCCAGTGTAGCCTAGGTATTTGTAAAGAAGCCAAGAACTAAGTATGTGGAAAATGGTATAAAGACATTAATCTGTACGAACTTGTACGAGGTTTGGTTGAATTAGGAAGGGAATAGGGCTGAAAAGGGTTAAACTAGGAGAAAATCTAAAAGAGATAGTACACATTGTATAGCAAGCTCTACGTCATTAGTGAAAAGAAGAAAAACATTGTATTGATTGATTGTTTCTTAAAATTTCTCAAAGCACTTTCAGATGCACCATTGTATTTCTCAATTTGGATCTGATACATTTTGCCTTCGAAAAAGAAGTAATCAAAAAGTAAGAAAAAAATGTGAAAAAGAAGAAAAAATACTGTAAACAGGTGCATCTAATACATTTGCCTTCGAACATAAGCCATACATCACCGTTGGCTCCAAGCTTCAAATCGTTTCCTTGAATCGTCATTTGAAAATGATGTTGCAAGTGTCGTAAGGACACCATCGTCAACTCAAAATAATGGTTGGTATGAAACTCAGTGTTTAGAATTAGGGATTTGAATGGTAGAATTTGGTAGGTTAAGATTTGGAGATTAGGGTTTCAAAGTAGATTAGTACTATTTTTTTTGTTGAAATTTGAAATGAAAGTTGAAGGCATCGATGAGTAAAGCAACCAAGAAGGGCATGCTCATAATTTTACAAACTTTGTTAGGGTAGTTATGTCATTTTGTAACGATTCTGTTAGAGCTGACACTGATTTTAACGGGAATGACCATTGCGAATGACTTTGTTAAACATTAGGGACCTTTTTGAGTCTTTTAAAACATTAGGGACAATATTGAAAAAATGTGCCAGCAATAGGGACTAATTGTAAAATTTTCCATTTACTTTTATTTTATCAAAGAATAATTGAACCAAGCTAAATCTCGTATATTACAGATTAGTTCGATCTTGGTAGCATGAGGAGTCTAGCGCTGCTAGTTAAGATCTTTTATGATATGACATAGGTCATTGGTTCGAATCTCTTGAGGCATGTTTCTTTATGGTTTAATTTTATCTTGTGAACCATACTAAACAAGTTGAAAATATAATATTTAGTCTAGGGTTTGTCACAAGTAATGGCCTAGCTTTTGCGGTTAAAAGCATTGATTAAGATTCTATCCATGCAAGTTCAAAACTTGGAAGCAACATGCTTGTATGCTTGAATTTTAGAATTTTTCCTTTTCAACAGCTGGAGTAATATTATGTGGTCCACAGTGTCATAAATTAAGTTAGCCTTGCTGGTTAAGCATGAGTAAGAGGTCATCAGCGCGCGAGTTTGATCCTTGCAGTAGTGAACTTTTTTTTGCCTTTGATTAGTTAACCAGAAAAATAATTTGGGTCGTATCGCTTGATATTTGGACAATATGGTTTTAACTTCACTATAAGAGTGTAGATAGTCCAATTGGTTAAGAGCATTTATATCCACTTAGTTTGTGCAGGTTCGAATCTTGATGGCTGTATGTGGAGAACATCATTTTTTTAATATCTTTAGCAGTTAGGTATCTACTTCATTTATAAGTTCTCCTTTGCCTCATAAATGAGCTAAGAGCTGATGCTGCTTTACCAGCGGGAATTATTTCTTTTGGTTTTGGGTCTTGAAATTAAATAACACAACTATACATTACTTAGTTTTAGAAGGAATGCCCTTGGTTGGCTAAAGTGACTTTATTGTAAACTAAGTATTGGGAAAATCATGGAAAACCAAACAACACCCTATTTTAAGTGGGAAGAGACATATTTGGTTAGAGGATAATTACTAAATTCTAATAGTGTAACCTTTTACGCATACCAAACAAAGCCCTTATCATTTTTTGCTTGAAAATAAGCTTAATTGTTTTCTCTCCTTATTGAAATATTATATTGTGTACATAATTTTTCATGGTACTACTAAATTGTGGACAAATGAATTGGGATTGATTTTAAATCATTTTGGGACTCTGAATTTAATAAAAAAAATTGTGATATTCCTCAATTCAACTTAGAATTTTATGTACTTTCTCTATTTATATTTTATGTGCATCAAATGTGTTCTACTGATTTTATATATAATTTGTTCAATTTTATTGTAGAATGGAATTTTATAGTGATCGCAGAGACATATTATATTGAAGTGTTTCATATTATGTGATCAATTACATGCATGACAATTTCATTTATATTAGACACTAGTTTTTCCAATGAGTTGACAACATAGGTTTGATTGGATGAAATTCATCAAAGTGACTAGTCTAATTAAATCTATGGCTTTTCTCATATTGGTTGGGAAACTACTATGGTAAAGTGCTCAATGATCACCCAAAGGAGGTCATTATACGACTTTAGCCAGGTAGCACGAACATAAAGTATGGGTCGAGATTATACTATTGTTAGGGAGTTCAATTACCTAAAGGTGATTGACCTTTTCTTTTAGTAGGATGATCTCATTGACGCTTTGTGTTAAAAGGGTACCTATTTACATGTTATGTTTCATGCCCAAAGATGGGGGATATAATTATGTGTCTGAGCTCTTTAGTTTGAAGTGCTTATTTTGTAATAGAATATGTATGCCTGTTGTTTGTTAACATTGCATTTTTTCCTTGAACAATTTCTCTTGCTTTGAATAATATGAGCACTTGAATAGTCAAAATTTTACTAAGATGAAGGTACACATTAAGTTGATCCTGTGGATAGTTGACCTTGACTTAGCCTTGTATTCTGATGCACTTAATGCTTTAACTAATTAGAATAGTTATGAGGGAAACACAAATGTTATATGCGTTGGGATCTAGTGGGTGAACTTATGATTATAAAATATGATAAGTAAGGTGGTTTAGGGATTATGCCCTTAATAGCTTACCTTATGAGTTTTCTCACATAAAGTTTGCCTATAACGCCCAAAAGGCACATGGACTATTAGACTTGATTAATCAGTGTGTTGCTGAAGAAAACAAAGTTAAGAGTAAAATCCTGAGGTTACAACCCTAAGGACTATTTTGATAAGTCTAGTACCTCAAAATTTAAGGATCATGTTCCTAGGAATGTTCAGGGTTTTAAAAAGGGTGGTAAGGATCAGAATCAAAAGAGGGATCACAATGTAAGAGGTCCCAAGTCTAGTGCATTTGAAAAAAAGTGTTACGTCTGTAAGTAAAAAGGTCATAAAAGAGCTGATTGTGCTAAGTACAAATCATGGTTAGAGAAAAGAAAGTTGAAGAAGATAATTCATTAACCTATGTTTGTTTAGAATCCATTTTTGGTTGATGCTTCATCAAATATTTGGTGGATTGACAATGGTACAATTGTTCATGTTGTCTTTTCTTTGCAAGGATTTTGAAAATAAACTGAGCCAAGTGAATTAGAGTCCGGAATTAAAGTTTAGAATAATTTTTCCATTGAAATTGAACTCATAAGGTCTATTATTTTACTTTTAAAGACTAGTTTTGAACTTGTCTTGAAAAATATTTTTATGTACCATATTCTAGACAAATTTAATTTGTGATTCTGTTTTGGACAAGTTTTTAATTTGTTATTTTTAACCTTGAAAATGGCAAAGTGAAACTAGTTTTCTAACTCCAAAATTTTTGGTAAATGTATTTTATCCGACAGTTTATATCAGTTGCCTTTATACTCAGAAAATTCTCATGATAATTTTTCATAAAATTTGGCTTCTCAATGAGCTTAATTAAGAAAGCTTTTCTTTGTTAGGGCATAAATGATTGACTCATATTTCTAAAAAAAAGGGTTGAAAGACTTATTATAATTGATATTTTTCTCTAAATTTTGATCTTGAAACTTGGGTACATTAAGGGTAAGCTCGCTAATATTAAATGAAAATAGACTACCCATAGCTCTAACCTTTTAAAAGTAATACTTACATTAGTGGACTTTATCTTGTTCTATTGTGTGGTAACAAGTTTTGTTACATTTATTGATGACTTCTCTCATTACGAATATCTTTATTTAATTAAAGAGAAATTTGAAACTTTTGATAAATTTAAACTCTTTAAGACTGAGGTAGAGAAGGACTTGGGAAGGTCATAAAAAATTGTAAGATCTGACTGGAAGTTAAGTACTTTGGTAGATATTAGGTCGTTGGGCAGCATATAGAACCGTTTGTCATGTACTTACAGGATTGTGGGATTGTTGCCCAATATACCATGCCTTTTAACCTTTAACATAATGGTGTGGTCAAGAGGCAAAATCGCACCTTTAAGGATATGATGAGGAACATGTTGAGTGTCACTAGCTTAATATACCTTTTGGGGTGAAGGCATTAGAACAACTTTCTATACTCTTAATCGTGTTATTAGCAAGTCTGTTCATAAAATACCTATTGGACCTTGACTTGGGAGAGAACTTAGCTTAAACCATTTTCGGTTTTGGGGTTTTCCTATTGAGGAGTTTGTTCTTTCTGATAAGGAGAACATTGTTTGTAGACTTTGAAGATGTGTCTATACATTGAAGTGATATGCCTCAAGATCAGTGGTAGTAAGTTTATTTTTCCTGATATTGTATGTTGAGCACATTTTGCTAAACTATAAATATTTTGGACATGTTTAATTTGAAGAACTGTAGGTCTTATGATACTTCTATTTGAAATATTCTTATGGGCTTCCATCCAGAGGATATGATGTGAATATTATTTGGAAGCATAATTAGAGTATCCCAATATAAATGTTGTTGTGGTTATAAGTCCAATATGTGAGCTTTATGTTCTTAATAGATCTCCCACATTTTATGAAAGGAAATAAGACTTGATATATATATATTCAATTGTATTCTCCAAATTAATACATATCATAGCCTACCCAAAAGGGGTCATTGTGTGTCTTATTTTGGGGTGGATTAATAGTGGTAGTGAAGGTGAATAGTCAAAGAAATTTCTTTATCCAAAGGGATTTATCTGTCTAGAGGTGATTAATTTCTTGAATGTTGTGTATTCTTTCATTCACCTTCATGATAATTGGGATAATTATAGTATGCGATACTCTCTGCAAAAGAAGAGATTATGATGATACATTTGGGTCTCTAATACAGTTTAATTTTGAGCTATTGTAATTACCCATATTCTAATTTAGTTTCCCTTTCGAACGGATAGTCATGAATTTGACAAGGGAAAAAAGACATTGTTACTAAGAATATAAAACAGACTCAATGCTTGTTGATCTTCTAATAAGAGGTTTAAGATCATAATGTTTAAATAGCATGTTGAGATATGGGTATTATGGAGTCCATGACATAAAGAGATCCATGAGACGTGTACTATATGCTAGTGTTATTGAGAGCTTGATGTATGTTCAATTGCGCACTAGGCTTGGTATTGGTTTTATATACGAGTGTTCTACTATTTTTTTATGCTATATACTAGTGGGAGTTTTGCATTTTCATGCATTGTCGAATATTCCCATTATTGTGTGTCTATTTCGCACTTTTGTGCATTTGTGGAATACCATATTGTTTATATTTTATAATATACTTGATTATTCTGTGAACACTCATATGTATATTGAAGGTCTTGGTTTGGTATCCATATTGATAAGACCATCTATTAAGTTTAAATATCTCCATAAGGACACCATTTTGATCCGAGATATGCATTATTTCCTCTGACCTATTGACTGTTATTTTGAGAGGATATGAATGGTTGATTTCCTTGGCATATCGACCGCCAATTTTGGAAAAATCATGTTGATGACTGACAATGAAAGAACACATTTGATCACATGTTAGTACTGCTTTCTTGCTACACTGCCGTATATTGGTCCATGTCAATGGGGTTGTTGGCATTTGTAACCATGGAAGGTCATGTGTCAATATGAAACACTATGATCGCCATGATTCGATATTTGATAATTTTATTGGACAAGATTGTGTTCGATGTGTTGTTCTATGAATCAACATTTTCAAAATTGTGGCCACATTAAGTTTACTTATTCAGCCTAATAAATGTTTTCAAATTTTTTTAGAAATAAATAAAACAATTAACGTTGTTCAAGTGGGAGACTGTTGGAATATTTCTCTTGAAGTAGGCTACCGTTAATTATTTTTGATTTTATAAAATAGGCAGGATAACTGATTCATAGATTGAGTTGTGATCATATTATTTTTAAGTTCACCTCATAAGTCCATATACGGTTAATTGTGTGTAAGCCTGTTTATTTTAACAAAGCCTTTTATGGGAGGGCTGTTTGAATAAATTATAAATACATGGCTAGATCCCTTCTTCTACTTAACTCTAACACTGTTCTCATAAACAGTAGTTGTTTCTTAATAGAGCAGGGAGAGAAAGACCTTGTTAGAAATCGGGTAATGATTTCAACTTTCAACTTACTTTTATCATGTCTTAAATATGTATGTGATTCCGCTGTTAATTATGTGTATATATATTGTGCTACAAAATTATGCATATTGGAATACATATATTTTATATGTGCTTACAGTCAAAACTAATTGTGACAAAAGTCTTGATATTTGATGTGGAGGAATTAGTGGAGGAAGCCATGGGGGATTAGAAGCAGGAAGATGACAAAAGAAGTAAGGAGGATGTGAGAGAGGCAAGAAACGAAGCAGGAAAGAGGCTGATGGTTGGAGTTTGTTGTTGGCTGCGTACTGTTGTTTAGTTTTGGTTTAAGAGGAGGACAACAGCAGTGGACAAGCTTGGAGCAGCACAGGGGAAGAGAGTGAAAACGCACGGGAGTCATATGTCATGTGATACCATGAAAGTGTTTGGAGAAAATGTTTTCTGTATTTTCTGTGTAGGATTACAAATATATTCATGAGCCTATAACTGAATATGAGACTATCTAGGAAAAGATTAAATAGTTACATCAGAAGAAGGAAGTTCATAATTTAAAAGAGAAACAACATGTAAATTATCTCTTCACAAGTTTGGAGGATTATTTGCAGCAGTCTCTACATCGCTGACCCGCCTGGAAAAGCGTCTCCTTCGATGCCTCCATAAGACAACCAACATGGTTTTGTGTCGAAGCAAATTGTTTTGGAGTTTCCACGCATTTGTTGCGATCACGTATATTATGAGGGAAATTGTTGATGTGCCTCCTGTAAAAATAAATAAAATTAAAAAGCTGTTGGGGCTGAGACTAGTTTCACTCTTCACTTCCATGTCATCATCCACGCATTCTACAGATCCAATCATGTTCTTCTCTAATTCTCTGAGCCTGCCGCTTTCGGACAAGTTCAATAGAGCCTCTATGACATCAGGAAGCATAGGAGAGCCTTTCGGAAATGCCTAACAGAAATTAAATGTCAATCAATTTCACTAATAGCTAATTGAATTGTAATGAGAGACATGGCATATATTAGCAACCGCGATTTGAATTTGAAGAGTGAAACATGGGAAATGACTTACAAATCCGAAGCCTCCCACTTTGTATGTTGGCCCAGCTATCATGAAGCTTTTGCAGTACTTGGCAAGAAATATTTTGGCCAAAGGAACTTCAAGAAAGGCAGCTGCTATTTCTCCACTCTTCAGGGCTCCAACATATTGTTCTGGAGAAGTGAAATTTTTTATGTTATCAGATTTTAGGCCTAATACTTGATTCAAATAATTGGCAACGAAGGATCCTCCACCGTTGCCGACTACTGCATTGCTATTCTTCAGTGAGCATGCTTGTTAGACTAGCTGTGTAACTCTGAGTTATGATTAGCGCGACAAATAGCCATACTACCATTGCTATCCGTGACAAATTGCTATGAAGTTTTCCCCCTAGATAAAAATTAATAGTTAGCCAAATGATTAAAAACAGAAAAAGAACTTCTAGGGATCAATGACAGGAAAGGTCATTTATTTCATTAAATACCATGTAAAGAGAATAAAGCGGTGAAGCCTAGCCAGAGCAAGATTCCTATTTGGTTCAGAGGAGAGCCTGCAAGCCCAGGGAAGTGATCTCGCTCTATGAACCACACAATAAAATGACGCTATTCATTCGTGAGAATCGTCTCTACTGTTAGCTCTACGATTCTGTTTTGCTTTATTTTTATACACTCAAATATATTTTTTGTGCGTTTAGAATTTGAACGTAATCTGTTTGACTCATTTTTTAAAAATATTTTTACGTAAAAAGTAACGTTGAAAAATGTTATTAAAAAAACTCCAAATTGCAGTTTTTTAAATTAGGATTTTGAGAAACGGTTTTTACATATTGCGAGAAGTTATTTTCTTTTTTTTCTCCAATATACCCCAAATTTTCTAAAAGCTCAGTATTGTCTAACATAGGTCAAACAACAATGACCTTTATTTAATAGCACTTCCAACCAAACTTCTACAATTCAAAAGCTAAAATTTCTCAGTTATACCAAACAAAGCTAAGTTTTTTCATGCAATGAGATACTTGTAAGTGATCATTTAATTTAAAAGTTAAAGTTATTAAAGATTATTATTTAATTGATTTGATATCTTTAATACTGTGTCTTATGTGCAAGGGAGCCTTAAATCATACTTGTTCTACGCAAGTGACATCGTGAGATTTGACCCAAAAGTTTTTTATAATTGGACTTTGATACCACCTGTGTGACTGCTTGATTTATTAGCAAACCGTTAGTCTTAGTCATCAACTGTTGTTTTCTTTCTTTTCTTCTTGTGGTTTTCATTAAAGATATGCAAAATATTATATGTCATTCCGTTTTCATCACTCATTTATTATTTTTTATGTAAATACTTAATTGACATGTTAAAAGAAGAGGGAGAAATAAAATAAAAAGTTTGTATTTTATCATACCAACTAAGCATCTACATAGAATGTGATAAATGTGTGATAAAAAATAAAGTAACATATAGTAATACTCTCAAAATATATAATATATTACAGAATGCGTGTTGAAGAGAAATTATCTTTGAAATAGTATCTCAAGTCAATTTCCAATAAGCTCAAGGGAAGTTATTTAACCAAGTCTAGATTCAAGACATTAATTGCTACATTACCATGAACGCTTCAAGAGGAAAAGAATGTTTGTGGTCAAGCGTGACTTATGACTTGGGCTTGGGTAACTCGGCTTTGCATGCATAACTGACCTTGTTACTGATGGAGGACCAATTGGCAAAGAATGATCAAGAGGAAGAACCTAAGAAATTGAGCGCAGGAAATTAAGGGAGAAAATAATCTTATTTACTCAATTATCATATGTAAATAATTTATCTCAAATGCAATACGGGATTGAGTTCCAAGTATTTCTTCAAGCTGATTGATTCCCTGGCAAAAGGAAATTCTCAATTCGCACGTAGGAGGTAGAATTGGGGTGTCATAATACCCATCGACAAATACATGACCTCACCGTGCCAAAATTATAATCATACCTCTCGATTCAACTAGACACATAAAATGTTGGTAAAATTGAATATATAAATTGGATGTTGAATTATAATTCACGTCAAACATCATAATTTTTTTTTTCATAAATAACAAATAATAAATCGAGAAAGAAGATTTATTATTGTAAGTCGAAAGCATTTCAAAGTAAATGCGAAAAGAATACTAAAAAATACTAGAAAGTCAAAAAATACCATATAATATCATAAATGCGGGAAACTTGAAGTACAATCGACTTCTGAATTTGATTCAATCTCCTTAAGACTTCTTTGACCATGCTATGATGTTTACGATCATTAAGATAAAATCTCTTAAAATACAACGATTTTCGTCTTCCAATAGTAGTAATTCAAATCACAAGACATAATTGAAAGGTTTGGGAAATTTTGGTTGAAGTAATTTTCCTCTTGCACGTCCGGCCCAAGATAACGCTCCGAAAATTTTTGACCTTAACACCATTTATTATTTTCCATAAATTGGGGTCAAGAGAAAAATCTTTCATCATGTGTTCATATAGGCTTATATGATGTAGAAAGGCCACTTCGGTCTTTTACAAAGTATTTAAAGGCATAAAACGAATCAGGCTGCATTATAAGCGTGTGAGTGACACTCTTGGTCAAATCTAACAGCAAAATAATCGGCGAGGGTGTTGTGAACGATTGAAATATCATAAAGGGTTTCACAGAACTTTTCAAAAAACAAGATTTTATACACAAATTCGCTAAAGCATAGGAGTGTATTGTCCATTTTACTCAAATGATTTATCATGTCTATTTTAACTAATTAATGCCTTTTGAAATAAAAATTAATTTGATAGTTAAAATAAGACTGCAAGAACAATTTAATGTCCCCTCAAATATTCTCTCTCTCCAATATATTAATGATATTATGTAACCTTTACCATCTATACCTTCTAATTATATGGTTCACTCAGTGTGCTGCTTGCTTTGTTGTATAGATTAGAAGGTGATAAAAAGTTTGTTGTATAGAGAGAGAAATTTTAAAAAAAAGTTTGTTGATTTAGTATGACAACTAAGTGTTTATATAAAATGTGATAAATGAATGATAAAAATAAAGTAGTATTTAACAACATTTATTTATATATATATATATATATATATATATATATATATATATATATAACAGAATACGTGCTTGAAAAGAAAAATATTTTTCTAGTAGTACCTCAAGTCAATTTTCCTATAAGCTTAAGGGAAATTATTTGATCAAGTCTGCATTCAAGTCATTGCTACATGACCATGCACGTTTGAGCAGGAAAACAATGCTGTAGTCAAATGTGACTTGTGACGTACTCGTACAAGACTTTTCATAACTGACCAAGTTACTGATAAGAATAATCAAGAAGAACAGTCAGAGAAACTGAGAGAAGGAAATTAAGGGAGAATTTAATGTAATTTAGTCAATTATCATATGAGCGTTGAGTCTAAGGTCCGAAATGTAAGGGGGGCTTTGAGGATAATAGTCTATTAAGTAACTAACTTATTTAAAATTTTAAACTATTATAGAGTACTTTATTATATTATTTACATTTAACATGACTCTGCAAGTGCATACGGAATTAGTTTCTGAGCCTTGCATTTGGACAGTTTTAATGTTTTAAATAGGTGGCGGTGAGTTTTCAACCTATGACCTTTTGTTACCTAGGCTCTATTACCATGTTAAGTTACAACCTCATCTAAAAGTTTAAGATATTAGATATGAGTTTATTATATTATTTATATTCAATATGGTCGAATGTACTAGAGTTATAATTGTTGACATTTGTACTAGATAGTTGTACTACACAGTTGTACTTGTACATATTGTAAGATACATACAAAAACTCTCTAATAATATCATTGCATTCTCTCATGTCCCTTCTATATTTTGACATGGTATCAGAGCTACCATTCTGGTAGCCTGTGCCACTGTCATCATATCACATTCATCGTCGCAGCCACCTCACTGTCCAGCCAGTCACTTTTTCTGTCACGTTCTCTCTCTGCCACGTCAGCACAAAAAAAAAACTTATAGTTCCAATTTTGCTTAAATATTGGAAGTATAGAGGTCTCACAACCAATTTCTGTTCTCTTGGATGGAGCGAATTATGTTCCATGGGCTCAAGCCATGACCAGCTTTCTCAAGGGTCGAAAACTATGGAAGATTGTCACTAGTGATGTCAAAGAACCTCAGAAAAAGCCTAATGAAATCGATTAAGAGTATGCGGAACGCCTTGAAGACTGGGATAGTAAGAATCACCAAATCATTACTTGGCTTCGAAACACTTCAGTTTCTTCTATCAGTCTTCAATTTGGACGATTCGATACGGCTAAAGATGTTTGGGATTTTCTTGCAAAAAGATACACTACAGGAGATAGTGCTCATCAGTATCAACTTGCCACTACCTTGCACTGCATGCGTCAAGAAGCTGGTCAAACCATTAATAGTTTCTTGTCACAAATGTATTCAGTCTGGGATCAGCTTACAGCCTCCGAACCTATTTGGGAATGTGAAAAAGATACTAGTAAGTTTGTCAACTGGAGAGATCGTGGACGTCTTGTCCAATTTCTCATGGCGTTACATGATGATTTCGAACCTGTTCGTGCATCTCTCTTTCATCGCAGTCCGTTTCCTACTCTTGAGCAAGCAGTTCAAGAACTCATCTCTGAAGAAACTCGCCTCCACTCTAGTAGATCCCAGACCTCTGATCTTGTGCCTATCACTTCTAACCATGGTCCGAAGAAGAATTCAGTCTCACAACCATCTTCTCAGCAGGAATGCAAGTACTGTCATTTACCTAGGCATATTCTCGTGCATTGTCCTACTCGGACATGTTCTTTCTACAAGAAAACTGGCCCTGGTCACTATCAACATGAATGCTTTTGGAATCCCAACAGAACCTCTCAGGAAAATCAACCAAAAGGTAATTCTTTCAAGGCTCACAATCAATCAGCTGTTGCTATCACCACAGAGAACTCTCCATCTTCCTCACCTATCTCGGTCACTGACTTTCAGGATATCTTTAAACAAGTTTTAGCACAGTCTAGTCACTCTCCCTCCACTGCTCTCTCTGTCACACCTGGTAAGTCTTCCTAGTTTTTTTATTTTGCTTGTTCTAATCATATGACCAGTGAGTCCCATAGTTTGCAGCATAAAATTGTCAACTCTTCTGTTCCCTCTATCTATACTGCTGATGGTATATCTATGTCAGTTAGTCATATTAGATACGTTGTTACGTCTCATGCTTCCTTTCCTGATACATATCTTGTGCCTAAGCTCATTCTTAGTCTTATTTCTGTTGGTCAACTCTGTGACCTCGGTCTAACTGTCATTTTCTCTATGTCTAGTTGTCGTGTGCAGGACCCTCAAACAGGAAAGATTCTTAGGATTGGCCGTACAGTTAGGAGACTTTTTGAGCTTGTCAGCCTACATATTCCTTTTCAACTTCATGCTGCTGCGACTGTTACATCCTCATCTGACTCTTCATTCGTTCATCTATGGCATTCTAAGCTAGGTCATACCTCTTTAGGCAAGTTGCAAACTTTGGCATCTAGCGGGTCGTTAGGAAAAATCTCCATTGATCATTTTGATTGTTTATCCTATCAACTTGGAAAACAACCTGCTTTGTCTTTCAATAAAAGTGATTCTTTTTCTAGTGCATGTTTTGACCTAGTCCATTCTGATATTTAGGGACCATCACCTACACCTACCATAGGCGAATCTCGATATTTTGTTATTTTTATTGATGATTACTCTCGGTTTACTTGGATATATCTTATGCATCATAGATCTGATCTTTCCCGCATCTACTCTGAATTTACTGTTATGCTCTATACTCACTTCAAAAAGCATATCAAAGTCCTTCGTGCCAATAATACCATGGAGTATAAAGAGTCTACCATCCTTGATCTCTTCTGTAAGCATGGTACCATTTCACATCGCTCTTGTCCCTACACCTCTCAACAAAATGGGTATTCTGAGCGAAAACACAGACATATCATCGACACCACTCGTATTTTCCTTATCTCAGCCTCATGTCCTGAGCGCTTCTGGGGAGAAGCTGTTCTCACTATAGTCCACGTTATTAACGGTTTTCTTTCTCCGGTCATACATAACAATACCCCTTATGAACACCTCTATGGTTGTCCACCTACCTGTGATCACCTTCGCGTCTTTGGCTGTGCATGCTTTGTCTTACTTCCTCTTCATAAACGTATAAAACTTGAACCTCGAGCCTGATTGTGTTGTTTCTTAGGTTATGGGATTGAACATAAAGGATATCGGTGTTGGGACCCAATTTCTAAACATCTTCGGATCTCCTGTCATGCAATTTTCTGGGAAAATAAAATGTTCTCATCATTATCCCCCTTATCTCTCCCTCATGCTCAGTCTGTACTATTCTTCACAGATTCATCTCTTCCTTTGTTTGCTAACGATACAGTGACACATACACAAGCACAGGTTCTTTGGGAACTCTTGACGCGTCTCTTCTTGAGGACTCTGCACCTACTGACGGGTCTGCACCTGATGACGAGTCTTCTCATTCACTTCTCTCATCTACCTCTAGTAAGTCGTCCCTTTGCCGATCTACACGAGTAAGAACTATTCCTTCTCATCTTCTTGACTACCATTATTTTTCCACTGTTATTTCTCTCCATGAGCCTCAAACTTATCGCGAGGCTAGTTCTAACCCTCTCTGGCAGCAAACTATGACTGATGAATTGCAGGCCTTGGAACATAAATATACATGGGATTTGGTCGATCTTATTCCAGATAAAAATGTTATAGGATGCAAATGGGTGTACAAAATCAAAACTCGATCTGACGGGTCCATTGAATGGTACAAGGATCGGTTGGTGGCTAAATGTTTCACTCAGGAATATGGTATTGATTATGAAGAAACATTTGCTCATGTTGCTCGTCTCACCTCTGTTCGGTCTCCTATTGTTATTGTTGTAGTTAAACAGTGGAAGCTATTTCAGATGGATGTCAAAAATGCCTTTCTTAATGGTGATCTCAATGAAGAAGTATTTATGAAGCCTCTTCCAGGCTATTATCATCCTCCTCACAATGTGTGTCGGCTCCGTCGTGCTCTTTATGGCCTCAAGCAAGCTCCTCGTGCCTAGTTTTCTAAGTTCAGTTCAGTTATCACTGAATTTGGTTTTACTTCAAGTGCTCATGACTCTGCACTCTTTATTCATTAGTCTGGCTCTGGTATGATTCTGTTGATTTTTTATGTGGATAATATGATTATTACTGGGGATGAGTTGTCTGGTATCTCTGATCTTAAGCAGTTTTTGGGTCAGCATTTTGAAATGAAAGACCTTGGTAATCTTACTTATTTTCTAGGGATAGAGGTGTTTTCAGATTCTACTGGATATTATCTTTCTTAAGCCAAGTACTCCTCTGATCTCCTAGCTCGCATTGGTCTCACTGATGCAAAAACTGCTTCCACACCTCTTGATGCAAATATTCGTCTTACTCCTATGGATGGGACCCCTCTTCTGGATACATCCTTGTATCGACAACTTATTGGCAGTCTTATTTATCTCACTATTACTCGACCTGATATTGTTTATGTTGTTCACCTGGTTAGCCAGTTTATGTCTGCTCCTCGCATTACTCATTATGCAACCGTCCAACAAATTCTTCGTTATATCAAGGGCACTCTATTTCATGGTCTTTTTTTCTCTTCCAGCACATCCTTGGTTCTTTGTGGCTACTCTGATGCAGATTGGGCCGGTAACCCTACAGATCGTCGCTTTGTGACTGGATATTGTTTTTTCCTTGGTGACTCTTTTCTTTCTTCGCGTAATAATAAACAGACTGTTGTTGTTCGCTCTAGTACCGAAGCAGAATATCGTGCTTTTGCTGATGCCACTCAGGAGGCCATATGGCATTGTTGGCTTCTCACTGATATGGGTGCCCCTCAATCTCCTGGCACCACTATCTAATGTGATAACCAGAGTGCTATCTAGATTGCTCATAATGATGTTTTTTCATGAACGCACTCGTCATATTGATTGTGACTGCCACTTCATCCGTCAACACGTTGTACTTGGCACTCTTAAACTTCAGTACATCTCCTCGGTTGCTCAGCTTGATGATATCTTTACCAAAGCGCATCCCCCAGGCTGCCTTCAGGATCTGGTCTCCAACCTCAAGATTGTGTCCTGCACACCACCTTGAGTTTGAGGGGGGTATAAACATTTGTACTACACATTTGTACTCTATAGTTGTACTACACATTAGATTGTAAGCAATCTTATGCCTATATAAAGGCAAGCTTGTACATATTGTATGACACACAAAAAACTCTCTAATAATATCCTTGTATTCTCTCATGTCCCTTCTATATTTCGACAATAATGACGATTTATCCCATAAGCTTGGGCGCTTGGCATAGTAGAGAACAATAGAGGCCAGTTGAGCAATGGGTTCTTGGTGGCTGCAAAAGCTGCAACACTAGTGAGAAAGTAATTGATGAACTCAAATCAGAGGTAACAAAAAATGATGAGAATAACTCGTTAATCAGATTACCTGTTAAGCAAAACAAATAAAATGTAATAATAATCAATGAAATGGCAAACATTTTCAATTAGATATGTAAAAGAAAAATTCTGTTTCTGCTAGCTACTAAAAGCATGATTAAGAATTATGAGGTTCAGTTCTAAAACTCAATTGGTAGGAGAAGTAGTAATCTTGAATTTATATTTTGTTAAGATAAAAGAAATTATTCTTTAACTCATATCCTCACATGTGTCCCGGTTTTCAATGTGAAAGAATTATTCTTTAACTCTCCTCCTCACGTGTGGATAGAAAAGACTAGACCAAATGTCCATCTTTATTATCATATTAAAAATCATAGAATTCTATTTTAAAAATAACCTCATAATTCTCAACAACTATGATTATTTCCAAATTATCAACCCTCTTTAGTAGAGGAAGCATCATCTCTTGCTTTAGTCTTGCTGAGGCTGTTTTGTCCTAACAAGAGTCGGGTTGCTGGCTTGAACAACAATCTTGGTCCCTACAGTATGGGAAACATGTGTCATTACTGGTAGTAATGTTTTCCCTAATGATTCCGTCAACCAGTTCAGCTCAAAACGAGAATGATTAAGAAAGATACTGTGATGAGGAAATGGTTTGTTCCTTGTACATTTTCAACATTAACTTCCTGAAGTTCTTATACATACAAAAAGGCAAACACAATTACCAAAATAATTTAGTACATATATTGAGACGTATCACAATACTATAAAATTTGTAGTACTCTAGGGATTTTGCATACAGCGAGTTCCTTGTGATGAAAAAACATCACATGAATAGTTTACATTTCTAAGTGTAAGTGTAAAATTAATCAGGAAGAATGGGTTCAACAGAGTTTCATATTGTCCTTCTTCAAGTTTGCCTATCAAAATCCACAAGTATATAACAATTTGAAGGGTTTTGCAATATGCTTTTGATTTATGGTTGAACTTTTCATCTTTTGTAACTCCTACTAGCCCAAAGATGAGTTTAAAATATTTTTCCGGTAGTGATTAAGTAATTTTTAAGACCATACTTAATGAGAGTATGGAATCTATATTGGAGAAAATAATTTTGCAAACTAAAAATGTAGAGAGGTTTTAAAACATTTTGTGAGGTTTATGGGGAGATGTCAATTTAAAGAGTAAATTTGCCCTGTACCATTTTTTTGCAAATAGTGCAATGATTGATCCAAAAGATAAGATTAGAATATATGAAGCGTGAACATGTAAACAGTCACTCGCGAAAATTGTGAAGCACTTTAAAATCGGTGGTTCAGTATTGATATAAAGTTGCTCAGCAGATTAGGCTAAAGAGGATATTAAAATCATTTAGTACTGGTTCATTGTAGTTGATCGGATGACCTTCCTTTTATACTGGTTTATTTTTAATGATATTCATTTATCTGGCTTAACCAAAATAAAAATAAAAAAATCATTTAATATGAATTTAACGCATTCTAGTTTAGTCATAGTGTAATTAGCGTAACTACAATATGAATCTATCATCAATCTTGACTACCAAACTTTTTTCACCTTTGCCTTGCGAAATGATAAAGGGTTACTTGAATTTTTTTTTATTGTGAAACATGAAGCATCTAAGTATAAGAAATCTCACCCCTTATTACATTACAGTGACGACACATCTTTTTCTTAGAGTTAGGCCTTTAATTAGAATATTCCTACTGCCTAGTCTAGGTGAAGTGGTCGTTAGTAACTTGTGAACAAAGAATATTCCAAGTTCAAACTTGTGCATTAATTCTTGTCACAAATATTTTTTGATTCTTGACTTACTTGGAGCAAGTATTGAGACATATCGCTGCATCACAAGATTTATAACTTTAGTATAAAAACCAATCTAATATTGTCTAAAATGAGTTATTCATCATCAATTAAAAAAGAAAAAGTTCTAGAAATCTTAAATCACAACAAAAGCTATATAGCAGGGAGCTTAATAACAAGGATGGAACACTAGATATACTGGTCTGCCATATAAAAGGTAACTTATATCTTTAATTGATTGCAATTACTGTTAGCCCTAGTCTGACTAGAAGGCAAATAAAAATCGTAGTTGACTGGGTCTCGAAAAAGTTAGATACAACAAATTACTTGTTGACTGATTTAGTAATATTTGGACGCAATTTTCTTCAATTTTGTACCACGATCTCTCACCTAGTGGAATTCGTTAATTGTTTGATAACAATGAAATGCCCTATTTACGACAAGGAAAAAAAAAAAAAAAGAGCTCTGTCTTCTAATATGGATATAACGATGTATTGTAAGCACTTCGTTCAAATTAATACTGAACGCACCGATTTTAAATTAATCTACTGAACAACTTTAGCCTAAATGATAAAATACCGATAAAAAAAAATGGTGGCAGTCCAAAACCACAAAGAGTTAAATCGTGACAATTAAATATACTCATAAGAGATGATAAAATACTGATAAAAAAGTAATATCTAGCATTTCTTTATTTATTATCTAAAAGAATAAAATGGCAACCGAGAGAATAAGACCACTTAGACCAGATAGGAAAGGGCTTATATTAATTTTCCTAAATGAAAAAGAAAAAACGGCTATTTCGTGGAACTGAATGAAAAATTTATTTATGTCACATACAAGAGTTACCAAAATGCTCTTCAAATCGCTTTTTTCACATCTTTACATCCAAAGGTTCATTTGTTTAAGTTCGAATTTTCCATTACTCAACTTTCATTTTTCTTGTTAATTAGTAATAATTCAATTTGCAATCTCTCTTATTTATGTTTCCTGCTTTCGAATTTTTTACGATAACCCAATCTCTTCTAAACGACCTTCAAGTAGCCATTCGTATGGTTAAAGGGAAATTTTTTTTTGACTATCGTTGTTTAATTTTATACACTATTATTGATCGTATAACGACACGATCACGTATAACACAGACATACTAAACAGACAAGTGAGATGATTGGAATGATAATAGAATCGCGTTTTAAGGTCTTGGACTAACAATATCCTAAGTTTTTGATGTTTCAGATAAAGTTATTTTTAATAGAAAATATGGATATTAATCTAATTATTTTTGAGTATATATACTCTTTAATTAGATTAAATTACTTTAGGGGCCATTAACTATTTAGCAATCCTATTATAACCATTAAATTATTTGTAGTCCAAAACTGACCCAATCAACCCACTCAGTTAGGCCCATCAAAAAGATATACTAAGAGAACAATTTTTCATGTGCATCTCACCTGTCCTGGTGAGTGCATGTATAACTTGAAAAATGGATAGTCCATTTTGATTAATTAGTGGCATAATTAAAATAAAAATTAATTTGATGATTAAAACAAGACTGTAAGACTATTTAATATCCGCTGAAATAATCTATCCCTCCAATATATGAGTGAGACTATGCAACTTTAACTGACTAAACCATTTAATTATATGATTCACTCGGTCTGTATGCGTTGTTGTATTCTCTATAGTCCATTTTGATTAACTAGTGGCATAATTAAAATAAAGATTAATTTGATGATTAAAACAAGACTGTAAGACTATTTAATATCCCCTGAAATAATCTATCCCTCCAATATATGAGTGAGACTATGCAACTTTAACTGACTAAACCATTTAATTATATGATTCACTCGATCTGTATGCATTGTTGTATAGATTCTCTCTGGTCTCAAGAACCATAAAACATTCCCTTCCCTTGGACCATAAAGGAGTGGATTAAAATATAAGTGATTAAACGGACAAACAAAATAAATTGTAAATATAAATGGTTAAAGGAGTGGATTAAAACAAATAAGTGGTGGAAAATTTTGAGATTTCACTACAAAAAAAACTATTTTTTGTGACAATTGTCGTCATTTTGTCACTAATTTGGCGACGGTTTGGAGACAGAATACGTTGTCACCGCTTTAGTGACAATTTTGTTACGTTTTGGAGACGACCTACATATGTCGTCCCCAAGTTGTCGCCAATTGGCGGCAATATGGTGACGACATCATATGTGGTCTCCAAAAGTGACCATATGGTGACTACTTGGTGACGGATAATGACATGTTATCTCCATGCCGTCTCCAAGTGGCAATAAGTTGGAGACGGTCCGTAAAATGCATCACAATTTAGTCACCCTGCCGTCGCCAAAAATTTACAATTAAAGATTGATGAATTATTTTAATGTAATAATTATACATATAGCTAGTGACTACTATTTTTTCATTTTATAATTTCATGAATTGGCGTTTACATAAGTAAGCCGTCCACATTTGGGGATTTGATTGTAACAATAAGTTATTCATTATTACTTACAAAACAAAATATGACTTTTATTATAAATAAAAACATATTTACAGCCTTTGAACAGTTAATGGGACAAATTATTGTCTTCGTGAAGAACAACTTATATAGATGGTTAATATTTAACGTAATGCACCACTATAGACAATTAGTTCTTTGAAATCAAAAAAACGAAATTAAAATTAAGATTTTTTATTATAAGAGTTAAATCATTACAAACATAAACTTAATTTTACATTCATAATTAATAAATGATTACACATCATCCTTTATTAATACAGCAACAAAATGACTAAATAGGAAACATAATTAAAATATTACAAATTATTTGCTCGAAATACATAAACACACCAACTTAATACCTAACATAGTACATCGTGATCACTAAAACATAACAAGCGGACACTACACATCAGGCAGAATAACATAATAACATTAGTGCGGATTGTAACAAATAGTACTAATGCCGATGCTTCCAATATGATAAAAAGATAGAAATATTAGGGGAAAGCGTTTGGGCAATAGATCCGTAGCATGTTGTCTTGAAATTTTTGGACTACTTGGGCATTAGAAATGTATCTGTCGTATTTTGGCGAAGCATTTAGATCAAATTAGGGTTTAACGTATTTGCTGTAATTTGGATACGCTTTCATTGTATCCACCTCTTCATCTCTTATTGGTCTTGGAAGAGAATCTGAGTGGTGTTGTTGATTCTTACTCATCCTTGAAACAAATTAACTGAAATCTATTTTTTGAAAATTCGAGATGGTGTGAGAAAGCACACTTCCGAGTGCTATATATAGGAAACATGTAATTGAATTATGTTTCGGCAGCTTAGTGACGGTAGCGAGACACCTCAGCATTTTATAATATGTTAAGGTATGCACGAATGATTCGCAGTCACGTGGCTGCGTACCATTCGTCTTCCATGGGTCAAATAAGTTGGGACATGGTGTGCACGCTATTTTCGACGTTGAAAAGTTGTTGAATCCATCTACCTTGTAAACCGGGGCCCTGCTAATTCAATTTCCTTATGCCCCGTGGTAAAGTACACCATGTTCTTATCGTATGCATGATTCGCGGCCACGTGCCTGCGTACCATTCGTCTTCCATGGGTCAAATAATTAGGGACATGGCGTGCACGCTATTTTCGATGTTGAAAAGTTACTGAATCCATCTACCTTGCGAAACGGGGCCCTGTCGTATCAATTTTCTTCTACCCCGTGGTAGAGTATACTATGTTCTTATTGTACGCATGATTCGCGGCCACGTGGCTGCGTACCATTCGTCTTCTATGGGTCAAATAATTAGGGAAATGGCGTGCACGCTATTTTCTATGTTGAAAAGTTGCTGAATCCATCTACCTTGCAAACCAGGGCCCTGCCAATTCAATTTCCTTCTGCCCCGTGGTAGAGTACACCATGTTTTCATCGTATGCATGATTCGCAACCACGTGGCTGCGTACCATTCGTCTTCCATGGGTCAAATAATTGGGGATATAACGTGCCCGCTACTAGAACGAGATTTAAAAGCTGTTGAATTATTAATGATTTAACTTCATTTACATTATATATTTATAAAAATTTTAGTTTATTTTTAAAAAATTTAAATTACTAATTCAACTACATATTAGTTTGATAAATTGATGTACACAATTGAAACTGAGGATGTATATTAACATGTTATTTTATAATTTATACCAATATATTATAATATATCAAATATTAAATAATTATAACCAAAAAATGAAAAAAAGGAAAAACAAATACCTATTTGGTGACGGTCCAATCTGTCTCCAATTGAGAGACGGACAGTGGCGTCTCCAAAATGGAGAGGCCAGTCTCCATTTTGGAGATGGACCGGGCCGTCTCCTCGATGGAGACTGGACTTGGACCGAGGTCCAGTCTTCAATTTGGAGACGGACAGGGGCCATCTCCTCAATGGAGACTGGACTTGGACCAGGTCCAGTCTCCATTTTGGAGACGGCCTTGTCTGTCTCTAAAATGGAGACGGACATGGGTTGTCTCCAAAATGGAGAGCCCAATCTCCATGAGGACCCGTCTAATTGGGTCCCTAAAGACTGGGTGACGGCCCAGTTAGTCACTAGGCCATCACCATAGGAAACCAGCATCGCTGGTTCACATTAAACAAACGCATACAGAGGGCAGCAGCTGCCCTCTTCTAATTCAAAAAAAAAAAAAAAACAAAGTGCCCCCCACCCCCAACTAAAAAACGTAGAGCACCACCTCTCCCCTCCCCCCCCTTCCCCCACCCTTGTGTCCCCTACCTCATACCACCCCCCCTCACCCTCTCCCCCATTACATTATCATCCTTCAATACCCCCATCTTGCCTTGAATATTAGGTAAAATCCGAAAAATTAGCATTATTTTTCTCTTTTGCAATGTATGTATACACACACACACACACACACACACACACACACACACACACACACACACACACACACACATATATATATATATATATATATATATATATATATATATATATGTACTATACGTATATGTCTGTATATATATGTGTATATATACATTTATATATTGTGTTTGATTTTTTTTGTTATATATATGTATATATAACATTCTATTTATGTCTTTTTTTGTTTTGTACTTTATAGTGAAGTTAATATATTTACTTTATGTGTTGATATTTAGTTTATTTTTTGGGTTCAATTTTTTTTTTTCTAGTTTTTTTTTTTTTTTTCAATTTTCGGTATTTTATTTATTTTATATAATAAAAATGTGTGTTTAATTTATCAATACTTTGGTTGAGCAATATTTGTTTTTATTTCTAATTTTTTTCATTTTTCGGTTTCAATTTTTTTTTTTGCCAAAAATACATTGTGTTAATTTAATGAATATTTTTTTATTATACATTGTATTTTTAATTTTTGTGTTGATATTTAGATTAGTTTTAAACGTTCAATTTTCTATTTTTTTCTAGTTTTATAATTATTTTTTTTTCAATTTTCGGTATTTTATTTATTTTATATAATAAAAATGTGTTTTAATTTACCAATACTTTGGTTGAGCAATATTTTTTAAAATTGTTTCTGATTTTTTTTCTTTTTTCGATTTTAATTTTAATTTTTTTGCCAAAAATACATTGTGTTAATTTAATGAATATTTTTTTATTATACATTGTATTTTTTTTATTAATACAATGTGTTTGGCTTTTCTTTGGAAGGTTTAGGACTTCAGATATTTGGATGCGACTTATCTAGTTTCAATCGGCTCAGGTGAGTTTGATGATTGTACGAGTTGGAAGTTTTATAATAAATTTATTTGTAATTGTAAATTCGTTTAATTAAATTAAAGTTATTGTGATTATTTGTTATGTATTTTATTTTGTATATTATGATAATTGAGTTGAAAGTGTATTGTGAAGATGATATTTGTGTAAATGGATGAAGGGGTGTTTTGTTGTTGGTGGAGAATTAGTTTTTTGCAGTTGTATTCGTCTGTTTAAGTAAAGTTAAGTTAACTCAAGTGAGAAATTCAAGGTAATTAACAAGTAAGAATACCGATTTGATCTTCCGTGTGTGTCTTGACAATTAAGTAAGTTAAATTAGATTAAAAGGTTGCCATAATAGTATGATATGTTAACTTCCCAATAAGTAATTAAAGATAAGATAATGGAATAAGTAATTAAATAAGTTAGCTTAATAAATTAAGTTAATTAATAAGTAAGAAATATAGATAATTTAATTTCATAAGTTTAGCAAGACAAATAAATATGTTATGTTAACAAACTTAGATAAATAAGTTTAGCAAGACAAATAAATATGTTATGTTAACAAACTTAGATAAATAAGATAAGTAGTTTAGTATGAAAGAAGTATAGGGGAAGTAGTTCATTTAGATGTTCTTTCACTTAAGAAGTATAGGTCTTGCATGTAGATGTGTTGGTTGAACAATTGTATTTTGAAGTTATAGATTGTATGGCTTATTACGTCGTAGTACGTGTTGTAATTACTCTAATTATATACTATGTGTTTTAATTATCTTCAATACTTGGTTTTGTTAATGAATGTTTGATGGTGGACTTTAAATACAAGAAAGTAAAATAGATTAGATTAGAGTGATAAGATAAGTAGGGAAAATCTCACATTTAGTCCCTATTGTTTGTAAAAAAAATTAGTTTAGTCACTATTATTTAAAATGTCTCAATATAGTCCTTATTGTTTCTCAAAAAGTTTCAATTTATTCCCTAATGTTTAAAGTTATCAATTTCGTCCTTATTGTTTCGATTATTTCTAACAAAATTTGAGTTTTGTCTTTGGATAATATAAACGAATTTAAAACTTTAAGAAAACAATTTGGACAATATTGACACTTTTTAAAAACAATAGGGACGGCATATTTACTTTTTGGAAAACATGTTGGGACTAAATTGAGACATTTTTAACAATAGGGACGAAATTAAAAATTTTGGTTAAACAATAGGTACTAAATTGAGACATTTTAAAAATAGGGACTAAATGTGGAATTTTTCCTGATATGTACTACTATTTGCATTTAGAAGAAGTTCACTTAAGATTACGTTAATAGTTTAACTTAAGCTAAGTAAGGAAGTTAACTTAAGAAGTAAATAGTTAATTTGTTGCAATTAAGATATTTATCTACATGGATCTTGGTGAAATAAACTATGTTACATATATTTATCATAAATGCATTTATTACACATAATGTTACATAGATAAAGGTCCGTGTAACTATTGTGGTCCCAATATTATGCTCTAAATGTAATGAAACATCAATAAGTCATTTATTGAATATGTTAATTATTATTTGGGATCTATCCCCTATGAAGAGGCTGCATGGAGATTGGTATGTAAATAGAAAAATTTAATGAACAAAATGTTGTAATTAAATTCAATTATATAACCTATCATAAATGTTTTTGTAGTTATGTTTTCGTATTTTAATAATTTGTAGGCAGAAGAACGAGGGCACCAGTGACTAGGGCTGATGTTTTTGCAAGGGCTCATCGCAAGGGTCCAGACGGGCCATTCACAGACCCTAAGACAGAACAGACCATGGTATGTGCAAGTTATTGATAATAGGAAAAAAGAACCATATATATAAAATGATTACGTCTTAAATCTGTCGTACAAGCTGATTATGATGAATTGGTACAACAGGAAACTGTTTCTTTTGAGGCCGATTCAACAATGGCACCGATAGACTATGATGCACTCTTCCTGCAGGCTGTGGACAAACCCAACATAGGGCGCATATATGGGGTCGGGTCTTCTGGTTTAGTGTCGTCTGCACACCACAATCCACTAGGCAGACGCCAGATCACAAAGATAGAGATACATCAGGCTGTTGCTCGGGCGATGACAACATTGAATGAGAAGCTCGATCTACACATCTCGGATAATGAGGAATTGCGTAAAGCGCAACAAGAACACACTGAGTGGATTGAACGACTTCAAGAAGAACACAATGCTAAAATTCGAGAACTGTGTGCACAGATCGCACTGTTGACAAAGATGATGATGAAGCCACCTGCTCATCAGGATCCGCCTTAACCCGATGATGGAAATGAAGAATAGTTTCCTGTTTTTCTGTTATGATAATATGTGCAAAGAGTGTGTTTAATTATGTTTAGGATTTGTTTACTTTATTAATGGTCTGGTACAATATAGTTTTCATTATGAATTAAATATAATTTATATTATATGAATGCGCATTATATCTTCATTTAATAAATAAATAATTAATAAAAACATAAGATTTAAAGGTTTAATTTGAAAAACTAAAAATAATATTAAATTTCGAGATTAACAATTTTGGCGACGGTTTGGAGACGAGATAGAGACGTCGTATGTTGGAGACGGCTTGGAGACGGATTGAAGACACTATGTTTTACGGGACTACTTGGAAACGGAATGTAGAGTTTATGTTTTGGAGACCCCTTGGAGACGGAATGGAGACATTATATTTTGGAGACGGCTTAGAGACAGCATGGAGACACAATGTTGTTGGCGACAACCTCGATATGAATTGGAGACACTATGTTTTGGAGACGGATTGGAAACATTATTTTTTGGAGACACCTTGGAGACGGATTGGAGACACTATTTTTTGGAGACGATGTGGAGAAGGAATGAAGACACAACGCTTTTGGCAAGAGTGTGGAGATGATATTTTTGGGACACGATTCGAAGACGAATTTGGAGACGACTAAAATGTCGTCGCCAAAAACGATGATATGGCGACGGGGCGACAACTTGGCGCATACTTTTGGTGACAGTCAATATTTATCTCCACGCCGTCACCAATACCTATTTGGCAATGGCATTGAGACGATTTTGGTGGTTGCCTAAAGTAGTTTTTTTGTAGTGTTTGTAAAGGAAAGAGTTCTATAGTATATAAAATAAAAGTCAATAATTTGAAAACGATAGAATGCCATTTTCGCGATTAGTTTTAGTCTAAATTTCAAACTCCCATATGAGGTTTTAGTTTTACCCATATTTCCTTGACATCAAACTTTGCCAAACAAAGCCTTATGTTGAAAGGCATTTTCATCTTTTTATATTTCAAAACAAAGGTAAAAGAAAAAGAAAAAATAATAGACAAAATAATTTGATAAAAAATCATTTAATAGAAATGTCTATATTCAAATAGAAAATCATTAAAAAAATTAATTTAAAAAATAAAAAAATATAAAAATAGTTTATTCTACAATATTTGTGTTATGCGCGAGATTAAAGAAAAAATATTTACTTTAAAATCTATCATTTTCTTTTATACCTATATACATCTAAGATTAAATATGATATTTTTTTACTAACTCAATTGCCATAGTTCCGCTACATCACAAGGAGCATTTATCAGGTATAGACATTCTAAACAATCATTTAGTTTGGTTAATTATAATTTCTTTGCAATGAGCTAACTTTATAAAAACATAAAAATAAATAAATAAATAAAACAACTTATTGTGCAAAAAATCACGTTACACGCGAGATTAGAAAAAAATTATATTCACTTTTAAAATCTATTTTTTTATACATATATATACATCTCAAATTGAATCCGATCTTTTTTTTTCTAACCCAACATAAAACTTTTTTGCAACAAGCTAAAGTTTTAAAGATATAAAAGAATAATTAAAGGCAATCAAATAGAATTAAATAGCTCAATAAAAAATAAAAGACCAAAAGGTCATTTAATTTTAAGGTTTTGTTTAACAGAATTTGATATTATGGGTCTGGACAAAACTAAAATCTCATGAGAAAGTTTGGAATTTAGATAAAAAAATTACGGGGAAAAATGGCCTTCTCTGATTTGAAAACCGATAACATTAGTAGTGCCAATAAGATGACAGCCCACATAATTAATTAAAACCCATGTCGCTTCGACGATAGAATAGGGCTTATACAAAATTTCCTAAATGAACAACAACAACGGCTATTTCGTGGAACTGAACTAACAATTTAATTACTTCACATACAAGGGTTACCAAAACGCTCTTCAAATTAGAAAAACAGGATTTTATTTCCAAACTGAAACATCAGATAAATATTTCCCTAGGGCTGAGTCGCTAATACTTGACATACAAGGATTACCCAACCGCTTTTATTACTACAAATAACGTTAAATAACAGTAAAATAGAGGCAAGACTCAAGAGGCAGCATCTTTTTGTTTGAGGAAAAACCATCGTATTCGCTATTCTTAACCATTCTTTTTCTTGTTTCGTTCTTCGTAAGCAATTCAGTTTTCTTCTCAATTTCAGTATCGAAGTTCCAGTGTTGTGCTATGGAGAGAAAGGGTATAACACTCGAAACCATATTTCGAGCTAAGTACAATCTTGCGCAAGAAGTTGATATATTTGCGTTGATTCAAGAAGCCATCATGGTGGCTTCTTGGGAAAAGCCAGAGGAGTTTTTGATCGGAAGGTCGAATCTCGCTGAAATACTCTTCAGGAAGCCCAGAGAGCCTTATAGCTTTGAGAGTGTCGCCAAAGACATGGGCTCTGATGATGAATCTGGTGAAAAGGATTCAACAAAAACCGGCCTAGCGACTATCGGGGATGCGATAGCAAGTAAAGACAAAGTATGCGCAGCCGAAAAGCATCACTCATGTTCTGATGATAATGTTAACAAGAAGGGAAGGCATATCATCAGGTTGAAGAAGAGGCGCAAGGAAGTTCTAAGCGATGTAAAGAAGGAACTAGATCAAGATATGGTACAGGCAAAGTTTGAAGCACGTGATATAAAGAAGGAACTTGATCAAAACATGGTGCAGGCAAAGTTTGAAACAAGTGTAAATAAGCTCAAATCAAGGTATCGAGAAGTTCAAGAAAACAAAAGGAAGATACAAGTGCTTGATGTGAAGGATCTTCCTCCACCAAAATCAAGATGCAACAATATCCCACGCCCAAAGCCATGCCCCAAGTTTAGCAGGCAACAGTCTTTTAGAAAACCGCTTTGTGCCTAGATTTAGGTTTTGATGTTCTGTATTAGGCGTCATTCTAATTTTAGAACATGTAATTAAATGGATTGTAATTGGCGATTTCATTGTAAGTAAGAGCTAAGAACTACGTGCCCGTCGATCCCAGTCGGGTTAGAGCAGGTTTTCTATTAATAAAAATTATTCGTTTGAATCTTGAAAAAGAAAAGTCTCTGGCTTTAATCTGTATTTTATGTGCAATTCGTGATGAATGAATTTTTCCCAGTAAGATGTAAGATCTTAACTCAATCAGTAGTTAAATATTTGTAGAGTATAGGCTTCACACTACATCAACTTTAGTTTAGACTGTTGGAATATGGAAGATATTATTTTATCGTAGAGAAAAAATAAGAAGAAAAATAATATGGAGACTCTAAATGAAATCTTATTAGCCGCAGGACTTGGGTTTATTTTTTAAAAGAAAAATATAAAGTTTTTTACAAGTTCAAGAAATTTAAAGCTCTTTCTGAAAAAGAAAGTGGTTGGGAGATCAAAGTCTTGAGATTTGATAGAGGCGGAGAATTTACATTAAGGTAGCGATTGGTATACTGGAATGAATTTGGACAGGAATGGAATGAGCCAAGGAATGTAATGAAACTGGAAATGGAATGAACTTCGGAATGAGAATGACATGTTTGGTATGTTCTAGGAAGTAAGAATAGTAATGTGAATAAGTTGTATAATATAACAAAATTATCATTTTCTTATTATAGTATTAAAAATAATAATAAATATAAACATAACCGTAAATAATATAAACAAAAATAATCATGATAATAACAACAACAACAACAATAAATAATAATAATAAAAACAAAATAAAAATAATAATAATAACAACAACAACAACAATAAATAATAATAATAATAATAATAATAATAATAAAAATAATAATAATAATAAAAATAAATATTATTATTATTAACAAAATTAAAATAATAATAACTACAACAACAATTATTATTAATATTATTATTATTATTATAATTATTATTATTATTATTATCATTATTAAATTGGTATTATTATTATTATTTTTTATTTTTTTTATTTTTATCTTTATTATTTTACTTTATTATTATTATTAGTATTTTTTATTATTATTATTTTAACCACTATAATTATTTTTTATTTTTTGTTTTTATTATTATTTTATTTATTTATTTTAATTATTATTATTATTATTATTATTATTTAATCACTATTATTATTTTTTATTTTTGTTTTTATTATTATTATTTTTTTTTTCATTATAATTTTCATAATTATTATTATTGTAAAACAAATTATTTATAAAAATTA
This sequence comes from Ehretia macrophylla, assembly GCA_037974665.1. Taxonomy (NCBI): domain Eukaryota; kingdom Viridiplantae; phylum Streptophyta; class Magnoliopsida; order Boraginales; family Ehretiaceae; genus Ehretia; species Ehretia macrophylla. The sequence goes on along the minus strand of CM075772.1, from coordinate 74,169,080 downwards.
TGTTATATAAGGGTATGGTAGTAAAATTTATTCCAAACACATGGGAATGGGTCATTCCCATATATTTGGTCTGGATTGACTATTTCCATGTATGTGGGAATGGGATTCCATTGGGAATGACATTCCCAAATTAATTCCCTCATACCAAACATGGGAATTAAAATAAAATTGGGAATGTCATTCTATTCCCAACTCATTCCCACATACCAATCACTATCTAAGAGAATTCAACAATTTTTGTGAAGAGAATGACATTCAACACCCTTTGACAGCTCCTCGATCACCTCAATAGAATGGAGTTGTTGAGAGAAAAAATAGAGTGGTTCTAGAGATGGTTCGAAGCATGTTGAAGTCTAAAGGAATGCATAAAGAATTTTGGGCTGAAGTAGTTGATTGTGCAGTCTATCTGTTGAATCATTGAGTCACAAAGAGTCTATTTGACAATACACTATTAGAAGCATAAAGTGGAAAAAAGCCAACAATCAAGCACTTAAGGGTTTTCGAAAGCATTGGTTATGCTCAAGTTGCTAATCAAAATCAAATCAAGCTTGATGACAAAAGCCAAAAGCTAGTCATCATTGGCTACGAAAAGAGTTCCAAAGCATACAAGCTCTACAATCCTACTGATGGAAGAATATTGTGAGTAGAGATGTCCAGTTTGATGAAGAAGTTGAATGAGACTGGAATGTTAAAGAGCAAAAAGAATACAAATTGTTACCCATACAAGAGCAAGAAGAAGAAGTCAATGAAGATTCTATTTCTCTAACTCAAACTCCAACTCCAACTCCATCTCCATATCAAGCTCCAACTTCATCTCAAGAAAACATAACTCCAACAACTTCAAGTTCGCATGAAAAAGCCCCTCGTTTCAGAAGCTTGAATGAAATTTATGAGGTAACTCACAATTTAAATGATGAACTGACTCTCTTTTGTCTTCTTCCTGACTACTAGCCAATACGCTTTGAGAAAGCTAATGAGAGTGAAAGATAGAGATAAGCCATGGATGAAGAAATCAAGGTAATAAAGAAAAATGACACTTGGAAGCTTACAACTTTACCAAAGGCCACAAAGTGATTGGAGTAAAGTGGGTTTACAAGATGAAGAAGAATGGTAAAGGTGAAGTTGAAAGGTACAAGGCAATAATGGTTGCAAAAGGCTATAGTCAACGAGCTGACATTGACTATGATGAGGTATTTGCTCCTGTTGCACGCTTGGAAACTATAAGATTTATCATATCTCTAGCAGCCCAACACAGATGAAAGATTTATCAATTGAATGTTAAATCTACATTTCTGAATGGTTTTCTTGATGAAGAAGTGTATATTTAACAATCATTAGGCTATGTGGAAAAAGGGTGTGAAAATAAAGTTTTAAAGTTGAAGAAAACTCTCTATGGCCTAAAACAAGCTCTAAGAGCTTGGTATAGCAGAATTGATGAATACTTCCATAATATTAATAATTTCTCCAAGTGTTCGCATGAGCATACTCTCTACACCAAATATGAGAAATGAGACGTGTTGATTGTTTGTTTGTATGTAGATGACTTAATTTTCACTAGTAACAATTCAAGCTTATTTGAAGATTTCAAAAGGATAAATAAATATATATATATATATATATATATATATATATATATATATATATATATAACACAAAAATAAAAAAAAATAAATAATAAAAAATAAAAAAATTGAAGATCTGCCATGATATCAATGTTGAAGGAGGACTTGAGATTTGCTATGATCTGGCCAAATGGAGCTGAAAGCTTTTATCTCGTGCTTTAAGCTTAAAGGAGGATGGTGCAACCTAGTGGACCAAAAGTTTGACTGGGTTGACTGGGCTTTGATTGAGTATTGACCTAGTTGACCAAAGGTGTTTTCAAGATTTTTGGGTGTCCAAAATCCAATTGAAGTCGAATTAGAAAAATTCCATGTGCGTAGCTGGGTTCTTGAATTTAGAAGATGTTGGTCAAGGGTTTGAAGCTTGGTATTTCTTACAAAGGGAGAAATTTGTTGAATATGGCTCAAATCCCAAGCAAAGTCAAATACTAAACACAACTAGAGGTTTGATAAGATTTGAAATACTATGAAAGATAGGAATCCTAATCCTAGTATGATTAGCATTAGTTTATTACAAATATGACTATCTAGGTTGAGTTTATTTGTCACACATCACAAGGTACGTGTACCATGTTAGACTAGGCTAGAATTATTTGTTATACGCCTCTAGGTAGGTGTATAAGAGTCATTGTTACAGTAATTCTTATTAGTAATAAAGAATAATGTTATGTGGATGTAGGTTATGCCGAACCACGTTAAAATAATGTTGTGTTCTCTAACATATCTATGTACACGATCCTTCTAACATAGACTGCGTATCACTAATTTATCAATTTTTTGGAAAAGATTAATAATAAAGTATAGGCTTCACACATAGTGATATGAACCGGTGGTCGCTGGCAGAGGCTGCTTCAGCACTTGGCATAGTAGAGAAAACAATGGAGGCTGGTAGAGCAATGGGTTCTTGGTTGCTGCAAAACAATGGGTTCTCCATGAGATTTTAGTTTTGCACAAATTCCCCCGTAACATCAAAATCTATCAAACAAGATTAAACGACATTTTGGTCTTTAGTTTTTTATTGAGCTATTTAATTCTATTTTATGGCCCTTAATTTTTTTTATGTCTTTAAAACGTTAGCTCGTTGTAAAAAAGTTATATGTTGATTTAGGCAAAAATATCTGATTCAATTTGATATGTATATATATATATGTATGTATGTATGTATAGAAAAAGAAAAACATTTTAAAAGCGAATCTATTTTTTTTTTCAAATCTCGCGCATAACTTGATTTCCGCACAATAAGATATTTTTTATATTTTTATAAGATTAGCTCATTACAAATAAGTTATAATGAACCAAGCCAATGATTGTTTAGAATGGGAATTCCTCACAAGTGCTCCTTGTGTTGCAGCGGAACCATAACAATTGAGTTAAAAAAATATCGAATTTAATTTTAGATGTATATATATATATATATATATATACATATATATATATATATATATATATATATATATATATATATATATATATATATGTATGTATGTATATATATATATATATATATATATATATATATGTATGTATGTATATATATATATGTATGTATGTATATATATATATGTATGTATGTATATATAGAAAAAGAAAAACATTTTAAAAGCGAATCTATTTTTTTTTTCAAATCTCGCGCATAACTTGATTTCCGCACAATAAGATATTTTTTATATTTTTATAAGATTAGCTCATTACAAATAAGTTATAATGAACCAAGCCAATGATTGTTTAGAATGGGAATTCCTCACAAGTGCTCCTTGTGTTGCAGCGGAACCATAACAATTGAGTTAAAAAAATATCGAATTTATTGTATGTATATATATATATGTATGTATGTATATATATATATATGTATGTATGTATATATATATATGTATGTATGTATATATATATGTATGTATATATATATATGTATGTATATATATATATATATGTATAAAAAAGGATATATTTTAAAATAAATATTATTTCTATTTAGTCTCACACATAACACAAATATTGTAGAATAAGCTATTTTTATATTTTTTATTTTTTAAAATTAAAATTTTTATGAGTTTCTATTTGAATTAGACCTTTCTATTGAATGCTTTTTATCAAATTATTTTGTCGATTATTTTTTTCTTTTTCTTTTGCCTTTGTTCTTAAATATAAAAATATGAAAATATCTTTCAACAAAAGACTTTGTTTGGTAAAATTTAATTTCAAGGGGGAATATGGGTAAAATTAAAACCTCATGTAGGAGTTTGAGACTTAGGATAAAACTCATGGGAAAAATGGCATTCTCTCTAATAAAAAACACATCAATGAAATGACAGACATTTTCAATTAGAATGTCTTGGAATTATGATATTTCATTCCAAAACCCAATTGGTGTGAGTAACAATAGTCTTGGAATTTACGATTTCTTAATGTTAAAAAATTTATTCTTTAACTCTCCTCCTCACATGTGACTTGGTTGTACAATGTGAGTAGTAGTAGTCTTGGAATTTTAAAAAATATATGTATATATTTTTAAAATATTTTTAAATGTTAAGAAGACTTACAAAATAAAATGAATCAAAATTAATAAAATAAAAGACGATAAAATCCAAAATAAACAACATAGTGCAATATTTGTTCACAAATAAATAACCAATCTTAATAACACTAAAAATAATAAACTAAATTTCTTCAAACAAAATGAAATAAGCTGAAAGAAAGAACTCAAAGTACTTGTCAAAATTGTGAATTATCTTTCTAGTTTGAAATTTGATGTTCTAAATTCAAAGTACATAAAATATTATAAATGTCTCAATCAACATCTTTCTTAGCACAAGAAACTTTTTATTAATATATAAATATTTTTATTATTTATTTTTTACTGAACTAATAATTGATTTTCGAGTTTTGGGATTTTTCTCATTACTATTACAAAACCCTATGGGACTATATATCGGTAACCACTTATAAAAACTCAACCCTAAGGGATACCCCATTGGTTTTGTAAACAAGTTTATAATCGAGTTGGTTACCTAACGAATTCAAGTTTATCCCTACCTGTTACTAATATCCTTGGAAAGCATCATTTCTTCATTTAGTCTTGCAAAGGATGCTTTGTCTTAATAGGAGTCTGGCCACTAGCTGGAATAACAATCTTGGTCTCTATAGGAGTATGGGAAACTTTTATCATTACTTATAGTTATGATTTTCCTAATGAGTATGTGTCACAGCCCAGCACCCTAGACCTGCAGGCGCAACTGGTGTTGCTAGGCATAAGAAATAACTAATTGAGCCCTCTTTTCTACTAGCCCAAAATAGACAACCTAAGTTATTCTTTATACCCACAATACCCACTTATAAACCATATAATCACATTATATTCCACTGATTTAAGATATTACACACAATCCCCGTTAAGGACCTGACGTACTCGTCAGGGACACACATACCAAGGACTAACTAGGCGGTGTAGGATTCTAGAGGTGGTTCCTATGGGTTCAAAAGGTAGTTTCCACCCACCAGTCTTTTAGGTGTAGCATTTTGCCCCGCATAACACTTAGCTCTCGTATCGGCTAGTGACCTACTCTGAATTCTATTATGTCACGCCTCGAGCCCAGACCCCTAGGCATGCAGGCGAGACTAGTGTTGTAGGCATAAGAAAATAACTACTTGGTCCTCTTTTCTATTGGCCCAAAATGGTTAACCCAAGTTATTCCTTATATCCACAATACCCACTTATAAACCACACAATCATACTATATTTCACCGATGTAGGATATTACAGTCTGTCAACTAGTTCAGTTCGAAAAGTGAGTTGTTAAGGAAAAAATTCGTTAGACAGACCTCCAAGCTCCAATTGAGGCTGAGCTGGTTAGGCTAACCTATTTCCTGCAAAACAGAGGAACCAAGGATGGTTCCCTGGGTTTCCACTCTGATGCCCAAGTCCATTAAGGGATCTAGATTGCTTCGAAGGCTATGGGAAATGTGGAGGGGTCTAGAGAAGATTGCGTACCTTTCACCATAGTATTTCCCTGTATTTATACTTAATACTGACCATGTTTATCGATAAGGATGGATCCCTAAGATCATGCGCCAAGGGTTCATCCCAATCAAAGCCATCATTGATTGTGCTTATCATTATTTAAAGGCTTTCCTGTACCTACACGTTGTTTCGCCAGGCCCTAGTACTTTTCCCGTAGGTCCCGAACCATAGTGGTAGTTGGGCTCGCATTTGTTTTGGGCATTGAACCTCATTCCTCCGGGGCTCGAGATCCGCCCTTATTATTTGCCCCCTAATCTTCTGAGCTCTGCAAGAGGTAAGGGGACTGTCATGTGGGTAGAGCTCGTTGGTTTTCCCTCCAATTCAACCGTTATAACAACCCCTTTGCATAATCGATGTGCTATCGCCTTAGGTGGTCCATGTATCCTGAGATTCGTGCCCCACTTGTTCCACGTCACCAAAACGGTCTCCTTCGTGGATTGTGGGCCCAAGCGTAGGGTTCTTTATAAATAGGCCCTTGTCTTTATTTGTTGTTTCATCTTCCTCCTTAATTTCCAGACCTTCGCCATTTTTCTTCTTTGCTTTCTACATCTCAAGCTTTCTGCAAGATTCCTCACTCCCTTAGGTATATCATCTTCCTCCTTTTTACTATTATGTCTAGGTCAGGGTTGCTTATGGGTTTGTCTTGGGTAGCGAGTCTAGTATCACTGAACAGGCTTCGAAAGACTCCAAGCCTCTTTCCGTTGTGCCTGTTTCATAATGCCTGCCCCCTTCTGAAAGTCTTCCCAGAATGGCCACCAAGAAGACCCCTACCAAGGCTAGGTTTACCCCTTGCCATTCTTCTTCCACGAGGGGTCCCCTAAAGGTCGGCGATCTTCTAGTTTTTGGAGCTGACAAGAAAGCTTGCAGGACTAATAAAGACACGATCTCATCCTTTAAAAAGTATGGATCGATTCCCTCTAACTTCGAGGTTCGTATCCCCTCTGGGCCAGTGTTCGCCTTTAGGCTTGGTCTCGGAGAAACGACTTTCTATCATGAACAACTTACTGTAGGTCGTCTCCCATTTCCTCCCTATATCATAGAGATTCTAAACTACTACCAAATCAGCCTAGCTCAGGCCGTTCCCAATGGCTAGAGGCTCATGGTGGGCTTCTACGTCTTGCTCAAGGATCTAGGCTACACTCCAATCTCTAACCGTTTCCTTTACTACCACATCCTCAAAACCATCGACAAATCCTCTGGCTGGCATTATTTTGCTGCCCGCCGCTTTTCTCTGGTCACGGCCATACCTGACAATGGCAAGAAATGGTTTCATAAGTTCTTTTTTGTGAATTTTAAGACAAGCTAGGAAGTCCACAACATCTAGGTTGTTCCTCCAGACTCGGTGTGGGACCCTCCTGGTCTCACTAAGATTGAGGAGGGGGTAGTTGAGGGTCTGAAGAGAGCTATTCTAATTGAAGCATCGTCGCTGCTTACCCTTGAAAAGTTGGCCAAAAGCGGCTTGTTCCCTTAGTCCATGGAATCTGGAGCTAAGGCCTCCCCAGCCCCCATTATGGAGGGCAAGAGTTCAGCGGTTGAGGCTGGGGCTTTGTCAGCTCCTAATGTGGAGGGTCAGGACTCTAGAGCTGGAGCCCCCTCAGCTTCTACATTAGAGGGCCAGGCCTCGATTTTATGTTTTTCTTATTTTGTGCTTTAATTGTTATGGTACTCACGTTTCCTTTTCCTTTGCTTTTTCCTTGTAGACATGAAGATTTCGGAGCTCATATCTACAACTCGGGGCTAACGTGCACACAAAAGATGCTTGGTCAAGGCTTTTAGCTGCCCTGCTACAAAGAAATAAAGGTCCAAAGCCCCTGCTAGCGATGAGGAAGCCCAGATCTTTAGGGAATGCCCATCTTCCCCCGTGGGTGATTCAGCTCCCCCTTGTGTCATCACGAGTATTTTCCCTAAGGAGTCCGCCATTTCTAAGGAGCCTTCTTTCAAGGATGGGGCTGACATTGCACGAGCCTTCCCTCTCAAACGTTTGTCTACCCCGCCTTGTTCTGTCTTTATGGATAGCGCTCCTCGCCATGACCCTACCACTGGTGAGCTCCGCAATAAAATTGAAATTGTTGATAAAAATAGGGGCTCCATGCAAGTCCGAGCTCGTGATCTTACTGCCATGTGAACCAGTTAGGAGGTCCGCGAGGCCATCTATGAGGTAATTTCTTCTGTGAAGTTTTCCTGCTTATTGCCCTGTAAGTGCTCTTAACAGTTGTTCCCTTATTTACGTCAAGGCTGGCGAGACTTGAGCCACCTCAACAATTTAGCTCCACAAGGCCATGATGGCCCAAGAATAGTTCGATTATTGCACTAATGTGGTGATAATGAAGGCCAACCAGACGAGTACAAATGAGTCCTCGAAAAACATCATCTAGTATGTGCTAAGGCCATAAATGAGGACACCTAGACTCCGTGCTAATAAGGCAGAGAGCTTTATTTAACGAGGTCAAGATTCACCAGGTCCTCTCTGAGGATATCTTCAGTGTAGCGCTTAAGGCTCAGATCGCAAGTGAAAGGGAGGCATACTGCAAAGCCCTTGCTGAATAGGTCTAGGCGATATTGGACCGCAAGAACCTCAGGCAGGACTTGGTCGAAGTGAACTTGAAGGTTGCTACCTCTCAAACAAAGTATGACCAGTTGGTGAAGAAGGTCGAGGTTAAGGGCGAACTCGCTGTTGTTGCCTACAAGAAAAGCTCAAGTTTTCGCGCCCTCCTAGATGAGCTGATGGGTCCCACCATTGCTAAGGTTGAATCTGATGCCTAGGCTTCCCGACTTAAGGAGGTTTATGCTCACTTGCAAAAACAAGGTATTGAGATGGACCTGTCGGACCTCCTGGGCAAAGCTCCTTCAGACGAGGAGATTGATCTCGAGAAGATTGGCTCGGCTGCAAAGCATGCCCAGGCTTGATCAATGCCTCTTGGTGACTAAGGTTAGTGAGCTCTAGTGTTGTGACTTGTGGGAAAATAATCCCTTATATTTGTAAATAAGTTTTGCTTAATAGAAGGCTTGGTGTGGAACTCGTATGCTTTTATTTGCCCTTTTTTCTCAGGCCCAATTTGTGACCTCTCTGAGTTATTTATTTGGTTTGAAAAACTCTCGCGGGTTTGAAGACCCTTCACTTTATCCTCTTTAGCCTGTTATGTTTTTTGTGATATCTGTTTGGAGCTATTGGCTCTTTCGGGTGCTGGTCCTTTAAACGGACACGCGACCCTCTAATACACACATAAACAAAATAATTGTAAAAGGTAAAAAGAAACTTTTATTCATTGAGATTATTACAAACTGCAAAGTTATTACATAAAATATTTCTTGAGGTGCTCAACATTCCATGCGTTCTTGAGCTCCTTCTCGCTAGGCTATGCGTGTTTACAGACCCCAGATTGAACCTCCTTTATTACCAGATAAGGTCTTACCCAATTGGGTCCCAACTTTCCTCGACTAGGTTGGGGCTTGAAGATGGTTTTCCTGAGTACCTCATGACCTTCCTGAATGTTCTTATGTCGGATTTGCTTGGCAAAAGCCCTAGCCATGACCCTCTTCCCTTCAAGCATTTTGATCTTTGCTTTTTGTCTGAATTCTTCTACTAGATCAAGGTTCTCATGGAGGCCTTGATCATTTATTTCTTCCTTAGAGAGTTGCACGTGGCTACTTGAAGGACCGACCTCTACTGGAAGTACTACCTCCGTCCAAAACGTCAGTGAGAATGGGGTCTCTCCTGTTGCAGAGCTCGGAGTGGTCCTGTGGGCCCATGTCACGCCCCGACCCAAACCCATCGCTAGGTGAAGATCGGTACATGACGTGTCATGTAACTTAATACCTGTAAAATCATCAATTGATAACCTAACAACAAATATTATACCGTAAGAAGCTTCAAGAGTGTGCTCAAGCACTTGGCATTAGAAATATTCATTAACTGGTTTATAGGTGCAAACCTAGATTCCACCAATCTTCCATGAAATAAAGTTCTAACTATGACTATCTAGGTCACAAAAGAATAGAACATAAAGCTATTACATCCCAGTTGTCCAAAAGAATAGTTGCAGTGTATAAGGTTATACAAATATACAATGTGAACTAACACATCAAATGTCCATACAACATCTACAAGCTAGCAAGTCACAGAAGGAAAAAAATTGATTCATCACATAACTGACCTACGCCTTCAGCTTCAAGAGCTGGCTCAGTAGCAGACTCACCTAAAAATTTGTCATAGAAAGGGACGAACTACACTTAGCTCAATGAGGGATAAAGGAACAGGGAGATTTCGCAACCATTTGTCATTTCGTAATCATTTAAGAAAGAATATGCCAAGCACATCAGAACAACTAATGAGGAAACATCATATATGGCAATAATAATAAAAACAAGTATTCCATTCTACTTTCCAAGGGTTATACCAAGCAAGAGTAGATAAAAAGGATATAGCTTGCACGAACAGTTGTTGGAGATGGCCAGTCTCGAGTCTTCAATCAACATACTTCCCCAAACGCCAAAGTAGAGGGCACTTCAGAGGCAACCCAATACCATGGTAGCCGAGACTTATACCTGACAGCCCGATGCTGTCTAGGGGAATCGAAAATTCTACCATGGGGTTCATTAGATTATATTACTCAAGGCATATAACTATAAATAAACAAACATGACCCAACTCTCTAAGGGTTATGCCAAGAGAGAGTGAGTACAAATAATCAAGCACATTTGAAGGGCAACAAAGTATGTTGCCTCCGTCACATAAGCATGTACATAACCTTGAACATATTCCAACATATAAACATGTAAACACTTATAATATCTTGCATTTAGAATTCATAAGACGCAATGTAGAGGATGACAAGGAAAGTTACTTCAACGCTTCTACATTAGCCTAACTTAATCAATTAATTTATCTATCTTCCCAAACTTCAATTAATCTAATTTTGGTATAGAATTAAAGCTTATTGAAAATAGATAGTTCTAGAATCAAACGGAACCCAATTCGAAGTTGAATTGACTGAGATATGGTCTATAGAAAAATATTGCGCAAATTTGTCAACAATCCGGTCTACTGGAGTCAACCAGATCCACTCGACCGGATCTTGTCCAGTGATATCCGGACGTCAGATCTGGTTGATTGGAGTCATATCCGGTCGACCAGATCGTGTAGCACAAAACACAAATTTTCTTGCTTCTTTTTGCTTGCTAGCTTGATACTCTTGCTTCTAACACCCATTTAACACATAACACACTCAATGGCATAGCTAAACCACATAATAATCTCAACAACATGGTTACAACTCATTTGAATCAAACAACAAGCCAAGAATACTTAAGCCATTTGAAAGTTCTTATGCTCATGTCATCCAAGTTCAACTTCATCCTACCAATTCTAGCTATAAACACACAAGCACAAACCCTCACACAACTTATATAACCACTTCTCAACTCACCAAGAATCATCCAAAGTTCATTAGACCAAGCCCTAGTTCAACCACAAAAAATAGATCTCAAACCTTGCATTAAATCCATAAATATTCATCATAAGCAAGAACACCATCAACATACACCATATAATATTGAATGAGCTTCGAGAAAATACTTTTGAAAGAATCCCTCACCTTATCTTTGTAGGAAAAATGCAAGTGTGGAGTTAGAGAGCTTGAAAATGCAAGATGGAGCTAGAAAATGCTTAAAGATGGTTGAAGATGGCTTAGACTTCTCTTGCTTCTCCTTCTTTTTTCTTCTTTTTCTTCTTTCCTCTTCTTCCTTAGTTTAGTCGTGTAGTGTGTGTGTGTATATGATGATCATGTATGTGTGTGTATTGTTTGTGTTTGTGTGATAAAAAGTAGTATGATAAGGTTAGGTAGGATATTTCAAATAAGCTAGTTGACCAAAGTGCCCTTCAATTGAATTATGTATTACTAGTTCGCCACTCTTGTTTAATTCTAACTATATAGCTGCCATTTTAACTTGATAAAATTATAATTAAGGTCTACGACACGTAAAACACTTAATACACGTAAGTGAACATATTTTCACGTAAAACAAGACAAGTGTACACAAACGATACAAATGTACGTTAAATGATACTAATGCATATAAAATGATATAAATGCACCATGAATAATATAATTATACGTTGACTCTTGGGATGGACCTTACATCCTCCCCCCTTAAAAGAATTGCGCCCTCATAACCTTTATTCTTACCTCAAAAATAATACCGGATACTGTAGCTCCATCTGATCCCGATTTTCCCATGTTGTGTCCTCAATTCCATGATTGTTCCAAAGCACCTTGACCATGGGAATGCTCTTGCTGTGTAACTTATTGTCTTGCTCATCCAAGATCCATACAGGTCTCTTCTCATAGGACAAGTTCTCCCGAAGCTGAAGCGGTTCCGGCTTCAAGATGTGTGAGGGATCAGGTTGATACTTCCTCAACATTGAAACATGAAACACTTTGTGTATGTTGGAAAGATTTAGAGGTAGATCCAACCAATAATCCAACTTGCTAATTCTATCAGTAATCTCAAATGGCCTTATGTACCTCGGACTCAACTTGCCTCATTTGCCGTGCCTAATCAATCATTTATGGGGAGACAACTTCAAAAATACCTTATCACCTACCTCAAACTCCAAATCTCGTCTTCTTTTGTTAGCATAGCTTTTCTGCCTACTTTGAGCGGTGAGCATTCTTTTCCGGATCAAGTGCACATTCTCTATCTTCTCTACCATTTCTGGCAACAATGTAGGGTCAACTACTTTCAGTTCACCAACCTCATCCCAATATAGAGGTGATCTACACTTCCGCCCATACAAGGCCTCATAAGGTGCCATGCTGATTGTTGCTTGATAGATGTTGTTGTAGGCAAACTCTACCAGTGGCAAATATTTCTCCCATGTACCTCTAAAATCTAACACACATGCTCTCAACATGTCTTTCAATATTTGAATGGTTCTCTTAGATTGTTCATTTGTTTGAGGATGGTAGGCTGTACTGAAACTCAATTTCGTCCCTAAAACTTCTTGCAATTTTTACCAGAATCGAGATATGAAACGAGGATCCCTGTCTGATATGATACTCGCTGGCACACTATGCAATTTTATAATATTAGCTAATTTCTCCATATCATCTTTCTTATTCATTGCCATGAAGTGAACCGTCTTTGTCAACCGGTCTACAACTACCTAAACAGCATCATAACCTCACGGTGACCTTGGTAACTCCATAACAAAATCCATTGTTACATGCTCCCATTTCCATTGTGGAATATCCAAAGGTTGCAAAAGTCTTGCGGGTCTTTGATGTTCTTCTTTAACTCTTTGACATGTTAAGCAACGGGACACAAATTTTGCAATCTCTCGCTTCCTATTATTCTACCAATAGTATTGTCTCAAGTCTCGATACTTCTTTGTACCTCCGGGGTGGATTGTATACCTTGAATTATGAGCTTCTTCTAGTATTTTCTTCTTCAATTTCGAGTCATTTGGTACACAAATCCGATTCCAAAATTTCCATTATCTGTCTTTTTACAACTTGAAATCCTGATTGTTTTCCTTGATACTTTAAAATTGTAGATCTTGTTGTTGAGTTTCTCGGATTTGAGACAGCAATGTTGGTTGTACCATCAAATGAACAATGAGGATATTCCACCATTTGTCACTTCGGGCTTCCTATAACTCGCCAAACTTGTCTTTCGATTCAAGGCATCTACCACCACATTAGCTTTCCCAATCATGTAATTGATGGTGCAGTTATAGTCTCCCAAAAGTTTTATCCATATTTTTTGCCTCATATTTAATTCCTTTTGAGAAAACAGGTACTTCAAGCTCTTATGGTCGGTCAATACTTCGAACCTGCTTCCCCACAAATAATGCCTCCACTTCTTCAACGCAAAGACAATTGCCACAAGTTCCAAGTCATGTGTAGGATAGTTCATCTTATAAGGTTCAACTTCCGTGAAGCATATGCGATGACCTGATTTTTTTACATCAACACACATCCAAATCCTTCTTTCTAGGCATCACTATAAATGACAAAGTCTTGACTCCCTTTAGGTAACGCCAGGACAGGAGCGGTTGTCAACCTTTTCTTCAACTCTTGGAAGCTAGTCTCACACTTACCATCCCATTCAAAGCTAACTTTCTTCTGTGTAAGCCTCATGAGTGGCTTTGCAATTTTGGAGAAGTCTTTTACGAACCTCTGATAATACCCTGCTAACCCAAGAAAACGGCGAACCTCGGTAACATTTTCTGGTTTCTTCCAAGATTATACTACATCAATCTTTGATGGATCCACCGCTATTCCATCTTGAGAAATTATGTGTCCCAAGAAGGCCACTTGTTGAAGCCAGAATTCACACTTGCTGAACTTGGCGTATAGTTGATGTTCTCGTAGCTTCTGCAACACCAAATGCAAATATCTTTCATGTTCCTCCTCGGTCTTGGAATACACCAAGATATCATTTATGAAAATCACTACAAACTGATCCAGAAAAGGTTGGAACACCCTGTGCATCAAGTCCATGAAATAGACAAGAACATTTGTCAGTCCAAATGGCATCACAATAAATTCATAATGTCCATACCTCGTTCTAAAAGCCGATTTAAGGACATCTTCTCTCTTGATGCGGAGTTGGTAATATCCCTGCGTTAAGTCAAATTTAGAATAAACTTTAGCACTTTTAAGTTGATCAAATAGTTCGTCAATCAATGGTGATGGGTATTTGTTCTTGATAGTCACCTGGTTGAACCCTCTATAATCAATACACAACCTCAGGGTTCCATCCTTCTTCTTCACAAACAATACAGGTGCACCCCAAGAAGACAAACTTGGTTGTAGAAATTCTTTTTTCCAATAAACCTTGCAATTGTACCTTTAGCTCTTGCAATTCAGTCGGAGCCATACGATACAGAACTTTAGAGATTGGCTACATACTGGGTAGTACTTCAATTGCAAACTCCATTGCCCTCTCAAGTGGCAATTGTAAGGCCCGGCACGAGACCACATATACATATAGATCATCTCATACATAATTAAATTATTTTATATGCATTTATCTTGTTTTATGTGCTTTTAAATCAATTTACGTGTATTTCATCGATTAACGTGCATTTGGGGTAATTAATATAGCAAAATTAGTAATTAAAACCTATCCAGTTAAATAGATAGTTATAATAACTAAACCAGAACTAAAACAATTAAAATTAATGCTAGGATGGCAAACTAGTAATACACAAGTTAGTTGAGGGGCACTCTTGTCCTAAAGCAAAATAACAAAATATTCTCACACTATTCTTGCTCAACCAAAACATACAAACACACACCATTACACATACACCACTCGACACACACACACACTACACACACACACACTTAGTTTTTCAACCAAAAAGAAAAGAGAAAGAAGAGAAAAGAAAAAAAGGAATGAGGAAAAGAAGAATTTCCAGCCATTTCCAAGCTTTTCTTTTGCATTTCAAGCTTTCTTCAAAAGTTTTTCTTGCTCATTTTACATCTAGAACTCAAAGCAAAGGTGATGGATTCTTCAAAACCAAATTTTAAAGAGTTCATTCAAGTTATTTGATGATTATGTGTTGCTAGTCTTATTAAAGTTGCGTACAAGAGCTTAAATGTGAAGATTGAGTATTTGGTGTGTTGTAGATCTAGGTTTTTCCTAACCTATGTTAGATGTCTTGAAAAGTTGAAAGATGAGTTGTGTTGCTCTTGTATGTGTATGAATTATATGTATAGCTTGTATGCAAGAATTAGGAGTATGGGGTTAGCATTTTTGCATTTGGAGTGTAAATCTTAGCATTATAAGCTATATTGGATTCTAGGTGGGTTGGATGTTGATTATTGATATGGGATGTGTTGGTTGGTGTTTGAACCCCTATATGATGCCTAATAAATCCCCTTGAGCATGCTTGATTATTGGTAGAGGATTGTGTTGTTGCATGCTTGATTGTTAGTAGAGGTTGTATTTTCCCGCATACAACACGACCGGAAAACCCCTATTCCACCGGTCGACCGGTGGGGGGAGAGAGGGGAGGGTCATCCACTGATGAGGCTTTGGGTGGAAGACCTTATTTTCACCGGTCGACCGGTTGCGCTAGGGTCTACCGGTCTGACCAAAATACAAAGAACTTGTTTTAGTGATTCGAAAGCTACCGATTTTGGATTGAGGCACGGTCGAAAGCCTTAGAATCGTATCGAACCCTATTTTATCATAGTAATATTTAATTGAAGATTTCTACCATAGCTTGGGTGCTATGTGGTTGCTACTACTATATATTTTTTAGGAGACTAATGATATGTGATAAATGCATGATAAATAAATGTTTGCTTGAAATACCATTGATTAATCATTTATTACCGCAAGAGGTCTGCATATTTTTTTACTATATCATTGTCAATTGCGTATGAATTTGAGTTGTTTAAGCGTGTCAGTTGTAACCATTAATGAATGCGGTAGTAACGAGATCTCCGGGTAGCAAAGGGCTTGCCGGTATATCTTGCCTACCGAGGTAGTAACGAGACCTCCAGTCAGAGGTAAGGCTTGTTTGTATATCTCGCCTACCAAAGTGTTCACTTCTTCTTTTTCAAGACTCATTGATCCTCCTACGGGTCGGGACCCAATGATATCTTGGAAGAGTTAGGTTATTAAAATGATATTAAAGCTTGATTGTATATCTTGCATTCTCCTTCGAATATTCTTAGGTGCATGGCATGATTTCTCGAAGTATTTACAAATATATGAAAACCTTTGCGAAAACCCATCCTAATCAATCCTCACTGAGCTATATGTAGGATAACTCACCTATCTTTTGATCAATTACAGGTGAGGTAGTGCCCGAACAGACCTTTCAAGTTGATGATGGAGAACCATGGTTCGATGAGATTGATTTCTGCTTGTTGTGACCAGCATGTTTGATTAATTGAAGTCAAACACTACTTAGACGACTCGATATATGTAATATTCGTTTGGACAACTATATGTATTTAAGTTTAGTATTCCTATTCTTTTGGGATCTAGACACCTGATTGTTGGCTAGAAGTTATGATGGAATATGTGACTCGAGGTCTTGTATATATATGACTATTTATGGAATCCTTTTCTAAGGTTGATGTAATTGAAAGACTCTTGACCCGTTATGGAGTACATATGAATGTTCAGGTTATTAAGATATCAATTTTACAGATTTTTGAGTTATGAAAGTCACGTACCGGCCTGAGCCTTCACAGGGATCCGGGTCGGGGCGTGATATCTAAGTTGGTATTAGAGCTTAGCTAGATAGCTAGGTGTAAGCTAGATTTGGAACCCCTGGTTAGTGGGTAGAAAACTTGAGGTGAGAGTATATCGAAGAACCTTTAGTAACTTATGTACTTATGTAAACTTATGTGTTTAACGTGATGTACTTGCCTTTTGCCTATATGTAACCTAGGTGTTAGGAGCATTGTTAGTACATATATTTACATCTCATATCATGCATACATAACCTATAACCATGAGTGGTATTTGTTCTATATCTATAGATGGTAAGACGTAACACCAGCAACAACCTTGGATCTTAAGGAACCGGGAATGCGAATCAAGGCAATCCAGGAGCAGCTATGTTTAATAAGATGGCAAATGCGATAGATCACATGAGTAGGGTAATAGAGCAACAAACCAACATTGCTGCAGGTAATAATAATAATAATAACAACAACGGTGGTGGTGGTAACAACAACAACAACCACCGAGGTAATGGAACTGATACCTTGATAGGCTTTCTAGGGTATGTACCTTCTAAATTCTTGGGGGAGCCTGACAGTGAGAAGGCGGAGGCTTGGTTTTCCAAGGTGGAAAAGATCTTTGTTGCCATGGACTACAATGATGAGAAAAATGTGGCCTTTGCAACTTTCTTGCTTAAGGAAGATGCGGATGAATGGTAGAGAAATGAGAAGACCCGATAGGAACATAATGGCACCCCAACTACATGGGCTAACTTTGTAGAGTCCTTTAGAGGAAACTATGTGTCGGAGGTGGCCCGAGAGAGAAAAGAGGAAGAATTTCTATTTGTGAGGCAAGGAAGCTTGTTTGTGGTACAATATAAAGCCCAATTCAACAAACTTTCCAAGTACTTGCCGAAGTTGGTCCAAACAGAGAATAGAAGGATCAAACACTTTATTCGGGGACTAAGGCCCGAAATTCAGGATTTTATTGTATCCCACCATTTTACTACCTATGCAGACATGGTTGATTCGGCGGCGCGAGTTGAGAAGATGAAGTTTGAGCAACAAGGTGGGCCGAGTCAACCTAAAAAATGGCCATTCTTAGGCCAAGCATCACAGAGGCTTTATCAGACTCAAGGTCAAGGACAGACTCAAGCAAGGCCAGCTGCTAACAGACCCCAGTCTAATGCCCCAACTGTTTAACCGACTAGTGGTACAACAGGTACTGCTACTTAGAATGTTGTATGCAAGTATTGCAGGAAGATAGGGCATGTGGAAACCCAATGTTGGAAGAAACTTGGCACGTGCTTGGGGTATGGAAGTGACAAACATCAAGCTAGGGATTGCCCAAGGTGGCAGAACAAGGGTGTACAGAATCAGCCTACGAGGAATGCTCCAAGCTAGAGAGTTCAAGCTAGAGCCTATGCAATGGATCAAGAATAAATTCCAGATGATGCAGCTGTTATTGAAGGTACTTTCTCAATTCAAAATCAATGTGTTAAGGTGCTTATTGATACTGAAGCCACACATTCATTCATAACTCTTAAATGTGCCTATCGTACTAAGTTGCCGATGGAAAACTTACCATACCATGTAGAGGTTAGTACCCCAATGGGATCTAAATGTGCAACTAGATTGGCGTATAAAACATGTAAGATACAGATTGAGGATCGAGAGTTTTTGGCTGATCTCACAGTACTAATCTTTCAGGATTATGAAGTTGTCTTGGGGATGGACCGGTTGCCCCGACATCATGTACGATTAGATTGCAGGACGAAGGTTATAGAGTTTCGGGTACCAGGGCAACATGTGCTTAAGATAAGAGGTAAGCGTGATTTGTCAGAGAAGATGGTGATATTCTCAATCAAAGCTGTGAGGTTTATGAGGAGAGGTTGTAAAGGATATTTGGCTTATCTGATCAACAAGCTGACGGATCAAAGCAAGTTAGCGAAAGTGTTGGTGGTTAAGGAGTATGTTGATGTGTTTTCAGAAGAGTTGCCGGGATTACCACTTGCGAGAGAAATTGAGTTCATGATTGATACACTATCGGATACACAGTCAATCTCTAAAGCTTCGTACCGTATGGCTCTGGCCGAGTTACAAGAGTTAAAAGTACAACTACAAACCTTGCTAGAGAAAGGATTTATTCAACTTAGTTCATCTCTATGGGGTTCACCCGTCCCATTCGTGAAGAAAAAGGACGGAACATTGAGGCTTTGCATTGACTACAGGGGGTTGAACCAGGTGACTATCAAGAATAAATACTCGTTGCCATTGATTGATGAGTTGTTTAATCAACTTCAAGGAGCCAAGGTCTATTCAAAATTTGACTTAAGGCAGGGCTATAATCAACTCTGCATCAAGTAGGAGTATGTGCCTAAATCAGCTTTTAGAATGAGGTACGGGCATTATGAGTTTGTTGTGATGTCGTTTGGACTAACCAATGCTCCTGCCACTTTTATGGACTTGATACACAGGGTGTTTCAACCGTATTTGGACTAGTTTGTAGTGATTTTCATAGATAACATCTTGGTATATTCGAAGATCGAGGAGGAACATGAGAGGCATTTACATTTGGTATTGCAAAAGCTAAGAGATCATCAATTGTACGCCAAGTTTAGTAAGTGTGAGTTTTGGCTCAAACAAGTGGCATTCTTAGGTCATGTAATATCTCAAGAAGGGGTTGCGATGGATCCTTCCAAGATTGATGTTGTGTAGTCGTGGAAGAAGCTGGAGAATGTTACTGAGGTATGCAGTTTTCTCGATTTGGCAGGATACTACCGAAGATTTTGTGAATGATTTTTCAAAGCTTGCGGGGCCAATTACGAAGCTCACGCAAAAGAAGATTAAATTTAAGTATAATGATAAATGTGAAGACAACTTCCGGGAGTTGAAGAGAAAATTGATGACTGCCCCTGTGTTGGCATTGCCCGAGGGAAGTCAAGGGTTTGTTATCTATAATAATGCCTCAAATGAAGGATTGGGATATGTGTTGATGCAAAACAATCAAGTCATAGCTTATGCATCACGGAAATTGAAGCCTTATGAGGTGAATTATCCTACGTATGACTTAGAGCTCGTATCTATTGTGTTTGCCTCGAAGAAGTGGAGGCATTACTTATGGGGAAGTGAGTTTGAGATATTCACCGATCATAAGAGTTTGAGATATCTCTTTTCTCAAAAGGAGTTGAATATGCAGTAGAGGAGGTGGATGGAACTTTTGGATGACTACAATTGTACCATAAATTATGTGCCCGAAAAGGCAAATGTTGTAGCGGATGCATTGAGCCGGAAGGCAAGTTTGGCAAGGTTGGAGATCAAGGAACCTACCTTGTTGTATGAGGATGGGTTGTGGAAGTTCAGGAACCTGATTTGTGTGCCAAATAATCCAGAGTTGAAAAAGAAGGTACTTGGGGAAGCTCATCAATCTAGGTACACCATTCACCCAAGAGGTACAAAGATCTATCGAGACCTAAATCAATACTATTGGTGGAGCAACATGAAATGGGATATTGCGGAGTTTGTGTCGCGATGCTTAACATGTCAACGGGTGAAGGCAGAACATCAAAGACCTGTAGGGCTTCTACAGCCTTTGGAGATTCCGCAATGGAAATGGGAGCATGTAACCATGGATTTCGTTATGGAGTTTCCAAGGTCTTCTTGGGAAAATGATACAGTTTGGGTCATTGTGGACAGATTGACGAAGACTGCTCACTTCATTGCAATGAATAAGATAGATAGTGTGAAGAAATTAGCTGAATTGTATGTGGCTAACATTGCGAAGTTACATGGAGTGCTAGCTAGCGTTGTGTCAAATAGAAATCCAAGATTTACGTCTCAGTTCTGGCAAAAATTGTAGGAAGCCTTGGGGACAGAGTCGAAGCTCAATGCAGCGTATCACACCTAGACTGATGGGCAATCAGAGAGGACCATCCAAATTTTGGAGGACATGCTGAGGGTATGTGTATTGGATTTTAGAGGTTCGTGGGAAAAACATTTACCTTTGGCAGAGTTTGCTTATAATAACAGTTATCAAGCAACAATTGGCATGGCACCCTATGAGGCCTTGTATAGACGAAAGTGTAGGTCGCTATTATATTGGGACGAAGTCGGTGAGATGAAGACAATTGATCCTACTTTGTTGCTGGAATTGATAAAGAAGATTGTGAATGTTCAATTGATTCGAAAAAGAATGCTCACAACCCAAAGTCGACAAAAGAGCTATGCTGACAAGCGGAGGTGAGACTTAGAGTTTGCAGTTGGTTATCGAGTGTTCTTGAAGTTGTTGCCCCGAAGAGGATTGATCAGGCATGGAAAATGAGAGAAGTTAAGCCTGAAATATATAGGCCCATTTGCAATTGTGGATAGAGTTGGCAAGCTAGCATATCAGTTGGATCTACCACCAAAACTCTCCAACATTCATAATGTATTTCATGTCTCGATGTTGAGGAAGTACAATCCTGACCCCTCTCATATTCTAGAACCGAAACCGCTATAACTTCAGGAGAACTTGTCATATGAGGAAATACCGTGCGAATTCTAGATGAGCAAGACCGGGAGTTGCGCAAGAAGAGTATTCCGATGGTGAAGGTACTTTGGGATCACCATGGAGTTGAGGATGCAACTTAAGAAATGCGTGACCAAATGGAACATTGGTACTTGTTCATGATTGCAAGGTAATTAAGGAATTGCGAAGTCGTAATTCTTTTAAGGAGGAGAGGTTGTAAGGCCAAGCACGAGACCACATATACATATAGATCATCTCATACATAATTAAATCATTTTATATGCATTAATCTTGTTTTATGTGCTTTTAAATTGATTTACGTGTATTTCATTGATTAACGTGCATTTGGAGTAATTAATATAGCAAAATTAATAATTAAAACCTATCAAGTTAAATAGCTAGTTAGAGTAACTAAACCACAACTAAAACCATTAGAATTAATGCTAGGATGACAAACTAGTAATACACAAGTTAGTTGAGGGGCACTCTTGTCCTAAAGCAAAATAACAAAATATCCTAACATTATTCTTGTTCAATCAAAACACATAAACACACACCATTACACACATACCACTCGACACACACACACTACACACACACACACACTACACACACACACACTCAATTTTTCAACCAAAGAGAAGAGAGAAAGAAGAGAAGAGAGAAGAAGGAATGAGGAAAAGAAGAAGTTCCAGCCATTTCCAAGCTTTTCCTTTGCATTTCAAGCTTTCTTCAAAGGTTTTTCTTGCTCATTTTACATCTAGAACTCAAAGCAAAGGTAAGGGATTCTTCAAAACCAAATTTTAAATAGTTCATTCAAGTTATTTGATGATTATGTGTTGTTAGTCTTGTTAAAGTTGCATACAAGAGGTTAAATGTGAATATTGAGTATTTGGTATGTTGTAGATCTAGGTTTTGCCTAACCTATGTGAGATGTCTTGAAAAGTTTAAAGATGAGTTGTGTTCCTCTTGTATGTGTATAGCTTATATGTATAGCTTGTATGAAAGAATTGGGAGCATGGGGTTAGCATTTTTGCATTTGGAGTGTAAATCTTGGCGTTATGAGCTATATTGGATTCTAGGTGGGTTGGATGTTGATTGTTGATATGGGATATGTTGGTTGGTGTTTGAACTCCTATATGATGCGTAATAAATCCCCTAAAGCATGCTTGATTGTTAGTATAGGATTGTGTTGTTACATGCTTGATTGTTAGTAAAGGTTGTATTTTCCTGTATATAGCACGACCGGGGGACCCCTGATCTACCAGTCGACCGTTAGGGGAGAGGTCGTCCACTGATAAGGCTTCGTGCGGAAGACCTTATTTTCACCGGTTGACCGGTTGCACTTAGGTCTATCGGTCTGACCATAATGCAGATAACTTGTTTTAGTGATTCCGGGAGCTATTAATGTCGGATTGAGGCACGGTCGGAAGTGTTAGAACCATATCGAACCCTAGTTTATTATAGTAACATTTAATTGTGGATTTGTGCCATAGTTTGGGTACTATGTAGTTGCTAACTACTATATGTTGCTTAGCATACTAAGGACATGTGATAAATGCATGATGAATAAATGTTTGCTCGGAATGCCATTGATTAATCATTTATTACCGCAATAGGTCTACATGATTTCTTGCTATATCATTGATAATTACGAATGCATTTGAATTGTTTAAGTATATCGGTTGCAACCATTAATGAATGCGGTAGTAACGAGATCTCCGGGTAGCAAAGGGCTTGCCGGTATATCTTGCCTACCGAGGTAGTAACGAGACCTCCAGTCAGAGGTAAGGCTTGTTTGTATATCTCGCCTACCAAAGTGTTCACTTCTTCTTTTTCAAGACTCATTGATCCTCCTACGGGTCGGGACCCAATGATATCTTGGAAGAGTTAGGTTATTAAAATGATATTAAAGCTTGATTGTATATCTTGCATTCTCCTTCGAATATTCTTGTGTGCATAGCATGTTTTACCAACTGTTTACAAAAAGATAAAAACCTTTGTGAAAACACTTCATACTTCATCCTCACTGAGCTATATGCAGGATTAGCTCACCCCTCTTTTGATCAATTATAGGTGAGGTAGTGCCCGAACAAACCCTTCAAGTTGATGATGGAGAACCATGGTTCGATGAGAATGATTTCTGCTTATTGTGACCAACATGTTTGATTAATTGAAGTAAAACAATACTTAGAAAACTCGATATATATAATATTCTTTTGGGCAACTATATGTATTTAAGTTTAGTATTCCTATTCTTTTGGGACCTAGACACCTGATTGTTAGCTAGAACTTATGATGGAATAGGTGACTTGAGGGCTTGTACATATATGACTATTTATGGAATCCTTTTCTAAGGCCGAATTGAAAGACTCTTGAACCGATATGGAGTACATATGAATGTTCAGGTTATTAAGATATCAATTTTATAGATTTTCGAGTTACAAAAGTCGTGTACTGGCCTTAGCCTCCGTAGGTGTCTAGGTTGTGGTGTGACAGCAATCCCAACAATTCTTCCGGAAACATATCAACATACTCCTTAACCACCAGTACCTCTGTTAGCTTCTTTTGATCTGTTGGCTTGTTGATCAAATAAGCCAGATATCCATTGCACCCTTTTCTCATCAACTTCATAGCCTTGATTGAAGATATTATAGTATTTCCCAAAAAGTTTCCTTTATTTTTCACCTCGACTACCGGTTACCCGGTACTTGTAACCTTACAACCTTTATTCAACAATCCATCTGGGCATGATTATTGGCCAACCAATCTATTCCCAAAATAACATCATACTTTTGAAAAGGTAGCACTACCAAGTCGGCTAAGAATTCCGGTCTTTTATTTGGATTTTACATGCCTTAAATCCAAATTTAGAAATGTACCTAGTGCCCATGGGATTTCTAACTTCTACATGACATGGCAAAGGTTTTATTTACAATTTGATGCGATGCACACATTGAGGAGTGATAAAAGAATGTGTGGCTCCAAGATCAATGAGTACTTTAACCAACTATTTTAGGATCAGGAAGGTACCTTCAACAATAGTTGCAGCCTCTGGCAGTTCCTCTTCGTCCACAGCATATACTTGGGCCTGAACCCTCTGTGCCGGAACATTCCCTATAGGCTGGCTCTGTGTACCCCTAGCTTGCTACTTCGGGCACTGCTAAACTTGATGTTGTTCACTCCCACATCTCGTACACCGACCATTCTTCTTCCAACATTGGGCCTCCACGTTTTTGTTGCAGTAGTTACACATGGCATTTCGGGAAGTGGCTGTACTACCCGAGGAACCTATAGCTGACTGAGTAACTGAGGCACTAGGTTGTGTCCTAGTGGCAGTGGGCCTCACTTGACTTTGGCTCTGGCTCGGGGCTGAGTAGGACCTCTGTGGTGCTTGAGTGAAAAATGGCCTCTTGTTAACTTGACTCGGCCTACCACGTGTATCTAACTTCGTTTTTCTCAACTCGAGATGCTGAATCTAGCATATCGTTATAGGTAGTAAAATGATGTGAAGCTAAGAGATCCTGAATGTCGGGGCTCAACCCCCTAACAAACTGTTTCATCCTTCGGACCTCTATCTGAACTAACTCCG
Organism: Ehretia macrophylla; assembly: GCA_037974665.1. Taxonomy (NCBI): domain Eukaryota; kingdom Viridiplantae; phylum Streptophyta; class Magnoliopsida; order Boraginales; family Ehretiaceae; genus Ehretia; species Ehretia macrophylla. The sequence continues at coordinate 74,144,152 of CM075772.1, read as the reverse complement.
GGAGATAACGAGATAGCCTGTTGAAACAAGCTTCGTATTTCCCCACCATCATAGCTCATTGTCTTAAAGAAAGAAACTCTTCCTCATTCCTCTCTCGAGTTACCTCTGAAGCATAGTTCCCCTTGAATGATCGAACAAATTTGGCCCAAGTGATGGGTGTGCCATTTTGCTCCCAACGAAGCTTCTCCGTCCTCCACCATTCTTTTGTATCCTCCTCCAACAAGAAAACTGCAAACAATACCTTCTTCTCGTCCGTGTACTCAAGGGCAGCATATATCTTTTCCATTTTAGCAAGCCAGGCTTCCGCCTTCTCGTTATCGGGCTCTCTAGTGAACTTGGGGGGCTTATATTCCAAGAAGCCCTTCAACGTATCATCCCCATTACCTCGCTAGTTATTGTTGTTCTCATTGCCACCACCATTATTATTATTGTTGTTACATGTTCCATAATTTGTCTACTGCTCCATCACCCTGCTCATATGGTCTATAGCTTTCGCCATCAGATTAAATATAGCTATCCCCGGATTAGCTGGATCAACTTTCCCTGTCCCTTGTGACCTAGTGTTTCCCCGGGTGTTACGACATGTTGTCTATAAACATATAATAGCGAACACTCATGGTTATAGGTTATGCATGCATTATGATATGAGGTGAAAATGCATGATCTACAATTAAAACTAATCATGAATAGTTATAGCTATACTCAACACATAAATCTCACAAGTAAGAAACAAAAGTAGCACATTAGGAACGAAGTCCATGTAAACACATCATTCATATAAGTTCACATAAGCACATATAGCCCTCAATATGTCTCTTCCAAAGCTTTCTACTTACTGACCAGGGGTTCTAAAACCCACCTTAAAGAGTCTAAGCGCTTTGATACCACCTAAAGGTGTCACGCCCTGACCCAAACCCATTGCTAGGTGAAGATCGGTACATGACATGTCATGTAACTTAATAACTATAAAATCATCAATTGATAACCTAACAACAAATATTATACCATAAGAAGCTTCAAGAGTGTGCTCAAGCACTTGGCATTAGAAATCTTCATTAACCTATATATAGGTGCAAACCTAGATTCTACCAATACTCAATGAAATAAAGTCCTAACTATGACCATCTAGGTCACAAAAGAATAGGGCGTAAAGCTATTATATCCCAGTTGTCCACAAGAATTGTTAACTAATACATCAAAAGTCCATACAATATCTACAAGCTAGCAAGTCACAAAAGGCAGAAATCTGATTCATCACATAATTGACCTACGCCTTCAGCTTTAGGAGCTAACTCAATAGTAGTCTCACCTGAAACTTTGTCAGAGAAAGGGATGAGCTACGCTTAGCTCAGCGAGGGATAAGGGAACGAGGAGATTTTGCATCCATTTGTCATTTCGTAATCATTTAAGAAAGAGTATGCCATGCATATCGGAACAACTAATGAGGAAACATCATATATGGCAATAATATTAAAACAAATATTCAATTCTATTCTCCGAGGCTTATATCAAACGAGAGTAGATAAAAATGATATAGCTTGCTCTAACAGTTGTTGGAGATGGCCAGTCTTGAATCTTTAATCAACAATCTTCCCTAAATGCCAAAGTAGAAGGCACTCCGGAGGCAACCCAATACCATGGTAGCCAAGACTTATACTTGATAGCCCGATGTTGCCTAAGGGAATCAAAAATTCTACCATGGAGTTCATTAGATTATATTGCTCAAGGCATATAACTGTAAATAAACAAGCATAGCCCAACTCTCCGAGGGTCATACCAAGAGAGAGTGAGCACAAATAAACAAGCACATTTAGAGGGCAACAAAGTAGGTTGCCTCCGTAACATAAACATGTACATAACCTTGAACATATTCCAACACATAAACATGTAAACACTTATAATATCTTGCATTTACAATTCATAAAACGCAATGTGGAGGACGACAAGTAAAGTTACTTCAACGCTTCTGCATTAGCCTAACTTAATCAATTAAATTTCCTACTTTCCCAAACTCCAATTAATCTAATTTTGGTATAGAATTAAATCTTATCGAAATTAAATAGATCTAGAATCAAACATAACTCAATTTGGAGTTGAATTGACTGAGATATGGTCTTCGAAAAAATATTGCGCAAAGCTATCAACCATCCGGGCAACTGGAGTCAACCGAATCCACTCGACCGGATCTTGACCAGTGATATCCGGACGTCAAATCCGGTCAACCAGATCCTGTAGCACAAAACATGAATTTACTTGCTTCTTTTGGCTTACTAGCTTGATACTCTTGCTTCTAACACCCATTTAACACTTAACACACTCAATTGTATTGCTAAACAACACAATAAGCTCAAGAACATGGTCACAACTCATTTGAATCAAACAACAAGCCAAGAATACTTAAGCCATTTGAAAGTTCTTATGCTCATGTCACCCAAGTTCAACTTCATCCTACCAATTCTAGCTATAAACACACAAGCACAAACCATTACACAACTTATATAACCACTTCTCAACTCACCAAGAATCATCCAAAGTTCATTAGATCAAGCCCTAGTTCAACCACACAAAATAGAACTCAAACCTTGTATTAAATCCATAGATATTCATCATAAGCAAGAATACCACCAACATACACCATATAATATTGAATGAGCATTGAGAAAATACTTTTGAAAGAATCCCTCACCTTAGCTTTGTAGGAAAAATGCAAGTGTGGAGTTAGAAAGCTTGAAAATGCAAGATGGAGCTAGAAAATATTTAAAGATAGTTGAAGATGGCTTAGACTTCTCTTGCTTCTCCTTCTTTCTTCTTCTTTTCTCTTATTCCTTAGTTTAGTCATGTAGTGTGTGTGTGTATATGCTGATCGTGTGTGTATATGTATTGTTTGTGTTTGTGTGATAAAAAGTAGTATGATAAGGTTAGGTAGGATATTTCAAATAAGCTAGTTGACCAAAGTGCCCTTCAATTGAATTATGTATTACTAGTTCGCCACTCTTGTTTAATTCTAACTATATAGCTGCCATTTTAACTTGATAAAATTATAATTATGGTCTACGACACGTAAAACATTTAATGCACGTAAGTGAACATATTTGCACGTACAACAAGACAAGTGTACACAAACAATACAAATGTATGTTAAATGATACTAATGCATATAAAATGATATAAATGCACCATGAATAATATAATTATACATTGACTCTCGGACCGGGCCTTACAGCCCATATGACTTCTGAGAATACGTCTGCCCACAGCCCCTTTGCTTGTCCAAGCTTGGTTTTGATGCCCTGCAAAATAGCTTGATTAGTAACCTCTACTTACCCATTAGCTTGGGGATGAGCTACATAAGTAAATCTTAGTTTGATCCCTAGCTTCTCGCATTTGCTACAGAAGTAACTCAAGCCGAATTATTTTCTGTGGTTAGTGACCAAGGTTCATGGTACATCGAATCGGCACACCTCTAACTTCTAGATAAAACTCCAGGCTACTTTTTTAGAGATCCATTGTACAGCCTTTACTTTGACCCATTTTGTGATATAGTCAACTGCTATAAACATGTGATTCCTTTTGCATATGCTCAATATGAGGGGTCCTAGGATGTCTAGCCCCCATTGTACGAAGGGCTAGGGGTTGACTATATCGGTAAGTTCCGTCACCGGCTGCCTCTAGATTCTCAAAAATCTCTGGCGTGTGTCGCATTTCTTCACCATTACTACTACATCCTTTTGCAGGGTAGGCCAGAAATATCCCTGCCTGAGGATCTTGTAGGCTAATGCCCTACCCCTCAAGTGATTAACACAAACTCCTTCGTGTATTTTTCTGAGTATATTGCTACCCTCAACTGGATCTACGCACTTCAACAGTGGCCACGTATAGGCTTGCTTATACAACTGCCCCCCAACATAATGAATTTGGTGGCCTGGTGCTTGACCAGTCGGGCCTCGGTTTTGTCTCGAGGGAGTTTGTCTTGTTTCAAGTACTCTTTAATTGGCTGTATCTATTGTCCTTGTATAGTTATACTGGTAACTTCCTTAGTCGATGGCAGTATAAATGGCACTTCCACCCCGCCCACCTTTATGGTAGCAGGCTAGGTTGAGCTTACAGCCAACCTAGTTAATGCATCTGCCCTCTCATTTTCAGCCAAGGGGACTTGACAAATGTGAAATTCTTTAGGACCCACAACTAACCCCTTAACTTTATTGAGGTATGCTGTCATTGCTGGATCCCTGGCCTCATATTCTCATGTTACCTGATTCACAATCAGCTATGAGTCCGTTATAACGTCCACGCCTTAAGCGCCCAGTAACGTGAGCCTGACTATTAACGTTTTATACTCTGCCTCGTTATTGAGAGATGGGAATCAAAACTTGAGTGAGTATTGGTTTGCAACTTCGTCGGGGCTAATGATTACTACTCTAGCCCTACTACTATGCTTCCCTGAGGCCTCATCCACCTGCACTTCCTATGGAGCACTGGTTTTTTTGGTGGGGTCTTTTGTGTACTCCACCACGAAGTTTTCTATTGCCTAGGCTTTAATTACTAATTGGGGCTGGTAGATAATGTCATATTGGCTAAGCTCGACTGTGTAAGGCCAAGTGTGAAATTATGTGCATTTAATTGCTTAATTTATTATTTGAATGTAATGATCTTCTTGAGCCCGTGGCACCATGATCCCAGGATTATTCATTGTTCATGTAAGTTTGGGTATTTTTTGTGTGGTATCAAATACTATATTACTGGTAGGGGTCGTGATAGATTGCTTACTTCAGCAAATATCCCGAGACCTCGAGCCTACGTAACGCTTGTTTGAGTGGCATGTCCGTCATAACCTGAATGTTGTATGCGTCGAAATAATGTCTCAACTTCTGGGACACTATTAGAAGGGCTAAAGCCATCCTTTCAAGAGTGGAGTATTTGAGCTTAGATTTTCTCAAGACTTTGCTGACGTAGTAGACTGGTTTCTGAACCTGGTCCTCCTCTCTGATTAGGGCAGCAACCACTTCCCTACTTGAACTGGCTAGGTATAAGGTCAGTACCTCTCCCTTTTCAGGTTGGGAAAGAAGATGAGGTATATTAAGGTACCTTTTTATTTCCTCGAAGGCCTCTTGGCACTTCTCTGTCCATTGAAAGTTCTTCGTGTTCCTCAAGACTCTAAAGAAAAGGGAACATTTATATGCGAACCTTGACATGAATCTACTCAGGGCTGCAATCTTGCCCGCCAATTTTTGTACATCCTTAATGCAGTTGGGAGGGTTTAGGTTTAGTATGGCCTGAATTTTGTCAAGATTGGCCTCTATGTCCCGGCTAGTAACCATAAAGCCAAGGAACTAACCAGCCTTGACCCTTAATGCACATTTTTTTTGGATTGCGCTTGATCTCAAACCGCTCCATGGTTAAGAAGGCCTCAACTAGGTCAGCTACATAAGAGTGGACCTTTTTACTTTTTGCCAACATGTTGTCGACGTAAATCTCCATATTCCTTCTAATCTGGTTATCAAACACTTTATTCACCATACACTAGTAGGTAGCTCCGCCATTCTTTAGCCCGAAGGGCATTACTTTGTAGCAATAGGTCCTCATCTCCGTGATGAAGGCTTTTTTTTCCTTATCCTCTTGGGCAATCATGATCTGATTATACCCCTTAAAGGCGTCCATGAAGGTGAGACGCTCACAACCAGACGTGGCATCAACTATTTGATCTATCCTTGGTAGAGGGTAACAATCTTTGGGGCAGCCTCGTTGAGGTCCTTGTAATCAACACATAATCACCACTTCCCAAGAATGTTGGCCACCAACACGACATTGGCCAACCGTTCAGGGTACTGTACGCTCTTGATATGTCTTGCTTCTAACAGTTTCCTGACTTCTTCCTTGATATTTTTGTTTTTTTTCCCCGAAATTCATTTTTCTCTGTCGGACAGGTCAGAAGGTCGGATCCACATTTAATTTATGGACCATCACAATTGAGTCCACACTTGTCATGTCTGTTGTAGTCCAGGAAAATATATGTTCATGTTCAGAAATGAAATTAGTTATACCTTTACAAAGGTCAGGTAGAAGCTCACTACCTATCTTCACCTTTTGCCTCTCCGACAGCTCAACTTCGTCTAGTTCCTCGGTTGGGGTTGCCTTTTTTCATTCTTCTTTTCCTCAGGTGCTTCCAACGACTAGGCTCTTGGCCCTTTTATTTTCAAGGAGACGGAGTAGCACCACCAAGCTGGCAATTGGTCTGCTCTGATTGTGGCTACCCCCAAGACAGTTGGGAACCTTAGTACTTGGTGAAGGGGGAGGCCACTACATGAAACTTCATTAGGGCTACTCGTCCAAGGATCCCATTGTATGCCGATTCACAATTTAGGACAATGAGGTTGCTAGGATAGTTCTCTTTCCTCTAGGGTCATGGGTAAGTTGATGACTCCCTTTGGCCGGAATGACTCCCCAATAAGCCCTGACAACGAACCATTCAATGGGCGGAGCCTATCCCGGCCGATGCCTAGCTTGTCAAATGCTTTTAGGAACAAGACCTCTGTGGAGCTGCCTGTATCCACCATTAGACATTTGACGGTATAGTTGGATATGAGGGCCTCTACTAATAGTGGATTATCATGTGGATAGATCAACCCTTGAAAGTCAACTGTCATAAAGGTCAGCCGTTCATCCACCCTTGACTTCTTGTACCATAGTTCCTCCCCTACGAACCTAATGTAGGATATTATGGCTACTCTATACCCTCCTTCAGAGGCCAATCCCTCGGGTATAGTATCTACTACCCCCAGATGCTAGTTATTTTCTTCTTTTCCATGCCTCAGAATATAGTCCCTTTCTATCCAGGGCTCTTAGCCTCTCTACCACTCCTGGTTCCCAGTTATGAACCTGTTCAACAACCTTCACTTGAACAGGGCCTCTATCTTTACTTTGAGCTGCTTTCAATCTTCTGTGTCATGGCCATAGTCTCTATGGAACCTGCAGTACTTGTCCTTCGGCCTCTTATCTAGATTTTTCTTCATCTTCGTGGGCCAGCGGTACTCCCTGTGGGTCTGAATTTCATGTTAGATTTTTGCCTTGGGGGTGTTCAGGGGGTGTAGTATTTTTCAAACCTACCCCGACCACTGCTTCCCTAGGTCTTTTACCAACTCTTCTATGCACTCCTTTACTTGCTGTTCTCCGGGGCTTTTCCATTAATGGAGCTACCCCTAGCTGTCTCCTTTTCTTTTTCCTCATCATTCCTAGCCATTAGGACTTCTTATGAGTTAATATATTTAGCCGCTCTGGCCATGAGTTCTTTAAGATCTCAAGGCATTCTCTTACCTAATGAGGACTAGAGTGGCTTAAAATGCAAGCCATGCATGAAATCAACCATAGCCACGGACTGGTTGAGGTCTAGAACTTCCAAGGTTGGCTGGTTAAATCTTTGAGTAAAATCCCGAAGTGCCTCTCCCTTCTACTATTTGATAGACAGCAAGGAAGTTGTGAGACTCATGGGCTTCTTATTATTGGTGAATCGGGCCAAGAAAAAGCTCGTGAACTCTACGAAGTTATGGATCGAGCCTTCTGAAAGGCTCGTAATCTACTTCCGGGCTGACACAACAATGGTTACTGGGAAAGCCCTACACTTGATGCCATTTAGGATATCATGGAACGTCTTATGGTGCTCAAATAATATAAGGTGATCTTCTGGGTCTCTAGCTCCACTATAGGTTTGATGGCTCGAGAGCTTGTAGCCATATGGTATGGGCTCCTGTATGACCTCCCTAGCGAGGAATAGTACTTCTTTTGCACAACCAAGGCTTACTACTGATCACCATAGGTACGGGAGGCCTTTTGCCCCTTGCCTTGCTGGCCTCCGTGGTCTGTTCTAGTCGAGCTTGTCTATTGGCTCAGTTGATCCTCTTGTATCTTCAAGGTACACGGGATAACAGGGTTGGTCATAAGGCACTAGAGCTGGTTGCTCCTGTCCAAGTGGTATTGGCTCTAGTTGTGCCAATCCTTGAGTCTACAAGAATTGGTTGAAAGCCCCCTAAGGCTATTGAACATCTGGACTAGGGTTGACAAATCAACATGCTGCGAAGATAAGGGTATATATCCTAGGACATATACAGGAGGCACCCCTAGAGGTACGGTTGTTTCCTGGGTTTCCACATTGAGTGGCACAATCGTATTTAATTTTATGATTATTTTCAATTTTATTAAGTGATATTTGACATAAATATTTGGTAGTATATTTGCGATAAATATTGTGTGAGCTAAAAATGTTGTATTATAGTGATATTTGGTAGTGTAATATGAAATGTTATATTTGGCATCTATGTCTAAGTCTACGTTCATTTAATGTTTATTTGTCAATTATTAGTGTTTGTTATATTTATCATTAATTAATTATATATTGGGCCCATTATAATCCTTAATAAATTAAATTTATTCTCCAACTTAGAAGTTGCCAAAAATGGAAACAAACCAACAACAGTGGATGACTAATCACTTAACATCGAAGAAAGCATTGAATCTTAATTTTATTCATGGTGTAGACCAAGAATTCATTCTTTTTGCGTGTAGTCAACTATGGTATAAGGATGGAGATAAAATAAGGTGTCCTTGGGCAAAATGCAAGAATTGTTATTTTGAAGACCCTCATACTTGTAGACTTCATATCTACAAAAAAGGATTCATGCGATATTATTATATTTGGACTTCACATAGGAAGCATGATGAAATGAGGATAACAACCGTAATGTTGTGGATCATTCTGGATATAACAAAGGAAATACTTATAAGTCAATGGTATTTGATGCCTTTGCCCCATCAAATGTACCACCAACTTTTAATCAACCAATTGAAGAGGAACCTAATATGGAGTCAAAATATTTTTATGATCTATTAAAAGCTACAGATGGGCCTTTGTGGAATGGATGTGAAGAATACACTTATCTGTTAGAGGTGTCTCAATTGTTTAATATCAAGTCAGAAGAGAATATGTCTGAACGGTGTTTTAATCGAATTGTTGAAACTATTCGAAGAATGTTGCCCAAGGATAATACTTTTTCGGAGAACTACTATAGGTTTAAGAGCGAAATAAGGACTCTAGGTTTGAGGTCCGTAAATATTGACGTGTGTGTAAATGGATGTATGTTATATTATAGAGATAGAAGTAAACTCGAATCTTGTCCAAAGTGTGGTCACCCACAATTTAAACCTATAGAAGTTGGTAAAAAATATGGCAGACCAATTGCGCACAAATGATTGAGGTGGCTACCATTAGCACCCAGGTTGACTAGATTATACATGTCTCCAGCAACAGCTGAATATATGCAATGGCATTTCAGACACCAAGTAGTAGATGGAAAGATTTGTCATCCTTCCGATGCTCAGGCATAGAAACACTTTGATAGTGCATATCCTAACTTTGCTTCTAAATCGAGGAATGTACCTCTGGGACTTTGTTCCGATGGTTTTAACCCTTTTAAATTTTCTTCTCAACCTTATTCTTGCTGGCCTGTGATAATTATACCATACAATATTTCATCATTGATGTATATGAAGGATCCCGTAATGCTCTTGAGCCTTCTTATTCTTGGGCTAAAGAGTCTGGGAAAGTATATAGATATATTGCTTGAGACTCTAATTGAAGAGTTGAAAGAATTATGGGAAGTAGGGTTACCTTGTTATGATGTGTCATCCAAGTCAAATTTCCAATTGACAACAGCTTTAATGTGGACGATTAATGATTTCCCAGCATATGGCATGTTTTTTGGTTGGAGTACGCACGGGAAATTGTCGTGTCCGTATTGTATGGACTCTTCTAAGGCTTTTCAGTTGACATCAAGGAGAAAGAACTGTTTCTTTGACTGCCATCGACAGTTCTTACCTAAAAATCATCATTTTCGACGAGATAGGAAGAACTTCCAAAAAATTATGGAGAATTCTAATCCTCCATCGAGACTGAGTGGTGAAAAGATTTGGTAGGAGGTTCAATCTCTTCAAAAAATTGAGGAACAGGGTAAAAATAAAATACCTGGTTTTGGAGTATGACATAACTGGACAAAAAGAAGCATATTTTGGGATCTGCCTTATTGGCGGTCACACATTTTACGTCATAATCTAGATATCATACATATAGAGAAGAATTTTTTTGATAATGTCTTTAACACTATGATGAACGTGAAGGGAAGGACAAAGGATACAAAAAATGCAAGGGCTGATATTGAGAGAATTAGCGATCGGTCTGAATTATGTATTAAAAATGGTGTGATAAAGATGGTCGTGTACACTCTCCCAGTTAAGTCTAGGAAATCAATTTTGGAATAGGTAAAGGAGTTACGATTCCCTGACGGATATGCATCATCTCTAGCAAGGTGTATTGACATGAACGATATGAAGTTGTCACATATGAAGAGCCATGATTGTCATGTATTTATGGAGAGATTGCTTCCTATAGCCTTATGAGAGTTCTTGCCAAAGCATGTTCAGGAAGCTTTTACTGAACTAAGCTTGTTCTTTAGAAACATTTGTTGCATATCTCTTCAAAGAATCGACCTCAAAAGAATGCATGAAAATATTGTGATAACCCTTTGTAAGTTGGAAAAGATCTTACCTCTAGCCTTCTTTGACTCAATGGAGCATTTGCCCATACACTTGGTTGAAGAAGCAATTAGGGGCGGTCCTGTACAATATCGGTGGGTTTACCATTTTTAGACGTTTTTGCATGTTTTGAAGATGAAGGTTAAGAATAAAGCACGGGTTGAGGGATCTATATATGAAGTTTATCTTATCCAAGAAACTTTGATATTTTGTTAATATTATTTTGAACCGCATGTGCAAACAAAGACAAAGAAACATCAGTCGGAATGAAGAGTCCATGGATGCGGATTACCCTGAAGGGTGCTTACCCATATTCAGACACCTTGGTCGTCCGATGGGGAATGAGAGTTCTACAGTGTTAGAGGATTGAGATTTCAGTGCTGCTCACTTATGTGTTTTGATGAATTGTGAAGAGGTGTCCCCATATATCAAGTAAGTTTATGACTCAACTCCTTAGGTGTGTTAATACAATCTTTTAGATTATATAAACATTACATATATAATCCATTAACTAATACTATACATGATGTTTGAGGATGATCTTCTACTCAATAACCCGTCATTTACTGATTCACAAATCAATTACAACATCGATAACGTATTTCCAACATGGTTACGTGACCATGTAAGTATTACTTGGCTTTAACATCCCTAATATCAAATTCAACTCGAGTTTGACATTTATTAACATCCTTAACTTATCCCTTTCAGTTTGCGAACAATAACGGTGTTGATGATCACATGAAATATCTTTTAATGAGTCCAAGTAGGGAGGTCCGTACATGGTCAAAATACCTGGTGAATGGGTATAGATTCCACACCTCAGAATATGGATCTTCAAAGGCAACAATGAATAGTGGAGTCTTTGTGAAAGGGACAACACATGATAAGGAGGAGACTAATTACTATGGTTTATTGACTGATATTATTGAGTGAGAATACCATAATCCCAGTCTTTCATTGCTTCAATCCACAATTCTTCTTTTGCTGCATCTTCATAACTTTAAGGCTCACAAGTAAAAAATGCAACATCACAAGATTCGTATCTATCTTGCAGTAGACGTACCTTTCGAGATGGAGTTTTTGAATCTGAAATGTCATTACTTGGCTCATTTGAAGTGGGTGATTTTGGAGCTAAACTTCGGCATGAGCTTTCTTGACTTGGGCTTGAATCAGATGATGTTGGAGCTGGACTTGGGCATGAACTTTATTGTGTTGAGCTCGATTCGTTGTTGCATTGTATTCTGAATGGCTCCACAAAATCATATGTTCCAGGTACTACAGTAGAGCTACTGTTTTTCCCTTGCCACGCAGCCATCTCGTCGAATATAACATCTCTTGAGATCACAAGTTGATTGGTTTCTGGATTTAATAAGCGATATCCTTTCGATTCATCGCTATATCCAACGAACACAAATTTTTTTCCTTTTCGTGACTGATTTAGAGCATAAGCCACACATCCAAATATCTTCAAGTGATTAACCAGTTGCTTTCTCTTGTGCCAAGCTTCATATGGAGTTTTATTTGGAACAACTTTCGTCGGAGAGCGATTGAGGATGTAGACCACTATATTCGCAACTTCAGCCCATAGGTTGTTTGGCAATCTTTTTCCCGTTAGCATGCTCCGTGCCATCTCCGCAATGGTTCAATTTTTTCGTTCAGCCACACCGTTTTGTTGCGGGCTACTACGAACAGTGAGCTACCTTTGGATTTCTTCCTTTTTGCAATAATCCAAAAATGGAGTGTAAATGAATTCTCCTCAGCGATCCATTCGAAGCGTCTTCAATTGGTGTCCACTTTGCCGCTCTACAAAAGCTTTAAACTGGAGGAAGACTGAAAATGCTTCCAACTTTTCACTTAAAAAATAAATCCTCATAATTCTTGTGAAGTCATCAACAAAAAGAAGGAAATATCTTTTGTTGTTAAGTGAAGAAGTCCTAGTTGGACCAAATATATCAGCATGTACTAGCTCCAAAGGAGCTTTAGCGCGCCATGAAGTTTTAGGAAATAGAAACCTATACATTTTCCCATAGATACAACCTTCACATATTTTTTCTTCTCTTGCAATGGTAAGAAAACCGACTACCACATTCTTTTCTTTAAGTAGATGCAACCCTCTGTTTTTAAGTGACCATATCTTAAATGCCACAGGAAGAAATTTTCAGTTGTAGTACTTTTAAGTGCAAGCTTATCTTCTAATGGTATGACAAGAGGAAAAACTTTATTGGTAGCCATGTTGACAATTGCTACTGTGGAATTATTTTTCTTGTCAACTATTGTGCATTTTTTATCATAAAAAAGGACTGAATATCCTTTTTGTATGAGCTGACCAACACTTAGAAGATTTTGAGTTAAATTTGGCACATAAAGAACATCGCTAATGAGCTTTGATTACTTCCCTTGGTATGGACTGCAATGACCCCTTTGCCTTTGACTTTATGTTGCTTGCTATCTCCAAGTTTCACTTGAGAAGAGAGGTTTTGGTCTAGCTCCATGAAAATGTTTCGATTTCCAGTCATATGGTTGCTACATCCACTGTCCAACTACCATGTGTTCTGTGATTCTTGCTCGGCACTCATGCATGAGTAAAATAAGTGTTGTTTTTCATCTTCTTGGCTGAAATTTGCAAAGAATGATCAAGAGGAAGAACCTAAGAAATTGAGCGCAGGAAATTAAGGGAGAAAATAATCTTATTTACTCAATTATCATATGTAAATAATTTATCTCAAATGCAATACGGGATTGAGTTCCAAGTATTTCTTCAAGCTGATTGATTCCCTGGCAAAAGGAAATTCTCAATTCGCACGTAGGAGGTAGAATTGGGGTGTCATAATACCCATCGACAAATACATGACCTCACCGTGCCAAAATTATAATCATACCTCTCGATTCAACTAGACACATAAAATGTTGGTAAAATTGAATATATAAATTGGATGTTGAATTATAATTCACGTCAAACATCATAATTTTTTTTTAATAAATAACAAATAATAAATCGAGAAAGAAGACTTATTATTGTAAGTCGAAAGCATTTCAAAGTAAATGCGAAAAGAATACTAAAAAATACTAGAAAGTAAAAAAATACCATATAATATCATAAATGTGGGAAACTTGAAGTACGATCGATGTCTAAATTTGATTCAATCTCCTTAAAACTTCTATGACCATGCTATGATGTTTACGATTATTAAGATAAAATCTCTTAGAATACAACGATTTTCGTCTTCCAATAGTAGTAATTCAAATCACAAGACATAATTGAAAGGTTTGGGAAATTTTGGTTGAAGTAATTTTCCTCTTGCAAGTCCGGCCCAAGATAACGCTCCGAAAATTTTTGACCTTAACACCATTTATTATTTTCCATAAATTGGGGTCAAGAGAAAAATCTTTCATCATGTGTTCATATAGGCTTATATGATGTAGAAAGGCCACTTCGGTCTTTTACAAAGTATTTAAAGGCATAAAACGAATCAGGCTGCATTATAAGCGTGTGAGTGACACTCTTGGTCAAATCTAACAGCAAAATAATCGGCGAGGGTGTTGTGAACGATTGAAATATCATAAAGGGTTTCACATAACTTTTCAAAAAAACCAAGATTTTATACACAAATTCGCTAAAGCATAGGAGTGTATTGTCCATTTTACTCAAATGATTTATCATGTCTATTTTAACTAATTAATGCCTTTTGAAATAAAAATTAATTTGATATTAAAATAAGACTGCAAGAACAATTTAATGTCCCCTCAAATATTCTCTCTCTCCAATATATTAATGATATTATGTAACCTTTACCATCTATACCTTCTAATTATATGGTTCACTCAGTGTGCTGCTTGCTTTGTTGTATAGATTAGAAGGTGATAAAAAGTTTGTTGTATAGAGAGAGAAATTTTTAAAAAAAGTTTGTTGATTTAGTATGGCAACTAAGTGTTCATATAAAATGTGATAAATGAGTGATAAAAATAGAGTAGTATTTGACAACATTTATATATTTATATATATATATATATATATATATATATATATATATATATATAACAGAATACGTGCTTGAAAAGAAAAATATTTTTCTAGTAGTACCTCAAGTCAATTTTCCTATAAGCTTAAGGGAAATTATTTGATCAAGTCTGCATTCAAGTCATTGCTACATGACCATGCACGTTTGAGCAGGAAAACAATGCTGTAGTCAAATGTGACTTGTGACGTACTCGTACAAGACTTTTCATAACTGACCAAGTTACTGATAAGAATAATCAAGAAGAACAGTCAGAGAAACGGAGAGAAGGAAATTAAGGGAGAATTTAATGTAATTTAGTCAATTATCATATGGGCGTTGAGTCTAAGGTCCGAAATGTAAGGGGGGCTTTGAGGATAATAGTCTATTAAGTAATTAACTCATTTAAAATTTTAAACTATTATAGAGTACTTTATTATATTATTTACATTTAACACGACTCCGCAAGTGCATACAAAATTAGTTTTTGAGCCTTGTATTTGGACTGTTTTAATGTTTTAGATAGGTGGCGGTGAGTTTTCAACCTATGACCTTTTGTTACCTAGGCTCTATTACCATGTTAAGTTACCACCTCATCTAAAAGTTTAAGATATTAGATATGAGTTTATTATATTATTTATATTCAATATGGTCGAATGTACTAGAGTTATAATTGTTGACATTTGTACTAGATAGTTGTACTACACAGTTGTACTTGTACATATTGTAAGATACATACAAAAACTCTCTAATAATATCATTGCATTCTCTCATGTCCCTTCTATATTTCGACATGGTATCAGAGCTACCATTATGGTAGCCTGTGCCACTGTCATCATATCACCTTCATCGTCACAGCCACCTCACTGTCCAGCCAGTCACTTTTTCTGTCTCGTTCTCTCTCTGCCACGTCAGCAAAAAAAATAAAAAATTGACAGTTCTAATTTTGCTTAAATATTGGAAGTATGGAGGTCTCACAACCAATTTCTGTTCTCTTGGATGGAGCGAACTATGTTCCATGGGCTTAAGCCATGACCAGCTTTCTCAAGGGTCGAAAACTATGGAGGATTGTCACTGGTGATGTCAAAGAACCTGAGAAAAAGCCTAATGAAATCGATTAAGAGTATGCGGAACGCCTTGAAGACTGGGATAGTAAGAATCACCAAATCATTACTTGGCTTCGAAACACTTCAGTTTCTTCTATCAGTCTTCAATTTGGACGATTCGATACAGCTAAAGATGTTTGGGATTTTCTTGCAAAAAGATACACTACAGGAGATGGTGCTCATCAGTATCAACTTGCCACTACCTTGCACTGCATGCGTCAATAAGCTGGTCAAACCATTAATAGTTTCTTGTCACAAATGTATTCAGTCTGGGATCAGCTTACAGCCTCCGAACCTATTTGGGAATGTGAAAAAGATACTAGAAAGTTTGTCAACTGGAGAGATCGTGGACGTCTTGTCCAATTTTTCATGGCGTTACATGATGATTTCGAACCTGTTCGTGCATCTCTCTTTCATCGCAGTCCGTTTCCTACTCTTGAGCAAGCAGTTCAAGAACTCATCTCTGAAGAAACTCGCCTCCACTCTAGCAGATGCCAGACCTCTGATCTTGTGCCTGTCACTTCTAACCATGGTCCGAAGAAGAATTCAGTCTCACAACCATCTTCTCAGCAGGAATGCAAGTACTGTCATTTACCTAGTCACATTCTCTTGTATTGCCTTACTCGGACATGTTCTTTCTGCAAGAAAACTGGCCCTGGTCACTATCAACATGAATGCTTTCAGAATCCCAACAGAACCTCTTAGGGAAATTGACCAAAAGGTAGTTCTTTCAAGGCTCACTATCAATCAACTGTTGTTATCACCATAGAGGACTCTCCTACTCTACTCCCTGATCAGTCTTCCACACCTATCTCAGTCACCGACCTTCAGGATATCCTTAAACAGGTTTTAGCATAGTCTAGTCACTCTTCCTTCACTGCTCTCTCTATCGCACCTGGTAAGTCTTCCTAGTTTTTAGATTCTGCTTGTTCTAATCACATGACCTTTGAGTCCCATAGTTTACAACATAAAATTGTCAACTCTCCTGTTCCTTCTATCTATACTGCTGATGGTACGTCTATGTTAGTTAGTCATATTGGATTTGTTGTTACGTCTCATGCTTCATTTCCTGATTCATATCTTGTTCCTAAGCTCATTCTTAGTCTTATTTTTGTTGGTCAACTCTGTGACCTCGGTCTAACTGTCATTTTCTCTATGTCTAGTTGTCGTGTGCAGGACCCTCAAACAGGAAAGATTCTTAGGATTGGCCGTACAGTTGGGAGACTTTTTGGGCTTGTCAGCCTACATATTCCTTTTCAACTTCATACTGCTGCGACTGTTACATCCTCATCTGACTCTTCATTCATTCATCTATGGCATTCTAAGCTAGGTCATGCCTCTTTAGGCAAGTTGCAAACTTTGGCATCTAGCGGGTCGTTAGGAAAAATCTCCATTGATCATTTTGATTGTTTATCCTATCAACTTGGAAAACAACCTGCTTTGTCTTTCAATAAAAGTGATTCTTTTTCTAGTACATGTTTTGACCTAGTCCATTCTGATATTTAGGGACCATCACCCACACCTACCATGGGCGAATCTCGATATTTTGTTATTTTTATTGATGATTACTCTCGGTTTACTTGGATATATCTTATGCATCATAGATCTGATCTTTCCCGCATTTACTCTGAATTTACTGTTATGCTCTATACTCACTTCAAAAAGCATATCAAAGTCCTTCGTGCCGATAATACCATGGAGTATAAAGAGTCTACCATCCTTGATCTCTTCTGTAAGCATAGAACCATTTCACATCGCTCTTGTCCCTACACCTCTCAACAAAATGGGTATTCTGAGCAAAAACACAGACATATCATCGACACCACTCGTATTTTCCTCATCTCAGCCTCATGTCCTGAGCGCTTCTGGGGAGAAGTTGTTCTCACTATAGTCCACGTTATTAACGGTTTTCTTTCTCCGGTCATACATAACAATACCCCTTATGAACACCTCTATGGTTGTCCACCTACCTGTGATCACCTTCGCGTCTTTGGCTGTGCATGCTTTGTCTTACTTCCTCTTCATGAACGTACAAAACTTGAACCTCGAGCCTGATTGTGTTGTTTCTTAGGTTATAGGATTGAACATAAAGGATATCGGTGTTGGGACCCAATTTCTAAACATCTTCGGATCTCCCGTCATGCAATTTTCTGGGAAAATAAAATGTTCTCATCATTATCCCCCTTATCTCTCCCTCATGCTCAGTCTGTACTATTCTTCACAGATTCATCTCTTCCTTTGTTTCCTAACGATGACAGTGACACATACACAAGCACAGGTTCCTTGGGCACTCTTGACGCGTCTCTTCCTGATGACTCTGCACCAACTGACGGGTCTGCACCTGATGACGAGTCTTCTCATTCACTTCTCTCATTTACCTCTAGTGAGTCGTCCCTTTGCCGATCTACACGAGTAAGAGCTATTCTTTCTCATCTTCTTGACTACCATTATTTTTCCACTGTTATTTCTCTCCATGAGCCTCAAACTTATCGCGAGGCTAGTTCTAACCCTCTCTGGCAGCAAACTATGACTGATGAATTGCAGGCCTTGGAACATAAATATACATGGGATTTGGTCGATCTTATTCCAAATAAAAATGTTATAGGATGCAAATGGGTGTACAAAATCAAAACTCGATCTGACGGGTCCATTGAATGGTACAAGGCTCGGTTGGTGGATAAAGGTTTCACTCAGGAAGATGGTGTTGATTATGAAGAAACATTTGCTCATGTTGCTCGTCTCACCTCTGTTCGGTCTCCTATTGTTATTGCTGTAGTTAAACAGTGGAAGCTATTTCAGATGGATGTCAAAAATGTATTTCTTAATGGTGATCTCAATGAAGAAGTATTTATGAAGCCTCCTCCAGGCTATCATCATCCTCCTCACAAGGTGTGTCGGCTTCGTCGTGCTCTTTATGGCCTCAAGCAAGCTCCTCGTGCCTAGTTTTCTAAGTTCAGTTCAGTTATCACTGAATTTGGTTTTACTTCAAGTGCTCATGACTCTGCACTCTTTATTCATTAGTCTGGCTCTGGTATGATTCTGTTGATTTTTTATGTGGATAATATGATTATTACTGGGGATGAGTTGTCTGGTATCTCTGATCTTAAGCAGTTTTTGGGTCAGCATTTTGAAATGAAAGACCTTGGTAATCTTACTTATTTTCTAGGGATAGAGGTGTTTTCAGATTCTACTGGATATTATCTTTCTTAAGCCAAGTACTCCTCTGATCTCCTAGCTCGCATTGGTCTCACTGATGCAAAAACTGCTTCCACACCTCTTGATGCAAATATTCGTCTTACTCCTATGGATGGGACCCCTCTTCCGGATACATCCTTGTATCGACAGCTTATTGGCAGTCTTATTTATCTCACTATTACTCGACCTGATATTGTTTATGTTGTTCACCTGGTTAGCCAGTTTATGTCTGCTCCTCACATTACTCATTATGCAGCCGTCCAACGAATTCTTCGTTATATCAAGGGCACTCTATTTTTCTCTTCCAGCACATCCTTGGTTCTTTGTGGCTACTCTGATGCAGATTGGGCCGGTAACCCTACAGATCGTCGCTTTGTGACTGGATATTGCTTTTTCCTTGGTGACTCTTTTCTTTCTTCGCGTAATAATAAACAGACTGTTGTTGTTCGCTCTAGTACCGAAGCGGAATATCGTGCTTTTGCTGATGCCACTCAGGAGGCCATATGGCATTGTTGGCTTCTCACTGATATGGGTGCCCCTCAATCTCCTGGCACCACTATCTAATGTGATAACCAGAGTGCTATCCAGATTGCTCATAATGATGTTTTTCATGAACGCATTCGTCATATTGACTGTGACTGCCACTTCATCCGTCAACACGTTGCACTTGGCACTCTTAAACTTCAGTACATCTCCTCGGTTGCTCAGCTTGATGATATATTTACCAAAGCGCATCGCCCAAGCTGCCTTCAGGATCTGGTCTCCAACGTCAAGCTCGTGTCCTTTACACCACCTTGAGTTTGAGGGGGGTATAAACATTTGTACTAGATAGTTGTACTACACATTTGTACTACATAGTTGTACTACACATTAGATTGTAAGCAACCTTATGCCTATATAAAGGCAAGCTTGTACATATTGTAGGATACACACAAAAACTCTCTAATAATATCCTTGTATTCTCTCATGTCCCTTCTATATTTCGACAATAATGACGATTTATCCCATAAGCTTGGGCGCTTGGCATAGTAGAGAACAATAGAGGCCAGTTGAGCAATGGGTTCGTGGTGGCTGCAAAAGCTGCAACACTAGTGAGAAAGTAATTGATGAACTCAAATCAGAGGTAACAAAAAATGATGAGAATAACTCGTTAATCAGATTACATGTTAAGCAAAACAAATAAAATGTAATAATAATCAATGAAATGGCAGACATTTTCAATTAGATATGTAAAAGAAAAATTCTGTTTCTGCTAGCTACTAAAAGCATGATTAAGAATTATGAGGTTCAGTTCTAAAACTCAATTGGTAGGAGAAGTAGTAATCTTGAATTTATATTTTGTTAAGATAAAAGAAATTATTCTTTAACTCATATCCTCACATGTGTCCCGGTTTTCAATGTGAAAGAATTATTCTTTAACTCTCCTCCTCACGTGTGGATAGAAAAGACTAGACCAAAGGTCCATCTTTATTATCATATTAAAAATCATAGAATTCTATTTTAAAAATAACCTCATAATTCTCAACAACTATGATTATTTCCAAATTATCTAATTCATATAGGAAATATTGTATCTCAACCCTCTTTAGTAGAGGAAGCATCATCTCTTGCTTTAGTCTTGCTGAGGCTGTTTTGTCCTAACAAGAGTCGGGTTGCTGGCTTGAACAACAATCTTGGTCCCTACAGTATGGGAAACATGTGTCATTACTGGTAGTAATGTTTTCCCTAATGATTCCGTCAACCAGTTCAGCTCAAAACGCGAATGATTAAGAGAGATACTGTGATGAGGAAATGGTTTGTTCCTTATACATTTTCAACATTAACTTCCTGAAGTTCTTACAAAGAGGCAAACATGATTACCAAACTAATTTGGTACATATATTGAGGCGTATCGCAATAGTACAAAATTTGTAGTACTCTAGGGATTTTGCATACAGCGAGTTCCTTGTGATGAAAAAACATCACATGAATAGTTTACATTTCTAAGTGTAAGTGTAAAATTAATCAGGAAGAATGGGTTCAACAGAGTTTCATATTGCCCTTCTTCAAGTTTGCCTATCAAAATCCACAAGTATATAACAATTTGAAGGGTTTTGCAATATGCTTTTGATTTATGGTTGAACTTTTCATCTTTTGTAACTCCTACTAGCCCAAAGATGAGTTTAAAATATTTTTCCGGTAGTGATTAAGTAATTTTTAAGACCATACTTAATGAGAGTATGGAATCTATATTGGAGAAAATAATTTTGCAAACTAAAAATGTAGAGAGGTTTTAAAACATTTTGTGAGGTTTATGGGCAGATGTCAATTTAAAGAGTAAATTTGCCCTGTACCATTTTTTTGCAAATAGTGCAATGATTGATCCAAAAGATAAGATTAGAATATATGAAGCGTGAACATTTAAACAGTCACTCGCGAAAATTATGAAGCACTTTAAAATCGGTGGTTCAGTATTGATATAAAGTTGCTCAGCAGATTAGGCTAAAGAGGATATTAAAATCATTTAGTATGGTTCATTGTAGTTGGTCGGATGACCTTCCTTTTATACTGGTTAATTTTTAATGATATTTATTTATCTGGCTTAGCCAAAATAAAAAAAATATAAAAAAATCATTTAGTATGAATTTAACGCATTCTAGTTTAGTCATAGTGTAATTAGCGTAACTACAATATGAAACTATCATCAATCTTGACAACCAAACTTTTTTCACCTTTGCCTTGCGAAATGATAAAGGGTCCTTGAATTTTTTTTGAATGTGAAACATGAAGCATCTTAGAGTTAGGCCTTTAATTAGAATATTCCTACTGCCTAGGTGAAGTGGTCGTTAGTAACTTGTCAACAAAGAATATTCCAAGTTCAAACCAGTGCATTAATTCTTATCACAAATATTTTTTGATTTTTGACTTACTTGGAGCAAGTATTGAGACATATCGTTGCATCACAAGATTTATAACTTTAGTATAAAACCAATTAATATTGTCTAAAATGAGTTATTCATCATCAATTAAAAAAGAAAAAGTTCTAGAAATCTTAAATCACACCAAAAGCTATATAGCAGGGAGCTTAATAACAAGGATGGAACACTAGATATACTGGCCTGCCATATAAAAGGTAACTTATATCTTTAATTGATTGCAATTACTGTTAGCCTTAGTCTGACTAGAAGGCAAATAAAAATCGTAGTTGACTGATTTAGTAATATTTGGACGCAATTTCTTCAATTTTGTACCACGATCTCTCCCCTAGTGAAATTCGTTAATTGTTTGATAACAATGAAATGCCCTATTCACGACAAGAAAAAAAAAAAAAAAAAGCTCTGTCTTCTAATATGGATATAACGATGTATTGTAAGCACTTCGTTCAAATTAATACTGAACGCAATAATTTTAAATTAATCTACTGAACAACTTTAGCCTAAATGATAAAATACTGATAAAAAAAATGGTGGCAGTCCAAAACCACAAAGAGTTAAATCGTGACAATTAAATATACTCACAAGAGATGATAAAATACTGATAAAAAAAGTAATATTTAACATTTCTTTATTTATTATCTAAAAGAATAAAATGGCAACCGAGAGAATAAGACCACTTAGACCAGATAGGAAAGGGCTTATATTAATTTTCCTAAATGAAAAAGGAAAAACGGATATTTCGTGGAACTGAATAAAAAATTTATTTATGTCACATACAAGAGTTACCAAAATGCTCTTCAAATCGCTTTTTTTTTTTTTTTTCACATCTTTACATCCAAAGGTTCATTTGTTTAAGTTCGAATTTTCCATTACTCAACTTTCATTTTTCTTGTTAAGTAGTAATAATTCAATTTGCAATCTCTCTTATTTATTTTTCCTGCGTTCGAATTCTTTACGATAACCCAATTTCCTCTAAATGACCCTCAAGTAGCCATTCGTATGGTTAAAGAGAAATTTTTTTTTGACTGTCGTTGTTTAATTTTATACACTATTATTGATTGTATAAGGACATGATCATGTATAACACAGACATACTAAACGGATAAGTGAGATAACTGGAATGATAATAGAATCGCGTTTTAAGGTCTTGGACTAACAATATCCTTAGTCTTTTATGTTTCAGATCAAGTTATTTTTAATAGAAAATATGGATATTAATCTAATTATTTTTTAGTATATATACCCTTTAATTAGATTAAATTACTTTAGGGGCCATTAACTATTTAGCAATCCTATTATAACCATTAAATTATTTGTAGTTCAAAACTAACCCCATCAACCCATTCAGTTAGCCCCATCAAAAAGATATACTAAGAGAACAATTTTTCATGTGCATCTCACCTGTCCTGGTGAGTGCATGTATAACTTGAAAAATGGATAGTCCATTTTGATTAATTAGTGGCATAATTAAAATAAAAATTAATTTGATGATTAAAACAAGACTGTAAGACTATTTAATATCCCGTGAAATAATCTATCCCTCCAATATATGAGTGAGAGCATGCAACTTTAACTGACTGAACCTTTTAATTATATGATTCACTCGGTCTGTATGCGTTGTTGTATACATTCTCTCTGGTCTCAAGAACCATAAAACATTCCCTTCCCTTGAACCATAAAGGAGTGGATTAAAATATAAGTGATTAAACGGACAAACAAAATAAATTGTAAATATAAGTGGTTAAAGGAGTGGATTAAAACAAATAAGTGGTGGAAAATTTTGAGATTTGTAAAGGAAAGAGTTCTATAGTATATAAAATAAAAGTCAATAATTTGGAAACGATAGAATGCCATTTTCCCCATCAGTTTTAGTCTAAATTTCAAACTCCCATATGAGGTTTTAGTTTTACCGATATTTCCTCGACATCAAACTTTGTCAAACAAAGCCTTATGTTGAAAGGCATTTTCATCTTTTTATATTTCAAAACAAAGGTAAAAGAAAAAGGAAAAATAATAGACAAAATAATTTGATAAAAAATCATTCAATAGAAATGTCTATATTCAAATAGAAAATCATAAAAAAATTAATTTAAAAAATCAAAAAGATAAAAATAGTTTATTCTACAATATTTGTGTTATGCGCGAGATTAAAGAAAAAATATTTACTTTAAAATTTATCCTTTTCTTTTATACCTATATACATCTAAGATTAAATCTGATATTTTTTTACTAACTCAATTGCCATAGTTCCGCTACATCACAAGGAGCATTTATCAGGTATAGACATTCTAAACAATCATTTAGTTTGGTTCATTATAATTTCTTTGCAATGAGCTAACCTTATAAAAACATAAATAAATAAATAAATAAAACAACTTATTGTGCAAAAAATCACGTTACACGTGAGATTAGAAAAAAAATTATATTCACTTTTAAAATCTATTTTTTATACATATATATACATCTCAAATTGAATCTGATCTTTTTTTTTCTAACCCAACATAAAACTTTTTTGCAACGAGCTAAAGTTTTAAAGATATAAAAGAATAATTAAAGGCAATCAAATAGAATTAAATAACTCAATAAAAAATAAAAGACCAAAGATCATTTAATTTTAAGGTTTTGTTTAATAGAATTTGATATTATGAGTCTGGAGAAAACTAAAATCTCGTGGGAGAGTTTGGGATTTAGATAAAAATTCATGGGAAAAAATGGCCTTCTCTGATTTGAAAACCGATAACATTAATAGTGCCAATAAGATGACAGCCCACATAATTAATTACAACCCATGTCGCTTCGACGATAGAATAGGGCTTATACAAAATTTCCCAAATGAACGAGGAACAACGGCTATTTCGTGGAACTGAACTAAGAATTTAATTACTTCACATACAAGGGTTACCAAAGCGCTCTTCAAATTAAACAGCAGATAAATATTTCCCTAGGGCTGAGTCGCTAATCCTTGACATACAAGAATTACCCAACCGCTTTTATTACTACAAACAACATTAAATAACAGTACAATAGAGGCAAGACTCAAGAGGCAGCATCTTTTTGTTTGAGGAAAAACCATCGTATTCGCTATTCTTAACCATTCTTTTTCTTGTTTCGTTCTTCGTAAGCAATTCAGTTTTCTTCTCAATTTCAGTATCGAAGTTCCAGTGTTGTGCTATGGAGAGAAAGGGTATAACACTCGAAACCATATTTCGAGCTAAGTACAATCTTGCGCAAGAAGTTGATATATTTGCGTTGATTCAAGAAGCCATCATGGTGGCTTCTTGGGAAAAGCCAGAGGAGTTTTTGATCGGAAGGTCGAATCTCGCTGAAATACTCTTCAGGAAGCCGAGAGAGCCTTATAGCTTTGAGAGTGTCGCCGAAGACATGGGCTCCGATGATGAATCTGGTGAAAAGGATTCAACAAAAATGGGCCTAGCGACTATCGGGGATGCGATAGCAAGTAAAGACAAAATATGCGCAGCCGAAAAGCATCACTCATGTTCTGATGATAATGTTAACAAGAAGGGAAGGCATATCATCAGGTTGAAGAAGAGGCGCAAGGAAGTTCTAAGCGATGTAGAGAAGGAACTAGATCAAGATATGGTACAGGCAAAGTTTGAAGCACGTGATATAAAGAAGAAACTTGATCAAAACATGGTGCAGGCAAAGTTTGAAACAAGTGTAAATAAGCTCAAATCAAGGTATCGACAAGTTCAAGAAAACAAAAGGAAGATACAAGTGCTTGATGTGAAGGATCTTCCTCCACCAAAATCAAGATGCAACAATATCCCACGCCCAAAGCCATGCCCCAAGTTTAGCAGGCAACAGTCTTTTAGAAAGCCGCTTTGTGCCTAGATTTAGGTTTTGATGTTCTGTGGTAGGCGTCATTCTAATTTTTGAACATGTAATTAAATAGATTGTAATTGGCGATTTCATTGTAAGTAAGAGCTAAGAACTACGTGCCCGTCGATCCCAGTCGGGTTAGAGCAGGTTTTCTATTAATAAAAATTATTCGCTTGAATCTTGAAAAAGAAAAGTCTCTGGCTTTAATCTGTATTTTATGTGCAGTCCGTGATGAATGAATTTTTCCCAGTAAGATGTAAGATCTTAACTCAATCAGTAGTTAAATATTTGTAGAGTATAGGCTTCACACTACATCAACTTTAGTTTAGACTCTTGGGATGTGGAAGATATTATTTTATCGTAGAGAAAAAATAAGAAGAAAAATAATATGGAGACTCTAAATGAAATCTTATTAGCCGCAGGACTTGGGTTTATTTTTAAAAGAAAAATTTGAAGCTTTTTACAAGTTCAAGAAATTTAAAGCTCTTGCTGAAAAATAAAGTGGTTGAGAGATCAAAGTCTTGATATTTGATAGAGGTGGAGAATTTACATTAAGAGAATTCAACAATTTTTGTGAAGAGAATGACATTCGACACCCTTTGATAGCTCCTCGATCACCTCAACAGAATGGAGTTGCTGAGAGGAAAAATAGAGTGGTTTTAGAGATGATTCGAAGCATGTTGAAGTCTAAAGGAATGCATAAAGAATTTTGGGCTGAAGTAGTTGATTGTGCAGTCTATCTGTTGAATCGTTGTGTTATAAAAAGTCTCTTTGACAAGACACCATTAAAAGCATGGAGTGGAAGAAAGACAACTATCAAGCACTTAAGGGTTTTTGGAAGTATTGCTTATGCTCATGTTCCTAATCAAAATCGAATCAAGCTTGATGACAAAAGCCAAAAGCTAGTCTTCATTGTGTATGAAAAGAGTTCCAAAGCGTACAAGCTCTTCAATCCTACTGATGGAAGAATTATTGTAAGTAGAGATGTCCAGTTTGATGATGAAGTTGAATGGGACTAGAATGTCAAAGAGCAAAAACAATACAAATTTTTACCCAAACAAGAGCAAGAAGAAGAAGTCAATGAAGATTCTATTTCTCCAACTCCAACTCAAACTCCATCTCCATATCAAGCTCCAACTTCATCTCGAGGAAACATAACTATAACAACTTCAAGTTTGCATGAAAAGACCCCTCGTTTCAGAAGCTTGAATGAAATTTATGAGGTAACTCGCAATTTAAATGATGAACTGACTTTCTTTTTGTCTACTTGCTGACTGCGAGCCAATAAGCTTTAAGGAAGCTAATGAGAGTGAAAGATCGAGACAAGCCATGGATGAAGAAATCAAGATAATAAAGAAAAATTACACTTGAGAGCTTAGAACTTTACCCAAAGGCCACAAAGCCATTGGAGTAAAGTGGGTTTACAAGATGAAAAAAATTGCTAAAGGTGAAGTTGAAAGGTACAAGGCAAGACTAGTTGCAAAAGGCTATAGTCAACGAGCTGGCACTGACTATAATGAGGTATTTGCTCATGTTGCATGCTTGGAAACTATAAGATTTATCATATCTATAGCAGCCTAACACAGATGGAAGATTTATCAATTGGATGTTAAATCTGCATTTCTGAATGATTTTCTTGATGAAGAGGTATATATTCAACAACCATTAGGCTATATGGAGAAAGGGTGTGAAAATAAAGTTTTAAAGTCGAAGAAAACTCTCTATGGCCTAAAACAAGCTCCAAGAGCTTGGTATAGTTGAATTGATGAATACTTCCATCATAATAATTTTTTCAAGTGTTCGCATGAGCATACTCTCTACACTAAATATGAGAAATGAGACGTGTTGATTGTTTGTTTGTATGTAGATGACTTAATTTTCACTAGCAACAATACAAGCTTATTTGAAGATTTCAAAGGACAAAAAATATATATATATATAAAACAAAAAATAAAAAAAAAAAAAAAAAAAAAAAATTGAAGATCTGCCATGATATCAATGTTGAAGGAGGACCTGAGATTTGCTATGATCTGGCCAGATGAAGCTGAAAGCTTTTATCTCGTGCTTTAAGCTTAGAGGAGGATGGTGCAACCTAGTGGACCAAAAGTTTGACTGGGTTGACTAGGCTTTGACTGAGTATTGACTTTGTTGACCAAAGGTGTTTCCAAGATTTTTGGGTGTCCAAAATCCAATTGAAGTCGAATTAGAAAAATTCCATGTGCGTAGCTGGGTTCTTGAATTTAGAAGATGTTGATCAAGGGTTTGAAGCTTGGTATTTCTTACCAAGGGAGGAATTTGTTGAATATGGCTCAAATCCCAAGCAGAGTCAAATACTGAACACAACTAGAGGTTTGATAAGATTTGAAATACTATGGAAGATAGGAATCCTAATCATAATAGGACTAGAATTAGTCTATTATAAATAGGACTATCTGGGTTGAGTTTAGTTATCACACATCACAAGGTGGGTTTACCATATTAGATTAGGCTAGAATTATGTGTTATACGCCTCTAAGTAGGTGTATAAGAGTCATTGCTACAGTAATTCTTATTAGTAATAAAGAATAATGTTCTGTGGATGTAGGCTATGTCGAACCACGTTAAAATAATGTTGTGTTCTCCAACGTATCTATGTACACGATCGTTTTAACATAGACTGTGTATCACTAATTTATCAATTTTTTGGAAAAGATTAATAATAAAGTATAGGTTTCACACATTGTGATATGAACCGGTGGTTGCTGGCAGAGGCTGCTTTGGCGCTTGGCATAGTAGAGAAAACAATAGAGGCTGGTAGAGCAATGGGTTCTTGGTGGCTGCAAAACCAATGGGTTCTCTATGAGATTTTAGTTTTGCCCAAATTTCCCCATACCATCAAACTCTATCAAATAAGAGTAAACCACATCTTGGTCTTTATTTTTTTATTGAGCTATTTAATTCTATTTTATGGCTTTTAATTTTTTTTTATGTCTTTAAAACGTTAGCTCGTTGCAAAAAAGTTATATGTTGATTTAGGCAAAAAATCTGATTCAATTTGATATGTATATATATGTATGTATGCATGTATGTATAGAAAAAGAAAAACATTTTAAAAGTGAATCTATTTTTTTTCAAATCTCGCGCATAACTTGATTTCTGCACAATAAGATATATATATATATATATATATATATATATATATATATATATATATATATATATATATTTATATTTTTATAAGATTAGCTCATTACAAATAAGTTATAATAAACCAAGCCAATGATTGTTTAGAATGGGAATTCCTCACAAGTGCTCCTTGTGTTGCAGTGAAACCATAACAATTGAGTTAAAAAAATATTAGAGTTGGGGTCGTTGTGTGATTTTGTTAGTTTTTATAGTGTTATGCTTTTAGAATGCTTATTGTTGCTTATTATGCTTGTTAAAGTTGATTATGATTGAAATGTATATCAACAGTTGCTATTGCGTGAGAGAGTAACCTACTTTGTTATTAGCTCACGTGTGCCTCTATCGCTCGATTGTTGCATTGTTTACTGTATTGCATTCATAGAGTCAAGCGCAGGTGTGATGAGTCTCTTTGGGTGGCCTCGGGTTGCCAGGGTTAGTTGCTATAGCTCCATGTCCTATTCTCTTTCTTGCTTGGGTTGCCTCCCAGGGAGATTTGGGTCGTAGAATTGATTGGGTACTTCTGGGGTATTCCAAACTGAAGTTATAAAGTAGTTGGGCCGGCGCGTCGGCATCGAAAGCGTGAGTGAAGTTGCTCGTGGAAAGTGAATTGTATCCTTTAATTGAATGGTTATAGCCTTAATGCTTGTCTTGATTTATTGTTGGCTTAGCTTGTATTTCTATATGTTAATTGATGGATCTACTTGACTACTTGCATTGCATTCTTCTCTCACCTCCGTCCTTGAGACCAATTAACCCTCGCTGAGCAATAGTTTTTGCTCATCCCTTTCTATACTATATTTTACAGGAGTAGTTGAGGCTGTTCCTATTGAGGTGATAGAGGAGGAGGAGGAACAAGTGGAGGTGTTTCCTTGATAGCACTTTCTTTGCTTAACTGGTGGTTGGTTGCCAGACTTTTGTGCGGTTCATGCTAGATGTGTATATTGCTTGGTTGTCGCTCTATTTTGAGGCTTGTAGCCTTGTATGTAGTTTCTATTTTGAGGCCTCTATGGTCTTATGTTGTAAAAGTTGAAAGGTTGTAAAGTTGTAAAGATGTACTCACATGACTAGTAAAGAACTGCATGATAATGGTTTAACTGCTTAGTGGCATGAGTACTTGTATAGTATGCATGACATTTTGGGTTGCAAAGTTGGTTAATGAGAAGATGTATATTTTTTAAAAGATAGTTGACTTGTTCAAATGGTTATTGTGGTTTCTGCGTATATTCCATTGAATGTAGGGTTTTTGGATCGTCCACGTTACAGAGGCGACTCTGTCCGTGTGTCGGGGCCGGACTTGGCCTTTTGCAGGGTCAGGTCGGGGTGTGACATCTTAGGTGGTATCAGAGCATGATAGTATTGCATGAGTCGGGATAAGTTTCTCAGTCTGTGGGGTAAAAGTCTAAAATGATAACGTGTTATTGTGTGATTGTTAAGTAAAAAGTGTTATAGTATGATTATGTGAACTTGGAGTCTTTATGTGTTTAAGTGAACTAGTTTGACATGTCAATCTCGTGTTATATGAATTGTATGATAGGATATTTGATTGTTATTGAATTGAGTGTTATCTAATCTTATGGGTTATATTTATGTCTATAAACTGCTTTTATATGTTGCCAGCTGCTGTAAGTTGTTACTATGCCTTCACGTCATAGTACTCGAGCTCAAGAGGTAGAGGCTGAGGCTGAGGCTGAGGCTGAGGCTGAGGCAACAGAACAGGGTTATCAACCGATGCCTGAGCAGTTTATGGCTACTATGACCGTTGCAGTTGATCGGATTACTCAGGTACTGCATGAACAGAGGCAGGAAAAGAATAATAATCCCCAGGGAAATCAAGTTAATCCTGGTGGACATGGGTATAGGGCTAAGAACAATCAGTTAGATAAATTCCTTAGGCACAAGCCGGGTAAGTTCTTCGGAGAGCCGCACGACGAGGTAGCCGAGAAATGGCTTAACTGTGTTGAGAAGATTGTCGCTACTTTGAGGTACACTGACGAGGCAAAGATAGCATATGCAGCATTCCTGTTTGAGGGCGACGCGGAATAGTGTTGGAATACTGTTAGGTTGAGGTGGGACTGTGAGGATGTTCCGCATTTGTGGGATAATTTCGTGAGTGAGTTTCGGGACAAGTATATTCCCGAGATGGTTAGGGAAAGGCGGGAAGAGGAATTTGTGAGCCTGAGGCAGGGGAACATGACTATCGCACAGTATGAGGCTAGATTTGTCAGCTTGTCGAGGTATATGCCTGAGTTGGTGCAGCCGGCTAGGAGGATGATTAGCAGGTTTGTTCGTGGGCTGAGAATGGATATACAACTACATTTGATTGGGCAGACTTATGCTACTTATCCCAAGGCATTCCAAGCAGCCTCGAAGTTTGAGAAACGGAAGTCAGAGATGATAGCTGAGAGTAGCCAACCGAGTAAAAAATAGTACTTGGGCCAGAGCAGTCAGAGTCAGCAGAGGCAGTATCAGACTTTTGTTCAGGTCCCTCAGCAGCGTCCGTATCAGCCTCAGTATCAGATTGAGGGGAGATTAGCTGTGACTAGACCCCAGCAGGCAGGTACAGGTCCTACCACTGCCAGAGCCCCCGCACCTATGAGAGACAATGCTGTAAGACAAAATCTACAGTGTAATTTTTGTAATCGATCAGGGCATATTGAAGCCAATTGCTGGAGGAAGAGTTGTAAGTGCATTGGCTGTGGGAGCGATCAGCATAGGGTGAAAGATTGCCCTAAGTTTAAGAATGTTCAGGGCCGTACTGGAGCCCAGGGTGTATAGAACAGGGTTGCAGGTGTAGGTCCAACACAAAGGGTTCAGGCTAGGGCCTATGTTCTTGATGCGGAGGAGTTACCCGATACCACAACAATAATGGAAGGTACCTTTTTTCTCAATACTCAGCCAGTTAAAGTTTTGATTGATCCCGGAGCTACGCATTGGTTTATAACTCCTGCATATGCACGATCTGTGAATGTTAGCATTGATAAACTGCCACATAAAGTTGAAGTTAGAATGCCTTTGGGCGCGAAATTTGTTACTGAGTCTATTTGCAAATCTTGTGATATATGCATTGAGGACCGTAAATTTCCTGCTGATTTAATCATATTGCCCTTTCGTGACTTTGAAATCATTTTGGGAATGGACTGGCTAGGGAAATACTATGCACAGTTGGACTGTAGAACAAAAATTGTTTATCTTCAGATTCCTGACCTACCAGTGCTTGAGATTGTTGGGAACCGTAGGGCTGCCAGAACACCTCTTTTATCATCAATTAAGGCTTCCAAGTTGTTGAATAAAGGTTGTGAAGCTTACCTAACTTATCTAATCAATCAACCTACTGATAAGGTGAATTTGAATAAGGTTCCAATTGTTAAAGACTTCCCTGGTGTATTTCCCAAGGAATTACCGGGTTTACCACCGGATATTGAGCTTGTGATTGATCTTATGCTGGACACTGCGCCAATTTCTAGAAGTCCTTATAGAATGGCACCGGCCGAACTTCAGGAATTGAAAATTCAGCTTCAGAACTTGTTTGAGAAAGGGTTTATACAACCTAGTTCTTCGCCGTGGGGTGCGCCTGTGTTGTTTGTGAAGAAGAAAGATAGCACGCTACGATTATGCATTGACTACAAGGGACTTAATCAAGTTACGATTAAGAATAAATACCCCTTGGGGCAAGGTTACTATCAACTCAGGATTCGGAGTGATGATATACCTAAAACAGCATTCAGGACTAGATATGGTCACTACGAATTTGTTGTGTTACCATTTGGGTTGACGAATGCACCAGCAGTGTTCATGGACTTAATGCATAGGGTCTTTCGACCTTATCTTGATCAATTTGTCGTAATCTTTATTGATGATATTCTGGTGTATTCTAAGGATGAGGCTGAACATGAACAACATTTGAAGATTATGCTACAGACTTTGCAAAGAAACAAGCTTTTTGCTAAATTTACCAAGTGCGAATTCTGGTTGAATCAAATATCTTTTCTGGGCCGTATCATTTCACATCAAGGAGTTTCAGTAGACCCAGCTAAGATTGAAGTTGTTTCATCTTGGAAGAGACCTAAAACAGTGTCTGAGATCCATAGCTTTTCGGGGTTAACAGGTTACTATCAGAGGTTTGTTAAAGACTTTTCCAAAATTTATGGGCCTTTAAACTAGTTGACTCGAAAGAAAATTGGCTATAACTGGGATGCTAAATGTGAATCTAGTTTCCAATAACTGAAGAAGAGACTAACTACAGCTCCTATACTAGTTTTACCTGAAGGTACAGAAAATTTTGTTGTCTATAGTGATGCATCTAAAGAGGGATTGGGCTGTGTTTTAATGTAGAATGGTAAGGTGATTGCCTATGCTTCTAGAAAGTTGAAACCATATGAAGTCAATTACCCTACACATGATCTTGAGTTAGCTGCAATTGTGTTTGCTTTAAAAAAGTGGCGTCATTACTTGTGGGGTAGCAGATTTGAAATTTTTACTGACCACAAGAGTCTCAAATATTTATTTTCACAAAAGGATTTGAATATGAGGTAGCGGGGATGGCTAGAGCTATTAAGTGGCTATAATTGCTCTATAAACTACGTGCCTGGTAAGGCCAATGTTGTTGCAGATGCCTTAAGCCAAAAGGCTACTGTTGCAAGTCTAATTATCAAGGATTGGGAGACTTTGGAGGAAATTTGTTCATGGAAGCCAGAAGCTACTGAAACTGGGATTCGGTTTACTAGTTTGCAAATTAAATCAGGATTATTAACACAAATCAAAGAGGCTCAGAAGACTGATCCTCAAATCTTGAAAATCCAAGAAAAAACAAAAGGGGGAGAGTCGAGTTTAAATTACATGCAGATGGTATCTTCAGATTTAGGGACAGGGTGTATGTTCCTGGTGATCCGACTTTGAAGAATGAGATTCTGTTTGAAGCACATAATTCAAGATATACAATTTACCCGGGCAGTACTAAAATGTACAGGGATCTAAAACAACACTTCTAGTGGAACAATATAAAGATGGAGATTGCTGGATATGTATCCAGGTGTTTGACTTGCCAGAGGGTTAAAGCTGAGCATCAGAGGCCAGTCGGGCTTCTGCAACCATTGTCGATTCTGCAATGGAAATGGGTCCATATAACAATGGACATTGTGACTGATTTTTTGAGATCTCTGAGAGGATGTGATTCTATTTGGGTTATTGTGGACCTATTGACTAAGGTTTCACATTTTATTCCCGTGAACAAACAGGATAGCCTTGATAAACTAGCCGAGCTCTATGTTGCTAATATTGTGAGACTTCATGGTATGCCAGTGAGTATAGTGTTAGATAGAGATCCTAGATTTAGATCTCGTTTTTGGCAAAAGTTGCAAGAGGCCATAGGAACTAAATTGAACTTCAGTACTGCATACCATCCACAAACTGATGGCCAGTTTGAGAGAACTATCAGGATCTTGGAAGACATGCTTTGGGCATGTGTGTAACACCTCGAACCCAACCCCACGCTAAGTCAGGCTCGGATCCGTCACTCGGACATAGTCTCCTCTGTACCAAGGACAAAACTGATACCTGTAAACATTCATTCAAGACATCTGAACTAAAAGCAACAACTTATCCACAATAACTCCCAAGTCAAAACACAATAACAAGGCCATCTGAGCCTTGGAGCAACAATATTCTACTAAAGCACACAAGCATGCGAGATAAGTTGGTTTTAGTCATAAGTAGTTAAATACAATAAACTTCTAAGTTCCATATGAAGATTTACAAACACTCCAAGCATGTAAGAGAAAAATAAAATCTAGAATTCATTATTACAATCCAACAACTTTCTTAAACTCTTAGTACACATCTACTAGACATATATATACAAGACTCTAAGGTCTCAAAATACATTAATAACAAGAACTCCACGTAAGAAGCACATAAAATCCACCTCAGCACACAAGATCACTGATTCTGATCTACTTGAACTTCTTCCTCTTCTTCTACTTCTAATAGCTGGGGATTCACCTCAGCTTCTCCTGAAACATTTCAATGAGGAGTGAGCAACAAAGTTGCCCAGCGAGGGAGGTGATGCAGCATGCCAACGTGCAATATGATATGCAACACAAGTACACATATACAAGCCACATAAACCATCAAGACAATAAATCAAACTATTAATCACTTTAAAAAGGATACGGTTCCACTTCCAAGTCTTCATCCACGAGCCACGATCCACGAGTATCACGAACATGCCGGCAAACCCCAAACACCACAATTGGGATACTCCGGATGTATCCCGATCCTACGACCCTTTCTCCCGAGGTAGGTCCATGCCCAGCAGGTGAACCACGCCTCTGGGGTAGTGGAGTATGCCTCAGCGAGAAGGGAATAGGCACCATGGTAGTCGAGGGAGCACGGCAAGCCCGATGCCGCCCGTGTTTCTCGACGCTACCATGTCCGATATAGGTTGCGCAACCCAATACAAGTCACAAGCAATCAATAATATCACATAACACGTAAGAGGGACGACAAAGTAGGCCGCCCTCACATATATGCACGATAAAAGTTCATATATGCAAGATATTAACTAATAGATGCCAAAAGAAAACAATCAACACAATTAATTCCAATAATCTACTCAAATAACTTAAATAGATCCTAAATTTTCAATGCAAAGCATTACTAACACACAACAAGTTCCAATTGCAACTAAAAGGCACAAAAAACTACTTTTTACCTTTCTTTAACCGAGCTTTCTTTTTCCTAAGCATGGTTCGAGATTCCCAATCATACCCTAGTCTTTCTATATTCCTAATTAAGCTCAAAGGTACCCCTTAAAGTCACTAAAACTCATTTTTGAAGCAAAAGTTCGGGAAGGCCTCGAACGGGTTTGAACTATAGACATACTAACCGAACCCCAATTTCACGAAACGAAAGCACCAAAGGTGCTTCCTTAGCTCAAGGATACCCAAATCGATGCCCAAATTTGCCCGGATTGCCTAACGTGCAAAACCCCCTTTTTAAAGTAAGCGATTTATGCACTAAAGTTCAAATTCGGGTGATTCAACCTAACGTGGCTTTTCAATTACCTTCCCTAGGGTCTAGAGCACCTAATTGAGGCATCAATTCAATCCAATTATCAAATTTTCTCAAAACCCTAGTTTTAGGCACTATTCATCACCTCTTTGATCAATCTCAACATTCAACCATTAAATTTGTTATCACACCACAAAAGTTAGCTCTAGAGACTTTAAATAACTCATAGGAAGTATTCATAACAAGATATATAGCTATAATTGACAATTCAATAAAATTGAACATATGCATATAAACTTTAAACTCAAGAAATAGGACTCCCTCACAATTTTGAAGATGTAGAAGCTTTGTTGAAGGTCCTAAGTTGCTCCAAAATCCTCCCAAGATCAATCTAAGAGCTCAAGTGCATGGATGTTGAAGCAAAAATCTCTCTTTTCCTCTCTTGAAGTGGACGGCCAAATGGGGTACAAGGAGGGAATTTTTGCAATTGTTTTTATGAGCTAATATGTTATGAGTTGTTTTTGCTTATTTCTTATAAGTTTATATGTTAATAATTAGGTCAAATTTCATTAAAAACTTAGTCAAACTAGGCCAAAATGCAATTCAATTATTTTTAGTTGCAAATGTTACTATTCTTACGTAACACTATTCAAAGCTCACGGAAAAAATATTTTTCAAACGCATACTCCTAAGCTCGAAAGTTCAAAACGAAAATTTCTTGGTTCCTTTTAAATGTCGAGTGACCTAGGAAAAATTTAAAATCAAGCTTTCGAAACAGTCGAAAATATTATGAATAGTAACCCACAACAAAATCAATTAAACAAGAAAAATGATGCACGTAGAAATGCGCACATAAGTATGCAACGATTATAATAAGTTTAGGGTGAAATTCTCGGGTGTCACACCCTCTCCCCCTTAAACTAATTGCGTCCTCGCAATTCTTACATGATTCGGCAAAGAGCTCCGGATACTTCTCTCTGATCTGATCTTCTCGCTCCCAAGTGGCATCCTCAACCCCATGATGATCCCAGAGAACTTTTATCATAGGAATATTTTTAGTCCTAAGTTCCTGAATCTTTCGGTCAACCACTCGGAGTGGTTTCTCAACATAAGCTAAGGATTCATCAATCTCCAACGGCTCCGGTTCAATGATATGCGACGGATCAGGATTATACTTTCTCAGCAGTGACACATGAAAAACATCATGAATCCGACCCAAACTCGGAGGTAAGGCCAATCTGTAAGCTAAATCCCCAACTTTCTCAGTGATCTCAAATGGTCCCACGTATCTAGGACTAAGTTTACCTCATTTGTCGTGCCGAATCAAACTTTTTCGCGGAGAGACTTTCAAGAAAACATGATCACCCTTAGAAAATACTAACTCCCGTCGACGTCTATCGGCATAATTCTTCTGTCGACTCTGAGCTGTAAGCATCCTTTTCTTTATAAGTCTCACATTATCCACCATTTTAATCATCTCCAGAAGAATAGAGGTGGCAACTATTGTCATCTTACCTACCTCAGCCCAATACAAAGGAGACCGACATTTTCGCCCATAAAGTGACTCATAGGGTGCCATGTCAATAATAGCTTGATAACTGTTATTGTAAGCAAACTCTGCTAAAGGCAGATATTTCTCCCAATTCTTGCCAAAATCCAGAACACAGGCTCTCAACATATCTTCCAGTATCCTGATAGTCCTCTCCGACTGACCATCCGTCTGCGGGTGATAAGCAGTACTAAAACTCAAATTAGTCCCCAAAGCCTTTTGTAGTTTCTGCCAGAATTGTGATGTAAACCTGGGATCCCTGTCTGACACTATCTGGGATGGAACTCCATGCAGTCTCACAATATTTTCAACATAAAGCTCAGCCAATTTATCGAGAGAATCTGTTTTCTTTGTAGCAATAAAATGCGAACTCTTCGTCAACCTGTCTACTACAACCCACACAGAATCATTACCTCGTGGTGATCTCGGTAAATCCGACACAAGATCCATAGTAACCTGATCCCATTTCCAAACCGGAATCTCCAACGGTTGCAACAATCCCGCTGGCCTCTGATGTTCTGCCTTAACTTTCTGACAAGTTAAACATTTAGCTACATACTCAGCTATCTCTCTCTTCATGTTGTTCCACCAGAAATTATGTTTCAAATCTCTATACATTTTTGTGCTTCCAGGATGAATTGTATATTTAGAAGCATGAGCCTCAGCAAGAATCTCATCTTTCACAGTCGAATTACTAGGAATGCAAATTCTGTTCCTGTACCTGAGAAGCCCATCATCATGCATCTTAAAGTCGGACTCTCCCCCTTTTGACTTCTCTAAAAGCTTCAATAGCTGAGAATCTGATTGTTGCGCTTCTCTGATTCTAGATAGCAATAAAGATTTGATTTGTAAACTAGCAAATTGAATACCTGATCTAGAAGCTTTCGGTTTCCATAAGCACAGTTCTTCCACAATCTCCCAATCCTTGATTATCAAACTAGACACAGAAGCTTTCCGGCTCAGTGCATCTGCAACAGTATTAGCTTTTCCTGGCAAATAGCTAATGGTACAGTTATAATCATTTAACAAATCTAGCCAACGCCTTTGCCTCATATTCAAATCTTTTTGAGAAAACAAATATTTCAAACTTTTATGGTCAGTAAATATTTCAAATTTGTTGCCCCACAAATAATGCCGCCATTTCTTCAAAGCAAAGACAACAGCTGCAAGCTCCAAATCATGTGTAGGATAATTGAGTTCATATGGTTTCAATTTCCTAGAGGCATATGCTATGACTTTACCATTTTGCATCAAAACACAACCTAACCCTTCTTTCGAAGCGTCACTATAAATCACCAAGTTCTCGGTTCCCTCAGGCAAGGCAAGGATAGGTGCAGTGGTAAGTCGCTTTTTCAACTCCTGGAAACTAGCTTCACATTTGCCATCCCAATTAAACACAGTTTTCTTCTGAGTTAAAGTAGTCAAAGGTCCTGCAATCTTTGAAAAATCTTTAACAAATCGCCTATAATAGCCCGCTAATCCCAAGAAACTACGGACTTCCGTGACAGTTTCAGGTCTCTTCCACGACATAACTACATCAATTTTAGCAGGATCAACAGATATTCCCTCCTGGGAAATGATATGACCTAAAAAGGCAACCTGTTTCAACCAGAATTCGCATTTGCTAAATTTGGCAAACAACTTGTGTTCTTGCAAGGTTTGAAGTACAATCCTCAAATGCTCTTCATGCTCTGACTCAGACTTAGAGTATACTAATATATCATCAATAAAAATCACAACAAACTGATCAAGATAGGGTCGAAATACCCTCTGCATCAAATCCATAAAAGCGGCTGGAGCATTTGTCAACCCGAATGGTAAAACAACAAACTCATAATGGCCGTACCTGGTTCTAAATGCAGTCTTAGGTACATCCTCTTTCCTGATCCTCAACTGATAATAACCCTGCCTCAAATCAAATTTCGAAAACACAACAGCACCCTGTAGCTGATCAAACAACTCCTCAATTAAGGGCAAGGGATATTTATTTTTCACCGTTACCTGATTCAGACCCCGATAATCTATACACAAACGCAGAGTACCGTCTTTCTTTTTCACAAATAACACGGGAGCACCCCACGGTGACGAACTAGGCTGAATAAAACCTTTCTCAAGCAAACCCTGAAGCTGAATTTTCAATTCTTGTAACTCAGGGGAAGACATTCTATACGGGGTTTTCGAAATAGGACTAGTTCCCGGCAACAGGTCAATCACAAATTCAATCTCCCTATCAGGTGGTAACCCAGGCAACTCCTCAGGGAAAACCCCCGGAAACTCTTTTATAATAGGTACTTCACTCAATTTCAATTTATCTCCAGGCTGATTAATTAAATAAGCTAAGTATGCATCATAGCCTTTACTCAACATTTTAGTAGCTTTAATGGATGATATAATACGAGTCCCAGTAGACTTCCGACTCCCAGTTACTTTAATAACAGGTTGGTTAGGTACTTCTAAAGTCAAAACTTTCCTCCTACAGTCCAAACATGCATAATATCGCCCCAACCAATCCATCCCTAAGATAACCTCAAAGTCTCGAAATGGCATGATAATCAAATCAATAGGATACATGCAACCCTCAATGCAAATATTACAATCCTTACATACAGACTCCGTAACAAATTTAGTTCCCATAGGATTACCTACTTCAATCACATACGGCAGTTTATCAACTTTTAATGTAGTAGACTGTGCACATGCAGGTGTAATGAATGAATGTGTAGCCCCGGTGTCAATCAAAACTACTACCGGCTGACTATTAATAAGAAAAGTACATTCCACCACCCCTGTCGTCTCTGCAAGCTCCTCCTGGTCAAGTGCAAATACCCGTGCCTGACCTCGCGGTACGGTAGCTGCTCCTGAAGCTCTAGTCTGACCACCCTGGCCTGAAGTCTGACCCGGACCAAATTTAAACTTGGGACAATCCCTAACTCTGTGCTGATCACTGCCACAGCCTGTGCAACGGCCTAGTTTCCTCCAACACTCAGCCTCTGTGTGACCCTTACGATTGCAATGAGTACACTGTAGATTCTTCCTAGCAGCAGCTCCTCCTGTAGGGGCCCTATAAGTAGATGTGGCAGAACTACCCTGCTGAGATCTAGCAGTCACTGGTCGGGTCTGTGACTGTCCCTGTGGCTGGCTCTGAGCTGGTCTCGGCTGTGACTGTACCTGAACTGGTCCTGGATAGCTCTGAGTCTGCCTAGGCTGCTGAGTCTGCCTCTGATAACCCTGACTCTGAGACTGAAACTGCCGTTTGCTTGACTGACTAGACTGAGCTAACACATCTGCCTTACGTTTCTCATATCTCGATGCAGCCCTAACTACTGCAGCATAGTTCGGATAATCTTGCGAAGACAAGTTAAGCATGATGTCACTCCTCAACCCTGTAATAAATCTCTGGATTTTCACATCCTCCGGCTGAACTAAAGCTGGCACATATCGAGATAGTCTCGTAAAGGTAGCCTCATACTGGTCTACAGTCATGTTCCCCTGTTTCAAAGCTATAAACTCATCCTGATGCCTCTCACGGGCTACAACCGATACATATTTATCTCGAAACTCACGAACAAAATCAGCCCATACATGCTGAACCCTCTCAGCATCCCATTTTTCTCTAATAGTGCGCCACCAAGCCTCGGCATCACCCTCCATTAAAAATGTAGCACAGTTGATCTTTCTTTCATCGTCACACTCAAGTATTGCAGCAACTTTCTCGAATTTGCTCAGCCACAACTCTGCTTTCATATCATCAGGCTCACCATAAAAACTATATCCTCGATGATGCAGAAATTTATCAAATAAGTTACCTCCTGCAGTACCACTGCCCTCTGCTCTGGCAGTCTGATTACCTCTGTCGGCACCTGCTGTACCCTGCTGAACCACAAACTGTGCTATGGTATTCATCGCAGTAGCCATAGTAGCTAAAATCTGGGCAGTGCTCGGCTCCTGACCCTGCTGTACATTCCCGGCTGCCCCAGCATCCTGCCCCGGTACATTCTGTCTAGGAGCCTCCTCCGGCTCACCCCGTGGTCTACCCCGTCTCCTCATCACAATGCTAGAAGAACATCATATTATAATAGGCAAATAAACTATGCAAGATAATTTACACATTGTTTTCAAACATTTTACTCACATAAGAACACATAAAACTCTTAACAACATCCAATACTAACTTTTCATATTCTTATCATATTAAGTTTTATCATTCATTTTCATGCTAGCATGTCTTATATCTAAGTACTCAAACAACTAAACACATACATATTCACATAATTCACTTCCACATATAGACCTCTACCCACATGCCAAGGAATTTAACCCGGCTTCAAGCATTCTAGTAGCTCTGATACCACTTAAGCTGTAACGCCCCGAACCCAACCCCACACTCGGACATAGTCTCCTCTGTACCAAGTACAAAACTGATACCTGTAAACATTCATTCAAGACATCTGAACTAAAAGCAACAACTTATCCACAATAACTCCCAAGCCAAAACACAATAACAAGGCCATCCGAGCCTTGGAGCAACAATATTCTACTAAAGCACACAAGCATGCGAGATAAGTTGGTTTTAGTCATAAGTAGTTAAATACAATAAACTTCTAAGTTCCATATGAAGATTTACAAACACTCCAAGCATGCAAGAGAAAAATAAGTCTAGAATTCATTATTACAATCCAACAACTTTCTTAAACTCTTAGTACACATCTACTAGACATATATATACAAGACTCTAAGGTCTCAAAATACATTAATAACAAGAACTCCACGTAAGAAGCACATAAAATCCACCTCAGCACACAAGATCACTGATTCTGATCTACTTGAACTTCTTCCTCTTCTTCTACTTCTAATAGCTGGGGATTCACCTCAACTTCTCCTGAAACATTTTAAATGAGGAATGAGCAACAAAGTTGCCCAGCGAGGGAGGTGATGCAGCATGCCAACGTGCAATATGATATGCAACACAAGTACACATATACAAGCCACATAAACCATCAAGACAATAAATCAAACTATTAATCACTTTAAAAAGGATACGGTTCCACTTCCAAGTCTTCATCCACGAGCCACGATCCACGAGTATCACGAACATGCCGGCAAACCCCAAACACCACAATTGGGATACTCCGGATGTATCCCGATCCTACGACCCTTTCTCCCGAGGTAGGTCCATGCCCAGCAGGTGAACCACGCCTCTGGGGTAGTGGAGTATGCCTCAGCGAGAAGGGAATAGGCACCATGGTAGTCGAGGGAGCACGGCAAGCCCGATGCCACCCGTGTTTCTCGACGCTACCATGTCCGATATAGGTTGCGCAACCCAATACAAGTCACAAGCAATCAATAATATCACATAACACGTAAGAGGGACGACAAAGTAGGCCGCCCTCACATATATGCACGATAAAAGTTCATATATGCAAGATATTAACTAATAGATGCCAAAAGAAAACAATCAACACAATTAATTCCAATAATCTACTCAAATAACTTAAATAGATCCTAAATATTCAATGCAAAGCATTACTAACACACAACAAGGCCCAATTGCAACTAAAAGGCTAAAAAAACTACTTTTTCCCTTTCTTTAACCGAGCTTTCTTTCTCCTAAGCATGGTTCGAGATTCCCAATCATACCCTAGTCTTTCTATATTCCTAATTAAGCTCAAAGGTACCCCTTAAAGTCACTAAAACTCATTTTTGAAGCAAAAGTTCGGGAAGGCCTCGAACGGGTTTGAACTATAGCCATACTAACCGAACCCCAATTTCGCGAAACGAAAGCACCAAAGGTGCTTCCTTAGCTCAAGGATACCCAAATCGATGCCCAAATTTGCCCGGATTGCCTAACGTGCAAAACCCCCTTTTTAAAGTAAGCGATTTATGCACTAAAGTTCAAATTCGGGTGATTCAACCTAACGTGGCTTTTCAATTACCTTCCCTAGGGTCTAGAGCACCTAATTGAGGCATCAATTCAATCCAATTATCAAATTTTCTCAAAACCCTAGTTTTAGGCACTATTCATCACCTCTTTGATCAATCTCAACATTCAACCATTAAATTTGTTATCACACCACAAAAGTTAGCTCTAGAGACTTTAAATAACTCATAGGAAGCATTCATAACAAGATATATAGCTATAATTGACAATTCAATAAAATTGAACATATGCATATAAACTTTAAACTCAAGAAATAAGACTCCCTCACAATTTTGAAGATGTAGAAGCTTTGTTGAAGGTCCTAAGTTGCTCCAAAATCCTCCCAAGATCAATCTAAGAGCTCAAGTGCATGGATGTTGAAGCAAAAATCTCTCTTTTCCTCTCTTGAAGTGGACGGCCAAATGGGGTACAAGGAGGGAATTTTTGCAATTGTTTTTATGAGCTAATATGTTATGAGTTGTTTTTGCTTATTTCTTATAAGTTTATATGTTAATAA
The DNA here is from genome assembly GCA_037974665.1 of Ehretia macrophylla. Taxonomy (NCBI): domain Eukaryota; kingdom Viridiplantae; phylum Streptophyta; class Magnoliopsida; order Boraginales; family Ehretiaceae; genus Ehretia; species Ehretia macrophylla. The sequence continues at coordinate 74,100,364 of CM075772.1, read as the reverse complement.
TTAGGTCAAATTTCATTAAAAACTTAGTCAAACTAGGCCAAAATGCAATTCAATTATTTTTAGTTGCAAATGTTACTATTCTTACGTAACACTATTCAAAGCTCAGGGAAAATATTTTTCAAACGCATACTCCTAAGCTCAAAAGTTCAAAACGAAAATTTCTTGGTTCCTTTTAAATGTCGAGTGACCTAGGAAAAATTTAAAATCAAGCTTTCGAAACAGTCGAAAATATTATGAATAGTAACCCACAACAAAATCAATTAAACAAGAAAAATGATGCACGTAGAAATGCGCACATAAGTATGCGACGATTATAATAAGTTTAGGGTGAAATTCTCGGGTGTCACAATGTGTGTTGGACTTTGGGAAGAATTGGAATAAGTTCTTGTCTTTAGCGGAGTTCGCCTATAATAACAGTTACCAATCTACTATAGGTATGGCTCCCTACGAGGCATTGTATGGTCAAAAATGCAGATCCCCATTGTATTAGGAAGAGGTTGGAGAGATGAGAACAGTTAATCTGACTGTGTTCCCTGAGATGATTAAAATGGTGGATAATGTTCACCTTATTCTTCAGCGTATGCTTACAGCTCAGAGTCGTTAGAAGAGTTACGCTGACAAGCACCGTCGGAACCTTGAGTTTGCTTTAGGAGATCAGGTGTTCCTTAAGATTTTTCCTTGAAAGGGGTTAATTCGGCACGGAAAGAGTGGGAAACTTAGTCCCAAGTATGTGGGTCTGTTTGAGATCACCAAAAAGGTGGGTCCTTTAGCTTACCGGTTAGCTTTACATCCGAGCTTGTCGAGACTGCACGACGTCTTCCATGTGTCAATGTTAAGGAAATATCATCCAGATCCTTCACATGTACTTGAACTATAGCCTTTGCAGATTGAGAAAAAGTTAACTTATGAGGAAAAATCGATTCGAATTGTGAATCGAAAAGTTCAGGAGCTTTGCAGGAAGAGTATTCCGATGGTAAAGATTTTGTGGAATCATCACGGGTTTGAGGAAGCAACTTGGGAGAGAGAGGACCAGGTTCAGAGTCAGTATCCGAAGTTGTTTGTCGATCAAGTAAGAATTGCATGGACGCAATTGTTTTAAGGGGGAGAGGGTGTAATACCCGAGCCCGGAACATGAAAATTTTATGTTTCTTTTTCTGAAAATTATATTTTTCTTAAATTCCTTGATGTTTAATTATTATTCGTTCTTTGTCGCGAAGTGCATTGCATAACGAGAGTGTTAGTTAGGAAATGATTTCTAGTCCTCGGTAAATAGTGAAAACTAGTATTTAGTGTTTTAATTTTAGTATTTTAGTTGGCTGTTGAGTGAAACTATAATTTATTGCCTTGTTTTAAGTTTAAATGCCTAAATAAGCTTAGTTTGACTAACTTAGTTAACATAGACCAAAGCTTTGACCATTGACTATTGTTGTCCTCTTTTTAAAGAATAAAATAGCAAAAATAAAACACAACAAAAGCTGAAAAAAAGAAAGGAAAACCGAGAGTTCAAGGAAAAAAAAGAAAAAAGAGAATTTTCATTCAAATCTTTAAATCTTCGTGCGGGGTTGCACGGGATTGTTTCCGAGGCTTCTAACGTCATCTTCCTAGCATCTAGTAGAGTCTAAGGTGAGGGATGCATCGTTATTTACGCATTAGAAAATATGATGTCAAGACTTTAATTTTTAAAAATTGCGTATAGAATGTAGTTTAATTCGTTTTGTTGCTTGAAATATGTTCTATGATGTTAGTAGACCTTACTTTTATAAGCTTTTAGCAATTTTTGCGGTTAAAATCAGTTATTGCATTTTAAATGTTGAGTGAATAGTGAAAAACGTGAATAGTAAACCCCCTCCGAAATTTTGCTCTGATTTGCGTTCCATTGATGCAGAAAGGTGCTAGATATGTTTAAATGCTAAAATGCGTGGTTTATTTTGTTTGTGTAATGGAAAAACGGAGAAAAATGTCGAGGTTTATGTTGGGGTCGTTCCGGTCGAGTTTGGCATTTTCTCGTTTTGCTTGAAGGCATTGTCGTAGTATGCCATGGAAGTACTTTTTGTGCAGTTATGACATTGGTTTGGTGATCAATTGAGGTAGCTGTAGTTCAAACGAGCAAAGGAAAAAATCGAGGCTTTGCGAGAATTTTAGGGTAAAGTAGGGTTTTGTGGCTTCTGGGTGTGCCTTATGGTGTCCTAGGATGAGTGGTAAAATCGGTTTCCAAAACTCGTGGCTCGTTTGGAAGTAGTAGCATTTTGAAAGTTGGGATCGTTGTGTGATTTTGTTGGTTTTTATAGTGTTATGCTTTTAGAATGCTTATTGTTGCTTATTATGCTTGTTAAAGTTGATTATGATTGAAATGTATATCAACCGTTGCTATTGCGTGCGAGAGTAACCTACTTTGTTATTCTCCCACGTGTGGCTCTATCGCTTGATTATTGCATTGTTTACTGTATTGCATTCATAGAGTCAGGCGCGGGTGTGATGAGTCTCTCTGGGTAGCCTCGGGTTGCCAGGGTTGGTTGCTCTAGCTTCGTGTCCTATTCCCTTTCTTGCTTTGGTTGCCTCCCAGAGAGATTTGGGTCGTAGTATTGATTGGATACTTCCGGGGTATTCCAAACTGAAGTTATAAGGTGGTTGGGCCGGCACGTCGTCATTGAAATCGTGATTGAAGTTGCTCGTGGAAAGTGAATTGTATCCTTTAATTGAAATGGTTATAGCCTTAATGCTTGTCTTGATTTATTGTTGGCTTAGCTTGTATTTCTATATGTTAATTGATGGATCTACTTGACTACTTGCATTGCATTCTTCTCTCACCTCCATCTTTGAGACCAATTAACCCTCGCTGAGCAATAGTTTTTGCTTATCCCTTTCTATACTATATTTTACATGAGTAGTTGAGGTTGTTCTTATTGAGGTGATAGAGGAGGAGGAGGAACAAGTGGAGGTGTTTCCTTGATAGCACTTTCTTTGCTTAACTGGTGGTTGGTTGCCAGACTTTTGTGCGGGCCATGCTTGATGTATATATTGTTTGGTTGTCGCTCTATTTTGAGTCTTGTAGCCTTGTATGTAGTTTCTATTTTGAGGCCTCTATGGTCTTATGTTGTAAAAGTTGAAAGGTTGTAAAGTTGTAAAGATGTACTCACGTGACTAGTAAAGAACTGCATGCTAATGGTTTAACTGTTTAGTGGCATGAGTACTTGTGTAGTGTGCATGACATTTTGGGTTGCAAAGTTGGTTAATGAGAAGATGTATATTTTTTAAAAGATAGTTGACTTGTTCAAATGGTTATTGTGGTTTCCGTGTATATTCTATTGAATGTAGGGTTTTCAGATCGTCCACGGTACAGAGGAGACTCCGTCCGTGTGTCAGGTCCGGACTTGGCCTTTTGCGGGGTCGGGTCGGGGCGTGACACTTCCATCATAATAATTTTTTCAAGTGTTCGCATGAGCATACTCTCTACACCAAATATGATAAATGAGACATGCTGATTGTTTGTTTGTATGTAGATGACTTAATTTTCACTAGCAACAATACATGCTTATTTGAAGATTTCAAAGGATAATATATATATATATATATATATATATATATATATATAAAACAAAAAAATTAAAAATAAAATATAAAAAAATTGAAGATCTGCCATAATATCAATGTTGAAGGAGGACCTGAGATTTGCTATGATCTGGCCAGATGGAGCTAAAAGCTTTTATCTCGTGCTTTAAGCTTAAAGGAGGATGGTGCAACCTAGTGGACCAAAAGTTTGACTGAGTTGACTAGGCTTTGACTGAGTATTGACTTTGTTGACCAAAGGTGTTTCCAAGATTTTTGGGTGTCCAAAATCCAATTGAAGTCGAATTAGAAAAATTCCATGTGGGTAGCTGGGTTCTTGAATTTAGAAGATGTTGATCAAGGGTTTGAAGCTTGGTATTTCTTACCAAGGGAGGAATTTGTTGAATATGGCTCAAATCCTAAGCAGAGTCAAATACTGAACACAACTAGAGGTTTGATAAGATTTGAAATACTATGGAAGATAGGAATCCTAATCATAATAGGACTAGAATTAGTCTATTATAAATAGGACAATCTGGGTTGAGTTTAGTTGTCACACATCACAAGGTGGGTTTACCATATTAGATTAGGCTAGAATTATGTGTTATACGCCTCTAGATAGGCGTATAAGAGTCATTGTTATAGTAATTCTTATTAGTAATAAAGAATAATGTTCTTTGGATGTAGGCTATGTCGAATCACGTTAAAATAATGTTGTGTTCTCCAACGTATCTATATACACGATCCTTCTAACATAGACTGCGTATCACTAATTTATCAATTTTTTGGAAAAGATTAATAATAAAGTATAGGCTTCACACATTGTGATATGAACCGGTGGTTGCTGGCAGAGGCTGTTTCGGCGCTTGGCATAGTAGAGAAAACAATGGAGGCTGGTAGAGCAATGGGTTCTTGGTGGCTGCAAAACAATGGGTTCTCCATGAGATTTTAGTTTTGCCCAAATTTCCCCATAACATCAAAATCTATCGAATAAGATTAAACGACATTTTGGTCTTTATTTTTTTATTGAGCTATTTAATTCTATTTTATGGCTTTTAATTTTTTTTTTATGTCTTTAAAACGTTAGCTCATTGCAAAAAAGTTATATGTTGATTTAGGCAAAAATATTTGATTCAATTTGATATGTATATATATGTATGTATGTATGTATGTATGTATGTATGTATGTATGTATGTATGTATGTATATAAAAAGAAAAACATTTTAAAAGCGAATCTATTTTTTTCCAAATCTCGCGCATAACTTGATTTCTGCACAATAAGATATATATATATATATATATATATATATATATATATATATATATATATATATATTTATTTATATATATTTTTATAAGATTAGCTCATTACAAATAAGTTATAATAAACCAAGCCAATGATTGTTTAGAATGGGAATTCCTCACAAGTGCTCCTTGTGTTGCAGCGGAACCATAACAACTGAGTTAAAAAAAATATCAAATTTAATTTTAGATGTATATATATATATATATATATATATATATATATATATATATATATATATATATATATATATGTATAAAAAATAATATATTTTAAAATAAATATTAGTTCTATTTAGTCTCGTGCATAACACAAATATTGTAGAATAAGCTATTTTTATCTTTTTTTTATTTTTTTAAATTAAAATTTTTATGAGTTTCTATTTGAATTAGACCTTTCTATTGAATGCTTTTTATCAAATTATTTTGTCTATTATGTTTTTCTTTTTCTTTTGCCTTTGTTCTGAAATATAAGAAGATGAAAATGCCTTTCAGCATAAGGCTTTGTTTGGCAAAGTTTGATGTCAAGGGGGAATATGGGTAAAACTAAAACCGCATGGAGGAATTTGGGATTTAGGCTAAAACTCATAGGGGAAAATGACATTCTCTCTAATAAAAAACACATCAATGAAATGGCAGGCATTTTCAATTAAAATGTCTTGGAATTATGATATTTCATTCCAAAACGCAATTGTTGTGAGTAACAGTAGTCTTGGAATTTACGATTTCTTAATGTTAAAAAATTTATTCTTTAACTCTCCTCCTCACATGTGACTTGGTTGTACAATGTGAGTAGCAGTAGTCTTGGAATTTAAAAAATTATATGTATATATTTTTAAAATATTATTAAATGTTAAGAAGACTTACAAAATAAAATGAATCAAAATTAATAAAATAAAAGACGATAAAATCCAAAATAAACAACATAGTGCAATATTTGTTCACAAATAAATAACCAATCTTAATAACACTAAAAATAATAAACTAAATTTCTTCAAACAAAATGAAATAAGCTGAAAGAAGGAACACAAAGTACTTGTCAAAATTGTAAATTATCTTTCTAGTTTGAATTTTGATGTTCTAAATTCAAAGTACATAAAATATTATAAATATCTCAATCAACATCTTTCTTAGCACACGAAACTTTTTATTAATATATAAATATTTTATTATTTATTTTTTACTGAACTAATAATTGATTTTTGAGTTTTGGGAATTTTCTCATTACTATTACAAAACCCTATGGGACTATATATCGGTAACCACTTATAAAAACTCAACCCTAAGGGATACCCCATCGGTTTTGTAAACAAGTTTATAATTGGGTTGGTTACCCAATGAATTCAAGTTTATCCCTACCCATTACCAATATCCTTGGAAAACATCATTTCTTCATTTAGTCTTGCAAAAGATGCTTTGTCTTAATAGGAGTCCGGCTACTAGTTGGAATAACAATCTTGGTCTCTACAACAATATGGGAAACTTTTATCATTACTTATAGTGATGATTTTCCTAACGAGTCTATATCACGCCCTGAGCCCAGCATCCCAGACCCGCAGGCGCAACTGGTGTTGTTAGGCATAATAAATAACTACTTGAGCCCTCTTTTCTACTGGCCCAAAATAGACAACCTAAGTTATTCCTAATACCCGCAATACCCACTTATAAACCACACAATCACATTATATTCCACCAATGTGAGATATTACACACATCCCCCGTTAAGGACCTGACGTCCTCGTTAGGGGTACACATACCCAGGACCAACCAGGTGGTATAGGATTCTAGAGATGGTTCCTACAGGTTCAAGAGGTGGCTCCTACTAGCCTTTTAGGTGTAGCACTTTGCCCCGCATAATACTTAGCTCCCGTACCGGCTAGTGACCTACTCTGAATTCTATTATGTCACGCCCCAAGCCTAGACCCCCAGGCACACAAGCGAGACTAGTGTTGTAGGCATAAGAAAATAACTACTTGGTCCTTTTTTCTACTGTCCCAAAATGGTTAACCCAAGTTATTTCTTATATCCACAATGCCCACTTATAAACCGCACAATCACACTATATTCTACCGATGTAGGATATTACAGTCTGTCAACTAGTTCAGCTCGAAAAGTGAGTTGTTAAGGCAAAAATTCGTTGGGTTGACCTCCAATCTCCATTTGAGGCTGAGCTGGTTAGGCTAACCTGTTTCCTGCAAAACAGAGGATCCAAGTAGGGGTCCCTAGGTTTCCACTCTGATGCCCAAGTCAGTTAAGGGATCTAGATTACTTCGAAGGCTATAGAAAATATGGAGGGGTCTAGAGAAGATTGCATACCTTTCACCATGGTATTTCCCTGTATTTATACTTAATACTGACCAAGTTTATCGATAAGGATGGATACCTAAGATTATGCGCCAAGAGTCCATCCCAATCCAGGCTATCATTGCTCGTGCTTATCATTATATAAAGGCTTTCATGTACCTACACGTTGTTTCGCCAGGCCCTAGTACTTTTCCCGTGGGTCCCGAACCATAGTGGTAGTTGGGCTCGCGTTTGTTTTGCGCATCGAACCTCATTCCTCCGAGGCTCGAGATCCGCCCTTATTTTTTGCCCCCTAATCTTCTGAGCTCTGCAAGAGGTAAGGGGATTGTCATGTGGGTAGAGCTCGTTGGTTTCCTCGCCAATTCAACCGTTATTGTGATACCCCGACCCGTGCATATAATTATTTAATTGATGTGCATATACTTATATGTCTACTTTAATTATTTACGTATATTTGTTTGCATAAAATATCATATTTTGGGTTACATCCATCTATTTCGTTTAACGTGCATTTATATCGAACTATGTGCATACATCTAGTTTAATAAGAAATTTCATCTATTAACATATATTGCATTAATATAAATGCATTCTTATGTAAGTAGGCACGTTTAATTGGTTAATGTGCATAATTCTCATTTTACATGCAATTTCAAGACTTCACGAACACTTTGGAAAATCGTAGGAATCGTAGAAAATAATTAACGTAGATAATTAGAAATTGGAACAACTAAATTAGTTAGAATTAAACAAGAATGGCAAACTAGTTAATAGCATTTAGTTGAAGGGATGTTGGTCATTTGGTTTTTTTTTTCTTTTATTATTTACACTTATTAATATACTACAACACACACAAACACACAAAAACACACACAAAAATCAGATATCCACACACACACATACACTAAACATATTTAAAAACACACAAGAAAGAAGAAGAAGAAAAAGAAGAAGAAGAAGGAGAAAAGAAGGAAGAAAAGGTGATTTTGAGCTTGTTTGTGTACAAATTCTTCAACTTAAGGTGAGGGTTCATCCATGCTTACATTATTGGCTGATTCCTTGTTGTATATACATGTATGCCATGTGTAGATAAGTGAACATGAAGCTTGTAATGCATGTTTAATGAGGTATTTAGTGTACGAAATGTTGTGGTAGCTTTCTAATGCATGAATTGCTAACCTTGGTGTTTGGCTTTGGTTGTAGTTGAAGTTAGCTTCTTTGATTAATTGTTGAAGACCAAGTGTTTGTGTATATGTCAAAGAGAGTAGTTTACATCATATGCATAGTGAGTAATGATGGTAATATGCCAATGAAGCAAGAAATAGCTAAAACATGAGTAGTGCAAGATTCTGAATTTTCTGGCAGGTTGTGCGACTAGATTACAGAGGAAGTTTGACCTAGCAAACTTTGTCGAAAGTGGTTGAATTTTTTTTTATATTGAAGCTAAGAACATGAGGAACAATTTCTCTTTTGGGGGAAAGATCAAATTCTATCATTAAGGCATTGTTATGGAGCCAAAACAGTAGGGTGACTGATTCTCGCGTAATTCAGGGCTAGCTGCGCAATGATTTTCTAAAGGGCATAACTTGATGTGTTTAACTCCGAATTAGGAACCGTTTGAGGCTAAACCTATCTACACTTGATGTACTACATGTCTGTGCAATTTTTAGAAATTTTAGAGGAAATTAAGGCTGCTAACTGAACAAGTAAATTTAAGCAAATGTAGTTAAAAATTTCAGTTTATATAGCTAAGTGATTAATGGTGCACTAAAGGTTAATTTGAGTTGAATAATGGTAGATTATAGGGAGTTGAAAGCTTGAGAGTAACAATTACATGTTTGGAGATAGTGTTTAAGTGAAATGAGGGTTAAATAAACATTATTTGCGTTGAATGCTAAATGTTTAATACGTGATTAACGTGAACTATGTGCATTGAATGTTTAAATAAGTTGAGCTTTGAGTGAAAATTAAATGTGATGAATTATGTGTAGTGACTTGCTATTTAGATAATCAAGAGTAATTAAAGTCATGCACATGCTAGTGTTAGTTGTCAAAGAGTGTTTGAAAGTTATGGGAAGTAAAATATGTTTTCAATCATGTTCATGAGCTTAGCTTAATGTATGTGTTAAAGTTAGTTGAATTGCTTGAGTACTTGGTTATTGTTGGCTCAAATGCAAGCAATAACAAGAAGATGATAAGCAAGCAAAATTTGGATTTGGATACTGCACTGCCCCTGACTTCCGAAGGAGTTTTGGTATAGCAAACATCCTTAGAATTGAACAAAATTTATAAGGCAGCTAGATGAGACAGTTTAGAACAAATGTTGATTTCTAGAGCTAAGACAAATTCTAACGTTTTGACCCCGTGATTTAGCTATTTCCGAAATGTGTCTGAAAATCGCTGGTGCAGGGGGCAGTTCGCGGAGTTGCACGGAAAGGGTCATAACTTGTGGAATTTAGATCGGAATTGAGTTCCGCTTAAGGCTAAAGTAATCTACACTCAAAGAGCTACATTTATACATAAAAATCAATCAGTTTGGAGGTCTATAGCATAGATAACTGAATTGATTAATTTAAGCCTCTGTTGGAGAAAATGGAAAATGTTTTAGTGATATTTAGGGTTTTGTGCAAAGTTGATTCTAGGATTGATTTGATGCTATCTATAGGTAATATAGGCTCTAATGAGCATAGATTAGTGATTAGACGTGATTGGCTTGATTGAAACTTTAGAAAATTTGCATAATTGGTTTAGAATTCAATGGGGCTTTATCCGAAAAGTGAATCCGGATGGAATATAATGATGTAGATAGTATTTATTAGGTATGGCAGGGCTTAATGTGCCTTTATGGTGCCAAATTGGGATTTGGTTAGAGTACTTGTAGTTAAAACACATAAAAAAGGGGGATTTTGGGACTTTTATGTTGGATATAGTATAAAGTGAGGTCTTGTGGTTCTAATTGGTGCCATAAGGTGTCATTAGAAGTATTGAATAACTTACTTGTGGATCTAGTACCTTGTGTTTCATTTGAGTGTCAATTATTTTAGTAGACAAAGGGGTCTTTCAAGCGAAGTGTTAGCGATGGCTTGTTCAAATAAGTATATGATCTTAGATGTGTTAGGAAGCCTCTAAGATGTATTTTTTGCATGGTTTAGATAATCGAATTAGATAGTTGTAGTTCAAATCACTTAAAGGGCTTTTCGGTGTTTTTGTGTTAACATGACTTAAAATGTGGTTTCACAGCATTTATGTGTATCATAATATGGCTATAGGTGATAAGTAAAGTTAAATTTGAGGATTGTTATCTTGTGTGAAGTTTAGAGCTTGTTTTGTAAGCATTTAGAAGGAGACTTGTTGGATTTCTTGTGAATTACTTGAATTAGTAGTTATTATATTGTTATATTCGCTCTAATTGATCATGATTGAGTTATATGTTGTACAAGTGTGAAGTTTATGACCTAAATACTAAGCATGTGGAAAGATTTTAATTGGATTTTATGTGAATTAGTTGAGCTTGGTGCTTAGTTGGTTATTTGAATTGATGTAGTTATTATAGTTGACTTTTAAATGATTTAAATAAGAGTTTAAATGGTAATGGTATGTAATATGTAGCTGTTTACAAAAGTTTCATGAAATAAGTTGTATAGCTACTTCATTAAAATATGTTTGTATCTTGTTTATAATACCGTGTTGCTTATAACTATATGAGTTATGTTGTGGGAAATAACTACTCGGAATATATGTTAAGTTAAAGTATATAAAAGTGGTATTTTGTTAAAAATAGAATTCTAATAGATATTGTATATATGCTAAATAAGCGAAGTTATAAGTTAGCTAACCTAGCTGAATAATTAATTAATGTTGTAGTTAAAGAGTAATTGAAGTAATGTTTGCTCATAGGTTCAAGGTGACTGGAAATGATGTGATTCAAACTTATATCTTGGAGCTCGGTAGAGGTGAGGGACCTGCATCCTTACGTGCGTTATAGTTTATTTTCTTTCTAAAAGAGTATATTGTTTAGTATAATTGCGTAATTAATATATGCTTATTGTTGCTAAATTGTAACTTAGTGCGAGAACAACTTACTTTTTGTCCTTAAATGTGTTTACTGATTATATTGTCATTGTTATCATTCTTGCATTGCATCGTGGTTGCGCAACCTCATTGTCACGGCGGATGCGATGGCCTCGCTGGGCGGAATCGGGCTTTCCAGTGTTGGTTGCCTTAGCTCCGTCTGCTATTCCCTCACTCGCCTGGTCCGGAGATTGCCAGGGGGTATTGGGTCGTAGGATCGGGTACATCCGGAGTACCCATTGGTGTAAGGGATGCCGGCATATCGAGATTGAGATCGTGGTTCGTGGATCGGGGATCGAAGATTTGGAGTGATAAGGGTTATCGATTGTATCCTTTTAAAATGTGGTATTAGAATTGTTATTCATTGTTTATTTATTGCATTAATTGTGTTAAGTTGCTGCATTGCACGAACCCTGGTATACTGTTCCCGTTTCCCTTCCCTCACTGAGTGTACCAGCTGTATACTCACCCTCGTTTCTAACACCTTTCAGGTTCAACACCTTCACAAGGTGATATAGGGAAAGCTCGAGAGTTACCCTATTTGCTTGTGATGACTTCCATTATTAGTACCTGCGAATCCATATGAATTTGTAAAGTGGTTTGAATTGTAATTTGATTGGAACTATAAAAACCCGGCTTGTAATTGTATTAGATCTTGTTTGTATTTGATTTGTAGGTGGTCTGTAATAGCTTAATGGACTATGTTATTGTTTATTGGTCGTGTATGCTTGATTGGGTGAATGGAGTTAGACCATAGTTTGGTAGTTATAAATATTGTTTACAGGTTTTGGATTGTCCTATAAGTAGGGGAGGCTTCGTCTGTTTCCCCTCGTTTCTTGTGGCTTGGGAATGGAATTGGGAACTCCGGTCTTGTGAGGGATCGGGGCGTTACAATTGTGGTATCAGAGCCTAGATAGCTCTCAGCCGGGATAGGGTCCTCGGTATGTTGGGTAGCAAACCTCGAGTGCATGCATGTGGAGTATGCTTTAAGCATTGGTGAGCTTTCATGTGAGATGGTTATGTTGTTGATTGAAAATATGATTCTTTGTGATTTGTTTATGTGAAATATTGAGGTTGTATGATGTGTATTGTGTTATGTGATTATATGCACACCTATGTGACCCCTTTGTGCAATAAGTGAAACTTATATGATATGTTTATTTATGTGATCAATTATGCATTTATGTGATCTATTGAGTGTTTATTTACTTTAGTTACTTGTAATAATATTTATTGAATGTTTATCTTATGTGAAACCCACTGCATACATGCCTTACCCTTCGAAATGGTAAGTAAACTCTCCCCTATAAAGAGATGATCAATAACGGTTTATCCGAAGACGTGGACCAACAGAAAGAAGAAGTATTGATCGATTGATTATCGGCAGTCAGAGAAAGGAATTCAGTCTTGGAAGGTTAAAATCAGTAGTCAGCCTTGAAGTTTATTCTCAATATCTTCTTCGGTATTTTCCTATGGAAATTCCTACACGGTACTATCTGCAGTATTCTTATCGGGATCCTTATTGGTATTTCCATATGGAATTTTCTAGCAGTACTCTTATTGGAACTTTGGTTGGCATTCTTACTTGGTATTTATATATGTGTGACCTTCTTCGAGATTTCTATATAGGGATTCTCAAGTGGTGTATTGTTTGGCATTCTTCGTGGCGTCTTTTATGGTATTCACTTAGATTCCGTATTGGTATTTTCTCAGTACTTCTAACTGATATTCTTAATTGGACTTCAGAATGGCATTCATAAGTGGAGCCTTATTTGGCATCCTTGTTCAAGAATTATTATCTGGAATGCTCTTAGGCTATTTGTTGGAATTCTATCTGAAGGTTCTAATTGGTGTGGATCCTCGATACTCCCTCTTAGTATTTTCTATGGTATTCGCATTCACGCTCCTTCTTCAGAAGGTTCAGGATGCTTATATGGAGTTTTCTTGTGAAGAAGAAATTGCGAGGGTGCAATTTGTTTGAAGGAAGAGAGAGTGTGACACCCCGACCAGTGCATATAATTATTTAATTGATGTGCATATACTTATATGTCTACTTTAATTATTTACGTATATTCGTTTGCATAAAATATCATATTTTGGGTTACATCCATCTATTTCGTTTAACGTGCATTTATATCAAACTATGTGCATACATCTAGTTTAACAAGAAATTTCATCTATTAACATATATTGCATCAATATAAATACATTCTTATGTAAGTAGGCACGTTTAATTGGTTAATGTGCATAATTCTCATTTTACATGCAATTTTGGGACTTCACGAACACTTTGGAAAATCGTAGGAACCGTAGAAAATAATTAACGTAGACAATTAGGAATTGGAGCAACTGAATTAGTTAGAATTAAACTAGAATGACAAACTAGTTAGTAGCAATTAGTTGAAGGGCATGTTGGTCAATTGGGTTTTTCTTTCTTTTATTATTTACACCTATTAATATACTACAACACACACAAACACACAAAAACACACACAAAAATCAGACACACACACACACACACACAACACGTTTAAAAACACACAAGAAAGAAGAAGAAGAAAAAGAAGAAGAAGAAGGAGAAAAGAAGGAAGAAAAGGTGATTTTGAGCTTGTTTGTGTACAAATTCTTCAACTTAAGGTGAGGGTTCATCCATGCTTCCATCATTGGCTGATTCCTTGTTGTATATACATGTATGCCATGTGTAGATAAGTGAACATGAAGCTTGTAATGCATGTTTAATGAGGTATTTAGTGTATGAAATGTTGTGGTAGCTTTTTAATGCATGAATTGCTAGCCTTGGTATTTCTCTTTGGTTGTAGTTGAAGTTGGCTTCTTTGGTTAATTGTTGAAAACCAAGTGTTTGTGTATATGTCAAAGAGAGTAGTTTACATTATATGCATAGTGAGTAATGGTGGTAGTACGCCAATGAAGCAAGAAATAGCTGAAACATGAGTAGTGCAAGATTCTGAATTTTCTGGCAGGTTGCGCGACTAGATTTCAGAGGCAGTTTGACCTAGCAAACGTTGTCGAAAGTGGTTGAATTTTTTTTTATAATGTAGCTAAGAACTTGAGGAACAATTTCTCTTTTGGGGGAAAGATCGAATTCAATCATTAAGACATTGTTTTGGAGCCAAAACAGTAGGGTGACTGATTCTCGCGTAATTCAGGGCTAGCTGCGCAATGATTTTCTAAATGGCATAACTTGATGAGTTTAACTCCGAATTAGGAACCGTTTGAGGCTAAACCTATCTACACTTGATGAACTACATGTCTGTGCAATTTTTAGAAATTTTAGAGGACATTAAGGCTACTAACTGAACAAGTGAATTTAAGCAAATGTAGTTAAAAATTTCAGTTTATATAGCTAAGTGATTAATGTTGCACTAAAGGTTAATTTGAGTTGAATAATGGTGGATTATAGGGAGTTGAAGGCTTGAGAGTAACAATTACATGTTTGGAGATAGTGTTTAAGCGAAATGAGGGTTAAATAAACATTACTTGCGTTGAATGCTAAATGTTTAATACGTGATTAACGTGAACTATGTGCATTGAATGTTTAAATAAGTTGAGCTTTGAGTGAAAATTAAATGTGATGAATTATGTGTAGTGACTTGCTATTTAGATAATCAAGAGTAATTAAAGTCATGCACATGCTAGTGTTAGTTGTCAAAGAGTGTTTGCAAGTTATGGGAAGTAAAATATGTTTTCAATCATGTTCATGAGCTTAGCTTAATGTATGTGTTAAAGTTAGTTGAATTGCTTGAGTACTTGGTTATTGTTGGCTCAAATGCAAGAAATAACAAGAAGATGATAAACAAGCAAAATTCGGATTTGGACACTGCACTACCCCTGACTTCTGAAGTAGTTTTGGTATAGCAAACCTGCTTAGAATTGAATGAAATTTATATGGAAGCTAGCTTAGACAGTTTAGAACAAATGTAGACTTCTAGAGCTAAGGCAAATTCTAACGTTTTGACCCCGCGATTTAGCTATTTCCGAAATGTGTCTGAAAATCGATGGTGTAGGGGGCAGTTCGCGCAGTTGCACGGAAAAGGTCATAACTTGTGAAATTTAGATCGGAATTGAGTTTCGCTTGAGGCTAAAGTAATATACACTCAAAGAGCTTCATTTATACATAAAAATCAGTCAGTTTGGAGGTCTATAGCATAGATAACTGAATTGATTAATTTAAGCCTTTGTTGGAGAAGATGGAAAATGTTTTAGTGATATTTAAGGTTTTGTGCAAAGTTGATTCTAGGATTGATTTGATGCTATCTATAGGTAATATAGGCTCTAATGAGCATAGATTAGTGATTAGACGTGATTGGCTTGATTGAAACTTTAGGAAATTTGCATAATTGGTTTAGAATTCAACGGGGCTTTATCCAAAAATTGAATCCGGATGGAATATAATGATGTAGATAGTCTTTATTAGGTGTGGCAGTGCTTAATGTGCCTTTATGGCTCCAAATTGGGGTTTGGTTAGAGTACTTGTAGTTAAAACGCATAAAAAATGGGATTTTGAGACTTTTATGTTGGATATAGTATAAAGTGAGGTCTTGTGGTTCTAATTGGTGCCATAAGATGTCATTAGAAGTGTGGAATAACTTACTTGTGGATCTAGTACCTTGTGTTTCATTTGAGTGTCAATTATTTTAGTAGACAAAGGGGTCTTTCAAGCGAAGTGTTAGCGATGGCTTGTTCGAATAAGTATATGATCTTAGATCTGTTAGGAAGCCTCTAAGATGCACTTTTGGCATGGTTTAGATAATCGAATTAGATAGTTGTAGTTCAAATCACTTAAAGGGCTTTTCGGTGTTTTTGTGTTAACATGACTTAAAATGTGGTTTCACAGCATTTATGTGTATCATAATATGGCTATAGGTGATTAGTAAAGTTAAATTTGAGGATTGTTATCTTGTGTGAAGTTTAGAGCTTATTTTGTAAGTATTTAGAAGGAGACTTGTTGGATTTCTTGTGAATTACTTGAATTAGTAGTTATTATATTGTTATCTTCACTCTAATTGATCATGATTGAGTTATATGTTATATAAGTGTGAAGTTTATGACCTAAATACTAAGCATGTGGAAAGGTTTTAATTGGATTTTATGTGAATTAGTTGAGCTTGGTGCTTAGTTGGTTATTTGAATTGATGTAGTTATTATAATTGACTTTTAAATGATTTAAATAAGAGTTTA
This sequence comes from Ehretia macrophylla, assembly GCA_037974665.1. Taxonomy (NCBI): domain Eukaryota; kingdom Viridiplantae; phylum Streptophyta; class Magnoliopsida; order Boraginales; family Ehretiaceae; genus Ehretia; species Ehretia macrophylla. Next base: position 74,083,941 of record CM075772.1, on the reverse strand, counting down.
AATGGTAATGGTATGTAATATGTATCTGTTTAGAGAAGTTTCATGAAATAAGTTATATAGCTACTTCATTAAAATATGTTTGTATCTTGTTTATAATACCGTGTTGCTTATAATTATATGAGTTATGTTGTGGGAAATGACTACTTGGAATATATGTTAAGTTAAAGTATATAAAAGTTGTATTTTGTTAAAAATAGAATTCTAATAGATATTGTATATATGCTAAATAAGCGACGTTATAAGTTAGCTAACCTAGCTGAATAATTAATGAATGTTGTAGTTAAAGAGTAATTGAAGTAATGTTTGCTCATAGGTTCAAGGTGACTAGAAATGATGTGATTCAAACTTACATCTTGGAGCTCGGTAGAGGTGAGGGACCTGCATCCTTATGTGCATCATAGTTTATTTTCTTTCTAAAAGAGTATATTGTTTTGTATAATTGCGCAATTAATATATGCTTATTGTTACTAAATTGTAACTTGGTGTGAGAACAACTTACTTTTTGTCCTTAAATGTGTTTCCTGATTATATTGTCATTGTTATCATTCTTGCATTGCATCGTGGTTGCGCAACCTCATTATCGCGGTGGATGCGATGGCCTCGCTGGGCGGCATCGGGCTTGCCAGTGTTGGTTGCCTTTGCTCCGTCTTCCATTCCTTCACTCGCCTGGTCCGGAGATTGCTAGGGGGTGTTGGGTCGTAGGATCGGGTACATCCGAAGTACCCATTGGTGTAAGGGATGCCGGCATATCGAGATTGTGATCGTGGTTCGTGGATCGGGGATCGAAGATTTGGAGTGATAAGGGTTATCGATTGTATCCTTTTAAAATGGGGGATTAGAATTGTTATTCATTGTTTATTTATTGCATTAATTGTGTTAAGTTGCCGCATTGCAGGAACTTTGGTATACTGTTCCCGCTTCCCTTCCCTCACTGAGTGTACCAGTTGTATTCTCTCCTTCGTTTCTACTACCTTTCAGGTTCAACACCTTCGCAAGGTGATATAGGGAAAGCTCGAGAGTTACGCTATTTGCTTGTGATGACTTCCATTATTAGTCCCTGCGAATCCATGTGAATTTGTAAAGTGGTTTGAATTGTAGTTTTAATGAAACTATAGAAACCCGGCTTGTAATTGTATTGGATCTTGTTTGTATTTGATTTGTAGGTGGTCTGTAATAGCTTAATGGACTATGTTATTGTTTATTGGTTGTGTATGCTTGATTGGGTGAATGGAGTTAGACCATAGTTTTGTAGTTATAAATATTGTTTACAGGTTTTGGATTGTCCTATAAACAGGGGAGGCTTCGTCCGTTTCCCCTTGTTTCTTGTGGCTTGGGAATAGAATTGGGAACTCCGGTCTCGTGAGGGATCGGGGCGTTACAGTTATAATAGCTCCTTTGCATAACCGATGTGCTATCGCCTTAGGTGGTCCATGTATCTTGAGATTCGTGCCCCACTTGCTCCACGTGGCCAAAACGGTCTCCTTCGTGGATCGTGGGCCCAAGCGTGGGGTTCTTTATAAATAGGCCCCCTTGTCTTTATTTGTTGTTTCATCTTCCTCCTTAATTTCCAAACCTTCGCCATTTTTCTTCTTCGTTTTCTACATCTCAAGCTTTTTGTAAGATTCCTTACTCCCTTAGGTACGTCATCTTCATTTTTTCTACTATTATGTCTAGGTCAGGAGTTACTTATGGGTTTGTCTTGAGTAGCAAGTCTAGTACCACTGAACAGGCTTCGAAGGGCTCCGAGCCTCTTGCCGTTGTGCCTGTTTCATAGTGCCTGCCCCCTTCTGAAAGTCCTCCCAGAATGGCTACCAAGAAGACCCCTACCAAGGCTAGGTTTACCCCTTGCCATTCTTCTTCCACGAGAGGTCCCCTTAGGGTTGGTGATCTTCTAGTTTTTGGAGCTGACAAGAAAGCCTGCCAAACTAATAAAGACACGGTTTCATCCTTAAAAAAGTATGGATCGACTCCCTTTAACTTCAAGGTTCGTATCCCCTCTGGACCAACGTTCGCCTCTGGGCCTGGTCTCGGAGAAACGACTTTCTATCATGAACAACTTACTGTAGGTCGTCTCCCATTTCATCCCTATATCGTAGAAATTCTAAACTACTACCAAATCAGCCTAGCTCAAGCCGTTCCCAATGGCTAAAGGCTCATGGTGGGCTTTTACATCTTGCTCAAGGATCTGGGCTACACTCCAATCTCTAACCGTTTCCTTTACTACCACATCCTCAAACCCATCGACAAATCCTCTGGCATGCATTATTTTGCCGCCCACCGCCTTTCTCTGGTCACGGCCATACCTGACAATGACAAGAAATGGTTTCATAAGTTCTTTTTTGTGAATTCTAAGATAAGCTAGGAGGTCCACAATGTCTGGGTTGTTCCTCTAGACTCGGTGTGGGACCTTCTTGGTCTCACTAAGACTGAGGAGGGGGTAGTTGAGGGTCTGAAGAGAGCTATCCTGATTGAAGCATCGACGTTGCTTACCCTTGAAAAGTTGGGAAAAAGCGGCTTGTTCCCTCAGTCCATGGAATCTGGAGCTTAGGCCTCCCTAGCCCCCATTATGGAGGGCAAGAGTTTAGCGACTGAGGCTAAGGCTTTATCAGCTCTTGTTATGGAAGGTCAGGACTCTGTAGTTGGAGCCCCCTTAGCTTCTGCATCAGAGGGTCAGGCCTTGATTTTATGTTTTCCTTATTTTGTGCTTTAATTGCTATAGTACTCACGTTTCCTTTTCCCTTGCTTTTTCCTTGTAGACATGAAGATTTTTGAGCTCATAACCACAACTCGGGGCCAACGTGTACACAAGAGATGCTTGGTCAAGGCTTTTGACTGCCCTGCTACAAAGAAATAGAGGTCTGAAGCCCCTGCTAGCGATGAGGAAGCCTAGATCCTTGGGGAATGCCCATCTTTCCCCATGGATAATTCAGCTCCCCCATGTGTCATCGCGAGTGTTGCCCCCAAGGAGTCCGCCATTTCTAAGGAGCCTTCTTTCAAGGACGGGGCTGATATTGCACGAGCCTTCCCTCACAAACATTTGTCTACCCCGCCTTGTTCTCTCTTTATGGATAGCGCTCCTCGCCACGATCCCACCACTAGTGAGCTCCGCGAGAAAATTGAAATTTCTGATGGAAATAGGGGCTCTATGCAAGTCTGAGCTTGCGATCTTCCTACCATGTGAGCCGGTTAGGAGGTCCTCGAGGCCATCTCCGAGGTAATATCTTATGTGAAGTTTTCCTGCTTATTTCCCTGTAAGTGCTCTTAACAGAGGCTGGCGGGAGTTGAGCCACCTCAACAACTTACCTCCACAAGGTCATGGTGGCCCAAGAACAGTTCGATTATCACATTAATGTGGTGATAATGAAGGCCAACAAGAGAGCAGACGAGTACAAACGAGTCCTCGAAAAACATCATCTAGTATGTGTTAAGGCCATAGATGAGGACATGACTGCCATCTCCCACCTAGAGTCCTGCTAACAAGGCAGAGAGCTCTCCTTAACGAGGTTAAGATTCACTAGGTCCTCTCTGGGGATATCTTCAGTGTAGCGCTCAAGGCTCAGATCACAAGTGAAAGGGAGACACACTGCCAAGCCCTTGCTGAATGGGTCCAGGCGATATTGGACTACAAGAATCTCAGGCAAGACTTGGTCGGGGCAAACATAAAGGTTGCTACCTCTCAAACAAAGTATGACCAGTTGGTGAAGAAAATCGAGGCTAAGGGCGAGCTCGCTGTTGTTGCCTACAAGAAAAGCTCAAGTTTTTGCGCCCTCCTAGGTGAGCTGATAGGTCCTACCATTGCTAAGGTCGAATATGATGCCTAGGCTTCTTTACTTAAGGAGGTTTATGCTCACTTGCAAAAACAAGGTATTAAGATGGACCTGTTGGACCTTCTGGGAGAAGCTACTTCAGGCGAGGAGATTGATCCTGAGAAAATTGCTCAGATGCAGGGATGCCCAGGCTTGATCAATGCCTCTTGGTGACTAAGGTTAGCGAGCTCTAGTGTTGTGATTTGTGGGAAAATAGTCCCTTATATTTGTAAATAACTTTTGCTTAACAGAAGGCTTGGTGTGGAACTCGTATGCTTTTATTTGCCTTATTTGTGACCTCTCTGAGTTATTTATTTGGTTTGAACAACTCTCGCGGGTTTGAAGACCCTTCACTTTATCCTCTTTAGCCCGTTATGTTTTTTTATGCTATATGTTTGGAGTTCTTGGCTCTTTCGGGTGCTGGTCCTTTAAACGGACACGCGACCCTCTAATACATACATAAACAAAATAATCGTACAAGGTAAAGAGAAACTTTTATTCATTGAGATTATTACAAGCTGTAAAGTTATGACATAAAATATTTCTTGAGGTGCTCAACATTCCATGCGTTCTTGAGCTCCTTCTCGCTAGGCTATGCGTGTTTACAGACCCCAAATCGAACCTCCTTTATTACTAGATAAGGTCTTACCCAGTTAGGTCCCAACTTTGTTCGACTAGGTTAGGGCTTGAAGATGGTTTTCTTGAGTACCTAATCACCTTCCTGAATGTTCTTAGGTCAGATTCGCTTGGCAAAAGCCCTAGCCATGACCCTCTTCCCTTCAAGCATTATGATCTGTGTTTTTTGTCTAAATTCTTCTACTAGATCAAGGTTCTCACGGAGGCCCTGATCATTTATTTATTCTTTATAGAGTTGCATGTGGCTACTTGAAGGACCGACCTCTACTGGAAACACCGCCTTTGTCCTAAACGTCAGCGAGAATGGGGTCTCTCCTATTGTAGAGCTTGAAGTGGTCTTATGGGCCCATGTCACGCCCCGACCCAAACCCATCGCTAAGTGAAGATCTGTATGTGTCGTGTCATGTAACTTAATACCTGTAAAATCATCAATCGATAACCTAACAACAAATATTATTCCATAAGAAGCTTCAAGAGTGTGCTCAAGCACTTGGCATTGGAAATCTTCATTAACTTGTTTATAGGTGCAAACCTAGATTCCACCAATTCTCCATGAAATAAAGTTCCAACTATGACCATCTAGGTCACAAAAGAATAGGACATAAAGCTATTACATCCCAATTGTCCAAAAGAATAGTTATAGTGTATAAGGTTATACAAATATACAATGTGAACTAACACATCAAACGTCCATACAACATCTACAAGCTAGCAAGTCATAGAAGGCAAACATCTGATTCATCACATAACTGACCCACGCCTTCAGCTTCAGGAGCTGGCTCAGTAGCAGCCTCACCTGAAAATTTGTCATAGAAAAGAATGAACTACACTTAGCTCAATGAGGAATAAAGGAACAGGGAGATTTTGCAACCATTTGTCATTTCATAATCATTTAAGAAAGAGTATGCCATGCACATCGGAACAACTAATGAGGAAACATCATATATGGAAATAATAATAAAACAAGTATTCAATTCTACTCTCCAAGGGTTATACCAAGCGAGAGTAGATAAAAAGGATATAGCTTGCATGAACAGTTGTTAGAGATGGCCAGTCTCAAGTCTTCAATCAACATACTTCCCCAAACGCCAAAGTAGAGGGCACTCCGGAGGCAACCCAATACCATGATAGTCGAGACTTATACCTGACAGCTCGATACTGCCCAGGGGAATTAAAAATTCTATCATGGGGTTCATTAGATTATATTACTCAAGGCATATAACTGTAAACAAACAAACATGGCCCAACTCTCCGAGGGTTATGCCAAGAGAGAGTGAGTACAAATAATCAAGCACATTTGGAGGGTAACAAAGTAGGTTTCCTCCGTCACATAAGCATGTACATAACCTTGAACATATTCCAACATATAAACATGTAAACACTTATAATATCTTGCAATTAGAATTCATAAGACGCAATGTGGAGGACGACAAGGAACGTTACTTCAATGCTTCTGCATTAGCCTAACTTAATCAATTAAATTTACTACTTTCCCAAACTCCAATTAATCTAATTTTGGTATAGAATTAAAGCTTATCAAAATTAGATAGTTCTAGAATCAAACGGAACTCAATTCAGAGTTGAATTGCCTGAGATATGGCCTCCAAAAAAATATTGCGCAAAGTTGTCAACGATCTGGTCGACTAGAATCAACCGGATCCACTCGACTGGATCTTGACTAGTGATATCCAGACAATAGATCCGGTCAACTGGATTTAGATCTGGTCGACCGGATCCTACAACATAAAACACGAATTTTCTTGCTTCTTTTTGCTTGTTAGCTTGTTACCCTTGCTTCTAACACCTATTTATCACCTAATACACTCAATGGCATAGTTAAACCACATAATAATCTCAACAACATGGTCACAACTCATTTGAATCAAACAACAAGCCAAGAATACTTAAGCCATTCGAAAGTTCTTATGCTCATGTCACCCAAGTTCAACTTCATCCTACCAATTCTAGCTATAAACACACAAGCACAAACCATCACATAACTTATATAGCCACTTCTCAACTCACCAAGAATCATCCAAAGTTCATTAGACCAAGCCCTAGTTGAACCACACAAAATAAAAATCAAACCTTGTATTAAATCCATAGATATTCATCATAAGCAAGAACACCATCAACATACACCATATAATATTGAATGAGCTTTGAGAAAATACTTTTGAAAGAATCCCTTACCTTATCTTTGTAGGAAAAATGCAAGTGTGGAGTTAGAGAGCTTGAAAATGCAAGATGGAGCTAGAAAATGCTTAAAGATGGTTGAAGATGGCTTAGACTTCTCTTGCTTCTCCTTCTTTCTTCTTCTTTTTCTTCTTTCCTCTTCTTCTTTAGTTTAGTCGTGTAGTGTATGTGTGTATATACTGATCGTGTATGTGTGTGTATTGCTTGTGTTTGTGTGATAAAAAGTAGTATAATAAGGTTAGGTACGATATTTCAAATAAGCTAGTTGACCAAAGTGCTCTTCAATTGAATTATGTATTACTAGTTGCCACTCTTGTTCAATTCTAACTATATAGCTGCCATTTTAACTTGATAAAATTATAATTAAGGTCTACAACACGTAAAATACTTAATGCACATAAGTGAACATATTTGCACGTAAAACAAGACAAGTGTACACAAACGATACAAATGTACGTTAAATGCTACTAATGCATATAAAATGATATAAATGCACCATGAATAATATAATTATACGTTGACTCTTGGGATGGGCCTTACATCTTCCCTCCCTTAAAAGAATTGCGCCTTCGCAACCTTTCTTCTTACCTCGAAAATAATACCGGATACTGCTGCTCTATCTGATCCTGTTTTTCCCATGTTGCCTCCTCAATTCCATGATTGTTCCAAAGCACCTTGACCATGGGAATGCTCTTGCTGCGTAACTTACAGTCTTGCTTATCCAAGATCCGTACAGGTCTCTCCTCATAGGACAAGTTCTCCCAAAGCTGAAGCTGTTCTGGCTCCAAGATGTGTGAGGGATTGATTGATACTTCCTCAACATTGAAACATGAAACACTTTGTGTATGTTGGAGAGATTTGGAGGTAGATCCAACCGATAAGCCAACTTGTCAATTCTATCAGTAATCTCAAATGGCCCCACGTACCTCGGACTCAATTTGTCTCATTTGCCATGCCTAATCAATCATTTCTTGGGAGACAACTTTAGAAATACCTTATCAGCCACCTCAAACTCAAAATCTCGTCTTCTTTTGTCAGCATAGCTTTTCTGCCTACTTTGAGCAGTGAGCATTCTTTTCCGGATCAAGTGCTCATTCTCTATCTTCTCTACCAATTCCGGCAACAATGTAGGGTCAACTGCTTTCATTTTACCAACCTCGTCCTAATATAGAGGTGATCTAGGCTTCCGCCCATACAAGGCCTCATAAGGTGCCATGCCGATTGTTGCTTGATAGATGTTGTTGTGGGTAAACTCCACCAGTGGCAAATGTTTCTCCTATGTACCTCTAAAATCGAACACACATGCTCTCAGTATGTCTTTTAATATTTGAATGGTTCTCTTGGATTGTCTATTTATTTGAGGATGGTAGGCTGTACTGAAACTCAATTTCGTCCCCAAAACTTCTTGTAACTTCTGCCAGAATCGAGATATGAAACGAGGATCCTTGTCTGATATGATACTCACTGGCACACCATGTAATTTTATAATATTAGCTACATACAACTCGGCTAATTTCCCCACATTATCTTTCTTTGATGTTCTTCTTTAACTCTTTGACATGTTAAGCAACGGGACACAAATTCCGCAATCTCTCGCTTCATATTGTTCTACCAATAGTATTGCCTTAAGTCTCGATACATCTTTGTACTTCCGGGGTGGATTGTATACCTTGAATTATGAGCTTCTTCTAGTATCTTCTTCTTCAATTCCGGGTCATTTGGTACACAAATCCGATTTCAAAATTTCCATAATCCGTCTTCTTGCAACTTGAAATCCTAATTGTCTTCCTTGATCTTTTGAAATTGTGGATCTTGTTGTTGAGTTTCCCATATTTGAGACAGCAATGTTGGTTATACCATCAAATGAGCAATGAAGGATATTCCACCATTTGTCACTTCGGGCTTCCTATAAGTCGCCAAACTTGCCTTTCGACTCAAGGCATCTACCACCACATTAGCTTTCCCAGGCACGTAATTGATGATGCAGTTATAGTCTCCCAAAAGTTCCATCCATCTTCTTTGCCTCATATTTTATTCCTTTTGAGAAAATAGGTACTTCAAGCTCTTATAGTCGGTCAATACTTCGAACCTGCTTCCCCACAAATAATGCCTCAACTTCTTCAATGCAAAAACAATTGCCGCAGGTTCTAAGTCATGTGTAGGATAGTTCATCTCATAAGGTTTCAACTTCCGTGAAGCGTATGCGATGACCTGATTGTTTTGCATCAACACACATCCCAATCCTTCTTTCGAGGCATCACTATAAATGACAAAGCTCCCTTCTGGTAACTCCAGGATAGGAGCCGTTGTCAACCTTTTCTTCAACTCTTGGAAGCTAGTCTCACACTTACCATCCCATTCAAAGCTAACTTTTTTTGTGTAAGCCTCGTGAGTGGCCCTGCAATTTTGGATAAGTTTTTACGAACCTCCGATACTACCCTGCCAACCCAAGGAAACTACAGACCTCGGTAACATTTTCTGGTTTCTTCCAAGATTGCACTACATCAACCTTTGATGGATCCATGACTATTCCTTCTTGAGAAATTATGTGTCCCAAGAAGGCCACTTGTTGAAGCCAGAATTCACATTTGCTGAACTTGGCGTATAGTTGATGTTCTCGTAGCTTCTGCAACACCAAATACAAATGTCTTTCGTGTTCCTCCTCGGTCTTGGAATACACCAAGATATCATCTATGAAAATCACTACAAACTGATCCAGAAAAGGTTAGAACACCTTGTGCATCAAGTCCATGACAGCGACATGAGCATTTGTTAGTCCAAATAGCATCACAATAAATTCATAATGTCCGTACCTCGTTCTAAAAACCGATTTAGGGACATCTTTTCTTTTGATGTGGAGTTGGTAATATCCATGCGTTAAGTCAAATTTGGAATAAACTTTAGCTCATTGAAGTTGATCAAATAGTTCGTCAATCAATGGTAGTGGGTATTTGTTCTTGATAGTCACCTGGTTGAACCCTCTATAATCAATACACAACCTCAGGGTTCCATCATTCTTCTTCACAAACAATACAGGTGTACCCCATGGAGATGAACTTGGCTGTACAAATCCATTTTTCAATAAACCTTGCAACTGTACTTTTAGCTTTTGCAATTCAGTCGGAGCCATACGATACGGGGCTTTAGAGATTGGCTGCATACTAGGTAGTACTTCAATTCCAAACTCCATTGCCCTCTCGGGTGGCAATTGTAAGGCCCAGCATGAGACCACATATACATATAGATCATCATACATAATTAAATCATTTTATATGCATTTATCTTGTTTTATGTGCTTTTAAATCGATTTACGTGTATTTCATCGATTAATGTGCATTTGGGGTAATTAATATAGCAGAATTAGTAATTAAAACCTATCAAGTTAAATAGCTAGTTAGAGTAACTAAACCAGAACTAAAACAATTAGAATTAATGCAAGGATGGCAAACTAGTAATACACAAGTTAGTTGAGGGGCACTCTTGTCCTAAAGCAAAATAACAAAATATTCTAACACTATTCTTGCTCAACCAAAACATACAAATACACACTATTACACATACACCACTCGACACACACACACTACGCACACACACTCAATTTTTCAACCAAAGAGAAGAGAAAAAGAAGAGAAGAGAGAAGAAGGAATGAGGAAAAGAAGAAGTTATAGCCATCTTCAAGTTTTTCCTTTGCATTTCAAGCTTTCTTCAAAGGTTTTTCTTTCTCATTTTACATCTAGAACTCAAAGCAAAGGCGAGGGATTCTTCAAAACCAATTTTTAAAGAGTTCACTCAAGTTATTTGATGATTATGTATTACTAGTCTTGTTAAAGTTGCATACAAGAGCTTAAATGTGAATATTGAGTATTTAGTGTATTGTAGATCTAGGTTTTGCCTAACCTATGTGAGATGTCTTGAAAAGTTGAAAGATGAGTTATGTTGCTCTTGTATGTGTATGGATTATATGTATAACTTATATTCAAGAATTGGGAGCATGGGGCTAGCATTTTTGCATTTGGAGTGTAAATCTTGGTGTTATGAGCTATATTGGATTCTAGGTGGGTTGGATGTTGATTGTTGATATGGATGTGTTGGTTGGTGTTTGAACCCCTATATGTTGCCTAATAAATCCCCTTGAGCATTCTTGATTGTTGGTAGAAGGTGGTATTGATGCATGATGGTTTGATTAGTGGGAGGTAGTGTTTTCTTGTATACAGCACGACCGGGAGACCGTTGCTCCACTGGTCAACCCGTGGGAGGGGAAGGAGGGTCATCCGCTGATGAGGCTTCGGGTAGGAGACCCTATTTGCACTAGTCGACCAGTTGCGCTAGGGTCTACCGGTTTGACGAAAATGCAAAGAACTTGTTTTAGTGATTCTAAGAGCTACCGATGTTGGATTGAGGCACGGTCAGAGGTGTTAGAACCATATCGAACCCTAGTTTATCATAGTAATATTTAATTGAGGATTTGTGCCATATCTTGGGTGCTATGTGTTTGCTACTACTATATGTTGTTTAGGAGACTAATGATATGTGATAAATGCATGATGAATAAATGTTTGCTTAAAATACCATTGATTAATCATTTTTTACCACAAGAGGTCTACATGCTTTCTTACTATATGATTGATAATTGAAAATGCATTTGAGTTGTTTAAGCGTGTCAGTTGTAACCATTAATGAATGTTGTAATAACGAGACCTCCAGGCAACAACGGGCTCGCTGGTATATCTCGCCTACCGAGGTAGTAACGAGACCTCCAGTTAGAGGTAGGGCATGCTGATATATCTCGCCTACCAAAGTGTTCTCTCATTCTCTTTCAAGATACATTGATCCTCCTACGGGTCGGGACCCAATGATATCTTGGAAGAGTTAGGTTATTAAAATGATATTAAAGCTTGATTGTATATCTTGCATTCTCGTTTGAATATTCTTATGCTCATGGCATGATTTCTCGAATTGTTTTGTGAAAACCCATCCTAATCAATCCTCACTGAGCTATATGTAGGATAACTCACCTATCTTTTGATCAATTACAGGTGAGGTAGTGCCCGAACAGACCTTTCAAGTTGATGATGGAGAACCATGGTTCGATGAGAATGATTTCTGCTTGTTATGACCAGCATGTTTGATTTGTTGAAATCAAACACTACTTACACAACTCGATATATGTATTATTCTTTTGGACAACTATTTGTATTTAAGTTTAGTATTCCTATTCTTATAGGTCCTAGACACTTGATTGATGGCTAGAACTTATGATGGAACATGTGACTCGAGGTCTTGTACATATATGACTATTTGTGGAATCCTTTTCTAAACCCGATATAATTGAAAGACTCTTGAACCGTTATGGAGTACATATCAATGTTCAGGTTATTAAGATATCAATTTTACAGATTTTCGAGTTACGAAAGTCACGTACCGGCCTTAGCCTTCGCAGGTGTTTAGGTCGGGGCGTGATACCTAAGTTAGTATCAGAGCTTAGCTAGATAGCTAGGCGTAAGCTGGATTTGGAACCCCTGGTTAGTAGGTAGGAAACTTGAGGTGAGAATATGTCGAAGTACCTTTAGGAACTTATGTGCTTATGTGAACTTATGTGCTTAACGTGATGTACTTGTCTTTTTCCTATGTGTAACCTAGGTGTTAGGAGCATTGTTAGTACATATATTTACATCTCATGTCATGCATACATAACCTATAACCGTGAGTGGTATCTGTTCTATATCTATATATGGCAGGACGTAACACCCGCAACAACCCTGGATCTCAAGGAACCGAGAATGCGAATCAAGGCAATCTAGGAGCAGCTATGTTTAATATGATGGAAAATGCGATAGATTGCATGAGTAGGGTAATGGAGCAACAAGCAAGCAATGCTACGGGTAATAATAATAATAATAACAACAACGGTGGTGGTGGCAACAACAACAACAACCACCGAGGTAATGGAGATGATACCTTGAGAGACTTCCTAGGGTATGGACCTTCTAAATTCTTGGGGGAACCTGATAGTGAGAAGGCGGAGGCTTGGCTTGCCAAGGTGGAAAAGATCTTTGTTACCATGGACTACAACGACGAGAAGAAGGTGCCATTTGCAACTTTCTTGCTTAAGGAGGATGTGGAGGAATGGTGGATAAATGAGAAGACCCGATGGGAACAAAATGGCACCCCAACTACATGGGCTAACTTTGTAGAGTCCTTTAGAGGAAACTATGAAGAGGAATAATTTTTTTCTGTGAGGCAAGGAAGCTTATTTGTGGTACAATATAAAGCCCGATTAAACAAACTCTCCAAGTATTTGCCAGAGTTGGTCCAAACAGAGAATAGAAGGATCAAACACTTTATTCAGGGACTAAGACCCGAAATTCAGGATTTTATTATATCCCACCGTTTTACTACCTATGTAGACATGGTTGATTCGGCAGCGCGGGTTGAGAAGAGGAAGTTTGAGCAATGAGGTGGACCGAGTCAACCTAACAAAAGGCCATTCTTAGGCCAAGTACCACAGAGGCTTTATCAGACTCAAGGTCAAGGATAGACTCAAGCAAGACCAGCTACTAACAGACCCCAGTCTAATGCCCTAACCGTTCAATCGACTCGTGGTACAGCAGGTACTGCTACTGCTACTCAAAATGTTGTATGCAAGTATTGCGGGAAGATGAGGCATATGGAAACCCAATGTTGGAAGAAACTTGGCACGTGTTTGGGGTGCGAAAGTGACAAACATCAAGTTAAGGATTGCCCGAGGTGATAGAACAAGGGTGTACAGAATCAGCCTACGAGGAATGCTCCAAGCTAGAGAGTTCAAGCTAGAGCCTATGCAATGGATCAAGAATAAATTCCAGATGATGCAGCTGTTGTTGAAGGTACTTTCTCGATTCAAAATCAATGTGTTAAGGTACTTATTGATATTGGAGCCACTCATTCATTCATAACTCCCAAATGTGCATATTGCACTAAGTTGTCGGTAGAAAACTTACCATACCATGTAGAGGTTAGTACCCCAATGGGATCCAAATGTGTTACTAGATTGGCATGTAAAGCGTGTAAGATACGGATTGATGATCGAGAGTTTTTGGCTAATCTCATAATAATAATCTTTCGGGATTATGAAGTTGTCTTGGGATTGGACTGGTTGTCTCGACATCATGCACGATTAGATTGTCGGACAAAGGTTATAGAGTTTCGGGTACCGGGGCAACCTGTGCTTAAGGTAAGATGTAAGCGTGATTTGTCAGAGAAGATGGTGACATCCTCAATCAAAACTGTAAAGTTTATGAGGAGAGGTTACAAATGATATTTGGCTTATCTCATCAACAAGCCAACATATAAAAGTAAGTTAGCAGAAGTACCGGTGGTTAAGGAGTATGTTCATGTGTTTCCGGAAGAGTTGGCAGGATTACCACCTATGAGGAAGATTGAGTTCGTGATTGATATACTACCAAGTACACAGCCAATCTCTAAAGCTCCGTACCATATGGCTTCGGCCGAGTTACAAGAGTTGAAAGTCCAACTACAAACCTTGCTAGAGAAAAGATTTATTCAACCTTGTTCATCTCCACATGGGGTTCACTTGTCCTATTTGTGAAGAAGAATGATGGAACATTGAGGTTTTGCATTGACTACAAGGGGTTGAACCAGGTGACTATCAAGAATAAATACTCGTTGCCATTGATTGATGACTTGTTTGATCAACTTCAAGGAGCCAAGGTCTATTCAAAATTTGACTTAAGGCAAGGCTATTATCAACTCCGCATCAAGCAGGAGGATATGCCTAAGTCAGCTTTTAGAACGAGGTACGGGAATTATGAGTTTGTTGTAATGTCGTTTGGACTAACCAATGCTCCTACCGCTTTTATGGACTTGATGCACAGGGTGTTTCAATAGTATTTGGACCAGTTTGTAGTGATTTTCATAGATGACATCCTGGTATATTCAAAGACCGAGGAGGAACATGAGAGGCATTTGCATTTGGCATTGCAAAAATTGAGAGAACATCGATTGTATGCCAAGTTTAGTAAGTGTGAGTTTTGGCTCAAACAAATGATATTCTTGGGTCATGGGATATCTCAAGAAGGGGTTACGATAGATCCTTCCAAGACTGATATTGTGTAGTCATTGAAGAAGCCGAAAAATGTCACCGAGATACGCAGTTTTCTCGGTTTGGCAGGATACTACCAAAGATTTGCGAAAGATTTTTCAAAGCTTGCAGGGCCACTTACGAAACTCACACATAAGAAGATTAAATTTGAGTGGAATGATAAATGTGAAGACAGCTTTCGGGAGTTGAAGAGGAGATTGATGACTGCCCATGTGTTGGCATTGCCCGAGGGAAGTCAAGGGTTTGTTATCTATAGTGATGCCTCGAAGGAAGGATTGGGAGATGTGTTGATGCAAAACAATCAAGTTATAGCTTATGCATCACGGAAGCTGAAGCCTTACGAGGTGAATTATCCTACGCATGACTTAGAGCTCGTAGTTATTGTGTTTGCCTTCAAGAAGATGAGGTATTACTTATGGGGAAGTAAGTTTGAGATATTCACCGATCATAAGAGTTTGAGATATCTCTTTTCTTAAAAGGAGTTGAATATGCGGCAGAGAAGGTGGATGGAACTTTTGGATGACTACAATTGTACCATAAATTATATGCCCAGAAAGGCAAATGTTGTAGTGGATACATTGAGCCGAAAGACAAGTTTGGCAAGGTTGGAGATCAAGGAACCTACCTTGTTGTCTCAGATCCAAGAGTATCATCAGCAAGATCCTCAACTTCAAAAGATAAAGGACGGTAATCCGGATTTCAAGTTGTATGATGATGGGTTATGGAAGTTCAGGAATTGGATTTGTGTGCCAAATCATCCGGAGTTGAAAAAGAAGGTGCTTGAAGAAGCTTATCATTCTAGGTACACCATTTACCCAGGAGGTACAAAGATGTATCGAGACCTAAAGCAACACTATTGGTAGAACAACATGAAACGGGAGATTGCGGAGTTTGTGTCTCGATGTTTAACATGTCAACGGGTGAAGGAAGAACATCAAAGACCTGCAGGGCTTCTATAGCCTTTGGAGATTCTGCAATGGAAATGGGAGCATCTGACCATGGATTTTGTTATAGAGTTGCCTTGGTCTTCTCGGGGAAATGATGCAGTTTGGGTCATTGTTGTCACGCCCCGACCCGACCACGCAAAAGGCCAACCCCGGACCCGACACACAGATGGAATCTCCTTTGTACCGTGGATGATCCGAAAACCATACTTTCAATATAAAACTTGCGAAAGCCATAATAAACATTGGAAACCAGCCAACTTTCTTTCAAAACATACATCCTCTTATTAACCAACTTCCCAAACCAAAATTTCATGCATACTACACAAGTATTTATGCCACTAAACATTTAACCATTAGTATGCAATTCTTTACTAGTCATAAGAGTATAACTTTACAACTTTACAATCTTTAAACCTTTACAGTAAAAGACCATAAAGGCCTCAAAATAGAACTACATACAAGGCTATAAGCCTCAAAATAAAGCGTCATCCAAGCAATATACATATCAAGCAAGGCTCACACAAAAGTCTGGCAACCAACCACCAGTTAAGCAAAGAAGTGCTATCACGGAAACACCTTCACCTGCTCCTCCTCCTCAATTACCTCAATAGGGTTTGCTTCAACTACTCTTGTAAAAAATATGGTACAGAAAGGAATGAGCAAAAACTATTGCTCAGCGAGGGCAATTGGTCTCAAGGACAGAGATGAGAGGAGTATACATTGCAATTAGTCAAGCAATTCATACAAATATCATATAGAGATACAAACAAAGCCATCAATAAAGCAAGGCAAACATTAAAACTATAAACACTCATTCAAAGGATACGATACTCTTTTCACGAGCAACTTTCAATCACGAATTCGATGACGACGCGCCGGCCCAAACCACCTTATAACTTCAGTTTGGAATACCCCGGAAGTATCCATCAATTCTACGACCCAAATCTCCCTAGGAGGCAACCCAAGCGAGAAAGTGAATAGGACACGGAGCTGGAGCAACCAACACTGGCAACCCGAGGCTACCTAGAGAGGCCCATCACTCTGCCCCTGACTCTATGAATGCAATACAAGATACGATGCAACAAACGAGCAATAAAGCCACGCGTGGGAGAATAACAAAGTAGGTTACTCTCGCACGCAATAGCGACAGTTGATAAGCATTTCCAAACAGAATCAATTCTAACAAGCATATCAAGCAACCTTAAGCATTCTATAAGCATAATATCAAGAAAAACAAGCAAAATCACAAATCGACCCCAACTATCAAAACGCTACTACTTCCAAACGAGCCACGAGTTTTGGAAACCGACTTCACCAATCCTCCTAAGTTACCATAAGGCACGTCTAAAGACCCCGAAACCCTACTTTACCCTAGAATTCACGCAAATGCCCGATTTCCCTCTTTGCTCGTTTGAACTACAACTATACTAACCAAACACCCAACCAACGCCATAATCGCACCAAAAGTGCTTCCATGACCTCTCGAAACAATGCCATCACGCAAAACGAGAAAATGCTAAACTCGACCTAAACGACCCCGACTTTAACCAAGGCATTTTTCTCATTTTTTCCATTAAACAATCCAAATAAACCATGCATTTAGGCATTCTAGCATACCTAGCACATTTTCACATCAACAGAAAGCATAACAACGCAACTTCATCGTTTCAAGGATTTACTATTCACATATTACTATTCAACTATCAACCTTATATTGCAATCTCAATATTTAACCGCAGAAAATGTTAAAAAGCTATAAATACATGTTCTACAATTGTCAAGGAATATTCTTTAAGCATTAAAATGATTAAAACAACAACCTACGGATAAAATCCAAAAATCACAAAGTTAACATACTTGACATTTAAATGCACAAATACCGTGCTTCCCTCACCTTAGGCACTCCTACACGCTAGGAAAACAACGCTGAACACCTTGAACACCACCCCGCACGAGCTCACCCGAAGATTTGAAGTTTTGAAGATTTGAAATGTTTTTTTTTTCTTCTTCAAGGTGTCGGCCTGCTCAAGGCTGTTTTTGCTTTGTTTTTTTTTTATTTCGCATTGTTTTAAGCTTAAGGTGACAAGTTTGGTCAAAATGGTCAATGCACTTGGTCAACTACTTAAAATTTGGTCAAATAGACTTATTTTCATGCATTTAAAAGCTAAAATAACATCACCAATTTGATTCTAGCTAACAAGTAAAATATAAAATTTAAGTCACCTAAATACTAGTTTTTACTATTTGCTGAGGACTAGAAAACACTCTCTAGCTATTGCTCCCGAAATGCAATATACTTTGCAACAACAAAGAAGTAACAATAAAATCTCAAAGAATTTAATAAATATAATTTTCAGAAAGATAATCAAGAAAATTCTACATTCCGGGCTCGGGTATTACAATTGCGGACAGATTGACGAAGACCGCTCACTTCATTGCAATGAACAAGATAGATAGTGTGAATAAAATAGTCGAATTGTATGTGGCTAACATTGTGAAGTTACATAGAGTGCCAGCTAACATTGTGTCTGACAGAGATCCAAGATTTACGTCTCAGTTCTAGAAAAAATTACAAGAAGCCTTGGGGATAGAGTTGAAGCTCAGTGCAGTGTATCACCCCCAGATTGATGGGCAATCGGAGAGGACCATCCAAATTTTGGAGGACATGTTGAGGGCATGTGTATTGGATTTTGGAGGTTCGTGGGAAAAGCATTTACCTTTGGCGGAGTTTGTTTATAATAATAGTTATTAGGCAACAATTGGCATGGCACCCTATGCGGCCTTGTATGGACGAAAATGTAGGTCGCCATTGTATTAGGACAAAGTCAGTGAGATGAAGACAATTGATCCTACTTTGTTGCTAAAATTGATAGAGAAGATTGAGAATGTTCAATTGATTCAGAAAAGAATGCTCATGGCCTAAAGTCAACAAAAGACCTATGCTGACAAGCGGATGCAAGACTTAGAGTTTGCAGTTGGTGATTGAGTGTTCTTGAAGTTGTCGCCCGAAGAGGATTGATCAGGCATGGAAAATGAGGGAAGTTAAGCCCGAGACATATGTGCCCGTTTGCAATTGTGGAAAGAGTTGGCAGGCTGGCATACCAATTGGATCTACCACTAAATCTCTCCAACATTTATAATGTATTTCATGTCTCAATGTTAAGGAAGTACAATCCCGACCCCTCTCACATTCTAGAACCGAAACTGTTAGAACTTCGGGAGAACTTGTCCTATGAGGAAAGGCCCGTGCGAATTCTAGATAAGTAAGACCGAGAGCTGCACAAGAAGAGTAATCCGATGGTGAAAGTACTTTGAGATCACCATGGAGTTGAGGATGCAACTTGGGAAAGGTGTGACGAAATGGAACATCGGTACCTATTCTTGTTTGTAAGGTAATTAGAGAATTGCGAGGGCGTAATTCTTTTAAGGAGGGGAGGTTGTGAAGCCCAGCACGAGACCACATATACATATAGATTATCTCATACATAATTAAATTATTTTATATGCATTTATCTTCACTACAAGAAAACAGCGCTCGAGCGACGGAATTGGGCGACGGATTTTTTCCATAGTAAATTAGCTACTGCCAGGTTACGGATTTGCTACAGGAAAAAAATTCTGTAGCCCAACAGTATCCAACTTAGCACCCGTTGAAATGTTGACAAAACTTTGCTATGGATTAGCTACGAAAAATAATTTTGATTAATAAAAAAATAATAAATAATATTCCGTAGCTTAGCCGTGGCAATTTTGCAACGGATTAGCTACAGATTATTTAATTAATTTGGCAACAAAATTCATAAGAAATTTTGTAGCCATGCAGTAGCCAAAATAGCCACGGATTGGCTACGGATAATAATTTTAATTAATAAAAAAAATAAAAAATAAAATTCCATAGCCTAGCCGTTGCAACTTTACTACGGACTAGCTACGGATTATTTAATTAATTTGGCAAAAATATTCATTAAAAATTCTGTAGCCATGCAGTGGCCAATAGCCACGGATTGGCTACGGACTATATATTATTCAAAAAATATTTTAAAAAAAATAAATAGGGCTATTTTAATTAAATAGGAAAAAGTAAAATAACAAAGTCCGTAACCCATCTGTAGTCCCTACTACGAATGGGCTACGGAATTGGACTCTTCTGTAGTCCAGCAGTAGCCAATTGGCTACTGCTAGGCTACGAATTTAAATAAAAAATTGAAATTTATCATTTTTAATTTAAATAATAGAATTTTGATTGCACCTACAACGTAGTAAACTTCACTTGAGTTGCAAATTTTTCAAATAAAAATAAAGTTGATCCATATTTTATTAACGTGGGTACTTTTATAAAGAAATCAATTGCCGTTTAAATCGAACTTATTATGTTTTCACTTAACATTGCGTTAATGTTAATAAACGTTCAATCTAGGATTTGAAAAACTATCACATTATGTCTAAAAAACTTCATAAACAAGAAAAATATGAAGATATTAACACGTTTTAATATGTTATTCATACCAATTTTGGAAGTTAGAATACGTATTATTTGTTGTCCGTAGCCCAGCAGTAACCAATTGGATACTGCTAAGCTACGGACCTCAACTAAAAATTGAGTTTTATCGTTTTTAATTTGAATTTTGGAATTTTAATTGCACCTACAACGTAGTAAACTTTACTTGAGTTAGAAATGATTCAAAAGAAAAACTTTGTCCGTATTTCATTAACGTGTGTACTTTTATAGAAAAATCTCATAGGAAATCATTTGCTGTTTAAATCAAACTTATTATGTTTTCACTTAACATTACGTTAATGTTAATAAACGTTCAATCTAGGAGTCAAAAAACTATCACATTGTATTTAAACTTCATAAACAAGAAAAATATGAAGATATTAACACATTTTAATATGTTGTTCGTACCTATTTTGTAAGTTAGAATACGTATTATTTGTTGTTCGTACTGCTAGGCTACGGATTTAAATAAAAAAATTGAAATTTATCGTTTTTAATTTGAAGTATGAAATTTTGATTGCACCTACAACGTAGTAACTTCACTTGAGTTGCAAATTTTTTAAATAAAAATAAACTTGGTTCATGTTTTATTAACATGGGTACTTTTATAGATAAATCAAATGTCGTTTAAATCGAACTTATTATGTTTTCACTTAACATTACATTAATGTTAATAAAATTTCAATCTAGGACTCGAAAAACTATCACATTGTGTCTAAACTTCATAAACAAAAAAAATATGAAGATATTAACACGTTTTAATACGTTGTTCGTACCTATTTTGGAAGTTAAAATACGCATTATTCGTTGTCTGTAGCCCAGCAGTAGCGAATTGGCTACTGCTAGACTACGGACCTCAACCAAAAATTGAGTTTTATCGTTTTTAATTTAAATTTTGGAATTTTAATTGCACCTACAACGTAGTAAACTCGCTTAAGTTGGAAATATTTCAAAAATAAAAACTTTGTCCGTATTTCATTAATGTGTGTACTTTTATAGAAAAATATCATAGGAAATCATTTGCCGTTTAAATCGAACTTATTATGTTTTCACTTAATATTACGTTAATGTTAATAAACGTTCAATTTAGGAGTCAGAAAACTTTCACATTGTGTCTAAACTTCATAAACAAAAAAAATAAAGATATTAACATGTTTTAATACGTTGTTCGTACCTATTTTAAAAGTTAGAATACGTATTATTTGAGGTTCTTAGCCTAGTAGTAGCAAATTGGCTACTACTAGGCTACGAACCTCAAAACATAATCGAGTTTTATCATTTTTAATTTGAATTTTGGAATTTCAATTGCACCTACAATGTAGTAAACTTCACTTGAGTTGGAAATGTTTCCAAAAAAAAAAACTTTATCCGTATTTCATTAACGCGTGTACTTTTATAGAAAAATCTCATAGGAAATCATTTGTCGTTTAAATCAAACTTATTATGTTTTCACTTAACATTACGTTAATGTTAATAAACATTCAATCTAAAAGTCAAAAAACTATCACATTGTATTTAAACTTCATAAACAAGAAAAATATGAATATATTAACACATTTTAATATGTTGTTCGTACCTATTTTGTAAATTAAAATACGTATTATTTGTTGTTCGTAGCCTAGCAGTAGCCAATTGGCTACTGCTAGGCTACGGATTTAAATAAAAAAATTGAAATTTATCGTTTTTAATTTGAATTATGAAATTTTGATTGCACCTACAACGTAGTAACTTCACTTGAGTTACAAATTTTTTAAATAAAAATAAACTTGGTCCATGTTTTATTAACATGGGTACTTTTATAGATAAATCAAATGTCGTTTAAATCGAATTTATTATGTTTTCACTTAACATTACATTAATGTTAATAAACGTTCAATCTAGGACTCGAAAAACTATCACACAAATCTAAACTTCATAAACAAAAAAAAAATATGAAGATATTAACACGTTTTAATACGTTGTTCGTACCTAGTTTGAAAGTTAAAATACGTATTATTCGTTGTTTGTAACCCAGCAGTAGCGAATTGGCTACTGCTAGACTACGGACCTCAACCAAAAATTGAGTTTTATCATTTTTAATTTGAATTTTGGAATTTTAATTGCGCCTACAACGTAGTAAACTTCACTTGAGTTGAAAATATTTCAAAAAAAAAAACTTTGTCCGTATTTCGTTAATTTGTGTACTTTTATAGAAAAATCTCATATGAAATCATTTGCCGTTTAAATCGAACTTATTATGTTTTCATTTAACATTACGTTAATGTTAATAAATGTTCAATTTAGGAGTCGGAAAACTTTTATATTGTGTCTAAACTTCATAAACAAAAAAAATATGAAGATATTAACATGTTTTAATACGTTGTTCGTACCTATTTTGAAAGTTAGAATACATATTATTTGTTGTTCGTAGCCTAGCAGTAGCCAATTGGCTACTGCTAGGCTACGGACCTCAAAACAAAATCGAGTTTTATCATTTTTAATTTGAATTTTAGAATTTTAATTGCACCTACAATGTAGTAAACTACTTGAGTTGGAAATGTTTCAAAAAAAAAAAAAACTTTGTTCGTATTTCATTAACGTGTGTACTTTTATAAAAAAATCTCATAGGAAATCATTTGCCGTTTAAATCGAATTTATTATGTTTTCACTTAACATTACGTTAATGTTAATAAACGTTCAATCTAGGAATTGAAAAACTATCACATTGTGTCTAAACTTCATAAATAAAAAAATATGAAGATATTAACACGTTTTAATACGTTGTTCGTACCTATTTTGGAAGTTAGAATACATATTATTTGTTGTTCGTAGCCCAGCAGTAGCCAATTGGCTACTGCTAGGCTACGGACCTCAACCAAAACTCGAGTTTTATCATTTTTAATTTGAATTTTGGAATTTTAATTGCACCTACAACGTAATAAACTACACTTGAGTTGGAAATGTTTCAAATAAAAATAAACTTGGTCCGTATTTCATTAACATGCGTACTTTTATAGAGAAATTTTATAGGAAATCAATTGTCGTTTAAATCGAACTAATCATGTTTTCATTTAACATTACATTAAGGTTAATAAACGTTCAATCTAAGAGTCGAAAAATTATCACATTGTGTCTAAACTTCATAAACAAGAAAAATATAAGATATTAACAAGTTTTAATACGTTGTTCGTACCTATTAACTAGATAAAATATATATTATTAATTGTTCGTAGCCCGTCCGTAGTTCCTAGCTACGAATTGGCTATGAAATTCATCACGTCTGTAGCCTAGCAGTAGCCAATTGGCTACTGCTGGGCTACGGACGTTACGAATTTCGTAGCCCAGCAGTAGCCAATCGGCTACTGCTAGGCAACGGGCCTCAACAAAAAACTGAAATTTATATTTTTAGTGACGTGGCTACAGATGGGCTACGGACGCATAGATGTCCGTAGCCTATATGTAGCCAAGTTATTAAACAAAAAAAAACTAAGGATGTATAAAATATATATACCATAATTTATTAAGCATAGATGTCTATAATAACTAACATAAGAACCATAAGTTGGTACAAGAATACATAAATGGTAAATCAGATATCTAGTTTCAAATGCAATTTTAATTATAAAAAACTAACAGCAAGTTGCCCAAAATAAAACTATTGTCTCGGTTCACAACCACGACGTCCACGTTGACCTCCACGACTCCGATTGTCGGTAAACCCAGGGTCTTGTCCAACTCCCTCACCACGAAAGTCATCAACCATGAGTAGAAACTGACCTTGTATATCCTCAAATTGAGTTTTGAAATATTGTCGATCTTCTGCTCTACGTTCTTCCAGACTCTGAAATTGAGTTTCAAAGTATTGACGATCTTCCGCTCTATGTTCTTCCAAAGTCTGAAATTGAGCTTCAAAATATTTGCGATCTGTTGCTCTACGCTCTTCCATTGTTTAAACTTGAGTTTGCAAATGGTTGAGAGTTCTATCATTATTGCCCATAGAAGTAGAAATATCATTTAGTTTTTCCAAAATTAGATCAAATGACGAACTAGAAGCACGACTAGAACTAGCACCTCTCCTCCTTTCTTGCTCATCTATTTGTGACACTCTCTCTGCATAAATATACTCCTCCGAAATATCGGTTTCCATAGGCGTTTCACGATATAAGTTTTCTTCCATCTCAACATCACCAATATAACTCAAATTCTGAACAAAGGTTCTATTCTTGGTAGTATTAGTTCTAATGAATGATTTGGTTTCCTTTGGTAGGCTATTAAATTCTTCTTGGTTTATATAACGATCTTGATACCAATAAGCTTGTTGCTTATTTAGAGATAGCATATTAAGATACCAAGAAGGGTTGAATTTCTTACTTTCAACGCCATCAAATGAAACCCCGAAGTATTCAAAAATTCGCGTAAGGGCTACTCCATATGGCAAGGATTTGTTGTTCTTGGCCGCATAAATCATGTGACGAACAATCATATACGGTAAGTTCACTTGTCTACCACTAACCAACAAATATACAATATAAACATCTCTTTGAAGTGTCCTTTCATCATTAATATTTCTATATACAAGACAAGAAACTACAAAGTTTACCCAAATTTTCTTTAGTATGGGCAACTCTATCTTATCTGGTGTATTTCCTCTATGAGCAGTTCTATCATACATTTCCGCCCAGAAAAATCTCAAACAATTATCTTTGTCTTCGGGCTCCATTCTACTTTTTGGCCAACCAGTGGTGTCATAAGCTTTTACCCCTTCGTTTCTCATATTAAAGATTATAGCTATAATATCTAGGGTTAACTCAATATCAACACCTTTAACTCTAGTTTTTACAACAACAATTTCATGACATTCCATATTAGCATAAAATTCACGGATTAAAAGCGGATAAACAAGACAATGAATATGAAAGAAGTCTTACCAACCTTGTTGTTGCACGAATTCAGAAATTCTAGTACCTTGTATGTCCTCGTCTATCAAACACTTTCCATATAATATCGACTTGGCAACCTCGTTGTTTGCACGTGTGGGAGGAGGATCGCTATCTGGACTTAGAAGCCTTGTAGAGGCTCTTGTATTGGTTTTCTTAGGAATATTTTTTTCCCACTTTCTTGTATCCACCATGATAAAATTTAGAGATTTTGAGCTTTTGGGAAGTGGGTAACGTGACTATGGAACAAAACTTTGGATTTAATGGCTAAATTTTGAGTTTAAGATAACTTTACCTATATTTTGGCTTAGGGCTTGAAAAAATCGGGGTTTGGAAAAACTCTTTGTAGATTTGGAGGTTTTGCCTAGTGGGGTAATGTGATTATGGAAAAAATTTTGAGGTTTAATGGCTAGATTTTGAGAATTTGAGAGAGATTTTTTGAGTTTTTCTTGCAATGGAGTTGAAGAAATTGTTGTTTTGAAAAACTATTTGGAGATTTTGATGTTTTGTGGGATGGGTAATGTGATTGTGGAAATTTTTTTGAGATTTAATGGTTAGTTTTTAATAATTTTAGAGAGATTTTGAAAGAGTTTTAGAAAAGAAAGGTAAAGAGATGTGAAGTTGGGGAAGAAGATGGGATTTGGAGGTGGGTTTGCTGATTTTTATTAGTTAAAATAATAACAAAAAAAAAATTATAAGCAGGGCCAGCGGGCCACCTGCCTTGGGGATGCGGGGCAAGGCTGCCCCTCTGTGCCTGCCGGATGAGGTATCGTCCATCACTGGCAGCCTACTAGGAAGCTGGCCGCCGGTTCCGGACGAGGTGCCGGCCGGCCGGCACCTCGTCCGGCAGGGCAGCCTTGCCTCGCGTCCCCAAGGCGAGTGCCGGCGGGCGGGCCGTGACCTGCTACTTAAAAATTTTAATTTTTTTTATTTGTGCTGAATGTTTAAAACATTTCCCAAAAATTTTCCTCCAATTCACTTCACTCTTTCTTTCTCTTACAAAAAACCTTTATCTCTTAACTCTACCACCATCACCACCACCACTATCATCACCACCACCAGCATCACCATAAACACCACTGACATCACCATTACTGTCACGCCCCAACTCGACCCCACCTATAATCAGTCGGGACGCAACGGAATTTCGGCGGCATAACGACAGTAAACAGATTTCCGAGGTTCTAAACCAACCTCATTAAACATCATACATCCGGAAATTCCTCAATACAAACAACAACATACAACACAACCATATTATACAATAAAACATCCTCGTTATACGCCTCCGTTCCAACATGACATACAATACCTCAACTTTATCATACATTTCAAAAGTAAGTTGAGACACAACTACAATTTAACCATAGACAAAAGAAGCCACTAAATATTAACATCATTTGGATCATCATCCTTTCAATAACTATTACACTAAGAACCGTAAAGCATATAAAAGTCCATTAAGCTAATATACATGACATTTAACAACATAGAATCATGGATAAGACTCAGGAACATATGACTCATCCACGAAAGGCACGTTTTCCACATTCTCCTCTTCAGGAGGCACGTACCCGTAATCTTGTGAAAGTACACCTGAAACATGCATTAATAGAGAGTGAGCTTATATACATAAGCCCAGTGAGGATCCGATAGATCTCGACAGTATTCACTACGCTCCTTGGATTTAGTCCTTTGAGCAAGTAAACACACAACAACAATAATAACACAAATAATGCTATCATCACATAACTATATAACCAATCAATAAGGATACTCTATTTGGTGTAGCTCCAAACGCCATCACGATCTCAACCGTTCTTCTTATAACTCCCCATTACTCACGCACCCGAGGTACCTCACTAGCCCCTTCCCTCCATGACATCTCCGTCATGCGAGCTGGGGGTAGCCTATGGCAGTCATGCCGTTATCAACCCGACAGCCCGACGCTGCCCGAGAGGTGGCACACACATACCAAGACTCCATATTCATCAATCATCATGCAAGCATAAATCAATCAATCAATTGGGAGATCAGCAACAAGAGTGCCCGATTCCCGCATTCAATAATAATCAATCAATAACATCAATATAACATCAATATTAAATTAAACAACAAACAACGTAGTTAGATGACAAAGTAGGCCATCTAACCGGACATGCATAATATACATAATTAAACTCTAAATTACTCAACAACGACTCACCATTCATCACTCGAACACTACCCAACCATCTAAGGCATCGTTCAAGAAATTAAAGAATGACAACCTAAACTTCTAAAATTCATAACTTACAATCTACTAATCCAAACATTGCCAAATCAGTTCCTATCACTCACCCATTCAACCTACTACATTAGCCCTCTCGGAAATCCACCATAACACCTCTAAATCATGCCCGATAACCCTAAAACCCTAAGATGTCATGGCTGGATTTTCCGGATTTTCACACAAACAATGTAATCGAAAATTCGGCATTACAACAGCGCTAACACGTAATTATCAAGTATTTAGAAATCGACGGCAATCGATTTCGATCAACACAACTCAATTAAATCAACTTTGAACATTTTAATCAAAATTAAATACCCGGAAAATAAAAATTATGCTATATCCGACAGAAACTCGTAGTATTAGTATATAATGATCCCTAGCATGCAAGGAGCAATAATCTAACATCAGATTACAATTCTAACGGTTCAATCTTCATTTATACGCAAAAACACAAAAATGACATTTTGAGATCTAGAATTTTTCTCTCACCTTAGATGTGATATAAGCCTAGGAATGCGTGCTATGCGTGCCCAACAAGCAGAATCCAAGTCGGTGCAAAGTTTCACGGACAAAAACTAGGTTTTTCTTTGAAAAATTGGATTGAAAGCTTGAGTTTTTCTCTTCTCTTTTCTCCCTCTTCTCTCTCGGCAATGTGTGTGTGTGTGATGGTGTTTTTGTGTTGTGTGAGTGTGTGTTGAGGACATTAGCTTAAATGGTCAATTATTTAATTAAAGTGAAAGGTATTTTAATAGGTATTTTTGTGTTTTTAATGACTTTAATTGCATTTTAGTGGTCACCAAGTTAAAAATAATTATGCCACCGCCAAGATATCTCAAGTGGATTATTTTTAGGTGACAAGAAGTTTTACAATCCAACAATTTCACCCGAGTCGGCTTAAAACTCGATTTTTGCAAAAGTCGGTGTAAAAACCCTAATAAATTCTTAAGCCGATTTTAAAACCATTTTCATCAAACACAGGTCTATTAAAGTCCGTGGACTAGGTCTAGAAGGGTTAAAAAGACCAGTTTCAAAATTATAGCGGACGTGTTTCGAAAACACTATTCACTGAAAATCGACGATAAAATTTCTGACTCCGTTTTTTGATGAAAATTTCATGAATGCACATTTAGCACGTATTAGGAGTATTGAAATCAAAATTATAACTTTCTAGGTCCTATAGCACATAAACAGATCATATGCACGCAAAACGAGGTAAAGCACGTAAAACGAGATAAGCAAGAAAGTGGGGTTTCACAATTAACACCAGCACCACCACCAACAAAGGCTCTATTAGCACCACAAGGTCCTCCATTTCCATCATCACCATCTAAGGCACCATCACCATCACCATCACCACCACCACCACCACCATCACCACACCACCATCATCATCAACACCACTACCATCACCATGAAGAGCACCACCAAGGGTACTACCATCACCACCAACAAAGGCTCCATCACCACCACAAGGTCTTTCATCACCACCATGTAGGCCACCCTTACCATCACCACTATCTAGGGCTTCATCACCACCTCCAACTCTACCACCATCACCACCAAAGACACTACCACCATATCTCTCTCTATTTTTTACTAGTAAGTATTTTATTATATACATTTTTCCTTTATTTTTTTGTCTAGTATAGACATATTTATATATGTGTATAATATGTGTAACGCCCCGACCCATATACCTACAAAGGCTAAGACCGGAACGCAACATTCATAATCGTAAATCTGTAAATTGAAAGCTTAACAACCTATTTGTCCATCTTTATATTCCATCAGAGTTCAGTTCAAAAGTCAACCAAGCCATCGGCCTTAGAAAAGGAACCATAATTAGTTACATATGTACAAGACCTCGAACCACTTGTTCAGACGTAAGAGCTAACCAACAATCAGGTTTCTAGGCCTCAAAAGAATATAAGTATTTAATTACATTAGAGTTGTCCAAAAGAATAATTTATACATCATTTATATCTTGAGTACATCAACAAGTAGTGATCACATAAAGCAGAAGTCCTCGAGATCACACTAAGGAGTTCCGTCATTATCTTGAGTGGCCTGCTCAGGCTCAACCTCACCTGAAATGTGAAAAGAGGGGTGAGCTAGATCCTCACATATAGCTCAATGAGGGTGAACAAGAAAGGTTTTCGTAAAGGTTTTATCATTTTCGCAAACAGTTAATAAAACATGACATGCACATATCCCAGTAAAATACTCTTACCACAAACCTTCAATCAATAATGAAAGGGTCGAGATATACCGGCAAATCCGGAGGTCCCGTCACTTCCTCTATTAACAATAGGAGGGTCGAGATATACTGGAAAATCCAGAGGTCCCGTCATTTCCTCCATTAAAAGGGTTATAACTACCGCGCATATATTACTCAATGCTTTACAATTATCAATGTCATATCAATCAAACATATAATGATCATGCATATGTAGCATTTAGGGTGCATCGTTTGGATAATCGTGAAACCAATACCCACCATGCTTGACCATGTCAATACCATGTAGAAAGACTCAACATGGTCATATACTAAGGGAGGGTGTAAGGATACATTAAAACAACTCAAATTGACAAAAAAATGCAAGCACAAATGAAGCTATGAAGCAAACTCATCTTATTTGCAATAGCCTAACTTAGGAGGTACATTTACCTACTTTACCAAACTCCAACTAATCTGATTTTGGTCTATAATCAAAGCTTATCGAATTTAGATAACTCTAGAATCAAATGGATCTCAATTCGGAGTTAAAACGAATGAGATATGGCTTCCGCAAAATCACTGCGCAAAGCTGTCAAAAGTCCGGGCGCTGAGGCCTTAATCCGGTCGACCGGAAGAAGCAGGTAACGCCCGAATCGAAGCTTTCTGCCGGGCGTTGAGGCCTCTATCCGGGCGACCGGATAGGGGCTGTAACGCCCGGATAGCTGCACGAAAAACATCAAAATTCTACCCAATTCACCTATACCACCACCAATCCATCTAACAACATACAAACAAGTTCTAAATGGCTATTAGGCATCATACGAGGCTTCAAACTCAACCAAATCCATCCCTCATCAATGATCAACAACACCCAATAATTCATGTTCAAGCTCCAAGCTCCACAACCTCAATACCCTCAACAACTCAATACACCTCTCAACAAGTTCAAATATACATATATATATCACATGTAAACACCCAATCAAGCTCAAAACACAAGTATAATCATACATCATGCTTAATGTATCTTGAAAAACATTTGAAAACAATCGTCACCTCAAACTTGAGTATAGAAGCAATAGAGAGCCAAAGAACTCTTGAGACTAGCTGAGAGATGTAGAATTAGCTTGGAACAAAGCTGAAATTCCTTTCTTTCTTCTTCTTTTCCTCTTTTCTTCTCTCCCTCTCTTTTCCTTCTTTGATCGTGTATGAGTGTGTGTGAGTGTGTGTGCAGGATTTTAGTGTGTGTATAGAGTGTATTGTGTGTTTTGAGTGGGCAAAATAGTTTAATTGTTGTATATAAAAATCTGATTTTTTGCCAAATGTCCACCTTGCCCTCCAACTAAGTCATTTTTTGCTAGTTTGCCATTTTGGTTGAATTATAACTGATTAGTTATTACTCATGACTTAATTGAATACTATTAATGCCTACGATACGTTAAACTCCATAACGCACGTAATTAAACATTTTTACACGTAACATGATGAATTTGCACTTTAAATAATATTAATGCACATAATTGATGCCAATGCATATGAAATAATTTGAATGCATTATAATTACTGTAATTATATATATAGACTCTCGTGTCGGGTTTTACATCCTCCCCTCCTTAAAAGAATTGTGTCCTTGCAATTTCTTCTTACCTTGAAAACAACTCCAGATATTGCTCATCCATTTGATCCCGTAACTCCCAAGTTGCTTCTTCGATCCCGTGGTTGTTCCACAATACTTTTACCATAGGAATCTCCTTTCTACACAACTCACGTACTTGTTCATCTAAAATTCGCACGGGCCTCTCTTCATAGGAGAGGTTCTCACGAAGTTGTAGCGGTTCCGGCTCCAAGATATAAGAAGGGTCGGGTTGATACTTTCTTAACATCGAGACATGGAACACGTCATGTATACCAAAAAGATTTATTGGTAGACTCAATCGGTATGCTAACTTGCTAATTTTTTTCACAATCTCGAATGGTCTCACGTACCTGGGACTTAACTTACCACCCTCACCACGCCGAATCAATCCCTTCCGAGGAGACAATTTAAGAAACACCTTATCACCCACTTCAAACTCTAAATCTCTTCTTTTTCTATCGGCATAACTTTTCTGTCTACTTTGTGCGGTGAGCATCCTTTTCCGAATCAATTGTACATTTTCTATTTTCTCTATCATCTCTGGTAATAATGTAGGATCAATGGCTTTCATCTCACCAACCTCACTCCAATATAGAGGGGATTTACACTTCCGTCCGTACAAGGCCTCGTAAGGTGCTATGCCAATTGTTGCTTGATAGCTGTTGTTGTAGGCGAATTCTACCAATGGCAAATGTTTTTCCCATGTTCCTCCGAAGTCCAATACACAAGCTCGTAGCATGTCCTCCAAGATTTGAATGGTTCTTTCGGACTGCCCGTCAGTTTGAGGATGGTAGGCCGTACTAAAACTCAACTTCGTCCCTAAAGCATCTTGAAACTTTTGCCAAAACCGTGATGTAAACCTAGGATCTATGTCAGACACTATGCTTACAGGTACACCATGCAATTTTACAATGTTAGCTATGTCCAAATCACCTCGTTTCTCCAAGCTATCCGTCTTATTCATTGCTATGAAATGGGCTGCATTCGTCAACTGATCCACGATCACCCAAACAGTATCACAACCTCGAGGTGACCTCGGTAACTCCATCACGAAATCCATTGTTATGTGCTCCCATTTCCATTGTGGAATTTCCAAAGGTTGTGGAAGCCCTCCAGCTCTTTGATGTTCTGCCTTCACCCGTTGACATGTCAAGCATCGGCACACAAACTCTGCATTCTCCCGCTTCATGTTGTTCCACCAATAGTGTTGTTTCAGGTCTCGATACATCTTTGTACCTCCCGGGTGGATGGTATACCTCGAATGATGAGCTTTTTCGAGTACCTTCCCTTTCAACTCCGGATCATTTGGCACACAAATTCGGTTCTTGAACTTCCACAACCCATCTTCGCGCAACTTGAAATCCAGATCATCAACTTTTAACTTTTGAAGCTGAGGGTCCTGTTGTTGTAACTCTCGGATCTGGGACAACAAGGTAGGTTCCTTGATCTCCAACCTTGCCAAACTCGCCTTCCGGCTCAATGCATCTGCCACCACGTTTGCCTTCCCAGGTACATAATTTATAGTGCAATTGTAGTCGTCCAAGAGTTCCATCCATCTCCTCTGCCTCATGTTCAACTCTCTTTGAGAAAAAAATATCTCAAACTTTTGTGGTCAGTGAATATCTCAAACTTACTTCCCCACAAGTAATGCCTCCACTTTTTCAAGGCAACACAATAGCTACGAGCTCCAAGTCATGAGTAGGATAATTCATCTCACAAGGCTTCAACTTCCGTGATGCATAAGCTATGACTTGATTGTTTTGCATCAACACACAACCCAATCCTTCTTTCGAGGCATCACTATAAATAACAAACCCTTGACTTCCTTCAGGCAACGCCAACACAGGAGCAGTTAATCTTTTCTTCAACTCCTGAAAACTATTTTCACATTTATCATCCCATAAGAAACTAACCTTCTTCTGTGTGAGCCTTGTGAGCGGCCCCGCAAGCTTGGAGAAATCCTTTACAAATCTCCTATAGTATCCGGCCAAACCGAGAAAACTACGTACCTCGGTGACACTCATCGGTTTCTTCCATGATTGCACAACATCAATCTTCGAAGGATCCACAGCAATCCCTTCTTGTGATATCACATGACCCAAGAAGGCTACTTGTTTGAGCCAAAACTCACATTTACTGAACTTGGCAAACAATTGGTGCTCCTTCAACTTCTGCAACACCAAACGCAAATGTCTTTCATGTTCCTTCTCAGTCTTCGAATACACCAAGATATCATCTATAAAAATCACCACAAACTGGTCCAAATACGGTTGAACACCCTGTGCATCAAGTCCATAAAAGCGACAGGAGCATTTGTTAATCCAAATGACATTACAACAAACTCATAATGCCCATACCTCATTCTGAAAGCTGACTTAGGTACATCCTCCCGTTTGATACGAAGTTGATAATATCCTTGCCTTAAGTCAAATTTTGAATAAACCTTGGCCCCTTGAAGTTGATCAAACAATTCATCAATCAATGGTAAGGGGTACTTGTTTTTGATTGTCACTTGGTTCAACCCCCTGTAATCGATGCACAATCTCAAAGTTCCATCCTTATTTTTCATAAACAGGACTGGTGCACCCCATGGAGATGAACTAGGTTGAATAAATCCCTTCTCCAACAAACTTTGTAATTGAACCTTCAACTCTTGCAATTCGGCTGGAGCCATACGGTACGGTGCCTTAGAGATCGGTTGTGTACCAGGTAATGTCTCAATCACAAACTCAATTTCCCTTGCAGGTGGCACCCCCGGTAACTCTTCCGGGAATATATCTTCATATTCCCTAACCACTGGCATTTCCGCTAACTTAGCTTGATCCTTTGGCTTGTTGATTAAGTAGGCCAAATACCCCTTGTAACATTTTCTCATGTATTTCACAGCCTTAATTGAGGATATCACAGCCTTTATTGACAAGTCACGTTCTCCCTTCACCTCAAGTACAGGTTGTCCTGGTACTCGGAACTCAATAATCTTGGTCCGACAATCTAATCGTGCATGATGTCGTGATAGCCAATCCATTCCCAAAATAACCTCATAGTCTCGGAAGATAAGCACTATGAGATTGGCCAAAAATTCCCGATTCTCAACCTGTATCTTACATGCTTTACATGCCAATCTAGTAGCATACTTGGGACCCATTGGTGTGCTAACTTCTACATGGTATGGCAAGTTTTCAACTGGCAACTTAGTACGGTATGCACATTTGGGAGTTATGAATGAATGCGTAGCTCCAGTATCAATAAGAACCTTAACCAATTGATTTTGAATCAGGAAGGTACCTTCAACAATAGCGGCATCATATGGGATTACTTCTTGATCCATGGCATAAGCTCGAGCTTGAATTCTTTGGCCTGGGCCATTCCTTGCAGGCGGATTCTGTACTCCCTTGTTCTGCCACCTCGGGCAATCCCTAGCTTGGTGCTTATCACTTCCGCACCCTAAACGCGTGCCAAGTTTCTTCCAACATTGGGCTTCCACATGCCCCTTCTTTTTGCAATAGTTGCACAAGGTACCCAGAGTAACAGTAGTAGTAGTAGTAGTGGCACCTGTTATACCACGAACTAGTTGATTGGCTTGGGCATTAGGCTGTGGTCTAACAATTGTTGGTCTCACTTGGCCTTGGCCTTGAAGGTTCTGAGTCTTGAATGCTCTAGACTGACCCTGAGTTTGAAAGGGCCTCTTGTTCGGTTGAGCTAGACCAACCTTGATTGCTAATTTCATCTCCTCAACCCTCGATGCAGCTGCAAAGATAACATCATAAGTGTCGAACTCCGCCACTGCGAGCCCATCTTGAATCATGAGTCTCAGCTTTTGTTTAAATTTCCATATCTTGGTGGCCAGGGTTTGGACCATATACAGTGCATACTGGGAGATGTTATCAAATTTTTCCCCATACTCAGCCACCGTCATGCTTCCTTGCTTCAAGTACATAAACTTTTTCATCCTCTTATCCCGGGAAGCCTTAGATAGGTACTTACTCTTGAACACTCTAACAAAGTTCCTCCATGTAAAGGGAGTATATTGTGCCTCCCATTGATCTCTCACTGCATCCCACCATGTTTCAGCATCGCCTTCCAGCTGAAAAACTGCATAGGCAACCTTTTTCTCATCTACATAATCATGTGCAGCATAGATCTTCTCCATCCGTGATAGCCAATACTCTACCTCTTCACTATTCGGCTAGCCCCTGAACTTTGGAGGGCTGTAGAACAGGAAATCCTTGAGGTTATCACCTCCTATATTATCTCCATTTCCACCACTACTACCAGCACCATGATTGTTGTTGTTATTATTATTAGCTGCTGCAGCTGCTGCTATGGCTGCTACTGCTGCTGCTGTGGCTGCTGCGGTTTCTGCCTGTTGTTCCATCGCCCTACTCATCCGATCGATGCCAGTTGCCATCAAATTGAACATAGCTACATCAGGATTAGTTTGATTTGCACTTCCGCTCTCTTGATGTCCAGGGTTGTTACGGGTGTTAGGTCCTGCCATCTATAGATATAGGACAAGTACCACTCACAGTTATAGGTTATGTATGCATGATATGAGATGTTAATGTGTGTACTAACAATGCTCCTAACACATAGGTTATACACAAGCAAGAAACAAGTATAGCATGTTAAGCACATAAGTTCACATAAGCACATAAGTTCCTAGAGGTGCTACAACATGTTCTCCCCCAATTCTCCTACCCACTAACCAGGGGTTCAAAACCCGGATTACGCTAACACAAGCTAGCTCTATACTAACTAAGGCTAGCTCTGATACCACTAAAGTTCTAACACCCCGACCCGTATACCTACAAAGGCTAAGGCCGAAACATAACATTCATAATCGTAAATCTGTAAATTGAAAGCTTAACAACCTATTTGTCCATCTTTATATTCCATCAGAGTTCAGTTCAAAAGTCAACCAAGCCATCGGCCTTAGAAAAGGAACCATAATTAGTTACATATGTACAAGACCTCGAACCACCTGTTCAGACGTAAGAGCTAACCAACAATCATGTTTCTAGGCCTCAAAAGAATATAAGTATTTAATTACATTAGAGTTGTCCAAAAGAATAGTTTATACATCATTTATATCTCAAGTACATCAACAAGTAGTGATCACATAAAGCAGAAGTCCTCGAGATCACACCAAGGAGTTTCATCAATATCTTGAGTGGCCTGCTCAGGCTCAACCTCACCTAAAATATGAAAAGAGGGGCGAGCTAGATCCTCACATATAGCTCAATGAGGGTGAACAAGAAAGGTTTTCGTAAAGCTTTTATCATTTTCGTAAACAGTTAATAAAACATGACATGCACATATCCTAGCAAAATACTCTTACCACAAACCTTCAATCAATAATGAGAGGGTCGAGATATACCGGCAAATTCGGAGGTCCCGTCACTTCCTCTATTAACAATAGGAGGGTCGAGATATACTGGCAAATCCAGAGGTCCCGTCATTTCCTCCATTAAAAGGGTTATAACCACCGCGCATATATTACTCAATGCTTTACAATTATCAATGTCATATCAATCAAACATATAATGATCATGCATATGTAGCATTTAGGGTGCATCGTTTGGATAATCGTGAAACCAATACCCACCATGCTTGACCATGTCAATACCATGTAGAAAGACTCAACATGGTCATATACTAAGGGAGGGTGTAAGGATACATTAAGACAACTCAAATTGACAAAAAAATGCAAGCACAAATGAAGCTATGAAGCAAACTCATCTTATTTGCAATAGCCTAACTTAGGAGGTACATTTACCTACTTTACCAAACACCAACTAATCTGATTTTGGTCTATAATCAAAGCTTATCGAATTTAGATAACTCTAGAATCAAACGTATCTCAATTCGGAGTTAAAACGAATGAGATATGGCTTCCGCAAAATCACTGCGCAAAGTTGTCAAAAATCCGGGCGCTGAGGCCTTAATCCGGTCGACCGGAAGAAGCAGGTAACGCCCGGATCGAAGCTTTCTTCCGGGCGTTGAGGCCTCTATCTGGGCGACCGTATAGGGGCTGTAACGCCCGGATAGCTGCACGAAAAATACCAAATTTCTCCCCAATTCACCTATACCACCCCCAATCCATCTAACAACATACAAACAAGTTCTAAATGGCTATTAGGCATCATACAAGGCTTCAAACTCAACCAAATCCATCCCTCATCAATGATCAACAACACCCAATAATTCATGTTCAAGTTCCAAGCTCCACAACCTCAATACCCTCAACAACTCAATACACCTCTCAACAAGTTCAAATATACATATATATATCACATGTAAGCACCCAATCAAGCTCAAAACACAAGTATAGTCATACATCATGCTTAATGTATCTTGAAAAACATTTGAAAACAACCCTCACCTCAAACTTGAGTATAGAAGCAATAGAGAGCCAAAGAACTCTTGAGACTAGCTGAGAGATGTAGAATTAGCTTGGAACAAGGCTGAAATTCCCTTCTTTCTTCTTCTTTTCCTCTTTTCTTCTCTCCCTCTCTTTTCCTTCTTTGATTGTGTATGAGTGTGTGTGAGTGTGTGTGTAGGATTTTAGTGTGTGTGTAGAGTGTATTGTGTGTTTTTAGTGGGCAAAATAGTTTAATTATTGTATATAAAAATCTGATTTTTGCCAAATGTCCACCCTTGCCCTCCAACTAAGTCATTTTTTGCTAGTTTGCCATTTTGGTTGAATTATAACTGATAAGTTATTACTCATGACTTAATTGAATACTATTAATGCCTACGATACGTAAAACTCCATAACGCACGTAATTAAACATTTTTTACACGTAAAATGATGAATTTGCACTTTAAATAATATTAATGCACATAATTGATGCCAATGCATATGAAATAATTTAAATGCATTATAATTACTATAATTATATATATTGACTCTCGTGTCGGGTTTTACAATATGTATCTGGGATTATGTGTAATTTTTCTTGTTTTTCATTTGTTCAATTTATTATTTTTGTATTTAATGTTATGTTTAATTCTAATTGTTTTAAGTGAGGTTTTAAAATAAATATGTGGTAGTGATATTTGTTGTGACTTCTTTGACATCAAGTTGTATTGTAGTGATATTTGTTTTAATTAATTAATAATAGATTAACTAGTGGGTCATAAATTGTGTTTAAATAATGTCACTACTAAGCACATTACTTAACCATATCTTGTACTATTAATTTCTTTAATGGAATGAACATATATTATGATACAGAAGTTGAGAAAATGTAAACACGCCGACAACAGTAGATGAATGATCGATTAACATCTAAGGGAGTATTAAATCCTAAGTTTGTTCATGGAGTAGACGAAGAATTCATTCCTTTTGCATGTAGTCAACGAAAGTACATGGATGTAGACAAAATTAGATGTCCTTGTGCGAAACGTAAGAATTGTGACTTTAAGGACCTTCATACTTGTAGACATCATCTCTACTCATAGGGGTTCATGAGGCATTACTATGTTCGGACTTCACACGGGGAGCGTGATGACCTCAATCAAGATAACAACCATAATGTTGGTGATCATTATGGATATGATAAAGGAAATAGTTATAGGACAATGGTGTTTGATGCATTTGGCCCATCAAATGTACCACCAACTCCTTATCAACCAATAGAAGAAGAGCCTAATATGGAGTCAAAATATTTTTATGATCTATTAAAAAGTTCATATGAGCCTTTGTGGAGTGGATGTGAGGTCACTCATCTGTCAGCGGTGTTTTTGTTGTTGAATATCAAGTCAGAGGAAAATATGTCTGAACATTGTTTTAATCGAATTATTGAAGTTATTCGAAGAATGTTGCCCAAGGATACCACTTTTCCTGAGAACTACTATAAGTTTCAGAGTGAAATGAGTCCTCTAGGTTTGAGTTGCATAAAGATTGATGCGTGTGTAAATGGATGTACGTTATATTACAAAGATAGAGATCAACTCAAATCTTGTCCAAGGTGTGGTCACCCACGGTTTAAGCCTACAGAAGTTGGGAAAAAACGTGGTAGACCAATTGCCTTCAAACGATTGAGGTATCTACCATTAATGCCCAGGTTGACCAGATTATACATGTTTCCCGCAACAGCTAAACATATGCAATGGCATTTTAGACACCAAGTTGAGAATGGAAAAATTTGTCATCCATCCGATGCTGAGGCATGGAAACACTTTAATAGAACGTATCCAAACTTTGCTTTTGAACCGAGAAATGTCCGTCTTAGACTTTCTTCTGATGGTTTTAACACATTCAACTCTTCTTCTCAACCTTATTCTTGTTGGCCTGTGATAATCACACTGTATAATCTTCCACCATGGATGTGTATGAAGAATCCTGTAATGTTCTTGACCCTTCTTATTCCTGGGCCAAAGAATCCGAAAAATAGTATAGATATATACCTTGAGCCTCTGATTGAAAAGTTGATTAAATTATGGGAAGTAGGGGTATAGTGTTATGATGTGTCACCCAAGTCCAATTTCTAATTGAGGGCAGTTTTAATGTGAACAATTAATGATTTCCCAGCATATGGCATGTTATCTGGCTGGAGTATGCACGACAAATTGTCATGTCCGTATTGTATGAGATCTTCTCAGGCATTTCAATTGACTGCAGGGAGAAAGAATTGCTTCTTTGACTGCCATCGGTGCTTCCTACCAAGAAATCATCCTTTTCGACAAGACAAGAAAAACTTTCAAAAAAATCTGATCGAGAAATCGAACCCTCCGCCGAGATTAAGTGGTGATGACATGTGGGAACAAGTTTGAGATCTTCCAAACATAAATGAACTGGGTAAAGATAAAATAGATGGTTTTGGAAGAAAGCATAACTGGACAAAAAAAAAAAAAAACGTATTTTGGGATTTGCCTTATTGGCGGTCACAGCTTGTGCGTCATAATCTAGACCTTATGCATATAGAGAAGAATGTTTTTGATAATGTCTTTAACACTATAATGAACGTGAAGGGGAAGACAAAGGATACAAAAAATTCAAGGACTGATATTGAGAGAATTTGTGATCGACCTGAATTACGCATTAGAGATAGCGTTATGAAAATGGTCATGCATACTCTCCCCATTCCATCTAGGGAAACAATTTTGGAGTGGGTGAAAGAGTTAAAATTCCCTGACGGATATGCATCAAATATAGCAAAGTGTGTTGACATGAACGATTTGAAGTTGTCACATATGAAGAGCCACGATTGCCATATATTTATGGAGAGATTGCTTCATATAGCCTTACGAGAGTTATTTCCAAATAGTGTATGGGAACCTTTTACCGAACTAAGCTTGTTTTTCAGAAACATTTGTTGCTCGTCTCTTGAAATAATCGACCTTGAAAGAATGCAACAAAATATTGTGACTATCCTCTGTAAGTTGGAAAAGATCTTACCTCCAGCCTTCTTTGACTCAATGGAGCATTTGCCAGTACACTTGGTTCATGAAGC
The DNA here is from genome assembly GCA_037974665.1 of Ehretia macrophylla. Lineage (NCBI taxonomy): Eukaryota > Viridiplantae > Streptophyta > Magnoliopsida > Boraginales > Ehretiaceae > Ehretia > Ehretia macrophylla. Next base: position 74,043,254 of record CM075772.1, on the reverse strand, counting down.
AATTTGTGGTAGTCCTGTACAATATCGGTGGATGTACCCTTTTGAGAGGTTTTTGCATATTTTGAAGAGAAAGGTGAAGAATAAAGCACGTGTTGAAGGATTTATATGTGAAGCATATCTTATCCTTGAAACGGCGACATTTTGTTCATATTATTTTGAACCGCGTGTGCACACAAAAACAAGAAACATCGGTCGAAATGAAAAGTTAGTGGATGCAGATTACCCTGAAGGGTGTTTACCCATATTCAAACATCCAGGTCGTCCGATGGGGAAGATGATCTCTAAAGATTTAGGCGATCGAGATTTCAATGCTACTCACTTGTGTGTTTTGATGAACTGCGAAGAAGTGTCCCCATATATTAAGTAAGTTTATGACTCAACTCTTTAGTTTTATTAAAGATCTTATATATATAACCCACTAATTAATACTATACAGGACGTTCGAGGATGATCTTCGAATGGAGAATCCATCATTTATTGATTCACAAATCAATAACAACATTGAGAAATTTTTCCCGGTTTGGTTATGTTACTATGTTAGTATTACTAGTTTTTAACATCCGTAATAATATATTCGATTCATTCCGACCTTGATATTTGTTATTGTCCCTAATTTACCCATTTCAGCTTGCCCACAATAACATTTTGGATGATTGCGTAAAATATCTTTCATTGGGTCCAAGTAAGTTGGTCAATACATGGTCAAAGTACTTGGTGAATGGGTACAGATTTCACACTTTGGAGTATGGATCTTCAAAGACAATAATGAACAGTGGAGTCACTGTGAAAGGGACAACGCCTGATAATGAGGAGAGTGATTATTATGGTCTGTTGACTAATATTATTGAGTTAGAATACCATAATGGAACTTTGAAGTGCACAAGAGTTGTCCTTTTCAAGTGTGAGTGGTTTGATTCTCACAATGATAAGGGATTAAAGGTTCATCTGAAATATCGCTTGATTGATATAAATGTGAAGAAAAAATACCCAAAGTATGACCCCTTTGTCTTAGCCGAGCATGCACATCAAGCATATTACGTCAGGTATCCTGGTGCTAAGAGAGAATGGGCAGCTTGGTCAGCTGTATGCAAAATTAGATCAAGGAACCAATTTGATAAGGAGTCGAACAATGATGATAATGATAAAGATGAACAGTCAGCTTTTCAGTCCGATGAGATGAATGTGACATTGGTACAATCAAATGATCATGATGATGTTGTATTGCGTTGTCTTGAATCAAGTGAATGTATTGCTGTGGTTGGAGATGTAGAAGAAGAGCACGAGGACAATGCCCAAAATGATGATGAAGATCATGAAAGTGACTCTGATAATGACATAGAATTTGAATACAATGAATTATTTGATTGAGATTTTGTACTTATAAATTTAATATTTTGTATGTCAACTGTATGTGGATTGTATGATTGATAATCAAAAAATATAATGAAAAGTGGGTATAGTATCTCTTCATTTATATAATATATTGTACATCTCTTTGTATCTTATGGTTTTTTTGTAGCAATCATGGTTAGAGCTGGTAAATCGCAAGCAGATAAGACACGATTTGGCATGTCATCAACTTCGTCCTCTGCAGCCCGTGGTGAAGCAGATTGTGAGTCCCCTACTGCTGCAGGGTTGTCAGTTCGTTCCATCGGACTATCTGCCCCTTTGTGTGACATCAGAGTGACTAACGAGAATCGTCATGATAATACCACGCCTACACCCAGCGTCCAGCATGAAACAGAACATCCAGAATCATTATCACATGCAGCTGGCACAACAAATTGGCAGGCTATGGGATTCAAGTCACTCGAGCAGTAGGCCACATGGTTGGAGGATGGACATACTCACGTTCGATTATATAATAATGGGTGAAATTAGAATTAAATTAAATTATAGAGATATTACTTTGATTGTTTGTTATTAGTTCTTGGATTTATAATAAGGTAATGCAAGTGACACTAACTTATATAATTGATATACTTGTTAACAGATTTGTACCTGCTTCGGTAGTAAGAGATTTTAAGTCAATATTTGCAAGCAGATTCACAGAACTCTAGATTACTTATGGAGAAATTCCGGACGATGTCAAAGACTAATGGTTTTGCTCTTTTCAGGTTTTTATAAACATTAATGCAGTCAATATCTATTATATTATACACGTGTACATTTATATATGCGTATTCAATTAACACATGTTCGCATTTACCTATTTATGTCGTTGCAGTGAGATTATAAGTGGCACCCATGTGACAGGACACATATCAAGCATTGCTTCCATTATAAAGCGGCTGAGAGAATGAAAGACCAATTGGCTAAGGCCCGTAAATTTGACAAGCCTCCTAAGTGGATGACATTAGATAATTGGGAGCAAATGTAAGTAAGATGGCGTGAATCAAAATGGATAGATAAATCAAATGCAACCAAGAAAAATTGGGAGAAAAATCAATCGGTACACTACACGGGTGCCACCCCCTTTCATGAGGTTATAAGAAGGATGGTATGTAACTTAAATTTAATAGCCGTTTAAATTTGTCTATCTTAATATTCTAGTTTTTGAGTAATTACTACTTATGAAATTAATAATGTAGGCGGACACAATAAACGCCCTTATCTATAGAGCTGATGTTTTCAAGGTCACTCACAGTAAAAATGAGGGTGATGGTATACAATACTCTGATCCAAAGGCTACTCAGACGATAGTAAGTATTTATACAGTGTATTACTTTTACTGTCAATTAATTTTGTTAAATTTATATAATTTTATGTTAAGTTTAAGTTGCTACTTTTAATTTAAAAGATTATAAAAATTGAATTTCATAAATCTCTTTTGTAATGTATAGGTTGTTAGACTTATGTATTTCATTATGAGAATTGTATCTTTATGATTAGGTTGAAGTGGTTGTCACAGACGACATATCCTTTGGTTGTTTGTTAGAGGCCTAGGATTATAAATTTGGCATATTTGTGGTTGTATGTTGGTTGTTATGGCTATATGAATTGTTATGCAGGTTATATTTTTGTGTTTGGGTCTATATAACAAACGTTATAATGCCGAAATTTCATCGCCTCCCGACTTTATTTTAGGTGGGGTCGAGTTGGGGCATGACATTCAGTGATATAAGAATATTAAAATTTTATAAATGTTGTTTTTCTAGTCACGATATGAGGAGATGCTCGAGCAACGTCAACTTGTGACGCAATAAGACCCCACGACGCCGCCCGTTAATCCCGATGAGATATTATACCAAGCTATTGGTGGGGTGAAAAAAGGGCGTGTCTATGGACTCGGCTCGCAAGGAGTCCCCATTGGTAGGGAATTACCCCATATTCCCACCATGAACACTGGAGTTGGACTCTCTGAACAAGAAGTCGACAGGCGAGTCACTAAAGCAACGGAGTCCTTGAGGCAACAACTTGATAACGAAGGAAATGCACAGTAAGAGACACAGCGACAAGTGAACGAAGCCCTCCAACTCATGACGGAATTGCAGCAGAAGGTTACTCGTCTCAAACACTCACGATAATAGCCCGTTCAACATGAACAATGTTACATTTAGGATTTAGTATTTTGGACAATTTTATAAACTAATTTCGAACAATATGTTAATATTTTTATGAATTTGAAAGATGCGTTATGTAAATATTATTTTGGATATTTAATTTTACGTTTTGTTGTGTAAATTTGTTTTATTTTTAAATTTTTACATTTCATATTATTTTTCGTAATAATTAATAATTATTACGTGATAGAATAGCCACATAAAATTAGCCACCATTTTTCAACGGACAAATAACTACGAAATTCGGCAATAGATTAGCCACCGATATGTGTCGACAAATGGCTATGGATATTTTCCGACAATGGCCTACGGATTGACTACTGCTTTGCTACGGACGTTAATAATTAATAACAAAATCAAAATTTTAGTTAGTTACGGATGGGCTACGGATTGGCTATGGTAAAGTGGCTACCGATATTCTACGGATACTAATCCGTAATAGTGGGCTACGAATGATTTACGATCGAAACGGCTACGGATTTGCTACGGATATTAATAATTAATAAATTAAAAAAATTAGTTGGCTACGGATTGGCTACGGACAATTAGCTACCGATATTCTACGGATACCAGTCCGTAGTCATGGGCTACGGACGATTTACGACCGAAACGGCTCCGGCTTTGCTACGGACGTTAATAATTAATAAATAAATAAATAATTAGTTGGCTACAGATGGGATACGACTATTTTGCTATGGAAGTTATAAAAAATAAATACAAATTAGTTTCCGGAATTGGCTACGGATGGGTTACGGAATATTAATTTGGTGGCGAGCCTTTTTCCTGCGGACGAGATTCCGTAGCCTAGCGGTCACTCGTCCCAATTTGGCTACTGCTAAGCTATGGATTTTGGTCATCGCCTCAGCCTTTTTTTCTTATAGTACTTGTTTTATCTACTTTTAAATTGATTTACGTGTATTTCATCGATTAACGTTCATTTGGGGTAAAGTTAAATAGCTAGTTAGAGTAACTAAACCAGAACTAAAACAATTAGCATTAATGCTAGGATGGTAAACTAGTAATACAGTAGTTAGTTGAGGGGCACTCTTTTCCTAAAGCAAAATAACAAAATATCTTAACACTTTTCTTGCTCAACCAAAACACACACCATTACACACACACCACTCGATACACACACACACACACTCAGTTTTTCAACCAAATAGAAGATAGAAAGAAGAGAAGAGAGAAGAAGAAAGGAGGAAAAGAAGAAGTTCCAACCATTTCCAAGCTTTTCCTTTGCATTTCAAGCTTTCTTCAAAGGTTTTTCTTGCTCATTTTAAATCTCGAACTCAAAGCAAAGGTGAGGGATTATTCAAAACCAATTTTTAATGAGTTCAATCAAGATATTTGATGATTATGTGTTGCTAGTCTTGTTAAAGTTGGATACAAGTGCTTAAATGTGAAGATTGAGTATTTGGTGTGTTATAGATCTAGGTTTTGCTTAACCTATGTTAGATGTCTTGGAAAGTTGAAAGATGAGTTGTGTTGCTCTTGTATAAGTATGGATTATATGTATAGCTTGCATGCAAGAATTAGGAGCATGGGGATAGCATTTTTGCATTTGGAGTATAAATGTTGGCGTTATGAGCTATATTGGATTCTAGGTGGGTTAGATGTTGATTGTTGACATGGGATGTATTGGTTGGTGTTTGAACCCTTATATGATGCCTAATAAATCCCCTTGAGCATGGTTGATTGTTAGTAAAGGATTGTGTTATTGCATGCTTGATTATTAGTAGAGGTTGTATTTTCCTGTATACAGCACAACTGAGATACCCCTACTCCACCGGTCGACCAGTGGGGGGGGTGGGGGTTGTCCACAGATGAGGCTTCGGGCAGAAGACCTTATTTTCACCGGTCGACCGGTTGTGCTAGGGTCTACCGGTCTGACCAAAATACAAAGAACTTGGTTTAGTGATTCCGGGAGCTACCGATGTCGGATTGAGGCACGGTCAGAAGTGTTAGAAGCGTATCGAAACCTAGTTTATCATAGTGGAATTTAATTGAGGATTTGTGCCATAGTTTGGGTGCTATGTAGTTGCTAACTACTATATGTTGCTTAAGAGACTAAGGACATGTGATAAATGCATGATGAATAAATGTTTGCTTAGAATGCCATTGATTAATCATTTATTACCACAAGTGGTCTACATTCTTTCTTGCTATATCATTGATAATTTTGAATACATTTGAATTGTTTAAGCGTGTCGGCTGCAACCATTAATGAATGCGGTAGTAACGAGACCTCCGGGCAGCAATAGGCTCGCCGGTATATCTAGCCTACTGAGGTAGTAATGAGACCTCCAGTCAGAGGTAGAGCTTGCTGGTATATCTTGCCTACCAAAGTGGTGAATTTTCTTTCAAGACCCATTGATCCTCCTACGAGTCGGGACCCAATGATATTTTGAAAGAGTTAGGTTATTAAAATGATATTAAAGCTTGATTGTATATCTTGCATTCTCGTTCAAATATTCTTATGTGCATGGCTTGATTTCTCGACCTGTTTACGAAAAGATTTCACCTTTGTGAAAACCCTTCCTAATCATTCCTTACTGAGCTATATGCAGGATTATATCACCCCTATTTTGATCAATTATAGGTGAGATAGTACACGAACAAACCCTTCAAGTTGATGATGGAGAATCAAGGTTCGATGAGAATGATTTACAGCATGTTTGATTAATTGAAGTCAAACACTACTTAGACAACTCAATATATGTAATATTCTTTTGGACAAGTATTTAATTTTAGTATCCCTATTTTTTTGGGACCTAGACACCTGACTATTGGCTAGATCTTATGATGGAACAGGTGACTCAAGGTCTTGTACATATATGACTATTTATGGAATCCTTTTCTAAGGCTGATGTAATTGAAAAACTTTTGAACCGTTATGGAGTACCTATGAATGTTCAGGTTATTAAGATATAAATTTTATAGATTTCTGAGTTACGAAAGTCATGTATTGGCCTTAGCCTTCGTAGGTGTCCGAGTCAGGGCATGACAGCAATCCGAGTATTTTTTTTTTGAAAACACATTAACATACTCCTTGACAACCGGTACCTCTATTAGCTTCTTTTGATCTATTGGCTTGTTGATCAAATAAGCCAGATATCCATTGCACCCTTTTCTCATCAACTTGATAGCCTTGATTGAAGATATTACAGTATTTCCTGAAAAGTCACCTTTACTTTTCACCTCGACTACCGGTTGCCCCGGTACTTGTAAACTTACAACCTTTGTTCAGTAATCCATTTGGGCATGATTATGGCCAACCAATCTATTCCCAAAATAACATCATACTTTTGAAAAGGTAGCACTACCAAGTTGGCTAAGAATTCCCGATCTTTTATTTGGATTTTACATGCCTTACATCCAAATTTAGAAATGTACCTAGTGCCCATGGGATTTCTAACTTCTACATGACATGGAAAATGTTCTATTTGTAATTTGATGCGATGCACACATTGAGGAGTGATAAAAGAATGTGTGGCTCCAGGATCAATGAGTACTTTAACCAACTATTTTAGGATCAGGAAGGTACCTTCAACAACAGTTGCAGCCTCTGGCAGTTCCTCTTCGTCCACAGCATATACTCGGGCTTGAACCCTCTGTGCCGGAGCATTTCCTGTAGGTTGGCTTTGTGTACCGCTAGCTTGCCACTTCATGCACTGCTGAACTTGATGTTGTTCACTCCCACATCTCGTACACCGACCATTCTTCTTCCAACATTAGGCCTCTACGTGCCCCTTCTTGTTGTAGTAGTTACATATGGCATTTCGGGAGGTGGCTGCACTACCCGAGGAACCTATAGCTGACTGAGTAACTGAGGCATTAGGCTATGGCCTAGTGGCAATGGGCCTCACTTGACTTTGGCTCTGGCTCGGGGCTGAGTAGGACCTCTGTGGTGCTTGAGTGAAAAATGGCCTCTTGTTAACTTGACTCGGCCTACCATATGTATCTAACTTCTTTTTCTCAACTCGAGATGCTGAATCTAGCATATCGCTATAGGTAGTGAAGCGATATGAAGTTAAAAGATCCTAAATCTCGGGCCTCAAACCCATAACAAATTATTTCATCCTTCGGGCCTCTATCTGAACTAATTCCGGGAGATAACAAGATAGCCTGTTGAAACAAGCTTCGTATTGCCCCACCATCATACCTCATTGTCTCAAAGAAATAAACTTTTTCTCCTTCCTTTCTCGAGTTACCTCCAAAACATAGTTCCCCTTGAACGATCGAACAAAATTGGCCCAAGTGACGAGTATGCCATTTTGCTCCCAACGAAGCTTCTCCGTCCTCCACCATTCTTTTGCATCCTCCTCCAATAAGAAAACCGCAAACATTACCTTCTTCTCATCTGTGTACTCAAGGGCGGCATATATCTTTTCCACTTTAGCAAGCCACGGGCTCTCTAGTGAACTTGGGGGGTTCATATTCCAAGAAGCCCTTCAACGTATCATCCCCATTACCTCGTTGGTTGTTGTTGTTGTCATTACCACCACCATTATTATTATTGTTGTTACCTATTCCAAAATTTTTCTACTGCTCCATCACTCTACTCATACAGTCTATAGCATTCGCCATCAGATTAAACATAGCTACCCCCGGATTAGCAGGATCAACATTCCCTGTCCCTTGTGACCCAGTGTTTCCACGGGTGTTACGACCTGCCATCTATAAACATAGAATAACGAACACTCACGGTTATAGGTTATGCATGCATTATGATATGAGGTGAAAATGCATGATCTACAATTAAAACTAATCATGAATAGTTATAGCTATACTCGACACATAAATCACACAAGTAAGAAACAAAAGTAGCACATTAGGCACGAAGTCTATGTAAACACATAATTCACATAAGTTCACATAGGCACATATAGCCCTCAATATGTCTTCCAAAGTTTTCTACTTACTGACCAGGGATTCTCAAACCAAGCTTAAGAAGTCTAAGCATTTTAATACCACCTAAAGGTGTCACGTCCTGACCCAAACCCATCGCTAGGTGAAGACCAGTACGTGACGTGTCATGTAACTTAATACTTGTAAAATCAACAATTGATAACCTAACAACAAATATTACACCATAAGAAGCTTCAAGAGTATGCTCAAACACTTGGCATTGGAAATCTTCATTAACCTGTTTATAGGTGCAAACTTAGATTCCACCAATACTCCATGAAATAAAGTCCCAACTATGACTACCTAGGTCACAAAAGAATAGGACATAGCTATTACATCCTAGTTGTCCAAAAGAATTGTTAACTAACACATCAAAAGTCCATACAACATCTACAAGCTAACAAGTCACAGAAGGCAGAAATTCGATTCATCACATAATTGACCCACGCCTTCAGCTTCAGGAGTTGACTCAGTAATAGCCTCACCTGAAACTTTGTCAGAGAAAGGGATGAGTTACACTTAGCTCAACGAGGGATAAGGGAACGGGGAGATTTCGCAACCATTTTTCATTTCGTAATCATTTAAGAAAGAGTATGCCATGCACATTGGAACAACTAATGAGGAAACATCATATATGGCAATAATAATAAAACAAGTATTTAATTCTACTCTCCAAAGGTTATACCAAGCAAGAGTAGATAAAAAGGATATAGCTTGCACGAACAGTTCTTAGAGATGGCCAGTCTCAAGTCTTCAATCAACATACTTCCCCAAACACCAAAGTAGAAGGCATTCCGGAGGCAACCCAATACCAAGGTAGCCGAGACTTATACCTGACAACCCGATGCTGCCTAGGGGAATCAAAAATTCTACCATGGGGTTGATTAGATTATATTACTCAAGGCATATAACTGTAAATAAACAAACATGGACCAACTCTTCTAGGGTTATACCAAGAGAGATTGAGTACAAATAATCAAGGATATTTGGAGGGCAACAAAGTAGGTTACCTCCATCACATAAGCATGTGAAATTCTTTAAGACCCAGAACCAACCCCTTAACTTTATTGAGATATGATGTCATTGCTGGATCCCTGGCCTCATATTCTTATGTTACCTAATTCACAATCAGCTATGAGTCCGTTATGACGTCCATAGCCCGGGCGCCCAGTAAGATAGCTATCTTGAGCCAGACTATTAACGTTTTATACTCTACCTTGTTATTGAAAGATGGGAACTGGAACTTGAGTGAGTATTGGTTTGCAACTTCGTCGGGGCTAATGATCACCACTCTAGCCCTACTACCATGCTTCCCTAAGGCCCCATCCACCTGTACTTCCCATAGAGCACTGGTTTCTTTGGTCGGGTATCTTGTGTACTCTACCACGAAGCTTTCTATTGCCTGGGCTTTAATTACTGTCCGGGGCTGGTAGATAATGTCATATTGGCTAAGCTTGACTGTGTAAGGCCAAGTGTGAAATTATGTGCATTTAATTGTTTAATTTATTATTTGAATGTAATAATGATCTTCTTGAGCCCGTGGCACCACGATCCCTGGATTGTTCATTGTTCATGTAAGTTAGGGTATTTTTTTGTGGTATCAGAGATGTATTATTGGTAGGGGTCGTGATAGATTGCTTACTTTAGCAAATATCCCGAGACCTCGGGCCTACGTAATACTTGTTTGAGTGGCATGTCTGTCATAACCCGAATGTTGTATGCGTCGAAGTAATATCTCAACTTCTGGGATGCTATTAGAAAGGCTAGAGCCATCCTTTCAAGAGTGGAGTATTTGAGCTTAGGTCTTCTTAGGACTTTGCTGACGTAGTACACTGGTTTCTGAACCTGGTCCTCCTCCCTGATTAAGGCGGCAACCACTTCCCTACTTGAACTGGCTAGGTATAAGGTCAGCACCTCTCCCTTTTCAGGTTGGGAAAAGAGATGAGGTATATTGCGGTACCTTTTTATTTCCTCGAAGGCCTCTTGGCACTCCTCTATCCATTGAAAGTTCTTCATGTTCCTCAAGACTCTAAAGAAATGGGAACATTTATCTGCGGACCTTGACATGAATCTACTCAGGGTTGCAATCTTGCTCGCCAATTTTTGTACATCTTTAATGCACTTGGGAAGGTTTAGGTCCAAATGGCCTGAATTTTGTTAGGATTGGCCTCTATGTCCCGGTTAGTAACCATGAAGCCTAGGAACTAACTAGCCTTGACCCCTAATGCACATTTTTTGGATTGAGCTTGATCTTGAACTATTCCATGGTTAAGAAGGCCTCAGCCAGGTTAGCTACATGAGAGTGGGCCTTTTTACTTTTTGCCAACATGTCGTCGACATAAATCTCCATATTCTTTCTGATCTGGTTATCAAACACTTTATTCACCATACATTGGTAGGTAGCTCCAACATTCTTCAGCCCGAAGGGCATTACTTTATAGCAATAGGTCCCCATCTCTATGATGAAGGCTTTTTTTTCCTTATCCTCCAGGGCTATCATAATCTGATTATACCCCTTAAAGGTGTCCATGAATGTGAGATGCTCATAACCAGACGTGGCATCAACCATCTGTTCTATCCTTGGTAGAGGGTAGCAATCTTTGGAGTAGCCTTATCGAGGTCCTTGTAATCAACACATAATCACCACTTCCCAAGAGTTTTGGCCACTAACATGACATTAGCTAACTGTTCAGGGTACTGTACGCTATTGATATGTCCTGCTTCCAACAGTTTCCTGACCTCTTCCTTGATATTTTTTTTTTTCTTTTCCCCAAAATTCATTTTTTTCTGTCAGACAGGTCGAAAGGTCGGATCCACATTTAATTTATGGATCATCACAGTCAGTTCCACACTTGTCATGTCAGTTGTAGTCCAAGAAAATATATGTTCATTTTCAGAAATAAAATTAATTATACCTTTACGAATGTCAGGTAGAAGCTTACTACCTATCTTCACCCTGTGCCTCTCCGACAGCTCAAATTCGTCTAATTCCTCGGTTGGGGTTGCCTTTTTTTCATTCTTCTTCTCCTCAAATGCTTCCAACTGCTAGGCTCTCAGCCCTTTTATTTTCAGGGAGATGGGGTAGCATTGTCGAGCTGACAATTGGTCCACTCTGATTGTGGCTACCCCCAAGAGAGTTGGGAACCTTAGTACTTGGTGAAGAGGAAGCCACTACAGGGAACTTCTTTAGTACAATGAGATTGCTAGGATAGTGTCCTTCCACTCACTTTCTTCCAGGGTCATAGGTAAGTTGATGACTCCCTCTGGCCGGAATGACTCCCCAGTAAACCCTAATAATGAACCATTCAATGGGCGGAGTCTGTCCCAGCCGATGTATAGCTTGTCAAATTCTTTCAAGAATAAGACCTCTGTGGAGCTGCCTGCATCCACCATTAGACATTTGACGGTATAGTTGGATATGAGGGCCTCTACTAACAATGGATCATCATGTGGATATACCAACCCTTCAAAGTCAACTATCATGAAGGTCAGTCGTTCATCCATCCTTGACTTCTTGTACCATAGTTCCTCATTTGCGAACCTAATGTAAGATCTTCTAGCTGCTCTACACCCTCCTCCAGAGCCCAGTCCCTCGGCTATAGTATCTACTACCCCTAGATGTCGGTTGTTTTCTTCTTTTCTATGCCTTATAATACGGTCCCTTTTTATCCAGGGCTCTTAGTCTCTCTACCACTCCTAGTTCCTAGTTATGAACCTGTTCAACAATCCTCACTTGACCAGGGCCTCTATCTCTACTTTGTGCTGCTTGCAATCTTCTGTTTCATGGCCATGGTCTCTGTGGAACCTGTCATACTTATTATTCGGCCTCTTATCTGGATTTCCCATCATCTTCGCGGGCTAGCGATACTCCATATGGGTCTGAATTTCATGTTAGATTTTTACCGTGAGGGCAGTCAGGGGGTGTACTTTTTTTCAAGCCTACCCCGGCCACTGCTTCCCTGGGTCTCAGACCACCTGTTTTATGGACTCATTTGCTTGTTGTTTTCGGGGGCTTTTCTCTTAATGGAGCTACCCCTAGCTATCTTTTTTTCTTTTTCCTCGTCATTCCTAGCCATTAGGACTTCTTCTAAGTTAATATATTTAGCCGCTCTGGCCATAAGTTCTTTAAGATCTTGAGGCATTTTCTTACCCAATGAGGACTAGAATGGCTTGAAATGCAAGCCCTGGATGAAAGCAACCATAGCCACGGACTGGTCGAGGTCTAGAACTTCCAAGATTGCCTGGTTAAATCTTTGACTGAAATTATGAAGTGTCTCTCCCTTCTGCTGTTTGATAGACAGCAAGGCAATCGTGAGGCTCAGGGGCTTCTTACTACTGGTGAATCGGGCCAAGAAAAGGCTCATGAGTTGTACGAAGTTATGGATCGAGATTTTCAAAAGGCTCTTAATCTACTTTCGGACTGACACAACAATGGTTACTAGGAAAACCCTGCACTTGATGCCATTTAGGATATCATGGAACGTCTTATGGTACTTAAAGAATATAAGGTGATCTTCTGGGTCTCCAGCTCCATTATAGGTCTGAAGGCTCGAGAGCTTGTAGTCATATGGCATGGGCTCCGGCATGATCTCCCTAGCGAGGGATGGTACTTTTTTTGCACAACCAAGGCTTACTGCTGATCACCATAGGTACGGGAGGCCTTCTACCCCCTTGCCTTGCTGGCCTCTGTGGTTTGTTCTAGTCGGGCTTATCTATTGGCTCAGTTGATCCTCTCGTATCTTCAGGGTACACGGGATAGCGGGGTTGGTCATAGGGCGCTAGAGCAGGTTGCTCCTGCTGAAGTAATATTGGCTCTGGTTGTGCCAATCCTTGAGTCTACGAGAATTGGTTGAAATCCCCTTGAGGCCATTGAACATCTGGACTAGGGTTGGCAAATCAACCTGCTAGGAAGATTAGGGCATATCTCCTAGGACATACACAGGAGGCACCCCTGGAGGTGCGGTTGTTTCCTGGGGTACCACATTGAATGACACAACTGTATTTAATTTTATGATTATTTCCAATTTTATTAAGTGATATTTGGCATAAATATTTGGTAGTATATTTGCCATAAATATTGTGTAAGCTAAAAATGTTGTATTATAGTGATATTTGGTAGTGTAATATGAAATGTTATATTTGGCATCTATGTCTAAGTCTACGTTCATTTAATGTCTATTTGTCAATTATTAGTGTTTGTTATATTTACCATAAATTAATCCTCTATTGGGCCCATTACAATCCTTAATAAATTAAATCTATTCTCCAAGTTAGAAGTTGCCAAAATGGAAACAAACTGACAACAGTGGATGACCAAACGCTTAACATCCAAGAAAGCATTGAATCCTAATTTTACTCATGGTGTAGACCAAGAATTCATTCATTTTGTGTGTAGTCAACCACGGTATATGGATGGAGACAAAATAAGGTGTCCTTGTGCAAAATGCAATAATTGTTATTTTGAAGACCCTTATACTTGTAGACTTCATCTCTACAAAAAAAGATTCATGCAATATTATTATATTTGGACTTCACATGGGAAGCATGATGACCTAAATGAGGATAACAACCGTAATGTTGTGGATCATTCTGGATATGACGAAGGAAATACTTATAGGTCAATAGTATTTGATGCCTTTGCCCCATCAAATGTACCACCACCTTTTAATCAACCAATTGAAGAGGAATCTAATATGGAGTCAAAACATTTTTATGATCTATTAAAAGCTGTAAATGAGCCTTTGTGAAGTAGATGTGAGGAATATACTCATTTGTCAATGGTGTCTCAGTTGTGGAATATCAAGTCAAGGGAGAATAAGTCTGAACAATGTTTTAATTGAATTGTTGAAACTGTTCGAAGAATGTTGCCCAAGGATAATACTTTTTCGGAGAACTACTATAGGTTTAAGAGCAAAATGAGGATTCTAGGTTTGAAGTTCGTAAAGATTGACGTATGTGTAAATGGATGTACGTTATATTATAGAGATAGAAGTAAACTCGAATCTTGTCCAAAGTGTGGTCACCCACGGTTTAAACCTACTGAAGTTGGTAAAAAATATGGCAGACCAATTGCGCACAAACAATTGAGGTGGCTACCATTAGCACCCAAGTTGAATAGATTATACATGTCTCCCGTAACAGCTAAATATATGCAATGGCATTTCAGACACCAAGTAATGGATGGAAAGATTTGTCATCCTTCCGATGCTCAGGCATAGAAACACTTTGATAGTGCATATCCTAACTTTGCTTCTAAATCGAGGAATGTACGTCTGGGACTTTGTTCCGATGGTTTTACCCCTTTCAACTCTTCTTCTCAACCTTATTCTTGGTGGCCTGTGATAATTACACCATACAATATTCCATCATGGATGTGTATGAAGGATCCTGCAATCCTCTTGACCCTTCTTATTCTTGGGCTAAAGAGTCTGAGGAAGTATATAGATATATTGCTTGAGACTCTAATTGAAGAGTTGAAAGAATTATGGGAAGTAGGGGTACATTGTTATGATATGTCGTCCAAGTCAAATATCCAATTGAAGACAGCTTTAATGTGGACGATTAATGATTTCCCAGCATATGGCATGTTTTTTGGTTGGAGTACGCTCGGGAAATTGTCGTGTCCGTATTGTATGGACTCTTCTAAGGCTTTTCAGTTGACACCAGGGAGAAAAAACTGTTTCTTTGACTACCATCGACAGTTCTTACCGAAAAATCATCGTTCTCAACGAGATAAGAAGAACTTCCAAAAAAATATGAAGAATTCTAATCCTCCATCGAGACTGAGTGGTGAAGAGATTTGGCAGGAGGTTCAATCTCTTCCAAAAATTGAGGAACAGGGTAAAAATAAAATACCTGGTTTTGGAGTATGACATGACTAGACAAAAAGAAGCATATTTTAGGATTTGCCTTATTGGCGGTCACACTGCGTCATAATCTAGACATCATACACATAGAGAAGAATTTTTTTGATAATGTCTTTAACACTAAGATGAACGTGAAGGGAAGGACAAAGGATACAAAAAATGCAAGGGCTGATATTGAGAGAATTTGCGATCGATTTGAATTATGTATTAAAAATGGCATGATAAAGATGGTCGTGTACACTCTCCCAGTTAAGTCTAGGAAATCAATTTTGGAATGGGTAAAGGAGATACGATTCCGTGACGGATATGCATCATCTCTAGCAAGGTGTGTTGACATGAACGATATGAAGTTGTCGCATATGAAGAGCCATGATTATCATGTATTTATGGAGAGATTGTTTCCTATAGCCTTACGAGAGTTCTTGCCAAAGCATGTTTGGGAAGCTTTTACTGAACTAAGCTTGTTCTTTAGAAACATTTGTTGCACGTCTCTTCAAAGAATTGACCTCAAAAGAATGCATGAAAATATTGTGATAACCCTTTGTAAGTTGGAAAAGATCTTACCTTCAGCCTTCTTTGACTCAAGGGAGCATTTTCCCGTACACTTGGTTGAAGAAGCAATTTAGGGCAGTCTTGTACAATATCGGTAGGTGTACCATTTTGAGAGGTTTTTGCATGTTTTGAAGATGAAGGTTAAGAATAAAGCACGGGTTAAGGGATCTATATGTGAAGTTTATCTTATCCAAGAAACTTCAAAATTTTGTTCATATTATTTTGAACCGCATGTACAAACAAAAACAAGAAACATCAGCCGGAATGAAGAGTCCATGGATGCGGATTACCCTGAAGGGTGCTTACCCATATTCAGACACCTTGGTCGTCCGATGGGGAAGAAAAGTTCTACAGTGTTAGAGGATCGAGATTTCAGTGCTGCTCACTTATGTGTTTTGATGAATTGCGAAGAGGTGTCCCCATATATCAAGTAAGTTTATGACTCAACTCCTTAGGTGTGTTAATACAACCTTTCATATTATATAAACATTACATATATAATCCACTAACTAATACTATACATAATATTTGAGGATGATCTTCTACTCAATAACCCGTCATTTACCGATTCACAAATCAATTACAACATCGATAACGTATTTCCAACATGGTTACGTGACCATGTAAGTATTACTTAGCTTTACTATCCCTAATGTCAAATTTGACTCGAGTTTGACATTTATTAATATCCTTAACTTATCTCTTTCAGCTTGCGAACAATAACAATGTTGATGCTTGCCTGAAATATCTTTCAGTGGGTCCAAGTAGAACGGTCCGTACATGGTCAAAATACCTAGTAAATGGGTACAAATTCCACACCTCGGACTATGGATCTTCAAAGGCAACAATGAATAGTGAAGTCTTTGTGAAAGGGATAATGCATGATAAGGAGGAGACTGATTATTATGGTTTATTGACTGATATTATTGAGTTAGAATACCATAATCCCAGTTTGAAGCGTACAAGAGTTGTCATTTTTAAGTGTGAGTGGTACAATTCTCAAAATGATAAGGGAATAAAGGTTCATTCGAAATATCGGTTGATTGATATAAATGTGAAGAAAAAATACCCAAAGTATGACCCCTTTGTCTTAGTCGAGCATGCACATCAAGCATACTACGTCAAGTACTTTAGTGTTAAGAGAGATCGGGCAAATTGGGAGGTTGTATGCAAGATCAAATCAAGGAATCAATTTGATGTATGTTGGGACAAGAATGATAATAATAAAAATGAACAA
Organism: Ehretia macrophylla; assembly: GCA_037974665.1. Lineage (NCBI taxonomy): Eukaryota > Viridiplantae > Streptophyta > Magnoliopsida > Boraginales > Ehretiaceae > Ehretia > Ehretia macrophylla. The sequence continues at coordinate 74,026,125 of CM075772.1, read as the reverse complement.
TCGGATTTTCAATCGGAGGATATAGACGTGTCATTGGTACAATCAGATGATCATGATAATGTCGTATTGCGTAGTCTGGAATCAGGTGAATGGATTGTTGTGGTTGGACATGTAAAAGAAGAACATGAGGACTATGGCAATAGTAATGATAATGATCATGAAAGTGACTACAATAATGACTTGGAATCCGAAGACAATGAATTATTTGATTGAAAATTTGTGCCTATAAATTCAATATTTTGTATGTCAATTGTATGTGAAACGTTATATAATGAAAAGTTGATATAATTTCTATTCATTTATAGAATATTATGTACATATATGTGTTTATTATGTTATTTTTCAAGCAGTCATGGTTAGATCTAAACCAAACAACCAATCATCACAATCCAGTCTGCCATCATCTTCTTCCTCCGCAACACATGCTGAAGCTGATAGTGAGTCCTCTAGCACTCCCACGACGTCAGTACATTCCACCGGATTATCTGCCCTACTATCTGGCATCCGAGTAAGTACCGAGGCTCATCTTGTTAATGCCATGCCATCTACCAGCGTCGAGCAGCCCATGGATTAGGCAGAGCCATCATCACGTGCAGCTAGCGAATCAGACTGGCGGGCCATGGGATTCAACTCATTACGGGATTACACCACATGGTTGAGGGATTCTCGTACTCACATTCGACTCTATAATAACGGGTGAAATTTCAATTTAATAAAAATATTGAACAACTACTTTAATTGTATGTTATTAGTTATTAAAGCTATAATGAGTTAATGCAAATGACACTGACTTATATCATTGTTATACTTGTTAACAAGTTTGTGCCTGCTATAATAATAAGAGATTTTAAGACACTATTTGCAGGCGGGTATACAAGACCCTAGATTACATACGGACAAATTCCAGAAGATGTAAAGGAGCGATGGTTTCTCACTTTTGAGGTCTTTATAAACATTAATGCAATCAATATCATTTATATTATACACTTGTACATCTACACATGCATGTTCAATTAGCTCATTTTCGTATTTTCCTATTTCTCATTGTAGAAAGATTACAAGTGGCACCCCTATGACACGACACGCATTAAGCATTACTTCTATTATAAGGTGGCCGAGAGATTTAAGGACCAATTGGCTAAGGCCCATAAATATAACAAGCGTCCTAAGTGGACCAATTTAGAAAATTGGGATCAAATGCTTCTTAGATGGATCGACCCAAAATGGATACACAAATCAAACAAAGGCAAGGAAAATAGGAGCAAAAATCAGTTGGTCCACTACACGGGTGCCACCGGCTATCATGAGTTGATAAAAAGGTAGAATGTAACTAAATTTAACTACTTAAATGTTTTTCAGAAATTAGTCTATCGTAATATTCTAGTAAATGTGCAATTACTACTGATGAAATTAATAATGTAGGAAGAGACAAAAGCCAAGCTTGTCTATCAAGCTGATGTTTTCAAGGCAACCCATAGTAAAGGGAAGGGTAATGGTATACAGTACTCTGATGCAAAGGCTGTTAAGATGATAGTAAGTATTTATACAATGTATTATTTTTCACTGTCATTTAATGTAATAAGAATATTATATATTTGTAAATGTTGTTTTTATAGGAGTGATATGACGAGATGCTCCAGCAACGTCAGCAACAGTTACAAGAAGAACCCACATCGTTGCCCATTAATCCAAATGAGATCTTCTACCAAGCAATTGGGGGAATGAAGAAAAGACGCATTTATGGATTGGGCTCACAAGGAATCCGCATTGGTAGGGAAGCACCTCTTATTCCCAACATCAACAATAGAGTTGGACTTATGCAAGAAGACATCGACAGGGGGGCTATCACTCAAGCAATGGAGTCCATGATGCAAAGGGTTGAAAACTATAAACAGAATATGCAGGAACAGATCCACTTAGCCATGGACCTCGTGAGGCAATTGCAGGAAGAGATTAAACTGCTAAAAGGCACCCAACAACAATGACATCAGCCCAATCATCAAGATTAATGGTATATTTAGGATTTTTTTAAAGTGAATTGCAAAAACTAATTTCGTACAATATTTTTTTATTTTTTGTGAATTTAAGATGAATTATGTAAATATTATTTTAAATATGTAATTTTATGTTTTTTGTATCAAGTTGTTTTTTTTTATAATTTTTTATATTTCATATTTGTTTTTTTAAATTATAATTATTTGGTGATGGAATAGCGACGAAAAATTGGCCATCGCTTTTCGGCGGGCAAATAGTCACGACAATTGGCTACAGATGTGTGACAACCAAAATGCTACGGATTTGCTATGGAAATTCGATGACCCAAAGGCTACAGATTGGCTACGAACATTTGGCAACCGAAAGGCTACAAATTAGTTGGCGATCAAAAGTCAGTGGATTGGCTACGAACATTTGGCGACCGAAAGGCTACGACTTTGCTACGAACATTTGGCGACTGAAAAGCTACGGTATTACTACGGATGAAATAATGACGAAAAATTTACTACCAAAATGGCTACGACTTTGCTACGAAAATTTATAATTAATAAAAACTGTGAAAAAATTAATTAGAGACGGAATTGCTACGGATATTTGGCGACAAAATTAAAAAATAAATACAAATTAATTTTTGGATTTGGCTATGGAATCGCTACAGATTTCCAATTTGGCTACAGGGCCTGAAGCGAAGGACTGAATGGCGACATAATTCTATCGCCCGTCCTAGGATGGCGACAGCCAAGCAACGGATTCTGTCCATCGCCCGATGTTTTTTTGCTTGTAGTGTGAAAAACATACAAAATTCATATTTATCCTGTTAAAATTTCAGATACTCTATTCTTTATTGAAAGAAGATACAAAAGTATTACAACAAAGCAAAAGCGTACCTTAATGAAAATACCAAAAACTTGCTTACACCAATGATAATATCCATAGTATTATTGTATGTGGATTGGAAAGCGTACTGTTAAAGGCAAAACTAAATGAACTGTCTCCTAAGATTCACCGACTGGAAACCTGCAAAAGGAACTACCTGGGCTTAATTCCGGGGGATAGCACCTGTAATTGGTTGATTGAAAAAAAAGGTGATGCTTGAAAGCAAAGAGAGAGAAAGTATAGACTAGAATAAGTTACATTTCATCGTTGAGGCAAGAGTTATTTGTTTTCCCATACTAGATAATTATCCAATTCGTGACTTGTGCGCTAAGGATTCGTTTCCTTCCCAGTAGAACTTCCTTAATTGTTGAGTTTTTCTTGGGTGGTTCTACACTTGGGGACCTCAGGATACCCCACTAACATGTGAGACTGACTAGGCGTGCCCAGCCTTAGGTCTATGGGGTACGAGCTCAAGCTTGGCGTGCAACCTCGATTGAAATTATTGGCCTCGTAGGTGGCTCATTGGTAGATTTCTGGACTAAGCCTCACTAGTGTATGTGTGTGTGTGTATGTGTGTGTATGTATATGTGTATGTGTGTACCACACAATGAACAGACCATTTAAGTATGATCTCATAATAGGTACTATCAAAGATAGAGATCTATACATACTTTATACTACTAAATGATTAGTATTCTTAATCTTGAACATATGTGGATGAATTGATGAAATTGGGTCCATGTGCTTTGATGCACTATGGGTGAGACCTCAGTTGTGGGTCAATAGCTCTATGTGTTAGGCATATGGGTTTGACTAATTGGAACATGTATATGCAATATAGAATCCATGTCATCATGAGATGGGTTAATCGCTCCCTTGTGATAATCTAAAAAATTATCCTAATCTGAGCTCAGGCAAGTACTCTAGGAGTATATCGGATATTTGGCTTGAAAGTTGCTCCCTAGATCAAGTGTTCGATATTCGGAGGGTGGTTAGTACAAGAATTAGATGTCTCAAGGAGAAGTTGCAATCAAGAAAGAGATAGTAAATTAAAGTCTTTCTTGTGTGAGAGTGTTACATAGAGGGGTATTTTGGTCATTCTACTTAGTAGGTCAAAGACAGAGGTCATACATAATGTACGACGAGCTTATGTGAATAGCAGTAATCAACTTGGAGTGCAACCATAACTCTTTAGTAGAATAAGTCTAGGTTTAAAAGCCTAAATGTGCTATGGGGTTAGTAAGGGCATTTTGGTCTTTTCAGTAACCAAGTTGTTTATGTCTTTTGGTCTCTCTTCTAGCCTACTTCCATGAAGATGTTTGTTAAAGCTTTCTTGGCACTTCTTATGTATTTAAGTATTGCTAAATATAGTATCTAATTACAACTAGTTTCTTGTTTAGGAGAATTTCCTATTTAGAATTGTTGTAGCTTAAATTAGAAACTAAAAATATTTAATTTAGCAAAATAATACAAGAAAGAATAGAAAGGCCAAGATAGGCGTGTAGCCTACCTTAGGACGCATAGGTAAGGATGGCAACAAGTCGAATATTCGTAAAAAATAAGGTATCTGAATCCGATTAATATAACATTTGCCAAAACAATATCCGTCGGATTTCAAAACTACTAACCAATACCAAATCCGATAAAAATTTAATAATCGTCTGGTATTTGAATTTGAACCGTTTAATTTTTAAAAAATAGTAAAAAATAAACTCATCTAAAGAAATGTTTAAAAAATAAAGTAAAATAAAATCCATACACAATGATAAACACAAGTGGTACTTGTAGTATAATTAACTTGAAAGATTTATTTAAATAAAAACTAGAAAATTAAAAAAATGAGAATAATAATGAAAAAAATATATAATACCCATGCTACAACATAGAAAGCATCATATGACCAAAAAAAAAAAACATAGCAAGTATCTTCAACTTTATCAAGGGATCTTCATTTCCCGCTTTGGCATAAATTTGCATTTTGAGATTTTATTTTGAGGTCTTTTTGGGGATGAGGGAAAAAGTCTACTATGGAGGAGTAGGAGTAATAAAAGAGAAAGATTAAGGAAAAGAACATAAGTGAAAGAGTATGTCAAAATTTGCTAGTAAAATCGTGGAACTACGAACAATAGTAGGAAAGATTAAGAGGAAGAATAGAAGAGTGAGAGATGGAATGGAAGAATTTGGTATGAGGTGATGAAGTATGATGAAGGGGAAGAGGACAAAAAGTTAATCAAAGTCAAAAAGTGAAAAGAGAATGATTAAAGAGATAAAGAGAAAGAAAAAGAAGGAATGAACTAAAGAGAATGATTGTAGGAATGGTAGTAAAAAAAAAAATTAACCTTAGGTTACATATATGGGCTTATTTGTCATTCATTCTATCCTGTATGGGTTACGTATGTATGTGCATGTATACATATATATTTATTATTGTTATTAATTTAATAGTCGGATTCGGATTATCCATCGGTTAGTATTTATAAAATCAAAACCTTTCGGATAATCCATCGGTTATCCCATATTAAAACCAAAACCTTATGGATAGCCCATCAGATTTGTTATCGGATTATTATCGAATCGGATATCCATCGGTGTCGAATTTAAAAACTATTCACTACCATCTTTACGCGTAGGGCACATGTGAGAGACAGAAGAGGCTTAATTAGAGTGTATAGTTGATTTACTATGGGCTACTTGTGGTTCAAGGTGCATAGGAGTCTTTTAAGAAGTTTCTTACATGGGCTATGAAACCAATTCTTATTTCAACTAGTATCTGCTCTAAGGCCTTTTCTATATCTATAAATAGAGCTTTTCTTCACCTCCTCTTACACATCAATTCATACACATAGAATCGAAGAAGAAAACTCTTTCTCTCTCTTTCTCTCTCTCTCTCTCTCTCTCTCTCTCTCCTCCCCCTTTACATGTGAGAAGCAAGAGGAAAAACAAGAAGAAGAATTACACAATTCTTCATCATCTTCAAGAAGGAGAAAGGTTATAGAGGAAAAGATCAAGAGGTGTTATTCGTCTCCAAATCTTATAGATCTTCCGAGTTCATGTTCTTGATCAAAGTTTGTGTTTTCGTTAAGTTTCCACGCTAACGAATCCAGGTAACAAATTCTTCTAGTTACTAAATTTGATCTTTACATAATTCTTATACATGTGAATATTGTTATGCAACAAATCTTCTTAGGACTTGTGGCTTGATCCTAGATTATGCATGTTACTATGTTTCCGTTTCATTTTAATTTTTAAATACCATAGTATATCTAGGTAGCATGCATCTTCATTAGCAAGCCTTGAAGTAGTAGTACCTTCACTTCGATTTTCTTCACACGCCATAGCTAATCCTTGTAATATTTTTTTTTGTTGCAGTCGAATGCCTCATACAGATTATCAGATGATAACCTACTCTGATCCCATGTAAAATATGTTTTGCATAGAAGGCCCACTTATATTCATTTAGAAGCCTCAATATATAATCATACATGTACAATTTTATAACTCCTAATATTAAGTTGATTACCACAAATGTATAGGTGAGTAGCTAATGTATATCTAAACTACAAAGAATTCTTATAGAGGCGTGACTATATGTATGAGATATGTGCAAATGATATCTTAATGTGATCACGACACATGTGCACTCCAATAGACGCTTCAACTCCTTTGAAGTGGGACTACCTAGCCACGTTGGATTTAGGTTTTGATAGACTTTTACCTATATAGAACTCACTGATTATCGGTTAAAGTAGCTGCTCATTCTTGTTTTTGAGATATCAATGCAATCTGTTAAGAGTTTCACATGGTAAATTAAAGAACAAAGAGAAGGATTTCTCCACATGAAAAGATTAGGAGCAAAATGAGCTATTAAGAAACATGTGTATACTCAAAAGCCAATAGCTTAAACTTTTGGGTCAATAGATGAGTTCTATACATGTGTTGAGGCCCATTTCTTCTTAGATTCTCAGGGCTCGTCACAACAAATTAGTATCAGAGCCGATGGTTTAAAGATATTGGCCCGAACTCTCTAAGAATTATGGTGGTCACACTATCCTAATGGCCTCTCGATGGAGCTAGGCAGTAGGGCTTAGAAGATGGAATAAGGTCACGATAAGCGTAATTCTTGGGTTAGCAGTAGGGCTTAGAAGATGGAGTAAGGTCACAATAAGCGTAATTATTGGGTTATTCTCTCAAAGTTATCTGAGGTTACGATAACACAATGGAACAAAGATTTGGTTGTTGAGACCTTGAGCAGGCTCATATGAGAGTAAGATCGCAGTACCTCATGGTTGATCTGGGTGCACGGGGAAGGGCGACTAGAGACGGCATGGTAGCTAAGGTGCATGCGCATAAGAGATCTAAAAGCTTGTCAAAGTGGTGAAGATAGATCCAATCGACAATATTGAAAATTGATCAATGGAGAGTTGAGACCTATTGTGGAGTTTACATATGAAAAAAGGAGATTTCTATGGAGTACACATGTGAAAATGGAAAGATTTGTTAGGAGTTTCACATGGTAAACTAAAGAGTAAAGAGAAGGATTTCACCCACATGGAAAGATCATGAGACAAATGAGTTATTTATAAATATATGTAGACTCAAGACACAATAACTTAAACTTTTGAGTTAATAGTTGAGTTCTATACATATGTGTTAAGGCCCATTTCTTCTCAAATTCTTACCGTTCATCACAACAGAATCTTCATTTGTTATATGTATTATGTGTCGTTATGCACAACATCCCTTGATTTCTGTTCAATCGGAAGCCAACCCCCTTTGGAGTATTATGGGGACTTTTTGTATTAATGCATTAAACTTATTCCACAAAACATGTTATTAATTATATGTTTCACATATAATACTATCTAGTCAAGTGCAGGGATCTGAACCTTTCCTAGAATTCTAATGGCAACTGTACAAATCTACAATTCAACATGTTTACACAAAGAGCTGGTTGAACGAAGTCATGATGGCTTGTTAAACATATATATTTTGCACGTTGAGCACTGGTCTTCCCATAAAATGCTATAATGTTGCAGATGGAAACATTCCAATACATGTTATTGAAAGTGTTTGGAGAAAATATTTTCTGTATTTTCTATGTAGAATTACAACAGGTATTTAAATATATTACATGAGCCTATAACTGAATATGAGACTATCTAGGAAAAGATTAAATAGTTACAACAGAAGGAAGTTCAAAATTTAAAAGAGAAACAACATGTAAATTATCTCTTATCACGCCCCCTCAAGCGAAACCGGCAGAGAAACGGTGAGCTTGCCTCGAAGTGAGATAAAGTAGGTAACTAAGAGACCCTTGGTCATGATGTCATCCAATTGATCAACGGTGAAAATGAAACAAATTTGCAACTACCTAGAAGCCACATTTTCCTTGACAAAATGAACATCTATCTCTATATGTTTGGTTCATGCATGATAGACAGGATTAGTCGTTAAGTAGGTAGCACCAATGTTATCACACCAAAGAAAGGAGCATCTGAGAGCTCAACACGAAGTTTAGACAATAGAGACTGAAGCCAGTATATTTTAGCAGTGGCAAAGGCAATCGTGCGATACTCAACATCAGTGCTAGAACAAACACTAGTCTATTATTTCTTGGAAGACCACGAGATAAGATTTGGACCCAAGTAAATACAATATCCATGAGTACTACGTCGATCATCAGGACAACCCGCCCAGTCAGATTCCGAATATGCATGAAGCAGCCCGAATATACAAACCATGTGTTATAGTGCCTTTTAGATACCGTAAAATACGTTTGATTGTAGTCCAGTGTGTAACAATCTGGACCCAACATATAGCTTAAAATACTTAATTGCATATAAATGTGTGTTGATTTAAGTGTTATATGTGTTTATGTGCTTAATTTTAGTATTTAGATTTATATAGAAGTCTTATTTCTCTTCTACTTTTCTTATTTCTTTTAAAGGGGACACTATTAATTACTAATTCAAATAAAAATATTTCAACTATTATTTTGACATTTAAATTATACGGGATTGATTCTAATATTTAATAGACTTATTTTCATCATTTCAAAAAAAATTAAAGTATATTATTTTACCGAATTTGTATTTTTCCGTTATTATATACTTATTTTTGGGCATATGTGCATAATTTTTAGTTGCATAGCTTATCGGGAATGAAAGATATCGAATTATTTAGAGTGTACCCGAGTGAATAGTGTTATAGCTTTGCAATTTAGAGTTTTAATCTTGCCTTAGCTAATTGAATTGCAAAAAAGACCAAGTGTTTGACTCATTTAGCTTGACCATTGACCTAGCCCTTTGACCATTTGACCTTGTGTCTTCTAATAAGCCAAAGCAATGTACAAAACAAAACAAAAAAAGAGCAAAAAGGAGCTCAAAACCGTGAGCTTCCAAAGGAAAAAGAAAAAAATTGATTTTGCATATTTGTCTTCAAACTTGCTTGGAATTGGTGAAAGAACCTTGCTAGAGCCTCATCAAGCCTTCTTCTTCTACCACTGTGAGGGATTTCATCCTATTTTCTGCATTTCTAACAAGTTTTATATTATGTTCAAATTCTTAGATTTGTGATATATCGCCATTAAATGTTTATCTATGCTTGAATTAGCTTCTATTATGATCGTAGAGCATTCTTTTGTAGTTGGATAACAATTTTTATGGCTAAAAATGGTAGATGATGCTTTGAGGAAGATGATGAATAGTAAAAATTAGGGCTTTGATTATTCTTGTGTTCTAGCTTAATTATTTGCTATATAAGTGTGATTTAGGAGTTGTTAAACGTAGATTAAAGCCTCTAATAGTTTGGAATTGCTAAGATTACAAGAACTTTAATTTAAAGTTAGTTAACGGCCACTATTTATTTAGGATCATCGAATTGTGACCCGATACTTGATTTGACTTTTTATATGGACCCTACGAATGCTAAAATAATTACTCGATAAAATTTATTGAATTCTGATAACGTTGAATTTTAAGGTCTTAATTGCATAATAAATAGTGGCCTATTAATGTGGTGATCCGGGGGGAGATTAGAGGTGCTAATTAGTCTTATATATGTGGGATAGAACCTAGAATACCTTTATGGCATTGAATTAATCAACGGTTTTGGTAATTGTAGTTCAAAGTGATTAATGGACAATTGGGGCTTTTGTAGTAAATATAATTAAAAGTGATTTTTCATAATTTGTAGGGGTGTCATAAAGTGTAATTAGAGGAATAAAATGATTAGGTTGGGGTTAGCTTGGGTTTCACTTAGTACAAGCTTGACTTGGACTAAAGAGACTAGTTATGAACCATGGTAATAATTGTTGATAATTGACTTTTAATTGATTAGGTAAGTGTTTAATTGTACTCGTATAGTGTATTTATCTATTTGGAGAGGTTCGTGAATTGAACTACATGTTTATTTGTTAAAGATTGGGTGAACATGCTTATATCTTGATTATATTGTTTATATTGTTTGTTAATTGTATTGTTTGTGTAAGGATTATGACTTGTACACTAGACTACCTGAATGATTACTTGGATTATATGTTAAGTTAAGTATATAAAATATAACATTTGCTAAGGATAAAATTCTAATAAGTTTTGTATGATGATTAAGTAAACTATCAGTTAGCTAATCTAGTTAGGTAATTAATGATTGTTGTAGTTAAAGAGTAATTGAAATAATGTTTGACCTTATGTTCAAGGTGATTGGGAGTGATGTGAAGCCAAATTTACATCTTCGAGCTTGGTAGAGGTAAAGGAGTTTCTCATCCTTCTATGCATAATATCTTATCTTCTTGCTCATAGATTGTGTGACTTAGTATAATTGTTAAAGTAGTTTGTGCTTATTGATTACCATGTTGTGTGTGAGGGCACCCTACTTTGTTGTCCCTTGTTTATGTGTTTATTGGTTTATCTTATATGTTATCATTTTGAGTGCATTGCATCGTGGTTGCGCAACCGTTTGGGCATGGTAGTGTCGAGGAAACCGGGCGGCATCAGGCTTGCCAGTATACCTCGGCTACCAGGTTGCCCAATCCCTCTCGCGCTTGGTCCCTAAGTCCTTGGAGAGTTGGGTCGTAGGATCGGGGTACATCCGGAGTATACCCATTAGAGTTATAAGGGGGTATGCCAACTTATCGTTATCATTATCACTATTATGTCGGGATTTATGTTCGTGGTTCATGGATCGAGGTTCGTGGTTCATGATGCGAGTCCATGGTCAACTGGTATTCTTCATTGTGTACCTCTTCCTTGGGCCCTAAGTCCTTGGAGAGTTACCTTTAATTGTGTTCCTTATGTGTATTGTCTTGTTTTGTATATTTGAATATTGCTTGTATTGGTATTGTATTCTCATGGTTACATTGTATACTTGTCATATTGTGTTGTTTTCCTTCTTTAATGTGTAATGCTTAGTTTGTTATTCATATATTAATCTTGTATTGTTAATTTACCTTATTGTTGTTTGTTGTACTACACAAAAATCTTTTTGAAAACTCCCTGATTGTATATTCCCTCCCTCACTAGGCATATCATAGTATATGTTCACTCCCCTTTTTCTAACCATTTCAGGTGAGGTAGGTTCGGCTCCTTCAGAGACTGAGAAGAAGAATACTTGAGAGTCTCCTTGAGTGGATGTCATAGTTTAAGTTGTCTGTTTATTATAAATTTATGTGTATGTTACGTATTCTTTTGAGGCCTGTGAGCCTTGTATATATTAATCGGTTGTAATGAATGTAACTAAGAAAGGCACTTAGTGGTAGTGGTCTGTAATATTTTAGCTAATGCTTTTGTTAGTCATAACCAAATTAGAATGCCATAATCTATTCTGACTAGAAGGGTACTAAGACTATTAAATGAAATAGAATTGAATGGGTTAGGCTAAAGATGGTTGGAGGACTTAAAATATGAGAAAGATAGATAGAAAAGATTAGAGTGGTAATATAATCAAAATTATGATCATAGGATTTCAACAGTTAATGAATGCATGCATGTATGTTATAGTTTGTGGTAGTAGAAAGGCTCGGATGGCCGAAAGGATTGAAGAATGTTGCGATGTTCTAAGTTGGGGTTGGTTGTATATGTTGGTTTATAGTTTTGTTGTCATTTCTTCTAAGTGCAGGTAATTGGTTAGTCCTAGAAATAGGGGAGACTCCGTCCGTTTTTTTTCATTTTTCGTGACTTCGGGATTTGTATCGGGGCTCTAGTCTCATGAGGGATTGGGGTGTTACATAGTGTGGTTCCATAGGTTGGTGCATAAATTGACATATACCTTGTTGATTGCTAAATTAACGTCTGGCCTGGTAAGAGTGAGATACTGAAGAGCCCCAACAACACTCCGATAAAGAGTCGCATCTGAGAAAGGATCACCTGAATGGTGAGAGGGCTGCTGCCCCGGAGATATAGGAGAGGAAACCATTTTAGCACCTTCAAGTTTAGCATGAGAAAGAAGTTCACTAATGTATTTGGGCTGAGACAATAACAAACCACCAGACTGTCTCTGAACCTGAACACCCAAAAAATAAGACAAATCCCTAAGATCCTTCAAAGCAAATTGGCTATCAAGAAAAGTAATGACATAGGCCACTATATGAGAGCAACTGTCGATGATGATTATATCATCAACATATACTAGTAAGAAAATAGTAACAGCATCCCAAAAATACACAAACAGCGAAGAGTCTGACTGAGAGATCGTAAACCCCAATTGCAAGAGACACATACTAAGACAAGAGAACCATGCTCGGGGAGCCTGTTTAAGCCAATATAATGCCTTTTGCAACTTACAAACATGTGTCGGATATGAGGAATGAACAAAGCCTAGAGGTTGCACCATGTACACATTTTCATGCAATAACCCATGAAAAAATGCATTATTCACATCCAGTTGCCGAAGCGTCCAACTTTTCGAGACAACAATTGATAGAATCACTCGAATATTGGTTGGTTTAACAATAGGGTTGAACCTCCCTGAGTAATCAACACCTTCTTCTTGACTGTACCTTTTTGCCACTAAACGATCCTTATCCCTGTCAATTGTACCATCAGGTTTGCGCTTGATATGAAAGACCCACTTACAACCAACGATATTAGTATTGGGAGGACAAGGAACCAACGTCTAGGTACCATTTTGCAACAACGCATTATATTTGATAGTCATAGCAACACGCCAGTGATGATATTTATTGACTTGAGTAAAACTTGTGGGTCCAAATTCTAAAGAATCAGAATCTTTAATTGCATTGAAACTAACAAAATCTGGCTAGAGCTTTTCTTTTCTACTATTGTCTTTTGAACACGTGACCATCGGATGAGTAGAATTATAGATAGGAACATAAGGACTGGGTGAATCTGTGACACCCCGACCCGTGCATATAATTATTTTATTAATGTGCATATATTTATATGTTTACTTTAATTATTTATATATATTTGTTTGCATGAAATATCATATTTTTGGTTTACGTGCATCTATTACGTTTAATGTGTATTTATATGCATTCACGAACATTTAGGTGATTTAAGAATTGTAGTAAATAAATAAATGTATTGATAAACAATAGAGTAACTAAATTAATTAGAATTAAACTAGAATGACAAACTAGTTAAAAGCATTTAGTTGAAGGGCATGTTGGTCATTTGGGCTTTTTGTCTTCCATTATTTACACATACTAATATACTACAACACATACAAGCACACAAAACACACACACAAGCACACGACAGAAGCAAGGAAATGAGAGAAAAGAAAGAGAAAAATAGAAGAAAACAAGGAAGAAGAAGAAATTTTAGCTTAATTCTTGCATATCTTGGCCTAGTAGGTGAGGAATTCATACTTTGTTTGCAATTATTTTGTAAATTGATGTTTCTATAATATTAGTTGCAAAGTAGACATGTAACTCTTGAGCTTATTATTGCAAGAAAATATGATCCATGTCATGTAGTAGGTTGTGGAAGTATTCTTGACCATGTATATCAAATTTTGCAAGTTGGTTATGTTGTAGTTGATGCTTAGCTAAATTGTTCATTTGTATGTAGATTACATGTTTGTTAAATGTCCTAAGTGAAGTATAGGAGTATGTGACATGCTAGATTAATGCTTATAGATAGCTCAAATGCAAGAAAACATTAAGAGAATTCAAGTGTACGAAATGTGAAATTCGGATAGTTCACTGTCCGTCAATTGTAGCGCCATTTTGGCCTAGCAAGTGCGCTAAAAACTTAACAAAATTTATATAGCAGCTAGATTAGGAAGAGTAGAGAAAATGTGGATTTCTAGTGCCAAGTCAAATTTTAGCGTTTTGACCCTCTGATTTAGCCATTTCCGAGATGTAGCCAGGAAAATCACTAGTTCTGCCAGCTTAGCGTAGTTGCACGGAAAAATGTATAATTTATGGAATTTAACTTGGAATTAGGCACCGTTAGAACCTAAATTCATTTTCACTCGAAGAGCTACGTTTATAGATAAAGAACAGAGCATTTGGAGGATTATAGCATAGGTAACTGAACAAATAAAGTTAAGCATATGCAAGAAATTGAAAGATGTTTTAGCTAGTTGATAATTGACATTAATGATTGTGATTGCTAGATAGTAAAATTATGGATTCTCATTGTGTGGATGTGTATATTGGAGTTAAATGATGGTTATAAGATATTTAAAATGATTTATTAGGTGTTAAGTTAACAATGTGGTATTTTGGTGTTGATTGCTAGTTAAATGAGAATTCTAGTGTTGTGGTTGTTGTTGTGTTAGAAGTGGAAGATAACAGATATTGTATGTTTAATGTTTGAAAGAATGCTTGTAAGAAGATTGTGGGAGCCCAAGAAGAAATTAGCTAGCATGTATGCTCATAAATATACAAGATTGGAGTTTTAGTTAGCTCTCACTATATATATTGGAATTTCAAGTAAATGAACTAACTACACCATGTGTACGTGTGTGTGTGTGTGTTCAATTGTGGCTGTCCAGTTTTTTCAACAAAAATAAGGCAATTTCGGGCTTAAAACTGTATTAATTGGAGAAGGATTAGGAGTTGAATTATATACCGTTAGAAAGCCTTATGAGTCTAGTTTATATGCTTTTTACAGTGCATTAATTAGAGTTTTCTAGAATAAGTTATGATCATTTTGGTGAGATGTGTCAGAACTACCTAGTTATGCGAGAATCTGAATTGTGTTGTTATTTTGCTATGGTGATGATATAATTCAGTTCTAATTGGATGTATTCGATCAAGACCTTATTGTGTAGTGTTCTTGTATGATTAGTAACGTAATGGGGCTTTCATAGTTATGTTGTTTTCATGAATTATAATTGAAATCTAATTGTTAGTAAAGTTAATTTAAATTGAAATCTATTTTATTCAACTATGTATGAGAAATGCTAGTAGAATTGTGATGGTCGCCACCTTTAGAGATAGGTAATGTTTCTAAGTATACTAAACAATTCAATTGCTAGAATTAGTTGTTGTTATCAATGTGCAACTAGTGAACACTTAGAAGGGTTAAGTAAACTATATGAAAGAATGTGTTTAATGCTCTTTGAATCTACATGTAAGGTTAATTGTAAGTTGATGGTTGTCTATTATATGTTAAATGTAATTAACTTAAGTTGATCCTACTAGTGATATGTTAGAATCTTAGCTTGAAGTATAGTTATTTTGCTAAAATTGTATGCTAGTTATTAAATAGTTGATAAATAACTTTTATATTAGTTGATAAATGCATTTCTTTCCCTATGTGCAAATGTTGGGCTATCTTCATGGGGATATTACTAACTATTGTAAGTAAAGTATAATATGAATTAGAAGTTTATTAACGTAGTAAAAGACTGGGTAGTGCCATTATGAATGAATGTGTCATTTGAGCATTAAAGTAACTTAACATTTATTATCTATAAATTCTTTGGAAGAATTTCTTTAATTGAGTTAATAGCTAGTTTATTGTTATGTGGAGTGAACTAGTTTCTTGTACAAGTTATTAACTAAAGTAAAATGAGGAATAGTATGAGTAACGGCAGGCTCATGTGTTGATTTTAGTTAAACTAAATTCTAGCTCGGGTTATATCTAGTTATAGCATGCTGGTTGAATCATTCTCCTTTAAGTTGTTGAGTGATTTCTTAATTAACTTGTAGAATATTAAAAGTATGGAGTATATGAGTTAAATATTCTAATTACTGTAGTTTATAAGTTGATTGTATTGTATGCAAAAGTTTCCACTACGACCTTGTCTAGCTTATCTAATGGTGACTTCTAATTGAAATCTCTCTTATTCTACATGGATTACTAACATTTCAGTAGAATGCTTGTTAGGGTAACTTAGTGAATATTGTACTAATTATACCTCAGTTAGAACTAGAGTATAATTATGCATAGCCTACTAATTGTAATGTTCTTATACTCCATGAGTTACTAGCTCAAAGTAAAATGTTAGATAAGTTAGTTACATAGATCATGTGTTATTTGAGCTATATTGTATTATTTGATCTATATTAATTCCAGTTAATTATTTAGATATTCAAATGGAATTTATATAGTTAATTGATAAAATGTTATACTGGTGTGAAGAGACTAGAGTTGCACATTTGAGTTAAGTCAAGAAGGTTGGAGTATATCTAAGTTTTACCCTTGCATAATTAACCTAATCCAAGGTGAGGGAGTCTTCATCTCTTCTGTGCATCTTAAATTATTTTATTGTTTCTAAATTGTATGATTTAGTAATTGATAAAGTTTATATATACTATTTACTTGCTATCTTGTGTTTTCTCGTGTTATTTGTGATTATTCTGTGATATCTCGTGAATTCTCGAATTCGTATTTCAGGTTGCGCAACCTATTCGGGCATAGTAGTGTCGAGTAACATGGGCGATATCAGGCTTGCCGTACTCCCTCGGCTACCATGATTTCACAGTCCCTCTCTCGCTGAGGCATACTCCACTACCCCAGAGGCGTGGTTCACCTCGTTGGGGCATATGGACCTACCTCAGGAGAAAGAGTTGTAGGATCGGGGTACATCCGAAGTACCCCATTTGGAAGAATAAGGGGTTTGCTAGCATTTACTTGAAGATCTTGGTTCGTGGCTCGAGATTGAGGACAAAAAGATGAACCGTATCCTTTTTCAATTTGTGGTATCTTATTGCTTATTTGTCATGTTAATTGTTTAATGGTTTTACTTGTACATAAATGTTGCATTGCATGAATTCCTTTATAAATGTTTCTCGTATATTGTTCACTTCTCTCACTGAGTATACGTGTTTTCTATTCGACCTCCCTAAAAACCTGTTTTGAGAACCCTCTTTTTTAACCCCTCCCATAATCTTTATTCCATAAGTTTGAGTTCTTTCACCCAATACTTATTTTGCTAAGAGGAATTCTATCTAAATGGAGAGATTCTATAAGACCCTGCTAACATGTCAAAAGTGGGAATTGTGTCACTTTCTAGTGCTAGTACCGGTTCAAGTGAAAGTTCTATAGCAAGTCTCAAATGTCTTCCTATTCTAGTTCCTTTTTTACTTCACTGCTTCCTTCTACCCGGGACTAGACTTTGACTCGCGTGTGTTACGTATAGCATGAAACAAATTCCAGTAAGACTAATTCTAGGGATAAGCAATTGTTGTAGGGTAAGAATGAAGAGAAAGCTAGATGTTCTTATTCTGCCTTCTATTCCCTGAAAGAAGGGATATTTGAATCTCCTTATGGCACTTTTCGAAAGTCACTGTCACTGACTAGCTTGTGAAACCCGATTTTGACCTATAATCAACTTTAGCCCCCTAAAGAGAGTGCATTTTACTTGCTCACACTCTATTAAGGAACCTCACCAGGGACCGAGAGCAAATAGCACTTCCACTAGCTCACAGCAAAAAGTATGGAATTAGAAGCAATTTCAGGGGCTGGCAGAGAGCTCGTATGGACCAAGATCGAAAGCTACTTGAACTTCTCCATAAGTAACTCAATGCCCAGAGAAGTCATTACGAAGGGAAGGGCATTTAATAATGAAAGGAATTTGCTTGCACCCTATCAAAACTTCCTAGGGGCAAGGCAAGGACCATATGTACTGATCATTCTCGGGAGACATGGAAATAACTCAATAGGAAGAAGACTTTAGGTAAGGAAGGGGTTTGAGAAGGAAAGACTTAAACCAGCAAAATAACTCTTTTCACGAACCCCTGCTAGTGAATCGGCCATAGCTCACTACGTCCCTTAGGCGAGTGAAGTCAGCAGGGAAGATCATTCTTTTCTTAACATAACAACTCGGAAGGGTCGAAAGGCGTAGTAGAAAAGGGCTATTTTTTTTTTACCTGCTACCTACTTCCCTTGGCTTACTGAAGTCTTTCATTCCCTGGTTAGCCGATTGCATGAAGAAAAATAACCTTGCTTGGATGATTGTACCTTTTAGGGCTTCGCTCAATCTCTCTCCCTTTTTCTCTAAGTTATCTTAGTTTTGAAGCCTTGAAGCTTGATCCGCCGGATCCACTTTCCATTGTGAACCTGCCAAAGAAAGCTGGCCAACATATTGGAGGGACTCTCGGATCATGGATGAAAGAGTTATCCGCTTACATCTCTAGTAGCCAAAGCACTGACTATCTATTTTTTCTATCTCGGCTTTGATCGTTGAACTTTCTTATATTCACTCCTTATTATCTACCTTTCAGGTATTGCAGTGTTAGAAGGAAATGTTCGTGCCTGATCTTTGCTTGGGTATCAATGTGCTCTGTGGTGTGGGTTGTAAAGATGTTGTTCTTGAGTTGTATGTATTCAATGAATAAATAAATGTAATTTAAGTTTAATTGGGTCATTAGAGTAGTACGATAACCTAGTTGATATAATAAGTTAGTATTATTTTAATTCAAGCATGAGCGTACTTGTCTAAAGGAAGAGAGTTAGGATAGCCTTTGAATTTAGAGATGTATAATCACTTGAGTTTGTTTGTTGAGAACCAAGGTTCGGATGGCCTTGAGGAGCTGTTGAATGTGTTGGATATAGTACTAGTCCATTTATATTATGTTTGCAGGTTTTGGTTTGTTCTATAAATAGGGAAGACTTTATCCGTCTTCCCTTATTTTTTTTTTTATGACCTTGAGTATTAGATCGAGACTTCGATCTTGTGAGAGATCGGAGTGTTATAGAATCGGACGGCTCAGGAGGCGAATAAGAGGCAGATAGCGGACTAGATGAAGACTGATTTACGGCTGAAATAAGCGAAGGAGAAGAATTACTAGGCGAAGAGGACAGAGCATTATAGTCTAGCACGTTAGTGGTTAGAGAACGAGAAAAGCAACCCATCTGATTGTGGGGGTTGTCATTTAATGTCGTGCGAATTGACTTGTCAGAAGATGGACAGAAGGCAATGGGGTCAAGTGACAAGGCATTTGTGTTGGTGAGGACAGCTATATCAGAAGAAGTACAAGAAACACTGGGACCAACCATTGCAAGTGGACACGTGGCAGGTGAGTTAGCTAATACGGAAGTGGAGTGCGATGCAGAGTTTGATGAAGATGGGGAACCATGAGAATCACATGAATGTGCAGGGGATTGACTTGAGCTGGAGTTTTGAGGCGTTACAGATAAATTCGGAGCTGAAGGAGAGAGTATAGCTAGATTAGAAGATTTTGAGGAATTTGAGATAGGGATAAGAGCTAAAACAGAAGATAGATCATATGATACGGAACGAGATTTAGCTAATCCCAACAAAGGAGGGACGAAATTCGCTGAACTAATACACGATGAAGAGGACACAGAACGAAACGGAAAAAGATTCTCATCAAATACGACATGCCTAACATAAGGACATTCTCAATAGAGTTTTTAAAGAATCTTTAAACAGTAATAATTGTTATTTTAGAGACTTTATTGATCAAAATATATCACCAATAGGGGTCTTTAAAACACTATTTGATAGTTTTTGATAAAATTATGACACTACTCAAACTTTGAGTCTCCAAAATAACACAGTCTCTATTTTCTTCAACAAATTTGTTGCAGAAAATAGAGACTATACAAAAAGATAAAAATGAGTCTCCAAAAAAAATAATATTAGATCTGACGATGTCAGATTGTCTGACATCGTCAGATATAAAAAAAAAAAAAAAGTACAAAAAAACGAGCACAAACAACAACAAACAAATTTAACAAACATAAAAAAATTACAAAAAAATTACAATACAATTATTTTTTTCAACAAATAACGAAAAAAAAAGTAAACACAGATCTTAAAAAAAAAAAAAAAAAAAAAAACATAAAGTTTGTGTTGGTGGTTTCGCCGGTGGTGGGGTGGCAGCGAAGAAGATGGAGGGGGGGGGGGGGGGAGGGGGGTTGTCTGTATATATGTATGTGTATGTGTGTGTATATAGATTTGTGTGTATGTGTATATTTTCATGTGTTTGTGTGTGTGCAGGGAAAGAAAGGGACAGGGGAGGCTGTAGGGAAAAAGGGAATAAAGGAAATGTGGGTGGGTGAGGGTTTTTAATTATATTTTTTAATAAAATTTTATAATATTTTTATTTAGAGTTTTGTATTTAAATAATCTAAATAATAATTAATTAAAAAAAGTAATATACGAGAAAAATAACACATAATTAAATTATTATATAAAATTAAAATTAACACAATATATTGACTCAATTTTATAGAAACTCAATTTTATTTAGGGTTTTTTAAAAGGGATTTTGTTTTTAAGCTTTTTTTATTAGATTTTTTAATTAAGGTTTTGCATTTAGGGTTTTTTAATTAGACATTATTTCTAATTATGGTTTTGTATTTTATTTTTTCTTTTAGTTTTTTTTGGTTTGGCAAACTTTTTTATTGCTGCTTTTTTTTTTGAACCGATATTACTGCTTGTTGAAAAAATAAATTTTTTTACTTTATTTTTAGTTTAGGTGAAAAAAATAATTAATGGGTAAATTTAATTAAGATTTTTTTTTACGTATAGTTTTTTTTTTAAATGTTATGTTCGTACATTTTTTATCTTGGTCTCTAAGTGGTCTCTAAAATACTATTTGATCTCTATATAAATCTCTAAAATAATGGATATAGACTCATTATAGAGATTGCATTGTGGATAGCCTAAACCCGATAATTTTTAGAAAAATAACAACGATAACCTTTTTGGTCATCACTGTATCCCAAAAAAATGCAGAAACTGATTTAGGACTCAATGTATCCTTCTTATATGGTCCTAAAAAGGAAAACAACTATACCCAAACATCCGAAGAAAATTATAGTTAGGAAGTTGTTTGAATAAAATAAAGTAGGGAGATTTATTATGAAAAACTGGAGTAGGAAGACGGTTTATTAGAAAAATAGCTATCGAAAAGGCTTCGAGCCAAAAACGTTTAGGCATTGGAGAATTAAACATGATAGTACATCCCATTTCAATAATATGCCTAATTTTTTGTTCAGCTAAACCATTATGTTCAGAAGTATGTGGACAACATATTCGATATTGCATCCCATTTTTACGAATAAAATTAACAAATTGTCCCTCAATTAACTCACTCACACCATCACACTCACACCATAACACTGAAAATATTTTATGCAAGTAGAAAAAATGTTTTCCACTAAAGATTTTTATACAAACAAAAGAATCAAGACATTCACTTTTATTTTTGAGTGGATAAAGCCACGTATAGCGGCTGTATTTATCAATAAATAATACAAAATAGCGACAAAAGAAGTGGAGGCAAATGAGATGAGTCATATGAGACGAAGCCCCAGAGTCTGGAATCCAGGCAGTTGATGGAGGAGTAGGCAGAAGTGGAGGCAAATGAGAGGGAGGAGTCTGCTGATGAAAACCAGCGAATTGGGGAGAAAAACCAGGCGGAGAAGAGGGAGTTTGCCGATAGCGATATCGGGACGCAGAGTGACCCTTTTTCCGACAGATTTGGCAAAGTCCAGAGCTTGATGAACGAGAGAGTCCGACGGAGTTGCAGAAATACACGCGGTGACGAAACTACCAAATTTTTGCCAATCCTTTAGAGAGATAGAGGAAGCCGTCTGAGTAGATGGTGAGGTATCTGAAGAGAGCATACAAGAGGACACAGCAATAGATGGAGATTTATCCGAAGACTCTGAGGAAGCAGGAAATGAGCCGTCAACATATTTCAACAGATCGTTGAAGTGAAGGAAGTTTCTGATTTGAGATTTCCACGTTAGGTTGTTTGTGTTGTCAAGACTAAATGTGAAAAAAGTCTTGATATTTGATGTGGGAAGAACAAAAGAAGAATTAGAGGAGGAAGCCATGGGGGATTAGAAGCAGGAAGATGACAAAAGAAGTAAGGAGGATGTGAGAGAGGCAAGAAACGAAGCAGGAAAGAGGCTGATGGTTGGAGTTTGTTGTTGGCTGCGTACTGTTGTTTAGTTTTGGTTTAAGAGGAGGACAACAGCAGTAGACAAGCTTGGAGCAGCACAGCGGAAGAGAGTTAAAACGCACGCGAGTCATATATCATCTGATACCATGAAAGTGTTCGGAGAAAATGTTTTCTGTATATTCTGTGTAGGATTACAAATATATTACATGAGCCTATAACTGAATATGAGACTATCTAGGAAAAGATTAAATAGTTACATCAGAAGAAGGAAGTTCAAAATTTAAAAGAGAAACAACATGTAAATTATCTCTTCACAAGTTTGGAGGATTATTTGCAGCAGTCTCTACATCGCTGACCCGCCTGGAAAAGCGTCTCCTTCGATGCCTCCATAAGACAACCAACATGCTTTTGTGTCGAAGCAAACTGTTTTGGAGTTTCCACGCATTTGTTGCGATCACGTATATTATGAGGGAAATTGTTGATGTGCCTCCTGTAAAAATAAATAAAATTAAAAAGCTGTTGGGGCTGAGACTAGTTTCACTCTTCACTTCCATGTCATCATCCACGCATTCTACAGATCCAATCATGTTCTTCTCTAATTCTCTGAGCCTGCCGCTTTCGGACAAGTTCAATAGAGCCTCTATGACATCAGGAAGCACAGGAGAGCCTTTCGGAAATGCCTAACAGAAATTAAATATCAATCAATTTCACTAATAGCTAATTGAATTGAATGAGAGACATGGCATATATTAGCAACCACGATTTGAATTTGAAGAGCGAAACATGGGAAATGACTTACAAATCCGAAGCCTCCCACTTTGTATGTTGGCCCAGCTATCATGAAGCTTTTGCAGGACTTGGCAAGAAATAGTTTGGCCAAAGGAACTTCAAGAAAGGCAGCTGCTATTTCTCCACTCTTCAGGGCTCCAACATATTGTTCTGGAGAAGTGAAATTTTTTATGTTATCGGATTTTATGCCTAAGACTTGATTCAAATAATTGGCAACGAAGGATCCTCGACCGTTGCCAACTACTGCATTGTTATTCTTCAGTGTCTCAATATCTGCTACAGTTGGTACAAGCCTTTGGACAGTGAGCATGCTTGTTAGACTAGCTGTGTAACTCTGAGTTACGATTAGCGCGACAAACAGCCATACTACCATTGCTATCCGTGACAAATTGCTATGAAGTTTTCCCCCTAGATAAAAAATAATAGTTAGCCAAATGATTAAAAACAGAAAAAGAACTTCTAGGGATCTTTATTTCATAAAATACCATGTAAAGAGAATAAAGCGGTGAAGCCTAGCCAGAGCAAGATTCCTATTTGGTTCAGAGGAGAGCCTGCAAGCCCAGGGAAGTGATCTCGCTCTATGAACCACACAACAAAGCCGTTGTAGATGGTAATCACAAGTATTAGAGCCCACATGGATTGTGTGAAGGGCTTCATGAACAACCATGGTTTGTTGCATAACTGTGATTCAACAGGTACTATCATCACTAGTCCTGATTCTGTGTAGGGGTGTGTAAATTCAGCATACTGATATCGGCTGGCTATAACCGATACATCACCTGCTACAGCATCAAACTTCTACAAGGCAACAAAATTGCACATTTGGGGAAGAAGGAACATAAAAATGACAAACAACGAGCACTATTGATAAAGAACTGAAGATTAGATACAAAATATCTTGTGGTTAAGCCTTACTGAGAGGTTTATATTTCAAATTAAACAAAAGTATGCCAAGTCTCTCACCTTTAAATAAACTTGTTCCACCAACTCATTGTATGTGCCATTAAAGGGGAGAAATTCATATTGTAGATAATATGGCAAGTGAGCTATGGTCTCTTTGAAAATATCAATTGATAATCCAGAGTAAGAATAGTTATTATTGGAGTTGGGATCATAAGCCACATTAACATATTGCTTATTTGGGGATCTCATAGGAACGCCAATCTTCAGTGACCTTTCACTTGTTGTAGGAACCCACCCTCTTGGAATATACCATGGTTTTCCAGGCCAAAAAACAGGCCCCAATACTACCATGGAAGAGTCAAAAATCGCGGTCTTATCCAGAATCTCCGAGAAGCCAAATCCATCTGACCAGAAACCAAGCTCCCTAAAAGTTTTCCGTCCCACATTGACAATCTGAAAAATGCTTGCTGGAGCTAACTTATGTTCATTGAATTGGATCTTACCAGATAAGCCATTGAAATCAACCGACGAAATCGTTTCAAGTAAAGGTGTTTTACTCATGTTAGCTTTCCTCAATGCCTGAGCTACCATCAATGTGGCATCATAGGCCTGCACAGAAAAAATTCCAGCCTCGTGGCTCTCTTCTTCAGAATACTGAATACTGAACTTTCTTCGAAACCTCTTACAGAAATCTTGAAAATTTGGCCCCATATCAGGGAAATAACTCCTGATTCCTAAAACACCTTCCATTAAGGAAATGGTAGAGGCATTGAGAGAATGCAAAAGATTGGTTGTCATGTCTGTCGTGATCCAAACATAATCCTTCTCCATCATCTTCATTCTTTTTGCGCGTTAAAATAGATAAGTAGATATTGGTAACGATGCATGAACCACGAAAACTCTACATTGGTCTCTGATAAGCTTCTCAAGCTCATAAGGCAGTGAAGGGGAACAAAAGGGAGGAATTGGTACCAGCTTGTTTAGTTGGACGCCACCATGTTGTAGGGCATCGGTAAGGTGGGGAAAGAGTTGATTAGTTCCCAAATCGCTGTACTCGTATATGACTGTGATTCGATGCCATTCCCAGGACTGAATAATAGGAGCCAAAGCTTTCATTTGTGCATATTGGCTTGGAACGGACTGAATCAAGAAGGGCCATCGTGCTGTGGCCCATTGTGGAGTTGAAACAGCTAAAGAAACAATGGGTACGTGCGATATGTCACTGGCCTCTGCAATTAATGGCACTTCTTCCCATGTATGTAATCCCAGAATAGCTTCGACGTGCTGTTTATTGATGAGATGCCTCGCTGCATAAACATATACATATACGGTTAAAATCAAATGGTGATCACATAAAGCAAGTAGTGAAAAACAGTGTGTTGCCAAGAGTTTGTTCTGTTGGTGCCACTATTTTCCAACATAAGCTTATAGTTGATTTGTTGGTGGGGACGAAGTCAAGATTTCACTCACTAGGATTAATAAATTAACAATAAAAAATAGTACTTATGAAATGATATAAATATATATAAGAAAAAAAAAGCATTAAAAAGTACTTTATATATATATATATATAAAGGTATTCATATAAACTGATAATTCATCACATCTGTCCTAGAAAAGTTTCAATTTTTTGGAAGTATTTCATAAGAACTTCATTTTTTTTGTGAAAAACTATGCTACGTGATAATATAATTGTATTTTATTTTGATCATTTGAATGGTAATTAGAAATCTTTTTTGCAACCTCGAGTTAGTAAAAAAATTGTCTAAAATCTAAATTGATCTTCGTACGAACTTATTTGGATAAATTCTGTAAATTTTCTTGTGAATAAGTTTATTCACCAACTTGTGGTTGTGCTTTTCTTTAAAAAAAATTTCTCCATTATCAATCCAAAAATAACAAAATAAAAACCAAAATAGTTAATATCTTGACATCATAATTGTAAAAATATTTTTAAAAAAAAAAAAACTATAATTAATTAGAAGCATAACCAATATAAAAAAAAAAAACTTATTGTTTAAAATAAACGAAAACAATTTATTATAAGGGGGTAAGGGAAAGTGAAGTCTAGAGACAGCGAAAGAAACAAGAATGAGAGAGAGAGTTTTAATAAAAAGCTAGTCTAGTAGTATTGCGTATTTGTATGGGTAAATTATACATATACTCCCTATTGTTTATATATATTTTTAAATTGGACTTTAATATTTCAAAAAAAAAATCATATTAGTCCATAATATTTATAAAAGTGATTTAAAATGGTCCTTATAATTCAAAACTAGTCAATTTAGTTCTTATTATTTTTAAAAAATTTCAATTTAGTCCCAAAATAGAGTTCACGTACGAGTAAAGGCCAAAATGAATGGGAGAATTTGATATTTTTAGAAAATATGAAGGACTAAATTTGCTAATTTTGAACAATATGGATCATTTTGCATTACTTTTGTAAATATTTGGCACTACTATGAATCTTTCAGAACATTAGGGACGACATTTAAAAATATGTAAACTGTAGAGACTAAATATGAAATTTACCCTATTTGTATTGTAGTAGCGCTGACTAGTATGTTGTGTGCAAAAAGAAGGGTTAATTGCAGCATTAGTCCTATATGTTGCACCAAAAATTTAATTTAATCTTATATGTTTCACAGTCTCAAATTAGTTATATATGTTTGTCTAAAAGTAATTAGTCCTAACCATTAAAATGAGGTTATGTTTAACAGAAAGTTGGCTATGTGATTCACACATAACCATGGCTAAAGGGATAAAATTAGAAAATGTGCAAAATAAAAAAGTTCAATTAAGTCCTGAATGTTTGCAGAAATGTTCAAATTGATCCTTAATATTTTCAAATAAGTTCAAATGGATCCCTAATATTTGTAAAAAAGTTATAATATGTCCTTAATGTTTGTAGAAAAATTCTATTAGGTCCATAATATTTGAACATGTTCTTTTCCAATTTTACCTCTTTAACCATGGTCATATACGAATTACATGACCAACTTTCCATTAAACATAACCCAATTTTAACAGTTAGAACTAATCTGAGACTTTTAGGCAAACATATAAGACTAATTTAAGACTTTAAAATATATAGGACTAAATTGAATTTTTTACGCAACATATAGGAATAATGTTGCAATTAACCCCAAAAAGAAAATAGGAACTTTTGATGACTTTAAGCTCATGTTTTATAAAGTGATCTAGTACAACTAGAAAATGCATTATTTTTTTTTTTCTGAGCGAAATAGTTTTGTTCTGGATGTGCATGAATATGAGGATGATTAAATTTTGTTGGAATTTAGTAAACTTATAAAGAAAATGTTCACAAAGCATCATATGTATTCTTTGTTTGAATTTAAAGAAAAAAAAAATAGATAACTTTTATAAACAAAATGACATATGAATTCTTTTCTTATTTTGATTTTCTTCTTCGAAACAAATAGGAATTCTAATCCTACCTTAGTTTGGATTCAAAACATCGAAAACTTTAAAGAACTCTCAGTCAACTTGGTCAAGCCTTGTTCAATGCTTGATCAATGCAATCAAACATTGGTCAACATAGATAGACATCCTCCCTTGAGCTGCAAAGAACTAGATCAAAAACTTCTAGTTCCAGCTAGCCAAATCATAGCAAATCTTAGGTCTTCCCTCAATACTGAGATCGTGGAAAATGTGCATTTTTTTGTTTTTGTTTTGTTTTTCCCCTTTTTTTGTTTTTTCTTTTCCTTTTTTGTTTTTAAATTTTTTATATATATATTTTTCCTCTTTTTTTTGTTCTTTTTTTATTATTTTTTTAAAAATATTTCTTTTGGTTGTGTTTTCTCTCAACTTCAACTCTTTTTTCGCCAATCATCTCTGTTACTTTCTTCAATAGTGGTGCTCGTTGATTTTCTTATAGACAACCGCATATAGAATCTAGACACTCATTAAATTTCTACTCTCTTTTGACCCCCAATTTGGGATGAGTGCAAAATGGTGCTTGGAGATGATTTTTGAAATCATTTATTCACTAATGATCTCTCATCCTTCTCAACCCAAACAAATGCGGATTTTTACCAATTCCTTCCCCCCAAACTCCTCCAATCCAAACACGCTATTAGTTCTTTTTTTTACTAGTGATGGAGTCAAGCATGCAAAATAAATGCTATTAGTACCAAAAGAATTTTAAAAAATTATGACATATATATTTAATTTAAAGGTCTGAATAGGGTCAATTGACCCCACTATCTATGACGTAGCGCGCCCCCTGTTTGTTGGCAAAGTACATATAAAAATGCTTCAACAAAGAGAATGGAACGGCTAGAGCATAGAGCGTAGTATCACCTCTGATAATGGAAAACAATTCTTTCTCATGAAAGATTGTATTATCTTATACTCGTTATATTAGTTCATGTGTTATGCAATCTCAGATATGCAAAAGAAATATTACCTGCAATAGCTGCACGTAGAGGATTGCTACGAGAGTTTCTGACATGAAGAATTAAAGTTTGATTAGTGCCGCTCTTGAAATCCTTTAGTGCGATCTCCATAGCCACTCTTGCTTATTTTCCCTCACGAGATCCAGTGTTTAGAATGACACCTATAACTCCGTAATTTTCTATTACTCAAGAACCTGTTTGGGACTTAGTTATTTTCTCAGGGGCTTGGATATCATTTTCCCCATGGTATAGTTGAGCATGACTATTGTCCCCACCAACAATTTCTACGTGTTGAGAGAACAAGACCAAACCAGTAAAAGTGAAAATAAGACATGCGAGTGTTTCCATTTTTCAGCAATCAAATTAATGTGTAACTACAGCCGGCATATTCTATCATCATTTATTATGGACCAAGATTTTTTAGGTTGAACGACTTTTAGTTTACTTATATTTATATCATGATCATACTATATTATATGCATTAAAACACAAACTTATATTTATATTAGGAATCTTGAATGATAGAATTTCAGTGTAGCTTCATATATCTGACCCGTCACAGATTTTAAAATTGACTAGAATTTTTTGTTGGGAGATAATTGACTATTGGGTCCTTCTTACAAAGGCTCAAACGGACAAGTAGGGAGCATGTGAGCTCCACAAAAAAAAAAAAAAAAAAATATCACTATTACATGTAAAGAATAGTGACATATGTCACAATCGTGTTTAACTAACCGTTTTGAAGTAATTTTCTTAATAGCTTCCAAAAAACTAGATTTACCGTGTTTCATTTAGATATGCATAATTCTGCCAAAAGAATTTGGCCGGCACATTTGATCTTCCGCGTAGAAACTTACACTTGACACCCATGCAACTTCCAATAACTTTGAACGTTGAGTTTTAGTTTGGTGTTGAATGCTGATGCACGATTCTTTTTCTTTTTCTTTTTTATTTATTGCACATGGTATTTACTCATTCAAAAAACCAATTCTTTTTTTCTTAAAATTTTCTTTTCCCCTCATATGCAATTTAATCCATACCATAAAGATTAGATTTGTTCATGCAATGAGATACTTGTAAATGGCTATTTAATCTAAAATTTGAAACTGTGAAAGTGTGTATATTTAATTAGTTTAATGTTTTTAACATGTCTTTTCAAGTATAAGCTAGATTTAAACCATGCACAAGGTATACAAGTAATAGTGGTGAAATCTAAATCCAAAACATAATGATAATTCGGCTCCAATATATCATGTCAGTGAACATTAAATTTTGAAGTTTTAACTATTACAGATTAGATATTTAATTGTGTCCACCGTCTAATTCGTGATGGATGACGAGCATATATATACGCTTTACAATCCTAATAACTAGGATTATTAGCAAACCATTAGCCTCGGTCAATGACTTTACTAATTTTTTTTTAATCTTTTTGGTTCTTGTGGTTTTCCTTAAAGATATACATTACAGAATGCATGCTTGAAGATCAAATTATTTTTTTTATAGCACCTGATGTCAATTTTCCAATGAGCTGAAGGGAAGCTATTTGATCAAGACTAGATTCAAGTCATTATTACAAGAACTTCTACCTTTCAGGAGTAAAACAATATTGTAGTCAAGTGTGACTATTATTGGAGAAAGACAATCGGGGAAAATTTTTCTTGAGATGGGTAGTCTAACAACCTTGTAATTAGTTTTATCTCTTTCAGAAAAAAAAAAAAAGAAAAAGAAAAACAATGTAACTTGTGACCCACGGCAAGGGAAGGAAACTAAGGGAGAAAATTGTATAATTTATTCAATTATCATATATAAATAGTTACATCAACGGAAATGCTGCTGCCTTTTGGAGTTCCAAGTGCTCCATCAAGTTGACTAATTCCCTGCCAAAAGGGAATTTCCCAAGACGTACATAAGAAGTCAAATAATTAGTCCTTTTTAAAATGGGAGTAACTTACAGGTAGTTTTTTTTTTCTTTTGTGTTTACGATGAGAAATTCACCTTAAGTAAGATCATATTTAATTTATCCAATGTTATAATCATGTAGAGTAGTTGCATGTCTTAACGCATTCTCTACATCGATGGAGGATTAGACAATATTTATGATCCGAAGACAAAGATTTAAAAGAAATTAATAATATCTTAGCACGATTCGGCCATTGGAATGCCCGTTTCTCTACTCATGCACTGTGTGCACTCCCCTTGCACTTTGATACCACTTTGTTGAGAATTGGATCATGCACACACATTCATGAAATAAGAGAAACAATAAAAAAAACGTACAAGTTAGTGTGATTCGGCTGTCTATCTATTTCCACAATCCAAAAATTGAGAAATCAACTATTCAGCAATAATGGTTACGATACGATAGATCTTTTGCACAGAAGAAGATCCAAACCTTCTCTTACACATGTGCATGGCTCTATGAACAGAAAAGCATAAACTTTCGCTCATGGGACTTTATGCCCGCCTCAAGTCAAAGCCAAGTTCAAGTTGCAGACATGTAGAAGTCTAGTGCAAATACAATAGGGAAATCCTAATCTTTGAGGGATTGGCATTCAATTATTATAAATATGAGTTTCTACCTTGTATTCTTTGTCACAAGGGCCACAACCCATAGGGGTGTGAGAGAGTATTTATAGTAATAAGTGTTTTTCATTCTTTTGGTAGAAAAAGATGAGTATGGGAGGGTTTAGACTTTAGTCATACATAAAGTCTAGTGAGCGAGAGTTTATATTTTTTTTGTTCATAAAGCTATGTGCATGTGAGAAAGGGTTTGGATCTTTTTCCGTGCAAAAGATCTATCACATTGAAATAATTAGTGATGAATAGTAGGTTTTCCAGCTTTTTGTATTGTGGATGTAGACAGAGGGGTTAACCATGTTAAATTGTCCATGTTTTTATTGTTTCTCTTATTTCATGCATGTTGTGCACGATCCAGTTCTCAATAAAGTGGTGTCTGAGTGCAGGAGGAGTGCACACAATGCATGGATAGAGAAATGAACGTTCCAGTGCGGAACATAAAAAAGAAAAAAGAAACTATCAAATTTTTGCCAATCCTCTAGAGAGATAAAGTAAGCCCTCTGAGTAGATGGTGAGATATTTGAAGAGGGAACAGAATAGGACATAGCAATAGATGGAGATTTAGCTGAAGACTCTGAAGGAGCAGGAAATGAGCCGTCAACATATTTCAACAAATCGTTGAAGTGAAAGAAGTTTCTAATTTGAGATTTCCACGTTAGGTAGTTTGTGTTGTCAATGTTGGAATATTTCTTTTTAAGTGGGCTACCATTAAGTATTTTTGGTTTTATAAAATAGGATGGATAACTAATTCATGGACTGGGTTGTGATTATATTATTTTTAAGTCCACCTCATAAGTCCGTATACGGTTAATTGTGTGTGGGCCTGTTTATTCTGACAAAATCTTTTATGGAAAAGGCTGTTAGAATAAATTATAAATACATGGCTAGATCCCCTCTCTTGCTTAACCCTAACACTGCTTCTATAAACAGTAGTTGTTCTAAATAGAGCAGGGAGAGGAAGACCTTGTTAGAAATCGAGTAACAATTTCAACTTTCAACTTGCTTTTATCATGGCTCAAATAGGTATGTGATTTTACTGTTAATTATGTTTATATATATTGTGCTACAAAATCATGCATATTGGAATACATATATTTTATATGTGTTTACATGTGGTATTAGAGCCAATTGTGCATGATTTCCAGCCATTAATTTAAAGGATTTTGTAATACTTTGTTTGGCTATGTATAAACTACGAAAGTTTTTGCTTTGATTCTTGATTATTGATTGTTGTTACATGAAATTGATTGAGGCCTTTCGTAAATCTCTTTTTGCTCATTCCTTTGATATAGAACATGTTATTTACTGTTATTAATATGTTGTTATATGAGTTTGAAATATTTTTATTGGATTTTCAAATTTCATGAATATATTGCATGATTGATAATATATATACATTAATTTGAATTATTTAGCAACATATATGTTTTCTATTTGTAAATTGTTGCTGGAAATGTTTATAAGGTTGAGAAGCTAAAAAACCCTAATTTTTTGGTTTATATCCGTAACCTAATTAAATATCCCATAAAATCTCTTGTTTTTTTATGAAAGTAATGCCAAATTCAAATTCCTTGGTATAAAAAACCTAGGATTAGAGTGTTTAACTGCTAAAAAGGGATCAAATTTGAGGAATTTATATAATGGGTTTGATTTCAGGCTTAAACGGGCCGGATTGGCCCGAAATTGAGGTTGAAGACGACTTCTGTTGTTTAGGGTTTATATTTTATAACTTTCGATTTAATTTTATCAGTGCCAGCCGTCACAGTGGTTAAGTGCATGCATAAATTTCGTGAGGTTATGGGTTCGATTCTTGGCGACATGAACTAGTTTATTTTATTTTGGTTGCTAAGCTACCTTGGAAGAAGACTTAGATTAGAAATACAGTTTACTCTTATTGCATGTTTCATGGTAGCCTAGCTGGTTTGATAACTAAGTATGAAGCTAACGGCGCGAGTTTGAGCCTTTGTAGGCACGCAAGGTTTACTTTTAGGGAAAATTTCACAATTAGTCCCTATTGTTGGCACGCTTTTTTAATATAGTCCCTACGTTTTAAAAGACTCAAAAAGGTATATAATGTTTAACAAAGTCATTCGCAATGGTCCCTCCCGTTAAAATCAGCATCAACTCTAATAGAAAGTTAGTCATATGCTCTACACATGACCATAATTATGGGGGTAGAATTGGAAATTTAAAATTTGGTCCCAAATGTTATCCAAAAAAATCATTTTAATCCCTAATGTTTACAAAAGATGTCCAAATTAGTACATAATGTCCAGACAGTTCGATCGAGTCCTTAATGTTTTCGAAAAATTTGATCTGGTCCCCATTGTTTGGAAGTGCAATCTGGTCCCTAATGTTTGGAAAGTGCGATCTGGTCCCCAATGTTTAGAAAGTTCAATCTGGTCCCTAATGTTTAGAAAGTTTGATCTGGTCCCTATTGTTTTTGAAATAATTCAACCCGATCCCTATTGTGTTGGAATAATTTGAGCTGGTCCTTATTGCTATTCCAAAAAATGATGGTTTTTTTTTTGTTTTGGTCATAAAAAAATAATGGGTTTCACAGATGAAAAAATTACATCAACTACTTAAAATACCAAAAAAGAAAAATAATGAACAAACCTCCCAACTATCATAATTGAACCTTCATTTGACCCAAAAAAAATACTTAACCTTAAAAAAAAATTATGAAACAAAAAATTTCAAAAGCCAAAAATTGCAACAACTACATGTACATCGAAATTGTGATTACTACTGAGAATACCAATAAAATAAATAATAACAATGAACAAACCATTCCAATAAGTATCATAACTGAACATTTGACAAAAAAAATAACTAAATGAACCTCAAAGAAAATGGAATATCAAACAAAAATTTTCAAAAACAAAATGAAATAACCATTCATTCCATTTAACATAATCAGGATCCATATTTGTCTATATCTGATCACAACTTCAACTATACTGTGATAAAAAACTAGCCAAAAAAACATATGCCCTGCATCACTAAGTATTCATATCACAGCTTCAACTACACTATGATAAAAAAATTATCCAAAAAACCCGTGCATTGTACTACACTGTGATAAAAAAAAACTATCCAAAAACCTGTGCACAACCTCCTTTTTTCAACTAACTTCAAAACTATCTAAAAACTATGCATATAACCCCCTGTACATAACTTTAAAGTCAAAAGCTTGCAGTATACTTCATCCCATTCACAAAAACCAGCCATTTACAAAAAAAAAGGGGCTACCTCTTTGACCAAAAAATTGGGCAACCTCTTACCAAATATCTATACCATAAATCATACCTATGACCGAGAGAAAATATCTAGGGCTTCTTGGGTACCATCTCTAATAAACTGATTCATCAAAGCTAAAGCTACTGGGCTTAATTGTGATCCTTGGGTTAGAGCATTTGGACGTGGAGTATCCGGGACTGGTATATCTACGACACGTGCATTAGGAATTAGTGCATTTAGCATTGTGGCATTTGGAACTGTTGCATCTGGAATTGGTACATCATTCTCAGTATGGGCAACCTACACCAAGAAGTGTAGTTAGTATAAGATAAGAATGTTTAAAACAAATATAAGTTACTATATTAGAAACAAGTGTTACTTACACGTTGAATAGTTCTTCTTGGTGGTCTGAAGTTAATTCTCCCTCTTGGATTGCTAATTATCATCCCTTGGTTGCTGGAGCTGATGCTCTTTTCCCCAATCTCATGGCCCTTTGAACATAAGTTGAACCCTCTCTCAAGCACATGGCTTCCCAAACTGATGGACATTCTCTCAACCCCTTTACCTTGGCGGAGTCATTTTCCCAAAACACCTTCTATGTTTTCTCTCACACCCTTTCTACCCTGGTTGTTTCCCTTCCTTATTACATCAACTCTGCCTTGGTTGCTGAAAGATGTGGATTTCTAGGCATCTAGATATTTAATTTCAATTTACATGCAGAATCTATAAACAATAAATACCAGCCACATAATCTACCCAAGAACTCATGAAATCATGCAAAAAACATTCAACAGAAACCAATAACGTGTACTAATAAAGTGGGAGTGTGATTATTACCTTTTGTGTTGGCTTGTATACACAGCATACACACGAGTTCTATCGGAATGTGGTTGAAAAGAATCCTTCAAGTAATGAGAAGACCTACAAGGCACAAGTACTCTGAATCTTCTCTCTTATTCCAGGTCCTTTATGAATGACAATGAAAATTGTGGGATTTTCGTCTCTACCTTTCTTAATGGCTTTTGGTCATATATGTGTGTATAGCTAGGTGTTTGTCACGTGTCATTTGTTGAATGTGTAGGTTGCCCATCTATTTATAGATACTGGTTAGGAGATAGAGATAGAGTGTTCTAGTTAGAGTAGATAACTATCTCCTGGTTAATTATCTTATAGATAATTCACATTATCTCTTAATAAATCAAGATATATATCTCTATCCTAACAAACTTTATCCACACATGATCAGGATAGAGTATCCTAGTTAGAGTAGATTACTACCTCTTGATTTATTTATCAATTATCTTAGAGATAATTTATATTATCTCAT
Organism: Ehretia macrophylla; assembly: GCA_037974665.1. NCBI lineage: Eukaryota > Viridiplantae > Streptophyta > Magnoliopsida > Boraginales > Ehretiaceae > Ehretia > Ehretia macrophylla. The sequence continues at coordinate 73,990,697 of CM075772.1, read as the reverse complement.
AATTAATAAATCAAGATAATTATCTCTACTAACAGACTCTATCCACATGCCTACACATGTCAACCACACGCAGGAGTATGCCTGACACGTTGTTAAGACATCATTAGATAGGACAAACATTCTTGTCTGACGAGTGTCTCTTGTCTTGATGTCTTAAACTTCGTAATTGAGCTACTTGTTCCCAAATAGAAAACTACGCTCAATTAGCACATAAACGCCAAGTTAAGAAAGCTACAGATTATCGTAAAGGAAAGTGGGTAGGAGAAGGACCTGATGACATAGTTGTTGTGACTACAAAATGACCAAAATACCCATGCTAGACACTAGCAGTATTTTGACCATTTTAATCTTAAGTCATTCTACTAAAGAGTTAGGGTTGCACTCCATGGCAACTAATAAACTTCTGAGGGAGGTTTATAGTCTTTAACCTACTAAACAAAATGACTGAAATGCCCCTCTATATTTTCAACCGCAATCAAAAACAAGTCTTGTATTCGTACTATCATTTTACCTTGATTACATCTATACGTTGGACCTTTATCTTTCATATAATCACCACCCACATACTATACCCTTGTTCTTGGGAGCGACCCACAAGTCTAGTATCCAATATTGCCCGAGCTATATTACTACGCAGCTTAGTTTTTGGATGATTACATAGATAACTCCAAGCGAGTAGCTCACTATCACTTAAGATAGCATAGAATCATGACTCATATGCATGCCACCTAATGGATCTAGTCCGTATGTCCAAAACACCAAGTTGTTGTCCCTATTATAAGATCTCACTCATAGTGAATCAAAACACATGTCCTAGGATCCATTGATACATTGCATTGGTCACTTAGTAGCTTAAGATGCTTTTAGTTATCTGACAATGAAAGTAATGTCACTAATATTGCATCTATTGTAGTCTCGTTCAATGCATTCACATGCATTAATGAGAGCAGTCCGGAAAGTCCGTCCAATGACCAAAGGTAAGTCATCCTACCAAATAGGAGACTCTTTCATTATAGCCTTACCATAGCAAAGTGCCCAACCTTACTATTCGGTTATAAACTAATAATTTTGATACAAGCCTCATAGCATAGACCATCTGTGTGGATCACCATGCATATATGCTATTCACTCGTATAAAGGACCTTTTGCATACAATTATATATCAAATAATAAAGAGAATATATCATGCTCATAATGAATACACTTAATTATTAACTGAATAATATCCAATATACTGAGATATCTTAGTGTTAGTGGTCTTTAGGGCATCCAATCCCAACATATTCCCACTTGCACTAATGAGTACTATCACTATCCTGATTCAACAACTGTAGCCTCTACAAGTGTATTAAATACCCTTTCAGTAAGGCAGGATTTGTTGAATCATTGGCCAAAGCATTCCCCTACCACTTCATTATCCTATTGGATAACTCCCCGAATCACGTGGTACTTATTCTCTCTATGTGCTTCCCAATCTAGTAATTCTCTGGTTCTTCTTATTCTACCATTATTCTACCATTACTACAGTATACTCTATGAGTATCTGTACTGCTATCCTGTACTTTAATTCTTTTAGAAATTTCTTGAGCCAGATAGCTCCCACTTGCCATGGGCTTTAATTCCACTCAGAATTTCCTAAGCCACACAACTTCTTATGTCGCTTCCTGCGCTACGTCATGCCCTGTCCATATGGTAGAGTAAACAATCGAAGATTGTTTTCTACTTATCCATATCACAACGCGTTCAGCATAGTAACGACATTTTCAAAAGCTGAGTTTTTGAAATTTCTGTCTTGACTGGAAATCCGAATCTTATGTACCTCATAAGTATAAGACCTTCAAATTAGTGAACCAGCATATATTCCCTTGTTCTCTCAAAGATACTTGAGTATATGCTCAACTGCTGTTCTAGGTTTGGTTATTATCTATTTATCTCGCTCAACGCAAAGTCGATATTCATCCTAGTACAGAACACATCATACAAAAAGTTTTCCATCCGTTGATGTATACTAAACCTTTTCAATAATTTATATCTCTTATATGTCTTCGAACATTGATTCTAAGATAGAGAGATTCTATACTTGAAAGGCTACCATCATTTCTTGGAATCATGTATGCCAAATCTTACTAGTATCTTCTCAATTTATGAAACTCAAGAAAGAACTAGTGTCACAGCTTTGCAATCGCACAAAAGCTTAACGCATAGCACATAGCTCGCTTCTCTCAAGTCCTTCATATGGAATTGTGAAGACTTCCAAACCTCAATGGATGACAACATCCCTTCACCATTTTCAATTAGCAGAATGTCATCCATATCTTAGACCAAGAATGCAACTTTTCCCTCCAGCTTATCACATACAAGGCTTATTAACATCTTGATCAAAAGGGGATTGATCAAAACTGATGCTGTATACCCTGCATGTTTTCTTAAGTCCATCAATGGACTTCTTAAGCCTGTATATGCTTGACCTTAAGCAATATACCCATCTGGTTACATCATATCAATGCACTTGCCTAGACTTCCGTTAAAAAAAGCTGTATTGACAATCATTTGCCATATCTCGTAGTCAAACGATGGCTAAGAGTGGCTTGATAGATTCTAGCATAGCTAATGGGACAAAGGTTTCCTTATAGTAAAACCCTTTCTTTTTTAGTGTACCTTTCCGCCACAAGCTTTTGCTTTGAAGGTTTCACCTTCCCATCCATCACACTTTTTTTCTTGTAAACCCACCCATGCCCTATGGGTTTAATTTCTTTGGGTGAGGGCACAAGAAACCAAAATTTGATAAGAGCAATTGACTCAATTTTAGATTTTATTGTTAGGTGTCATTTGCCTGTATTCACATCAGATGTCATATTTCTTGGGATCCACTACCTGTTCATTGGAGTCTGTTTGGTGAAACTCTCTGAAGTATTCATCAGGTGGCCTGGATTTCCTCCCACTATGACATGGCTCCGTCTGTGAGCTAGAGTCATATTGTTGTACTTACCCAGCATTGCTATGGGATCTGGTGATACTGAGGATCCTGGTAGGACTTCTTCTAATACGATCTCTGAGTCTAGTCATGGATGATTTATACTACATTTCCCTAGGTATTTGACCCCTAGAGATTGTAAGCTTATCCATCCTTGTACCTTTTGAATATAAAATAACACATATTTGATCTAGATTCCAACTGTTATTTAGTTCATAAGCTGGACAATACCATATATGGACATATTTCTATATCTATTAATGAAGGGATATCCTAAGGACTGATATAGACAAAACTAGATTTAGTATGTGTGCTGCTATTTAACAATATATTCTCAAAAGGATGTTGGTAACTTGATTCATCGCAAATCTTACAAAATCTCAAAGAGAGTGCAAATTTCTCCTTTCTAGCGCACCATTCCAGTAGGAATCTTGGTGTGCAGTGATCAAACACAATTAACTGTGTGACAACTAGTTGTTAAACTAGGACGTCACACAATTGTGTGTACTTAATATATTTGCCTTTTGTACCTTAGATGTGTGACCTGGTTCAAAATCCAATGGGTCCAGGGACCCATTCTTGATCAATTCTCTAAAGTTTGTTTAGATTAACCTAAACACAAATGGTACAAACATAGGTGGAAGAAAAAACTTCTCTTTATGTACTTGACTATATCAACTCAGTGTTATGCAGTAATATTATCAGAAATAATTGATAAATAAACTATTTGCATATTTTTCCTAAAAACATGGATCCATTCAAAAATTGAACATCCAGATTAACTATTACGATACCGAAAACAAAGTTTATCGCAAGACAGAAAAAAACTTGCAAAATATTATTCAAAGACTATCTATTTTTGAAATAACATCTCCCACTGCATATGCCCATATACTAGTCCTTATGCATCTTTGCAATTCAGAATCTCCCCTAAATCATCTTCCTAGTGTCTTGAAACCTCTACAAAGAATTGTAGTCAACATTAGTGGTGCTTGAGTCTACTATCTACAAAGAAATAGAATCTACCAGTAAAAAAGTTTCAACTAGAAAGAAAATAGAGGTATCTGTCTTGCCCTTGGCTAGGTACTTGAGGTTAGTTCTTCTTCCAGTGCCTGACACAGAGTCACATTCGAAGCACTTTCCTCGGGGCTTATCACCATCATACTATTTACTCTTTATGCTCATCTCATGCTTTTGCTACTTACCCTCCTTTTTTATCTTCTTGCTGTTAGGAACAAGATAAAAAAGACAAAGACTGAGCAAGATCCACATAGTCCTAGGGTTTTAGAGTGGTCTCTACTGCCTGTAGTTCCTCCATCATATATGATAGGCCCATATCTATCTTGCCCTCATAATAGTGGAGCTCGAAATGAGCAAAGGATTCAGGTAAAGTTTATAGTATCATTTCCACTTGGCTCCGATCAACAAATTTCACACCAAGGACTCTGGCAGCATCTAGTTATTCTGTCATTCAGAGCACGTGCTCTATGACGGATATCCCTTCAGCCATCTTAGTACTTATGATAGCTCTAATAGCAGCTTGTCAAGTTGGCCTGCTATTTTCAGCAAATGTACCTTCCAAGTAGCTCATGATATCTTTAGCAGTTTTCTTCCCTTCAACTTGGACTTGGAGAACTTTTGACATGGAAAGTATCATATAGAACCTAGCCAAGTTATCGGCTCTCTTACATTGTCTTTCAAAAGTCCGCTCCTCCAAAGTTGACCAAGGGGTGATAACAGGGTAGGGTTGAAATAGAACATGGTCATAACCTCTGGCAGTGAGTATCATAACCAAATTTCTTTTCCAGTCATTAAAATTTAAGCCAGTAAATATATTCTCAAGTAGAATACTGATAGGTGGAATAGAAGAACCAACTGACATCTCTGGATATTTACAAACAGTTTAATCAGTCTAATGAACTATTTGATATGTATGCACATGAATGATTATTAAAGAAAAGTAAACATTCATACTTTTGACATCTAATATCTAAATTTAGTAGTTAAACCCTTAAACTACTTGGATGTCTCAGTGTCTTAATCCTACTCACAATATTCTATCGAAGGGATAATCATATTACAGTTTTGATTAAGTTAAGTTACACTTATTTGAAATATCATTAGCTTGATAGACACTACTCAATGACATTTCAATCACTGATTTAGGTTTGGCTTCATTAGAGTAATGGTAAGAACTCTAAAAGAAGGATACTATTCTTTAATGTCAAATAATCAACCATTTTTCCATGAGCCTTTTCATTTAGAATATTCTTAATCTGAGCCCACCGAAGAGTGGTTAACCCAAATCAATATTCTATAAAGTGATCCATGATGAAAACCCCATTGAAGGGATGGTTGCTCCCGTCAACACCTCGATTGAAAACTCATTTTAATTTAATCTTGCTAAATCTTAGTAAATAGACTATCATCCGAAGGGAATGACCTACACGCAGGTGAGCTCAGAATAGCTCCCACTATTAGCATAGACCAAAATGGAAAGCCTTAGGATTCTTTCCAAAATCCTTCTCCTACTTGATATTTTGATATGTAAGGGTTTTTAACTATAATCATGTCTTTGCAATTTGTTCCTCAGTTTTAATCCAAGCAAGCCTGGTTCGAAAACCCTTGCTTATTAAAACACCTTTAAATTACAATAGTTATACACCTATTAATTATAACTATGTCTTGCAATTTGACTTTAGTTTTAATCTAAGCAAGCTCAGTCCATAGACCCTTGCTATAAAACATCTTTAATTGCAATATTTATAAGTTGATTCAGGTTTAGGTGAGGCCACTTAGGATAAACTAGACTAACTAAAGCACTTAGATTCATACTAGGCAATTAATCCTAAGTTTATTTCATAATCTCTAGTTCTTAATAGAACTAGTTCCAGATTGTGATTTTGATTAGCCTTCCTAAGTATAATTAATATGGATTTAGCCATTTTTAAAGCCTAGTGGTTGGCCATGTTACTATATGAGATGCTATCATATAATATATTCAATAAAATAAGAATATAAGCATATATGACAAATATAGTAACTTTTAAAACCAACCACTTTCCACTTTTGATGGCTTCCTATTTTGGATTTTTCCATAATTTCACATTTGACCCCAAATATTTATTAAAATGTAAATTGCCTCCACAAGGATCATGAAATTGTACTTGTACCCCATCAATGCCATAAAATTGTAATTGGCACCCAAAACTTTCGTCTTGATTGCAATTTGACCCTCATTGAACCACCAAGTGCCAATTTGACTTAGGACTTGACTACCATGGCTCATCATCATACCCACGGCTCCAAGGGTGATGCACCATGATCTAGGCAGCCCTAAACAACACCAAAAGTCTGGAAAAAAGGATCAAAGCCAGCCGCTATTCCAATCTTTTTCCATCTTCATGATTTCGGCAATTTTTAGATCAAATGCAATTTCTAGCACACCTATGCTATTACATTGATTCCTAATCTCCCAAAAGGAGTTACATTTAGCAAACTATGCAATTCACCTAGCTATTATATCCGTTGGATAAACCACCAACAATAATAACATTAATTACACCATTTCTGAAAAATAAACATCCACACAAATACATTCATTCAAGCCATCAATAAGTGGATATTAACATGCTGCAAAACTGAGGTTAGTACCCTCAAACAACACGCATTTAAGCCATATAATAATCGCACAAAGAAAGTCCATAAATAGCCCTAGGCAATTCACCAACCATGGACTTTTTCTAGTACGCGATTTATACCGATTTCAAGTTTTAATGCATGATTAACATGACCTGCTCTGATACCACATGAAGGATGTGGATTTCAAGGCATCTGGATATTTAATTTCAGTTTATATACGGAATCTATAAATAATAAATACCAGCCACATAATCTACCTAGGAACTAATGAAATCATGCATAAAACATTCAACAGAAACCAATATCGTGTACTAATAAAGTGGGAGTGTGATTATTACCTTTTGTGTTGGCTTGTATACACAACACACACACGAGTTCTACCGGAATATGGCTGGAAATATACTCCAAGCAATGAGAAGACCTCCAAGGCAAGAGCACTCGGAATTTTCTCTCATATTCCAGTTCCCTTGTGAATGGCAATGAAAATTGTGGGATTTTCATCTCTATCTTTCTTAATGACTTTTGGTCATCTATGTGTGTATAGCTAGGTGTGCATCATGTGTCATATATGGTGTGTGTAGGTTGCCCATCTATTTATAGATGCTGGTTAGGAGATAGAGATATAGTGTTGTAGTTAGAGTAGATAACTATCTCCTGATTAATTATCTTAGAGATAATTCACATTATCTCTTAATAAATCAAGATAATTATCTCTATCCTAACAAACTCTATCATCACATGATCTGGATAGAGTATCCTAGTTAGAGTAGATAACTACCTTTTGATTTCTTTATCAATTATCTTAGAGATAATTTATATTATCTCATAATTAATAAATCAAGATAATTATCTCTAATAACAGACTCTATCCACTCGCCTACACATGTCAACCACATGCAGGAGTATGCCTGGCACACGCTGTTAAGACATCATTAGATTGGACAAACATTCTTGTCTTAAGAGTGTCTCTTGTCTTGATGTCTTAAACTTCCTAATTGAGCTGCTTGTTCCCAACTAGGAAATCTTGTTCAATTAGCACACAAAAGCCAAGTTAAGAAAGATACAGATTACCATAAAGGAAAGTGGATAGGAGAGGGACCCGAAAACATATTTGTTATGGCTACAAAATTACAAAAATGTGCATGCTAGACACTAGCAGTATTTTGACCATTTTAATCTTAACTCATTCTACTAAAGAGTTAGGGTTGCACTCTATGGCAACTAATAAACTTCCGAGGGAGGTTTATAGTCTTTGACCTACTAAGCAAAATAATTGAAATGCCCCTCTATGTTTTCAACTGCAATCAAAAGCAGGTCCTGCATTCGTACTATCATCCTACCTTGATTATATCTACATTTTGGACCTTTATCTTTCATATAATCATCATCCAGATACTATACCCTTGTTCTTGGGAGCGACCCACAAGTCTAGTATCCAACATCCCCCAAGCTATCTTACTAACCAGCTTAGTTTTTGGATGATCACATAGATAACTACAAGCGAATAGCTCACTATCACTTAAGATAGCATAGAATCATGACTCATATGCATGTCACCTAATGGATCTAGTCCATATGTCCAAAACACCGAGTTGTTGACCCTATTATAAGATCTCACCCATAGTGAATCAAAACACATGTCCTAGGATCCATTGATACATCCACATATGCCTATGATATAGAGCATTGGTCACTTAATATCTTAAGATGCTTTTAGTTCTCTGACAATGATAGTAATGTTACTGAGATTGCATCTATTGTACTCTCGTTCAATGTATTCACATGCATTAATAAGAGTCGTCCGAAAAGCCCTTCCAATGACCAAAGGCAAGTCATCCTACCAAATAGGAGACTTACTCATTATAACTTTACCATAGCAAAGTGCCCAGCTTTACTATTCGGTTATGAACTTATAATTTTGATGCAAGCCTCATAGCATAGACCTTCTGTGTGGATCACCATGCACCTATGCTATTCACTTGTATCAAGGACCTTTTGTATACAATTATATATCAAATAATAGAGAGAATATATCATGCTCATAATGAATGCACTGAATTATTAACTGACTAATATCCAATATACTTAGATATTTTAGTGTTAGTGGTCTTTAGGGCATCGAATCCTAACAGTTGCTACCTCTCCCATGAACACCTCCACAACCTACACTACCCTGGTTGTTTCCTCTCCCCTAAACACCATTACCAACTCTCACTTGGTTGCTATTGATGCAACGCGGTGGGCGTGTGAAAAATGTGTAAAATAAACCAAGTTTAAATACCCACAAATGCACGGATCTTTGTAGTGTAGTGTGTTTTGAGTGCGGAATCATATCCACGGGAAAGCTCGTTAGTTAAGTTAGTGAAGTAGTATAAAATTGTTTAAAATGCTTAAGTGATAGGTTCGCAGTTGGAGTTTGAGTAACGTGTGAAAATATAAATTATAGTACAACTAACTAAATTATCTAAGTTAAGCTAAGTATTTGTTGAATACGAGGGGTAGTGATCTTGGGGGATGGACATGCAAAGAGGCAGTTTCTATAGGCTCGGCATCCAGTTTATCTAATTCTATGCAAGGGTTAAGCTATAATTATTAACCTAATCAATTAACTTAGCCTATTAAAGTCTCGATTACTAACTCTAATGTAGGTATTATTCCATCTATGAGCGTAGAGCCATAATATGGATCTATCCTTGCAACTTGGTGTAAAAAGTCTATTTTTAACTAAGTAATTAACTTCTCATTTCTAGTCTAGATATGTGGTAAAACCTATAGTTCGTGGAATCTTTAAGGTTGTCAAGCCATTGATTCACTATTAAAGCATGGATACATGGCACGGAAGTCAAACAATCATAATATCTATTTAAAAGCATTACGTATGAAAAACAATAGTGAATTAAAGCAAGCCATATATTGCAAGTGAATTTAATAAACTGAATCCGATATCATATATTAAAAGGTCGTCATTTACAATATTCTCTCCTAGATAATAGCTCTCCTCAAACATGATAATGAATACAAGTTTACATAAATAAGAGAGTCAAGAAAGGCTCCCCCGATATGACGACTTTGTATTTATGATTCCCGAAATTTGAGTAGAGGTTCGATGTAAAATAGCTATTCGGGCAGAATTAATTTCTCCCGAATAAGAGCTAATTGGGTAAAATTTCCCTCGAATAAGAACTTTTCTATTAAAAGCTATTCGGGGAGAACTTTCCCTATATTCTACTAATACTACTAAATTAAACTAACTAATTAATTAAAACTAAAATTAAATCTAATTAATAATTAAAAACATAAATTAAAACTAAATTAATTTCTAAATTTTCCACCGGTTGGGGGCCTATTTATAGGCAAAATCTAGAGACGCATTCAAGCGCGCTTCTGCTCCAACGGGTGATTTGGTGTCACGTAGACTTCCGGAGGCTTGTGGAAAATAGTAGATTTTTCTGGGCACGGTGCTCGAGCGCCAGGAAGGCACGCTCGAGCGCCCTTTCGTTGACTTTCTGGCACCGAATTATGCCTTTTGACCTAGCGTTGACCGTGACATTTTTAGACTATTTTCAGCATTCTGAGTTTGATTACGCGCTAGTTTTGGTCAAATAATATCTCTACGAGCTTTATTTATCCACCGTTCTTGAGTTTTTACATTTTTGACTTGTAATTTGGATCGTTTCGGGTCTTATTTCATTGTTTTGAGCTTCCAAACGATAGAATTTGACTAAAATCATGTTGCACGGAAGGCAAAGTCTTGCGTTTTGCTCAGAAGGCCCTTTCTACTTGAAAAAGTGATAAGATTCGTCAAAAACAGACATTGGTCACTATTCAAGATCATCTTACATCGCATCAAAAATATAAAAGTGTTGCATTTATTCCTAAGTTAAGATGCAAATGTAGTGAAAATATAATGGTTTGAGTGCTACAAATACAGTCACATCAGCTACCTTTCCCCTGAATAACGCTACATCTGCCTTGCTTACTTCTTCTTACCTACACACCACCAACTTTGCCTTGGTTACTTCTTCTTACTTGGACACCACCACCTTCTGTTCCCTAGATACTTTTTCTCCCTTGAACACCACTACCTCTACCATGGATCAAAACCCCTCTGTTATGGCTCTTTTCTCTCCCCTAAACACCAACTATTCCCTGGCTAATACCACCTTGTCTGTTGCCCCCTCTATCGTGTCTACCACATCCTCTGTTCTGAATGTTCCCTCTTCCTAGAATCCACATTCTGCCTTCACTGCTCCCTCTCCCCATACTCTGTTCGCTGTTACCTGTACTCTGTTGGCTAACCTCCTTACTACCTTTATCACTTAAATTAACTCCTACACTTGTACCACTTACAACACTACCCACACATTTATCAAATCCCTATGTTGGGGCATTTAGATTTAAACTCTCACCTAAGCCATCCCTCCTAACCATACCAGCATGCCCACTACTCTCACCCCCAAAAAATGTGCTTGTATCAAATCTTGCACTTGCACCACTTATAACACTTCCCACACTATTTCCCTCACATATATTAATAGTTGAACGAGCCTGTAGCACAATGAAAAAAATTGAAAAAGTTAACATCTAATACTAAAAAACCAAAAATTTATGCAACAAGTATTTACTTACTTCATTTTATGTTGCACACTATGTCCCTCACCTAGATCACCTCATGCACTAGCCTGCAACACAATGAAAAAATTGAAAAAGTCAACATCTAATACTGAAAAACCAAAAATTTATGCAACAAGTATTTACTTACTTCATTTTGTGCTGCTATACTATGTCCATCACTTAGATTACCTCTTGCACTAGCCTGCAGGACAATGAAAAAATTGAAAAAGTTAATATCTAATACTGAAAAACCAAAAATTTATCGAACAAGTATTTACTTATTTCATTTTGAGCTACAACTCCTGCACCAGCCTACTACACATTGAAAAATTAAATTTACTAGGAATTAAACTTAAAAAACAGAAACAAAATAGAAAGGGAATATGACTTACTTCATTTGTTTGTGGATATTTCCTTTTGTTGTGATCCATTCGCCAACATCTTCGACAATGATTGACTCTCTTTGCAGGCCTATAAAGTGTGGGATCTTCAGGTTGTTCCATAAGTGGATTATTTCTTCTTACTCTTTTTGGCCTCCCTGTCTTCCTATCATAAATTGCAGGTAGAGGTGGAACCTTGTCACTACTAGGCCATAGATAAGGCCCATTCAGTGGTAATATTGCATGTGCATAGATATTCTTGAAGGTGTTCACTTTGTAACACTCATGCACATAGTCTTCCAAATTACTATGTTTTATTGCCAAAGCTACACAGGCATGTTTACAAGGGATTCCAGTTAAATCCCACTTCCTACAGCTGCATATGTAGTTTACCAAATCCACTGCATACCTATCTTGATTACTACTAACCACTTCAAAGTAAAATTCATCAGATTTCAATGGAATATAAGCATAAGCAGTTTCTGATAAATGTGGAAGTTTCTCCCTCACTCTCGAACATAAAAGACCATTTCATTTATCTGCCTTGTCCCTATTTACTTGCATTCTTATCATGACCAACTCCTTGATTGTTTCCAGTATAGTTATAATTGGTTTGTCTCTTGCATCCATGATAAAATAATTAAAACTCTTACATATATTATTCAAAAACATGTCACATTTTACTTTGAGGTGTCAAAATATGCCCTTGACCATTGTTCAAGAGACTTGTCATCGAACCAATTAACTGCATCCACATCCACAAATTCCATCTTTTCCATTTGTAGCATTAAACCAAGGAATTGTTGTTGATGTTGCAGCTGACCATACAACGTCCTTCAAAAGTTGACCTCTATGACTATCCCTTTTAAAATTGGCATACATATGCCTCATAGAGAGTCTATGATTCACTTCTGGCAATACTTGCTGAATTGCTTCAATTAGCCCCTTCTGTTTGTCACTCATAAAAATCCAAGCCTTCGAAGGCATTCCATCGTCATTATCAATCTTAAGGTCCTCCTTTAAGTAGCTCAAAAATCATTTCTAGCTATTTGTGTTCTCGTTTTCAACAATTACCCATGCAATAGGGTACATATTGTTGTTGACATCTATGCCAACTGCCACTAACAATTGCCCCGTATCTAGCCTTTATATAACAACCATCAATCCCAACGATGGGCCTACAACTAGCTTGGAACCCCTTTTTCTATGCATCAAAACACATATACATCCTCATGAATCTAGGATGTTGAAGTGGATTATGCTGGTCAACCAATTTCACAAACACTGAACTATTGGGATTAGATCTTAGGATTTATTCACAGTATGACCATAACAACTTAAACTGATCCTCAAGATCACCATGAATCTTAGCAAGTGCAACAGCCCTAGCTCTATATGCCATACTCTTAGAGATGTAGGCCTTAAGCTCAACTGTTAGTTCATCTCTAAACTCTTTGGCCTTAACTTAGGGTTATTTCTAAACTTATGTTCATAGTTCTTTGCAAGCCAGTTTGAGTTCACACTATCCCTAACGAAAGCCCAATAGCATGAATGTCTAGGGTTAAATTTCCTCACTTGAAAGCTATTCTCACCATTCATCTTTTTAGCATATATCATCCAGGTGCATCCCTCTTCGTTGCATACAACCGTTACTCTATCTTTGTCATTCTTTTCAAACTTTGTAGCCTTACCCTTTTGCACATTAAAGTTGTGCAGTGTTCTCCTAAACTCCTTGACATAACTAAAAATTTGCCATTTCTTGAACTGAACATTAAGCATATCAATGCTTGCCCTAAACCTAAGGCATTCCTCCTCACTACCTGAACCACTTAAACTATCTATGTCATTTGACCTAATCAAGTCATCTCACCATTGTCTGGCTGCACACATGAGACAATTCCAGACCCCCTTCCTACTATGTATATCCCCTGATCTACATTTGGCTCAAATGATTCATCATCATCATTCATTCCATAATCACTTTCATTGAACTCCATATCATATGATCCATCCCTTATATTTTCATGCCCTTCTTCATTAGTTCTCAAGCTCATATGCAATATTCTATTACCTCCAATCTGAACCTGACTAACAATATTTTTACCAGCCTAAATCTGATTTTGAACAAGAATTTGATTTCGAATAACTTGGTCTAAATATGTGTGTTCTAAGTAAACAACTACAATTCGATCAACAATTATGAACCTTAGAAAGCCCTGCACCTCATCATCAGTCTTTATATATCTACTTCCCCCCTCAAGTTGATTACCATACATGTTCCACACCTTAACCTTCTCCTTTTTGTTCCCAACTTCTACTTCCATATTTAATAGGTTTTCTATCCCTATTAAATTTCCATTTACATTGTCAAAGTAATCAACTAGACCACCCACATACTTCCTAACTGGTTTTTTCAAAAAAGCCCTACCATGATGCAACCTGATACTATATAATGCAACACCTAATCTAACATCTAACAATTAAAAAATAAATAGTAAGAACATAAGCAATTGAGTAACAACTATTGGGAATTGGGACACATAACATCTGATTTAATATTTAACAAATAACGGAAATGAGAAATATGTAAATGCAACTAAACTTATTAATAGGATGAGATTAGGCATATTATTAAGCATCGAGTAGATAAGGAATTCAATTTAAACAACTGGGAATTGGGATAGGGATATACATAAATAATTGTTTGGGAATTGGGATTATGGGTATACATAAGTAGTAAATTAGATAAACAATTAAATTACAACTACAAGGAATTAGGATTATTTGTGGAACAGTGGCAAAAGCATTATTGTCTGCTCCAAAAAGACCATGCAAAATTGAAACTTTCTATAACTACAAGAAAAATATAGTCCCACAAATAACTAAAGACAATTCAATGGAAAAGAAATAGTAACTAGTGCACGTAAGTAATACAGAGGGGACATGATTTATAAATGAAATGTAATGCTGCATTCAGCTAGCTAGATTCGAGAATAAAGAGCTCAAAAACTTAATCCTTCAAGCAAAATACTTTATTGGCATAAACTAAACTTTCATGTAGTTAAAAACCAAGCCTTTGATAGAGTCAATGCGTTCCACACATTACAATGTTAACAATATCTAAACACAATCACATGCAGTTAAAGCTCCCATGCCCAACCAACATAATCAATTAGGGTTTAATTGAAACTTTAATATAAATTGAAAATTAGATTTCCAATTGAAACCAATTGAAAATCCTAAATCACATAAGGCTTAATCGAAACCCTAATTTCAAAAAACTTCAAATCAAAATTTCAAAAATTCAAAAATTCAAATTCAAATTCAAATTTTTAATGCCTTGGTGAACTGTTGATTGAACAGTGATTCATGTGCAATATTAATCTAGTGCAGCCTAGGTATTTGTAAAGAAGCCAAGAACCAAGTATGTGGAAAATGGTGTAAAGACATTAATCTATACGAACTTGTACGAGGTTTGGTTGAATTAGGAAGGAAATAGGGCTGAAAAGGGTTAAACTAGGAGAAAATCTAAAAGAGATAGTACACATTGTATAGCAAGCTTTACATCATTAGTGAAAAGAAGAAAAACATTGTATTGATTGATTGTTTCTCAAAATTTCTCAAAGCACTTTCAGATGCACCATTGTATTTCTCAATTTGGATCTGATACATTTTTCCTTCGAACAAGAAGTAATAAGGAGTAATAAAAAAATGTGAAAAAGAAGAAAAGATACTGTAAACAGGTGCATCTAATACTTTTGCCTTCAAACATAAGCCATACATCACCGTTGGCTCTAAGCTTCAAATCGTTTTCTTGAATCGTCATTTGAAAACGATGTTGCAAGTGTCGTAAGGACACCGTCGTCAACTCAAAATAATGGTTGGTATGAAACTCAGTGTTTAGAATTAGGGATTCGAAGGGTAGAATTTGGTAGGTAAAGATTTGGAGATTAGGGTTTCAAAATAGATTAGGGCTGATTTTTTTTTGCTGAACTTTGAAATGAAAGTTAAAGGCATCGATGAGTAAAGCAACCAAGAAGGGCATGCTCATAATTTTACAAACTTTGTTAGGGTAGTTATGTCATTTTGTAATGATTCTGTTAGAGTTGACGCTGATTTTTACGGGAAGGACCATTGCGAATGACTTTGTTAAAAATTAAGGACCTTTTTGAGTCTTTTAAAACATTAGGGACAATATCGAAAAAACGTGCCAACAATAGGGACTAATTGTAAAATTTTCCCTTTACTTTTATTTTATCAAAGAATAATTGAACCAAGCTAAATCTCGTATATTATAGATTAGTTCGATCTTGGTAGCATGAGGAGTCTAAAACTGCTGGTTAAGGTCTTTTATGATATGACATAAGTCATTGGTTCGAATATCTTGAGGCATGTTTCTTTATGGTTTAATTTTATCTTGTGAACCAGACTAAACAAGTTGAAAATAGAATATTTAGTCTAGGGTTTGTCACAAGTATGGCCTAGCTTTTGCGGTTAAAAGCATTGATTAAGATTCTATCCACGCAAGTTCAAAACTTGGAAGCAACATGCTTGTATGCTTGTATTTTAGAATTTGTCCTTTTCAATAGCTGGAGTAATATTATGTGGTCCACTATGTCATAAATTAAGTTAGCCTTGCTGGTTAAGCATGGGTAAGAGGTTATCAGTGCGTGAGCTTGATCCTTGCAGTAGTGAACTTTTTTTTGCCTTTGATTAGTTAACCAGAAAAACAATTTGGGTCGTATCGCTTGATATTTGGACAATATGGTTTTAACTTCACTATAAGAGTGTAGATAGTCCAATTGGTTAAGAGCATTTATATCCACTTAGTTTATGCATGTTCGAATCTTGATGGTTGTATGTGGAGAACATCATTTTTTTTTAATATCTTTAGTAGTTGGGTATCTACTTCATTTATAAGTTCTCATTTGCCTCATAAATGAGCTAAGAGCTGCTGCCACTTTACCAGTGGGAATTATTTCTTTTGGTTTTAGGTCTTGAAATTAAATAGCACAACTATACATTACTTAGTTTTAGACAGAATGCCCTTGGTTGGCTAAAGTGACTTTATTGTAAACTAAGTATTGTGAAAATCATGTAAAACCAAACAACACCTTATTTTAAGTGGGAAGAGACATATTTGGTTAGAGGATATTTACTAAAATTCTAATAGTGTAACCTTTTACACATACCAAACAAAGCCGTTATCATTTTTTGCTTGAAAATAAGCTTAATTGTTTTCTCTCCTTATTGAAATATTATATTGTGTACATAATTTTTCATGGTACTACTAAATTGTGGCCAAATGAATTGGGATTGATTTTAAATCATTTTGGGACTCTAAATTTAACCCAAAAAAAATTGTGATATTCCTCAATTCAACTTAGAATTTTATGTACTTTCTCTATTTATATTTTATGTGCATCAAATGTGCTCTACTGATTTTATATATAATCTGTTCAAGTTTATTATAGAATGGAATTTTATAGTGATCGCAGAGACACATTATTTTGAAGTGTTTCATATTATGTGATCAATTACATGCATGACAATTTCATTTATATTAGACACTAGTTTTTCCAATGAGTTGACAACATAGGTATGATTGGACGAAATTCACCAAAGTGACTAGTCTAATTAAATCTATGGCTTTTCTCATATTGGTTGGGAAACTACTATGGTAAAATGCTCAATGATCAACCAAAGGAGGTCATTATACGACTTTAGCCAGGTAGCACGAGCATAAAGTATGGGTCGAGATTATACTATTGTTAGGGAGTTCAATTGCCCAAAGGTGATTGACCTTTTCTTTCAGTAGGGTGATCTCATTGATGTTTTATGTTAAAATGGTACCTATTTACACGTTATGTTTCCTGCCCAAAGGTGGGGATATAATGATGTGTCTGGACTCTTTAGTTTGAAGTGCTTATTTTGTAATAGAACATGTATGCCTATTGTTTGTTGACATTGTGTTATTTCCTTGAACAGTTTCTCTTGCTTTGAATAATGTGAGC
Organism: Ehretia macrophylla; assembly: GCA_037974665.1. Lineage (NCBI taxonomy): Eukaryota > Viridiplantae > Streptophyta > Magnoliopsida > Boraginales > Ehretiaceae > Ehretia > Ehretia macrophylla. The sequence continues at coordinate 73,973,073 of CM075772.1, read as the reverse complement.
ACTTGAATAGGCTAAATTTTTAATAAGTTGAAGGTACACATTAAGTTGATCCTGGGGATAGTTGACCTTGACTTAGCCTTGCATTCTGATGTACTTACTGTTTTAACTGATTAAAAAAGTTACGTTGGGACCTAATGGGTGAACTTATAACTATGAAATATGATAAGTAAGGTGGTTTAGGGATTGTGCCCTTAATAGCTTACCTTATGAGTTTTCTCACATAAAGTTTGCTTATAACGCCCAAAAGGCACATGGACTATTAGACTTGATTAATCAGTGTGTTGCTGAAGAAAACAAAGTTAAGAGTAAAATCCTGAGGTTACATTGCTTGTTTCCAACCCTAAGGACTATTTTGATAAGGCTAGTACCTCAAAATTTAAGGATCATGTTCCTAAGAAAGTTCAGGGTTTTAAAAAAGGTGGTAAGGATCAGAATCAAAAGAGAAATCACAATGTAAGAGGTCCCAAGTCTAGTGCATTTGAAAAGAAGTGTTACTTCTGTAAGTAAAAAGGTCATAAAAGAGCTGATTGTGCTAAGTACATATCATGGTTAGAGAAAAGAAAGTTGAAGAAGATAATTCATTAACCTATGTTTGTTTAGAATCCATTTTTGGTTGATGCTTCATCAAATATTTGGTGGATTGACAATGGTACAATTGTTCATGTTGTCTTTTCTTTGCAAGGATTTTGAAAACAAACTGAGCCAAGTGAATTAGAGTCCGGAATTAAAGTTTAGAATAATTTTTCCATTGAAATTGAACTCATAAGGTCTATTATTTTACTTTTAAAGACTAGTTTTGAAAAATATTTTTATGCACCATATTCTAGACAAATTTAATTTGTGATTCTATTTTGGACAAGTTTTTAATTTGTTATGTTTTTAACCTTGACAATGGCAAAGTGAAACTAGTTTTCTAACTCCAAAATTATTGGTAAATATATTTTATCCGACAGTTTATATCAGTTGCCTTTATGCTCAGAAAATTCTCATGACAATTTTTCATAAAATTTGGCTTCTGAATGAGCTTAATTAAGAAAGCTTTTCTTTGTTAGGGCATAAATGATTGAGTCATATTTCTAAAGAAAGGGTTGAAAGACTTATTATAATTGATATTTTTCTCTAAATTTTGATCTTGAAACTTGGGTACATTAGGGGTAAACTCGCTAATATTAAATGAAAGTAGACTACCCATAGCTCTAACCTTTTAAAAGTAATACATACATTAGTGGACTTTATCTTGTTATATTGTGTGGTAACAAGTTTTGTTACATTTATTGATGACTTCTCTCATTACGAATATCTTTATTTAATTAAAGAGAAATTTGAAACTTTTGATAAATTTAAACTCTTTAAGACTGAGGTAGAGAAATACTTGGGAAGGTCATAAAAAATTATAAGATCTGACTGGAAGTTAAGTACTTTGGTAGACATTAGGTCATTGGGTAGCATGTAGAACCGTTTGCCATGTACTTAGAGGATTGTGGGATTGTTGCCCAATATGCCATGCCTTTTAGCCTTTAACATAATGGTGTGGTCAAGAGGCAAAATCGCACCTTTAAGGATATGATGAGGAACATGTTGAGTGTCACTAGCTTAATATACCTTTTGGGGTGAAGGCATTAGAATAACTTTCTATACTCTTAGTCGTGTTACTAGCAAGTCTGTTCATAAAATATCTATTGGACCTTGACTTGGGAGAGAACTTAGCTAAAACCATTTTCGGTTTTGGTGTTTTCCTATTGAGGAGTTTGATCTTTTTGATAAGGAGAACATTGTCTGTAGACTTTGAAGATATGTCTATACATTGAAGTGATATGCCTCAAGATCAGTAGTAGTAAGTTTATTTTTCCTGATATTGTATGTTGAGCACATTTTGCTAAACTATAAATATTTTGGACATGTTTAATTTGAAGAACTGTAGGTCTTATGATACTTCTATGTGAAATATTCTTATGGGTTTCCATCCAGAGGATATGATGTGAATATTATTTGGAAACATAATTAGAGTATCCCAATATAAATGTTGTTTTGGTTATAAGTCCAGTATATGAGTTTTATGTTCTTAATAGATCTCCCACATTTTATGAAAGGAATTAAGCCTTGATATATATATATTCAATTGTATTCTCCAAATTAATACATATCATATCCTACTCAAAGGGGGTCATTGTGTGTCTTATTTTGGGGTGGATTAATAGTGGTAGTGAAGGTGAATAGTCAAAGAAATTTCTTTATCCAAAGGGATTTATCTGTCTAGAAGTGATTAACTTCTTGAATGTTGTGTATTCTCTCATCCACCTTCATGATAATTGGGATAATTATAGTATGGGATACTCTCGGCAAAAGAAAAGATTATGATGATACACTTGGGTCTCTAATACAATTTAATTTTGAGCTATTGTAATTACCCATGTTCTAATTTAGTTTCCCTTTTGAACGATAGTCATGAATTTGACAAGGGAAAAAAGACATTGTTACTAAGAATATAAAACAGACTCAATGCTTGTTGATCTTCTAATAAGAGGTTTAAGATCATAATGTTTATATAGTATGTTGAGATATGGGTATTATGGAGTCCATGACATAAAGAGATCCATGAGACGTGTACCATATGCTAGTGTTATTGAGAACTTGATGTATGTTCAATTGCGCACTAGGCTTGGTATTGGTTTTATATACGAGTGTTCTACTATTTTTTTATGCTATTGACTAGTGGGAGTTTTGCATTTTCATGCATTGTCGAATATTCTCATTATTGTGTGTCTATTTCGCACTTTTGTGCATTTGTGGAATAGCATATTGTTTATATTTTATAATATACTTGATTATTCTGTGAACACTCATATGTATATTGAAGGTCTTGGTTTGGTATCTATATTGATAAGACCATCTATTAAGTTTAAATATCTCCATAAAGACACCATTTTGATTAGAGATATGCATTCTTTCCTCTGACCTATTGACTGTTATTTTGAGAGGATATGAATGGTTGATTTCCTTGGCATATCGACCGCCAATTTTGAAAAAATCATGTTGAGGACTGACAATGAAAGAACACATTTGATCACATGTTAGTACTGTTTTCTTGCTACACTACCGTATATTGGTCCATGTCAATGGGGTTGTTGGCATTTGTAACCATAGAAGGTCATGTGTCAATACGAAACACTATGATCGCCATGATTCGATATTTGATAATTTTATTGGACAAGATTGTGTTCGAGGTGTTGTTCTATAAATCAATATTTTCAAAATTGTGGCCACATTAAATTTACTTATTCAGCCTTATAAATGTTTTCAAATTTTTTTACAAATAAATAAAACAATTAACGTTGTTCAAGTAAGAGACTGTTTGAATATTTCTCTTGAAGTGGGCTACCGTTAATTATTTTTGATTTTATAAAATAGGCAGGATAACTGATTCATGGATTGAGTTGTGATCATATTATTTTTAAGTTCACCTCATAAGTCCGTATACGGTTAATTGTGTGTAAGTCTGTTTATTCTGACAAAGCCTTTTATGGGAGGGTTGTTAGAATAAATTATAAATACATGGCTAGGTCCCTTTTTCCTATAACTTTAACACTATTCCCATAAACAGTAGTTGTTTCTTAATAGAGCAGGGAGAGAAATACCTTGTTAGAAATTGGGTAATGATTTCAACTTTCAACTTGCTTTTATCATGTCTTAAATAAGTATGTGATTTCGCTGCTAATTATGTTTATATATATTGTGCAACAAAATTATGCATATTGGAATACATATATTTTATATGTGCTTACAGTCAAGACTAATTGTGACAAAAGTCTTGATATTTGATGCGGAGGAATTAGAGGAGGAAGCCATGGGGGATTAGAAGCAGGAAGATGACAAAAGAAGTAAGGAGGATGTGAGAGAGGCAAGAAACGAAGCAGGAAAGAGGCTGATGGTTGGAGTTTGTTGTTGGCTGCGTACTGTTGTTTAGTTTTGGTTTAAGAGGAGGACAACAGCAGTAGACAAGCTTGGAGCAGCACAGCGGAAGAGAGTTAAAAAGCACGCGAGTCATATATCATCTGATACCATGAAAGTGTTTGGATAAAATGTTTTCTGTATTTTCTATGTAGGATTACAAATATATTACATGAGCCTATAACTGAATATGAGACTATCTAGGAAAAGATTAAATAGTTACATCAGAAGAAGGAAGTTCAAAATTTAAAAGAGAAACAACATGTAAATTATCTCTTCACAAGTTTGAAGGATTATTTGCAGCAGTCTCTACATCGCTGACCCGCCTGGAAAAGCGTCTCCTTCGATGCCTCCATAAGACAACCAACATGCTTTTGTGTCGAAGCAAACTGTTTTGGAGTTTCCACGCATTTGTTGCGATCACGTATATTATGAGGGAAATTGTTGATGTGCCTCCTGTAAAAATAAATAAAATTAAAAAGCTGTTGGGGCTGAGACTAGTTTCACTCTTCACTTCCATGTCATCATCCACGCATTCTACAGATCCAATCACGTTGTTCTCTAATTCTCTGAGCCTGCCGCTTTCGGACAAGTTCAATAGAGCCTCTATGACATCAGGAAGCATAGGAGAGCCTTTCGGAAATGCCTAACAGAAATTAAATATCAATCAATTTCACTAATCGCTAATTGAATTGTAATGAGAGACATGGCATATATTAGCAACCACGATTTGAATTTGAAGAGCGAAACATGGGAAATGACTTACAAATCCGAAGCCTCCCACTTTGTATGTTGGCCCAGCTATCATGAAGCTTTTGCAGTACTTGGCAAGAAATATTTTGGCCAAAGGAACTTCAAGAAAGGCAGCTGCTATTTCTCCACTCTTCAGGGCTCCAACATATTGTTCTGGAGAAGTGAAATTTTTTATGCTATCGGATTTTATGCCTAAGACTTGATTCAAATAATTGGCAACGAAGGATCCTCGACCGTTGCCAACTACTGCATTGTTATTCTTCAGTGCCCCAATCTCTGCTCCAGTTGGTACAAGGTTTTGGACAGTGAGCATGCTTGTTAGACTAGCTGTGTAACTCTGAGTTACGATTAGCGCAACAAATACCCATACTACCATTGCTATCCGTGACAAATTGCTATGAAGTTTTCCCCCTAGATAAAAAATAATAGTTAGCCAAATGATTAAAAACAGAAAAAGAACTTCTAGGGATCTTTATTTCATAAAATACCATGTAAAGAGAATAAAGTGGTGAAGCCAAGCCAGAGCAAGATTCCTATTTGGTTCAGAGGAGAGCCTGCAAGCCCAGGGAAGTGATCTCGCTCTATGAACCACACAACAAAGCCGTTGTAGATGGTAATCACTAGGATTAGAGCCCACATGGATTTTGTGAAGGGCTTCATGAACAACCATGCTTTGTTGGATAACTCTGATTCAACAGGTACTATCATCACCAGTCCTGATTCTGTGTAGGGGTGTGTAAATTCAGCATACTGATATCGGCTGGCTATAACCGATACATCACCTGCTACAGCATCAAACTTCTGCAATGCAACAAAATTGCACATTTGAGGAAGAAGGAACATATAAAAATGACAAAAGTATGCCAAGTCTCTCACCTTTAAATAAACTTGTTCCACCAACTCATTGTATGTGCCATTAAAGGGGAGAAATTCATATCGTAGATAATAAGGCAAGTGAGCTATGGTCTCTTTGAAAATATCAATTGATAATCCAGAGTAAGAATAGTTATTATTGGAGTTGGGATCATAAGCCACATTAACATATTGCTTATTTGGGGATCTCATAGGAACGCCAATCTTCAGTGACCTTTCACTTGTTGTAGGAACCCACCCTCTTGGAATATACCATGGTTTTCCAGGCCAAAAAACAGGCCCCAATACTACCATGGAAGAGTCAAAAATCGCGGTCTTATCCAGAATCTCCGAGAAGCCAAATCCATCTGACCAGAAACCAAGCTCCCTAAAAGTTTTCCGTCCCACATTGACAATCTGAAAAATGCTTGCTGGAACTAACTTATGTTCATTGAATTGGATCTTACCAGATAAGCCATTGAAATCAACCGACGAAATCGTTTCAAGTAAAGGTGTTTTACTCATGTTAGCTTTCCTCAATGCCTGAGCTACCATCAATGTGGCATCATAGGCCTGGACAGAAAAAATTCCAGCCTCGTGGCTCTCTTCTTCAGGATACTGAATACTGAACTTTCTTCGAAAACTCTTACAGAAATCTTGAAAATTTGGCCCCATATCAGGGAAATAACTCCTTATTCCTAAAACACCTTCCATTAAGGAAATGGTAGAGGCATTGAGAGAATGCAAAAGATTGGTTGTCATGTCTGTCGTGATCCAAACATAATCCTTCTCCATCATCTTCATTCTTTTTGCATGGTAAAACAGATAAGTAGATATTGGTAACGATGCATGAACCACGAAAACTCTACATTGTTCTCTCATAAGCTTCTCAAGCTCATAAGGCAGTGAAGGGGAAGCAAAGGGAGGAATTGGTACCAGCTTGTTTATTTGGACGCCAGCTTGTTGTAGGGCATCGGTAAGGTGGGGAAAGAGTTGATTAGTTCCCAAATCGCTGTCCTCGTATATGACTGTGATTCGATGCCATTCCCAGGACTGAATAATAGCAGCCAAAGCTTTCATTTGTGCATATTGGCTTGGAACGGAATGAATCAAGAAGGGCCATCGTGCTGTGGCCCATTGTGGGGTTGAAGCAGCTAAAGAAACAATGGGTACGTGCGATATGTCACTGGCCTCTGCAATTAATGGCACTTCTTCCCATGTATGTAATCCCATAATAGCTTCGACGTGCTGCTTATTGATGAGATGCCTCGCTGCATAAACATATACATAAACGGTTAAACTCGAATGGTGAAAAACAGTGTGTTCCAACATAAGCTTATACTTGTCTAAAATATATATATAAAAGATATTCATATAAACTGATAATTCATCACATCTGGCCTAGAAGAGTTTTAATTTTTTGGAAGTATTTCATAAGAACTTCATTTTTTTGTGAAAAACTATGCTACGTGATAATAGCATTGTATTTTATTTTGATCATTTGAATGGTAATTAGAAATCTTTTTTGCAACCACGAGTTAGTAAAAAAATTGTCTAAAATCTAAGTTGATCTTCGTACGAACTTATTTGGATAAATTCTGTAAATTTTCTTGTGAATAAGTTTATTCACCAACTTGTGGTTGTGCTTTTCTTTAAAAAAAATTTCTCCATTATCAATTCAAAAATAACAAAATAAAAACCAAAATAGTTAATATCTTGACATCATAATTGTAAAAATATTTTTTTTAAAAAAAACTAGAATTCATTGTAAGTATAACCAATATATATAAAAAAAAAAAAAACTTATTGTTTAAAATAAACGAAAACAATTCATTATAAGGGGGTAAGGGAAAGTGAAGTCTAGAGACAGAGAAAGAAACAAGAATGAGAGAGAGAGAATTAATAAAAAGCTAGTCTAGTAGTATTGCGTATTTGTATGGGTAAATTATACATATACTCCCTATTGTTTATATATTTTTTTAAGTTGGACTTTAATATTTCAAAAAAAAATCATATTAGTCCATAATATTTATAAAAGTGATTTAAAATGGTCCTTATAATTCAAAACTAGTCAATTTAGTTCTTATTATTTTTAAAAAAAATTAATTTAGTCCCCAAATAGGGATCACGTACATGTAGAGACTAAATTGAATGGGACTAATTGATTTTTTTAGAAAATAATAAAGACTAAATTGGCTAATTTTGAACAATATGGATCATTTTGAATTACTTTTGTAAATATTCGACACTACTGTGAATCTTTCAGAATATTAGGGAAGACATTTAAAAATATGTAAACTGTAGGGACTAAATATGAAATTTACCCTATTTGTATTGTAGTAGCGCTGACTAGTATGTTGTGTGCAAAAAGAAGGGTTAATTGCAGCATTAGTCCTATATGTTGCACCAAAAATTTAAATTAATCTTATATGTTTCACAGTCTCAAATTAGTTTTATATGTTTGTCTAAAAGTAATTAGTCCTAACCATTAAAATGAGGTTATGTTTAACAGAAAGTTGGCTATGTGATTCGCACATAACCATGGCTAAAGGGATAAAATTAGAAAATGTGCAAAATAAAAAAGTTCAATTAGGTCCTGAATGTTTGCAGAAATGTTCAAATTGATCCTTAATATTTTCAAATAAGTTCAAATGGATCCCCAATGTTTGTAAAAAAGTTATAATATGTCCTTAATGTTTGTAGAAAAATTCTATTTGGTCCATAATATTTGAACATGTTCTTTTCCAATTTTACCTCTCTAACCATGGTCATATACGAATTACATGACCAACTTTCCGTTAAACATAACCCCATTTTAACGGTTAGAACTAATCTGAGACTTTTAGGCAAACATATAAGACTAATTTAAGACTTTAAAACATATAGGACTAAATTAAATTTTTTACGCAACATATAGGAATAATGTTGCAATTAACCCCAAAAAGAAAATAGGAACTTTTGATGACTTTAAGCTCATGTTTTATAAAGTGATCTAGTACAAGTAGAAAATGCATTATTATTATTTTTTTCTGAGCGAAATAGTTTTGTTCTGGATGTGCATGAATATGAACCTAAAAACATAGATATGTTCCAAGGTAGTAGTAGTAGATCGAAAACATTGAATCCAATTATTCCAATACCAATAAGTTAGCTTTTAAGGCTTGTTTGGATTCAAGAGGGAAAAATAATAAAGGAAAGAAAATGATTCAATAATAAAGAAAAGAAAAAGGAAAAAATAATAAAGATTAGAAAATGATTCACTAATAAAGGAATAGAGAAAGAAGACCATTAAATTTTGTTGGAATTTAGTAAACTTATAAAGAAAATGTTCACAAAGCATCATGTGTATTCTTTGTTTGAATTAAAAGGAAAAATAAATAGATAATTTTTATGAACATATTGACATATTAATTCTTTTCTTATTTTCATTTTCTTCTTCGAAACAAATAGGAATTCTAATCCTACCTTAGTTTGGATTCAAAACATCGAAAACTTTAGAGAACTCTCAGTCAACTTGGTCAAGCCTTGTTCAATGCTTGATCAATGCAGTCAAACATTGGTCAACATAGATAGACATCCTCCCTTGAGCTGCAAAGAACTTGATCAAAAACTTCTAGTTCCAGCTAGCCAAATCATAGCAAATCTTAGGTCTTCCCTCAATACTGAGATCGTGGAAAATCTGCAATTTTTTGTTTTTGTTTTGTTTTTCCTCTTTTTTTGTTTTTTCTTTTCCTTTTTTTGTTTTTTAATTTTTTTAAATATTTTATATATATATTTTTCCTCTTTTTTTTGTTCTTTTTTATTATTTTTTTAAAAATATTTCTTTTGGTTGTGTTTTCTCACAACTTCAACTCTTTTTTCGCCAATCATCTCTGTTACTTTCTTCAATAGTGGTGCTCGTTGATTTTCTTATAGACAACCGCATATAGAATCTAGACACTCATTAAATTCTCTACTCTCTTTTGACCCCCAATTTGGGATGAGTGCAAAATGGTGCTTGGAGATGATTTTTGAAATAATTTATTCACTAATGATCTCTCATCCTTCTCAACCCAAACAAATGCGGATTTTTACCAATTCCTTCCCCCCAAACTCCTCCAATCCAAACATGCTATTAGTTTTTTTTTTTTTTTTACTAGTGATGGAGTCAAGCACGCAAAATAAATGTGATTAGAACAAAAAGAATTTTAAAACATTATGACATATATAATTAATTTAAAGATCTGAATAGGGTAAATTCACCCCACTATCTATGACGTACGGCGCCCCCTGTTTGTTGGCAAAGTACATATAAAAATGCTTCAACAAAGAGAATGGAACGGCTAGAGCATAGAGCGTAGTATCACCTCTGATAATGGAAAACAATTCTTTCTCATGAAAGATTGTATTATCTTATACTCGTTTTATTAGTTCATGTGTTATGCAATCTCAGATATGCAAAAGAAATATTACCTGCAATAGCTGCACGTAGAGGATTGCTACGAGAGTTTCTGACATGAAGAATTAAAGTTTGATTAGTGCCGCTCTTGAAATCCTTTAGTGCTATCTCCATAGCCACTCTTGCTTCTTTTCCCTCACGAGAACCAGTGTTTAGAATGACACCTATAACTCCGTGATTTTCTATTACTCGAGGACCTGTTTGGGACTTAGTTATTTTCTCAGGGGCTTGGATATCATTTTCCCCATGGTATAGTTGAGCATGACTATTGTCCCCACCAACAATCTCTACGTGTTGAGAGAACAAGACCAAACCAGTAAAAGTGAAAATAAGACATGCGAGTGTTTCCATTTTTCAGCAATCAAATTAATGTGTAACTACAGCCGGCATATTCTATCATCATTTATAATGGACCAAGATTTTTTAGGTTGAACGACTTTTAGTTTACTTATATTTATTTCATGATCATACTATATTATATGCATTAAAACACAAACTTATATTTATATTAGGAATCTTGAATGATAGAATTTCAGTGTAACTTTATATATCTGACCCGTCACAGATTTTAAAATTGACTAGAATTTTTTGTTGGAAGATAATTAACTATTGGGTCCTTCTTACAAAGGCTCAAACGGACAAGTAGGGAGCATGTGAGCTCCAAAAAAAAAAAAAAATGTCACCATTACATGTAAAGAATAGTGACATATGTCACAATCGTGTTTAACTAACCGTTTTGAAGTAATTTTCTTAATAGCTTCCAATAAACTAGATTTACCGTGTTTCATTTAGATATGCATAATTCTGCCAAAAGAATTTGGCCGGCACATTTGATCTTCCGCGTAGAAACTTACATTTGACACCCATGCAACTTCCAATAACTTTGAACGTTGAATTAAGGCGAGTTTTAGTTGAATGCTGATACACGATTCTTTTTCTTTTTCTTTTTCTTTTTTATGTATTGCACATGGTATTTACTCATTCAAAAAAACCAATTCTTTTTTTCTTAAAATTTTCTTTTCCCCTCATATGCAATTTAATCCATATCATAAAGATTAAACTTGTTCATGCAATGAGATACTTGTAAATGGCCATTTAATCTAAAATTTGAAACTGTGAAAGTGTGTATATTTAATTAGTTTAATATTTTTACCGCGTCTTTTCAAGTATAAGATAGATTTAAACTATGCTCAAGGTATACAAGTAATAGTGGTGAAATCTAAATCCAAAACATAATGATAATTCGGCTCTAATATATCATGTAAGTGAACATTAAATTTTGAAGTTTTAACTATTACAGATTAGATATTTAATTAGTTAATATCTGATAGCAGTAATGTATTTTGAATTTTAAGAACAAGTAAGAATTGTGTCCACCGTCTAATTCGTGATGGATGACGAGCATATATATACGCTTTACAATCCTAATAACTAGGATTATTAGCATTATTAGGATTATTAGCAAACCATTAGCCTCGGTCAATGACTTTACTAATTTTTTTTAAATCTTTTTGGTTCTTGTGGTTTTCCTTAAAGATATACATTACAGAATGCATGCTTGAAGATCAAATTATTTTTTTTATAGCACCTGATGTCAATTTTCCAATGAGCTCAAGGGAAGCTATTTGATCAAGACTAGATTCAAGTCATTGTTACAAGAACTTCTACCTTTCAGGAGTAAAACAATATTGTAGTCAAGTGTGACTATTATTGGAGAAATACAATCGGGGAAAATTTTTCTTCAGATGGGTAGTCTAACAACCTTGTAATTAGTTTTATCTCTTTCAGAGAAAAAAGAAAAAAAAAAGAAAAAGAAAAACAATGTAACTTGTGGCCCACGGCAAGGGAAGGAAACTAAGGGAGAAAATTGTATAATTTATTCAATTATCATATATAAATAGTGACATCAACGGAAATGCTGCTGCCTTTTGGAGTTCCAAGTGCTCCATCAAGTTGACTAATTCCCTGCCAAAAGGGAATTTCCCAAGACGTATATAAGAAGTCAAATAATTAGTCCTTTTTAAAATGGGAGTAACTTACACGTAGTTTATTATTATTTTTTTTTTGTATTTACAATGAGAAATTCATCTTAAATAAGACTATATTTAATTTTAGGGTTAAATCCACTTTGTACCCCTTTCCTTTCAGTTTTATGACACTTATTAACCCTGATGTTTACTTTTAGCCACTTAGTAACCTTTGACTTAGTCAGATTTAACATAAACATAACAAAAAATATTTAAAGACTAAATTAACCTTTTAATACAACTTAAAAGACATATTTACCCATTTACTTGGAGGGAAAAATCCCGTCCCCTATGCAACTCCACTTGCACGATAAAAAATTAACCTTCTTCCATGTTCCAGACCATTCTTCTCTTTTTTCTTTCTTTCTCTCTCTCTCTCTCTCTCTCTCTCTCTCTCTCTCTCTCTCTATCTTGTCTCTCTATCTTTGCCTCTAAAATCATTCAGTTTAGGTTAATTTTTAAGATCAAAATTCTAATTTGATGAAGCAATCAACGATTTCTCCAATCTAAAATATCGGTGAATTATTTTTTTTTCATTTCTTTTTTGTTTTAGTTTAATCCTTTCGGGTTTTTCAGGTTATTTTCCATTGCATATGTTTTTTTTTTTTGTCTTTTTTTTTTTATGCATAGCATGTGTTCAATATATGTGTTATTCGATTTTTTGGTTGTCTAGCATGAATCAACTTTCCTACTCGAAAATGAGCTTGACTGTATTGTCATGTGATTGTTTTTGCACTACATTGGAATATTATTTAATTAGTAACCTTGTAGTATCTTGATTAAATATTAGTCAGTTCACTTTTAGTGTTAGTTTAAATATTGAACTTGTTTTATTGTTTACGATTCTTGTAGTCAAGCATTATGGATGATTACTTGTACACACTTGAAATCCATGAGACTGAGACTGAGACTATTCAACCTGAAGGGTTAGAGAAAGGGGGTGATGATAGTGATGATGATAGTGACTATATACCTAAAGAGCTTGAGAGTGAAAGCAGCATGAGTAAAGATGACTTGACTTACTTTTTGGATGGTGATACACTAAGTGATAAAGATGAGATGTTTGATAATGGTGAATCTGAAGTTAACCAAGTTCATGATGATGCGATCAATGATAATGAAGTTCTAAGTGACCCTGACATAATTGACATTCCCACATCTTCATTGAATAAGGATAATGTAGAGTTCCTTGAATTTAATGAGGTGAGGGACATGAAGGAGCCAAATCTCTTTAAAGGACTTATCTTTTCTTCCAAGGATCTCTTTAGGGCTGCATTGAAATAATACTCAATTAATGAAGGATTTCAATTGAAATACATACAAAATCAAATTGATAGGGTAATAGCAAAGTGTAAAGCTGAATGTGGATGGAGGATACATGCAAGCTACTATAGAAAAACTAGTGCATTTCAGATTAAGAGTCTAAAAGGTCCTGCAAAGCACAACAAAGTGTGTCTGTGGGTATTTAATAACTCTAGTGCAGATTCTACTTGGTTAGCCAAGACTTTTCTACATGAGTTGGTTAATAATGAAAAATGGGAACTTGAGAGTTTTCAAAAACATGTCAAACAGAGCAAAAAGCTCATTATCTCTGACAGGCAGGCATATAGAGCTAGAGAGAAGGCCCAGATGTTAATTACTGGTGAATGGGCCAAACAATATTGGAGACTTAGGGATTATTGCCAAACATTATTGGAGACAAATCCAGGATCTAATACCTTGTTGCTTGTAGAAAATCCTCCTTTGTATCAGTCACCTAGGTTTAAAAGGATGTTTGTAATGTTTAAGGCACAAAAAAGGGGCTTCCTTACAAGTTGTAGGCCTGTAATTGGTTTGGATGCCTGCCATTTGAAGACATGTTTTGGGGGTCAACTTATGACAGCAGTATCAAGGGATCCTAATAATCAGATGTACCCCATTGCAATGGTAGTGGTTGAGGCTGAGTGCAAGGATAACTGGTGTTGGTTTCTTGATTTGCTACAAAATCAATTTGAATCTGCTCCAGCCAGTGGTTGGTTGTTTATTTCTGACAGACAAAAGGTAAAACTTTTTCTTACAATATATTGTTTCACATTTATTAATCTATTTATGTAAATGGTTTAATTATTTATTCTTTGACAAGGACTAGTACAAGCATTTGAGGAGAAAATGCCTGATGTTGAGCATCGGTTTTGTGTTAGACACTTATATGCCAATTTCAAGTTGCAATTCAAAGACAAAGAATTGAGAGATATTATGTAGGATGCTGCAAGATCGTATACTGAGGAAGGTTTTAACATGAAAATGGATAAACTAAAGAGAAAGAATCAACAGGCATATGAGTGGCATGTGAGAATACCACTTGAGCAGTGGATGAAGTCAAGGATACCAACCAGATTGAAGTGTGACCTTTTGTACAACAATATTTGTGAGTCATTTAATCAATGGGTCAAGAAGGCAAGGCATCAACCTATCTTGACTATGATGGAAACCATTAGGAGACAGCTCATGAGTAGATATGAACGAAAAAGAGTTTGGATTGAGAAAGTTGAAGGTCCTTTATGCCCAAAGATTGAAGCAAGTTTAAATGAAAAACTGGAAAAGATTAAAGATTTAGAAGCCATATTAGCAGGTGATAGTATTTGGGAAGTGAAGGATTTGTTTAAGACCCATGTAGTTAATCTACGAGCAACTTCATGCACATGTAAAGAGTTTGATATGACTGGAATCCCTTGTGTGCATGCATTAACTGCAATCATATAAGAAAGGAGGGAACCAACAAATTATGTGGCAGCTTGTTATAAGGTTCAAACTTACAAAATGGCTTATAGTTGCAAAATTTTTCCTATTCCTGATCAAAGCCAATGGGTCAAGACAAATTCAGCAACTATCTTGCCACCTGCAGTGCACAAACAGCCTGGCAGGCCCAAAAAACTTCGAAAAAGAGGCCCAGATGAACCTAAGAATCCCTACGCAATCAGCAAGAAAGGGTATCAAGGAAAGTGTTCTAAGTGTCAATCAACTGGACATAATTCTAGAACATGCAAAGGACCTGCCATAGCAAAGAAGCAGGTAATCTTTTAACATTTTTTGTTATTTAATGAAATACTTAATTACATTGTTTAAATATCATTACTGTTGCATTTATAGGGTCAAAATGGAGTTGCAAATGAAGGAACAAGTGGAGTTAATGAAGCTATAGTTAGAGGAAGGGGTAGAGGAGGTAGAGGAAAGGGTAGGGGAAGTAGAGGACAAGGCAACAATGGTAGTTTAAGAGGAAGAGCAAGAGGCCAAAACTATGGTCCATCTTGTGGCATTGGCAATTGGAATGGTCAAGGGATGTCAAGTTTCACCCCTGCTTCTGTGGTATGCAACTTTTAACATTCTTAAACAAAAATTTACAGTTATTAACTGACATTCTTTTGGTTATTTTCTTACTTGTTTGTGTTTTGTTGTGCTAGTTGTTCTCTACAAGTCAAGGTAATCCAACTCCAAGTTCAAGTGTGGTAACTGGTCCAAATAGCACACAACAAAGAGCACATTTTCAAAGGCATGAAACTAGGTTTGGTAAAGTCTTCTATTCTAGCCAAGGGTCATCTTCAGGTGACCAAGGCAAATGCAAATCTTCATAGTTTTGCATTACCTTTTGGTATAGCCATTTTTTTGCTATGGTTGGCTGATTGATAGTCTTTGTGGATATCCTTGGTTGATATGAAAATACTAATTGTAATATGATATTGTTGATAAATATTTTTTGGTTGTACTAAATATTGTGATGGTTTGGATGGAAAAAAAACCATCCAAAGTGAATATTTTGAATGGAGGAACAACTTACAATTTGTATGTATTATAAAAAATATTCTAATTTTGTATGAATGATTGTTTTAATATTAATGGATGATTTAACTTGTAGTAGGTTTCAAGGTGAATTTTCTATGATGGTTTTGATGTTAGTTGATGGTCTGGTTGCTTTGTTTTTTTGGTCAAGTACGTTTTTTTGGTTAATCACACGAAAGGACGAAGAGAGAGAAGTAAGCTAGCATTAAATTGCTTCCAAATCAGTTCAGGGGTATTTTCGTCTGAAAATTTACAACAATAAATTAATTACTGTACAAACAAAGTTTTTCTAATAATATGTTAACAAAAGGGTAATAAGTGGCTAAAAGTAAACATTAGGGTTAATAAGTGTCACAAAACTGAAAGGATAGGGGTACAAAGTGGATTTAACCCTTAATTTATCCAATGTTATAATCACATAAAGTAGTAGCATGTCTTAATGCATTCTCTACATCGATGGAGGGTCATGCAATATTTATGATCGGAAGACAAAGATTCAAAAGAAATTAATAATATCTTAGCACGGTTGGCCATTGGAATGCCCGTTTCTCTACTCATGCACTGTGTGCACTCCCCCTGCACTTTGATACCACTTTGTTGAGAATTGGATCGTGCACACACATTCATGAAATAAGAGAAACAATAAAAAATGTACAATTTAGTATGGTTCGGCTTTCTATCTATGTCCACGATCCAAAAATTGAGAAATCGACTATTCAGCAATAATGGTTACAATATGATAGATCTTTTGCACAGAAGAAGATCCAAACCTTCTCTTACACATGTGCATGACTTTATGAACAGAAAAGCATAAACTTTCGCTCATGGGACTTTATGCACGGCTCAAGTCCAAGCCAAGTTCAAGTTGCAGACATGTAGATGTCTAGTGCGAATACAATAGGGAAATCCTAATCTTTGAGGGATTGGCATTCAATTCTTATAAATAGGACTTTCTACCTTGTATTCTTTATCACAAGGGACACAACCCATGGGGGTGTAAGAGAGTATTTATAGTAATAAGAGTTTTTCATTCTTTTGGTAGAAAAAGATGAGTATGGGAGGGTTTAGACTTTAGTCGTACATAAAGTCTAGTGAGCGAGAGTTTATATTTTTTTTGTTTATAAAGCTATGTACATGTGTGAGAAAGGGTTTGGATCTTTTTCCGTGCAAAAGATCTATCACATTGAAATAATTAGTGATGAATAGTAGGTTTTCCAGCTTTTTGTATTGTGGATGTAGACAGAGGGGTTAACCATGTTAAATTGTCCATGTTTTTATTGTTTATCTTATTTCATGCATGTTGTGCACGATCCAGTTCTCAATAAAGTGGTGTCTGAGCACAGGAGGAGTGCACACAATGCATGGATAGAGAAATGAACGGTCCAGTGGGGAACAGAAAAAAGAAAAAAGAAACTATCAAATTTTTGCCAATCCTCCAGAGAGATAAAGTAAGCCCTCTGAGTAGATGGTGAGGTATTTGAAGAGGGGACAAAATAGGACATAGCAATAGATGGAGATTTAGCTGAAGACTCTGAAGAAGCAGGAAACGAGCCGTCAACATATTTCAACAGATCGTTGAAGTGAAAGAAGTTTCTGATTTGAGATTCCCACGTTAGGTAGTTTGTGTTGTCAATGTTGGAATATTTCTCTTTAAGTGGGCTACCGTTAAGTATTTTTGGTTTTATAAAATAGGATGGATAACTAATTGGTGGACGGGGTTGTGATCATATTGTTTTTAAGTCCACCTCATAAGTCCGTATTCAGTTAATTGTGTGTAGGCCTGTTTATTCTGACAAAACCTTTTATGGGAGGGGCTGTTAAAAGAAATTATAAATACATAGCTAGGTCCCCTCTCTTGCTTAACCCCAACACTGCTTCTATAAATAGTAGTTGTTTCTGAATAGAGCAGGGAAATGAAGACCTTGTTAGAAATCGAGTAACGATTTCAACTTTCAACTTGCTTTTATCATGGCTCAAATAGGTATGTGATTCCACTGTTAATTATGTTTATATATATTGTGCTACAAAATCATGCATATTGAAATACATATATTTTATATGTGCTTACATGTGGCATTTTAGAGCCAATTGTGCATGATTTTTAGCCATTAATTTAAAGGATTTTGTAATACTTGTTTGGCTATGTATAAACTACGAAAGCTCTTGATTTGATTCTTGATTATTAATTGTTGTTTCATGAAATAGATTGAGGGCTTTCGTAAATCGCTTTCTACTCATTCCTTTGATATAGAACATGCTATTTACTGTTATTAATATGTTGTTATATGAGTTTGAAATATTTTTATTAGATTTTCAAATGTCATGAATATATTGCATGATTGATGATATATATACATTAATTTGAATTATTTAGCAACATATATGTTTTCTATTTGTAAATTGTTGTCGGAAATTATTTATAAGGTAAAGAAGCTTAAAAACCCAAATTTTTTGGTTTATATCCGTAACCTAATTAAATATCCCATAAAATCTCTTGTTTTTTTATGAAAGCAATGCCAAATTCAAATTCCTTGGTATAAAAAACCTAGGATTATAGTATTTAATTGCTAAAAACGGATCAAATTTGAGGAATTTATATAATTGGTTTGATTTTAGGCTTAAATGGGCCGGATTGGCCCGAAATTGAGGTTGAAGACGACTTCTGTTGTTTAGGGTTTATATTTTATAACTTTCGATTTAATTTTATCAGCGCCAGCCGTCACAGTGGTTAAGTGCATGCATAAAGTTCGTGAGGTTATGAGTTCGATTCTTGGCAACATGAACTAGTTTATTTTATTTTGGTTGCTAAGCTGCCTCGGAAGAAGACTTAGATTAGAAATACAGTTTACTCTTATTGCATGTTTCATGGTAGCCTAGCTGGTTTGATAACTAAGTATGAATCTAACGGCGCGGGTTTGAGCCTTTGTAGGCACGCTAGGTTTACTTTTAGGGAAAATTTCACAATTAGTCCCTATTGTTGGCACGATTTTTTAATATAGTCCCTAACATTTTAAAAGACTCAAAAAGGTCCATAATGTTTAACAAAGTCATTCGCAATGGTCCCTCCCGTTAAAATCAGCGTCAACTCTAACAGAAAGTTAGTCATATGCTCTGCACATGACCATAACTATGGGGGTAAAATTGGAAATTTAAAATTTGGTCCCAAATGTTATCCAAAAAATTCATTTTAATCCCTAATGTTTACAAAAGATGTCCAAATTAGTCCCTAATGTTCAGACAGTTCGATCGAGTCCCTATTGTTTTCGAAAAATTCGATCTGGTCCCCAATGTTTGGAAAGTGCAATCTGGTCCCTAATGTTTGAAAAGTGCGATCTTGTCCCAAATGTTTAGAAAGTTCGATCTGGTCCTCAATGTTTAGAAAGTTCGATCTGGTCCCTATTGTTTTTGAAATAATTCAACCTGATCCCTATTGTTTTGGAATAATTTGAGCTGGTCCTAATTGCTATTCCATAAAATGATGGTTTTTTTTTGTTTTGGTCATAAAAAAATAATGGGTTTCACACATGAAAAAATTACATCAACTACTTAAAATACCAAAAAATAAAAATAATGAACAAACCTCCCAACTATCATAATTGAACTTTCATTTGACCGAAAAAAAAAATACTTAACCTAAAAAAAAATTATGAAACAAAAAAATTCAAAAGCCAAAATTTGAAACAAGTACATGTACATCAAAATTGTGATTACTACTGAGAATACCAATAAAATAAATAATAACAATGAACAAACCATTCCAATAAGTATCATAACTGAACATTTGACAAAAAAAAAAAAAAAAAAACTAAATGAACCTCAAAGAAAATGGAATATCAAACAAAAAATTTCAAAAGCAAAATGAAATAACCATTCATTCCATTTAACATAATCAAGATGCATATTTGTCTATATCTTATCACAACTTCAACTATACTGTGTTAAAAAACTAACCAAAAAACATGTGCCCTGCATCACTAAGTATTCATATCACAGCTTCAACTACACTATGATAAAAAAATTATCCAAAAAACCCGTGCATTGTATCATTAAGTAATTTATCACAGCTTCAACTACACTGTGATAAAAAAAAACTATCCAAAAACCTGTGCACAACCTCCTTTTTTCAACTAACTTCAAAACTATCTAAAAACTATGCATATAACCCCCTGTACATAACTTTAAAGTCAAAAGCTTGCAGTATACTTCATCCCATTCACAAAAACCAGCCATTTACAAAAAAAAAGGGGCTACCTCTTTGACCAAAAAACTAGGCAACCTCTTACTAAATATCTATACCGTAAATCATACCCATAACCGAGAGAAAATATCTAGGGCTTCTTGGGTACCATCTCGAATAAACTGATTCATCAAAGCTGAAGCTATTGGGCTTAATTGTGATCCTTAGGTTAGAGCATTTAGAAGTGGAGCATCCGGGACTAGTATATCTATGACATGTGCATTAGGGACTAGTGCATTTAGCATTGGTGCATTTGGAACTGTTGCATCTGGAATGGGTCCATCATTCTCAGTATGGGCAACCTACACCAAGAAGTGTAGATAGGATAAGAGAAGAATGTTTAAAACAAATAGAAGTTACTATATTAGAAACAAGTGTTACTTACTTGTTTAATAGTTCTTCTTGGTCGTCTGAAGTTTATTCTCCCTCTTGGATTGTTAATTATCATCCTTTGGTTGCTGGTGATGATGCTCTTTTCCCCAATCTCATGGCCCTTTGAACATAAGTTGAACCCTCTCTCAAGCCCATGGCTTCCCAAACTGATAGACATTCTCTCAACCCCTTTGCCTTGGCAGAGTCCTTTTCCCAAAACACCTTCCATGCTTTCTCTCACAGCTTTTCTATTCTGGTTGTTTCCCTTCCTTAGTATATTAACTCTGCCTTGGTTGCTGAAGGATGTAGATTCCTAGGCATCTAGATATTTAATTTCAATTTACATGCAGAATCTATAAACAATAAATACTAGACACATAATCTATCCAAGAACTCATGAAATCATTCAAAAAAATTCAACAAAAACCAATAACGTGCACTAATAAAATAGGAGTGTGATTATTACCTTTTGTGTTGGCTTGTATACACAACACACACACGAGTTCTATCGAAATGTGGTTGAAAAGAATCCTTCAAATAATAAGAAGACCTACAAGGCACGAGTACTCTAAATCTTCTCTCTTATTCCATGTCCTTTGTGAATGACAATGAAAATTGTGGGATTTTCATCTCTGCCTTTCTTAATGGCTTTTGGTCATGTATGTGTGTATAGCTAGGTGTTTGTCACGTGTCATCTGTGGAGTGTGTAGGTTGCCCAGCTATTTATAGATGCTGGTTAGGAGATAGAGATAGAGTGTTCTAGTTAGAGTAGATAACTATCTCCTGATTAATTATCTTAGAGATAATTCACATTATCTCTTAATAAATCAAGATATCTATATCTATCTCTATCCTAACAAACTTTATCCACACATGATCAGGATAGAGTATCCTAGTTAGAGTAGATTACTACCTCTTAATTTCTTTATCAATTATCTTAGAGATAATTTATATTATCTCATAATTAATAAATCAAGATAATTATCTCTACTAACATACTCTATCCACATGCCTACACATGTCAACCACAAGTAGGAGTATGCCTGGCACACGTTGTTAAGACATCATTAGATAGGACAAACATTCTTGTCTTACGAGTGTCTCTTGTCCTGATGTCTTAAACTTCCTAATTGAGCTGTTTGTTCCCAAATAGAAAACCACGCTCAATTAGCACACAAACGCCAAGTTAAGAAAGCTGCAGATTACCATAAAGGAAAGTGGCTAGGAAAAGGACCCGATGACATAGTTGCTGTGACTACAAAATGACCAAAATACCCATGCTAGCCACTAGCAGTATTTTGACCATTTTAATCTTAACTCATTCAACTAAAGAGTTAGGGTTGCACTCCATGGCAACTAATAGACTTCCGAGGGAGGTTTATAGTCTTTGACCTACTAAGCAAAATGACTGAAATGCCCCTCTATGTTTTCAACCGCAATCAAAAGCAGGTCTTGTATTCGTACTATCATTTTACCTTGATTACATCTACACGTTGGACCTTTATCTTTCATATAATCACCACGCACATACTATACCCTTGTTCTTGGGAGCGACCCACAAGTCTAGTATCCAATATAACCCGAGCTATATTACTAAGTAGCTTAGTTTTTGGATGATTACATAGATAACTCCAAGCGAGTAGCCCACTATCACTTAAGATAGCATAGAATCATGACTCATATGCATGCCACCTAATGGATCTAGTCCATATGTCCAAAATACCAAGTTGTTGTCCCTATTATAAGATATCACTCATAGTGTATCAAAACACACGTCCTAAGATCCATTGATACATCCACATATGCCCATGATATAGAGCATTGGTCACTTAGTAGCTTAAGATGCTTTTAGTTATCTGACAATGATAGTAATGTCACTAATATTGCATCTATTGTAGTCCCATTCAATGCATTCACATGCATTAATGAGAGCAGTCCGGAAAGTCCCTCCAATGACCAAAGGTAAATCATCCTACTAAATAGGAGACTCTCTCATTATAACCTTACCATAACAAACTTTACTATTCGGTTATAAACTAATAATTTTGATGCAAGCCTAATAGCATAGACCATCTGTGCGGATCACCATGCACATATGCTATTCATTCATATCAAGGACCTTTTGCATACAATTATATATCAAATAATAAAGAGAATATCATACTCATAATGAATACACTTAATTATTATCTGAATAATCTCCAATATACTGAGATATCTTAGTGTTAGTGGTCTTTAGGTCATTCAATCCCAACATACTCCCACTTGCACTAATGAGCACTATCACTATCCTAATTCAACACCTGTAGCCTCTACAAGAGTATTAAATACCCTTTCAGTAAGGCAGGATTCGTTGAATCATTGGCCAAAGCATTCCCCTACCATTTCATTATCCTATTGGATAACTCCCCAAATCACGTGGTACTTATTCTCTCTATGTGCTTCCCAATCTAGTAATTCTCTGGTTCTTCTTATTCTATCATTATTCCACCATTACTACAGTATACTCTATGAGTATCTGTACTGTTATCCTGTACTTTAATTCTTTTAGAAATTTCTTGAGCCATATAGCTCCCACTTTCCATGGGCTTTAATTCAACTCGGAATTTCCTAAGCCACACAACTTCTTATGCCGTTTCCTGCGCTACGTCATGCCCTGTCCATGTGGTAGAGTAAATAATCCAAGATTGTTTTCCACTCATCCATATCACAACACGTTCAGCATAGTAATGACAGTTCCAAAAGCTGAGTTTTTTAAATTTCTGTCTTGACTGGAAATTCGAATCTTATGTACCTCATAAGTATAAGACCTTCAAATTAGTGAACCAGCATATATTCTCTCGTTCTCTCAAAGATACTTGAGTATATGCTCAACTGCTGTTCTAGGTTTGGTTATTATCTATTTATCTCACTCAACGCAAAGTAGATATTCATCCTAGTATAGAACACATCATACAAAAAGGTTTCCATCCGTTGATGTATACTGAACCTTTTCAATAATTTATATTTCTCATATGTCTTCGAACATTGATTCTAAGATAGAGAGATTCCATACTTGAAAGGCTACAATCCTTTCTTGGAATCATGTATGCCAGATCTTACTAGTATCTTCTCAATTCATGAAACTGAAGAAAGAACTAGTGTCACAGCTTTGCAATCGCACAAAAGCTTAACGCCTAGCACATAGCTCGCTTCTCTCAATTCCTTCATATGGAATTATGAAGACATCCAAACCTCAATGAATGACAACATCCCTTCACCATTTTCAATGAGCAGAATGTCATCTATATCTTAGACCAAGAATGCAACATTTCCCTCCAGCTTATCACATACAGGGCTTATTAACATCTTGATCAAAAGAGGATTGATCAAAACTGATATTGTATACCCTGGATGTTTTCTTAAGTCCATCAATGGAATTCTTAAGCCTACATATGCTTGACCTTAAGCAATATATCCATCTGGTTGCATCATATCAATGCACTTGCCAAGACTTCCGTTAAAAAAAGCTGTATTGACAATGATTTGCCATATCTCGTGGTCAAAAGATGGCTAAGAGTGGCTTGATAGATTCTAGCATAGCTAATGGGACAAAGGTTTCCTAATAGTTGAACCCTTTCTTTCTGAGTGTACCTTTCCGCCATAAGCTTTTGCTTTGAAGGTTTCACCTTCCTATCCATCAAACTTTTCTTCTTATAAACCCACCTACGCCCTATGGGTTTAATTTCTTTGGGTGAGGGCACAAGATACCAAAATCTGATAAGAACACTTGACTCAATTTTAGATTCTATTGCTAGGTGTCATTTGCATGTATTCACATCAGATGTCATATTTCTTAGGATCCACTACCTGATCATTGGAATTTGTTTGGTGAAACTCTTTGAAGTATTCATCAAGTGTCCTGGATTTCCTCCCACTATGACATGGCTCCATCTGTGAGCTAGAGTCACATTGCTGTATTTCCTTAGCATTGCTGTGGGATCTTTGGTGATATTGAGGATCTTGGTGGGACTTCCTCTAATACGATCTCTGAGTCTAGTCACAGATGATTTATACAACATTTCCCTAGGTATTTGACCGCTAAAGGTTGTAAGCTTATCCATCCTTGTACCTTTTGAATATAAAATAACACATATTTGATCTAGATTCCAACTGTTATTTAGTTCATAAGCTGGACAATCCCATACATGGACATATTTCTACATCCATTAATGAAGGGATATCTTAGGGACTGATATAGACAAAACTAGATTTAGTATGTGTTCTGCTATTTAACAATATATTCTCAAAAGGATGTTGGTAACTTGATTCATCATGAATCTTACAAAATCTCAAAGAGAGTGCAAAATTCTCATTTCCAGCACACCATTCCAGTAGGAATCTTGGTATGCAGTGATCAAACACAATTTACTGTGTGACAACTAGTTGTTAAACCAGGACTTCACACAATTGTGTGTACCTAATATATTTGCCTTTTGTACCTTAGATGTGTGACCTGGTTCAAAATCCAATGGGTCCAGGGACCCATTCTTGATCAATTCTCTAAAGTTTGTTTAGATTAACCTAAACACAAATGGCACAAACATAGGTGGAAGACAAAACTTATCTTTATGCACTTGACTATATCAACTCAGTGTTATGCAGTGATATTATCAGAAATAATTGATAAATAAACTATTTGCATATTTTTCCCAAAAACATGGATCCATTCAAAAATTGAACATCTAGATTAACTATTGTGATACCGAAAACAAAGTTCATCGCAAAACAAAAAAAAACTTGCAAAACATTATTCAAAGACTATCTATTTCTGAAATAACATATCCCACTACATATGCCCACATGCTGGTCCTTGTACCTCTTTGCAATTCAGAATCTCCCCTAAATCATCTTCCTAGTGTCTTGAAACCTCTACAAAGTCAACATTAGTGGTGCCTGAGTCTACTATCTACAAAGAAATAGAATCTAGCACTAAAAAAGTTTCAACTAGAAAGAAAATAGAGGTACATGTCTTGCCTTTGGATAGGTACTTGAGGTTAGTTCTTTTTCCAGTTCCTGACATGGAGTCACATTCGAAGCACTTTCCTCGGGGCTTATCACCATCATACTATTTACTCTTTATGCCCATCTCATGCTTCTGCTACTTACCCTCCTTTTTGATCTTCTTGCTGTTAGGAACAGGACAAAAAAGACAAAGACTGAGTAAGATCTACATAGTCGTAGGGTTTTAGAGTAGTCTCTATTACCTGTTGTTCCTCCATCATATATGATAGACGAATATCTATCTTGCCCTTATAATAACGGAGCTTGAAATGAGCAAAGGATTCAGGTAGAGTTTCCAGTATCATTTTCACTTGGCTCCGATCATCAAATTTCACACCAAGGACTCTGGCTGCATCTAGGTATTCTGTCATTCATAGCATGTGCTCTATGACGGACATCTATTCAGCCATCTTAGTACTTATGATTGCTCTAATAGCAGCTTGCCAAGTTGGCCTGCTATTTTCAACAAATGTACCTTCCAAGTAGCTCATGATATCTTTAGCAGTTTTCTTCCCTTCAACTTGGACTTGGAGAACTTTTGACATGGAAAGTATCATATAGAACCCAGCCAATTTATCGGCTCTCTTACATTGTCTTTCAAAAGTCCGCTCCTCCAAAGTTGACTAAGGGGTGATAACAGGGTAAGGTTGAAATAGAACATGGTCATAACCTCTGGCAGTGAGTATCATAACCAAATTTCTTTTCCAGTCATTAAAATTTAAGCCAGTAAATATATTCTCAAGTAGAATACTGATAGGTGGAATAGAAGAACCAACTGACATCTCTGGATATTTACAAACAGTTTAATCAGTCTAATGAACTATTTGATATGTATGCAAATGAATGATTATTAAAGAAAAGTAAACCTTTATACTTTTGACATCTAATATCTAAATTTAGTAGTTAAACCCTTAAACTACTTGGATGTCTCAGTGTCTTAATCCTACTCACAATATTATACCGAAGGGATAATCATATTGCAGTTTTGATGAAGTTAAGTTACACTTATTTAAGATATCATTAGTTGGATAGACACTACTCAATGACATTTCAATCACTGTTTTAGGTTTGGCTTCATTAGAGTAATGGTAAGAACTCCGAAAGAAGGATACTATTCTTTAATGTCAAATAATCAACCATTTTTCCATGAGCCTTTTCATTTAGAATATTCTTAATCTGAGCCCACCGAAGAGTGGATAACCTAAATCAATATTCTATAAAGTGATCCATAATGAAAACCCCATCGAAGGGATGGTTGCTCCCGTCAACATCTCGATTGAAAACTCATTTTAATCTATTCTTGCTAAGTCTTAGTAAAGAGACCACCCTCCGAAGGGAATGACCCACACGCAGGTGAGCTCAGAATAGCTCCCACTATTAGCATAGACCAAAATGGAAAACCTTAAGATTATTTCCAAATTCCTTCTCCTACTTGATATTTTGATATGTAAGGGTTTTTAACTATAATCATGTCTTTGTAATTTGTTCCTCAGTTTAATCCAAGCAAGCCTGGTTCAAAGACTCTTGCTTATTAAAACACCTTTAAATTACAATAGTTATACACCTATTAATTATAAATATGTCTTGCAATTTGACTTTAGTTTTAATCTAAACAAGCTCAGTCCATAGACCCTTGCTATAAAACATCTTTAATTGCAATATTTATAAGTTGATTCGGGTTTAGGTGAGGCCACTTAGGATAAACTAGACTAACTAAAGCACTTAGATTCATACTAGGCAATTAATCCTAAGTTTATTTCATAATCTCTAGTTCTTAATATAACTACTTCCAGATTGTGATTTTGATTAGCCTTCCTAAGTATAATTAATATGGATTTAGTCATTTTTAAATCCTAGTGGTTGGCCATGTTACTACATGAGATGCTATCATATAATATATTCAATAAAATAAGAATATAAGCATATATGACAAGTATAGTAACTTCTAAAACCAACCACTTTCCACTTTTGATGGCTTCCCATTTGGGACTTTTCCATAATTTCACATTTGACCCCAAATATTTATGAATATGTAAACTGCCTCCACAAGGATCATGAAATTGTACTTGTACCCCATCAATGCCATAAAATTGCAATTGGCACCCAAAACTTTCGTCTTGATTGCAATTTGACCATCATTCAACCACCAAGTGCCAATTTGACTTAGGACTCAACTACCATGGCTCATCATCACACCCACGGCTCCAAGGCTGATGCACCATGACCTAGGCAGCCCTAAACAACACCAAAATTCTGGAAAAAGGATCAAAGCCAGCCGCTATTCCAATCTTTTTCCATCTTCATGATTTCGGCAATTTTTGTGAATCAAATGCAATTTTTAGCACACCTATGCTATTACATTGATTCCTAATCTCCCAAAAGGAGTTACATTTAGAAAACTATGCAATTTACCTAGCTATTATATCCTTTGGATAAACCACCAACAATTATAACATTAATAACATTAATTACACCATTTTTGAAAAATAAACATCCGCACGAATACATTCATTCAAGCCATCAAAAAATGGATATTAACATGCTGCAAAACAGAGGCTAGTACCTTTAAACAACACGCATTTAAGCCATATAATAATCACACAAAGAAAGTCCATAAATGGCCCTAGGCAATTCACCAACCATAGACTTTTTCTAGTACGCGATTTATACCGATTTCAAGTTTTAATGCATGATTAACATGACCTGCTCTGATACCACATGAAGGATGTGGATTTCTAGCCATCTGGATATTTAATTTCAGTTTATATACGGAATCTATAAACAATAAATACCAGCCACATAATCCACCCAGGAACTCATGAAATCATGCATAAAACATTCAACAGAAACCAATATCGTGTACTAATAAAGTGGGAGTGTGATTATTACCTTTTGTGTTGGCTTGTATACACAACACACACACAAGAGTTCTACCGGAATATGGCTGGAAAGATACTCCAAGCAATGAGAAGACCTCCAAGGCAAGAGCACTCGAAATCTTCTCTCATATTCCAATTCCCTTGTGAATGGCAATGAAAATTGAGGGATTTTCATCTCTATCTTTCTTAATGACTTTTGGTCATGTATGTGTGTATAGCTAGGTGTGCATCATGTGTCATCTATGGTGCATGTAGGTTGCCCATCTATTTATAGATGCTGGTTAGGAGATAGAGATATAGTGTTGTAGTTAGAGTAGATAACTATCTCCTGATTAATTATCATAGAGATAATTCACATTATCTCTTAATAAATCAAGATAATTATCTATATCCTAACAAACTCTATCAACACATGATCAGGATAGAGTATCCTAGTTAGAGTAGATAACTACCTTTTGATTTCTTTATCAATTATCTTAGAGATAATTTATATTATCTCATAATTAATAAATCAAGATAATTAACTCTAATAACAGACTCTATCCGCTCGCCTACACATGTCAACCACATGCAGGAGTATGCCTGGCATACGCTGTTAAGACATCATTAGATTGGACAAACATTCTTGTCTTAAGAGTGTCTCTTGTCCTGATGTCTTAAACTTCCTAATTGAGCTGCTTGTTCCCAAATAGGAAATCGTGTTCAATTAGCACACAAAAGCCAAGTTAAGAAATATACAAATTACCATAAAGGAAAGTGGCTAGGAGAGGGACCCGAAAACATAGTTGTTGTGGCTACAAAATGACCAAAATGTGCATGCTAGACACTAGCAGTATTTTGACCATTTTAATCTTAACTCATTCCACTAAAGAGTTAGGGTTACACTCCATGGCAACTAATAAACTTTCGAGGGAGGTTTATAGTCTTTGACCTACTAAACAAAATAACTGAAATGCCCATCTATGTTTTCAACTGCAATCAAAAGCAGATCCTGCATTCGTACTATCATCCTACCTTGATTACATCTATATTTTGGACCTTTATCTTTCAGATAATCATCATCCAGATACTATACCCTTGTTCTTCGGAGCAACCCACAAGTCTAGTATCTAATATACCCCAAGCTATAGTACTAAGCAGCTTAGTTTTTGGATGATCACATAGATAACTCCAAGCGAGTAGCTCACTATCACTTAAGATAGTATAGAATCATGACTCATATGAATGTCACCTAATGGATCTAGTTCATATGTCCAAAACACCGAGCTATTGACCCTATTATAAGATCTCACCCATAGTGAATCAAAATACATGTCCTAGGATCCATTGATACATCCACATATGCCTATGATATAGAGCATTGGTCACTTAATATCTTAAGATGCTTTTAATTCTCTAACAATGATAGTAATGTTACTGAGATTGCATCTATTGGACTCCCGTTCAATGCATTCACATGCATTAATGAGAGTCATCCGAAAAACCCCTCCAATGACCAAAGGTAAGTCATCCTACCAAATAGGAGACTCTCTCATTATAACCTTACCATAGCAAATGCCCAGCTTTACTATTCGATTATGAACTTATAATTTTGATGCAAGCCTCATAGCATAGACTTTCTGTGTGGATCACTATGCACCTATGCTATTCACTAGTATCAAGGACCTTTTGCATACAATTATATATCAAATAATAAAGAGAATATATCATGCTCATAATGAATGCACTTAATTATTAACTGACTAATATCCAATATACTTAGATATTTTAGTGTTAGTGGTCTTAGGGCATCGAATCCCAACAGTTGCTACCTCTCCCATGAACACCACCACAACTTACACTACCCTGGTTGTTTCCTCTCCCCTAAACACCATTACCAACTCTCACCTAGTTGCTACTGATGCAACTCAGTGGGCATATGAAAAGTGTGTAAAATAAACCAAGTTTAAATACCCGCAAGTGCACGAATCTTTGTAGTGTAGTGTGCTTTAAGTGCAGAATCGTATCCATGGGGAAGATCGTTAGTTAAGTTAGTGAAGTAGTATAAAAGTGTTTAAAATGCTTAAGTGACAGATTCGCAGTTGGAGTTTGAGTAACGTGTGAAAATATAAATTATACTACAACTAACTAAACTATCTAAGTTAAGCTAAGTATTTGATGAATATGAGGGGTAGTGATCTAAGGGGATGGACATGCAAAGAGGCAGTTTCTATAGGCTCGGCATCCAGTTTATCTAATTCTATGCAAGAGTTAAGCTATAAGTATTAACCTAGTCAATTAACTTAGCCTATTAAAGTCTCGATTATTAACTCTGATGTAGGTGTCATTCCATCTACGAGCGTAGAGCCATAATAGGGATCTATTCTTGCAACTTGGTGTAAAAGGTCTGTTTTTAACTAAGTAATCAACTTCTCCTTTCTAGTCTAGATCTGTGGTAAAACCTATAGTTCATGGAATCTTTAAGGTTATCAAGCCATTGATTCACTATTAAAGCATAGATACATGGCACGGAAGTAAAACAATCATAATATCTACTTAAAAGCATTACGTATGAAAGACAATACTGAATTAAAGCAAGCCATATATTGCAAGTGAATTGAATAGACTGAATCTGATACCATATATTAAAAGATCGTCATTTACAATATTCTCTCCTAGATAATAGCTTTACTCAAACATGATAATGAATACAAGTTTACATAAATAAGAGAGTCAAGAAAGGCTCCCCTGATATGATGACTTTGTATTTCTGATTCCCAAAATTTGAGTAGAGGTTCGACATAATATAGTTATTCGGGTAGAATTAATTTCTCCAGAATAAGAGCTACTTGGGTAAAACTTCCCTCGAATAAGAGCTTTTCTATTAAAAACTATTTGGGCAGAACTTCCCCCGTATTCTACTAATACTACTAAATTAAACTAACTAAATAATTAAAACTAAAATTAAATCTAATTAATAATTAAAAACAAAAATTAAAACTAAATTAATTCCTAAATTTTTCACCGGTTAGGGGCCTATTTATAGGCAAAATCTAGAGACGCATTCGAGTGCGCTTCTACTCCAACAGCTGATTTGGTGTCACGTAGACTTTCGAAAGCTTGTGGAAGATGGTAGATTTTTCTGGGCAGGGCGCTCGAGCGCCAGGAAGGCACGCTCGAGCGCCCTTTCATTGACTTTCTAGCTCCGAATTTTGACTTTTGACCTAGCGTTGACCGTGACATTCTTGGACTATTTTCAGCGTTCCAAGTTTGATTACGCACTAGTTTTGGTCAAATAATATCTCTACAAGCTTCATTTATCCATTGTTCTTGAGTTTTCACATTTTTGACTTGCAATTGGATCGTTTCGAGTCTCATTTCACTATTTTGACCTTCCAAACGATAGAATTTGGCTAAAATCATGTTGCACGCAAGGCAAAGTCCTGCGTTTTGCTTAAAAGGCTTTTTCTACTTGAAAAAGTGATAAGATTCGTCAAAAACGGAATTGGTCACTATTCAAGATCATCCTACATCGCATCAAAAGTATAAAAGTGTTGCATTTATTCCTAAGTTAAGATGCAAATGTAGTGAAAATATAATGGTTTGAGTGCTGCAAATACAGTTACATCAGCTACCTTTCCCCTGAATAACGCCACATCTGCCTTGCTTACTTCCTCTTACCTACACACCACCAACTCTGCCTTGGTTACTTCCTCTTACTTGGATACCGCCACCTTCTGTTCCCTAGATACTTTTTCACCCACAAAAAATGTGTTTGTATCAAATCTTGCACTTGCACCACTTATAACACTTCCACACCATTTCCCTCACATATATCAACAGTTGAACGAGCCTGGAACACAATGAAAAAAATTGAAAAAGTTAACATCTAATACTAAAAAACCAAAAATTTATGCAACAAGTATTTACTTACTTCATTTTATGTTGCACACTATGTCCCTCACCTAGATCCCCTCATGCACTAGCCTGCAACACAATGAAAAAATTGAAAAAGTTAACATCTAATACTGAAAGACCAAAAATTTATGCAACAAGTATTTACTTACTTCATTTTGTGCTGCCATACTATGTCTATCACCTAGATCACCTCTTGCACTAGCCTGCAGCCTAATGAAAAAATTGAAAAAGTTAATATCTAATACTGAAAAACTAAAAATTTATGGAACAAGTATTTACTTACTTCATTTTGAGCTACAACTCCTGCACTAGCCTACTACACATTGAAAAATTAAATTTACTAGGAATTAAACTTAAAAAACAGAAACAAAATACAAAGGGAGTATGACTTACTTCATTTGTTTGTGGATATTTCCTTGAGTTGTGACCCATTCGCCAACATCTTCAACAATGATTGACTCTCTTTGCAGGCCTATAAAGTGTGGGATCTTCAAGTTGTTCCATAAGTAGATCCTTTCTTTTTACTCTTTTTGGCCTCCCTGTCTTCCTATCATAAATTGGAGGTAGAGGTGGAACCCTGTCACTACTAGGCCATAGATCAGGCCCATTCAGTGGTAATATTGCATGTGCATAGATATTCTTGAAGGTGTTCACTTTGTAACACTCATGCACATAGTCTTCCAAATTGCTATGTTTTATTGCAAAAGCTACACAGGCATGTTTACAAGGGATTCCAGTTAAATCCCACTTCCTACAACTACATGTGTAGTTTACCAATTCCACTGCATACTTATCTTGATTACTACTAACCACTTCAAAGTGAAATTCATCAGATTTCAATGGAATATAAGCACAAGCAACTTCTGATAAATGTGGAAGTTTCTCCCTCACTCTCGGACATAAAGGACCATTTCATTTATATGCCTTGTCCCTATTTACTTGCATTCCTATCATGACCAACTCCCTGATTGTTTCCAGTATAATTATAATTGGTTTGTCTCTTGCATCCATGATAAAATAGTTAAAACTCTTACACATATTATTCAAAAGCATGTCACATTTTACTTTGAGGTGTCAAAATATTCCCTTGACCATTGTTCAAGAGACTTGTCATGGAACCAATTAACTACATCCACATCCACAAATTCCATCTTTTCCATTTGTAGCATCAAACCAAGGAATTGTTGTTGATGTTGCAGCTGACCATACAACGTCCTTCAAAAGTTGACCTCTACGACTAGCCCTTTTAAAATTGGCATACATATGCCTCATAGAGAATCTATGATTCACTTCTAGCAATACTTGTTGAATTGCTTCAATTAGCCCCTTTTGTTTGTCACTCATAAAAATCCATGCCTTCGAAGGCATTCCATCCTCATTATCAATCTTAAGGTCCTCTTTTAAGTAGTTCAAAAATCATTTCCAACTACTTGTGTTCTCGTTTTCAACAATTGCCTATGCAATAGGGTACATATTGTTGTTGACATCTATGCCAACTGCCACTAATAATTGCCCCTCATCCCCCATATCTAGCCTTTATATGACAACCATCAAACCCAACGATGGGCCTACAACCAGCTTGGAACCCCTTTTTGCATGCATCAAAACACATATACATCCTCATGAATCTAGGATGTTGAAGTGGATTATGTTGGTCAACCAATTTCACAAACACTGAACTATTGGGATTAGATCTTAGGATTTCTTCATAGTATGACCATAACAACTTAAATTGATCCTCAAGATCACCATGAATCTTAGCAAGTGCAACAGCCCTAGCTCTGTATGCCATACTCCTAGAGATGTAGGCCTTAAGCTCAACTGTTAGTTCATCTCTAAACTCTTTGGCCTTTAACTTAGGGTTATTTCCAAACTTATGTTCATAGTTCTTTGCAAGCCAGTTTGAGTTCACACTATCCCTAAAGAAAGCCCAATAGCATGAATGTCTAGGGTTAAATCTCCTCACTTGAAAACTATTCTCACCATTCATCTTTTTAGCATATATCATCCAGGTGAATCCCTCTTCTTTGCATACAACCGTTACTCTATCTTTGTCATTCTTTTCAAACTTTGTGGCCTTACCCTTTTGCACATTAAAGTTGTGCAGTGTTTTCCTAAACTCCTCGACATAACTAAAAATTAGCCCTTTCTTGAACTGAACATTAACCATATCAATGCTTGCCCTAAACCTAAGGCATTCCTCCTCACTACCTGAACCACTTAAACTGTCTATGTCATCTGACCCAATCAAGTCATCTCACCATTATCTGGCTACACATATAAGATAATTCCAGACTCCCTTCCTACTATGTATATCCCCTGATCTACATTTGGCTCAAACGATTCATCATCATCACTCATTCCATAATCACTTTCATTGAACTCCACAATATTATATCACCTTTATGGCACATCTGGCACATGTATGGTAATCTGGCACAATATTATATCCCCTGATCTACATCTGGCACATGTATGGTAATCACTTTCATTCATCCTTTATATTTTCATGCCCTTCTTCGTTAGTTCTCAAGCTCATATACAATATTATATCAACTTCAATCTGAACCTGACTAACAATATTTTTACTAGCCTAAATCTGATTTCGAACAAGAATTTGATTTCGAATAACTTGGTCTAAATCTGTGTGTTCTAAGTAAACAACTATAATTCGATCAACAATTATGAACCTTAGAAAGCCCTGCACCTCATCATCAGTCTTTATATATCTACTTCCCTCCTCAAGTTGATTACCATACATGTGCCAGACCTTAACCTTCTCATTTTTGTACCCAAGTTCCACTGCCATATTTAATAGGTTATCTATACCTATTAAATTTCCATTTAAATTGTCAAAGTAATCAACTAGACCACCCACATACTTCCTAATTGGTTTTTTCAAAAAAGCCCTACCATGATGCAACCTGATACTATTTAATGCAACATCTAATCTAACATCTAACAATTAAAAAAATAAATAGTAAGAACATAAGCAATTGAGTAACAACTATTGGGAATTGGGACACATAACATCTATTTTAATATTTAACAAATAACGAAAATGAGCAATATGTAAATGCAGCTAAACTTACTAATAGGATAAGATTAGACATATAATTAAGCATCAAGTAGATAAGGAATTCAATTTAAACAACTGGGAATTGGGATAAGGATATACATAAATAATTGTTTGGGAATTGGGATTATGGGTATACATAAGTAGTAAATTAGATAAACAATTAAATTACAACTACAAGGAATTGGGATTATTTGTGGAACAGTGGCGAAAGCATTGTTGTCTGCTCCAAAAAGACCATGCAAAATTGAAACTCTTTATAACTACAAGAAAAATATAATCCCACAAATAACTAAACACAATTCAATGGAAAAGAAATAGTAACTAGTGCACGTAAGTAATACAGAGGGGACATGATTTATAAAGGAAATGTAATGCTGCATTCAGCTAGCTAGATTTGAGAATAAAGTGCTCAAAAACTCAATCCTTCAAGCAAAATACTTTATTGGCATAAGCTAAGCTTTCATGTAGTTAAAAACCGAGCCTTTGATAAAGTCAATATGTTCCATACATTACAATGTTAACAATATCTAAACACAATCACATGCAGTTAAAGCTCCCATGCCCAACCAACATAATCAATTCGGGTTTAATTGAAACTTTAATATAAATTGAAAATTAGATTTCCAATTGAACCCAGTTGAAAATCCTAAATCACATAGGGCTTAATCGAAACCCTAATTTCAAAAAACTTCAAATTAGATTTCCAATTGAACACAATTGAAAATCCTAAATCACATAAGGCTTAATCAAAACTCTAATTTCAAAAAACTTCAAATCAAAAATTCAAAAATTCAAATTCAAAATTTTAATGCCTTGGTGAACTGTTGATTGAACAGTGATTCATGTGCAATATTAATCCAGTGCAGCCTAGGTATTTGTACAGAAGCCAAGAACTAAGTATGTGGAAAATGGTATAAAGACATTAATATGTACGAACTTGTACGAGGTTTGGTTGAATTAGGAAGGGAATAGGGCTGAAAAAGGGTTAAACTAGGAGAAAATCTAAAAGAGATAGCACACATTATATAGCAAGCTCTACGTCATTAGTGAAAAGAAGAAAAACATTGTATTGATTGATTGTTTCTTAAAATTTCTCAAAGCAATTTCAGATGCACCATTGTATTTCACAATTTGGATCTGATACATTTTTCCTTCGAGCAAGAAGTAATCAAGAAGTAAGAAAAAAATGTGAAAAAGAAGAAAAAATACCGTAAACAGGTGCATCTAATACATTTGCCTTCAAACATAAGCCATACATCACCGTTGGCTCCAAGCTTTAAATCGTTTCCTTGAATCGTCATTTGAAAATGATGTTGCAAGTGTCGTAAGGACACCGTCGTCAACTCAAAATAATGGTTGGTATGAAACTCAGTGTTTAGAATTAGGGATTCGAAGGGTAGAATTTGGTAGGTAAAGATTTGGAGATTAGGGTTTCAAAGTAGATTAGGACTATTTTTTTTTTTTTTTTTGCTGAAATTTGAAATGAAAGTTAAAGGCAACGATGAGTAAAGCAACCAAGAAGGGCATGCTCATAATTTTACAAACTTTGTTAGGGTAGCTATGTCATTTTGTAACGATTCTGTTAGAGCTGACGCTGATTTTAACAGGAAGGACCATTGCGAATGACTTTGTTAAACATTAGGGACCTTTTTGAGTCTTTTAAAACATTAAGGACAATATTGAAAAAATGTGCCAACAATAGGGACTAATTGTAAAATTTTCCCTTTACTTTTATTTTATCAAAGAATAATTGAACCAAGCTAAATCTCATATATTACAGATTAGTTCGATCTTGGTAGCATGAGGAGTCTAGCGTTGCTGGTTAAGGTCTGTTATGATATGACATAGGTCCTTGGTTCGAATATCTTGAGGCTTGTTTCTTTATGGTTTAATTTTATCTTGTGAACCAGACTAAACCAGTTGAAAATCTAATATTTAGTCTAGGTTTTGTCACAAGTAATGGCCTAGCTTTTGCGGTTAAAAGCATTGATTAAGATTCTATCCACACAAGTTCAAAACTTGGAAGCAACATGCTTGTATGCTTGTATTTTAGATTTTTTCCTTTTCAACAACTGGAGTAATATTATGTGGCCCACTGTGTCATAAATTAAGTTAGTCTTGCTGGTTAAGCATGAGTAAGAGGTCATCAGCGCGCAAGTTTGATCCTTGCAGTAGTGAACTTTTTTTTGCCTTTGATTAGTTAACCAGAAAAATAATTTGGGTCGTATCGCTTGATATTTGGACAATATGGTTTTAACTTCACTATAAGAGTGTAGATAGTCCAATTGGTTAAGAGCATTTATATCCACTTAGTTTGTCCAGGTTTGAATCTTGATGGTTGTATGTGGGGAACATCATTTTTTTTAATATCTTTAGCAGTTGGGTATCTACTTCATTTATAAGTTCTCACTTGCCTCATAAATGAGCTAAGAGCTGCTGCTGCTTTACCAGTGGGAATTATTTCTTTTGGTTTTGGGTCTTGAAATTAAATAGCACAACTATACATTACTTAGTTTTAGAAGGAATTCCCTTGGTTGGCTAAAGTGACTTTATTGTAAACTAAGTATTGTGAAAATCATGTAAAACCAAACAACACCTTATTTTAAGTGGGAGTAGACATATTTGGTTAGAGGATATTTACTAAAATTCTAATAGTGTAACCTTTTACGCATACCAAACAAAGCCCTTATCATTTTTTGCTTGAAAATAAGCTTAATTGTTTTCTCTCCTTATTGAAATATTATATTGTGTACATAATTTTTCATGGTACTACTAAATTGTGGCCAAATGAATTGGGATTGATTTTAAATCATTTTGGGACTCTGAATTTAATATAAAAAAAATTTGTGATATTCCTCAATTCAACTTAGAATTTTATGTACTTTCTCTATTTATATTTTATCTGCATCAAATGTGCTCTACTGATTTTATATATAATTTGTTCAAGTTTATTATAGAATGGAATTTTATAGTGATCGCAGAGACACATTATATTGAAGTGTTTCATATTATGTGATCAATTACATGCATGACAATTTCATTTATATTAGACACTAGTTTTTCCAATGAGTTGACAACATAGGTTTGATTGGACGAAATTCACCAAAGTGACTAGTCTAATTAAATCTATGTTTTTCTCATATTGGTTGGGAAACTACTATGGTAAAGTGCTCAATGATCACCCAAAGGAGGTCATTATACAACTTTAGCCAGGTAGCACGAACATAAAGTATGGGTCGAGATTATACTATTGTTAGGGAGTTCAATTGCCCAAAGGTGATTGACCTTTTCTTTTAGTAAGATGATCTCATTGACGTTTTATGTTAAAAGGGTACCTATTTACATGTTATGTTTCCTGCCCAAAGATGGGGGATATAATTATGTGTCTAGGCTCTTTAGTTTGAAGTGCTTATTTTGTAATAGAACATGTATGCCTATTGTTTGTTGACATTGCATTTTTTCCTTGAACAATTTCTCTTGCTTTGAATAATGTGAGCACTTGAATAGTCAAAATTTTACTAAGTTGAAGGTACACATTAAGTTGATCCTGGGGATAGTTGACCTTGACTTAGCCTTGGATTCTGATGCACTTACTGCTTTAACTGATTAGAATAGTTATGAGGGAAACACAAATGTTATATGTGTTGGTATCTAATAGGTGAACTTATGATTATAAAATATGATAAGTAAGATGGTTTAGGGAGTATGCCCTTAATAGCTTACCTTATGAGTTTTCTCACATAAAGTTTGCCTATAATGCCCAAAAGGCACACGAAGTATTAGACTTGATTAATCAGTGTGTTGCTGAAGAAAACAAAGTTAAGAGTAAAATCCTGAGGTTACATTGCTTGTTTCCAACCCTAAGGACTATTTTGATAAGTCTAGTACCTCAAAATTTAAGGATCATGTTCCTAAGAAAGTTCAGGGTTTTAAAAAGGGTAGTAAGGATCAGAATCAAAAGAGGAATCACAATGTAAGAGGTCCCAAGTCTAGTGCATTTGAAAAGAAGTGTTACTTCTGTAAGTAAAAATGTCATAAAAGAGCTGACTATGCTAAGTACAAACCATGGTTAGAGAAAAGAAAGTTGAAGAAGATAATTCATTAACCTATGTTTGTTTAGAATCCATTTTTGGTTGATGCTTCATCAAATATTTGGTGGATTGACAATGTTACAATTGTTCATGTTGTCTTTTCTTTGCAAGGATTTTGAAAACAAACTGAGCCAAGTGAATTAGAGTCCGGAATTAAAGTTTAGAATAATTTTTCCATTGAAATTGAACTCATAAGTCTATTATTTTACTTTTAAAGACTAGTTTTGAACTTGTTTTGAAAAATATTTTTATGTACCATATTCTAGACAAATTTAATTTGTGATTCTGTTTTGGACAAGTTTTTAATTTGTTATTTTTAACCTTGACAATGGCAAAGTGAAACTAGTTTTCTAACTCCAAAATTATTGGTAAATGTATTTTATCCGACAGTTTATATCAGTTGCCTTTATGCTCAGAAAATTCTCATGACAATTTTTCATAAAATTTGGCTTCTGAATGAGCTTAATTAAGAAAGCTTTTCTTTGTTAGGGCATAAATGATTGAGTCATATTTCTAAAGAAAGGGTTGAAAGACTTATTATAATTGATATTTTTCTCTAAATTTTGATCTTGAAACTTGGGTACATTAGGGGTAAGCTCGCTAATATTAAATGAAAATAGACTACCCATAGCTTTAACCTTTTAAAAGTAATACTTACATTAGTGGACTTTATCTTGTTATATTGTGGGGTAACAAGTTTTGTTACATTTATTGATGACTTCTCTCATTACGAATATCTTTATTTAATTAAAGAGAAATTTGAAACTTTTGATAAATTAAAACTCTTTAAGACTGAGGTAGAGAAGGACTTGGGAAGGTCATAAAAAATTGTAAGATCTAACTGGAAGTTAAGTACTTTGGTAGACATTAGGTCATTGGGCAGCATGTAGAACCGTTTGCCATGTACTTACAGGATTGTAGGATTGTTGCCCAATATACCATGCCTTTTAGCCTTTAACATAATGGTGTGGTCGAGAGGCAAAATCGCACCTTTAAGGATATGATGAGGAACATGTTGAGTGTCACTAGCTTAATATACCTTTTGGGGTGAAGGCATTAGAACAACTTTCTATACTCTTAGTTGTGTTACTAGCAAGTCTGTTCATAAAATACCTATTGGACCTTGACTTGGGAGAGAACTTAGCTTAAACCATTTTCGGTTTTAGAGTTTTCCTATTGAGGAGTTTGTTCTTTCTGATAAGGAGAACATTGTTTGTAGACTTTGAAGATGTGTCTATACATTGAAGTGATATGCCTCAAGATCAGTGGTAGTAAGTTTATTTTTCCTGATATTGTATGTTGAGCACATTTTGCTAAACTATAAATATTTTAGACATGTTTAATTTGAAGAACTGTAGGTCTTATGATACTTCTATGTGAAATATTCTTATGGGCTTCCATCCAGAGGATATGATGTGAATATTATTTGGAAGCATAATAAGAGTATCCCAATATAAATGTTGTTGTGGTTATAAGTCCAAAATGTGAGTTTTATGTTCTTAATAGATATCCCACATTTTACGAAAGGAAATAAGACTTGATATATATATTCAATTGTATTCTCCAAATTAATACATATCATAGCCTACCCAAAGGGGGTCATTGTGTGCCTTATTTTGGGGTGGATTAATAGTGGTAGTGAAGGTGAATAGTCAAAGAAATTTCCTTATCCAAAGGGATTTATCTGTCTAGAGGTGATTAACTTCTTGAATGTTGTGTATTCTCTCATTCACCTTCATGATAATTGGGATAATTATAGTATGCGATACTCTCTGCAAAAGAAGAGATTATGATGATACATTTCGGTCTCTAATACAGTTTAATTTTGAGCTATTGTAATTACCCACGTTCTAATTTAGTTTCCCTTTTGAATGGATAGTCATGAATTTGACAAGGGAAAAAAGACATTATTACTAAGAATATAAAACAGACTCAATGCTTGTTGATCTTCTAATAAGAGGTTTAAGATCATAATATTTAAATAGCATGTTGAGATATGGGTATTATGGAGTCCATGACATAAAGAGATCCATGAGACGTGTTTCATATGCTAGTGTTATTGAGAGCTTGATGTATGTTCAATTGCGCACTAGGCTTGGTATTGGTTTTATATACGAGTGTTCTACTATTTTTTATGCTATTGACTAGTGGGAGTTTTGCATTTTCATGCATTGTCAAATATTCCCATTATTGTGTGTCTATTTCGCACTTTTTTGCATTTGTGGAATAGCATATTGTTTATATTTTATAATATACTTGATTATTCTGTGAACACTCATATATATATTGAATGTCTTGGTTTAGTATCCATATTGATAAGACCATCTATTAAGTTTAAATATCTCCATAAGGACACCATTTTGATCGGAGATATGCATTCTTTTCTCTGACCTATTGATTGTTATTTTGAGAGGATATAATGGTTGATTTCCTTGGCATATCGACCGCCAATTTTGGAAAAATCATGTTGAGGACTGACAATGAAAGAACACATTTGATCACATGTTAGTACTGCTTTCTTGCTACACTGCCGTATATTGGTCCTTGTCAATGGGGATGTTGGCATTTGTAATCATGGAAGGTCATGTGTCAATATGAAACACTATGATCGCCATGATTTGATATTTGATAATTTTATTGGATAAGATTGTGTTCGAGGTGTTGTTCTATGAATCAACATTTTCAAAATTGTGGCCACATTAAGTTTACTTATTCAGCCTAATAAATGTTTTCAAATTTTTTTAGAAATAAATAAAACAATTAACGTTGTTCAAGTGGGAGACTGTTGGAATATTTCTCTTGAAGTGGGCTACCATTAATTATTTTTGATTTTATAAAATAGGCAGGATAACTGATTCATGGATTGAGCTGTGATCATATTATTTTTAAGTTCACCTCATAAGTTCATATACGGTTAATTATGTGTAAGCCTGTTTATTCTAACAAAGCCTTTTATAGGAGGGCTGTTAGAATAAATTATAAATACATGGCTAGATCCCTTCTCCTACTTAACTCTAAAACTGTTCCCATAAACAGTAGTTATTTCTTAATAGAGCAGGGAGAGAAAGACCTTGTTAGAAATCGGATGACGATTTCAACTTTCAATTTGCTTTTATCATGTCTTAAATAGGCATGTGATTCCGCTGCTAATTATGTTTATATATATTGTGCTATAAAATTATGCATATTAGAATACATATATTTTATATGTGCTTACAATCAAGACTAATTGTGACAAAAGTCTTGATATTTGATGCGGAGGAATTAGAGGAAGAAGCCATGGGGGATTAGAAGCAAGAAGATGACAAAAGAAGGAGGATGTGAGAGAGGCAAGAAACGAAGCAGGAAAGAGGCTGATGGTTAGGGTTTGTTGTTGGCTGCGTACTGTTGTTTAGTTTTGGTTTAAGAGGAGGACAACAGCAGTAGACAAGCTTGGAGCAACACAGCGAAAGAGAGTTAAAACGCACG
Organism: Ehretia macrophylla; assembly: GCA_037974665.1. Lineage (NCBI taxonomy): Eukaryota > Viridiplantae > Streptophyta > Magnoliopsida > Boraginales > Ehretiaceae > Ehretia > Ehretia macrophylla. The sequence continues at coordinate 73,930,173 of CM075772.1, read as the reverse complement.
CGAGTCATATATCATCTGATACCATGAAAGTATTTGGAGAAAATGTTTTCTGTATTTTCTGTGTAGGATTACAAATATATTACATGAGCCTATAACTAAATATGATACTATCTAGGAAAAGATTAAATAGTTACTGTCGAGGTCGGATTCTCGCAGTTGAACTGTTCGGCTACGCTTGCCAAGTTGAACGTTTCAGGTTGGCCTCCGAGTTGAACTTTTCAGGTCGGCATCGTCACCTGCACAGAGAAAAGAAGGAAAAGGCAGGGTGATGACCCGGATTTTTCCCTTGGGGGCGTGAATGATTAGTATATCCGAGCTGGTAAGGTAGCTGAGAGCATTTAATGACGAGTTACCTGCAAAGTGAAGAGGGTGGAGCTCTATTTATAATAAATTCGTGTCTGACAACATTTAATGCAGCGTAGCTTTATGTCCTATCAGTACTTTATATCCCACCGGAACAGCTGGCACTAAGGTCGGGGTTTTCCGGGGTCAGGTCAGCATTTCGGTTGGGCATTTAGCTGAATGTGCTGGGCTCGGCTCAGATTAGCCCGTCTCAGCTCGGCATGGGTAAATCACCCCAGCTCAGTTACCCCCTCCCCCCCAAGTCGAGATCGAGGGAGTGAGATCTAGAATTGGATTTTTTCCCGAGCTAGATGTGCCCGACCCCGACAGAGTAGGGATGGCCACGTCAGCGGTGGATACCCTTCAAATAGCTGACACGTCACCTGGCGGTTCTAACAAGACGCGACGTTTGGGCTCCCCGAGGTGATTTTCAGGAGTGCCTATAAATAGGGCCTTGACATCCGAGATTCGCTCTACACTTCGCTTTCAACCTTCAAGATTTTTAGGTCAGACACTAGAGTGGTCAGACTCAAATAGCTCGGAAAGAACCTCATCGGGATTTTCAGCTCGGAGCCAGCTAGGTCGGTCACATTCCGCAGTCAAGAGCAGTAGGTACGTCCCGACTCCCTTTAGTCATTCCTGTACATTTATATTTAGTCTGTAGACAGGATGGGGAGGTCGGAGTCCGAAGATTCCCAGGCGATGGAGGTGAGGTCCTATGGTGGGGATGAGAGTCCGTCGAGCTCGGAATCTACCTCAAATAGAGATCAAGGTGGAGAGAGCACTAGTGTGTCTTCAGGGTCGGCTCGAAAATTTGGGCTCGGGGATAGCGATGATGACTACCAAGTTATTGGGGTCAGACTGGCGCAAGAGGAGGCTGAGGCAGATCATTTGGCCGACCTGGGAGACTTGGAAGACAGGGAGGATGATAAGCTGCTACATCAACTGGACGGCGTCCAGATACCTCAAGAGTTCCTAGCTGGGGTTTCTGCCACCGAGCCGATCGAAGCTGTCCCAGTTAGCGCTGTTCGACCTCGGAGCTCGGCCACAGCCAACGCTTCTTCAATTCAAGGGAAGAGGATCGAGCAGCTGTTCGCCTGTTACAAGCGTGAGTGCCATTCCACAGTGCAAATGGCCAACGCTAGGCTAAGGAACTGGTCGGTGGATCGTCATCACAAGCCGAAGGTTCCAGGTCGGCAAGATTCGGCGTGCTATCCACCGACCGGCCACTTCACCATATACGATCTAGAGTTCGACGTCATCCAGCTCCCTCTCCCCAGTTTTATTGTTGAAATCCTGAACTATTTCGAGCTCAGCCCAGGTCAGATATCGCCGAATGATTGGGCTGTGATGGTGGCCTTCTACGTGTTCTGTCTGGAGAAGAAAGTGGAGCCGACCTTGTGCAGGTTCAGGCATTTCTTCTTGTGCAAACCCAACCTGAAGCAGCCAGGGTGGTTCCACTTCGCAGCTCGAGTCAGTAACTCTATATTCACCAAGTGGCATTCTTCTAACAAGGGCTGGCATAATGACTATTATTGGGTGGAGCCGGCCGTGAACTCTGGGTATAGGCTGGACTGGAATCCAAGTTTGAGGAAGACCGTCAACGATGGCCCCAAGCTCTCGAAGGAGGAACTCGGGGAAGTCGCGGTGCTCAAGCCCGTGCCCGGGACGCTGATTGATATCGACAGTGTGCTCAAATAGGAGCGAATCTGGGATTCCAAGTTGTTTGGTAGGGAGCCCGACCTCTCGAGGAACCATCCCAACCTGCTTCCCGAGCCTGAAAGGGACGCGGGATCTAGCTCAGAAGAGGGTCAGTTTGTAGGATTGGCACCCGACCTCCCCATTGTTATGTCTGCTAGTCTTTTTAGGTTGGCCTTTGGCTCGTTTTCACTTCTTTCCTCTACCTTTTGCAGATATGGCGGACATGAGGAAGCTCGCATATGCCCAGGTGCAGAGGAAGAGCGAGGTCAGCGGCGAGGCGTCGGCTCAGTCAGGCTTGGAAGGTGCCGCTCAAGGGCAGAGGCAGCGGCCCAACGGCCAAGTGCGGGAGGTTGATTCCGAGGTCTCCTCTAAAGGGGCTTCGGGGTCCCCTTTGCCCATGAAGTCGGGCTCGGGAGTGGCTATCCCGGAGCGTTCTTCATCCCGACCTGAGAGCAGAAAGCGGCATCGGGCCGAACACTCCGGGAAAGGTAAGGCCACGTAGGTGAGCCCTCCAAGCAAAGACTTCATGGAGGCGTCCAAGGTGGACCGCGACCCCAAGCTGGTGACGGTCCCGGTAGAGCAGCTCTCACTCGACTTGAGGACGGCCATCGTCACGGTGAGTCTTTATCCAACTTTTGGTAATGTTATTTTTTAGCTCGGCTGATTGGTTTGTTTTATACTAAGCAGGCTGAGTTCCACATCCTCTTGGCTCCCAACTACCTAGTCAAGGCCCAGACGCACTGCGTTGAGCTCGAGCAAAGATACGTGGATGCCCGAGCCGAGCTTGAGACTGTGAGGGAGGAAGCCGCTCAGAGGCAGAAGGCGGACACGACAGAGATCGACCGCCTAAAGAAGGAGCTTGACATGGAAAAGACCCGGCGCGAAGCCGTGCCCAAGGACGTAGAGCAGTACAAGAAGGAGAAACATGAGGCCGAGGCCAAGCTCCGAGATCTGGTGGACCGGGTCGGCGTCGAGGGAGAGAAGGCAGTGGAGGCCTTCAAGTCCAGCGACGTGGTAGTGGATTGGTTGGCCATGGAAGGCGAAGCCATGGCGAAATACGCCGAGATGGAATTCTACTTCCGGGGTCAAGTCGCTCGGGAGAGAGCGAAGACCTTCTTTCCAGCCACCAAGAACAATTACATTGAGATCTTGGAGGTCCCGCTGCCGGAGTTCTGGGAGATTCCTGAACTTCCATCCGACCTGACATCCCAGGCTAAGGAGGTGACTGAGTTCGTCCAGAAGGGCATGGACCAGGTCGGAGATGAAGCCGAAGCCACCACTTTTGCTGCTGCGCCAAAGTAGATTTTGTAAATTTGCTCGAGTTGGGCTCTTGTAATTTCGCCCAAGTTGGGCTTTTTGTAATCATGTTTCAATTAAATGAAATGAATTTTTTTGCATTTTATCGGAGTTAGTACTTGTGCACTTTTTCTTTTTTCGCAATTTTTTTTCCAAGTCAGCGGGGTCGGACAATATAGTGGACCACTCGAACTTAAGTAAAAAGAACCGAGCTGGAAGCAATTAATGAATTATCATCCTAATCCGAGCTGGTCAACCGGGCAACTTCATAATCGTCGTCAACCTAGACTCGTCAGTCTAATTTAAAATTGGTCAAACTAATGTTGACGAATGTTGAGTTCGAGTTTAGACCCAAACTAATATACCGACCTGAAGCCAGATTACACCGAGTTGGACCTTAATCCGAACTGGTAGAATATCAAATTGTTATTGATTATACCCGAGCTAGAACATAGTCCGAGTTGAGTTACTTGATCGTTAGCTCGTGATTAAGCGTGGCCACCGCGTTAATCCGAGTTGGAAATAGCTATGTAGTTGTAGCACTTGGGCCCGGGTCGGGCATTGCGCTTGTTTTGGTGCTTGTCCCTAGGTCGGTTATTGCACTAATTTACAAAAATGCAATGTATTGAATTTGTAGACAAAGTACTTGCGCTCGGGAGCCAATTACAAGCAATGTCTTGGCCCGGGGCCTTAACAAAAGATTTTGGCCCGGGGTCGTTACAAGAGGTTTCGGCTCGGGGCCGTTACAAAATTTTCTAGCTTGGGGCCATTCAGACAAAATACCGCTTCAGATGTTCTAAGTGCCATGCGTTCTTCAACGGTTTCCCATTTTTGTCACGGAGGTAGAAGGTCCCAGGTCGGACTTCTTTCACGACTTTGTGCGGTCCTTCCCAGGTCGGGGATAACTTGTTACCCGAGCGTGACAAAAAGATGGCCTTTCTGAGCATGAGGTCTCCAACCTTAATAGGTTTAGGCTTGACCTGTTTGGCAAAGGCTCTTTTCATGGCAGCTTTACTGGCCAGCATTCTGATCTGAGCTTTAGCTCGGAGCTCTTCGGCGAGATCGAGCTCTTCACGGATCCGTGCTCCGTTTATTTCTGGATCATGATGGAGGGTTCTACTAGTTAGGGACCCAATCTCCGCTGGCAGTACTGCTTGAGTACCGAAGGTCAGCTCGAAGGGCGATTCTCCCGTTGCCGAGCTAGTGGTGGTCCGCTGAGCCCACAACACTTCGGGAAGAATCGATGCCCACTGGCCCTCTACTTCTTCCAGCTTGGTTCTCAGGCCCTGCAAAATGATTTGGTTAGTCCTTTCAACTTGGCCATTACTTTGAGGGTAAGCAATAGACGAGAATCTAAGGTCGATCCCAATCTCAGCACATTTGCCTTGAAAGTATGCACTGTCGAATTGCTTGTCGTGGTCAGTAACGATGACCTTTGGCACCCCAAATCGGCAAATGATGTTTTTCCATACGAAATTCCAAGCTGCCTTTTTTGTTATTCTAGCAACACCTTTAGCCTCGGGCCATTTGGTGAAGTAGTCTATAGCTACGAAGGCGTGCTTCTTTTGGCTGATACCGGTCGGCAATGGGCCGTTGATGTCTAGACCCCATTGATAGAATGGCCATGGGCTTATCATCACTGTGAGGTCTACAGCAGGCTTCCTCTATACATTGACGAACCTCTAGCAGGTGACGCACTTTTTTACATACTCTTTGGCATCTTCCAGAAATAGCCTTGCCTCAATGCCTTCCGAGCCAGAGCTTTGTTTCCCAAGTGATTTCCATATACCCCTTCATGAATCTCCCGGAGTACATAGTTTCCCTCTTCGGGTCCAACACATTTCAAGAGAGGCCAAGTGTAGGCTCTCTTATAGAGTTGCCCGGCAATTATGACAAACCTTGAGGCCTGTTTCATGAGTTTCCGAGCTGCTTTTTCATCCTCTGGGGTCATACCCCCTCCAAGTAGTCCACGATTGGTTTGGTCCAATCTGGGCTTAGATTGAGCTCGGCTACGGCTTGTACCTCTAACTGAATACTTGGTTCGGATACTTCTTCCACATGGACCAGGGCAGGTCGGCTCTCGCCCAAGGCCAACCTGGACAGGGCATCAGCCTTCGTATTCTCCTCCCTCGAAATTTGCTGTATGGTGAACCTTTTGAGCCCTGAGGTCAAATTCTTGACTCTGTTGAGGTAAGCTAGCATGTTACTGTCCTTGGCTTCGAATTCTCCTGATATCTGACTAGAAACCAGTTGATAGTCGGTGCTCAGGTCGACTGTCTGCGCGCCGAGCTGAGCTGTAATTTTTAATCCTGCAATCACGCTTCGTACTCCGCTTCATTGTTGGATGCTGGAAAGGTGAACTTGAGGGAGTATTAGTGCTCATGCCGGGTCGGGTCGAGGATGACTACCCCAGCTCCGCTACCAGACTTCCCTGATGCCCCCATCCACATGGACCTTTCACACTTCTTCTAGGTCGTGCTCGGCTCGGCCAGTGCACTCCACCATAAAGTCCGCGATAGCTTGGGCTTTGATGGCTGTTTTGGGCTGGTAGGTGATGTCAAATTGACTCAGCTCAACTGCCCATTTCAGTAGTCTACCCGACGCTTCTAGCTTGTGCATGATGGACTTGAGTAGGGCATCCGTCATGACCTTAATCGGGTGAGCATCAAAGTATGGCTTCAGCTTTCTTGCCGCCGTGATGAGCGCAAGGGCAAGTTTTTCCAATGATTAATACCTCACATCCGCCCCTTGCAAGGTTTTGCTGACATAATAGACCAACTTCTGTTCCTTTCCTTCTTCTCGGACTAGTGCTGCTGCTACTGCTGTCCTCGAGCATGCTAGGTATAGTACCAGTTCCTCCCCTATCTCAGGTCGGGATAGCAGGGGCGGCGAAGTTAGATACCTTTTCAGCTCTTGGAAGGCATTCTGGCATTCCGCATTCCATTCAAAGTTCTTAAGATTCCTTAATATTATGAACAGAGGAGCACACTTGTCAGCCGACCTGGACATGAATCTGCTCAGCGCTGCGACCTTGCCTGCTAACACTTGGACGTCCTTCACGCAGGTCGGCGGCGCCAGGTCAAGTATCGCCTAAACCTTCTCCGGGTTGGCTTCTATTCCGCGGGCTGTGACCATGAAGCCCAAGAATTTGCCTGCCTTGACGCCGAATGCGTACTTTTTTGGGTTCAACTTTATCCCGAAGTGCTCCATTACAGCGAAGGCTTTAGCCAGGTTGGCTACATGGTCTTCCGCCCTTCTGCTCTTGACCAACATGTCATCTACATAGATTTCCATATTCCGACCGATCTGATTTTTGAAGACCTTGTTCATCATCCGAGTGTAGGTAGCTCCAGCATTCTTGAGGCCAAAAGGCATGACCTCATAGTAGTAGATCCTTTATCGGTGGTGAAGGCGGTCTTCTCTTTGTCTCCGGGAGCTATCTTGATTTGATTATAGCCTTTGAAGGCATCCATGAAAGAGAGTAGCTCGAATTCGGAGGTGGCGTCCACCATCTGATCGATCCGTGGTAGGGGAAAGCAGTCCTTAGGGCAGGCTTTGTTGAGGTTGGTGAAATCAATGCACAGTCTCCATCCACCTGATGACTTAGTCACCAGCACCATATTGGACAACCAAGTTAGGTACTGTATTTTCTTTATGTAGACGGCATCCACTAACTTGTCCACCTCTTCCGCTATGATTTGTTGCTTATCATAATGGAAGTGCCTGCGTTTTTGCTTTACCGGATAATGATTTGGGTCGGCATTCAGGTGATGCTCAATTACATCCGGGTTAATACTTATCATGTCAGAGGCAGACCAGGAAAATATGTGTTCATTCTTTAAAAGAAATTGGCTTATACCTTTCTTGAGGTTGGCAGAGAGTTCACTCCCAATCTTTGCTCTCTTGGTTTTATCAGAGAGCTCCACCTCTTGAAGGTCTTCAGCTGGGCTTCCTCTCTTAGCATATCTCTTTTCTTCAGGCAGATCTGGTCCCCAGCCGACCTGATATTTGGGTCGGAGTGAGTTTTCATAACATTCCTGAGCTGAGAGCTAGGCTCTGCGAATGGTGGCCGTGCCGGCTGGGGTCGGGAATTTTAGGGCCTGGTAGTAAGTTGATGAGACGGCCCTGAAATGGTTGAGTACCACTCGACCTAGAATTCTATTGTAGGTGGAGTTACAATCCATCACAATGAAGTTGGCTTGCATTGAAACCCGCTTATCTCCATCCTCCAACTTCAGCGGAAGGTTAATAACTCCTTCAGTTCGGTGTGCTTGCCCAGTGAAACCAGCTAAAGTGTCCCTCAACGGCCTGAGTCGGCTCTTGTCCAACCCCATTTGCTCAAAAGTGCTGAGGAATAAAACTTCTGCCGAGCTCCCTGTGTCCACCATCAGCCTCTTTACGGTGAAGTTGGCTATTTCAGCGCTGATCACTAGTGGGTCATCGTAGGGCAATATTACCCCCTCCAAGTCTTCTAAGGAAAAGGTGAGCTCCTCCACCCTCGGGGCTGGACCCCGTACCAGTCTATACTCCCTTCCAGCCCGTACATAACCCTTCCTGCCTATCGAGGTCTCCCCTCCCGAAGCCAGTCCTCTTGCAATGGTTTCAATCACAGCCAAACGTCCGCCCCCAGCCTGGCGCCTGGGTGGACTGTTCTCTTTATCTCTTTGATCATGATTTCGGGGCGGGTGCGGGTCTATGTACCTTCAGAGATGGCCTCGGGCTATCAGTGCCTCGATCTCCTGTTTCAAGTCTTTGCACTCTTCGGTGGTGTGGCCGTACTCCATGTGGTAGTGGCAATACTTGGTTCTATTGTGCTTCTCGGGTCAACCTTTCATCCTCGGAGCTGGAGACAGGTGGTTCTGGTGTTGGATCTCCATCAGGATATGCTCCCTTGTGCTGTTAAGGGGAGTGAACATAGTGAACCGGGGGTTTTACTTTGGCTGTTGGAGCTGCTTGCCTTGGTCGCGTTGGACTTTGCCCCCAGATTGGGCTCGGGAGGTCTCTCCCTTCCTGCTAGCCTCCTTCTCCTTGTCATCGTCCCTCTTTGCCTGATGGATTTCTTCTGAGTGTATGTACCCTTCTACTCGCACCATCAGCTCGGACACAGTATCCACGGGGTCGATTGCCAATGAAGATGTAAGGGGGCCCGACCTGAGCCCACTCTGGTAAGCCATCAACGCCATGGAGTCCTGCAGATTGGGAATTCGGAGGGACTCTCCATTGAAGCTGGCTGTGGAAGCCCTCAGGCCTGTCCCTCTATGTGGCTTTACCAGCAGCAGTGTAGAAGTGTGGCAGGTGGCGCGCCAGCTGCCCACAAAGCGGGAGAGGAAAGTCTCAGCCAGCTGATGAAAACTTGCAATTGAACCGGGATGAAGCTTCTGGAACCAATCCAAGGCATTGCCAACCAAGGTGGTCGGGAATGTCTTCGTCTTCATGAGGTCGGACATGTCATGCAAGGTCATATGGTGATCGAAGTTGAGCAAGTGGCTGGCTGGGTCTCCATCTTCATTGTAGACGGCCAGGTTGGGCATCCGGTTACCCGTGGGTAGTGGCGTGGCTAGTACCTCGGGCGAGAGAGGGCTTACGTCAAGCTGGTTGATAACCTTGGCTATGGCGGCCGCGGTTTTAGCCTGCTCGGGGTCGGCTTGAGCCACTCTTGGACCTCTTACTTCACCGGGTCTCGCCACCGGCTCTAGGAAGCCCTCTTAGTCCTGCATCGGCCTTGGCCTGGGGTCTGGGATGCGGAACTGCGGACGCAAAAGCCGCGGCGTAGCTTCTTGTGGAGCCAAGGGGCCCTCAGCTAGCCGGGCTACCTGTTCTTTGAGTTCCTCAAACATCCTCAGCATCATTTTTATCTCTGGTGATAGGTTGGAGTTGAGTTCTCTTTCCACCGCGGGGTTGGTTTGAATGGTTAAGTGTATACGTTGGCTCGTCCCAACGTCGGCTGGGTTTGGGTTTTGGCTAGGCACCTGCGTGGTTTCGAGGTCCCCATCCGGGTTAGGCGAATCCTCTACCGGTGCGCTATGGCTTCTCGTTTGTACCATAATTGTTTCTCAGTGAGTGGTGAAGAAAAGTTAGATAAAGAACTCTTCCCACAGACGGCGCTAAACTGTCGAGGTCGGATTCTCACACTTGAACTGTTCGGCTACGCTTGCCGAGCTGAACGTTTCGGGTTGGCCTCCGAGTTGAACTTTTCAGGTTGGCTATGTCACCTGCACAGAGAAAAGAAGGAAAATGCGGGGTGATGACCTAGATTTTTTCCTCGGGCGCGCGAATGATTAGTATGTCCGAGCTGGCAAGGTAGCTGAGTGCATTTAATGACGAGTTACCTCCAAAGTGAAGAGGGTGGAGCTCTATTTATACTAAATTCAGGTCTGACTGCATTTAATGCAGCACAGCTTTATGTCCCATCAGTACTTTATGTCCCATCGGAACAGCTGGCACTCAGGTCGGGGTTTTCCGGGGTTGGGTCAGCATTTCGGTTGGGCATTTAGCTGAATGTGCTGGGCTCGGCTCAGATTAGTCCGTCTCAGCTCGGCACGGGTAAATCACCCTAGCTCGGTTACCCCTCGTCAGTTACAACAGAAGAAGGAAGTTTAAAATTTAAAAGAGAAACAACATGTAAATTATCTCTTATTAGTTATTGCGAATAACTAAAAACTCCAGTGGATAAACTTCACAAGTTTGGAGGATTATTTGCAGCAGTCTCTTATTAGTTTTTTTTAAAATGTTATGTTCATACATTTTTTGTCTTAGTCTTTAAGTAGGTCTCTAAAATACTATTTGGTCTCTATATGAATCTCTAAAATAATGGATATAGACCCATTATAGAGACTCCATTGAAAATAGCCTAAACCCGATAATTTTTAGGAAAATAACAGCCATAACCTTTGTGGTCATCACTGCATCCCAAGAAAATGCAGGAATTGATTTAGGACTCAATGTATCCTTCTTATATGGTCCTAAAAAGGAAAACAACTATACCCAAACATCCGAAGAAAATTATAGTCAAGAAGTTGTTTGAATAAAACAAAGTAGGGAAATTTATTATGAAGAACTGGTGTAGGAAGACGGTTTATTAAAAAAAAGCTGTCGAAAAGGCTTTGAGCCAAAAACGTTTAGGCATTGCAAAATTAAACATGATAGTACATCCCATTTCAATAATATGCCTAATTTTTCGTTCGGCTAAACCATTCTGTTCAGGAGTATGTGGGCAACATATTAGATATTGCATCCCATTTTTACGAATAAAATTAACAAATTGTCCCTCAGTTAAGTCACTCGCATCATCACACTGAAAATATTTTATGCGAGTAGAAAAAATGTTTTCCACTAAAGATTTTTATACCAACAAAAGAATCAAGACATTCACTTTTATTTTTGAGTGGATAAAGCCACGTATAGCGGCTGTATTTATCAATGAATAATACAAAATAGCGACAAAGATAACAAGAACCAACGGGGGGGTTAGACCCCAAACATCACAGTGAACCACTTCTAAAGGAAAACTGAATTTATTGCTAGAAAGAGTAAAGGGCAGTTTGTGACTTTTGCCCATTAAACAAGAAGTACAGACTTTATTGACAGACAATAAATCTGAAAACTCTAAACTACTCTACGACTGAAAAGAGGCTAGAACACGCTTGGATGGATGATCGAGCCTACTATGCCATATATTAGCAGAAACAAAAGAGGCAGCAAGAGCAGCCGAAGAAGACAAGCCAGACGACACCGGAAGACGGTAAAGGTTGGAATCAGTGAGGCCATGCAGGAGAGGGATTCCGGTGTGGAGGTCTTTGACAACACATTTAGAAAGGAAAAATTCTAGTGAGGCATTGTTGTCACGGGTAAACTTAGAAACAGATAATAAATTATGAGTAATTTTCAGAACATGTAAAATATTTTTAAGAAAATAAGAACGATCAGAACCACGAAACGAAGAGTTATCAATATTTTTTATAAAAAGGGACTTACCATTACCAACTAGAACATGATCCGGGCTTGTGTAGGGTTGCAGATGCTGAATTAAAGTGGGGTCATGAGTCATATGAGACGAAGCCCCAGAGTCCGGAATCCAGGCGGTTGATGGAGGAGTAGGCAGAAGTGGAGGCAAATGAGAGGGAGGAGTCTGCTGATGAAAACCAGCGAATTGGGGAGAATAACCAGGCGGAGAAGAGGGAGTTTACCGATAGCGATATCGGGACGCAGAGTGACCCTTTTTCCGACAGATTTGGCAAAGTCCAGAGCTTGATGAACGAGAGAGTCCGACAGAGTTGCAGAAATACACGCGGTGACGAAACTATCAAATTTTTTCCAATCCTTTAGAGAGATAGAGGAAGCCGTCTGAGTAGACGGTGAGGTATCTGAAGAGAGCATACAAGAGGACATAGCAATAGATGGAGATTTATCCGAAGACTCTGAGGGAGCAGGAAACGAGCCGTCAACATATTCAACAGATCATTGAAGTGAAGGAAGTTTCTGATTTGAGATTTCCACGTTAGGTAGTTTGTGTTGTCAAGACTAAATGTGACAAAAGTCTTGATATTTGATGTGGGAAGAACAAAAGAAGAATTAGAGGAGGAAGCCATGGGGGATTAGAAGCAGGAAGATGACAAAAGAAGTAAGGAGGATGTGAGAGAGGCAAGAAACGAAGCAGGAAAGAGGCTGATGGTTGGAGTTTGTTGTTGGCTGCGTACTGTTGTTTAGTTTTGGTTTAAGAGGAGGACAACAGCAGTAGACAAGCTTGGAGCAGCACAGCGGAAGAGAGTTAAAACGCACGCGAGTCATATATCATCTGATACCATGAAAGTGTTTGGAGAAAATGTTTTCTGTATATTCTGTGTAGGATTACAAATATATTACCTGAGCCTATAACTGAATATGAGACTATCTAGGAAAAGATCAAATAGTTACAACAGAAGAAGGAAGTTCAAAATTTAAAAGAGAAACAACATGTAAATTATCTCTTATCAGTTATTGCGAATAACTAAAAACTCCAGCGGATAAACTTCACAAGTTTGGAGGATTATTTGCAGCAGTCTCTACATCGCTGACCCGCCTGGAAAAGCGTCTCCTTCGATGCCTCCATAAGACAACCAACATGCTTTTGTGTCGAAGCAAACTGTTTTGGAGTTTCCACGCATTTGTTGCGATCACGTATATTATGAGGGAAATTGTTGACGTGCCTCCTGTAAAAATAAATAAAATTAAAAAGCTGTTGGGGCTGAGACTAGTTTCACTCTTCACTTCCATGTCATCATCCACGCATTCTACAGATCCAATCATGTTCTTCTCTAATTCTCTGAGCCTGCCGCTTTCGGACAAGTTCAATAGAGCCTCTATGACATCAGGAAGCACAGGAGAGCCTTTCGGAAATGCCTAACAGAAATTAAATATCAATCAATTTCACTAATAGCTAATTGAATTGTAATGAGAGACATGGCATATATTAGCAACCACGATTTGAATTTGAAGAGCGAAACATGGGAAATGACTTACAAATCCGAAGCCTCCCACTTTGTATGTTGGCCCAGCTATCATGAAGCTTTTGCAGTACTTGGCAATAAATATTTTGGCCAAAGGAATTTCAAGAAAGGCGGCTGCTATTTCTCCACTCTTCAGGGCTCCAACATATTGTTCTGGAGAAGTGAAATTTTTTATGTTATTGGATTTAATGCCTAAGACTTGATTCAAATAATTGGCAACGAAGGATCCTCGACCGTTGCCAACTACTGCATTGCTATTCTTCAGTGTCTCAATATCTGCTACAGTTGGTACAAGCTTTTGGACAGTGAGCATGCTTGTTAGACTAGCTGTGTAACTCTGAGTTAGGATTAGCGCCACAAATAGCCATACTACCATTGCTATCCGTGACAAATTGCTATGAAGTTTTCCCCCTAGATAAAAATTAATAGTTAGCCAAACGATTAAAAACAGAAAAAGAACTTCTAGGGATCTTTATTTCATAAAATACCATGTAAAGAGAATAAAGCGGTGAAGCCTAGCCAGAGCAAGATTCCTATTTGGTTCAGAGGAGAGCCTGCAAGCCCAGGGAAGTGATCTCGCTCTATGAACCACACAACAAAGCCGTTGTAGATGGTAATCACAAGTATTAGAGCCCACATGGATTGTGTGAAGGGCTTCATGAACAACCATGGTTTGTTGCATAACTGTGATTCAACAGGTACTATCATCACTAGTCCTGATTCTGTGTAGGGGTGTGTAAATTCAGCATACTGATATCGGCTGGCTATAACAGATACATCACCTGCTACAGCATCAAACTTCTGCAATGCAACAAAATTGCACATTTGAGGAAGAAGGAACATAAAAATGACAAACAACGAGCACTATTGATAAAGAACTGAAGATTAGATACAAAATATCTTGTGGTTAAGCCTTACTGAGAGGTTTATATTTCAAACTAAACAAAAGTATGCCAAGTCTCTCACCTTTAAATAAACTTGTTCCACCAACTCATTGTATGTGCCATTAAAGGGGAGAAATTCATATTGTAGATAATATGGCAAGTGAGCTATGGTCTCTTTGAAAATATCAATTGATAATCCAGAGTAAGAATAGTTATTATTGGAGTTGGGATCATAAGCCACATTAACATATTGCTTATTTAGGGATCTCATAGGAACGCCAATCTTCAGTGACCTTTCACTTGTTGTAGGAACCCACCCTCTGGGAATATGCCATGGTTTTCCAGGCCAAAAAACAGGCCCCAATACTACCATGGAAGAGTCGAAAATCGCGGTCTTATCCAGAGTCGCCGAGAAGCCAAATCCATCTGACCAGAAACCAAGCTCTCTAAAAGTCTTCCGCCCCACATTGACAATCTGAAAAATGCTTGCTGGAGCTGACTTACGTTCATTGAATTGGATCTTACCAGATAAGCCATTGAAATCAACTGATGAAATCGTTTCAAGTAAAGGTGTTCTACTCATGTTAGCTTTCCTCAATGCCTGAGCTACCATCAATGTGGCATCATAGGCCTGCACAGCAAAAATTCCAGGCTCGTGGCTCTCTTCTTCAGGATAGTGAATACTGAACTTTCTTCGAAAGCTATTACTGAAATCTTGAAAATTTGGCTCCATATCTGGGAAATAACTCCTGATTCCTAAAACACCTTCCATTAAGGAAATGGTAGAGGCATTGAGAGAATGCAAAAGATTGGTTGTCATGTCTGTCGTGATCCAAACATAATCTTTCTCCATCATCTTCATTCTTTTTGCGTGGTAAAACAGATAAGTAGCTATTGGTAACGATGCATGAACCACGAAAACTCTACATTGTTCTCTCATAAGCTTCTCAAGCTCATAAGGCAGTGAAGAGGAAGCAAAAGGAGGAATCGGTACCAGCTTGCTTATTTGGACTCCAGCTTCTTGTAGGGCATCAGTAAGGTGGGGAAAGAGTTGATTAGTTACCAAATCGCTATCCTCGTATATGACAGTGATTTGATGCCATTCCTGGGACTGAATAATAGCAGCCAAAGCTTTCATTTGTGCATTTTGGCTTGGAACGGACTGAATCAAGAAGGGCCATCGTGCTGTGGCCCATTGTGGGGTTGAAGCAGCTAAAGAAACAATGGGTAAGTGCGATATGTCACTGGCCTCTGCAATTAATGGCACTTCTTCCCATGTATGTAATTCCAGAATAGCTTCGACGTGCTGCTTATTGATGAGATGCCTCGCTGCATAAACATATACATAAATGGTTAAACTCAAATGGTGATCACATAAAGCAAGTAGTGAAAAACAGTGTGTTGAGAAGAGTTTGTTCTCTTGGTGCCACTATTTTCCAACATAAGCTTATATAGTAGAATCTCTTTAAATTAATAGTATTAAGATCACCAAATTCTATTAATTTAGCGAGATATTAATTTATCGATAAATTAATAACTATTAATTAATAGAGATATTTTTAATTTTTTTGGCTTTATAGTAAACATATTATGATTATGATGTATTTTTTTAAAAAAATAACTTGTATTTTTTCAGTCAAATTTGAAAAAATAAGTAATGAGAATAAAAGATAAAATTTAATTTAATAAGATTATAACAAAGTTTCTATAATTTTGTATCTAAATCCTTGTAGGATTAAGATAAGAACTAATTTCTCTATCCTAATCCTTGTAAGATTATCTCAATTTTTTCTCTTTAAATAATTAAATATGAGATTAAGTTAGATTTGAAGTTCAATAAAAAGCAAACTACTCTTAATTCATATTTTAAAAAAAACTTCATAGTCAATTTATTAAGTACTTTTTAACTAATTATTAATTTATAAAATATTTGGGTTAATAAAATACAAAATAAAATTTTTAAATGTATTATCATATAATTTTATCGAATTTATCAACTTTTTACACTTGTCTCAAGTTGGGACCGGATATTTTTATTAATTAAGAGAGATTATTAATTTATCGAGTATTAATTAAAAAAGGTTCTACTGTATTTTGATTTGTCGGTGGGGACGGAGTCAAGATGTGACTCACTAGGATTAATAAATTAACAATAAAAATTATATTTATGAAATGGTATAAATATTTATATATATATGTATATATATATATATATGTATATATATATATATATATACATATATGTGTGTGTGTGTGTGTGTATATAGTACTTTTGCAACCTCGAGTTTGTAAAATGATTGTCTAAAATCTAAATTGATCATCGTACAAACTTATTTGGATAAAATCTGTAAAGTTTATTGTGAATAAGTTTATTCACCAACTTGTGGTTGTGCTTTTCTTTTAAAAAAATTTCTCCATTATCAATTCAAAAATAACAAAATAAAAACCAAAATAGTTAATATCTTGACATCATAATTGTAAAAATATTAATAAAAAGAATTCGTTATAAGTATAACCAATATAATAAAAAATTTTGTTTAAAATAAACGAAAACAATTCATTATAAGGGGTAAGGGAAAGTGAGGCCTAGACACAGTGAAAGAAACAAGAATTAGAGAATAAAAAGCTAGTCTAGTAGTATTGCCTATTTGTATGGGTAAATTATATATATAGTCCCTATTGTTTATATATTTTTTTAAGTTAGTTTTTAATATTTTAAAAAAATTATATTAGTCCATAATATTTACAAAAGTGATTTAAAATAGCCCTTATTATGCAAAAAATAGTCAATTTAGTCCATATTATTTTTTAAAAAAAATTAATTTAGTCCCCAAATAGGGATCAAGCACGTGTAGGGACTAAATTGAATTTTTTGAAAAATAATAGGAGTAAATTGGCTAATTTTGAATAATATGACCATTTTGAATTATTTTGTAAATATTCGGGATTATTATGAATCTTTTGGAACATTAATAGGGACGACATTGAAAAATATGTAAATTATAGGGATTAAATGCGAAATTTACCCTTTTTGTATTGTAGTAGCACTGACTAGTATGTTGTGGGCAGAAAGAAGGGTTAATTACAGCATTAGTCCTATATCTTGGACCAAAAATTTAATTTAATCTTATATGTTTCAAAAGTCTCAAATTAGTCATATATGTTTGTCTAAAAGTAATTAGTCTTAACCATTAAAACGAGTTTATGTTTAATGAAAAGTTGGTCATGTGATTCGCACATGACCATGGTTAAACGGATAAAATTAGAAAATGTTTGAAATAAAAAAGTTCAATTAGGTCCTGAATGTTTGCAAAAATATTCAAATTGATTCTTAATGTTTTCAAATAAGTTCAAATAGATCCCTAATATTTGTGAAAAAGTGATAATATGTCCTTAATGTTTGCAGAAAAATTCTATTTGGTCCATAATATTTGCAAATAAGTTAAAATAAGAGGTAAATTTCACACTTAGTCCCTATTGTTTACACCTTTTTCATGTTGGTCCTTAATGTTTTAAAAAAATCATATTTGTCCCTAACATTTGCAAAGTGATTCAAAATAGTTCCTATTATTCAAAACTTGCTAATTTTGTCCCTATTATTTTTCATAAAATATAATTTAGTCCCCAAATAGAGGTCATGTGTAAGGATTGAATTGAATCTTTTAGAAAATAATATAGACTAAATTGAATTTTTTTTTTAAATAATAAGAACCAAATTGGCTAAGTTTGAACAATAGGAGCCATTTTGAATAACTTTTATAAACATTATGGACCACTATGAATCTTTAAGTGTGAAATTTTAAGACCCTAATGTTTACAAAAAAGTTATGATAAGTCTCTAATATTTGTAAAAAAGTTCTAATAGGTCCCTAAAATTTGAGGGTAAATTTTACACTTAGTCCTTATTGTTTATATGTTTTTTTAATGTAGTCCCTAATATTTTAAAAGATTCATAGTGGTCCCTAATATTTACAAACGTTATTCAAAATGGTCCCTATTATTCAAACTTAGCCAATTTGGTCCTTATTATTTTTCAAAAAATTCAATTTAGTCTCTATTGTTTCTTAAAAAATTTAATTTAATCCTTGCATATAAACCCCATTCGGGCACTAAATTAAATTTTATAGAAAATAATAGGGACTAAATTGGCTAGTTTTGAACAATAAGGACCATTCTGAATTATTTTGTAAACATTAGGGACTAATATAATTTTTTTAAAATATTAAGGACCAACTTGAAAAAAGTGTAAACAATAGGGACTAAGTGTAAAATTTGCCCAAAAGTTGAAATAGATCTTTACTATTTGAAAATAAGTCAAAATAAGCTCAAAATATTTGCAAAAAGTTGAAAATAGGTCCCTAATATTTGCATAAATGTTAAAATAGGTACCCTGTATATCAGATTTTTTTAGATCACTTGTATATCAATTTTGGTTTTAAAAAAAAAAAAACAACAACAACAACTGCGTATCAGATTTATGCAACCACCATTATACATACTCCCCTATGTATCAGATTTATGCTACCACCATTATACATAATCCCCTATGTATCAGATTTATGCTTAAGGAAAGGAAAAAAAAATATAAATAAAAAATAGAAAACAATTGGAACACAAAAAAAAAAAAAAAAACCTGCATATCAAACATTATGGACTTATTTTAACTTATTTGTAAATATTAGGGAGCAAATAGAACTTTTCTGCAAATATTAAGGACCTATTATAACTTTTTTGTAAATATTAGGGATCTATTTGAACTTATTTAAAAATATTAAGGATCAATTTGAACATTTCTGCAAACATTCAAGACCTAATTGAACTTTTTTATTTTGCACATGTTCTTTTCCAATTTTACCCCTCTAACCATGGTCATATGCGAATTACAGGACCAACTTTCCGTTAAACATAACCCATTTTAACGGTTAGAACTAATCTGAGACTTTTAGGCAAACATATAAGACTAATTTAAGACTTTTGAAACATATATGACTAAATTGAATTTTTGGTGCAACATGTAGGACTAATGTTGCAATTAACCCCAGAAAGAAAATAGGAACTTTTAATGACTTTAAGCTCATGTTTTATAAAGCGATCTAGTACAACTAGGATTTTTTTTTTTTTTTTTCCTGAGCGAAATAGCTTTGTTCTGGATATGCATGAATATGAGACTAAAAACATAGATATGTTCCAAGATAATAGTAGTAAATAGAAAACATTGAATCCAATTATTCCAATACCAATAAGTTAGCTTTTAGGGCTTGTTTGGGTTCAAGAGGGAAAAATAATAAAGGAAAGAAAATGATTCAATAATAAAGGAAAGGAAAGGGAAAAAATAATGAAGATTAGAAAATGATTCACTAATAAAGGAATAGGCAAAGGGGATGATTAAATTTTGTTGGAATTGAGTAAAATTATAGAGAAAATGTTCATAAAGCATCATATGTATTCTTTATTTGAATTGAAAAGAAAAATTAAGGGATAAATTTTATGAACATATTGACATATTCAGTCTTTTCTTATTTTCCTTTTCTTATTACCTTTCGAAACAAATAGGAGAATATAGAATCTAGACACTCATTAAATCCTCTCCTATCTTTTGACCCCCAATTTGGGATGAGTGCAAAATGGTGCTTGGAGATGAATTTTGAAACTACTTATTATCTAATCATCTTTAATCCTTCTTAATCCAAACAAATGCGGGATTTTTACCAATTCCTTCCCCCAAACCCCTCCAATCCAAACAAGTTATTAGTTTTTTTTTTTTAATACTATTGATGGAGTCAAACACTCAAAATAAATGGTATTAGTACCAAAAAAGAATTTTTAAAAAATTATGAGCTATTTATTTAATTTAAAGGTTTGAATAGGGTCAATTGACCCCACTATCTATGACGGAGCGCGCCCCCTGTTTGTTGGCCAATTATATATAAAAATGCTTCAACAAAGAGAATGGAACGGCTAGAGCATAGAGCACGGTATCACTTCTGATAATGGAAAACAATTATTTCTCATGAAAGATTGTATTATCTTATACTTGTTAGTTCATGTGTTATGCAATCTCAGATATGCAAAAGAAATATTACCTGCAATAGCTGCACGTAGAGGATTGCTACGAGAGTTTCTGACATGAAGAATTAAAGTTTGATTAGTGCCGCTCTTGAAATCCTTTAGTGCGATCTCCATAGCCACTCTAGCTTCTTTTCCCTCACGAGAACTAATGTTTAGAATGACACCTATAACTCCGTGATTTTCTGCTACTCGAAGACCTGTTTGGGACTTAGTTATTTTCTCGGGGGCTCGGATATCCTTTTCCTCATGGGATAGTTGAGTATAACTCTTGTCCCCGCCAACAATCTCGACCTGTTGAGAGAACAAGACCAAACCAATAAAAGTGAAAATAAGAGAGGCGAGTGTATTCATTTTTCAGAAATCAAATGTGTAACTACAGCCTGCATATTCCATCATCATTTATAATGCACCAAGATTTTTAAGGTTGAACGACTTTAGGTGTACTTACATTTATCTCATGATCATACTAGATTATATGCATTACAACACTAACTTATATTTATATTAGGAATCTTTTTACTCTTGAATAATACGCCCTATAGTGAATTTCAGTGTAGCTTCACGTATCTGACCCGTCATAGATTTTAAAATTGACTAGAATCTTTTGTCAAGATAATTGACTATTGGGTCCTTCTTACAAATGTTCAAATGGACAAGTAGGGAACATGTGAACTCCAGAAAAAATATATATATATATGTCACCATCACATG
The DNA here is from genome assembly GCA_037974665.1 of Ehretia macrophylla. Lineage (NCBI taxonomy): Eukaryota > Viridiplantae > Streptophyta > Magnoliopsida > Boraginales > Ehretiaceae > Ehretia > Ehretia macrophylla. The sequence continues at coordinate 73,909,685 of CM075772.1, read as the reverse complement.
TAAAGAATAGTGACATATGTCACCATCGTGTTTAACTAACCGTTATGAAATAATTTTCTTAATAGCTTCCAATAAAATAGATTTACCGTGTTTCACGCATAATTCTGCCAATGAATTTGGCCGGCAGATATGATCTTCCCCGTAGAAACTTACATTTGACACCCAAACACCTTCCAATAACTTTGAACGTTGAATTAAGGCGAGTTTTAGTTTGGTGTGAATGCTGAGACACGATTATTTTTCTTTGTCTTTTTCTTTTTCTTTTTTATGTATTGCACATGGTATTTACTCATTCAAAAATGAAAATCCCAAATGAACCAATTCCTTTTTTCTTAAAATTTTATTTTCCCCTCATATGCAATTTAATCCATACCATAAAGATTAGATTTGTTCATGCAATGAGATACTTGTAAATGGTCATTTAATCTAAAATTTGAAACTGTGAAAGTGTACATATTTAATTAGTTTAATATTTTTAACACGTCTTTTCAAGTATAAGCTAGATTTAAACCATGCACAAGGAATACAAGTAATAGTGGTGAAATCTAAATCCAAAACATAATGATAATTCGGCTCTAATATATCATGTAAGTGAACATTGAATTTTGAAGTTTTAACTAATAGAGATTAGATATTTAATTAGTTAATATCTGATAGCAGTCATGTATTTTGAATTTTAAGATTTCGAGACTGATTGATCTTCAAAATACATGACTGCTATCAATATCTTCAACAGTGCGAACATATACACACTAGAAATGATGGATTATTGGTGTCTGCTTGTGGCATATACGCTTTACAATCCTAATAACTACGATTATTAGCAAAACATTAGCCTCGGTCAACGACTTTACTAATTTCCGTTTTTTCTTTTTTCTTCTTGTGGTTTTCCTTAAAGATATACATTACAGAATGCGTGCTTGAAGGTCAAATTATTTTTTTTATAGCACCTGAAGTCAATTTTCCAATAAGCTCAAGGGACGCTATTTGATCAAGTCTAGATTCAAGTCATTGCTACAAGACCTTTCTACCTTTCAGGAGTAAAACAATATTGTAGTCAAGTGAGACTATTATCGGAGAACGACAATCGGGGGAGAATTTTTCTTGAGATGGGTAGTTTAGCATCCTTGTAATTAGTTTTGCCTCTTTTGGAGAAAAAGAAAAAAAGAAAAAGAAAAAAAAGTGTAACTTGTGACCCACGGCACGTGTACCTGAATTTCTCGACTTTACATTACTAACCAAGTTACTGATGGTAGACCAATGGGTAAAGAATGATGAGAAGAAGAACCAGAGAAATTAAGGGAAGGAAACTAAGGGAGAAAATAGTATAGTTTATTCAATTATCATGTATAAATAGTTACATCAACGGAAATGCTGCTTCCAACTTAGAGGTAGTTTTTTTTATTTTTTGTGTTTACAATGAGAAATTCACTCTAAATAAAGCCATATTTAATTCACCCAATGTTATAATCACGTAGATTAGTAGCACATCCTAACGTATTCTCTAAATCGATGGAGGGTCAGACAATATTTATGATCGAAAGACATAAGTTTAAGAGAGATAATATCTTAATGCTCGGTCACTAGAATGCTAGTTTCTCTACTCATGCACTATGTACACTCCCCTTGCGCTCTGATACCACTTTGTTGAGAATTGGAACGTGCACACACATTCATGAAATAAGAGAAACAATTAAAAAAAATGTACAATTTAACGTGATTTGGCCCTCTACCTACATCCATGACCCAAAAATTAGGAAATCTACTATTCACAATAATAGTTACAATATGATAGATCTTTTGCATGGAAGAAGATCCAAACCTTCTCTCACACATGTGCATGGCTTTATGAATAGAAAAGCATAAACTCTCGTTCATGGGACTTTATGCACGGCTCAAGTCCAAGCTAAGTTCAAGTTGCAGACATGTAGAAGTTTAGTGCAAATACAATAGGGAAATCCTAATCTTTGAGGGATTGGCATTTAATTCTTATAAATAGGACTTTTTAGCTTGTATTCTTTTCCACGAGAGCCACAACCCATGGGGGTGTGGGAGAGTGTTTATAGTAATAAGAATTTTTCGTTAGAAAAAGACGAGTATGGAAGGGTTTAGACTTTAGTCGTACATAAAGTCTTGTGAGCGAGAGTTTAGAATTTCTGTTCATAAAGCTATGTGCATGTGTGAGAGAGGGTTTGGATCTTTTTCCGTGCAAAAGATCTATCACATTTAAACCATTAGTGTTGAATAGTAGATTTTCCAAATTTTTGTATTGTGGATGTAGACAAATAGTTGAACCACGTTAAATTGTTCATGTTTTTACTGTTTCTCTTATTTCATGCATGTTGTGCACGATCCAATTCTCAATAAAGTGGTATCAGACGCAGGAGGAGTGCACACAATGCATGGATAGAGAAATGAACGTTCCAGTGGGGAACAGGAAAAAAATGAGAAGTTGTATTGAAGGGCATGCAGATCACAGAAGACAATGCAAAGCTACTGTGATTGTTGACATCAACGTTGTGATGCTAACATCATACTAATCTAGAGTTGAAGCTTGTGTTGATGTTATTATTGTCAATAGAGAAAGAGTTGTCGTCCTAGGTTTAAGCACGATTTACCAGAATCTGACCATTAAAATTTGATTGGTGTTGGGTTATTTTAACCTGATGTGGACTTACAAATAATTAACAATTATTTTTGGGCTTCTATTCTAATTGGAATAATTAATTGATCCATTGTAGTTGATTCCAATAAAACATCTTATCTGGTATGGACTTTTTAATGTGTGGTATCCAATAGCAACTTAGTTAATGATTAGTGGGATTCTGATTAAGTTGTCTATATAAAGAAGATCTTGGTCCCCGAGGCTAATCGATCATATTCTCTGTTTTCTCAATTCCCCACCTTGAGTGACATTCAGCAAGAGAATGTCATTTCCTCTTCTTGCTATTTAATGGCATAGATTCAGGTACGCTGTTCTCATTATGTTGTTTGTGCAATCCTGATATTCTGAATGAAGTTTGTAGAATTAAGTGATTACGTGATTATGTTTTAACAAATAGTATCAGAGCCACCTTCATATTTGATTATTAGGATTGATTTGAATTAAGGAAAGCAAAAAAGGCCAAAAAAAAGAGCTTGAGATAGCTGGATTGGTCATAAACTTTGAAGGTTGACTAGTGTATGTTAAAGTAATAAGTTACTTTAGATGTTTGATATTTGGTACTCAACAAGTTTTAGTTGCCAGTGGAGTTTACGATGCTTGCATTAACTTTCACAATTTTCTCATTGTTTGAGAATGTTATACTTTTGATAAAAATAGCTTATCTAGATGATCAGCTTTTCACATTCGATTTGCAGCAATTGAAACATTCATAATAACGGGGACTCGGACCATGGTACTGTAACGTCAACCAGCCCCTTAGTTTGGCGTAATTCTTGCGAAATATATTATGGTTTCTCGCATAAGGAACAAATCTAGGTAACTCATATTTTAATTTATATATATATATATATATATATATATGTATATATATATATATATATATGTATATATATATATATATATATATATATATATATATATGTATGTTTTTGAAAATTTTAAGGTTTTAAATTTTAAATTTTATTCTGCATTTATATCTTTTATCTTGGAATAAACTAATTGAAGTTTAACGTTTCCGAAGTAACCTTTTTTACCTAGATTAGTTTATTTTGAGATAATAAGATGTGTGTGTGTTTGTTATTTATGTGGTCAATGATCGACCCAAATGAATGTCATTGATTGGCCAAATAGCAAACACACCTGCGAAAATAAAATTGTGATGATTGTAAAGTTTCCGTGTGGACAACAGCCGACCCAAAGGAAGGTTGTTGTTTCACCGGATTTATTATCAATATTTGATTTTTGCATGGAGAGTATCACTTACAAGTTAATGATCGGTCCAAATGAAGGTCATTAATGTTATGCACGTATCTTGTTAAATGGGCCCACCAATACAAATAGTATGAAAATTTATGTCTTGCATTTACATGTTTGTTTTGCTTTTAAGTTGTATATATGTCTGGACATGAATTTTATTAGTGAGCTTATGTTATATATGTGTTCTCTATTTTGTTAGTTATATCTACTGTTATTAATGTCACTTCTAACATTAACTCAATTCTTGTGCTTAACGACACAAACTTTAAGAACTGGAAAGATAACGTTCTGTTAGTTCTCGGCTTTATGGATTTAGACAATGCATTAAGGAAAGAACAACCCGTTCCTCTTACGGATGCAAGTTCTACTGAGGATAAAGGAAACTTTGAAAAGTGGGATCATTCTAATCGCTATAGTCTAATGATGTTAAAGCGCAGCATTCCAGAGACATTCAGGGGTGGTAAGTTCGATGAGGTAACTGCTAAAGGTTTTCTTCAAGAAATCGAGAAAATGTTCGCTAAGAACGAAAAGACTGAGACAAACAAACTTTTAGCTGACCTTGTCTAAATGAGTTATAAGGGTAAAGGAAACATAAGGGAGTACATTATGGAGATGTCTAACATTGCTTCAAAGCTTAAGACACTAAAGTTAGAGTTGTCCGATGACTTGCTTGTGCATTTGGTACTCATATCACTTCCTGCACACTATGGTCAGTTTATAGTGAGTTATAACACTCAAAAGGATAAATGGACTCTCAATGAGCTCATTTCCCACTGTGTGCAAGAAGAGGATAGATTGAAGCGAGATAAGACTGTTAGGAGTGTTCATATGGCAACTATCTCAAGGAACAATAAGCGAAAAGGAAATAATAATAAAGATGTTACAGTGGGAACATCACAACCCAATAAGCAACAAAAGAGTTAGAATCAGGAATTTACCTACTACTTTTGTAAGAAATCTGGGCATGTGAAGAAGGATTATTCCAAATACGTCGCATGGCGTGTAAAGAAATGTACACTTCTCACTTTGGTTTCTTCTAAAGTTAATTTAACTTTTGTACCTAGTAACACTTGGTAGGTAGATTCTGGTGCTACTACTTAGACAAGTATGTCTATGCAGGGTTGCCTGTGGAGCCGACCGTCAAGTGATGCTGAAAGATTCATCTATGTGGACGATGGCAAAGCAGTTCCGGTTGAAGCCATTGGGACCTTTAGATTATCTTTTAATACTGGTCATTTTATTGAATTAAGAGAGACTTATGTAGTACTAACGTTTAGGTGAAATTTGGTATATGTTTTTGTATTGGACAAATTTGGTTATTCTTGTTTGTTTGGAAACGATAAAGTTAGTCTTTTTTCTTAATTCTTCTCTTGTTGAGATTTGTTCCTTGATTGATAAACTATATAAGTTAAACATTATTGCTTCATTTAATGAAATCTTGCAAATGACTTCAAGAGGTACAAAACACAAATTGACAAATGAGAATTCCACCACTCTATGGCACAGGTGTTTAGGTCACATCTTTGAAAGGAGAATTCAGAGACTTATGTGCTTGAACCCCTTGACTACACAGGCCATAATATGTGTGTTGAGTGTATTAAAGGGAAACATACAAACATTAGGAAGTTAAGTGCCAAGAGAAGTTCTGGCATCTTACAGTTGATACATACTGATATATGCGGTCCATTCCCTATGGCTTCCTGGAATGGTCAATAGTATTTTATCACCTTTATAGACAACTATTTTCGTTATGGGTGCTTGTACTTAATTCATGAGAAGTCACAGTCCTTGGACGCTTTTAAGGCCTTCAAAGCCGAGGTTGAAAATCAACTAGGCAAGAAGATTAAGGCTGTCAAGTCTGATCGTGGTGTGAGTACTGATGTGTTCAAACGGTGCATTGTAATTAGGTGCAAAATGACCAAGTTTTAATAACCCGCAAGTGCACGGATCTTTACAGTGTAGTGTGCTATGAATACGGAATCGTACCACAGGGAAGCGCGTTAGCAAGTTAGTGAAGTAGTGTGTGAAAGTATTTAAAGCGATAAGTGACAGTTTATACAGGGTGTTTGATTATACTACAACTAATTTAAACTAACTAAATATGAATACAAAGGATAGTGATCTAGGGGTCGAATATGTAAATGAGGCAATTAATCTAGGCTCGGTATTCAAGATTATCTGATTTTATGCAAGGGTTAAGCTACAAGCATTTAACCTAGTTAATTAACTTAGCTTATTAAAATCTCGATTACTAACTCTGATATAGGTGTTGCGTCATATACGAGCATTGGAGTCATAGTATGGAACTGTCCTTGCAACCTGGTATAAAAGGTCTGTTTCGACTAAGCAATCAACTTCTCCTTACTGTTCTAGAAACTATGGTTTACTTAAAAGCATTACCTATAGTTCATGGAATCTAAGGTTGTCAAGCTATTTTCGGTTCACTGTTAAAGCATGGATACATGGCACGAAAGTAAAGCAATCATAACATCTACTTAAAAACATTACGTTATGAAAAACAATATTTAAAATGTAAGACAATCATACAACTATTGAAAAGCATTATGTATGAATTCATTACTGAATTAAAACAAGTCATATATTGTATTTAAAGCATATAATCTGAATCCGAGACCATATATTAAAATACTAACATTTGCAATATTTTCCCCTAGATATCAATCTACTCAGACATAATTGAATATGAATTCTGTAAATAAAAGAGAGTCAAGCAAGCCTCCCCCGTATCGACGAACGCGTAATTCTGATCCCGAAAATTTGAGCAGAGGTCCGACACAAAGTAGCTATTCCGGTGGAGCTAATTTCCCCCGAATAAGAACTACTAGGGATGAGTTTTCCCCTAATAAGAGCTTTCCTAATAAAAGTTATTCGGGCAGAACCTCCCCCCGGATAATAACTACTTGGGTCGGACTTCCCCTTAATAGTAGTTATTCGAGCAAATTTTTTCCGAATAAGAACTACCTAGGTGGGATTTCTCCCGTATCCTACTAATTAAATACGACTACAACTAAAACTAACTAGAATTAACTCAAAATTATACCAAAAAGCTTGGCACTATTCCAAAATTAATTACATTTTTCAGAGGGAAGGGGGGCTATTTATAGACAATTTTTTAGAGGGGTGCTTGAGCGCCCAGTAGGTGCGCTCGAGTACCCTTCTGTTCGTCCGTTGTTTCTTTGATGCATGGTGGCTTTCGAGTACCCTTCTGTTCGTCCGTTGTTTCTTTGATGCATGGTGGCTTTCGGAGGATTCCTGGGGTGCGCTCGAGCACCAGTAAGGGGCGCTTGAGTGCCATTCTACTCCATCGTTGAATCTTTGCCACATGTTTCTTTCTAGAAGACGGTGGATTTTTCCATGTAGGGCGCTCAAGCGCCTGGAGGGCGTGCTCGAGCACCATTTTGCTGATTTTCTGGGATTGAATGTTTGACGTTTGATCAGGCTTTGACCGAGCGTTGACCAAGGCATTTCCGGGCTATTTTCAGTGTTTCGAGTCTGATTACGCGCTAGTTTCGGCCAAATTTCATCTCTATCGACTCCATTCTTCCACCGTTCCGCATGTTTCCCCATTGTCCACTTCTTGACTTGCATTTTGGATCGTTTTGGGCTCGAACATTCACTTTCTTGTATTCTCCTACATTGCATAAAAAGTATCAAAGTATTGTAATAATTCCCACTTTAAGATACAAATGTAGTACAAATACTAAGGTTTGAGTGCTGCAAATACAGTCACATCAACATTCCCAAACCTAAATCTTGATTGCCCTCAATCAAGACTGTCTTTAAAATAGATGTGGAAGTGAAATTTGCAAAGATTTTTACAAGTCAAAACAGATGAAATTATCTATCCTATCTTTTTGTCCAACATATTTTCCAAATCCGAAATATGAGAAATGCAATCTACTATCTTAAACCTATTCAGCAGTTAATGATAAACATGATAAGAGAACCTTTTGCAAAGTTTTTCTCAAACAGGTACTCTTATTGGAAATTGACTATTGATTGCTTCAGAGTACATATTTAGAAGTAAACTAAGTAGATTAAGTTCATGCAATTCTCAACTTTCAAGTTTATGCAAACAGATTGGACCATGATATTCTTGCCTACATTTGTAATCAAACTTTTGATCATGCCTTAACCCTTTAACATTTGCCAGAAAAATAAAAGTACAACTTATAATATCTCTATATAGTGTTCAATTTTCCTTTGCTTTCTGAATATCCCATGTAGCGGGCTTTAAAGCCAACATTTCTCGGCCATTATGACTGAGGTTGCCAGATTTCAAAGGGACCCCTACGTGCCTTAATCACCCGAGATATCCAGGCTCGAAACCTTAAACTATAGTACATATTCCAAATTACAATGTCTAAGATAGTGGTGCTTAGAGATTTACAACATATTTACACCCAAAATTTATTCAACAGTAAAGGTATGTACAACTATTTTTTCTTTTTCGATTTTTTTTCCATAGTGTACATACAGACAAAGTAACATAACATACTGCACAGACATGGCATAAGGGTTCAGGTTTCAATCACAAGAAGTTCTTATAACAAACGGTAATCCTATCTCAGTCCTTTCATAATCACATAGCTATCAATTGAAGAAAGGAAGAACAACTAGGTTTACTCATGAATACAGTATCCCAAAGTTTCTCTTACAGAGTTTCCTCAGAGTTTTTCACGACACATAGCTAATAAGACAGGTTCTAAAATCATATAAATCATCTCATTTAAACAAGTAAGGTAGCAAATTACTCTTCTCATGAACAAAAATGGTGTATTTCTTGCATATTTTGAAAAAGGTTTTCATGAAATGTACGTACCCCCACACCGAAACTTTGCTTGTCCTCAAGCAAATAGCAATGTAAGACAGTGAGAGAGTGTAATATGCAAGAAATAACATAATGACAAATGCTACATCCCCACAACCTATGGTTTGCTTACTCTATAGCGTAGGTTGATCAGGTATAAAGAAAAATGCAGTAAGGAAAGATATCACCTGTTGTGAAGTATTTCTATGTTGATATCAAAGCTTTTCTACTAACTTTTGCCAAAAGATGTAACATTCTGCAATTAAAGATTAGTAGACAAAGTATTTTATAGATTATCACCAATACAACAAAAATAATAGTTAATTTATACAAAATAGTATAAGGGAGGAGGGTCAAAAGGAATTATGGTTAAGGAAAATAACTAATACATAAAGCAAATAAATAAACTACGCAAACCATTTAGACTCTTTTCTAGGGTTCTAGAGTTATGACAAAAATTTAAACAAACAGTAAAGTATTAAAGATAACACTAGGTTGCCTCCTAATAGCAGTAAGTTTATCGTCTTTAGCCAGATTGTAAAAATCACACAGATAGAAAATAAACACACATAATAAGAAAGCATTTAAAAATCTAGATTGCCTCCTAGTAGCGCTGAGTTTTACGCCCTCAGCCAAGCGTCAATGTTAGAGCAATCTATGTTTAAAGCTCTTCGGCACATATTACCTGATAATCGTTTCAACACAGTTCTTGAATGGAAAAGGATCATGCAATAGATGATGGTGACTTATCCCATCCCAATGTGGTATGTATGGGTATGTTCATGGTTATGTCAGCAGGGGCTATTTTGTGTTGTAAAACAGTGTGTCCCATTTTCAATTGGACAACCCATAGATTAGAAGTATCTAACATGTTATTCAGAAATGGGTCAAATCCAACAGGTGTTAAGAAGGATGGAGGAATTAAAGTAGACTCAATAGACTCGTCCTGAAAGAATGAAGACTCTAAGGAAGTATGTACACTCATCTTCCTTGAAGAGGAATCAGAGTCGGGTTGAGTCATGATATTACTACGGTCATCCTGTCCTTCTATGCGAGGCGTTTCATTTTTCTCAAAATCATATTCCCTATCAGATGTCTCCAAATAACCTTGCTCATTCTATTAGTCTGGTCACAGGGTATTTCATCAAAGGAATTAACAACAGACTGAATGTGTTGATCTAAAGAGTGAAGCATGTGAGCATTAGATTCGACAAGTTGAGACAACTGGTCAAACTTGTCATTGGATTTGGGAGGAGCAGAGTCAATCAAATCATCATGTTGATCATTTTGTTTGAAAACATTAAGGAAGGGTCAACAGAAGATTCAAATTGAAAAAGTACAGGGACTTGACTTTCAAAGTTTTGAGAAAAATTTCCTTGACTCCAAAGTGATGGCTGGTTTTGCCAACTTGGAGTGTGTGCCTAAAATTTATAATCTACCTCATTCCTAGTGTTGCATTCTCTACCCACATTATCTCCACTAAACACTTCTTTCTTCTCAACAATCCGGTTTTGGATAGATTCAAGATGAACGAAACTATATTGGTCTGGTGAACTCAGAACAGGTTGAATAGGATGCTAACCTTTTTCCCACCCATTTATGCTCTTGGCTAGTTGACCGATTTGGTCTTGTAGTCTTTCTATGGATTGGTGGTTGGATTTGGCGAGTTGGACAAGTTAGCCTAACTTGTCATCGAAGTTTGGTTCAGGAGAAAAAAATTCAGCCGAGTTAGGATAACAAAAGTTTTGTTTGAAAGAATTACTTTGAAAGCTTTCGGAAAACTCAAAAGAATTGGGGTTTTGAGATGCAGTTTCTTTAAAACTTTGAGGCAGAAAAGATGCATTATTTTGATTCCAAAATGAATTTTGATGATTCTGTCACTCCGGGTTATATGTATTAGAGTACAAATTTTGGTTCGAAAAATAACCCTGAGCTGTAGAATCATGACTATGAACGAATTTGGGATTTTGGGGACAATTTACAAAAGTATGCCCAAATCGAAAATAAACTTCACACGTATTTGGAATAGGGGTTTGGGTTGTGTCATTAAAAGCCCATTGATCGGATGAAACATTAAAATGAGTCATATTTCCGATTATCTAAATTTTCTGAACATTTTATGCAACTAATATATTATACAAGCAATAATTTATACAGTTTAAAATAAGTATAGATAATATAAACAATAATTACAACACTTAAACAAATATAGGCAATTTAAACAATAATTACAACACTTTAAACAAGTTCACAAATACTTTTATCAATAACTAAACTAGACCGTGCTTCCCTGGCAACGATGTCAAAAACTTGTTGCGTTCAAACGGTGTGTTATAATTAGGTGCAAAATGACCAAGTTTTAATAACCCGCAAGTGCACGAATCTTTGCAGTGTAGTGTGTATGAGTGCGTAATCGTACCACAGGGAAGCGCGTTAACAAGTTAGTGAAGTAGTGTGTGAAAGTGTTTAAAGCGATAAGTGATAGTTTATACAGGGTGTTTGATTATACTACAACTAAATTAAACTAACTAAATATGGATACGAGGGGTAGTGATCTAGGGGTCGATTATGTAAATGAGGCAATTAATCTAGGCTCGGTATTCAAGATTATCTAATTTTATGCAAGGGTTAAGCTACAAGCATTTAACCTAGTTAATTAACTTAGCTTATTAAAATCCCGATTACTAACTCTGATATAGGTGTTGCGTCATATACGAGCATTGGAGTCATAGTATGGAACTGTCCTTGCAACCTGGTATAAAAGGTCTGTTTCGACTAAGCAATCAACTTCTCCTTACTGGTCTAGAAACTATGGTCTACTTAAAAGCATTACCTATAATTCATAGAATCTAAGGTTGTCAAGCTATTTTTGATTCACTATTAAAGCATGGATACATGGCACGAAAGTGAAGCAATTATAATATCTACTTAAAAATATTACGTTATGAAAGACAATATTTAATAGTAAGGCAATCATACATCTACTGAAAAGCATTACGTATGAAAACATTACTTAATTAAAACAAGCCATATATTGCATTTAAAGCGTATAATCTGAATCCGAGACCGTATATTAAAAGAATAACATTTACAATATTTTTCCCTAGATATCAATCTACTCATACATAATTGAATACGAATTTTGTAAATAAAAGAGAGTCAAGAAAGGCTCCCCCATCTCGACGAACGTGTAATTCTGATCCTAAAAATTTGAGCAGAGGTTTGACGTAAAGTAGCTATTCGGGCGGAGCTAATTTTCCCCGAATAAGAACTACTAGGGATAAGTTTCCCCCAAATAAGAGCTTTCTTATTAAAAGCTATTCGGGTAGAACCTCCCCCCGAATAATAACTACTTGGGTCGAACTTCTCCCTGATAGTAGCTATTTGGGCAAAATTTCCCTGAATAAGAACTACCTAGGTGGGATTTCCCCGCATCCTACTAATTAAATACGACTACAACTAAAACTAACTAGAATTAACTTGAAATTATACCAAAAAACTTGGCACTATTCCAAAATTAATTACATTTTTCGAAGGGAGGGGGGCTATTTATAGACAATTTTTCAGAGGGGCGCTCGAGCGCCCAGTAGGCCCTCTCAAGTACCCTTCTATTCGGTCCATTGTTTCTTCGACTCGTGGCGGCTTCCAGAGGATTCCTGGGGCGTGCTCGAGCGCCATTCTACTCCATCATTGAATCTTTGTCGCGTGTTTCCTTCTAGAAAATAATGGATTTTTCCATGTAAGGCGCTCGAGTGCGTGAGCGCTTGGAAGGCGCGCTTGAGCGTCGTTTTGCTGATTTTTGGGCTTGAATATTTGACTTTTGACTAGGCTTTGACCGAGCGTTGACTGAGGCGTTTCCAGGCTATTTTCAGTGTCCGAGTCTAATTATGCACTAGTTTCGGCCAAATTTCATCTCTATCGACTCCATTCTTCCACCGTTCCGCGTGTTTCCCTATTGTCCACTTCTTGACTTGCATTTTGGATTGTTTTGGGCCCGAACATTCACTTTTCGGTATTCTCCTACATTGCATCAAAAGTATCAAAGTATTGAAATAATTCCCACGTTAAAATGCAAATATGGTACAAATACTAAGGTTTGAGTGCTGCAAATACAGTCACATCAAGTACTATGGTAGATATGATGGATCAGGTGAACAGCTTTCAGGGCCTTTTGACAAATTCCTAGAGGAATGCTGAATCGTCCCACAATACAATAATGGTGTTGTTGGGAGATGAAACAAGACTTTTAAGGATATGGTAAGAAGTATGATTAATCACTCTTCCTTACCGGAATCACTCTGGGGAGAGGCACTAAAGACTGCAATATATATACTGAACAGAGTACCTAGTAAAGAGGTAGCTAAAACCCCTTATGAACTATGGTTAAGCAATAAGCCTAGCACAAAGCACATTTGGGGTTGTCCAGCTGAGGCGAGGCCTTATAGGCCACATGAAAAGAAACTGGACTCAAGAACAATTAGTTACTATTTTTTTGGGTACGCTGAATGGTCGAGGGGTTTTAGGTTTTATGATCCTTCAACTACGTCCCTTTTTGAGACAGAAAATGCGAGATTTCTTGAGGATGTTGAGTTTAAGGGGGGAGATAAGGTCAGGAATGTTGTGTTTGAGGAGGAAGCCATTGTTCTTCCAAATATTTCTATTGAAAATGATCAGCGCACTGACATTGTCCAAGACAACAATGAGGATTTCCCTATGTTCCAGAAATACAAACACAACAACCCCAAGAAGAAATGCTAGTTAGGCGATCCACTAGAGAAAGAAGAAGTGCAATTTCTAGTGATTACATTGTGTTTCTTCAAGAGCATGAGTTTGACATAGTGACAATGGAGGATGATCCAATCACCTTCCAACAAGTCAAACAAAGTGCTAACTGTCAAAGATGGATCGATGTCATGAATGAATAGATAAAGTCCTTGAAGGACAATGACGTTTGGGATCTCATCAAGTTGCCTGAATGTGCTAAGTCCATTGGTTGTAAATGGATTTTTAAAACCAAAAGGGATTCCAAGGGCAACATTGAGAGATATAAGGCGCGTCTAATCGCCAAGGGTTTCACTCAAAAGGAAGGCATTGACTATAAAGAGACTTTCTCTCCAGTTTTTATGAAAGACTCTTTTATAACAATAATGACACTTGTGGCTCATTTTGATTCAGAGCTACATCAGATGGACATTAAGATGAATTTTCTCAATGGTGACATTGAGGAAACCATTTACATGGTGCATCCAGAAAACTGTCTTAGGTGACTTGAAGTCCATGGTTTGCAAACTCAAGACGTCTATGTACGATCTCAAATAAGCTTCCCGTCAATTGTATCACAAGTTTCATCAAGTCATTATCTCATATAGTTTTGAGGTTAATGCAGTTGATGACTGTGTATATCACAAGTTTAGTGGGAGTAAGTTTATCTTCCTAGTGCTATATGTCGATGACATACTTTTGGCTAGCAGCGATTTAGGCTTACTGCACGAAACCAAGAAATTTTTGACTAAGCATTTTGAAATAAAAGATCTTGGTGATGCCTCTTCTGTATTAGGAATTAAGATACAACAAGATCGCTCTCAGGGTGTCCTTGGATTATCACAAAAGATCTATGTCGAGAAGGTACTTGCTAGATTTGGCATGATAGATTGTGAACAATGAGATACTCCTGTTGCTAAAGGAGAAAAGTTTAGTCTCAATCAGTTCCCCAATAATGATATGGAAAGACAATAGGTGCAAAAGGTTCCCTATGTTTCGGTTATAGGGAGTCTTATGTATGCTCTAGTATGAACGCGTCAGGATTTAGCGTACATAGTAGGTATATTAGGTAGATATTTAAGTAACCCTAGGATGGTTCATTAGAAAGCATCCAAACGGGTTATGAGGTACTTAAAGAGGATAAAAGATTACATGTTCACCTATCAAAAGTCAGATAATTTGGAGATCATTGGGTATTCTGACTCCGATCTTGCGAGTTGCAAAGATACTAAGAGATCCACTTCTGGCTATGCCTATATGCTAGCTGGAGGCATTATTTCTTGGAAGAATGTTAAGCAGTCACTCATTGCTCCTTCTACTATGGCAGCATAATTCATAGCTTGTTATGAGGCAACCAATCATGTGATATGGTTGCGAAACTTTATCACTAGGCTATGAATTGTAGATAGTATTGAAAGACCACTTAAAGTATATTATGACAATCTATCGGCAGTTCTATATCTAAATAACAACATAAGCTCGTCGAAGTCTAAGCATTTAGCATTAAGTTTCTAGTTGTTAAGGAGCGAGTTCAAAGTAAGATAGTGTCAATCGAACATATAGGTACAGACTTCATGCTTGTGGATCTGCTTACTAAAGGTTTACCACCCGAGGTCTTTCATGAACATATTGCTCATAGGTGTTGTTTTATTTGATGATATGCAGTTTTAGTGGGAATTTATGTATGTCTTCAATTCTTTTCTTTGACACTCTATATGTTCAATTTTTGCAGAATAAAGTTGATGGTTTTTGTTTTTAGTGATTACTCTGAATGTATCTTTCAATTGTGGTTTAACATAAAGTTTGAAAGACTAAAGTTTGATCTCACTACGAAATAAAATTCGGACCAATTGGAAATAGATATGTTTGGGATCACATTGCATGTAATTTCCAGCCACACATCCATACTTGATCTATGTCATAGAATATATTTGGTATGGTGATCATTGATAGGTTCAGTTATGATGAAATGTATTGAAGGCCACTTTGGTCTCATGTTGGTATAGGAGATGGGGAAGATATTTTAAGAATAAATAGAAATTTTGGTTGCACCTATGGTTTTCAAATATAATTGTCTTCGGTATTAATTTGTAGCCCAAATAGGAGATTGTTGGGTTATTTTAACCTCACGGTTTCACAAATTAAGCATGAGTGGACCTTTGGGGCCCTTTTTCCATCATGTATTTGAAAGGATCGTTTAAAAAAACGTGTGATTCACAACATTTATATGCATAGCAAAAGGAAATCAAAATTTCAAAAATTTATAGCATCATAACACTTTGTAATCACATATTCTCAAAGTAAAGTCCATGATAATCAACATACAAGAACATAATATCAAATATAAATGTAAAAAAGAGGTAAAATGGTATACCTCTCAAAGATAGCCAAATTGAAGAGGTAGAACCATGATAAAGATGCTACTGGCTTGGACAAGCCTTCTTCACATGTGTGAAGGTTCTAAATTGAAACACACGAGCATCCAATGGCAATATCCACAAACCAAGTTAATGTCCTAGCTTCTTGGTGATAGATCTAAGCTTGTGTATAGTTAGAAATGCTAAAGGAAAAATTCTTCCTAATTTTCTTGGTAAGGCCGAGAACCTCTAAGAGAGAAAGAAATATTTTTCTTTGCTTCTTGCTTGCATGTTTGGCCGTGTATGTGTGGGTATTTATAGGAGAGATTTCTTGATCTTTATCTTGTGTAATCTTGCAAGATCTCACACAATCCCATGCAAAGATTTTATCAAATCTCTTATAAATCTTGAAAAATCTACTTTAGATATAGCTTATGACAAGTGGCATATTTGTATCTTCCAAAGATATCATTTTTGTTAAGTGGCACATTTGTATCTTCCAAATATATCATATTTGCCAAATGGCACACTATTGTGTTTTCCCAAGCAATGTCATTTGTCATGTATGCAAGACTTTCCCATAATTAATTCTAATCCCCATTAGAATAATTAATATGGAAAACGACCCCTTTCTATATTTATACTTTGTCCCCAACATTTTTTGTAATTGCACTTTTGGCCCACTTAACGATTAACGTCCAAAACAAATAACGTTAACTCTTTAACGTCTTTCTAACTTAATATCAAGCTCATTAAATGCCTTATTCATGATGCTTTTTTGTGTGTGACTTTATAGATTTACAACCATATAGCGATGAAGGACCACTAAACATTTTTAATCTATTCCGGGAATTTCTTTATCATTTCACAGAATACCCTTACATTCAAGGGTGACACCTAGCTACATACGTATCATGACAGTTTATACGGTAATGAAGTCCAACTCTTATGAATCTATTTATAGTCACAAATTAGCATGCAGTCTAATCATTCCATTAAATTTGTCCTGATCGAATGAGGACCATGAAACAACTAAGTCCACTTGCTCGATTCTATGCATGGATCTGTTCGGTGGAATGAGAGATGACACCTATGGAAAAATCCATTTTCCATCATTCATATCCTGGCCGAGGATTTCCTCATTCAGCAACCGATACTAGATCGCATAGGATATCGCCTCACGTTCGGAGGTTAACAAATCCTATCTTGATAATTACCTGTCGGTCTCTATATCACAAGACTAAACTGCAAGAGGTCGTTACTCACCTTGGAGAATGCGGGTTTTGTCCAAACGCTAGATTTAATCCCTGATATATCCAGCAGCCATAATTTCTCAAGTCAAATGATTAATTTGCACAATTCGCAACGAAACAATAAACTATTAATTGGAAGTCATGTAGTTTATTATTCTGGTCATATTCAATGATCTGTTCCATTAACGATCACTCATATGTAAGTTAATCGCATCCCTATGTTGTTATGGCACAAGACTCACCATCATTTATCATTAACATCCTTATGTTAATCAAAGGTAACTACATATGATAGCACGTACTCGATTATTTTAGTCCTGGTTAAATAATCTGAGAGTTATGAATCAATTTGAATGTTTATCATATCGAAAAAATATGTTGATGTATTCTAAACGCTTTTAGAATATATTTATTTTTCAAAAAATATTAAGGACACATTCATATAATAGGAATGACGGAGAATATCAACGTCAATAAAGATGCGATTGCATAAAACGCATGTTTTCATCATAATGCCCTATATAGGTCGTCTAACTATATACCATTAGGGTATATCACTAACAATCTCCCACTTGCACTAATGTTATACTACATAGTATTAGCGTATCATAGAATAGTATTGTATACCCATCTTCTATAGATGATGATCCAGCTGAGACTGACTCATAGGCTTGGTGAGTAGGTCAGCTACATTTTCTAATGTATGAACTTTCTATAGACTTATATCCTTTCGAGCAATAATCTCTTGAATAATATGAAAACGCCTTTCAATATGTTTGAATTTCTGATGAGATATGGGTTCCTTAGCTTGTACAATAGCTCCATTGTTATCGCAATACAAACGTATCGACAATTCAATATGATGTATTCATATTATTAGACCTATTTCCTTGTTTTTTAGAATTAATTGTGCACATATATTGGAGAGATTGATCACTTTTATTATGTATTTGTGCATGTAGGAATTGAATGATGAAAGAGCATTTGGGGCCAAATTAAGAAAAACTGGATGAATAAAAAAGACCAAAGAATTATTCGTGAATGACGAAGCATGGCGAAAGGAATTGAAGAGAAAAAGAAAAGGAAAAAAATAACAATTGACCAAGGCTAAAAAGCCTTGGCCTTACCACATGGCCAATTTAAGCCATGTGGTCAACAGGTCAACCAAGTCCACATTGGACTTGGTTTAAAAAAATAAAAGAAAAATGGCCAAAGTTGGCCATGTAGACCAAGCCCATTGATTAGGGCAGTCTACTTTGCTTATATAAGGAAGCAGCAACAATTAAAAAAAGAGGAGGTTGCGCGGTAGCGAAGCAGCAAAGGAAAAAAGAGTCTTCAACGTTGTTTTCGTCAACTTTTCATTGCTCAAGCTTTAAATTAAGGATTTAATTTTAAATTGAGATTGGAATCAAGCTATAAACAGTATTTTCTACAAATTTAGACTTATTTTACAAGGAAGTTTATCTTACTTGGATTTATTATTTTGATGTTTTATATATTTTTATGATTTATGTTCTTCATTATTTATTGTTTATTATCTCACTATGCTTGCAGATAATGTATGATAGATATTCTTATGCTAAATCATATAAATATATATATTTGGGCTTTATTGCGAAAACTATAGGTTGTACCATAGTTTTCCTCCACTTAATTAATTAACGGGTTATGTTAGGATTTTAGGACAAATCTACACTTCGGCTAGATAAAGGACTTGGAGATAGTGTTGCAACTCTAAACTAGGATAAACTCGTAAATTAATTAGACATAGGTGATTAATTAGGCTTGTAGTCTAATCCGGTATCAAAATAGGAAATCCTTAGTTCGAGCCAAGAAGTTAAGCTTTGCATAGAAATCCGATCCCTAAACTTTTCCCAGTTGTCATTCAAACCTCAATTTTAGTTTTTGCATTTAATTTTACTTTTATTTTATTTTTAGTTAGCTTTCATTCAAAACACCTATTCGTTATTTAATTTACTACAATCACTTAGGCAATCTACACATATTTTTTCATAAAACTTTCAAATCGCCTCTCTATGGATTCGATCTTGCACATAAGCATAAACAATCACTCGTGCAATTGCGAGTTAAAACTTGACTTAGAATTAGACTTAATTTATACCCTAAGCTAAGCACCCATCAAGTTTTTGGCGCCGTTACCTGGGAGGTATGGTATTGTTTTCGGATTAGTGTAGTTATTTGTTTAATTATTTGTTTTGTTTTATTTTTTTATTTCAAAAATTGAAAAAAAAAATTTATATATATATATATATATATGGGGAAATTTGTTGATTGGAATATGACTTCTTTTGATGTTAATGCCTTCTTAATCAACCTTGTGAGTCATCCAATCAGTGTGCTTTTAAGGCCATAGCCCTATCCCTCATCCCGAATATATGTCAAATTTGTGCTTTATGTTCTCAATTTGGGCATACTATTATGAATTGTCCCCAATATCTCAAGTTTTTTCATAGGAATGTAACTACTACTCAGGATTATTTTTCAAACAATGGTGCGTACTCTAATGCATATAACTCTGAGTGGTAGAATCATCAAAATTTATTTTGGAATCAAAGCAATTTATCTTTTCTGCCTCATAATTTTCAAAATCAGAATAATGTATCTCGATTCCCCAACCTCGATCCTTTTGAGTTTTATCAAGACTTTGAATGCAATTCTTTCAAATAAAATATTTGTCATCCTAACTCAGTTGAACTTACTTCTCTTGAATCAGATTTCGATAACAAGATCAGTCAACTTGCCAACTCGTCGAATCCAACAACCAATCTTTAGATAGACTACAAGACCTAATTGGTCAACTAGTTGAGAGTATAAATAGTTGGACTGATGATGAACACTCTATTCAACCTGTGACAAACCAATTTGATCAAAATAGTTTTCTTAGTGGTGAAACTTTGTGGGACCATAACATAGGTTTGGTAGACACTAGTGGACATAAAGAGAATGAAGAAGAGTGATGGAATAATAGTGGGGATGAGAAAGAAAATGGGGGTAGAGGATGTCATTCTTTGTTTCAAGGAGGATGATAAGCTTCATGATTCCACAACTCAATTTGGCTCAGCTCCCATATTAGAGAAATTAATGGTCACCACTTCTCTCGTACCTATTTTTGACTCTGTTGAGCCTTCTGAGTTTGATGTACCTTCTCCTTCAATCCCTGAGCCCCAATCATGTCTGGAGAATGAGCTTGATGTCATAATAGCTCAATTTGATTCTTTTACCTTTTTAAGAAAGTTGGGTGCACACAACTCCTTAGATCCTACTTGTTATTTAGATGAGTCTTTTGAGCCTACTTTTGTTTCTCCTTCTATCCCTTGTTTTGAACCACCTATAGATGATATCCTCCCCCCCCCACTCTAGAGCTCATACCATGGTTTTCTCATACCGAGCATGCACAATTAGGACCGTATTGCACTTCTCCTATCATTAGAGCATATAATATTTCACCAAAAAATGAGGAACATGTGTTGATAGTCTTTGATCATCAAAAGAGGCCTATTGGGTGGTTAATTAAGGAAGAATAAAATCTTCCCTCCAAAGAGAAATATTTATGGCTCAACCCAAATTTGAATGCAATGATTCATAGGGAAATGACTAGATTGTTTAACCCTAATAGTAAAGACCCCCTTCCCCATAGCTTTTGGGTTGACCCTATGCAAGTAGAGTTTGATCTTATTGGACTTCATATGGTCACTAGTAAATTAGAACACAAATGCATTCACATAACCCCGGGATAGGAGTTCTCACTTCATCAAGGTGAGCTTGAGAAGGATCGTTTCATGCCCCTTATGAAGCAACATTTGTGGAAGGATCCTCTAATATTCTACTTTGATGTCATCATTCGACTATTTGAGCTGAAATAATTTAAGAGAATTTTGACCCTAACACTAGCACCGGGCTAAAAGCGTTAAACTCAGCAATATTAGGAGGCACCCTAGACATAGCTATTAGGATTTACTTTTTATGTCATTCTATTTCTTGTTTTGTTTGACTATTATAATTATGTCTTTAGGTTATTTGTTTAGTTGCGAGTTTCTCATTGATATAGCTTGGATTCTGATTCAAAATCTTGTTCCATTCTAGCAGCTTACGATTATATGCTTATAGTTGACGATGGGTACTATTGTTCATCTTCTACCTGTTTGTGAGCTTTTGTTAGATAACATGCAGTATGAGACAAGAGAAGTTGGAGATACCCTCAAATACATCATCATTAGAAGAGCTGCTATATATTAGGTGGTTTCTTTCTATGCTATGTTTCCTAACTTTTAAGTTGGACCTCCACTGGGTTATAGAGGGCTTTACCATTTTCTCAAAAATGGATTATCCTGTGCAATGGAAGTTTTGGGGTTAACTAGGATGGATACTATGAAAGTATAACCATTGGCCAAAAGCGTAATACATGGCTTCCATTTCTAAAGTTGTACAAGATTTGTCTTACTGGTTGACATTAAATGGATTCAGATATTTGAATTCTATCTTTTCTTATTTAAATTGTTTCATTGTTCTTATTAATTTAGTGAGTCAGTTTTAATGCCTCCTAGAGTTCGGAGCCTTTGTATGGGGATGTAAATATGGTCGGCCAAAAAAAAAATTTTAAAAAATAAAAAAAAAGTACTTTTATTCTTTTATTGTTTTTTATCGTTTTCTATTTTATTGCCTTCTGTTGTTTTTTATTTCCTCTTAAGCTTAATTCAAAGTCGTAGATTTGCAATGTTATATTTTTTCTCACTATTGCTCTCTTCAGGTATGTTTGTCTACTCTCTCTATTTCTCTTAATTGATTTCTTTTCATGCACTTTCACTATTGGGTTCTCATTATACATAATTTTTTCTCTTCACATACCTCTAGCATGTTTTAATTCTATTTGCTTGAGGATAAACACATCTTAGGTTTGGGGGTGCGGGTGTTTAATTGTGTCTATTGTTGATTTGGGGGAAATTTGAGAACTGTGAAAATTTGTGAAATTTTTTTCAATCTTTATGTTTTTTTATGAATTTATGGTGGATTTTTCTGGTAATTGAGGAGTTGGGATGACGTATTGATTAGATCGTTTGAATTGATTAAGGAGAAAGGTTCTTGATTTTTTTTTGAGATAGTTTGGAATTGAACTTTTAGGATTGATTTTGATGAAGACGAGGCGTGGGGACTGTGAGATTATATCTAGGCTATTGTGGTCCCATGGTTTGGTTGTGAGATGATGAGATATAGTGTGGTTGTGATATAAGAGCTCTTGCTTGAGTAGTCTTGTTTACGTGCCTAAGCCCTTATAGTAAAAAAAAGGAAAAAAAAAACAAAACAAAATCAAAACAAAAAAAAAAGCAAAAGAAAAAATTTACTTGCTTCAATCTCTTAGTACCACTATCCCTGTATTCATTATCTATCTTTAGGGATATGTGCTTAAGATGTACAGTGTTTCGGTGTTCAACACTTCGAGCAAGTAGGGTACGCATGGGATCTTTCAAAGCCTATCAACTTAAGCCTTAGGTGGCTGGGATTGATAACCTCGAAAGGTCATTACATGGGGTGTTAGGTGTTACCGCCGGGGACCAAAAACTTAATAAAAAGAGATGAAGTGTGTTTACTTTTATGTTTTAGGTTGAATAAAAGGGTGAAATACAGGTTTGAAGGATTATAAGGGCAATGGGGGCGCGAGTATTATGATCTAGTTGCATTGAGTTGTCTTGTTACCTAGTTACGTGGAGACTTAATAGTGTTTTTAGGTTGAATAAAAGGGTGAAATACAGGTTTGAAGGATTATAAGGGCAATGGGGGCGCGAGTATTATGATCTAGTTGCATTGAGTTGTCTTGTTACCTAGTTACGTGGAAACTTAATAGTGTTTGGTGTAGTCTTGTAGTAAACATGTTTTGCCTTTAAAGAGAGAAACCCGAATGAGTTCGCTTCACTACTACACCATATGATCAATCGTTCCTTGAACCTTGTCGTTTTATTAAAGTTGATTGATTCTTTAGAGTAACCTCTTGAAAACTTGAAGATTTGCTTAGATCCTAGTCTTGCTTGAGGACAAGCAAGAGATAGGTTTGGGGGTGTTGATGTATTCATATTACTAGACCTATTTCTTTGCTTTTAAGAATTAATTGTGCACATTTATTGAAGAGATTGATCACTTTTATTATGTATTTGTGCATGTAGGAATTGAATGATGAAAAAGCATTTGAGGCCAAATTAAGAAAAAGTGGATGAAGAAAAGAGAGTAAAGAATTACTCATGAATGATGAAGCATGGCGAAAGGAACTGAAAAGAAAAAGAAAAGGAAAAAAAATAACAATTGACCAAGGCTAAAAAGCCTTGGCCTTACCACATGGCCAATTTAAGCCATGTGGTCAACGGGTCAACCAAGTCCACATTGGACTTGGTTTAAAAAAATAAAAGAAGAATGACCAAAGTTCGCCATGTAGACCAAGCCCATTGATTAGGGCGGTTTACTTTTGTGAGACCCCGGACCCGCATACATGTGCATTCATTGCTTTAGTGTCGAATTATGTGCATTTATGTTTTATTTTCTAAATAGTAATAAAAGGTTACTATTCATAGCATTTTTTACTGTTTTGTTTTCCTGATTTTAAATTTTTCTCATGATATTTGTCATCTAAGAAGCATGAGAAAAATATAATTTTGTCCATTGCATGTTCGGAGGATGCATTAGAAAAATAATTATTGTACCATATGAATAGTAAAATCCTGCATTTTCTGCTAACTAGACTTTAATTGCAATTTTGACTTGAATTAACTTAGTCTTGCATCTAATTAGCTATCTAAACTAACCTACACTAAATAAATACTTAACATACTACTCATTTAACACAATAGCTCATATAACAAATGAAGAAATTGCCCCTATGTCACCCCCATGAACCCGTGAAGCCCTTAGCAGGCCATGGAGGAACATTTCTCTTTGCATCTTCAATTCCAAGCTCAATCAAGCTAATTGCAAGTGGATACAAGTTCTCCAAGACCTACTCCTTGCATCTAAGAGCCATTTTTTGTGAAAGATTCATCCTAGGTTTGTATTTGAAAGTTTTATCTGTAAACTTTAATTTTTAAGATTTGTGTTTATTTTTCTTGTTTACGCTTAAATATGCTTAAATTTCCTTCTAACGAGTTTGTAGAACATTCTTTTGAAGTTAGTTAGCTTCTTGATTCGCTAGAAATATAAAATTTATGTTTAGAAAGATGACGAATAGTAGATTTTAGGGTTTTTGTTAAATTTTGAGTGTAAGCTTGTAATTATGCTATCTAACGATCCTTTAGGTGCTATTGAACTTAGAATAACATATATATGCGATTGGTTGGCTCGGAACTTGAGCAAATTGATGCATTTGAGTGAATTTACAAAGGGGTTTGGTGTAGAACGGTGATGCAGGTGCAATTGAATGTTATGGATAGTATTTATTAGGTGAGTAGGTGCTTAAAATGCTTTTATGGCGCTAATTTGAAGTTTGGTTTAGGTACTTATAGTTCAAACGCACTTAGGGGCATTTGGGGCTTTTCGGTGAAACATAGTTAAATGGGTGATTTCATGGTTCTAAGTAGTACCATAATGTGTATTTAGAAGTGTAGTATAGTTGGTTTATGAATTGGGAAACTTGCAGTTAGTATGTGCCTTGAATTGGGTCGTGAGCAAAAAGGGGTATTTGACCAAATGTTGACTTTGCTCGGTTTGAGTGTGGGAAGTGTCTTGGTAGGGCATGGAAGCACTTTTGGTGTAGTTATGGCATTGGTTGGGTATTTGGTTAAGGTAGCTGCTGATCAAATGACCTCGGGGCTTTCCCGAGCTTTTGTGTCAAAAGTGGATTTTTAAAGCTTGAGTGGTTGTCTTTTGGTGTCCTTAGAGATGTAGGATAGTTGGGTTGTGGAAAATGTGCTTTGTATTTCATTCGGATGTAAAATTGTGTTTGTAAACAAAGGGGTAATTGGAGCTTATAGCTTATAACATTGGTGCGTGTAAAATTATGTCTTGTAATCTAATGTAGTTAGTGCGTGTTTAATGATCTTAAAGCGTGAAATTAACTCGTTAGTTGATCTTCGTTAATGTTTAGATGTAATTGTTAGTTGATTGGTTAGTTTAGGGTTCTTCTTCCATTTAATTGAGTTTAAGCATGTTATCTAGTCTCTATGCATATTGATTGAATAATGAAGTGTTGAAAGCCTTTTAATGTGTATAACTACTTGTTATCTATTGAATGGAAGATATTATACTCCATGCTTGTTAATACTTATTAGATGCTATGAATTACTTATAAGTTATAAATGTCATGAAAAATAAGAAATTTTATAATTGTATGGTCAAGCTAGGGTGCATGTTGAGCTAATGCAAGGAGAATTAGAGTGCATGTAAGCTATTTTCTTGCATGTTTAGCTTAATCCCAAGGTGAGATAGTCTTCATCTCTTCTGTGCATCTTAATTTATTTTATTATTTCTAGATAGTATGATTAGTAATTGATAAAGTTTATATGTACTATTTACTTTCTGTCTGGTGTTTTCTCGTGTTATTTGTGATTATTCTGTGATATCTCGTGAATTATCGAATTCGTGTTTTGGGTTGTACAACACTCTCGGACATGGTAGTGTCGAGAAGGTCTGGGCAGTATCGGGCTGTCGATCTCTCTCGACTACCATGGTGCTTATTCCATTTCTTGTTGAGTATACTCCACTATCCCAGAGGCGTGGTTCACCTCGTTAGGGCATATGGACCTACATCAGAAGAAATGGTTCGTAGGATTGGGGTACATCCGGAGTACCCCATTGGAGGAATAAGGGATTTGCCAGCATTTGCTTGAAGATGGTTCATGGTTCGAGATCGAAGACCAAGAAGATGAACCGTATCCTTTTTAAATGTGTTTAAATATTTGTTCAATTAGCTTGCCATATTGTGTTACTTGTGTTATTATCTTTGTTGCATTGCACGAAATCATTTGCGAAAACATCCCCCAGTTTACTACATCCTTTCCCTCACTGAGTAACTTTGGTTATTCATTCCTCGTTTTAACACGTTACAGGTGCAGTAGAACAACTACCTTGAATGCTGTGTTGCTGGTTGCTTATCTTGCTGAGGTTGGATGCCCTGTGAAGATGTGTGTTATTGTAATATGTCTTATTTTGAGACCTTTGAGGTCTTGTTTGTATTAATGATCAATTTGGTGGGTTGTAATTGAAGTTGTAATCTTGATTAGTTAGTGGCGTAGTTGGGATGTAATAGCTAATGATATATTTTACTGCCTTTTGACTGCATGCTTGTGTGCTAAAGGAAGTTGAGTGGTGGACTTAATATGTAAGTAAGTACGGTAATTAGAATTAGAGTGGTATGATAAATGGATTTAAGAGATAAGATTTCAATGGATTTTAACCTTGCATGCTTGTGTGTTATAATATTGGGTTCCAAGGCTTGGATGGCCTTGAGGAGTTTATTGGTTATGATGATGGTAGAAGTTGGGAAGTATAGGGAAGGCTGGACTTTGATTTTAAGGTTATACCTGCTTGTGCAGGTTTTGGATTATCCTATAAACATGGGAGACTCTATCTGTTTTTTCCTAAATTTTTGTGCCTTAGGTTTTGGGATAGGGACCTCGGTCTCATGAGGGATCGGGGTGTTACAGAGGTGGTATAGAGCTTAGTTAGCTGTCAGCCGGGAAAAGATCTTCAGCCTATTGGGTAGTGACCTAGATCGTGTGCCTGTCCAGTGTGTTATGTGGATAGAGTATTATACGTGATTTATGTGTTAAGTATGATAACGTATTATGTGCTCGAAATGTGTAAAGTTGTGTTTTATTGTGAGCTTATGCATTTGTGTTTATTTTATGGTTTAAGTGGTCTTCTGTGATTATATGATTGTATGATTGTTTAATTGTCGATGTCTCACCCTGACCCAACCTACCGCTAAGTTAAGGAGGAAACATGATGTGTCGATACTTAACCCTTGCAAGATCGATAAGTAACAACCTGGACAATCATTAAAATACCATAACAAATTCCAAAAGACTTCCAAAATTCTCCCAAGTCATCGGCCTTAAAGAACAACCACAACCAGTTACAATATTTATACCATCTCGAACCACCTGTTCATACATTGTAACTATCCAACATTCGAGCGTCTAGGTCACAAAAGAATAGGCAACTAATCTACAACCTGGTAATTACAAGAATATTACAGTATAGCAAATTGTTTAGTTTTACAACCATTCATTTTGCGACGATAAACATATTCCCCGCAAGCAAGCACGTAGTTCATGCAAAGCAGGAATCTGACTCAACACATCCAAGAAAGCTATTTCAACCTCTTGAGGGCCTACTCGGGCTCAATCTTTACCTAAAAGGGCAAAAAAACGAGGGCGAGCTAACCAACACATAGCTCAGTGAGGAACAACAGGAATGGGATTTTCGCAATCGTTTTATCATTTCAAAATCCATCTTTGAAAACAATGTCATGCATGAGTTGCAAATAAGGACAGGAATTAATGAACAAGCAATAACACTTAAATCTACCCTCCGAGGTCCTCAAGGGACCAAGCGAATGTAGGTTTACCATATATCAAAGAATATGGTTCTCATTGCAGTTGCTGTAGACGGTCGGCCTTGATTCAGTCTTCATCAATTTTTTCCCAACTCCAAACATTAGGTGATATCTGGATAATCATTGGGGACCATGGTAGTCGAGACCGACTGGTAGCCCGATGCTACCCAAAGGAAATGAACACCACCATGCCCATAATTGTGGTTGCAACCGTCACGCTCGTAATTGTTACCATATAAGCACAAGATATGAAACAACACTGATAGGAGGGCAACAAAGTAGGTTGCCCTCGTTCAAGTATAGCAAACATCCATATCAACATCTCAATCATATCAATTTAACTCATAAACAAGTATGTGATAATCAACCAAGAAGGTTCTTCACAATAAACACGTATAAACATGTAGTATTAAGTAATCCACTTTAGCTCGGTGTTCATGATCTGTACTAATTTCATGTATAACATTTATGACCTTAAGCAAGGATTAGCAATTCTATATTGCCTAAATTCATTAGTCTCCCAAAGATTATAAACTCCCCAAGGAAAGACACCGAGCGGGAGTGGGTACTAGCAAGGTCATATAACATATAGCACATAGCATCTCAATCATGTTGGCAATTAAGTACATTTCATAGTTTGCGTCATGTAACTGTGTCAAGCAATTATCATGTACTCACACAAACATGTAGCACACATAATATCTTGTATACAAGCTCCTTTAGCATTAGCACCTAATAACGAGAACTTGCAAGTTGGCCACTTAAACAATAGCCCCTAAACTATGGCACCAAAACCATAATTAAATTCCACTATGATAATCTAGGGTTTGATACGATTCTAACGCTTCCGACCATGCCCCAATCTGAACTCTGTAGCTCCCGGAATCACTAAAACAAGTTCATTGCCCGAATATGTCAAATTGGTAGACCCTCAAACCACCGGTCGACCGATGCCCATAGGGTCTTCCGCCCGAAGCCTCTCCACCCGACAAGGTCACCATTTTCGGTCGACCGATGGAGTAGGGGTCCATCGGTCGTGCCAGAACAACACACGAAACTCTAAGTTTTTGCATCAACTTTCTCATCTCTTGCAAGCCATGAACATACCACTTCTTCTAATCATACACATAACTCTAACAACCTTATCTAGCCTGCCAATAGGTCAAATACTACACAAGACATCAACAAAACTTCCATTATAACACCTACAAAGTCAAATTCCAAGTTAATCACTTTGAGTTGCATTCTCTATATTCCTTCCTCAATTCAAGCATGACCCTCGCCTTTACACATGAAGCTAGGATACAAGAAGAAGTAGAAGCAAGACATAGTACCAACAACAAGACTTGGAACCTTAAATCTCTACAATAAGCTCAAGGCTACTCAACAAGCATAAATATACATGGATGATGTTCAATATACGAATATAACCTATAACCATGAACTTTATGATCTTTAGAAAGCTTTTGAAAACATCTCTCACCTTAGATATTGAGTATAAAAGAAAGAGAAGGAAGATATGCACTTGAAGAAACTAGATAAAGCAAAGAAATGGCTGGAAATTGGCCTGGTTCTTCCTATTTCTTCTTCTTCTTTCTCTTTTCTTATCTTTTCTCTCATCTTTCTCTCTTCCCTTCTCCTAATCGTGTGTTTAGGAAGTGTGTGTGTGTGTGTATGCAGTGTTTTTGTATATGTAATGTGTGTATATAGATAGGATATTTTAGTTTGGTTGCCAAAAGACAAGAGTACCCTCCAACTACAAGCTTATTTTCTAGTTTGTCATTTAGTTCTATTTCAACTTATTTAGTTAACTAGTGTAATTGTGTAGCAATTAGTAAATGCCTACGATATTTAAAACATACAAGGGTATGTAATCAAATATAAATGCACGTTAAACGATACAAATGCACGTCAAATTAGGCAAATGCATGTAAAATCATTCAAATGCATATAAGTCAATATAAACACATATTAAATTATATGATATGCATATGGGGTTTCGTGCAGAGCTTCACAGCTGAGATATGGGTTTGTTTAAGTGGTTAGCATAGTAGCATGAGAGTGGGAATATAAAGAGTCTACTATATGAATGTGTGAGATAATAGAACGTCTAGGTTGTTTTGTAAGCTACGTTCATCGTATGTGACTGTGTGAACAATGGGTCTTGAGTGTAAATATTTATTTATATGTGTTATATGTCTATCTAACTACTACTTGTATGTATGTTTATGCCTTGTCTAGATTAAAAAGAACAAGCTTACTTTAGTTACATTCCATATGGTCCTCAAACTAAATGAAAACAAAATTAACTTTGTGCATTATTTTGATGCTTTAGAGTTAGAATAAATGTTGATTGTATGTTGATTAAGTGATATTTGAGCTTATATGCATATTTACCTAGTTATTCAAATTATGTAAGTAATCTTTTGGTTTAATCTTGTTTGAATGATTAGGTTGACAAGTAGTTGTCTAGAATTGATTTAGGAATCTTATGTTACATATAAATGTTTAGTTTAACATGGTGGATGAAGTATAGCATTTGAAATAGATTTACATGTTAGGAAGAGTTAATCTTGAATATATGTGTATGTATGTGAGACTTGTTGGTTTTTGAATGAAAATATGTACATATATGTGCCATGCTTGTTTAAACTGTGAAAAGATGTATAATGTATGCAGTTATGTGTTTAGGTGTACCACTATGAGATCTAATTGTACAATACGTGAAAGAATATGTGATATGTGCTAGTGTGTGATTATGTGTATATTTCATTGATTCTTAATGAGAAACTTCTTTTGTTTACTAGCAGTAACGTGTACGATTTAATTTTACAAGTACATTGCCATTTATGTTAAGATAACATGTCAAGTAAAAGTGGATGATAATGCATCCTAGTCTAACTAATGTTGCATAATAGTTTCATTTAAACACTAATTGTGACTATATGATAAATACCTGTTACGTGAGCATTACATACAATAAATTGTGTATGTGTTAATACATGTATATTTTATATGATTTCAACTGCATGTATACATATTAACCTTTTAATTGGTAAGTGGTCTCTCCTCCTATAGTCGAATGGCCAGCAACGGATTTTCCAAAAAAGTGATCCAGCAATTGAAGGGGGCAGTTAGATAGACATCGGCAGGAGAATGTCATGGAACAAGTAAGGATAAGAATGAATACTTTTATGTCACTACAACTGATATTCTTATGTGATTAGGATTGTGTTTCTGGGATTAAGTCATCTAACATCATCTACACGTACATATATGACTAATGACCTTCGGGGAGACATAATATATATATATATATATATATATATATATATATATATGGTTGCGTTCCTGAGGGGTATTTACTTTGATATTCTTGTCGGGAGCTATTTGATGGCAGTGGTCTTTAGCGGCATTTCCATTAGTAATATTGCCTGGGAAGCTTGGAGGGAGTTCTTAGCATGGATTACTACATGGGCTTCTTATTCGGGACTTCATATATGATATTCCTTTGTATTCTTACTGAGTATCTATCAGTACTATCAGTATGCGGGAATCACTTTTGGGATTCTGTTCAACTTCCTTTCTAGTATTTATATACAAGATTCCTCTTGGTACTTTCTTGGTATTATCTTGGTATTTTTTAACTGGTGCCTTCGTAGGAGCCTTTATTTGGCTACCTTGCTTGGGATTTCATCGGAGGAGTTCACAGGTATTCTTGCTAGATTTCTTGGTGATACTTTGGTGGGTATTCTTACTAGTCTTCTTGGATATTGCACTTCTTGGCTTCAAGTCCGACGGGAGCTGCTGTAGTTATTGGGAGTTCTTTTGAGTCTAAGAAATTGCAAGGACGTAATTTTTCTATGGATGGGAGAGTGTGAGACCCCAGACCTGCATGCATGTGCATTCATTGCTTTAGTGTCGAATTATGTGCATTTATGTTTTATTTTCTAAATAGTAGTAAAATGTTACTATTCATAGCATTTTTTATTGTTTCGTTTTCCTGATTTTAAATTTTTCTCATGATACTTGTCATCTAAGAGGCATGAGAAAAACATAATTTTGTGCATTGCATGTTCGGAGGATGCATTAGAAAAATAATTATTGTACTGTATGAATAGTGAAAGATTGCATTTTGTGCTAACAAGACTTTAATTGCAATTTTGACTTGAATTAACTTAGTTTTGCATCTAATTAGCTAACTAAACGAACCTACACTAAATAAATACTTAACATACTACTCATTTAACACAATAACTCATATAACAAATGCAAAAATTGCCCCTATGTCCTCCCTATGAACCCGTGGAGCCCTTAGTAAGCCAAGGAGGAAAATTTATCTTTGCATCTTCAATTCCAAGCTTAATCAAGCTAATTACAAGTGGATACAAGTTCTCCAAGACCTACTCCTTGCATCAAAGAGCCATTTTTGGTGAGGGATTCATCCTAGGTTTGCATTTGAAAGTTTTATGTGTAAACTTTAATTTCTAAGATTTGTGTTTATTTTGTTTATATACGCTTACATATGCTTAAATTACCTTCAAATGAGTTTGTAGAACATTCTTTTGAAGTTAGTTAGCTTCTTGATTTGCAAGAAATGTAAAATGCATGTTTAGGAAGATGATGAATGGTAGATTTTAAGGTTTTTGTTAAATTTTGAGTGTAAGCTTGTAATTATGCTATCTAAAGATCCTTTAGGTGCTATTGAACTTAGAATAACATATATATGCGATTGGTTGGCCTAGAACTTGAGTAAATTGATGAATTTGAGTGAATTTACAAAGGGATTTTGTGTAAAATTGTAATTCGGGTGAAATTGAATGTCATGGATAGTATTTATTAGGTGAGTAGGTGCTTAAAATTCTTTTATGGTGCTAATTTAGGGTTTGGTTTAGGTACTTGTAGTTCAAACGCACTTAGGGGCATTTGGGGCTTTTTGGTGAAACATAGTTAAATGGGTGATTTCATGGTTCTAAGTAGTGCCATAATGTGTATTTAGAAGTGTAGTATAGTTGGTTTATGAATTGGGAAACTTGCAGTTAGCATGTGCCTTGAATTGGGTAGTGAGCAAAAAGGGGCATTTGACCAAATGTTGACTTTGCTCGGTTTGAATGTAGGAAGTGTCTTGGTAGGGCATGGAAGCACTTTTGGTGTAGTTATGCCATTGATTGGGTATTTGGTTAAGGTAGCTGCAGATTAAATGACCTCGGGGCCTTCCCGAGCTTTTGTGTCAAAAGTGGATTTTTAAAGCTTGAGTAGGTGTCTTTGGTGTCCTTAGAGATGTAGGATAGTTGGGTTGTGGAAAATGTGATTTGTATATCATTCGGATGTAAAATTATGTTAGTAAACAAAGGGGTAATTGGAGTTTATAGCTTATAACATTGGCTTAATGATATTTGAGGCTTCTGATGCTTTCTATGATAGTTAACGATGACATAGAGTAAACTTCTTAACTTAGTTACATTTGTAGTTGAGCTGTGTATAAAGGTACAATGAAGAAGGAAGTGAATATGCTATATCTTGCTTATATTATTCATATTGCTTGAAGTTGTATGGTTTGTGGGAGGAAATGAATAATAACTTGATTAAAGAATGTGAATTGTTGTTTATTGTGTTTTAGTGCTAATAAGAGTGTTATCTTAACATGTCTTGTAATCTAATGTAGTAAGTGTGTGTTTAATGATCTTAAAGCATGAAATTAACTTTTTAGTTGATCTTAGTTAATGTTTATATGTAACTGTTAGTTGATTGGTTAGTTTAAGGTTCTTTTCCATTTAATTGAGTTTAAGCATGTTATCTAGTCCCAATGCATATTGATTGAATAATGAAATGTTGAAAGCCTTGTAAATGTGTATAATTACTTGTTATCTATTGAATGGAAGATATTATAGTCCATGCTTGTTAATACTCATTAGATGCTATGAATTACTTATAAGTCATAAATGTCATGCAAATTAAGAAATGTTATAATTGTATGGTCAAGATTGGGTGCATGTTGAGCGAATGCATGGAGAATTGGAGTTCATGTAAGCTATTTTATTGCATGTTTGGCTTAATTCCAAGGTGAGGGAGTCTTCATCTCTTATGTGCGTCTTAATTTATTTTATTGTTTTAAGATAGTTTGATTAGTAATTGATAAAGTTTATATATACTATTTACTTGCTATCTGGTGTTTTCTCGTGTTATTTGTGATTATTCTGTGATATCTCGTGAATTCTTGAATTCGTGTTTCAGGTTGTGCAACCTTCTCGGACATGGTAATATCGAGAAACTCCGGGCAGTATCGGGCTGTCGGTCTCCCTTGACTACCATGGTGCCTATTCCCTTTCTCGCTAAGTATACTCCGTTACCCTAAAGGCGTGGTTCACCTCGTTGGGGCATATGGACCTACCTCAAGAGAAATGAGTTGTAGTAGCGGGGTACATCTGGAGTACCCCATTGGAGGAATAAGGGGTTTGCTAGCATTTGCTTGAAGATCATGGTGCGTGGTTCGAGATCTAAAACAAAGAAGATGAATTGTATCCTTTTTAAATGTGTTTAAATATTTGTTCAATTAGCTTGTTATATTGTGTTACTTGTGTTATTATCTTTGTTGTATTGCACGAAATCATTTGCGAAACATCCCCCGGTTAACTGCATCCCCTCCCTCACTGAGTAACTTTGGTTATTCATTCCTCGTTTTAACACATTACAAGTGCAGTAGAACAACTACCTTGAGTGTTGTGTTGCTGGTTGCTTATCTTGCTAAGGTTGGATGCCCTGTGAAGATGTGTATTATCGTAATATGTCATATTTTGAGACCTTTAAGGTCTTGTATGTCTTAATGATAAATTTGATAAGTTGTAATTGAAGTTGTAATCTTGATTAGTTAGTGGCGTAGTTGGAATGTAATAGCTAATGATAGACTTTACTCCCTTTTGACTGCATGCTTGTGTGCTAAAGGAAGTTGAGTGGTGGACTTAATATGTAAGTAAGTACGGTAATTAGAATTAGAGTTGTATGATAAGTGGATTTAAGATATAAGATTTCATTGGATTTTAACCTTGCATGCTTGTGTGTTATAATATTGGGTTCCAAGGCTTGGATGGCCTTGATGAGTTTGTTGGTTGTGATGATGGTGGAAGTTGGGAAGTATAGGGAAGGTTGGACTTTGATTTTAAGGTTATACCTACTCGTACAGGTTTTGGATTGCCCTAAAAATAGGGGAGACTCCGTCTATTAAATTTTCGAGCCTTGGGTTTTGCAACCAAGACCCCGGTCTCGTAAGGGATCGGGGTGTTACAACTTTGCTTATATAAGGAGGCAGCAAAGGAAAAAAGAGTCTTCAACGTTGTTTTCGTCAACTTTTTATTGCTCAAGCTTTAAATTGAGGATTTAATTTTCAATTGGGATTGGAATCAAGCTATAAACAGTATTTTCGACGGATTCAGACTTATTTTATGGGGAACTTTGTCTTACTTTTCTCTCGTAATTTTAGTTTAATTCATTTGAACATAACCAAATAATTTATTGTTTAGGATAGGATTTCTATATAATAGTCTTAATTCTATGGTCTTAGACTTGGATTTATTATTTTGATGTTTTATATATTTTTATGTTTTGTGTTCTTCATTATTTATTATTTATTATCTCATTATGCTTGTAGCTAATGTATGATAGATATTCTTATGCTAAATCATATAAATATACATATATATATATATATATATATATATATATATTTGGGCTTTATTGCGAAAATTATAAGTTGTACCATAGTTTTCCTTCACATAGGATTTTAGGATTTTAGGACAAATCTACACTTCAGCTAAATAAAGGACTTGGAGATAACGTTCCACCTCTAAACTAGGATAGACTCGTTAATTAATTAGACATAGGTGATTAATTAGTCTTGTAGTGTAATCCGACATCAAAATAGGAAATCCTAAGTTCGAGCCTAGAAGTTCAGCTTTGCATAGGAATCTGATCCCTAAACTTTTCCCAATTGTCATTCAAACCTCAATTTTAGTTTTTGTATTTAATTTCACTTTTATTTTATTTTTAGTTAGCTTTCATTCAAAACACCAATTCGTTATTTAATTTACTGTAATCACTTAGGCAATTACACACATTTTTTCATAAAACTTTCAAATCGCCTCCCTGTGGATTTCGCACATAAGCACACTACACCCCAATTACTCGTGCACTTGCGAGTTAAAACTTGGCTTAGAATTGAACTTAATTTATACCCTAAGCTAAGCACCCATCACAATGGATGGAACCACTTCGACCTCTAACAAGAACTTCCTCATCCAAACTGCTTCCTGTGCAGCATCTGATGCGATAATGTATTTGGCTTTAGTAGTGGAGTCTTCAGTTACTGGCTGTTTGGACTCTTCCAACTCACTGTTCCTCGATTACAAATAAAAACAAATCCAAATGTATACTTTCTATCATCTCTATCAGATTTAAAATCTAAATTAGTGTATCCGTCCACATAGAGTTCACCACCTCCATAAGTCAAAACAAGATCTTTAGTCCTTCGCAAGTACTTAAAGATATGTTTCACTGCCATCCAGTAATCTTTACCTGGATCGGACAGATATCTGCTCATAACACTTACAACATACATGTCACGCCCCAACTCGATCCCTCCTACGATCAGTCAGGACGCAACGAAATTTCGACAGTATAACGACAGTAATTAAAACACCGAGGCTCTAAACCAACCTCTTCACAACTCATACAACCAACTCCACAAACATTCAACAATAAACAACCCAACCATATTATACAATAATCATTCCTTCAACAATCCATTCATAGTTATACGCCTCCGTTCGAACTTAGTACATAGGCTATACATACATTTCAAAATAGATTATAACCAACTTAGTAATCTGGTCATGATCAAAATAAAGACTACTAAATCAACATACATATGTCTTTATATTAAGATAGGTTATACAATACATTATTTTACAACAACTAAGACAATCTCATGGCAATGACTCCCGAACATAAGACTCATCCACATATGGCACATTTCCCTCTTCAAGAGGCACGTACCCGAAATCAGGATCAGTAACACATGCTGCATGCAATAATTGATAGTGAGCTTATATAAAACAAGCCCAGTGAGGATTCGATAGATCTCTACAGTATTTACTATACTCCTTGTAAATTATCCTTTGAGCAGTAAACACACAATAACCATCAATAACAATATAAGCACATAAATTATAATGACCATTCAATAAAGGATACTCTAGTTGGTGTAGCTCCAAACGCCTTCACGATCTCAATCGTTCTTCTTATAACTCCCCATTACTCACGCA
This sequence comes from Ehretia macrophylla, assembly GCA_037974665.1. Classification (NCBI taxonomy): domain Eukaryota; kingdom Viridiplantae; phylum Streptophyta; class Magnoliopsida; order Boraginales; family Ehretiaceae; genus Ehretia; species Ehretia macrophylla. The sequence goes on along the minus strand of CM075772.1, from coordinate 73,872,689 downwards.
CCCAAGGTACCTCTCTAACCCCGCCCTCCATGACACCTCCGTCATGCGAGCTAGAGGTAGCCTATGGTAGTCATGCCGGTTTTAACCCGATAGCCCGATGTTGCCCAAGAGGTGGCACACACATACCAAGACTCAGCAATAATAACAAACATTCAATCACAGAAGCACAACCTTTTCCGTTGACTATCTCCCGGTTCATCAATAATCAATAATCAATTAATCATCAATCAATATTCATCAATTCAATCAACATAACAACAATTAATCAATTAAACAACAAACAACTAAGTTAGATGACAAAGTAGGTCACCCAACTTAACATGTATTAGACACACAACCAAACCCTAATCTAACCATCAACAACTCACAATTCAATCACTCAAATACCACCCGATCATCTAAAGGCATATATCAACATTTTAAAGAAAGACAACCCGAACTTCTAAAAGTCATAACTTACATTCTACTAATTCAATAACCTCCAAACCAATTTCTATCACTTTCCCACTCAATCAACACCATTCACCCCCTCAGAAACCAACCATAAACCATCCAAATCAAGCCCAACAACCCTAAAACCTCAATGCACCTAGGCTGAAAGTTTTAGACTTGCGCACCAACATCGCAATCGAAATTTCGGCATTACAATAGTACTACCACGTATTTAACAAACTTTTACAAATCGACAGCAATTGATTCAACCACTTCAACTCAAAATATTCAACAAATAGCCAATAACTCAACTTTTAATACCCGAAAATAAAATTCATGCTACAACGGTTCAAATCTTATATAAACGCATATAAACGATCCTTAGCATGCACTGAGTAATAATATAACATCAATTCAACTTTCTAACGGTTCAAAATTCAATTATACGCAAAAACATAAAAGATGACATTTTAGATCTAGAATTTTTCTCTGACCTTTGATGTGTTATGAAGCTAGAAAGATGCTTAATGGATGCTCAAGAGGTGGAATCAAGCTTTGGTTGATGAAAATTGGCCTTGAATTACAACTTCTAATGCAAAATTACCTTTGAAAACTTGAAGAAAACTCTTGGCTTTTCTCCTATGGAGCTCTCGTCCAAGTGAGTGCTTTTGAGTGTGTTTTGTGAGCTTTCTATTGTGTGTTGATGCAATATAGCTCAAAGTCAAACAAATTAAAAGAAAGTCAAAGTTGACACTTAGTTTATTTTTAGTATTTTTAGTCTTTTAATTCATTTTCTTGACTATTTCTTGCTCAAGTACAAAATTGACACCTAAACCATCTCAAGTAGTTTATTTTTAGGTGACAATAAGTTTTACATTCAAACATTTCCACCCGAGTCGGCTCAAAACTCGATTTTCGTAAAAGATGGTGTAAAAATACTTTTAAATTCCTAAGCCGATTCCAAATCCGTTTTAATCAAACATGGGTCTATTGATACCCGAGGACTAGGTTTTGAAACACTTAAAACACCCCTGTAAAAATTTTGGCGGACAGGTGTTCAAATATTCACTAAAACCGGCGATAAAATTTCTGATTCCGTTTTTTATAAAAATTTCATGAATGCACACATAGCATGTATTAGGAATATAAATCACATATCTAGCACATTCTAACTCATATGACACGTAAACAGGTCAAAGCACGCAAAATGAGGCAAAACATGTAAATCGAGGTTAAGATGAAAAGTGGGGTTTCACAATACGCAATGTCAGGCTAGGTACATAGCATGGCATACAAAAGACAACCAATTGTGGAAGCCTAAGGTATATGATCTATACATTGCCTTTCTTCATCGGTCTTAGGAGACATTTCTTTAAAAATATGTATTTCATGCCTTATGGGCAAGAGACCTTTCTTAGAATTCTCCATCTTGAACTTTTTCAAGATCCGTTCTATGTACATGCTTTGAGACAAGCCAATCAATCTCTTTGTTCTATCTCTATAGACACGAATTCCTAAGATGTAAGAGACATCTCCTAAGTCTTTCATGGAGAATTTTCCATTTAACCAGACTTTGGTAGACATCATATGCCCAGTATCATTTTTCATTATCAAAATTTCATCAACATACAAGATTAGGAAAGTGGTCGCACTCCCACTAACCTTCTTGTAAACACAGGGTTCATCTTCATTTCTAATAAATCCAAACTCTTTGATTTCATCATTCAATATGATGTTGCAAGAATGCAAAGCTTTCTTTAGACTGTAGATTGATCTTTTAAGCTTACATACTCGATTAAAATTGAAGTTAAAACCCTCGGGTTGCTCCATATAGATATTTTCATTAGGATAACCATTCAGGAATGCAGTTTTAACATCCATTTGCTAGATATCATAATCATAGTATGCGGCAATAGCAAGCATAATGCGAATAGATTTAAGCATGGCAACTAGTGAAAAAGTTTTGTCATAATCAACACCCTATTTCTGACGATAGCCTTTCGCAACAAGCCTTACTTTATATGTCTCAACATTTCCATCAACTTCGAGTTTCCTCTTGAAGACCTATTTGCAACCTATAGGCACAATACCTTCAGGTGGGTCTACCTAGGTCCAAACATCATTGGAGTACGTGGAATCTATTTCTACTTACATTGCTTGCTTTTATTTCTTGGAATCGGTATCTCGTATCACTTTCTCATAAGTAGCAGGATCATCCACATGATCAGTATCCCCAACTACAAACAACTTTTGTGCCTCTTCAAAAATATACCCATATCGTTAAGGAGGACGGGATACTCTACTTGATCTGCGAGGAGCCTGTGAGATGACTTGTTCTGGATTTTGCTGAACTGGTTCAGAATCTTGATTCAGGTCAGTTTGCGGTTGAGATGACTCTTCCTCTATTTTAATTTTTCTCCGTCTGCCTCCTTCTTGAACAAACTCCTTTTCAAGAAAGACAGCACCGCGACTGATCAAAATTCCTTGATCATCAGAAAAATAGAAATAATATCCCTTAGTTTCTTTAGGGTATCCCACAAATCTTCCTTTATTAGATCTGGTTTCCAACTTGTCAATCTTAAGTTTTTTCACATAAGTGGGACAGCCCCAAATCTTAATGTGATTAAGACTCAATTTTCTACCAACCCATAACTCGTAAGGTGTAGTAGGAACAACTTTAGTCAAAACTTTGTTCAACAGGTAAATTGTCGTAAGAAGTGCATACCCCCACAATAAAATTAGAAGATCGGTATAACTGATTATATATCGTACCATATCCAATAATGTACGATTCCTACGTTTAGATACTTCATTTAGTTGTGGTTTAATAGGTGGAATGGTCTATGAAGTTATTCCGTCTGTTAAGTCCTAGGATGGATGAGGGCTACGATAAAACTCCTTTTACCTTTTTGACGATCTAATATTAGTTTGCACGTAGGGAGGTTTTTGGATTTCTTTGAGATCTCATCATGCACACATAATAAATTAATGCTACTATCACATATAGCATATAAAATAGCATGCATGCACTGGCGGAGCCACAATGGGGCCAGTAGGGGCTGCAGCCCCTACTGGCCTCTCGAATTTTTTTATACATATATGTAATTTTAAGTAAAAAAATAAGTTAGCCCCCACTGAACATTTAATTAATTTTAGTTTTTAAAATTATTTAATTTTTATAAATTTTAAGAATTTAATTTATTTTATTTTTCGTTCAAGATTTTACGAATCAACAACAAATATAAGACAAAAAAATTAAAAATAAAAAGAAAAAAGATATTAGAGTCAACCTCTTACTTTTTGCATTAATATATAATATATAGTATATAATTTATTACATATCAAACTTTTTTTTTTTTTTTTGTGGTCAGAATGGCATTTCAACTTGACAAGACAAGTAGACAACCCAATACCCATTACCATTCTTTCTTACCAAATACCATTTACCAAAAGTTCAAAACCATGGATTCATTTCATGCTTAAACCATCAGCTAAGGAAAAGTGAAAAAATGGAAAACCTTTTCTGCTTCATGCTTGCCCTTGGACCGTGAATGCTTATGTAACATGTTTCATGCTTGCTTGCTTGGAGCCTTGGACCGTGGATGAGCTTCTGCTTCATGCTTGCCTACTGCTTGGACCGTCGTCAGGTAAGGAATGCGAATATGCAATAGTTTGCTCTTTTTTTTTTCCCCTGTTAGATGCTAGTTTGCTCAAATAAATATTAAAACTTTATATAATTTACATTTTAGCCAAGAGAAATCAAGATTCAAGAGCAAATGCAAGTGAGATAGGTGCTTCCCTTTTTCAATCTTCAATCTTCACATCCCAAATATTAGTGTAGTCCAAGCTTTCAAGGTACTTTAATCTACATTGATAATTTATATTCTTTATTAATTTTTATCTAAGTTAGTTTATAGTTTATTTGTTAATTTTTAACTTATTTCATATGTCGCAACTATTAGATTGTGTTATATTATTTAGGTGATTATTTCTTCATGAATCATGCTTGATTTCATATATGAATATATAAATTTTGATTTCATATAATATGAATATGGTGATTGGTGCATATTTGATTTTTTTTTTTGTATACATTAGATTGGCATTATTGACAACATATGTTTAACTGAAATTTTTGTTACTACGTAATTAATTTTTTTTTACTCATTAAGTAAGTAAGTAACTAAGACTTATTTATTATTCATTAGATGGAAAGATATTTCAAAAGGAAGATCATTGTAGAAGAAGGTGCTACTAGTGAAGGGGTTTGTATCGAATCTACTAATGATTTGCAAAACTCTATAAAAGAAAGGCGAATAGACATAAACGTAGATGAGCTTCCTTCAAATCCCGGGTTAAGGCGAATAGACATAAACGTAGACGAACTTCCTTCAGATCCCGGGTTAAGAAAAAAAATATCAGATTTTCATCCTAATGAGCAAGATAAAATTCGAAGAGCCTATTTGTTGAAAGGTCCATTCCAACCTCATGACCATAATTTTTCGAAAAGAAAATTTGGTAATCAATGGCGCCGCTTTCGACAAATTGGTACAAGAACTACAAAAATTGGTTGGAGTATAGTATTGTGAAAGATGCAGTTTTTTGTTTGTGTTGTTATCTTTATAGACCGGATTTTGGAGAGCAAGCAGGAGGTGATTGCTTTGTTATGGAAGGATTTACAAATAGAAAAAAGAGAGAAAGGCTTGATGTTCATGTTGGGAATGTTAGTAGTGCCCACAATGAAGCTTTTAGAAAGTGCGAAAATTTGATGAAACAAAGTCATCACATTGAGAGTGTATTTGTTAAACAATGTGATCAAGCTCGAAAGGATTATCGTATTCGTCTAAATGCATCAGTGGATTGTATTACTTTTCTTCTACATCAAGGATTGGCTTTTCGTGGACATGATAAGTTTGAGAAATCAAACAATCAAGGAAACTTTCTTGAGCTTCTACACTTTGCAGCCGATCATGACAAGGAAATAGAAAAGGTAGTTTTGGACAATGCTCCCAGAAATAACAAGGTTACATCACCTGATATACAAAAAGAAATTGCAAATTCTTTGGCTAGTGAAACCACTAGTGTCATCATCAATGATCTTGGAGATAAATTGTTTGCTATTATAGTAGATGAGTCGCGAGATGTATCAATGAAAGAACAAATGGCACTTGTTCTTCGCTATGTAGACAACCATGGAAGTGTTATTGAGTGTTTTCTTGGAATAACACATGTCAAAGATACCACAGCTTTAACACTCAAAAGTGCTATTGAAGCTTTATTATCAAGACATGGATTGAGCATATCACGTGTGCGTGGTCAAGGATATGATGGAGCCAGTAATATGAAAGGTGAGTTCAATGGTTTAAAAACGTTGATTATGAAAGAAAATGGGTCGGCTTATTATATTCATTGTTTTGCTCATCAACTTCAATTAGCACTTGTTGCTGTGGCCAATAAACATGCTCAAATATCTTCCTTTTTCAATACTACTTCAACTTTGATAAATGTTGTTGGGGGCTCATGCAAAAGATGTGAAATTCTTAAAGAGAAACAACTTGATAAAGTTATTGAAGAATTAACAAGAGGGGAAATTCTAAGTGGCCGAGGTTTGTTTCAAGAAACTAGCCTCTAAAGAGTCGGTGATACACGTTGGGGTTCACATTATGGCACATTGATGAGATTGATTGCAATGTTTGGTTCCGTAATTGATGTTCTTGAATTTATTGTGGAGGACGGTACAAGTGCGCAACAAATAGGTGAAGCATATCGTCTTTGTGGTTGTATACAATCATTTGAATTTGTATTCATCTTACATTTAATGAAAAATATTTTGGGGATTACAAATGAGTTGTCTCAAGCATTGCAGAGGAAAGATCAAGACATAGTTAATGCTATGAATTTGGTTAAAATGTCCAAGCAACGTTTGCAACAAATGAGAGATGATGGGTGGAATTCTTTGCTTGAAGAGGTTTCTTCGTTTTGTGAAAAAAATGAAATTAGGATTCTACATATGGATGACATTTTCACAATTGAAGGTCGGTCTCGGCGTAATGCTCCTCAAATATAAAATTTGCATCATTATCGAGTTGAGCTCTTTTACACAGTTATTGATATGCATTTCAAGAACTTAATCATCGTTTCAAAGAGGTGAAAATAGAGTTGCTTCTTTGTGTTGCATGCTTGAATCCCGCTGATTCTTTTTCTGCATTTGATAAACGAAAGTTGATTCGTGTTGCTGAACTTTATCCTTATGACTTCTCATAAGTGGAGCGTCTTGCACTTGACAATCAACTTGAGACTTTTATTGTTGACATAAAATCTAACATCGAATTCTTGAAACTTAAAGGGATTGAAGATCTTGCAAAGAAAATGGTGGAAACAAAAAGGAATCTCGTGTATCCCTTAGTTTATATATTTTTAACCTTGGCTTTGACATACCCATTGCTACAACTACAGTTGAAAGGGCATTTTCTTCAATGAATATTGTGAAAAGTCGACTACGGAATAGAATGGCGGATTCTTGGATGAATGATTGTCTGGTAACATATATTGAGAAAGATGTACTTCGAAGTGTTGATAGAGAAAAAGTTCTACAACACTTTCAAAATATGAAGACTCGTAGAGAGCAGTTGTAGTCATAAAAAATATTATTTTTGTAAAGAGAATTATGACATGTATATAACTATTTTAATTTTGAACTTTTTATGATATATCATTTTATTATTATATGTTGTTTATTAAAAATTATTCGCATAGTTTCGACTTGCTAAATTGTCTACTACAGCCCCCACTCAAGAAAATTCCTAGCTCCGCCCCTGCATGCATGCAACATATAACAATGGTGGATCGTGGACTTGGACTTAGAACAAGGAAAACAAGACTATTCTAAAGCACATCAAATGTCTTTAAGATTGTCAACTTCCTTGAATGCCTCCAAAGCACCTCTAACTCACTCATAAAGTTATATTGATCATATCATATATATAATCAAGGCTAAACAAGTAAGCTAGCAAGAAACTCATGAATCACATACAAAAGTTAACACAACCATCAAATCTTGAACACTTATTAGTAACACTTTGCCAACATGCATGTAAACCATTTGATTCCATGATCATAACTCACTTATATCACACATACAAACCATGATTAGCCAATACACAAGCCATACCTTTTTAACATAACACTCGGCCACCCAAACCAATAGGGACCATTCGGCCAAAGCATAGATAAATACCAAACATGCCATTTCTTCATACAACTTTATATGAACATATAAATCTCACAAAGTTAAGAATATCTAAAACAACTTTTAGGCATTTTCAACTTTGTTGTATGAATTTTCATATTTAGCCATATTTCAACATGTCAAGTTTAGATCTGGCATTTAAACTCACATGCAAATATGCTATCAAGCAAACCTATACATGCATGCAAGAATCAGCACATATACTCAAAGATTTATACATATACATATGTAAAATCCAAAAATATGACCTTTACATACTTTGAAGATTATATCTACAGCTAAAACATGCATTGTATGGACTTTTACAACCGTGGCTCTGATACCACTTGAAAGGATCATTTCAAGAAATGTGTGATTCATAACATTTATATGTATAGCAGAAGAAAACCAAAATTTTGAAAATTTATAGCATCATAACACTTTGTAATCACATATATTCTCAAAGTAAAGTCCATGATAATCAACATTCAAGAACATAATATCAAATATAAAGAAGAGGTAAAACGGTATACCTCTCGAAGATAGCCGAATTGAAGAGGTGGAACCACGATGGAGATGCTACTGCCTTGAACAAGCCTCCTTCACACATGTAAAGGTTCTAGATTGAAACACACAAGCATCCAATGGCAATATCCACCAACCAAGTTGATGTGCTACTTTCTTGGTGATAGATCTAAAGTTGTGCATAGTTAGAAATGCTAAAGGAAAAATTCTTCCTAATTTTCTTGTTAAGACCGAGAACCTCTAAGAGAGAAAGAAATATTTTTCCTTGCATCTTGCTTGCATATGTATTTATAGGAAAGATTTCTAGATCTTTAACTTGTGTAATCTCGCAAGATCTCACATAATCCCATGCAAAGATTGTATCAAATCTCTTCTAAATCTTGCAAAATCTACTTTAGATATAGCTTATGACAAGTGGCATATTTGTATCTTCTAAAGATATCATTTTTGCCAAGTGGCACATTTGTATCTTCCAAAGATATCATCTTTGCCAAGTGGCATACTATTGTGTTTTCTCAAGCAATGTCATTTGTCATGCATGCAAGACTTTCCCATAATTAATTCTAATCCCCATTAGAATAATTAATCTAGAAAGTGATCCCTTTTTATATTTATACTTTGGCCCCAACACTTTTTATAATTGCACTTTTGGCCCACTTAACGATTAACGTCCAAAATAAATAATGTTAACTCTTTAACGTCTTCCAAACTTAATATCAAACTCATTAAATGCCTTATTCATGATGTTCTTTTGTGTGTGACTTTCTAGATTCACAACCGTATAGCGATGAGGGACTATTAAATGTTTTTAATCTATTCCGGGAATGTCTCCGTCATTTCACGGAATACCCTCACATTCAAGAGTGATGCCTAGCTACATATGTATCATGATAGTTTATACGTTAATTAAGTCCAACTCTTTTGAATCTATTTATAGTCACAAATTAGAGTGCAATCCGATCCTTCCATTAAATATGTCCCCATCGAATGAGGATCATGAAACGATTAAGTCCACTTGCTCGATTCTATTCATAGATCTGTTTGGTGGAATGAAAGATGACATCTATGGAAAAACCCTTTTCCATCATTCATACCCCGACCAAGGATTTTCTCATTCAACAATCGATACTAGATCGCATAGGACATCGCATCACGTTCAAAGGTTAACGGATCTTATCTTCACAATTACATGTTGGTCTCTATATGACAAAACTAAACTGTGAGTGGTCATTACTCACCTTGGAGAAGGCAAGTTTTGTCCAAACACTAGATTTAGCCCCTGATATATCCGACAACCACAATTTCTCAAGTCAAAGGATTAATTTGCACAATTCGCTATGAAATAATAAACTATTAATCCAAAGTCATGTAGTTTATTATTCCGGTCACACTCAAGGATCTGTTCCACTAATGATCACTCATATGTAAGTTAATTGTAACCCCATGTTGTTATGGCATAAGGCTCGCCATCCTTTATGATTAACATCCCTATGTTAATCAAAAGTAACTACATATGATAGTCCAAACTTGATTATTTTAGTGCTGGTTAAATAATTTGAGGGCTATGAATCAATTTGAATGTTTATCATATCGAAGAAATATGTCGATGTATTCTAAACTCTTTTAGAATATATTTCTTCTCCGAAAAATATTATGGACACATTCATATAATAGGAATGAAGGAAAATATGAACGTCATTAAAGATGTCATTATGCAAAATGCAAGTTTTCATCATAATGCCCTATATAGGTCATCTAACTATATAGCATTAGGGGATATCACTAACACTATTATCGAATGTTTGCCCGATACACATGTTGTTTGATTTTTTTGCTCGTTCTTCTTTGAGATCAATGTCCAACCCAATCTTCCATCTTTTCAATCATTTATTTTGGTCGTTCTTTATCTCTTTGCTTTATTCAACACCATCACGAATGCTTTTTGTATCACAAAAGATAGCATGAATCAACCATTTATGTCATTTTACCTGTAACGTTTATACAATCAAAATATGCTCTAAATGGAAGATAAACGATCCAAATTAAATTTTTTACACTCCAAAATACATTTGAATAAGTATGAAATACTAATACATCAACTATTATGATGTAACGAGAGATGGTGGGAAATGAAAGTGGATCCAGAGGGGATGAAACACTTGCTAAAAATGTTCCACTTGAAGGATAAGTCATATGCACAGAGTCCACGTAGCCAAATATCAATGTCCTAGCCTAGCAACACGATAAGGAGTACTACTATAATGAAGTAAAGAACATGTCTAAGATGCCTAGTATTTGGAGAACATGAAATGTATTAGAAAGTGAAGACTTACAGCATGAAGAGGAATATTGGGGAAGACTCAATGAACCTTCTGTGATAGAGATATGTTGATAGCTATTGAGCGAAGGCTCTTCCACGTTGAAGACTGAGAAGAGGTTCTCAGGTGTTATTGTGTTGATTGCTAGTGAGTAAGGCTATCGCATGAAGAAAAGACTAATAAGAGGTCTCGGTTGCTATGATAGGTTTTTAGCTCAATTCCAAACCAAAGTTCAAGTTGTAGATAAGTAGAAGTCCGGTGAAAGTAGAGTAAATGAATCCTAATCTTTGAGAAATTAGCATTTAATTCCTATAAATAGTACTTTCTACCTTGTAATTTGTTGCCACAAGCAACAAACCCCATTGGAGTGTGGGAAAGTGAGTCGAGTAATGAGAGGTTTTTGTTCTTTTGCAAGAAAAAGACAGGTATGAAGGGTTTAGACTTTAGTTGTGCATAAACTCCTGTGAGTGAGGGTTTAAGCTTTTCCTTTAATAGAACCATGTACATGTATGAGAAAGGGTTTGTATCTTTTTTCATGCAAAAGATTTGTAGCATTTTAACCATTAACGCTGAATAGTGACCTTTTCAGTTTTTGGGTCGTGGATGTAAGTAGAAGGTCAAACTCCATTAAATTGTGTGTGTTTTTATTATGTCTTTTATTACATACATGTATATGCACAATCCAATTCCCAACATCTTACGTAAAAAGATAAATACCGTTCCTTTCTAATATTGGACAAAGTTAGGGTATTATGTCACATGTATGAAGATCTCGCATCGCGCCAAAATCATAACTATAACCTAGGATCCAATCAAACATATAGGAAACTCTAGAAGTATCGTGAATGCTTTTATACCATTTGGCCACAATGAATTCCTCAAGGTACTACATAGCATAATACGAAAACTTCATTATAAAAATGACATAACAAAATTAAAGGGAAGATGCAAACTCTTTTACGTTCCTGTTAAGGTAGAAAATTAGAATTTATTGATCTTGAGCACTTGACTTGTCTGCAAACAATAAAGTGTTTAGAGAGAATAAGCTACTAAATTGTAGACAATTGTGGTATTTATACTACTTTAGCAAATATTTCTCTGAATTTTACCTGATCTTGCTAGTGCTCGGCCTACTACTACTCGAGGTGAATTAGGTCTCAAAAGTGGTCGAATGATCAGTCATTACTGTTGGGAATGGTATGCCCAAAAGACCACTAGCACTTAGTCAAAATTATATCTGGATGACTTGCAATAAGATAATTAGTGTCATCATTTTATATAAGCATATTTCTCTTAATTATATGGATTGGCATAGGTATATATGTGAATATAAGGTTCTACAAGTGTTAACTTAGGTACGTGATGGTTACATACAAAAAGTCTAAGTCATGGTTACTTGTAAGCATAATTATTTTGTCCATAACTTAGTAGTAAAGTTGGGCGTTTTTACTATGATAGAAGTTATAGTAGAGTATGTTCCCCTTGTAGTGGGGTGGTTTGCCTTGATCATGGATTTGCTCTAGACTTATTACCCTTATACATTAGTATGCATTGGACGAACCCCGTAGGTTTGAACTCTAAATATGTACTATCGAAGAAAGAGTTCACTTATACCTACAAGCTTCTAAGTGGCTCATTGCTCTTAATCTTGAGCATATGAGGATGAACCGACAAAGTCGAATGCTTGTACTTTGAGCCATTATAGGTGTGGTCTAAATGTTTAGGTCACTTATACTGTGGTTTAGGTGTATAGGACTTGATTAGGAGGGACATGCATATGCAATAAGGAGTCTATACATTAATCACTCCCTTAGAATGATCCAAGCTAGATCATCTTGAATATATGCTCACAGTAACACTATATGTATTGGGTGTTCCACTTGTGGGTCACTCTTGTGATCAAGTGGATAACTTCTGGAGGATGGTAGGATTGTGGATTAGAGATTCCAAGGAGACAAGATATGACACCCTTGACCCATCATGTAGTTAATATATTTATTTGCATATGTTTATATGATTATTTTAAGTGTTTGCGTATAATTATGTGTTTACTTTCATTATTTGCATTTATTTATTGGCATTAAATTTCATATTTCTTGAAAACATGCATCGATGATTACGTGCAATTAGTTTATCTGTGTTTAAGTAATTTATATAAAATGATTACCTTATTATTTTATTATTTGTATTATTTGAATTTACTTTCTTGCATTCCATTGTTTCATTTCCATTATTTGGGTATAGAGCTCTGAGCCCGAAGAGAATTTCATTTTATTTTATTTTATTATTTTGCATACATATTTGTCTTATTTAACTTATTTCATGATCACATTCATCGAAAAAACTTTGTGCATAACATTTTGGGAAGTTTCTGAGTGAATAGTATAACGCAATGAATAGTAACTAGTGTAAAGATTTTATTTGGGCCATTAGATGAATTGCTTAGCTTTGGGCATAGTTTACATTTGATCTACCATTTTAATTAAACCCAAGCCCACAGCCCACACAAAATTAACACACATAAAATAAAATAAAACAAACACAACACCAACACACACACAAAAAATCGGCTCTTTCATCCAAAACACACACACACACACTGAACACACACACAACACACACGGCTGAAATAGGAAAGAACAAGAACAAGAACAAGAAGAACAAGAACAAGAACAAGAACAAGAACAAGAACAAGAACAAGAACAAGAACAAGAAGAACAAGAAAAATAGGTGGAATAGCTCAAGCTCAAGCTTCTCTTGCATCTCTAGCTAAGTTTAGGTGAGAGGATTGCATTTAATTGCATATTTCTTGTATTTTTAGAAATGGTAGGTTTATGTTAATGTTGAGATAAGTTTATTCATGCCTTGTTTTAGCTAGTTAGAGTAATATTCATGAAGTTTATGTGATGTTTAATTGTTGTTAGCTAGTTAAACATGAAGATTTTGGTATAATCATGGGTGTTATGGTTGAGGTTGAAGATGATAAAGAGTGCATATGTAATGTTTGTTTTAATGCTTGAAAGAATAATGACTTAGCTCTAAAATGCAATGTATAGTATATGTACTCATTAAATGCAATCAACAAGCCAAAATGCACATTGGTGCATATGTGAGAAATCTGGCAGATTTGCACGACTGAGTTTCAGAGCTCGTTTGCCATAGTAAACGTGCTTGGAATTGAATAAAACTTTAACAGTAGCTAGATGTCTCAGTGTAGAACAAACTTAATTTTTGGAGCAAGAGTTAATTCAGTTGTTTTAACCCTCTGACAAAGCCATTTCAGTCGGCTTCTGATTGACCCATAGGCGTAAGGCAGATTCGTGTAATTGACTTCTAGAGATCATAACTCGATGAATATAGCTCCGAATTAGGATTTGTTTGAGGCTAAACCCATCTACACTTAATGAAATTCATGTCTACTCAATTTTAGAGTTTTTAGAGAACATTAAGATTGTTGATCGAATAAATGAAGTCAGGCCTGAATTCAACTTGTGATTGTAATTGAAATTCTAGTTAAATTAGTCATTTTCCCTCCCCTTTGGCCCGAAACGTGCTACCTTGTGTGCTAAAAATGAGTGATATTATGTGCACGATAATAGTTCAATGTATAGCAAGTGTTATGGCATCATTAGCTTGGGAACGTCTTTGATTTTTGTTGAGCTTGAAAAATAATATTGGTTGGCATTGAAAGTTAAGGTATAAAGTGAGTTAATTGTTGTCCATGTGTGGTTGGGCAGTCCCTTCGCATTCCTTTAAGTGCTTGTTTTGTGAATTAAATTGCTTACTTTGATGCTTAATTGTTAGGCATAAATGTATGCTAGAGTGTGACTTCGATTGATAAGGAAAAAGTGAGGGGCTTTTCTAAACTCTTGATTTAAAGTTGAAGCATTTCCATTATTTATGCTTTATATTGCTATTATTTCCCTTGGTTATAACTTGTAAATGAATATGAAATACGTATATGTTTGGGAAAACAACCTACTTTGTTGTTTTCCTCTAATTATCTTGTTGCGTGAATATGATTCTCTTGAATGCATGAAGTGCTTGTCGTAAATGCGATGTGACTTGAAACGTTGCAACCTTTAAAATTGACACGGTAATGTTCATGTTGCACTGGGCAGTATAGGGCTTGCCAGGTGATGACATGACTATCGGGGTTCTAATCCCTATTCTGTTGTGAACGAAAAGCTTCACAAGGGTTTGGGTAGAAGGATTTTATGTACATCCGGAGTACATCCATGTTGGCATCTAGGGGATGAATTCGTGAGGCGTATAGGGGACCGGCATCAACAGAATGAGCGTATCCTTATTATGTGGCTATTTATATTCTCGCACATTTATAATTGTTGCATGTTCTTGTTCGTGTCATGTTTTTTAAATGAGTTTCCAAAACCCAAAAAAAATGCTTTCAAAACCTTCTTTACTCCTTCCTCACTGAGTTCGTCAAAACTCACCCCTCCTTACCAACCTTTCAGGTGGAGCTAAGATCATGTCTCGGGATGATTAAAGTGATGGATTACTTGACTTGTTTGGTTTAGTTGGACATTGTATATGTTGTTTATGTACTTGTTGTAATTATTATTATGGAGACTTGTTATTTTATGTAGTATATATAAGTTAAGATGTTTATTTAAAATTAGTAGACTTTTTTGGATTATGTATTATGTTGCTTACTTTTAAGCTGGGAATTTTATGTTGTAAGTTATTTCCTATGCTAGTTTATTTTGAATGCATGTATATATGTATTATGTATGTTGTGGTTTACTTTAAGTTGGTAGACTTGTAATCTAGTTTCATAAGTCTTTTGTTATGTATAGGTGGGTAGGCTTATGAATTTCATTATGAGGCTTGTACTTTCTTGTGGTTGGGTTGAAGTAGTTGTGATGGATAGCTTATACTTTGGTTGTTATTGGCAGGTTATGTATGTTGGTTGGTTTGTTTGTGGTTATATGAAGTTGTTGTACAGGTACTATTTGTTTACGACTTAAATTGTGGTTGAATGTTGGTTGTTGGTTGTTGGTTAGTGGTTTGATGGACTCTTGTAGGATGAAAGTAAGCTTGGCCATGTACATGTTAATAAGCTTGGATTGTGGTAGTTGAGTTGTTGAATGCTTGTTATTGAGTGTGAATGAATAGGTTTTAGGTTGTCCACTGTACAGGGAAAACTCTGTCCGTTTTTTGAGGAATTTGGAAGTGATAACTAGGTTTATAATTGATGTGTCTTGGATGAACATGTTGTTTATGCACATATTAAGGTTTTGTAGTCTTTGTTGTAAGTAAAGGCTTCTATTCTTGTAATATGTTATCTACCTTGGGAAGTTGAAAGACTTTTATTGTCATGTCTTGATGTTTTGGCTAAGGATATAGATTATGAAGTTATAAAGAGTTATTATAGAATGTATTCTTGGGTATTAAGAATTGCTATGAAAGTATGTTGTAAGGAAACCTTGTAGGTATTTGGGAAGTTGTAATGATTATGATGTATTCTTTTATGGATAATAGCGCTCGGGCTAATGTAATGTGCCTTAGCAAACTTAGGAGAAGTAATTTTCTTAAGCTCGTGGCATCACGATTCTAGGTTGTTCGAGGTTCTTATAAGCTTGGATATTAAATTCTTCCTTTATGGTATCAGAGACGGTATTAGTGAAAAATGGAGTTGTGACACAAGATGTAGTCAAAGAGGTGATAGTACACTTGGGGAACCTTCCTTTGACTATGAGTGAGTATAGAGGGGCAGAGTAGTCAAGACAACACTTAGTTGGTCAAAAGATAGAGCGTCATGTATAAATTGATTAACTCCTGTTTAATCAGTAATTATCCTGGAGTGTAGGCATAGCCTTTTAGTGGAATAGACTTGGATAAAATTATAAAGTATTGCTAGGGGACTAGCGAGAATATTTTATTCATTTTCAGAGGAAGGATAATTATGTCTTTGGTCCCCCTTCTAGCCATTTACCTTCTAAGTGTCTAAACTAAATAAGGATGAACGATTATGAGATATAATATAATCCATTGACAATTAGAAATCAAAGTAGACTTTCTATTTTGGGAAAGAGTTTCCATTTTGATTATTGACAGAAATTGAATTATAGGCTTTATATGATTAATTAATTGATTAATTGAAGTCTAAAGACTACTAGAATATTTAAAATAATTTTTCCACTATTGGAAAAATAGTTTATTCTTAAACAATAGTTTAAATTTCGACTTTGGGAATTAGTCAAAGGTTATTTAATTCATTGGCAATTAGATATTAAAAATAAACTTTCTATTTTATAAAAAGAAGATTTCTATTTTTAATTATTGGCTAGAATTGAATTAAATAAATAGCAAATTAATTAATTAGAGCACACTGGCTAAGCCAGGAGCCTGGCTCGTGACCCAAGGTGGATACATGGGTCCAGGGCAGTCCAAGCCATGGGAAAATCGGCCAAGGGGAGGAAAAATAGGATAAAAAAATAGAATTCCCATTTTGTTGTGGAAAAGGGGACAGTCCAAATACCACATCGATTTTCTAGAGATTTGTTTTTCAGACTCTTGTCCTTTATAAAGGCCTCTTCCCTAGCTCAAAAAATTACACCATCTCCTCTTGAGATTTCTCTCCTTTCTCTCTTTGGGTAAGCTTCATCTTTTGAAGAAACTCAAAATAATTTTCTTTTGATTTTAGTTTAGAAAAATCTAGTCCTACAACTAGATTACACTTAGACTAAGGATTTGGTCATAGAAGAGAAGATCAAATTAGAGAAGTGGAAGCTCTTTGTCCCAGGCATGTGATTCAACTACATCAAAGATGAAGTTTGTTCTTGTTTTGTTCTTCGCAAGAGGTATGCCTATATCTTTATTTTAGTTTGGAATTAAACCATAAACTGTTTATGTTTTATTATTTCATGTTTAATCGCATTAAGATCCTGCATGATTATTTTTGCTATGTTCATAAATATTTGTTGAATATGAATCATGCTAGCCTATATTGTTTTCCTTCAATTACCTCATCAGGTCGGTCATGCCCGACCTCTTCTAATTGATGTAGGTCATTTTCTCTTCTCAAGGGTAAGGTCAGTATTTGACATAAGGTAGGTTATTTATCCTTTATCAACTGCCTCCCTACCAATTTTTTGAGCTTCGCAAGAGGTCAGAAAACTAACATCTCTTTATTTTTTGGCACGTCTTCCCATGACCATTATGCCATAAATGCCATTTATTGTATGTCCAGGACGTAGTCATGTGGCCCACTCTCACTCATAAATATATTGGCACGTCGTCCAAAAAAATCTCCACCGTTCATTTCCCGTCTTCCCTTGGCCTAGATATACCCCTTGTTTCAATTCATTTCTTCACTTTACTTTCTTACTTCTTCTCTTCATAGAACTTTCTCTAGTTCTTTGACAGATCCAAGCTCTTCTTCAACTTGGCTCGAGCCTTCAATTCTTTTAACTCTTTCTTCCACCTTGACTTCCTAGGTACGTCCTTTACTCTGTCATGGCTAGAAATAGGTCGAACTTCAATTCTCAAACTGAGTCCATCCACTCTTCTGATCACGACGGGGGTAGGGAGAGGGAAAGAGTGAACCTACCCTTGAGGTAGAGGTGGCCAGCCCCAAGGCAGTTGAGCCTATTACCGTAGAGAATTTTGTTAAAGGGCTTAGATAATTTAGAGGGTGGCAGCACACCCAATGAGCTTGTGGCTAACCTTCTTAGCAGAATTCTTATCCTTGACCAACCTCTTAAAAGTGTACCATCTCCTATTTTTATGTTAGACCCTACTTTTGTACGTCAACAACCTCAACCTCAACCTCAACCTAACCCAATGGCCCAGTCGGACCAACCTTCTACACAAAAGGGTCAGACCTATCTTCGAGGCCCACCTCTGTAGGAAATAAAACTTTGTCCAGCGAGGCCAACATAAAAGGGTCCTTGATGAGTAGAGTCCCCAAGATCAAGTATAGTCATAGGTCCGACCTCGAAGATTTTAGCATCTTCTCTCACGGGTTCGAGGTTCGGATACCTGATACGATGGACAGGGCTTGTCTCTTAGGTCTGGATAAAGTTATCTTCTACTATACTATCTTTAGTCTATTTTTCCTTTCAATGCGAATTTGTCCTAATCATCCTTAGACATTTCGGCTCGAGTCCGGGCCAATTGGTTCTCAACAGTTGGAGGATAATGATATCCTCTACATTTACGTCTGGTCCCTTGGTCACTTACGCCTGGTACTATTTTTCTGCCCGAAGTAGCTGTAATATTTTTAATAAATGTTCATCCTCGAATAAACAATGGCATAGCAAATGTTTCTTCATTAACTTAGCATCAGGCTGGGGGGTCAATCGAATATGCTTCTTTCCTGATGAGATGCCCAAGGCTTCTACCCTTACCCGTAAAAAACAGACTATCGTCGATCACTTTCTAACATTCTCCCTCCTGATGTTATTCCTTATTTAGGATTAGAAAATGCCGCATCCCTTGGTTTATACGATAATAGTCATGAATTCAGACTTGTTGACTGAGCTAAGACCTTTATTCTTGTTCCAGCCCCAAGAAGGGGCAAGGGCAAAGTTCTTATACTTAATTGATTTTCTTGATTTGTTTTCGTTTTATGCAATGTTCTAACCTCTAACCACTATTCTCTTTTTGCATTCATGAATGATGAGTCATTTGCAGATGTTGCTGAGGCTCGGCTTGGACAAGAGAAAGAGGTTCCACACGTCTCATGTCAAGCTACTAGTCAGCTTCCTAAGGGCTTCAAGAAAAGGTCAGCCTCAACTTCTTCCACTAGGGCGAGCCAAACCCTAGAAGAGCCTTAAGCCACTACTTTAGTTACCCATGTTCCCCAAGTCCAAACAACTAAGGAGGGAGTTCCTGTCCACGTCAACTTGAGAGTGTCGTCCTCACCTCATGGTATGATGCCTCTACCAACCCCTCAAAGCACCAAATCAAGCACTCCGCAACCGGTGAATCAACTCGAGCATAGTACTGCTACCGAAGGGATCCTTGTTCGTATCAGGAATCTCAACCTCTTCGAGCTCTAGAAGATTAGCTCTTATCATCATCACGAAGTACGACCTACGGTCTTTTTACCCCACATTTTACATATATGTATATATGTTCCTACATGTTTTTGGGCTAATAACTTTTTAACACTTTCACGCTACCTGAGCTTTCCTTCAAGGAGAAAAGTACTTAAAGGATTTAACTGAGATCTAGGAAGACCTCGTGCGACACCACATAGAACGCAAGGCCTACGTCTGATACTTTGAAGATGAGGCCAAGGCTATTGACTCCAAAGTCAAGTCCATTCAGGAGCAAGACACTGTCGATCACCGCACTACCATCAAGGCCAAGGAAGAGGTCAAGACTAAATTGGCAGAGGTCCAAGTGCAAGTACTTAGCTCAACGAGAGACTAGAGAATCAGAAGGTGGCCTAGGTAGTTGAGCGTATTGTTAAAAAGCTCGAGCTACATAAGGTCAGAGAAAGAATCAAGGCCCAATGCAAAAGACGTCGTCGAAGAGTTCAAAAAGAGCTAGGAGTTCAAAGACTTGGTAACTCAGATCGAGCTCGACAACTATAAAGTAGCACAACTCAAAGGGATAGAACCCAGGAGAGGATGGAGAAGTTTGCTCGGAAGATAAACCTAAATTTTGACTTCTCCTTCTTGTCAACTAAGGACTGAAATTCCGAGGAAGAGGTCAGCGAGGGTGGCGATGGCAACAACTTTGGTGATGAAGATGCCATGCCAACGACGGGATAACCTGATGACCAAGCTCCAATTTTCTAGCTTAAGCTTTAATTTTCTTTTTGCAGTTATCTTTTTTGTAAGCTCAAGTTTCTTGAGCTTGTAGACTTTCCCGTTTTCTTTGTAATCAAAGTTCTCATATGAATGAAAGACCTTTCTTTATTTGATTTTGTCTCTCTCTTGTTTCTTTTTCCATAAATTTATTTTTTTATAGTTCTTTTGATAATGTTTGAAAAATTGTGACATTACTAATCTCGATCTCTCTCGACTTCAAGTCGATCTGGTATTGTTCGAGTAATTGTTTCTTTTAGGTTTCATTCTACCGACCTCAGATTTTGGTGACCTCTAGAATTTGGTTCTATGGCTTGAGTTTTGTGATCTTCTAAGATTTGGCTCTAATGGCCTCAAGCACTCATGATCCTTAGGTTGGTTTTAATGATCTTTAGCTTGGTTCTAATGGCCTGGAATTCTAATGACCCTTAGGTTGGATTTAATGGCCTCGTGCTCTAATGACCCTTGGGTTTTTGGCTCAACTGGCCGTTGGTTTCAAAGACCTTTTGTAAATTCTATACATAATTGTGTATGGATGAAGGACTGATTTCATTAATGCTCGAGCTTCATACATGATTTTTACACATTGTACTTTCGGAGATGTTTTATGTTCCATGCATTCTTTAATTATTTCCCTCCAATTTCGGCAAGCTTGAAGGTTCTTGGGATGAGTTCTTTGATGACATGGTAGGGCCCTTCCCAATTAGGCTTGAGTTTTCCCTGAGTGGGATTGGACTGAAACAAGTTTTTCTCAGGACCAATTCTCATTCTTTAATCTTCCTGGGTAGAACCTGCTTCAAGAAGCTTTGGGTTGCAGCCCTTTTCCTTGCCAGCATCATAATTTGGGATTTTTGCCAAAAATTTTCAACCAAGTCCAAGCTTTCTCTCATAGCTTGGTTATTGACCTTCTTCCTCAAACTCCTGGACTCTAGAGGTCAGAGAACCAACCTCTACTAGAAGAACTGCCTCTATTCTAAAGGTCAGGTAGAATGGAATCTCTCATGTGCCTATACTATGAGTCATCCTGAGAACCCATAGGACCTTGAGAAGTATGTATGCCCCAAGCCCTTTTGTTTGAGTCAGCTTGTTCTTTAGTCCTTGCAAAATAGCTCTAATTGTAACTTTGACCCTAGATATGAGTTTCCAGGTAAGCTACAGAAACAAAGTGAATAGATACCCTGAGCTTCTCACACTATTCTTTGAAGTAGGCAGAGTCGAAGTGTTTTCCATAATCTATTATAATGGCCTTAGGAATCCCAAATCTACAAATTTTCAACTTCTACACAAAGTTCCAAGATGTCTTCCCTGTTATCTTGGGCACTGCCTCAGCCTCAACCCACTATGTGAAGTAATCAATAGCCACAAAGATAAACTTTCTCTAAGCAATACTGGTAAGCAATGGCCCAAGTATGTCTAACCTCATTGTGTGAAGGGCCAAGGGCTCAAGATACAAGTCAAATCAGTTGGCAATTGCCTTTGAATTCTGGAGAACCGCTAACAGGTGTCACACTTCTTTACTAGTCCTCGGGCATCTTTCTGTGTAGTTGGTCAGAAATATCCCTATCTAAGAACCTTCCTTGCAAGAGCCCGAGCTCCCAAGTGGTTTTTGTAGATCCCCTCGTGGACCCCTCTTAAGATGTACTAACATTTCTCTTTTTCTACACATTTTAATAGGGGCCAGGTAAAAGACCTATTATATAACTTCCCCCCAAGCACCACGAATCAAGATGTGTTCTAGCTTTTTTACTTTCTTTCGGTCCTTTGGCCGCTTTCCCTATTCCAAAAGATCCCAAATAGGTGAAGGTTAATATAATATCCTAAAGGTACTAGTTTTAATCAATTTTAGGTTGTATTTTATTAATTAAACACACTTAATAGGGTATAGAACCGATTTCACTACTAAGTCATGCACGAAATCGCTAGAATGCATATAAATTGCACTAAATAAATTCTGAACAATTTTATTGCCTCTTAGTATTGGCTTAAATTCACAATACTACAAGTGGTTGAATCAAGAAAGGAGATGGCGTCCTTTCTTGCTTGCTATGGCCGAATTCACTATACTATATGAATTAGATAGTGAAAGAAACTTCTAGAGAGAGAAAGTGTAAAATATTTTCTATTTGACTTATCTGAAGTGATACAGTATGATCTCTATTTATAGAGATAGATTCTGCTGAATATATCAGTTTGTACATCAGATTATCAACATATGTGTTAACTAACTATCTAGATATTGTGCCAGCTGTATTAGCACTAATTAACTATAGTTTACAGCTGTATACAACTTATTTAGTTTAGTATTACTCTGTAGTTCTTCAGACTGGCCCCTATTTTTGACCTGGTAAGCATAGGGTGTAAGGAAGAGGATGCCAGTTGTGTGAGGGTAACAGGAGTAGTATGGGACTGAGAAGTAGGCATAGATTCTGAAGTAGAAGATTGATTGGCAGAAGAATTATATGGTGTAGAGGAAGAGGAGTGACTAGCTGGAGTGGGGGACACTAGGGAGGAAACATTCTGAGAAGATTCAGAGATGATAGACTGAGAATTTATTGACATAGAAGAACCATCCTGTGTTGATGGTGAAGAAAGACATGATAGAGTTATAGACTGAGTTTGTGTAGAAGGATTAGAGACCTGAGGAATATGAAATGTTGGAGGATAAGAAGAAGACAGGAATGTAGCATCCTGTGTAGGAGTAGAGGAAATAAATTCAGTAATCTTGGTTGAAGGCAAGGAAAGAGTAGAGAAAGGGAACATATTCTCTTCAAACCTCACATGTCTAGAAATATAAATTTTATTTTAGTGAATATCTAAACACTTGTACCCTTTGGTAGTAGGACAGTAGCCTAAGAATGCACAGGGAGATGACCTATTTTCTAGTTTATGAGTAGTGTATGGCCTTAACCAAGGGTAGCACAAGCAGCCAAACACCCTAAGAAATGTGTAATCTGGTGCCTTTGTATAAAGGGTTTCATATGGTGATTTATGTTGCAGAACAGGAGTAGGCATTCTGTTTATGAGGTAATTGGCAGTGGCTAATGCTTCCATCCAATACTTGTGTGGTAAAGAAGCTTGGTTTAGGAGTGCCAATGTGGTTTCGATTAAGTGCATATGCTTTCTTTCAACTTTTCCATTCTGTTCTGGAGTATATGGACATGTTGTTTGATGTATGGTGCCTAAATGTTGAAGTAGAAGTTTGAATTTGTTGTTTATATATTCTGTACCATTATCAGTTCTGAGAACCTTGATTTTGGTTTTAAATTGTGTTTGAATCATAGAATTAAAACTTTGAAAAGCATTAAAGGCATCAGACTTCAATTTCAGAGGATATAGCCAACAAAATCTAGAAAAGTCATCAATGAACAAAATATAGTATCTATATTGTTGAAATGATGGAAAGGGGGCAGGGCCCCAGACATCAGAGTGAATGAGTTCAAAACTAAAGTGTGTTACAGTTTGAGACAACTAAAAAGGTAACCAATGTGATTTAGAAACTGCACAGGCAGAGCATGCTAGACTATTATGTGGCAGTTTTACATTTATTTGATTTGAAAGAACTCTAGAAGCTACAGCATATGGATGCCCTAACTTGTAATGCCACAAAAGTTCTGCAGTTTGCTCTTTTGGAGTGATGTTGCAGTGTAAAACTTGAGTGGTTGGTGATGAGAGTGGAGTAGATATAGAAGGAAGTGCATAGAGCCCCTTTTTACAGGGGTCCTTGAACATCACTTGGCAGGTGGTGTGGTCCAAAATTGTCACATCCTTAGCAGTAAATAGCATAGAACGGTTATTATCTTGAGTGAGTTGGTGAACAGAAAGAAGGTTAGATGAGATTTGAGGAATGTAAAGGACTTTAGATAAAGAAAATGAAGAACTAGAGGTAGTAAGATTACCATGTCCTGTACTATGAATAGGTAGAGTCTGCCCATTGCCAATTGAAACAGCCTCAGTGCAGGATAGGAGATGTGTAGCTGAGATAGGTCATTAGTAACATGGGTGTTTGCCCCTGAATCCAGATACCAGTATGCTAGGAAAGGTAGTGGCTGAGTAGGTGTCACTTGAGCTGTAAAGACATGCTTCTGTGGTTGGGGATTGGGATTTGTATATTTGACAGTGTCAAGCCTATACTAACACTCAATTGCAGTGTGATTAGGCTTGCCACAGATCTGACAGTACACCTTTGTTGATTGTGACTGAATAGAAGCATAAGGCTGATGTGGAGTTGTATATGTCTGAGGAGTAAACTGAGGAGGTAAAGTAGGTAAGAATTGAGAAGGCACAGGGCCAAGAACTTCTCTGCCTTGATGTTGCTGTGCTTTACCTCCTCCTCCCTTGTTATTAATCTTGTTTTTTCCCTTAGAGTGGTTTCCTTGTGTCTAATAGTATTTGGTGTATAGTGCAGTATGGAGATCAGTGGGAAGAGAGGGAACAAAACTGACTGGTTTAAGAAGTTTCTGATGCAGTTCTTCTGATAACAACAGACTGCTCAATTCCTGGAGAGATATAGGAGTGGACCTGGTTCTAATGGACTACCTAAAGGACTCATATTCCATAGGAAGTCCTTTGAGAGTATACAGAACAAAATCTTCTTCACTAATAACTTCTGCTGAAGCTGCTAAGCTATTTGTGAGAGATTTTAGCTGATCTAAGTAGGACTGCATTGTGTTTTGGCCTTTGGTGAGATTGAACAATTGAAGCTTCAGTTGATACACATGAGTTCTACTTAGGGAGCTGAATCTAGTAGCTCAAGCAGTCCATATGGAGGTAGTAGTAGGTAGATGCATAATTTGGGGTAGAACTGAAGCAGAAATGGAAGCATAAAAGCAAGATTTCATATTTTGATCTATCATATACCAGGTAGTATAAGCAGGATTGAGTACTGAGGCTCCTTCTTCATTGATGATGAGCTTGCTAGGGCTTTGTATTTTGCCATTCACATAATCAAACAACTGGTGACCTTCAAGAGCTGTTTGCACTTGTGTTTTCCACATAACATAATTTGTATTATCCAGCTTAATCTGAATGAGATTATTCAGATTATGTGTGAGATTCTTGAGGCCTGCATGTAAAGTAGCATAGCTTTCATCATTTGAAGAAGTCATGGCTGCAGTGGAGGAAGCCATGGCAGCTGCTGAAGAAGTAGAAGCAGGAGTAGAAGAATTTGTAGCCATGAAAAGTAGCGAATTGCATAAAAGATAGAATTGGAAACCCTAGGTTGAAAATTAGGGTTTTTTGGAAGAGAGAAGAGTAATTTCTAGCCTTGCGAAGCTTGAGATTACTTTAGTAATGGTGTCGCACAACTAGTTTTGAAGAGAACTAGTTGATTTGAACTTGTTTTGGAAAAAAAATGAAGGTTTTTGATGGAGCTTTAATGGCAGTGGGATCAATCTAGCTCTGATACCATGAAAGAAACTTCTAGAGAGAGAAAGTGTAAAATATTTTCTATTTGACTTATCTGAAATGATATAGTGTGATCTCTATTTATAGAGATAGATTCTGCTAAATATATCAGTTTGTACATCAGATTATCAACACATGTGTTAACTAACTATCTAGATATTGTGCCAACTGTATTAGCACTAACTAACTGTAGTTTACAGCTGTATACAACTCATTTAGTTTAGTATTACTCTGTAGTTCTTCAGACTGGCTTATCAGATAGTAAAGAAGATGATCTATTTGATCTTATTTCCTAATTTGATCCCAAAAATTGGATTAATCGTGGTGGGACAATTATCACTCTCTCTTTTTCTCTTATGGTCGTGTATGTATCTCAATATGTAGTGTATTTTGCTTGCCATTTTGTCGTGCACATATGCAAAAGTCCTAAGTGATTCGTGTGTTTTAGGAAGACTATGAGAGCTAAAGAATTGTGCTCACATATGATAATGTATCTGGACTTATTGTTGTCCACATTATTTTATGCACAAAATAAGCTAGATAATTTATGTATTATCTCTTTATGAATTTCATATCTTCAAATAAATGAAAAAAAAAATCCATAAATTAAAGAGTCCTACAATATTAGCTAACTTACAATTCCATCTTCCAACTTTCTACTTCAATCACATGCCTATCTCTTGCAGAAAACACACTCCATACGCCATTCACTTAGAAAAAAGAAAATGTACTTCCAATTTAGAATCTAGTTAGAAGATGGACCAAAAGACATATTCGTCCTAGATCCAAAATGACCAAAATGCCCTTGTTTAACCTTAAATGCATTTTGTCCATTTTAGCCTTAGTTCATTCCACTAAAGAGTTATAACTTTACTCTAGAACAAATATTGATTATCCAGAAGCTTGTCAAAACTAAGTTTGACCTTTGTCTTTGACCTACTAAGTAAAATGACCGAAATGCCCCTCTATGTAGAACCCGTAATCAATACTAGGTCCAAACCTTGTACTATCAACCTTTATTGATTACATTATAATTTGTTCTTCTAATCCATGAATAATCATCATCTAGATATTATTCTTTTGATCCAGGGAGTGACCTACAAGTTCAATATCTAAATATAGTCTCGATTGACTATATTACCAAGTACTTAGATTTAGATGATTAATAGGATAGCCACAAAGGGATTATAACCAACCAATCAAGATGGAATAGAACCTTTGACACATATGCATGCCCCAATTAGTCAAGTTCATGTATCTAAGACACCGAGCTATTGACCCATATGAGATCGCACCTATAGTGAATCAAAATACATGTCTTTGAGTTCCACATATGCTCAAGAGTTAGAGCATTGGTCTTTTAGTAGCTTGAGATGTTTCTAATCTCACATGAGTGATAGTACTTTTACTAAGATCACATCTATTATGATCCTGTTCAATCCACTCTCATGCACTAATGAGAAAAACCCAAAAAGCTCTCCAATGACCAAGGTAAGTTACCCTACAAATAGGAGACTCTCTCATTATATCATTTCCATAGTAAAGTGCCCAACTTTATTATTCGGTTAAGAACCTATAGTTTTAGATTTGAGCCTTTTGGCATATACCTTATATGCGAAACCACCACGTACCTATGTCATTCACTCAAATCATGGAGCTTTTGCATACATATATATAGAATATAAAGAGAGTAAAGAGATGCCCATGAATGATGCACTAATTATTAATTGTTATAATATCCATTATACTGAGATGTCTTAATGCTAGTAGTCTTTAGGGTATACCATTCCTAACAATAGGTCGAGTCCAATGATCTCCCCGATCTAAAACTGCTCCTTCATTTCCCTTCAAAGAAATGCTCGATTGCTCGATCTCCTCTATTTGCACTATTGTTGGTCGGGTGGTACCTAGAGCTAATCGAGAAAGTATGTTAGCCTTCTCCTTCTCAGCCCGAGGTATCTGTTGGATGCTAAACTTGCTAAACTCCGAGATCAAATCATTGACTTTGGATAAATAAGCAACCATAGTTAGATCTTTATCTTCAAACTCGCCCGTGACCTGGTTTGCAACCAGCTATGGATCTATCATTACATTAACTGCCCGAGCTCCTAAAGACTTAGTTATCTTTAGACCTTCCACTAGAGCTTCGTACTCGGCCTCATTGTTGGATGTTGAAAACCCAAACTTTAATGAATACTACGATTCTTCTCTTTCAGGGTTAATTCTCACAACCTCAGCTCTACTACTTTGCTTGCCCGAGGCCTTATCCACCAAAATTTTCCAAGTCGGGTCTTCACTTTGTTTCACATTCCCCGAACATTCCGCAATGAAGTCCACTATTGATTGAGCCTTTATTATTGTTATCTATTGATATATGATGTCAAACTAACTGACCCTACCTCCCACATGAGTAACTGGTCTAAGACCTCGGGTCGAAGCAATACCTACCTGAGTGGCGTAGTGGTCATCACCTGAATAGTGTGTTTATTAAAGTAATGTTTAAGTTTCCTTGAAGTTGTGACTAATACCAGTGTCATTTTCTCTATTGTTGAATACCTCAGTTTTGCCCCCTGAAATATCTTACTGACGTAATATACTGGCTTCTGTACCTTCTCTTCTTCTCTAATCAAGGCTACTACTATGGTTGTTGCCGAACTTGCGAGATAGAGGAAGAGGGTCTCCCCTTTCTCGGGTCAGGACAACAGTGGTGGTAAGCTCAAGTACTACTTCAACCCTTCGAAAGCCTTCTAACACTCCTTGGTCCACTAAAAGTTCTTTGGGCTCCTCAACACCTTGAAGAAATATGCGCACTTGTCCGCCGACCTGGACATGAATTGGCTTAAAGATGCCATATTCCCTGCAAAGGATTTTACCTCACTCACTTACTTGGGAGGCTCCATATCTAGAATAGCCTGAATCATTTTGGGTTTGCTTCGATCCCCTAACTTGTAACCATAAATCCCAAGAATTTTCCTACATTCACCCCAAATAGACACTTCTTGGGGTTCAACTTGATCTCGAACTAGACCATTATTGCGAAGGTCTTAGCTAAGTCATTAAGGTAAGTTCTAGCACTCTTAATTTTAACCAGCATATCATCCACATAGATTTCCATATTCCGCTCGATCTGATCTTTGAAAACCCTTTGGTACATTGCTCTTGTATTTAAGGCCAAATGGCATGACCTTATAACAGTGCAACCCTCTCTCTATGATAAAGTTTGTCTTATCCTCGTCCTTGAGAGCCATTTTGATCTTGTTATAACCTTTGAAGGCGTCCATGAAGGTCAACAACTCACACACTGAAGTCACATCCACCATCTGGTCTATCTTAGACAACGAGTAATATTCTTTCGGACAAGCTTTGTTGAGGTTAATATAGTATATACATAGCCTTCATTTCCCTAGAGTTTTTGGCACCAGTATCACATTATCCAACCAGGTCGAGTAATCAATCTCTCATATATGGCCTGCTTTCCACAGCTTTCAACTTCTTCATGTATGATTTTGTTCTTCCCAGGATGGAAGATCTGTCTCTTCTACTAGACTGGTCGGTAACTTAGGTCCACATTGAGATGAGGGACCATTATACTCAGGTCGATCCTTATCACGTCAGAGGTGAACCAAGCAAATATATCCTAATTATTGGAAAGAAAATCAATTATACCTTCTCGTAGCTCGGACGGTATTTCACTCCCACTTTTGACTTTCCTTACTTCATCCAACTCTACCTCGTCTAGCACTTTCGCAGGGGTCCCCTTCTTTGCATCTATATTCCTATGGTGCTTCTATCTGCCACGTCTCTATTGTCTTGATTTTTAAAGAGGCCACGTAGTACTCTCGAGCTACCATCTAGTCTCCTCTTAGCGCAACTATCCCTCTAAGGGTCAGAAACCTTATCATCTAATGATAGGTTGATACTACTCCCCTAAAGTGGTTGAAGGCTACCTGCCTAATGATGCCATTGTAAATTGAGTTACAATTCACAATAACAAAGTCGGCCATCATACTTGCTTATTTATCTCCCGAGCCCCAAGGTCAGGGGCAATGCGATAACCCCTTCTGGTTTGAAGTCTGCCCTTGTGAGCCTGCACAAGGTTCTTCTTAATGGTTTTAATTGCTCTCTCTTCAACCCCGTCTTTAGATATGCCATGAGAAAAATTACCTCAGCTGAGCTCCCAATGTCCACCATGATCCTCTTGACCAAGACGTTTGCAATCGTCATAGATATGACGAAAGGGATACCATGTGGAAGAATCAAACCCTCCAGATTTGCAATTGTAAAAGTCAGCTTATCACGCATCCGGAGCTTCTTCATCAAGGGCTCCACGCTGCCCGACCTCACGTTGGACTTTCTCCTTTGGCGGCCAACTTGCCAGAGAGAATCTCTACCACGCCTACATGTTTTCTATGTTCTTTCCTTAGGATTTTTCTCTGTTCATTCTTCTTCTCTGGTCAGGATCATATTCCCGAGCCATATACCTTCCCAACTTCCCTCGCTAGATCAATGCCTCAGTCCTATCATTCAATTGTTGGTACTCATTGATATTGTACCCATGGTTGTTGTGGAGCCTACAGAATTTGTTCTTATCCCACTTCTCGGGATCTCCAGTCATTCTCCTTGACCATTTAGGTCTTTTTGGGTTCGGATCTCCATCAAGATTTCTGACCTCGGGGCAACCAAGGGTGTATACATCTCAAACCAACCCTTTTAGCACAGGGTCCCCTATTCGGGTCAACATTTCTGGTTGCCCTTCAGTATATTCTCCTCCTTCATTTTCCTTTTACCTACTGTAGGGTTCTTCGCGACTCTTCTCTTCTTCTCTTTTCCTCTCTTCGCCATCATGACCTCTTCTAAATTTATATATTTGGAGGCTCAAGCCATGAGGTAGAAGAAATCTTTTAGCTCTTTCCTGGCCAAAGAAGCTTGGAAAGGTCAGGACCTCAACCCCTACATGAAAGCAACTGTGGCCACAAACTGATCCAAATTTGGGACCTCCAAAGTTGCCTGGTTGAACCTCTGGGTAAAGTCACGAAGGTTTTCCTCTTTCCCCTATCTAATCAATAGAAGAGAAGTCGTCAATTCTGTGGTTTCTTACTACTAGCAAATCTGTTTAGAAAGGCCTCGGCCAACTGGTAAAAGCTATCCACCAAATTATCTGGTAATGAAGAAAACCATCTCCTGGTCGGCCCGACCAAGGTGGTCGAGAAGGCCTTACACTTGATTATATCATGGATATCATAGAACATCATATGGTGATCAAATGTGAGGATATGATCCTCAAGATCACTTGTACCATTATAGGAGGGCAACGTATGAAGCTTGTATCCATGGGTAGTGGTTTAGTTTAAACCTCCCTGGTGAACATGTGAAAGCATAATCCAGTAAGGGTTTTCCTCTACTCTACTGGCATTCTCGAAGCCTCTTGCCTCCCACTCCTACCGGAGGGTGTCTGGTAGGGAAACACTCAAGCATATCAACTGGGGCTGAGGAACCTCAATCATTCTCTTTTCGTCGAGTTGCTCGAGGTGGGTCTATTGGCTCGAGAACGATTGGGACAATTTAATTTACTTAATACGGCGTAATGGCTAGTGAGATATGTGTATGGGGCTTTGTTTGGGCATGGTTATTTTAGGCTTGGCTTTGTATTTGTATGAACGAGTTCATAACACTTTGCAAGTTATAAACATCTGAGCTAAAATATTGAAATCCATGGGCTGAGTCGGTGAAGTAGTAGTATAACCTGTTGGGGATGGCCCCAGGATTATCGAGGGTGCTGGTGATGGATGAATGGGCTGATATGTTGTTGTATAGTGGTAGTAGCATGTGGAATGCTACAGGGTTGGTTGATTTTCGGTGGTAGTTATTGCTCATGGTGTGGTGGCTCACCTTATATTGATGGTAGAAGATGGCCACCGGCTTGGCTATGACTTCTCATGTTTTCCTTTGTGATTTCTCAGTGGGATGATCAACCGCTTCCCATAGACGATACCAATCTGTTAAGGTAGAAAACTGAAATTTGTTAATCTCGAGCACTCGATCGAGCTCCTTAACTAGTCTGCAAACAATGAATAAATTGCGGGTTCTTCCCGCATGAGCACTCTGATACTTATAAGTGTTTGTAAATAGAATGTGTTTAGAGGAAAAATGAGTTACATTTTACTATAGACAATTATGGTATTTATACTACTTTATAGAATATTAATCTTACTGGTGCTTAACCTACCATCTTTCAAGGTGAACTAGGTCTCAATAGTCATCAAATTGTTGGTCATGCCCAACCTCTTCTAATTGATGTAGGTCCCCTTATCTTCTTAAGGGTCCCCTTATCTTCTTAAGGGTAAGATCAATATTTGACATCATTTCAGATATTTATCCCTTATCAGTGCCTTATTATCATTTCCTTCCTGTTGGGAAAAACTCTTTACCAAGAGCATAATAATGACAAAACTAGTAATGAAGGATATGTAAGAAACTATTTTTTTCAAGCTGAAAATTTTTAGAATATTCTCTCTAGATAACAATAATCTATCAGGAAGAATGAACCAAAAAACAGCTATCTTTCTCTTATTTAGATAATACGTACACAAATGCGTTACATGTGTAAATTATTTGTAAGAAAACAGTTATTACGAAATTACTGGTTTATCTTGCTATAAATTAATTAAGTTTATTTTTTGCAAAATGCATGTCAAGAGAAACTAAGGGTGGGAAACCCAAAAAAAAAAAAAAAAAGGTAGACCTGGCGAAAATCTTCATGCATTACATAAATTTGGAAAATTGAACAATTTTCTTACATCAGTTTCGTCAAATCTTTCGATTATAAACCTTCAATATCCTCCATTCTTTACCGTAAGAAGTAGGAAACATATGTTAGATCCAATGTTATACGAAACAGGAGCCATGTTTTAGGAAAGAAAGATGAATATCAAGAACCATTACATTATCAACTCATGCTTGAATACAACAATGATTGAAAGTGATTGGTGCTATCTTGATTAGGTACATATTAAAAGTAACTTGAAACTGTACTTAGGAAAAGAATATAGGATTAATATGACTAATAGATCTATATGTAGAGTGTGAAATAGACGATAATATTTTTGTATATTCGAGTACCATCGTTGAGGTACTCATCTGATGTATACATTTTTTGTTAATGAAAGCCCTTAATTGTTTAACGAAAAAACATTACATGTTAAAGAGTGACTTGTACTAATAAATTTAATGCCAAAGGAAAGCATGTTTAGCTCACGATACTTCACTTTTCATTCGACGGGTATGCTTTATCACATATCTACTTAATCTTAATGGAAATTATTACGACAGATTAGGGTGCATGCATTTCTTACTGCGTTGTCGAACTGCAAAGGTTTGCAAGCTAAGCATTGTGATTCAAAAGTCCTCTCTTCCATATAACGCTTTGAATATGTTGTGTAAACGATCTTAGGCAGAGGTGATTAAGAACCGTTACCAATCCCAGTTGGGCAGCTTTTTTTTTTTTCTTACTTCCCACTCCCACCTACCATCCACCCTCATAAGATTCGAACCCTAGTATCTCAACTATCATAGAAAATAATCCACAACTGGTTTACTCCTAAATCTGGATCCTGCTTGGGCAGTTAATAGCAAGGCATTGTAAATATTTAGGTGCACCATTTGTCTTAGCCTAGTAATGATCTAGCACTCACTATTAGCATTGATTAAATGCAACCAAAATTTGAATAGTCGATCGACAAGAACCTCTCCTCAAGCATGTCATAGCTGAGAGCGCTTCTTCCTGCTCTGAATGGCTCGCTCTATCGACTTGCATCGAAGCCATGCCTTCAGTAGAGGCTCTTACAGTTCGATACCAAATCTTTCAAGAAACCTAAAAATCAACCTTGCTAGCCATAAGAAGGTTCACCTTTACCTTTTCATATACCATAACCACCAAAAACAGAAAAACTAAGAAATGAGCAATGAAGAAGAAAATTGAGGAATACCTTATACCTACTTCACAAACGTCAAAATTTTCATCCGTAAACCAGGCTTCAAGATAAAGAAAAGAAAAGAAGTTCAGAAACGAGACAAATAATCCACAAGAGAAGAGATCTACGTCCGCACCTAAGATGAAAAAGGACAAATAACCATACGATGAAAACGGGGCAGCGATACTCAGTCCCCAAGGAAAGTTGTGATACTACGTATTTTGCCTACATACCACCAAAAAGATGAGTTCTGTGTCGGACAGGAAGGCAATTGCAACCGCAAATCCAGTCTGCCAGAGACCAATTTGAGTCTCTTAAACACGGTTGAAGTCACCCAGAGCGCAATTTCAGTCTCTTAAACATGGTTGGAGTCACCCAGTGCTTACAAGCATATCAGCTAACTTTCTAAACTACAGGTAGATTGAAATCATCACGTTGATGTATAGAAGTGGATAGTAGGTGGTCTCTTAGACAGATTCCCATTTGAAAGTAGAACAGGCACGCTAAATGATTGTCGATTACCACACATGTCCGTTTTTTATCCTTTGATCTAAGGGCACATTAGCTATATGCGCACATATATGTCCAAAGTTGCACACAGAAATAGCAAACCAGAAATTATCGCAAATAACAATCCAAAAATTATTTCAACTCACAGTGTACAACAACTTAGTGCAGATACAAGAGCGATAGCTACATAATACGAATTGCATGCGAAGACTGACTGACATCGTCCCATAGAAATATTGAAAATCAATAGTCTGACAATGTTTATCTAAAGCCTCATTGTGAAAGCAGGAAATACTTGGCTATCTCGTAGTGGAGACAATCTCTCAAAGAACAAGATCAGCTAACCCTAAAGAGTAAGACATGTCAAGTGAAATAGCTAACTATTCTGGTTTGTTTCATACCTCTACATTGTACACTGCAAGTATGCAATTCTATCGGTAACTCCTTCCTCTTCCGCGTCCTTGCCAACCTCTGCCTCTTCCACCAGTCCTTCCCCCATGATTTAAACCCGCAAATGCCTTATTGACAAGTTGGTTTTGTATACCACCAGCACCTCGGCCCTTTTTGATTGTAGTAGTGCTTGATCCATTAGCAGCAGTCGAACTTCGTTTTTGACTGGTAGAACAAATTAAGGGGGATAACATTGTCAGACCATTAAAAACTAACCTTAAAGAAGGGGGGAAATAGAAAAGAAAAGCATGTAACAACTACAATTATTGAAAGGTCTGTCTCATACCCAGCAACAGCAGCACCAGATGTCGGTGGAGGTTTAGTTACTTCTTTCCATGACAAGTTAACTTTCTGATCCCCAATAAATGAAGGTGCTTTTGAATGCAGAGGCTGAACCACAGGACCCTGTTAGTTGTCGAACACAAAAGAGATACGAGGAAAGGTGGAAAGGTATTCACCTGGGTCATTGACAGTATATTGTTGCATGCTCGAAGACCAGAGGTCGCATTCTGCTTCTCAGTTTTCTGTGGTTTGGGAAAGTCAAGGTCATTAGTCTAGCCAAATAACCTCTTAGCAGTGAGCAGAAGCAAATGACTCACAAAGGTAATAACAAAATAACAGATGGTAAACCCACAATAGCATCTTTTTCCTCTTCAGTTTTTGCAGCTGCCATGGCTTTGTTGTGATCTGCCATCCCTTGGGTCAATTTCTTTATTTTTGCCCTAGCTAAATCCTCGATGGTGCTCAATCTGTTTCATCAACTCCAGAGATGCCAACATCAGTTCTCCAAGAAGAGAAAAACAAAAGAAAACTAACAATAATAAAGACGTAAACCACAACAGCAAAGATGATGATAATGATGATGAAAATCAGCAACGTCATAATTTCCCAAGAAAAAAACTAATGTTATTACACGGAAGTCTTTTAACTGCAGCTAGAAGTAACTGCTTGATCTGTAATCATGTGTGGAGTAAGTACTTCACTGATGTATGTCATGGGATAGGGAGGTGGTGAAGTCAATTTCTCAGTTCAAGGGAAAATCAACCGTAGCAGAATACAAAAGCTAGCATTATCTGTGACTCTGAGTTATCTCTTGAGGGAAAGGAACTCCATCAAGCAAGCATCAGAGTGAACAGGCTTTTGTTGCGAAGCTTGATGAAAAATACTGGAGGCAAGCTAAAAGATCAAGTTAACTCATGGAAGGGGCTGACAGCATAACTGGGAGGTGAATCAGAATTTGCTCATTAAAAAGGAATATTCTGTAAATACATTTTGATACAAAGCTCCACAAACAGGAATTTTCCCTTATTTTTTGGCTGGGCACATGCCCTCAGGCCATTCTTATAAACAGGGGATTACCCCCCCAACACAAATTCTCAAAGTTTCTACTTAAAGCTTCAGAATGAAACGAACTGCTGATTTATCCCAAAATAAAATGATGATGAATAACATAAAATGAAAAGTAAAACTGCTTGATACAGGACCCAGCTTACTCCTACCAGTGACAAAGGAGCCAAGACTTAATGTCTGTAAAAACCATGATAAAAACAAAAGATATATAGTGATCTAATCGACTAAGGAATCCTAACTACATACCAATACAAATACTTTTGAGATATGTAGGACAAATTTAAACTCGGTTTAATCCATACCCTAAAAAGTGAATGTGCTTGACAACAAACAAATAAGTATTAACTGGAAATAAATTCAACCCAAGTTAATGAACAACTACTTGATACTATATGGTTGATGACTATCAAGTTCTTTTAAAATCAGCAGTATGTTATATTCCTGCAAAAATCCATAATGCACACGATTCAGTTTCATCAATAAGTTTCTCACAATTGATGTGAGAATTCAATTTGCTCCAACTTATATAAAAGAAAACAAACTAAACCAAATCAAACCCAACCATGTTTCAAAAAGTGGGATTGGCTATATAGACACAACATATGCTACTTGTTCCTACTGAGAGTCATCTCCTATCTCAACGCCATGCACGTGAAATCTAATGTGATTGTCTCCATCCAACTCCTCTTAGGATCCCTTTACCCATCTTCCAGTGGGCAGCCTTTATACTCCCATGTTCCAACAAGTGCCTTGACAAGTCTTCTCCTAACCTATCCAAACCATCTCAAACAACACTCTCTCAACTTGTCCCGGCCAAACCACCCCCAATTAGCCTCAAATCACATCATTTCTAATCATTATATTAACCCCAGTATCGATGCACATCCATCTCAACATTCTCATATCGAGAACTCATATCCATAAAATAAAGCTCTTCTTAACTCACACTCATAAAATAAAGCTATTCTTATGGCTAACTTATGGTACTGGCATTTTAACTTAAGGGTTCTAATCAAACAAGACTCCTGATGAGCTCTCCCGGTTAGTTCAGTTCACCTTGACTCTGTGCCCGACATCAGCATCAATCTCGCCAACCTATTGGACCCTATACCCCAAGATATCTAAATATTTCCTTCTCAGGTATATTCTATCTATTTTGACCTCACTCCTTGACCTACTCTTCCTGAATTTACATCCCATATATTTCGTCTTTGATATACTCGAATTAAATCCATTTACATCCCATATTTATATATATCCTGATTTGCTTGATGCAGAAGAGAACTCTTGAAGGCAAATGGATAGATCCCTGCTTTTTTCCCCCAAAAAAATCTTTAAATCCTTGTTCTATACTATACCCTCACTTTGATGCAAGGTCAATGGCATGTAGATTATATGCAGTTATTATGTTTAGCTCCATCAACCAATTAAATCAACTCTCTGTCAAACGTGCTTCAGGACATCTTGCTTATGAAGATTATATACCAAACACAAATGATAGTTGCTCCAGAAAAGTGATAACCAACAACCAAACCAGAATCCACTCTACTGAAGAGCAAAGACACTGAAACTTCCACACTGACTATAGACAAAGCACTAACATTTTCTCAAACTTTAGTCAGCTTCATCAACTGTCAATAATCAGGTTGGTCCTAAATATCACAGGACACAAGGACAAATATATAGATAAAAACAGTAAATATAGAGAAAATGTAAGCACTAAACCAAGAGAATTTTATTGAACATACTAGCCACCCTCAGGTCAGTAGGAAAAGATTCAATATCCTTCAACAAGATGAAGCTTATTGGAAAGATGCCACACTTTGTCCTTATAAACCACAAAACAAATCACAACGCAAATATCTTCCCACAAGTGAGAGTACATTAGCATTCTCTTAAAAAAAAGTCAGAAAAAGCAAAAGAAAGTAACACATCAGGAAGCATTCTCTTAAAAAAAGTGAAAGCGTACATTAGATATAGATTTCAAGCATGTAGCATGAGATAAAAACAAAAAAAATGGAATGGCTCACCTCTCAGTGAAGTCTTTATATTGCTCTGAGAAATCTTCTCCAAGCCTATCTGATGGTTGGCCAGTGACAATTTTGTAACCACACAGACTATTTGTGGCATTAGGAGTCTGCAAGAGAAGTAAAAACCATTGAAGGTTAACCAATTACATTGCATATCCGAAATAGCGGCACCAGCAGGAGATTACAAGTTGCTTACCTTGTGAGCCAAATGGTGGAAGACATACAACAGACACTCAATGTATGTGAAATTGATCTCTTCAATCTTTCTGCGAACCATGTACTTCTGAGAACAAAAACAGAAAAAGAGGATCTCATAAAGTTGGTCACATCCATTTTGAAAACATACTAATACTGAGTGCCATAAAAATGGTAGCAATAAACCAAAATAGGGCAAGATAGGAGACTAAGTGGGCCCATATTTGATACAGGAGCACACAAGAACAGGTAATACTCGAAGTAGTACTCAGTTGCAGACAAATACGAGACTAAATTCCACGTTCTTTTATATAGGATGGGAAACATCCACAAGCCTTTGTTCCTTACTCATGAATGGACTAGGGTGTACCAACATGATGTAGAATTTGATTGATTCAATGCACCTCCAAGCATGATCTTTCTTTGATTAAGTATAAAAAAAAACACCAAACTAAACTTGAACTTAAGAAACAGAAGGTATCTCGGTTAGTATGTTACTAGTAGTTCATTTTGGAGCTTTTTCTTTTTGTCAAACTTGGAACGACTTCGAAAATATATAGTCTGGTCGTGACACGAAAGACAGCGGCCTGAAGTTTCCTAACTTCCAAGTTCAACCAACCGAATCAAGAAATATCAAAGATCTCAAAATCTGATTTTGTGCTGTCTAAATTTCCTAACTCTGGGTCAAAATATCTTTTCCCATTTTCTTCTCTTCTCCTCGTTACTCTACATAAAAGCATTGTATTAAATCGTAAATCTCTATACTTCAAAAATTAGAAAAGATTTTGATACAAAATTTTCATCCCTTCTCTTACCCAGCCTCAAGCCTAGAACCCAAAAAATAAAGGGCCGGTTTCGTAGAAGATAACTTTCTAAATTTTCATTTTTAGAGAACTTTTTAGTTTTCTCAACTTTCTAGAGTAAGTGTTTGGTTAAGGAAAATGATATAGTACAAATATATATTTTTCCTAGATAGAAGTGAACCACCCTCAAACAGACTCGAATACAATATGATTTTTTTCATCATCACCAAGCTAACCAATCAATATTCGTTTTATGATGATGAGATAACCAAGTGTGTGGCTTGTTGAAGTGTTGTGAAGGGACTTGAGTTGAAATACAAGGCTGAGTATAGTGTTGTAGGTAGGATTGCAGAAGCTAGTAGATAGTGGTTTGTGGGGATTAGGATATTTGGTGCATGTGGTGGGTGGGGATGTAGAATTAATGAAACATTGGGTCTTGGGCAACTGGGTTGCAAAGCAGAAGACGTGGAATATGGATGGTCAGCTCAGGAAGGTTGACAAGTTGTGGTGCATCTAGTAAGTGGCAACAGCCCACAGGGAGGTGGGTGAATTTGTTTACTTCGTCACAAGTGTGAATAATCAAAAGCAACGAGCCAAAAAGAAAAGAAAATCCAAATTCTTACTTCTCTCATTGAATTCACTTTTTGAAGAACTGAAGAAAATCTGAAAGCACAGTTCATCAAGTGAACACTAATTCTGGTTTTCAAGAAAAAGAAAACAGAGAATTTGACAATTCTTGAAAATCGAACACCACAGAAGCATGTTAGTCCAAGTTTTTCTGTCAACACTCCAAGTAACAGAGACTCCATGACTTCAATATTCTCACATAAGCCCTCAGTTGTTATGCGTCATTGCTTTGACAACAAAATTAACACCAACACTTACGACAGTAAAATACATCTGAGTGTAGAATGGTATTTATAGGTTACCGAAAAGTATCCCGTCCCGTCTCCCAAAGCGAAAACTTCTTACTTGTCAAAGTCTATAATTTTATCATATATGGCGATCAGTAGCATTAACTCGTAAATGTCTATTCCTAAGGAGAACTGTCATTCGACAAAAGGAAGCATCGTGGGAGGATGGAACTCTACTTTACATAAGCTATATAGAGCGATCCCCGTAGATTAGAGAAAAAAGGGAAATTGCAAAACTTATACTTGCCGAAGTCTATAATTTTATCATATATGGCGATCAATAGCATTAACTCGTAAATGTCTATTCCTAAAGAGAAAATGATTATAATGCACCTAAGAAGAAAGATAACGCCACGTACCAATTATCTGGATAGAGAGAAAGATAAGCAAGGAGACGATCAAAATATTCTTGCCAAATAAATTTAAAACAACCAAACACATGAGCCAAGACATACACATGCAAGATATTTAACAAGATCCCTTTTAGAAGAGTACCTTTAGCAGTTGAACAACTGCCGGAAGAAGCTGGCGAGAATCCTGTGGTGTTGCATAAAGTGAACATTCTGCAAAATTCTTGAGCAAATCAAGTTTCCGCTCTTCTGGAAGCTGATATAAAGTCAAAAGATTGCATGTATCAGTCCAACTTGAATTTTGCATATAAAGTAGGAAAGCGATGTGTATGGACTTGTGAAATTACTCCAAACTCCATCTCAGTATAATCCTGACAAAAGCTAAGCAACAATCTGATACTATATCCTTAGAAAGTAGCCAATCTAATTTAGTGGAATAAAGTCTTTCACCAAAGAGCTAGGAATATGTATTGTGATTAC
Organism: Ehretia macrophylla; assembly: GCA_037974665.1. Lineage (NCBI taxonomy): Eukaryota > Viridiplantae > Streptophyta > Magnoliopsida > Boraginales > Ehretiaceae > Ehretia > Ehretia macrophylla. Next base: position 73,831,949 of record CM075772.1, on the reverse strand, counting down.
ACTTTTCCTTTCTTATTATATGGTATGATAAGACAAACAATAAAAAATAGAGCAGCATCTTCTTTCTGAAAAGATGTGAGACGTGGGAAAGCCTGGAGGGTGGAGCATAAGCTGTGAAAAGTGTTGCCTATCTAATATATAAAAGAATTGCTTTCTAATTGATAGTCATGAAAAAGGTTCTTTACAAAGACATAAAATGATTATAAGAGCTACCAGAAAAAGGGTGGACATCTGCCAAGGTTAACACAGGAGGCACACATAGTTTGACATTTCAAACACTGTAATTCTTTTCAGAATCAATAGACACCTCAAAAGAAATTGCATTCAAAATGAATAGACATTCTTCATCATTGCAAACAAAAATTCTGATTTTCAGTACTATAGGTGCATTTTGTCATCTTACGTGAATCTTGGAGTGTAGTGTGCAGAAATTGCTTTATCTCACAGTATTATTTAATTGTCGTGCCCACAAGGAGTCAAAAAGCTACACAAAGATTTTCACGATCCTTAGTTTCAGATGTGTACGTAATGGAATACCTCAGGTTGACCTGAGACTTAATTAATGCACCCTAATAGCAGAACAATTGGAATCAATTTAACATTTTGTTGTTTATAGAACTACATTAGAGAAAAGCAGATGCATGGATATTCAAGTCTCAGTGACAAATAGATAAAAAAAAATTAAAAACAAATTGCAACTTTCGAGAAATTTCATCTTGAATACTGAGGACTCCTTTTCCTAAGCATCTGTACATTTCAGCTTCTTCTGCAAAACATACTCAATTCTCCTAGTAATACAACTAACCTTCAGGGCCCAGGGATAAAAAACAAAAAGATTGGCTGCACTTTTCCTCTCCTTGCTCGAACTAAATTTGGATAAAAGGATACAAGATTCCACACGTAGATCTCATATTCCACCTTTTAAGGATATGTATGTGTAAACTCAAACAAAAATATATATTTGTCTATGTGACATTTTCCCAATGACCCATGTCCTACTTTTCCAAAATTTACCATATATATATTTATATATATATATATATATATACATATATATATACATACACAAAATATATATGTATCATGAGCTACATATAGACAAGACATAAGGACAAAGTAAAGAAAGGGAACTTACTGAATATAGCTACTGATAAAGACAAACAATACCTTACATGGTCATGCAAATTAATTTATGCCTCCACTAGGATAATAACATTACCTTGTCAAAAACAGGCAAGATTTGCTTGTTCAGATAGTTGAAGAACTTGCCGCTTGATGCGCCCCTCTTTAAACAAACAAATGTGGAGGTCAAAGGGTACATTCCTAATATGTAAAACTCAACATCTAGACAAAAGAACAGCATGTACCATGAAAAACGGCTGGGCCATGCGCATGCAAGATATAAATCTGTCAATGTGCTCATTATCTGAAACCTGCAGTGCGTGAAAAAGGTAATAATTTTTCATATTAAAAGCATATCTTCTACAATTAACTTGAACATAGCCCATAAAAGTAAATTTTATAAGTAATCAAGAAGGACAAGACGAGAAACTGAATGAAATCACTAAAAGATTAACCAAAAACAGTGTCACCATAGGCGAAAACAAAATCTTATGCAATGACTCATTATGTCTAAATACCAGAACTTCTAGATTGGATTCTGAGAGAAGCCTTATCCTTCTTTGGACTGATCTTTTGTAACTTGTGAAAAGCACAATATCGCGTTTTGTTAAAGCATATACTTGTTGCATTCTCTTAGAAGAAAAGAAAAGTCTCATGTACATTAAGTGCTAGAAGATGCAAGAAAAAACAAAAGTACTCAAACTACTGCATCCACTATTTTTCTGAAGTTCAAGAACACTTGCAACACAATGGTTTTATTCTCACAAAGGCATTAACAGATTGTGATAACTATAGACACTGGCTTTCTAAAGAAACAGAATCAACTAATGCACCAATAAAGCATCATATCATAGAGTTGACAAGGGGCACTTACGTTGAACTGTGCATCAAGATCAGCCTGACTTTCAATGATCTCAACCAGTTCTTGAATTCGCTCTACAGGAGCATTTTGACCAAATAAGCTCAAGCTTTTCAAGAAATCTATGAACATTTTGAATTCGGCTGCAGTTACATCTTGCATATTCTGCAAAAGCAATCATCCATTTTGGGTCAACCAAAGCAAGTTATTTAATTAGACAAATCATTCAAGTCCTTGACCCATATGATAAACATGATGGCATGTTCATTCTACTGCACATTGATGACTACCAATTACAGGAAGCTTGAAAAAGAGTGATATTAATTGAACCAATGTGAACTTAGAATACCTGTTTCACCAAATCTGTTATATGCCTCTCCATTTCCTCTTGTGGTTTTAACAGCTCCGACTTAAGAGGAAACACCTTCAAAACAGCATTAGATATATGCTCAGCTAAGGCAAACAAAAGTTGTAACAACTTGGGGAAAGTTTTGGAAATATTTAATGCTTAAAAGCGGGAGGCACACCTTATCTCTGATAAAGCATAGGACTTTTTCTCGAATACTTTCCCAAGTGGCAAGATCCTCCGCACTTCGATCATCATTGCTTCCAACATGCTTAAACAAAGCCGTCAAGGATGCTGCAGCATATGCATGAATTTAAATGTCATGGCAAGTCACCAAATAGATATATTACACATGATCAATCAGGGAAAATCAATATTCAATATAGAATTTGACTGGTGAGGCAGATAAAACTCATGAACATTGAAGACCCCAAAAGATAAAGTTCTTGACAGTGTTGACTGCTGGGAATCACTAGTTAAAAAATAAATAAATAAAACCTTCTCTCTTTTCTTTCCTTTTCTGAACTAAACATGAAGTACTACTTTTAATAGATCTCTGGATGAATATCTTCAGTGACGTTTACTCAGCAGTAAGAAGCAATTAATTTTTCATAGTTCCTTTTAATTCTCTCCATGGGTTGCACCCCTACATTAAGTGCTTTTGATGAAATTATTTAACCTATCAAAGGGTATGGGCAAGCATTCGAAGCAATAGCTCCTTGCAAAATCAAGTGGGTCACGTTTTTCACAAAATATTATCTTGTTCTTCTCCAAATGACATTCACAGCCTTGATAAAGAGTAAAATGGAAGGAAAAGCACCACAAAAATTAAGGCACTCACCTGCATTACTCTAATGCAGACTTGCTCCTATGCCATGGTATTCTAAATAAAAATTTGTCTTTTTCCTGCATTTCCTTTTAATTTTCACAAAGTATTTGTATGAATATTGTAGTGAGGATTAGTTTTATGCTGAAATGAAGAATCTTTCCATTGAATATCAATTCCCATTTAGCCTTTTTCTGTTATTGGTTGCAAGACAAAATGGTGAATATATGTATTGCTACTTTGGAAAGTGAGACTAACCCCAACTAATAAGGACTAAGACTCTAATATTCCCTTACATCTTGCTACACAAAGATATCTTTACTTCTCCTTTTCTTTCTTTACAGACTGGGAGGGTTGGGATATGAGGGTTTGGAAGAGGAAGAATCCTTCAGAAAGATTACGTGCTTAAGTTACTTAATAGATGAACTTTCAATGTAAGAACCTATTCCGAAACTCAGACCTGAAAAAATAATTTTATTCCCAGAGTAAGAAGAACACAAATTCTACAGCTCTCATAGAACTTAAAAAATCCAACTCCAGCGGACAGTGTATGCCTCAGTGAAGCCAGTTCACGTAACACATATAAGCATGAAGATGAATGTCTTTTGTTCTTCTCCAATAAGGATTTCAACATACAACAAAGAAAAATAAAAGTATAAGATAGTTGAAAAGTTATCGAACAAGAAAATTTACAGAGGTTTAAAAGGGAGCAACTCTGAGGATTGTTATGTTCGTGAAGCCACAAAAAATAATTGATAACAAACAAAAAGTTGAGAAAATTTAATCCTTGTCAGTCGAACTTACTCTTAACATCCTGACGCAACAAAGAGAGAAGAGCTTTATGCACAGAGTCACGCTCCACATTTTCTCCTAGGAAATCATTAAGGACATTCATACATCAATTGGTGTAATTAACAAGCAAATAATCTCAGCTCGACTTGGAACACTCAAGTACCTGCTACAAGGAGTTGCCCAAGAATGTCAACAATTTTAGACAAATGTTCCGGTGTATCCTTGCAAAAGAGAGGAAGCCCACGGATTGCTTGCACACGTACCTGAAACAATCACAAACAACATATGAAGCTTACACGCAACCACCAATCACAGACCCATGACTGTCACAAAACCTGTATATGATTTGCATAAACCCTTTTCCTCTTTTTGATCCTCCAAACCCCATTCATTTTCTCCTAGAAAATCAAACATCTCAAATGAAAAATTGACCCACTAAAATTGATATTTGGCATTCCCAAGAAAAGGGACGTGATGCAAATTTCTGAAAGCCCCTTCCTTTCCTTCTTTGATTCGCATCTCAATCTCTCTGTTCGACTATGCCTACAAGTCATATTAAAAGAAAAAGAGGGAAAAACAAAAGCTACCAGTACACTTTCTTTCTCTTACTTCGCACAGATTTCCAGGGTTCGAGGCATAATGAGCTTCAGAGACTTTAAAGTTCACAACTCACTGCTCCCTTAGTCAATTTAAAATTATATGTCCATAAAATATGCAAGCCACGAACGCGAATTTATATACATTTGTACAACAAAGTGTGCTAGTACACTGCATATATATACAACACACACACACACATCATTATCCAATTGAATACATCGTATCAAGCTCTAAAAAGCAAAGTTAGGGCACAGAATTACAAACCCCAAGCTCTTCATCTTCACATAAATAGAGATGCTGATCGAGAGCCTGCTCAGCCAGCTCAGGGAAGTACTTGAAGTACTTAGGGATAAGCTGCGCCGCCAATTGCTTCGCCTTCACTGACCCATTCGCCGCCGCAATTATCCCCTCGTAATCCGTTCTATGCTGCTCAAATTTCAAAATTAACAACAAAAAAATAAAGTAAATCAAAACATAAATTTTTTAAATAATTAAAACAAAATTAAAAAGAAAAGAGGAAAAAAACAGTGGAAAAGTGTTACCTGTGACTTGTCCTTGGCGTCGTTGAGCCGCTCCCCATACTCGTAGAGCTTCTCAACGTCATTCGGACCTTCGCTAGCTTCAGCCATTCAATAAGCTGCTATATATATGTATATATATATATATATTATCTATATAGGCTATATATGTGTGTGTGTGTGTGTAGTTAGGGTTTGCGAAGGAGAAAGACGAAGCGGGGGGAGGGGTGACGGGAACTGTGTGTGTGTGTGTGTGTGTGTGTTTTGGTTTGTGCTGCAAAGGGTAACAACTTATAAGTTAAAAAATGGAAAGATGAGATATGTTTTTGGCTTTCCGTTTTTTAATACGTAGTTGTGAAACTTGAAATATTTTGTTTTGTTTTTTTCCACAATTTCTTGTGATTTAACGAATGGTTTGGATTTCAACAAGTTAATAATAAATAAATAAAAAATGAGGGTCATGTCACGAGTTTTGTGTTTTTCTTTTTTTGGTGGAAACATAAGTTTATTGAGAAGTATGTGGAATTTTTTCTTCTTTTTTGTTAGTTTTATATTAACTTTAATAAATTTATTTTGAATTTTTTAGAAATTAAGAGAAAAATTTAAACCCAATTCTCATCTTGCAGTTCAAAAATTACACAATAATCTCATTTGTTGGTATAAATTTATAATTTTTTTAATAAATTAATAGTGTGTGTTAGTGATACGTGTGTCGAAAGGTGGTATAGCCTTTTTTTTTTTTTTTTTTTTTTTGCCAATCGATGGGTATAGTTAAATAGGTTAAATGTTATTTTTAAAACTTTTTTCAAAAAATAATGTAAGAAACTAAAAGTAGGAAATTTCTGTGAGAACCTTCCAGAAGGTGAGGAGACATCTGCTAACATAATGGAAACATTCTGGAAGTTGCCTAATTGGTGATTATGCTTTATCTTGTAAAACATTTTAGCCTTGTAATGAAATTCTGGCTTCCAACTGTATCACTTTCAACTTATTTCAGAAATATATATTCTATTTTTCTGCTAATAATGAAATAATTTTGTTTGGAAGAGTATGGGAATAGCAGTCCGGCAAAACAAAATTTCTTATACTATATTATTTGTGGTCTTAAGAATGGCAGCGGGTCGGTTAACTGTGATTTTTGGCAAAACCGAAATCAAAACTATTTAACATAATATATAACTGAAACCGAAACCGAAACCCGACGGTTTTAAAAATCATCATCCAAAATCGAAACTGCAAGTATAAAAAAAAAAAACGCAGATAACCGAAATCGAAACTAAAAATTTTTAAAAAAAAAAATATAATAGAAAAAGAATAAAAAATATGAAAAAATATAAATTTAAATGAAAAAAATTCTAAAAACACAATAAAACAAAAAATACATACATCATAAGACAATAAAATTAAAAATGTACTACATCATTGAAAATATTCAAATCTAAACAAACTAAAAACGAAAAAATATTTATCCATCAACACAACAAAAGAACAAAGTTTATAATTAAAGCATCCACCAAATGACTGAAAATTTAATTTCACACTTTTCCATTCTTCCGTCCAACTATGAGAAATCACCTGAAAAAGAAAAACACAATGTATGTATAAATTATTTTGTACAAAATCAAAATTGTTAGATTCTAATTAAAATCTTAATATTATAAAAATTAATATATGACAAAATATTATATATACCTCAATCTACATCTTCCTTTTCAGCACAAACTTTAACGAAATCTGGTAGTATGAAGACACCTACAAAAATTGCATATAGATATAAACTAAATATCTTTATATATAAAAATAAGTGATCAATCTTCAATATAAAGAGTACTTTACCTTGAATATTACCCCATAACCAACTTTGTGAACACATTAAAACTTCTGAAGTGTTTGAATTAAGTCTACTTCTGTGTGGACTAACCACTCTCCCGCTAGTACTAAATGCCAACTTAGTTGCAACAGTAGAAATGGGAATTGCCAAAAGATCTCGAGACATCAGTTGCAAAGTAGCATACTTTATCCCATTTGTCTTCCACCAATTAAAAATGTCAAAGTCTTGACTACATGGTAAAACTGGCTATTCCAAGTAATGATCTAATTCTGATTTCACATGTGTAGTGGTAGCACTAAACTAAGAAATTGTACTAATTTGGCCATAGTTTCTCCTTCCACATTAGAAATAGCCGAATCTGCTAAATTTTGTGAATTAGATGGACCATGAATGTTTTCATGAGATTTACAAATAGACTTTGACTTATACTCTTGAAGCAATTCATAACAACATCTCTTAACATTTTCAATCTCTCCATTTGCATATTCACCATTAAATGCGGAAAAATAAAACTCAACAACTTTCATTTTGTATCTAGGATTCAAAACAACTGATACAGCCATAACAACATGCATATAGCTCCAATACTTCTCAAACTTTTGAAACATATTTTTTGCCATAGAATCAATTGTTTCATCTTCAGATAAAATCCATTTACCCAAATTTTCCCTAATCTCACAAACTTTATCAAAGTAAGTGTTTGAAGTTGGATACTTCCTACCAGAGAAAAGTTCGGTCACATTATGAAAGAGCTTAAGCTTTTCACAAATTTTGGCAGCTAGATTCCAATCAAGTTCAGATGGCACATTCTTATAATTTTTATCTATAAATCTCATTCTAGGAAATGCATCTGTGTATTCTAAAGCAACTTGAAGCATCAAATAAGTAGAATTCCATCTTGTTTTAATATCAATCCCCAACTTCTTAGTGCAAGTAAGTTTCATTTGACGTGCCATCTCTTCAAACTTTTCCTATCTAGCTGGACAAGCAGACCAAAACAGAACGCTCTCACGAATGGTTGCAATTCCATCCTCTATAACTATCAACCCATTTTTCACAATGAGATTTAGAATATGAGCACAACACCGCATATGAACAAACCTACCTCCAAGCAAACAATCAGAAAATAACTTATCAACAATTACCTTTACAACCCCATCATTTGTGTTGCAATTATCTACAGTTATGGTAGACAATTTGGTTTCCAAATTCCATGCAGTTAAACCATCAAGTAAATTTTCAGCAAGTATTTATGTGGTATGCGGTGCAGGCACATAAATAAACCTACAATTAATATCATCAAGTGGACCAATCACATTCATGCTATAAAATGCAAAACTATGAAGATGAATAGATTTATTAGCCATAAATAAATAATATTACCTCAAGATATGACTTTGCAAAACCCAATTGTTGTCCACAAAATGGGCGGTGATGCTCATATAACCCTTCTTCTAGTTAGAATTCCATATGTCGGTTGTGATGGCTACACAACTTGTGTTCTTTTCTAGAAGACTTTGCAATTTTGACCTCTCTTCCTCATAAATTTTGAATAAATCTTTCTTAATGGTATGTCGAGAAACCATCTTAAAAAGAGGTTGGAGGCTATGTACAAAATCCCTAAAGCCAACATGATCAATGATAGAAAGAGGATATTCATGTAAAATAATAGCACGAGCAAGCTGATGTATTGAAAATTCAGGGTCAAAGCTAAAATTTTTGTATTGAAACTTTCCATCACTTTGTTTTTGAATTGTATTTGCTTTTGTTTTTGGCGTTCAATTGCTTAACGAATGTTTTCCTGCGTTTTTCCTGGACATATATTTAAATGGCTTCGTAAACTTGAAGTTTCACTCCTACTTGAAGCTTTCAACGCTTTCTTATAATAGTTACAAATGACATATTCAACATCATCTTTTTTCATCTTTTTCATATGCTCCCACACACTACTAGTCAACTTCCTCTTTTTTGCCTCATAAATTTTATTTGTTTGAGGTTCTATGGGTTGTGAACCTTGAGGTTGAAAAAAACTCAGACAATTTGGATTTTGAGAAGAAGTTGAACTCGTAAAATGTACATTGGTAGGTGTATTGCATTCATTTTGACTTTCAACTCCAAGATCAATATCATTTTGGGATGACATTTTGTTGAATAAAATCTGTTGTATCAGATGAGGATACCTGCATCACACAGATCTAGACACTCTAAGCTTGGAGCAATACTACAATTACATGATCTATGGAATGCTGCATCACAAGTATTTATTCTCAAAGAACAACTCATTTACGAGGGATAGCCAAAAAGATTGAGCCACTGTGGTTAATTAACTTGAACACATTTCTTAAACAATAACAAATAGAAACCAAGTAAACATTTCCTAAAATAATTACCAAATTCACATAAAAGAAGACACTGATAAAACATAAGCCCGTAACACCTCTTCATATATCACAGACAAAATAGAAACAATAGAAAACATCCCAGACAGACATTAACCGATCAAAATAGTGAAAGGAAACTACAGAAGAAGTTAGAATTGAACCACAATGACTAGACAGACTCATGATTCAAGTTAATGATGATTAGGCTTGACTAATGAACATGCAGTTCACAATTGGATGAACCAATGGAGATTCTTGTGATCATATGGTGATTCGATAAGGGAGCCCTAGTAGATGCTAATAATTGCATGATTTTGCTATCACCATTTTCTAGTATTTATTGACAAAGAGTAGTACAGGATTGTCTAAAGTTGCTGGCTATTCTTTTCTTTTTAATTCCTTTTCTAATCTTTGTTCAAGTTATTATTATTATTATTTACAATTGGCTTAACCGACATTGGCTTCTTCTTGGTACAGTACGAGGCATTAATCTACTATGATGGGAAATGGTCATTGATAAAAATTATTGCCATGACACTTTAACCTTAAAAATTGTGAAAAGGAATCGTGGATTAAATGGTTCTTTTAATGAGGAAATGATGATACATTGTCAATGAGTACAAAAGCTTGATTTTTCCTTTCTCACAAAACATTTTAGGTCAATAGGTTAACTCTTCTCAATTAGAATCATAAATGGGTTGGTTCTTGACTGATAATCTTTTCTATAAGTAAAACTACAATCGAAGCTAAAAGGAAGTAGCTTGTTGCCCGAAGACCAAGGGAAATACTTAAGCATGTAAAAACATCTCTATATTTGAAGAAACAATGGGCAATAGCAGAAGAAAATGCGAAAAAGAGATAAAAACATATTTCATAAAACATTCGATCAATAACTCAACGAGCATTCCACAGATCTCACGCACATAATGAGAACTTGGAGTGCCATTGCAAATAAATCAACTTATTAAACGAAAAGAGAGAAATGTGAACAAAAAAAATATGCAATAAAAACAAATAAGATATTTAACAAAAATTAAAAATGAAAAATGAAAAAAGGCTTTTATGAGTTTGAACCTTTAAATATTGAAGCTTTGAGGACTACTTGAGGTACATCGCAGGAAACTTGATCTTTGATATTGAAGATGAGTTTGAATTTCGAAGCTTTGAGTTAAGGATTTTTTTTTTCTCATATGAGTGTTGAAAATGAAGCTTTGGCCTTTGAGTGCGGCACTGTGAATGACTGAATGAGACGATGAGTGACCTAAGAAAAACTAGGGTAAAGCAATTAGAATATCTTTTAAGTTATTGTATATTATTTTATTATATGTATTCACTTTTATGTTATATGTATACTTTTGTCTTTATAGTCTTTTCTTATTTAGTAATTTTTTTTTAAATGGTAATATTGGTTTAGTCTAAATTTTTTTAAAAATAAAGTGTATTTTTATTATTTTTTAAAATTTAAACATTTATTGTATATGTAGATATACATGTTTATAATATATAAATATGTATGTATATTTATATATTATAATAAATTATAATAGGGTTTCGGGTTTTGGGTTTCGGTTTTTTTAACGTATAAAATCAAAACCTATCGATTTACCTGTCGATTTTTGTTATCATTTTATCGGGTGGATACCCGTCGATTTCGGTTACAATGGTTATCTATTGCCATCTCTATGTGCCCCGTATAAAGGGTCACTTCTCCGGTTCACAAGACAATCAATGAGAAATTCAATGACAACTTTCGGGCACTCATGCCCGATGGTAAGACTACTTGCTGAATGTTCGATGACACCTTGCTCCAACCTAAGCTATGCAACAACGAGATCCCCCTTGATCCCTGTTGAATGTGTTTGACGATCCATACGTAGATGGGATATTATTGGTATAAACATAAACATTAATAATCTCGTTCTCGCAAAATCGATTCTTGCCCAACCTACGACAGAGAAGAATCCTATCATTTCTACTACTCCGCTAGATTTCCTTTGCATGCTTTTTGAACATTTCCTAAAGAAAAGTGGGAATGCTATAAGGGGTCATTCTCTAAACGAGACGGGGCTAAGCCTTTAGGTTATTTAAATAGGTTGGGTGACAGATCGACCATAGGAGTACTCCGAGATAAAAACCAAGGAAACAAAAGTGGAGCATACGACGATTTCCTCCTTTACCTTTAATATTCTATAGGATTGCACACGTGTACCTTACTATTAGAGTTCGAAAAAAGAATCTTTTTATAATAACACAAAAGGGGATCATCACTAGGTCCAATAGACATGATCTTTCCAGCCAGACTGAGTTTTTCCAATAGCGCATATCCTGCTTTTTAGGTTCTTGTTCTGGTTTCAAGGAATCCCTCACCTAGTTCCATATGGGGATGAATCCAATCCTAAGGCATTAACCTCTCTGGGAAGCCGGTCCCCCTCGAAGCAATGCAAGGTGCATTTAAGGAGTCTGAGCTGCAAATGATTCAAGAAATCCCCCGTTTTGTAACTGATCTTTTACAAGATTAATTCGGATTGGCTCTGGTTCGTTTAAAAAATGTGGTTAGAGAAACTATATGAGGAGTAATTCAGTATAAATTAATATTGACTACTCATATATTTTTTAAAAATTAACTTTATTGATCAATTCAAAACACCTATTAGCAAAGAAATGCGATGCATAATTGATGGGTCAAATCCAAGTTCACGAATTATTAAAATAGTTCAAATGTATTCTAGATAGGAAAGTCCGTTGGGAAATATCTAAAAGAACCCAACAGACCCTACACCTTAGTAAAATGACTCGTGAGGGTTGAAAAATGACTTGTGAGGTTTGGTAAATGACTCAAGTGGTTCGAAACATAGCTCAATACACACAGACAAAGCATACACGGACCTATGTGGAAAGCACAATACATTAAGGACAAAACAAATTGAACTATCTCCCCGACTAAAAAAATAAAAAAAAATTGAACTATCTCACAAAGTCAAACGAATTTAAGATTAATATACTAAGTTTGGTATAACTTTTATGTGATTCCCGCTAGTTTGTCTGTTAGGCCATCCTTACCAGATGTAATAAAATGCAATGATAACACTTTTTAGAGACTCTGATGTATAAAAATCCAACCACAACAGTTAATTTGAAGACCCAAAAATGTTTTTTTGTTTTTGTTTTTAGAGACTGAAATAACAAAAGTTGATAAGTCTGCAAAAAAGGTAAAAAATTTGGAGACTCACTATAGCCGAGTCTCCAAATGTCTGTCATATGACAGACCTTTTCAGAAAGAAAAAACAAAGAAAAAAAAAATCCAAAGCCACAAATTTTATAGCCGTTGAAGGTGAACGGTGGCAATGTTCACCTTCAATGTATGTATATATACATATACATATTCTGATTGTGTTTTCAAGTTCAAAGCAAAAAAAAAAGAAAAAGAAAGATCACAACCCCAAAACAGAGAAAAAAAGGTATGCTTGGTTTTCTGTCATGGGGGTGTGTGGGTCATGTGGGGGTGGTGATGTCGTAGGTAGAGGAAGGGGTGACGATGGTGGCGAAGGTGTGACTGAAGGGGGTGAGGGGTGGTGATGGTAGCGATAGTGTGATGGTGGCGATGGTGACGGTGGTGGCGATGGTGTGACGATGGTGGAGATGGTGTGACGGTGGCGATGGTGGTGATGGCGTGACAGTAGCGATGGTGTACGGGTGGCGATGGTGTACGGGTGTCGATGGGGTGAGGGTGGCAATGGGGTGATGTTGAAGAAAGATAACCGTGGGGGGGAGAGGGGGTGTGGCGGCGGCGATGAGAAAGGAGGGGGGAAATGAATGGGGAGAGGGGTAAGGTTTGATTTATATATATATATATATATATATATATATATATATATATATTTATATATATATATATATTTTAAACTGATTGTTTTTGTTGTTGTTGTTATTTTTTTTTTATAAATTATGTTATTTAATTTATTACTTTTATTTCTTAAAATAAGTTTTTTTTAAATTTTATTCATTTAAGTTTATTTTTTCAATATTTTATCTTTATATTATTTAAATTTATATTAATTGTATAATTTTATTTAATTAATTTTTTTTTATTTTTTTGAATTTTTTTCTTTATATTTTTTAAATTTATATTTTTGTTAATTTTTTTCTATTTTTTTTTGTTTATCTTTTTTTCTTCTTTTTATTTAAATTTATATTTTGAATAATTTTATTCAATTTTTTAATTTTGTTGAACTTTTTTTTTCATATTATTTAAATTTATATTTTAAACTTTTTTGTTGGATATGTATTATATATAATTATATGAGTAGCTCAAAAATAGAAAATGGACGTATGAGATCAGCCATGGAGAATCCAATCCAATGGTCTTTGTAGAGATGAGAGATTTCTTTAGATAACATTGAAATGGACGGATGAGATTTAAGTTAAAAATTCAATCAAAAGGCCTTTATTTTGGATGAGAGATTTCATTGATGATAAAGAATGGACGACCGAGATCGTTTAGTTAAAAATTCTATCCAAAGGTCTTTAATCTAGATGAGAGATTTAATTGATGATAATGAATGGACGATCGAGATCTTTTAGTTGGAAATCCAATCCAAAGGCCTTTATTTTGGATGAGAGATTTTATTGATGATAATGAATGGACGACCGAAATCGTTTAGAGAAAACCCAATCAAAAGGCCTTCATTTGGATAAGATATTTTGTTTCATGATAACAAATTAATGGATGAGATCATCGAGAAAACATCATATCCAATGGCCGCTATTCGGGTTTCTCAAAAAATAGCGTTGTTTTAATCGAGTGTAGTTAACGACATGGCTTTGTTTGGCCTAGCTGTCAAATTTTAGCTTTTGAGCTGTAAAGCTTTTGCAGTAGAACTTTGGTTAGAAATGTTGTTGAACAAAAGCCGTAGACTGTTTGGCATATATTGGGAATATTGAACTTTTAGAAAATTTGAGAGAAATATTGTATTTTAAAAAATATGAAGGGGTATATTTGAGAAAGATAAAGAAAATAGCTTTTCGTATTATATAAAAACAAATTTGCAAAAGCTTATTTTGAAAATCTCCAATTTGGAGCTTCTTGTTTTTCAGATTTTTTCAACTTTAACTTTTATCTAAAAGCACTTTTAGAAATGGGTCAAACAGGTAAGATTAGCTTCTAAACTCACAGGAAGCACTTCTGAGTGTAAAAAAGTTAGGTCAAACAGACTCATAATATTTGGCCAAATATAATCGTTGTCAGAATTAATTAATTTTTAGGTTGAAATGTTAGTAAAAAAGAATTATGAATTTATAAGTATATAAAAAAATTAAGTACTAAAATACACAAAAAATAACACAAAATTAGATTATGTTGAAAAATTAATAGAGTCTCTAAAATAGAGACCCAAAAACTAATATGGTTGAAAATTTTTTAAAGATCTAAAAAGTAATTATACTTTTAAATAGGGTCTTTATTTTATTAAAAATCTTTAAATTATAAATTAAAGATTCATAATATAGAGATTCTGATAAGATACCCTTATTAGTGATCATCTTGTCAGAAATACATGAAAAAGAAAAGATGTGTGGACTAAGAAATACCCTCAAATGAGAAAGAGAACCAAAACTCAGGAGTAATTAATAGCCGAAGAAATGAGTCATAAAGTTACGTTCACGAGCAATCATCATAAATACATCCCAGCCCCATATGGATGCACAGGCCATATAAACCTAATTGTTTACTCTTCAATAATTATTTCAGACATTCTTCATTTTTTACTCCAATACATCTCGAATAAGTTTTAATTACTAATAGCTCACCAATATAAAAAAGAATCTCAAAATTCTGTGTCTAAAATTCTAATTGCAGATTTGACTTTTACAACCATCAATCAAATCTAAATCAATTCAAATTCGTAGATAATGAGGAACTAGGGATTAATCTCTATAACAAATATGTCAAATGTATTTTGCTCAACTCTTCCTACAAGTCACATATTAATAAACCGTTGTACGAGGTTTAGGGTTTATTTGATCTAATTTTTAAATATTTAAAAGTATTTTATGTGAATTTAAAAATTGAAATTAGTCTGTTTGACTCCTTTTTCAAAAAGACTTTAAGTAAAAGTTTAAGTTAAAAAAAAACCTAAAAACAACAAGCTCCAAATTGGAATTTTTAAAAAAATATTTTTGCGAAACTGTTTTTATATAATGCGCGAAGTTATTTTTATTTTTCTTTTTCAAATATACTCCTCTATGTTTTTGAAAGCCTAACATTGGCTTCAAAATTTTTAAAAACCAAACATTATTTAATATACATGGGATAATTAATAGCTTTTATTCAACAGTACTTTTAATTAAAATTTTGCTTGATAAAAACTCTTTCATTCAAAAGCTAAAATTTCTCAATCAGATCAAACATAGCCTTAGAAGGTACAAACCCGAGGGCCCCCTATCAAGCCTGAGTTGATTTATGACTTTTTGGGTTCGTTTGGATCGAGGAAAATTGGATAATAAAATAAAGTAAATAATAAAATTATAAAGAAAATGTTTGAATTCAGGGATTAATTTAACTTTTCTTTGAATTTGATAAAATTGTAAATGAAATAATCATAAAACTTTTGTGGATTTTTCTATTTGGATAGGAGAGAAAATGGAAGAAGGGATAAATTTTATATAAAAATTGACGTATTTACTCTTAATGAAATAATCATAGACTGTGGGTTTCACATAATTAAGACGAAATATTAGAAGATCATTTTCTCATTTTTACTCCAAAATTGGGATTAAAAAAATTGAGCTATATGAAAGATCAGGCCAATTTATTGACCAAACCAAACAAGTGAAAGTATTCATTCGTTAAGGTTATCTTTAATTGGGGGCTCTAAAATATAAAATTTTCTATTTTTGGGTATTTTTATACTTTTTAGAATCCCATACCCTAAAAAGTAATACTATTCATGAAAAAAGTACGAAGGATCCACCACTTTTAGGTTAAAATATGTCAAAATAGTGCCCCATGCTCCAAAATATTCAGCAAATTGTACAAAAACGCCCAAAAATAGAAAGTTTTACATTTTAGAGCCCCCCATTGAGCTTGCCCTAACAATTTCTCTTCCCCATTTACTTTTTAAAATAGACGTGAGAGAAAATGACTTTTTTTTCTTTTTTCTTTTGGTAAAAAATAAAAATCATATTAGCAAACGAGAATTAAAGCGTTCAGACACCCAGTCATGACCAAGGCTACACAATTACATAATAGCAAGTCGTAACAAGGTGTATCATTTTCTTGTATCAAAAGAGTAACGATTCTTGATCTTGTTTGTTAAAAATTCTTAGTCTTGGTTTTTATTTTTCTAGATATATCACAACTTTGTTTTTCTAATTTTTTGAGTTACAAAAAAGATAATTATTAAATAGTTGACACCATATAAAAACATTCCTTGCTATTAATATGAATAAGTGAAATTCTATCATATCCATGTATATTAGCATCACGTAAAAACATTCCTCCTAAAATAATTGTTAATATGAATAAAAGTAACTCTATTATAGCCATGTATATTGACACCGCACAAAAACATTTATCCTAAAATAACTGTTAATATAGAATAAGAAAAACTCTGTTATAGTCATTTCCGTATATTCAACGTACTTCACAAATAAAAGAATATATAAAATTAAACTATCGTAAAATAAGAAATTAAAAGGTTTCGTCAAAGGTGGAGACAATGTGCACCAAATGACCTCCAGAAGACCACCAAAACTGGTCGTAGACAAAGCAAGGGAGGGGGCTAAATACAGCACCCATATTTATGCACTTTGACGCTTTAAACTCTCAGCAATACACTGCAGCAAACATTTAGAGTTTATCTATACATACATATTTATGCATTTATGTATATACATCTAGCAGTTGAGTTCTACACATTCCATTTTCCATTTACAATATCGTATTATCTAAAAGGTACATTGCGGCTCCTTCTTCAACAAGCACGCGTCAAAACCTTGGGCTCCTCACGCTGCTTGGGAGCTTATGGTTTCATGTTCTATAGAGGATCTCTTTGGTGTGGATTTTGGCCAGCTCCACCTGGAAATATGAAGAACCGACTGTTTCACTTCTCTCCATGCCCATTCTCTAAATCTTGGCTTTCTCTGTTTGAAGCTTCACACGCGAAATGAGACTTCAAACCAATCCAGCATTGGTAATAATCATGATCCATCAAGGGAGAATCAAGTGCCCACGGGCAGACTCGAGTTATTAGACATGATTCGAACATGAAAGCCAAGTTGTTGGCAATTCTTCGCGGTCCTACTTCACTTCCCAGGGTGATTGTACTCTGACGACCAAGATAATTTTTGTTAGACCAAAGACTGTCTGATGATGATATTGTCAAAAGTGTATGATGGTTAGAAGAGATAAACAGAATCAGACACCATAAAACATATTCACGTCCAAGCGTGCAGATAGAGGTTTGAAAGCAAGTGTATTACCTCATACGTTTTGGTATCAGGACCATGAGGAGTCATGCAGGTATGGAGGCTTGCACCACCTGGGAGAAACCCACCAGATTTTGCCTGAAAACGACAATGAACTTGTAAGCATCAAGTTGTGTGAATTCTCTTTTCACACACTCATGATCCTCTTTATTCAGTCGAGGTCAAAACATCTTATATTTTAGAGCGATCCTCCATCTGGTACCTTGAAGTGATCACTTAAGCATTATGAACATCTTTAGTTTAATGTCAAGATCTATAGTAAACAACAGGTGAATAAATAACCGCAAAATGTAAAAGCTTTTGCCATCTGTTAAGTCCTACCTCATATGTGCCATGAATGAGACCCATGAATTCACTCATACAATTGCGATGGAAATATGGAGGACGAAAGGTGTGTTCTGCAACCAACCACCGGGGAGGGAAGATGACAAAATCAAGCAATGCCACGCCTGGTTTATCGGTTGGTGCTGTCAAAACTGCATTGCATATAGGGGGAAAAATAGAAGGAAACAACTGAGACTTTCCATGCTCAATAAACAAATACAATGAAGAAAACATTCACCATGTTTAGTTAGCTTAGAAATAAACCTACCCACCTGTATTAATAGATGGATCGCCGTGATCAATCAGGACAGTGTTATAAGGGCAGAACTTGCTCAAATCATACTGCAAAGAATATGAACTCTTTACATCAGGTCTGGGGATACATTAAAATGTAATTTATCACGTTTGCTAAATGGTTGTGGTGAAGAAATCTGACTGAAAAATCATCATTTCTTCATAGAGAGGCAGATGGCAAAGAGTATTCCAATGGAGACGCACCTTATAAGGGGCATAATTTCCATGCCAGGCAACAACATTGAATGGAGAAAAATCTTGTTTTGCAGTAAAGAGTTCTCCGCCAAACTTCTGTATAACAGTGTAACCTGGATGAGAGCTGTGATCAAACCAGGCCACTGGAACAAGAAAATCTCTAGGAGAAGCAAGGCCATTAGCACCTACACATACGAAAACAAGTATCATATATATGTGGTCAATTATGTAACTAGATGAAACGATCTCAACTAATATCAATATACGCGAATTTCTTTGACCTATCGGCCCAAGATCTGGTAGTTGAAAATGAGTTCCGAATATCTCAGCAACATAACCACGTGACGGTCCATCTGGCAGGTCGATGGCAAACCGAAATCCTTGAGGTATAACAACAATCTCGCCTGGAGATACTTGCAATTTTCCGCATTCAGTTGTGATCCACAGCCCTGCATAACCAGCATAGGAAATTAGTCAGAAATTTTAATATCCCGTTCATAAAGCCGAGCGAAGGAGATAATGACGGACAGCACTCTAAACTTAAAAGCTAGCAAAACCAAATCAGAATGAGATACCCAAAAGAGAGTTTCAATGAGAAAAGTAAATATCTTGCAAGTTATTAATGACCACTTGGAGGACTAGTTGTGACTTGTTTCTCATTCACTATAACTGAATATGATTTATTAATAGCATTACTGACTTTACAAAGATTAAATAACAAAGGAGAGATGCTCTCTACAAGTGCGCTACCAAATTCAGATATCTGACTCGGTATTAGTCAAAAGTTATTCCGCAACTGTCTAATATGTCAGCAGAAGAATGAAATCATTGAAAGTGAATGATTAAAGTGAATTTGACAATGATATCTGGAGCTTAACTGAAGGGATAGGAACTCCCTATATACTGCTTTTAAACATAATTTACAGAGAGATAGAGAAGGTCAACCATGACTTACTTCCTTTTTGAGGAACAATCAAAAAGTCCCCATCAGCATTGCAGAATGCACAATTGTCCATTGATTTGTTGGCAGTATACCTACAATTATAGAAATGCCTCTGTCTATTAAAGAGCAGATAGATTTGTATTTTCCTACCCCGATTAAAAGTCTTTGCCTGATACGATTGGGATTCCCAACATAATAAAGTGATACAAAGTTCTAGCCATCTCTTCCACAATTGTATGTAGCATCCATTATCCTAGAAATGAAGTGGTCATTTCAATCTATATCAGCTTTCTTACACCTAACACGATATTCTGACATTTTATGAAAAAAATGCACCGACTCTCAAAGATATTAACATGAAAATTCATTCTTATGGCAACCCTCATAAGATTCTTGTCATATCTTAATCCTACAAAACAAAAGCTATATGACGCAATTAAACTGACTAGATGATAGGCAATTCTTTTTCATTTTCCAATTTTCAGCAAACTAAAGACTAAAAATTTCAAGGGTGACAGAAAACATTAGCTTATCTTGTTCCTTGAAAGCGCAACCAATAACTGCTGCAAATTCTTATGAGAAGATATAAGAACGCTATAACTTTCACATAGAGCAATGGCAAAGGGAGGCTCCAACAGTCCAACATTCTTAGCAAATGTATCAAAATCCAAAGACGCGCCACTATGAAACATTAAGAGCAATCAGATTCTTATTCTAACAAAAACAACACACAGGCTTGGAATAGAAATTACATGTGCACTGCAAAACCATGTCGAAGATACGAGCTGCCCGCCCCACACATGGTGTACAAGCCATCAACAAAATCAGTTGGCACTTCCGGGGTTTCCACAGGCCTCCACCGCAACTGAGTAGGCGTAGCAGAACTGTTTGATTGATTAAATTCACTCACAAGCTTCCCATGACTCGGCACTCTCGGTTTAAATGGTTCGTGTGTTACCGATGGCTTAACACGATACAGCCAACTGCAAAAACACATATAATCGCATCCATAAACCATCTCTTAAAAGAACTCAGAATTCTCAAACTATTAACACCAATTTCTTACGGAAACGAAACGATAGTGTATAAAAAGACTATATAAATGTTCCTGACTATTTGAAAACGTTATTTTAGGAAATTTTCATCTAAATTATCGTTTTCTTTTCTTTCCTTCTTCAATTCAAGCAAAGAACTTTGAAATCCTCTCCAAGCATTTCCTTTCTTCTTCTTTGCTATCCAAACGAAAGAACCCTATTTCCTTTCCTCTATGATTTTTTTTTGCTAAAAGCAAGCGGGATTTCATTCATACACAAAAATATTTATATCGTATAATGCCCCCAAGGGGCTACATCAGGACCTGTATATTAACTTTCCAAGCCATGCAAATGGCTTGATTAAGAAGAGAAGGTTTGATTTTCCTAAGCATATACAATTTTGTTCTAACATCAAACGCAAGATTCTAAAAAATTTGCTACTCCATAAGATAGGATAAACCAAAAATACGATTGTTTCTCTCTTTCCAAACGTGAAAAATTTGCATCACAAATTTCACATTGTAATACTGTTGTTTATATGGTTAACCGACAAACTTAACTGGTAATTACCGTTGTTTTGTTTCTTTTGCTAGCCCGTGATTATTGGATTTGATTTTCTTTTGGCTTGCTTCTTTGATTTTTCATTGTTGTAATTGGTCGTTTTGACCCACCTTTTCACTTTTAATAAAATACAAACGGCTTACTTAATATAAAAAAAAAAAAATAAATAAAACACCATTAGTTCTTCTTGTATTTGTCATCAATTTTTAGTCGTTAATTATTCAAGAATTGCACGTGTCATGTCAAATTGACGAAGGACTCACTGCTTAAAATGAAATGAAAAATTGTTGAATGACTACCGTATGCTATTTTAGTACGTTAAAGGATAAAAATACTTATTTTTTAAATTAGGAGACAAAAATATCATTTTTACCCAAAAGTTAAGGGACCAACGAAGAGATTTACCAAATAAGATAAAAAGTAACGTTGGAAGCCCAAAAAGTGTATGTATTTTAAAGAAGAAAAAAGAGACCTGCGCTGGTTAAGTTTGCGAGGAGACGTAAACGAGGTCCCAGAAATTTGCTCAGCATAAAGGCCGTAAGGGACGATAAGAGGATTGTTTTGGCCCTGCGGCAGAGCTCCTGCGAGGGCCTCCGACGAGAAATGGTTGCCAAACCCCGATTGGTATTCTAGTTCCGTAAAGCTAGTAGAGCTTCTGCTGTCTTTCTTCTCCATTGTAGTAACTAGTAAGTCCAGTGTTTTCAGTTGCCGTTGTAAGCTCAAGACGAATGAAATTGGTTGGTGTTAGCGTGGCATGGTTATCATCAATTTGGTTGTCAATTTGAACAAGGAACTATTTGGAAAGTCACGTGCAAACTCTAGCTTAAATTATTGAAAGAATCCGTTATCTTTTGACTGCCTGTTATTTTTATCTTTTATTTATCAAATGTGATAAATTAATTTTTTATTTTTAAACCTACGACATTATTAGTGTTTTAAATAAATTTTGTTAATTTTTTAACATAAATTGCATACGTCAGACACGTGGCCTATTAATTTCTTACCTTTCTAAAATTTAAGTAACATTAAAAAAATTAATGAATTTATTAAAAAGATTAACGACATCACATATTAAAAATAAGAGACTAATTTGTCTAATTTAATAAATAAAAAATAAAAATATCACTAAATTTAAAAATAAAAGATCATTTTAATCATTTACGCAAAAAATCAGTAAGTTACAAAATCATTTTGAGAGATATTTTATCTCATCTATCTTTTTCCAAAAATATTTGTAGTGGTATAGGAAGGTGATCTATGCTAGAAGCTCTAAGGTCATCTTTAATGGAGGCTTTAAATTTAGAGATTTTTTAAATTTGAGTATTTTAAGTCTATTTTTAGAGTCCAAAACTTAAAAAATAATACTATTTATGATAAAAGTACGTAAGGTCTATTATTTTTGATTTAAAAGATGCTAAAATAGAGTTTGGGCTCTATTTTATTCAATAATTTAGAGTTTAAAATTTAAATTGAGGTTCTATTTTAGCATCTTTTAAGTTAAAAGTGATAAATTTTACATATTTTTATTATAAATAGTATTACTTTTTAAATTTGAAGGTTCTAAAAATAAGTTTAAAATCTCCAAATTTAAAAAAAAATTTAAATTTAGAGATTCTATTAAAATTGTCCTTACCTCTAATGGATTGGCGCATTCTAAAATTTGCAAGATTAATCTATACAACTTTGGCCTAATCAAGGATTTTGAGATTGCTGCAAAGTGTTGGAGCCAATGAGAGTTTACCAACCAGCTGTCCTATTTTGAGGGAGGGGTCCAATCCAATGTGTAGTTGTCTAGTTGAAGCTGAGATTTCATTAAAGAGATTTGTTATCCTTATCTTTTTCCTCAATTTCAATTAGTTCATGGTTGGCTTCTTTCGGAAAAAAACCCAAAAAACCCAAAATGCTTTCCTTACAAAAGGATTTTCAATGATAAGAATTACAAATGGACTTGGAACTCAAATGTGATTTTTTTTTTTTTTTTGGGTCAAGAACTCAAATGTTAATTTATTTTTGAGGAGTTGGGCAATTGAATAACTAACGAAGTTACTTGAAAATTAACTTATGATCACCTTGTTAGAAAATTCGTATATTTTGACACATTCTTTTTGCTGAAAAAAATTATTTATATTGAAAGGACTAATAAACACAAAAATTGGGTCAAAATATAGTCTACACCAGCCTATTAGAAAACAAAAAGACATACATTTTCCTAAAAAAAAAAAAAAGGACATACATTTGATTTGGGTTAAGTTCAAACTAAGACTAACTCCAATAGTCTTTTTATTTTTTTCTCTACATGTAGGGAGTTTATGTTTGACTCTTTAACTTTAGGGCTCCTTATTACAGTTTTACTCCAGCAGCCTTCTTACTTTTAATCTATCCTTATTTCAGGGACTCCCTATTTCATTTTCACTCTAACAGTTTCCCTATTTTAAAGACTCCCTATTTTTTTTTACTTTAATATATCTCTATTTTAGATCAAACACACCATTTTAATTTTTTTATTTATATTTTTTATTTTTAATGATGATATACTATTTAATTATTAATAATTATTTTCTATTATAGTTTATAATAAATATTTTTTTCTTTTCATTGTCCATATTATTTTTTTTCATTTTCATTAAAAAAATTTTAGGGATATATTAAAGTAAAAAAACTAAAATATTCGTATTTTAGAGACTTTCGATTTTATAGGCTCTCTATTTTATTTTAATATAATATATCTCTATTTTGATTATATACATTATATGATTTTTTTATTTTTTATTTTTTATTTGTTAATGATGACATTCTATTTTAATTTTTATTATCTTATTATATTTTTAATTAATATTATTTTTTTATTTTATTTTTATCTCAATCGAAAAAATCGGTATCAATTCGACTAGAAAATTGTCATTAAAATTTAAAATTTCGTAAAGATTATAATAAGTTAGAAATAAAATTAATTTAATTTCACAACTATATAAAATGATCGTTCAAATTTTATAGATATAGAGAGCCACTTTTGGCTCTTTATATGTAAAGAGCTAAGAAAAAAAAAAGGGGGCTCCCAATTTTAGAAAGTCCCTCACAGAGAGGCTGTTGGAGTATAATTTGAGTATTTGTCTTCTTAAAATGTCTAAGAAACTATTTTAGAGAGGTTGTTAAAGCCAGCTTAATAGTAACATACAAAAGTCCCAAAGCAAATCCTTTATAAATATTGACCCAAAAAAAAAAAATCCTTTATAAATAAAGAAAGTTCGGGGGGCTAAAACCACAATGCATGCGCAAACACACCAAACTCTACCAGATAAAAATTGGACAGTTGCTTTGTAGTAACGTAAAGCATTAAATAAATACTTTACCGTAAAAGTGGTTAGGATATATAAGGTTGGTTTCTATATCCAAATTGGGCTCCCTAAATAACGATGTCATTTGTGCTACTGCAACGCAATAATAAAGTATTTAACGAACAAACTTTGATTGAACGAAGAATTTTAAGAAACATGGGAGGAATTTGAATGGCAATTGAGAGAACGTTAAAAGGGCTAAGCCTTAATTTTGATTTGGGAGTGATATGGGTGTAAATTGACCCAACTCAAATACGGGCACTAATCGACCCGACCTGAGTGGCATGACCTGAGCAACTTCAGTGATTTGATTGACAACCCATGCATTACACATTGGGTAAAGACAATATCCTTTGGACAAAGAGAGAGGTTTGACATGTGTAAGAGGGACACCATTACACATTTAATATTTGCCCGTCATTAGTGTAAATAGCCCATTGAATGCACTGACCAAAGTAGTTGATCTCTTATTTATTGCTTACTTCTCTTCAAGCTTTAAGTGATTATTTGAGTTCAAACATTCTAACTTATTCTCATGCCAGAGGGGGTTTGTGGGCAGTAACACTTGTTGTCCCTTACTCTGTTTTGCAGGTTAGAGCTGAGCTCGAGCTGAATAATATTCAACCCTTATCAATTGGCATCGTCTGAGGGAAAGACATAGTTTATAATCCCATTAAGCAACCACCATGGTTAACACTCGCAACTGTAGCCATCTTGCAAGGGATCCACTACCCTCTGCAGCGGAAAACTTTGTACCGGGCACAGTCCCATACATAAACTTAACCCAAACATAAGCCAAACCAAGCCAGCCTATACACTTACCCATACCTGACCAAAACACTTCGGCTACATTACCAGTGGATCCTTCGGCGACGATGACTCCTGAGGGGAGAATGTTATACCAAATGGTCAAGGACCTTCAAGGTACGGTGAACCACCTGGCTACAAACCAGCCCCCACACACAAAAAACTGGCCTCACATCCATATAGCTGATCCCCAATACCAAGAAGATATCACTAAACCTGAGCAGTGGGAGTGACATGAGGTGGATAATTGTGGGTCTTCTGGGCCAGTCAACCGTCCAGAGGTGAATCGGGGGAAGTAGCCCATGTATGTAGAGCCAAAGCTGACCAAGACTATAGTGGTGATTAATAAGGTACTGTCTCAACTCGGGGCAAGCCCATTGGCCCCGAAGATTCTTGCAACACCCTTACCCTCTGGTACTTGCATGCCCCATTTGAAAAACTATAATGGAGAAGGAGACCCAGTTGATCATCTGAGGACCTTTGACCATAATATGATCCTATTTGATTTGCCGATGCAGTGAAATGCAAGGCATTTCCGATCACCTTGGTCAGGAACACTTAGTCGTGGTATCAAGGGCTATTGAATGGTTTGATTGATTCCTTCACTAAGATGGCAGAGGCCTTCTTAGCTCGATTTGCCAGTAGCCAATGCCCAATAAAGTATACCTCGGCGCTCTTGGCAGTAAGATAGCAGAGGGAGGAGTCTTTACGATCGTATACATTGAGGTTCAACGAAGAATCCCTTAGGATCCTTCACCCCGAGGATCCAGTGGCGCTGATGGCTTACCAGAATGGGCTATAGACCAAATCACTCATATCTTCTTTGGCAATTGAGCCTGTGACCACTATTTCCGACCTAATGGTTAGGGTAGAGGGATATATCCATGTAGAATAGATTCATCAGGCAAAGAAAGATGAGGACAAGGAGAAGGAAGCTGCGAAGAAGCCAGAGACTCCCAAGCCTATGGCTTAGACATGGAACAAATCACAGGGGGAAGTTAAGGGAAAACAACAACCAGCTCGACCTTCCCCGAGATTTCTTAATTTTACTCCTCTCAACACCCCTCGAGAGTAAATCCTTATGGAGATCAGACCTCAATATAATATACCTCTACATCCGAAGATGGGATGCTGTCCTGACAAGAGGATTAAGAACAAGTTTTACTATTTTCACAATGATTATGGGCACAACACTAAGGATTTCCAAGAGCTCAAGCAAGAAATAGAGGCCCTAATCCAACAAGGCCATTTGAGGAGGTACATTGTTGGGAGAATTTAACAACATCTAGTATAAGCTGAGGGAAGAGAAAGAGATAGAAGCCCAAGAAGGGGCCTGCCTGGGCACCAAGTTGTGATTGACACCATTTTTGGTGGTCTTGTTGCGGGAGGAGAGACCTCGACTGGGAGAAAGAGCTATATCAAGGCTGGTAGAGAGCATATACCCATACAAGGCATTGTTGAAGGTTTGAAGAGGATACCTTCTCCACTGATGACCTCAAGGGGTGCTTCAACCCCACGATGATCCCTTGACGATTAGTGCCACCATATCCAATTATCTAGTTAAAAGGATTATGGTGGACAATGGAAGTTTGACGGAAGTGATATTCTTGAAAGCGTTTGAGTAGTTAGGTCTTTACCGAAGTAGGCTTAGGCCAATAAGGGGAACTCTGGCAGGATTTACTGGCAATGGTTTCAAAGCTGAGGGGATAATCAACCTTCCATTAACTTTCCTTGTGGGAGACAAATATGTTATCATGCAGACCAACTTTATCGTGATGGATTGTAACTTTGCATATAATGGCATCTTGGGTTAGGTTTCATTGAATTATTTCAGGGCGGTACCTTCCACCTATCATCAGGTGTTGGATTTCCTTACTCCCCAAGGTATTGTAGAGCTTAGAGCACAATTATCAGCATATGAGTAATATGGGACTTCTTTGTGGCCCAAGTACCAAGTTAATTAGAGTCCAAACTTGCCATAAAAGAAGAGAGATGTGAAGAGATGCACCCCAACTAAGGAGTTGCAGGAGGTCCAGTTGTCTGAGGACCATAAAATGGCCAAGATCAGGATTGAACTACTCAATCACCTCAAAAAAGGTATAAGCGAATTTTTCTTACAAAATGAAGATATATTTGCTTGGTTTGTTACTAACATGATAGGTATCGACCCGAGTATGATAAAACATCACTTGAATGTTGAGCCTGATTACCGACCAGTACAGTAGAAACAAATACATTTTCATAATGATAAACAGAAGATCATAGATGATGAGATGGATAAGCTGATTGATGTAGGGCATATTCAGGAAATCCAATATCTGGTGTGCCTAGCAAATGTGGTTCTGGTCCCCAAAACCCCAGGAAAATGGAAATTGTGTATTGACTTCATATTTCTGAACAAAGCATGCCTCAAAGATTGGTTTCTGTTACCTCGGATAGGATTAGATGGTTGATGACATCTCGGGCTGTGAGTTGCTAACTTTCATGCATGCCTTCAAGGGTTACAATCAAATCAAGATGGCCCCTTGAGAAAGATAAAATAACATTCATTACTGACAAAGGGCTCTACTATTATAAAGTCATGCCTTTTGGTCTCAAGAATGCTGGAGCCACATACCAACGGATGGTGAATAAGGTCTTCAAGTCCCAGATCAGGTACAACATGGATATATATATTGATGATATATTGGTAAAGAGTAAGAGGGCTAAGGACCACATCGCTGATGTTGAGGAAGCTTTTGCGACCATGAGAAAATTTGGAATCAAGTTAAACCTAGAGAAGTATGCCTTTGGGGTCAAAGCAGGAAAATTCTTGGGTTTTATGGTGATTACTCGAGGTATTGAGACCAACCCCAAGAAGATACATGCTATATTGGATTTAGCCCCTCCATGATGTGTAAATGATGTTCAGGAGCTAACTGGTAGAGTTGCTGTCGTGAGTCGCTTCATATCGAGATTGGCTGACAAGTGTGCTCCATTTTTCAAGGTTCTAAAAAGTCCTAAGAACTTCGAGTGGAGTACCAAAAGGCATTTGATGAGCTAAAGAGGTAAATGTCTTCACCACATCTGCTACTTTGACTAGAGGTGGGGGAAGAACTCGTACTCTATTTAACATGCTCAGGGATAACAGTGGCAACAACTTTGATCTGAGAAGAGGGGAAATAATAGAAGCTAGTGTACTATGTGAGCAAGACGTTGAGGGGTACCGAAACAAGATACTCCTTTATCGAGAAGATTACTCTAGCCTTGGTTATGGCCTTGAGAACATTGAAGCCATATTTTGATGCACATACTGTCAAGGTAATGACGGACGCCCCACTCAAGTCCATCTTATATAGACTTGAGGCTTCAGACAGACTACTCAAATGGGCAGTGGAACTGAGACAGTTTGATCTGATCTATTAACCAAGAACAACTATTAAAGCCCAGACTATTGCTGATTTCATTGTAGAGTGTACAGGCAAGGTCGAGCACAATTCTGATGAGGTATGAAAGATAAAAGTAGATGAAGCCTCAGGGAAATCAAGAAGCGGATCTGGAGTGGTGATCCTAGATCCATCAGGTCATGAACACCAATATTTCTTGAGATTTGTATTTCCAGCTTCCAACAATAAGGCAGAGTATGAAGCCTTGCTGGCGAGTCTGAGAACCGCATCTTAGTTGGGAGCTTAGGCTGTGGAGGTCTGTACTAATTCTCAATTGGTGACCAACTAGGTAACAAGTGAGTTTGAGGCCAAAGATACAATAATGTTGGCCTACCTCAGGAAGGTAAAGGAACTTATCTTGGGATTTCTGCGGTTCTCTATTCAGCAGATTCTGAGGGTAGAGAATGAAAAAACAAATGCTTTGTCTAAGTTGGTCGTCCAGAAAAATCGACCAGCTCTAGTGCATTTTGATGAGGTTGCCGAACCTAATATATACCATGGGAAGAAAGAAGTGGCTGAGGTTAACACAAGTTCAAATTGGAATCAACCAATATGTAACTTCCTTGAAGGGCGAATAGTCCCAGAGGATGAGAAGACAACTCAAAAAATTGAGAACTACACTTTAGGTTTTTCATTAATGCCGGGCAATTGTACAAAAGATCCTACACTTGGCCACTCTTGAAATGCGTAGGACCTGAGGAAGAGAATTACGTACTGAGAGAAATCCATGAAGGAATTTATGGAATCCATCTAGAAAGAAAAGCCTTGGCCTTAAAAACTTTGTGGCAGGGGTATTTTTGTCTGACCTTAGAGCATGACACTAAAGAGATAGTGAAGATATGTGATACGTGCCAAAGGTTTACTAAGGTGCAAAGGAAGCCTTCGACAGACTTGAGGTGATGGTAAGCCCATAGTCATTCTATCAGTGGAGTCTAGATATTATTGGGTCTTTCTCAAATATTACAGGGCAAAAAACACATGCATTTGTGACTATGGACTATTTCACTAAGTGGGTCGAGGCTTGAAGCAATTGCTAGGATCATTGAGAGGGTAGCTTGGAACTTTGTATGGGGGTTCATTGTTTGCTGGTTTGGTATACCTAAGATCATAGTGACTGACCATGGGAAACAGTTTGATAGCATATATTTCTGAGGACAATGTGCTGAGCTCGGGATCAATCTTAGATTCTTGTATGTTGTCCATCCTTAATGTAATGGTCAAGTCGAGGTAACTAATAGATTTATTTTGCAGGGACTAAACACCAAGCTAGGACAAGAAAAATGCCAGTGGGCGAAGGTGTTCCTCGAGGTCCTGTGGGCTCAATTCACTATACCCAGCTCAGCAACGGGAGAATCACTATTCAGTCTAAATTTCAGCATGAAGGTAGTTCTTCCAGTAGAGATCGACTCTCCTAATAGTAAATCCCAGCTCCACCAAGAAGAAATAAATAGACCAAGGATTCGAGAAGAGCTAGACTTGGCTGAAGAGCTACATGCAAAGGCTCAGGTCAGAATGCTAGCAATCAAAAGGCCATGGAAAGAGCCTTTGCAAAGTAGGTCAATCACAAATCAATCAAGGAAGGGGGTTTAGTCATACGAAGGGCTATTTTCCAATCGTCCTTAGAGGGCAAACTGAACCCGTTTTGGGAAGGTCAATACTAGGTAGTGAAAGAAATTCGATGTAGAATGTTTTATTTGATTGATGAGAGAGGGAAAAAAACTAAAAAATGCTTGGAACGCCAAGCAACTAGGGCCATATTTTGTGTAAAATGTAATAGGCAACCATTTTATTAATACCAGTCTCTTTCTCCAAATCTCTGTGAATTCTGTTCATCTTTCAGCTTAGATATTACTAACTAAATGATAAGTCTAAAACAAGAATGAGGTTATGATGCTAATATACTCATACTTGACAAAGACTGAAAAAAATGCCACAACATACCGAAATGCGTGTGTAACACATTTAAAATTCTAAACCGAGGTGAAGTCATGACGAAAACATAATGAAAACACACTCATACTAAATGAACAAAGGGTTAGCTCGAGCCTAATAGTTAATATGAGCCAAAGATTGAAAGTACACTCATTAATAAATGGATTAAAAGTTGGGCTTCAACTGTTAAGCAGTCCGAGCTAGCTATTAAGATTGAAAAGTAAAATTGCTAGAGAGTAATTTACTGTGATGAGTTATTAAGATACATATAATAGTATTGACCTCATGGTTAAAGCTATTATGTCTGTAATTATTTCCTTGAAATTGAATATGATTAAGTGTATAAGTTCTAGACCTGAGAGATTCGACATAAAATTGTACAAATTCAATGAACAAGAAGATAAAGGAAAATATTTTTATTGAGAAATATTATAGTACATCGGGGGGGAGGGGGGGTAGCTTGGCCAGGTTACATCTATAAAAAATAAAAGCCTATCCTAAGACATGGTAGGAGGGGCAGAATATTAGGAATAGGTATGCCCAAAAGACCGCTAGTACATTATCATTGATATATCTAAATGTTTGCAATAAGTAAGTAATCTCATCTTACTTATATGAGCATGTTTATCTCTTATATGGTTGACTGTTATATATACATATGTGTGTGTGTGTGTGTATGTAAGGTCATTGCTTCAAGTGTTGACTTAGGCACGTGGTGGTTATGTACAGAAGGTCTAAGTCATGGTTACTTGTCAAGCAGAACTATATAGTCCATAACTAAGTAGTAGAGCTGGGCACTCTACTATGGTAGAAATTATTGTGAATAAGTTTCTTTTACAGTAGAGTGATCTGTCTTGATCATGGATAGAGTTCCAGACTTACTTCACTTATGCATGTGTATACATTGGATGGGCCACCGTAGGTATGATACTCTAAATACGTATTATCAACGAAATAGGTCACTTATACCTACAAGCTTTTAAGTGGGCCAGTGCTCTTAATCTTAAGCATATGTGGATGAATTGATGAAGTCAACTTCTTGCACTTTGAGTCACTATGGGTGAGATCTGATATATAGGTCAACAATTTTGTGATTTGGGTGTCTGGACTTGGTTAGAAAGGACATGCATATGCAATAAGGAATCTATACATTAATCATTCCCTTAGAATGATCTAGGTTGATCATCCTGAATCTGTGCACAATAATACTTGATGTATTGGTTATTATACTTGTGGGTCACTCCCTTGCTCGAGTGGATAACTTTCGGAGGATGGTTAGATTATAGGTTAAAGGTTCTAAGGAAAAAGATGTAGTCTAAGAGGTGATAGTACAAATTGATAAACCTGCCTTGGCTATGAGTGAGTATAGAGAGGCAGATTGGTCATTATCACTTAGTTGGTCTAAAGACTGAGCATCATATATTATTGACTAACTCCTGTTCATACAGTAATTATCTTGGAGTGCATCCATAGTCTTTTAATGGAATTGACTAACGTTAAAATGGAAAAATATTGCTGGAAAACTAGCAAGGGTATTAAGGTCATATTCAGTGGAAAAACAATTATGTCTTTGGTCCCCCTTCTAGCCATTTACCTTATTAGTGTCTCTACTAAATAAAGAATTACTAAATTGAAGAGAGGATATAATCCACTAACAACTAGAAGTTATAAATAAACTTTCCACTTGTGGAATAAGGTTTTATTTTGATAGTTGGCTGAATTATTGGATTAATTAATTAAATAAGTAAATAATTAATTAATTGAAGTCTAAAGGCTACTAAATATTAAAGATAGTTTTTGCATAATTGGAGAAAGGTTCTATTCTTAAATAGTAGACTAGATTTGGACTTAGAAATTAATTAGAATTAATTAATTAAATTGAATAGAGCTCAAGGGCTGAGCCATAGGCTTAACACGTGAACCAAGTACCTGGACACATGGGCTAGCATCCTATGTGGGTCCTAGGCATATGGTATGGCCTAATATGCTAAGCCAGTGTGAACGCAAGGTGTAAAAAGATTTCTATTACATTTTGGAATTGGAGGATAATTCAAAATCCTAATCCTTTACTCTTTTGGATTCTGATTAAGACATAATTACCTTGCATATTTTCATCTATATAAAGACATATAACCCAAGCTCTACAACTGCACCATATCCTTTGAGATCTTTCTTTCTCTTTCTCTCTCTCTCTTTTACGAGTAAGCTTCAACTCTTTGAAAAAAGTCGAATAATTTTTCTTTTAGTTTAGTTTAGCAAGATCAAGTCCCACAACTTGATCAACACTTAAACTAGGATTTAGGATAAATGGGAAGATCAAAGTTGTGGAGTGGAAGAAGTGCTCCAGGCATGTGAGGCATCCTTTTCAACAAAGGTGAAGTTTTCTTTGTTTGTTCTTCGCGTTAAAGTTATTCCTGAAAACTTTATTTACTTTTAGAATTAAACTATGAACTGTTTAGATGTTCAAGTAGTTATTTCATGCTTTATTCATTTTAAAGATCGATGCATGAATGTTTTCACATTATTCTTGTAATTATAGAATTTGATTCATGCGATATAATATTTCCCTTTAGTGGTATCATAGCCACTGCGAATTAAATCATGAAGTAGTTAAACTAGTTTAATTGTTTAGTAGTAGAAACTAAGAAATAGTTTAAGAACACCGAAAAAAATTCAGATTTGTGTAATGCTTTTGATGCATGAAATTATGTATTCTTATTAGTTTCTATGTTTATTAGAATTAATTATTGGTAATTAATTCATATGTGATTTTGGATTAAGAATTGGACTTTGACTAAATTACTTGTTTAATAGTAGTTTAAAAGGTTATAACTAATAGTTTTTAAAACCACTTTAAACTCCTAGAATTAATTAAAGAATTTATGGAAATAAGATTTTCCTAAAATTTTGCGATAAAAATTCATGTGGAATTAGAAATTCATATTAATGCGAATATTGGTTATGAAATTGGATTGGACAACTTGTAAAAGGTTAATTCATGTTGGCCCAGGATTGTGACAACACAAAACAAAAATAAATAGAATATGGGGGAGGTGCGCGCACGCACGCGACATACCCCCTAATTTTTTTTTAAAATTATTTTGTTTATTTGCTTGTTGTTTATTTGCATGGATTAATATGAGAAATAATATTGTGGATACTTTGTTTGTGCAAAGTATAAATATTATTAGGGAAGTTATTAATAATTAATTGTTTATTAAATGCTAGAAAATCAATTTTGCTAAATTATTTATTTTTACATAATTAGTTTATCTCTATTTAATTATGCAAAATTGTTTAGCGTTGAGTT
Source organism: Ehretia macrophylla (assembly GCA_037974665.1). Lineage (NCBI taxonomy): Eukaryota > Viridiplantae > Streptophyta > Magnoliopsida > Boraginales > Ehretiaceae > Ehretia > Ehretia macrophylla. The sequence goes on along the minus strand of CM075772.1, from coordinate 73,798,030 downwards.
TACCTTATAGGATTAAATTATAGGCAATCCTATGAGTATAAAAAAATTATGTTCTTGATAGTCAAATCAAATAATTAATCTAGATATTAGACTAGTTATATTAAAGTCTAAAGATTAATTAAATTAGAGATTGAAATTGGTTAATGAAAAATATTAAGATGACTATTTTACCTTAGAAACCTAGACTTGACTAGAGAGTTAAAGAAAGCGTTACCTAGGGTTAGAATAATAACCCGAAATAGGTTTATGTGATTTAAAAGATATACTTAAATGTTTTAGACAAATGACTATAGGCTTTAATCTAGCTTTTTGGGAAAAACTAGAATTAAAGTATTAAAGAAAATCACATAAGTAGAAAACCTTAGTCCAAATAATCAAGTGGGAGAGGAAACTAGGAAATCCCACGACTTTTCATATCCAGATCATGTTAAAAGGTGATGCCACCTCGTCTTACCATATAGTATACTCCTTACGGAAGGTGGCATTATTCCTAGACTTAACGCCTTGATCTAAAATTGGTAATTCTCATAAAAGATGTTAGTGGAGCGACCACCCTACAGTGGAGTTCTAGGCTATAGATCATCTTATAGATATTGATAAGAGTAACCTCCCTATGGAGGTTCGAGTATGAATTATCTACGAAATCCCATAAGGAATGGTATTTAACTCGACTCAAGATAGGTAGTAACCTCCATACGGAGTAAGTGTTGCCGGATCTTGGGAAACCAAACTTAGTAGTGATAAGATTAATCACTTACGCACTAGTCATAGTTTAAAGGGTCATCTATGTTGTACATGTGCATTCATTAGTACCTACTATATCATTTCATGCATGTTATTCATATATATATATGTCTTACATGATTTGCTCATACTTAGTTATGTTGCATGAATATCCAGATAATATGACAAACTCTTTGAGTCTTTGTCGGCTATTCTTTCGAATGATAAGCAGACTAGCCCAAACTTTAGTGATTGGAAGATGAAGCTAGACATAGTACTCACTACAGATGGCCACAACTATGTCTGGACTCACCCTTGCTCTCAACTGAGGGATGATTTTACTGATTCCTAAAGGGAGGCCCATGACAAGTGGCAAAGGGCAGATGACATGGCCAAGTGCTACATGCTGGCCTTAATGTCTAACGTGTTATTGATACAACACAAGAGTAAAACAACTGTTGTAAAAATCATGACCTCATTAATTGAGATGTTCTCAAATAAGAATAGGCCTGCAAAACAAGCTGCAATGAGGGAGATTATAACGGCCAAGATGGCAGATGGTTCATTTGTAAGAGAACACGTTCTCAAGATGATGGACAACTTTAACCTCGCAAAAGTCTTGGGGGCCCAAATTGACAATGAAAGTAAGGTAGACATGATTCTCGAGATACTACCTAACTTGTTCTCCCAATTCAAGCTCAAATACAACATGAGAAAGATGGATATGGGGCTCATTGAGCTAATGAAGGAGCTTCAAGCAGTTGAGGAAATCATGCATCCCAAAGGTCAAGCCCATATGGCCCAGGCATTCTATACTAGACAAAACTCAAAATGGAAGAAGTTTTGGAAGAAGGGGAAGTAAGGAATGGTAAAGGCAAAGACCTAGTTGGTAATGGGTAGAAGAAGAAGAAGAGGGTTATAGGTGGAAAGCCTAAGGGGAAGTGTTTCAAGTGTGGCTAGAAAGGTTATAGGAAGAAAGACTGCCCAAAGTAAATAGCCAAAAAAAACAAAGGTACGAACTTTACTTGTGATGTTGAAACAAGTTTAGTGGTTGATTCTATAGAATCATGGATAGTAGATTCTAGAACCACTAACTATATCTGCATTAACATGCAGGGGTTTCAGGAAACGAAGAGGCTAAGTAAAGGTAGATTCGCTCTGAAGGTTGGCGTTGGAGTGATGGTCTGGGCTGCTGCGGTTGGAATAATTGGTTTAGTATTTAGTGATAGTTTTTAGAATAAGACAATATTTATCATGCTCAAGACATGAGAAAATTTAAGTTTTGATGTTTGTTTTTAAATATTACTTTTGTTGACTTTCATTCTCCATATATAGAAAAAATTTATTAAGTCTGGAAGTATCCATGATATATTTATTCTATCACTATTCGACTATTTCTAAGGTATGATAATATAGATTCTGAATGCTCGAGTTCTCTTTAGATAGAAAAATTTCATTCACCAATGGCTTGCACTTGTGGAACCTATGATCCAGGCCATATAAACCTAAGCAGATTTAAAGGTTGGTAGAGGATGAGCTCTTGGGCTCATTAGATCTTGAACTATAGGCTCAGTTTTGAATCTTGCTTTGATTAATTAATTAAATAATAAATAATTAATTAATTGAAGTCTAAAGGTTATTAAATAATTAAGATAGTTGTGCTGTAATTGGAGAAAAGTTCTATTCTTAAATAGTAGACTAGATTTGGACTTAGAAATTAATTATAATTAATTAATTAAATTGGATAGAGCTCAAGGGCTGAGCCATAGGCTTAACACGCGAACCAAGCATCAGGACACATGGGCTAGGTGCCCTATGTGGAACCTAGGCATGCGGTATGGCCTAATATGATAAGCTAGTGTAAACGCAAGGTGTAAAAAGATTTCCATTATATTTTTAAACTAGAGGATAATTCAAAGTCCTAATCCTTTACTCTTTTAGATTCTGATTAAGACAAAATTACCTTGTATATTTTCACCTATATAAAGGCCTCTGCCCTAAGCTTTACAATTGTATCATCTCATTTGAGATCTCTATCTCTTACAAGTAAGCTTCAACTCTTTGAAGAAAGTCGAATAGTTTTTCTTTTAGTTTAGTTTAGCAAGATCAAGTCCCACAACTTGATCAACACTTAAGTTAAGATTTGGGATAGAGGGGAAGATCAAAGTTGAGGAGTGAAAGCAGTGCTCCAGGCGTGTGAGGCATCCTCTTCAGTAAAGGTGTAGTTTTCTTTGTTCGTTTTTCGCGTTAAAAGTACTCCTGAAAATTTTATTTGCTTTTAGAATTAAACTATGAACTGTTTAGATGTTCAAGTAGCTATTTCATGTTTTATTTGTTTTAAAAGTCCATGCACGAATGTTTATGCCATATTCTTGTAATTATAGAATTTGATTCATGCGATATAATGTCTCCCTTCACAGAGCTAGAGGCGTTAGTTTGGCACCAATCATTGGAAGAGTTGGTAGATCATCCTCCTTATCTTGTGAAGGATATTGATCCCTGATCTCTTCGCTATCATTGCTTTCTATAGCACCTCACGACTGAGATTTGGGATCCATTTGAAAGCCTTGGATGAGGGCTCTACGATTTCACGGAATGTGGACTTTACATGGGGGAACATAGTCCTCACAAGGTTTTCTATTTGAGTTGCCCCATGAAGTATCCCTTGGCATAGGCCATGTCATAAATTTCTATGGAGAACTAAGCCATGAAATCGTTACCCTTACTGCTTTCCTTGAAGGCCTGAATGGCTTTCTCACCGTTGGGCCTGAGTTTGGTCTTCAAGTTCTCGAGCTCCTCTTGAGCCTTAGTCTTGGCTTGCTTCTCTTGTTTAAGATCCTTAATGGCTTTCTTCTTCCACTCTTCGTGCTTGGACCTCTCGACCTGAAGCTGCTTGTTTTTTTCTCTTTCTCTTCTTCGAGCTCCTTTTTTAGACATTTAATTTCGGCCTCATCCTTTGTGGCTTTTTTCTCAACCTTACGCTTGTAGATAGCGGTATCAGTCTTGAGGCCCTGGTAGCGGTAGTCGAGCTCATTGTAGAATGCCTACATCTTTTCCATGAGCTGGGGAAGGGCCATAGAGTGAGAGACAACGTATTTCAAGAAAACAAGAAGTAAGTAACTTGGTAAGCTATCTGGCAAATCATAACTTGACAAATCAGGGTTTGATATAGATGTTTACCAAGGCCGAGAAATTTTGTATTTCATCAGAAACTTGGTTCGAAGGCCACTTGCTCAGCTTCGGAGCCTAAGAACTTGGCACTCCGACCTCAACGAAGGCGGTGGTAGTGGCAGGGGTAGGTCATCATCTTCTAAAGTGGTGGAGGAAGCACCTGACTTCCTTCTTTCTTCTGTCATTTCCTTATTTTTTTTTGAATAGAGGAATCATTGACCTCTACCGTGCCGAGCTCACGGATTTCAATGTCCTTGGAGTCCTTCTTCTTGGTAGGAGTAGAGGCCTCGATGGTAATCTTTTTGCCCTTCTCCAGTTCCTTAGAGCTCACCTCCTTTGAGGAAGGGTCAACTCGGTTATTTGCCTTGTCATCTACCACCTCAGAGGCTTTCTTCCTCGGCTTGCTTGAGAGGTTTGAGAGCTGGTGGTGGTCGAGGCTATCTCTTTAGGAGCCACGGGTACTTGGCCTATGGCAGCCTCCTTGTCCTTGGTAACTCTGGCCTGAGTAGCCGCAAAAATCCCAGATGACCTGTCCTTACTTGCAAGACGGAAAAGAGATGATGAGAAAAATAGCACGAAAAATGTTAACAGTTGTGAGATCGGGCATGGATTTCCGAAGCAAAAGTGGTCTAACATTTCTTTCTTCTTGGCTTCTTCTCTAATAAATCATTAGGAAGTTTCCCAGGGTGGGAATCATCGGGGCTAGCTAGCTTGTCACCAAAAAGGCCCAAATCCCAGATCCTTTCCCACTCAAGGTACCAGTTGACGTTGATCAAAAACTCATCGGGCTACAGTACCTTAAACGTGATTTTTTCCTCCTCAAACAGGCCAGGGGGTTTGTTAACCCCCAAGTTTAGGGCATGCACCCATTCCTGAGGAATATTCCAACCAGATTGGCAATTCTTAAAATAGTACTTGTTATGCCAACCCTTGTTTGAAGACGCCCACTAAAGTAGAACCATCATCTTCCCTTGGGGGTAGGTTTGACTATAGAGCATTTTCTGAACAAGGCACAAGTCGGGTCCACTCTCTTATCCTTCACATAAATATAGAAGGCCACCATTATTACGCAGCCATTGGGAACTATCTGCCCCTGGCTGATCTGGAAATGATTGATGCTCTCTGAGATAAAGGTAGGTAGAAACAATCTTATAAACTAGAAGGTTGCATCATAGGAAGTAATCTTACCAGTTCCCATGCAACAGGCCACATCCTCTGGCCTCAACATCTTTATCCTATAGTCGCGTGAGAGGGCATCCTCATTTAATCTTTTATTGGCCTTTGAGACCTTTGTCTTACAAACCCTCTGATAGCAAGCGAATAGCCTCTTTTTCTCTCTTGAGGATGGAGTAGCTTCACCATTCATAACAGCTTTGAAGCTCGAATGAAGTTGTAGATCTTGAGGTCTACCCTGTTGAGATGATGTGTGGCTTGAGGAGGATCTGGGAACTTGGAAGGGATTTCTGATGACCTCGGTAGGCATTTTTAATCCTTCTAACTCTTCTAATGGGGATTCTCTACCCCCTTCAATCTCCTCCACGTCGAAAAAATCCCCAAGCTAATTGGTTTGTCCGTCTTCACCCTCATCTTTTGATTCGTTCCCTCTACTCCCAGACTCTTCAACCTCCTATGCCCTACCACTACTCTCCTCTACACCTTGATGTACTAGAGGTATGGCCTCAAAATTATTTTCTTCTTCTTTCCTCCATAGGAATGGATGAAATGAGTTTGGGAATCAGAATCTATACCCGATCTCTCCATTTTAAGAAATAAAGAGGAGAAAGATTAAAATCTAAGAGAGAGGGATACATGAGCGTACCTAGTCAAAGATGAATCACCTAGACGTTTCTAAGTGAAATGGATGAGCTGGCTGAGGACGCGAAGTGTTTTGAGCTAAACGAACTGAGTTGATTGCTTGAAAAAGAAAGAAAAATTCTTGAAGCAAAAATAAGTATGAGCAAATTTGTGTTTTGAGTTGACAGTAGCCTATATATGGACACGAACAGTGGCCTCAGGATGACCAACTATCGCGTCCCTGTCATAACTTTGTTGAGGAATCAAATGACATGGTAAATGCTCAATTAATTTTTAATTTGAGTGGTTTGGTATAATGCTCCATATCTAGACCCAATACTGAGCTCTAGACTTGGGGAGGGGAAATGATATAGGTGTAAACCGGTCCACTTAAATACGGGAATAAACTAACTTGACCTGAATAGTATGACCCTAGCAACTTCAATGATTTGATTGACAACCCATGCATTATAAATTGGGTAAAGACAATATCCTCTAGACAAAATGAGAGGTCTGATATGTATAAGAGAGACACCCTTACAGATTTAATGCTTGTCTGTCATTAGTATAAATAGCCCATGGAATGCACTGGCCAAAGTAGTTGATCTCTCATTTTATTGCTTACTTCTCTTCAAGCTTTAAGTGATTATTTGAGCTCGAACATCCTAACTTATTCTCATGCCAGAGGGGGTTCACGGGTAATAACACCCGTTGTTCTTACTCTGTTTTGCAGGTTAGAGTTGAGTTCGGGTTGAAGAATATTCAACCCTTATTAGGGGGTGTTTCTTTTGGCTAGGGGAAATGGAATGTTGTATATGTGTTACAACCATTCGTAGTGGTCAAATTTGGCCAATACTTAGGCCATTCTTAAATATGGATTGTGTTTGGATTAATGCAAATCCATGTGGCAGTAGGTCTCATTCTTAAAAATATCGGTGGTTTCATCTTTTTCTCATTAAGCTCATTAATCTCAAATAAAGCACATTTTTAGGTGGTTCGCTAATCTATTCCACCATCCAAGGTCTTCCTCCCCTTAGACTTTCCTCTAGCGCCACTAGTAGTGCTTCTTCACAAGTTGGTGAAGCACAAACCAACACTACAAGACTTCTTGACTTCACAAGAGTTTGTACTAGCCTCTTCACTTCTTTGAATCCACAAAGAAGATTTCAAACACTCCCTATACAATGATTCTCTCAAGGCTACGGTAGTATTTTTCTCACAACAAGAATGAATAAATGACGAGTACAATAAACTCTCTTTAAGAGTGGATAGATACAATTTAATGCTCTTGAATGCTCAATTGATTTGCAAGTTAAAACTCAATAAATATTCAAGCAAATGTGTTTTGAAGATATAAAAGCTATAGAGCAATTTCTTGTAGTTGGAAGAGGTTGTTTTAGCAAATGGGGTGTGTTAGAACATATAGGAAACATTTTTAACAGCTCTCTAACGGCTCTTTTTTACAAAAGCCGATTGAGTGATTAGTCGAGTAGCTCGCCCGACTTATTCGCCTGACTCCACTCAAGGAGCCATTGGAAAGGCCAGTTGAGTAATGCCGGTCAAGCTACTCGGCCGAAATTGCTCGACCAGCTTGCCTTGTTTTGGCAAGCTTAAGCAATACCCTTAACCATTTTCCAAAATCCTTTTGAGTGCTAAAAAAAATATTCTATATTTCTTTGAACAAGCTTTTCACAAATATCATTTTAAACACAAGAAAGATGATTTTTGAAAAATAACTTCAAAAAGCTTTTCAAAAGAGAGAGAACGATTTTTGGGCTTTACCGAGCAATTCAAAGTCATTCGACATATTATTCGCCAGTACCCCTTATATCGCCACGTTTCCTTTTATAACTCCCTCTCCATCTTCAAGTCTTCAAGTCTTGATTCTTGAAATATGATCTTCATTTCTTTAGCTCTTCAAGACTTCATTTCTTCTTTGAAAAGGTCTTCATGGATGTAACTTCTTCAACGCTTCAAGATCTTTATCAATTATAGTACTTCAAACTTGATTTGCATTTGATAAACACGTGGTAGCCATTTCTTTATGCTAGTGGTGATCTTGTACATGCAAACTTTGATGGCTGACAGGATTTGCTTCTTTTCGATCTTGCATTTCTTCTTTATTAGTTTCACTCCTCTCTTCTTGCAAGATTCTCTTCTACCAAGCATTAAAGCATATTTTGGCTCATAAAATCATTAGTACAATATAGTGCACACAAGCCAAAAAATACAAGCACAATTTGGCTTATAATGATGTATACATTTAATACACAAAGCCAAACAAGTGTATTCTTAATCATATAAACATATTTAATTTCACACACTTGATAAATCAATTTGATTATACTTGCATTCTTCATTAGATCACTACAATTGCTTCTAGTATGCAAGTACTTCCAATTCCAATATTTGGCTTAACTAAATATGCACATTTTAATCTCATGAGCCTTAAGTGTGAGTTTAATTATATAAATACATTAAAACAATCACACTTGACATGACCAAATAACTATGATTTGTTATCATCAGAATCATGCATCTAGGGCCTAAGGCTAACAAGGTGATACGAGAAAAAATAAGGGTGGCCCAATTGAGGATAAAATGAGAGATAATCATTTCCAATGGTATGGATATATTAGAAAATGACCCATAAAAGCAATTGTTAGAATGTGCGAATATATGAAGATAGTACTAAGTAGGAGGGTAAAGGAAGACCAAAGATGAGTTGGACAGAGACACTTACGTGAGACCTTGCTTATTTGGAGCTAACAAAGGAGACGATTCTTGACAGGAATGAGTAGCTTTAATAGATCCAAATAGTTGACCCCACTAGACTTGGTTTGGTTTACTAAAGCCTTATCACTTAACATGTTTTTCCAAATCTAATATAATTAATTTCATTAATTTTTAAAATTTAAACGTTGATATCTAAAAAATGAAAAAATTTAAAAGTAACAAAAAATTAGTATTGTTAGTTAAACTAAGGAATGCTATTAGAGTGAAATTGGACTAGAGAAATTAAGGAGGTGCCACAAGTTTTGTTCCCTATTATAGAGAAAAAATAAGGATGCTATCATAGATGACTTAAGCTACCTACAAGTCATAAGGTAGAGCAGACTGATATAAAGTATACATGATATTTTAAAAAATTTAGAATTTAAGCAATAAAAATAATATCACATATCCATTCACGGCTAATTATGCGATTAAACATAATACATATAAATAATCACATAACTTATATATAAAGAGGGTTACTAGGATTACCTTAGTGATGCCGAATCTGATGTAGAGACTGATGCAATTCAGTTTCCCCACGCGTGTGTTGGGAATAGTATTCTCTAAAGACCACTAGCACTAAGACATCTCAGTAAAGGGATATTATAAAATTAATAATCAATGCATCATTCATGAGCATCTTTTAACTCTCGATATATTTTTTATATATATGCACGCTAAAGGCTCTATGATTCGAGTGAATGACATAGGTGCGTGTGAAGGGAAACATTATATCGCATGAATCAAATTCAATAATTACAAGAATAAGGCAAAAATATTCATGCATGGATCTTTAAAACGAATAAAGCATGAAATAGCTACTTGAACATCTAAAATGTTCATAGTTTAATTATAAAAACAAATAAAGTTTTCAGGAATACCTTTATCGCGAAGAACGAAAGAAGAAAACTTCACCTTTGTTGAAGAAGATGCTTCACACACCTAGTTGAAGCTTTTGCTCATTGACTCTAATCTTCCTCTATTCCACATTCCTAGCTTAAGTGTTGATCAAGTTGTGGGACTTGATCTTGCTAAACTAAATTAAAAGAAAATTTGTTTCGAGTTTCTTCAAAAGGTTGAAGCCTACTCGTGAGAGAGAGAGAGAGATCTCAAAGAAGATGGTACAATTGTAGACCTAGGGGTAGAGGCCTTTATATAGGTGAAAATATGCAAGGTAATTATGTCTTAATCAAAATCCAAAGAGGTAAAGGATTAAGACTTTGATTTATCCTTTAATTCCATTATATAATGGAAATCATTTTACACCTTGCGTTCACACTTGCTTAGCTAATGAGGCCAAACCATATGCCTAGGCTTAGTGGGGTCCTTAGCCTTCTGCGTCCAAGGCCTATGGCCATGGTTAGCCCACCTGGTTCAGCCCTCGAGCTCTAACCAATTAATTAATTCTAGTTAATTCCAAAGTCCAAATCTAGTCTACTATTTAAGAATAGAACCTTTCTCCAATTATGAAAAAATATCTTAAATTCTTAGTAGCCTTTAGAATTTAATTAATTAATTATTAATTAATAATTATTTAATCCCAAATTCAGCCAATAATCAAAATAGAAACTCATTTCAAAAATAGAAAAGTCTATTTATGATTTCTAATTGTCAACGGATTAAATCCTCTCTCAATTTAGTAATTCTTTATTTAGTAAATACACTTATAAGGTAAATGGCTAGAAGGGGGGCCAAAGACATAATTATCTTTCCACTGAAAATGACCAAAATATTCTCACTAGTTTCCTTGCAATATTTTGCCGTTTTAACCTTAGTCTATTCCACTAAAAGATTCACATATAGTCTTTTTGTTTTCTGAAGATACTTGAATATATGTCATACCACTACCTAGTAATCCTGTCCTATGTTTGACTACAATAAGGTTCAGTACACAACATGATGAATATGAGACTACCAATTGTTGACATACATGGAATCCTATCTCATTCCTACTTTCTTATTAGATATTTTTGGGCCACTGATATTTGAAAAGTATAACTCCAATCCTGGAGGGCAACAAACCCTTCTTGGAGTTTTACGTGTTTAAACTTAATCAATATCTTCTCAATATATGTAGCTTGGGATAATGCTGGTGCCTTGTTCTAGTAATCTCGTATGAGCTTAATCCCTAGAACATAGCTAGCTTCTCTCAAGTCCCATAATCAAAAGATTAAGAAGACAATTAAACCTCTATGGATGACAATATCCTTACAACGTCCCCAATTAGTAGGATATAATCCACATGAAGACAAGTAATACAACAACGTTGTTATTCTTTTTCTTGTACACACATGGATCATCAATGTTTTGCACAAAATCAAAGACTTTGACTGCTACATTGAAAGAAATGTTCCATGTCCTAGATGGTTGCTTAGATCCATAAATGGACCTCTAAAGCTTATTGACCAAATTCTTTTGTCCTTTCGCAATGGATTTGTCTGGTTTCTTTATATGGATGCTTACGTTAGATTTCCACAAAAGAATGCAATCCTGACGCTCATCTGCTATGTCTCGTAGTCATAATGATAAACGATGGCCAAGAAAATCGTTATGGACTTTAGCATGATTACTAGTAGGAAAGTCTCTTTACAGTCGGTACCTTTTTAGAGTATATTCTTTCACCACCAGCCTAGCTATCCTATCCATTCATCTCTTACTCTGATAGTCCCTTTTACACACCAAGGGTTTTACCCTTTCTAGTATAACTACAATGTTCTACATTTTGTTGGAATACACGGACCCCAACTTAGGTTCCATTGTCTCGTGCCAAACGTTAGCATCTATGTCCATTACTGCTTAATTGTTATCAGTAGGTTTGTCAACCTGATTGGAGACTTTCTTGAAAGACTCTCCATAGTATCAATCTGGTTGTCTTGATATTCTCCCATTACGACAAGGCTTCAGGGTACTCAAAAGGAATTTTGCTATTTCGTTTATAGGTGCAGGTGTAATGGAAGTCTCAGATGTGACTTCCTTAAGTGTAGCTTCTGAATTTAACTCTTGATGAATTATATCACCATCCTTTGAGTATCTAGCATAGTACTTATTAGCACCCTTTGCTTCTTAGGATGGTAGAATATTCCACCACTTGTTCTTTTAGAATATTCTATGAAACGGGACATCTTAGACTTAGGCTCCCTGCTTGGATGTAGAGCTACTTGGGACATAAGCTAGATACCCCTCTTAATGCGGATGTGCCTTAACCTGAGCTTGTGGCCCGTCTACAACTCATAAGGTGTCTTAGGTACTTATTTAGAAGGCACTTAGTTCAAGATGTCTGTAGCCATTTCTAAAGCTTATCCCAAAATCGATATGGGTAGAGTCATATGACTTATCACGGATATTACCATATCTACTAGGATTTTTGATTTCGTCTCTTAGATACACCATTCTACTGAGGAGTGCTAGGCATAGTCTACTAAAACACAATTCCCATTACATATGATTACCTTAAACTCACCCGAGATACGTTAAAACCTCATCGCTTTAGTGTGCTCATGGGTCCACCATACACATCAGTGTGTACCAATTCCAACATTATTCTTGTCCTATGCCATTTGGAAGAATATGGCCTCTCGGCCACCTATTCTTCTTGGCAAGAATCATACTAAGCCTATGGTTTGAGATCTAATGAGCCTAAGAGCCCATCCTCAACCAAACTCTGAATCTGTTCAGGTTTATATGACCCGAACATAGGTTTCACAAGTACAAACCATTGGTGGATGAAATCTTTCTTTTCTAAAGGAATTTGAGTATTCAGAATCTACATAATCGTAAATTGAAATAGTCGGATAAAAATAGAATAAATATATCATGCATACTTCTAGACTTATAAAAACCTTTCTATTAATAGTAAAACAAAATAAAAATTTAACAAAAGCAATATTTTAAAACAAACATCAAACTTAAACTTTTTCATGTCCGGAGCATGATAAATATTGTCTTATTCTAAATATGATCACTAAATAATAAAGTAGTTATTCCAACTGTAGCAGCCCAGACCATCACTTCAACGCCAACCTTCAGAGCGAATCTACCTTTACTTAACCTCTTCGTTTCCTGAAACCCCTGCATGGTAATGCAGACGTAGTTAGTGGTTCTAGAATCTACTATCTATGATTCTGTAGAATCAACCAGCAAAATTATTTCAACGACACAAGAAAAGTCCGTAGCTTTATTTTTCTTGGCTAGGTACTTTAGGCAGTCTTTCTTCTAATGACCTTTCTGGCTACACTCAAAGCATTTCCCATTGGGCTTACTACATGCAGCTTTCTTCTTCTTCTTCTTTTGCCCACTACTAGCTGGCCCTTTGCCTTTACCATTTCCCTACTTCCCCTTCTTCCAAAACTTTTTCCCTTTCGAGTTTTGTCCGGAAGAGGATGCCTGGGACATATGGGCTTGACCTTTGGGCCATATAGGCTTGACCTTTGGGCCATATAGGCTTGACCTTTGGGCTACATGATTGCCTCAGCTGCTTGAAGCTCATTCATTAGCTCGGTGAACCCTATATCCATCTTGTTCATGTTGTAGCTGAGCTTGAATTGGGAGAATGATTCAAGCAGTGTCTCAAGAATCATGTCCACCTTACTTTCATTGTCAATTTGGGCCCCCTAAGACTTCGGTGAGGTTAAAGTTGTCCATCATCTTGAGAATGTGTTCTCTTACAAACGAACCCTCTGTTATCTTGGCTATAATGATTTCCCTCATTGCAACTTGCTTTGCATGCCTTTTCTTATTTGAGAACATCTCAGTTAATGAGGTCATGATTTCTATAGCAGTGGCTTTGCTCTCGTGTTGTATCAATAATACGTTAGACATTGAGGCTAGCATGTAGTACTTAGCCATGCCATCTGCCATTTGTCACTTGTCATGGGCATTCCTTTCGACATTAGTAGAATCATCCCTCAGTTGAGGGCAATGCTAAGTCAAGATATACTTGTACCCATCTGCAGTGAGTACTATGTCTGGCTTCCTTTTCCAATCACTAAAGTTCGAACTAGTCAGCTTATCATTCAAAAGAATAGCCAACAAATGATTGAAATAGCCTTCATATTATCTGGATATTCATGCAACATAATTAAGTATGAGCAAATTATGTAAGACCTATATATATGAATGACATGCATGAGAATAAAATAATAGGAACTCATGAATACAAGTGCACAAACATAGGTAACCCTTTTAACTATGAATAATGCCCTAGTGATTACTCTTACCAATACTAAGTTTGGCTTCCCAAGATCCAATAGTACTTACTCCATAGGGAGGTTACTACCTATCTCGAGTTGAGTGTAAATACCATTCCTTATGAGATTTCCTAGATAATTCAGACTCGAGCCTTAGTAGGGAGATTACTCTTATCAATATCTATAAGGTGATCTATAGCCTAGAACTCTACCGTAGGGTGGTTGCTCCACTAACATCTTTTATGTGAATTATCAATTTTAGATCAAGCCGCTAAGTCTAGGAATGATGTCACCCTCTGTAGGGAGCATATTGCATGGTAAGACGAGGTAGCATCACTCTTTAACGTGATCCGGATATGGAAATCCGTGGGATTTTCTAGTTCCCTCTCCCATTCGATTATTTGGACTAAGGGTTTCTACTTATGTGATTTTATTCAATACATAATTCTGGTTTTTCCAAAAAAAAACTAAATTAAAACCTATAATCATTTTTTCTAAAATCTTCAAGTATAATATTTAAATCACATAAACGTAATTTGGGTTATTATCTTAACTCTAGGTAAGGCTTTCTATAAGTCTTTAGTCAAGTCTAGGTTTCTAAGGAAAAATAATCATCTTAATATTTTCCTTAATGAATTTCAATCTTTAATTCAATTAATCTTTAGACTTTAATATTTCTTGTCTAATATCTAGATTAATTATTTGACTTGACTATCAAGAGCTTAATTTTTTATACTTATAGGATTGCCTATAATTTATTCCTATAAGGCAAGCTTAATGCTAAACAATTTTGCATAATTAAATAAAGATAGACTAATTATGTAAAAACAGATAATTTAGAAAAATTGATTTTCTTACATTTAATAAACAATTAAATTATTAATTACTCTCATAAATAATATTTTTCACTTTGCTAAAACAAAGTATCTGTAAAATTATTATTATTATTTCTCTCATATTAATCTATGCGAATAAACAACAACACAATGAAGTAAAATAAACAAAATAGAAAAAATGGGCAGGGGAGTCGTGCGCATGGCCGTGCATGAGCGCACGTGAAGAAGCACTCTTTTAATTTTTTTTTTTTTGTCTTTTGTGTTGTCTAAATCATTGGTTATCTTGGATTAACTACTACAAGTTATCTAATCCAATTTCATAACCAATATTTGCATTAATATGAACTTCTAAATTTTCACATAAATTTTTATCGCGAGATTTTAGGAAAACCTTATTTCCATAAATTCCTTAATTAATTATAGGGAGTTTAAAGTGGTTTCAAAAACTATTAGTTGTAACCTTTTAAACTACTAATAAATAAGTAATTCAATCAAAGTTCAATTCCTAATCCTAACCACATATGAATTAATTACCAATAATTAATTCTAATAGACATAGAAATTAATAAGAATACATAATTCCATGCATCAAAAGCATTAAACAAATTTGAATTTTTTATAGTGTTCTAAATTATTTTTTAGTTTCTACCGCTAAGCAATTAAACTAGTTTAACTATTTTATGATTTAATTCACAGTGCCTCTGATACCACTGAAGGAAAACGTTATATCGCATGAATCAAATTCTATAATTACAAGAATAAGGTGAAAACATTCATGAATGGATCTTTGAAATGAATAAATCATGAAATAGCTACTTGAACATCTAAATAGTTCATAGTTTAATTATAAAAACAAATAGAGTTTTCAGGAATACCTTTATCGTGAAGAACGAAATAAGATACTTCTCATTTGCTGAAAAAGATCATGCCTGGTTGAAGCTTTTTCTTTTTGACTCTGATATTCCCCTCTATTCCAAATTCCTAGCTTAAGTGTTGATCAAGTTGTGGTACTTGATCTTACTAAACTAAATTAAAAGAAAAATTGTTTCGAGTTTCTTCAAAAGGTTGAAGCTTACTCGTGAGAGAGGGAGAGAGAGATCTTAAAGTAGATGGTACAATTGTAGAGCTTGGGGTAAAGGCCTTTATATATGTGAAAATATGCAATGTAGTTCTGTCTTAATCAGAATCCAAAGAGGTAAAGGATTAGGACTTTGAATTATCCTTTAATTCTATAATATAATAAAAATCTTTTTACACCTTGTGTTCACACTTACTTAGCTAATAAGGTCAAACCATACACCTAGGCTTAGTGGGGTGCCTAGCCTTCTGTGTCCAAGGCCTATGGTCACAGCTAGCCCACCTAGTTCAGCCCTCGAGCTCTATCCAATTAATTAATTCCAAAGTCCAAATCTAGTCTACTATTTAAGAATAGAACATTTCTCTAATTATGAAAAACTATCTTAAATACTTAGTAGCCTTTAGACTCTAATTAATCAATTAATTAATTATTTAATTATTATCTAATATTCATTTAATCCAATATTCAACCAATAATCAAAATAGAAACTCCTTTCAAAATAGAAAAGTCTATTTATGATTTCTAATTGTCAACGATTAAATCCTCTCTCAATTTAGTAACTCTTTATTTAGTAAATACACTTATAAGGTAAATGGCTAAAAAGGGGACCAAAGACATAATTTTCTTCTACTGAAAATGACCAAAATATTCTCGCTAGTTTTCTAGTAATATTTTTCCATTTTAACCTTAGTCTATTCCATTAAAAGACTATGGCTGCACTCTAAGATAATTACTGTATGAACAGAAGTTAGTCAATAATATATGACGTTAAGTCTTTAAACCAACTAAGTGATAATGACCACGCTGCCTCTCTATACTCACTCATAACCAAGACAGTTTTACCAATTTGTACTATCACCTCTTAGACTATATCTTTCTCCTTAGAACTTCTAACCCATAATCTAACCATCCTACGGAAGTTATCCACTTGACCACGGGAATGACCCACATGTGTATCAAGCAATACATCATGTATTATTGTGCGCACAGATTCAGGATGATCAACCTAGATCATTATAAGGGAATGATTATTTTATAGATTCCTTATTGCGTATGCATGTCCCTCCTAAACAAGTCTAGATACCCAAATCACAGAACTATTGACCCATATATAAGATCTCACCCATAGTGACTCAAAGTGCAAGAACTTGACTTCGTCAGTTCATCCACATATGCTCAAGATTAAGAGCATTGGTGTAAGACAAATATACTTAAGGATGAGGGGTGAATTAAGTATTTAGCTAATGACTACCAATTAAAATTTCAATATAATCAATTTATATTGAACAACCAAAATATCAAACACGTACAATGCACAATAATGAAAGCACGAAAATAAAAGGGATAGAAGACGAACACAATGATTTACGGTGGTTCACTAATCTACATCCACCACCCAAGGTTACCTCCCCATAGGATTTCCACTAGCTCCACTAGAAGTGCTTCTTCACAAGTTGGTAAAACACAAACCCACAATACAAGTTCTCATGAGTCAACAAGAGTAGTACAAACCTCTTCATTCCTTTGCATCCACAAAGAAGATTTCTCACTCACACTATACAATGAATCACTCAAAGCTATAGATCTAGAGCATTTATCTCACAATAGGAATATCTCTCTTTAAGGGTAAATAAATACAATTTAATGCTCTTCTTGAATGCTCAATGATTTGCAAGTTAAAGCTTAAGATTTGTGTAAGCAATGTGTTGTTGATGATCTAAAAGATTTGGAACAATTGCTTATAGTTGTAAGATGTGGTTTTTGCAAATGGGGTGTTTGAAAGTATATAGAAACTAAAGCCAACGGTTTGCAAATGCTATATTTTTCAAACACCTGCACCATCCGGTCGACCAGGTAGTCGCCCGGATGGTCGCTTGGATCACCCATTGCCGGGCGAGTTATCAGGGATTCGATCGATCGGATGCTTGATCAGATCAACCATCCCCTTTTGCTAGACTCACTGCCGGGCGATTCATCAAGGGTCCGAACGACCGATCACTCGTTTTGCGTGCAGATTGAAACTTTAAAGATTCAAAACAATTTTCTCGAAAACCTATAAATATACCAATCTTTAAGGACAGGGTTTTCAAGTATTCAAAGGCCCAAAAAGCATTTTTTCAAAACTCTTGTAATGATTTAAAAACGATTTCGTAAACCAAGAGTTTTAAACAATGTTTCATTGAACTTTATCGAGCATATCAAAGGCACTCGACATTTCATTTGTCGGTACCTCTTATGTCGTCACGTCTCCTTTTATAACTCCCTCTTCATCTTCGAATCTTCGAGTCTTGACCAAGATCAATTCTTACTTCTTTGGCACTTCAAGACTTCGTCTCTTTCATTTGAATACGTATGTGCTAACCATTTCTTCATGCATGATCATATCCCATTCTATGACTAATTTTAACCATATATAACTTAACAAGCATGATTAATCAATTAGTAAACATTGGATTAAGATTTAGTTATCATCAAAATATGAGATTAACACCCTTAGGCTAACAATCTCCCTTTTTGTGATGATGACAAAATCTTACACAAATATCGTATAATGGAAATGAAAAGCAAGACACAAGCAATGTAAGCATGACCACAAATGGAAAGCTCCCGCTTACTTAGTGTATATCAGATTTGCTTTCCTTCAAGCAAAACTCCCTCTCACTTAATGCATATCTCAACATATGTATTCGTATATTATCATATATGCATAAAAATATGCATATTTCTCTCCCTCTTTTTGACATCATCAAAAGATCTGAGAAAAAATGAGAGGATTAACAATACCCTCCCTGAGTATATGCACAATTAATCACAAGTAAGGAATGACACAAGAAGTAGGCATTTTTTTCACAGGCTTAGCACAAGAAGCTTAATAGAAAAACAATATCATCATGAGTTAAACTAAAAACATTGGAAAGTTAAATTTGACAGTTATGTTAAAACAAACTAAAGCGTTAGTTTTTGGAAAACATAAAGACAGATGTGTAAGAAAAGTTTTAAAAGCTTGGACAATTAAACTTCAGTCTTCTTCCTCATCAACCTCATCCTCCTCGTCATCTTCATCATCTAGCTTATCTCGGTACTCCTGATACTCAGGTTAAGGTGGAACATAATGGGAGTCCGGAGGCATGGGAGGTACTCCGCCAAGCTCTTGAATCCAAGTAATATGGCAATCAGCCCATTGATTCAGGTTATATGCCTGGATACAAACCGTCTCTATATCTCTTTGAGTTGTGCGCCCTAGATAATTTATTTGCTTACGCAATGACTTACCACATGCATTTATCCTTTTGTTCGTAGCAGTTTGCATTTGACTCATTGCTGCAATTAGTCTATCAGTATTAGACAAAAGAGCAGTAGGAGTAGTAGATAGAGGCACATGTGATCCAAAACCAACACCACTTGATCTACCAAGAGGATCTCCTATATGTTTGGTTCTTTGCTCAATCCTTATCGGATCCTCTTCCGAATCATCCTCATTATCACCACCACCCAAAGCAAAGACCTCACCATTCACAATCTCAACCTTCATACGCTTAAGGGAATGACTATCAAGCAAATAGGTCTTAGCAGCCACAGTTTCAAACTGACTCGGAGAAGGAACATCCAAGAGCAAAAGTAGATGACACAATGGCATTCCATAAGCAAGCATATTTTTAGCCTTTTTTGTATGAGACATATGTGAACCATGATGTATGGAAGATTAATCTTGGTGTGGTTGTACATGAGATAGCCGGTAAAAAGAGGGATTGAACCATCCTTAACTTTTCTAGGCATAATTATTTCCATAAGAATATAAAGCATAAGTAGTTTTTTTCGGAGATATTTGGTTCTTAAACGGCATATACTCTTTAGAACTTCCAGATATTTCTTACAAAAATGCTACAACACTTTCTTGTAAGGGTGTGTGGAGAAAATCAATGCCTTTGCTAGAATAGGATTTCAAGCCTCTATTTGGAATATCTAACAAACTAGCAATTGTACTCTCTTTAAGAATAACAATCTTTTCATTCACTCTACTATACAAAGCACCATTATCAAGTTCAAGATTAGTATAAAACTCTCTAACCCAATTATCTCTAGCAGTATTTTCAAGCTTTGATAACGGAATCCAACCTTGAAACTCAATTAACTCAAGAATTTTAGTACCTTGAAGTAGAGAATCATCCTCTTGTTTGCCCCACATGATTTGTTGCTTTGGATAATCGTCAGGAGTTGCCCATTGTCTTGAGAAGCTTGAGGTGGAAGTAGTTTTCCTCTTCTTCTCTTGTTTAGGAGCCATGAAGGATGCAAACGCTTGAACAATGAAGTTAGAAATTTAAGGTTTTGAGAGTTGAAAGAGAGAGTTTTGAGAGAAAAAACAATAGGTTAAAGAAAAAGAAGTGAATAGTTCTTTAAAAAGCTTCAAAAAATCAGGTTTAGAAACCCTTACCGCACTAATCCGATCAACCAGATCAGCCAGCCATTCGCCTGGACAGTAGCCCGGCAATGGCTTGGTTTTGGGCTAATGATCCGAGCGACTCACTCGCCCGGGTACTCTCCCGGATACTTTATTTTTGCAGAATTTTGCCGGTTTTGAAGGTTTTAGCCAAGTTTTTGCATGCCCATCTCACGCCAAATGACACAAAATTGATTTTCATGCAAGGGTTTAGTAAAAATATCAGCTAATTGATGTGATGTATCAATAAATTCAAGTATAACATCACATTTTTGCACATGATCACATAAGAAATGATGTCTAATTTCTATGTGCTTAGTCCTAGAATGTTGGATTGGATTTTTAATAAGATTAATAGCACTTGTGTTATCACATCTAATGGGTACATGATCATATTCGAGGCCATAGTCAAACAAGTTTTGTTTCATCCACAGAATTTGGGCAACACAATTTTTGGCGGATATATACTCGACCTCAATTATGGATAATACAACACTATTTTGCTTTTTATTTGACCATGAGATTAAAGATTAGCCTAGAAATTGACAACTACTACTAGTGCTTTTTCTATCAATCTTGCATCTTGCATAGTCAGCATCCGAATAACCTATTAGTTCAAACAATGTATTCTTGGGATACCAAAGTCCTAAATCAATTGTGCCTTTAAGATACCTAATGATTCTTTTTAGTGCATTTAGGTGCGATTCTTTAAGATTGGATTAAAAACGAGCACATAAGCACACAACAAACATGATATCGGGTCTAGAAGCAGTTAAATATAGAAGATTTCCGATCATACCTCAATACTTCTTTTCATCAACTGATTTACCTGTAGCATCTTTGTCTAGCTTGGTTGACGTTCCCATTGGTGTACTAATTTCTTTAGCGTTCTCAAGCCTGAACTTTTTGATAAGTTCCCTTGTGTACTTGGCTTGATTAATGAAAATACCCTCATTTGATTGCTTGATTTATAGTCCAAGGAAGAAATTCAATTCTCCCATCATGCTTATCTCAAATTCTTTGTGCATACATTCAGAAAAATACTCACAATGAGATTCATTAGTAGCACCAAAAATAGTATCATCAACATATATTTGTACAGGTAAAATATCTTTTTCTTTTCTCTTAACAAATAAAGTTGAGTCCAACATTCCTCTAGTGAATCCATTTTCAAGAAGATATCCACTTAATCGGTCATACTATACCCTAGGAGCTTGTTTTAATCCATAAAGGTCTTTTTCAAAGTAAAGACATGATTAGGTGAATTTGGATCTTCAAATCCGGGAGGTTGTTCCACATATACTTCTTCTTGAAGAAAACCATTTAGAAAGGCACTTTTGACATTCATTTGAAATAATTTAAAGTTCATAAAATATGTAAAAGCAAAAAGCATGCGAATATATTCTAATCTAGCCACTGGTACAAATGTTTTATCGTAATCTATTCATTCTTCTTGATTATAGCCTTGAGCTACTAATCTTTCCTTATTTCTAGTCACTATTCCGGATTCATCTAGTTTGTTTCTAAACACCTATTTAGTACAAATTATGGGATAATCCTTTGGTTTTTCAACAAGTTTCCAAACTTTGTTTCTTTCAAATTGATTAAGCACTTCCTGCATAGCCATTATCAAATTATCATGCAATAAGGCTTCTTTCACATTTTTGGGCTCAATTTTGGAAAGGAATGCAATGTGCTCACAAAAAATATTCAAGTTAGAGCGAGTTCTTACACCTTTGGATGGATCACCAAGGATTTGATCATTTGGGTGATCTTTTACAAACTTCCAACACCTTGGTAGGTCTTGATTGGTTGAAGTGGATTGATCATTTGGTGTTGTTTGTTCTTCATCATTTGGTGTTGATAAATCCTTGTATTAGATGTTTGTTGATCTCCTTCATTTGATGAAATCTTTGGATCACTTAGAGATGCCTCATTTACTTGATTTGATGTGATATGTTGATTTTGAGTCTCAACTTGTTGAATACCTACATCATCATCATCCTTTCTACACACAAATGAATTAACTTCATCAAAATTCACATGCATTGATTTCTTAACAACTAGAGTCCTTTTGTTATATACTCTATATGCCTTACTCCTTTTTGAGTAACCAATAAATAATCCTTCATCGGATTTAGCATCAAATTTACCAAGATGATCTTTGGTGTTTAAGATAAAGCATTTACAACCAACTACTCTAAAGTGTACAACATTTGGTATTCGCCATTTCCACAATTCATAAGGGGTCTTATTAAGAAAAGGTCTAATTAAGACTTTATTAAGCACATAGCAAGCCGTATTGACGACTTCACCCCAAAAGTATGTAGGCAAGTTGTTTTCTTTCAATATGATTCTTGTCATTTCTTGTAATGTTTGGTTATTCCTTTCTACTACCCCATTTTGTTGAGGAGTTCTAAGAGCCAAAAAGTTATGCTCAATGCCAAGTTGTTCATAAAAGTCCACAAAAGATGAATTTATAAATTCCATGCCTTGATCATTATGAATGCAAGTAATGTAATAGCCTTTCTCATTTTGCACTCTTTTACAAATTCATTGAAGGCTTCATTTTTATGGGACAAGAACATAACCCAAGTATACATAGTATAGTCATCCATAATAACATATACATATCTTGATCCTCCTAGGCTAGCCACTTCCATTGGTCCAAAAAGGTCCACATGAAGTTTTTGTAATGCTTTAGATGTGATTACTTTATTTATGGGTTTGAAAGATGACTTATGTTGTTTTCCAAATTGACATGCATCACACAAATGATATTTTTCAAATCTAGTTTTAGGAAGACCTTTTACAAGTTCCTTTTTGGATAGTTTAGTGAGTAAGTCTATGCTTGCATGTCCTAGTCTTCTATGCCATAACCAAGAGTCTTCATTTATAGTCATTAAACAATTAACATCTTGGCATGTAAGATCACTAAAGTTAATAGTATAAACATTACCACGTCTATTTGCAACAAATAATACTTTGTCCAATTTATCATACACAATGTAACAAGAAACTTTAAATTCAACTTTATATCCATTGTCACAAAATTGACTCACATTAAACAAATTATGTTTCAAACCTTTCACAAGTAGCACATTATGGATAGAGATTGAATGTCATTACCAATGCTATCTCTTCCAATTATTTTACCTTTCCCATTGTCTCCATAGCTCACATTTCCTTTGATTTTCTTGTTGAGCTCATAGAAGAGGGATGGGTAACCGGTCATATGTCTTGAGCATCCACTATCAATGACCCAACTTCCTTCATATTTGATCCTTAGAGGAACTTATAAACATAAAGACATACACATGATGTCCTTTTTTAGGTCCCCAACTTTTATTGGGTCCTTGTGTGTTAGTGTCAAGTCCTAACACATCTAGTAACCTATTTGAGCTTAAGCCAAGAAGGAATTCTAGCATCTCTACCAACTATGATTCTATACTTACAATGAGATGCAATATGACAATTCCTTTCACAATACATGCATGATTTTTGAAAAACTTTTGATGTTGAAGCTTCATTTGAAGAGTTAGATGCTTTAACAAAATAGTTTTTGAAGAATTTTTGTTTTGTGAATGGTTCATAACCAATTGCACTTTTATCAAATGCCATTTTTTGAGAACCAAGCATTATATCTAAAACTTCTTTTCCTTTTGTAAACTTTGCTAAGCTCATATTCAAGTTTTGAACTTGTTTTTCTAAGAAAACAACTTTTTCTTCAATTTTTTCTTTCAAAGTAAAAAATTCAAGTGCTTTCTTGTGAGATGAACTAAGATCTTTTTCAAGCATTTCATTCTTACTTTTCAAATCATTTCTTTCTTTTTGAAGTTCTTTAATTTTTGAAAGAACAATTGATAAATTGTCATGCATTTCGGAGAATTCATTTTGTAGTTCCTCAAATGAGCATTCATCATCGTCAAATGAACTATGAGAAGTAGAACTAGAAGATGAATATATCTCATCATCCTCTTTTTCCATGAGACATACGATGTTA
The DNA here is from genome assembly GCA_037974665.1 of Ehretia macrophylla. Taxonomy (NCBI): domain Eukaryota; kingdom Viridiplantae; phylum Streptophyta; class Magnoliopsida; order Boraginales; family Ehretiaceae; genus Ehretia; species Ehretia macrophylla. The sequence goes on along the minus strand of CM075772.1, from coordinate 73,774,023 downwards.
GCTACTTCTTCTTCCTTTTCACTTTCTCCATCGGTTAAAGTATCATCTTCAATGCAACTAGCCTCTATGGCTTTTCCTCCTTTGGATTTGATCAATTTTGGACAATTCACTTTTATATGACCCAGTTTGTCACAGTTGTAGCACTTTGATTCTTCTTTTGATTTGTTTTTACCTTTCGGCCTAAAATTGTTGCTTGATGAATTTCATCTTCTCATCTTCTTGAATTTTATGAATTTTTTGAAGTTCTTTGCAAGAAAGGCAATTTGATCATCATCTTTACTTTCACTTTCACTTTCATCACTTGAATGAGTTTTTGACGCAAGTAGTGCAAGTGTTTTCTTGTTAATCTTCTTTTCTTCTTCTCGATCTTTCTTCTTCAACTCATGACTCATGAGGGATCCCATGAGCTCACTAATGGTGAAAGTTTTGAGATTTCTTCCTTCCTCAATTGTCATCCCTTTTGCTTCCCATGGTTCGGTCATACTTCGAAGCAGCTTTCCCACTATTTCTGCATTAGAATACTTTTTCCCGTGCAATTTAAGGCCATTCACAATATTGGTAAATCTAGAAAACATTTGTTCAATATTCTCATCTTGTGACATTTTAAACATTTCATATATTTGTGTAAGCATGTTAATACTAGTATCTTTAACTTGCCCGATTTCTTTATATGTGACTTCTAATTGATCCCAAATTTCTTTAGCACTCTTACACCCAGAACTTCTATTGTATTTATTTGAGTCTAAAGCAAGATATAGCATGTTCATAGCTTTATAGTTTCTTTCAACAGTCTTGAAATCATTATCATCATAATCTTCTTCCGGTTTAGCAATGGTAATGATTTTGTCTCCTTCCATTTTTGTCATCGTAGGAGTGGTTGGTCCATTGGTTATAACTTTCCGAACTCTAATATCATTTGCAAGAATGTAGATCCTTATTCTAGTTTTCCAAAATGAGTAGTTGGTTTTACTAAACAGTGGTGGTCGGGTGAAAGATTGGCCTTCAACTATGGTAGACATGGATGTATTTATCATTTTAATTCTCTATTAGTTGTTAGACTATGTGTAGAGTCCTAGCTCTAGATACCACTTGTAAGGTAAATATACTTAAGAAGGGGGGGGGAGGGGGGGGGGGGGGGAGGGGGTGTGAATTAAGTATTTAGCTAATGACTACCAGTTAAAATTTCAATATAAACAATTTATATTGAGCAAGCAAAATATCAAACACATACAGTGCACAATAATGAAATCACGGAAATAAAAGGGATAAAAGATGAACACGATGATTTATGGTGGTTCGCTAATCTATATCCACCACCCAATGTTACCTCCCCTTAGGATTTCCACTAGCTCCACTAGAAGTACATCTTCACAAGTTGGTGAAACACAAACCAACAATACAAGTTCTCTTAATTCAACAAGAGTAGTACAAGCCTCTTCACTCCCTTGAATCCACAAAGAAGATTTCTCACTCACACTATACAATGAATTACTCAAAGCTATAGATCTAAAGTGTTTATCTCACAATAGGAATATAATAAATGTTGAGTATAATATCTCTCTTCAAGAGTAAATGAATACAATTTAATGCTCTTCTTGAATGCTCAATGATTTGCAAGTTAAAGCTCAAGATTTGTGTAAGCAATGTGTTTTTGATATTCTAAAAGATTTAGAACAATTGCTTATAGTTGGAAGAGGTGGTTTTTACAAATGGGGTGTTTAGAAACTAAAGCCAACGGTTTGCAATGGCTATATTTTTTAAACACCTGCACCATCCGGTCGATCGAGTAGTTGCCCGGATGGTTGCTCGGATCACCCACTGTCGGGAGAGTCATCAGGGATCCGGTCAACCGAATGCTCGACCGGATCAACCATATTCTTTTGCTAGACTCACTGCCGGGCAAGTCATCAAGGGTCCGGTCGACCGGATGCTCGACATGATTACTCGTTTTGTGTGCAGATTGAAACTTTAAAGATTCAAAATGATTTTCTCGAAAACCTATAAACATAACCGTCTTTAAGGAAAGGGTTTTCAAGTATTCAAAGGCCGAAAAAGTATTTTTTCAAAACTCTTGTAAAGATTTAAAAACGATTTCGTAAACCAAGAGTTTAAAACAATGTTTCATTGAGCTTTATCGAGCATATCAAAGGCACTTGACATTTCATTTGCCAGTATCTTTTATGTCGCCATGTCTCCTCTTATAACCCCTTCTTCATCTTTGAATCTTCGAGTCTTGACCAAGATCAATTCTTGCTTCTTTGGCACTTTAAGACTTCGTCTCTTGTATTTGAATACTTATGTCCTAACCATTTCTTCATGCATGATCATCTCCCATTCTATGACTAATTTTAACCATATATAACTTAACAAGCATGATTAATCAATTATTAAGCATTGGATTAATATTTAGTTATCATAAAAATATGAGATTAACACCTTTAGGCTAACAACTGGCCTACTTAGAAACTTGTAGGTATATGTGACCTCTTTCTTTGATAGTACGTATTTAGAGTTCACATTTACGGTGGCCTATCCAATGCATACACATACATAAGTGAAGTTAGTTTGGAACCCTATCCATGATCAAGGCAGATCACCTTACTGTAAAGGGAACTTATTCATAATAACTTCTATCATAGTAGAATACTCAGCTCTACTACTTGTTATGGACTAAATAGTTTTGCTTGACAAGTAACCATGACTTAGGCCTTCTGTACGTAACTACCACATACCTAAGTCAACACTTGAAACAAATGACCTTATATACACATATAACAGTCAACCACATAAGACAGAAACATGCTCATATAAGTAAGATGAGATTAATTATTCATTGCAAACATCCAGATATATCAATGACAATGTGCTAGTGGTCTTTTGGGCATACCTATTCCCAACAGCGTGGTGATCCACACGGAAGGTATATGCCATGAGGCTTGAATCTAAACTATAGATTTATAACCGAATAGTGAAGTTGGGCAATTCACTATGAGAGGTTATAATGAGAGAGTTTCCTTTTTGGAGGGTGACCTACCTTGATCATTGGAAGGGCTATTCAAACTTTTTTCATTAGTGCATGAGAGTGCATTGAATTGAATCATGGTAGATATGATCTCTGTAAAAGTACTATCACTCGTATGAGATTAGAAACATCTCAAGCTACTAAGAGACCAGTGCTTTAGCTCTTGAGCATATGTGGATGATCAATGAACTCAAACACATGTGTTTTGATTTATTATGGGTGCGATCTTATATGGGTTAACAACTCGGTGTTTTGGATACATGGACTCGGCTAGTTAGTACATGCATATATGTCAAGACGTTCTATGCCATCTTAATTGGTGGGTTATAGCCCCTTTGTGGCATCTTATTAATCATCTAAACCTAAGTACTTAGTAATATAGTCAATCGAAACTATATTTAAATATTGAACTTATGAGTTGCTCCCTAGATCAAGAGAATAATATATAGATGATGATTATTGAAGGATTAGAGGCACAAAGAATAAAGGTAATCAATAAAGGTTGATAGTACAAGGTTAAGACCTAACATTGGTTGCGGGTTCTATATAGAAGGGCATTTCGGTCATTTTTCTTAGTGGGTTAAAGACAAAGGTCAAACACCATTTGACAAGCTTCTAGATAATCAATATTTGTTCTAGAGTACAACTGTAGCTCTTTAGTGGAATAAGCTAGGGTTAAAATGGACAAAATGCAACTAAGGGCTAGTAGGGGTATTTTGGTCATTTTGGAGCTAGGGCGAATACGTCTTTTGGTCCTTCTCTAGCCACTTACCTTTATTCTAGTATACTTTCTATTTTTGACCTTCTTGTTAAGTATGGTGGTATATGGATGGAATATGAGAGATTTGGAATAGTACAAATGTGTTTAGGATTAAGACATTAAGACAAGAGAATGTCTTGTCTTGACTAAGCGAGACTCCTACTTGACCACGATTGTAGCTTGTTGAAAATTTCCTTTAAAAATTTAATATTAGGCCTGTGGGAAGAGATAAGATAGATGGGATAATGTCTATTGCATTTAGGAGTTTCTAAATTATTTGCAAGATAATTTTGATTTTAAAACTCCTAGAAAAATGCAAGATTAAACTTCTAATGCACCTCAACTTCTTGCTTCCTTTTGTAAACAACTAATACAAAAGAAAAATAGGCTAACAATCAGGATATACAACATACACGATGTACATATAACGTACACACACATACAGTAGAACAAGGGCAAGAAAGTGGGACGATTTTTCCACCAAAATCAACACTAGAACACGCTAAGGTTGTGGAATAGAGGAGAAGGCCAATTGGAGATCCTTCCTTGGTGCTTTCAATGTCCTTTCAGTTATTTTCCAGCCCTAGATCAGATTATTTTCGTTGAGTTTGAAGCCAACGAAGAGAGGTAAAACCTAAACTAGCCGATTTACTTTACATATGGTTCTTATTGCGTGATTATGGTATTGTTTAGCGCCTAATATGAATTCTTATTTTTCGCTGCGTTTTATTCCTACATATAGTGATCTATAGGACTTAGGAATGCTATAGAATTCATGGATTCTATCAGCATGAAGCCTACGATAGTATCTACATGAGATCCCAAAGAGTAATCTGTAAAAAACCCACTAGATTTTTAGGAGAAATATTATGGACTATGAAAGATAAAATTTGTGCTAGTAGAATTGTCTTACATTGTTTTCTATTTTCAAGAAACCTGTAACTTCCAGGACTAGCTTTTGGGCCAATCTTGAACTTTGGACTGAGATTGGAAAACTAATTGGACTGTAACTTTAACAAGTCCAATCTTAAATCTAATTAAATATTGGACATTCCAATGTTTAATTTATTTCACCTACTAATTAATTCTGGATCCCTTTTGGGGTATGAACTCTCAGGTTCATAATTAATTGGTAGTAAAAAATATTAATCTAATTAATATTTTAACTAGAACCATTCTAATTTATTCCCATAAGTCATGAGTGACACCTAGAAGTATATCACGACTACCCAATTAATGATGAAGTGAAATTGCACTAACCCTTTAAATATATAATTATCTCATAATTAATTCATTCCGTCTCAACTATCCCGATTAATTTAGTAACACATCATGGATAGGGACGTCAACATCAATGTCTTAATCATATGACCAAATCTAATTAATTTAGTAACACGTCAACGAATCATGAAATGACTGTAATAACTCAACCTCGGCTAAAGATTTTTTGTTACTCAATCAACTAGATCACATAGGATCCTTAAGTGACGGATTCCATATTACACACGCACATATCCCCATCTAAGAATATACCATGATCACTGGGCACGTGATTCAGTCCATGACTAGAATCAGGTTTTCATACTAGAAAATTATGGTATCCCATATACAAGATAATCATAGTGTCTCACGTCTAAGGGTTAATTACACAATTATATAATATATAATAAATTATTGACTATCCATGTAACTTGTTATATATTTAGTCATGTCTAGTGACTTGTTCTCAACAGTCATTTATACATCTATTAATGTGACATGAGACTCATTGCCCTGATTAATATCTCATATTAATTCAGGCAGCAGACTATATACTAATCTATCTGGATGAATCAATGTCCAATTAATTTATCCTTTGATCAGAGACTTATTCTAGAATATATTATTAGTAATGGACCTCGTTACTCATATTTTTAACCTCTTAAGAATAAGATTTATAAATATAATTTTTAAGGACTTTATTTAAATTAATTAACACATTAATAATAATTTAAATAAACTGTCCATCAATAAATATAAACAAAATTCATGTCATAAAATTACAATTAATCTAAGTCTAACACAAATGTAGGTAAAAGTTCTACTCTATATTGTTTGGAACAAATGAATTCATAAAATTTTGCATAATTTCATTTGCAAATTCAATTATTTATATTTGGACGCACCTTTTGAAAAATGAAAATTCAAGATTCGCAAATCTTGAATTTTCTCAAACTTATCCTTGTTCAAAAGGTAGAATTTGCATACTTAAGTCCACCAAATTGATTGTGCATCTTTTGAGATTAAAGTTTCCCTCTAAGTTTTCTTTTCGTTTTTATTGCCATTATCTTTACTCTCTTGCCACTTTGTTCATCTCTCACTCTTATTCCCATGGTAATTACTTCTTTCTTTTCTTGTGAGCTTCTTCGCCGGTGAATTTCTTCTCTATATTTTTCAATCCAAGCTTCTTATTCACCAGAGAATTTCTTCTCCATATTTCTGCTTTTATGGATATTTTGTATGGTTAATTGTATTGATAATTTTTCTTTATTGTTGTTTTGCTTTCTTTGGCTAGGTTGAAGATAATAGCAATAATCAATAATAGACAGAGAGGAGCCATTGTATGACAATTCTAATGTCAATAGCATAAAAGAAAAAGTAGCAAAGTAATATATAACTACTAATTTAAATTTTACATGTCTTTGAAACACAATTTGTATTTAATAAATGACAAATTGCTTAATATTGTTTTATAGTTCCAAAAAAAGAAATTCGTTTGTAAATATAAGTTCTTATATAATATACTACAAGTGCTTCTAAACACTATTGCACTAGTGCAGAACTTGAAGCAAGAATCTCCAACACCAATCCTAACATTAAGGTCGAATATATATAATAGAACCTGTTTAAATTAATACTCTATAAGTTAATAATCTCTTTTAAATGATAAAATTTCCCAATCCCGACTTGGGACTAGTATGTTAAATTAATAATCTCTATAAAATAAAAGGATAGTGCATTTCAAATATTTCCTTTGTATTTTATAAGTACTAAATATTTTATAAATTAATAATTAGCTAAAAAGTAAATGCAATTTTCTCACAATTATATACCAGACGATTAAATTTTTCTTTCACATTTTATACATTTTTCACTTGTAAATTTTCTCTTACTAGCAATTTACCTTTGACTAACTTGCAAATCATATTTTTTCAAAACCCTACTATTGTGATTCTTTTTGCATCAAGAATGCTTGTTGTTATGTCCACATATTGCTTCACACATTTATTTTGTTCATAGTTTGTTTCTTGGCACCTGCAAATACCATAATAAATAAGAGATTGTGTTGGGTTAAGTAATTTTTACTTTGATTCAATACACATTGTGTGTAATTTTTTTTTAATAATGGGATCTTTATAATAATTATGTATAATTTCATGAACTCTTAATTATTTAAATATTTTGAATCTTAACTTGATCATTTAATGTAATAATATATTTATTGTTAAACTAAAAGAACTAAAAATATCTTTATTGATTTATGAATAAATTAGTATATTGTTTGTTAAGGTAAAAATAATTTGGGTCATATATGGGGTATAAATGGAGGATCAGGGTTGGATTTGAGATGTCTTTGAACCTGCAAAATGAACAAACTGGGGGTTATCCCTATAAAATAACTCTAACGTTCAAATTAGTAAGCTTGGAAAGAAAATATAAGCCCGAGATGTTCGAGCTGGGTGTTGGATAATTAATATATTAAAGTAAAATATTTCAAAAGTAGGGAATGAATACCTTCATTTGAAAAGATAAGGACATTTATAGTCGCTGTAGACAGACCTTGTCTTGTCACTGTTTAATTGCGCCTCAATGATGGGACGTGAAAAGAACAATATCAGATGGTATTAAGCTCAAGGCAGCAGTGCTGTCACCCAAGGTTTGTGTTACATGACCTCTGGGCTCAAGGTCTGGGACTTTGATAATTTTGACCATATTTCTTTAATTGTACAAGTGCTCGACAAAAATCAAAGAAGTCGACCATTAATATAGGTCGGCAGGTCAGAAAATTGCCTATAATTGCTAAATAATAGAATTTAGACATTACTAAAATTATTAATTTAAAGACTTATTTTGTAGGTGCCAAACTTACCATACCCCAAAATCAGCTAAAGCCCGTCCGGACATATTTTCCCTAAATTTGTGTGCACCTGTTATTTTGCTAGGGATGTGCACAGCTGTTATGGTAGCTTAAAAGTTCTCACGTGATCCTCTCTGCTTCCCAACCCATTTTCCAGCTTCCATTTCCTTCGACTCGAGCCCCCCAAACCACCCCCCCACCCCACACACACACACACACACAACCGTGCATTCCTCCACCTTTACATCCCCCAAAAAAATCCAACAAATGATACAATAATCAAGAAAAGAAAAAGCAAAATCTCGATTTAGGAAAAAAAAAAAATTTGAAAAAAAAAATAAACACACACACACACACTAAGAGATATAGAGGTGGTGGTAGATGGCGGGAGGGTACAGGGCAGACGATGACTACGATTACTTGTTCAAGATGGTGTTAATCGGCGATTCGGGTGTGGGCAAATCCAACTTGCTTTCAAGATTTACGCGCAATGAGTTCAGCCTTGAGTCAAAGTCAACCATTGGCGTTGAGTTCGCCACTCGCACTATTCGTGTTGACGATGATAAGATCGTGAAGGCCCAGATTTGGGACACCGCTGGCCAAGAAAGGTTCTTCTCTCTTTTTCTTGGTATCGTTGTTATTTTCTAATATGATGGTGATAATGGTAGAGATTGTTTTGAAAATCTGAGTAAATATACTTGTAGGAACTAATTTGAAAATCCGAGGAACTTTCAGGAGTAGCAGAGGCTAATTTGAAAACCCTGAGTAAACATCTGTTGTAGTAGGGACTAATTTGAAAACTCGAGTAACCATCGGGAATGGTATGGACTAATTTGAAAACCCGAGTACCCATAGGGACTAATTTGAAAACCCGAGTAACCATTGGGACTAGTGGGGACTAATTTGAAAACCCGAGTAAGCATTGGCGCTTGTAGAGATTTATTTGAAAACCCAGGTTACCATCGGGACTAGTAGAACTAATTTGAAAACGCAAGTAAACATTGAGACTATAGCGACTAATTTGAAAATCTGAGTAGGCATTGGGACTAGTAGGGATTAATTTACATATTGAAGTAAACATTGAGGACTAGTGTAAAACTTCGAGTAACCATTAGCACTACTATTGTTAGCTATTAGAGGCTGAATATCATTTGCATTTATCATTGTTATTGTAATGTAAATATATTGTCTTTGCTTTCTGAATATTTCAGTTGTTGTGGGCTGTGGCACACCAATTGTTTTTCTAAAATTCAATATTTTTTATGAAAAGCATTCTCTGATTGTAAAATCATTTGATCAGGTGTATCGAAAATAATGAATATATGTAATTCTTGTACGAATATGGGGTAGTTTCTCTGAAATATGGCATTAATTTTGTGTGGTTATAGTTAGATGAGAGATGGAATTTGTAAGACAAGGGTCAAATGTTTTTCTTGCATACATGTCAACTTATTAATTGAGGATGCCATGAAAAGTTTCACATAAAAGGGTAATAAATATTACATGTAGCCTCTTGATGCTGATGTGGTCCATCTTGCGGGTCCTGTGTGCAACTTAGCCCTTGAACATCCATCTTTCTATTGGCTTTATCTATAACTTCTCATACAGCGATTGAGCATTGAATACTTGCTCAAATACGTGTATGGGGATGAATGATGCTTTGCCCCTTGAAAATGTTTAACAATCTTATATTGCAGCCTAAAAAGGTCAATTGTCACTTCTCAAAAAAAAAAAAAAAAGGGTCAATTCTCTCAAATTGTCCTCCGAAATGTTAAAAATTGGTTTAATGTAGTCCAATTGTCACGTGCCGTCAGTGAAAGTAATGTCAAAGAGCTAGGTGAAACTCCCCCTGCATATTAACAATCAAATTGAAGTCAAGTTTTTAGACGAGTTGGGAATGAAAAAAATATTGGGATAATTGTGGCACTTTTAGGGGCAATTTCCAATTGAATTTTTATGGAGCAACTAAAATATCTATAGGGGGCAAAGTCCATTTCTCCCCATGTATATTATACATATGATATATATGGTACATGTGATACATATACCTACAACACATGTATATGTTAGTCGGTATTGAAGATATATATTGAATGTGAGAAATGAATTGGCTGCTTGATGAATTATGGACTGTGGAGTAGCTTGTACTTTTATGAGTGATAGATCTATATTATTATCTTCTGGGTGGGTTTTTTTTTTTCTTTTTTGTGGTGGGGGTGGGTTGAGGAATTATTAGAATATGCTAATATGAAGTTCTATAGATGCTGTCAGTTTTGTTGCATAAGCTAATGAATGCTGATGCCTTTGATTATGTTGAAGAATTGTGAGTATTCGTGAATGTTATAAAGCTTGCACTTATGAGTGTCTAGTGCTGCAATTACCATAGTGGTTGTTTAGATCTACCAGAGTTAAAACCTGGAAACATACGAGAGATATCATACTTCTCAAACTGATAAGTTTCACAAGTCACCTTTAGTTTCGAATGGCATGCCGTGAGTATGCAGTTCTTCAAAGTTTGCATATTTCATATTTAACTTTCTACTTGCAATATAAAATTTGTGGCATGATGTTAGTATTCAGTTCTTCAAAGTTTGCAGGTTTAATATTTAACTTTCTACTTGCAATATAAAATTTGTGGCGTGCTGTCAGTTTGCAGTTTGACAAAGTGTGCATATTTCATATTTACCTTCTACTTGCAATATAAAATTTGTACAAATTATGTATTGCTAGTGCCCTTGCATGTCTCTATGAAACACACCCATACATGTTGGGGGATCTGAATGGGGATGTTTATACAAGGCATACATAAGACTATTTCCCACATGTTTGCAATTAAGGGTATTGCTGTATCTACAAATGAAACATCCTGGAATTTTGATATTTCCATAGTGTGTACTATCTAATTCTTAACATGCTTAACCGTCGTCCATGTTTTAGGATGACTTAGGCCTGTAAATAAAAATATCAAGAACCAGTTTCTGTACTTTCATCCTCAGTTCTTACTGTCACCTTCTCCTTAATCCTTATCCCATTCTTCTGTTCTTTCTTCTTTTCTGTTTTGTTTCTCTTCTTTGTCTTCCTTTTCGTTGTTTAGTATTTCGAGCATCACGAAGTAGCGACACAGTGCTAATACACTCAATAAACCTTTGCTTTGAAGGAAATGAGTGTTTATCTGGAGTTTTTTACATGGTTGAATGGACCCATATGAAAACAATTGGATGTGATTCTAGGTGGTTGAAAATTTGAACGAATACGCTTCTTGCTACATCTTATTTTTGTGTTAAGCCATAGTATATGAATACAACTTCAGTATCTGGTTGAGGTTGTTCTAATTCTTCTGGATGGCAGATATAAGTACTAGATTGAAATACTTTTTGATCTTCATCTGTTAAGAAATTTTTTGGCACTGGTAGAAATGCACCCTAGATACAATATAAGGAGAAATCTGCTGCTTGCATGGGCCAGGGGTTTTTTGGGGGGTTGGGGGTGTCTCAATGGTGATCGAGTATGCATATTAGAGATTGCAATGCACTGACATGTTGCATTAAGCTTTTTCTTCATTCTAGTTGGTGCATGAAAGAAGGATTCCTCTCTCCAAATGTCTTCGTTTTTGTCTTCCTTTAGAATTGTCTCATTCTCAAAAGACATCTATAGAATGCAATTCTGTGTATTTTATATTATTAGGTTAGACTTGAAATTTCCAATTGTTAGCCTGATATTATTTGTGAGATTTGGATATATTAACCATCCTAGTTTGGTTTATACCAATTCCTGTCGTCGTTTGATTTGGTTTATTTATACGAATATTTTGTACTTCTTACTCTTGGGGTACTTCTGTCTGCTCCTATTAACCATCCTAGTTGAACTTTTTTCAGATATTAACCATGTCATTGCTTCTTTGGTTGTAGATACCGTGCAATCACAAGTGCTTACTACCGAGGTGCCGTTGGTGCTTTGCTTGTATATGATGTCACCCGACATGTAACATTTGAAAATGTCGAGAGATGGTTAAAGGAGTTGCGAGATCACACAGATCAAAACATTGTAATAATGCTTGTTGGAAACAAGGCAGATTTACGTCACTTGCGTGCTGTTTCCACTGAAGATGCAAAGGCATTTGCTGAGAAAGAAAATACCTTTTTTATGGAGACGTCAGCACTCGAGTCTTTAAACGTTGAGAATGCATTCACAGAGGTACTGACACAAATATATCGTGTTGTCAGTAGAAAAGCACTTGAGGTCGGGGATGATCCTGCAGCCTTGCCTAAAGGGCAAACCGTAGATATCAAGGATGATGTCTCAGCTGTTAAAAAGGTCGGTTGCTGCTCTGCCTAACCGTGGGAGTCAAAGGATCGGTGAGCACCAGGTATCTTTCTCTTGTATTCGCTATATTTTGGACGATTAAGCTAGGCTGGCTGCAACTCTTGGAGGTCGTTGAGGACTTGCGGCGTACGTATGCAGCCATCATGTATCATTTCATTTGTTAGTAGTTTGTAACGTACTTAGTATCTTGCCCTGTCTCTGTGTCACTGCATTTTGCGGATCCGTCTATCTTTGACTTGATGATCAATACAATGAGTTTGTTTTGCTGACATATATCTGTTTACATCATTTTAAACAAATGTATATTGCTCATGAGCTCGTGATGTTATTTAAGTTATTAGTAAGACCCTTCGTTAGTCAACTAACGATGCAGTTATGATGAAAATGATAATATTGTGAGGGAATCTTTATTGGTTAGTTAGTAAGATCTCTATAACAAGGAATACAGTTTGAATCACTTGCTGACTTAGTAAAAAAAAGATACGTATATATCTCTTTACTGGATAATCTAATACAATGAAAATACTAAATTTCCATGTAGATTGAGAGTAAAATGGGATATACTTAGTACGCGTGATAAATCCGATGCTTTTTAAAATAAGTTTGGCATTGTAAGTTGGGGATGGTTACACCAATGGTCTCCAATATTATCATGATTTTTCAATTTAGTCTCAATTGTTCAAAAGTGAACAATTTAATTCTCATTATTTTGAAAAAATAATCAAATTTGTCCTGATTGTGAAAAAGTGGGTTAATTTAAACTAATATGTGACCATTGCTTGAGGGGTAGAGTTGAAAAAAAAAATTTAAGAGATTTCAGTTTAATCTTTAATTTTTACATAAAGATTCAAACAAATCTTTAATGTGTACGTAAAATTCAAACTAAATCCTAATGTTTTACAAACAATTTAAAAGAATACCCCAATCCCTTTCTTCTTTTACTTCTTCACCTCCATCACACACACACACACACGTGTATGTATGTGCATATGTATATACATATATATGTGTACGTGCGTATGTGTTTATATATGTATATATATATATATATTGGTGTATGAGGAAGTGTCTAAGAGTGTGTGTGTGTGTGTGTGTGTGTGTGTGTGTAAGTAAGAGAGTCTCCTTAGCATTCTCGGAAGGCCTTTTCAAAACTCAAACAAACAGGGCATGACTAGTAATGTTAAGGCAATAGTCAGCATAAGCATTTATATAATGAAGGTTCAATTAAACGACCTCAAGAGAATACATTGAACGAAACCAAATTTCATCTATAAAGGTGAATTCTACTATAGTGAATTTGACGTAATCACTCATTTTTATCGAAAACTGTCTCTTTTATTAACTTCATACATGTAAAATCTCATTTAAATATTAATATCCAACTCATCTTAAATCTTTTTTTGTTCCTCTTATAATAAATATACTACCTCTATACCTACACAACTACCTTATGCCTTCATTAATCATCTCCTAACGCATCCAAATCATATCCTCAACTTTTCTTGTATTACCTCATTTCTAATCTTGTTATTTGTAATTTTGCTATAAATCCATCTCAATATTCCCATCCGCATACGACTTTATCAACACTCCCTCTCCCCCTCCCCAACCCCCAAGAAAAGGAGAAAACCCAAAAACACAAATAGGGGATAGAAGTGTAATGATACTTCTTTCAGAATAAGCAAAAATAAGAAAGAAGAATCAACAAATAAGATATTTTTTTACAGTATTTCGCCACATCTGTTCAGCAACTGCATACATGCTAATACATACATAATGGCAAATTAACCCAAAGTTTTATACATTATCATGCAAGAAAGAAACAACAAATGTCAAAGTGTTTGTTTAGTCTGTACAACTTTGAGAGACAGACACAAGGCCAACAAATAATGTTTTTGGACAGCGTTGACTGTAGTCTATATCTCTGCAAGTATATACATATATGAAATACATTAGGAAAAAGTTCCCTCGACTTTGGACAATAAATATGAAGTGACACGATAGAAAGATCATATCGATCTAGCCATTTTCATCGACCCTCAGACTCATAGGTCTCCCCTTCTTTGAGTGTTTAACGCTGTGGATTTGCAGATGGGGCAAGTGTTCTTCACAATCAACCACTTCTTTACGCAATCCACATGATACTCGTGGCCGCAATCCAAAGTTCCAACAACCTCTTGATCCTTGTAACCAGTCTGTAAATTGTAAGCACACATGAAACAGAAGCGATCAGCGATCACTTGCAACAATCGAGAAAGCCAACTCAACCATGGGATAATATTTCGCATGATTTTCAATTAGAAATATGTTTTGACTCATAATCCCACACATCATGAAATTGTAGGACTGAATGGTCTCAATATCAGAGGCAAGAGTGCCAAAAGTATAGGAAACGTACAACTTTATAGAACGATAGAAAACAAAACCAGGGTAAACTAACAAAGCAAACAAAATTTATACGAGCAATTGGTGATTTTTCAGGAGGGGTGGAAAATGACAAACAAAACCTACAACTCAATGGCTGAAATTCAGCGTAGGTGTAGAGCTGATAGTCAAGAGGGGAAATGAAATTAAACTGTTCCTTGTTACAGTAAAGATAGCAATATGATGAGAGAGACTCCAGTGCTCAAAAACTGTGATTTCTTCCCCTTTCTGGCGTGTTAAGATCAAGAAGCCAAAAGAATGAGCACAAACAAAAAAGTTTGGCAAGAACTGCACCAATACCTGGCATATTACACAGAAATCAAAGTCCTTTTCTGCTGATGCAGCTCCTTCCTGATCAGAACCGGTTGCAGAGGAAACAAATGATCTTGTCTTCAAATGGCTTGCAATAACTTCCTCTGCTACCCCGGTTGTTACACTGCCAATCTGTTCCCCCAATGCAAGAAGTTCCTGGCGTATTTTAACACGAAAGGATTGCATTATTTTGGCTTCATTTTGTCTATCAAAAAAGAAATTAAAATACGGTGGTTCCATCCATCAGAGGCTTGAACTACTAGTGGAAATCCAAAAACACTTTATGATCCATTATGTGATGTATCAGATGATTTCGTAAATAAGGAAGCAACCCATTTTACAACTTACCTCATATGACATGTGATCTATATCCATGCGCATATCTCTGTGCTGATCAACAGATTCCGCTACTTCATGATAGCCAGGAACCTCAAGCATGGCCACTCCCTGGATATCAACACAAAAAATATTATGCAAATTACACATCACCAAAAAATCACTTGACAAAAATAAAAGGTTGACGAAAAAGAAGAAAATATTACATCTTCTGGAAGAACCCTCAAGTGAGGAAGGTTGTGATGCCTTGCATTCATATCATATGTATCTTCTCTTTGGTGTGACCTGTATAACCTAAAGCCAGTTGGTGGAACAGGTCCCATATATCTGGGCCCAGCCTCAACACCTTGGAAAGGATTCATAGAGGTACTTCGTGAAGATGTGGCTTGAGGAGGAAAATTGATACTGTGGCCTCTCACTCCTTGCATAGGTGGTGGTGGATGATGAACATTAGGGTGCCTTTGAAGAAAAGGGGGATGCAGAAAGCCAGCGGAGCTTCTACTGCCAGCAGTTATTTGATAACCTTGTATACCCATGACCCCAGACTCCACGCGGCCTCCACCAATGCTGCCTGGAACAAGATAGAAAGAGGAGAGAGACCCATAAGATTACTTTGCAATATCAATAAACACTATGCATGTGGGAGTACTAGCAACATGGAAAGGCTTTCAAATTTAGTACTAGTACCATATCAAAGTCGGTCATGGAAAATTTCCTTAAGCCTTGCTTTGGTTTTTTATGCTACAGGAGCAGTCTTAAGACAGCACTGCTCAAGCAGGATTGCTAAATGAAAGCTTAGATTCATGTTAAGACAAAGCAGGAGTAACCACCTCAACTCAATGACAATGACCACGTGACTAGATGAATTTGAAGTTGACAAGTCAAACCACATCGAAGAGAGAAATTAGAATATGAGATAAGCGAAAAGATTTTGAAAAAATGGTATTGCGCATAAAGTTCAGAACTTACCCTGCAGATATGGTAAAGCCGGTGCCTGATTCCAGGCCAAAGAATCATTGTCACCACCATTATTGCTGAACTGCATGTCCAACCAAGGATTACCAGGCAACTGAAAAGGTTGACCTACATAGCTTCCTTGAATCAAATGACTAGCATTATGAGCCAGTACAGTATCTGAACCAATAATACCAGATCTATTCCTTACACTCCTATGAGATTCATGTTCTATGATTGATGGCGTCTCATTCCCTCGGTAATCAGGGGGAGCAAAATTGGTAGCATCCATCAAAGTAAGATCAGATTCAACTGGCCATGCACCCATTGGACCAGCAGAAGAACTAGAGGCTACCAAAGCATTGTTATAGGGGAGAACTCCAGGAATTCCTTCAGCATTTTTTCTCTTAAAAGAACCTCGTACACCATCCATATAGGGATAACTCCTTCCATAGCTGTCTGTAGGAATTCCAACAACCCTGTGAGTGCTCGAGAATGGCATCTGTTCATGTGCTCCATGATTTACTGGAACAGGGAAATCTCGGGAAGAAGACGGAGGAGCTATGTACGGATTGTAGGGATTGGATGATGAAGCAACAGCTAGATCAAGATTTGTGGCTGGATGCTGATGCTGGAAACTGTTGTACTGTGTCATCCCAAAGAATAAAGCACCATCATGATGATGCTCCGGTGGATGATGCACGCTTAAATTACTTGCATTTCCAGGAGCTGGTAGTACTGGGTGGATACTGGGCTGTGGGAAATTTGTGATGCTCCCATAAAAGACACAAGGCTCAGGATGGATATAATCAAGGCCACGCTGATCTGTTTCCAAATCGATCATATGACTACTGTACTGCATATTCCTTTGCCCCATGTCAAATAATATTTCGTTGCTGATGCCTATCCCAGATAAAAGATTATCATTAGGGAATGAAGCTCCATTAAATATTTCTCCAGTAAAAGACTTCAAGACTTGAGCAAAGAGCTTAACTAATAAGACTATCGTAATTCAACTTACAGATAAAAATGAAAGATGCAACACAAGTTCAGCATCTCAATTGAGAAGCCAATAAAATTCTCAGCAAAAGTTTAAATATAACATTCCAGAAAAAAAAAAAAAAAAAAATTGAATACCGAGAGAGAGTCTACAGGTCTGACATTTGGTTCTCTCACCTAACATGCAAATTCTTTTTGATAGGTAAATAGGTAAACTTATGAAAATGAGACAACTAAGTGGCCGCATCATCAAAAGCTCAAGCTATTAGAAATGACTCAACCTTATTTACTTGTGTTGTCTTCAACAAAATAAAGGCACAAAGATCCCTCTATGAAAATAACTCGCATACATTATCTTTTTACTATATGTAATACGATCTTAAAGAAGGAATATAAAATTGCAATGGAAAGCAAATGGCAATATCACATTTCACTTATAGCCCCTGTATGACACTCTGAACTGCAAACCCCCAAAAAAGTTAAAAGACCAAAAAGAGAAAGAAACCGTTCCATTGTAAATACGATCTGATGATAGATCAATTGGGGTCTTGAAATTACATAATTATGGAAAGGAATGATAATATTTCAAGAACCCATACTATCCACATTTTTAAAAGAACATCCAACTACATGCAACTTCAGCATAGACAACATTCAAATTCCACTTCCCAATTATATAACTTTCTTAAATTAAATTATGTCAATTCTAATCTTGACAGTATATAGATTAGGAATGGCAATGGGGCGGGTTTAGGGCGGGGGGACCTAACTCCACTCCCCGCCCCGTCACCTGAAAAAAGACCCCGTCCCCCGCCCCTCCCCTGCTTCTTGTGCCCCCGCCCCCGCCCCATTAATAAATCCCCACGGAGGATGGGGATTACTCGCGGGGTTTTTTTAATTTTTTTTTTTAAAACTATGCATTGATATTAATTAACAATACACAAATTTCAAGACGTAAACTAAAATTAAATAAAAAATATAAATATAGATATTAGATTAACATCAAATATGTATTATAAGCTATAATCCTACGAGATTTAGGTCTCTTTTTTTTTTTTTCTTTTTTCTTTGGTTAGAATAAGAGGTTTAACTTTTAAGTCTACTGTTTACAAGTTACTTTTATTGACACGATTTGTGGTGTACAATATAAAATATTAAAATATAGCCCTAACACTAATACAAATAAGGAAATAGAGAGGAACTAATTAATCCTAATAATTAGGGTAATAGATTAGGTAAGAACAATATTTCCTAATATTATACAATTAACTAAAATAGTTTGACATAGATATATAAACTGTTTAAATAATTTTATTAATATGCGGGGCGAGAAATGTCTATCCCCATTCCCCGCCCCGTCCCCACGCGGGGATTCAAAGTCAACCCCCTATCCCCCGCCCCAATAGTAACCCTGTTTGGGGCTGGGGCTGGGGCGGGGGCGGGTATCCACAAAACTTGTCCCCATTGCCATCCCTAATATAGATAAACCAGACCTTCAAAACAATGAAAGACTTGCAAGGAAAAGAAGAAAGAAGACTAAAAGAATTAGAAAGAGGGAGAGAAGGAGAGAGGGAGAGAGACACTTGATCAAAAAGCATTGAGCATTTCTTTTAATGAAATTTCATAATATTTCTTTTCTGATATAGAAAGTAAATTTGGAACGTTAACGATGCAGAAACTACAGTCGGATCATCAAAGATGTTCCTATTTGGATGGAGATTAAGTAAGCACTATGATGTGGATAACCGAGCAGATCTGAGAGGCAAAGATAAGACTAGTGAATTAGCACTTCTAAAACTACATTAAATTTGACACATAGAAAGCATTAGCCTGGCATAACTTCCTTTTCTTTCTCCTCTGCTCCATATAAATCAGTATTTTCCTTTAACAAAAGTCTCCACATGCTAGCCAGCTGACATGAATGAGAATCGCATTCTGGTGAACCATAATTACAATGGAAAGATGACAACATTGTTTAAAAAAGATCTTGTGAACAGCTGGTGACTCTTATAACAAACAAGTATAATGAGATTTATTGACCAAGCATTGTTTAAAAAGATCTTGAATTTATAATCAACAGTATACTTTACTAAGGAAAGATCTATGAAATATTAATATCCATCCGAGTTATGATATGGCTCCATTTAATTAGTCAGCTTAAAAGGAGAAAACAATTCTGAAACTGAATTCACTTCCTACTTTCTGTGACGATCACAATTAAGTAGACCTGTAAAGCTCTCTTCTGGAATTCTTGCCACCACTTGTGTCAAAAGAAAATTTGGCATTTAGTCATACATTGTTCTCTTGCCACCACAATTGTCCCCTCCTTTTTTTTTTTGGTCCCCTTCTCCTTCACAGAGCTCATTCTTTGTCAGAAAAAACCTGAATCTTCACTTCTGGAAGAAACACCCACATCCAGTCCTAAGCTTGAGATTCGAATAGAAAAGGGAACGTATTCATTTGGAAATTATGTTTTAAAGGTTCTGAAACTCCATGAATCCCATCAGGACAAGAGAAGCAAGTCAACAAGCAATGACTAGAATGCACGCCACAGTAGAAAACATAAGACCACATTTCATCAGGCAATAAAGTGATAACACATTCATTTCTCAGTGAAACAAATACTAAATGTTGTCCTTTGTGTCGCTGTTAACCACACTGTATGTTCTCAAGAAACTAACTTATATCTTGATTCAGGAATCTGTCCCATACAGTAGCATGTGACAACATAACACAAAAGAAACAAGAAACCTATCAATTATTAAAAGTCACATGATGACCAGGAAACAGTCTGTCACGGTGAAGCACTTCTCGGAGGTGAAAAGAGACCGATGGAGGACTTCACCTTTATCTTTTAAAGAATGGCCTTTACAGCGCCCTATGCCGATTCCCACTTTCAGTCTTTTGCCTCGAGACTTCCTAGGGAATAGTTCGCAATTGAACAGATCGAGCAAGCTCGAATTGACGTGGAAATTACCGGTTGGCTTAACCAAGAAAGACATGGGATTTTTTGGGCGTCAAAGTGGCTTTCTTATCTTAAGATATTTGTAAATATATTGATAAGATAGCTTGGTATCCAAACTACACTCGCCTTAAATCACTTTCTTCAGAAGTCCCCAGGTTCAATCATTCCTTTCTTCCCTTCTTCCTTGCCCCCTTGATCGTGAAATATCGATTGCTTGTTGAACCTTGTGAATTGTGTGAAAGTAAGATACTCCAAATTCGGGGGTCAAAGAGTTTTATAAAACGAGGGGGCCTCGGCCCGGGAAGGGGAGAGTGGCCGAGCAAGGACTTATGCTGCGCGAAAGCCGTTGCGCTAATGCGCATCCGTTTTCTTTTCCCTCTTCCCCCAACCAACAAGGGGGAGTTAGGAGTGATCAAATTTGTCGTTGACATGTCAATTAATGCACCATTACACGCTGGGGGTTAGGAGAATATCCTGACGCAATTTGCATTTAAGAAGTCATACCCATGCACTCCAAAAATTAAGACTGAAATGTCGATACACAAATAGGTCATTAATGTAATCAAAATAATGAGCTTTCTAAAAGACTCCCGTGCCAGCCATATTGAAGTAGATAAGTCATCAAGCATTTAGGGGAACTTTATAATACTTGTTACTATGAGGATCACTAAATTACATTCCCTTTTCCCAATATATCCAATCTAATCTAGTGATCCTTTTAGTATAACCAAACATCCATTTAATGCAGAAAGAGCTCTAAACAATTCCATGACCACAGTAAAGAAACAAAAGCATGCAAAAGCCTAAAATCCTCCAACAAGAAAAAGATAGATTGAAACTTTAAAGAAAACTCGATCTGTATGAAATGATGAAGAAAAATTCTGTCATAGCTCTATATTCCTTCGCAGAAAATATGGAAAAAACTAAATTTTACATTCTCAAACTCCCTGCAGAAACACAGAAATTTTTTAAAATTCAACCGTTTTCCATCCAGATTGATTTATACGAATTCGAATTTCAGCAAAAAGTCTTCCTTTTATGACATAATCTTTTCTCCATTTTAATTCTGATTTAACTTTTTCCAGCCCCTACTGAGACAAAATTATACCCCATTTCTCTAAACTCAAACAAGTTACATGCATATAATTCCAACATCATTTCACAAGAAAAAAACACATGCCCTTATGAAACATCAAACAAGAAGCTGAAAACATAAATAAAAAATCTTACCTTTTTATCATCAAAATTATACAGCGGTTCCAAAGAGTCACCTTTGATTACACCAAGCCCAACAATTCCAATAAATTACCTTTCACCCCCTACAAAAATTCAAAAAAAAAAGGCAAATAAATTAGAAAAAAAACCTAATTTATAGTCAAGATACCAAACCTGATCATTGATCATCAAACAAAAAATCTAAAAAAAAAAAAACCATCAAACATACAATCTTTACATCTCTAATGCATGCATTTACATACCCAGATACATTTTGATGAATATGTAAGAAAATTAAACATAAAATTCATAGAAAAAATAAAGAAAATAAAGAACTAATTAAAATTGAGGAGAAAAAATTCAACCGTTTTGTAGATGATCAAAGGGAGAAAAGCCAATGGATCTGACAGGAAAAAAAGCAGAGAAAAAAAATCTCTGCAAAAATAAATAGTAGAGAGAGAAAGAGGGGAACAAAAGATAGAGAGAGAAAGTAAGTTTGTTTTTGGCAATGGAAAATCACCTGTTGGTATATGTAACATGTAAATTTTCTTTTACCCCCAGTTTGGATTGCACATGGGAAAGGAAAGGAAAGTAAAGTAGAGGAAGAAAAATAAAGGGAAGGAGAGGAAAATAAATCTCTTGTTTGGATTGTAAAAAAATAATAAGAGAAAGAAAATGAAAGAAATTTATAATTTATTATTTAAATTGGAGAAGTAAAGGAAAGAAAATGATAATTTTAGATGAAAAATTACTTTATTATTATTTCATATAAGATAGTCATAGAAAGAATTAATGATAAATTAGTCTTTTTTTTTCCTTTTATTTTATCTCAAATTGAAAGGATTGTAAAATCTTTCTTATTAAAAAACATGAAAGAATTTTAGAACCCCTCCAATTCTTTTATTAAAACTGAAAATACAATCTAAACAGGAGGAAGAATTCCCTAATCCCTCCCATTCTTTTACTTTCTTTTAAAAAAATCAATCCAAACAATCTGTTAATAATTTCTTTTACCATCATTAACTTATACGTGGCTTTTTTCTTTTGTCATAAATAGCCCCACATTTTTTCTTTAATTCCACAACGTACTCTTATCAGATTATGGGGACCATTTAAGGATCCATTTATTTTCACAATATATCCGACTTTGAGGAAATGGCATTTCAATACTAGTATGAATAAATGTTTTTGTTTCTCGACCAAAAAAAAATAAAATACTAGTTCTTAGGCTATCCTCAATGGGAGACTCTAAAATGTAAATCTTTCTATTTTTGGGTATTTTTGTACTTTTTTAGAGTCCCAAATCTTAAAAAGTAGCACTATTCATAAAAAAAAGACGTGGGGTCCATCACTTTTAGGTTAAAAGATGTCAAAATAGTATTCCGAGCTCTAAAATGTTCAGCAAATTTGCAGAACATTTTGGAACCCGGAGTACTATTTTGGTATCTTTTAACCCAAAAGTGGTGGACTCCACGTCTTTTTTCTATGAATAGTGTTAATTTTTAGGATTTGGGGCTCTAAAAAAGTATAAAAATACCCGAAAATAGAAAGGTTTACATTTTAGAGTCCCCCATTGAGCTTGCCCTTATTATTTACTGGAATTTTTTTTAATGTTTCAAAAGTTTTTGATATTTGCGAGAGGTGTTTAAAGTAGTATTTACCATTTTTTTTATACTAACACGCAATGAAAAATGGTCAAATGATCATGCACGTCTATTTTTTAGGGATGAATTTAAAATTTTGAATTAATACTGAGGACCACCTTAAAGATTCGAAAGACGATTTTGTAGTGATATAAAAGTAATTTCATAATATTTTGGTCAAAGTAGAGAAAAATTAATTTGAAAGACTAATTCGACGACTTTCGTTGAATATTAAGGACCAGTGAAATTTGTCCTTAAGAAAATTTGGAATTTTTCGCATATGTAGTCATATATATTTAAAAGGTTAAGCACTACTTGAAATTACTAAAATGTGCTTTTGAGTTTTCCAAACGTGGGTAAATGCACGGTAATAATATTTTAGTCTTTTTTAACCCATATTGATAATTGATTAATTAAATGGTTTGGAGGGAAAAATGGAAAATATATTGTATGAAGATGAAGAATCTTAAAGCAATGTTCAATAAATAAATAAATAAATCAGAAGCTTGTCTTTAATAGAATGCAAGGGGTGGTGTAAATTAGCTAAACTAATGAAATAATTGAAGAAGATTGTTATAAGTGCATTTAATATATTAAACATCCTAGTTGTTAACATGAAAGATAAGGTTTGACCCAAAAAAAAAAAAACATGAAAGATAAGGTGATTTGTCACGTGAATGATTTATATGAATTTGATGGTGGACAAGATTGCTTGATAAGCGATTACCACAAGCGCACATTGAAATGAAAGATATACATAATAATAATGAAGAAAATTAGCTTAGTGGCATCATTATGATGAAAATTAATGGTCAAAGAAAAGTACTAAAACTGATAGTGATGAGAATTAGAAGCCACGAATTTCTAATGTGAATTATTTGCTCATTCTTATTATGTCTCAAACCTAAAATTTTATGCCTGTAGCATGAGTTTATGTTAGAGAGTAGAGAAATAGTCATTTTGTTTCTCAAATTTATAAATTTAAAAGAAAATTGTTAATTACAAAATAAGTTCTTTACATTAGTTAGGACTTTGGTTCAGTGGTAAGATTATTCGCTGTATACAAGAGATTGCGAGTTAAAGTCTCGTTATTTACATTGTACAGTCTTAAATTTTTCTTGACATAAAAAAAAAAAAAAGTTCTTTACGTCCACTTATCTAATAGTTGTCCAATGAGTATAATCGAAGTGTTTTTATGTCTTAACTACTCTTTGGCCCGATTATTTTAAGACATTTTTAAAGAATTTTATTTTTCATTCAAATTAAACTTTTAATAATGCTAATCATGGTTTATTAAGATTTTGAGGCAACGAATAGAGCACAAAACTACATGCTGTCGAAACAAGCAGATTGCATATGCTGAAACACCAAATTTAAAAGAATCCCATGTTAAGTGACACAGAGAAAAAAAAAAAAATAGAGCTAACAACTACAAGAACCATGTTAAATATTGTTTGTTGGGAGTGGGATAGCATGATAGTATTATAATTATAATTATATTACAAAATTTTACAATTGTTAATTTTCGTTCATAATATCATAAATTACAAATAAATTAATTAGTAAAAAATAATATTATGGGTAAATTTATTTTCGTACGTAAAATGGAGGTTTGTTCATTATGTGTCCAAATTAGTGATTGGACTAGAGTCTAGTGTTCAGTCACCTTTGACTCCCAGACCCCATGAGCAAATGACTCCATCAAATGAAGCGATTGAACTTATTATCCTGACCATTCCCTTGCTTGAATTGAGTTGGATACGTTTATTATTAAGCTGGAACAGGTGAAAAGGCAGGTGAAAACATATTGTAAATATATTCACTCACAAATCCAAAGTTTTGAATTTGGACCTTTCTCTTAATTAAATTGATGTATATATTGAGATGTACCATTGTATTATAGGTAAGATCAATTCAAGCTTTTTTTTCGGCTGAAGTTATGACACACAACTTAATATTTATATATAATTTTTTTTATTTTTTTTCCAGTAGGGGCGGTAACTCCTACTATCTTCTATATGCATATGATCTTGACTATAAACGGCGCCAACCTAATAAGGTATAAATCTCGAGCTGAAATGAAGTGTCCTCGATGCCTGCAAAACAAGAAATGGAACTGCGTGAGTTATAGCTCGGGGACCATTTCCGGCGATCAAGTCAGTGATTGAGGTGAATAGAGTTGAATGTAAAGTGCAAGTAATATAGATAGCGTACCCCTTTTTTTTGAATGTCCTTCGTGTATTTATAATATTTGAGACTTGGATCGTGGATTCTAAGAGTGGAGGGGATCGTAGGTCTACCTATGATGTCCCCCCATGACCCCCACAATCTCTTTGCATGAATTCAGAGGGCACATTCCATGGTGGTATTCGAGGAGGAACCGCATTCTCCACTATTGCTAATAGCGAGGTTGGTAGTAATTGGGTCTGGTCACCCATATCAATCTAATATAATCATACGTAGAACTAGTGTCTTTAAAAAAGAAAAGAAAAAAACAAAGCTATCCATCTTTGAACAAAGGTGGTTCAGTAATGGCATCAATGTATACCCTAAAACGGAAAAATGCATTTCATCGATAATATTCATATTGGAAAATCGTGGATTTTTCAAAAAAAAAAAAAAAAAGAAAGAAGGAAAATTATGGGTACCACATAGACTATTTGACTACATGCCTTGATAGTTACTAGTTGAAATCTGGGTTTGGGACAGGCAATTTTCTGGTGGACAAAAAATGGATTTTAGGACTTAGCAAAAAAAAAAAAAGGATCTTAGGGAAGTCTATAGGTGCCATACCCAACACGCTGACGGTTATGCTTTGCCTCATCTACTTTGAAGAGCAGCTAAAGAATATTCTCTTGCACTAAACTTTGGCAATAGTCAGCTAATGATATTTTAGCTTAGAACATATTGGAAAACATTTTAGTAAATTATTCCTGATCAAAAAAAAAAAAAAAAGAATTATAACTTCGACCTTGGATTGCTCACCAATTTTCTTAAATTTTCTTACACGGAAACGTGTTTTATAGGTGCAAAGTTGCATATAACCTTTTTTTTTTTTTTTTTTTCTATATATATATTTTTCGTTGCGTTTTGAGAAGCACATGAACTAACTCAGAGTTATAAACATGATACAACATGGATATGTCAATATGGATTTGTATATAAAGAAATTAATACATGATATGGGTATGTGATGTAATTAAAATATATACTTTATTATTCTTTTTAAATATTGAATCAATATAATTTCATAGATATACTCGTAACTGTTATATTGCGTAAAATATAACTTTATACTTGTTTATAAAGTTAAAGTGTATCTTTATAGAAACAAAAGAAACTTGTTTACTTTGTAGATGCTTTTGCATTGCTATTTACTTTTTGTCTTGAATTCATCCTTCTATTCTTCAGATAATAGATTATTAAAGTCTACCAATATTATTATAGAACACAACATATGGCTTTTTACTCTCTTACTGTGTAAAGTCAACCATTGAGAATACAAGAGTTGATGAAAGCCAATGCATGGAGAGAGATCTATTTATAAATTGATCTAGACTATCCTCTATCTAGATAGATATGTCCCTATGAGTGACTATACCGATCTTTATATGTTTTGGTCACGTCTGTTTTTGCTCCAAAGAAAAGGGTTTTGATCTTTCAATCTTATGTTGTGAGGGATGTAACCTATGTTAGGTCCATAAGATACTACAACTTTTGGTGTTCTATAATTCACCTCCAAATAATGAGTAGGTAGTTTGATTCTTTTTATTTTTCTCTTCATAGTTTTTGATAAGGGATGCGGAGCAATAGGTTGAGTTACTATATAAAGAAGAGTTATAAAGGACTTCGTGTTTGAGTAAGAATATTTCAATTTTTCGCGTTCCTTCTCTTCGATAAGAATAGAGATTTGAAATGATAAAAATCCCTCTTCATTCTGTTGTGCTCAGCAAAAGAACTGCCTAAGCATATTGTTAATCCTAAGGTTGTTTTGATGATAACAAACATTACATATGCATTATATGTTATATGCATTAAGTGAGGGGGAGTCAAAGACTCCTATGTGATTTATTGTTTAAACATTACTCACTTGGCATATAGTGTTTTGAATGCATAATGTGAGGGGGAGTCAAAGACAACTTATGTGATTTATTGTTTAAACATTACTCACTTGACATATAGTGTTTTGAATGCATAATGTGAGGGGGATTCATGTCTTGTACTTGTATATTATTATTGTTATAGTGTGGAGTGATTTGTCATCACCAAAAAAGGGAAGATTGTTGGCCTTATGCCAAAAAATATAATTTTGATGATAACAATTCAAGTATAATAAGATTTGTAAGTGTGTTTGTGTTAATGTGTTTACATGCCTAAATTACAGACTTGTTGGCTTATAAGCATTAAATGCATATATGATTATAAGCCCAATTGTTATTATTTTGGCTTGTGTGCATTATATTGTATTAATGATTTTGTAAGACAAAATATATTATGGATGCTTGGTGTTGGAAGAGGAAGAATATCTTGCATGAAGAGGTAAATGGTTTTGATTAAAGAATGCAAGATAAAAAAGATACAAACTTATGTATGCCATTGAAGAATACATAATCAAGATCACTACAAGCATGAAGAAATGAAGATCATATTTCAAGAATCAAGACTTGAAAACATGAAGATAAAGTGGTGCTATAAGGATGAAGACGTGGTGACATAAGGGATAGCAGCTTAAAAATGTCGTTTGCCTTAGGTATGCATTTTTATTGTTCAAGCTCTTGGTAATCTTTCAAAAATGTCTTTAAATCTTTGTTCAACAGTTTTGAAAAGGTTTCAAAAGGGTAATTGGGTTGTAACATTTTTGAGGAAGTGTTCTTAAAAGGTCCAAATTTATCTTCAAAAGAATGAATTTTCAAGTGAGAAATATGTTTTAAACTCTTGATTACAAAAATCGGTTTTAATTATTCCACAGGAGTTTAAAAATGTTTTGAAGTGTCAAAAAGATTGGAAACACTTTAGAAGAAGTGTTTTTGAAGTGCTTAAACGTTTTGCCTTCGAAAAGATGAATTTCGAGCACAATTTTGCGCAGTTGAAAATTTAGCACTTTTCATCCAGTTGCGATACCCAGTTGTGTTAACACGACTGCCCATCAAGACCACTCCCTCTAGGCAGAATGACTGAAATTTTACCAGGCTTGATACCCGGTCGTGTTATCAAGACCGGTGAACATGACCGAAGGACTGCGAATTTGAAAAACTAGTCGTTAAAGAGCCGTTGCGACATTTTTTTATAAATTTTAAACAAACCCATTTCATCAAACAACTTTTCCCACAACTTCAAAACATCATATATTGATTATAAGCTTCAAATTTTATAAATTTCAATCAATATACACCGAGCTTGAGCTATAACTTGCAAATCTATTGAGCATTCAAAGATTTCAATTGTATTATCTATACATTGAGGAGTTTTGATTGTTCTTCATTGTACTATCATTCAAATACTTGAATCTTTGTATTGTATGCACTCTTGGGATCTACATTAAGATTGAGAGAATCCTTATAAAGAGAAGAGTGTGGGAAAATCCTATGTGGACTCAAAGGAAGAGGGATAGTAGGTTTGAAGCTTCACCTACATTAGAAGAAGCTTGTGTTTCTCTTGTGGACTCATGAGAACGTTGTAAAGTTGGTTTGTACTTCACTAACATTTGAAGAAGCAAAAACTAGTGGAGTTTGTGGAAATCCTAAGGGGAAGAGACCTTAGGTAGTGGACTAGGCCTTCGTGAGTTCAAACCATTTGAAAATACCGAGTTTGATTTCTCTCTCCTTACTCTATTTACATTCATTGCCATATATATTGTGTAGAGTAATGTTATCTTGCTCTTGTGTGTGATTATTATTCATCACAATATCTCTTATTAAGTTGTCCACACAAGGTGTTTGATAAATTTTTTTAAAGAGGTTTTTGTGGGTTGTAGTAACATTTTTAAATAGAAATATATTGCTATAATCTTAATTCACCCCCTCCCCCCCTCTTAAGATTATTTGCTACTAACAAGTGCTACCAAAGCTAGGATTCTACGTATAGCTTAACCGCTAGTAGAATATATAATGACAAATAATCTCGTATTCCTAATTTTTGAAGGATATTCAATTGATAAACCTCTACTTTTTACATGTTCAAATTATGTAGTTTGGAAGAATAAGATGAAAACATATATTCAATCTATAGATTATACATTGTGGGAAATTGTTGAAAATGAGCCATATAAAGTTGTATTAGAAATGTACGATGAACTAACCGAGCAAGATATTGTCAAGCTCACAAAAAATGCCCAAGCTATGAATATTCTTTATTGTGCATTTGATGACATTGAATTTAGGAGAATTAGCAAATGTACTTCGGCTCATGAGATATGGAAACTTCTTGTGGAGACATATCAAGAAGAAGAAAGAAAAGATGAGGAAGAAGAACAACAAAAAGATGTTGTATGCTTCATTGCAAAGGATGAAGAAGTATGTTCAACTTCCATATCTAGTTGTTTTTCATCTAATGAGCATGATATGTCATTTGATGAATTGAAAGAAGTCATCTCTAAAGTTCAAAATGAATTGTTGTGTGTACTTTCTAGAAATAATAATTTTCTTAAGGAATTAGAATGTGCCATACTTGAGAGAAATGAATTTGAAAAGAAAAATGCTTAACCTAGCTTATTGAGATACAACATGAGATTGATACTTCCTTGAGTGTTAGAAATAATGTGTTAGAAAATGAAGTATCTTGTTTGAAGAAAGAAAGCAATGAATTTAATATGAATGTAGCAAACTCTAACAAAAGGGAAGATAAGATAGATGTTGTGCATGATTCAAAATACATGGTATGTAATCAAACTTATATAAAACTTAAACCATGTAGTAGTCAAAAGATTTTGAAAATTAAAACTCATTCTTTCAAAACTTCAAGAATGAACATTACATCTACATCTAGAGTACATCAACATGCTTGTCCTTATTGTGATAGAAAATGACATATTGCATCATATTGTAATTATAGAAAATTGTTTGATAGAGGATCAAAAGTTCCATGGTCGCTAAAACACAAATGGATTGTTAAAGGCACAACAAATGTGATTAATCTCCAAGGACCCAATTAAAGATGGGTACCTAGATCTTGCTTTGTTGTAGGAATGTCAAGCAACACCAAATAAAATAGTGATGCAACTCATGAGAAAGGCAAGATCATTGAGATAAGGAAGCACATGTAATATTGAATTTATTTTCATAAGTGCTCCTTGAGAAATATCCTTATATGTTGTTATATGCATTGATTGTGTGTTGATTATACTTGATTGATAGTATGTGCTTTAATTATTCTTGATGAACTTATGCTTGAAGTGGTACATGCATTATTGTGTTGTCTTAGAAGATACATGTTTTTATTTGTACATCATGAACTTGATGATCTAAATGCTAGAAAAGGAAATTATGAAACTTGTTATCTTCCAAGCTTAGAAATGCTAATTGTGATATAATATTGCCAAGGAAAACAGGAGATAATAGGATCACCGTCTGGGACAAGAATTTGTTGATCTGTTGTATAAGAAGATGAAAATGAATTTTAGAATGCATCACGTGCTTCATGTTGAGCCTAGGTGTTCATGAAATGCTCTTGAAGTGAATCTATCATTGTTAAACTTCCCTCAATTGGTAAAGATGCATCATACTTGATATACATATATGAGGTACATCCAGTAGGATAGGAATACATTGGCACAATAGAAGACATTTTAGTGAAAATAAATTTGAGGTGTTTTCAAAGAATGTTAAAATATAATAATGAAAAAAATAAGAAAAGGTTCTCATTTGAGGAAGATGAAATGAACATTGATGAAGAAGATTATGAACTTGAAAGCGAAGTTGAGGGTGATTTTGATGACACATGCCTCATTAATGCAAGAATTCAAAAAATAGAGAAAGAAGAAGAAAAACTAGCTTCTAGTGGTAGAAGATTACAAATCTTATCATATAAAGTTAAAATTGAGAGCATGAATTCTCATGAATGAATGAATGTCATGCAAATGAATCGTACATGAGTTTGATATTATCAAAGGATAAATGTAATAATTGTTGCAAGTATGAAACAAATGGTTGAGTTGTCAAATGTCATGCATGATTAATGAATACAATGGTTCATTGAATTCTATGAGAAGAACAAAAGAAAGAAATGGGTTGAAAGGATAATTAAATATAATAGTATGATTTCTCTTATAAGCATATGTGAGTGATATATGAGGAAATAAACACTATTGGATGATTATATATGATTTTGATGTTAGATAAAACTAATCTACCACTTTGTAAGAATTTGTTTAAAAGCTTGCATATGATATTTGAATGAAAATGAAAAGAGAATCAAAGTTCTTCCTTGGACTTTCAATCAAGTAAATCAAGAAGGCGAATTCACAAGTCAAACCAAAGATCACAAAGGAATCAAACTAAGAAATTTGTACTTGTTCAATTCAAAGCAATCAAGAACTGAAATGAGTAAATCAACCAACCTCTACAATGTCACGCCCC
This sequence comes from Ehretia macrophylla, assembly GCA_037974665.1. Lineage (NCBI taxonomy): Eukaryota > Viridiplantae > Streptophyta > Magnoliopsida > Boraginales > Ehretiaceae > Ehretia > Ehretia macrophylla. The sequence continues at coordinate 73,742,380 of CM075772.1, read as the reverse complement.
GCCCCGACCCGACCCTGCCTAGAACCGAGTCTGGACGCAACTAAACTCATTCAATATAACACATGTACCATACTACACTTACAAATAATGGAGATTGCACCAAACAAAACAACCTGGAGTTTCAACATTATACACAAGGCAAAATAGGTACATCGTTTTCAAAATGAAACTCCAAGTTTTCTATATTACAACAAAAAGACATACTAGATGCATTGTTTCCCCAAAATGAACACCAACTAGCAACCAAGCCTTTTATGTTACAACAAAAGTTCATGAACCAACACTTTATACATAAGCAAAGTGAGTCCTTATATTACAAGATAAACTATGCATACATACTACATAAACAACATAGACAACATCCAAAGAAGAATAAACAAACCATTCACTTTCATTCCTCTTGTGGCACGATCTCGACCTCACCTGAAATGTTAATAAAACAGGGTGAGCTAAACTAGCTCAGTGAGGAGGTGTTCAGGAAGGTTTTGGAAAACATTAACTTATAGTCCATTTTTGAAAACATGCATTTGAAACAATATATAAACATTAAGCACTTAAGCATAATTAACTCAAGTAACAACAAAGCTATATGACCATTCAAGAAGGATACGCTAACATTTGTTAATATCGTCACTTATACCACCATCACGAACTCTGTCACTTATCACCCCCGCTAGGTATTCTTCGGATGTACACTGAAACCTACGACCCACACCCCATGAAACTTTCCGTCCATGCGAGCTAGGGAATAGGATCATGGTAGTCATGCCAATACACCGGCATGCCTGATGCCGCCCAGAGTGACATGATGCTACCATGCCTCGCTAAAGCATACGCATTCAATCACTTAATCATGCATTCACTTCACTTTGAGAGGAAAACAAAGTAGGTTGCCCCTCAACACATTAGCATTTGAGTAACAATTCGATTCCATTCAATAGCACATTTGATAGGTGAAAAAGTAGGCTACCATACCATTTGCATATACCTTTAAACATTTAACCATTTCCAATAGCACTAAGCCTTACACATAAGCATTTCCACGAATTAACTTCAATACAATTCAATAGCACATAGACTCAACAACGTTTAACAACTAGTATTTGACACATTTTAGCCATAGTTCACAATGCAATACAAGTGCATAAAACAACATAATCAATCATAGAGCAAGGATAACAAATAAGACACAAAGGAAAGGGCAAGAGGCTGACCACACCGGTTAACCACACTGACTAAACTGGCACTGGCAGATTTGGAGCCTTTGCTGGAATTTTCTGGCAGTCCACAAAAATGCATCAAAACTCCACCACTTTTGTTCCCAAACTATAAAATCATATATACAACTCATATACATATAGTACGTACTTTATACTCAAGTTTAGAACCAAGTTTACTTTGCATTTAGTTACAATTTCAACATGCACAACATGAAATTTAATGCTGGAAAATTTGGACAACCACATAAACAAAAACTCCCGCCAATCTTGCTTCTAAGCCACAAAATCATGAACCCAACTCATATATATATAGCATAGACTTCATACTCGAGCTAAGAACAAAGAATAACCTTATGTCTAGCCATAAATTCAACACACAACACTTGAAATTTAAAGTTCAATCAAGCTAAACTCATTTACTACTTCAAATCACTTCTATTCATGTTATCCTTGCTCAATCAACAAAGTTAGCTCAAACACATGAATACATACTCAAATTAAACTTAAAACTCTTAAAACTTTGAAAAAATTTAAAATCCCCTCACCTAAATGATGAAGAATACAAGAAATGGCAAGAAATGACAAAGCATTGATCAATTTCTTCTTCTTCTTCTTCTTCTTCTTCTTCAAACCCTAGCTTTTCATCTTTTCCCTTTTTTTTTCCTTGGAGCCGTGACCTCTCTCTCTCTCTTGATCTTGTTTTGTTTTAATCAAATGCCCAAAAGACCTTCTAGAAGCTTTATTTGATAGGTAGCAAAATATCTCAAAGGTTAAATGACCACTAATGCAAGCACCATTTAAGATAATGACATGTGTATCCTAGTTTACCAAATCAAATAAAATGCCACTTAAATCCTAAACACATGCAATCTAAATTCTCATATTATCATCAAATAATAAGTAAATAAATTAAATGCACATAAAATTCACGATTGGGTCTCACATACAAAGATAAGAAAAGGTATGTTGGTTGACAAAATGAAGTATAGAGGTATGCTTGATAATGTATTATATTCAATTACCTCTAATATGTCGATAACAATGCTCTTTATTGCTAAATTGTGATATTGCTCCAAAATTTTCATTAGAGTATTGTAGAAGGAAAATTGATTGTCCTTCTATCATCATACTAAAACGTTATCATGAATTCTTGATGGATTGTGCTCTTGATCATGTGTCACTTTATGAACATATGAATTGGAAGATAACTTTGATAATTCTAACCCATTTGCATCGAGAAAAGAATGATGGTAGTGTAAGTACTCAATAAAATAAAACTTAAAGTGAACCTACTACATCATATCTTCGGAAGATGGGTCTCTTAGTACCTCAATGGATTGACCAAATAAAGGAGTTCAACAAATCCTAAAAGGAGAAAGTGCAACAAAGATCAAATCAAGATGAACAACTAACATTTCAGGTAATGAGATGTGAAGGATCATCCTACCTAAAAAAAAATCCTAAAGCTTGCATAGGTTATTCAAAGTTGAGCATGAAGGAAGAGTTAAAAGTTCCTTCTTGGACTCTCAATCGAGCAAATCAAGGAAAATTATTCCTCAATCAAGCTTGGCACACAAAAATACAAATCAAGAAGATTGGGCTTAATATAGGAAATGAATTGAGATTCCAATGCACACATCAACCATGCTCTACAAAGTTGAGATAAAGTAAACTGGTTGATGAAAAAGAAGTATAGAGGTATGATCTATAATATTCCAAATTGTTTCTAAACCAAATGTGATGATTATTATGCTCTTATATGCTCATTCAAATGTTGTTCATATGACCCCCGAGAACTTCTACTGTACACCTTTTAACTGTTGTATCCACTATTTGTGCATGAACACTGTGCATTACTTGTTACTTTATATGATTACTATTCATTACGTTTTTCAACTGCTTAATTACTTTGAATTAGCATTTTTCTTAAATCATATTAATTATTTTAAGATTGAGAAAAATGTGCTTTTGAGCGATTTGTGTTAGGAGACTTCGTTTGGAAAATATTTTTAATGGTTCAATGAATAGTGTTACGTAGTCTAAAATACTAATTGAGCTAGCTAACATTAAATTGCACCTTTAGACTTTTTTTTAAGCTACTAGACTCATTTTATAACCTTAATACACACCTAACTTAAAACCACACTTAATATACTCAACACTCTCACACAATAGCTCATAACTTAACACAAAAAATAAAAAATAAAAGCTAAATAGTAACACGTGGAACCTGACAGCCCTTTGTGCAGCCAAGGAGAAAATTTTGCTCACCAATTCTTCAATTCAATCCCTTGCAAGCTAAGTACAAGTAGTTTAAAATGTTCTCTAGCCTTCCCCGAGCTTCTACACGCTATAGGTGAGGGATTTCATGGTTGTTTTTGCATATTAGAAATGCGACACTTTTATTGATTTTGTAGATTTGCTACTAAATGATTATGCAATGCTCAAATGTGCTAATATATGTTGTATACAAGTAGTAGAGACCACATTTATGCTTTTGTTTCGTAGTTTAAACGGTTGAATTCATTCGTTAATTGTATGGCATGAATAGTGACGAATTTTCTAGGGTTTTGTGAAAAATGAACCTTATAGCTTGATTTAATGATCCAAATAGATACTTTAGGTGCTAATGAAGGTAGTGTAATGACCATGTAAGGTTTAATTACTCGTAACCTAACAAAACCTTGAATTAAGTGACTTTTTAAAATGGGTTTTGGGGCTATCACGAATCCATGTTGAAATGGCCTTCACATTTGGTATTCCTAGGCTATGTAGGTTCTAAATAAGCTTTGCTAACTCTCGATTGGGTCCCGATTGAGGTACGTGTAGTACAAAGTCAAAAGGGGAAAATTGGGACTTTTGTGGTAAATGTGGGTAATTGGGTAACTTTGAGGGTCCTAAGGGTGCCTAATGGGTTAATTAAAAGTATGGAATAGGCCACTTACTAATCTAGAACAATAGCATGAGTTTGGAAGGAGAACAGTTTGAGTTATAATGGGGTTAAAGTAGGATTTCAATTATCTCACGCTTCTATGATCTTGTAACTATTCCTTGGGTGGTTAAATGTGGTTTTAAGACATTCTTGAGCTTTTGGTATAGTTCTATCTTAATTATATTATTGTCCCTTTGTAATCCTTTAATTGTTTATTTGCTAATTCTTCTATTCTAATTGTTTTGAGGACAACTTACTTTGTTGTACCTCCTATGTGTTATTGCTTTCATTATTGATATTGTATTGCCATTGATGAGTGCATTGCATAGTGGTTGCGCAACCATAGTGTCAGGGGCTGATGTATTGAATATCGACTGGGTGGCAGCGGGCTTGCCGGTGGATATTCGATCTCTGCACCCTAGTCCCTCATTCGCCTGGTCCAAAAATTTCCAGGGGGTCTTAGGTTGTAGGATTATCAGGGTACATCCGGAGTACACCCACTGGAATGATTGGGGATTTTTCCAGCACATTGATCGTGGATCGTGGTTTGTGGTTCGTGATCGAAGATTAAGAGAATTTTAGAGTGTTGGGGTTAAGTGTATCGTATCCTTTTAAATATGTGATGAATTGTTATTTCTATTTTCTTTTACTTTCTTTATTGCTTATTTGCCTTACTTGTTGCATTGCACACCCCAGGTAGTTTTAATCCCTCACTGGGCAATTATGGTTGTTCATACTTCGCTAACATATTTCAGGAGGTGCTGAGGTTGAACCCTAGCTTGACTTAGTAGAGGGTGAGGAGCAGGAGATCCAGACTGAACAGTTGCCTTAGTTGTAGTGTTCCATTTGCTTGAGGTGGTTTGTAGTGCTTGTTGTGTTGCAAAGACTTTGCTTGTTGTTATGTTCTATTTTGGAGCTTGGAGCTCATGTATATATTATTTATTTGTAAGTTTGAATCTAAATGTATGATAAGTATTCAGGACATGTAATAACCTATATTTCTGCTTCTAGCTACTTTGCAGCTTGGGTGTGAATGAAAGGAAGTATGGTTGGCTTTAAATTATAAGAAAGATTAATTGCTAACATAGAATGGTATGATAAGCAAATGAAGACAAAGATTTTAGGACTGTTGTTGCATGCTTGTATGTTATTTATTTATTTATTATTATTGTCTTGTGTTGCTTAAGGCTTGGATGGACTTGAAGTTAGAGGATTTGAATTAGAAATGGTGTTCTTGTTGTTTTGTGGCTTTAATTGAATGTTTACAGGTTTTCATAATGTCCATGGTACAGAGGAGACTCTGTCCGTTTGTCGGGTCCAGACTTAACCTTTAGAATGGAGTTGGGTCGGGGTGTGACAGTTCAAATCATCTCATTAAGAGCATTACAAAAAGGAAAATTTAAGTGTCTCTCCATCACAATACCAAATATTTTTCATGACTATTTGATGGATTCTATTATTGAATTATTTGATGTTATCTCAACTTTCAATGTGTATGGAATGATATGGATGATAATACTTTATAACACATTTGGATATTTGGTCTAGCATGTATTCTATACTTGTATGAGAATATCATATGCATGCTTGAGATAAAAATATTGTCGTGAAGAGCCTATTTGAAATGTTTTGATTATATGAGAACATGATATGTGCTTGTATAGAGATGTGTACCTTGGTGTGATAAATATTGATGATTTGGAATGCAAGTCATCTCTATCTCTCATGATTTTGATTCCTTTCTTCAACCATAATTTGTGATTTTCAATGAATTGGCTTTTATCATATCCTCATTTGTGAGTGCTCTTACCCCTTGCCCATTAAGTTTGTCTATTGTTTATTGATAATGAAGAATAACCAGTGGTAACAGTGGTATCCAATCAAGTGATACTATGCATATGATTTTCAAAGGGAAGATTATTATCAAATGGTATCTATTCAAGTAATATCTTATGTTGAAAGAATATGCTCCTATATGAAACACTTTGTATAATATGACTTGTTGTAACGACCTGATTCCTCGCGGAATCAAGTCCGATAGTAATAACCCGATCCAACCCTATTGCGATATACAAGTGAAAATGGACGGAGTTTTCCCTATACTATGGACAATCCAAAACCTATTCATTCAAACTCAACACAAGCATTCACCCACAACATTTGAAGTTTTAACATCTCTTTAGATTATAAATTACAATTACAACTCAAGCTTATCACATTACAATTCTAACTATGCATTTATTATATTACAAATGACTTATAGAACTCACAACACTCTCTCTTGACATTAGCAAGACAAAACTATGAACAATCACAAACAAGATGGAACTCTGTTACAAAGTAGGTCTAACAGCTTATGTGTGACGCCCGAGATTTAGCCATGCATTTAAATTACTGTTGCATCCCTTGTTTGCGCATTTACTTCTGTGCCTTATTAACTGTCTTCTTAGGTTACTATTCACTCCGTATTTAAACTGCATTCTATTAGTTAATTAGTATTTTTATTAAATCCTATTAATTATTAAAGTAATGAGAAAAATGTGCAATTGAGCTAAAGGCGTTAGGAGAGCTCGTTAAGAATATGATTTTTGTAGTTGAGTGAATAGTGTTACGTAACTAACTTAGAGATTTAATTAACTAGCACACATGTTTCACCTTAGGCTTGTTTTTAAGCTTACTACGTGCATTTTAAAAGCTACCTAAACGCCCAAACTAGACCCCACCTTTTATAAAGCCACAACAACTCACACTTTAGCTCATATAGCACACAAAAAAAAAAAAATATAGAAGCTGATTTGCACTGTAGCAGGGCCGAAACACTGCAGCAGCTTTGGGAGAGATTTTTCTTCTTCAACTCTTCAAACCAAGCCTCTCCAAGCCTTGAGCAACTAGTGTAGGGTGTGTGCAAGGTTCCTAGGTGCTCCTACGCGCTTTGGTGAGGGATTTCACGGCTTATTTTTGCATTTCTAAATAATTGTCAATTTCTTGATTTGTTGAAAATGTGATCAAATGCCATTGTATTAGTTATCTATGCCATTATACCATGTATATGAATGCTAAAGAACATATTTGAGCCATCGTTTCGCAATTTAAACGGTTAGAATCGTTAGTTTGATTTTTAGGGTGAATAGTGACATTTTTCTAGGGTTTTGCGTAATTGCTCGAATTAGCTTGATTCAATGCTTCTAATAGATGCCTTAGGTGCTAGTGAAGGTAACCTAATAGTCCCGTGCACTTGCATTGTCCTTAAATCGCCTAAAATGGAAAATATCCGACTTTAATTTAGAGCTTTCGGGGTTAATGCGAATTTGGGTGGATTCGGGCTTCAATTATAGTATCCTTAGGCTACCTAGGTTCTATAGAGGCCTTGTTATCCCTTGTTTGAAGCCCGGACAATGTAGGTGTAGTTTAAAGCCATACGAGGGAAATTGGGGCTTTCAGGGTAATCGGGTGCATTTGAATGAGTTAGAGGGTTGAGAGGGTACCTTGATGAGTACTTAGAGGGTTGGGAGAGTTTCCTTTAAAAATGGAATGATTACCCTTGGTTTGGAAGAGAAATAGTTGGAAAAACAAAGGGGTTTAGGTGCAATTTCGGTTGTCTCACACTTCTAAACCCATGGCATGACTCCTTAAGTGTTTACATGTGGTTTCAAGTTGATTTGGAGCTTTTGGTATAATTCTATGCTTATCTTGTATATGTTCCTTTGTAAACTGCTTATTAGCTTCTATAATTGCTTCTAATCTAATTGCATTGAGGTCAACCTACTTTGTTGATCCTCCTATGTGTTAATGCTTATATTATTGCTATTAAATTGCCATTGTTAAGTGCATCGCATCGTGGTTGCGCAACCATAGTGTCAGGGGTGGATGTGTTGAATATCGGCTGGGCGGCAAAGGGCTTACCGGTGGATATTCAAACCCGTGCCCTATTCCCTCATTCGCCTGGTCCGGAGATTGCCAGGGGATGTTGGGTCGTAGGATTCAGGGTACATCCGGAGTACACCCACTGGAGTGATTGGGGTTATGCCGGCTTATCGTGATCGTGCTCGTGGTTCGTGGATCGTGATTGAAGACCTGTGAAGATTGGTGTATAGGAGATTGTATGAAATGTATCCTTTTAAATGTGTGGTTATTTAAGTTATCATTGTTTCTTAAATTGTCTAAGTGATATTGTTGTATAACTGTATTATCTGTTGCATTGCACGCCCCGGGACTATATCCCTCACTGGGCAACAGTGGTTGCTCATACCTCGATATCTGTTTCAGGAGACGCTGAGGGTGATCCCCAACTTGTTGAATTAGTTGAGGAAGAAGAAGTTCAGATTGAGCCTTTACCTTAGTTGTTGTGCCTGATAACTTGAGGTGGTTAATGAATTTGCTGCTATGTGGAAGATTCCTCTGATTATCTTATGTACTATTTTGTAGCCTAAGGGCTATGTATATGCTTGTTGTATAAGTTGAAGACTAGTTGGTTGTGTTGTAGCTTTGAAAGCCTATGTACTGTAATAACTTATGATCTACTTCTATTCGCTTTGCTTGCTTGGGAGTGAATGGCTTAAAGTAGAAATGTTTGATCTTTCAATTATGTTTAATTGATTTCCTAGGATGTCATGATTATAAAACTATGTTGATAATAAGTTCTCGCATGCTTGTGTGTTTTGGAACTATTGTGTACTATAAGGCTCGGATGGCCTTAGAACTTTGTTGTTTATTTAAGAAAAGCTTGTATTGTATTGTTGGGACTTTGTTTGAGGAATTACAGGTTTTCAGAATGTCCACGGTACAGGGGAGACTCTATCCGTGTGTCGGGTCTGGACTTAACCTTTAGCTTAGGGGTTGGGTCGGGGCGTGACATTTAAGTGGTATCAGAGCTATAGATTGCATGAAGCCGGGTTAAATTTCTCGGTCTGTGGGTAGAGATTTGTTATGTGACTTTGTGAATGCATGAGTCCTTGATTTTGATTGACCTAAGTGAAATTTGAATTAGGAATGAACATGCTAGCATGGAAATGGAATATCAAGAGTCTAGAATGTCAAGTATGAACTAGTGATTTACGTGTACCTCAAGAATGTGGAATATTTATTAGAACTTCTATGTACTTGACTTTATGTGAATTTAATTGGACTTTTCTTAATTTGTTTACTTATAAATTGCATATATACATATATATACCTGTCATAACACTTTGCATTCTAGCTATTCAAGATGGGTCCCCGCCGTCGTGCTGATAATCCGAATGTTGGTGGAGAACCCGAGGGGGTTCATGGGCAAGAAGCTGAGGTGGCCGAAAATGCACCGCAGGTTCAAGAACCGAGCATTGCACAGATCCTGGCCACGATGGCCACTGCTATGAACACTATCGTCCAATTTGTTACACAACAGGGTCAGCCAGAGGTCGTTGGAGGTAATCAGACTGCGAGGGCCGGAGGTAGTGGCCTTACCGGAGGTATTCTGTATGACCGGTTCATTCATCATGGGGCCTATACTTTCTTTGGGGAGCCGGACGATATGAAAGCTGAGATGTGGCTAAGGAAGTTTGAGAGAGTGGCAGCAATACTCGAGTGCCATGATGACAGGAAGATTACTTATGCTACTTTCCTTCTCGAGGGTGATGCTGAAGATTGGTGGAATACCATCAGTGAGAAATGGGGAGCTGAGGGAGTTCATCATTCGTGGGCCGACTTTGTCCGAGAATTTCGAGACAAGTATATATCGGTAGTTGCCCGCGAGAGGCGACAAACAGAGTTCATAAACTTGAAGCAGGGAAGTATGACGGTAGATCAATATGAGGCTACTTTTACCCGGCTTTCCCGTTATGCACCAGCTTTGATTCAGCCGGAGGACATGAAGATCCAGAGGTTCATCCTGGGTTTGAGGAGGGATATTATGCTGAACTTGTCTTCAAATGATTTTCCCAACTATGCTGCAGTAGTCCGAGCCGCCTCGAGGTATGAGAAACGGAAGGCCGATGTGTTAGCCGAGACCAGTCAATCGAGTAAACAGTTTCAGTCTCAGAGTCAAGGGTACCAGGGGCAGGCTGTATCGGTTGGGCAGAGTTCGCAGCCGAGGCAGACTCAGAGTTACACAGGGCCTACTCAGACTCAGGCACGACCAGTTCAGAGTCAGTTCCATCCAGCAGTTTCCCGTTCGCAGTAGGGTAATTCAGCTACCTCTACTTACAGAGCTCCTTCGAGAGGCACTGTTGCAAGACGTCACCAGCAGTGCAGCTTCTGTCAGCGCCAGGGCCACACTGAGGATGTTTGTTGGAAGAAACATAACAAGTGTACAGGTTGCGGCAGTGATCAGCATAGGGTTAAGGACTGTCAGAAATTTAAGAACCCTAGGGGTCAGACGTCAGCTCAGAACTCTCAGACCAGGGCACCAGCTGCAGCACCACCACCACGAGGTCAGGCCTGTGTATTTGCTCTGGATGCTGAGGAGCTTCTGGATACTACCGCTGTGGTAGAAGGTATTTTTCTTCTTAATGATCAGTCAGTTAAGGTTTTAATTGATTCTGGGGCTTCACATTCTTTTATTACTCCTACTTGTGCACAAAATGCTAAATTGAAACATGATAAACTGTTGCATGAGATTGTGGTTTATACTCCTATGGGTCCGAAGTTTGTTACTAGATCTATTTGCAAAGCATGTAGTATATTTATTGAGGGTCGTGTTTTTCCTGCTGATTTGATTATCCTACCCTTCAATGACTTTGAAATTATATTGGGGATGGACTGGTTAAGTAAATATTATGCCTAGCTTGATTGTAGAAAGAAGATTGTGTATCTAGAAATGCCTGACCAGCCTATACTTAAAATAGTTGGTAGTAGAAAATCTACGGGAACTCCTATTATTTCTTCTATTAGGGCATCTAAATTATTGAACAAGGGTTGTGAGGCTTATCTTGCATATTTGATTAATCAACCTGGGGATCAATTGAAATTGAATGATGTACCTATCGTGAGAGAGTTTTCGGTGGTCTTTCCTGAGGAATTACCTGGGTTACCGCCTGATAGAGAGATAGAGTTCATGATTGATTTATTGCTGGGGACTTCACCTATCTCTAGGACTCCGTATAGAATGGCTCCACCTGAATTGCAGGAATTGAAAGTTCAATTGCAGGGCTTGCTTGAGAAGGGATTCATTCAGCCGAGTTCTTCACCGTGGGGTGCGCCAGTTCTATTCGTTAAAAAGAAAGACGGATCTCTTCGCTTATGCATTGATTATCATGGTCTTAATCAGGTAACCATCAAAAATAAATATCCTTTGCCTTTAATCGAAGAGTTATTTGATCAGTTGCAAGGCGCCAGGGTATTCTCTAAATTTGATCTAAGGCAGGGCTGTTATCAACTGAGGATTAAGAAAGATAATGTTCCTAAAACTGCTTTCAGAACTCGATATGGCCATTATGAGTTTGTTGTCTTGCCGTTTGGTCTTACTAATGCTCCCGCCGCATTCATGGATTTAATGCAGAGGGTATTCCGTCCTTATCTGGACCAATTTGTGGTCATATTTATTGATGATATCCTTGTCTATTCTAAATCTGAGGCGGAACATGAACAGCATCTCAGAATTGTGTTGCAGACTCTTCAGGAGCATCAGTTATTTGCAAAGTTTAGCAAATGTGAATTCTGGCTTAAGCAAGTTGCTTTTCTTGGCCATATTATCTCGCAGGATGGTATTTCTGTTGATCCAGCAAAGATTGAAGTGGTGTTATCTTGGAAATGACCTGAAACTGTTCCAGAAATTCGTAGCTTCCTTGGTTTAGCTGGGTATTACCGGAGATTTGTCAAGGATTTCTCTAAGATTGCAGGGCCTTTAACTCAACTTACTCAGAAGAAAACAGTATTTGACTGGAATGATAAATGCGAGGCCAGCTTCCAGGAATTGAAGAAGAGATTGACTACAGCTCCTATTCTTGCTTTACCTGAGGGTTATGATAATCTGGTGATCTATAGTAATGCTTCGAAGAAAGGTCTGGGTTGTGTATTGATGCAGAATGGCCGGGTTATTGCTTATACTTCCAGGAAACTGAAGCCTTATGAACTCAACTATCCGACTCATGATCTTGAGCTTGCAGCTATCATTCTTGCATTAAAGAAATGGCGTCATTATCTCTGAGGCAACAAATTTGAAATCTTCACCGATCATAAGTGCTTGAAATATCTGTTTTCACAGAAAGAGTTGAACATAAGACAGAGGCGTTGGCTGGAATTACTTGAGGACTATAACTGCACCATTAACTATCTTCCAGGTAAGGCCAATATTGTTGCTGATGCTTTGAGCCGAAAGGCTACTGTTGCTAGCTTGATTATCAAGAATTGGAAATTCATGGAAGAATTATGTTTATGGAAGCCTAGTACTTCAAATTCTGGTATTCAATTTGCAAGTTTGCAGATTCAATCTTTGTTGTTATCCAGGATTCGAGAAGCTCAACAGGCTGATCTTCAATTATTGAAAGTCTTAGAGAATTCTAAAGGGGGAGAGTCGGATTTCAAACTGCACGACGATGGTATTCTCAAATTCAAAGGTAGAATCTGTATTCCGAATGATCCAACTCTGAAGAAGGATATTCTTGTTGAGGCACACAGTTCTAGATATACTATCCATCCAGGCAGTACGAAAATGTATAAAGATTTGAAGCAGAACTTCTGGTGGAATGATATGAAGAGAGAAATTGCTGACTATGTTGCTCGATGCCTTACTTGCCAGAAAGTTAAAGCAGAACATCAGAGACCTGCAGGGTTGTTGCAACCTTTGGCTATTCCTGTTTGGAAATGGGATCATATTACTATGGATTTCATTTCAGATTTACCGAGGTCTTCGAGGGGTAATGACTCAGTCTGGGTTATTGTGGATAGACTGACCAATTCTTCTTACTTTATTGCTAAAAAGAAGTCTGATTCTCTTGATAAACTGGTAGAGTTGTATATTGAGAATGTTGTCCGACTTCATGGGATTCCAAAGAGTATCGTGTCAAATAGAGATCCCAGATTCACATCTCAGTTCTGGCAGACGATTCAGAAAGCTTTGGGCACGAATTTGAATTTCAGTACAGCTTATCATCCCCAGATAGATGGTCAATCCGAGAGAACTATCTTAATCCTCGAGGATATGTTGCGAGCTTGTATTCTGGACTTCGGTAAGAGTTGGGAAAAGTACTTGCCACTCGCAGAGTTCGCCTATAACAATAGCTATCAAGCTACTATTGGTATGGCACCTTATGAGGCACTGTATGGGCGTAAATGCCGGTCTCCTCTCTACTGGGATGATGTTGGTGAAATGAAGACTATCGACCCTACTCTCTTACCTGAAATGAACAAAATGATTGATCATGTGTAGCTTATCAGAAAAAGGATGCTTACAACTCAAAGTCGGCAAAAGAGTTATGCAGATAGACGCCGTCGTGATCTGAAATTTGCCGTAGGGGACCGGGTATTTCTGAAAATTTTTCCTCGCAAGGGTTTGATTCGGCATGGTAAAGGAGGTAAACTCAGTCCTCGATATGTGGGACCATTTGAGATAACTGAAACTGTTGGTGATTTGGCTTACCGTTTGGCGTTACCTCCCAGTCTGGGCAGAATTCATGACGTATTCCATGTTTCCATGCTTCGGAAGTATCAGCCAGATCCCTCTCACATACTTGAGCCGGAACCGCTAGAGATCAGTGAAACTTTGACCTACACAGAGAAACCTCTTCGAATTGTTGATCAGAAAGTTCAGGAGCTGAGGACTAAAAGCATTCCGATGGTTAAAGTTCTGTGGGATCATCACGGAATAGAGGATGCGACATGGGAAAGAGATGATTAGATGCAGGAACGGTATCCAGAGTTATTCGCCGAATCATGTAAGAATTGCGTGGACGCAATTAGTTTAAGGGGGAGAGGATGTGACGCCCGAGATTGAGCCATGCATTTAATTACTGTTGCATCCCTTGTTTGTGCATTTACTTCTGTGCCTTATTAACTATCTTCTTAGGTTACTATTTACTCCGTATTTAAACTGCATTCTATTAGTTAATTAGCATTTTTATTAAATCATATTAATTGTAAAAGTAGTGGGAAAAATGTGCATTTGAGCTAAAGGCGTTAGGAGAGCTCGTTTAGAATATGATTTTTGTAGTTGAGTGAATAGTGTTACGTAACTAACTTAGAGATTTAATTAACTAGCACACATGTTTCACCTTAGGCTCGTTTTTAAGCTTACTACGCGCATTTTAAAAGCCACCTAAACGCCCAAACTAGACCCCACCTTTTATAAAGCCAAAACAACTCATACTTTAGCTCATATAGCACACAAAAAAAAAAAAATAGAAGTTGATTTGCACTGTAGCAGGGCCGAAACACTGCAGCAGCTTTGGGAGAGATTTTTCTTCTTCAACTCTTCAAACCAAGCCTCTCCAAGTCTTGAGCAACTAGTGTAGGGTGTGTGCAAGGTTCCTAGGTGCTCCTACGCGCTTTGGTGAGCAACTAGTGTAGGGTGTGTGCAAGGTTCCTAGTTGTCAATTTCTTGATTTGTTGAAAATGTGATCAAATGCCATTGTATTAGTTATCTATGCTATTATACCATGTATATGAATGCTAGAGAACATATTTGAGCCTTCGTTTCGCAATTTAAACGGTTAGAATCGTTAGTTTAATTTTTAGGGTGAATAGTGACATTTTTCTAGGGTTTTGCGTAATTGCTCGAATTAGCTTGATTCAATGCTTCTAATAGATGCCTTAGGTGCTAGTGAAGGTAACCTAATAGCCCCGTGCACTTGCATTGTCCTTAAATCGCCTAAAATGTAAAATAGCCGACTTTAATTTGGGGCTTTCGGGGTTAATGCGAATCCGGGTGGATTCGGGCTTCAATTCTAGTATCCTTAGGCTACCTAGGTGCTATAGAAGCCTTGATATCCCTTGTTTGAAGCCCGGACAATGTAGGTGTAGTTTAAAGCCATAAGAGGGAAATTGGGGCTTTCAGGGTAATCGCGTGCATTTGAATGAGTTAGAGGGTTGAGAGGGTACCTTGAGGGTTAGTTAGAGGGTTGTGAGAGTTTCCTTTGAAAATGGAATCATTAACCTTGGTTTGGAAGAGATATAGTTTGAGAAACAAAGGGGTTTAGGTGCAATTTCGGTTGACTCACACTTCTAAACCCATGGCATGACTCCTTAAGTGTTTATATGTGGTTTTAAGTTGATTTGGAGCTTTTGGTATAATTCTATGCTTATCTTGTATATGTTCCTTTGTAAACTGCTTATTAGCTTCTATAATTGCTTCTATTCTAATTGCATCGAGGTCAACCTACTTTGTTGATCCTCCTATGTGTTAATGCTTATATTATTGCTATTAAATTGCCATTGTTAAGTGCATTGCATCGTGGTTGCGCAACCATAGTGTCAGGGGCGGATGTGTTGAATATCGGCTGGACGGCAGAGGGCTTACCGGTGGATATTCAAACTCCGTGCCCTATTCCCTCATTCACCTGGTCCGGAGATTGCCAGGGGATGTTGGGTCATAGGATTCGGGGTACATCCGGAGTACACCCACTGGAGTGATTGGGGTTATGCCGGCTTATCGTGATCGTGCTCGTGGTTCGTGGATCGTGATTGAAGACCTGTGAAGATTGGTGTATAGGGGATTGTGTGAAATGTATCCTTTTAAATGTGTGGTTATTTAAGTTATCATTGTTTCTTAAATTGTCTAAGTGATATTGTTGTATAACTGTATTATCTGTTGCATTGCACGCCCCGGGACTATATCCCTCACTGGGCAACAGTGGTTGCTCATACCTCGATATCTGTTTCAGGAGACGCTGAGGGTGATCCCCAGCTTGTTGAGTTAGTTGAGGAAGAAGAAGTACAGATTGAGCCTTTACCTTAGTTGCTGTGCCTGATAACTTGAGGTGGTTAATGAATTTGCTGCTATGTGGAAGATTCCTCTGATTATCTTATGTACTATTTTGTAGCCTAAGGGCTATGTATATGCTTGTTGTATAATTTGAAGACTAGTTGGTTGTGGTGTAGCATTGAAAACCTATGTACTGTAATAATTTATGATCTAATTCTATTCGCTTTGCTTGCTTGGGAGTGAATGGCTTTAAGTAGAAATGTTTGATCTTTCAATTAGGTTTAATTGATTTCCTAGGATGTCATGATTATAAAACTATGTTGATAATAAGTTCTCGCATGCTTGTGTGTTTTGGAACTATTGTGTACTATAAGGTTCGGATGGCCTTAGAACTTTGTTGTTTAATTAAGAAAAGCTTGTATTGTATTGTTGGGACTTTGTTTGAGTAATTACAGGTTTTCAGAATATCCACGGTACAGGGGAGACTCTGTCCGTGTGTCGGGTCCGGACTTAGCCTTTAGCTTAGGGGTTGGGTCGGGGCGTGACATTATGAACACTTTAAAAGCCACCTTGTACCACTTGAAAATGTAGAAGAAAAAGGGGTGAACAACTACGTGCTCAATGAGGGGGAAATATGAGGACGTTTTGTGAAACCTTTTCATGAAAGCACATAAGGCAAGTATCATGTATTAAAGGAGATATAACAATAAATAAGTATTAGCAAGACACGTAGTCAACAAGTGAACAATAAAGCCAAGTAACTTTAAGTAAAGTAAACACATATATGAAGGGGTACACTTTCAATATTATGAACCAATAAACAATCAATAACAAGTAATATAAGATTATATAACAATTTAGAAAATGATACGATTCCGCTTGTTGCAGGTGCTCTTCATACTGCTTTCACGAACACTTTAATGCTTAAACACTTGTCGGTATCCCCTTATCACTCCCGTTGGGGTACTCCGGATGTACCCTGATAACCTACGACCGAACACCCTAAGGCCTTCAATGATCAAGCGAGTGAGGGAATATGATACGAGGTTGTGCAACCAATCACTGGCAAGCCCATTGCTGCCTAATGAAAGCACAATACTACCGTGCCTTGATTAAGGTTGCAACCTTCGTTAATGCTCGCTGGATCTCGTAGATAATCATTTAAGCATCTAATCGATAAACATGTAAATAAAGGGACTGGTCACGTCGTTTTGCGCTAAAAAATAGTGAGGTTATATGATTGAAATAGTGCTTACCCCGAAATACCTCTAGTTATGGCGAGTAAAGGGTCGATCCACGGAGATTGAGTTATCAAATTAAGTTAAGTCCTTAATTCAGAATTGTTTGACTATCTCCCGTCACGGATAAGTTTGATTAAGTCCAAAAATCCAAAAGTACAAAAGTATAAACATACAGTAGATTAAGTCCAAGAAATGTCCATAAGATGTCCAAAGATACGGTAGTAACTAGATTCAAAAGTGAATTAATCAAAAGTATTAAATTGAAGAATCACAACACTGAACATTGAAAATCCAAAGGGTTAATGATTCAGGGTGGTTATAGCTCGGTATATGCAAGTACAAAGTTATTGATTCAGATTTAAAGTTAAGTCCTTCAGAAATAGGGCTACAACCTCCCACTACTGAAATGAACCTTTAATTACATAAGTGAGAAAATTAATTAATTAGCAAGACTGGATGTGTTGGTACAACCTAACGATATCCAATCTCTCAATTAATCTTTCACTTATGTAACCTGGAGGTATCGGTACAACCAGACTAAAATCCATCTGAGGTAGTCTCATATTCCTACTGGTTTACAAAACCGGGCGTATATGTACTTTCAATTAAATATAACATAACTACAAGTATACGTATAATTAATCAAATAATACTTAAAAACAAAAATACGAGACTTTAATAAATCTGAATCAAAACATATGTACAAGAATAACCTCACACAGACCACCCCGAATCTCGGGTCTAGTGTGTCATGATAAACATTAAAGTACAAGAAATCGTAACGTAAACTGAAATAAAAGAATACTTATCGTGTTGTACGGATTTAGGTAGGACGTTATGATGTCGGTATGTTGATAGCTTACTAGACCCTTCCCTCGGGATTAAAACTTTGCACAAAACTAAGAATAATAATTAAAACACTCAAAACTCACTTCACAAATACTAGAGTAGCACAATCTATGCTAAGAAGAGAAAAATGGTACAAGAAAAATGAAATGAGGAAGGTATATTTATAGGATAATTTCGGCACTATTCATAAGTACTATTTACATCGTGATATCATCATTGTGTCAGCATGACATCAGTGCCTAGGTCATCATTGTGTTAGCGTGATGTCATCGACTTGGTCATCATTGTGTCAGCGTGATGTCATTAAATTGACTATTCACGCTCTGATTTTACAATTCATCCATTGACTATTGACTTTACTATTCATGCATTGACTTTAATATTCATGCATTGAATTTTACCATTCATGCTCAATCGGTCACTGTTCACACGTTGACTTTTACTATTCATGCATTGACCGTTGACTTTACTATTCATGCATTGACCAAAAGTTGACCAAAGTTTTTTCAAGGTTTTTCAGTGTCCTGAATCCGTTTCCGCACTCTGTTTGGCCAAATTCAATCTCAATTTTCTCATGTCAAGGTCGGTCGACCTTCCTCCATTAGTATTGTGCTGAACTTCTCGTTCAAGTATTGGCTTTTGTGGCCATTTTTGCTATTTCTTCTTCAGAACCTATATTGCACCAAATTTGTGTAAAATATACAATTAAGCTTGAAATAATAATGCAATATACATGATTCAATAGGTTAAAATTACTAAAAATATGGATTTATCAATCTTCTCAAACCCATTCTTTGCTTGTCCTCAAGCAAAAGCATTAAGTACTTCATAGATTCAAAAATAGTAAATCCAAGCAGTCAACGTATTCATACAGTTAAATTTTATAAAACACCAGGTTAACTATGAATTTGTCTTCCATACAATTTTACCCCAAGAAATCATTTTGTATCTAGAAGAATAGAAACCAACTTAATTACAAAAAATCATTTGAGCCTTTTTAAGCACTTGTAATTCAATTAAGAGGGAAGAAAATTAATAACCCAAAATTTGTAAAATCGAAAAAATTTTCTATGAATAATCATGAAATGTTAAAACTCAACTACCTTCCAAATCATGTAGTACTCCATTCGATTTTATATATATATATATATATATATATATATATATATATATATATATATATATATATAGATGACTCGGATGATAGAAGCTGGTTGACTCACTGATTTCTGAAATTTTGCCTTTCATTGGTTGAATTGTATTTGTGAAAGAAGGCTTGTCTGGCAGGATTTGTATTGATAGTTTTTTCATAACAAAAATACTCAAAAATGGTTAGAAGAAAGCATTTGTTATGGATTTCTTTTCTGTTTCTTTTTGTTGAATCAATAATTTTGATATTTGAATGATATTGAGCGAGTCATCTACACATTTTTGTTTTTTGTTTTTTTTTAAAGGAGTATATCGATCTAAAAAAATAAGTCAAATTTTAATAAAACATAACATCTCACATTGAAAACGCCTCAATCTACTCCTTTTTTGATAATTAATCAAAAACCTCTAATTAAATCATATGACGCTATTGGGATGTAATAATAGTTAACAAGGTTTCAAAAAAAATCTAGATACAAACTCAACTCTAGTGGTTAATCATTTTTCTATTCCACACTTCACAGTTAATTCAAATATTTTATCAAAATCCAACCATATTTCAACACTTGACTACTCAACTTTAATTATCTTGAATAAATGAAGCACGAAAAATGGAAATTGAAAATTTTAAAATTTTGGAAATTTTTTTTAACAGGTGGTATTGGCTATTTGTTCCTCCTCAAACCCGAACCTTACATTGTCCTCAATGTAACAAAGTGATGCAATGTATTGCAAATTAAAAAGATAGATACAACCTGATAAAAATTCCAAGCATGGTTCCTCAAATGGTTCTGAAAAAAAATTTGTCATTAAAAGCTCCAAACACCAACGTTAGCTATAAGGACAAAAACAAAAGTGATCCAAAACGAAATTTAAACTGAATGATATATACAATGTGGTTTCGCAAGGACGAAATTTTTTTTATGGTTTTTTTTTTTGTGAATCGCAGGTGAGGGAGTTCAGACATTGGCCAGATCTACATCCTGAGTTTCAACAAATCGCCATCAAACATCTATACTCCCTTTATTTGGTTTTTGTGTTTTTTTTTATATGCCAAATACAACATCAAAACAAAATTAGTGTAAAAATGAGGTAAATAAGTACAATAAGATGACCATACTAAAAACAATAAAAATAAAACTCACAAATTTTATTCATGAAAATAGAAACTGTACATTAACTTAACAAATACAACAATAAAACAACTATATTATAAGCCTACTTCTTTCTCTTTTCCCAGGAACTGGGCAGTTCATGATGAACCAACAAGTCAAATAAAGAAGAATCGCAATAATAATACCAAGAACCACAAGCAATGACTCCTCTGCCGTGAGTCTTTTAAACAACACCATATTCGTGGAAATTTTAACAAAAAAAATTGAAGAAGGAGAAGTTTTGTGGGAGAAAGGTAAGAGATGGCGGCGGCAAGGAAGAGATAAAAAAATGGTAGGGTTAAGGTTTTTAAAACCGTTCGGCCGCCCCTTTTTTCGTTTTTTTTTTTCAACAAAACAAACAAAAAAAACAACCCAACTTATTACATAAGCCTAAAAACTAAAAATCTTTTCTTCCTTCGTGGATTCGTCCTATCCTAATCACAAGATAGATGAGGAAGATGTACAAGAAGAAGAATAAGGAAAAAATGGCCACAATAAGAAGCAAAACTTGGTCGGTCATTTTGAGTTGATGAAACAAGTTTGGGAGACTGAGAGAAAATTGTGATTGTTGTATGAGAGAGATTGAGGTGTCGACGGTGAAGAAAAAAAATGAGGTTAAAAAAATGTGTTTTAAAAAAAAATATTAAAAAAATGTGGGGGGTCGGTAAAAAGGGTTTTTACCCTAATCTTGCTTTCCCTCATTTTTTTTTCTTCACCGTCGACACAAACACATTTAAAAAAAAAAAAAAGATGTAAATTAAAACAAGCACACATAATGACAAGAAAATGCAAAATATTAAAATTCACCCTTAAGATGGTCTCACATAAAAAAGAAGCCCGAAAAATGCAAAAATAGGATCTCAACCCTATTTTAGTTTTATACCTATGCAGCAAAGTAAACCACATCCGAACACCAAATGAATGGCATTAAAATCTGGATAGTAAATCTACCCGCCATAGCATAAGAACTGGCCGAAGCAAAGGTGATGAATCACCTATCACATGCCCCTCAGAATGGTATTAATTATCTTTCTCTCAAATACCATGAGAGCCACTATTTCCATAACAGTGGAAAAGACCTCCTAACGTTGCAGTTAATGCCAATTTAAAGCTAATTGGTAACCAAACGACAACATCTAGGATGAACCTTGGAATGTTACCGCCACGAGATCCTAGATTACCCAAAGATCACTTGGGTTCATGTGAGGCACACACCCTAGTACAAACAACACCCTGTTTTATCCTCAGACAGTCACTACTGAATGTTGCCACTGTGTACCCATCCTCCCACCTATTTAAGATGAGCGCGCCACACAAATTGTCAGAGTTTTTCCTTCTAACTTGGAATGGGCACTGGAACCATTTAATGTCAGCTAGCAAGACATGCACACACAATTAAGTGTCGTAGTTTAATGCATTCGGGAAATTTTTTTTTTTTTTAAACTAACAGACTAGCTCTTCCAGAGGTTTCTGTGTTCATGCCATCTAGTACTTTTCTTCGGCACTCACATGGGGCCACAGCCAGTTCCATAGGGTCAAGAGCAAGACAGTGGGGTTTTACGTTATAGACAATACCGTTTGTTGAATGCTCTCACTCCTAACTACCTTATCAAGTAATGCCCAAACAGACCCTAAACTACATTAAGCTGGTGGAGTGACAAGTACCGTTAGACAGAGTTGCACTTATTAGTCAACCGCACACAGAAACGTATAGTGATCACTAGTATCATGACAAATATACCTTTATGAGTGCTTCTCAGGGTTAAGACCCAAACTACTTTAAGTTGGAGAAAGACTCATTTGGTACGAAATATAAATGACAGAAAATAAAAATTGAACCCTAATACCTCGAAAATCCCTAGGTTGCCTCCTAAGAGCGCTAAGTTTAACGTCTTCAGCCAGACAAAGTCTATACTGGAATTGTTACTCTGCAGGGATTGGATTCTTAAGTTCTACTGACTCTTCACCCCAATTCTTTAACTTGATTGCTGGTTTTAGCCTTTGTCCATTTACAAACATAGTTTTCCCATTTGTTTTATCTTTTATCTTGACAACACCAGATGGAAAAACTTGATCAACCTTAAACGGCCCATCCCATCTAGACCTCAATTTTCCTGAAAATAATCGTAACTTAGAATTAAATAACCATACATCTTCTCCAGGATAAATGACTTCCGAATAATCATTTTATCATGCGTTCTCTTCATTCTCTCACTATAAATCTTGGCATTTTCGTATGCCTCTAAACGCATCTCTTCAAGTTCATTTAGATGGAATAACCTATTTTCACCAGCTTTCTGCAAATCAAAATTCACAGTTCTAATTGCCCAGTAAGCCTTATGTTGTAACTCAACATGTAAATGACATGTTTTTCCAAAAAACTAAACGAAAAGGTGACATTCCTATGGGGGTTTTATATGCAGTTCTATATGCCCAAAGTGCATCATTCAATCGAGTGGACCAATCCTTCCTATCAGGTCTAACTGCCTTTTCAAGGATTGATTTAATTTCCCTGTTAGAAACCTCAACTTGTCCACTAGTTTATGGGTGATATGGAGTTACAACCTTATGAATGACTGAGTATTTCTTCAACAATTTTTCAAAAGTTTGGTGAATGAAATGACTTCCACCGTCACTAATGATGCCTCTTGGAATTCCAAATCGACATAAAATGTTTTATTTTATGAATTTCATCACAACATTGTGATCATTAGTCCTAGTTGCAATTGCTTCAATCCATTTAGACACATAATCAACACCAACCGAAATGTATTAAAAACCAAATAAGATTGGGAAAGGACCCATGAAATCAATTCCCCAGACATCAAAAAGTTCACAAACCAAGATGGGATTTAAGGGCATCATATCCCTCTTTCCTATGTTACCTATCTTTTGTCATCTTTCACATGCTTTGCAAAACTCATGAGCATCCTTGATTAATGTGGACCAATAAAACCCACTTTGCATAATTTTGATAGCTGTTCGTCGTCCTCCAAAGTTTCCTCCACATTCCTGCGAATGACAAAATGACATGATGCTTAGTTGTTCAGACTCTGGAACACATCTATGAATAATTTGATCAGAACAAACACGGAACAAATGAGGATCCTCCCAGAAATAATGTTTTGCTATTGAGAAAAATCGATCTCTCTCAGCCTTGTTCCATTCCTTGGGTATTTTACCTACTGCAAGATAATTTACAATATGAGCATACCAAGGAAGTTCAGGAGCAGAAATTAGCAATAATTGTTCGTCAAGAAATGTATCTCTTAAGGGTAATTCATTTTCTGTTTCTTGAGTTACAATCCTTAACAAGTGATCAGCAACAACATTTTCTCGACCTTTCTTATCTTTGATTGTTAAATCAAATTCTTAAATTAATAACAACCATCGAATAAGCCTAGGTTTAACATCTTTCTTTTCCAACAGGTATCTCAATGCTGAGTGGTCAGAGTAAATGATTATTTTTGACCCTAACACATAAGACCAAAAACTTTTATAATGCAAAAACTACAGCAAGCAATTCTTTTTCTGTGGTGGTAAAGTTTTTCTGGGCATCATCCAAAGTTTGGCTGGCGTAATAGATCACACAAAGAACTCGATCCTTGCGTTCACCTAATACAGCTCCTATGGCATAATCTGAAGCATCACACATAATTTCGAAAGGAAGAGAATAGTCTAGTGGTTGAATCACTGGGGCAGTGGAAAGTGCATTTTTCAGTGTTTCAAAAGCGGTAACACATTTTTCATCAAGCTGAAATGAATTATCCTGTACCAACAAATTTGATAAAGGTCTAGCAATTTTACTAAAATCCTTTATAAATCGTCAGTAGAAACAAGCATGTCCAAGGAATGATCTCACCTGTTTAACAGTTGTTGAAGGGGAAAAATCAGAAATAATATCAACATTAGTTTTATCAACCCGAACTCCTTCCTGGGATATAATGTGTCTGAGAACAATTCCTTCTTGAACCATAAAATGACTTTTCTCCCAACTAAGTATGAGATTAGATTCCTGACATCTTTTCAACATCAAAGAAAAATTATTCAATCAAGTGTCAAATGAAGAGCCAAAGATAGAAAAATCATCCATGAAGACTTAAACAAATTCATCCATCATATCAGTGAAAATAGACATCATATAGCGTTGGAAAGTGGCTGGTGCATTACAAAGGCCAAAAGGCATTCTTCTATAAGCAAATGTGCCAAACGGACATGTAAAAGTTGTCTTTTCCTGATCTTCAGGGTCCACAGGGATCTAATTGTATCCCGAGTACCCGTCAAAAAAACAGTAATAACCTTGTCCTACCAACCTGTCCAAAATTTGATCAATGAATGGTAAAGAAAAATGAACATTTCTTGTTGCAGCATTGAGTTTCCTATAATCAATACACACACGTCATCCAGTTGTGGTGCGGGTAGGTACCAATTCAACTTTATTATTTGTCACCACAGTGATTCCTGATTTCTTAGGTACAACCTGTATAGGACTAACCCATTTACTATCCGAAATAGGATAAATGATACCTGCATCTAACAACTTCACTATTTCCTTCTTTACAGCTTCCCTCATGTTCGGGTTCAGCTTACGTTGCATCTCTTTAGATGTCTTGGCTCCATCTTCCAAATTAATCTTATGCATGCAAAAAGAGGAATCTATTCCTTTAAGGTCTACAATAGTCCAGCCTAATGCTTTCTTATTCTTGGACAATACATCTACAAGTTTAGCTTCCTTCTCCAAAGAAAGGTTAGAAGCAATAATAACTGGAAGTGTTTGATCTGCCCCTAGAAAAACATACTTGAGATAACTAGGAAGTTGCTTAAGTTCCAACTCAGGAGGAGATTGTATAGAAGGAAGCATGGGTTCTTTAGAAAGAGTCAACAATGGTTCTATTGCACAAACCTGAAATTTTTCATCAAATCTTAAATTGCTTTCTAAAGATTCATCGGATTCCTCCTCAAACCTACTCAATACTACTTCATCATTATTCAAGGCATTCTCCAAAAAATATTTTTGCATAAGACTAAGGAAAGACTCTTCAATTAATGGATCAATCTTATCAAGAATAAAATATTCAAGACCATCATCTCCATCTGCAAACCTAGCAGCATTAGCAATATTCAGCTTTACCTTAATATCTCCAATTGTAAATTCCAATTCTCCAGTTGCATAGTGAATTTTTGCATTAGTTGTTGCTAAAAATGGTCTCCCTAATATAACCGGAGTTTAGAACTTTTGAATTTCTCATGGTTCCATATCTAGCACAACAAAATCCATAGGAAAATAAAATTCATCAACCTTTATCAATACATCTTCAATCATACCCCTAGGAATTCTAAGTGATCTATCAGCCATTTGAAGGGTGACAGGAGTAGGTTTCAATTCTCCTATATCTAACTGCTCAAAAAGATTAAAGGGAAGAAGATTCACACTAGCTCATAAATCAAGAAGGGCATGATTTACACAGTGATTACCAATATAGCAAGGAATGGTAAATGCTCCTAGATCTTTCAATTTTGGTGGAACATGAGAAGTAAGAATGCTGCTTACCTTTTCAGTCAATCTTACTTTGTTTGATATCAAAGCTAAATTCCTTCTTTTATGAGTGCACAAATCCTTAAGAAACTTTGCATAAGCAGGAATTTGCCTGATGATTTCTAACAAAGGTAAATTGATTTTCACTTGCTTAAAAGTTTCAAGCTTTTCTTCTCTTTTTGAATCTTTAATAGGTGGATTACCTAATGCCTATGGAAAGGGTGTCTTGGGATTCAGTGTCAATGGAATATTTTCATGTAAAATTAAAGTTTCAGGTTCATTTGCAGTTTCTTTTGATGAGTCAACAGTAACTTGAGACTTGGCTTTTTGCTTGGCTTGCCTGGCACTTTCGTAAGCTTCGACACTTACCTTGTTATCAACTTTCTTACCACTTCGCAATGTAATGACAGCTTGAAGATCTTCCACTATTTGACTGGTAGATGCTACATGGGCCTTACCTTTAGGGTTTCCATCTGGTTGGGCAAGGAGTGTTCCTTCTTCCCTTTTCTGAATTGTGATAGCTAATTGCCCAATTTGTCTTTCCAAGTTGGCAATTGCCTCTGTATGTGTATTTACCAGTTGCATAGTTGGTTCCCAGCTGTGAAGCTTTTTCAAAACCTGTTCTTCAAAAGTAGTCCCATAAGAATTGGAACCTGAATTAGAACTCGTAGGTACCTGTCCTTATGGAACTGAATGAAATCCTAGAGGATAACTTTTTGGTCTTTGTTGTTGAACATCTTCCCGATTCTGATCTCACCGGAAATTTGGATGATCTCGTGTACCTGGATTATAAGTGTTAGAGAATGGATCATAATTATGGGGATATCTATAAGCAGCACAAGCTTGCTCTATAATTGAATTGGGATTTGATGCAAGAACACATTCACCTGAATCAACTACATGCAATGTTTCTTTTCTTTTAACCATTTTTTCCAAGGCAAGAGTTAGATTTTCAATCTTTGATATCAAAGAATTGTAATCATTTGAACCTAGACTTTCTCTCTTTTCTCTAGATGAAGATGCACGCTTTCGTGAATTGTTGCTCAGTTTTATGAACAATTCAGTGGCTTCTTCTGGAGATTTTTCAAGAAGTGAACCATTACAATCCGAATCGAGCAAACTTTGATTATGCTCATTTAACCCTTGATAAAAATTATGAGCTAATTGCCAATCTGGAATACTATGGTGTGGACATTCATGAATTAAAGTTTCAAATCTGTCCCAACTCTCATGAAGTGCCTCTCCAAGTAACTGAGAAAAATTATTTAATTGATTCCTACATTCATTGATTTTTGAAGAAGAGTAAAATCTTTCAAGAAATTCTCTTTGCAATTGTCCCCAAGAAGTGATAGAACCAGAACATAATATGTAAAGCCAATTTTGTGCTTGGCCCATTAAAGAGTAAGGAAACAATCTCAACTTAACAACCTCTTCCGAGGCAGTTCTAGTATTGATCGATCTGCATGTATGAACAAAAGTATTAATGTGATCATATGGGTTTTCATTAGAAAGACCGTGGAACATGGGAAGCATTGAAATCATGTGAAACTTTATTTTAAAACCTTCATCAGTTTTAGGTAAGGCGATAGCTCGTGGAGGAACATAATCTTGTGGTGTGGAAAAATCTTTTATGCTCCTCCTCACATTTCCTACTTCTCTACCTTCAATTTGATCCTGATTTTGGTTTTGATTCAGATTTTGATTAGTCATATTAGAAATTTATGTGCTTTATTTCTGAATTTAAAAGTTCTCTCAATTTCTGTATCAAAAACAAAGGTGGGTGGCTTTAAAGAGCTCCGACCATGCATACAAAATTAAAACATGAAAAAGAAACAAAAAAAATGAAATAAAGTCTATACAAAATAGGAAAATTGACTTAAATAAAAATAAAAACTAAAATCTAAAATATATACATATTAACATTTATATACATAAATCAAAAACTTACCTTATTCGATGAACACCGATCCCCGGCAACGGCGCCAAATTTTGATCGCAGCATTTTGCGCTAAAAAATAGTGAGGTTATATGATTGAAATAGTGCTTACCCCGAATTACCTCTAGCTATGGCGAATAGAGGGTCGATCCACGGAGATTGTGTTATCAAATTAAGTTAAGTCCTTAATTCAGAATTGTTTGACTATCTCCCGTCACGAATAATTTTGATTAAGTCCAAAAATCCAAAAGTACAAAAGTATAAACATACGATAGATTAAGTCCAAGAAATGTCCACAAGATGTCCAAAGATACGGTAATAACTAGACTCAAAAGTGAATTAATTAAAAGTATTAAATTGAAGAATCAGAACACTCAACACTGAAAATCCAAAGGGTTAATGATTCAGGGTGGTTATAGCTCGGTATATGCAAGTACAAAGTTATTGATTCATATTTAAAGTTAAGTCCTTTAGAAATAGGGCTACAAGCTCCCACTACTGAATGAACCTTTAATTACATAAGTGAGAAGATTAATTAATTAGCAAGACTGGATGTGTTGGTATAACCTAACGATATCCAATCTCTCAATTAATCTTTCACTTATGTAACCTGGAGGTGTCGGTACAACCAGACTAGAATCCATCCGAAGTAGTCTCGTATTGCTCCTGGTTTACAAAATCGGGCGTACATGTACTTTCAATTAAATATAACATAACTACAAGTATACTTATAATTAATCAAAGAATACTTAAAAACAAAAATACGAGACTTTAATAAATCTGAATCAAAACATATGTACAAGAATAACCTCACACATACCACCCCGAATCTCGGGTCTAATGTGTCATGATAAATATTAAAGTACAAGAAATCGTAACGTAAACCGAAATAAAAGAATACTTATCGCGTTGTACGGATTTCGGTAGACCGTTATGATGTCGGTATGTTGATAGCTTACTAGACCTTTCCTCGGGATTAAAACTTTGCACAAAACTAAGAATAATAATTAAAACACTCAAAACTCACTTCACAAATACTAGAGTAGCACAATCTATGCTAAGAAGAGAAAAATGGTACCAGAAAAATAAAATGAGGAAAGTGTATTTATAGGACAATTTTGGCACTATTCACTGGTACTATTCATGCCGTGATGTCATCATTGTGTCAGCATGACGTCAGCGCCTAGGTCATCATTGTGTCAGGGTGATGTCATCGACTTGGTCATTATTGTATCAGCATGATGTCATCGAAATTTACTATTCACGCGCTGATTTTACTATTCATCCATTGACCGTTGACTTTACTATTTATGCGTTGACTTTTACCATTCATGCTCAATCGGTCACTGTTCACACGGTGACTTTTACTATTCATGCATTGACCGTTGACTTTTCTATTCATGCGTTGACCGTTGACTTTACTATTCATGCGTTGACCGAAAGTTGACCAAAGCTTCTTCAAGATTTTTCAGCATCCTGAATCTGTTTCCACACTCCGTTTGGCCAAATTCAATCCCGATTTGCTCATGTCAAGGTTGCTCGACCTTCTTCCATTAGTATTGTGCTAAATTTCTCATTCAAGTGTTGGCTTTTGTGGCCATTTTTGCTATTTCTTCTTCAGAACCTATATTGCATTAAATTTGTGTAAAATATACAATTAAGCTTTAAATAATAATGCAATAAACATGATTCAATGAGTTAAAATTACTAAAAATATGGATTTATTAGGGACAACAACGTAGGTTGCCCCTTGAACATTAACGCATTTGACAATCAATATAACCAATAAGGCATTCAAGCATTAGGTAAACAACATAACCATTAAAACATTTACAATCGATAGTTCAATTAACTCTTGCATTTAAACATTTAAACAATCAATATGACTCATGAACATTCACGCACTTATCGTTAGCAAAACAACGCAAGAAAAGGATAATTTCAACTAGAATCTCAATTACAATTACAAGTTAAATTCAAGAATGATATATTCAGTTCGGTTAACAACCTCAATGTCCTTTAAAAACTTTGAAACTGCATAGGAATGTAGTTCTTTAAGTGTAAATGGGTTTAGCATCAAACAGAGCTTAATTATGAGTTAAATTCACAAAGTTATAACCTCTAGAAGTTCATTGCGCAAACTGTCCTGCACCTACACGTGGATCAGAACCTTACTGAAATGGCTGTAAAAATCCATCTTAACAGCAAATTTAGAACTTGCACCTAAAACAAAGTTTGTTCCTCAAGGTCTTCAGCACAACATATTAAAATTTTAGCCAAATCAAACAACGTTTTCTATTTCAAATAAGCTTTACAAATCAGGTGCGCAAGTTTGTCCAGAACTTGTGAGAGAAACAGTACCTTACTCAAATGACCTTACACATCATATCCAGAAATCAGACCCAAACAACAACATTTGATATCTCGAATCGAGCATGAAATATCATTGCGCATAGATGAGTTCAAATTTGCATATTTACAGTAACCTCACGGAAATGAGTCTAATAGAGTAACTTAACCACTTAATCTCAACAAAAACCCAATTCAAACTTTGTTCTACTATAAGTTTAGTATGACAAACTCGAAAATCAAGTATTTTCAACAACATTTGCCCACTCAAATAACCTTACAAAAATTACTGCGTAGTAAGAGCTTTCACAGGTACATCAAAACATATACATGGTAATATCATGCTATAAAACTTTGAAAATAAGTTCCGTAAAGTAAACCCCTCACCTTGAAATCGAGAGTAGAAGAAATAGAAGGCAACAAATGAGCAAGAACAAACAAGAATCCAAGCCTATCTTCATTTCTCTAATTTTTTTTCTTTCTTCTTATTCCTTCTTCTTTTCTCTCTTCCTTTTTTGCTTAGTTGTGCTTTGTGTGTATGTGTGTAGCGGCCGGCTTTGAGTGTGTGTGTGTTTTGTTTTTTCTTTTGATGATAAATTGGTAGGTAAGATATTATAATAAGCCAAATGACCAACTAGTCCTTCTAACTAATAACTTATTTACTAATTTGTCATGCTAGTTGAATCCCAACTAATTTGATTTGCTATTGTAAATTGATAATGTTTATTTAGTTTCTACGATACCCATAACACATAAATACATATGAATGCACATAAATGCATGTTAAACGAAGCAAATGCAAGTAACAATTCAATTAGCAAGAGCAAGACAATTATATGCAAACGATTAAAAACAAGTTAATAAAATAATTACGGTCTTTGGGTCCGGGGCTTCACTTCCTCCCCCCTTAAAACAATTGCGTCCTTGTAATTCTTTTTTCATAAGACAACTTCTCATTGAGCTGCAACGACTCTGGCCCAAGTACATGAGATGGAATATCGAGTATCAAATTTTGAATACTAGTGCCGAGCCGAAATTCGAATACCAATTACTGAGAATACCACATGTTGAATACTGAATAAGAGTACCAATCAAGATCATTAATAAGATCACCGAACAAGAACACCGAATATGAATCTTGAATAAGAATACCAATTGTTGAAGACGAATACCGAATAAGACTCCGAATAAGAATGCCAAATAAGAGCTCCAATTAAGAACACCAATTAAGAATTCCGAATAAGAACCCTTGAATAAGAATACTGAAGAAGAATACTGACTAAAAATGCCAAATAATAATCCCGAAAAAGAATACTTCATAAGATCACCAAATAAGAATACCGAATACCGAAGAAGAATACCCAAGTACCGAATAAGAATTCCAATTACCGAGCACTGATCAACGATCACCAATCACCAGTCATCAGAAGAATGATCCACAAGTGGAATTCTACTACAAAGTAGGTCAAACAGCTTATGAACACTTTAAAAGCCACCTTGTATCACTTGAAAATGTAGAAGAAAAAGGGGTGAGCAACTACGTGCTGAGTGAGGGGGAAATACAGGGAAGTTTTGTAAAACCTTTTCATGAATGCACATAAGGCCATCCTCAATAGAGGCTCTAAATTGAGGGGCTCTAAAAATAAATCTAGAGCCCTTTAGCAATTTAGAGCCCTATATAGAGCCCCATGTGTTTTTTAGGGGCTCTAAAAAAATTTCATCCCTAGTGAGGGGCTCAATAAAATTGAGTCTCTATATTGTGTCAAATTTAATTTTACCAACTAATTCGAATGTGTTATTTTTTCTCGTTTGTTAATTTTCTTTTGATAAATTATTATTGTCATTATCGTAACTTTATTTTACAAACATTTCGACGGAAAAATTAATTAATTTTGACAACGGTAAAAATTATTGAATTATGATGACGTTTCTTTACGTTTGGTTTTTATTTTTTATTTTTATTATTTTCCCTTTTGTTAATTAATTTGTATTTAATTAAAATTAAAATATATTATCAAAATAATATCTATTGGATTGATTTTTTTTTTCATTAATCTCAACCGTCCGTTTCTTATCTCAATCTCAAATCTCTTATCCAAATAACACCCACTAGATTAGATTTTCTAAAAATCAATCTCGTCCGTTCGTTTCTTATCTTAATCTCAAATCTCTTATCCAAATAATACCTATTAGATTGGATTTTCTAAAAATCAATCTCGTCCGTCCGTTTCTTATCTCAATCTCAAATCTCTTATCTAAATAACACCCACTGGATTGGATAATCTTTTATCAATCTTGTCCGTCCGTTTCTTATCTCAATCTCAAATTTCTTATCCAAATAACACCCATTGGATTGGATTTTCTAAAAATCAATCTTGTATGTTCGTTTGTTATCCTTTATGCATTCATTTTTCTATATAAGTTAGGTCCTCAAACCTTTCACAAGCACCAAAATTTGTTTATACAATCTTTATCTCTCTTTCTACAATGGCCCAACAAGGAACCAATTCCTCTTTATCCGATGACGACATCGATGGCCATGCAATGATGGTGTCGATGTACACACAATATCAATCACTAATGGGTATTGCGCAAGAATTGAGTTCGGATAAACATGGAGGTATATCGTCAAGCCGATAATCCATAAGAAGAGATCGGGTAAGTGCCCATAATAGGCATATGAATGATTACTTTATTGATCGCCCTTTGTATCCTACTTCTGAATTTACAAATAGGTTTCGAATGAGGCACGAATTGTTTCTCAAAATTATGGGAAAAATTGTGCATTTCTTTCAAATAGAAACTAGATGCATCGGGAAAGCAAGGTTTCTCACCACATGTGAAGATGACAACCGCGCTTCGTATGCTTGCCTACAAAAATCCTGCTGATGCGAATGACGATTATTTGAAAATTGAAAAAACTACATCTTTACAAGCGATGAAGAAATTTTGTCATGCTGTCAACGCAGTATATGGAAACGAGTATCTTCAAGGACCTAACAACGCAGACATGCTTAGGCTACTTAGAAAAGTCGATCAATGGGGGTTTCCTAGAATGTTAGGAAGTGTAGACTGTATGCACTGGGAATGGAAAAATTGCCCAACAGCGTAGGCTGGGACATATGCTGGGCACCATGGTCGTCCTACCATAATCCTTGAAGCGGTTGCATCGTACGACAGTTGGATATGACATTCGTACTTTGGAGTACCAGTTGCACGCAATGATTTGAACGTATTATATAGTTCTCCTATTTTCTCTGATGTTCTTGAAGGTCTTACTACAGGCATTCGGTTTTACACTTAACGATAGAGAATACAATCAAGGTTATTACCTTGCTGATGGTATATATCCCCGTTGGTCAACGATTGTGCAAGCATATCCCAATCTAGAAGAACAGGATAAAGTGTTATTTACTAGATTGCAACAAGCTTATCGTAAGGATGTCGAAATGGCTTTCGGAATCTTTCAAGCTAGATTTGAAATTATAAAAGGGTCATGCCATTTTTGGCATGAGAATGATATTGGGGAGATTATAAAGACTTGTATAATTCTTCATAATATGATCGTGGAAGACAACCGGGATGAAGAAGGTGATGATTTTGTCGATGATCCAGAACGTTGTCATGTTGAGGAGCCTCCAGTTGTACCCAATCGAGACCCTATAACTATTACTCAATATTTAAACAATAGTGCTCAAATCAGAGATCAGTCTTCCTACTTTATGCTCCGGAATGATCTTGTTGAACATGTGTAGAATGAATATCGTGCAGGATCTCTCAATTTTTAATCTATATTTGTATTATGATGACGTTTAATTACATTGTTCTTAATATTATGGTATTGTTTTTATTGATTGTTGTCTTTTCGCTTTAATTAATTTAGTTTTTAGATATCTCAAACTCAATTTGTATTAATATTAATAAAATTAAATATCAAAATCAATAGTAAAAACACAAATATGAAATGTGAAAATAGAACAACATCGTCAATTAAGAAATTTAAACATGTAGTACAACCGAAAATAAACTAACCAATACAAATAATCCATGATTTAAAAATGAGGTTAAGGCAAACTGGGACGGTATACATCATCGTCAAAGTCTATCGAACGGGAGGTCTTTCTTGCAATAATGGCCATTTGTTGCTCAATCAAAAACGTTTTTCTTTCCGGAGTTTCGATTGTCGAAGTCTTTATATTCATAGTTTTCGTATCTGCAAATTTTTCAAACCTATCCGTGTACTTCTTCATAATTTTTCCCATATTTTTTGCTTATTCTACGATATCTTCGACATTGCCCTTACCTTTTAATTTTTTTGCCTTCTTGGATCCAATTGGCCTTGACGATGTGGGATTGCTTTGGGTTTCCGCCACTGACTCAATGGGAGCGTCATTATCGAGAGAATTTGGATTTTTGATTGGAGTTTCGGGTGGAGTCATTGACGCATGTGAATCAGTTGCATTCTGTGTGGATTGAACATCAATAATTTTTCTCTATTTTTGACCATCTTGTAAAATTGTCCAACAATATTCGAGGGCAAATTTTTTTCCACTGGCAGCAGAGTATAAGCGTTGAGCATCATTCATCTAAAATAAAATTCAACAAATTATTTTTGGATATTATATAACATCTATAGTATAAAACTAATAATATCTGAAAAACTCACGTTGTCTATTGCATTTGCTCCGCTCTTCGGTCTCAGATGTACTTGAGCAATACATTCCGCAAAACTTGTACAATTTTGGTTTATGGGGCGAGCATCGACATTTAAGACTTTTAGATGTCCTCTTCTCAGTTGGATATATCGGGGGGTGGAACTCTTCAACTTTTTCTAGAATTCTGTTCCATATAATTGTTATTGTTTGGTTTATGCCGATAATAGGATCTTCACTAATTGCGAAGAAGGCCCGTCATAAAGCTATATCTTCTTGAACAGTGAAATTGCAACCTCTCGAAGTACCATCAGTATATTCTATACCTTCCAAAAAAAAATACGATAGTTAGCAAAATAATAAGTAATATAAATTATTTAAACAATAAAATACCACTAAAAAATAAATTTACAACGCCTACAGGTTGAAATTTTTTTTTATTTGTTCTTATTTTTTTTTAAAAAAGCCTGAACAAAAAAATGGAATCAATAACCTTGAATTGCATTTAATTTTAATCATGGTTTAAATTTTAATTTTAATTTACCCAAATTCCTAAAAACAGTTTTAAAAAAACCCTTCAAACAAATATTGATATCAAATAAGCTGAATAATAATTACAAATAATTCATAGTTTTTTTTCCAAATTTATTAAAACCATTAAAATTAAAAAAAATAAAATATATACAAAACCCTACATATAAAAGCAACCCCCTTCCCCATTTTTTTTGCTTCAATTGCCGCCCACCCTACCCCACCTCACCCTCCCACCTCCCTGCTGCACTACATTCTGCTGCCTCCCCTATTTTTCTGCTTCAGCTACCGCCCACCTCACCCCACCCCACCTTCTCACCTCTACGTTGCACTACCTTCTGCTGCCTCCCCCATTTTTTTGCTTCAGCCACCGCCCACCCCACCTACCCACCCTGCTGCACTACCTCCCCGCAGCAAGAATTAACCTCAGTCCATTTTTTTTCACCTGTTGCCCACCCCACCTCCTCGCTGCAACAAGGCAGATCCCCCGCGCTACCCCACCCACCCCACCTCTCCCATTTTTTTTTACCCGCCGCCCATCCCATCCCACCCTACGTACCCGCTACACCACCTCCCCGCTGCAAGAAGGCAGCCCCACCGCTCTGTCCCACCCACCCCATCCCACCCACTAATTTTTTTTCGCAGTTTATATATATTTGCTGGGTGTTCTAAAGAATAAATTTTTTTTGATATATATTTGCAAAAAGGGACAGAAATTGTGGTATGTGCATATACTTTTTTTTTTGGGGCAATTGAACAAATTTTAGGGCGATTTGTGTATATTTGTTTGAATGCACACTTTGTTGAAGTTGGGGAGTTGGAAATTTTTGCTTGCATATATAGAAAATCCAACACCCCAACAACTATTATTTTTTTGAACGTTCTGCAAGTCCAACGGGCAATTTTTTTTTTTTTTCAGATTGTTGTCCTTTTTTTGTCAGAATTTTTTTTCTTTTTTGGGTAAAGTCAAATATGACATAGTCAGATCTAACGATGTCAGATCTGATTTGGAAGAGGAGCCCCATGTGGTCTCTATATTGTTTTGTCTTTTTCTTGGGGCTCCATTTTGTTCAACAATTTTGTTGAACAAAATGGATCCCAGGCTCTATATTTGTTGAAATATGACAATTTTGAAACAAAAATATGGATTTGGGGCTCTATATCTACCATTGGTGTTGCATTTTTTCTTCAAGAGTCTCTATATTTGCTAAAAAGTTGTAATTATTGTGTTTTTGAGCCCTTGTTGAGGATGCCCTAAGGCAAGTATCATGTATTAAAGGAGAGATATCAATAAATAAGCATTAACAAGGCATGTAGTCAACAAGTGAATATTAAAGCCACGTAACTTTAAGTAAAGTAAACACATATATGAAGGGGTGCACTTTCAATATTATGAACCAATAAATAATCAATAGCAAGCAATATAAGATTATATAACACTTTAGAAAAGGATATGATTCCGCTTGTTACAATTGTTCTTTATTCTGCTTCCACGAATACTTTAACGCTTAAACACTTGTCGGCATCCCCTTATAACTCCCGTTGGGGTACTCCGAATGTACCCTGATAACCTACGACCCAATACCTCAAGGCCTTCAATGACCAAAAGAGTGAGGGAATAGGACGCGGAAGTTGTGCAACCAATCACTGGCAAGCCCATTGCCGCCCAGTGAAGGCACAACTCTACTGTGTCTCACTTAAGGTTGTAACATTCGTTAACGCTTACTAGATTCACGTAGATAATCATTTAAGTATTTAATTGATAAGCACGTAAATGAGGGGACAACAAAGTAGGTTGCCCCTCGAACATTAAAGCATTTTTGACAATCAATATAACCATTAAGGCATTCAAGCATTAGGTAAACAATATAACCATTAAAGTATTTACAATCGATAGTTCAATTAACTCTTGCATTTAAACATTTAAACAATCAATATGACTCATGAACAATCACGCACTTATTGTTAGCAAAACAACGCAAGAAAATAATCATTTCAACTAGAATCTCAATTACAATTACAAGTTAAATTGAAACATGAATTATTCATTTCGGTTAACAACCTAAATGTCCTTTAAAAACTCTAAAACTACATAGGAATGTAGTTTTTTAAGTGTAGGTGGGTTTAGCATCAAACAAAGCTTAATTCCAAGTTAAATTCACAAAGTTATAACCTCTAGAAGTTCATTGCTCAAATTGTCCTGCACCTACGCATGGATCAAAACCCTACTCAAATAGCTCTAAAAATACATCTTAGTGACAAATTTAGAACTTACACCTAAAACAAAGTTTGTTCAGCAAGGTCTTGAGCACAGCATACTAAAATTTTAGCCAAATCCAACAACGTTTTCTATTTCAAATAAGCTCTACAAATCAGGTGCGCAAGTCTGTCCAGAACTTGTGAAAGAAACAATATCTCACTAAAATGGTCTTAAACGAGTGTCTTAACTTCAAAATCTGAACAAACCCTAAATACAAAGTTTGCTCTACAATAAGTTGCACACAAAATATCCAGAAATCAGACCCAAACAACAACATTTGATACCTCAAATTGAGCATGAAATATCAGTGCGCAGAGATGAGTTCAGCTTTGCATATTTATAAAAACCTCACGGAAATGAGTCTAATAGAGTAACTTAACCACTCAATCTCAACAAACACCTAACATTTTGTTTTACTATAAGTCTAGTATGACATATTCAAAAATCAGGTATTTGCAACAACATTTGCCCACTCAAATAACCTTACAAAAATTACTGCCCAGTAGAGCTTTCACAGGTACATCAAAGCATATACATGGTAATATCATGCAATTTCATGCTATAAAACTTTGAAAACTTTGAAAATAAATTTATTAAAGTAAACCCTCACCTTGAAATCGAGATTTGAAGCAGGAGAAGGAAAAAAATGAACAAGAACAAGCAAGAATCCAAGCCTATCTTCCTTTCTTTTTCTTTTATTTTCTTTCTTTCTTCTTCTTCCTTCTTCTTTTCTCTCTTCCTTTCTTGCTCAGCTGGCTTTGAGTGTGTGTGTGTATTTTGTTTTTTCTTTTGATGATAAATTGGTCGGTAGGATATTATAACAAGCCAAATGACCAACTAGCCTTTCTAACTAATAACTTATTTACTAATTTGCCATGCTAGTTGAATCCCAACCAATTTGATTTGTTATTGTAAATTGGTAACATTAATTTAGTTTCTACGATACCCATAAGACAGATATACACATGAATGCATGTAAATGCATGTCAAATGAGGCAAATACACGTAACGATTCAATTAGCAAGAACAAGTCAGTTATATGCAAACGATTAAAAATAAGTTAATAAAATAATTACAGTCTTCGGGTCTGGGGCTTCACACTTTTGCTATATGTAAACGATTTCAATGCTCATAGCGTACCACGATTATATGATTGAGATATGCATACAAAAATGGGAAGCTTATTTGTTGGAATGAAATCATCCTTATGCATTGCTCTTGTGAACAAGAAAATAAATTGTTGTGCTAAAATTGTCATATGCTTTGGTTGAGTACCAAAGAGGGAAAAAGAATCATAAAATGATAACAATGCATCAAATGAGAAAAGCTTTGAGATAGAAAATGCATAATTCAAGAAAGATAAAATGAAGTGCATAAATGCTTTCATGTTATATATACGAGTTTAACCAATATGATACTTAAGTCTTAAGCAAGATCCTATTGTGATGCTATCTTGATTCTCCTCTTTTAACTCCCTTTGATGACGTCAAAGGGAGAGAAAATTATGAGGAAGAACATCTGGGATACAATTATGGGTGAAAAACTTTGAACATGAGTAAATTTGATATGCATATAGTAAGGGGGAGCGTTTCTTTATCTACTTGAAAATCTTACTTATGCCTTGATATCAAATTCATATTGTGCTTAATTGTATAAATTTTTGTCATCATCAAAAAGGGGGAGAATGTTAATCCTAAGGTTGTTTTGTCATCATAATGTTAAGCCTTGATATCGGTTTTAATCATTCCACAGGAGTTTAATTATGTTTTGAAGTGTCAAAAAGGTTGGAAACACTTTAAAAGAAGTGGTTTTGAAGTGCCTAAATGTTTTGCCTTCGAAAAAATGAATTTCTAGCTCAATTTTGCAAAGTTGAAAATTTGGCACTGTTCGGCATTGTTCGATACTATTCATCCATTTGTGATACCTGGTCGTGTTAACACGACCGGCTATCAAGACCGCCCCTCCTGGGTAGAATGATTGCAATTTTACCGAGCTTGATACCCTGTCGAGTTATCAAGACCGGTGAACACGATCGGAGGTCTGTGAATTTGAAAAACTAGTCGTTAAAGGGCCATTGCAACATTTTTTTATAAATTCTAAACCAACCCATTTCATTAAAAAACTCTTCCAACAACTTCAAAACATCATATATTGATTATAAGCTTCAAATTTCATATATTTCAATCAATATACACCAAGCTTGAGCTCTAACTTGCAAATCTATTGAGCATTCAAAGATTTCAATTATATTATCTACTTATTAAGGAGTTTTGATTGTTCTTCATTGTACTATCATTCAAATACTTGAATCATTGTATTGTATGCTCTCTTGGGATCTAGATTAGGATTGAGAGAATCCTTGTAAAAAGAAGAGTGTGGAAAAATCATTTATGGACTCAAATAAAGATGGATAGTAGGTTTGAAGTTTCACCTATATTAGAAGAAGGTTGTGTTTCTCTTGTGGACTCAAGAGAAGGTTGTAAATTTGGTTTGTGCTTTACCAACATTTGAAGAAGTAAGAACTAGTGGAGTTTGTGGAAATCCTAAGGGAAAGAGACCTTAGGTAGTGGACTAGGCCTTCGAGAGTTCGAACCACTTGAAAATACCGAGTTTGATTTCTTTCTCCCTACTCTATTTACATTCATTGTCATATATATTGTGTAGAGTAGTGTTATCTTGCTGTTGGGTGTGATTATTAATCATCACAAGATCTTTTATCAAGTTGTCCACACAAGGTGTTTGATAAATTCTCTCAAAGAGGTTTTTGTGGATTGTATTAAAATTTTTAAATAACAATATATTGCTATAATCTTAATTCACCCCTCCCCCCCCCCCCCCTCCCCCCCCTCCCCCCTTTCTTAAGATTATTTGCCACTAACACATACTTTTTAGGATCTAAACTTCTTTGTTCTTTCTAAGTCTTCCACTTGCATAGAAGAACGTAACTGTTGCAAAAAGCGGGACTTTAGTAGTAGGCGACATCCTCTCTTATTTTTGAGTAGGCGGAACCATTCTATTTTGGTTCTTCTCCATATTCTTACCAAGTGATCCAGGAATTTACCTATTATTTTTTCAACTGATATTTTGATATAGAAAGATCTCCTTATTTCTTCACTGCAG
The DNA here is from genome assembly GCA_037974665.1 of Ehretia macrophylla. Lineage (NCBI taxonomy): Eukaryota > Viridiplantae > Streptophyta > Magnoliopsida > Boraginales > Ehretiaceae > Ehretia > Ehretia macrophylla. The sequence goes on along the minus strand of CM075772.1, from coordinate 73,701,618 downwards.
GTTCTAGCATCATTTTCTTGAAAATATACTATATCACTGTGGGACATTTTAAAATTAGTAATACTTACCATTCCATTATTCACACAAACCTTTCGATGACTTATCGGCTGCCTTGCTTAAGGAATAGTTTCATGAAAATGGAGACGAACCGGAATAACATCCAATCTTGTTTTTGGATTGAGTAGAAAATGGATATATAAAGTTCGTTTTGTTCCTCTATGCATCTTTGTGATGGGTAAATCTCCGTGGAAAAGGGACAACTTTCGTGTAGTTTATAATTGAATGTAACTGTTAAGATTTTCTCTCAAATAAATCTTTCTCTTAATAGATCTCTTCTTGTTTCTTAATCTTTGAAGAATGCGGCGTTGTATTATTGTTAGTTCTCTGTTCCAAACATTTCCTGAAAAAGTAGACGACAAGTTTTAAATCTTAATGAAGGTAAGGCATATCTTGGTGAATCAGTATTTTTTCTCACATCGCGTATAACGGGAATCGAACCCCCTCTGCTATTGGCAGGCGGATAGAGAATGAGCTACTTCGATCCAGCAACTTATTAGGAGTGTTTTGGCTTGCCCCTATGTTCTTATTAGGTTGATAGGTTTGTAACCCTTTCCCTTTTTAATAATTATAAGGTAAGCTTCTAAAGCTTCTTTCTTCAGCTGGTATGCAGGAGCGCACTTTTGATTTTCCCTTATTATACAAGAGGATTTAATGAATAGAGATCTTCCTTGAGCAGTCTTCTCTTCCTTTCACTTCACTTCATTCTAGAAATCTGATCTTACCGGGCCAGGCGAAGGGGAAGAAAGGGATGGGTAGTCCAAGAACAACAACAGGAGAGGGCTCATAGCCCCCCTCTCCCTCTTCCCTCTTTCCCATACCTATTTGTTCCCCTAGCCCTGGAGAGATGTGGAACTTTGTTTTTTGAAAAAAAATGAATAGATAGAGCTATGATACATTCTGGATTATTTTAAACGTAAATAGACTGTTTTTTTCCCCTTTACGATGTTTGTCGAAGGACCTATGTGAATTCTTTTGGAATGGGGATGTTCGTCTTTTGCAACAAGTAAACCCACAATACGGACTAATAGATGTTCTTACTCTTACTTGTAAGTAAGATCTATTCATAGTTGGTCAACCTCCCACGGTATGGCTTCTCACTTTTCTTGAATGTGTCTCCCCCTCTGTTTTTGTAAGTTTGAGCCGCCTTGACTCTGTTTGCTTCTAATTTCCTATGAACCATTTTATGACCTGACGTTTTCAAAAGGTTGAGAGGACATAGGAGCCTCAACTTATGCATCAATTTACCGAAATTACATCCGTTCTCCCACTTCCTTCTATTCAAAAGGTGAGCAACCTTTAAACAAAAAGGCCCTAAGAGGGCTCTTCTTTATATATTACATACATAAGTCCCAAAGTAGGTAGCCCAGAAAGTCGAACTTACCAACTTTTTAGGAGTGTTTCGGCTTGCCCTTTTCTCTTTTATTAGTAAATCGCTAACACCCTATCTATAGTAAGAGGCCTTTTCAATAAGGCTCGCGTAGGGGAACTCACCTTTTTTGGCTCCCTTTGCTCTACTAGCCTTGATTGGCGGATGAAAAAATACCAAGTTGCGTCTGGTGGTATCGTATATAAGATCATAGCTACATTTAGGCATGATCTTTGTAATGTAGTTCAGCGCCTCTACTACCTGCCTATCCCCGATCAACTTATTCTTCTTCTTTTGATTGACCAGGAAATATCAAAGACTTCAATCAATGTGAAATTCCTTAATGCCTCACTGAAAAACCAACCGGAATTATCCAGGGCTAACCCACTCCTATTATAAAGCACATTATTGATCGCCTCAACCGTAAAAAAAATAGTAAGTAGCATTTGAACGAGATCAAGACCCCTCATTGAGGATAGGGGAGGATGTGAATAAATGAATGAATAAAAGCAGTATCCTCGTTTTCCCTATAAATTAATCAAGTGCCATCCATTACATCAAGTTCGTCTATTCTACCCTAAGATCTATTACAATGGTCCCTAGCGCATTTTTTTTTCTTCCTACTTTAACCTCGCATTCACCGGGCAATAATTACGATGAAACATCCAGGTAGAATCATAGGATAGGTGAGAGGCCTCAAAGTGAAGTCATTGTAATAGAAGCACCCTAAAAAAATTTGCCAAAGAAACCCCTTTCCCTCGTTTTAGAATGAGTGGTACTAATCGTGGAAGAACGAGCCTCACTCATCCATCATGCTGACCAAGGACACAACCCATGGATGCTTCTATTACTGACAGATACATCAGCAGGTGAAGTATAATCGAGGCAAGTGAGCCTTTCCCGTTAACCAAAGGCAGAATTTTTGAGAAACTTGGACCCGAAAGGATTGGATCCATTTAAACAAAGTTCTAATTCCCTATAGTAGACAAGACCTGAGTTAACACTACTAAACCGAACTGATCATGGGCCGGAACACCCCTAATTGGGCAACAAAGTGAACATTTACCCAAAGCATAAAGCTGATTCTATTACGCTTCCAAGCTCATAAAAGCGAATGAAATAACATATATAAAGAGAAATCGCTACTAATGTAATTGTACGAAAGTTGTCTAGTGATCCGACGGTGCTGAGTAGAAGGGTTCTCGTCCAACATATATTCTTTAGGTGTTTCGTGAGAGGGGAAAAAGTGAATAAATACCAATAGAAGTACTGTATCAACCTTTTAGAACCTTAGTCCTATTAAAACTTCTAGAAAGCTTTATAACGATCTTTGACAGAGCCTAAAATAGAAATATAGGATCACTTTATTAAAAAATAACCTATAAAAAGTGAAGAAAAAACACTTTGAGACGCTACCCTTTGAAAAAAAGAGGAAGTCCAGGGGATTGAAAGAGTACCCCCTGTAACCCTATCCTCGAAAGTTGGAGTACTTGGTCATTGAAATCCAAGAAAGCCATATCTTGAGCTATCATACAAGAAAACTCGTTTTTGCACCTGCTTGCTAGTGAGCAAAGTCTCTTTGAAGAGCTCATTGAGAGCAAGAAAAGGCTTGCCTCATTGTTTCAATTCAGTTTGGATATATAAATTTCCGAAGAGCTCCTCTCACCCTCATCAGAATAGAGCTATGCCAAAACCAAAGATACCTCGCTAGTGCAACTCTTGATTTTCATAAAAAATCTTCCTCTATGGCAAAAGTTTTTCTTAGGCGTGTGCGTCAATTTCAAGAACGTTTGGAAAAGCCTCTTACGTGGGCTAGAAAGTCAGTTCCCCATCTTTCATATGGATAGAATTCGAGCACTGATGGAAGCAAATGTACCACTGAAGCTTTGAACAATCTATATAGATAGAAAGAAAGATGAGACGAACAAAACAAAGACTAAGGTGACCTTCGAATGAGAAAAATACAGTCATGATTAGGATTGGATTTGATGACTACTCTATATATAGTTAGGGACAAGCTGATGACCATGATATACACGTAGGTCTGCTTTGAGAATGGCCTACTAAGCCTGTCTTAAGTATAATCCCCCCTCAGGTTGGAGAAAGTACGACGTGTATCTCAATCTTAATAACTGAATCACGACCAGATGCCATATTTTTTCGGGGTCTCGTTCATGCGGCAATGAAATTTGAAACCAATGAAGAATCCAAACCCACCTGATTCGTTCTGGAGCTTGTTATGCCCCTTTGTATAGGTTGGGTGAATCCACCGACTCACGTCAAATACAAATGCTTCTCTCGACAAACTAGCCCACGTCTTTCTATCAAACTAGACCGAACGAAGTAGCTTGTTCCGTAATACAAAATCACATAGGCTGTCAAAGATGAGAGTCAGTGAGTATAAATGTAGGTATGCCCTTAGAAGCACCTTAAAGTATTTACTCTAACTCATGGACCCTGGAACTCTCACATGATTGAACTCACACAAAGCCGAAGAATCAGACATTGAAGGGAAAAATCGATGGAAGAAAAAGAAGTTTTCATTCTCTTCTTATTCGAAGATATAGGAGGGGCCAAAATGTTATAATATAGGAGAAATATCATGTTATCCCCCTGTGATATGCAAAAGTATCACTCTACCCCCATGTGTTCGTAAAACTTGAAGAAAGACCCCTGTATTATTAAAAAGTCATCACACTACCCTCTTCATATTTTTTTAAGCTATTAAATATCATTTTTACCCTTTTATAATACATTTTTTTTTTTTCTTTTCTTTCTTTCATTTTTAATATTTACCACTAAATAATTTTTTTTTTTAAAAAAATATCATCTTCTCCAACTATCCTCACCTATCCCCCCCCTCACACTACCACCCTACCCCTATCGCCTCCCCTACCCCCACTATCACCCCACAACCCCTACCCCCACGCACCACACTGCTGCTTCGACGGAGCAGCAGCGTCACTGCTGCATGGTTGCTCCGTTAGAGCAGCAGTGAGATCTGCTGCTCCGACAGAGCAGCAGAGGGTGGGGGTAGTATTAGGGGGTGGGGTGGGGATATATGGGGGGTGGTTGGGGAAGATAAATTTTTTTTTTAATTTTTTTTATTTAGTGGTAAATAGTTAAAAATAAAGGAAAAAAATAAAAAAAATATGTACTATAAAAGGGTAAAAATAATATTTAATAGCTTAAAAAAGACATAAAGAGGGTAGTGTGATGATTTTTTAATAATATAGGGGACTTTCTTGAAATTTTACAAATACAGGGGTGTAACGTGATATTTTTCCTATAATATATGTACATTATGGAGTAAAGTGATATTAATCTATTATTTTATGGGTTTTTTTTTGTCAAATCTATTATTTTATGGTCAATGTGTGTATAAATTACCTATTTTTTCAAAGTTTGAACCTTCTATTAAATTTTTTAAAATTTAAGCCATAAATTTCATATTGAACCAAGTTCTGATTCTAAAATTACCTATTAATCCCTTTTGCTTGAACCATTAGCATCGAGAACTAAGAAAATCCTTTGGCAATATTATTTTGAACCTTATCATGTGAAAACTTTTATACTCATATTCCTCTTGACCTTTTATTTCACTGCATAAAAATTAAGTCAATTTTTTATAGCCTTTCACATGCCATGCTACGCATCTTCATTTAATACTTTTCTACACAATCATTAAATAATTAGACCTAAATTTAATAATCTAACACAGTATTCAATGAACTACTGGGAGATAAATTGTAAATCCTTGTGTTTTACGAAGGTCATGTGGCTCTCTTTGGTAATATAAAAAGTTCGAGCATAAATTTTTTTGGGTTTTGATAAGGTCAAGTGGCTCTTTAATACGTATAGAAAGTTTGAGTATTAGAAATATTAGACATCTCAAGTTATCTACTTCTATGTGAATGTTTAGTTGGTGTATTAAAAATTAAAAAAATAAAAATAAAAAAATATTATTTTATTTTGTTAACTAAGAATACATATAAAAAATAATGAATAAATAATAAAAATAAAATGATATCTAATAGTACTCTAAAAGTTTCCTTACAAAATCGTTATTCTTGGTGTGATTAACAGACCAAAGTTGGTTCTTTTATGAAAATGTCAAATGGAAGTAACGATATTACAATAATATCATGCCTTGGCCCCCCAATATTTTACTTATTCTTCATCTATATTGTCGTGTCAGCTCCCAATATTTTACTATTTGCCACCACCATCCGGCTGCCCTATCCTAAATTAGTTTTGGATCTTGTCGCTAATTTCCTCTGCACACGCGCTCCCCATTTTTCTAAAAATATATATCACTTTGGCAGCATGTTCTTTCTTTATATTGATATGACGATGGGAGCCTACTTAGGCTGTCCTTAGTAGAGTCTCTAAAATAGAGACTCTACTATCGTATAATTATTACGTAATATAGTTCATTTGGTGCAATAAAAATTCATAAAGTAGAGATTAAAATTACTAAAAGTAGGCCCGGGTCTCTAAAAAGTACAGAGTCTCTAAAAATGTTAACAAATTTGTTAACATTTTTAGAGACTCTGTACTTTTTAGAGATCTGGGCCCACTTTTAGTGATTTTAATCTCTATTTTATGAATTTTTGTTGCACCAAATAAACTATATTACGTAATAATTATACGATAATAGAGTCCCTAAAATAGAGACTCTACTAAGGATACCCTTACGCGATCATACTATGAAGAGTTTTTTGAAATTGTTAATATAATGGAATAATATGATTAAATCTAAGGAATTTTTTCATTTCTCATAATTGCATAAAATTTTTTGATTCATCATTTATATTCATAAATCATTCATTACAATCGCCATTATCTGATATGTCCTCGTGGGTAACATGAACTGTAATCTGTTCTTTTTCTGGTCAATTACTACAATCTATCCAATAAAACAGGAAACAACATATGCTTAATCTTTCCCCAAGAAGCTCACAATTGTATATGTGGATATAGTTGTATGTTTGCATTCAATATTTGCCCTTCCTAGTCAACACGACAAATTCACAATTTTTATTTAATAAGGTTTTAAAATACCTAATTTAACACTCATACATGAATTTATTTATTCAGTGTGAGCTAAATTAATTTTTTAAACTAAAAATACCTTAAATATTTTATAAAAAATTAGAATTCGTTTGAGTTGCAGCCCCTACTCACTTGTAAATGGCTGTGCCCTTATTAGTCAAGGTGATTGAGATGGCTCTAATTTTGTTATGCTATGGAATAATGAAATGTCTATAAATACGTTAAAAGATGAGTAAAATGTACAACACCCTTTTCTGATTTGTCAAATTTGTCGATTAGACCTTATATTTTGAATAGTGGCAAAATACTGTTTTAAGTTTTCTTAAATCTTGCAAATTACCATAAAAAGCTATTGTGCATTTTACCTATTAAAAAATCTACGTCATCAGCTAAACACCGTTTCTTCATAGACTGAACCCAAATCCGTTAGTGCATTAATATACAGGTGAATTGCTCCAGACCTTTGGTGGTCACACCTAAGTACACACGACCCCCTGTTATTCAAAAACCCCCACCAGATCTCTTTATGGTCATATAAAAGTACATATAACCTCCCTGCCGTTAATATACATATCTTGTTCTCCACATGCAGCCCAAACTCGAAGAACTAAATGAAGCATAAAGCACATGTACCATCCCCGGCCCATAAAGAAAACATAATAAAATACACACTGCGAAGATTTGTTCCTCACGCTCCACCTAGAATCAATGTCTGAAGTTTTCAAAGTTATTGCCTTTTCTTCTTGCCAACATGTATTTTGCTTAATCGAGTAGTTAGTATCAGATTCCATTACTACATAGGAGATGTGTTGGTTTTCGTCAATTTTGGAGGTTTCTTATACCTCTATGGACGGCCATTGAGATTCTATCTTTCGGAAACAAACTCCAGTCTAGATTCATCAACTTGATAAAAAGGCAAGCAACTGTACAGCAAATTGGATAGGAAAGCATGTAAAGTGCAACTAATTATCTTTAGATTGGATTAGCAATTTGAATTTGTAACAAGATTTTTTTCTTCTATCTTGTATCATGATTTTCCTTTATGGACTTTGAGATATATCTAGGTTTCACTATGACATCAAACTTGGACTTTTAGACTTTTTACACATTTACACCCCCCTCTACACACAACCCTTCCCTTCCGTCTCTCCCCTCCCCAATGAACACACATTCCTTCTGACGCATTGTCACACATGCATTCATGCACGCCCACAAACACAAACATCTGCAACCACAGACGCGCACACATACTCACAATCACACATTCACAAACATAATCATACATACTCATGCACATACTCGTACAGATTCCGGTATAGTGGTAAGGTGATTGGGTGAGGCGGGGTATAGGGAAGGAACAGATGGGCTTGGTGGGGTGGGTGGGGGGTGTGAGAAAAGAGTGGGTTTGGGGGTGTGGGTGGGTTGCAAATTTTCTTTTTGCTAATAAAAATATACTTTTTTTACGTTGAAGAATAAAATATTAAAATGACTTCAACTTAGCCATTTTTTGTTAAAGTTTGTTGTCATAGGAAAAATTGGTAAAATTAAAGCTTCATGGGAGAATTTGGATCTTAGGTAAAAACTAATAGGGGTAAATGGCATTGGCTACCAAATTTAATGCAAAAAAACGAATACTTCTTAGTTTGTTGTGCGTGTGGTCTTTTCTCTTGATATTTTATCTAAGATCGAATTCTATTGAATTTAAAGATGTACGAGAATTGTGTGACTGTCGTACATGTTAAATGACTAAATATTTTCAAGTTAAGCCCTAAATAATTGCCTTATAAGGCTAAAGTTTTATAAACCATGCTCCTTCTCTCTCTCTGTCCTGAAAAATAGGCATGCTATTTAATTCTCATCTTTTCTTGTGGCGTACGAGTCACGTGCATTTTTTAAATTTTTCATGAGAGCCTATTTTAACAGCGAGTCACGCTTGGAGCTTGTTTTTTGTGGCTCCTTTTTCTTTTTCTTTGCTAAGTTGTGACTCAATTTTCTTTACTCGTTCCTAATGGTTTTGGTCTTTCTCTCTCTTTTATTTAATTTTTTCCTCTTACTAATTGGGCCCATAAGATCATTTCTAATGAGGCCATAGGATCTTTGGGCCTTTCAAACCACTTGTAAGAACGTTTTCGGAAAATCGATCCATGGTACATGGATCAACAATGTTTTAAATGACGACAAAAAAAAAAAAAGAACAATGTTTTAAAACTTTTATTTTACGCAATTGGAATTTTTAACCAAATTCTAAATAAGTCACACTTTTTGTTGGACTTGGATCCTCTCATATCATTATAATGTTATGAGAGAAATTCAGTGGTGATGGTATATTTATGTAAAGATTCAATGATGATGATATACTTATATAGTTACGATAAATAATTTGGACATATCGGTACCATTGGATCTCTCTCATCTCATCACGTGTGAATTATACTAGTCTTATGATTTAAAGGAGATTTAAACTATTTTACATAATTTAAATGTAATATTCGAGAATTAATTTTAAAACCTTTTACATTTAAAGCGAGATTCATACAATTAGAACAAATGGCCAGTGGCAAGGATTTTACATTTAATATAAATTTATCTCTCTGATCATAGTTCTTTTTTTTTTTTTTTTTTTGAACATGTCAACTTTCCTTAAACAAGTAGAACAATTATCCCAAAATCCGGATCAATACAACCGCTAAACATTCAAGAAGTTTTAAGTTATCCTTTGAACATTTTCTTTTATTTTAAATCACCTGCTATTTTTTAAAATTCCATTTAACTCATTTTGATAATTTTAATAGTGAATTTGAATGGAATCTTTCTCATGCATGTCGCACACACGATTTATGAGGGCAAAACTACCTAATTTTACATCTCCTTATTTCTTATACTTTTCAAATTCTTTGTCTTCTTTCATCTCTTTCTCTTAAATTTTTTCCGTATCTTTTTTCTTCTTCTCCCTTTCTTATTTTGCCTTGTAACCCATTATTCATGCTCTGACTTCTAGTAACTCCCAAAAGTTATGCTGAAAGGGGACAAATGGGGATACGTATTCCCGAATCCTGCTCCATCACCTAAAAGGCTACCCAACCTCAATTCACCCCTGACTCCTCACCTCACCCCACCTATATCCCCAAATCACCATAGGGAATTGGGACAAAATAGGGATTTTTTTTTTTTGGATTTTGTTTTTCCAAACAATACAAATTGAGATTATTAAAAGCACATAGTTTCAACGCATAAGTCAAAATTATAATAAAATGATGGAGACAAATATAAATGTTAAAAAAGGCCAAATATTAACAAAGTGTTTGAAAGAACTTATGGTGTAAAATTCGTTTGATTTATAATTGAGTTATGTGAGCATTTGCTGGGAAAGGTTTAAGATATGTTCTTTTTTTTTGGCTAGATAAGTAATCATTTCATTTCACCGCAAAAAACAAGAGATCATTACAAATGATCTTTACATCAATCTATCTGTAATTTGCCACACAGGGCAAAGAGTCATATTTTGTACACTATTGAGATATTTACTTTGTAAAGAGATTTTGTCCCTAACATTCATCAGAACCTTTTCTACAATTTTTTTTTCCGAGCACGCGCCAGTTCTATGGATTCTTCCATTTCTTTCCTACCAGATATGATAGACACATGCACAAATCATAGACCTTGCAAGATCCACCTTAAGGTTTAAGATATGTTCTTGTTAGTACTTTTCAATACGAAATGCATGCTACAAGTAAATGATTTTGAACTTGAAGTTTTTTAGAAAACTATATTCATTATTTTGTGATGGCACTTATAATACATGGTCCTAGAATTTAAGAGGTAAGTAAGTATCCACAACTTCTTTAGGATTTTGTTTTAAATAAAAGTGTTTATTATACTATTATTCAAAATGAAAGTTATTTTATTTATGAGAGATGAAAACTTTAATAATATAATTATAAATTAGGTTTTTTAAAATAGTATCTAAGAAATTAAGACTTTAACAATATTGTGATAACTCATGTTTTTTTTTTCAAATTATATTTTGTTGAGTAAATAGTGATATTTTCATTACAATAAACTCTATAAAAATAAATATTTTAATTTTATCCTCAAAAGATGAGCAATGATAATGAAAAAGAAAACAAAATCTAGAGGGCAATTTTATCCTCAAAAGATGAGCAACCAATTTGTTAGGCTTGAATTCGCAAATTTCACCTCTTGAGTAAGGATTTTGGTAAAAGTGTTAGTTTACATACATGATATTTAAAATTTAATTCATGTGCAGAGAATAATACACACGTATCTGTTCATGGCTAATTATGTAGATTAAATTACATGTGTATATAATCATATTAAATACACATAAGGAGGTTTCCTGGATTATCCTTGCAGCTTAAAAATAAGTATAGAAAACTGATGAAGATTTTAGCTTTCCAAGCGTGAAGCCTCCAAGAGTATCCAAAAAATCCGCACTAAGTAATTAGTTTACCCCTACTATGTTTTGTAGATCCCTATGAACCTACAGTCAGGATTGGGTCAAACCGTTTAGGGAAGACCCACTGTCACCCCAAACATTTTCTAAATTTTTTATAAGCGGGCCCTAGTGAATTTCTATTATCAAGATATAGGTCTCTCGGTTGACTGGGCGTTTATGGTCTTATTATTAGAGATATGCCCTAATGTTATAATTGAATGACTTATTTTAAGGGTATTTTAATGTATACTTGTTTATTTAATGGCTTTACTTTATCGTTCATATTCTTCTTTTATCCCATGAATAAGTCCCTAGTCTTCTCGTTAAAGAAACGTATTCTCAAGTGTTAAGAATATGTGGACATGGTTTTTTAGTACAAGAATTCTTAACTTGTTCATAGTCCTTAGATTATGTGGATATGGGACTTCAATTAATCAAGTACGGACTATCATATTTATTTTCTACCTTTGATTAATATGAAATATTAATGATAAAGGATGGAATGTCACGTACCATAAAAGCATGAGATACAACTAGCAAACATGTGGGTGGTTATTAGTGGAATAAACACTGAACGTGGCGTGAATAACAATTTCAAGCCACATATAATAGTAAAATTGTTAATAATATGTGCATGCCATGTTTTAAATTTGTGTGTTCAAAGTGGCTTAACCATAATAAATGGAGCTATTAGAAATATTAGAGATGTTGTTTATTTTATTAATTCATCGTCCCATAGGAAAGTGAAATTTAAAAGTTTAAGCAGAACTAATAAAAAGAAACCACTAAAATTGAGTTTAGATATTTCAAGTAGATAGAATTCTACATATAACATGTTGAAAAAACATTACATATGAAGATAAAAATACTGATGTAAATAATAAAAATTACCAAAGAAATTGATTAGCAATTAAGGATTAGGAAGTTACAAAAAAGGTAGTAGAATTTTTAGGACCATTTTTTGACACAACTTGTTTGTTTTCTGGTTCTTATTATCCAACTTCTAATATTTGTCTTCTTTAATTGGTTATTGTTGTTGAACATATGAACTCATATAGAGAAGATAATCTTCTCACCAACATTATACCAATCATGGAAGAAATTTTTTTAAAATATTATGAAGATTTTCCATATTTGTATTGTATTGGTGAAACTTTAGATCCTCGAGTTAAAATTGGTGGAGTAGAAGTTTTTATTAAACTTTTGTTTGAATATGGTAATGGGCATAAGAATGAGAACGAAATTAAAGAAATTATGGACGAACTTAATAAAATATTAAACAATTTATACACTTATTATTATGATAAATACCATAATGCTAATGTTAAATCTTGCCCTACAACTCATAGTTCCAGTACTTCATCTAGTAGTTCTAAGAAAAGTGCTTATGGGGTACTAAACACAAAAAGCTTCAACTTTAACTTCTTTCGGGCTTAATGAATTAGTTTTTTATTTACAAATTAACATTGAGAACAATGAAGAAGGATTTGATGTTTTAAAATGGTGGCGAACACATGAACATCAATATCATGTTCTCACTATCATGGCACGTGATATACTAATGGTTCTTGTGTCCACAATTACTTCTGAAAGTGCTTTTAACAAGTGAGAAAAAACAACTATCAGAACGAAGAAGCAAATTGGCAAGTAGGACATTAGAAGTACTTGTGTGCATGACGTTGAACTGATGTTGAAAGACGTACACAAGGATTGTCGAAGATGAAAGAGGATTCTGAAGAAGATATGTACTCTTAAGGATCCAACTCACCTAGTAAAGATCTCAAAGATCAATTGTAGGAAGAACAATATTAGTTGAAGAAAGAAAGATTTGTAATAGTTTTATTTTTTATAACTAAAAATAATTAGTTTGAATGTGATTTTTTTTGTTTGTTTTGAGTTTTGTATTATTTGTCATATCAATTTTTAATTTTTGTAAGTTCAAATTTTTAACTTAGTAACCTTTTGAGTTATTTTTAAAATTTTGTATTGCCTCATAATTTAGCAATTTATTGATATATATTGCTTATTTTTTTTTGCTTAACAAATGGGCTAGCCCTAACGCAACCCAATTAACCCATTTGACCCGTACAAAATTAATGGATCGAGGTGAGTTTATCTTTTAGAATCACAATTTAGCCCTGCCCAACCTAACCCGAATAATAACGAATTGGACTAACTCAACCCAATTATTAATCATACCAAATGAGTTCATGGGTCAAGCTGACCCAACTCGGCTCAAATAACATGTTGACTCTATACCCACAACCAATAACCAGTCTGCCCAATTTTGTAATCAAAGGGTCATATGTAGTAGTAAAATACAAAGCTGCTTTAAACGAAAAGAAATTAATAATAAACGATTGAATAGGACTCACAACTGAGTAAATTGTTTGCCGCCCCCTCTGTGTTTTGCCGTAAATACACAATTCCCGCATGTCTTTTTAGAATACGCTCTTAACCCCTCTATGATTTTCAGAAGATAGATGATCGACCCCCTTCGTTAATAGATCCGTCAATTTTAATTGGAAGTGCAGCTCATTCCTCTGTTGTACGACTTTTACAGGTTATTTACCATATATCATCTTAAATTAGAGAACAAATAGACTAAAATACCCTTGAGAAACTATAATTTTACAACATACTTTCTTCATCTTCTTCCCTAACATTCTACTTTTCTCACTCGGTTTTTCACACACTCGAGCATGAGTTAATTACAAACCCAATGAATATGTAATTGATAAAGACCCATTTCATTCAAGAAAGAGACCCAAGCACATAAACATGCCCTAGAAGATGATGGCTAGCTAATCTGAAATCTCATCTTTTTAATTTGGGTCAGTTTTAGAGCTTATATATTATTGTAGTGATGTTTGCTTCTATCTTTTCTACCTCAAATTATAGTATAGATATATATATATATATATATCAATCTTTTCACAAAACACACAACACGAAATCCAGATGCCAGAAATGGATGGGTATACACCACATTTATTCTTTTCCATTATCAACAAACTTGATGTTAGTAACTACGTGCTACGAGATCCAAGAAGATATGTTGAGAGTTGGCTGCTTTATGTTGTTGACCTCTGATTGTTCTTTTTTGAATCGCTAGCTTATTAGATATGTTCTTCCACAGGTTTGAAGCTACAAAGAGGATTCGAACCAGGGAACTGACGAGAGAGAGGCCAAGAAGTGTATACCTGTGACAGATGATCTCTTTTTTTTTCCCTCTCTTTTAGGTTTCTGTAAGGGTATAAAGGTTATTTTATATTTTCAGTCAGATTCGTTAACGGAATAAGAAATTTGGGATGCGCCAGCTATCTTTCAAAAATCACAGGGAGGAACCGTGTATTTACGGCAAAACACAAGGGGGCGACAAACAATTTACTCCAACTGGTAATAATCAGTTTGATCCAGGGACAAACACCCTTCAACTCCGCAGATGGTTAACTAAAATTAGAATGTTAGGAGATGACAGTATATGTAGATGTAGGATACAGATAATATGTCATAAGGTGGCAATGTATTAAGCAATTGCAAATGAGGTGTAAAATTGCCATGCAAGTATCATATGGCTAACTAAAATTAGAAGAGTCCCGACTCAAAGTATATATATAACAATATGAGTAATGTTATCTATCATATCTTTTTGGGTTAATACCACTTTTGGTCTCTAATCTTTGACGTCATTAACACTTTGGTCTCTTATCTTCAAAAATGAGACATTTCAGTCCTTTATCTTTTAAAGTTGAGACACTGTTAGTCCTTGTCGCTGACTCAGTTAAAAAAAATGAAAAAAGCTTGTGGTTGACCAAAATACCCCTATAATTTGGTGGTGGTAGCGGTGGAAGTGGTGGTGGTAGGGGTATTTTGGTCAATCACGAGTTTTTTTCATCTTTTTTTAACGGAATCAGTGACAAGGACTAACGGTGTCCTAACTTTAAAAGATAAGGGAATGAAATGTCTTACTTTTGAAGACAAGAGACCAAAGTGTCAATGAGGTCAAAGATAAGGGACCAAAAGTGGTATTAACCATATTTTTTTATCACCTTTTATCACTTTTTACGTGGCGTCCTACATGACATGTCAACTAGATTATTTATTTTTCTCTTTCTTCTTCTTTTTTTTTTAAATTTTTTTCCCTCTCTTTATTAATATTTTCCTAAATTTTCCTTCTTTTGCCAAGCAAAAAAAATATATATATTTCCTTCTTTCTTCTACGATATCATACTTCAAATAATTTTTCAACAAAACCAAAATTTCTTCAGTTTTCCTTCAACTCTTCTTCATCTTCTTCTCCAGTCCTTGTCTACCACATATATACAATCATATGCGTGTGTGGGTATGTATATATATATATATATATATATATATTATTAAATTTTTGGAGAATCATTGAGAAACTTCTTTAAATTTGTGTAAATTGAATAAAGTTTGAATTTTTATGCTTAGTTTGTTAATTCTAGTATGACTTTTTATGATTATATATATAAAGAGACTTTTTTGTTGTCTCCCAAGATGCAAAATCTCTTAAAATAATATTGGTCGGAGATAGATGTACTTCACTGCATACAGACATGGGGAGGTGGATCCAGGATTATTGTTCAGTTGGGACTGAAAAGACATAACTTAGTACTCATATATATTGATTACTTTTTCTGGTGAAGGCTAAACTGATTTTTAAACTTAGAAATATCTTAAAACGCATATTTTCATACAATGGTGCCCCAACTCACTCCTTAATAGTTGCATTCTTGAGATTAGTGGGGACTGCAACCTCTGTTAGCTTGTGAATGGCTTTGCCCTTGTATACGGATCAAATGACAGAACACACACAAGAAGTGGAATAACATTAGATCCCCTTCTTGTACGATGTAATTTTTTCAGTTTTCTCTCTGATCTCAATCTACTGCTAACAAGCGGAAAAGAAGATATAAATTAGCTCCCATGTGGAAGCATGCAATACTTGATTATGAGAAAGTAAGCTGTTAAGGTAGAAAAAATGATGAGTAGCAAGTAGCTTTCACGCGATGCTGGGCGTCTGCAAAACAAAGAGGGCTTGGCGGGTCGTGCTCGTGTTAGCACTCCGATGGTTAAGTTAGCTTGGTGCTTTTCTAGAGGAAAAAGTAGGCAGTGTATATAAGTGTGAATATTCAAAGTGCAATTACCTTTTTTCTGATGAGTCCTCTGGTATTTATAAGCATTGTATCAGCTGAGTAGGAGCGGAATTGAGGGGTAGTAGAGAGTTAGTGGAAGAATAACTGCATGCAACCACTATCAATGCTAATCAATGGCTAGTAACTGACCATAACCGCTGAATGTGCACTGATACCATGAAACACTGCTATTTGTAACCTCTACTAGATCTGAGGTCCCAAAACGAGAGCCTAGGATGCCCTTATGCCTCGTCTGACCCCCTAGGGGTTCTTACCAAGCCCTGTCCGAGCCCTGGGTGCAATCTCCTTGGGGTCGGATTTGTCCGACCCCTGTTCGAGGTCCCCATCGCTCTTCCTTTGACCTCAATGACCTCTCTCAGGGGTTATTCTGTAATTTTTATAAGCCCTAGGGGTCTTACCCATATCATGATGCCCCCTCAGTTCTTGGAGCTATGTAATGATTCCGGGAACTGGTTCCGATACCTTGGTTATGCCAAAACTAGGTGAGAGATTACCTTGGTGCCGCTTCGTCTTCTGCGCAATTTATTGCCAACCACTTTCTACTAGAGCACTGCCACTTGTCACAATCTGGTGAAGTGTCTTTTGAATCTATGGTGAGGATTTGAGACCTTTGGTTTTCCTCTCTTTTTCACCCCTTTAAATATCGTTTTTACCATTTCAAAATTCATTTTTTCACCTCACCTTTTCCAAAAACTATTCTCTCACTCTAATCCTCTCTCTCTTCGTTACCTCGAGCTCTTAACCGACCCCCTTGGTCTGTTCATTTTTCACTGCTCTTTGATAATGGTGACTTCTTCTTCTTCTTCTTCCTTCTCTAAAATCATAGAAGTAACTGTTGCCCTTCCTGCCGCGACTCAGGGTATTGGACTTCAGAGTGGTATCTGTATCGAGCCCTCGGCTCTTACCGTTCCAACATCTTCACTACTTCCACCCCTCAGAGTTCCTATTCCGGCCCAACCACATAGGTCAATCAGATCTGACGAAGCCGAGCCATTGAGGTCGGGGCTTTCAAATCCTACAAGGTTCGGAGCCTCTCAGACCATCCCCCAATGCAATCCTAATTCGGATCTTCTACACATCACACTAGAGATGATTCCTAAAATGCTCGATCCTTTTCCTCCTCTTCCTAGGGTCGTGACTCTCGACCCCGACCTTGAGGCTCGGACAATCTTTTCAACTCTGCGCTACAGGTGCACCTTTGACGATCGCGACTTGCACGACCTTCGCAACAGGGGTGTTTTTCTCGAGGGCTACGATTGTAGAATTCCTGAACATCATGAAGTGGCTTGCCAACTTGAGGTAGAGGAATTGGCCTTACCCTACCTCGTTCTTCGGTTTCTCCATATTCCACTCCCCACCTTCGTCGTTCGCATCCTCAACTTCCTTGACATTGCTCCCTATCAACTCGCACCAAACGGATGGAGGAAAATAGTAGCTTTTTATGTATGGGTCAAGTCCCTCGGGCTTACTCCAATACTCAACCTCTTCCACTAGTTTCATCAGTTGGTCTAATATTCCAAAAATTTTGGCGTATACTACTTCTCTCCTAGATCCAACCACCGTTTATTCTCTAATTGGCCCTCTAGTAATCGCGGGTGGCACAACAAGTTTGCGTTCATCACTCACCCTTTTAGATGGCCTATCAAAAGGCTTTATAGGCATCTATCTGACGCCGAGCTTGAGGCTCACCGTGAACCTCCCCTTTTGACCCCAACCGAGAGGCTCATGACATCTTTCATTCTTCACCGAGCTCGACCTGTGCGCGGGTGTCCCAATTTGACTAGTGTAGCCATACTAGTCTCGGGCCTGTTTGGTCGGCCGAGGGTCATTGATGACGTTACGGGGCCTTTGGACATTGCTTGTTCACCATCAAGGGGAACTTATGTTGTCGAAGTTTCATTTTCTCCAGTAGATGGCCCCTTTGCTGATGTTCCGGTTCACGGCGGGGATGAAAGTAATTAAAAAAAAATTATATATGCGTCCTTACTTTGGACTTTTATTTTCGTTCATCCAACCATTTACTTTGCTGTTTCAGGTGCTGCGGATGTCACAGTCCCAGAGGTTCGGTAGCAGATACCTCCCGGTACTTCCGAGGTTGACGAGGTCCGAACTGTTGGCGCCAACGATATTCTCCCCATACCTGTTCTTCTTGCCGAAGCTCGAGGGGTTGATCTTGTTGATGCTATTACTGAGGAGGCTCGGGCCGAGGCACGACAAGCTCAAGCCGAAGCTCAGCGAACCCGAGCTGTCAAGCGGGCTGGAAAGAAGGTTGCTAAATGAGGTCCTAGCAAGAAACGAAAAAAGGTAGCCCAGCCAGAGGCTCCGTTCGAGGACGCCTAGTCTAGATCTTTCGCCCCGCAGCCTTTCTCTCTACCAACCCCTGAAACCGCAGCCCGCAGGTTGGAAGCTTTCGAGGAAATTGCTGCTCACCATGATTTTTTTCCTTATGAAGAAGTGGTAGGCATTAGACCGGAGAATAGTGGTTTAGCCAGGGATGCATCGCTCCTAGCTACTGGGTCCTCTGCCCAATCTCGTTCGAGGTCCCCTCTACTCTCAAGGGTCCCACTCGTATGGTGAGCTCTCTGAATGAACTTCCAAGGGAACAGTTACACCTGATTATTCAAGAAGCCTTCGAAAGGGCTCATCTCAAGGTATTCTCTTCCATTTTTTAGCTTGTCATCCATTTTCATCTCATTTGAGTTGTGTTTTTTTGACATTGTCTGGTTGCTGCAGATGTCCATGGGTCTTAGCGTGGCCTACAGCTTTGTGGGAGAATATAAGCGGTGGCTTGCTGAGGCGAAGGCTGCTCTTAGGGAGTTTGATGAACGCTCCAGGAGTTCAGAGGCCGCTATCCAGGCTGAGCTTGCCGTCGCCCTTAAGGCAGTCAAGATGGCTCGAGATGAGGCCGTTACTACAAATTCCGAATGCTGTCAACTCCGGATGGATTAGGAGGCTTCCTTGAGGGCTCAAGAGGAGGTTAGGGCTAACCGTGAGAGGCTCCAATCAGAGTTAGAGGCATATGTCATAGCCCGAGATTTCGTGGAAGCCCAACTCAAAGATTGCAGGCCTCGCTAGAGGATGTGAAAACCTAGATAGTGGAGGACTTTTGTCGTGGGCAAGGCTACAAGGAGGATCTGAAGAAGCTGTATGCCCGATCCGCTGCTGATACCACTGCCAATGTCACCACTGCGCTCCAGGCAAAGCTTGACCATTATGCTCAAAGACATGGTTTAGTTATCAGAGAGAATATGCTCACCGGTGTCTCTTCGAGTTCTGAAGAGGAATCCGAGAGTAGTAAGGATAAGGGATAGGCGTTGTATTTACCTTTACTTTTCCCTTTGTAATGAAAGTTTTTGCCTTTAATGAAAAAGTTTTCTTTTTCCTTTGTGTTCCTCTTTTACACTTGGTTCTTCTTCCAGGTCATGCCCTTGAACCCTTTTTTTGTCAATGGGGCACTTCCCCTCGATCTCACGCTTGTTGGCTTCGAGGGTCATGCCTCTAGGCTCGGACCTTGGAGGTCGTGCCCCCAAGCTTAAACCTCCGGGGTCGTGCCTTCCCAGTCTTTATATCTTAGGGGTCGTGCCCCCAGTTTCACACCGCCCTGGGAAGATCTCATTTTTGTAAGAAATGTGTCTCTCTCCTTTGTTAATTTGGGAAGTTGACCTCCCTTACTGGGATTTGGCTCTCTTCCATTACAATTACTGATAGAACTTTGGATGGAAATATCAAATTTATTGCTGAGACATAATCTGTCTTGACACAAATAACATGTGAAGACATAATCTGCATCGATATAAACAACGCCCAGAGACATAATTTGCCTCGATATGTACAACACCTAAGCATTCAAGGAGAACGTTACATGTAGTATTTTCTTAGATGCTCTACATGCCAAGCATTGTTCAGTTCCTTACCGTAGAGGTCTTCGACCCTGTAGGTTCCTGGCTTGACTTCTTTAACTATCTTGTACAGGCCTTCCCAGTTTGGGTCAGGTCTGAAGATTGCATTTCTGAGTACCAAATCCCCTTCTCTAAGTTCTCTGCTTCTCACTCTCTTTTTAAAATATCTTGCCATGACCCTCTTGCCTTTGAGCATATTTATTCTGGCATTCTCTCTGAATTCTTCTACTAAATCCAGGTCTTCCCGTTGGGCCTGGTTATTAACTTCCTTTTCATATTCAACAACTTTTTGGCTTGTCGAGCCAATTTCTACAGGTAGGACAACATCCACCCCGAATGTCAGGCTGAAGGGGTTCTCGCCCGTTGACTTGTTTGACGTCGTTCTGTATCCCCACAGTACCTCGGGCAAAACCTCGGCCTATAGGCCTTTGGCTATTGCCAGCTTCTTTTTCAGACCCTGCAAAATAGATCTATTAGCATTTTCTACTTGGCCATATTTCTGTGGATGCGCTACAGAAGCAAATCTAAGAGAAATGTCCAGCTCCGAGCATTAGTTCCTGAAATTATGGCAATTGAACTGGGTCCCGTGTTCTGTCACTATCACCCTTAGAATCCCAAATCTGCATACGATAGACTTCCACATAAAATTCCAAGCATTGCTATCCGTAGTCTTGGCCAGGGGCTCGGCCTCCACCCATTTAGTAAAATAGTCCATTGTTACGTAGCACTTGACCCTCTAACCTATGCTCATCGGGAAAAGACCCAATATATCTAGACCTCACTGAGAAAAAGGGCAGGGGATCATCATCACAATCAAGTCTATTGTTGGTTGCCGTAGGATTCTCAAGAACCTCTGGCATGTATCATATTTCTGCACCAAGCGTCGAGCATCTTTATTCAGGTTGGCCAGAAATATCCATACCTCAATATCTTTCAGGCCAACGCTCTATGGCCTATATGATTACCACAGATTCCCTCGTGTACATCCCTGAGTATATAATCGCCTTCACCTTTGTCTATACACTTCAACATGGGCCAAGTATACGCTTTCCAATACACCTGCTTTCCGAGCATTACATACTTTGAGGCTCAGATTTTTACTTTCTTCGCCTCTTCACTGACTTCTAGTACGATTCCCTTCTCCAGGAAGTCAACCACAGACTGCATCCAAGATTCACTTTGTTCCACCTGGGCCACCTCTTTGTGTTCTTGAGTTATGCTCGGCTTGGATACCTTTTCTACCTCTATCGTCACTGGCTTTGCCACCCCCATTGATGCGTTCAAATGGTGCGTTATAATTAGGTGCAAACTGACCAAGTTTTAATAACTCTCAAGTGTATGGATCTTCGTAGTGTAGTGTACTTAGAGTGTGGAATCATACCACAGGGAAGCTCATTAGTTAGTTAGTGAAGTAGTATGCAAAAGTGTTTAAAGTGGAAGTATAACAGTTTGCAGAAGGCGTTTGATTAAATTATACTACAATTAAATTAAACTAACTAAATATTAATGGAATACGAGAAAAATGAATCTAGGGGGTGGATATGCAAAGAGGCAGTCAATATAGGCTCGGCATTCAAGTTCTCTAATCCTATACAAGGGTTAAGTTACAAGCATTAACCTAGTCAATTAACTTAGCGTATTAAAATCCCGATTACTAACTCTGATGTAGGTGTTGTTCCATCTACGAACGCTGGAGCCATAGTATGGAACTGTCCTTGCAACCTGGTGTAAAAGGCATGTTTCAACTAAGTCATTAACTTATCCTTACTAGGACTAGAACTACGGTACAACCTATAGTCCATGGAATCTAAGTTTGTCAAGCTATTGATTCACTCTTAAAGCATGGATATATGGCACTAAAGTAAAGCTATCATAATGTCTACTAAAAATCATTACGTATAAAAGATAATAAGTAAAGCAATCATAACATTTACTTAAAAGTCTTATGTCTGAAAGACAGTACTAAATTTAAAGCAAGTCATATATTACAATCGAATTAAATAAACTGAATCTGAGACCAGATATTAAAAGACCATCATTTATAATATCCTCCCCTAGATAAATAACTCTACTCAAACATAATAATGAATACAAGTAGTACAAATAAGATGGTCAAGAAAGGCTCCCCCGATATGATGACTTTGTATTTTTGACTTCTAAAATTTGAGCAGAGGTCCGACGCCAAATAGCTATTCGGCCTGAACTAATCTCGCCCGAATAAGAGCTATTAGGGATGAATTTTCCCTGAATAAGAGCTTTCCTATTAAAAGCTATTCGGGTAGAACCTCTTCCGGATGATAACTACTTGGGTCAAATTTTTCCCTAAAAGTGACTATTCGGAGAAAATTTTCCCAAATAAGAACCACTTAGGTGGGACTTTCCCCGTATCTTACTAATTAATTAACTATAAATACGACTAAAACTAAATAGAATTAACTCGAAATTATACCAAAAAGCTTGGAACTATTCCAAAATTAATTACTAAATTCGGAGGGAGGGGGGGTCTATTTATAGACAAATTTCTAGAGGCACGCTCGAGCACTCCTCTACTATGCCAAATTGCAGCACGCCATGTGGCGCTTCTAGTTTCTTCTGTGATGGGCTCTCGAGCGCCCAAAAGACGCGCTTGAGTGCGCTTCTACTTCATCGTTGAATTTTTACCACGAGTTTTCTTCTAAAAGTTGGTGGAATTTTTAGTGTAGGGCACTCGAGCGCCAGGAGGGCACGCTCAAGTGCCCTTTTGCTGACTTTCTAGGCTTTGAATTTTGACTTTTGACCGGGCTTTGAACGAGCGTTGATTGAGGCATTTTTGGGCTATTTTCAGTGTTTCGAGTCTGATTACGCGCTAGTTTCGGCCAAATTCCAACTCTAAGAACTCCATTCTTCCACCGTTCCGCATGTTTTCCCTATTGTTCACTTTGTGACTTGCATTTTGGATCGTTTTGGGTCTGAACTTTCACTTTCTTGTATTCTCCTACATTGCATCGGAAATATCAAAGTGTTTGCAATTATCCCTAAGTTAAGATGCAAATGTTGTACAAATACTAAGGTTCAAGTGCTGCAAATACAGTCACATCACCCATCGCTAGCTTTAAGAGGACATCGGCTCTCTCATTTTTTGCCCATGAGATTTGGTTGATTATGAAACCACCTAAACCAGCCACTGTCTCTTTTACTTTGGCTAAATATGCAGCCATGGTTTCATATTTGGCCTTATATTCTCCACTTATCTGACTTGCCACCAGTTGTGAATTTGTGTGGGCCTTTATCGAATCAGCCCCCATCGCCTGAGCCGTTTTGATACCTACAATGAGGGCTTCATACTCAACCTCGTTATTCGAGGTTGAGAAACGAAGCTTCAGAGCAAACTGTAACTCATCACCCTCTGGACCCTGCAGTATGACCCCAGCTCCGCTGTCGTTCTTGCCCAAGGCCCCATTTACCCAGATCCTCCATGGCCTCGGACCACCCTCTGACGGCTTTCCCGTGAATTCCACAATGAAATCTGCTATAACTTGAGCTTTTATCGCCGTCCTTGGTCTGAAAGTGATGTCAAATAAGGTCAACCTCACAAACCATTTCAGAAGTCTTCCCTATGCCTCTGGTTTCTACAATACCTGCCTGAACGGCATATCCATCATCACATATATGAGGTGTGCCTCAAAATAATGTATGAGTTTCCTCGAGGCCACAAGTAAGGCCAACTTCATCTGCTCTACAGGTGGATATCTCAACTCTGCCCCTTTAAGTATTTGGCTGATATAGTAGACCGGCCTCTGCTGCTTTTCATTTTGTCGTACCAGTACTGCTGCCATGGCCACTGGAGATACTGCTAAATATACATACAAAACCTCGTCGGGCTCTGGCCTGGATATTAGAGGTGCCGAGCTTAAGTACTCCTTCACCTTCTCAAAAGCCTCTTGACATTCCTCCGTCCACTGAAAGTCTTTCGGCTATCGCAGGACCTTGAACAGAGGGGCACATTTGTCTGCTGATCTTGCCATAAATCTGCTCAAGGCTGCTATCTTCCCTGTTAATTTCTGAATGTCTTTGATACTCCTAGGCGGCTCAAGATCCATGATGGCTTGCACTTTTCTGGATTAGCCTTGATCCTCCTCCGAGTAACCATGAACCCCGGGAATTTCCCTGCCTGAACCTCAAAGGCATATTTCTTAGGATATAACTTGATACCGACCTTTCTCATTATCGAGAATGCCTCAAACAGATCCCCGATATGAGTTTCTGCCCTCTTACTTTTCACCAGCATATCATCAACATAAATCTCCATATTTCGCCACAATTGCCCCTTGAATACCTTATCTATCATGCGCTGGTAATAAGCCCCTGCGTTCGTTAAGCCAAAGGGCATCACTGTGTAACAAAACACCCCTCGGTCTGTTATGAATGTCATCTTATCCTCATCTTCTGGTGCCATTTTAATTTGGTTGTATCATTTGATGACATCCATGAATGACAACATCTCAAAACCTGAAGTGGTATCCATCATTTGATCTATTCTCAACAAAGGGTAGCAGTTTTTCGGGCAACCTCTGTTCAAATCTATAAAGTCTACACACATCTGTCAAGCTCCGGAAGGCTTAGGGACCATTAGTACATTCGTTAGCCAGGTAGGGTACTCCACCTCACGAATATGCTTAGCCCTCAACAGTTTACTCACTTCTTCTCTGATTGCTTGGTTCTTTTCTGCGTGGAAGACCCGCCTTTTTTGTTTTCCAGCCTGAATACTAGGTCTATGTTCAGTCGATGTACGGCTATCCGCAGGTCTATTCCTGTCATATCATGTATAGACCAAGCAAATATATTTCTATTACAAGATAAGAAATGAGTTATACCTTCAGCCAGGTTTGAAGGAAGCTCTATTCCAATTTGAACCTTATTTCCAGGTGCCAGTTCAACTTTCTACAACTTCTCTGCGGGCTTGACTTTTTTCGGCTCCCATCCCTTTTTGGCCTTCTTCTCTGGAATCTCAATTAGTTCTTTCTCTTCCTTCTGCTGACTTAGACATGCTGCATAGCATTCTTGGGCTTTCATATGGTCTCCTCTTACTGTCACTATGCCAGCCTCAAACGAGAACTTCATCACCAAATGATAGGTAAACACTACTGCTCTGAATTTTCCCAATGCAACTCTTCCCAATATCCCATTGTATGGCGACTCACAATCCACCACAATGAAATCTAGCATCTCCCCATGGCTCTGCTCATTCCGCCCGAGAGTCACCTTTAATGTTATTATACCCTCGGGCCTTACTTCTCTGCCATTAAACACTGACAAGGTTCCTTTTATCATTCTCAGATGTTTTCTTCTCAACCCCATCTTCTCAAAGGTGCTCAAGAATAGGACCCCTGCTAAGCTCCTTGTATCAACCATGATCTTGTGTACCACAATCCCACTGATGTTAGCGGTAATCACCAACGGGTCGTCATGGGGTAACACTAGACCATCCAAATCTTCATCCCTAAAAGTGATATTTTCTTCCACCCTTGGTCTTTTTACCGGGGGATCTCCTCGACCAGCTTTGCGGTATCCTTTCCTGGCTTGCAGGATTTTCCCCCCTAAAGCCAATCCTCATGTTATCATATCAATCTCTACCTGAGCGCGTGCTGCCTGAGAATGCCTCGGACTGCTTTTTCTCTATCTTCCCCCTTGATTGTCTCTCCTGATGTAGGCTTGTAGGTGCCCGTGCCTGATCAGAGCCTCAATCTCGTCTTTTAAGTTCCTGTAACCATCAGTATCGTGCCTATAATCTCTGTGATATCTACAATATTTTTCTTTGTCTTTGCGGCGCTCCTTATCTGTCTTCATTTTCGATGGTTCTTGGAGGTTTATCTGTGTCCAGATTTCTACCAAGATTTCGGATCTGGGTTTTACCAAAGATGTATAGCTATGGAACCTCTGCAATCTAGCTAGCTCTCTCATTTCCCTTCCCCTCTGCTCCTGTCTGCCCTCTTCTCCTCTTCTCTCATTCTGGGCCACATGAGTTTGATTGTTCTGTCGCTTCTTCTTAGGGTATTCCTCTTTCTCCGCCATCACCATCTCTTCTACTTTAATATACTTCTCTGCCCTAGTCATCAACTCCGTCATGTTCTGTGGGAGTCTTTTTGGCTAAGGAAGCCTGAAACAACTCGTTCATTACTCCCTTTATGAAAGCCTGTATTGCAAACCTCTGATCAAATTGCGTATACTAGAGGGTAGCCTTATTAAAGCGAGTTGCATACTGATGAAGGGTTTCTCATTTCCTCTACTTTAGTTCGAGCAAGGAGGTAGTATGACGGGTTGGCCTTATAGCCAAATAAAATCTCACAACGAATAACTCCGCTAACTGCGCATAAGAACCGACTGACCACCCCTCATTCAGTTCATCATACCATACCTTAGTTGCTTCCACTAAGGTCCTTGCAAAAGCCTTACACAACCAGGCCTCTGGCAACTCCGTGAACTCTATTTTGTGCCTGAAAACCGACAGGTGATCTTTAGGGTCTCCATGTCCATCATAGGTGAAAAAATAAGGCAACTTGTACTGCGAGAGCTTCAAAACTTCTTTGATGGCACGGTCAAATGGATTTGGGCCTTTAAAAGTTCCTGCAATCGAGACAGTACAAGTTGTACCCCTTCTTCAGATACTTTGAGATGGACCTTGCGCTACCGTATCTTAACCCTGAGACGGCCCCGTGGAGTTCACCGTTTTCTCACGTTGCTCCCCAGCGTGAACTCACTATTCGGACTCTCTTGGGTTGGTTATATTTCTAGTTGATTGGGTGTTTTTGCGTGAGTGGTTTTGTTAGGATGTTTGATGTGGTTGATTATTTGGGTGGTGAGGTGTTGGTTGAGGTGTTGGGTTATGAATGACTTCTTTCAATTCCTCCAGAGTTCGTATAATGTACCTAAAATATGCTGGCGGGTTAGTTTATGGAACTGGTGTTGGGGAAGTAGGATATTGCCACCCTGCGTACCATGTAGGCCCTTGTGGATAATTTTGAAAGTATGTTGGTAGATAGTTTGGGTACAGATTTATGTATAGGTTAGTATATGGGTTCGTGTATGGTGGGCGGTTTCCTGTTGGTACCTCCACCCCTAGTGGCGGTGGATCAGCCTGCCTAGGGTTTGAGGTCTCCCCTGGACAGAATTGCATATTGGGCTGTTCTACGGCTTCTTCTTCATATACGCTTGTTACACTTCGACTCCTGGTAGTAACCATGATGCGACCTTATGAAAAACTCAGTGGGGAACCAAGAATCAGCCCCACAGTGGGCGCCAACCTGTTAAGGTAGCAAAAATGCTGAGCAGCAAGTAACCTTCACGCGCTGCTGGGCATCTGCAAAGCAAAGAGGGCTTGGTGGGTTGTGTCCACGTTAGCACTCTAATGCTTAAGTTAGCTTGGTGCTTTTCTACAGGAAAAAGTAGGCAATGTATATAAGTGTGAATATTCAAAGTGCAATTACCTTTTTCCTGATGAGTCCTCTGGTATTTATAAGCATTGTGTCAGTTGAGTAGGAGGGGAGTGGAGGGGTAGTGGAGAGTTAGTAGAGGAATAACTGCATGCAACCACTATCCATGCTAATCAATGGCTAATAACTGACCATAACTGCTGAACGTGCGCTAATACCACGGAACACTACTATTTGTAACCTCCACTCGATCCAAGGTCCCAAAACGAGAGCCTAGGATGCCCCTATGCCTCGTCCGACCCGCTAGGGGTTCCTACCAGGCCTTGTTCGAGCCTTGGGTGCAATCTCCTTGGGGTCGGATTTGTCCAACCCCTGTTCGTGGTCCCCATCGCTCTTCCTTTGACCTCAATAACCCCTCTTAGGGGTCATTCTGTAATTCTTATAAGCCCTAGGGGTCTTACCCATATCATAAGCGTACTTGGATTTTGTGTTCATCAATTCTTAAATTTTTGGAGAATCATTGAGAAACTTTGTTAAATTTGTGTAAGTTGAATAAAGTTTGAATCTTTATGCTTAGTTTGTTAATTCTAGTAGACTCTTTATGATTATATATATACACACACCCACACACGTATATGATTGTATATATGTGGTAGACAAAGACTGGAGAAGAAGACGAAGAAAAGTTGAAGAAGAACGAAAGAAATTTTGGTTTTGGCTAAAAAAATTATTTGGAGTCTGATATCGTGGAAGAAAGAAGGAAATAAATATATTTTTTTTGCTAGGCAAAAGAAGGAAAGATTTAGGAAAATATTAACTAAAAGAGAGAAAAAATTAAAAAAAGAAGAAGAAAGAGAAAAAAAAATAATCTAGTTAGCATCTCACGTAGGATACCACGTAGGAGGTGATAAAAAGGTGATAAGAAAATGAGTGATATATAACATTACTCTAACAATATTGTACAAGCATATGATATTAGTAACCAATGACATCACATTGGAGACAAAGAATGAAGAAGAAGCTCACTACAAATCGTATACATTTCATCCGAATAAGGATCACGAGTTGCATTTCCTTCAATTAATATTTAAATGTGACTAAATACTTGAACTCATTTTTTCTTCAGTTACATTATTTATCTATAGACTTATTCTCTATATATAATATGCCTGCCTCATCATACTTTATTTTCCATGTCACAAGACAGTACTAGAAAAATGCCAAACACTTGACATCGTTATGTATCACTGTGAGATATAAGCTTACGATAAAACTAGAATTATTAATCTTACAAAAAGATCACACGAGATCAGCTTAATATGGGTAACTATCCAATGTTCAAATTGAATGCTCAACCATTACAAAAGAAGTTACATATATTCAACAATGAACATTGGCTATTACACATTCATGTAGCAAACAAATAGTTAGCCGAACAAACATATAAAATATGATCTTAAATGTTTTTGGCCAATGTTAGGGAGAAAAAAGAATTTGCAGGCTTTCATGCTATAGATTAGAATTCCAAGGCATCTTGCTCATTATTGAAACATTAAATTTCAATACTGCAATATAATCACTCAATTCCATAGTCTCTAAATATAAAATAATTTAACAATAACAAATGTCTCAAAATACAAATATATCGAAACTTTCACTATACTCAAAATCATCACCCATATTGTTAGATAATATTTTGATGATTGAGGATGAGGCTTGCTATGCAATAGTTGTGTTTGATGAGTTGTGATAGTCGAGGCTGCATTTGTCATTGACTGGTATTGGCCAATTTGGTGTTGAAGAAGTAAAGAGTAAGGACTTGACAGTCGGAAATCGGAAAGGATAATACACTTTTGGTGAATGCCATTTTGCCACCTTTTTTGGTAGAAAATATAAAATCAGCCAAAGAATTTTTACATTCGTCCAAATCTCTTCATAAACATGAAATTTACTAAGTTTTTCTTTAATTTTAAGGGTATAATTATTTTTTCGCATTTAAAATTTACAGAAAGAAAAATTGTTCATCTTCTTTAGCATTTCTCATTTGCTTCGACCGATAACTTAGTTAGTCATAGAGAAAACAATATACACTCAACAATGTTCATCTGGGTCACCAAATGATTGCTATTTGCTCTACCTCACCACAAGACTACTCACATGTGTTTTATTTTTAAAATATTAAGAAAATTTGTTATGTTTATTGCAATGCAAATTCAAACACTTAGTTTTTTATTCTATTATATATTTTTAGAATATTCAAACATTATATATCAGTTACAATATTTTTTTTGGTGGCCAAATCTCTTTTTATTTGAGTAAGCCCAAGTTTTGCAGAAAAACGTATAAAAAAAAATGGACAAACGAAGTTTTGGTAGTTTAAGTTTTAAAAATTCAGTCCTCCAAAAATAAATATTGAACAGAATTGGTAACAGTGCTTAGATATCTCAATTGAAAAATGTGAGGACACCACCAGCCAGGGGCTATATATTCACAATATTAATTTAGATTTATTAAGGTCAACATGGGAGGTACACTAAATTTCAACAAACAAGTACGATCAAAACTATTTCTTTTTATATTGGTTGATTAACTTATGTATTAGTGGAACATTAAAAAGTGATTCTATATCCGACATATGACCCTACTGAAATGGAAAAGGATTTATATTTGGTTTCAATTAATTATTTTAAGGGATAATGCCATTTTCCCCCATGAGTTAACCCATAAATTCCAAAGTCCCCCATGTGTTTTTGATATTACCCAAATTCTCCCATACCTTCTAACAGAGTTAAAAAAACTGTTAAGTTGAAGGGCATTTTAGCCTTTTAAATTTATAAGTAAGATAATAATATCTAAAAAATCAATTAAAACAAAAACTCCACTCCCATCATCTTCCTCCTGAAACATCACCATCCACCTCCAACAAGTTTTATGATAAACCTGAGTTTATTAACATAGCATTTATAATTCCCTTTAGAGTTCGGTTATTGCGCTTAGCAATACCGTTTTGTTGATAAGAATATAGAGCAGTGGTTTGATGAACAATCCCCTATTCTTCACAGTATTTCTCGAAAGAAAATATATATTATCCTCCTCTTTCACTGCTTAGTACTTTGATCTTCTTACTAAGTTGATGTTCTACCTCAATCTTGTATTGATTAAATACTTCCAAAGTCTCATCCCTACTTTGGAGTAAATACATATAACAATGCCTTGTGTCATCATCAATAAAAGTAATGAAATACTTTTTACCACCTCTTGTTTGTACAAACTTCAGATCATAGAAATCACTATGAACTAAGTCCAAAAGTTCAGAACATTTTTCAATTGATTTAAAAGGAGTTGAAGCCATTTTGACTTCCACGCATATTTTACATGTCTATTAGAATTTTGATTTAATTTAGGCAACAACCCTATATTAACCAAATTCTGTAAGGATTTATAATTTACATGCCCTAATGTCATGCCATGAGCCCAAACTCCTAGGCCCGCAGGCGAGACTGGTGTTGTAGGCATAAGAAGTAATTACTTAGGCCCTCTTTTCTACTAGCCCATAATGGTTAACCCAAGTTATTCCTAATTCCCACAATACCCACTTATAAACCACACAAACACATTATCTCCCATATACCCCCCGTTAAGGACCTAATATCCTCGTCAAGGGTCCACAACCCAAGACCAACCAAGCGGTGAAGGATTCTAGAGGTGGCTTCTACGGGTTGAAGAGGTGGCTCCCACTATCTCTTTGATGTAAAACTTTGTTTCGCATAGCACTTAGTTCCCGCATCGACTAGCGACCTGCTCTGAATACCATCTATCACGCCCCGAGCCCAGACCCCCAGTCCCGC
This sequence comes from Ehretia macrophylla, assembly GCA_037974665.1. Taxonomy (NCBI): domain Eukaryota; kingdom Viridiplantae; phylum Streptophyta; class Magnoliopsida; order Boraginales; family Ehretiaceae; genus Ehretia; species Ehretia macrophylla. Next base: position 73,670,345 of record CM075772.1, on the reverse strand, counting down.
AGACAAGACGTGTTGTAGGTATAAGAAAATAACTACTTGGGCCTCTATTCTACTGACCCAAATTGGTTAACTCAAGTTATTCCTTATACCCACAACACCTACCTATAAACCACACAAATATACTATCTCCCACCGATGTGGGATGTCACACCTAATCTATTATGTCATAGAGTAAATGACTCAATCATGTAACCAAAAAAAGAAATATTATTGATATTGACAACAATTACTACTAGCACAGTTTTGGGTACCACAGTCATTATATTTAATTTGAACATACCGTCACATAGATACTCTTTACCAACAAATATCCAACCCTTGGTGAGTACAAATTTGTTAGTCTCAAAGACTAGCCTAAACCCGTTCTTACTCAATAATGAACCAGAAATAAGGTTATTCGTAATGTCAGACACATGTAGAACATTGTTGAGACTCAGTTCTTTTTACAAAGTCATCTTCAGGACTACCTTCCTAGTTCCAAGCACTTTAGATATGGAGGAGTTCTCCATGAATAAAAGTTTCTTCAGGAGTTGCAGCCTCGTAAGTGCTAAACACCTTCTCTCAAAACATACGTGACAAGTGGCCCTAGTGTCTACCCACCATTGCTTAAGGTTTTCAATCAGATTTACCTCAGATACAACCGCTGCCAAGTTTATATCTTCCGCATCACCAGCCAGATAGTCTACCTCAGTCACATGGACTTGGTCTTGCTTCCCTTTCTGGGAATTGCCTTGAGTTTTGTGATTTTTACAATCCTTGTCTCGGTGTCTAAGCTTGCCACAAATAAAGCGGTTCCCAGTGAAATTGTTTTTCTTGTTGCCATTATTCTGACCTTGGTTATTGTGCTTGCTCTTCTCAACAAAATTTGCCTTGGCCTCAATAAAAGAATTTCTAGTCTTTTTCTCAGAAATCCGGTTATCTTCTTCTATCCTCAATCTGACAATCAAGTCCTCTATATCATCTCCTTGCATTTGTGCTTTAAATAGTTTTTGAAGTCTTTCTATGCAGGAGGCAACTTTTCAACCAATGCAGGCACTTGAAATGTCATGTCTCGAGCCCAGCATCTTAGGCCTACAAGCAAGATTGGTATTGTAGGTATAAGAAAATAACTACTTGGGCCTTTTTCTATTGGCCCAAAATGGTTAACCTAAGTTATCCCTTACACCTACAATACCCACTTATAAACCATATATACACATTATCTCCTACCGATGTAGGATGTCACACGAAATGCCTCTGGTAATTTCATGCGTTCAGCGTCAAGATCATGCAAAATAAGTTGAAAGTCTTGGACTTGGCTCACGACTGTCTTGGAATCTATCATCTTGAAATTAAGAAATTGACCACAAAGAATTTCTTCGTGCCAGCATCTTCAGCCTTGTATTTCCTTTCCAAGGATTCCCATAGTTCTTTTATAGTCTTGATTGAACTATAAACGTTATACAGAGTGTTGTCCAATTCATTGAGGATATATTTTCTGCATAGAAAATCTGCATGCTTCTAGGCATCAAATGTAGGATAAGTCTCTCTGTCTGGATTTTCACCTATTTCGAGTCTATCTTCTTGCAATAAATCAAATACAAGATATGCAATATATGTAAAATTAAAGAGAGTAAGGTTAAAGAGATCAAACACAAGGATTTATAGGTGGTTCGCTAATCTACATCCACCATCTAAGGTATTCTCCCCTTAGGATTTCTACAAACTGCACTATTGATGCTTCTTCAAATGTTGGTAAAGTACAAACACCAACTTTACAACCTTCTCTTGAGTCCACAAAAGAATCACAAGTTTCTTCAAATGTAGGTGAAGCTAAGAACCTATTAAACAATCTCTTGAGTCCATAAGAAATCAACCAAAGCCTCTTCAAATGTAGGTGAGACTTCAAACCTATTCACTCTTCCCTTTGAATCCACAAAGGATTTTTCCACACTCTTCTCTTTTACAAGAATTCACTCAATCCTATTCTAGAGTCGTGGGAGTGTTTACAATACAAAGAATTGAGTGTTTTAATGATAATACAATTAAGAACAATCAAAACTCCTCAATGAATAGATAATACAATTGAAAGCACTTAAATGCTCAATAGATTTGCAAATTTAAGCTCAAGCTTGGTTTGATTTGATAAAGATATGAAATTTGAAGCTTAGAGATGGTTGAAATATGTTGGAAGAGTTGTTTGATGAAATGAGTTGGTTTGAAATTTATAGAAACCATTGCAACGTTCAAACAACAACTAGTTTTTCAAACTGCAGTACATTTGGTCGAATGGATTCGGTCGAGTTACTCGTCCGGATGACTCAACCGGATAGTCTCTACCGTGGATCCAGAAGAGTAGATCTGGTCGAGTTACTCGACCGGGTCCATTCGACTGGATCAGCATTTTCTTGCAGAAACTGATCCAAATCGATTTTCCCGAAAGCAAAACATTTAGGCACTTCAAAAACACTTCTGAAGTGTTTCCAACCTTTTTAACACTTCAAAATATTTTCTAAACTCTTGTGAAAAGATTAAAATCAATTTTTGAAGTCAAGAGTTTAAAACACATTTTTCACCCGAAAATTCAATCTTTTGAAGATAAATCATTTGGACTTTTTAAGAACACTTCTTCAAAAGATTTTCCAACCAGATTAAACTTTTGAAATCTTTTAAAAACTCTTGAGGAAAGATTTAAATATATTTTTGAAAGATTACCAAGAGCTTGAACCATAAAAATGCATACCTAAGGCCAACGATAGTTTTAAGTCGTTAACCCTTATGCCGCAATGTCTTCATCCTTATTACACCACTTCATCTTCTTATCTTCAAGTCTTGACTCTTGAAATATGATCTTCATTTCTTCAAATCTTCAAGACTTTATTTCTTCATGCTTGTGGTGATCTTTGTCATGCAAACTTTGAACCTTCTCAATGACCAACATAATTTGCATTTTATCAATGTTACAACTCTTCTTTCTTGCAAGATTCTCTTCCTCTTTAAACACCAAGCACTTACAAGATATTTTGGCTCATAATAACATTACTACAAGATTATCCACACAAGTCAAAACACTCAAGTACAAATTGGCTTATAATGATATATACATTTAATGCACATAAGCCAACAAGTGTATGTTTAAGCACATAGACATATTAGCACAAGCACACTTGATAAATCGAATTATTTATACTTGCATTCTTCATTAGATCAAACCCGTTATTTTTTCCATGCAAGTTTTATCACCAATCAATATTTGACTCAAACAAATGTATACAATTTATCAACATGAGTCACAAGTGTGAATTTAATAATATAAATACATTTGATCAGTCACACTTGACATAACCAAATAAACATATTTGTTATCATCAAAATCATGCATTAGGCCTAAGGCCAACAATCTCCCCCTTTTTTTATGTTGACAAATTATTCTATGATATGACAATAATAATCTTGAAGATAATCACATTATAGCTCAAACATGGAGTCTTTGAAGTATGACTTCCTCTGACATTATGCATTTAATACATCATGTGCGAAGGTAGTAACATCTAGAACAATAAAGCACATATTGGGACTTTGACTCTTATTCACATAATCTATGTAATAAATAATAATATATTTGTTGTCATTAAAACCATAGACAAGATTAACATTCTCCATCTTTTTTATGATGACAAACTATTTGTGTGTTACTCAAGATAAATCTAATGAAGCTCCACATATCACATCTTACTTTTGAACCACATTTTAACACAATCACACATCTCTATCCCCTTTTGTCATCAACAAAAGTAAAAAATCATAATAAGGAGATATAAGCTGTAAGATGTATGATTGTAAGATAGCACTAGAATAAGATCTTGCTTAAGACTCCCCCTTACAAAGAGCATATTCATTCATTTGCTAAAACCTTGCATACATGGCATGAAAAACATTTAAGCACCAAGTCAACACTCCCCCTTAGATCATGCACAAGTAACATGGCATACAAACAAATAAGCTCCACTTTTTTGTATGCATATCTCAATCATATTATTATTGCACACTATGAGCATCAAAATCATTCACATATAACACAAGTTGTAGCATACAAGGTGATTTATATATGAGCATTTTCTTTCACTTTGATATAAATTCATTACTTTTCCCATATAAACACCACTTGATATAAAATCTTCATCTTTGGTATTTAACCAAAGCATATAACAAATTAAGCTCTATGAGATTTGAATGACATTCAAAGCATGTCATTTTTTTTTTGGCAAGAAGCATTCTTAAACAATGCCAAATAAAATTTTTACACTTCTCCTTTGGCATGATAATCAAAGTCTCAAATTTATTTGACATTTCATCCATATCAAAATCATGCATTCTTCTCCTTTATGATCATTATAATCAAATAATAAGCACGCTTAGGAACAAGAAGTAATAGCACTTATAAACAAAGATACTATTGAAGCCAATGTATGGAAGCGCACAAGTTTGGTTCAAGAGAATAACCAAAAGTCATGAAAAATAATTTAGAGGATGTAATGATGTGTATATTCATCAATATTTATTATATCTCTTTACAAACACATGTCATCAAAGCATTCAAATAGGTTTTTTTCCTCAACATATTCATCTCAAGTATGTATATAATGTTCTCATACAAGTATATGATACTTTCTAGCACAAAATATCCAAATGCATCATAATCTATTATTATCCATACCAATCCATATGCATTGCAAGAGGAGATAAAATGTTCAAGAATGCAATCCATCTAAGGAGTCATGAAAAGCATTTTGTATTGTGATTGAGAGACTGATGGGTGTTTAGATTAGGGTATAAAAAGTAAGATCAATTCTAAGTCAAGTTTTAACTTGCAAGTGCACGAGTGATTGCAGTGTAGTGTGCTAGTGTGAGGTCGAATCCATAGGGAGGCGATTTGAAAGTTCTATGGAAAAGTGTGTGTAACGTGCCTAAGAATTGCAGTAAATTAAATGGTGAATTTGAATTTTCAATTAAAGCTAATGAAAATAAAATTAAACTAAAACTAAATATAAGAGCTAAGATTGAGGTTTCATCACAATTGGAAAAAGTTTAGGGATCGGATTCCTATATAAAGTTTTAATTCTTGGCTCGAACTTAGTATTTCCTATTTTGATACAGAATTAGATTACAAGTCTAATTAATTAATTAATTAAATCACCTAAATCTAATTAATTAATGAGTTAGACCTAGTTTAGAGGTGCAACGCTATTTGCAAGTCCTTTATCTAACCGAAGTGTGGATTTGTCCAAAAATCCTAGGCAAACACATTAATTAATTAAGTGCAGAAAACTCTGGTCCAAATTATAGTTTTTTCAATAAAGCCCAAACATATTTTTTTATGATTTAGAATAAGAATATCTATCACGCATTAGCTACAAGCATAACGAGATAATAGACAATAAATATTGAAGAACATAAATCATAAAAATATATAAAGTACCAAAATAGTAAATCTAAGTCTAAGACCATAGAATCAAGACCATTACATAAAAATCATATCCTAAACTATGAATTATTCAGTCATATTTAAACAAATTAAACTGAAATTAAAAAAAATAAATAAACTTCCCCATAAAATAAGTTTGGATCCATAGAAAATATGGTTTATAGCTTGATTCTAATCCCAATCGTACGTTGAATCCTCAAGTTGAAGCCAAGTAATGAAGGAAAAAAGAACATAAAAAAAACTAATCCTAATTTCTTTACTGTTTTGCACTGTAGCTTTTCTGAACTTATCTCATTCTTTGTGTTGCGGGTATTTTTCTTCGCTGCTCTCTATTCCTCTTTTTTTCCCGCGCCTCCTCTTTTTTTCTTGTTGTTACCTTTCTTTTATAACATACATACGCCACCTTAACTTTTGGGTTTGTAGGCTTTAACTTCACATGCCTTTTTTTCTCCAGATCTTGGTTGACCGTGCATGTATATGGCTAAGGCTTCTTTTTCTTTTTTTCTTAATTCCTTGCAAAGTCCAACTTGGACTTATTTTGTCCATTTTTCTTTTGTGGCAAAGTCCACATTGTGGACTTTTTTATCAGACCTACGACCAAGGCTTATTAAAGGCCTTGGTCGAGTTCTCTTTTTTTTTTTACTTTTTTTTTTCTCTTTTCTTTCCTTTTTCTTCACTCTATTTTTTCAGCACATCTTCAATTGATAATTTCTCCCTTCATTCCTACACTGTATTTTCTTCCAAATTCTACTTTAATTGTTCTTTCATGATCAAATTCCTACATGCACAAAAACACAATGAAAATTATCAATATTTTCAATAAATATGACGAATTAAATCTAAAAAGTACATAAATAAGCCCACAAAATATAACTACATCAAAGACATTTAAGATTTTCTTGTTTCAATTAATAAGACTTTTAAGACAAGATTGAAACAAGCACATAAGCACATTACAACTGTGACGCCCGAGAATTTCATCACCTCTTTTAAATAACTGTTGCATAATTACTTGTGCATTTTATGTGCATTTCTTTTCTTGTTTAATTGTTTTATTATTGGGCACTATTCATAAGAAATTTGACTGTCTTAAATGCTCGGTTTAATAATTTTTCTAAATAGTATAACTTATAAAAAGAATCGGGAACTTGTAGTTTTGAACTTTGAGGGCCGGTAGCATGTGCTTGAAAAATGATTTAGGTTTCGTTGAATAGTGTTACGTAAGTGTAAACATTGATTTTAAATTAGCTAGCAATTAATTAGAGTTTTAAGCTCATTTGACCAAGCATTAGTGACATTTGACTTAATGTAATATAACATATGCATACTATATACATATTATATCATACACACAAGCATAATATACTCAAAACAATTTGCAAAATGCCAAAAAAGTCCCCCCCAAACCCGATGGACACCTAGGAAGAAAATGAGAAGAATTCTTCATCAATTCTTGCAAGTTTGAATTCTTGGCTTGATCTTGGAGAGTTTTTGAGGCCTCTAGGACTTCTACAACAAGTCTCCATCAATTAATTGTGAGGGAGTTGCATTATTTTTTAGTTTAAAGTTTGTTTCAAATGTGTTAAAATTCTTGTATTGTTAATTATAGCTATATTACTTGTTATAGATGCTTGATATATGTTCTCTATAGCCTATAGAACTATCTTTTGTAGCTTGATAACAAACTCCATGGTTGAAAGTTTGTTTTGCATGAAAGGGATGATGAATAATGATGAAAATTAGAGTTTTGATATATCTTGCTATTTAGAGTAAATTGATGCTTCCTCTAGGTACTCTAGACATTATTGGAACTAGTTGAAAGCTCACGTGAGGTTGAATTGCTCAAGTTTGAGTTAAAATGCAAAATTGGCTAACTTTTAAAAGGGGGTTTTTCACATAATGCAATCCGGGTACGTTTGGACTTTAGATTAGGTATCCTTGCGGCATGGAAGCACTTTTGGTACTTTCGTTGCGTGAAATTGGGGTCCGGATAGGGTAGATGTAATTAAAATCCACTCGGGGCTTTCCCAATCTTTTGTCTCCAAAGTGGGGTATCAGGGCCTAGGTAGGTGTCTTTTGGCCTTCCTAGGAATGTAGAATGTTTGGCTTGTGAATTTGGTATCTTGAATCTTGCGTGGAAGAAGAAATTGCATGGTTAACAAAGGGGAAAAAGTGAAAATAGATGCTTTGGTGTTTGTAAGAACTTGTAAATGCTTGTTGGGTGTTTATATGCATGGAAAAGATATGTTTAAGCTATTTATAGAGTTTTGTAGAAAAGCATGATATTTGTCTCTTTTGTGACCATATAGTTGTTTCGTGTATATTTGGCTTATATTGTGAATAATTGCGAGGGCGGCCTACTTTGTCGTCCCTCTTATGTGTTATTTGATGATCTCTGTTCTCGTGGACTTGTCTCGGGGTTGCGCAACCTTTTCGGACATGGTAGTGTCAAGAAACACGGGCGACACCGGGCTTGCCATGCTCCATCGACTACCATGGTGCTTATTCCCTTTCTTTCGCTGAATATACTCTACTACCCCAGGGCGTGGTTCACTTCGTTGGGGCATATGGACCTACCTCAGGAGAAAAGGGTCGTAGGATCGGGGTACATCCGGATTACCCCATTTTGGAGGAATAAGAGTTTTGCCGGCACTTGCTTGAAGACCTTGGCTCATGGCTCGTGATTGAAGACAAGTGGAACCGTATCCTTTTTATATGTGGTTAAATACTTGTCTATCTAGTTTTGTTATTTTGAATTGTATATGTATTATCTTTGTTGCATATCATGTTGCACGCCCTGGTATGTTGTATCACCTCCCTCGCTGGGCAACATTGTTGCTCACTCTTCATTTAACATGTTTCAGGAGAAGCTAAGGTAGATCCCCAGCTAGTAGCGGTAGTAGAAGAGAAAGAAGTGTAAGTTGAACAACTTCCGTGACTTTCTTGTGTGTTAAGGTTTGCTTTATGTGTAACGTCCCAATCCCTCACGAGACTGAGACTCCTATTAAACATGCTATTCTCAACCTAATTTCAAATCCCGGGCATGAAATTTAGGGAAAAATGGATGAAGTCTCCCCTGCTTAAAGGACTATCTGATAACCTGCGAATAACAGAATACAACTACAAAACCATAATCCAACATTCTCATACACTCCAACTTCAACCATTAAGCTATGCCCCATCTCAAGGCCATCCAAGCCTTAGACTCAACAAAATAGGTACACAAGCATGCATAGGCCTCAAATATTGAAATACTATGTTATTAAGTCACTTATCATACCATTCTAACTTTATCTCTTCAATTGTCTTGTCTATTAATCCAGCCTATTAACTCCATTAACCCAAGCAAGCATGCACGACCAATGAACAATAACATAGTCCATTAAGCTATTACAGGCCACCTACAAATCAAATACAAACAAGATCCAATACAATTACAAGCTGGGTTTCTATAGTTCCAATCAAATTACAATTCAAACCACTTTACTAATTCACATGGATTCACAGGTACTAATAATAGAAGCCAACACAACCAAACACGGTAACTCTCGAGCTTTCCCTGTATCACCTTGCGAAGGTGCTGAACCTGAAAGGTGTTAGAAACGAGGGTGAGCATACAACTGGTATACTCAGTGAGGGAGGTGATGCAGCATACCGGGAAAGTGCTTTCATGAAATGCACAAGATAACACATAAATATCACAAATAAACAAGCTATTGAAACAAGTAATTAAACATTTTATAAAATGATACGGTTCCACTTTGTCTTCAATCACGAGCCACGAGCCAAGATCTTCAAGCAAGTGCCGGCAAAACCCTTATTCCTTGAAAATGGGGTACTCCGGATGTACCCCGATCCTACGACCATTTCTCCTGAGGTAGGTCCATATGCCTCAACGAGGTGAACCACGCCTTTGGGGTAGTGGAGTATATTCAGCGAGAGAAAGGGAATAGGCACCATGGTAGTCGATGGAGCATGACAAACTCGATGCCGCCCGTGTTTCTCGACTCTACCATGTCCGAAAAGGTTGTGCAACCCCAAGCCAAGATCACGAGAACCAAATAACATATACAAGATAATTTACAAGCAATATAGGCAAGATAACAATATAAGCTAAATAATTAACATTTATAGCATGGACATTATCCAACATAATTTATATACAACAGAGAAATGCAAATAAGATGCAACTCCTTTACCTCTAGAAGCCACGAACACTCCCAATCTTTTTCCCCGTGCTCAAAACTAACAATTCACACAGGATTCGTAATTTAGCTCAACACAACACAATTATACACTTTATAACAAGTAACAACATAACATTTGGTAATCATGCAAAGTCACATACAAGCAACCCGATAATCATTAGAACAACATGAAAAGTAGCATTCCAAGATATTTTCAACATTAGGCTTAATTTTGACACTTATTCCCTTTGTCTTTTGGCACAAGTCGAAGCATATCCAGCATATAACTTTAATCCATTTAAACTCGACATGCAAATAACTAACTAGTTTTACACATAGACTTAAAGGAAAGCTTGAAAATATTCATTAACATCATGAGGGGCAACTAGACTTGATTCAATGTTCATTAGCATGCAAAATACTTCAATTACTTTAACTACAACAAACATTAACTTTTATCTACTTAAGCTAACTCCACAATTTATTACAATCCTATTCGATTATGGTACAACACCTATTGCAACATTTAGAGTTTAATCTAATTCAATGAATCAACTCAATTAACCACGGAGATGCTCACATACCAAATTCAAACAAGGTTCTTATAAGACTAACACTATAAACTCGTGGCAATTAAATCTCACAAATACTAATCAACTCATTTATTTAACACATAATATAACTCGATAGACACCTCATAACCATCAATTAGTTCAAATAACCTCAACTACATTTATGGAACCTAACCCAAGCATTAAACTAGTATTCAAGGCTCTAATTGCAATAATTCTAATGTGCGCATACAAAGAGGCATAAAAATTGACGTTCTCGGAATTTGATAAATTTTAACGTGGGACCGTTTTATCAACCCAACATCACACATCTATAATTAGATTAAGGTTTTGATCAAGATTTATAGGGCTTGAGTGAATAGTGCCCATTAAACTAACTTTAACTAAATGATCTTGTACTTCAAGCTTTTTTAATCCATTCAAGTCTCTAAATTAAGTTCATTTACTCCTAAATTGATCCTAAATAACATTTAATCGAGCTTTAATGCAAGGTTACACAAAATCCCCAATTTCAATACGAAAACCCTACTTTAATTTAAAGATTAAGCAATCTAAGCATTTCCAAACCATTTGAGGCTCCAAACTAGGGTTAATAACTCTTAAATCACACTTATATAACAATAAATTAAGCTAGAACATAAGGGTTACTATTCATATTTTTACTATTCATCATCTTCTCTAATTTGATTCTTTTATTTATTCCACAAACAAGCCATTAAACTACATAAACTAAGTCTCTATAGCATGTAGAGATCATATAATACAAGATTTAAGCATTTCATAAGCTATTAACAATAAATCTAAGAATTACAAAATATGGCATAAACATTTAATATGCAAAATAATGTAAAATCCCTCACATGGCAAGAAGAAGAAAGCTTGAGAATGATCTTTGATGGCTAAAACAACTCCCAATGCAAGCTAAAAGGATCAAATTGAAGAATTGAAGAGTTTTTTTTTTCTTTCTTTTCCTTTCTCTTTCTCGACTTTGAGCCTTCTTGTTCTTTTCTCTTTTTTTTTTCCTTTTGTTTTGTGCTTGTTTTGGCTTCAAAAGGAAAACAAGCAAAGGTCAAAGGTCAAGGGTCAAAAGCTTGGTCAAATGGCTCTAATTAAATGGTCAAACACTTTGCATTGGCAATTAAAATGGCTAAGCAAGAATAAAAACAATCTCAATTCAATTAAAAACTCTACTAAAAGCTAAAAATACTATTCACTCAGGGACACTCAAAATAATTCATTATATTTCATTTCTGATATGCTATGCATGAACGGTCAAGGAACGAATGCTTTAAATATGGTAAGTAATGACAAAAAAATATTAAATTTGAAAGATAAACCAGTTTAAAATTCACTCCGGACTCGGAGTTATTTTTTTTTCATTTAGTTGAAAACAAGGTAAATAAATACAATAAAATGAAACTGAATATTATAAATAATAAGATAGTTAATATTCATTTCACATAATTAAATTAACTATTATTTGAATAATTTTGATGTAATATGAAAATAATGCTAAAAATTAATAAATTAACTAAAGCAAACACATAATTTCATGTCAGCATTCAAGATAAAACCTAATTAAATGCAAGCATGCACTATTCATGACATGTTGGGTTCGGGGTACCATATTATGTGCGGCTTGTCTGAAGTTGTTGGTTGTAGTTCCTTTTGAAACCCTGGGGTCTTGTATATATTTGGTGGATGTAACAAGTTGTAATCTTGTATGAATAATGGTAAAGTAGATGGCATGTAATAATTGATTCTAGTTTTACTTTCTCTTATTGCATGCTTGTGCGTTTGATAGTTAGAAGGTTGAACTTGGTTTATCATTGTATCTTACTACTTATGGTTAATGTTAGAATTGCCTTGCATGCTTGTATGTTATATATAGATTTGTGGTATCAAGGCTTAATTAGTCTTGGGAAGTTGGTTGACTATGGTTACAATGGAAGTTTGAGTTGTATGTGATATTGGCTAGTGGCTCGGAACTTGTATGTGACTATGTGTAGGTAACTAGTTTGTCCACAGTACAGAGGAGACTCTGTCCGTGTGACAAGTCCGGACTTGACTGTAGCGTGGGGTCGGGTTCAAGGTGTTACAACAACCATCATATTGGGTCAAGAAGCAATTAGATATAATAGATTTTCTGTCATACCTCTATGTTTCTTTTTATCAACCAATTTACCTTATCTCATTTTGGTTGTGCTTGGTTGATATATTTGTGGAGTCACCTAGGATTTGATCACATTGATTATCCTTTATAAGTTTACAACATCTTGGTAGATTTTGATCAATGCTTTGGCCATGAGAGGTTGGTTGTTCTTTCTCTTTGGATGATGATTATTCATCTCCCATATGGATGGATTGATTTCCTTGATTAGATGTATCATTTGAAGTACTTGGATATCCATCTGTTTTAGTACATATATCATTATCATTCTTTCTTGGCGCAAATGGATTAGAATCATCAAAGTTCTCATGCATTTTATCAAATTTGATCAAAAGCACAATCTATCAAGAAGTTATGATAAACGTTTTAGTAGAAAGATGGAAAGACAATTCAAGTTTCCTTTTTACAAAGCTTTAATGAAAATTTTGAAATAATATTGCAAATAAACATATAAGAGCATAGCTATCATCATATTGAATCTAGAGGCTATAGAATTTGATAGATTACAGTGCATACCTCTATATTCCTTTTAATCAACCAATTTACCTTTTCTATCTTTGTAGACCTTGGTTGATGTATCCATTTGATTTCTAATTTATTATGCATGATCAACTCCGACCTTATTGATTTGCTTGATTGGAAATTCGAGGAGGAACTTTGACTTTATCTTGATTTGCTTTATTTGAATACCCTTTGCAAGCTCTTAGAAAGACTTTCTCAAAAAGATGCATTAGTTCAATCAATTCCAAATCAAATGTTCAACCAAGTGATGGATAGTTGTTCTAACAAAATCAAATTGTTCAACAAGGTCTTGAAGTAATTGAGAAAAATTTAAATGTGTTGACCTTAATTGAGTTAATTAGATATTTTATCAATCACGCATGGTACTTTTATCAAATATTTATGCTTGCAACAATATCTTTTCAAGATGAATTTAAAATTAAGCTTAAGCAAGCACGCCATCTTTTTATGCCATGATCAAGTGTTGTTATTGTCAAATAAATCATAAATATTTTTAAGATCTATGACAAACTTCATGTGTGTGTATGATGGAGAGAAGAGATGTGACTGAATTTGCACACTCAAACCTTAGTTTTTGTAGTCTATTTGCATCTTAACTTGGGAATTATTGCAATACTTTGATACTTTCGATGCAATGTAGGAGAATACCGGAAAGTAGAAGTTCAGACCCAAAATGATCCAAAATGCAAGTCAAGAAGTGAAGAAAGGGGAAAACACGCGGAGTGGTGGAAGAATGAAGCTGATAGAGTTGGAATTTGGCCAAAACTAGCGCGTAATTAGACTCAGAATGCTGAAAATAGCCCGAAAATGCCTCGGTCATTGCTCGGTCAAAAGTCAACTTTTGGAGCTAGAAAGTCAACAGACGGGCACTCGAGCGCCCTATGCAGAAAATTCCACAACCTTCCCGAAGAAAACACATGTCGCGAAGCCAACTATGGAGCAGAATGGCGCTCGAGCGCGCCAAATTGGCGCTCGAGCGCCCATCGCGAACTCTTCCAGAAGCACCGCGCGGCGATTGGCTGAAGACCAGGCGCTCTCGAGCGCGCCAAACGGGCGCTCAAGCGCGCCTCTGATTATTTGCTTATAAATAGCCCCTTCCCTCCGAATTATTTAATTAATTTTAGATTTTGATTATTTTTATTTAATTTTTGAGTTAATTCTAGTTATTTTTAATCGTAGTTGTATTTAATTAATTAGTAGGATACGGGGTAAATCCCATCTAGGTAGTTCTTATTCGGGGAAATTTGGCCTGAATAACTACTATTAGGGGGAAGTCCGATCCAAGTAGTTATTATCCCGGGGAGGTTTTGCCCGAATAGCTTTTAATAGGAAAGCTCTTATTTAGAGGAAACTCATCCCTAGTAGTTCTTATTCGGGGAAAATTAGCTCCGCCCGAATAACTACTTTGCGTCAAACCTCTACTCAAATTTTCGGGATCAGAAATACGCGTTCGTCAATACGGGGGAGCCTTTCTTGACTCTCTTTTATTTATAGAATTTGTATTCAATTATGCCTGAATAAATTGATATCTAGGGGAGAATATTGTAAATGTTAGTCTTTTAATATACGGTCTCGGATTCAGATTATATGTTTTTAATGCAATACATGACTTGTTTTATTTCAGTAATGTCTTTCATACGTAATGCTTATTAGTAGATGTATGATTACTTTACTATCATTATTGTCTTACATAACGTAATGCTTTTAAGTAGATGTTATGTTAGTTTTACTTTCGTACCATGTATCCATGTTTTAGAAAGTGAATCAAATAGCTTGACAAAATTAGAAGATTCCAAGAGACTATAGGTAATGCTTTTAAGTAGACCATAGTTTCTAGATTAGAAAAGAGAAGTTAGTTACTTAGTTGAAACAGACCGTTTATACCAGGTTGCAAGGACAGATCCATGCGAAGGATAGAACGGCACCTACATCAGAGTAGTAATCGGGATTTTAATAGGCTAAGTTAAATTGACTAGGTTAAATGCTTATAGCTTAACCTCTTGCATAGAATCAGATAATCTTGAATACTGAGCCTAGATTAATTGCCTCATTTACATATTCCACCCCCTAGATCCTTTCCTTTCGTATCCATATTTAGTTAGATTAATTTAGTTGTAGTATAATAAACACCCTGTATAAAATGTTACACTTCCGCTTTAAACATTTTCACACACTACTTCACCAACTTTTTAACACGCTTCCCTGTGGTACGATTCTGCACTCTAAGCACACTACACTGCAAAGAACCGTGCACTTGCGGGTATTTTAACTTGGTCGTTTAAACACCAATTTTAAACGTACAACTCAAACGCATCAAGTTTTTGGCGTCGTTGCCGAGGAAGCACGGTCTAGTTTAGTTTTTGAATTAAACTGTGAACTTGTTTAAAGTGTTGTAATTATTTAACTGTTGTAATTATTGTTTAAATTGTCTATACTTGTTTAAGTATTGTAATTATTGTTTATATTAGCTATCCTTATTTTAAACTGTATAAATTATTGCTTGTATTTTAGTTGCATAAAAATTTGGGAAATTTTGAATTAATTGAAATATGACTCATTTTAATGAAACAACCCAACCCCCTATCCCAAATACTTGTCAAATTTATTCTCAATTTGGGCATACATTTGTAAATTGTCCCCAAAATCCCCAGTTTTTACATGATCAACTGCTCAGGGTTATTTTTCAAACAATGATTTGTACTCAAATGCATCTAACCCGAGGTGGCAGAATCATCAAAATTTCTTTTGGGATCAAAATAATGCATCTATTCTGTCTCAAAATTTTGAAGAAAATGAAATTCAAAACCCCAATTCTTCTGAGTTTCGTGAAAGCTCTCAAAGTAATTCTTTCAATCAAAACTTTTGCTATTCTAACTCGGTTGAATTTTTTTCTCCTGAACCAAACTTCGACGACAAGTTTGGCCAACTTGTTCAACTCGTCCAATCCAACCACCAATCTATATATAGGCTACAAGACCAAATCGGTCAACTAGCCGAAAGTATAAATGGGTGGGAAAAAGACGAGCATCTTATTCAACATGTTTTGAGTTCACCAGACCAATATAGTTTCGTTCATCACGAACCTATCCAAAACCGGGTTGTTGAGGAAATAGAAGTGTTTAGTGGAGTTAATGTGGGTAAAGAATGTAACATTAGGAATGAGGTAGATAACATGTTTGAGGCACACACTCCAGGTTGGCAAAATCAGCCATCACCTTGGGATCAAGAAATTTTTTCTCAAAGCTTTGAAAATCAACTCCTTGCACATTTTCAATCTGAATCTTCTGTTGATCCTATCCTTAATCTTTTCAAAAAAAATGATCAACAGGATGATTGGATTGATTCTAAACCTCCCGAATCCAGTGACAAGCTTGACCAACTTTTTCAACTTGTCCAAACCAATGCTCATCGGCTTCAATCTTTAGATCAAGACATTCAGTCTATTATGAAACCCTTTGAAGAAATACCATGTGAACAGACTAATGAAATGAGCAAGGTTATTTGGGAGACATCTGATAGGGAAAATGAATTTGAGAAAAATGTTGAAATGCCTCACATAGAAGGAAAGGATGACCTTATTAATATCATGACTCAACCCGACTCTGATTCCTCTTCAAGGAAGATGAATGTACACACTTCCTTAGAGTCTTCACTCTTTCAGGACGAGTCTATTGAGTCTACTTTAATTCCTCAATCCTTCTTGACAACTGTTGGATTTGACCAATTTTTGAACAATATGTTAGATACTTCTAATCTATGGGTTGACCGATTGAGACACACTGATTTACAAAATGCTATGACCCCTGTTTACAATTCATCCATGAACATTCCCACACACATCACATTGGGATAGGAATTGTTATATTTTCAAGGTGACTTGGAAAAGGCATGTTTTATAAGCAAAATGTACCATCATTTGTTGCATGATCATTTTCCATTCAAGAACTGTGCTGAAACGATTATCAGGCAATATGTGCCGAAGAGCTTTAAACATAGATGGCTCTAACATTGGCGCCTGACTGAGGGCATAAAACTCAGCGCTACTAGGAGGCAACCTAGACTTTTAAATGCTTATGTGTGTTTATTTTCTGTTTGTGCTGTCTGGCTGAAGACGATAAACATTACCGCTACTAGGAGGCAACCTAGTGTTCTTTTTAAAATGTTTTAATTTTTTAGTTTAAAACTCTAGAACCCCATAAAAGAGTCTAAATGGTCTGGGTAGTTTGTTTATTGTTTTATGTCTTAGTTAGTCTCCTTGACCGTAATTCTTTTTGACCCCACTCCCTTATACTATTTTGTATAGATTAACTTACTATTATTTTTGTTGTATTGGTGATAATTTGTAAAATGCTTTCTCTACAAATCTTTACTTGCAGAATGATACATCTTTTGGCAAAAGTTAGTAGAAAAGCTTTGACATCAACATAGAAATGCTTCACAACAGGTGATATCTTTCCTTACTACAGTTCCCTTTATACTTGATAACCTACGCTGTAGAGTAAGCAAACCATAGGTTTGGGGATGTAACATTTGTCATTTTGTTATTACTTGCATATTATACTCTCACTGTCTTACATTGCTATTTGCTTGAGGACAAGCAAAGTTTCGGTGTGGGGGTGCGTACATTTCATGAAAAACTTTTTCGAAATATGCAAGAAATACACCATTTTTGTTCATGAGAAGAGTAGTTTGCTACCTTACTTGTTTAAAAGAAGATGATTTAGATGATTTGAGAACCTTTGTTGTTAGTCTTGTATTGTGAAAAACTCTGAGGAAACTCTGTAAGAGAAACTTTGGGGTATTGTATTCATGAGTAAACCTAGCTGTTCTTCCTTTCTTCAATTCATAGCTATGTGATTATGAAAGGACTGAGGTAGGATTACCGTTTGTTATGAGAACTTCTTGTGATTGAAACCTGAACCCTTATGCCATGTCTGTACAGTATGTAATGTTACTCTATCTGTATGTACACTCTAAAGAAAAAAAAATTGAAAAAAATATGAAAAAAGAAAAAAGAGTTGTACATACCTTTACTGTTGAATAAAATTTTTGGTGTAAATATGTTGTAAATCTCTAAGCACCACTATCCTAGACATTGTAATTTGGGATATGTGTTATAGTGTAAGGTTTCGAGCCTGGATATCTCGGGTGATTAAGGCACGAAGGGGTCCCTTTGAAACCTGTCAACCTCAGTCATAATGGCGGGGGATTGTTGGCCTTAAAGCCCGCTACATGGGATATCTAGAAAGCTAAGGAAACTGAACATTATATAGAGATATTGTAAGTTGTACTTTTATATTTCTGGCAAATGTTAAAGGGTTAAGGCATGATCAAGAGTTTGATTACAAATGTAGGTAAGAATATCAAAGTCCAATCTGTTTGCATAACTTATAAGTTGAGTATTGAATGAACTTAATTTGCTTAGTTTACTTCTAAATATGTACTCCGAAGCAATCAATAGTCAATTTCTAATAAGAGTACGTTCTTTTGAGAATACTATGTACAAGGTTCTCTTATCATGTTTGTCATCAACTGCTAAATAGGTTTAAGATAGTAGATTGCGTTTGTCATCAACTGCTAAATAGGTTTAAGATAGTAGATTGCATTTCTTATGTTTCATACTTGGAAAATATTTGACAAAAAGATAGGTTAGATTATTTCATCTGTTTTTTACTTGTAAAAATTTTCTGCAAATTCCACTTTCACAACTGTTTTAAATACAGTCTTGCTTGAAGGCAAGTAAGGTTTAGGTTTGGGGATGTTGATGTGACTGTATTTGCAGTACTCAAACCTTAGTATTTGTACTATATTTGCATCTTAACTTGGCAATTATTGCAACACTTTGGTACTTTCAATGAAATGTAGGAAAATACCGAAAAGTGATGTTTAGATCCAAAATGATCCAAAAATGCAAGTCAAGAAGTGGAGAAAGGGGAAAACACGCGAAGCGGTGGAAGAATGAAGCTGATAGAGTTGGAATTTGGCCGAAACTAACGCGTAATCAGACCCGGAATGCTCAAAATAGCCTGGAAAAGCCTCGGTCAACGCTCGATCAAAAGTCAACTTTCGAAGCCAGAAAGTCAACAGACGGGCGCTCGAGCGCACCCTCCTGGCGCTCGAGTGCCCTATGCAGAAAATTCCACAACCTTCTAGAAGAAAACACGTGTCGCGAAGCCAACGATGGAGCAAAATGGCGCTCGAGCGCGCCAAACTAGTGCTCGAGCGCCCATCGCGGACTCTTCCGGAAGCACCGCGCGGCGATTGGCTGAAGACCAGGCGCGCTCGAGCGCGCCTCTGATTATTTGCCTATAAATAGCCCCCCCTCCCTCTGAATTATTTAATTAATTTTGGATTTTGATTATGTTTAATCAATTTTCGAGTTAATTCTAGTTATTTTTAATCGTAGTTGTATTTAATTAATTAGTAGGATATGGAGAAAATCCCACCTAGGTAGTTCTTATTTGGGAAAATTTGGCCTGAATAGCTACTAATAGGGGGAAGTCCGACCCAAGTAGTTATCATTCGAGGGAGGTTCTACCCGAATAGCTTTTAATAGAAAAGCTCTTATTCGGGGGAAACTCATCCCTAGTAGTTCTTATTCGGGAGAAACTAGCTCCGCCCGAATAGCTACTTTGCGTCAGACCTCTGCTCAAATTTTTGGGATCAGAAATACGCGTTTGTCAATACGGGGGAGCCTTTCTTGACTCTCTTTTATTTATAGAATTTGTATTCAATTATGCCTTAGTAGATTGATATCTAGGGGATAATATTGTAAATGTTAGTCTTTTAATATACGGTTGTTGTACGTTTTAAATTACTCGCAAGTGCACGAACCGTATAAAGGTATAGCTTAGGCAAATACGAGGTCGATCCCTTAGAGACATGTTCAGTTAAGATCAAATTTTAGACTAAGATTTAGACTTCCTAATCTAGTTGGAAATATTTATATTCTAGGTTGAGATAAAATAATAAAAGACTAAACAATAAATCTAAATAAGTAAGACAATTAAAAATCCTAAGACAAAAGTAATTAATAATTTTAAGAACAAAAATAAAGTAAAACTAAAAGAATATATAATGAATCTAAAGACTTAATAAATAAATTCTAAAATAAGAACAACTAATAAATTGAATGAAATAAATTAATAAATTCAAAAATGAAAAAAATTAATAACTTGAGTAAAATCAATTAAAATAAACTAAAACAAAGAAATATTAGAAAAGAAAATAACTTATTAAATAAAAGACGAAGGTTAAAAAGCGAGACTAAACAAGTAATCGTAAAAGGCTAAGGTTCGGAATCCACCTTGCTAATCCCAACGTCAACTATATTTGATCATTAATTTTTCCCAAATTTTACTACATGATAATCTCGCAGTCTAGCCTCGTTACCATGAAAGATATCATCGTTTAAGCCCTAAGTTAATGAATCCCAAAAGTATGTTTATTCTTATTTTGCAAAAGAATCTTCAAATCATTAATTGTATCCCAACTAGAAATCACAATTAATATTCAGCATTAAAAATTAAAAATATCAATTATTAAGATTTATTCAAAGCATGAGAGAAACATGATTAAACTCATCTAAAAAAATTATCTCAACAATTGAATAAATAATAAACATTAAACATGAATGATCAAGTTATGGGGAATAATTAATTCACAAATATAATATCTATTAGAATTAACTAAGGTTTCATCGTCACCTTAACAAGAAAATTAGCCTGACATTCTAACGAAACTAAAATAACAATTTTGAAAAATAAACATTATTTAAATAAATTAAAGAAAAGGAAAGAAAACGTTACAGAGTTTAAATGCGAAGAAACTCCAAAAGCATTCTAACGTCTCGCAGAAGAAGAAAAACTAATAAAACTAAACTAATTTTTTCTGTGAATTTCCGCCTCTGCTCGCTGTTCTGCTTTTGCGCTACTTTGTTGTGCCTTAAATAGGCACAAGTTTTTTTCCTAACTGACCTTGGCCAATGGGCCAAGGCTTGCTTGCACTTTTTTTTATTCCAAGTCCAAATTGGACTTGGATGGTGTACGGCCAAGGCTTATCATAAGCCTTGGTCAACTTATTTTTTTTTCCTTTTTTTCTATTTTCTTTCCTTTTGTTTTATTTCTTCAAATCTTTATTAAATATTCTTCAAAAAGCTTTTGATCTTTTCTTCTCATGCAATTCTTTAAGACTTTGCTCCAAGTGCTATTTCATCATCAATATTTTTCTCACGCACGAACAATGTTTTAGACCTGAAATATGCGAAAAAGTCTCAAATAAGTTATAAACAAATTAATGCCTTAAGACTTATTAATTATGCTCAAATTGAATGCAACAAACTCTAATTTAAATATAAAAATATACAAACCCCTACTTATATCACAACCCCCAATCGGTGTATTGCTAGTCCCTAGCAATTGAAGCGATTCAAAAGATTATTGAAACATAAACATCAAATGATTTTTCTTTTCTTCCCTTAACCCTAACTCAAGGCAATACACCAAGCAAAAAGCTACAATCGTTAGAGATACTTCACAAATCGTGAACTCAGCATGTGTGAATGAGTTAGCAAGCACAATACCAACTCCTCCTCTCTAGATATCATGACTCAAGTCCCCTTTCAGAGAATACATGTCAACTCAATCCTCACATATATTATTACTCAACAAACAACAACACTCAGAAGATAAAGTGTAATACTCTCAACTAGTATATGTGAGTGGATGAATATAGACAGATAAGAATCTCACATATAAGCATGTATGAAGGAACAGTTAATGAAGAAGATATAATATATAGTCTCATGAAAGAAATACCAAAAATACATCATATCACCCTTTTAGATCCATCATATACAGTCAATATTGCCATGTAACCCCTAAGATCAAGTAAGGACTTTTTTAGGACGCAATGTAGGTAAATAGGATATATGTATAAGGGTTAAGGTGAAGTGGTGAATGTTGAAAGTGTCTCAAGATTACTTGGGAAATACTTTCAGC
The DNA here is from genome assembly GCA_037974665.1 of Ehretia macrophylla. Lineage (NCBI taxonomy): Eukaryota > Viridiplantae > Streptophyta > Magnoliopsida > Boraginales > Ehretiaceae > Ehretia > Ehretia macrophylla. The sequence goes on along the minus strand of CM075772.1, from coordinate 73,648,431 downwards.
TTTTCTGTTCAATACTCTTTTTCTACTCTTTTTCTCATTCACATCTTTCAATACTTCATTAGTCTTTCACTGACTTTATTTCTTTTTTTTTTCTGTTCTGCATTTTTTCTCTTTTTCTTGTACTTTTTTTCAGCATACTTTTTTCTTTTTTCCCTTTCTTTTTCTGAAACTAACATTTCCATCACTTTTTTTTTCAATCAAGAGAAGACTTCATTAAAGATATGAAGCATCTTACATATGTCATCCTACTCCAAGAAGATAAAATCACTAGTAACAAGAGTAGCCAATGCAACTAACTAATTTAAGCTCATAATCTCCATCAATGCTGAAAGAATGTTCCCACTTCCTACTTGAAACACTTTGGGGAAACAGGTTTCCGAAGGAAAGGCTAATTTCAAGGCTCAACGGGGCGACTAGCGGTTATGTAAAGGAAAAAAAAATATTATTATAAGGCTCAAAACAAGAAACAAGGCCTAACTGTCATCTCTTAAAGATATACATGGCTTACCCAAAATTTCTTGACTTCACTTCAAGGGTGACATAAAGAATTTTTAGGCAAATAAATGAAAGAATAATGAGACTATTGAACGATATAACATGAGCTTCCACAAAGGAAAATAATCAGATGGCCAAGAAAGTAACACTCTACAATAAATGATAGGCTCAAGACTCACAAGGGTTGAAATAGTTTTCACATATCCTCTTCAGGTTATCTCACCATTCAATCCTTCAACAAAAAGTAGTATTGTGTTGCTACATGAATGTGCAAGGAGTTGAGTATGATGACAGTGAATTCCTTTTTCACAAAAGCGGCTAATTAACTTGGCATACAACTTAAGCTAAGGCAAGGGAAATGGAAGGGAGAAACAAAAATAATGATAATTGAAAAATGACTCCCCACCCCCAATCAAAACCAAACATTGTCCTCAATGTTTAAAAATAAACTCTCAAATATATGCAACAAGGAACAGAGAGTAAAAATTAATAATGAAAGTGCATGAGAACAAGTAAACTAAGAAAATAAAGTTTGTACGAGAACATACCTGAAGCACTTGATAAGGAAAAGGAAAACAATGCCTTAAATCTTAAACTAATTAGTGAAACCCAAAAAAAAAAATAATAAGAGAAAGCAAAGTAACAAGAAACAACAAAAATAATAAAATACTTTTTTTTTATTTTTTCCATTTTCTATATTTTTTTGTTGGCCGACCCTTTTTACATCCCCATACAAAGGTCCCGAACTCTGGGAGGCACTAAACCCGACTCTATGAAACAATAAAAATAATAAATTAACTAAAATAGAAATAGAAAAAGAGATAGAATTTAAATACCTAGATCTATTTAATGTCAGCCAGTAAGACAAATCCTGTGAAACTTCAGAAATAGAGTTAACCAAGTACATTAAAAATGCAGAGGAGAGGCCATTAATTTCAAACCACCAACGTACTCAAACCCCGGTCAGTCCCCCATACTTAGGAGGGAAAGCTAGGCATTACGCTTTCGGCCAATGGTTTTACTTTCATAGTATCCATCCTAGTCAACCCCAAGACTTCTATTACACAAGATAATCCATTTTCGAGAAAATGGTAAAGCCCACTATAACCCAGTGGAGGTCCAACCAAAAGTTGGGAAAAATAAAGATTGCATAAAAAGTATTTTAATCCTGATAAACAGGATCATCTACCAGGACCTCTTCGATCTCTGGGTTTTTAAGTTCTAGAAATGGTTTTAATCGTTGCCCATTTATTTTAAAAATATTACTGTTCTGAGGATTTTCAATTTCAATAGCACCATGAGGATAGACAGTACGCACAACATATGGACCAGACCACCTATGTCTCAGTTTTCCTGGAAATAAATGTAAACGGGAATTATAAAGCAAGACTTTTTGACCAGGCTCAAAGGATTTCCTAAAGATGTTAGAATCATGCACTTTCTTCATTCTATCTTTATATGACTTGGCACAATCATAAGCATCATTACGGATTTCCTCCAACTCATTGAGTTGAAGGTTTCTTTGAAGACCTACCTTATCAAGATCAAAATTTAAAGTTCCGATAGCCCAGTATGCCTTATGCTCTAGCTCAACAGGAAGATGACATGCCTTACCAAACACTAGATGATATGGCGACATTCCAATGGGAGTCTTATATGCTGTCCTATATGCCCACAATACATCATCTAATTTCAAAGACCAATCTTTCTGTGTGGGATTTACAGTCTTTTCTAGAATTCTTTTTATCTCCCTATTGGGTATTTCAACCTGGCCACTAGTCTGTGGGTGATAAGGAATAGCTACCTTATGAGTAATGCCATATTTTTTCATTAACTGGTCAAACACCTTATTGCAAAAATGTCTACCCCCATCACTAATGATTGCCCTTGGAGTACTAAATCGTGCAAAAATGTGTTCTTTCAAAAATTTAACAACTGTTCTATGATCATTACTCCTACATGCTTTAGCCTCTATCCATTTTGACACATAATCTACTCCAACTAAAATGCAAAGATTACCAAAAGAATTAGGGAATGGCCCCATAAAATCAATACCCCAAACATAAAAAATATCAAGAATTAAAATTGGGTTCAAAGGCATCATATTTTCCTTACCAATACTCCCTAATCTCTGGCATCGTTCACAAGCTCTACAATAATCATGCGAATCACGAAATATAGAAAGCCAATAAAATCCACATTGCAAAAGTTTAGTAGCTATTTTCCTAGAGCTAAAGTGACCACCACATGCATGATCATGACAAAAAGAAATAATATTTTGTTGTTCACTTTCAGGAATGCATCTTCTAATAATCTGGTCAGGACAATATTTAAACAAGTAGGGATCATCCCAAAAGAAATGTTTTACCTCAGACAAAAACTTGAACTTATCTTGCTTGCTCCAATGTGTTGGTAGCTGATTTGTAACCAAGTAGTTTACAATATCAGCATACCATGGTGTTTGAGAAATCTGTAGCAGCTGCTCATCAGGAAAAGACTCAACAATAGGATAAACATTATCATCATGCTCAATCACTAATCTAGATAAATGATCAGCTACTACATTTTCTGACCCCTTTTTATCTCTAATCTCAAGATCAAATTCTTGAAGAAGTAAAATCCATCTAATGAGTCTAGCCTTAGCATCTTTTTTAGAGAACAAATATTTCAAAGCTGCATGATCAGAAAATATGACAACTTTAGACCCTAGAATATAAGATCTGAATTTTTCCAAAGCAAAAACAACAGCCAATAGCTCTTTCTCAGTGGTGGAATAGTTCAATTGAGCATCATTCAGTGTTCTGCTAGCATAATAAATCACATGAGGAAGTTTATCAAATCGCTGACCCAAAATAGCACCAATAGCATAATCAGAAGCATCACACATAATTTCAAAAGGCACATTCCAATCAGGTGGTCTAATAATAGGTGTAGAAGTAAATTCATTTTTCAGTCTATTGAAAGCTTCAATACATGCATCATCAAAAACAAAAGGTGTATCCTTACCAAGGAGATTACATAAAGGTCTAGCTATCTTACTAAAATCTTTTATGAACCTCCTGTAAAATCCTGCATGGCCAAGAAATGATCTAATTTCTTTTACATTCCTAGGAAAAAGAAGATTAGAAATCAAACCAATTTTTGCCTTATCTACTTCAATGCCTTTTTCAGAAATGATATGACCAAGTACAATACCCTTTTTAACCATAAAGTGACATTTTTCCCAATTAAAACAAGATTCTTTTCTTTACACCTAGCTAGCACCAAAGATAAATTATGCAAACAAGTATCAAATAAAGTTCCAAAGACAGAAAAAGCATCCACAAACACTTCTAAAAATTGCCCAACCATATCAAAAAAAATACTAATCATGCATCTTTGAAAAGTGGTCGGAGCATTGCACAACCCAAAAGGCATGCGACGATATGCAAAAGTGCCAAATGGACATGTAAATGTGGTCTTTTCTTGATCCTCAGGTGCAATTGCAATTTGATTATAACCAGAATATCCATCAAGAAAACAAAAATATGTATGACCAACTAATTTTTCCAACATCTGATCTATGAAAGGGAGAGGGAAGTGATCTTTCCTAGACATAGGATTCAACTTACGATAATCAATACACACATTCCACCCAGTTTTCACTCTTGTTGGAACTAGCTCATCATCTTCATTTTTAACAACAGTTACACCAGACTTCTTAGGTACTACCTACACAGGACTCACCCAATTACTGTCAGAAATAGGATAGATAACACCCACATCTAAAAGTTTTAGAATTTCGGCCTTTACCACATCTTGCATGATAGGATTTAGACGTCTTTGTGATTCACGTGTAGGCTTAGCATCTTCCTCCAAATGGATTCTATGCATAACAACTAATGGACTAATACCCTTAATGTCTGCTATTGTCCAACCTATGGCCTTTTTATGCTCTTGTAAAACAGTCACTAACTGACGTTCTTGAGACTCATCTAAATCAGAAGCTACAATGGCGGGCAGTGTCTCATTAGCTCCTAAAAAGACATATTTAAGGGTATCTGGCAAAGGCTTTAACTCTAACTTAGGTGGCTCTACTACAGATGGTAATGGTGGTGATGAGGAAAGGGTAAGCGGTAATGGTTTAGGTTGCCACTTATCAACATTCATGAAAGGCACAGAATCTAGCAAAGAATTAACCTCAGCAACAACATTATCAATATCCAAATCAAAACCAAAATGAGCTAAACATGCTTCTAATGGGTCAACACAACTTGACTGCACAAATGCATCATGAACTAAATCTTCAATCATATTAATTTCACAGACATCATCATTATCATCAGGCATTTGTTTACTTATATGGAAAATATTAAGCTCAACAGTCATGTTACCAAAAGAAATTTTCATCACACCATTCCTACAATTAATCAATGCATTTGATGTGGCTAAAAATGGACGACCCAAAATAACATGAGTTTGCACAGCAAGGTTATCAACAGGCTCAGTATCCAAAACAACAAAATCCACCGGGAAGTAAAAAGTATCTATCTTAATCAAAACATCCTCAACTATACCTCTCAAAATTTTCACAGATCTATCAGCTAACTGCAGTGTCATCTTAGTAGGCTTTAGCTCACCTAGACCTAATTGCAAGTAAACAGAGTAAGGCAGTAAATTCACACTTGCACCTAAATCTAGCAAAGCTCTCTCAATCTGATGTTCTCCAATTTTGCAAGAAATAGTAGGAGATCCAGGATCTTTATACTTAACAGGATATTTATTTTGAATCACTGAGCTCACATGTTCTGTTAAAAATGCTTTCTTAGGAACATTTGTCTTTCTTTTTGCTGTAACAAGATCTTTAAAAAATTTAGCATATGCAGGCACTTGTTTAATGGCATCCAGAAAGGGTATATTTATTTGTACCTGCTTGAAGACCTCTAAAATGTCACCAACCTGTGCACTGTCTTTCTTACTAAGAAGCCTATGGGGAAATGGAGCTTTAGGCACGAACTCTTTAATTTCAGGCTCTGTGACTCTAGGATGTGACTCTTTAGGCTCTATAGGTGTATCATGTGATGAATGCACTCTACTTTCATTATGATCGTCCTCAGAGTTTTTAGCTTTCTCTACTTTCCTATTGCTATGCTCAGGAACAGTCACATGGTTATCAATTTGCTTACCAGACCTAAGTGTAGTGATGGATTGCACATGCTCCTACCCTGAATTAGATCTAGATGCCCCATTATAGCATATTTTCCTTTTGGTTTGGGTATGGGCTGACTTGGAAATTTTCCTTTCTCTCTTTCTCCTACTTATGTAGCCAATTGACCCATCTGAGTCTCTAACTTAGCTATAGCATTAGTGTTCAATTGAGTTGAATTTTTCATTTCCTGAATTGCCTGGGTTATGGTCTGCATGAATGCTTTGAGAGACTCCTCTAGTGATGATTGTTGCCTAGACTGACCTGCAAACTGAGGTGGAACCTGAGCATGAGAGTAGTTCTGATTAAGTGGCCTAAACTGATTCTGATATTGCACTGGTGGGACAACTAGGTTACTAGAAGGTTGATTTAATTTCCATGAAAGATTTGGATGGTTCCGCAAATTAGGATTATATGTCTCCACATATGGATTAACAAATGGCCTTCCTAAATTATTAAGTGAATTCGATTGTTCAGCATGACACTCATTATATGCAGGCATAGAATGACACATTGCTGTTACATGCATAGGACTCGCACAAATAGAACATATTTCATTATGAACATTGTTAACAGAACCTCCTCCATTATTCTTGGCTAAAGCATCTACTTTTCTTGTAAGAGTATCTAACCTAGCCTTTATATCTACCTCCTCACTAATCTCATACAACCCCCCTTTCTTTGCTGTCTGAACTAGCTTTTCTTTACGGTTAGAGAAATCCCATTGTTGAGAGCTCTCTGACAAACCTTCAAGAAAATTATATGCATCATCCTCTGTTAGACTCAAAAAACCCCCACCATTCATTGACTCTACCATATTCCTACTTGACTGTGTCAACCCATTATAAAAGTATTGCACTAATCTCCAAGTTTCAAAACCATGATGAGGACATTTAATTTGCAAATCTTTAAACCTCTCCCAACTTTCATAAAATTTTTCATGCTCATCTTGACAAAAATCAGTAATTTCTAGCCTTAAAGCATTAGTTTTATTCATGGAAAATAATTTTGACAAAAAATTTTTTACCATTGCTGCCTAAGATGTAATAGATCCAGAAGGAAGAGAATTAAGCCATGCTTTGGCCTTATCCTTTAGTGAAAAAGGAAATAGGCACAAGCGAACAGATTCTTCAGAAAAAGTTTGAAATTTAAATGTAGTACATATTTTCAAAAATTCTTTAACATGCAAATAAGGATCCTCTCTATCTAGACCATGAAAAGTGGGAAGAAGATTTATTACCTGTGGTTTTAGCTCAAAATGTGCAGTTGTAGTAGCAGGAAAAACTATGCATGAAGGAGGATTGGTAGAGATGGGGTGGAACAACTCCCTAAGAGGCTTAATCTCCTCTCCCTGTTGACTCATTTTAGATTCTTGTTCTAACTCAATGCTAACTAGCCTGTTTGTATGATCACGTGCCCAAACTTTCATGCAACACAAATATCACACAAAAAGAAACAAAGAAAGAAAAAAAAATGCACTTATTTTTTTTTAATTTTATTTTCGTTTTTTTATTATTTTTTTTATTTTTATTTTTTTTTATTTTTTTTCAAAAAGCAATAAAACAACTAGTAGAAGAAAAACCTAATCAAAAGTCTAAAAACTTATTTTATTCAAGTCCCCGACAACAGCGCCAAAAACTTGTTGTACGTTTTAAATTACTCGCAAGTGCACGAACCGTATAAAGGTATAGCTTAGGCAAATACGAGGTCGATCCCTCAGAGACTTGTTCAGTTAAGATCAAATTTTAGACTAAGATTTAGACTTCCTAATCTAGTTAGAAAAATTGATATTCTAGGTTGAGATAAAATAATAAAAGACTAAACAATAAATCTAAATAAGTAAGACAATTAAAAATCCTAAGACAAAAGTAATTAATAATTTTAAGAACAAAAATAAAGTAAAACTAAAAGAATATATAATGAATCTAGAGACTTAATAAATAAATTCTAAAATAAGGACATCTAATAAATTGAATGAAATAAATTAATAAATTCTAAAATGAAAACAATTAATAACTTGAGTAAAATCAATTAAAATAAACTAAAACAAGAAAATATTAGAAAAGAAAATCACTAATTAAATAAAAGACGAAGGTTAAAAAGCGAGACTAAACAAGTAATCGTAAAAAGCTAAGGTTCGGAATCCACCTTGCTAATCCCAATGTCAACTATATTTGATCATTAATTTTTCCCAAATTTTACTACATGATAATCTCGCAGTCTAACATCGTTACCATGAAAGATATCATCTTTTAAGCCCTAAGTTAATGAATCCCAAAAGTATGTTATTCTTATTTTGCAAAAGAATCTTCAAATCATTAATTGTATCCCAACTAGAAATCACAATTAATATTCGGCATTAAAAATCAAAACTTTCAATTATTAAGATTTATTCAAAGCATGAGAGAAACATGATTAAACCCATCTAAAAAAATTATCTCAACAATTGAATAAATAATAAACATTAAACATGAATGATCAAGTTATGGGGAATAATTAATTCACAAATATAATATCTATTAGAATTAACTAAGGTTTCATCGTCACCTTAACAAGAAAATTAGCCTGACATTCTAACGAAACTAAAATAACAATTTTGAAAAATAAACATTATTTAAATAAATTAAAGAAAATGAAAGAAAACGTTACAGAGTTTAAATGCGAAGAAACTCCAAAAGCATTCTAATGTCTCGCAGAAGAAGAAAAACTAATAAAACTAAACTAATTTTTTCTGTGAATTTCCGCCTCTGCTCGCTGTTCTGCTTTTGCGCTGCTTTGTTGTGCCTTAAATAGGCACAAGTTTTTTTCCTAACCGACCTTGGCCAATGGGCCAAGGCTTGCTTGCACTTTTTTTATTCCAAGTCCAAATTGGACTTGGATGGTGTACGGCCAAGGCTTATCATAAGCCTTGGTCAACTTATTTTTTTTTCCTTTTTTTCTATTTTCTTTCCTTTTGTTTTATTTCTTCAAATCTTTATTAAATATTCTTCAAAAAGCTTTTGATCTTTTCTTCTCATGCAATTCTTTAAGACTTTGCTCCAAGTGCTATTTCATCATCAATATTTTTCTCATGCACGAACAATGTTTTAGACCTGAAATATGCGAAAAAGTCTCAAATAAGTTATAAACAAATTAATGCCTTAAGACTTATTAATTATGCTCAAATTGAATGCAACAAACTCTAATTTAAATATAAAAATATGCAAACCCCTACTTATATCAACGGTCTCGGATTCAGATTATACGTTTTTAATGCAATACATGGCTTGTTTTATTTCTGTAATGTCTTTCATACATAATGCTTATTAGTAGATGTATGATTACTTTACTATCATTATTGTCTTACATAACGTAATGTTTTTAAGTAGATGTTATGTTAGCTTTACTTTCGTGCCATGTATCCATGTTTTAGAAAGTGAATCAAATAGCTTGACAAACTTAGAAGATTCCAAGAGACTATAGGTAATACTTTTAAGTAGACCATAGTTTCTAGATTAGAAAGGAAAAGTTAGTTACTTAGTTGAAACAGACCGTTCACACTAGGTTGCAAGGACAGATCTATGCGAAGGATGAAACGGCACCTACATCAGAGTAGTAATCGGGATTTTAATAGGCTAAGTTAAATTGACTAGGTTAAATGCTTATAGCTTAACCTCTTGTATAGAATCAGATAATCTTGAATATCGAGCCTAGATTAATTGTCTCATTTACATATTCCACCCCCTAGATCCTTTCAATTCGTATCCATATTTAGTTAGATTAATTTAGTTGTAGTATAATCAACACCTTGTATAAACTGTTACACTTCCACTTTAAACATTTTCACACACTATTTCACCAACTTTCTAATGCGCCTCCCTGTGATACGATTCCGCACTCTAAGCATATTACACTGCAAAGAACCGTGCACTTGCGGGTATTTTAACTTGGTCGTTTAAACACCAATTTTAAACGCACAACCCGAACACATCAAGAAGTCAAGACATTTCAAATATCACAATCATCACACATTTCCAATATTTTATTGAACCATGTAAGAACTTGATCTTCTATGTCATAGCATCACTTTTGTTCATTTAAATCATCAAAGAGTTTCACATGTCATCCAATCATATTCAATCAGTCAATGATTAATCACTTCATTAAGTATCACATATATTTCATCCAAACAAGCATAAGGTCCACGTTTAAATCAAAATAAATACCCCATTCACAATGCTTATCTTTCAAAAAATAAACCGCTTATTTCATACTTGTACCAATTGTCACTTTTATCCTTTAATAATATCAAACTCAAGTATAATTCATTCTCATCAATACAAATTGTCAAGTTCATGATGTACAAATAAAACATGTGACTTCTAAGGTGATAAAACAATGCATATATCACTTCAAGCATAAGTACATCAAGAATCATTGAAAAACAAAGTTAGAACATCTTAGGATTAAATCACAAATAAATCCATAAAATCATTTATTAAGAAGGATGTAATGAAGACATATCAAATATTACCCATGCTTCCTTATCTCATGATCTGGCATTTTTAATGCATTGCACTGTCACGCCTCGACCCAACCCCACGTTAAAAGGTTAAGTCCGGACCCGACAAATAGACAGAGTCTCCTCTGTAACGTGGACTATCTGGTTACCTGTAAACAGAAAATAGAGCCACAAATACAAACCACAACATTCTCCAACTCCAACTCCACCATTTCCCAGCTTCAAGGCCATCCGAGCCTTAAGCAAAACAAGACATCACAACACACGAGCATGCAAGGTTAAAGCCATTGAAATCCATTCTTTTTAATTTACTTGTCTTACCACTCTAACATTATCATTTAAACATTCGTATAATTTAAGACCAACCGTCCAACTAGCTTCCATTCACACACAAGCAAGCAACACAAAAGAGAAGTAAGTTAAGCTATTATAGTCCACTACCATTCAAGCCATACATCAATCTAGCTATTACAATCCTTCAACAACTCCAAATATATACAAGCGCATAGGCACAAAATAGAACATAACATAATACAAGCAAAGTCTTCACATAGACCAGCAATCAAACACCCCAACCTCATAGCAATAAGCACACAGGTATCAAGGCAACTCCTCCAACTACACCTCTTCCTCTCCCTCAACAGCTAAGAGTTGGGCCTCTATCTCAGCACCTTCTAAAACATGTTTAGCGAGGTATAAGCAACCACAATTGCCCACTGAGGGATATAGTCTACCGGGACATGCAATGCAACAGTTAACACAAGTAAAACATTTAAACAACTAAAGAACAATTAAGCAACAAGTTACCACACATTAAAAAGGATACGATCAATGTCCCTTATCACTCCAACCCTCAAACCACGAACCACGATATGCCGGCATCCCAAACACCAATGGGTACTCCGAATGTACCCAATCCTACGACCCAACACCCCCTAGCATACTTCATACCAGGCGAGTGATGGACTAGGGTACGGAGCTAGGGAAATCAACATTGGCAAGCCTGATGCCACCCAGTGAGGCCCATCACACCCGTCCTAAACACTGTGGTTGCGCAACCATAGAAACAATACCACAAAACATAACTATATAGCAATATAACAATAAAAGCTATTAAACACATAAATGAGGGCAATAAAGTAGGCTTCCTTCAAACATGAATTTCAATATATAAGCAGTTCAATAAGCATTAGAATAACAAGATAAACAAGTTACTAGTCATTTCCAACTTTAAACAAGATTTAAACACATAACCCCTTTGTCTACAAGCACGCTTTAGGTTCTAAATGAAACACAAAGCAATAACTACTCATGCCAACTATCACACGTCTCTAATAACACCAAAAGCCACCTAAACAAGCCTTAAAAAATCGCTTTTAACACACAAGCTCGGGAAGGCCACGAGGGTATATTGAACTATAGCTACCCAATTCACCCCGTAATTCAACGCAACGAAAGCACCAAAAGTACTTCCATGGCTAGTAGAACCCAAATTAACTTCAAAATGTGCCCGGATTTACTTTATGTTGAAAACCCCTTTCTAAAATTAACTATTTTTACGTTTTAGCTAAGTTTCGAGCAATTAAACTACACGGGGTCATTAGATTATCTTCATTAACATCTATAGTACCTAATTGAAGCATATAATCATACACTAAGTCACAAGTTTGCAAAATCCTAGAAAATGCACTATTCATTGTCTTCATCAAAGAGCCCTTTGCAAAATTTTCATAACCAAGCCAATAGAACCCACCAATCAAGTCTCTATAGCTAGTAAACAACATATTATAGCAATTCTAAGCATTATACAAGCAAATAAATGGAAATCTAAGAAATTCAAAAATGGGCAAGAATATAAAACAAGCAAATATTATGCTAAAATCCCTCACCAAGGTGTGTAGGATTCTAGGAAAGGCTCTAGGAGGCTCCAAAATGGCTCTAAACACAAGCTAGAAGGATCAACTTGCAAGCAAAAATGGAGTTTTGTTCTTCTTTTTCTTTCTTATGCTTCTCGGGTTTGGGGGGGATATGGTTGGCATTTTTTGTTTTGTTTGAGCTATAATCTATGTATATGTATATTAATGTATATATATAATATATGTATTATGTATATGTGCATTATGTTGACTACAAAAATGGGCCAAAATACTTATAAAACCTACTTAAAATAAGTCCAAACCAATTAATTCCATTTAGTCCAATAAATCTAATGTTACACTTTTCACTCGATCTGTAAACTATTTTCTAAACGAATGCTCCTAACACGCAATGCTCACGTTCTCATTTTTCTCATTCCTAAATTAGGTGATATAATATAGGAAAAATGTTAATTCAGAGAAATTAGACAGTAAAATTTTATGTTAAATAGTAACTATTGACAAAAGTAAATAAATGCACATAGGAATACACAAATAGTGAATGCTACAGTTAATAGGAAGTATGGTAGTGATCTCGGGTGTCACATGCACCACCATCCTTTTTGGTGTTGCTTAACATTCCAACAACAAAGCATAGCAAGATCTAGGTACCCATCTTTAATTGGGTCCTTAGGGGTTAGTATCATTTTTAGTGACTTTATCAATCCATTTGTACTTTAGCCACCATCGAACTTTTAATCAACATTCAAGTAATTTTGTATTATGAAACAATGAAGCAAGTTTTTCTATTTTATCACAATATGTATAAGCATGTTGATTCGCTTTAAAGGAGGATGACACATTGTGATTTGAACATTTGAAAAAGCAATTCTTTAAGATCTTTTTAATAAAATATGATTTATATCCAAACATATTTAATTCACATACCACATATTTTGAATCATGCATAATATCCCATTTTTCTTTTTCCTTGCAAGATTTAATGGTTTTTCCATTTATTTCATCATACTTCTTCGTCAAACGATAAATCTCATCTTTTAATACTTTGTCAAACAAGAAATTAATTTTGACTTCAAACTTATAATTAGCTTTAATAACAAAAGTATTCTTCTTTTCAAACTCTTTTAAATCAAGTATGGTACATTCTAATTTTTTAAGAAAGCACTCATTTCTAGATATAGCATACATTAATTCATTATTCACATTAGAAATGGCTTCCTCCAATTCATCCATTGGAAGATCATTGTTACTAGATGAGGAGCAAAAAGATTCATAAGATAGATTTACCTATTCATCCATTGTAACAAAGTATGCCACATTTATTCCTCATCTTCTCTTTCTACTTCTTCATATAGTTCATCAAGAAGATTCCATATCTCATGAGCAGATGTGCATTCATAGATTCGGATAAACTCTTCTTCATTTAAGCATAGTAGAGAAGATGCATAGCTTGAGCATTTTTGGTTAGCCTGACAATGTTTTGCTCGGTTGACTTGTCTTAAACTTCATATGGCCCTTGCTTAACAATTGTCCACAATGTGTAGTCCACGGATTGAATATAGGTTGCATATTATTCTTCCAACATATAAAATTTATACCTACAAAAAGTGAAGGTCTATCAATTGAATATCCTTCCACAATAGGATATGCTTAACAATTATAAAGTATTTTCCATGATCTTTTCTTTACTAGTGGCTAAGCCATATGTAAAGTCCTACCTCTAGATACCACTTGTTAGTCTAAATGAGCCTAAGAGAAGAGTAAATTAGGCTTATGGAGGCAAATCACTACTTTAAAAATTATAAAATTCAACTACAATATTCACTTAGGCAATTTATCAAACACTTCGTGTGTAATACATATAATAGTGAGATTGTGCAATAAATCAAACACAAGATATGCAATATATGTAAAATTAAAGAAAGTAGGGTTAAAGAGATCAAACGCAAGGATTTATAGGTGGTTCGCTAATCTACATCCAACATCTAAGGTATTCTCCCCTTATGATTTCTACAAACCTCACTATTGATGCTTCTTCAAATGTTGGTGAAGTACAAACCAACTTTACAACCTTCTCTTGAGTCCATCACAAGTTTCTTCAAATGTAGGTGAAGCTAAGAACCTATTAAACAATCTCTTGAGTCCATAAGAAATCAACCAAAGCCTCTTCAATTGTAGGCGAGACTTCAAACCTATTCACTCTTCCCTTTGAATCCACAAATGATTTTTCCACACTCTTCTCTTTTACAAGAATTCACTCAATCCTATTTTAGAGTCGCATGAGTGTTTACAATACAAAAAATTGAGTGTTTTAATGATAATACAATTAAAAACAATCAAAACTCCTCAATGAGTAGATAATACAATTGAAAGCTCTTGAATGCTCAATAGATTTGCAAATTTAAGCTCAAGCTTGGTTTGATTTGATAAAGATATGAAATTTGAAGCTGAGAGATGTTAGAAATATGTTGGAAGAGTTGTTTGATGAAATGGGTTTGTTTGGAATTTATAGAAACCATTGCAACGTTCAAATAGCAGCTAATTTTTTCAAACTGCTACACATCCAGTCGAATGGATCTGGTTCAGTTACTCGTCTGGATGACTCGACCGGATAGTCTCTGCCATGGTGTAACACCCCACAATTTTATTCTTTGACTTTTACCATATTAAAGTGTTTTTATTAGTGACTGATTTATGGGAATGAATTATTTATAACCCAATTTGATATATCACGTAATATAAATTAATGGTGACTAATTTATAGGAACCAGTTAAGAGTGGATTAGTATAAGTTATGAGATAATAGTGGATTTCAGTTGCTGATTTTATATGATTTAAAGCCAAAAAACATGGCTAACTAATTTACCTGGCAAAGTTCTATCTACTTATATGGAAACGAATTAAGGAGAACGTGGGTCATGTACTAGTGCTTAGTTGGTTAAGAATTGATAGTGGCAAAAAAAAAAAAAAAAAACACGTTGAGTTAGAGCAAAGTATAAAAGAATAAGAGACTACGTTTTTATCATTTGACGAAGTATTACAGAATATATAGACTTCTCTTGGCAGACACTTTAAGGACAACTTTTAACAATACATTTAGTTTTGTTTCTTTCTCTTGCATGTAAAAGATGGATATTTTATTTCTTCAACTTCTTGTATTTGCAATGAAATTAATTATCAAAGGGGTTCAGATTTGAAGTTCTGGTGTCAGGACGTTCTTTTTTTGCTGCATATTTGGGGTTTTAGTGTTTGGGATCGAAGAATCTCTTTTACTTTAAGGAATTCTATAAGGTTATGGCTATCTTTTTCATAACCAAGTAAGTAGGATTATTTTCCTCTTTGTAAACTTATTTTTCAGAAATTTATTTTGCTGTATTTTATGATTTTAAGTATTAGAAAAGTTTTATTGAGTATAAACTTATGTTTCGACATGCTGTAATTTTTTGTCTTTAGCACGAACAAGGTTGGTTTTAATGTAAAACTCATAATTTTCAAATGTATTATTGTGTACCATATAAATGCATGTATAAAAAAAACTATATTTGACTACTGTATATGGTATAAGTTAAGACTCAAGTAAAGCTTGTCAATTTTTAATTTGCTTATACTCTTGAATGTATTCTATATTCGATTATAGTATGCTACTGATGCTTTGAGAATTTGTCTATAAACTTAATTTTATTATTAATTGAGGTTTATTTCAATCCGTATAATTCTCAAGTTTTGAGTCAGTGTGTAAAGTCAAAATTTCTATTCAAATTTTAGTCTTTAGCATGTCTTTTACGTTTTTGAATTGTTCTAACACGTATCTGCATATTGATATCATGGCAACGCTTGAGCATGTGTTTAGGTTGTCACTAATGTGCATGTTGATTTTTGGCAAAGCTTCTGAAAACTAGTGAACTAAGTTTCCATTGTGTTACGTATTGAACTTTTACAAATCTATTGTATTAACCTTTTGAAAAGTTTACAGTAAAAGAGTTGCACCCTGTCTTCGAATTGCATATACATTGTTATGAATAGAGACATTGGTTTTAAATATTATGAAAAAGTTTTGTACTCTTTAGAATCATATTGTTCGTTGAGGCTGTGTATTGTTTTGGAATTTAGAATATTGTTTTGGGGTAGTGCACTACATATTTGGATATCCACTTTGGGGATTGATTAATTCAACTATTACTCTGGACCTTCGCTGTCAGGACTAAGTGCTGTCACAACCAATCTCTGACTTTCGATATGCTTTGTGTCATTTGAATTTATGATTTCAAAAGAAACTTTATTTTTCACTGATCTCTGAGTATTGGTTTTGGTGTCTTTGTTAAAATTTTGATCACTGCATTGAAATTTAGACACAGTCTTTTGCTTTGGTACCATATGACGTGGCTTTTAATTTGTGATATTATATCTTAGCATTGAAGTATAGTACACATTTATTGTACATTCATTTTTGGAAACATATAAGTTTACGTTTATTTTTTGTACTGACACAACTATTTCTAAAGTCATGACTATTGTTGTTTAGAAGTTATCCACTTAGAGTATTTTTGTACACATTTCGTTTGATAATAAATTTATTGCAGATAAGGAGTAAGATCGTTTAGAGATGTTTAGGGTGGAGACAATAGACTTTATCATATTGAGCAATCTGAAATGTAATTGTTATTTGGTTCTAGAATTTAGGATTTCAATATAATCAAACTTTGAAGATCTTAAGGTATTGGTTTATGTACTGAAGTTGGAGATTTGACATGTCTTTTGTTTAAATGCTTTGAAACTTGACATCTACCTTCGTGACTTAAGTTTTAAATGGGTTTAGAGCCTTGTAACTTAGGAAAGTTGTCCCTTTTTGAGTTTGCAGCGGTCGCATCTCAAGATTCAATTTGGCAAATTTCGAGGCGTGACACATAGATCCGAAAGAGTAGATCCGGAAGAATTACTCAACCGGGTCCATTCGACTGGATCAACATTTTCTAGCAGAAACAGATCCAAATCCATTTTTCCGAAAGCAAAACATTTAGGCACTTCAAAAACACTTCTTCTAAAGTGTTTCTAACCTTTTTAACACTTCAAAATATTTTCTACACTCTTATCGAAAGATTAAAATCAATTTTTATAATCAAGAGTTTAAAACACATTTTTCACCCGAAAATTCAATCTTTTAAAGATAAATCATTTGGACCTTTTAAGAACACTTCTTCAAAAGATTTTTCAACCGAATTAAACTTTTAAAATATTTTCAAAACTCTTGAGAAAAGATTTAAATACATTTTTGAAAGATTACCAAGAGCTTGAACTATAAAAATGTATACTTAAGGCAAACGACATTTTTAAGTCGCTACCCTTTATATCGTCACGTCTCCATCCTTATTACACCACTTCATCTTCATGTCTTCAAGTCTTGACTATTGAAATATGATCTTCATTTCTTCAAATCTTCAAGACTTCATTTCTTCATGCTTGTGGTGATATTTGTCATGCAAACTTTGATTCTTCTCAATGACCAACATAATTTGCATTTTATCAATCTTGCAACTCTTCTTTCGTGCAAGATTTTTTTCTTTTTTAAACACCAAGTACTTACAAGATATTTTGGCTCATAATAACATTACTACAAGATTATCCACACAAGCCAAAACATTCAAGTACAAGTTGGCTTATAATGATATATACATTTAATGCACATAAGACAACAAGTGTGTATTTAAGCATATAGACATATTAGCACAAACACACTTGATAAATCTAATTATTTATACTTGCATTTTTCATTAGAAAAAAACCGTTGTCTTTTCCATGCAAGTTTTATCACCAATCAATATTTGACTCAAACAAATGTATAAATTTATCAACATGAGTGACAAGTGTGAATTTAATAATATAAATACATGTGATCAATCACACTTGACATAGCCAAATAACCATATTTGTTATTATCAAAGTCATGCATTAAGCCTAAGACCAACAATCTCCCCCTTTTTGATGATGACAAATCATTCTATGACATGAAAATAATAATCTTGAAGATAATCACATTATAGCTCAAACATGGAGTCTTTAAAGTATGACTTCCTCTCACATTATGCATTTAATACATCATGTGCCAAGATAGTAACATCTAGAACAATAAAGCACATATGGAGACTTTGACTCTCTTTCACATAATCTATGTAACACATAATAATATATTTGTTGTCATCAAAACAATAGATATGATTAGCAAGGTGATTAGAAATATACCCTGAAATACTCCCAGCATAGGAGCCTATGGTTCTATTCTTGTTGTTCCTAGAGGTACACATCCCTCTTCTCGGTGTGGAACGATATACGAGAAATAGATTTTGCCTTCACGTGGGAAATAATTCATTCTAAAAGCCTCGGACAAAGGATCCAAAAAAAGGAATGGCTCAATCTAAGCCATACTCAGGCTAAGGGAGTGGAAGCCACTCTAAGTCAGACTAAATTGAACTTTAGAAATTTTAGTGATTAATTTTGTTTGAATCCAATTCTTCTTCTTCTTATTTCTTCCCCTATACTTCAGTAATATTACCAAATTATTTGTTAAGTCCTATATCATCTTAAGAATTGTTGGGAGATTTGAGAATGACTACTATAAATAATACGTAATCAACCGAAGTGTAAAATACATTATCATCAAGAAAATTGATCTAGACCATGTAATTATACATGTAGTCAAGATCGAAATGAAAAGAATATAAAAAGGATTGAAAATCGATCTTGGTCATGTATTTACATTATAATCGGATCAAAGTAAGAGAAAATAGACAACCAATCTAGATCATGTATTTGCACATGTAATTTAGATTGTGTAATAAAAATAAGAAAACTGAAATATTTTAAATAAGAACTTACTTGAAGAATTCAAAAAGGGAAATGAGTTCACCGATGTCTGATTGAATTAGTTTCCTTAAGACGATAACACCCTGCTATGGTGCTTATGGACTCTTACCGATTCTCTCCCATAATTCAACGATGGATTTCTCACTATAAGAGCACTCCAAATAGTAAGACAAAGGCGAACCTTCAAAAGTTTGATTCTCTCTCTCAATATTTCATAAACTTTGCTATGTTAATGCATTAGCAAAACAATGCAAATGAATTCGTTGAAAACAGGTCCACAGGCCTAGTATATATATAATTAAAGAGATTCCAAAGAATCCATTAGTGAAGAGACGTGAAGTTTGGTTAAATATTCCCGTTGGAGCTCTGTCAAATGAGCCAGCCAAATGACCAGTTCGTCCGGTTTGCTTGTCTATGCCTCTTTGTAACAATCGGTCAAGCCAGCCAAATGAACAGCTTGTCCGGCTAGGTCACCCGGCATTTCTTATTTAGTCGGTCGATCTAGTCGATTGACTCATTCGACCAGCTGACTCGATCGGTGCATCTTACTTCCAAGGACTCTATTTCCAACAGCTTTATTTAATTTCTCATTCACATATGTGTTGGGTTTGTTAACCCAGCACCAACAGGAATTAAATAAAAGATGATATTTTTAACGTGGTTAAGTCCTCTGTCTACATCCATAATTCAAGAAATTAGGAAATCCACTATTTAATAATAATAGTTACCTGCAACAGATCTTTTGCACGAACAAATCCAAACCTTCTCTCACACTCACATGGCTTTATGAACAGAAAATCCTAAACTTTCGCTCACAAGACTATCTATAATTGCTAAATTCTAAAACCTTCTCACTTGTTTTTTTTTTTCTGGCAAAAGAACAAAAAATACTCTTGACTCACCCTTTCACACCCGCGATAGGGTGTAGCTCTTATGACAATAAATTACAAGCTAAAAAGTCCTATATATAGAAACCAAAACCTAACTCCGCTAGAATTACGACTCCTATGTCTACTCTCATTAGACTAGACTTTTACTTGTCTTCAACTTTTACTTGGGCTTAGACTTAAGCCAAAACCTAACAAATTCTCTCTTGGGGAGAGTACCAAGTTTATTCGCAGTAGCTGAGACCTCTTCTAACTCTTTGTCTTCATGCTAGAGCCTCGCTCAATAGCAATCACTACAGCAATACCTGAGAACTTCTTCTCAGTCTCCAATGTACAAAAGCCCTCACTCAATAGCTATCAGCATATCTTCATCATAGGAGGTTCAGTGAGTCATGACCAACATCTCTCTCCATGCTGTCAGTCTCCACTCTTTAAGACTCTTCATGTCCTCCCAATATTAGGCATCTTTGGACGTGGTCTTGTCTGTATAGCAGTAGTACTCCTTATCATCTTGCCTAGCTAGGACTTTGATATTAGGCTACATGGACTTCTTGCATATGACTCCTCCCTATAGTAGAACCTTTTTTAGCTAGTGCTCAATCCTCTCGATTTGCTCTTATTCTTCATCATCCTCTCGTTGTCACATAGGAGTACCTTCACAATTAAAAATGTCTCACCATCTTGAGAGTTCATTAAGAGTAGCACTTCACACCTCCAATTACTAGCTACCTGTATATGTTGATTTAGGTAGTACAAGCATTGGTTTTAAGTGAAATGGCCCAAGTTTTAGGTGGTGGTCTTAGAATCCAAAATTGTTGAGATTGTAGGAGTAACAACTCCCCTATCCTTATTGACTTAAAGCTGAGTTTCCAATCTTTCTTTTTCATTCATGTGTTTTCTGCTTGTTTTGTACTGACATTTCCTTTGCCTTTTGAATCTTCGATAAGGCATGTCTAGGGGATGAGACTTCCTTCCGACAAACGCAAAACCTGTTTTCAGATAAGTAGCCAGGAATTGACGAACAGTGGGAACATCATTAGTATAAGAAGAGGTAGAGAAGACGAATAGTTGGTGCTCTATTACAAAGCTTCGAGCTGTCAAGCCTAAGGTCGGCCCACCTAATCTTTGCAAAATTGTGCTTAATTTCATATGTGGCAATTCCGCCAAGATCTCTTCATTAGTTGGGGGAAGAATCCGCACAAATCAATTTTTTTGAAGAACGTATCAAGAGAGAATTTGATTTGGTTAGACAATGTGTGGTTGGTAAACAAGGATCAGGTTTTTAGTAAGGCACGGAATGTATGGTCAAATATTCAATATAATTCTGCAAGATCTAGTTTACATTTTATTAATAAGGTAAAATTGTATACACTAGCATGTCCCCTTATGTGTGACCCAAATTTCATTAGCACTTCCCCTTATATGTGATCCAAATTGATAAAATTAAATAACTTTGGATATGAGAGTTGAAATGAAGGAACAAAATTAGCAAGAAAAGATCCGTATGGGAGTTGACAATGAGGAATAAAGACAACGAAAAGAGATTAGTAATACGTGGATGAACAAGACTGACATTAAGGAACAATTGACGAGAAAAGATGCTCATACTTAGATGGACAATATTGGGCCATAACCCAGCTCTAATATCGTTTTAAGAAACATGAATTTCATTTTAAAACCAATTAGTCTTACATGATAATATTGAAATTTACGATGTATCAATATTGAAAAATATGGTATCAGAGTTCAGGTACTAAAAGATATTGGGTTCAAACTCATCGCTACCCATTTAAAAATATTAAAACTATTTAAGTGCAATGGTAAAAAATTAACTCTGCCCATACTTGTAGGGATGTATTGAAGATAATATAAATAATATAGTAAACATTTCTCTAACAGTTTAAAATTCTAGATATGTGGTCACTTATTATTACAGTTGATCCCCTCCAAGAGGTCAATTTGAGACTCTGAAAAAACCATCCCAACGTACATCAACAAGAATCAACTAGCAAAGTCTAAGAAGAAATTGATACAACTGCTTAAGCAATACAAGGATTTCTTCATGTTAGAATTTCCAAGTCAGATTTTTCCAGAAAACTCAACCTAACATATACATTGCCTATTAGTGTCCAGGTATCTTTCAAACTTGTAGTCGAACACGTATTGGCTGTGAATGTTTAGATAAGATTTTCAGACTTGGTTTTGAACGTATTAGAATCAGAGGCTGTAGCTGAAGTTAGCCAACTTATTATACTCATTAAGAGCATCGTATTACAATAAAGTCCAAAGATTAAAAGCTGCTCATGCTTATAAGGGTTAAAGAGTAAGGCTACTAATGCAATTATACAAATCCAGTAAGTGAAGAAGCTGCTTAAACAATGAGATCAAGCGAAACCAAAAAAAAACATGAACTTCAGAGCTAGAGTGGGCAAAACAGTACTCATATTGGAATTGATTAACGATATTGCCAAAGCTTATGGGGTGTATCTTTATTTAGCGGAGTGGCTGACTTTTACAAACAGAAATAAAGCAAGTCTAAGAATCCTACACTACCAAACAAGTGCTACACTTTGGATCTTATTTCATTTTTTGGTCAATTACACATTGGATCTAACTGCAACAGTTTTTGACTCCTCATTGCAATTCCAGTCTTGATCCTTGCGGCGGAAGGAAAATTTTCATTTACAGAAGGCTTTATGAAGAAGCTCAGCCTGTTCGTGAACCACCTGAATGTATGCAACTATAGTTCAGGAGCAACATAAACAGAAAGAGCTTCAAAATGGATAAGTAATTGGATCAGGCTGCAAGGCTTTCTGAAGGAGCTCAGCTTGTTCCTTGATGTGAACCTGAAGGAAACCAGTGGCCGCAGCAGCACATGGAGGACGACCGACATATTTGATGTCTTCGAAATTGCCTCTGCCCAATGCTTTCATGGCAGTAAACAAGCGAGGTGCAATGTAGTTGTATGCGCCCATGTTCAATGGCTCCTCTTGGCACCAAACAATCTCTGCATCTGAGAAACCACAATAAATACGGTATGCATGAGAATCATTTGTCTAGTTTTCTTTTGGATGGGACGCAACGCTGCTCCCACATGTTTATGGATTGAATAAGAAAGAAGATTCAACTTGGAAAAGTTTTGATTACATTTACAAGCTAACTAATATTGACACTAATCAAGATAAGAAGAGGCCTGGAAATGTAGTGCCATTAAGGTGACTAAGTAAATCAGAAGGTGGAGAAGCACTTTAGCACAAGGACCGCCAATCGCTTTTGTTGCTGATTATAAATTTAGAAATAGAGTGAAAGCTATGCTTTTTCTGCATAGGAAAACTGACTTATTCTTTTGATATGCTAATTATTACTCAAGAAGAAAAAGGCAGTTCAGTTCAAAAGAAGTTCAAACCAGTTTGATCTAATAACACTTCAATTAAGGAAGCATCAATAAAACAATTTCACTAAGGGAAGTCACTATTTTAGCTGCAAGCTAATAGGATTTACTTGGATATCGCTTCAATTCACGCTGCACAAGATCATAAGGGAAAGGACTAATTTGCTCCACTCTACAAATGGCGACATCCTTTCGATCAGCTTTCTTCCTCGCTTCGTCAAGCTCGTAGTATACCTGTAGAAGGGAAAGCATATAAATATACATTATTCAAGTTTAGGACAATTGAAGCTTGACACAACCAATTCAAGATGGTATACATTATCATTTATGACCAAAGAATCGAGCATCTGACACATAGCATAAATGAGATACATGGATTATCTTGATGTTTTGTATGTGTATACAGTAATTCTGGGGTTAGAAACAGAACTATGATACACACCTTTCCTGAGCAAAGAATGAGGCGCTTAATGCCCTCCTCTAGATCTGAGTGGTTATTCTGGTCCTCGATAAGGCGCCTAAATCTAATCCCTTGCTTGTCATCAAACTCAGATAGATTAGATTTGCAGTCCTTGTGGTGAAACATCTTTTTAGGAGACATCACAATAAGTGGCTTTCGGAAATCCCTGTGCATCTGGGAGAGAGAGCATATTATATGAATGTGGATAAAATCTTCACGAGCTCATAAGTTATAAAACTGAATTGGCTCTACTTACTTGACGTCGCAGGACATGAAAGAGATTGGCAGGAGTTGTTACATTCACCACCTGCCAATTGCATTGCTGAATCTGTGTATCAAGTGTAGGATCCATCTCAGGGATAACATAGGGATCATCATCACTCATCTAGCACCAAAATTAATAACATCAGCCCAACTAAGAATATGAGAATACACAATCCTGAAAGACGAGCATTTAAGGACAATTAAAGTACAATAGTGACATCAGGCAAAGAGTAGAGTCTTTGTTGGTTTCATCAAACTCAAGGAGTAGAATCAAGAGCTAGGATCCAAAGACTTCATCAACTATTTATTCATAATTAGTACCCGTACAGAATACGTTGTTGGCTAAATTTGCCTATAAGAAAATTAGGATGTTTCTCAAGAATGTGCCTACAAGAGCTAGGATCTTAAAGACATCATCAACGAATATCTAGATTCGCAAACAAAAATCCAACATAAGAGATTTATCCCCTGTTCCAAGAGCATGGATTACGAAGATTCTGATTCACAATGTTATTAGAGCAGACATATTGAATTGGACGGGCCTATTGTTAGACCACCTGAGTAAATTTATACTTAAAGACCGACAACTCCAACTGGGCCTGCATGTACGGGAGAGGGGAGAGTTTTCATATTATCATTAAGATTATACCTCAAGGAAACGTTCCAAACGTGCATTTGAATGTTCAGGGCCGTATCCCTCATAAGCGTGTGGCAAGAGTAACACCAATCCAGTTTGACGTAGCCACTTGGCCTCCGCACAGCTCAGATACTGATCAATTATCACTTGAGCTACGTTGGAGAAATCACCCAATTGGGCTTCCCAAAGTACCAAGCTATTTGGATTTTCCATGGAGTAGCCTACTTCAAATCCCATAACACCATACTCCGAGAGAGGGCTGGATGGAAATAGGAAACATATTCAGTAAAATACTCTCAAGAGTTGATTTTCCAGATAATTTGTTGGAAAAAGAAATAACTTATGAAATAAACTAGTCTCTAAAATGTCATGTTGTATACAACTGTCCTTAATAACGAGAAAGCATACTTCCAACTTGCAAACAGATAGTTTCAGTATGATAGTCTTTCTATAATATAGTATATATGGCCCAGCTTAACGATAGATGCCACCTTGAGTATAAAACCATAGCAAGAATTCTTTATTTGAGGTGATAATTTCTAGAACAAAAAAGAAACGTTCAAAGCATCGCAAGAAATGAAGAGAAGTAGTTGCAGCTCAAAGCAATTTGAAAGGAAAAACATTTGGTAATATGCGTGCTAAGCACTTAATTAGGCCATACCTATTGCTTACAGTAAACATATCTTCTTTTTTATCTGCAATGACATGACGCAAAGGACAATGCTTCTCCCCAGTTTCTTGATCAATAATAACAGCATGTCGATGCAAGAAACTACTTCTCTCAACATCAAGACCACTCAGCCTCACATGATATCCTTCTTCAAGCAGGGTTGCAAAAGCAAGTGCCTCAGCTAGTCCCCAGTCAATTCCCTTCCCTGTCTCAATCATCTTCACACGATCAGCAAACACCTTCGTTATTGCACTGTGAGCCTTGAAATTTTCAGGAACGTTTGTGATTGCTTTTCCAACGTTCTTCAAGATCTCTAATTTCACACTGTCAAGCAGCAAAAAGTTTAGTATCTTGTTTTGAACTTAGCATAACACAACAGTATTAGGAGAATGAATTAAGGAATGTAGATATACCCAGTGTTGCGGATATGCGAGAACTCGATTGGAGACTTGAATCCAGACCAAGACCCTGTAAGCGAGTCTCTTTTTTCTGGAGTATAATCCTTGCTGGCTTCAAATTCTTCATTAAGGACTGAGCTCACCTTATTGTGTATCCTATCAATGTCATCTTTTGTCACCTTACCAGATTTTAAAAGTTTCTCTTGGTAAATGTCAAGAACAGTAGGATGATTCTGGACAATCTGTAGGAGTCAGAGAGATTCAAACATAGAAATATGAGTAGACAACCTCTTGCAGTTAGATGAGAAAAAAAAAAAAAAAAAAGTTAAAAGCCAGAATTCATAATATGGAGAACAATATGTAAAGTAACAGTGATATTGTTGGATTATATACCTTAAAAGTCAATTTTATGACATAATAATTATATTATTTATTTAATGTGGGTAGTTTATTTAAATATTATTAATGCGATTAACTATTTAAATAAAAGTTCTTAGAATAATATTTATAGATTCTATCTTTAAAAGTGAAGATATGAGTGACAAAATCTATATTTATAAATACATTCTAAAATTAGTCCCTGATCATAGGATAAATTAATTGGACATTAGTTTATCCGAAAAGCTCATATTACAATCTACCATCCAAATAATATGAGATATTAATTTGGCCGATTAGTCTCTTATCGTAAGGGTAGATGTATAAGTACTTGTTAATAACAAGTGACTAAACATGACCGCTAGTACAACGAATTACATGAATTAGTCAATGATTCATTGTACAGTGTAATAAGTGCAATTAGTCCTTAAGCCCGAGACACTACGTCTATCTTGTGTTAGGGATACCGTAATTTGCTGATACAATAAAACTAGTCCTCATCAAATATTGGATAATGTACTTAGTGGTTACGATCTATTCCGGCGTGGAGATAGGTGGGTGTAGATATGAAATCTGTCAATTAGAGATCCTATGCGAACTATTAATCAATTAGGGAAGCCATTCCACGAATTATTCATAAATTACTGATTAAATAGATTTGGACATATGATTGAGTAATAGAGTTTGACGACCCTATCCATGACTTTGGCTCAATCGGGATAATCTAGACAAAAAGAATTGATTGCACGATTATTACTTAGGGTTCGTATATTTACACTTCATCATTAGTTGGGTAGTCATGATATACTGCTAAGTATCACTCACGACTTGCGAAAGTTGAATTAGAAAAGTTCTAATTAATTATTAATTGGATTAATATTATTTAGCTGCCAATTTAATATGAACCCGAGAGGTCACACACAAAAGAATTTGTTAAATTAATTGGATTAGAGAAAAGATTAAATTAATTTTAGGATCGTCCTAATATTAATTTAATTGGACTCGTAGTAACTTGATATTAATCTGGTTATTGTGAAGTCCAAGACTAATCCGTTTAAGACAGGTCCATATGTGACCTTAGGTCATATATGTCTCCTATATATTGTAATATTCTGACACAGATTTAGTTAGCATACAAATCATAGTCAGAATAATATGTAGGCTCGTAGTAACTTGATATTGATCTGGTTATTGTGAAGTCCAAGACTGGTCCATTTAAAACTGGTCCATATGTGACCTTAGGTCATATATGTCTCCTATATATTATAATATTCTAACACAGATTTAGCTAGCACACAAATCATAGTCAGAATAATATGTAGGATTTCTCTATAAAACCTAGTGGGGGTGAAATTCAATTAAGGGTGCGGATTCTGTGTTGATACTTTCGGAGGCTTTACAATTGAGGAGTTTTCAGATTCTACAACGAATTCGACATCATCAAAGGTAATTCTAAATCTATTATGCGTATTTAATTTGATTAATTATGCATGTATATAATCTACGTAAATAGTCATGAACGTGATGTATGTGTATAATATTTTCCGTTGTGTTTATTTAATTAAAAATTTTAAATACCATGTACGATTCCCAACATAGACAACTTCTTCCAGTTAGATGAGAAAAAAAAAAAGGTTTAAAAGCCAGAATTCATAATATGGAGAACAATATCTAAAGTAACAGTGATATAGATAACATGGAAGAGCATGAGCACAGATCAAACTAGAGCATAAGCTTAGAGATGAAAGGAATTGTGAAGGGCTAACCTCATAAAATTTGGGCAGGGTGAAGAATGGATCATCAAGCTCATTGTGTCCAAATCGACGGAAACCAACTATATTAACCACAACATCCGAATGGAATGTCTGACGCCACTCTACTGCAAGTTGACAGATATGAAGGACTGCCTCAATATCATCGCCGTTGACATGGAAAATTGGAGCATTCACGGTTTTGGCAATATCAGTAGAATACAAAGAAGATCTTCCCGCCTTTGACCTAGTAGTGGATGACACTTGGTTACATATTACAAAGTGTATGGTCCCTCCACTTGTATAATTTTGAAGAGCACCGAGATGCAAGGTCTCGCAGGAAACACCTTGTCCAGCAAAGCCACCATCTCCATGGATCACAACACCCATAATTTTTGTCCTATCTAAATCATTGGAATAGTATTGTTTTGCTCTAGTTTTTCCAACCACGACCGGACTCATAGCTCCCAAGTGAGATGGCATCGAAACCAATGACAAGTGAACTCCCTTGCCACTCCTAGTTGTTCGATCACAAGAAGTTCCAGACATGATCATGATATCTCCACTTCCTTCATAATAACCATCTTCATCCACAGGTTTTACACCAACACTAAGCCCACTGAAAATCTCACGAAATTGCTTCCCAAAAACATTACCTAAAAGGTTAAATCTTCCTCTGTGATATGCTCCAATTACAAAGCTTTCCACCCCAAGTTCTGCTGACTTATCAAGTATCTCATCTACTGCTGGAATCAATGCCTCACAACCATCGGCCCCAAACCTCTTCGCTGTTGGGATTTTAGAAGATGAGAACTGCTCAAACTGAGTACTCCATATAAGTCGTTCCAGAATAACATCATGGTGCTGACAATTGTATTCCATTGGTGACGGATTCTCAATCCTCTCTCTCAACCAATTACGTCTATCATTATCAGGAATGTGCATATACTCATAACCAATGGATCCACAATAGGTAAGCTCAAGTTTTGTTAATATTGATCGTAGGGTTTGAACAGGAAAATTCTGAGACCATAACCGAGAGATCTTTAAATTACCCAGAAAAAATTTACGATCAAGGTCTGCTTCCGTGAAGCCATAGAAAGCTGGATCTAACTCATCAGGAATTCGCCTCCGCTCCAGACCCAAGGGATCTAAGTCAGCTTTCAAGTGACCGTATAACTGGTAAGCTTCGATAAGCAATGCAATCTGCATACTCTCTTGAATAACTTGAGAAGAAATTCCAGGTATTGTGGTTCCCTTAGCAATAGAACTTCGAAAGAAGTTGCCCCATGATTCATCCACACTGTCAGGATCTTGCTCCAAAGCCCCTTGAAGCTCCTCAATGGACATGCTGCTCGTCCCATCGGAGTAACTAGGATTGGGCACCGCCTTTAGCCTAAAACAAGAAATTCGATTTTGTGACAGCATAAGCCGCGTCCTTGTGATATGTGAACCACCCTCTAACAGAGTTCTTGCAGTAACCGCATTTGCGACGTTAGGTCCAAGTCTAAGTGATGCCATTGCTTGCAATATTTACTCTTAAGCAAAACTGTGTACAAGAGGTGGGAATGAATTCGGTTATGTAGCACAAGTTAATATAGCGCACATCAAATGTAATTAAATTTGAAGTCAAAAACTAAAGAATGAAATTGAAAACTATAGTGAATCTAAAACTTAAATTGCATCCTACTGAATCAGGAACCACTCCATTAAATCCAACATCAATAAAATTGAAAACTACAATCAAAACAAAGATTCCCAATATCTATATCTTCTGCAGATCAAGAATTTATTCAAAATTTCAGACTTTATTTAATATAAACAAAATGGGTGAACTGATCATAGTAATGCACAAAACTCTTGTAACGCAATTATCCTTACATTCTGTTTGGTTCAGCATTTGCAGATGTTTGATTGACATAAATATGTCCACAGAATATAGCTTGCTCTTCTCACATTCACACAATAATTGTTATATATAGCCTCTGCTCCTATATTTCTTACCGTGTATATATGTCTTATATTGACCAGAATAGTTAATATCTTCACGATAAAACTTGTAATACACAAAATTTACACTTAAGACAGCAACGTATATCCTTATGTTCCATGTCAGTTTCTTGTTTTAGTTATTTGACATGTTGAATCACAGAACTAAATGTAATAATAAAATATCACAATCAACAGCATTTTTCGAATGATACCATGTCCTGTACAAGGTCAACCAAACTGAGTGTTAAATTAATTAAGGTTTGATCAGGGGCGATAAATATTTTTAAAAAACAATTTCATGTAGCGGGTTACATATACAAATACACACACAGATATATATATGTATACATACATACATACATATATTTTTAAAAAAATTTAAACTTAAAATATATAGATATTTTTATTTTCTTTAGAAATACATAAAACTTTGAAGATATTTCTAGGTCAATGGGCACTGTCTATATATATCTATATCTATCTATCTATCTATATATATATATATATATATATATATATATATTTATATATATTTTCAACTATATGAAGATATCTTTTTTGTCAGTGGAGGTTAGTTAATTTTTTTAACTAAAAATATATAAATTTTTCAATTTCTTTTTTAAAAAATAAATAAAATTTTTAACATTTTTTTGGGTCAGTGAATACTATAGTCCCGCTGATACTAATCTATATCTGCCTCTATACATATATGTGAACATAAAAAAACTTAGAAAATATAAATGTAAAATATATATGTATATGGATAGATATATAAACATGTGAACTCGAGGTGACTCGAAGAGTCACTGAAATAAGCACCTAAGAAATGAACGACAAGATTGCATATATATACATATATATATATATATATATATATATGCTATGTACATGATGAACACATATTCATGCATGGTGCAGATTGTAAGAATATAATGAAGAAATTAAGGTAGGAAGGTGAATACCTCACTGAAAGAATTAAGCTGGTAGGTGAGATTGATAGTGTGAAACTTGAAGGCTAACATGCTACTATATATATACTTTTATAGATGTGAGCTTCTTGGAAAAAGATGAGAACGTTATTTTTCCATGTTTAACAGTATTAGAAGACCAATATTATATTCGACCACTTGTAATGAAATCATTGAGATGTGAGTTAGTGCCGAGGAAAGCGATAAGATGCAGAAATATTTTAAGGATATACAGTGACGCAGGTGGGTGGCCGCCAAAAAAATAAAATACGGGGTGCTAGCACGCCATTGTAGAACAAGAATGACGGGGAGACCCCTGAGTCGAGGTATAATGTTTACTCTGAGTTCAGATGAGATACTTGTATTGAGTTGAGATTGTCCAATCTGAGCTAAGGTCAGTATTTTCAGTTAATGTTTAATTTGGATGTTAATCTGACTTCACTCCGATCCAAGAAAATTCCGACCTCGGTGCCAGCTGTCTTGATGGTGCATGAAATCTGTGAGACTAACTCTTGGAATTCCACCAGGATCAACTCGTTATACATAATAATTTGTAATTTTAAATCAGAGAATTAGGATTACCTCTTCAAACGATTCATGGTAGTGTTATGAAATTGCCCAACGGAAGCGTCTAGCTCCTCCTACTTCGCATGCGAACAAGGATGAAAGAGGAGGAGGCTATAATTTTTAGAGAATGTTTTTTTTTTTTATTTGTTTCTTGTTCCTTCGTTTTCAGAAAATGATATATGTCTATCATATTTTGAAAACCCTAAATAGCCTTTTTTATAAAGACCATGTAGGCTAGGCTCTTCAAAAGGCCAACTCTCAAAATAGTTAAAAAAAAAAAAAAAAAAACCCAATCTTTTAATGTGGGTTTCCATAAAGCCCACAACGATTCAAATTAAATCACTATTTAATTTAAATCAATCAGTCTAGGATTTAATTAATGAATCATAAATCTAGTGCTAGCTAGAAATTGTCAAATAATTAAATCCACGACCTAATAATAATAATTAGATATTATTTAATTCTTAATTAAATATTAATCACAAATAATATTTAATTCTCAATTAAATATTGATTATAATTAGGCCGTCTCTCCAATTAAATCACTTATTCTTTTGCGTGACTCCATAGGTTCAAACTTAAGTCGGTAGCATAAAGACTATCCTTACACTAATCGAAGATACCATATAGTAATGGTTCCCAACGACCGAATAAGCTGAATAGGTGAAAGGCAACATTCAACGAACCTTGGTACAATGGTGAATTCCCTATGACCCTCGGTGTTCCGAAATAACCCTAGGGACATGGTTAACTGTCAAATCCCTAATTAGTTACTGCTTGTCAAATTTCAATCATGTCATGACACATCATGACTTACCCTCATGACTCATCATGAGATGTGCTTTGGCCAAAGACTTTCTGAATTGAAATTAAGCGAAAAACCATTCTCCAAATACCCTGAGCAGTCAATCCTATCTTGACTTAGACATCGACTTCTCCGGCACTTGCCCATACCTAGTAACCTTCCGTTACCAGATTAGAAATCTGGATAGTCTGGCACCTAAGCATGATGGGTAATCCGTAAGTCTCCATGGCAATCTCAGGTCAGAGGGAACATGTCTACCACATGTACCTTGAGCTATCCTTAGACAGTAGACTACATACCATAGGACGCTCGTAAAGAGAGTCATGTTTAGTGAACATGTCTCCACATGTCACCTGTTTATCGCACCAGTGTTCCAACACCCATTGGTCATGAGGACAACCAACCAATGCAACAAACAATAACCTATACTCGACGAAATTGACGTCCCAATACTAATTTCATCATTTGGTTACAAACAAAGTTTAAGAATGACCAAAATCAACCCTCATTCATATGATTCCATAAAGTCATTCTAAGGACTACATCATGATTAATCAAAGGTAAAAGAAGATGGACGATATGATGTAATGGCCAAATATTATTAATAGAACAATAATCTACATACAAATTAATTTGCCAGCTACACTCGAGACTGACTTTAGGACACAATTCCTAACAATCTTCCACTTGACCCCAGTCGGATCTGTATCCTATACCTATCTTTTCTTGATGTGCATTGAACTCTTTGATCCCTAGAGCTTTAGTGAAGGGGTCAACTAAATTCTCTTTACTATCAATCTTTTGCAGAGTGACATCACCTCTAGCAATGATCTCTCTAATTAGGTGGTAACGCCTCAATACATGTTTGGCTTTCTAATGAGATCGGGGTTCCTTAGCTTGTGCAATGGCTCCAGTACTATCACTGAAGATCATAACTGGACCAGTTAGATCAGGAAGAACTCCAAGCTCCGTGATGAATTTTCTAAGCCAAACTGCCTCCTTCGCCGCATCTGCTATATATGCTGCTTTACAGACAGAATCGACTACAGTCTACTGTTTGGAACTTTTCCAACTGATGGCTCCACCATTCAGGGTGAACACAAAACTGGATACGCTTTTACTATTATCTCTATCTGATTGAAAACTTGAATCGGTATAATCAACCAGTTTTATATCAGAATCTTCATAAACGAGCCATTGGTCCTTTGTATTTCTTAAATACTTTAGGATGGTCTTAACCACTTGCCAATATTTCTCGCCAAGATCAGATTGGTATCTGCTTACTATTCCAAGGGAATAAGCCACGTCAGGTCTCATACAAGACACATCGTCCATGATAGATCCTACTGCCGAGGCATATGAGATTCTACTCATGTGCTCTCTTTCTTGAGGAATTGTCGAACAATCCTTTTTAGAAAGAATAATTCCATGACCTATCGAGAGATAGCCTTTCTTAGAATTTTCCATGCTGAACCATTTCAGCACAGTGTCTATATAT
This sequence comes from Ehretia macrophylla, assembly GCA_037974665.1. Taxonomy (NCBI): domain Eukaryota; kingdom Viridiplantae; phylum Streptophyta; class Magnoliopsida; order Boraginales; family Ehretiaceae; genus Ehretia; species Ehretia macrophylla. Next base: position 73,614,849 of record CM075772.1, on the reverse strand, counting down.
GTAGACTGGGACAATCCCAGCAACCTTCTTGATCTATCACTATAGATCCTGATCCCAAGGATATAGGAAGCCTCTCTTAAATCCTTCATGAAAAATTGGGATGACAACCACAACTTCACGCTCTGCAATGCAGATATGTCATTCTCTATAAAGAGAATATCATCCACATATAGCACCAAGAACATGACCACATGACCATTTGCCCATTTATAGATGCAAGACTCTTCTTCAGTCTTAACAAAGCCATACGTTTTGACAACCTTGTCAAAAAGTATGTTCCAACTCCGAGAGGCTTGCTTGAGTCCATAAATGGATCTCTGTAGCTTGCATACTTTAGATTCATTTGTGGATGTGAACCCTTTAGGTTGTGTCATGTACACCTTCTCTTCTAACTCACCATTAAGGAAAGCTGTCTTGACATCCATTTGCCAAATTTCATAATCTAGGTACGCAGCTATAGCAAGCATAATGCGAACCGATTTGAGCATTACTACGGGAGAAAATGCCTCATCATAGTGATCGCGTCGTTTTGCGCTCAAAAATAGTAAGGTTAACTGATTGAAAATATTGCTTACCTTGAATTACCTCTAGCTGTGGCGAGTATAGGGTCGATCCACGGAGATTGGGTTATCAAATTAAGTTAAGTCCTTAATTCAGAATTGTTTGACTATCTCCCATCACGGATAAGTTTGATTAAGTCCAAAAGTCCAAAAGTACGGAAGTACGGAAGTACGAAAAATTAAGTCCAAGAAATGTCTACAAAATGTCCAAAAATACGGTAGTAACAAGGTCCAAAAGTGAATTAGGCAAAAGTACTAAATTAAATAATCACAACACTCAACACTAAAAATCCAAAGGGTTAATGATTCAGGGTAGTTATAGCTCGGTAGATGTAAGTACAAAGTTATTGATTCATATTAAAAGTTAAGTCCTTCAGAAATAGGGCTACAAGCTCCCACTACTGAAATGAACCTTTAATTATGTAAGTGATAAGATTAATTAATTAACAAGACTGGATGTGTTAGTACAACCTAACGATTTTCAATCTCTCAATTAATCTTTCACTTATGTAACCTGGAGGTGTCGGTACAATTAGACTAGAATCCATCCGAGATAGTCTCGTATTGCCACTGGTTTACAAAACCGGGCATATATGTACTTTCAATTAAATATAACATAATTACAAGTATACGTATAATTAATCAAAGAATACTTAAAAATAGAAATACGAGACTTTAATAAATCTGAATCACAACATATGTACAATAATAACCTCACACATACCACCCCGAATCTCGGGTCTAGTGTGCCATAATAAACATTAAAGTACAAGAAATCGTAACGTAAATCGAAATAAAAAAATACTTATCGTGTTGTACGGATTTCGGTAGACCGTTATGATGTCGGTATGTTGATAGCTCACCAGACCCTCCCCTCGGGATTAAAACTTTGCACAAAACTAAGAATAATAATTAAAACACTCAAAACTCACTTCACAAATACTAGAGTAGCACAATCTCTGCTAATAAGAGAAAAATGGTACAAGAAAAATGAAATGAGGAATGTGTATTTATAGGACAATATCAACACTATTCATGAGTACTATTCACACCGTGATGTCATCATTGTGTTAGCATGATGTCAGCGCCTAGGTCATCATTGTGTCAGCATGATGTCATTGCCTAGGTTATCATTGTGTCAGCGTGATGTCATCAAAATTTACTATTCACGCGCTATTTTACTATTCATCCGTTGACCGTTGACTTTACTATTCATGCATTGACTTTTACTATTCATGCTCAATCGGTCTCTGTTCACACGTTGACTTTTACTATTTATACGTTGACCGTTGACTTTACTATTCATGCATTGACCGAAAGTTGACCAAAGCTTCTTCAAGGTTTTTCAGCGTCCTGAATTCGTTTCCGCACTCCATTTGGCCAAATTCAATCTTGATGCAACTCATGTCAAAGTATCTCGACCTTCCTCCTTTAGTATTGTGCTGAACTTCTTATTCAAGTGTTGGCTTTTGTGGCCATTTTTGCTATTTCTTCTTCAGAACCTATATTGCATTAAATTTGTGTAAAATATACAATTAAGCTTGAAATAATAATGCAATATACATGATTCAATAGGTTAAAATTACTAAAAATATGGATTTATCAACCTTCTCAAACTCATTCTTTGCTTGTCCTCAAGCAAAAGCATTAAGTACTTCATAGATTCAAAAATAGTAAATCCAAGCGGTCAATGTATTCATACAATTAATATTTTATAAAACAGCAGGTTAACTGTGAATTTGTCTTCCAAACAATTTTACCCCAAGAAATCATTTTATATCTAGAAGCATAGAAACCAACTTAATTACAAAAAATCATTTGAGCCTTTTTAAGCACTTGTAACTCAATTAAGAGGTAAGAAAATTAATCACGCAAAATTTGTAAAATCAAAAATATTTGATAGTCATGAAATGTTAAAACTCAACTACCTTTTAAATCATGTAGTACTCCCTTCAATTTTTTTTATTTTTATATATACATATATATAGATGACTCGAATGATAGATGTTGGTTGACTCACTGATTTTTGAAATTTTGCCTTTCATTGGTTGAATTGTATTTGGTGAAAGAAGACTTGTCTGGCAGGATTTGTATTGATAGTTTTTTCATAGCAAAAATGCTAAAAAATGGTTAAAAGAAAGTATTTGTTTTGGATTTCTTTTCGGCCTCTTTTTGTTGAATCAACAATTTTGATATTTGAATGATATTGAGCGAGTCATCTATACATTTTTTTTTGTTTTTTTTTTATTTTTTATTTTTTAAAGGAGTATACCGATCTAGAAAAATAAGTCAAATTTTAATAAAACATAACATCTCATATTGAAAACGCCTCAATCTATTCCTTTTTTGATAATTAATCAAAAACCTCTAATTAAATCATGTGACGCTGTTGGGATATCATAATAGTTAACAAGGTTTCAAAAAAAAAAATCTAGATACAAACTCAACTCTAGTGGTTAATCATTTTTCCATTCTAAACTTCAGAGTTAATTCAAATATTTTATCAAAATTCAACCATATTTCAACACTTGACTACTCAACTTTAATTATCTTGAATAAATGAAGCACGAAAAATAGAAATTGAAAATTTTAAAATTTTGGAAATTTTTTTTTAGTAGGTGGTATCGACTATTTGTTCCTCCTCAAACCCGAACCTTACATTGCCCTCAATGTAAGAAAGTGATGCAATGCATTGCAAATTAAAAAGATAGATACAACCTGATAAAAATTCCAAGCATTGTTCCTCAAATGGTTCTAAAAAAAGATTTGTCATTAAAAGCTCCAAACACCAACGTTAGCTATGAGGATAAAAACAAAAGTGATCCAAAATGAAATTTAAACTGAATGATATATACAATGTGGTTTCGCAAGGACGGAAATTTTTTATGGTTTTTTTTTCTTTTTAAATGAAAATTTTAGTTAAACACAATCTAGATCACACAAATTAAAGCAAACACCATTTTTTTCAAAGTTTTTTTTTTTTTTTTTAAAAGAAATTTAACAAACCAAATTAAAATATACACAATAAATCTCCTTTAACGGTTTGCTAACAAATGCATTGGAGGAGACTCAGAATATATACACTAATAAATGTATAGCCATAACAGTTGCTGAAAATTATGCAAAGAGGGTTGAAGCCACACCAGATTACCAAAATCGTTAGAAGACCTTAGTGACAAGATTAACTAAAGACATTCACGAGACATATCAAAAATTCAACCCGTAGATCAAATATTCAGAAGAACTAAATCCAAATAGGTTTTTTTTAGGCCCGCATGTGAGGGAGTTCGGACATTGGCCAGATCTACATCCCCAGTTTCAACAAATCGTTATCAAACATCCACACTTCATTTTTTTATCCCTTCTGCTTGTTTTTTTTTTGTTTTTTAGTTTTTTTTATATATACCAAATTCAACATCAAAAAAAAATTAGTATATATACTAGGTAAATAATCACAATAAAAATCATATTACCATACTAAAAACCATAAAAAAAACTCACAAATTTTATTCATGGAAATGAAAACGGTACATTAACTTAACAAATACAACAACAAAACAACTTATATTATAAGCCTACTTCTTTCTCTTTTCCCAGGAACTGGGCAGTTCATGATGAACCAACTAAGCCAAATAAAGAAGAATCGCAATAATAACACCAAGAACCACAAGCAACGACTCCTCTGCCGTGAGTCTTTTAAACAACACCATCTTCGTGGAAATTTTAACAAAAAAAAAAACTGAAGACGGAGAAGTTTTGTAGGGAGAAAGGTAGGAGATGGCGGCGGCAAGGAGGAGATAAAAAAAAAAAGTTAGGGTTAGGGTTTTTTAAATTGTTCGGCCGCCCCTTTTTTTCGTTTTTTTTTTGTCAACAAAACAAACAAAAAAAAAACAACACAGGTTATTACATAAGCCTAAAAACTAAAAATCTTTTCTTCCTTCGTGGATTCGTCCTATCTTAATCACAAGATAGATGAGGAAGATGTACAAGAAGAAGAATAAGGCAAAAATGGCCACAATAAGAAGCAAAACTTGGTCGGTCATTTTGAGTTGATGAAACAGGTTTGGGAGATTGAGAGAAAATTGTGATTGTTGTGTGAGAGAGATTGAGGTGTCGGCGGTGAAGAGAAAAAAGAATGAGGGAAAGAAAGATTAGGGTAAAAACCCTTTTTACCAACCCCTTACTTTTTTATATTTTTTTTAAACACATTTTTTTTTGATTTTTTATTTATTTAAAATAGATGTAAATTAAAACAAGCACACATAATGACAAGAAAATGTAAACATATTAGAATTCACCCTTAAGATGGTCTCACACACAAAAAAAAGCCTAGGAAATGCAAAAATAGGATCTCAACCCTATTTCAGTTTCATACCTATACAGCAAAGTAAACCGCATCCGAACACCAAATAAATGGCATTAAAATCTGAATAGTAAATCTACCCACCATAGCGTAAGAACTGGCTTAAGCAAAGGTGATGAATCACGTATCATATGCCCCTCAGAATGGTATTAGTTATCTTTTTCTCAAATACCATGAGAGCCACTAACGGTGGAAAAAGACCTCCTAACGTTGAAGTTAACACCAATTTAAAGCTAATTAGTAACCAAACGACAACATCTAGGATGAACCTTAGAATGTTACCGCCATGAGATCCTAGATTACCCAAAGATCACTTGGGTTCATGTGAGGCATACACCCTAGTACAAACAATACCCTGTTTTATCCTCAGACAGTCACTACCAAATGTTGCCACTGTGTACCCATCCTCCCACCCATTTAGGATGAGCGCGTCACACAAATTGTCAAAGTTTTTCCTTCTAACCGGGAATAGGCACTGTAACCATTTAATGTCAGCCAGCAAGACATGCACACACAATTAAGTGTGTAGTTTAACGCCTTCGGGAAATTTTTTTTTTGTTTTTTTAAAAAAAATAACAGACTAGCTTTTCCAGAGGTTTCTGTATTCACGCCATCCAGTACTTTCCTTCGGCACTCACATGGGGCCATAGCCAGTTCCACAGGGTCAAGAGCAAGACAGTGGGGTTTTACGTTACAAACAATACCGTTTGGTGAATGCTCTCACTCCTAACTACCTTATCAAGTAATGCCCAAATAGACCCTAAACTACATTAAGCTAGTGGAGTGGCAAGTACTGTTAGACAGAGTTGCACTGATCAGTCAACCGCACACAGAAACGTACAGTGACCACTAGTATCATGACAATCATACCTGAATGAGTGCTTCTCAGGGTTTAGACCCAAACTACATTAAGCTAGAGAAAGACTCATTTGGTACGAAAAATAAAAAAATAAAAAAAAATCCTAGGTTGCCTCCTAGGAGCGCTAAGTTTAACATCTTCAGCTAGACATAATTACTTTAAAATTGCTATTCTGCAGGGATTGGATTCTTAAGTTCAATTGACTCTTCACCCCAATTCTTTAACTGGATCGCTGGTTTAAGTCTTTTTCCATTTACAAACATAGGTTTTCCCATTTGTTTTATCTTTTATCTTGACAACCCCAGACGGAAAAACTTGTTCAACCTTAAATGGTTCATCCCATCTGGACCTCAATTTTCCCGAAAATAATCGTAACTTAGAATTAAATAACCACACATCTTCTCCAGGAATAAATGACTTCCGAATAATCATTTTATCATGCGTTCTCTTCATTTTCTCACTCTAAATCTTTGCATTCTCGTATTCTTCTAAACGCATCTCTTCAAGTTCATTTAGATGGAACAATCTATTTTCACCAGCTTTCTGTAAGTCAAAATTTACAGTTCTTATTGCCCAGTAAGCCTTATGTTGTAACTCAACAGGTAAATGACATGATTTTCCGAAAACTAAACGAAAAGGTGACATTCCTATAGGGGTTTTATATGCAGTTCTATATGCCCAAAGTGCATCATTCAATCGAGTGGACCAATCCTTCCTATCAGGTCTAACTGCCTTTTCAAGGATTGATTTAATTTCCCTACTAGAAACCTCAACCTGTTCACTAGTTTGTGGGTGATATGGAGTTGCAATCTTATGAATGACCGAGTATTTCTTCAATAATTTTTCAAAAGTTCGGTGAATGAAATGACTTCCACCGTCACTAATGATGGCTCGTAGAATTCCAAACCGACATAAAATATTTTCTTTTATGAATTTCATCACGACAGTGTGATCATTAGTCCTAGTTGCAATTGCTTTAATCCATTTAGACACATAATCAACACCAACCAAAATGTATTGAAAACCAAAGGAGATGGGGAAAAGACCCATGAAATCAATACCCTAGACATCAAAAAGTTCACAAACCAAGATGGGATTTAAGGGCATCATATCCTTCTTTCCCATGTTACCTGTCTTTTGGCATATTTCACATACTTTGCAAAACTCATGAGCATCCTTGATTAATGTAGGCCAATAAAACCCACATTGTAGAATTTTGATAGCTGTCCGTCGTCCTCCAAAGTGTCCTCCACATTCCCGCGAATGACAAAATGACATGTTGCTTAGCTGTTCAGACTCTAGAACGCATCTACGAATAATTTGATCAGAACAAATATGGAACAAATGAGGATCCTCCTAGAAATAATGCTTTGCTATTGAGAAAAATCGATCTCTCTCAGCCTTGTTCCATTCCTTGGGTATTTTACCTACTGCAAGATAATTCACAATATAAGCATACCAAGGAAGTTTATGAGCAGAAATTAACAGTAATTGTTCATCAGGAAATGTATCTCTCAAGGGTAATTCATTTTTTGTTTCCTGAGTTACAATCCTTGACAAGTGATCAACAACAACATTTTCTCGACCTTTCTTATCTTTGATTGTTAAATCAAATTCTTGAATTAATAACAACCATCGAATAAGCCTAGGTTTAGCATCTTTCTTTTCTAACAGGTATCTCAATGTTGAGTGGTCAGAATAAATGATTATTTTTTACCCTAACACATAAGACCAAAACTTTTCTAATGCAAAAACTACAGCAAGCAATTCTTTCTCTGTGGTGGTATAGTTTTTCTGGGCATCATCCAAAGTTCAGCTGGCGTAATAGATCACTCAAGGAACACGATCCTTGCGTTGACCTAATACAGCTCCTATGGCATAATTTGAAGCATCACACATAATTTCAAAAGGAATAGAGTAGTCTGGTGGTTGAATCACTGGAGCAGTGGAAAGTGCATTTTTCAGTGTTTCAAAAGCAATAACACATTTTTCATCAAACTGAAATGGAGTATCCTGTGCCAACAAATTTGATAAAGGTCTAGCAATTTTACTAAAATCCTTTATAAATCGTCGGTAGAAACCAGCATGTCCAAGGAACGATCTCACCTGTTTAACAGTTGTTGGAGGTGGCAAATCAGAAATAATATCAACCTTAGTTTTATCAACCCGAACTCTTTCCTAGGATATAATGTGTCCGAGAACAATTCCTTCTTGAACCATGAAATGACTTTTCTCCCAGCTAAGTATGAGATTAGATTCCTGACATCTTTTCAACACCAAAGAAAGATTATTCAAACAAGTGTCAAATGAAGAGCCAAAGATAGAAAAATCATCCATAAAGACCTCAACAAATACATTCATCATATCAGTGAATATAGACATCATGCAGCGTTGGAAAGTGGCTGGTGCATTACAAAAGCCAAAAGGCATTCTTCTATAAGCAAACGTGCCAAAAGGACATGTAAAAGTTGTCTTTTCCTGATCTTCAGGGTCCATAGGGATTTGATTGTATCCCGAGTACCCGTCAAGAAAATAGTAATAACCTTGTCCTGCCAACCTATCCAAAATTTGATCAATGAATGGTAAAGGAAAATGATCCTTTCTTGTTGCAGCATTGAGTTTCCTATAATCAATACACACACACCATCCAGTGACGGTGCGCGTAGGTAGCAAATCACCTGTATCATTTGTCACCACAGTGATTCCTAATTTCTTAGGTACAACCTGTATAGGACTAACCCATTTACTATCCGAAATAGGATAAATGATACTTGCATCTAACAACTTCACTATTTCCTTCTTTACAACTTCCCTCATGTTCGGGTTCAGCTTACGTTGCATCTTTCTAGATGTCTTGGCTCCATCTTCCAAATTAATCTTATGCATGCAAAAAGAGGGATTTATTCCTTTAAGGTCTGCAACAGTCCAACCTAATGCTTCCTTATTCTTAGACAACACATCTACAAGTTTAGCTTCCTTCTCTAAAGAAAGGTTAGAAACAACTGGAAGTGTTTGATCTGCCCCTAGAAAAACATACTTGAGATGACTAGGAAGTTGCTTAAGTTCCAACTCAGGAGGAGATTGTATAGAAGGAAGCATGGGTTCTTTAGAAAGAGTCAAGGATGGTTCTATTGCACAAACCTGTAATTTTTCATCAAATCTTAAATTGCTTTCTAAATATTCATTGGATTCCTCCTCAAACCTACTCAACACTACTTCATCATTATTCAAAGCATTCTCCAAAAAATCTTTTTGCATAAGACTAAGGAAAGACTCTTCAATTAATGGATCAATCTTATCAAGAATAAAACATTCAAGACCATCATCTCCATCTGCAAACCTAGCAGCATTAGCAACATTCAGCTTTACCTTAATATCTCCAAATGTAAATTCCAATTCTCCAGTTGCACAGTGAATTTTTGCATTAGCTGTTGCTAAAAATGGTCTCCCTAATATAACTGGAGTTTGGAACTTTTGAATTTCTCCTGGTTCTATATCTAGCACAACAAAATCCATAGGAAAATAAAATTCATCAACCTTTATCAACATATCTTCAATCATGCCCTTAGGAATTCTAAGTGATCTATCAGCCAGTTGAAGGGTGACATGAGTAGGTTTCAATTCTCCTATATCTAACTGCTCAAAAAGATTAAAGGGAAGAAGATTCACACTAGCTCCTAAATCAAGAAGGGCACGATCTACACAATGATTACCAATATAGCAAGGAATGGTAAACGCACTTGGATCTTTCAATTTTGGTGGAACATGAGAAGTAAGAACGCTGCTTACCTTTTCCGTCAATCTTACTTTGTTTGATATTAAAGTTGAATTCCTTTTTTTCTGAGTGCACAAATCCTTAAGAAACTTTGCATAAGCAGGAATTTGCCTGATGATTTCTAACAAAGGTAAATTGATTTTCACTTGCTTAAAGGTTTCAAGCATTTCTTCCCTTTTTGAATCTTTATTAGGTGTATTACCTAATGCCTGTGGAAAGGGTGCCTTAGGACTTAGTGTCAAGGGAATATTTTCATGTGAAATTAAAGTTTCAGGTTCATTTGCATTTTCTTTTGATGAATCAACAGTAACTTGAGACTTGGCTTTTTGCTTTGCAAGTCTTGCATTTTCGTAAACTTCGGCACTTACCTTGTTATCAACTTTCTTACCACTTCACAATGTAGTGATAGCTTAAAGATCCTCCACTATTTGACTTGTAGATGCTGCATGGGCCTTACCTTTTGGGTTTTCATCTGGTTGGGTAGGGAGTGTTCCTTCTTCCCTTTTCTGAATTGTGTTAGCTAATTGCCTAATTTGGCTTTCCAAGTTGGCAATTGCCTTTGTATGTGTACTTACCAGTTGCATAGTTGGTTCCCAACTGTGAAGCTTTTTCAAAACCTGTTCTTCAAAAGTAGTCCCATAAGAATTGAAACCTAAATTAGAGCTCGTATGTACCTATCCTTGTGGAACTGAATGAAATGCTGGAGGATAACCTCTTGGTCTGTGTTGTTGAACATCTTCCCGATTCTGATCCCACCGGAAATTTGGATGATCTCGTGTACCTGGATTATAAGTGTTAGAAAATGGATCATAACAGCACAAGCTTGCTCTGAAATTGAATAGGGATTTGATGCAAGAATACCTTCACCTGAATCAACTACATGCAATGATTCTTTCCTTTTAACCATTTTTTCCAAGGCAAGAGTTAGATTTTCAATCTTTGATGTCAAAGAATTGTAATCATTTGAACCTACACTTTCTCTCCTTTATCTAGATGAAGATGCACGCTTTCGTGAATTGTTTCTCAGTTTTATGAACAATTTTGTGGCTTCTTCTGGAGATTTTTCAAGAAGTGAACCATTACAAACTGAATCGAGCAAACTTTGATTATGCTCATTTAACCATTGATAGAAATTCTGAGCTAATTGCCAATCTGGAATACTGTGGTGTGGACATTCATAAGTTAAGGTTTCAAATCTGTCCCAACTCTCATGAAGTGCCTCTCCAGGTAACTGAGAAAAATTATTTAATTGATTCCTACATTCATTGATTTTTGAAGAAGAGTAAAATCTTTCAAGAAATTCTCTTTGCAATTGTTCCCAAGAAGTGATAGAACCAGAACGTAATCTGTAAAACAAATTTTGTGCTTGACCCATTAAAGAGTAAGGAAACAATCTCAACTTAACAACCTCATCCGAGGCAGTTCTAGTATTGATCGATCTGCATGTATGTACAAAAGTATTAATGTGATCATATGGGTTTTCATTAGAAAGACCGTGGAACAAGGGAAGCATTGAAATCATGTAAGACTTTATTTTAAAACCATCATCAGTTTCAGGTAAAGCGATAGCTCGTGGAGGAACATAATATTGTGGTGTGAAAAAACCTTTTATGCTCCTCCTCACATTTCCTACTTCTCTACCTTCCACTTGATCCTGATTTTGGTTTTGATTCAGATTTTGATCAGCCATGATTAGAAATTTATGTGCTTTGTTTCTGAATTTAAAAGTTTTCTCAATTTCTGTATCAAAAACAAAGATGGATGGCTTTAAAGATCTCTGACCATGCATACAAAATTAAAACATGAAAAAGAAACAAAAAAAATGAAATAAAGTCTATACAAAATAGCAAAATTGACTTAAATAAAAATAAAAACTAAAATCTAAAATTTATACATATTAATACTTATATACATAAATCAAAAACTTACCTTATTTGATGAACACCGATCCCCGGCAACGGCGCCAAATTTTGATCGCGTCGTTTTGCCCTAAAAAATAGTAAGGTTAACTGATTGAAAATATTGCTTACCTTGAATTATCTCTAGCTGTGGCGAGTAGAGGGTCGATCCACGGAGATTGGGTTATCAAATTAAGTTAAGTCTTTAATTCAGAATTGTTTGACTATCTCCCGTCACGGATAAGTTTGATTAAGTCCAAAAGTCCAAAAGTACAGAAGTACGGAAGTACGGAAAATTAAGTCCAAGAAATGTCCACAAAATGTCTAAAGATACGGTAGTAACAAGGTCTAAAAGTGAATTAGTCAAAAGTACTAAGTTACATAATCACAACACTCAACACTAAACATCCAAAGGGTTAATGATTCAAGGTGGTTATAGCTCGGTATATGCAAGTACAAAGTTATTGATTCAGATAAAAAGTTAAGTCCTTCAGAAATAGGGCTACAAGCTCCTACTACTGAAATGAGCCTTTAATTAAGTAAGTGATAAGATTAATTAATTAACAAGACTGGATGTATTGGTACAACTTAACGATTTCTAATCTCTCAATTAATTTTCACTTATGTAACCTGGAGGTGTCGGTACAACCAGACTAGAATCCATCCGAGGTAGTCTTGTATTGCCACTGGTTTACAAAATATGGCGTATATGTACTTTCAATTAAATATAACATAACTACAAGTATACGTATAATTAATCAAATAATACTTAAAAATAGAAATACGAGACTTTAATAAATCTGAATCACAATATATATACAAGAATAACCTCACACACACCACCCCGAATCTCGGGTCTATTGTGCCATAATAAACATTAAAGTACAAAAAATCGTAACGTGAACCGAAATAAAAGATTACTTATCGTGTTGTACGGATTTCGGTAGACTGTTATGATGTCGGTATGTTGATAGCTCACTAGACCCTCCACTCGAGATTAAAACTTTGCACAAAACTAAGAATAATAATTAAAACACTCAAAACTCACTTCACAAAACTAGAGTAACACAATATATGCTAATAAGAGGAAAATGATACAAGAAAAATGAAATGAGCAAGGTGTATTTATAGGACAATTTTGGCACTATTCACAGGTACTATTCACACAGTGATGTCATAATTGTGTCAGCATGACGTCAGCGCCTAGGTCATCATTGTGTCAGTATGACGTCATCGCCTAGGTCATCATTGTGTCAGCGTGATGTCATCAAAATATACTATTCACGCGCTGATTTTACTATTCATCCATTGACCGTTGATTTTACTATTCATGTGTTGACTTTTACTATTCATGCTCAATCGGTCTCTGTTCACACGTTGACTTTTACTATTCATGCATTGATCGTTGACTTTATTATTCATGCGTTGACCGAAAGTTGACCAAAGCTTTTTCAAGGTTTTTCAGCGTCCTGAATTCGTTTCCGCACTCCGTTTGGCCAAATTCAATCTCGATTTGCTCATGTCAAAGTCGCTCGAACTTCCTCCTTTAGTATTGTGCTGAACTTCTTGTTCAAGTGTTGGCTTTTGTGGCCATTTATGCTATTTTTTCTTCAGAACCTATATTGCACTAAATTTGTGTAAAATATACAATTAAGCTTAAAATAATAGTGCAATATACATGATTCAATGGGTTAAAATTACTAAAAATATGGATTTATCACATAGTTAATACCATAACATTGACGAAATCCCTTAGCAACCAAACAGGCTTTGTAGGTCTCTACCTTCCCATCTGCTCCTCTTTTCCTTTTAAAAACCCATTTATACCCTATGGGTCTTACCTCTTTGGGTCGGTCAACTAATGTCCAAACATTGTTGACATGCATGGATTGTATCTCGGATCGCATGGCTTTAAGCCATTCTTCGGAATCAAGTCTCTGCATTGCATCCATATAACTGATCAGATCCTCATCATTCTCATCATGTTCGATGGGATCACCGCCATAGACTAGGAATCCATATCTATCTGGTTGACGTGGTACTCTACCAGATCTTCTTATTGCTGTGTCTACAGCGGGCTTAGGATTCAGTTCTCTAACCTTATCATGTTCTGTATGTTCTTCTGGTAATGTTTGTTCTTGTTCTAGTTGAACTTTTCCAAGTCCAATATTGGAGGCATTGTTTTCCTTCTCGAGAAACTCTTTCTCTAGGAAAACCGCTCTAAGGGCAACGAACACCTTTTGTTCGCTGGTGTTGTAGAATTGGTATCCTCTAGACTCTCTAGGGTACCCTACGAACAAACATTTATCAGATTTTGGTTCTAACTTGTCAGCTTGAAGATGCTTGACATATGCTGGACACCCCCAAACCTTAAGATGTATGAGTGTTGGTTTACGCCAAAACCACATCTCATATGGTGTATTATCTATTGACTTGCTAGGAACCCTATTCAGCACGTGAGCAGCAGTTTCAAGGGCATATCCCCAAAAGGATATGGGTAGATCCACACGTCCCATCATGGATCGTACCATGTCTAACACGGTTCGATTTTTCCTCTCAGATACACCATTATGATACGGTGTAGCAGGGGGAGTCCATTGTGAAAGAATCCTATTCTCCTTAAGGTAACCCAGAAACTCATTAGAAAGATACTCACTTCCACGATTAGATCGTAGAATCTTGATATCTTTCCCAATTTGTTTTTCTACTTCATTACGATATCTTTTGAACATTTCAAAAGATTCTAACTTATTTCTCATCAAATAGATATACCCATACCTAGATAGATCATCAGTAAAGGTAATAAAGTAGGAGTATCCTCCTCTAGCACTTGTGCTCATAGGCCCATATACATCTGTATGCACGAGGCTTAAGAGCTCTGCAGGCCGATCACCTTTTTCAATAAAAGGAGATTTGGTCATTTTACCCAATTGACAAGACTCACAAGTAGGTAGTGATGCTGGATCACTAATATCAAGTAACCCTTCCTTGATTAACTTATTAATCTTGTTTTCATTTATATGACCTAACCTGCAGTGCCAAAGGTAGGCACCTAAGTTTATTCCTTGCTTTGGACGCTTATTGCTAACATACATTATGTTTACGAGCTGTGTTATAACATAAATTTCATGTTTCAGTTGCCCTTTAATGACAGTAGTGTTATTCAAAATAACATTAAAATCATTATTCATAATAGTAAAGGAATAACCATCCTGGGCTAAAAGCCCAACTGAGATAATATTCAAAACAAAATCCGGACAATAGAAAACATTATTAAGACTAAAGTTTCCTGAGTTTGTAGCTAAAGATAAACGCCCTAATGCTAGTACTGGAACTTGATTTCCATTTCTAATACTGAGGTGTCGCTCACCAACTCTAAACTTCTTACTGACCTTCAGCCCCTACAATGAATTGCAAATATGATAAGGACTGCCTGTATCTAATACATAGGTAGTAGAGTCTATAACACTGAAGTTGCAAGGTGGTATCATATACATACCTTGCTGAGCAACTCCTTGTTGTCTCTTTGGCTCGTTTGGATCTAACGACACCAGATATTGAGGACAATTCCTCTTCCAGTGTCCTTTCCTCTTACAGAAGAAACATTCTGCTTGACTCTTGTCAACTTTCTGTTTGCGAACTTGTGGTGCTGAGCGGGTTTCTTAACCCCGCTTTGAGTTACATATGCATTTTTGTTCTTTTTCTTGCCCCGTCGTGAAGACTTCTTACATTTTGAGGAACTAGCACCTCCAACCACATTAACCGTCTTTCAGAGGAACTGATTATCTTTCTCAAAGGTTTGCAGCAACCCCAGAAGTGCATGGTAGTTAACAACTGGCTTGTTCATCTTGAACTAGTTCAAGAAATGGAGGTATGATGAAGGAAGAGAGTTGAGGATGACATCCTTGCCAAGTTGCTCATGGAGCGGATAGCCTAACTTAGCCAACTTCTCAATCTGCTCAGTCATGTACAATACATGATCAGTGACAGAAGTCCCTTCTCTCATTCTAGTGCTGAAGATAGCACAAGAGGTCCTATGTCTTTTTGCGTCTTCAAATGTGCCGAAAGATTCATTCAACGCTTCAATGATGTCCTCAAGTTATGTTTCCTCAAATTTGCGACTGAATTCATCATTCATTGCAGCCCTCATGATACAGCGAACTATTATTCTATCATCAACCCATTTCTCATATCGCCGACGATCGGTAACAGTCGCTTGGGCAGCAAGTTCAGCAGGTGCTAGATCAGATAGAACATAAAGGATACGTTCATGCTCGTGCACAATGTGCAATTTACGATACCAGCTATCGTAATTTGGTTCGGTCAACTTTTCACTATCCAATAGTGATCTCAAAGACAACGTGTTAGCCATTAAATCTGCAAATAATTGAAGTAAAGGAAATAAACTAGCTAAAATATATGAATTATCTAATCACATTAGACATAGGCCAGTGTCTAAAGGATTTTCCCACTATTTTGTTCAGATTGATAACCTCTACGTTCAATCCGAAGGAATTTTCTATCCAAATTCCCTTAGTGGGTACTAAGATCCAAATAATTATACATAAGCCCGACGGAGGCCGGCCCACCTATGCACATTTATCTGGTAGGTTCATAACCAGTTATTTCTCTAAATAACTCTCATTGATCTTAATTATGCCCCAAGCACCCCTTCAGCAGGACGGAGACCCTCCACTGAAAGGCCCAGTTAGGTCAAACCATTAACCTAATATCTCATAGTCCCTCTCTAAGCTTGATGAGTAGGCCTGACGGAGGCCAGCCCACTTACTCACCATTTCAAAGAGATTCCATGGAATTCATATAATGAATAATAATCCCAACACCTTGATAAAAGCCAGGCCGGAAGGCCTCCAACGTTTATTAAGATGTTGGGCCCATTATTATTCACTTTAATGGGAGGCAGTGAGTTGAACATCCAATGCTCAACCTACTTAAAGGACCTAATAATTTAGAGGATTTTAATTATAGAATAATGATTGGTTTTATTTGCCTTATTATTAATTAATCGAATTAATTGATCGCAAGAGATATATATAAATAAGGCATGCATAATAATAAATTGAGCATAAATAATAGGTGGTTATGGGCTTTCCTAATATGGTCCACTAGAGCCATCATGGACCACTCTAGTCATACAAATAAATATTATTAAATTTAATTGGGTTAACCTGGACAGGCCCAGGCCTTCTAGAAATCTTCAACACCTTGATCCATGCTTGAAAGCCCTATCTTTATTAATTACATAAACATGATAGATAACTCCTTCTAAAAGGAGGGGATACATTACTTGGGATATGGATTTACCACCAAAAAAATAGAAGGCTGGACTCGTAGGCCTAATTTAACCCAAATAAATAATTATAATAATTTATAATAATAAAATGCAATAATCATCATGATATGCAAGTTCATAATCTCCTTTAAATCCATGTCATACATCATTAACACAAATAGGTATACACATAGACATTCTATATAATTTCCAAGGCATTAAATCAATTTAATCAAATTAAATCGATATTTTCAATTAATTAAGCTGATTTTAAATTAATTGGATATCCTACAACAATATTCAAAATAAATAGTGTTAAAGAGGCACAAATTAATAAACAATTTATTAATATTAGCAAAATTAACAATTAAGTTTAATATTTTTCCAATTAATTAAACTAACTTTCAATTAATTGGATATCCTAAATTAATTCACCAAATTAATTTAGTTAAATAAATACAACTAATAAACTATTTACTAATTGCTAGCTAAATTAACAAGTAATTAAAATTTAATTAAACTCAATTGCAATACTATGGTTTTTTTAATAATATGGTCATAGTGCAATTCTATGAAACTATTTCATATACCAAAACAATTAATAAAATATTAATTGTTGATCCAAAATAAAATTTAATCCATATTGGATTAACACTACCAACTAATTAATATTAATTTGGACTTAGTTTAAATTAATTTAATAGTTGAGCCCAATGTTCCCAAACCATTTTAGAAATAGACATTTAATTATCATATAAGCCCAACATAAAAAAAAACAAGTGAATAAATTAAGGCCCAATAGAATTAATATATCATAAGGCCTAAAGAATTAAAATTAACTTAAGCCCAACTCCTTGAGCCCAACAAGAAATAAAATAAAAATAAGCAAGATTGGGCTGAACTGATCCAAATTGGGTCAAGCCCAATCGGATCAGGCAGCCCATTAGGGTTCATATCCTTTTTTGCTACAGTACTCGCTATAGTACTCGCTAAAGTACTCGCTACAGTAACACGTTACAGTAATCGCTATAGTACCATCGCTACAGTACGCCCCTTTTTTTGATTCTGCTATAGTAACAGTACGGAAAAAACAAATATATCAACCATATCATATAGGCAACGTATAATCTTATATCAAATACATAAAATAAACACACTAAACGAGGTGGCTCTGATACCACTTCATGAAATCCGTGAGGCTATCTCTTGGAATTCCACCAGGATCAACTCGTTATACATAATAATTGGCAATTTTAAATCAAAGAATTAGGATTACCTGTTCGAACGATTCGTGGTAGTGTTATGGAATTGCCCAAGGGAACCGTCTATCTCCTCCTAGTTCGCACGCGAACAAGGATGAAACAAGAGGAGGCTATAATTTTCAAAGAGGGCTTTTTTTATTTGTTTCTTGTTAGTTCGTTTTCAGAAAATGATATATATCTATCATATTTTGAAAACCCTACATGGCCTTTCTTATAAAGACCATGTAGGCTAGGCTCTTCAAAAGGCCAATTCCCAAAATAGTTTTAAAAAATCCAATCTTTTAATGTCGGTTTTCATAAAACCCACAACGATTCAAATTAAATCACTATTTAATTTAAATCAATCAGCCTAGGATTTAATTGATGAATCATAAATCTAGTGCTAGCTAGAAATTATCAAATAATTAAATTCACGACCTAATAATAATAATTAGATAATAATAATTAGATAATATTTAATTCTTAATTAAATATTAATCACAAATGTTCATTAATCACAAATGTTCATTAAATGTTCTCAGCTCATAATCAGATCCGAATTTAGTATAAATAGAGCTCTACCCCTTCATTTCTGAGATAACTGCTCATTAAATGTTCTCAGCTACTTCGTCAGCTCGGACATACTAATCATTCGCATGCCTAAGGGAAAAATTCGGGTCATCACCTCGCCTTTTCCTTCATTTCGTGCAGGTCAGGTAGCCGACCTGAAAATCTAGGTCAAGAAGCCGACCCAGAATTCCAGCTCGGCAGTAATAGCTTCCCAACCTCAACTGCGAGATTCGGACCTCGACAGTTTGGCGCCGTCTATGGGAAAGAGTTTTTTCTATCACTCTTCTCACCACTCATTGAGAAAGCATCATGGTACAAACGAGAAGCCACAACGTACCCGTAGAGGACTTGCCCAACCCAGATGGGGACCTTGAAACCAAACAGGTGCCTAGCCAAGACCCAACTTAAACTGGCGTTAGAGCGACCCAACGTATACACTTAGCCTCAGAAACTAACCCTTCTACAGATGGAGAGCCCAACTCCAGCCTATCACCAAATGTGAGGATGATGCTCGGAATGTTTGAGGAACTAAAAGAGCAGGTAACCCGGCTAGCTGCGGAACACCCAGTTCTGCAAGCAGCTATACCGCGGCCCGCACGTCCAAGGTTCCACATTCCAGCCCCGGGGTGAACCCGAGCTCAAGACGGAGAAGGCTTCTTGGAGCCGGTGGAGAGACCCGTGGAGGTGAGAGGCGAAATGACAGCCCATGCCGACCCCGAGTAAGCTAAGACCACGACTGCCATAGCCAATGTCATTAACCAGGCCGGGCCCCGTTACATCTTCCTTGGCCATCGACCCCATGGATACCATAGCCGAGCTGATGGTATAAGCAGAATGGTACATACACTCGAAAAAAATCTATCAGGCGAAGAGGGATGATGACAAGAAGAAGGAAGCCGGAAAGAAGGGAGAGACCTCCCGAGCCCAACTTGGGAGTAAGATCCAAAATGACCAAGGCAAGCAACCTCAGCAGCCGAAACAGAATCCCTGGTTCATTATGTTCACTCCCCTTAACACCTCAAGGGAGCAGATCCTGATGGAAATCCAACACCAGAACCACCTGCCTCCAGTGCCCAGGATGAAAGGCCGACCTCAAAAGCGCAATAGGACCAAGTATTGCCGCTACCATATGGACTATGGCCATACCACTGAGGAGTGCAAGACTTGAAATAGGAGATTGATGCACTGATAGCTCGAGGTCACCTTCGAAGGTATGTAGATCAACAGCCGACCAGGAGTCAAGATCAGAGAGACAGAGAGAGAAGTCCACCCAGGCGCCAGGCTGGGGGCGGATGTCTGGCTATGATTGAGACCATTGCAGGAGGATTGGCGTTAGGTGGAGAGACTTCAGCTAGCAGGAAGAGTTATGTTCGAGCTCGAATGGAGTATGGGCTAGCGCGGGGTCTGATCCTGGAGATAGAAGAACTCAATTTTTCCTCAGAAGACTTGAAGGGTGTGATATTGCCCCATGACGACCTACTGGTAATCAGCACTGAAATAGCCAACTTCACCGTGAAGAGGCTGATGGTGGACACTGGGAGCTCGGTAGAAGTCCTATTCTTGAAGACATTCGAGCGAATAGGGTTGGATAGGAGCCGGATCAAGCCATTGAGGGGCACCTTAGCTGGATTCACCGGACATGCCCACCGAGCTGAAGGAGTCATCAACCTCCCACTGAAGCTGGAAGACGGAGACAAGCGGGTTTCGATGCAGGCCAACTTCATTGTAATGGATTGCAATTCCACTTATAATGGGATCTTAGGTCAGGTGGCGCTCAATCATTTCAGGCCCATTCCTTCAACTTACCATCAGGTCCTGAAATTCTCCACCCCAAGCAGCACGGCCACCATCCGCTGAGCCTAGCTCTCCGCTCGGGAATGTTATGAAAACTCTCTCCGCCCCAAGTATCAGGTTGGCTGGGGACCAGATTTGTCCGATGAGAAGGGGGATGTGAAGAGGGGAAGCCCAGCTGAAGACCTTTAGGAGGTGGAGCTCTTTGATGAAACAAAAAGAGCAAAGTCGGGAGTGAACTCTCTGACAACCTCAAAAAAGGTATAAGCCAATTTCTCCTAAAAATTGAACATATATTTGCATGGTCTGCTCCTGACATGACAGGTATTGACCCAGCTGTGATTGAGCATCACCTGAATGCCGACCCAAATCACTATTTGATAAAGCAAAAGCGTATGCACTTCCATTATGATAAGCAACAGATCATAGCAGAAAAAGTTGACAAGTTGGTAGACGCCGACTACATAAAGGAAATCCAATACCCAACCTGGTTATCCAATATGGTGCTGATGACCAAGTCCTCAGGTGGATAGAGACTGTGTATTGACTTTACCGACCTCAATAAAGCCTACCCTAAGGACTGTTTCCCCCTACCTCGAATTGATCAGATGGTGGATGCCACCTCCGAGTTCGAGCTACTCTCTTTCATGGATGTCTTCAAAGGCTATAACTAGATCAAGATGGCTCCCGGAGACAAAGAGAAGACTACCTTCACCACCGATAAAGGTCTCTACTACTATGAGGTCATGCCTTTTGGCCTCAAGAATGCTAGAGTTACCTACACTCGGATGGTGAACAAGGCTTTCAAAAATCAGATTGGCCGAAATATGGAGATCTATGTAGATGACATGTTGGTCAAGAGTAGAAGAGCGGAAGACCATGTAGCAGACCTGGCTGAAGCCTTCACTGTAATGGAGCACTTTAGGATAAAGCTGAACCCGAAAAAGTGCGCATTCGGCGTCAAGGCATGAAAGTTTTTAGGTTTCATGGTCACAGCCCAGGGAATAGAAGCCAACCCGGAGAAGGTTCAAGCGATACTTGACCAGGCACCACTGACCTACGTGAAAGATGTCCAGGTGCTCGCGGGTAGGGTCGCGGCGTTGAGCTGATTCACGTCCAGGTCGGCCGACAAGTATGCTCCTCTGTTCAAAGTATTGAGGAATCCTAAGAACTTCGAATGGACTATAGAATGCCAGAACGCCTTCCAAGAGTTGAAAATGTATCTAGCTTCGCCACCTCTGCTATCCCAACCTGAGATGGGAGAGGAGCTGGTACTATACTTAGTATGCTCAGGAACAGCAGTGGTAGCAGTACTAGTCCACGAAGAAAGGAATGAGCAGAAGCCGGTCTATTATGTCAGCAAAACCTTGCAAGGGACCGAGGTGAAGTACTCCTCCTTGGAAAAACTCGCCCTCGCGCTCATCACGGCCGCAAGAAAGCTGAAGCCATACTTTGATGCTCATCCAATTAAGGTCATGACGGATGCTCCGCCCAAATCCATCATGCACAAGTCGGAGGCGTCGGGTATGCTGCTGAAATGGGTAGTTGAACTGAGTCAATCTGATATCACCTACCAACCCAGAACAGCCATCAAAGCCCAAGCCATCGCGAATTTTACGGTGGAATGTACTGAACGAGCCGAACATGACCCGGAGGATGTGTGGAAAATCCATGTGGATGGGGCATTAGGGAAGTCTAGAAGCGGAGCCAGAGTGGTCATCCTCGACCCGACCCGGCATAAGCACCAATGCTCTCTCAAGTTCACATTTTCGGCATTCAACAATGAAGCTGAGTATGTAGCAGTGATCGCGAGGTTGAAAATTGTAGCTCAACTCGGGGCACAAGCAGTCGACCTGAGCACTAACTCTCAATTGGTTTCTAGTAAGATATCGGGAGAGTTCGAAGCCAAAGATAATGCTATGCTGACCTACCTCAACAGAGTTAAGGATTTGACCTCAAGGCTCAAAAGGTTCACAATACAGCAAATTTCAAGGAAGAAGAATATGAAGGCTGACGCCCTGTCCAAGTTGGCCTTGGACGAGAGCCGACCTATACTGGTCCATGTAGAATAAGTGTCCTAACCGAGTATCCAGTTGAGGATGCAAGCCGTAGCCGAGCTCAATTTAATCCCAGATTGGACCAAACTAATCGTGGATTACTTGGAGGGGGTATGACCCCGGATGATGAAAAAGCAGCTCGAAAACTCATGAAACAGGCCTCAAGGTTTATCATAATTGCCGGGCAACTCTACAAGAGAGCCTACACCTGACCTCTCTTAAAGTGTGTTGGGCCCGAGGAGGGAAACTATGTACTCTGGGAGATCCATGAAGGGGTATGTGGAAACTACTTGGGAGGTAAAGCTCTGGCTCGGAAGGCATTGAGGCAAGGCTATTTTTGGCCAACCTTAGAACAAGATGCCAAAGAGTATGTAAAAAAGTGTGACACCTGTCAAAGGTTCACCAACATACAAAGAAAGCCAGCGGTAGACCTCACGGTGATGATAAGCCCGTGGCCATTCTATTAGTGGGGGTTTAGATATCATCGGCCTATTACCAACCGGCGTTGACCAAAAGAAGCACGTCTTCATAGCAGTAGACTACTTCACCAAATGGCCTGAGGCTAAAGGTGTTGCTAGAATAACAGAAAAGGTAGCTTAGGATTTAGTATGGAAAAACATCATTTGCCGATTTGGGGTGCCAAAGGTCATCATTACTGACGACGGCAAGCAATTCGACAGTGTATATTTTCGAGGCAAATGTGCTGAGATTGGGATCGACCTCAGATTCTCATTTATTGCTCACCCTCAAAGTAATGGCCAAGTCGAAAGGACTAACCAAATCATTTTGCAAGGTCTGAAAACCAAGCTGGATGAAGCGAAAAGCTAGTGGGCGTCGATTCTTCTCGAGGTACTGTGGGCTCAGCGAACCACCACTAGCTCGGCAACGGGAAAATCGCCCTTCGAGCTAACCTTCGGTACTCAAGCGGTGCTACTAGTGGAGATCGGGTCTCCTACCAGTAGAACCCTTCACTATGACCTAGGAATAAACCGAGCATTGGTCCGTGAAGAGCACGATCTCGCCGAAGAGCTCCGACCTAAGGCCCATATCAGAATGCTGGCCAGCAAAGCTGCCATGAAAAGAGCCCTTGCCAAATAGGTCAAGCCTAAGCCTATTAAGGTTGGCGATCTCGTACTTAGAAAGACCATCTTTTTACCACGCTCGAGTAACAAGCTCTCCCCAACCTGGGAAGGACCGTACGAAGTTGTGAAAGAAATCCAACCTGGAACCTTCTATCTCCGCGACAAGTACGGAAAACTACTAAAGAATGCATGGCCCCGAGCCGAAATCTTTTGTTAAGGCCCCGAGCCAAAACATTGCTCGTAATCGGCTCCCGAGCCCAAGTACTTCATGTACAACTTCAATACAATATATTTTGTAAACCAGTGCAAAACCTGACCTGGGTTCAAGCGCCTCAACTACTAAGCTACTGCCAACTCGAATTAACGCGGTGGCCACACTTAATTACAAGCTACTGATTAAGTAAACCAGCTCGGACTGGGTTTCAGCTCGGGTATAATCAATGATAATTTGATTAGCTTCGCCAGTTTGGATTAAGATCCAACTCAGTATAGTCTGGCTTCAGGTCGGTATGTTAGTTTGGGTCTAAACTCGAACTCAACATTTGTCAACATTAGTTTGACCAATTTCAAATCGAACTGACGAGTCCAGGTTAACAACGATAATAGTTGTCCAATTAACCAGCTCAGATTAGGATAAAAATTCATTAATCGCGTCCAGCTCGGTTCTTTATATTTAAATTAAGTTTGGAAGGTCCATTTTATTGGTTCGACCCCACTTACTTAAGAAAATTTGCGAAGGAAAAGGTACATTTGTACGAACTCGAATAAAACGCAAAAATATCATTCCATTAAATTGAAAATTCAAAATTACAATAACTCGACCTAGGCAAGATTACAAGAGCCCAACCCGGGCGAGTTTGCAAAATTCACTTACGCGCAGCGGCGGAGATGGTAGCATCGATTTCATCACCGACCTGATCCATACCCTTCTTCACAAACTCAATCATCTCTTGGGCTTTGGACGTCAGGTCGGCTGGGAGCTCAGGAATGTCCCAGAACTCCAGTGGTGGAGCCTATAAGATTTCGATATAGTCATTCTTGGAGGTGGGAAGAAAGGTTTTCGCTCACTCCCGAGCTGCAACTTGGCCCCAGAAGTAGTATTCCAGCTCGGCGTGTTTGGCCATCGCCCCACCTTCCGTGGCCAACCAATCCACGGCCGCTTCATTGGACTTGAAGGCCTCTACCGCCTTCTCCCCTTGGAGACTGACCCGATCTACCAGCTCCAGAAGCTTTGCCTCAACTTCGCGCATCTCCAGCTTGTAGCGCTCGACGTCCTTCGCCGCGGCCTCTCGCCGAGACTTTTCCGCCTTGAGCTCCTTTTTTAGCCGATCAGTCTCCGATGTGTCTACTTTGCTCCTTTGGACGGCCTCCTCCCTCAAGGCCTCAAGCTCAGCTCGAGCATCGCTGCTCGAGCTCGACGCAATGAGCCTGCGCCCTGGCCAGTAAGCTAGAAGTTGAAAGGATGTGGGACTCGGCCTGCACCAAAGACAACAAGATGATCAGCCGAGCTGAAAAATATAACCGTATCAACACGGCCAAATATGCCTCACCGTGACTATGGCCATCCTCAGGTAGAGCGAGAGTTGCTCCGTTGGGACCATTGCCAGCTTGGGGTCGCGAGCCACCTTGGTTGCCTCCATGAAGTCCTTGCTGGGAGGGCTCATCTCCGTGGCCTTGCCTTTCCTGGAATATTCGGCCCGAGGCCGTTTCTTACTCTCGGGGCGGGATGCTGAGCGCTCCGGGATCACCACCCCTGAGCTCGATCTTTTAGGCAGGGAAGACCCCGACGTTCCCTTGGAAGAGACCTCGGCACCGACCTCCCGCACTTGGCCACCAGACCGCTGCCTCTGCCTTTGAGGGATGGTGGAGCCCAAGCCGGATTGAGCCGAGACTTCGCCGTTGGCCTCGGTCTTCCTCCTTCTCTAAGCATACGCGAGCTTTACCGTATCCGCCATATCTGCAAAAAATAAAGAGAGGTGAGAAATGACCAAATGCAAACTGAAGAGAATAACGGTAGACAAGGAGACGGGGAGGTTAGGCATTGATCCTGTGAACTAACCCTCTTCTGAGCTGGACTCCGCATTCTCTTCGGGCTCGGGAAGTAGATGGGGGTGTTCCTCCCTCAGGTCGGGTTCTTTCTCGAATAACTTTGATTTCCATATTCTGTCCCACCTGAGAATGCTGTCAATGTCAATCAGCATACTTGGCTTAGGTCTCAATACCCTGACCTCGGCGAGTTTCGCTTCTGAGAGCTTGGGGTCGTCGTTTACATTCTTCTTTAAGAAGGAATTCCAATCCACTCTGTACCTCGGGTTCACAACCGGCTCGACCTAATAGTAGTCGTTGTGCCAACCCTTGTTGGAGGAGTGCCACTTGGTGAATATGGCATTGCTGGCCCGAGGTGCGAAATAAAACCACCCTGGCTGCTTTGGGTTGGGCTTGCACACAAAGAACTGCCTGAACCGACACAGGGTTGGCTCTATTTTCCTCTCAAGGCAGAATACATAAAACGCCACCATAAGGCCCAACCATTTGGTGACATCTGACCCGGGCTAAGCTCAAATTAATTCAAAATACCAGCGATGAAGTCGGGAAGTGGAAGCCGAATGACATCAAATACGAGGTCATAGATAGTGAAGTGATCAGGTGGAGGATAGCAAATGGATTTGTTCTGAGCTGGAACCTTCAGCTTGTGGTGTCGGTCCATTGACCAATCCCTTAGCATGGCGTTAGTCATCTGGACGATAAAATGGCACTCGCGCTTACAGCAGGCAAACAGTTGTTCTATCATCTTCCCCCGAGCCGACGAACCACTGGCTGTAGCTGAGCTCTAAGGTTCGCCCTAACCGGGACCGCTTCAATCGGTTCTGACATAGAGGCTCTAGCTAAGTACTCCTATGGAATCTCAACTCCCACCAGCTGGTTCAATGGCTCATCATCTTCCCTATCTCCCAAGTCTCTCAGGTCCGCCTCGGCTTCTTCTTGCACTTGCTTGACCCCGATCACTTGGCAATTATCATCACTCTCCCTGAGCCTAGATTGCCAAGCTGATCCTTGAAATGCACCGGCGCTGCCATCATCGTGGCCTCTATTTGAGGTAGATTCCGAGAACGACGGATTCTCGTCCCCTCCATAGGACCTCACTTCCATCGCTTGGGAATCTTCCGACTCTGACTTCCCCATCCTGTCTACAAATCAAAATACATGCAGGAATATCTAAAGGGAGTCGGGACGTACCTACCGCTCTAGTTGTTGAAGATGACCCGATCTAATTGCCTCCGACCTAATTGGCTCCGAACTAAAGGATTCCGAGCTGAATACCCCGAGAAGATATTTGCCGAGCTAAAAGTGTCTGACCACTCTGGTTGCCGACCTGAAAGCTCCAAATTTCGTAAACAAAGTGTGAAATGAATCTCGGATGTCAAGGCCCTATTTATAGGCAGCTCCTGTAACCGCCTCAGGAATCCAAAACATCGCATCTTGTCATAATTGCTAGGTGATATGTCAGCCATCTGAAGGGAATGCACTGTTGACGTGGCCACCCCCACTTTGCCGGGGTCAGGCACCTCTAGCTCGGGAACAACTCCCAAATCCATATCTCACCCTCTCGATCTCGACTTGGGGGAGGGAGGGGATTGACGGGGGGGGGGGGGGGGGGGAGGGGGGTGGGGGGAGGGGAGGGGGGGAAGGGGGGAGGGGAGGGACCCCCGAGCTGAGGTATGATGCCCATCCCGAGCTGGGGTAAGATACTCGCATCGAGCTGAGGCCGTCCAACACGAGCCAAGGCCAACATTTTCAGTTAATGCCCAACCTGGATGCTGATCCAACCTCACCCCGACCCAAGAAAACCCCGACCTCGGCGCCAACTGTCCTGATGGGACATAAAGCTGCGCCGCATTAAATGCTGTCAGATCCGAATTTAGTATAAATAGAGCTCCACCCCTTCATTTATGAGGTAAATGCTCATTAAATGTTCTCAGCTACTTCGTCAGCTCGGACATACTAATCATTCGCACGCCCGAGGGGAAAATCCGGGTCATCACCCCGCCTTTTCCTTCTTTTTCCTTGTGCAGGTTAGGTAGCTGACCTGAAAATTCAAGTCAAGAAGCCGACCCAGAATTCCAGCTCGGTAGGAGTAGCCTCCCAACCTCAACTGCGAGATTCTGACCTCGACAAAGAAGAAGAACTAAAATATTGGAGCCATCACATTAGCACGCCATTAACTGTGTATCCTGTTTGGATCGTTTCTTTAATTCACAGGAGGTCGCGCCAGGGAAAGAGATTAGAAAGTTCAAAGGGGAAGAAATGAGAGGGGTCAAAGTAACCTCTTCCAAGTTCACTTTTTTTTTCCCTTCAATTTGGAATAAAATAGAGGGAAGTGAGAGTAAGTCTCCTTTATAAAAGTCATTTTACACATAAAATTTATCCATCTTCCATTTTCTTCCTAATCTAAACAAAAAATACTCATACAATCATACTTCTTTATGATACTTTCTTTTCCTCAAATTATCCAATTCAAACATGATTTAATTATCTCATCTCTTCTCCTCTCTTCTCCTTTATGATTCTCTAATTTCCTATCCTTTAATAAATTTTCCTCCCTCAATCGAAACACACTGCGCTTAGGGGTGGAAATAGTGGCGGATCCAGGCATCCAAGGTTAAAGATGCACTCGTGCCATGAGAAAGGTCAGGATATGTCATCATACAATGAAAGTATCCAATAATAGTTATTAAAAAAATGTTTTCTTTTTCAAGTTGATCCCCTCAAATACACATAAGTTTGCCCCTAGGTGGAAACACGACCCTAAGGTCAAGGTGCAATTAGGGATGGTAACGGGTACCTAATTTATCCTAAATTGACGGATAACCGTCCAATAAAAACCCGATAACAAAAACTATAACAACCCTAATCCCTCACGAGACCGGAGGCTCTAATAACCATGCTATACTCAACCCAATTCCAAACCCAATTACAAAATTTAGGGAGAACGAACGGAGTTTCCTTTGTACTGTGGACTATCTGGATACCTGTAAACAATAAATAAAATCACCATTACAACCTCCACAATTACCAACTGTAACACCGCTACTACCCAGCTTTAAGGCCATCCGAGCCTTAAGCAAAACAAGACATTATAACCACATACAAGCATGCAATTAATTATTCTTGAATCTCGTCTTTTATCCGCTTGTCATACACACTATATTATCGATTAGACTTTCTTATAAACTAAAGCCAAACAGCTACTAACTTTCATTAACACACAAGCAAGCAGCATAAAGAAAAGTAAAGAGAAGCTATTATGATCCACTACCGTTCAAGCCATACATTAACCTAGCTATTACAATTCTTCAACACTTCCAAATATATACAAGCCCATAGGCACAAAACAGAACATAACATAGTACAAACAAAGTCTTCCACAATTTAGTTGGCAAACACTTCAATCTCAAACAATAGCACACAGCAATCAAGACAACTCTTCCAACTGTACCACCTGAAACATGTTTACTGAGGCATGAGCAATCACAATTGCTCAGTGAGGGATATAGTTTACCGGGGCGTGCAATGCAACAGTTAATACAAAGAAAGCAATTAAATGACAAAAGAGCAATGTAAATGCCAAGTTACCACACATTAAAAAGGATACAATTCATTTAGCCCCAACACTCCATAATTCACTTGATCTTCAATCACGAACCACGAACCTCGATCAATGTGCCGGCATAAAACCCCAATCACTCCAGTGGGTGTACTCCAGATGAACCCCGATGATCCTACGACCCAACACTCCCTGGCAATCTCCGCACCAGGAGAATGAGAGAATAGGGTACAGAGCTAGAGCACCAACCCTGGCAAGCCCGCTGCCGCCCAGAGAGGCCTATTGCATCTGCCCCGATGATATGGTTGTGCAACCAAAGACTCAATAACACAAGAAGCAATAATAATAATAATATAACAAAATAAGCCGATATACACACAAGGAGGACAACAAAAAAAGGCTGTCCTCGAGTACACACATTATCAATTACTCCGTACGATAGGATAAAATACATTTATTAATCTATAATTACTAAGCTAATACAAGTAAAACACTTAAATCACTTAACATCAAACATTTAGCATACAACAAAGTAAAGCACTTAGAATGCACATAGAAATGATCCCTCACCTTTACCAAACCTGTGAGAGTATAGCTTAGGTTTACTCCAAACCTCTTTGAATCCGCTCAAATGTGAAACCCCTAGTTATTCATATAAGTATAACACTTTCATTATCCATTGCAATTATATTATCATGATTAGCTCTAATATACATATAGCCCAAATATACAACTTAACTCATAAGATAGCATGAATCACACATCCTTCAAGTTAAACACTTAATACACGTTACTACGCTTAAACACTAAGCATTACTCAATTACTAAATATGTTAAAAGAACTCTAACATGCATTATCCAAAGTGAAATCATGTACAAGATTATCTATATTCTCTAAGATCATTAAACATATACTAACTACTTTAGATTACAAGACATGTTAAAATAACACTCTTATTAACACTAAAACACAATAAGCAACAAATTCACATTCTTTAATCAAGTTACTATTTATTTTTTTCTTCAATTCACTTATACACACAAGCTCATATTTCACATGTAATTAAGCTAGAAAATTCACTCTACCACCTCATTAGTTAGCATAGAAGGCATCAGAAGCATCAAAATATCATTAAGTTAAGATTATAAGCTATAAATTTCAATTACTTTACTACAACAATCAATAATCATCTAACTAGATGAGCTAACTTTATAGTTTACTTAATTAACAATCAAATGTAGCAACTATAGCAATTCAAATAACTAATTATGCAATAAGATTAAGCAATTGACAAGAAGTCCAACATATCTCTTTCTAAATACTTAAAAATCATGCCATAAACTTCACACAAGATAAAGAACTTCAAGTCTAACTTCACTAATCTCATATAGCTACTTTATGATGCAACTAAATGACACGAAATTACGTTTTTAAGCACATTAACTCAAAAACACTGTAAAGCCCTTTAGGTGATTTTAACTACAACTACCTATTCCAATTAGCCAAACCATGTCATAATTACATTTCAAAGGCTTCCTAACAGATCTAAGCCTAACTACATATTCAACAAGTCAAATTCTACATTTCGTTCCAAAGTTCCCTTTATGTGTTTTAACGACAAGTACCTTAACCAATGTTCAATTAAATGTTATAACCACTCATTTAGCACTACCTCACCCTATAAACACTAAATACAATGTTCAATTCTACCCAGATTTGCATTTCACTCCAAACCCCTTTGATTCCAAGCCAATTATGCATATCTACCCAAGTTCCACTCAATCCAAACACATTTAATCACCAATCTAGGTTCACTAGCACCCATAGTATCCTTAGATAACACACCATCAAGCTTCAATCACCCTACCTTAAAACTCAAAACAAGTCAAGTTGTTCCATGATCGCATGCCCTTCCAAATCTTCTAACAGAACCCTAATTTTATCAAATCATTTACCTATGCTATTGATCTCCAAATTCTCTGATTTTTTTCCTATAAACGTAGCTCTTTGAGTGTAGATAACTTTAGCCTCAAGAGAAACTCAATTCTAATCTAAATTCCACAAGTTAAGACCTTTTTCATGCAACTGCACAAATTGCCCCTGCACTAGCGATTTTCTGACACATTTCTGAAATGCTTAAATCGGAGGGTCAATACATTAGAATTTGCCTTAGTTTTAGAAATCAACATTTGTTCTAAACTGTCTAATCTAGTTTCTATAAAAATTTCGTTCAATTCGAAGCTCGTTTACTATACCAAAAAGGTTCTAGAAAATGGCGGCAGTACACTGTCCAGAATTACACTCTTGCACCAAATGTTCTCTTAGCTTGCAATTCATGATTCTATGAGCTTGGTGTTACATTCTAGAGTTAAGACAAGCTTCTTTCAATTAATTATACAAACACTAAAGCTACATTAATTCATCAATTCCAACATCTACAACAACAACAACTAACAAACCAACAACTCTAGATTTAACTAACAACAATACTTGTATTTCACATATTCATCACAAGTAACAAATTAGTTAGCTAATAAAAGTCATTAATCAACTTATTTCATCATTTCATAAACTTACCATTTTTGAAAATTCAAGAAAAACACAAAGAAATGCAAACCCCTTACCTTGAATTTAGCTAGAGATGTAAGAATGGCTTGAACTTGAGCTAATTCTCCATTTTTCCTTTCCTTTCTCTTCTTCTTCTTCTTCTTCTTCTTCTTCTTTCCTATTTTCAGCCATGAGTGTGTGTATGTGTTTTCAGCGTGTGTGTGTGTGTGTGTGGTGTGAAAGAGCCGATTGTGTGTGTTTTTATGTGTTGTGTTGTTTTATTTGGCTTATATAATTACTTGGTCAAATGGTCAAAGGTCTATGGTCTTGGGTGCGTTTTAAAATGGGTCAAATGCTAAGCAAATGGATCAAGTAGTTGCTAAATGAATCATTGGTTGTTTTATTAAAAAGTTGAAAAGTACTATTCATCTGATACATTTACATTTTTATAACTCGAGTTCCCTATATGCTATACACGTAATTCTAATTTTCTCATGCCTCCTAGATAACAAGTAACATAGAAAAAATGCAAAATAAAGAAAATAAAACAGTTGAAAATATTGTAAATAGTAACTATTTGTAAATAAGATTTTTAAGAAATAAATGCACACAAATATCTACAAATGGACGACATATGTATGCACTCGAGCTCGTGCGTCACAAAAACCAATGGGGGATTCGTTAGGGTTTGGGTTTTATAAAGGGAAACCGATAAGTAAACCGATAGATTTTGATTTTTGACGTTAAAAAAAATCAAAATCTTAAATGCGAAACCCGATTATTAATTTAATAAAAAAATTTACATATATATATACACATAAAATAATAGAAGACTAACTAAAATTGATAATTAAAATGATAAAAATTTGAACTAAACTCAATTAAAAAAAAAGTAAACTAAACTCAATTAAAAGATATGGGCTAAGATTATTAGACCAATACTTATACTCTTAAGAATTGTCATCTTTACTTGCCAAAACGAAAGAAGAGATGTTTCTCGCTCGGTGCTTGGGAATGAATTTTTTTTGCATAACTTCTTAATTTTGATTTTTGCTTATAAAATTATTATGTAAATTATTTTAAGCTTTATCATTGGTTTGGATTCTTTTATTTTTTGATTTTTTTAAATTTTAACTAATTTTTCATATATTTTTTTAGGTTTTTTTTTATTTAAACTAATTATTTTTAGTTAAACGGTTACAATTATGGTTAATCACAATTTTTTGAATCCTTAACGGTTACGATTTTGGTTATTGATTTTGAAAACCGTTAGATTTTGGTTTCGGTTATGGTTATTGGTTTGTTAAATGGTTTTGGTTTCGGTTTTGTTATTTTTTGCGGTTAACCGAACTGCTGTCATTCTTAGGTGCAATCATATAAAGTTAGAGTGTATATTTATATAGTAAGAGGACTTAGAGGATATACTTATATGTGAAAATGATGTAATATAATGATTTTTTTTTAACCAAATTTTTTTTCCTAATTGAGATTGTGCCATGTTTTGCACACACTCATTTTAATGTGACTCTATCATAATTGCTTTGATGGATCAGACAGTCATACGGAAATTTATAAACACTGAATAATAATAATCATCTGGCTCCCTGGATTATTGCTCTATATATCCCACAGGAACACTACTATGCAATGTGTTTTATTATTGAAATATTAAGACATTTTGTTGTGTTTATTGCTATACCTATTTAAACACTTAGATTTTATATTCTTTTATCATCTACAATATTTTCTTCTTCGAAAGATTTTTTTAAGGTTTTATTCTAGTTTAAAAGTATGCTTATACGCTGTTTTCTTTGGAATAAAATGAACTATCTTTCTAGGTTTATTGTGTAATCTTTCAGAGTTAGATTTCTTTGAATATTCGTCCTTCCTTTGACTCATTCTAAGTAATAGTCAAAGATACAGATATTTTTTCTGTTTTTTTGTCAAGAAAGATACAGGTATGAGACATAGTGAAAAGAGTAAAAGAACAGAGCCAAACAGTTGTCTTGACTGTCAACAAAAGCATACTAATAGGGAAAGTTAAGGTTTTGTTTTGTTTTTTTGCCAAAGAGGGAAAGTTAACTGTTGATGAGGATATCTGAATAAAGAAAATACTAATTGGATGCAGAACGCCGAGGGCTAGAGTTTTCCTTTGCATTTTTTGTTTGTTTTGTTTTACATGATAAAATTTAAAATCGTAATTTAAATTTAAAATTTTTAATTATAACACGTCACTATTTAATTATTTCACCTATTTTTAAATGTAGTTTTTTTGCATTTCATTAAAATCATGAATTTTTCTTCAAAAAATCTGAATGTTTAAGGGCCTTACCTTAATGCGTGAATCTACACGCCTAAGGCCACGGTCCTTTTTAAGACTTTCCTTAAAATTATATATATCAACTTGAGGCAACCAAAAAAAAAAAAAAGGAAGTCGAGCCGCCATATGCCAGTATTCAAAGGATTTCATTTCCTGTGGCGTTGGATTATTAGAATCAGTCATATTCAATTATTCCACTGGAAGGCTATATATTAATGGGCAATTGAGCTATTATGGGGGAATTTTGCTTAATTGATTGGGATAACGTGATTTTAAAATTCTTTTCACATGTTCGCTCATCAAAATATTGATAAGGTTCATAGTAACTTCAAGGAGTTTTCCTTTTTCGGCAGCCAGCAACGACTAATAATTCTTGACATGTGAGCAACATTGATTGGGAGAGTTTGCAATAATGCAACAAGACCTTTGTCCAAATTTTTCTTTAGTAGGTAACTTATTATTCTTTGTGAATTTAACACTCGTATTATTAGTCGTGAAATATAGTCTTTCAATGAATACGTTGAAGTTTATTTTTTATGAGGAAACATTAGATTCACGTCAATGTTATAAATATTATTGCGTAATGGCATATCTCGATATATGATTTAAGTCACCTAAAATCAAGTAATATTGTGATGGACGAGCATAATATCAAATTTCAAATTTTTAATTATAATAAATTATTATTCAATCATTCTACCTATTAGTGTATAGGTGGAATGCATGAGTTATAGACTTTAGTAAAACAATTGCATTTTTCTATATATGTGACACTAATCGAAACAACAAGAAATAATGTTTTTAATAGTGTAGTGGTCAAAAGTTTCAACTCTAGGGATTTTACAATTCCGTAATGTATTGCTCATATCAATAACAAAAAAACTAGTTTCTCTAATAATGCCAAAGTCACTTGAGCTAGTGATACTGATGACCATTTCCAGGTTCCTTCCTACTCATTCTTAAAGTTAATTATGTCAATGTCAATTATTTATCATGGCCGACATATTCTTAAAGAGAATTTAACAGTTGTTCTTTCATAGCCACAGCCACATGGACTAAAGGAATTGACAAAAATATCCTTAATTAAATATAATTGTTATTTAAATTTAAATAAAAAATAAAAAATAAAAAATCTTCACCATGCCCCCACCAGCACCCCCACCCCACCCCACCCCAACATCTTACTTAATAGCCATAGAAACAGACTTGCCTCTCACATTCGTTCTAGCTCGTAAACTCGCTCCTATCTGGCTCAACTAAGAAGTCAGCAACTCGATACCCCAGCCCACCCCAGCCTTTCCTTTCCCTTTCCTTCCCTTCCCTTCCCTTATCCAAAATCGCCAACACCATCCCCATTTTTATTGCAAATTTTGGTTACCGAAAGATGTTTAGGTTCGCCCAAAAAAAAAAAAAAGAACGTTACACTGTCGTGTTGCAATAGGAATGCCTATTCATATTTGCCTACATCAAGGCCTGTAACAGTTATTAATGGAAAGCACCCAAGTCAATGTTCATGTGTAAAGTTTTGTTGTATAATGGACTGTAATGCACATGGTTTAGTTTTCACTTGGTAATAAATCATTTCCTTTACCAAGTTGCAGGAGGATTGGTTGCGCCGATCGGTGATGGTGGTGATGGTGGGGATTGGGGTGGTAGCGTTGGTGGGGGATGATGGGTGGAGTTGATGGTGCTGTTAGGGTATTTTTTGAGGGGTGAGAGGTTGGGGGTGATAGTGGTAGAGGTGGAGGAGGAGGTGGTCGTGGTCGTGGTGGTGCCGGTGGTTGTGCTGTTCGGGGGCAGGAGATGGGGGTTAGGGTAGACACTTTTTTTTTCTTTTTTTTTTTGGCTGAAAATTTATTATTTTATTTTTTTACTCAAAGACTTAAAAAACAAAGTTTTATTTAATTTCGATTTCTTTTATTCACTTTTTCAGGAACTTCTTCGTAGTGGCTCCTTTCCATGCCTCATTTCAGAGGGAACCTCAAAGTGGCATAATTATCAAATACCTAAAACTGATAAAGAAACTAACGTCTGATAGATAGATGGGGACGTGCACACACTTTTTAAAATTATAAGGGGGAGACGTACACTTTATAAAGCACAAAGGGGAAACATGCACATTAGTAAAATTACAGGGGAGTCGCGTGCCATTTACCCAAAATTGAATATAATTATTTGATAAGACTTGTATTTACGTTTTAAACGATAAAGACATTGAAAAATATGCTATTAGTGTACAACAACGATTAATTATAGACTCTTCGGATGTATAATTAAGATTATTCCATTTTCATTCACAACAGTAATTTATGACTTATACAAATTTATTCTTATAACTCAAATGAAAGGGAAAATAAAATAGAGAAATATAATGAAAATGGAATAGATATTGTTCTTTTTGTACAAATTTATTCACAACTTAATCAATTTGAAAAAAATCATAGATTGCATGCAATTTTGAGTGTTAATTTAGTATATACGTTTTAAACAAAAAAAAATATTAAATAAAAAAGAGATTAAAGTCACACGTGGGAAATATTTTGGATAAACAAAAGAAAAAAATAGATTAAAGTCATTTGGTAAATTTTTATATTTCACTTTGTGCCCATTTAGGTTATTTTATATATATATATATATACATACTATTTTTTATTCATGTCCAATTTAGTCAATTTCACATATGTTTAGTGGGGTCATATCAAGGCTAAGTTAGTATTTTTACCCAATGTTATGACCTCATTTATGACAATTAGTTGACATTTGTCAATCAATTGAAGGACTTTTAATCCATGTGGCTATGGCAAATTTACCACAGCCTCATGAAAGAATTTTCCTTATGTTAACTCACTAAAGTTTTCTAGCCGTCAAGGTTGTAATGCCTCGATCCCTCACGAGACCGGGGTTTCGATCCCAAAACCCAAAGCACGAAAATTTAGGAGAAACGGACGGAATCTCCCCTATTTATAGGACTAATCAAAAACCTGCAAGCAGCAAGTATAATTATAATACAACAACAATTCCTCAAGGTCATCCGAGCATTGGAACTCAACGGAAGCATATCATACAGGCATGTAAGACATAACTTTAGAACTTCGAGTCATAAGACCACTTCTCATAATACTCTAACATTAATTATAAGCTATACTCATATATTAAGTTCATCATTCAATCTTCCTTAACACACAAGCATGCATTCAAAGCGGTAAAGCCTATCTTCAAATATTACATCCCAACTACCATTAACACGAGTTTAAACTTTACATTACAATACAAATTCCTTCAAGCCTAACAAATACATATAAGGTCAAGCCTCAAAGTAGATCATATAACAACAACTTCACACAATTCACATGTAGGCATCCAACCTCAACGCGATAGCAACACGACACTCAAGGTAGTTAATCTAACTGCCCCTGTAACTTTTTAAAATGAGAAATGAGTAACCAAAGTTACTCAGTGAGGGAGGTGATGCAGCATACCGGGGCGTGTATCATGATATGCAACAAAATAATAACATATTCAATACCAAATAACACAACTAGTTAAATAAAGTAATTAACCACATATAAAAAGGATACAGTTCAACTTGTCTTCAATCATGAGCCACAAGGCAAGATCTTCAAGCAAGTGCCGGCAAAACCCTTATTCCTCAAAAAATAGGGTACTCCAGATGTACCCCAATCCTACGACCCTTTCTCCTGAGGTAGGTCCATATGCCCCCAACAAGGTGAACCATACCTCTGGGGTAGTAGAGTATACTCAGCGAGAGAAAGGTAATAGGCACCATAGTAGTCAAGGCAGCACGGCAAGCCCGACACCGCCCGTGTTTCTTGACGCTACCATGTCCGAAAATGTTGTGCAGCCCGACACGAATTCAAGAATTCACAGGATATGAGCAACAAACACGAGGAAACACAAGATAACACGAGAAACCAAAAGAAAACCAATAAAAAGAACAGAATAAGCTTTATCAATTAACTAAATTATATAATCTAAAAATAATGAAATAAACTAAGATGCACAAAAGGGTTGAAGACTCCCTCACCTTAGTGAACCAAACCTGTAAGGGTATAGCTTAAGTTTATTCCAAACCTCTTTGAATCCGCTCAGACGTGCAACCCCTAGTTATTCATATAAATATAACACTTTTAACAATTGATTATAGCAATTCTAACTTAACTAATATGAAATCTTAACCCACAACAATAGAAGTTATACAATCACTTGTTTACTCCACATTATTACATAGTTTGAGTAGTCATACAAATATCTAACACTGGTAGGTGAACAGTGGCACATATGAAATGAGTAAGGCTAGTAACTATTAACAAAAGTTAACTTTAGCTATTAACAACTAATGCTTACTTTTCGTCATACATCCCTGAATCTAAGTTGAACACTCTAAACATAGCAAATTAACCAATCAATAGAGCTTATAGTTCACATATAAAGTTATATCACATGAAGTAGTAGTAATTCAATGGAAGAGATACAATATAAATAACTAGTGCTAATCACATATTAATCTAATACAAGTTCAACAATTATTTAATCTAAAGGTAATTCTCCTAATGTTTTAAAACTAATCAAAACTAGGTTCCAATAAGGTTCAAACATTACATTCATTAGCAACGACTTTCAAACATTTACTACTTTAAAGTCTTCTAACCATTCATTATCTTACTTTCTAATGATTATTAGCTAGTGAATAATATTCAACCCAATTACCTCAAATAACATTCAAATATAGCATTTATAGCCATCTACTAATTAATCATGCATCAAGTTCAAATGATTCTCAAGAAATCCAACAAATCTCATTCTAAATGCTTACAAATTAGATCATATCCTTCACACAAGATAATGAACTTCAAAACTAACTTCACTAACATATTATACAAGTTATACCAATGCAATTAAACACTTTAATAATCAACTACAAGTCAAATACTAGCTATAAAATCGTAACTTCAATATTTTCCCCTTTGAGTTAAATAAGCCGGAACTAGTTTTAGCCAATGTTTAGTTAACTAAAGTATCTAGTCATTCTCTAACTCATTTATAGTACCTATTCGAAGAATTAAACTAGTTCTAAAGGCTCTAATTGCATTAATTTTAAGATGCGCATACGAGGGGTCATGAAAATCAATATTCTCGGAATTTGATAAATTTTAACGTGGGGCCATTTTATCCACCCAACAACATATATCTAGCATTAAATTTAGGTTTGGAACATTAGTTCTTGGGTCTACGTGAATAGTACTCGCTAAACTAACTTTAACTAATTGATCTTGCATTTCAAACATTGCCAACCCATTCAAAGCTCTAATCTAGATTTAATAACTCCTAAATCACACTTATATAGCAATAAGCTAGAACACAAGAATTTTACTATTCATATTTTTTACTATTCATCACCTTCTACAATGTAACATTCACCATTTTAGCCATTCAAGATGTCTACTAACTTCAAAAGAGTACTCTACAACATCAATACGAGCTACTACAAGCATCTATGAGCAAAGATATAACAATAATCAACAATTGTCAAAATTCAAGTTTAAACCCTAGAAATTTAAATGCATATAACATGAAATTTCTCTCACATACCAAGTTGTAGGAGCTTTGTAGTACTCTAGGATACCCCAATCCACCTCCAAGACCAAGCTAGAAGATCCAATTGGCAAGATTTGAGGACATTTTCTCTTCTTTTTTTTTCCCCATGAAAATCGGCCCTATGGCCATTTTTTTTCTTCTTTTGTTTTATTTTTTCCTTGCTTGGCTTAGCTTATAAAAGAAAAGATGACAAGGTCAATGGGTAGGGTATTTGGGTCAAATAGTTGCAATTGGATCAAATACTAAGCAAATGGGTTATTGAAATGTTAAATTAAAAGCTGAAAATACTATTCATTAGACAAAACTAATCAAATTTTTATTTAACGTTCCCTAAATGTTATGCACGCAAACTCAATGAACGTATGACACATAAATGACAAGTAAGTAAGGAAAAATATAAAATTCAGAAAAAGAAACATAAAATTTTCATGTCCGGACTTGAGTTATTTAAACAATTAATGAAAAAAATAATGAGATCTAACAATTAAATACAAAATAATAAAATATAATAATTTTAATATTGAAATAGTTACCCTATTTAATTTTTTACTAAACTCTATTCGCACGTATTTCGAAAATATAACAAATAGTGCAATTACTGAATGAATTGAATTAAGTTATTCACTTAATCATAAATAATTTTTAAAGTAACACATAAATATATGCAAATATGTACTGTATACTATATGTTAGGTCTGGGTCATCACAAAGGTTCTTTTCTTACTAATTTTGTAATACCCCAAAAATCTGGCGAGACATCAGGAAGTAGAACATCATAATAAATTCACATTAAACTTGAGATTTGAAACGTATTGGAAGTTCATGCCATATTTTCTTTATTTGCTGCAATCATCTGACCTTAAATAAACCTCTATGATAATCTTGCGAGGAAACCAGAGCGATGTTTATGGTTGGTACGCTTAGACTAGGTGTTCCCTCTCTCTCTCTCCAAATCTTGTATGGTGGCTCTCAATAGGACAAGTTAACCCTAATAACCTAATATATGGATTATTAGTATTTGGATAGGAGAGATGATCTAAACTTAGAATCTTTATTGCGCCCCCATCAACCTGTCCTAGTATTTAAATAGTCTCTACACTTTGAATATCACACCACTACGAAAACAATATTAATGAGAAAGACATAGGGTCAAATGAAGTGTATCACCATAAATTATGTATTAGACTTTACCGTCAACCTCTACCCTTTTTCAAAATAATAAAATATCTCAATAAGTGGTAGCCCATAATTTAAAAATTCTAGCAATCTCAAATTAGGCAATATTGATTGGTTTTATATTTTGAAATGTTTTGTTTCACAAAAGGACTCTCGGGTTGAATACAACTTTAGTGGTCACAAAATAAATGTCTCAATCCAGAATCTGGTCCAATAAGCATATCAATATCAATCAAAACAGTCTTATCCCATGTATCGGCATAGGGCGCCTATGATCACAAATACTAATGCCCCATGAATTTCATGGTGTGGTAAAGTGTAATAGTTTTTGGCATATGGACTCCAACTAGAATCACTACAAGAAAATAAGGCTGAGGCAACAACCAAAATTCGTAGCCTAGTAGCAGTCAAATTGAGATGGGCGGCCGTTAGGCTACGGAATTCCGTCTATAGTAAAAAAGCTAATCGCCAAATTGATATTTCGTAGTCCATCCGTAACCAATTCTAGAAATTAATTTGTATTTATTTTTTACAACTTCTTTAGCAAAAGAGTCGTAGCCCATCCGTAACCAACTAAATTTTTATTTTTTTTATTAATTATTAACATCCGTAGCAAATCCGTAACGTTTCGATCATACATCGTCCGTAAACCACAACTACGAATTAATATCCGTAAAATATCGGTAGCCACCTATTCGGTAGCCAATCCGTAACCTATCCGTAGCCAACTAAAATTTTGACTTTTTTAATTAATTATTAAAATCCGTAGCAAAGCCATCACCATTTCGGTCGTAAATGTTTAGCCAAATTAAATAACAGTTTTATTAATTTTCATCGCCATTTCATTAATTTAAATTTTTTTATTTTAAATTAATTTATTCCCGATGGTCGCCATTCCATAGCCCAACTTCTGTCACTAGTTCGTCGCCAATAAATTATTTAATTTAAAAAAATAAAAAATTATAATCAAAATATAAAATATAAAAAAATTAATATTTAAAAAAATTACAATTAAATATACGAATTAAGTTTTACAAAAATTTAAAAAATTAAAAATAAATATACAAATTAACATTTATAGTAAATTACAAAAAAACCTAAATCGTGTACAAAAATATTATTTTAAATTTACAAAAAAAGCTTAAAATGATCTATTATTGTCTTCTAATCATCTCGCTTGGTTTGGGTCCTGATTCAAGAAAAGAATGAGGATGTATGTCCTGCAATCATTGCAAAAATTGATTACATTAATATGTATCAGAATGTTCTTCATTAAAATGATATATGAATAAAAAGATTTGTTGGAAAAATATAAAGAAGCTAATAACAGTTCAGTACCCAGTTAATACAAGCTTTTTTTCCTATGTCTGCAAAACATCACTTATGACTCGAATATACCTTCATTCACAAGATCCCCAACAAGCACAAATTTATATCATTATGAATCAAAACACAAACATTCGTGTTTATGGACTGTTAGTTCTTTTCCTTTACCATTCTTTTTTCTAAAGAAAGGAATACAATTAAGAAATTACACACCTAAATAGCCGTAGCTGCTGCACTATCTGCAAGCTCTTACTTACTGTGCAAAACTAATGCAAGAAGTGGACCTATAAAATTGAAAATCAGAGTAAATTCTCAAATTTGAACCATTGGTGACATATTTCACAATGATAATCAAATATAAGTGTTTAAAAAGATAAATTCAAAAAGTAGAATTTCCAACGAAAACTGTAAGACTTATAATGATTAGTGAAATAATGACTTTGCTGCACCCCAAAATGACATTAAAAGCAAATTCCAAGATGTTATACTCAATAGAAAGACAACTAAAAGTGCTGATTATAGAAGAAAGGAAAATGTGCTTAAATTACTTAGTTATTCTTTGGTGCTGCAGAAGTGCGAGGTGTGTTCAACTTCGCAAATAATTCTTGAATGAACGTGTTGTCGTCTTTCAA
The DNA here is from genome assembly GCA_037974665.1 of Ehretia macrophylla. Lineage (NCBI taxonomy): Eukaryota > Viridiplantae > Streptophyta > Magnoliopsida > Boraginales > Ehretiaceae > Ehretia > Ehretia macrophylla. The sequence continues at coordinate 73,572,137 of CM075772.1, read as the reverse complement.
CAAGGAAACAACCTGAACAAAAGTAGAATTAGAAGTGGAAAATAAAACCACAACTCAAGTAGCAGAACTGAAATCTTTTTGTGAGAAGTGAAAAAAATTATTAATTATGCACCAAAGGGGTGCAACCCAAAAATATATTTGCATCTTTTTGGCCATGTTGAACCATCATTATTATCCTACAGAGGAAAGCGAAAGAAAACAAATGAATTCTAATATTCCTCTCATTTTGTTCAGAGGGAAAAGGGGCATAGTCGAGGCTCCAAAAGCCTCAGGCTATTCGAGGACTAAAACTTTAACAAAAATTGATAGAGAAATGTGAAACTATGACCATAAGAGCACTATGAACATTTGTAGGATGCAGAATGACATGCTAGCTCCATGTTTCTGATGTCTCACACCAAAGTGCACCTCAAGAAATAGGCTAGAAAAGTTGGTCAATATAAAAGTGAATGTTACTTTACAACAAGCTAAGAGCAGATGCTATACATAATAAAAGAGAGGATTTAAATAAAAAAATCTCAGAAGACAGAATTTAATGCAGGTCGTACCATATACAAACACTTTGGGCTTATCATGTCTGCTAAAAACATCCAAAGAAACTCTTCCACCACCTCCACCAGCAAAACTATTACCTCCAGAAGCACTTATTCTACCACTTCCAAACTTGTACTTCACAAGAAACAAGTGGGATTAGGATTAATCTAGGTTATGCCCATTATACATAACCTTTTCCGTAATATGTGATGCGCACAATATACATAATTTTCATAGAAACAAAGCGACGGTGACTTTTTAGCAAAAAACAAAGAAATGGCTTAAGGTATACAGTACCTATGAAGTCTTTCAATTACTAGATCATAGGTTGCTAGCAGAATGAAGAGAAATGACTCCAGGTGGCAACCTATGACCCAGTAGTTTCCAGAACAACAAAAAAATATGCATACACTACCACTAAATCCAAGACATCTTAAAAAATTTTACTTGTGTCCACAAAGGAAAAAAGTTAAGTTTTTCAACAAAGGCTAAAGAAGGCATCCATGTTAACAAAGCACGGATACAAGCTGTCCTAAACTCACTATGCTACTTGCAATAGTGTGAGAACTAGCAGGATAGTAACAAAGAAGCAGGGAATGAAGAAATATTTCCAAGCACACTTATGCCATGGGGCGAATTGCAGGAAACCAAGCTGAAGTTGAGAAGGTTAAGTACCAAGGGATAAAAAAGCTGCTACCAATAGTTGTCTGCTTCTCATCCAACAACTTAGGCTGCAAGCAGTTCACAAATTCTTAACACCTTCAATTAGGGCAAAATAAAATCTATCAAGAATTGAATGAATCTTTTTTACATAATTATCTACAATGATGAATCCTCATTTTCAATCATTTCACGAACTTCAATCACTACCAAATATGCTTTGTGGCTTCCAATCACCTCAGCTTGTTTCTTGCCATCGTTCCATAGCTGTGACAGAGTCCTGAAAATGTTATCATCTTTTATAAATCAGAAAAGCTTTTAGGCTATGTAGTAAGGAGAAACTCTTAGAAACGTCAAATGGACTTCCGTCTCTCTAACATGGGGTGGGACTGACCCTCACACTAGTCACATACAAACGTCCATTTGGATGTTTTTAAGTGTTTTCATGTAGCAAGTGAAACACCAGAAGGTACCTGTATACTTGGCATTTTCTGCTCAGGTTTTTTGAAGCCATGGGGAAGAGAAGCATGAAAAGACAGGAGAAGTTAATCAAAAACTTTTGCGAGTCTATACTGCTGAAATGTAAAGCAAATAGAAGCATATGGGGTTGATAAAAGCATCCTATGACCGAAGGGTGTCATATTACAATAATGCGGGATTCAGGGAAAGATCGAACTATAGCAAACATAACATGATAGGATATTATTGATCAATTCATTCATGTTATGGAACATGAAATCGATAAGAATAAAGGGTGAGTTTTAGAGCAACAAGAAAAAGAAAACACAGAGTTAACAGATACATAACATCTTGAACAAGAGTAGAAAGAAGACATTTAACATTAGAAAAATATTGGGAAGCAGTGAGAGGACACGAGGGAAAGAGACAAACACTAACAACTAAGCTTGACCTTAACCGGTACTTATTTGATCCAGAATCATCGTGTCATTAGATCCTCCTCTATTTTTTGTCTTTTTTTTTCTTTTTTCTTTTTCCAATCAAGGTACACAAGAAAGGTGTTGTATATTATATGAATGAGAAAATTCAATGAAGAAACATGACAATTAGCATCAAACGCTTACAAAAGACAAATCTTTGTGTACTTGTAAATGCACAACAATATATAATAAACTTTCTCGACCAAGTCTCCTCTCATTTCCAACTTGCTCAACAATGGAGGCAAATGCAATTACTTAACAATTTTGCTAAAATAGACTAAGCCCCAAAATCCCTTTCCTTTTTTGAAAAAAAAAATACCAAATTGGCCTAAAGAAATATAGCAAGACACGTAAAATTTAATTGGCCCTAATTTTTGCGACAAAAAGACAATAAAATTATATGTATATATACATATACATATATGAGTTTGCCCTATTTTTTACAAAAATTCAACAATATTGCAGCTAGGGTTAAACATATATGTATGTATAAAATTGCCCAATGTTTCAAACTCGAAAATATTGCACCTAGGGTTAAATATATATACATATATATGTGTATATATATATACATATATATGTGTATATATATATACATATATATGTGTACGTGTGTGGAAAGAGAGAAAAATAGAGAGAGAGAGAGAGGTACAATGAGTTGGAAGGTCTCGTGAGAGCAAAGGCCAGAGAGGAAGAGACGAGAAACATTGCGATCGTAGTACCTTCGATCCACCTCCCGAACGTCGCCGTTTCGGTTTGTAGCCATTAGAACATCAAGCTGCTTCTTTATCGCATCCATTGATTTTTGCCTTTCTTTTTTCTTTTTTAGGTGAGAGGTGGTAGTTTTGGTGGTGGCGCCAAGAGGAGGTAGTGGTAGTGTCGCCGGCCGAGAAAGAGTGTGAGAGGTGATAATGGAGGAAGAAGGTGGTGGTGGTGGTGCGTCGAACTGAGAGACAGAAAGCAAGAGAGAGAAGGAGAGAGAAAAAAAGAGGGCATTGAATTTTGTTTGCTAGGTCATAAGGGCTTTGAATTTAGAAAAATTATCTGAATCTCTATTGTCCTTGCCGGAAGAGGGCACCCGCCGGCCGAGTCCCTCGTCCGGCGAAGACAGTAAACAATACAAATCTACTCTCCCCACCGGCCTGGGATGCCGGCCGGCCGTTGCCCCTATCTGGTGGATTTTTTTTTTTTTTTAATAATTTGTGATGAAATAGCCACGGAAATATTAAAATTGTATAGTTTTGCCCTTTTTTTTTTATAAGAACAGCGATTATATTATTTTGTTTTTCTTAAATTTTAAATTTTTCTTCATTATTTAAATTAATTAATTTAATTTTTATTTTTTTTTAAAAATTTAAAATTCGTTCATATTATTCAAAAGTATTCAATTTGGTATTTATTATTTTTCAAAAAAAAATATTAATTCTAACTTGTTAATAAATGACATGATAAGTTCGATTTAAACGCCTATTGATCTTTTAGGAGATTTCTCTACAAAAGTATGCACGCTAATGAAATACGGACAATGTTTATTTTTATTTGGAAAACTAGCAACTCAAGTGAAGTTTACTACGTTGTATGTGCAATCACAATTCCATAATTAAAATTAAAACCGATAAATTTTATTTTTTTGTTGAAGTCCGTAGCCTAGCAGTAGCCAAATGACTATGGATGGATTACGGACAAAAGAATTTCGTAGCCCAGCAGAAACCAATTGGCTACTGTTAGGCTACGAAAAAAAAAAATTCGTAACCCATCCGTATCTAGATGTCCCTCTTTTTCATTTTGACACTGTCAAAAAGGGACTAATGTTTGTATATCTACCTTTTGAGTAATTGTGATGCAAAGAGTTTTAGTATGAGATTATATATGCGTTTACCGACTTATGGTAGTAATTATTGACATCTATCTTTTGACAAATTATGGTATATATCTTTTAGACATCCTTAGTTTTTTTATTGTTTAATGACTGGGTTACGGTTGGGCTACGGACAAAAGAATTCAGTTGCCTATCCGTAGCTAGGTGTCCCTATTTCATTTTGACATTGTCAAAGAGGGACAAATGTTTGTATATCAACCTTTTGAGTAATTGTGATGCAAAGAGTTTTAGTATGTGATTATATATGCGCCTACTGACTTATGGTTCTTATGGTAGTAATTATAGACATTTATCTTTTGACAAATTATTGTATATATCTTTTAGACATCCTTTTTTTTTTCCGTTTAATGACTGGGCTACGGGTGGGCTACGGACAAAATAATTCCGTAGCCTAGTAGTAGCCAATTTATAGACATTTATCTTTTGACAAATTATTGTATATATCTTTTAGACATCCTTTTTTTTTTCCGTTTAATGACTGGGCTACGGGTGGGCTACGGACAAAATAATTCCGTAGCCTAGTAGTAGCCAGCTACGGAAAAAGGAAGTCCATAGCTCATCCGTAGCTAAGGACTACGGATGGGCTACAGACCACTAATACTATCAATTCTAACTTGTTAATATGTAGGAACAACGTATTAAAGCGTGTTTATATATTCATATTTTTCTTCTTTATGAAGTTTAGACACAATGTGAGAGTTTTTGGATCCCTAAATTAAATGTTTATTAACATTAACGCAATGTTAATAAACGACATGATAAGTTCGATTTAAACGACTATTGATCTCCTAGGAGATTTCTCTACAAAAGTATGCACGCTAATGAAATATGAACAAAGTTTATTTTTATTTGAAAAACTAGCAATTCTAGTGAAGTTTACTACGTTATAGGTGCAATCACAATTCCATAATTAAAATTAAAACCGATGAAGGTCCGTTTTTTGTTGAAGTCCGTAGCCTAGCAGTAGCTAATTGGCTACTGCTGGGCTACGGAAGAGTTGCAGTCTGTAGCGCAAAATTGACTACTGTTGGGCTACGGATGAGTCCAATTCGGTAGCCCATCGCTAGGGACTACGGATCGACTACGGAAAACTAATAATATGTATTCTAACTTATTAATAACTAGGAACAACGTATTAAAACGTGTTAATATCTTCATATTTTTCTTGTTTATAAGTTTAGACACGATGTGACATTTTTTCGACTTCTAGATTGAACGTTTTTTTAACATTAACGCAATGTTAAGTGAGAACATAATAAGTTCAATTTAAACGGCTATTGATTTACTATGAGATTTCTCTATAAAAATACGCACGTTAATGAAATACGGACCAAGTTTATTTTTATTTGAAAATCTTACAACTCAAGTGAAGTTTAGTATGTTATAGGTTCAATCAAAATTCCATAATTCAAATTAAAAACGATAAAGGTCCATTTTTTATTGAAGTTCGTAGCCTAGCAATAGTCAATTAGCAACTGCTAGGCTACGAAGAGTTACAGTCCGTAGCGCAGCAGTAGCCAACTAGCTACTGCTGGGCTACGCACGAGTCCAATTCCGTAGTCCATCCGTAACTAGGGACTACGGATGGGCTACAGAAAACTAATAATATGTATTCTAACTTGTTAATAAGTAGTAACAACGTATTAAAACGTGTTAATATCTTCATATTTTTCTTGTTTATAAGTTTAGACACGTTGTGACATTTTTTTGATTCCTATAGATTGAACGTTTATTAACATTAACGCAATGTTAAGTGAAAACATAATAAATTCAATTTAAACGGCAATTGATTTCTTTATAAAAGTATGCACGTTAATGAAATACGGACCAAGTTTATTTGAAAAATTTACAACTCAAGTGAAGCTTACTACGTTACAAGTGCAATTAAAATTCTATCATTCAAATTAAAAATGATAAAACTCCATTTTTTGTTGAAGCTAGGCTACAGACTTTGTTATTTTTTTTTCCTATTTAATTAAAATATCCTTATTTATATTTTTTAAATATTTTTTGAATAATATTTATAGTACGTAGCCAATCCGTGGCTATTTGAGCACTGCATGGCTACGGACTTTTTATGAATTTTTTTGCCAAATTAATTAAATAACTCGTAGCTAGTCCATAGCAAATTGGCCATGGCTAGGCTACGGACTATTATTTTTTATTTATTTTTATTAATTGAAATTATTGTCCGTAGCTAATCCGTAGCAAAGTTTTGTTGCCATTTTCACAGGGCCTAAGTTGGCTACTGCTGGGCTACATAATTTTTTTCCCGTAGCAAATCCGTGGTCTGGCAGTTGCCAATTTACTACGGAAAAAATCCGTCACCCAATTCCGTCGCCCGAGCGCTATTTTCTTGTAGTGAATAATAAGCATGTCAATCCCACATTTGGTCTACTTTATGGTCTTACAAAGACCCTTTGGTATTAAATCCCTTTTTGCTTCAAAAGATGCCTTTGAACTTTTTTGGGATATACAAACCTCCTTTAGTGCTTTTAAACTGAAGCCATTTCAATAATGAAGTCTTTAATTGTATATCTTGAGATATGAAAATTTAAACTTACGTGAGCTCACGATAACTTTATATGTGGAGACATAAAATATAGTAATCATTGACTGAATATAATAGGAATATAACTTTAACATACTATATATTATTGAAATTAAATAAATTGTGTCCTTGAACTTACGCTTCTAACCTGAAGTCATTTCAATCGAATCATTTATCAAGCTTTACCAAGGAGTCTCCAAGATATATATGAAAACCAAAATTTTTCGTACACTTTAATATGAATGCAGGACTTTCTTAGACTTGCATAAATATGCCAAGTACACAGCTCTACCTTATATACTTGTCATAAATTTATCGATCTTATGCCTCTATTTTCCATTAATAGAGTCAAGTTGTGGAAATAAGCCAGAAAAATACCATGACTCAATCACGGCAAACACCATTATCTCAGGTAAAAGTTGTACAATAATAATTTTGGACATTACAATACCAAACACAAGTCTAATAATCATATATTAACAATTTGATAAAAGCAAAACATGTTCCCACTAACCAAATACATCAAAAGCTGTAAACATCTATGCGCTTAATATTAACTTCTTTGGTTTGTGAACTTACAACTCTTAAAGGCATTCTTTTGATCGTAATCTTCAACTTTAGAACTGTTGAATTTTCAACTTAAATAAGAGACGAATTGTCACACCCCAAAACTTAATTACAATAGTAGTATCACAAGGCATATCAAAAAACAGAAAGTAGTGGTTGCATTTAACTCGTGCAGCAACGGTTCAGTATATGTGGGACCCTCATTATATAATAACGGTAATAGTATCCGCAAATACAACACAGTACCAATATATGTGTTGTGGTATCATAACAGTATCAGTACCATTAGGTAGTGATTGATATGTAGAAATAGGTTGGGAATTGAATGGTATTTCCAGTTCTATTCCAATTCTTACACTTGGTATAAAAGATTGAACTTAGGACTCTCATTCCCTTAGTAATCTCATTTTCACAAACATGAGAATACTCATTTCTGAGAAAACACATAAGAATAGCCCATTCTTAGCTACTTTGAAATAAACTTATTACTCAAGTAACCAAAATACCCTTAAGAAAAATATATTACACACTATATAAAATAACATTATAATAATTAATATAATTATTAATACTTTTTATTTATTAATATTACTTATTATTATTAGTATTATAACCATCATTATTAACAAAAAATTATATAATAATATATAAATAATATAATAAAATAAAAATAAATAATAATAATAATAATAGATATCAATAAAATATAATAATAATAATATGAAATATATATTTACTATAAAACTTCATAATAATAAGACTAACTATAGATAAAATATAAAAATGATAATAACAATAAAATTATAATATAAAATATAATAATAATAAATATAATTATACTAATAATGTAATAAATAATGATAATAAATATGGATAATAATAATAATAATAAAAATGACAGATAATATATATAGAATAATGAAATAAATATAATAACAATAATATAAATATAAATATAAAATAATATTAATGATAATAAATATAAATAAAATATAACAATAAGAATAATAATAATAATAATTATGTACATAATATATATTCTACTAATAATAAGCATAATGATATTAATAATATAATGAATAATAACAATAAATATAAATCATTTATTTTTATTATAAATAATTTATATCTTAAAAAATACATATATTAATAATCTAAGCTTTACATATAAATATAAATATAAAATAAATAATAATAATAATAATAATACCAATAATAATAAATAATATAAATTTAATAGAAAATATAATATAAAATAAATAATAATAAGTATAAAATAATTAAATATAAAATTAAATAATTATAATAATGGTAATATGTCTCAAACTAATCATTATTAATATCATGCTTATTTTCATTCTTAAGACTATAATATATCTATAGTAACAAAAGAACATTCTTATCATTTTATATAAGTCATTTCCTTTGTTATACTGACTACCAATTATGGGTTTGAAATTAATATTTCTATTTCTATCTTTATTCCTAGAGCATACTAAGTATGACATATAATTTTCATTCCGTAACTCATTTCATTTATGTACAAAATAATTCTAGGATACTAATTGTGTAAGGCCTTCACCTGCTGTGAACAACTTTTCTTTTACTTTTGGCATATGAAAAATGGAATCACATGTAGCAATATGGACTTGTGTCCACTTTTCAGCTTTCCACATGATACAATGTGGTGTAAATCGGCTTTACACATAAGAAGCATGTGAATGAGATGTAAACATGCTCCAAGTTTCAGCTTTTCTTTCTTTTACAGGCATGTGCTTGAGTTGGAAGCATGATTAAAGCTTTTGCTTCTAATTTCTTTATTTACCAATGTTTGATTATAAATACAACTACCCGTGAAGAACTTGTTTTGATAGCTTGGCAAAAAAAAATAGTTATATTACATTCCTTCTAAAATATTTGTGCATCAATTCTGCCAAAGAACCAGTGTTCGTGTGGGATTTTTATTAAAGATTTTGTTCCCTATTAAGCTGCTCGCGTGAGTAGGTAAGTTATTTTGAGCCTATAATTAACTTAGTTACTAATACTGCAACTAAAATATTTCATAATCATAAAGCTTAACTACATGTCTTAATCTAGGACTGTGAGTGTTGATATTAAAGGTCTGCACAACTCGCGAAATTTAGTCTTCGTAATATCTAGCTTGGAAGTGAGGTAAGTGGGATTTTTCATCTCTTTCTATTTCTTCCCAAATATTTTTTGCGTGAACTCGTGTATCTATCTTGTATCGTGTAATACTTTTAATTATATTGTACTTAATCCTCGATATTACATCACATTCTATTCCTACTCTTACTCTACTTATACTGTGATGTACTCGTTAATTATCTATCACATTATTATTAATTATTGTGATATTCATACTGTAATGCCCCGAACCCAACTACCACGCCTACAGGATACCCCCTGGGACTTAGGCCCCCAAGCGAGCACCGAGGCCATGGCGAGCAGGCCCAGTAACGCACTATACACGTATTGTCCACTTTGGGGCCCATACCCCTCACGGTTTTGTCGCCTCCCAGCCACTGCTAGGAAAAAGCGCGTGCACGGATAGTCTAGGACATCCCTTATATCTAGTAGTCCCAGCGTTTCTCCTTCCGATGTGGGATGGGGTTACCACATCCACCCTCACTTAATGAGGCCCAGCTCTCTCGCGGGCCACTGGCGCAAAGAAAGGCCCGCTCTTATACCACTTTGTAACGCCCCGAACCCAACTCCTAGGCCTACAGGATTTCCCCTGGGACTTAGGCCCAAGAGAGCACCGAGGCCATAGCGAGCAGGCCCAATAACGCACTATGCACGTATTGCCTGCTTTAGGGCCCATATCCCTCACGAATTTGTCGCCTCCCAGTCACTGCCAGGAAAACGCGCGTGCACGGATAGTCCAGGACATCCCTTATATCCAGTAGTCCCAGCGTTTCTCCTTCCGATGTGGGATGGGGTTACCACACATACTCTTACTAGATCTACTTATTATTATTTATGAGTTGGGAATTCTTTATTTATTTCATCACACCCGACTAATTGTTAAATCTTGTTAATATTTCTTCTTTTTCTTAAATTCCTAGAAAATCTTGTATCATAGATTTCATCTTGTAATGACCTTATTTATATAATATTCTTTCTCTTCTTGTACCATTTTTTATCCCTGAACCATGACAATTAATTTATTCAACTCTATCTATTATTGATAAATACGTGACTTTCTTAACCCGTTTAACTCGTAAGTGACGTCCTTGTTATTCCGCTGCTTTATCTGTTTTCTACATCAACTTATTCAAAATTCTTTTCCTTGGGTAACATCTTATCTCGTGTTCGTTGTTCGATCTAGTCTCGATTCTACATGCTTATGTTCTTGTTTAATACAGTGGTCCTTGTTCTTATTTCCTTAAATCCATCTTAAATGACTACTATACTTTTATTATAAAGTGTGACATATATATATATATATATATATATATATATATATATATATATTACTCAAGCTGTGAACTTTACGTGACGTGATTGCTATTTACTCGCTTGTCGTGATGGGATCCCTTAATCGTGTATGCCTATTGGGTGTTACACCCATATAGTGTCGTGATCATGATTATAATGCTACTATGTAGTCACAACTAATTATCGTGCATGATATTTATTTTATATCTATTATTTTCAATTTTATCTCGTGACAGTGACTTGACTCATGTTAATTCCAATCAAAATACATTTAAAGTATCCATGTCAAGCTTCTTCCATGATCTCTGGTTCTCGTCACTTATTCTTGTTTTGTACTTCTATTTTTCAGGAGTATTGTTCTTGGGGAAAAACCCCTACTTGTTGAGCATTTGGTTTTGCTCACCCCTTGTTCTTCGCACTGTTTTCTTTACAGATAACGAAGAGTAATTATGGAAAGTACAAGAGTAGGGTAGTTCATCCTATATGAGAAATCATGGGAATAAGATTGAGTTTTTAGACTTTATGGTTTGAAGCTTGTGATTGTAACAAGTATTTCTATTTTGATATTGAATATTGTATTATTTTGTTTAAGAGTGGTTTTCTTGTGATTGAAGATTTCATAAGTATGATTTGTAATAAAAGCTTTAGTACTCTGATTTAACTTGCATTTAGTGTGCCTAGCTCGCTAAAGAGGTCTTGCCTCTCTAGCAAGCGGCGTGTCATGTCTCGAAATCATTTAAAGGACGGGATTTTGGGGTATGACATAATTGGTATCAGAGCTTTAGGTTGATGATCTTATAGCTAGGTGGGGATGGGAAGTGATAAAATATAACTGTTTCTTGATAGACATTAAATATCGTATTAAGACACCCCTAAGTCGTTCTATGACTTATTGCGTTGTACATCCTTCCATTTTAGTTAGGACATGGTAGGAGTAAGCGAAAATCAACAAGGCGATAACGTTGTATTGGTTGATCTCGTCCCGGGAGGACGGAACTTGCGCCCGTGCCCTAGAAACACAATTGCCAATTCTAGTTTCGTTAGGACTAGCAACCCAGTACCTCAACCTGATCCAGTTCCTCTACAAGTTCCCGTGCCTGCATCGGTACCTACATTACTACCTGCTATCGTGTCGGTGTAGGGACCAGTTCTAGAAATAGAAAATGCTTCAGCATCGCAATCAACATTAGTGTCAACACTTTCAACAACTCATGCATCCCAAGCAGTACCTGCCATGCAAAAGGTTCCAACACTAATAATGACACAAACACTACAGTTTGTATCAACACCACAGTCATTTCCAATTGTAACTGCGATACCAATCCCTCCTTCTATGTCACAACCATCTACTATACCATATATCATGCCTACATCTACGGTATCAACACTCCAAAACCTTCCAAACATTCGGCTAGATATGGATTCCTTGGCAGCTTTACTACTACATCAAGTTTGTGTGCCAACTGCCAGACCCTTAGTTCCCGAGAAAAACACTAACTGTGACAATTTGAAGGAGTTCTTAGGTTTGTACCCAACTCGCTTCAATGGTGAAGGCAAGCCACAAGAGGCTTATGACTGGCTGACTGCTATGGAAAATATTTTTATAACGGTGGAGTTTAATGAGGATCAGAGAGTTCGTTTTGCAGCCCATGCTTTTACTGGTAGAACACTGGAATGGTGGACTAACTTAGTAGGTGGAATGCCACGTCCATTCACGTGGAAAGATTTTTGTGATGCTGTCGTGACTAAATTTTGTCCAGAAACATTTAAAGATCAAAGGGTGGCAGAATTCATGGATCTCCGTCAAAGGGATTTGACTGTGGAACAATATTATGACAAGTTTCAGAGCTTGGCTAGGTGTACCCTGGAGATGGTCACAAGCGACTACATTAAGGCCAAAAAGTTCGAATCCGGCCTGAGGCCAGATATACGAGAAAAGGTAAAGATGCAACAACATCAAGGATTCCAAAAGGTTTACGAGACGGCTTTAGTAACAAAAACATATATATTGGAAATGCAACGTTTCCATCAAAACAAAGATAATAAGAGGAAGGGACATTCAGGAAGGCCTCAACATCAAGGAAATGCCCTAAAGAAACAAAATGTCATACCTGCTCGTCGTCACAAACAACAAGCTAGGTGTGGACACTGTGGTAAAGCACATGTAACTGAAGAATGTTAGCGTGCCAAGGGAGTATGCTTGAAATATCGTTCGACTGAGCACCGCATTCGAGATTGTCCACGAGTACGTGAGAATCAACCTATTGACGGTAAAACAAATCATCCCCAGCCTACAAGACCAGCACCAAGGCCAACCAATCGTGCTAGAGCCTTTGCGATAACCGGAGGAGATACAAATGCTAATGATGACGTTATGGCATGTATTCTTCCTATATTCCATTAGTATGCGCATGTTTTGTTTGATACTGGGTCAAACTTTTCTTTTTTATCCTCTAGCTTCGCATCTCTATTACCCGTTAAACCTGGATTGTTAGACACTGAATTATGTGTTGAGACCCCGTTGGAAACTTTGTTGTGACTAATATTTTGTATCGTGGTTGTATTGTTAAAATCACGGATAGAGATTTTCTTGTAGATCTAGTTAACCTGAACATGAAAACCTTTGATGTAATCATTAGTATGGATTGGTAAACTCGTTATCACAGTCATGTGGACTGTTTCACAAAAAGAGTAATCATTTCATTACCTGGTGAACCTGAAATTGTATTTGAGGGTAGAAAGTTTCTTACCCCTCAGATTATCTCCATAATGAAAACTTGTAAGCTCCTTACAAAAGGCTACGAGGGATTCTTAGCTCACGTGGTGGAATCAAACAAGAAGGAAGTACGAATTGAAGACATTCCAATTGTGCGAGAGTTTCTAGATGTTTTCCCTGATGAAATTCTTGAACTGCCTCCGAACCGCAAGGTGGAATTTGAAATTGAGCTTTATCTTGGAACATCACCAATCTCTAAGGCTCCTTATCGCATGGCCCCTACTGAGTTAAAAGAGCTGAAGGTGCAACTACAAGAATTGTTAGACAAGGGTCAGATTCGACCAAGTGTATCTCCATGGGGTGCTCCGGTGTTGTTCGTCAAGAAAAAATGATGGAAGCATGCACCTATGTATTGACTATCGTGAACTGAACAAGGTGACAATAAAAAATAAGTATCATTTGCCTAGGATTGATGATTTATTTGATCAATTACAAGGAGCCCAAGTATTCTCCAAAATTGATTTGAGGTCGGGTTACCATCAGTTGAGGACCAAGGCCGAAAATATTCCTAAGACTGCTTTTCAAACAAGGTATGGGCATTATGAGTTTGTTGTGATGCCTTTCGGATTAACTAATGCACCAACAGTCTTTATGGATCTCATGAATCGGGTATTCAAGCCCTATTTGGATCAATTTGTCGTGGTTTTCATCAATGATATCCTAGTATACTCAAAGGATTCAAAGGATCAGGAATATCATCTTCAAATTGTGTTGCAAACCTTGAGAGACAAACAACTATATGCAAAATTGAAAAAGTGTGAATTCTGGCTATCAGATGTAGCCTTTTTGGGGCATGTAATCTCGAAAGACGGAGTCACTGTAGACCCCCAGAAGGTGAAAGCGATAACAAGCTGGCCAAGGCCTACTACTGTTACTGAAATAAGAAGCTTATTAGGCTTGGCTGGTTACTATCGCAAGTTCGTAAGGGATTTCTCTCGCATTGCCTTAGCTCTTACTCGCTTGACGCATAAAGGAACTAAGTTCGAGTGGGCACCAGATTGCGAGGATAGTTTCCAACAATTGAAACATCGATTAGTGACAATTTCAATGCTGACACTTCCTAAGGGAACTGAAGGCTTTTCCATTTACAGTGATGCATCACGAATTGGTCTGGGATGTGTACTAATGCAGAATGACAAGGTGATTGCATATGCGTCAAGGCAATTAAAGGACCATGAGAAGAATTATCCAACTCATGATCTAGAACTTGCAGCTGTGGTGTTCGCTCTTAAGATATGGAGACATCACTTGTACGGTGTGTCATGTAAGATATATACCGACCACCAAAGTATCAAATATCTTTTTACGCAGAAGGAACTAAACCTCAGACAGAGGCGATAGTTGGAGTTTTTGAAAGATTACGACTTCACAATCCATTACCACTCTGGTAAAGCAAATAAGGTGGCAGATGCACTAAGTAGAAATCTGTATGCATGTGTAGCAGCTGCAATCTCAGCCTAGCAGGAACTGGTACGCGAATTGGAGAAGTTGCAAATAGAAGTGATTCCATATTCAAGAAGTGGTATTTTGACGCATTTGATTGTGCAACCTACTCTACTTGAACGGATTCGAGTGGCACAACAAAATGATGCATTCTTAGAAAATATGAGAAGAGAGATAAAGAATGGGAAAAAGTCATACCTCCGAGTTGACAACAAGGGCACAATGAGGTTTGGGGATAGATTATGCGTGCCCAATGATATCAATTTGAAGAAAGAAATCTTGTCAGATGCCCACAACTCTCGATTTTCAATACATCCGGGAGGGACAAAGATGTATCAGGACTTGAGGAATAATTTTTGGTGGAATAATATGAAGAGGGACATCGCGGAGTTCATAGCTAAGTGTTTAACGTGTCAAAAGGTTAAGGCAGAACATCAAAAACCATCTGGACTGTTACAACCACTTGATATCCCTGAGTGGAAGTGGGATAGCATCTCTATGGATTTTGTTACAGGACTTCCGACGACTAAAGACAAGTACGATACTATTTGGGTGATTGTAGATCATTTCTCTAAATCAGTTCACTTTTTGCTTGTAAGGAAAAATTTTGACACTATTAAGTTGGCAGAGATATATATAACTGAGATCGTTAAGCTGCATGGTGTGCCAAAAGATATTGTCTCAAACAAAGATTCAAAATTTACCTCTGGATTTTGGAAGAGTTTGAAACAAGCTTTGGGGATCGAGCAAAAGTTGAGTACAGCCGACCATCCTCAGACAGATGGTCAAATGGAGAGAACCATCCAAATTCTAGAAGATATGTTAAGAGCTTATGTGATTGACTTGGGCAATGATAAGGGTAAGTATCTACCTGTGGTCAAGTTTGCCTATAACAACAGTTATCAATCTAGTTTTCAAATGGCACCCTATGAGGCACTGTATGGTAAGAAATGCAGAACTCCATTATATTGTGATATGGATGAAAGGAAAATGTTGGACTCTGATCTCTTAGAGGACACCGAGGCTAAAGTGAAATTAATACGTGCAAGATTGAAACAATCCCAAGACCGTCAAAAGAGTTGGGCAGATAAGCACCGGAAAGAGTTGAAATTTCAAGTGGGTGATCATGTGTTTTTGAAAATATCACCAACCCGAGGAGTAGTACGTTTTGGCAAGCGAGGAAAACTTCAGCCTCGTTTCATTGGACCATATGAGGTATTAAAAAGAATTGGAGAAGTAGCTTATCGTGTTGCTCTACCACCAACAATGGCAGGAATTCATAATGTGTTCCATGTATCCCAACTTAGGCGTTACGTGTATGATGCTAGCAATATAATACCAGTTGAAAAAATCCAAGTCTGTGAAAATCTTACCTTCAAGGAAGAACCCTTGGAAATTGTAGATCGAAAGGATCAAGTGTTGCTAAAAAGAGTCATTTCTTATGTCAAAGTGAGGTGGTCGGATCAAACGCCAAGGGAAGCATTGTGGATGCCAGAGGAAGAAGCACGCAACAAATATCCATCCCTTTTCATGAATCAAGAAGAATAAGTTTCGAGGATGAAACTTCTTCAAGGGGGGAAGGATGTAAGGCCCTCACCTGCTGTGAACAACTTTTCTTTTACTTTTGGCATATGAAAAATGGAATCACATGTAGTAATATGGACTTGTGTCCACTTTTCAGCTTTCCACATGATACAATATGGTGTAAATTGGCTTTACATATAAGAAGCATGTGTATGAGATGTAAACATGCTCCAAGTTTCAGCTTTTCTTTCTTTTATAGGCATGTGCTTGAGTTGGAAGCATGATTAGAGCTTTTGCTTCTGATTTCTTTATTTACCAATGTTTGATTATAAATACAACTACCCGTGAAGAACTTGTTTCGATAGCTTGGCAAAAAAAATCAGTTATATTACATTCCTTCTAAAATATTTATGCATCAATTCTGCCAAAGAACCAGTGTTCGTGTGGGATTTTTATTAAAGATTTTGTTCCCTATTAAGCTGCTCGCGTGAGTAGGTAAGTTATTTTGAGGCTATAATTAACTTAGTTACTAATACTACAACTAATATATTTCATAATCATAAAGCTTAACTACATGTCTTAATCTAGGACTGTGAGTGTTTATATTAAAGGTCTGCACAACTCGCGAAATTTAGTCTTCGTAATATCTAGCTTAGAAGTGAGGTAAGTGGGATTTTCCATCTCTTTCTATTTCTTCCCAAATATTTCTTGTGTGAACTTGTGTATCTATCTTGTATCGTGTAATACTTCTAATTATATTGTACTCTATCCTCGATATTACATCACATTCTGTTCATACTATTACTCTACTTATACTGTGATGTACTCGTTAATTATCTATCACATTATTATTAATTTTTGTGATATTCATACTCTTACTAGATCTACTTATTATTATTTATGAGTTGGGAATTCTTTATTTATTTCATCACACCCGACTAATTGTTAAATCTTGTTAATATTTTTTCTTTGTCTTAAATTCCTAGAAAATCTTGTATCCTAGATTTCATCTTGTAATGACCTTATTTATATAATATTCTTTATCTTCTTGTACCATTTTTTTATCACTGAACCATGACAATTAATTTATTCAACTCTATCTATTATTGATAAATACGGGACTTTCTTAACCCGTATTACTCGTAAGTGACGTCCTTGTTATTCCGCTACTTTATCTCTTTTCTACATCAACTTAGTCAAAATTCTTTTCCTTGGCTAACATCTTATCTCGTGTTCGTTGTTCGATCTAGTCTCGATTCTACATGCTTATGTTCTTGTTTAATACAGTGGTCCTTGTTCTTATTTCCTTAAATCCATCTTAAATGACTACTATACTTTTATTATAAAGTGTGACATATATATATATATATATTACTCAAGCTGTGAACTTTACGTGACGTGATTGCTATTTACTCGCTTGTCGTGATGGGATCCCTTAATCGTGTATGCCTATTGGGTGTTACACCCATATAGTGTCGTGATCATGATTATAATGCTACTATGTAGTCACAACTAATTATCGTGCATGATATTTATTTTATATCTATTATTTTCAATTTTATCTCGTGACAGTGACTTGACTCATGTTAATTCCAATCAAAATACATTTAAAGTATCCATGTCAAGCTTCTTCCATGATCTCTGGTTCTCGTCTCTTGTTCTTGTTTTGTACTTCTATTTTTCAGGAGTATTGTTCTTGGGGAAAAACCCCTACTTACTGAGCATTTGATTTCGCTCACCCCTTGTTCTTCGCACTGTTTTCTTTACAGATAACGAAGAATAATTATGGAAAGTACAAGAGTGGGGTAATTCATCCTCTATGAGAACTCGTGAGAATAAGATTGAGTTTTTAGACTTTATGGTTTGAGGCTTGTGATTGTAACCAATATTTCTATTTTGATATTGACTATTGTATTATTTTGTTTAAGAGTGGTTTCCTGTGATTGAAGA
Organism: Ehretia macrophylla; assembly: GCA_037974665.1. NCBI lineage: Eukaryota > Viridiplantae > Streptophyta > Magnoliopsida > Boraginales > Ehretiaceae > Ehretia > Ehretia macrophylla. The sequence continues at coordinate 73,553,856 of CM075772.1, read as the reverse complement.
CTTCATAAGTATGGTTTGTAATAAAAATGTTAGTATTCTGATTTAACTTGCATCTAGTGTGCCTAGCTCGCTAAAGAGGTCTTGCCTCTCTAGCAAGCGGAGTGTCATGTCTCAAAATCATTTAAAGGACGGGATTTTGGGGCGTGACAAATTGCTACCTTAATAATTCATAGCCATAAGGATTGATTTCAAATGTATGTATATAAGATTGTGAGTAAAAGAATAGGAAAAATTCTGCAAATGGTCCCTATTATTTTTCTAAAGTTTCAAATTAAATCTTATTGTTTAAAATTAGTCAATTTAGTCCCAATTATTTTTTTAAAAAAATTAAATTCGTCCCTGTTATTCAAATTTATCCAATTTAGTCCCTATTATTTAAAAAAAAATTAATTTAGTTCATATTATTTTTATATAAAATTCGAATTAGCCCTTAATGTTTAAAAGAATTGCGACTAAATTAAAATTTTTAAAAAAATAATAGTGACTAAATTGACCAATTTTAAATAATAGAGACAAATTAAAAAATTTTCAAGAAGCAATAGAGACTAAATTAGCTAATTTTGAATAATAAGGATGAATTTAAAATTTTGGTGACTACTTGAAATCTGTTATACAATTCAATCAGATTTTCAACATCGAGACAAAAGAAACATACTAGTTAAGCAATTGAATGAGCAATATTATAGGGGCAAAAAAATCTTACAAATTGAAGAAATCGATCCTTAATAAGAAGATCTTTCTTCCAAGTACCTAGAGGAAAAGATAGGAAAAATGGGTAAAACCAGAGATATTTAGTAGTGTGTGACTTGACTCTCCAGGTGCATGAACAAGTAGGTAATAACCATACAAGAAAGGAAGTAAGACTAGTAAAGGGTTCTTTAAACTATAACAATTAAACATGTGCGATAAGTATGCATCCCTTATCAGGTAGACAAGTAATATATAACACCCCGTATTCTGAGCCCAAGTAGGTTAATTTATTTAGTTAGATTAAGGGTTAAAACCAAAATCTTTTAGTGTATTAGGCCTCTCAATAAGTATTTTAAGCCCAACCCTTTAAGTATCTAACCTAAAATGACTTATAAAATCTTTCTTGCCTTGTAGCCTCCAAGCTAATAGAAAAAAAAATACTTTATCATTATTCCCAAGCCCTGAACATATTGTGCAACCCTCTTGTTTGTCAATATTCTGAGATGTTCGTGAGAAAATCAGGAAAATCTAAAAATTTAGGCTTAATTCATCAAAGAGTTAAGTGGCTCGATACTCTCTTCAAAAATTCTTCCTTATTTGGTATTATGAATACGAATTTATCGAATGATTGTGAATATATGAATTATATTATGACTACTTCATATGTTTTGACTTAGACATGAAATATGACATTTGATGATCACATTTGACTTTTATGAAAGGTTTGCTTGTTTAAATTGATTTTTTTATAGTTGAATTCAGATCATTGAAAATAAGATTCCTCTTTTTGTGTGTTTAAAGGTTTTTAAGATCTATCCAAGAAAACGGAAAAAAGGGGTTTGGTTACTATTCACATGAACAATAACTTGGATTACTATTCACTTGAACACTTAATTCGTCAAATTAATTTTCTTTTTAGGTATATTCTTTTATTTAAATTATAAGCTTGATTTTGAAGATTTTAAAAATAGTTGAATATAATTTCAAATGATTTCATAACTTTAAAGCTCCAAACGAATTTAGAAGGTTTCACAAATTTAAATTTTGAAATTAAACTAATGAATTGTGGTGTTCTCACTGCATGTTCACGAATGGATTTAAATGTGTTAAATGATTTTGAAAACTCAAAAGTAAAACCTGAGGACAATAATACTTATAAAACTTAAAGTAGGATCTATTATCAAAATAGTTTAAACATTAGAAAAGTTCCATACATTATTTGATTAACAAAGGCATACATGAAAATATTTGAAACTTGAGATTTTGGAAGGGCTATGAAATTATGACCCTTATTGGTTGCGGATAAATGCCAATAGTTATGACCCTTATAAATTGGGGATAAAATGCCAAAAGATATGACCTTTATTGATTGGGGATAAATGCTAATAGTTATGACACTTATTGGTTGGAGATAAATGCCAATAACTATGACCCTTATTAGCTGGGTATAAAGCCAATATTTTTTATCCTTGTTGGCTGGGGATAAATGTCAATGTTTCTGACTCTTTGATGGGGGATAAATGCCAATACTTATGACTTTTTGACGGAGGATAAAAGCCAATACTTCTGACTCTTTGACGAAGGATAAATGTCAATACTTCTGACTCTTTGGCGGATGATAAATGCTAGTACTTCTGACTATATGGTGGAGGATAAATGCCAATATCTTTGACTTTACAACGGAGGATAAATGTCTACTTAAACTTGGGTATTGGATTCATTTGACTATGATTTCTGGCACTATGAATCCTTGGCACCTAAATGTTGTTTGACATAAATTTTTTTTTTTATGACTCTAAGCATGAAATATTATGATTTTTGCATGAATTTCATTGTTTTTGAATCTATAATATTTATGAACTAGGATAATATGACTATTTGATATATACGAATATTTTAAAGGTCATAAGGGATTTTTTCTTGGGGATCGCTACTTACTGAGATTTGTATCTCATTTTGTAAAAAATATTTTTTTTTATAGAAAGTGATGATAGACTTTGACTTTGGCTTGGGGTAGAGACTGCCTTAATAAATAACCAATATGACTATTTTTTATTTCTTAGCTAGGAATAAGTTGATTATTTTGTTTAGACTTACGAGTTTCAACTTCTCAGTTTGATTCAAGCCCTTGGAAGAAGTTATGTATTTTAGATATTTTAATTTTTTAGTCTGGAGATCTTATTCTACTGCGTGATGATAGATTTAGATGCTCTGATTACTCGTCGCATATATATTATTATGATTTAAGATTTTTCATTTAGTTTTATGCATGTTATGTAACGGCCCGATCCCTTGCAGAATCAAGTCCAATAGTAATAACCTTACCCAAACCCTGGGGCAAGTAAAAAGAGGGAAAACGGAAAAAGTTTCCCCTGTACTATTGACTATCCAAAACCTGTACAATCAAGCAATCTCAATAGCAACAAGCATTCAACATCTCTTAAACTTTCAACTTTTATACTCAAGCTTATTAGCATTACAAGTCCCAACCTAAACTAAACATACATTTATTACAACTTCACAATGATTAAAGAACTTTTCACATTCTACGGACAATGACAAAGCAAAATTACAAGCTAACTCGAGCAAAACGACACTCCATGCAAAGTAGACATAATCAACTTGCAATGCACTTCAATTTCACCTTGCAACACCTGAAATTGTTAGAGAAAAAGGGGTGAGTATACACAATGCACAGTGAGGGGGAAAAAAAAGAATGGGGAGGTTTTGAAAAACTTTTCGCGAATGCACGTAAGCCAAGTATTATGTATTGTAGGAGAGATAAACAATAAGTAAACATTAGAAGGGCACGTAAACATTGAAACAAGGATACAACTTCAATATTAGAAAGCAATAAACATTCAAACAGGCTCACGAAACTATATAACCACGTTGAAAATGATACGTTTTCCGCTTGTAGCAGCTGTTCTTTATTCCGCTTACATGAACACTTGAACGCTGAAACGCTAGCCGGCATCCCCTTGTAACTCATTTGGGTGTACTCCAGATGTACCCTGATAACCTACGACCCAATACCCTAAGGCCTTCAATGACCAAACGAGTGAGGGAATAGGATGCGAAGGTTGAGCAACCAACCACTGGCAAGTCCGCTGCCGCCTAGGGATGCCCAATATATCTGTGGCTCGTTTAAGGTTGCAAACTTCGCTATCACTCATTAGATTACTTAAGTACACTTAGTAAGCATATAATAAGCATGTAAAATGAGGGGACAACAAAATATGATACCCCTTGAGCATTTAAGCAAATAAGGCACTTTATAGCACGTTCGTTAACATTAGCACATTCAATATAACCATTAAAGCATTTGAAATCGATCATTCACTTAGCTTTTGCATTTAAACATTTAAGCAAGTAATGGCATTTGGTAACACATTCATGAACATTAGTATGATCCATTCACATGCTACAACCAATAAAGCATCTAACTCATGCCTTTCTCACTTTTCGAAAGCCATTAGTTTGCACATGAATCTAGCTCAACAATTTTTCTAACATTCACTAGTTAATAACTCAAGTAAAGAACATTTCAATTAGAGATCTATAGATAAGTGCAAGCTAAATATAATTCACTTAGTGCCTTTGAACAATAACACTAACTAGTCAACTTTAATTACATGCCACTAACCCAATAAACTTCAAGAACTACAAGCTACTAACAAAGTAAGCTAACAAGATGGCACTTCATGCATTTTGCTTTTTCTTTGGTTATCCAATAAAGTATTTACACAATCATTACCTTATCCTAGTTAACAATTCATTTGCACAAGTATAGCATCCGGTTCATTAAGCAACCATTTTTAACACATCAATAGGACTATTAGTTCATACATTCCCTCACTTTTCTTAATGGCTAATAGTTAGCATATGAAGTTAAGTTAACAACCATTCCAACATTTAGCTAGTTAACAACACAAAATAGGAAAAACCTCACTAGAATCAATAGCTAAAATGCAAGCTAGAAAAGTCCATAGACTAAACTAGTATATAGCATATTTGCATTGCACAAGAGAGGAAAGAGGAGGGGACAAGGCTGCTGTGATGCCCGGGATTCTACCATACACATTTTTAACTGTTGCATCCATTAATTGCGCATTTAATTTTGTGCTTTACTTGTTGTCTTTCTTAGTTACTATTTATTCCATTTTTCAACTGCATTATATTAATGAATTAGCACTTTTATTAAATCATATTAATTGTTTTAGGAATGAGAAAAATATGCATTTGAGGTAGGAGCGATAGGAACCTTCGTTTAGAAAATAGTTTAGTGAACAAGTGAATAGTGTTACGTATGAACAATATGTTTTAGTTAGCTAGCACAAAATTGCAATCATAGACTCTTTTTTAAGTTAACTAGGCTCATTTTATTAGACCATACACTCACCCAAATAGGCCCCACCCTAATATATAATCAACCAAACACAAATAAGTCATAACTAAGCAAAAAAAAAGAAGGGGAGATGCAGAAATTACTGTAGCAAATCCGAGAATCAACATAGGAGGAGAATGAGAGGATTTTGCTCATCAAATCTTCAAGCCAAGCCAAGCCAAGCAAGGAGCAAGTAGTTTAAGGTGTTTGCTAGCCTCCCGAGAGTTCCTACGCGCATTGGTGAGGGTTTTTCGTGCTTATTTGTGCATTTTAGAAATGTTGCTATTTTCTTGATTTGTTAGAAATGTTGTCTAATGCTATTGCAATGCTCAAATAAGCTTATATATGTTGTATACGTGTAGTAGAGACCACATATATGCTATTGTTTCACATTTTAAACGGTAGAAATCAATGGTTGATTCGTAGGGGTGAATAGTGACGGGATTTCTAGGGTTTTGTGTAATTGTGCGTATTAGCTTGATTCAATGCTTCTAATAGATGCCTTAGGTGCTAATGAGGGTAGTCTAATCGCCCCGTTCACTCAAATTGCTCGAAACTTGAATAAAACGTGAATTAGCCAACTTTTTAAAAGGGGTTTCGGGGTTAATGCTAATCCGGGTGGATTTGGGCTTCACTTTTAGTGTTCTTAGGCTACCTAGGTGCTATAAAACCTTTGCTAACTCTTGTTTGAAGCCCGGTTAAGGTAGGTGTAGTTCAAAGCTATAAGAGGAAAATTGGGGCTTTTGGGGTAATTGCGGGTAATTGAAAGTATTTGCGGGTTGTAAGGGTACCTGAAGGGTTAATTAGAAGATTGGTATACCTTTTCCTTGAATTTGAATCATTGATATGAGTTTGGAAGGAAAACGGATGAAAAACAAAGGGGTTTAAGGGTAAATTCGTTTGTCACTCGCATCTAAGACCTTGGCATGTTTCCATATGTGTTTAAATATGGTTTCAAGATGTTTTGGAGCTTTTGGTATAGTTTTATGTGAATCTTGAATATGCTCTTTTGTAATTTGCATAATTGCTTTCCGAATTGAAGATTCTAAGTGAATTCTTGTTTATTGTAATTGTATTGCCATAGTTCTAAGTGTTTTTCTTGAGTTTTATATTGAGTTAATTATAATGAGAATAAGTATGGATTAATGACTTTATAAATTGATAGTACTATTATGGAATTAAATATGGTTATCTATGCTTAAAATACTCTTTTAAATGATTGTGGAACATGCTTATATCATGGTTTTATTGCTTGTTAGTTATATCGTTTGTATATTATATTACTTGAATGATTACTTGGTTGTATGTTAATTAAGTAAACTATGAGTTAGCTAACCTAGTTGGTCAATTAATGAATGTTGTAGTTAAAGAGTAATTGAACAATGTTTAACTTTATGTTCAAAGTGATTGAGGGTGATTTGAACCCAATCTTGCATTTTGGAGCTTGGTAGAGGTGAGGGAGACTTCATCCTTATGTGCATAATAGTTTATTTACTTGTACTTAGATTATGTGCACTTATTGTCTATATATTGTGTGTGAGGGCAACCTACTTTGTTGTCCCTCAACCATGTGTTTATTGATTTATACTATTGTTATCATTTTGAGTGCATTGCATCGTGGTTGCGCAACTATTCGGGCATGGTAGTGTCGGGGAAACCGGGCGGCATCGGGCTTGCCGGTCCACCTCGGCTACCATGGTTGCCCAGTCCCTCTCTCGCTTGGGATGTAACGCCCCGATCCCTCACGAGACCGGAGTTTCCAATTTCATTCCCAAGGCACAAGAAACGAGGGAAAACGGACGAAGCCTCCCCTGTTTATAGGACAATCCAAAACCTATAAACAATATTTATAACTACAAAACTATGGTCTAACTCCATTCACCCAATCAAGCATACACGACTAATAAACAATAACATAGTCCATTAACCTATTACAAACCACCTACAAATCAAATACAAACAAGATCCAATACAATTACAAGTCGAGTTTCTATAGTTCCAATCAAATTACAATTCAAACCACTTTACAAATTCACATGGATTCGCAGGTACTAATAATGGAAGTCATCACAAGCAAATAAGGTAACTCTCGAGCTTTCCCTATATCACCTTCCGAAGGTGTTGAACCTGAAAGGTGTTAGAAACAAGGGTGAGTATACAACTGGTGTACTCAGTGAGGGAGGGGAAACAGGAACAGTATACCAGGGTTCGTGCAATGCAGTAACTTAACACAATTAATGCAATAAATAAACAATGAATAACAATTCTAATACCACATTTTAAAAGGATACAATCAATAACCCTTATCACTCCAAATCTTCGATCCCCGATCCACGAGCCACGATCTCAATCTCGATATGTCGGCATCCCTTACACCAATCGGTACTCCGGATGTACCCGATCCTACGACCCAACACCCCCTGGCAATTTCCGGACTAGGCGAGTGAGGGAATAGTAGACGGAGCTAAGGCAACCAACACTGGCAAGCCCGATGCCGCCCAGCGAGGCCATCGCATCCGCCGCGACAATGAGGTTGTGCAACCACGATGCAATGCAAGAATGATAACAATGACAATATAATCAGGAAACACATTTAAGGACAAAAAGTAAGTTGTTCTCGCACCAAGTTACAATTTAGCAACAATAAGCATATATCAATTACGCAATTATACTAAACAATATACTCTTTTAGAAAGAAAATAAACTATGATGCACGTAAGGATGCAAGTCCCTCACCTCTACCAAGTTCCAAGAGGTAAGTTTGAATCACATCATTTCCAGTCACCTTGAACCTATGAGCAAACATTACTTCAATTACTCTTTAACTACAACATTCATTAATTATTCAGCTAGGTTAGCTAACTTATAACTTCGCTTATTTAGCATATATACAATATCTATTAGAATTCTATTTTTAACAAAACACCACTTTTATATACTTTAACTTAACATATACTCCATATTTTCAATAGTCTACAAGTTAATTAAGAAGATAGTTCAAAAACTTAAATGAGAATGATTCAACCAGCATGCTATAACTAGATATAAACCGAGCTAAAATTTAGGTTAACTAAAATCAACACATGAGCCTGCAGTTACTCATACTATTTCTCATTTTACTTTAGTTAATAACTTGTACAAGAAATTAATTCACTCCACATAACAATAAACTAGCCATTAACTCAACTCAAAGAATTTCTCCAAAGAATTTATAGATAATAAAGGTTAGGTTACTTTAATGTTCAAATGAAACATTCATTCACAATGACACTACCCAGTCTTTTACTACTTTAATGAACTTCTAATTCATATTCTACTTTACTTACAATAGTTAGTAATATCTCTATGAAGAGAGCCCAACATTAGCACATAGGGAAAGAAATGCATTTATCAACTAATAGAAAAGTTAACTATCAACCATTTAATAACTAACATACTATTTTAGTAAAATAACTATACTTCAAGCTAAGATTCTAACATATCACTAGTAGTATTAACTTAAGTTAATTACATTTAACATATAATAGACAACTATCAACTTACAATTAACCTTACATGTAGTTTCAAAAAGCATTAAACACATTCTTCCACATAATTTACTTGACCTTTCTAAGTGTTCACTAGTTGCATATTGATAACAACAACTAATTCTAACAATTGAATTGTTTAGCATATATAGAAACATTACCTATGTCTAAAGGTGGTGGCCATCACAACTCTACTAGCATTCCTCATTCACAGTCGAATAAAATAGCTTTCAATTTAAATTAACTTTACTAGCAATTAGATTTCAATTATAATTCATGAAAACAACATAATTATAAGAGCCCCATTACGTTATTAATCATCCAAGGACACTACACAATAAGATCTTGATCGAATCCATCCAATTAGAATTGAATTATATCATTACTATAGCAAAATAACAACAAAATTCAGATTCTCGCGTAACAGGGCATTTCTGACACATCTCACCAAAATGATCATAACTTGCTCTAGACAACTCCGATTAATGCACCGTAAAAAGCTGTAGAAACTAAACTCGTAAAGCCTTCTAATGGTATATAATTCAATCCCTAATCCTTCTCCAATTAATACAGTTTTAAGCTCGAAGTTGCCTCAATTTTGCTGAAAAATCTGGACAGCCACGGTTGAACACACACACACACATTAAGTTCTCAACGTTTTTAATTGAATTTCTTGCATGCATGGACTGATTTTCTTTAGCAATAACTTAGCAAGCAAAGATTGTACCTCCTTTAGACATATTCACAAATACCTAACTCATAAGATCTCACTCAAAAAGATATACTTTCTATATAAACACACTTAATACTTAAACATAATCTAACTATAAACGTGACCTAGAATTATTATCATGCTTATTCACCCAAATTACAATTTATAACTCACTCAATAGACAAATATAACAATTATAATAACTCAAATAGCTAATCATGCAATAAGCTCAACTAATTTACATAAACTCTAACAAAACTCCTTCAAAATGCTTACAAATTAGATTCTAATCTTCACACAAGATAATGAACCTCAAATCTAACTATACTACATATCTAATGACACTCTATGGCACCATTTAAGCCCTTGAAATCTCACTTTAAAGTACAATTACCCCAAAAGTCCAAATTTATCTCTTTATGCATTACACTACAAGTACTCTAATCGGAGCTCAATTAAGCGAAGCGAATACATTTCTAGCACCTCCTCACTTACTAGACACTAGCCTTAATGCCCGAACGCACCCGGATTCACTTTCAACCCGAAACCCCTTTGTCAATCTTTGCTATTAAGCTCCAAACCGAAAGGCAAGGTTCAAGATTCCCAAACGAGTTATCATATCCTTCAAACCACACCTTATGGCACCCCAAGGACCCTCGAGTTCACCCGTTAAACCTCGTTTACCATTAAATCCCCGATTTCCTCTTTGTGCGTTTATACTACAAGTACCAATTCCGGAATCCAAACAATCGAAACGAAGGCACTTCTAAGGCTTCAATACTTAATAAAGACTAGCCATAACCTCAAAACGTACCCGGATTCGAGTTAACCCCAAAATTCCCAATTAAAGTAGCCTATTTTGATCAAAATTCTCAAAATTTTCACATGGAAAGTATAACGAGTATTTTTCCCATGCTCAAGGACCTAATTCGCAACTACTAGAAGCCTCGAATCAAATTAAATTGTAACTTTTTTTCGGAACCCTAGTTTAGCACTATTCATCATCTTCTCCAAGTTGAATTTTGCATTTCTAGCCAATCAAGAAGCTAACTAACTTCAAAAGTTTGCTCTAGATACTTATTTAAGCATACTTGAAGCAATAAATTAAGCTAAAACACAAGAGTTTACTATTCACATTTTTTACTATTCATCATCTTCTACATGTGAAATCTTGTCAAAAAATTATTTTCAAGCTATACCAATGCATATAGAAGGTCTCTAGCATGTAATAATACTATATAGAATAAGAATCAAGCATGTTATGGCACATTAATGGCAAAATCCAAAAATTGCAGAATTGAACATAAACTTTAAAACTCCATGAAAATAAAAAAATTTCTCACAAAGTTTTTGTTCCGAAATGCCAAAAAAGAACGGTAGAAAGATAGAGGACGCCAAGATGAGTCCGAATATGCAATTTGAGCTTCCAACTCCTTCATTTACACCTTTAAAGAGCCAAAATTGCATAAAATTTACTATTCCCGTAATAAGGGTTTAGTGGCTGATTTGGAGTTTTTTTTGGCAGATTTTGAAGTTGTAGGGTGTTAAAATGAAGTCAAAGGATCAAAGGATAATATATGTGAGTGAAAAATCACTATTTGCTTTAAAAATGTTATTTTAACACGTTAAAACTCAACTTTAATCTCATATTTTGTTGCAAATTCAATTTTTTTTCTAAACCAATAATCAAAATAAAATGGTAGACTAGTTTTTAAAATGTTTGAAAGACTAGTTTTAAAAATTTTAGGAGAAAGATCAACAAATAGAACTTAAAACACTTTAAATGCAATTCTCACTAAAAATTCTTATGAAAATAATATGAATGCACATATTTCATGTAATAAAAGATATAAACATGAAATTATACATTATGTGACAAATAATCAATTTAAACAAGTAAAAGCATGTAATTTACAATTTAAATAATCAAATGCACGTAAATAACAATTAAACAAGTATTTGCACATAAATTCGGGACCGGGGTCTCACATGAGATGCCGCCCAAGGATAGTTGGGTTGTAGGATTTCAGGGTACATTCGGAGTACACCCATTTTGGAGTTATAAGGGGATGCCGGCTTATCGATATCAATGTCATTATTATATCGAGATTTCAGTTCGTGGCGTCGCTGGTGTGCCTCTGCCCTTCGGGGTATTCGCTTAGCCGAGACGTTATAGAAGTCAAAGTGTATCGTATCCTTTTTAATGTGTGGTAACTTGTTGTTTTAATTGTTCTTTGGTTGTAAAATGCTTTATTTGTACTAACTGTTGCATTGCACGTCCCCGGTTGACCTTATCCCTCACTGGGCAATTGTGATTGCTCACACCTCGCTAAACATGTTTCAGGTGATGCAATTGGAGGAATTGACCTGATTGTTGTGTGCTATTACTTGAGATTTGAGTGATTGTCTGCTAAACTGTGGAAGACCTTACTTGTTCTACTATCTATTCTATTTGGGAGCCTAAGGGCTAATGTATATATATTTGAGTAGTTGTAAGTTTGAAAGCTAAGTGGATGTAGCAAGTGTTATGGAATTGTGGCATGTAATAACTTATGCTTCTGCTTCTAGCTACGTTGCATGCTTGGGTGTGAATGAACGGATGTATGGTTCGCATTAATTTATGAGAATGTTTAATTGCTAACATAGAATGGTATGATAAGCGAATGAAGACAAAGATTTTAGGACTATTGTTGCATACTTGTGTGTATTTATATTGTCTTATGTTGCTTAAGGCTCGGATGGCCTTGAAGTTTGAATTTCAATTACAGATGTTGTTCCTTTTGCTTCGTGGTTTTATTTGATTGTTTACAGGTTTTCAGAATGTCCAGAGTACAGGAAAAACTCTGTCCGTTTTTTCTTAAAATTTTGTGACTGGGTTTGGTATTGGGTTGAGAATAGCATGGTTATTAGAGCCTCCGATCTCGTGAGGGATCGGGGCGTTACAGCTGCTGCCTTGCCTGCAGTCGGCAGCAGCCTCTCGCCGGCGGACTGGCCAGCACCAGCAGGTGGCCTAGAGTTGGGCAGTCAGCCTTACAACACACACACACACACACACACACACACGAGCATATAGTGAAATTAGTTCCATTTGCTTGCATTATCAATTATATATATGGAGAACTAGTTAATTTGAGTTAAGATAAGACTCTTACAAGCAGTTTTACAAACATTTAAGTTACACTATGCAATCATCTTCAACCTCAACAACAACAACAACTAACATTCCAAAATTTCCAAATTTAACAAGCATACAATACTTAAACTTCATATATTCCTCATGATAATCAAGCTAGCTAGCTAAAACAGGGCATAGATCAACTCATTTCAACATTTATTTAAACTTACCACTACCAAAAAATACAAGAAAAATGTACATTAAATGAAACCCCTCACCTATTATTGGCTAAATATGCAAAGACGAGCTAAAGATTGAGCTAATCCTCCCCTTTTTATTCTCCATTTCTTCTTCTTCTTCTTCTTCCCCTTTCTCTCCCTTTCTTCTTTCTCGGGTCCGAGCTTGGGCTCTTTGTTTCTTTTTTTTTTGGTTCTACCCGATCTCTTTCTCACTCTTATGCCTTGTTTTGTTTTATTTTGTTTTGCTTTTATTTCACGTAGTTTATTTTTGTGTGGTTGTGAGCTAAGTCAAAAAAAGGTCAAGCTTGAGAAGAAAATTCTATATGCCACATGTTAGCTTTCTAGTTCGTTAGATGAAATTAGCTTGTTAAATAATTACTATGATGTAATAATCCATCTACATGCGATAACATAAAAGATGCACTTAATGATTCAATTAGAAAAATCACGTCAATTAAATGCAAATAATAAAGCAATAAAATAATTATTTCTTCCGGGTCCGGGGCTTCACATCATCCCCTCTTAAAACAATTGCATCATCGCAATTCTTTTTTCAAGAGATAAATTCCCATGGAGCCGTAACAACTCTGGCCCGTGTACAAGATGAAGTACCAAATACCAAATTTTGATTACCCATTACCGAAATCCTGAATATCGACTATAGAAATACCATATGGCAAACACTGAATAAGAGCACCAATCAAGATCATTAATAAGATCACTGAATAAGAGCCCCGAATAAGAACACCGAATACAAAAGACCAATTGTCGAATACCAGGAGATATACGAAATATGAATGCCAAATATGGGCTCCGATTGAGAACACCAGTTAAGAACTTTGAGTAAGAACTCCCTGAATAAGATCTCCATATAAGAACTCTGATAAAATGGTGATATGACCATAATTGCGGCACTCAAACCACTGTATTTCTACTATATTTGCATCATAACTTAGGAATAAATGCAACACTTATATACTTTTGATGCAATATAGGATGATCTCGAAAAGTAAAGAATTAGACCCAAAATAATCCAAATTACAAGTCAAAGAAGTTATGCAATGCCAAAGATTTGATAATCGGTGGAACGAAGCCCATAGAGAAAGATTTTCGCCGAAACTAGTGCGAAATCAGACTCAGAACGTTGAAAAATGCCCAAAAACCCCTCGGTCAAAGTCAAAATTAGAGTCAACAAAATCAGCAAAAGGGCGCTCTACGTGGAAAAATTCCACCAGCTTCCACCACCTTCGCGAATGCCACGTGGTACGATCTCAGCAAAGAAGCAGAAGCGCGTTCGAGCGCGCCTATTTAGCGTTCGAGCGCGCCCAAGAATTTTTGCCTATAAATAGGCCCTCAACCGGATGGATTTTTGTAATTAATTTTATTTTAAATATTAATTTTAGAATTTAATTTTAGTTTTAAATATTAGTTTAATTAATTAGTTAGTTCATTTTAGTAGTAATTTGTAGAATACGAGAAATTTTTTGTCCGAATAGCTTTTATTAAAAACTCTTATTCAGGGGAAGTTCTGCCCAAGTAGTTCTTATTCAGGAGAAATTCTGCTTGAATAGCTATTTTGCGAGGAACCTTTACTTAAAACTTAGATATCAGAAATACGCATTCTTCAATATGGAGGAGCCTTTCTTGACTCTCTTTTATTTGTATAACTCGTGTTTATTTATGTCTGAGTAGATTTATATCTAAGGGAGAATATTGTAAATGATTGTCTTTTAATCTATGGTCTCGGATTCGGATAATTTGATTTAAATGCAATATATGGCTTGTATTAATTCAACATTGTCTTTCATAATATTATACTTGTAGTTAATGTTATGATTGTTTTACATTCGTGACATATATTCATATTATAATTGTGAATCTATAGGTTGTAGCATAGATTCTATAAGACTATAGGTTGTACCATAGTTTCTACTTTAGGAATTGTTAATTACTTAGTTAAAACAGACCGGTTACACTAGGTTACAAGGACAGATCTATACTACGGGTATATAACGGACTCGTAGATAGAACGATACCTATAACAGACGTAATAACTGGGACTTTAATTAGACTAAGGAAATTAACTAGGGTTAATGCTTGTAGCTTAACTTGGGCATTGAATCAGAGAATCCTAATATCGAGCCTAGATTAACTGTCTCATTACATTTCCGACCCCCTAGATCATTTCCCTTATATTCCACAAAACCATACTTAGCTTTAGTTTAATTTACATTTCCTGTACGATACTCCAATTCATTCATAAACTGTCACGTTTGCACTTAAACACTGTTTCACACTACTTCACTATCACTAACTATATAACAAGCTTCCCTGAGAAAATTCTACTCCGCACTCAAAGTACACTACATGATCCGTGCACTTGTGGGTTATTAAAACTTGGTTATTTTTGCACGCTTTTTATTTACCAACCGAGTTACGATCAAGTTTTTGGCATCATTGCCGAGGAAACACGGTGTAGTTTAATTTTTGATTAAGTGTTATTGAACGTGTTTTATTTACTGTTTGTAATATACTTGTTTATAAAACAAAAACAAAAAATTTGATGCAGTCGTCGCCACGTTTGACCAGAAAAGTCAACTATATCAGTTTTTGACAAATCATATCACTTTTTCGAGTAGAAACGACCTTTTGAGCAAACTGCAAATACCCTGCGCGCGACGTGATTTTAGCCAAATTCTATCATTTTGAGGGTCAAAACAGCAGTTTTTCATTTTTTGATAAAAACTTTTCTAGTTTTATGATTTTTTAAAAAATAGCTCAAGGTCGCACACGCTGCATCACTTTTTTCAATTGTGCTTTGATAAAATGCTTGTAATTATAATTAGAGCACATTTCTTGTAGTTACTTTCTGTATTTAGTTTGTAAATTTTATATGCACAAGCGTCGTTCCTTGAATCCAGAACTTGTCCAATTCTATCCCGAACCCTAGAAAACTACTCATAGGAAAATCCAAATCCCAATGGCAAATCAAGAAGGTAATGTTCAAAACCTTCCACCTCTTCCGGTAGCTCAACCTGTTAATTATCCCATGAACCCACCAATGACTCTTCGTCAACATTTCTCTCCGGGCGATTATAATCCTGAGTTTGCCATAGCCTTACTGGCTCTTGGCAATGTTAACTCAAGCTTAAAACGGGAATCATTTCGATGCTTCCTTCCTTTTACGGAAGAAGCAACGAAAACCCTCACGCTCACATCCTAGCATTCTTGGAAGCGTGTTCTACGCTTCACATTCCTAATGTGCCTCGTGAAAATATTCAGTTGCGTCTCTTACCATTTTCATTAAAAGATAATGCCAAATAGTGGCTTAATCATCTTGATGCAGAAGCCATCACATATTGAGAAGAACTTATTCGAAAATTCTTACATAGGTTCTTTCCAATAGCCAAGACCATCACTTTGCAAATGGATATTATGACTTTTGCTCAGTCGAACCTAGAGCCCTTTCACGAATCATGGGAGAAATTTAATGATATCCAGAATCAGTGTCCTCATTATGGGTTTGAACGTCCTGAACTCTTGCATCACTTCTTCAAAGGTTTAACGCCTCAGCAGAAAATGACGGTTAATGCAATGAGCAATAGATGTTTTTATTATCTCACGACGGACGATGCTTGGAATAGAATAGAGAATATAGTGGAAGACTCTTTCCATAACATAAGTAGATAGAGAGAGTAAGGGCACCAACAATCCCCAACAGAGGGCATTGTTCAAAGTTAACTCAAACTCCAATTTGATGGACAAAGTAGATGCTTAGCTCACCAAGTAGAAAAATTCATCTTTTTAGGCTCTACTTCTTCTCAAGCTCCTCAGAACTTGGAGGTATGTAAAATATGCTCAGCAGTAAATCATTATACTCTGAATTGCCCAATTGGTTCATAATTCCCCGAGTTTATGCAAGAACAAGTTTTCGCTACTTAAGGATTTACAAAGAATTACAATCCTTATTCTAACACTTATAATCCTGGATGGCGAGATAATCCCACTTTCTCTTGGCATCAAGGGAATCAAGAGCATCAGTTTCCTCAACAACAACATTAGAAATCACAAGGAAACTTTGAGCCTCGGTACCCTCAACAACAATATTAGAAGCCACAAAATACCAATCCTCCTGGTTTCTACCAAGTCCTAAAGGATAATCCATTTATAATGCAACGAAATAATTTTCCTGCTCTTCCTCCTACACAGTCATCATCTGATGACAAATTTGATAAACTTTTGCAAGTGGTCCAAGTTCAGCAACAATCTATTGCTAAACGCAAGGGCCAAATCGGGTAGTTGGCCCAAAATCTTAGCAGGAGAGATGAGGGTAAGATCCCATTTCAGACCATGGAAAATCCACGAGGTCAATGTTGTAATGTTTAAATTGAGAGCACCCAAGAACAGGCTAAGGCTGTTACAGTCCTTAGGAGTGGGAATAGAATAGACAACCAAGTTGGAGAGAAAAGAGTAGGGATGTTCCTGAGGAAGTAGAAGAACTTGAGATTGAAGATTTGAGAAACGATGTCGATGACTCCCATAGGAATGAAAACCCAATGGTTGAGTCAATCGTTCAACCCTCATCTCAAGCACCTTTCCCAGCAGCTTTGTCCCGATCTAAGCCAATTGAGGATCCACAACAAGTCAAGGTTTTAGAACATTTAAAGGACATAAAGATCAATCTGCCCTTAGTTGAGGTAATCCAACAAATCCCAGCCTATGCAAAATTTTTGAAAGATTTGTGTGTCAAGAAGAGGCGGACCACCTATATACCAAAGAAGGTCCGACTCACTGAGAAGGTTAACAATATATGCACTAGAGGACTTCCTCAAAAGTGTAGTGACCTAGGAGCTTTCACAATACCATGTTTCATTAAGGACCAACATGTAGAAAACGCTTTGTTAGACTTAGGGTCAAGTGTTAATCTCATCCCTCACACAGTTTATCAGAGACTAGGTCTTAGGGAGTTGACACCAACTAATGTGACTTTCCAGCTAGCAGATAGATCTGAGAGAAGACCTCGAAGGATAGTGGAAGATGTTATTATTAGAGTTGGAGAATTTTTGTTCCCTGTGGATTTTATTATGTTAGACATGGACTTAGGCCGTGATAACAAAAATACCACTCCCGTCTTACTAGGCAGACCATTCCTAGCAACAACATATGTTGTTATTTATTGTAGGATGGGTATAATAGAATTGATGGGTATAATAGAATTGACCTTTCGGAACATGAGAACAAAATTAAGGGTTGCTGATACAGCGAATAAGTTGAACAAGGATGGGGAGGAAGAATGGTTCTATTTAGATGCCATTGACTCATGCATAGATAAATTTGCCCACTCACTCTTGACCCCTGAAGAAGAAATAGCAGAGCTTGAACGACTCTTGTATGACTGCGACATTTCACCAGAAATTGTCGCCTTCACTTCTCTTGTTACTGATCCAGATAAGATCGATCAAGTAACAACTCCTTTCATTGAAGCTTCAGATAGTCCCATCATTAAGTCTCCACCAGCTTTGGAACTCAAAACATTGCCTGAACACTTAAAGTATGCCTACTTAGGCCCTGATGAGACCCTTCCGGTTATCATTGCTTCGGATTTGACCACTGAGCATGAAGGCAAACTCTTAGAAATCCTAAGTACTCATAAAAAGGCGACTAGTTGGACAATTTCTGACTTGAAAAGAATTGTTCCTTCTGTGTATATGCACAAAATTCAGCTCGAAGAAGGAATTACTCCTTCTTGAGAATTTTAAAGAAGACTAAACCCAAAAATTGGTGATGTCGTCCACAAAGAGATCATCAAGTTGCTTGATACGGGTATTATATACACGATCTCTAATAGTCCATAGGTAAGTCCGGTACAGGTGGTACCGAAGAAATCTGGGATAACAATGGTCCCAAATGACAAAGGTGAGCTAATTTCTACACGCACCACCATTGGGTAGCGTGTATGCATTGATTACAAAAAACTCAACTCCAAAACTAGGAAAAACCACTTCCCTTTACCCTTCCTTGACCAAGTCTTAGATAGAGTAGCCGGACAAGACTACTACTATTTTTTAGATGGGTATTCGGGATACAGTCAAATCCGAGTCTTTCCTGAAGATCAGGAAAAGACTATATTCACTTGTCTCTATGGGACCTTTAAATTTTGGCGTATGCCCTTCAATCTTTGCAACATACCTGCGACGTTTCAAAGATATGTGATAGCCTTTTTCTCAGATATGATTGAAAAGTTCCTAGAAGTCTTCATGGATGACTTCTCAGTGTTTAGAGCTACCTTCGATGAATGCCTCACACACCTCACCCTAGTATTAAACCGATGTGTTGAAATGAATTTGGTTCTAAGCTGGGAAAAGAACCATTTCATGGTTAGGCAAAGAATAGTACTTGGTTATGTGGTCTCAGAGGATGGTATCCATGTGGACCCAACCAAGGTCGAGTTAATAGAAAATCTACCCGCACCTAAAATGGTGCGTGATATCCGATCATTCCTTGGTCATGCTAGTTTCTATCGGCGTTTCATCAAGGACTTCAACCATATAGTTCGATCTCTCTCAAGTCTTCTAGCACATGATACAGTATTCCATTTCGATGACAAATGTGCTAAAGCTTTTGAGAAGCTAAAATCCTTGCTATCTTTTACCCGTATCATCCAACCTCCTGATTATAGTATCTCCTTTGAAATAATGTGTGATGCATCTGACTATGCAGTGGAAGCTGTTTTGGGACAACGTCGGGATAGGCTCCCACATATGATTTATTACGCTAGCAAAACCTTGGATGATGCTCAAAAGAATTATTCAACCACAGAGAAGGAATTGCTGGTTGTAGTCTTATCCCTGGACAAGTTCCAAACCTATATCCTTGGATCAAAAGTAATAGTTTACACGAATCATGCTGCTTTACGCTACCTACTCACAAAACATGATACTAAGCCCCGTTTGATCCATTGGTTGTTACTACTCCAAGAGTTTGATCTTGAGATCAAAGATAAAAAGGGAAGTAAAAATTCTGTCGTTGATCACTTATCACGTCTTGTACGTGATTCTCCTATTGACTTTCTACCTTTCAAATATACATTTCTTGATGAGCAACTTTTTGCTATCTCACATCAGACCCCTTGGTATGCCCTCTTTGTCAATTATTTGGCTGCTTAAGAGTTTCCAACTCACTGGGGTAAGAGAGAGAATGAACGTTTTATGGCACAGGTGAAGTATTTCATTTAGGAAGACCCCTATCTTTTTAAGATCTGTGCCGATCAAGTCATTAGGAGATGTATACCTGAGGACGAGTTTGGCAGCATATTCCAATTTTGCCACTCTGAAGCTTGTGGTGGCCATTTTAGAGGTAAAAAGACAGCTTCCAAAGTCCTTCAGTGTGGGTTCTTTTGGCCTACTCTTTTTTGAGATGCCCAGCACATCTGTAGGAATTGCCCTCAATGTCAACAAGTTGGGTCTATCTCAAGAAGGGACATGATGCCCCTGTCACCCATTCTCATTTGTGAAATATTCGATGTATAGGGCATTGATTTTGTGGGTCCTTTTTCTCCTTCTTCTGGGTACCTGTATATTCTTGTAGCAGTGGACTATGTGTCCAAATGGGTAGAGACAGTAGCAACCCGAACCAATGACCACAAAGTCGTGGTCAAGTTCATTAAAGAGAATATCTTTTCTCTTTTCAGGGTGCTACGTGTTTCTAAGTGACGGAGGACAACATTTCCGTCATAGGACACTGGAAGCTTTATTGAAAAAATACTCAGTCCGCCACAAGATTGCAACTCCTTACCACTCACAATCAAGTGGTCAAGTGGAAGTGTTGAATAGGGAGATCAAGTCAATTTTACAGAAAACGGTTAGGCCTGATTGAAAAAATTGGTCAAGTCATCTACACGATACATTGTGGGCCTATCGTACAACTTTTAAGACTCCTATTGGCATGTCGCCATATATATTAGTATACAGAAAGGCTTGCCACCTCCCTGTTGAACTTGAGCATAAAGCTTATTGGGCTATTAAGGCCCTGAACTTTGACATGCAACAGGCAGGAGAATGTAGAAAATTAGCTTTGAGTGAATTGGAAAAGCTTCGTTTCGAGGCCTATGAGAATGTTAAACTCTACAAGGAGAGAATGAAGAAACTTCATGATAGATCTATTCTGAGAAAAACATTCTCCCCTTCTGATAAAGTTTGATTATTTAACTCCAAACTGAAGTTCTTCCCAGGTAAATTAAGGACAAGATGGGATGGTCCCTATATGGTACTTGAAGCATATCCATCTGGAGCAATCAAGATTAAGCACCCCACATATGGGCATATTCTCACAGTCAATGTTCAGAGATTGAAACATCCATTCGATCTGAAAGTAGTCCTTCATGAAGTTGAATCTGTAGAACTTCGGGACCCTAACTACCTTAAATAACAAAGGTTTTGCCAAGCTGATGCCATTAAACTTAGCACAAATGTCTGGCTGAAGATGATAAACTTAGTGCAGCTAGGAGGCAACCTAGTGTTCTTCTTAATGTCTTAGTTTATATTTACATTTACCCTATGAATCTTTCTCTAGCTTTATGTAGTTTGGGTTTTTAACCTTGAGAAATATTCATAAAGGTACAATTGTCATGCTACTAGTGTCACTGTACGTTTATGTGTGTGGTTGGCTTAATTGTGCAACTCTGTCTTATAGTGTGAACTACTCCACCAACTTAATGTAGTTTGGGTCTGTTGGGTATTACTTGATAAGATAGTTAAGAGCGTGAGTATACACCTGACATAACGTCTGTAACGTAAAACCCCACTGTAGTATCCTTGACCCTGTGGAACTGGATGTGGCCTTTAGTGTGTCGAAGGAAAACACTAGATGTCGTGAGCATAGAAACCTTTAGAAGAGCTAGTACTCAAAGTAGTCTTAATACAATTCTAGAACCCCATAAAAGAGTATAAATGGTCTGGGTAGTTAAATTATTTGTTTAATATATTAGTTATTTTCCGTGACCATATTTCTTTTTGGTTTCTCCCCTATATATTTGTTTTGTCTATTTTTGTTTAGAATAGCTAACCATTTATGTTGTGTTGATGATAATCCAACAAAATTTTGTCTACTAATCTTTAATGAGTTGAAAAATGATTCATCTTTTGACAAAGGTTATAGACACATTCTTATACATCAACATAAAAATGCTTCATAACATGTGATTTCTTTCCTTACTATATTTCCCTTTGAACCTGATCAATATATGTTGAACAGTGAGCAAACCATAGGTTTGGGGATGTAGCATATGTTATTATGTTGTTACCTGCATATTATACTTTCATTGTTTTACATTGCTATTTGCTTGAGGACAAACAAAGTCTTGGTGTGGGGGTGTGATATTTCATGATAACATTTTTCAAATATGCAAAAAATAGATCATTTTGATGAACATTTTTCTTGAGAAATAGTATTTTGCTACCTTACTTGTTTAGAGGAAGATGATTTAGATGATTTAAGAACCTGTGTTTTTAGCTAAGTACTGAGAAAAACTCTGAAGAATGTCTAAAAGAGAAACTTTGGGTTATTATATTCATGAGTAAACGTAGCTATTCTTCTTTTCTTCAATTGATGGGTATGTGAATTTGAGAACATTGAGATAGAATTACCCTTTGTTATGAAAGATTCTTGTGAATGAAACCTGAACCCAACTGCCATGTCTGTACATATAATGTTCTGTTACTCTGTTATATCTATATGTAAATGGTATGATACAAAAAAAAAAATGTACATACCTTTACTTGGAAAGAGTTATCTTATAAATATGTTGTAAATCTCTAAAGCACCATTATCCTAAGCATTGTAATTTGGGATATGTGCTATAGTGTAAGGCTTTGAGCCTGGATATCTCGGGTGCTTAAGGCACGTAGGGGTCCCTTTAAAACCTGGCAACCTCGGCCAATTGGCTGGGGATTGTTGGCCTCAAAGCCTGCTACATAAGATATTCAGAAAGCAAGAAGAAACTGAGCACTAAAAAGAGATAGTTTGAGTTGTACTTTTATTTTATATAACAAATGTAAGAAGGGTTAAGACATGATCAAGAGTTTGATTACAAATAAGGCAAGAATATCAATGTCTAATCTGTTTGCAGGTCCTGAAAGTTGGAAATTGTTTGAACTTAATTTGCTTAGTTTACTTCTAAATATATACTCCGAATTAATCAATAGTTCATTTCCAAAAGAGTATCTGTTTGTGAAAATTATGTAAAGGTTCTCTTATTACTCTTATCATTAACTGATAAACTGGTTAAGAATAATGGATTGCAATTCTCACAATTCATGTTGGAAAAATTTTGACAAAAGGTTGAGATAGATGGTATTCATCTGCTTTTGTATTTGACTTGTAAATTTTCTAAGGTTTCACTTTCAATGTGTTTTGAAAACAAGTCTTGCTTGAGGACAAACAAGGTTTAGGTTTGGGGATGTTGATATGACCATAATTGCAGCACTCAAACCATTGTATTTCTACTATATTTGCATCATAACTTAAGAATAAATACAATGCTTATATACTTTTGATACAATATAGGATAATCTCGAAAAGTGAAGAATCAGACCCGAAACGATCCTAATTACAAGTCAAAGAAGTTGTACGATGGCAAAGATTCAAGAATCGGTGCAATGAAGCCCGTAGAGAAGGATTTTGGCCAAAACTAGGCCGAAACTAGTACGAAATCAGACTCAGAATGCTGAAAAATGTCCGAAAATGCCTCGGTCAATGCCTCGGTGAAAGTCAAAATCAGAGTGAACAAAATCAACAAAAGGGCGCTCGAGCGCGCCCTACTGGGCGCTTGAGCGCCCTACACAAAAAAATTCCACCAACTTCTACTACCTCCGCGAATGCCACGTGTCGCGATCTCA
Organism: Ehretia macrophylla; assembly: GCA_037974665.1. Lineage (NCBI taxonomy): Eukaryota > Viridiplantae > Streptophyta > Magnoliopsida > Boraginales > Ehretiaceae > Ehretia > Ehretia macrophylla. The sequence continues at coordinate 73,530,291 of CM075772.1, read as the reverse complement.
ACGAAGGAGCAGAATTTTTGCCTATAAATAGGCCCTAAACTGGATGGATTTTTGTAATTAATCTTATTTTAAATATTATTTTTAGAATTTAATTTTAGTTTTAAATATTAGTTTAATTAATTAGTTAGTTTATTTTAGTAGTAATTTGTAGAATACGGGAAAAATTCTGCCCGAATCGCTTTTATTAAAAGCTCTTATTTGGGAAAAGTTCTGCCCAAGTAGCTCTTATTCGGGGGAAATTCTGCCTGAATAGCTATTTTGCGAGGAACCTCTGCTCAAAATTCGGAAATAAAAAATACGCATTTGTCAATATAGGGAAGCCTTTCTTGACTCTCTTTTATTTGTATAACTCATATTTATTTATGTCTGAGTAGATTTATATCTAGGGGAGGATATTATAAATGATGGTCTTTTAATCTATGGTATCGGATTCGAATAATTTGATTTAATGCAATATATGGCTTGTATTAATTCAACATTATTTTTCATAATATTATACTTGTAGTTAATGTTATGATTGTTTTACATTCGTGTCATATATTCATATTATAATTGTGAATTTATAGGTTGTACCATAGATTCCATGAGACTATAGGTTGTATCATAGTTTCTACTTTAGGAATTGTTGATTACTTAGTTAAAACAGACCGGTTACACTAGGTTACAAAGATAGATCTATACTACGGCTATATAACGAACTTGTAGATAGAACGACACCTATAATAGACGTAGTAACCGGGACTTTAATTAGACTAAGGAAATTAACTAGGGTTAATACTTGTAGCTTAACCTGGGCATTGAATCAGAGAATCCTAATACCGAGCCTAGATTAACTGCCTTATTACATTTTCGGCCCCCTAGATCCTTTCCCTCGTATTCCACAAAACCATGCTTACCTTTAGTTTAATTTATATTTCCTGTACGATACTCTAATTCATTCACAAATTGTCACGTTTGCACTTAAACACTGATACTACTTCACTATCACTAACTAGCTAACGAGTTTCCCTAAGAAAATTCGACTCTGCACTCAGAGCACATGACACTACATGATCCGTGCACTTACGGGTTATTAAAACTTGGTTATTTTTGCACGCTTTTTATTTACCAATTGAGTTACGATCAAAGGGTAGAATAAGAAGTCCATGAAGAATTCCGTGTAAAAATACCAAAGAAAATACTAAATAAGAAATCCGAATGAGAATGTCTAGCAGAAATACCAAATGCCGAATAAGATTGCTGGATAAGAACATCATATATGAATACCAACCATTGAACACTGAATACTGACCACCAATCCTCAATCAGCGGTCACCATTCACTGATCTCTGATCACGGATCACCGCAAGAGCCACCCACAAGTATTAGCACGTATACCATTATAACACAAAAAGACATATACCACATATACATGGATATCATTTAATACAACACTAACATATAACGTAATGCTCATTCTACTCACACAAGAGGCAAATATCATGTAGTGAACACTTATCACATATTATGACCATATACTATACACTTAACACACTTCACATGCATGCATTCAAAGGTTGCTACTCGACAGACCGAGGACCCTGTCCCGGTTTATGAGCTATCTAAACTCTGATACCACCTGTAACGATCTGATCCCTCACGGAATCAAGTCTGATAGTAACAACCCAACCCAAACCCCGGGACAAGTAAAACGAGGGAAAATGGATAGAGTTTCCCTTATACTATGGACTATCCAAAACCTGTACAATCAAGCAATCTCAATAGCAACAAGCATTCAACATCTTTAAACTTTCAAGTTTTACAATCAAGCTTATTAGCATTACACTCAAGCTTATTAGCATTTCAAGTCCCAACCTAAACTAAACATACATTTATTACAACTTCACAATGATAAAAGAACTCTTCACATTCTACGGACAATGATAGAGCAAAATTGTAAGCTAACTCGAGTAAAATGGCACTCTATGCAAAGTAGACCTAATCAACTTGAAATGCACTTCAATTTTACCTTGCGACACCTAAAATTGTTAGAGAAAAAGGGGTGAGCATACACAATGCTCAGTGAGGGGGGAAAAAAAGAACCGGGAGGTTTTGAAAACCTTCTCGTGAATGCACGTGAGCTAAGTATTATGTATTGTAGGAAAGATAAACAATAAGTAAACATTAGAAGGGCACGTAAGCATTGAAACAAGGATACACCTTCAATATTAGAAAGCAATAAACATTCAAACAAGTTCATGAAACTATATAACCATTTTCAAAAGGATACGTTTTCTGCTTGTAACAGCTACTCTTTATTTTGCTTACATGAACACTTAAATGCTGAAACGCTAGCCGACATCCTCTTATAACTCCGTTGGATGTACTCCGAATGTACCTCGATAACCTACGACCCAATACCCCAAGGCCTTCAATGACCAAACGAGTGAGGGAATAGGATGTGGAGGTTGAGCAACGAACCATTGACAAGCCCGCTGCCGCCCAGGGAGGCCCAATACATCCGTGCCTCGCTTAAGGTTGCAACCTTCACTATCGTTCATTAGATTACTTAAGTACACTTAATAAGAATATAATAAGCATGTAAAATGAGGGGACAACAATTAAGGTTGCCCTTGGAGCATTTAAGCAAATAAGGCACTTTATAGCACATTCGTTAACATTAGCACATTCAATATAACCATTAAAGCATTTGAAATTGATCATTCACTTAGCTTTTGCTTTTAAACATTTAAGAAAGTAATGGCATTTGGTAACACATTCATGAACATTAGTATGATCCATTCACATGCTACAACCAATAAAGCATCTAACTCATGCCTTTCTCACTTTTCGAAAGCCATTAGTTTGCACATGAATCTAGCTCAACAACTTTTCTAACATTCACTAGTTAATAACTCAAGTAAAGAATATTTCAATTAGAGATCTATCGTTATGTGCAAGCTAAATACAATTCACTTAGTGTCTTTGAACAATAACACTAACTAGTCTACTTTAATTGCATGCCACTAACCCAATAAACTTCAAGAACTACAAGCTACTAACAAAGTAAGCTAACAAGATGGCACTTCATGCATTTTGTTTTTTCTTTGGTTATCCAATAAAGTATTTACACAATCATTACCTTATCCTAGTTAACAATTCGTTTGCACAAGTATAACATCTAATTCATTAAGCAACCATTTTCAACACATCAATAGGACCATTAATTCAGGCATTCCCTCACTTTTCTTTATGGCTAATAGCTAGCATATGAAGTTAAGTTAACAACTTTTCCAACGTTTACCTAGTTAACAACACAAAATAGGTAAAACTTCACTAGAATCAATATAATTCAACTAGAATCAATAGCTAAAATGCAAGCTAGAAAAGTCCATAGACTAAACTAGCATATAGCGTATTTGCATTGCACAAGAGGGGAAAGGGGAGGGGACAAGGTTGCTGCCGGCAGCTGTCTCTCACCGACGACCGGGCTGTGTGTGTATTGTAGGCGGACTATCCAGCACCGTAGGCAGCCCGGCGCTGGGCAGTCAGTCCTACAACACACACACACACACACGAGCACATAGTGAAATTAGCTTTATTTGCTTGCATTATCAATTATATATGTGGAGAACTAGTTAATTTGAGCTAAGATAAGACTCTTACAAGAAGTTTTACAAACATTTAAGCTACAGTATGCAATCATCTTCAACCTCAACAACAACAACAACTAATATTCCAAAATTTTCAAATTTAGCAAGCATACAACACTTAAACTTCATATATTCCTCATGATAATAAAGCTAGCTAGCTAAAACAAGGAATTGATCAACTCATTTCAACATTTATTTAAACTTACCACTACCAAAAAATACAAGAAAAATGCACATTAAATGAAACCCCTTACCCATTCTTGGCTAAATATGCAAAGATGAGCTAAAGCTTGAGCTAATCCTCCCATTTTTCTTCTTCCTTTCTTCTTCTTCTTCCCCTTTCTCTCCCTTTCTTCCTTCTCGGGTCTGAGCTTGGGCTCTTTATTTCTATTTTTTTTTTGTTCTGCCCAATCTCTCTCTCACTCTTATGTCTCATTTTGTTTTACTTTGTTTTGCTTTTATTTCACTTAGTTTATTTTTGTGTGGTTGTGAGCTAAGTTAAACAAAGGTCAAGCTTGAGAAAAAGATTATATATGCCTCATGTTTGCTTTCTAGTTCATTAAATGATATTAGCTCGTTAAATAATTACTATGATGCAATAATCCATCTACTTGCGATAATACAAAAGATGCACTTAACGATTCAATTAGATTAATCACGTCAATTAAATGCAAATTGAGTAAATGCAAATAATAAAGCAATAAAATAATTCTTTCTTCTAGGTCTGAGGCTTCACATGTTAGTCTATATGAAATAGATAACTTGCGTGAGATAAAAATATTACAAAGCAGTAAGAATAATAAACTGGAAAGAAATGGCAGTGATAATAAGATAGGTGAATGGAATTATAAATGAAATAAAAACTAACTAGAATAAAATGAAGTGTAAAATAACAACAATACAAGTTCGAGGCTCGAGTTAAACTCGATGTCTTTAAGGTTAAATATTCCGCTAATGGTGATCACGTCTTAATAGTATAAACCTCCCAGGATACAAACGAATTACCTTTTGCAATAGTAGCACTCTAAATTACAAAATAATTCAAACTAACAATTCCTGAACTCTCTCTGAACTGCGATTTATTATATTTGATATAATGCTCTGAAATGCTATAGTAATGCTTTGAAATTTTTGTTTTGAAACAATGCAAACGAGCCTTCTATTTATAGGATGAATTGGCCAAGACAAACCAACATAGTCCTTATAGCAATAATGATACTTATTATTAAGGCAATGATGACACCATGAAGACTTTGGTTCTTCCATCTTTTTTGCCTCCATATATAATGAGGAGTGAATTAGACATTAATGTCTAAGTATTCAACTGTGGTAATGCCTCCATATAGCATATTCAATGTATTAGACAACACTGGCTATGCATTTAACCATGGTAATTGGCAATGGCATTCGCCTACGGGAATTATATTAGCATAAAACGTTGGTAAAATTGTAACTTGCAGCTATCAATAATGAACCCCATAAGCTTGGTCATTAAATAGAAAAATAAATAAATTTAATTTAAAAGGATAAATCAAATTTACTTGGTAACAATCATAAAATAAAACCTTATCATTGCTTTATTTTCCTGACACGGGTAGAACCCACTTTACCATTTTTTTATTTTCCAAAGTCTATTTCTCATTCACCAATTCTAAAAATTTCTCGCATTAATAGAAATTAGCTAGAAAGAGTGCCAAAAAATATGCAGACACTAGAAAGAGTTCAATAGAAAGATACTGTTTCAAAGTAGGTAGCTTTTGGGCTTAAACCTCCTCTAGTGAAAACTATCAGATTAACTTGCTAATCAGTGAACACAATGTCTTAAACAGTTCAACTTTAGTATAAATCAAGCTAATAGAGTCTACACAACACTTCCCTAGACACTGTCAAATTCTCACGGTTGTATTTATTTCAACCCTGAACAACTCCTGGTCTTCATGAGTACTCTAAAAAATTTAGCCATCAAATTCTTGTAGGAGCGGCCCACTCCCTACTCATGTAGGTGATCATTTATTAAAAGTATCCCTTCAATACCCCCACTTGAATTCAAGATATAAGAATCATTAAAAGTATAGCTTAACCTATACCACATATAGGCAGTATTGTCTGCTCGTCATAAGAATATGTGTGAGAGATACCCCTCACAGTGCTCCTAATAAGTTGTACATAATTTAGTTTTTCTCTTTGAACCTAGATCTAGGGATCTCTTGTCAATAAGTTAGGGTTTGCCATTATGATGACTCTTTAAAAATAGACTTAAAACCCATTTCCCTCGACGATTTATACACTTGATCTCTATTTAAACCTTTCCTAAGTGGATCTGTGATATTATCTTTTGACTTTATATAGTCAATTGAGGTAACTCCATTAGAGATAAATTGTTTAACGTTATTATTTATACGACGAACATGTTTAGACTTACCATTATACATACTATTTCATGCCCTTCCAATCGCTGATTGAGTATTACAGTGTATGCGAATAGTTGACATAGGTTTTGTCCAATTTGGAATATCTTCTAAGAGCTATCGAAGCCATTTTGCTTCCTCTATAACTTTATCCAAAGCTATAAACTCATATTCCACTATGAATCTAGCTATACACGTTTGCTCAGTAGATTTCCAAGAAACAATTGTACCTCTTAAGGTAAAGATGTATCCACTAGTGGATTTTGAGTCTTTTGTATCTTATATCTAGTTGGCATCATTATACCTTTTTAGTACAACTGGATATCTAGTATAGTGCAATCTCAAGTTCAAAGTATATCTAAGATACCTTAGAACTTTTATAACATCTATCATGTGGGCTTGCCCTCGATTACTGGTATATCTACTTAGTTTGCTTACAACAAATGCTATATCAAGTCTCGTGCAATTTATTATGTACATTAAGCTACCAATAATCTGTGAATACTGTAATTGCGATATTCCTTCATCAGTATTCTTCGCTAAATGCACATTTACATCTACAAGTGTCTTCGCTAGACTATAATCATTTTTATTGAACTTGTCATGTATCTTCTCTATATAATGAGATTGAGCCAAAACTAGTCCATTAGATATTTTGGTGATCTTAACACCCAAAATTACATCTGCTACACCCATATCATTCACATCGAAGTTACTGGATAACACCTTCTTAGTAGTCTTAATAACGTTATTATTATTCCCAATAATAAGCATGTCATCTACATAAAGACAAATAATGGCATATTTTTTACCCATGCCTTTCATATAAATGCACTTGTCACATTCATTTATCTTAAAACCATTTGCCATCATGGATTTATCAAACTTCTCATGTCATTGCTTAGGTGCTTGTTTTAATCTGTAAAGGGATTTTACAAGTCGATAAACCTTCTTTTCGTTAACTGGAACCACAAACCCCCTAGGGTGTTACATGTAGATTTTCTCATCCAAATATCCATTTAAGAAAGTTGTTTTTATATCCATTTGGTGTATCTCCATGTTATTGATAGTTGTTATCGCTATCAATATCCAAATGGATGTAATTCTCGTGACTAGTAAGTATGTATCAAAATAATCAAGACCTTCTTTTTGTCTATACCCCTTAATGACAAGTCCAACCTTATATTTACCAATCGATCCATTAGCCTTCATCTTCCTTTTGAACATCCATTTATACCCTAAGGGTTTGTTTCCAGGAGAAAGATCCACCAGCTCCCAAGTGTTATTTTGCATGATGGATTCTATCCCATTATTGATAGCCTTTTTCCCACAAAGGTGCTTTAGGGGTTATCATAGCCTCATAAAGGTTTGAGGCTCAATTTCTAATAAATAAGTTAGAAAATCATGATTGAAAGACTTAGCAGTTCTAGCCTTTTTGCTACGTTTTGGCTCATCTTCATTACCATTAGATGTAGCCTCTTCATATATATCTGACGTATGACTTTTGTCATACGGTTTTTTTAGAAGAACCCAATTCTTGTGTTTCTTTACAAGGAAAGTTTTCCTTCAAAACATTCTGTATTCCTTGATTCAATAACTGTATTTACATGTATATCAGTTATTTTTTACTTACATACAAGAAACATATAAGTAACACTGAAGATATAGTCCATAGTCTGTGGACCTATCTTGACCATTTTAAGAGTCGAAACTCTTACTTTATCCAAACATCCCAACACTTTTAAGTATTTATAAGAAGGAAGATGACCCTTCCATAATTCATAAGGTATTTTACTCAACTTCCTATGGGGTACCTTATTTAGAATATGATTTACAAATAGGACTACCTCCCCCTACAAGTTCTGAGGTAACTCCAAATTAATCAACATGACATTCATCATCTCTTTTAGAGTTAGGTTCTTGTGTTCAACAATACCGTTCTATTGAGGAGAGTAAGGAACTTTCGTTTGATGAACAATTTCATGTTTAGCACAATATCCCTCAAATGGATATACATATTCTCCTACTCTATTATTTCTCAACACCTTAACCTTTTTGTCGAGCTGATTTTCTACCTTATTTTTGTATAGTTTAAATACTTCTAAAGCCTCATCTTTGCTTCTAAGTAAGTAAAAGATAACAAACCCTTATGTAGTTGTCAATAAAAATATTGAAATACTTTTTTCCACCTCTAGTTTGTACAAATTTTAAATAACAAACATCATTGTGAATTAAATCTAGAGGTTCTAAACTCCTTTCTACCAATTTGAAAGAGGTTCTAGTTAATTTTGATTCAATGAACATTTCACACTTTTTATTTAAGTCAATATACACTATTGGTAGTAAGTCTAAATTTACCAATTTCAGCAAAGAACCAAAATTCACGTGTTCTAATCTATCATGCTATAAATTATGAGAATCCAAGACATAAGCAAATGACTTATTCTTATTAATATCAGACTTGGTAGGCTTGTTAGCCTTTACAACAATTGGATTATCAACCTTTACAACAGTTGGGGTAATAGCCATTACATTGAGTTTAAATAAACCTTCACTTTTATAGCCTTTGCCCACAAATACACCATTTTTTGTTAAAACAAACGTACCAAGCTCAAACACCATCCTGAATAAGTTCTTACTTAAAGAAGATCAAGGAACCAAGTTTTTCCGGATGTTTGGTGTAATACCCGTGCCAGAGGCTAGTCGGAATAAATTGATGATTTTTAAGAAATGACATGTTAATGTTTAAAAAGGTAATGAGTAGTGTAGAATGTGTCAAAATAATGCGGGGATATTTCAGTGGATGTCGAATTGAATTAAATAAGTCATACTCTAACGTTACGAGTTAGTTTTGGGTCAACTTCAGAATAAAAACTGCACCAATTGGGGAAGAGTTAGGTGGCGAATTATATATGGTTGGAAAGCTCTATGAGTCTAGTTTCTAACACTTCAAACAATTCGTGAATTGGAGTTTTTGTAGAAGAAGTTATGGCCGTTTTCGTAAAATGTGTCGGAGTTGTCTTTTTACATAAGAATTGACCTTGTCCTTACATTGACCCTCTTTGACTTTATACTTAAGCCTTTTATATCATAAAATAAAAGCCAAAACACACAAAAACAGCCTCATTTCAACCGTGAGTGAGAAGGAGAGATGAATAGTAAATCCTTGGTAATTTTGAGCAAAATTGGAGATGAAGAAGGAGATTGGAAGCCATTGCACTCAAATTGAAGCTTATTCTTGCCTATTCTAAGCCTATTCTACTTGCTTCTTGCATTTTTATCCACAAAGGTGAAGGGTTTTTCAAAATCAAAGTTTCAAAGCTTGCATTTTTTATTATGAATTCATGTTATTGTGCTATATTTATTGATTATGTATGTTAATCTTGCTTAGTAGTGGCTAGAGAACAACTTATATGCATATGAGCTTCTATATACCATCAAATGTTATATGTTAGTTAAGGTGTTGTAGGTAAAAAATTGTGAATAGATATGAAGATAATTCTTGATTCCTAGGTTATTTATGTACTTTATATGTATATGTATATGTTTATAGCATGATTTAGTGGCTTAGAATAAAAAATGGGTGAGTTTTGTAAAAATTGGTGTTTGCTAGAAAATTTTCCAAAAAATGTGAATAGTGCTTTTCTTGTGATTTTAATGCTTAAATGCTTCCTAAATGCTTTTATATATATATATATATATATATATATATATATATATATATATATATAATTATAACTTAATTTCATGGCTTAGGTGAAATTTTAGTGGAATTTAAGGTGCTTTTAGTGAATTTTTCCAAAATTCCAGCAAATGTGTACTTGGGTTATTTTGCTTATAGAACTTGTTTTATGCTTAGTTTTGTCATTGTTTTGCACTTATAAGGTATTATAGTGGGTATATATAATGGTTGTGCAAGGAATGTGCATTTGTATAGCAATATGAGTTGGCAAGTTGTACCTAAATTCTAGTTGTTAAAAGTTGAGTTAATGTGTTGATTGAATTCTAATTTAGTTGAATTCTAATAGCAATAGTATTCGTGTCGCCCTGGGCAGCACCGGGCTTGTCAGGCGATGACACGATTACCGATGTTCTATTCCCTATCCCGCATGGATGGAGCATTCCATGGGGTATGGGTCGTAGGATTTGGTATACATCCGGAGTACATTTGGTGTATAGGATAAGCGTTCGTGATGGTAAATAGAGAATGACATCAACAGCACGATTATATCTTTTTTGAATGTTTACTTACTTTACATTACTTGAGCTATTTATACTTGTTGTTTACTCATTGTTTCAATGCACGTTTTTGAAAATGTTTTCAAAGTTAAAATGTTTTCCAAAACCTCATATGCATTGCCTTTCCCTCACTGAGCCTGTTTTGCTCACCCTATTTCATAACACATTTTAGGTGATACCGAGACTGAACCACGAGGTGAATGAAAGTGATCCATAGACTTGATTTGCTTGGATGATGCTTATGTTGTGTATGTAGTTGTAGGGTTCTTGTGTAATGAATGGATGATGTATATTTTATTTATGGAGTTTATGTAGATTATCTTATTATGTATTGGAGAATTATCATAGGGATATATTCTTGGTATTAAGTGTTGGCAAGAAAGTTTGTTGCCATGAATTCTTGATGTAAATGAAAGATTTTAATAGCTTTGATATATTGCTTTGTGGATAATAGTGATCGGGCTATTGTAGTATGCCTTAGCGGACTTAGGAGGATTGATCTTCTTAAGCCTGTGGCATCATGATCCCAGGATTATTCGATGTTTATGTAAGTTTGGATATTTTCTTTCTTTGTGGTATCATAGACTGTATTAGCAAAAAATAGGGTATTGACAGGTGTTATCAGAGCTATAGGTTGTGAACCATTGAGATAAAATTGGTTATGATCATAGTGTATATATAGGTTTGAACTTGATGTGGTGTTATAGACTGTCATCCTTTAAGAGCTTGTAAATAAAGGTCGAGTTATAGGCTATGATTCCTTGGGTTGATAGGTGGCTATGATGTTCTTACATATGTTTGGGTTTTATCTTGATTCAATGAATGACAAAGGAGACTATTGATAGAAATAAAAAGGTTCTTTCTTGAAGTGATGATGTTTAGATGTTGAATCGAATGAAGTTCTAATTGCCTTGAATGAGAGAATTTCGAGGGTGAAATTCTAATAAGGATGGGATGATGCAATACCCGTGCCAGAGGCGAGTCGTAATAAATTAATAATTTTTAAGAAATAACCTGTTGATGTTTAAAAAGGTAATGAGTGGTGTAGAATATGTCAAAATAATGCCGGGATATTTTAGTGGATGTCGAATTGAATTAAATAAGTCATACTCGGAAGTTGCGAGTCAGTTTTGGGTCAACTTTAGAATAAAAAGTGCACCAATTGGGGAAGAGTTAGGTGTCAAATTATATATGGTTAGAAAGCTCTACGAGTCTAGTTTCTAACGCTTCAAACAGTTCGCAAATTAGAGTTTTGTAGAAAAAGTTATGGTCTTTTTCATAAAATGTGTCGAAGTTGTCTTTTTACATGAGAATTGACCTTGTTCTTGCATTGACCCTATTTGACTTTATACTTAAGCTTATCATATCATAAAATAAAAGCCAAAACACACAAAAATAGCCCCATTTCAGCCATGAGTGAGAGGGAGAGATGAATAGTAAACTCTTGGCGATTTTGAGCAAAATTGAAGAAGATGAAGGAGATTGGAAGCCATAGCACTCAAATTGAAGCTTATTCTAAGACTATTCTACTTGTTTCTTGCATTTTTATCCATAAAGGTGAGGGGTTTTTCAAAATCAAAGTTTCAAAGCTTGCATTTTTTATTATGAATTCATGTTATTGTGCTATATTTGTTGATTATGTATCTTAATCTTGCTTAGTAGTAGCTGGAGAACAACTTATATGCATATGGGCTTCTATATCCATCAAATGTTATATGTTAGTTAAGGTGTTGTAGGTAGAAAATTGTGAATAGATATGTAGATAATTCTTGATTCCTACCTTAGATATGTACTTTATATGTGTGTATATATATATATATATATATATATATTTATTTATTTATTTATAGCATGATTTAGTGGCTTAGAATAAAAAATGGGTGAGTTTTGTAAAAATTGGTGCTTGTTGGAAATTTTTTCAAAAAATGTGAATAGTACTTTTCTTGTGATCTAAATGCTTAAATACTTCCTAAATGCTTGTATATGTATATATAATATATATATATATGTGTGTGTGTGTGTGTGTGTATATGATTATAACTTAATTTCATGGCTTAAGTGAAATTTTAGTGGAATTTAGGGTGCTTTTAGTGAATTTTTCCAAAATTCCAGCAAAGGTGCACTTGGGTTATTTTCCTTATAGAACTTGTTTTATGCTTAGTTTTGTCATTGTTTTGCACTTATAAGGTATTATAGTGGGTATATATAATGGTTGTAAAAGGAATGTGCATTTGTATAGCAATATGAGTTGGTAAGTTGTACCTAAATTCTAGTTGTTAAAAGTTGAGTTAATGTGTTGATTGAATTCTAATTTAGTTGAATGGTGTTTATGCTCAAGTTGGTGTCAAGTTATGTTGGAATTTGTTAATTCATGGAAGTGTATACTTAAGATTAGGTAACCTACTTTGTTACCTAATCAATGTGTTTCTAAATGGTATTAAATGTTGAAATGCCAAGTGTTGAAATGTTAATTGTTGAAATGTTGAGGGACAATCTACTTTGTTGTCTTCTCGAAATACGTGAATATATGTTATGTGATAAATGTGAAAGCGAATGTGAAGCGAAGTGTAAGGTTGCAACCTTTAAAACAGATGCAATAGTGTTCGTGTTGCCCTGGGCGGTACTAGGCTTGCCAGGCGATGACACGACTACTAATGTTGTATTCCTTATCCTGCATGGATGGAACGTTCCATGGGTTATGGGTCGTAGGATTTGGTTTACATCTGGAGTACATATGGTGTATAGGGTAAGCGTTCGTGATGGTGTATAGGGGACAATATCAACAAAACAAGCGTATCCTTATTGAATGTTTACTTACTTTACATTACTTGAGCTATTTATACTTGTTGTTTACTCATTGATTTTATGCACGTTTTTGAAAAGGTTTTCAAAGTTAAAATGTTTTCCAAAACCTCTCATGTATTATTCCCCCTCCTTCACTGAGCATGTTTAGCTCTCCCCATTTCATAACATATTTCAGGTGATGCCGATACCGAACCACGAGATGAATAAAAGTGATCCATCGACTTGATGTGCTTGGATGATGCTTATGTTGTGTATGTAGTTGTGGGGTTCTTGTGTAATGAATGGATGATGTATATTTTATTTATGGAGTTTATGTAGATTATCTTATTATGTATTAGAGAATTATCATAGGGATGTATTCTTGGTATTGAGTATTGACAAGAAAGTTTGTTGCCATGAATTCTTGATATAAATGAAAGGTTTTAATAGCTTTGATGTATTGCTTTGTGGATAATAGTAATCGGGCTATTGTAGTATGCCTTAGCGGATTTAGGAGGAATGATCTTCTTAGGCCCATGACATCACGATCCCAGGATTATTCGGTGTTTATGTAAGTTTAGATATTTTTTTTCTTTGTGGTATCAGATACTGTATTAGCGAAAAATGGGGTCTTGACGTTTGGGACATGTAACACATTGTTAAGTGTCAGCACTTTCCTCGATATCATCTTTATGATAACTTTCCTAGTACCTTCTACCTTCAAATTGGAGGAGTTACCCCTATAAAGAGTTTCATCAACAACATGATAAGTAGTGAACATCTTCCTACCAAAGTAAACATGCTGAGTAGCCCCAGTATCTACCCACTACTGCTTTGGATTTTCAACCAGATTGACTTTCGACACCACAACTGACAGATTGACGTCAGAAAGATCTATCTCCCAGGTCTTCCACAGCATTTGCCTGAGCTTTCCTCTTCTTCAAATTTTCCTGGCTCTTACGGAGATTGCAGTATTTTGCCTTGTGCCCTGGCTTGTCACAGATGTAGCAGTTCCCACCAAACTATTGAATCTTCTTATCTACCCTTTCCTGCCTTTGGTTCTAGCTTGTGAACTTTCGTTTCTTATTACTCGGGTCGTGCTCAACCGCATTCGCCTTTGACTCTAAAAGGTGAAAGACCGACCCTCTTCTCAGAATAACGATTGTCTTGTTCAATCCTCAATCTCAAAACCAAGTCTTCGAGGGATATCGTCTTTCGATTATACTTCAAATAATTATTAAAGTCTTTCTAGCTAGGAGGCAACTTCTTAATAAGTACAGTAGCTTCAAAAGGTTCCCCTATATTCATAACTTCTGCATGACACTTATGAACAATATGGTGGTATTCTTCTACCTAAGCAATTACTGGCTTGGAATCTACCATCTTGAAGTCAAGAAATCTGGCAACAATGAATTTCTTCGAGCCCGCATCCTCCGTTTTATACTTCTTCTCTAAAGATTTCCACAACGCCTTTGCAGTCGACATTGGACTATAAACGTTATACAACACATTATTAAACCCTATTGAGGATATAATTCTTACAAAGAACATCTGCATACTTCCATGAATCTATTGTAGTAATAGTCTGCATATTAGGATCATCACCCAACTTTGGTGCATCCTCTTTCAAGTTCCTCGCAAGGCTCAAAGTAGTTAGTAAAACAACATCTTTTATGACCACCTCTTAAAATCCCATCCATTAAACTTTTCAGGCCTTTCTCCATGTCCAATGGGCATAGGTGTTATGACGCCCGATCCCTAGAGCATGCATATGTCATATATAATTGCATATATTTTGTGCATTTACTTGCTTAAATGTTTACTTTTCATAAATGTGCAACTAAGTGCTTATTTGCCTTTTTACGTGAAACACATGTTTAATTAACTTCTAATATAAAAATTTGTGAAATCATTTACTTTAGAAAATAATAAATGTGCATTCAAACTATTTTTATAAAAACTTTTTAGAGAAAAATTTTCGTTAAAGTGTTTTTAAACTAATTGAGCCTGGACCAAAAATTTTTACTATTTTATTTTCCGGATTTCACATTATTCCCTTATTACTTGACTTATATTTAGCAAACGTTCACTGAAATTTTGAACATAGCATAATGGGTGAGTGAGTTATAAAAATGTTTTAGACCCGTATGAATAGTGTTTTCAAGATTTCATTTTGAGCCAAGTTAGCATTTTAACAATTTTTCCTAAACTAACAAAGCCCAAAACCCATTTTTACAAACCCAACCCATTACCTATCTATCCAACATATCTATATACATATACATATACACAAATACATTTTAAAAGCCAACAAAAAGAGAGAAAAAAGCCATTTTCGGCCATAACATAGGAGGAAAAGAGAGAAAATTCCACTTTGGGTTTGATTCAATTGATGTAATCCAATCTCTTTCAAGTTGATTTCTAGCCATCCAAGCCTTCTTCCAAGCAATTTTAACTTGATTTTGGTGAGGGATTGTTGTATAAAATCTAACACAAGTGCATGTATCGTAACAAGTAATAAAGTAGTAAGTAAAGATCGTTCTCACGAGGACTGTGATTACTAAGTACCGAAATTGATTTAGCTCTAACTTTATTTGGACAATCATGAATTGAGAATTTGTAACTAACGACTAAAGAAATTATAGAACTTAACAAAATAACAACTAACACAATTACGAAATTAACAAAAGATGGTAATTCAATAATTAAAAGGCTCTAAGGATTCCGATTTTACCAAGATTAATCCTACTTGAAACTATTGATTTAAATCAATTGATGTCTATTCCCTACGTTGCCAGCAATTTTGCTAATGTGGTTATTAATCTTTCTCAAGCATCAATAACATATTCCGCTAAGCAAGCTACCTACATCTCTATGATAACTGTGAACTTAAGGAACTCATTAAGCCTTAGAAATTAATGCGCTGCACTAGATCTCATAACTATCTCTAGCTTATGATGATTTAATGGTATTTCACACGTGGTCTAATTTAGTTATCACTTCTCAGTCTCAAACAAAACCACAAATTATACAATTGTTGATCAGGCAATCACAAGCATTAAACTTAGCATGAAATACTCAATGCATACATAGAATAGTTCATCAATCAATTAAAATCAAAAGCATTCAAATATTCATAATTTGGCTACATTGTACCCCTAGAAAAATAACTTAGAAAATCATAAAGAAATTAAATAAAATCTCAATTGTAACGTAAATCATGATAAGAAAGATAGAGAAAACTAGGATTTGGAGAAAAATTGGGGCAGAAGTTCATATCCGGATCGTTCCTTCGTCTTCAACTCGCGAATCCCCTCGCTTCCTCTCTTGCTAGAAAGTTTTTTTTCTATCCAAAAACCAGCTGCCTCCAGCCTCCTGCCAAAACTCCCTTTCTCACGTGTGTTTTATCCTTTTTATCATAGGGTTTGTTTCTTTTCGCACCATTTTACAAAAATGCCTTTTAATTTCCTGCGATGCTGCACAGTTGCGCTATGACTGCGCTACTTCTGATTTCTCATTAATTGCTTCACAAATTGAATGCTTGAATGCAAGCTAGCCCTTAGCCATTTTTCTTCAATTTTGCTTCAAAACTCATACTTTGTCATGGACATCACCTACGTCACAAAACAAACACAAAACCTATCAAATTGCTCCAAAAATTACTCAAGAACTAACAAGAATTAAGTAGAAAGGTGTTGAAATAATATATCAATAATACACACAATATGGATTCTTTTAAAATTGCATTTTTAGCTTGTATGTGGTTATGTCCAAAAAATGATTATGCTTTATATGCTTGCTAAAAATATTATTGTTATTATATATTGTGTTCATAGGACTAGGAGAGCAATCTTTTATGGTTATTTCATATATTTATGCGGTGTATGTATGAATTGAATTTAACAAAGTTAATGTTTGACACTATTCACGTTGACCCTTGAATTCTTGTTTCAATTCCTAATCTAATGCTTGATATATGCTCTAGGGGTATTAAAAGTGTTACTCGATAAAATTTATCAAGTTTCGTTAACATCGGAATTTATGGCCCTTTGTGTGTGTATGAAGGAATTAATGTAGTTAAGATCCTTGAATTTTTGCTTCAATTCCTAATCTAATGCTTGATATATGCTCTAGGGGTGTTAAAAGTGTTACTTGATAAAATTTATCAAGTTTCGTTAACGTCAGAATTTATGGCCCTTTGTGTGTGTATGAAGGAATTTATGCCTAGTTTAATGCCTAATTTAGGTGAAATAGGTGTAGTAGAGATTTGTCATGTGTGTATAATGGTTAAACCTTGTTGAGAACTAGGTGTTGTGGGTTTGAACATAAGGAGGTGGTTGTAGTTATTGGTTTAAATGTTTAATCTAGTATTTAATTCTTGTGTCATAAGTGTTGTAGAGACTAATATTGAGTGCAAAATGGCTAAGATAAGGTTTGAACTTGGTGTGTATGTGTGTAAACCCCAAAGGGCCTAATTGTATGTGTGTGTATATTTTTATTATGTGTGAGAATGTATGTTGTAAGCTAAGTAGTGTTATAGCAAAAGTATGCCTAGTATGCTTTTGAATTGTTAGGTAGTTGTATGAATTGAATGAACTTAATGCATGCTTAAAGGGGTTTAATTGGCTAGATAAATAGTTTGGATAGAAACCAGATTGTTTATTTGTTAAGTAGAATAGCTTGGTATAGTCTTATTGTTTGTGCTTCTAGTTGTAGTTAGGTTGCCTTAGCTTAATTTCTTAAAGTAATGTGTTTATCTTTAAGTTGTTAACTTAAAATGAATGTTAAAGCATATTCTTGTGAAGAAAACTTGTTGGACTAGTTAGTTATTTGTAAGTTATAAAGTTAAAGAATGCCTAAGTATGTAGAATGTAACTCTTGTTGGTTGAATGCAATGCATGATAAAGACTCTAAAGCATGTTTTAGTAGTTGAGTTGTGGATTATTTTAAGTTAGTTGTTTAAATGTCTAACTTAGTTAGTAGTACGAAGATAGTGATAGCCAAAAGGAATCCAAGAATTGTGGAGCACAAGTAATACTAGCTAGAAAGAGTTATAAACTTTAATGAGCTAAATGCATGCTAGATAATGGAATGTATTTGATAGTTATATTAATTATATGTTATGGTGTAGTTGAACTTGAAAATGTTGTTTGCCTTTGTGTTTTATGTATTGTACTTTGTTATTAGATAATCGAGAGAATTAGAGTCATGTTAATGTAGCTTCTAATTTTAGCTTAAGGATAAATGACTTTGATTGATGAGTTATTCTTAGTGAAAGATGAGAAATTATTAAATGTAATGGGTTGTTATCAATCAAATACTAACACATGTTATGTGTTTGTTCAAGATGCACTAAGAGCTAGCTTATAGTTAGTTGAATGTCCTTGAGCTTCTATAAGTTTTAATGAACTTGTGAATTAGTGTTTTTGTGAATGGACTTGGAATAGTCATTTGCTAAAGTGTTATACTTATATGAATAAACTAGGGGTTTGCACATTTGAGCTAATTCAAGATGGTTTGGAGTGAATCTAAACTATTCTCTTGCATATTTACTCTGATCCAAGGTGATCGGTTTTCATCCTTTTGTGCATTAAAGTTTATTTCTTGCTATTAAATTGTATGATTTAGTATAATTGCTTGAGTTTATGTGTACATATTGTTTTCTATATTAGGTGCGAGGACAACCTACCTTGTTCTTCCTCTTTATGTGTTATTGAATTGTTATTTGTTACCTGTGTATGCTATGTGTGTTCTCGTATCGATGGTTACATAACCTTATCGTCAGGTCAGATGCGATGGACCTCTCTAGGCAGTAGCGGGCTTACCAGGGTTGGTTGCTCTACTTCCGTGCCCTATTCCCTTTCTCGTTAGGGATGTTGCCCTGGGATAGTTAGGTCATAGGATTAACTGGGTGTTACATCCAGAGTATCCCAGTTGGTGTATAGGGATGCCGACTTATCAATTATAATCTTATTGAGTTCGTGGCTCGTGGCTCGTGACTCGTGGTTCATGGTTCGTTCTTGTGGTAACACTGTATCGTTTTCTGTAACTCTCACTTGAGTCCTTTTTCCTTGGAGAGTTACTTGTTATCATATCTTTTTATGTAACTCTCGCTTGGGCCCTTTGTCCTTGGAGAATTACTTGTGTGATATTGGTTGACTTTCTTGAATTGACGTGGCACTTTGTGACTGTCTTGTTTGCCTTTATTGATTATATATTGCTTATTATATGAGAATAGCTTCCCAAATGTATTACCTATCTTTAATAATTGAGTGAGTAGTTTGTTTTATTAATTGATTTGATGATTTGTATGCATTGCACGAAAACCTTTTCGAAAACTCCCCGGTTATATGTTTCCCTCTCTCACTAAGCAACAATGGTTGCTCACTCCCCTCTTTTTAATATTTTGCAGGCTTGACGAAGATAGACTCGAGAGTTAGAAGAGGAAGATCAAGTGTCCCCTTGTTTGTTTGTATCTTGCTTAGATAGTTATATGAACCTATGTAAAGTGGATAGCTATCCAAGCTTGTGCTTTTATTATGTGATCTCGAATGTAATTATTAGAGGAGATATAATATTAGTTTAAATTAAAGTTAATTAGAGTGTTATGATAACTTAGTACATGTAATAGATTAGTAATGTTTAAATCCGAACTTAGCATGTTTATACCTTGTCTAAAAGAAAAAGACAACTACAATAGACTTATGATTTGGAGATGAAACTTATATATATATATATATATTCTAGAATGTTGGTTGTGTTGATTCTTCTGCTTGCAGGTTTGTGGATAGGCCTAGAAACAGGGAAAACTCTGTCCGTTTTCTCTCGTTTTTTGTGCCTTTAGGAATGGGGTCGAGGCTCCGGTCTCGTGCGGGATCAGGGTGTTACAGGTGCAACACAAGTAGAAGCATTCACAAACAATGGCCTGGCCAAGGGAACATTTTCATTACCAGATCCCCTATTAGATCCACTTTTAGTCATGGGTACCAAACCAGTTCCAATTCCATTTCTGTTTTCATTTTTAGGTATGTTAGGTTTTCAAATTCGATAGCCATTTTTTAAATGTTATTAAGTCCAAAAAATAACTACACTTAGAAACTCAAAGTTAGTTCACGCAGTTGAAATAAATATAGCAGAATATAAGCACACACGAATATATTCCAAAAAAAATTCTAAAACAAATAATCTAATAGAATTCTAATTCTCAAAATAATAAAATAAACACAGAAAATTTAATCTGAAATTAATCTTGTCAAAAACTGATTTTGAAAAAATTCTAACTTTAGAATAAAAGAAAAAGAAAATATGGAATTCCAAATTAATTTTTACAAAAAACAATTTTTTTCAAAAATAAAATTTAGAATAAAGAAAAACAGTAACTAAAAAGTAAATCACAAGATATCTAAAGCATATAAAATGTTTACCGAATTTATTATGGTAGGAATAATTCTAACAAAAAGAAAATTCAGTTAAAGAAACAAAAAAACTAATTTAACCTTAAGATTGTTAGTCTATATGAAATAGATAACTTGCGTGAGACGAAAATATTATGAAGCAGTAAGAATAATGAACTGGAAAGAAATGACAGTGATAATAAGATAGGTGACTGGAATTATAAATGAAATAATAACAGGAAATAAAAACAAACTGGAATTTAAATGAAGTGTAAAATAACAACAGTAGAAGTCTGAGTGATAAGAATGTAAAATGTCATATTTTTATTCCTTAATATTTAGTCTTTTAAACTTATTTGATGCCTAAATATACTCATTATTCTTATATTTTGATTTATGATGCAAATGAGGCGTTAAGTGCAAAACGAAGCTAATTCTGCAATTTTGGACATTTTCGATGCGTTTTGTAATACGGGCATAAATCTCTCATTTGAGCTTCGATTGAGATTATTCAAGATGCTATGGAAAGCCAAGAAGGAGTTCTACAACTTTCATGTTTTGCGTTTTGCGCGATACTAGCTGCATCAAGGTCGAAATTGAATGTGAAGTTGTTGCACCTGCATTGTTTGACGTTCTGGAATGTTCCTTATTTAGAAGCTTCTAGTAGATGGTGGAGAAGACGGTGCACGAAAATTCCAACTATTTTAGCTTTCCTAATTATATTAGGACTATTTTAGCCGATTTAAGGCTTTCCTAATTATATTAGGACTATTTTAGCCGATTTAAGGCTTTCCTAATTATATTAGGACTTTACTATATCTTTAATGTTTTCCTTATTTATTTAGATTATGATTCCATTATTTTAGGAGATTTTGTAGGTTTCACAAACTATAAATAAGGGGAGAAATCATAAGATTTCGACACCTCTCTCTCTCCCCTCTTCTTTTTCGAGTTTTCTCTATGGCCCTGCGTGGCTAAGCTTTTATTCTTGGTCGAAGGAAACTGAAGCTTCGAAATCAAGAAAACTGTAACATCTAATTAGTTTTTATTATTCAATTTATGCTTTAAGTATTAAATGTTCTTCTGTGTTTAATTTCATGATTATCACGTTTGATTGCTAGGAGACCTACTAGTTTATTATTCGTTATAATCTATTGCTAAGTTAGATATCAAATCCGTAATTGTTTGATCCCTCTAATTTGCAAAGCAACTAAGATTTAACGATTGTTGTGTCAGGAATTATTAGATCTTAGGAAGAACGTTTGACTAAATTAAATGCAACCGCTTGTGCTTGTGTTATTTAGTTTCATCGATCTCTCTAATTCTTAAGGCTGCTACTAGATTAAACCTTTAGCACTTGTCTTTGATTGTTTAGTAGTTAGGGTTAATTAGATCACGTGTTTTCTGATTTACTACAACTAAGGAGAGATAGAAAACCAATTTCAACGGTGAATATTTAAAGTGTGAATTGATATATGTGAGACCCCATACCAAGGCCATGTGCATTTTATATTTTTTTTGCATCATTTAATATGCATTTATAACAATTAATGTGCATTCATATCGTTTTACGTGCATATATCTCGTTTAACGTGTATTTACATCGTGTAACGTGCATTTTATCGAAGACGATAAGTAAGAGTTTATTAAATTACAATAGCTAACTAAGATAGTTAGAATAGGACAACATGACAAACTAGAAAATAGAATTAAGTCAAGGGGCAAAGTAGTCTTTTGGACCCTTAGATATTATTTCTACCTAACACAATACATACACTATACTACACACACACACACACGATCAGAATACACAAACACACACACACCACACGTTGAGCTCAGGAGAAGAGAAAAAGATAGGAAAGGAAGAAGAAGAAGAAGAGAAGCAATTTCAGCCATTTACAAGCTTTTTCCTTTGCATTTCTAAGCTTTCTTTCAAGTGTTTCTTGTTCCATCTTCTTCTAGAACTCAAAGCAAAGGTGAAGGATTCTTTCAAAAGCTTTTCTTAAATCTCATTCAAGGTGGCATGATGATTATATGTTGATCTTCTAGCTTAAAATGCATAGATTGGGAGTTTAGTTATGATTTGTGTTTATGGGTTGTTCAAGCTAGGGTTTTACTCTCTCTCTCTCTCTCTCTCTCTCTATATATATATATATATATATATATATATATATATATATTTATTTATGTACTTGATGGTCTTGATGAGTTGAAGAGCTTGAATTTGAGTTGAACAAGGTTTTATATGTGTGTTAGAAGGTTTGAATTGCTTGCAATGAATAAAAATGGAAGTCAAGCACATTAGGACTTAGTTGGTGTTCTTGGTGAATTTATGTTTGAAAGATGTTTATAGCATGCTAAGTTGTGATTTTGAAGTTGAGAAGTAGTGGAACTTGTTTGTGGTGCAATGATCAATAGTTAAACGCAAATGGCATAGCAAGAAAAGCTGAAAAATGAAATTTACGTTCATTTTGCTGATAGATCCGGTCGATCGGAGTCAGATCCCGGTCGACCTGATCAGTCGACTTAAGTCACTACCGGGCGAGTGGAGTCAGATTCGGTCGACCGGACCAGTCGACCGGATGGTTTTCAACTCTGTGCAGTATTTTTTCGGATGGCATATCTCACTCAATTCAACTTAGAATTGAGCTCCGTTTGATTCTAGAACTATCAATATTTGATAAGCTTCGATTCTAAACCAAAATCAGATTGTTTGGAGTTTTGAAAATTAGGAAACTTAACTGTTTAAGTTAAGCTAATGCAGAAGCGTTGAAGTTGCTTCATAGTTTCGTTCATGTTTGTGTTTTGTTGTCGTTTTGAGTGGTTTTAAGGTATTCTTACACCCTCTTTTGGTATATGGCCATGTTGTGCTCTTTTAAATGTTATTAATATGGTTAAGCATGATGAGTATTGGTTTGATAATTAGCTAAACGGTACACATATCACTATATGTTCACATAAAGTCGCTACATGGTTAAATGCTTGCATGATAAAGTAACTTTCCTTGTTGTCCTCCACATTGTGTCTTATGATTTCTAAATGCAAGATGTTTAAATGTATAATTAGTTATTTGTTAAGTATGCTTGACATGAATACATGGTGCGAATCAAGAATAAGCTTGAACATGCTTGAATCACAGAATTGCTTTAGTATGCTTGAATAAGTTTGGCTCATGTATAAGTTGGAATATGTTTGGATTATGCTCGAATCATGAAATGCTTGAATATGTTTGAATCATGTAAATGCTTAAGTATGTTTGATTAAGTTCCGATCATGTATATGCTTGACGGAGACAACCTCCCTATTTTCCTCCATATGGTGCCTATGTATTCTACATGTAAATGAGGTAAGATGGTGTTGCAACCTTCCTTGATTGGCGTGTTTATGGGTTGTCTTTGGAGTACCCTCCTCATGGGTTGGCTCTGTAATACCCTCTTGGTTGGCGTGCTTACGGGTTGCCTCCTCAGTCCCCTCTTCATGGGTTACCTCCGGAGTACCCTTTTCTTTGAAGTAATGAGAAAGATTTGACATGAAGCTTCGAGACTAGCCATCTCCATCAAAGTTTGAGAAATTATATCCTTTCATCGCAAACACTCTCGCTTGGTCCCTAGTGGTGTCCTCGGGGAGAAGAGTTGCTCGTATCCTCATTAGTTATACCACCATTCTCACTTGGTACCTAGTTGTTGCTTGTTGAGATGTTTAATTTCGTTTCTTGTTACTTGATTTAAGACTGGGGTTAATTTGTTCTTGTTATTCTTGTTAATTTTGATATTCTTATAACTGTCGTATATGCATAGCACAGTTTTAGAAAGAAGCTTTCGAAAAGATAAAACCTTTGTGAAAACCCTTCACGTTTCTTCCATCTATATACAGGATTAGCTCACCCTTCTTTTAACACTTTTAGGTGAGGTTTAGCCGAGCAAGCTCCCATGTAGTTGTAAGCTTCTTTGATATGAAGATTTAGATTTATGCTGTGTGCGCTCTACGTGCTTGCCTGTGAATGATGTATTTTTTATGTAAAGAACATGATGTTGTAAATTGAACTATTTGTGATGTTGTAATATTCTTTTGGTTTACTAGATACTTAGCTAAGTTTGATCTTTATTCTTTTGAGACCTAGAATTAGAATGATGAACAGGTGGACCTTGGTTTTGTTAATATGTACACAGAGTGATGTAATCCTTTAAGGCCGAGGACTCGGGGAAAATTTCAGAAACCTTTTGAATTTCTTTTGGTATTTTAATGGATGTACATATTATTAAATTATTAATCACAGGATTTAAAGCTATTAAGTTGTTAATCTTATGAATAAGTGTTATGAACGTTATGTTTCGACCTTAACCTAGCGATAGATCGGGGTCGGGGCGTGACAATATATACTTGTATCAATGATCAGTTACAAGATTTCAATGGTAGATGTTGATTTAGACCAAGGTTTGTTCTTTTGATTAATTTCAATACTTTAATTTGAATTGCTTTTTAGTTATCTTTTTCTTTTTTTACGTTTAACTCAACCCCCCCTAATCCTTATTCTCGTAGCACAAAACTAGGCTAGATACTCTTTGTGGGAACGATCCTTGCTCGCACTACTACATTTATCCTTAAAAGTATAAGTTTTATTTTTTATTGCCTATGACAGCACACCACCGAGACTCAAGTTAAACTAGATATCCTTAAGGTTAAATGCTCAGCTAATGGTACTCACATCCCAATAGCGCAAACCTCCCAGAATACAACAAAATTACCTTTTACAATAGTAGCACTTCAAATTACAAAATCCTTTAAACTAATAATGCATGAACTCTCTCTGTACTATGATGTGCTATACTGAAATGCTATACTAATGCTCTGAAATGCTGTAACAATGCTCTGAAATTTTTGTTTTGAAACAATGCACACAAGCAGGGCGGACTTACATATGTGCATCCCCTGGTTTACCCCTCACTTATGAATGGTATATGTATAATTTGATATTGTCATTTAAAAAAAAAAAGAAAAAAAAAAGAAGCTAATAGTCGATGACTTGTTGTACCGCACAAAACCATAAAAAGGTTAACTTTTCATCCAAAAGACTAAAAGTGCACTTTTCATCCAAAAGACACAAAGTCCACCTTTCATCTCCTTTTCCCTTACTCTATTCCCGCCACTTCACAGCTCCAACTGAGGTTTTTTTTTTTTTTTTTTTGTTTTGTTGAGCCAAAAGAGTGAAATTGATTATTTGACTATAGTATTTGTATTTGGTAAAAATTTGACAACTTTATTTGTATTTGATAAAATATTTAGAGAGAGTAAATTAAAAAAGAATATTTTATGCAAAGAAATATACTCTTGTAAGACTTTGTTAATTTGTGCTTTATGAAATAAAAAGATGAACAAAAAGACTATGAGAATTAGTCTTGTTGGTTTAGACTTACAATATGTTTACAAAATAGATTATTAATATTTGTTTAATCTTGAGATTAGAAGTCATTGGATGTATCTCTTTATATTTGTCTAATGTTGTGTCGGAATCACGGATCTTTTCAAAAGGATTTTTGAAAATTATTATAATTGTTATGTAATTTAGTGCTTATTTCTTCATAATTATTATAATGTTCCTTAAATAGTTTATGTATAAATAAGTTTTTCTGATCCCTAATTATTAACCCTTGACTCGAGTATGTACTACAAGCACCCCCTAACTTCTGATGCTTAGGTTCGATACACAAGCCTCCTATTTATCGGATAAATTGGCCAAGACAAACCAACATAGTCATAATGGCAATAATGACACTCATTATTAAGGCAGTGATGACACCATGAAGACTTTGACGCATTTCTTCCATCCTTTTTGCCTCCATATATAACTTTTTGTGAATTAGACATCAATGTCTCTAAGCATTGAACCGTAGTAACGCCTCCATATAGCACGTTCAAAACGGCATTTACATGCAGGAATAGCACTAGCATAAAACGTTGGTGAAAATTGTAACTTGCAGCTATCAATAATGACCCCAATAATATTGGTCATTAAATAGGAAACTAAATAAATTTAATTTAAAAGGATAAACTAAATTTACTTGGTAACAATCATAAAATAAAACCTTATTATTGCTTTATTTTCCTAACATGGGTAAAACCCACTTTACCATTTTTTATTATCCAAAGTCTATTTCTCATTCACCAATTCTAACAACACCTTGCGTCTTAGAGAAGTCGTTTCTTCTTAGTGCGCGACAGTTGCGTCTTTAAAATTCGCCTAGACAGATTTTTGGGGTGTGACATAATAGGTCTGCAACTTTATCAGGCAACTTAAGTGATAAAGCATGCTACCCCTAGTAGGTAGAGGATCCATGTACATTATAATCATTAATAGGGAAAATATCATATTTAGTCCTTATTATTTTAAAAAAGTTTTTGTTTCATTCTTATTATTTAAAATTTTTTAATTTCGTTCTTATTATTTTTAAAAAAGTTTCAAATTCGTCCCTATTATTTAAAATTTCTCAATTCCGTGCCTATTATTTTCTAAATTATTTTAATTTTGTTCTTATTATTTTTCTAAAGTTTCAAATTTGTCTCTATAATTCAAATACTAAATTAAATTTTTTTGAGAAATAATAGGGACGAATTTGAATATTTTTTTAAAATAATAGGGACTAAATTGACTAATTTTGAACAATTGAGATAAATTTAAAACTTTAGAGAAATAATAGAGACGAAATTAAAACTTTTTAGAAATAATATGGACGAAATTGAATTTTTTACAAAAACAATAAGGACGAAATTGAAAAATTTTAAACAATAAAGATAAAATTAAAACTTTTGTGAAAGGAGAGGGACTAAATGTGATATTTTCCCATCATAATACTAGCTTAGAACGCCTAACAAGTAGCAAGTAAATAATGATTACAACTTAAGGACATGGGTAAAGATATATAGCTAGCACAAGATGTCATGACATATTACATGGGGGCAAAGAGGTATGGGGATCAGTAAATCATGTTCTAAGGTAGGCCATGGAGTATGGGAGAGACAAAGAAGTATAACAATCATTATTCAATTGGGAGGGGGTTGAAGTAGAGATGCAATGACACAATTGGAGAATAGATGGTGCAGTCTAGAAATATTAGAGAAATGCTAGGGAATCACCAGGAATAAAAATGTCATTCAAAGTAGAGCAAAGATTAAAGAAAGCTCATACAAGCTACAGCAAAGTGCGTCTGGGTGCCCCGAGTGAGCGCCCGGGTAGGCACTAAGCCTCTAAACATCCAATGGCTTTTGCACATTGCCTCTAGCGTCCAGGATCACAATACGCCAGAAGTGTGCCAGGGCGCACTGGCTCTGTGTCATGCAAAACCACTGCACACTCACACCAAAGGTGCACCCGTGACCCTTGGTCATGATGCGCACTGGGCTAATAATTGAAGGAGAGTTGGTTTAGAAGACTATTAATGCTTATTATACATATCCAGTGAGTGAATAAACTGCTCGAACAATGAGAATCCATCCTTTGGAAATAATACATCCAGCGAAAGAAGGAAACATGCCACTAGGGTTTTGGTCCAATAGTATGTAACTCGCTAGAAACATAAAAAAAAAAAAAAAAAAAAGGAAAACATGAACTTAATTTTTACAACCATATATACAAGTAGTCTAAGAATCCTAGACTACCAAACAGAAAGAATGGAGAGTGAAATATGATTTTCCTCATTTACTCAATTATACCTTGTACACTGTTTTATTACATTGCATTAACAGGAATCTCTACGAGACTATCAAGGGCATTGTATGAATAAAAGATTACAACAAAGAAATTTAAACTCAATTTAAAAGATTTGAAAATAAGTGCTACACTTTGTATCCTTTTTCTTCAACGAGCAAACTTGGCTTGGCGAAGATGATCTCTTTGTTAGTCAATTACACTTTGTACCTAACTGCGGCAGTCTTGACTCTACATTCCCATTCCAGTCTCGGTCCTAGCAGCGGAAGGAAACTTTTCCTTCAAAACATTCTTTATGAAGAAGCTCAGCCTGTTCAGGCGAGCTGACAGAAGGTATGCAGCTATACTTCAGAAGCAACATATATATAGCTTCCGCACGACTACTAGTATTTCAATTTGATGTCACAAACAGAAAGCGCTTCAAAATGGATAATTAATTGGATCAGGATGCAAAGCTTTCTGAAGGAGCTCGGCCTGTTCCTTCATGTGAACCTGAAGGAAACCAGTGGCTGAGGCAGCAGATGGAGGACGGCCAACATATTTGATGTCTTCAAAATTGCCTCTGCCCAATGCTTTCATGGCAGTAAACAAGCGAGGTGAAATGTAATTAAATGCGCCCATGTTCATTGGCTCCTCTTGGCACCAAACAATCTCTGCATCTGAGAAATCACAATAAACACAAAATGTATGAGACTCATTTCTCCAGTTTTCTGTTGATGGGACGCAAGGTTCATGGTTATGGAACGAATAAGAAAGAAACTTCAACTTGGCAAAGGTTTGATTTCATTCACAAGCTAACAAATGTTGACACTAATCAACATAAGAAAAGGTCTGGAAAGGTAGTGCCATTTAGGTGACTAAGTAAATCAGAAGGTGGAGAAGCACTTCAACACAAGGACCGCCAATCCCTTTTCTTGCTGATCGTAAGTTTAGATATAGAGTAAACTAAGCCTTTTTGTAGGAAAACTAATTTATTCTTTGATTTGTTAATTATTACTCGAGAAGAAAAAGGCAGTCACTCCGTTTCAAAAGAAGTTCAAACAGTTTGATCTAATAACATTTTACTTGAGGGAGCATCAATAAAAGAATTTTAATAAGGGAAGCCTTTATTTTAGTTGCAAGTAAATAGGATTTACTTGGATATCTCTTCAATTCACGCTGCACAAGATCATAAGGGAAAGGACAAATTTGCTCCACCCTACAAATGGCGACATCCTTTCGCTCTGCTTTCTTCCTTGCTTCGTCAAGCTCGTAATATACCTGCAGAAGGGAAAGCATATAAATATACATATTTATTCGAGTTTAGGATAATTGAATTCAACAATGGAAGACACAACCAATCCAAGATGGTATACATATGTTGAGCAAAGAATCGAGCTATCTGACACATAGAATAAATGAGATATAGGGATTATCTTGATGTTTTGCGAGTATGTGTACGAAAGAAATTCAGGGTTGGAGACAGAACTATGATACACACCTTTCCTGAGCAAAGAATCAGGCGCTTAATGCCCTCCTCTAGATCTGAGTGGCCATTTTGGTCTTCGATAAGGCGCTTAAATCTAATCCCTTGGTTGAGATCAAACTCGGATAGATTAGATTTGCAGTCCTTGTGGTGAAGCATCTTTTTAGCAGACATCACAATAAGTGGCTTTCGGAAATCCCTGTGCATCTGGGAGATAAAGCATATTATATGAATAAATGGATAAAAATTCTTCACGAGCTCATAAATTAGAAAACTGAATTGGCTCTACTTACTTGACGTCGCAGGACGTGAAACAGATTGGCAGGAGTTGTTACATTCACCACCTGCCAATTGCATTGCTGAATCTGCGTCTCAAGTGTAGGATCCATCTCAGGGATAACATAGGGATCTTCATCACTCATCTGGCACCAAAATTAATAACATCAGCCCAACTAAGAATATGAGTATACACAATCCTGAAAGATTTAAGGACAATTAAAGTACAATGGTGACATCAGGTAAAGAGTAGAGTCTTTGTTTGCTTCGTCAAACTCAAGGAGTAGAATCAAGAGCTAGGATCTGAAGACTTCATCAACTATATATTCATAATTAGAACCCTTACAGAATAAGTTGTTAGCTACATTTGCCTATAAGAAAATTAGGATGTTTCTCAAGAATGTGCCTACAAGAGCTAGGATCTTAAGACATCATCAACGAATATCTAGATTCGTAAACAAAAATCCAACATAAGAGATTTATCCCGTGTTCCAAGAGCATGGATTCCGAAGATTCTGATTCACAATGTTATCAAAGACATATTGAATTAGAAGGGCCTATTGTTGGACCACCTGACTAAATTTCTGTTTGAAGATCGACAACTCCAACCGGGCCCACAAATGCGGGATAGGGGAGAGTTTTTATATTATCATTAAGACTATACCTCAAGGAAACGTTCCAAACGTGCATTTGAATGTTCAGGGCCGTATCCTTCATAAGCGTGTGGCAAGAGTAACACCAATCCAGTTTGACGTAGCCACTTGGCCTCCGTGCAGCTCACATACTGATCAATTATCACTTGAGCTACGTTGGAGAAATCACCCAGTTGGGCTTCCCAAAGTACCAAGCTATTTGGATTTTCCATGGAGTAGCCTACTTCAAATCCCATAACACCATACTCCGACAGAGGGCTGTATGGAAATAGGAAACATATTCAGTAAAATGCTCTCAAGAGTTGATTTACCAGATAATTTGTTGGAAAAAGAAATAACTCATGAAATAAACTAGTCTCTAAAATGTCATGTTGTATATAACTGTCCTTAATAACGAGAAAGCATTCTTCCATCACGCAAACATATAGTTTCAGTATGGCCAGTCTTTCTATAAAATAGTATATATGCCCCAGCTTAACGATAGACGCCACCTTGAGTATAAAACCATAGCAAGAATTCTTTATTTGAGGTGATAATTTCTAGAACAAAAAAGAAACGCTGAAAGCATAGCAAGAAATTAAGAGAAGTAGTTGCATCTCAAAGCAATTGGAAAGGAAAAACATTTGGTACTATGTGGTGCTAAGCATTTAATTAGGACATACCTATTGCTTACAGTAAACATATCTTCTTTTTTATCTGCAATGACATGACGCAAAGGACAATGCTTCTCCCCAGTCTCTTGATCGATAATAATAGAATGTCGATGCAAGAAACTACTTCTCTCAACATCAAGACCACTCAGCCTCACATGATATCCTTCTACAAGCAGGGTTGCAAAAGCAAGTGCCTCAGCTAGTCCCCAGTCAATTCCCTCCCCTGTCTCAATCATCTTCACACGATCAGCAAACACCTTCGTTATTGCACTGTGAGCCTTGAAATTTTCAGGAATGCTTGTGATTGCTTTTCCAACGGTCTTCAAGATCTCTAATTTCACACTGTCAAGCAGCAAAAAGTTTAGTATCTTGTTTTGAACTTAGCATAACACAACAGTATTAGGAGTATGAATTAAGGATTGTAGATATACCCAGTGTTGCAGATATGCGAGAACTCGATTGGAGACTTGAATCCAGACCAAGACCCTGTAAGCGAGTCTCTTTTTTCTGGAGTATAATCCTTGCTGGCTTCAAATTCTTCATTAAGGACTGAGTTCACCTTATTATGTATCCTATCAATGTCATCTTTTGTCACCTTACCAGATTTTAAAAGTTTCTCTTGGTAAATGTCAAGAACAGTAGGATGATTCTGGACAATCTGTAGGAGAGATTCAAACATAGAAATATGAGTAGACAACCTCTTGCAGTTAGATGAGGAAAAAAAAAAGGTCTAAATTAAGTAACAGTGATATAGATAACATGGAAGAGCCTGAGCATAGATCAAACTAGAGCATAAGCTTAGAAATGAAAGGAATTGTGAAGGGCTAACCTCATAAAATTTGGGCAGGGTGAAGAATGGATCATCAAGCTCATTGTGTCCAAATCGACGGAAACCAACTATATTAACCACAACATCCGAATGGAATGTCTGACGCCACTCTACTGCAAGTTGACAGATATGAAGGACTGCCTCAATATCATCGCCGTTGACATGGAAAATTGGAGCATTCACGGTTTTGGCAATATCAGTAGAATACAGAGAAGATCTTCCCACCTTTGACCTAGTAGTGGAGGACACTTGGGTACATATTACAAAGTGTATGGTCCCTCCGCTTGTATAATTTTGAAGAGCACCGAGATGCAAGGTCTCACAAGCAACACCTTGTCCGGCAAAGCCACCATCTCCATGGATCACAACACCCATAATTTTTTTCCTATCTAAATCATTGGAATAGTATTGTTTTGCTCTAGTTTTTCCAACCACAACCGAACCCATAGCTTGTAAGTGAGATGGCATCGAAACCAATGATAAGTGAACTCTCTTGCCACTCCTAGTTGTTCGATCACAAGAAGTTCCAGACATGAGCATGATATCTCCACTTCCTTCATAATAACCATCTTCATCCACAGGTTTTACACCAACACTAAGCCCACTAAAAATCTCACGAAATTGCTTCCCAAAAACATTACCTAAAAGGTTAAATCTTCCTCTATGATATGCTCCAATAACAAAGCTCTCCACCCCAAGTTCTGCTGACTTATCAAGTATCTCATCTACTGCTGGAATCAATGCCTCACAACCATCGGCCCCAAACCTCTTCGCTGTTGGGATTTTAGAATTTGAGAACTGCTCAAACTGAGTACTCCATATAAGTCGTTCAAGGATAACATCTTGGTGCTGACAATTGTACTCCAATGGTGACGAAGTCTCAATCCTCTCACTCAACCAATTACGTTTATCATTATCAGGAATATGCATATACTCGTAACCAATGGATCCACAATAGGTAAGCTCAAGTTTTGTTAGTATTGATCTTAGGGTTTGAACAGGAAAATTCTCGGACCATAATCGAGAGATCTTTAAATTACCCAGAAAAAAAGTACGATCAAGGTCTGCTTCCGTGAAGCCATAAAAAGCTGGATCTAACTCATCAGGAATTTGCCTCCGCTCCAGACCCAAGGGGTCTAAGTTAGCTTTCAAGTGACCGAATAACTGGTAAGCTTCGATAAGCAATGCAATCTGCATACTCTCTTGAATAATTTGAGAAGAAATTCCAGGTATTGTGGTTCCTTTAGCAATATAACTTCGAAAGAAGTTGCCCAATGATTCTTTCACAATGTCAGGAACTTGCTCCAAAGCCCCTTGAAGCTCCTCAATGGACATGCTGCTTGTCCCATCGGAGTAACTAGGACTGGGCACCGCCTTTAGCCTAAAACATGAAATTCGATTTTCTGATAGCATAAGCCGCGTCCTTGTGACATGTGAACCACCCTCTAACAGAGTTCTTGCAGTAACCGCATTTGCGACGTTAGGTCCAAGTCTAAGTGATGCCATTGCTTGCAATATTTACTCTTAAGCAAAACTGTGTACAAGAGGTGGGAATGAATTCGGTTATGTAGCACAAGTTAATATAGCGCACATCAAATGTAATTAAATTTGAAGTCAAAAACTAAAGAATGAAATTGAAAACTATAGTGAATCTAAAACATAAATTGCATCCTACTAAATCAGGAACCACTCCATTAAATCCAGCATCAATAAAATTGAAAACTACAATCAAAACAAAGATTCCCAATATCTATATCTTCTGCAGATCAAGAATTTATTCAAAATTTAGGACTTTATTTAATATAAACAAAATGGATGAACTGATCATAGTAATGCACAAAACTCATGTAACGCAATTATCCTTGCACTCTGTTTGGTTCAGCATTTGCAGATGTTTGATTGACATAAATATATGTCAACGGAATATGGCTAGTTCCTCTCACATTCACACAATAATTGTTATATATAGCCTCTGCTCCTATATTTCTTACCGTGTATATATGTCTTATATTGACCAGAATAGTTAATATCTTCATCATAAAACTTGTAATACACAAAATTTACGCTTAAGACAGCAACATATATCCTTATGTTCCATGTGATCAGTTTCTTGTTTTAGTTATTTGACATGTTGAATCACAGAACTATATGTAATAATAAAATATCACAATCAACTAGCATTTTTCGAAGGGTGAAGTGCACCAGATCCCCTTATACTTTAGCAAAAGTGCACAACACCCCCTATAGTTCAAAAACTCCCTGAACTAGTCCCTATGTTTTTTAAAAGTGCATAACACCCCCCTACAGTTATAAAATCCGTCAAATTTAACGGATTTTGTAAAAAAGACGTAAATACCCTCATTTTTTTTTCATTTCTCTCTTTTGCCATTTCCTCTTTTGTTTAGGCCAAAAAAAAAATTTGGTAATTTGGTCAATTCATATAATTATTTAATGAATAAATTCGTTAAAAATCAAAAAAAATCTCACTTAATGCATGTGAAATACACTCTCCGTTAAATTTAACGGATTTTTTAACGGTAGGGGGGTGTTGTGCACTTTTGAAAAACTACAAGGACTAACTCAGGAGATTTTTAAACTATATGGGGGTGCTGTGCACTTTCGCTAAAATACAAGGGAGTCTGATGCACTTTACCCTTTTTCGAATGATACCATGTCCTGTACAAGGTCAACCAAACTGAATGTTAAACTAATTAAGGTTAATAAAATTTATGGAACATGACTGTTTCGAGCCATTCAAATAACTACTCGAAAATATACAAGATAAAACACACACACACACACACACACACACACACACACACATATATATATATATATTTTTTTTTTTAAGAAATACATAAAACTTTGAACACTTTTCTGGGTCAATGAGCCCTGCAGCCCTTGCTATGTGAGTACATTTTTTTGAGTGGGGATTAAAATACATAATTTTTTAACTTTATGAGTATATTTGTTTGTTAATGGAGGCTAATTAATTTTTTAAACTAAAAATACATAAATTTTTCATTTTTTTATTTAAATAAATAAAAATTTTAACGTTTTTCTAAATCAGTATGCACTGCAGTCCCGTTGATCCTAACGTACATCTGCCTCTATACATATATGTGAACATATAAAAATTTAGAAAATATAAATGTAAAAAAAAATACATAAAACTTTTAACGTTTTTCTGGATCAGTGGGCGCTGCAGTCCTGCTGATCCTAACGTACATCCGCCTCTATACATATATGTGAACATATAAAAATTTAGAAAATATAAATGTAAAATATATATGAATATGGATAGCTATATAAACAAGTGAACTAGAGGTGACTCGAAGAGTCACTGAAATAACCACTTAAGAAATGAACGACAAGATTGCATATAATATATGTAATATACGAAAAACCATTAGACTGAATCTCAGCTGGTTGTATATGCATGTGTACGTTAACACATATATATACATATGGAATTTACATGATGCGCAGCTACATATAAGCAACATATATATATATATATATATATGCTAGGTCCATGATGAGCGCATATTCATGGTGCATATTGTAAGAATATAATGAAGAAAGGTAGGAAGATGAATACCTCACTAAAAGAATTATTAAGCTGGTATGAGAGATTGGTGGTGTGAAACTTGAAGGCGAACATGCAACTATATATATACTTTTATAGCTGTGAGCTTCTTGGTGAAAACCACAGGTTTTTTTTTTATTATTATTTAAAGGAGACAAAAGACGATTACAACTTTTCTCCTCCTATAATTATTTAGATTTTTTGAAAAGTTTTTTTATTTGTATAAGGAAAGAATTGAACACACCAAAGTAGAATATTATATTCCATTTTTTCTATTTTTAATAGGTTATATCATTCATGTTTGCCTCGAGGACATAACAGTATTATAAGACCAATATTATAGTCGACAACTTCTTGTGAAAACATTGAGTGAGTTGGTGCAGAGGAAGGCGACAAGGTGGGTGGGCGCGCAAAAAGGGAAATATCTGCAAAATATTGGCTCGTCATAGCCATCACATTAGCACGCCACTTACTGTGCATTTTCCAAAAAAATCTTAGTAAGTTGTGTACCACTTTTTTTTGCTAATAAGTTGTGTACCACTTACTGTGTATTAAGTAAAAGTATTTTAATTAATTGATAAATGTTAATCAATTGTCATAAATGGAGATATTATAGTAATTTATTTAAAACTCTATAAGGCCAAATTAGTAAAAAAAGAAACTTCTGATATTCTGACATGACATGTCTGCATGATACAGACTAACGTAAATTAATCTCATAGAATAACAACTTGACATATGACTGTGACAGATTTGCCACATGCCTCATGAAAGAATTTTTCAAAAAAATATTGGCACATCATAGCCATCACAAAGTGAGTTAGTTATGTTTGGATTGAAGGGAACAGGGAAGGGAAGGCAAGTATTAATCTAACGATGTTAATCTCATATTTTGATAATAACTAAATTTTAATTAAGTGTTTATCTAATGACTAATCGTGCTTGTATAAGTCATATATATTTGAGGTTAGTCATAGATTGAAAAATGCTTAAGCGTTGCTCATGCATAAAGAAATGGCTAGCACATACTTATCAAATGCAAATCAAGTTTAAAGTGCTATGATTGGTAAAAAATTTATTGAAGTTTTGAAGAGTTAATATCCATGAAGATCTTTAAAAAAAAAAAAAAGAAGATCGTGAAAGATAAAGAAGGAGTCATAAGTGGAGAAATGGCGACATAAAGGGTACTAGCTTTACAATTGTGGTTTGCCTTTGAATTCATTTTAAAGCTCAAAAATCAATTTGCAAAATCCGTGTTAATTTTACCCTTTGGATTTTAGAAAATGTTTGGGGATGTTTAAAAAGTTGAAAACTCCTTTTAAAAAAGTGCTCTTAAAGTTTCTAAGTTTGTTACATTTCAGAATCACGGCAAAACTTTGTGTTAAAAAAGGGTGATCTGGGCGAGTGACCCAGTCGAGTAAGTCGATCGGATGCACTCAACAAGATCTTGTCCAGTGATATTCGGGCGAGATACCCTATCGAGTCACTCGACCGGATCGCTGTGTTTAAAAAATATAGTCATTTTATATTTATTGGGAGTATTTTCTATATATTTTCAAACACTTCCATTACCCAAGACACCTCTTCCAACTACAAGCAATTGCTCTATAACATGCAATGTTAGAATTTGGCTTATAGGCTGTTTTCTTTGGAATAAAATGAACTATTTTTTTTGGTTTATTGTGTAATCTTTCAGAGTTAGATTTCTTTGAATATTCGTCCTTCCTTTGACTCATTCTAAGTAATAGTCAAAGATACATATCTTTTTTCTTTTTTGTTTTTTGTCAAGAAAGATACAGGTATGAGACATAGTGGAAAGAGCAAAAGAACAGAGCCAAACAGTTGACTTGATTGTCAACAAAAGCATACAAATAGGGAAAGTTAAGGTTTTTTGTTTTTTTTTGCCAAATAGGGAAAGTTAACGGTTGATGAGGATATCTGAGTAAAGACAATACTAATTGGATGCAGAACGCCGAGGACCAGAGTTTCCTTTGCATTTTTTTTTTTTTGTTCAAATTGTAATTTAAATTTTTAATTTTTAATTATAACACATTACTACTTAATAATTTTACCTATTCTTAAATGTAATTTCTTTGCATTTCACTAAAATTATGAATTATTTTTCAAAAAATCTAGACGTTTGAACATCTCATACTAAGATCGTAAACACCACTTCAACACATGAATCCACGCTCCTAACTAAGTGTGTAAAACTCATTGTCGTTTTTAAAACTTTTCCTAAAATCATATATATCAACTTGAGCTAACCAAAAAAAAAAAAAAGAACTCGAGCCGCCATATGACCCTATTCAAAGGATTTCACATGGTTTGAATTATTAGAATCTGTCATATTCAATGATTCCACTGGAAGGCTCTGTAAGATCTTTATTTTTTGGGACCGATCTACTATCCGGGGAACGGGGAAATGGGGATGGATAAGGACACGACACGTGACAAGTGGATCTCTAGTAATATTTAATTCATATGAAGACAACAAGTTAACAAAAGTTCTGTTATACCCTTGCCCATGTGGCATTGTGGAGCCATGATCTGAGTCCCTCTTATTTTGACACCTCATTAGTATTAACAGTCAATAATTGCAAAAATACACCTTAGGCTCCGTTTGTTTGCCGTAAAATATTTTTCTGAAAAACATTTTTTTATTTTTACGGTGTTTAGTAACACCAGAAAATTAGTCAACCGAAAAATATTTTCCAGTCAAAAATGGTGGGTTACTTTTTGGAGATTTTCCGGTGTTTGGTAACACCGGAAAATTGGTCAATTGGAAAATATTTTTCGGTCAAAAATGACGGCTAGTTCAAAATTTAGAAAAATATTTTCATTTCTTTATGAGATGAAAACATTTTCCGGAACTTAACCATCCCTATTTTATGTGTATATTTTTTTTTATAAATCTAATGTCGAAAAATATTTTTTATTGTACATTCAAACACCAGAAAATATTTTTCAGTATTCTATTTTTCAAGAAAATATTTTCCTCTAACAAGTTATTTTATGGCAAACAAACGGAGCTCAAGAAAATATTTTCCTCTGAAAACATTTTCTTAGAAGATATTTTCTACTGAAAATATTTTTCACAAGCAAGTTATTTTACGGTAAACAAACGAAGGAAAATATTTTATTTTCTAAAAAAATATTTTCCATTGAAAACATTTTCCACAAGTAAGTTATTTTACGGCAAACAAACGGAGCCTTATTAGATATAATAATATCCATACCTTCAAATCAACACCACCCACCACCCATCCGAAATTCTAACCTGTCCACCAACCACCAAAACTGTAATATTACTGCCACCACGAACCAACAACCCAAGTCTAAAATCCGCTACCACCAATTAACAACTCAAAACCCCAAAAGTTTTTTTCACCCCAAAAGTTAAATGATAAAAATTGCTTGGATTTGTACAATAACAATTTTAATGGCTAAAAAAAAAGGGGCATGGTGGCAGATTTGGGGTACTGTCGTGGTTTGTGGGAGGGCTGTGCGAATGGTGCTTGGTGTTATTGTTTGCTAAAGGGGATGTTTGTGCATATTGTGGGGGTGGTTGTGTTATGTATTTTGGTGAGTGTTGGGATACATAAGAGGGACGAAAGGTATACACATGGGGTGAAAAAATGGTTGAAGTGATGTGGTGGGTGTGATGATTTTGTTGACAGAAGAGGGAGGAAGAGGGAAGAAGGGTGGTGGTTGCTGGGTTGTGTTAAGAGTGAAGTTAGGAAGAATGATGGTGGGTTTAATGGAGTAAAGAAGAAATAGTGGTGGTGGGTTTGTTGTGATGACGAGGAAGAAGATGGTGAAGGTAAAAGATGGTAGTAAAAAATGGTGGAGGAAAGGTGTTGGGTTTGTTGGAGGTGAAAATGATGGAGGAAAGTAGTGAGTACATCTTATCTGTTAGATATGAAGAAAAGAATGTAACTTGCAAAAGGTATTAGGTTAATTTCATAAATAATTTAGGACTCATGAAATGTTTAAAACTGACTTCTTGCTATTAACTGATGATATGTTTAAAATGTACACGTTTAAGGGTTTATTACAATAGTTGATGAGATAATTTTGATTAGTGAGTAAATATACACAATTGAAAGCAAGAGTACAAATCAAAATTAAAGATTCAATTGTAAATGAAAGTTTAATTTCTCGCTATAACAAAATTCAAATCAAAATCAAAATATAACTTTCCACTATTACTAGTCGATCTCACTTTTAGTTCCATGTATGTTAAGTGCAATTAAAATTATTATAAGCTTGATTTTATTATTAATTTACTTTAATTATGTCATAATTTAAGGGACATTTCAAGTCTTTACCTTGAAAGATAATTTTTTATTTATTTATGTGGTAACTAGTTGATCAAACCGTGAGATACAATGACATAGGATCGGAGACGACCCTTTTGCAAGGCGATAAAATCTAGTACGACCGAATCATGAATGCTCATATCATTACATGTACTAAGGGGTTTATAATTTTCAATGTCAATCAAATATATATAAGATGTTGTATAGATTTATTTTTTCACCATTAAACACATGATACTTTAGATGTAAAATGTTCCTCATAACATGTTAGTTTCTTGTATTCTAAGTCCATTCAATCGATTTTAAACTTGATTTCATAATTATTTATTATAGTTACACTATCTTCTAATTTACGAGAAGTAGTCAATTTTTAACTTTTATAAATGACACATTATATAATGATAGAATCATACATACTCATACGTTACTATTAGGCCATTAATTTCAAAAAAAAAATAACGAACCTATATGATGTGAGGAAAAAGACTCCAAATTTGAGCTCCAAAAAAGAAAATTCAAAACTTAGATTTCATTTTGGTGTTTTCATACATTACTATTTTACATATCTTTTGTCTTCATTTATTTGCCTATTTTGATCATTTCCAAATACAGTGTAACCTTTTTAAATTAACAACAGTGGGACCGCCAAATTTTATTAATTTAGCGAGATATTAATTTATCGATAAGTTAATAATTATTAATTTATTGAGATATTTGGTTTTTCAGCTTAATAGTAAACATTTTATATTTATGGTATCTTTTTTGAAAAATGACTTATATTTTTTCAGGTCAATTTAAAAAGATAAGTAGAAGAGTCTGATGAAAATAGAAAATAAGAATCTAATTTAGTAGGATTAAAACTTTAGGCGCATTGCGCACAATTAAAGATGAGATTAAGCTAGATTTGAAGTTCAATAAAAAACAAGCTACTCTTGATTCATATTTTGGTAAAAATTTCATAGTCAATTATTATATACTTTTTAGCTAATTATTAATTTATAAAATATTTGAGCCGATAAAATATAAAAGAAATATTTTTAAATATATTATCTTATAATTTTATCGAAATTATTAACTTTTTACACTTGTCCAAAGTTAGAACCGGATATTTTTATTATTTAAAAGTGATTATTAATTTAAAGAAGTTTTATTGTATCTTCTTTTTGAATTATTTGTCTTTTTTTCTCATTTAGAAGCTATTTTATCTTTACTTATGGTGTCTTTTTTTGTTATTTGGTCACTATTTTATCTTCACTTATCAACATTTTAAATCACAATGTGAAGACATAATAGATATTTCGTCTACAACATGAGGGCATAATAGAGATATCGCCACCTCACATCATCTATTTTTTTTTTGGTCGAAACCTCACGTCATCTATCTCATATTCTCAATTTGACTCCAATAAATAGTTCCGATCCCACTGCCACATGTGCATGGGTAGAAAAGACATTTAGTCATATTTTTTTGTCTTCATCTCAATTGTTATCCATTAATGCACGCAGGTCCCACGGCCATGTGTATCTCTCTCCTTCAACCCCGTTTTTCGTACCCCAGATTATAAAATTTCCCTTTTTTTTTTTGGTCAAGAAGATACAGATATATTTTTTTTTGGTCGAAGAGTAAAAGATCAGAGTCAAACAATTGACGTGACAGTCAACAAAACCATACTAATAGGGAAAGTTAAGGTTTTTTTTTTTTTTGCCAAATAGGGAAAGTTACGGTTGATGAGGATATCTGAGAAAAGAAAATACTAATTGGATGCAGAACGCCGAGGACCAGAGATTCCTTTGCATTTTTTTTTTGGGTTTACACCACAAAAGTTAAAATTGTAATTTGAACTTAAATTTTTTAATTATAACACGTTACTACTTAATTATTTCACCTACTCTTAGACATAGTTCTTTTGCATTTCACTAAAATCATAAATTTTTCTTCAAAAAATTTGGATGTTTGAACATCCCAAACTAAAATCGTAAACCCTACCTCAACACGTAAATCCACGCCCCTGACTGACTGAGTGTGTGAGGTCTATAATCGTTTTTAAGACTTTCCCTAAAATTATATATATCAACTTGAGCCAACAAAAAATAAATAAAAGAACTCGAGCCGCCATATGACCCTACTCAAAGGATTTCACATGTAGTTGGATTATTAGAATCTGTCATATTCAATGATTCCACTGGAAGGCTATGTCTTAATGGGCAATTGACCTATGGGGGAATTTTGCTTAATTGATTGGGATAACGTGATTTCAAAATTCTTTTCACATGTTTGCTTATCAAAATATTGATAAGGTTCATAGTAACTTCAAGGAGTTTTCCTTTTTCGGCAGCCAGCAACGACTAATAATTCTTGACATGTGAGCAATAATGGGGCCTTTGACCAACATTGATTGGGAGAGTTTGCAATAATGCAACAAGACCTTTGTCCAAATTTTTCTTTAGTCGGTAACTTATTATTCTCTGTGAATTTAAAACTCGTATCATTAGTCGTGAAATAAAGTCTTTCAATAAATATAAGATGTAGACTTAGTACGTTGAAGTTTATTTTTTATGAGGAAATATTAGATTCACGTCAATGTTATAAATATTATTGTGTAATGATGTATTTTGATGTATGATTTAAGTCACTCAAATGTCAAGTAATATTGTAATGGGAGAACATAAAATCAAACTTGAAACTTTTAATCGTAATAAATTATTTTCCGATCACTCTGACTCACTCTTATTTGGTAGCAACTTTGTTGTAAGAGTGTTGCAAATTAAGTTTACAAACAACTAGTCTCTCTAAATAATGCCAAAGTCACTGATCATAGTGCTAGTGATGACCATTTC
Organism: Ehretia macrophylla; assembly: GCA_037974665.1. Taxonomy (NCBI): domain Eukaryota; kingdom Viridiplantae; phylum Streptophyta; class Magnoliopsida; order Boraginales; family Ehretiaceae; genus Ehretia; species Ehretia macrophylla. Next base: position 73,487,504 of record CM075772.1, on the reverse strand, counting down.
CAGGTTCCTTCCTACTCATTCTTAAAATTAATTATGTTAATCTCAATTATTTATCATGGCCGACATATTTATTCCTAAAGAGAATTATGTTTACTTACTAAAGTTTTCTAGAGCCGTCAAGGTTTTTTTTCCTACTAATTTTGTCATGCCCCCAAAATTGGGTAAGACAAAATTTGAAAATGCAACTACCACGTATTTAAGAGACCTAAACACCTCTAGTATGCAATTTTAGAATTTGTAGTATCTAATATCAGAAAGTAAAATGTCATAATAAATTCACATTAAACTTAGAAATAAAACGTATCGAAAGTTCATGCTATATTTTCTTTATTTGCTGCAATAATCTCTTGAATAAACCTCCATGATAATCCTGCAAGAAAACTTGAGCAGCGTTTATGATAGGCATATGTAAACCAGGTACTCCATGTTCCTCTTCAACTCCTGTAAGGTAACTCTTAATGTGATAAGCCAACCCTATATAATAACCTAATGCCTAATGTATAGAGTATTAGTATTTGGATGAGAGAGAGATCTAGTCTTAGAATCATTATTGTGTCCCCCACCAAGCTGTCCTAATATTTAAATAGAGTCTACACCTTGAATACCACACTACTAAAAAAATTAATATTAATGAGATAGACTTATGCCGAACTAAAATAGATCACCATAAATTATTCAAATATCCCAATTAATGGTAGTCTATCATTTAAAATTTTTTAGCAGTCTCCTACTTAGACAACAAAGATTCATTTTGTATTTGAAATATTTTGTTTCACAAAAGGACTCTCGGGTTGAATATGACTTTAGTGGCCATAAAAATAAACATCTCAATCTAGAATCCAATCCAATAAGCACATCAATATCGAACCTTAACAGTCGTTATATCATTTATTGGCATAGCACGCCTATGATCACAAATACTATAATGCCCCATCGACATGGATTCTATAGTATAGTAAAGTGTAATGGTTTTTGGCACATGATATCCAACTAGAATGATAAGCATGTCAATCTCACATTCGGTCCACTTTATGGCCTTACAAAGATCCTTTGTGGGATTAGATCTCATTTTGCATCATAAGAAGTCCTTAAACTTTATTGAGAGATATAAATTCCCTTTAGTGGTTCTAAACTGAAGTCACTTCAATAATAAAATATTTAATTGTATATCTCGACGTTTAAAACTTTAAACCTGCATGAGTTCACAATAAAACGATTTGGTTAGGCGACGTTGTTGGAGGCATTAGTGGCATTCTTTTAACCGCCGTAAGTGATGTGCTTTAACCGCGGCTCTGCCGTCTTTCATCAAATTAATGCACATTTGCCGCGATTGAATTGTTTAGCGACTGATATTAGGGTTCTTCTTCTATGAGGCATGTGACAAATTTGTCACATACACATAGATAAAAAGTGATTTAATTAATTAACAAATATTAACCAATTGTCATAAGTAAGAACATTATAATAATTTATTTAAAATTCTATAAGACCAAATTAAAAAAAAAAAATTCAAACATTCTAATATAACATATCTAACATATCTGTACGATACAGATTAATATAAATTAATTTTATAGAATAATAATTTGACATGTGACTGTAATAAATTTATCACATACCTCATAAAAAAATTTTACCGTAACATTCTGGTTAGTGCGACTCATTTGTTACGGCTCTTTCAGCCGCCCTATTTGCCTATTTCTATTTTTTTGGTTTGTTTCTTATGCTACTTTATCATCGTTTTTTCGTATTTTATCATTATTTTTTCGTATTCTCATAAATTATGAAGCTACTGTTCAATTGGTAGACACTTTTAGTTAAGCATTTCAGCCATTTGCCGCTGAAGAGTTGAATCCATCAATTTTGCACCAATCTAAACCACTATAAAGTTTTGGAATATTTTCAAATGTCAACTTCTCTCATTATAATTTCCAAAAAAAAAAAAAAAAAAAGCAAAACACATAATCGCATGGCAACTATAGTTAAAAACGGAGATGATAAGATAATAATCACTGAAAAAAAAAGTATGTGAGGATTTCAGTTAAACACTTTTCCTTAAACATTTCAGTCAAACGACATCCATACAAACAATTCTCAATTGGATGGATAAAATAAAACATCAACAACAAAACAATTCTCAATTCTCAATTCTAAATTTATGCGTTATGAGAATCTTGAACTATCTTGACGATTCGCAATTCCTGCATTGCAAACCTCTAAGAAAGAAGAAAAAGTATATTTTATCGAGCCAAAATCATATAATAGCGAATAAATACACTAGAGATCTCAAGTAGGAATTGCAACGGGCTAGATAACTGCAAAAATTAAATTATCCGAATCCGAATTGAAATTAAAACCGAAAATCGATGGGTTCAAAAATTACTATACTAAACCAAAATTGGCAAGTAATAAAAAAATTGCAGTTATCCGAATCTATAATCGATTAGTTAAAAAATATTTTAAATAGAAAAATTACTCCCAAAATATGTAAATAAAAAAAAAAAAAGTTAAAGTACATAACCATTAATTTATTGCTAAAGCATCCACCAAATTATAAAAATATATATATATCTTCACATCTTCTCACTCTCAGATATCAAGCAATCTAGCTTAGATAGCTATGTTCGAGTTGAAACGGGGAAATTTCATGAAGATGCAAATAAGATATCTAAGAATGAAGAAATCTTGGAGCCCAACAGAATTTTAAATTGTGGGTTTGTGTTCAATTGATGAATGAAGTATTCACTGCAGTCTGCATGAAGATACAAGTACATAAAACAAATAAGAATTGTGAAATCATGGAGCCTTAAACTATATATATACCAACACACATAAAATCTCTATCTAGCTTCTTACAAACTATATAAAAATCCAATCTTGAACGCTAAAACACTTAGAAGACTATCTTGATGCTTATAACTATATAAAAATCCAATCTTTGAGCTATTTTAACCAAATCTAAAACAGACTTAGTAAAGAATTGTGCTTAAATAGCCCAAAAATAAAATAATAACATACCTGAAATTGAGAAAAAGAACACATAAAAAAAGGGTATAAAATAACCACACACCCAAAATTGAGAATGTTTGTAATTAAAAAAAAAAAACAGAGAAAGAAACTCAAAAGTACTTGAAATAAAAATTATTTACATATGAAAAAACATACCTTAGATGCCTAGTTGAAGACTTGAAGAGAAATAATATAAGATATGAATGGGTTTTACTCTTTGTTGGGTTAGTGACGGCTGGATAGAAGAAACTAGAAAGGGTAAGAGATAGTATTAGGTTAGATGATAAGGGTTTTATTTTTTTATATTTTTTTTAATTGTTGTTTCTTAAAATGTTAGTAGTTGTGTTTAGCCCAAATCTTTTATTAAAATGTAGCTTATTTAAATAATAAATTAATAATTGAGTTTCGAATTTTAATTTTTTAACGTAAAAAATCAAAACATATCGATTTATTCGTCGGTTTCTACTTATAAAATCCAAACCTAACGGATTTTTCATCAAATTTTATTATCATATTTTTATAGAACGGTACCTGTCGATTTCAAATAGAACGGATACCCATTGCCATCTCTAATCTCAAGCATAGATAGATAAAGAAAGAACAGGTAAGAGCTAGCCAAGAGTGATTAATGAAACTTACCAAAACTGACTGTCTTATATATCAAAAATAAATCGCCTCATGAGATGCTATACCTAAGAAGATAAAATTATTCGCTTGAAGAAACCTATGTCTTTTTTTATTTCATTTCTTCTGGTTGCCTCCCCTTTTTCTCATCCTTTCATTGCATTTCTTCATGGTGTCTTTCCTTTTCCTTATCCTTTTGTTTCATTTCTTCAAATTTTCTTTTCAGTCTATACCAAAAGCCCTTTACAATTACCAAATTATAATCAGATCAATTAAAATAACAAATTGGTGTACAATAAGTAACTTCACAAAATATGTCCACGAATCTACACAAGATCAAATCTAAGCTACTGAAAAAAATCGTAAAATAAATTACTTCCAATGAGATCAAACACACACTAACAAAATCTTAGAAATCTAAGTAAAAAAACTAAACTCATCAAACAAAGCCAACGTGTAAGACGTACAATTCAAAACGAACAAAAGTCCATATTGAACTTCACGGTCACATATACATATACATATATGTATCGTAATACATAAGTAGGCAACAGTGACAAGTGAAGAGAGAGAGGAAATTTTGTAGTATTATTCATATGCATATAAATAGATAAAAATAAGTATATAAATATGTAATACATATACACATACCTATTACACACAAATATATATATAAATACACATCAATCAGTGCAAATATGTGTTCAATATCAGATCTAAGCACTATCATTATAGTTACATATACATTCATATACGTTTATTTGTATAATTAAATGTGAGAGAGTATGTGTGAGAGGAAGAAAAAGAGAACGTGTGAGTGTGTACAAGAGAGAGAAACCGGAGGAGGAACCTGATTGGACACGGTGGAGGCGACGAAGCTGCGGAGTTAGAGCTTTGGTGAGGGAGCTTGAGAGAGTTTTGGTGAGAAAGTGTGAGAGAGTTTTGGCGAAGAAAGAGTCGAGAGGTTTCTAGAGTGTAGTAACTTTTAGCAGTGGCAGTGAATAGAATTTGTATCCGGGTTGTTCCATGAGGCTGTGGCAAGCCACGTGCACTCGACACGTGGTCAGAAAAATAAATTGGACTCAATATGCGGTAGTGAGACCGACTATATTTAATGTGTAATATTTTATTTGATTTAAATAAGTTAAGGAAAAATCAATTATATTATTACACATGTGATATTGTGAGTCTTTAACATTTAATACGATCAGATTGAAGTGATATGATATACAAGATCAAATATTCATTATGTCCCATATTATAAATGAAAATGTCCATTATGCCCTTATAATATATATTTTAAACTATACCAATAAAGATAAAATAATAATTAAAATTATTTAATTATCTTTATTATTTAATGAAAATCTTTTTTATCATTATTTTTTAATAATTTTTTTAATTTTTCTTCCTCTTCCACCTTCCACCATCCAAACACCGCTACAAAAAACACACAACACATAACACACACCCACCCACAACACACAACACGCATACACCCACACATATACACCCACCTTCCTCCCATTCTTCCTACACAGTCACACATCCATCCACCTCCTTCCACCCTTCCCCTATCACACTCACCGACACACACACACACACCAAGATACACAGTCATAAGAAAATCCCAATCCTAAACCCAAATCCAAACCGACTTCTACCCCTACATCCTCAGTACTCACTAAAATATTTTTTTTTTCTTTTTCTCTCTCTCACACACTCACACATATGTATATATATATATATATATATATATATATATATATATATATATATATCCTCAGTACTCACTAAAATATATATTTTTTTCTTTTTCTCTCTCACACATACTCACACATATATATATATATATATCCTCAGTACTCACTAAAATATATATTTTTTTCTTTTTCTCTCTCACACATACTCACACATATGTATATATATATATATATATATATACCTGAAAAAATAAATGATTGCAAAGATAGAGGTTAAAGTCAAAGAAAAACAAAGACTAAGGCATCAAATAAGCTGGGGCGTGTGTGATTTCCCTTTTTTGGTTTGCGTATTTGTTTGTGTTTGAGTTTGGAAGGTGGGCTTGGTGGGGATAGGGCGTAGGAATTTGGCTTTTGTTTTTTTTGGTTTCGGGGTGGTAGCCGTGGTTGAGGTATGGATTTGGTTTGGAGGTGAGTTACCGTGGTTGAAGTTGAGAATTGATTTTTGTGTTTTCGGTTTGAGGGTGAGTTGCCGTGATTGAGGGGTTGGGTTTATTTTTTTTCTTTTGCATTTTTGGGTCAACGGGTGGGTTTTGTTTTTTTTTTTGCTTTTTTGCTTTTGCCTTTTTAGTTTTAGTTTTTAGTTTTTAGTTTTTTTTTTTTGAAAACATTAAAGGACTAAAACACCCTCTAACTTAACAGATTTTTTAACAGGATTAGAGTCTATGGGGGAATTTGGGTAAATTCAAAAATACATGGGGATGTTTGGGATTTAAGGCTAAATTCATGGGGATTTTTGGCATTCTCCCTTTTGTTTAAGGGAAAATGGTTCTTTACAAAAATTATAAGGGGGTAATTTAGAAAGTTTATGTTATTTTTAACAGAAATATAACTCTGTTAAGGTTGACATGAGTCCAGAGTTAATAAGTGGTTATTTTAAAAAAGAGGGTTAATAAATGTTACTTGATGTAAACATTAGGGGTAGTATCTGGATTTAACCAAAACAAAATTGATATATTATCCAATTAAAGAAAAAGAAAGAAAATTTTGATAAAATTACTATTATACCCCTAAAATCTGTTAAATTTTTAATAGTTAGGCTATCCTCAATGGAGTCTCTATATGGGTCTCTATAAATCATTTATAGAGACCCATATAGAGACTAAATAGTGTTTTAGAGACCCACTTAGAGACTAAGGCAAAAAAACTATTATAGAGACTCATTTAGAGACCAAGATAAAAAAAAAATCTCCAGTGATGGTCTCTATAAAATTGAGTCCCTATATCGTGTTAATTTTAATTTTACATAATAATTTGATTATGTATAATTTTTTCTCGTGTGTTACTTTTTTTTTTAATTAATTGTTATTTAGATTATCTCAATTTTTTTAACGAATATTTCAAGCAAAAAATATATAATTTGTGACGAACATAACGTTTAAAAAATTAGGATTACTTTTAATTACATAATTGCATTTTGAAAAAAACTAATTAAAAATCTCTAATAATAATTTATCATACGTAAAAAAAAAATCTTAATTAAAAATCCTCGTGTGTTGCGTTTATATTTGTTTTTTTTTTCTTCATTTTATTCAATTTGTAAATTAATTAATTTTATTAATTTAATCACAAATCTTTTATCTAAATAATATCCATTGGATTGGATTTTTTTATACTCAATCTCATCCGTTCGTTTGTTATCTCAATATCAAATATCTTATCCATTGTGACATCTATTGGATTGGATTACCTTTCTTCAATCTCATCCGTCCATTTGTTATCTCAATCACAAATTTTTATCTAAATAATATCCATTGGATTGGATTTTCTATACTCAATCTCATCCGTCCATTTGTTATCTCAATATCCAATATCTTATCCAAACACCATCCATTGGATTGGATTTCCTTTCCTCAATCTCATCCATTCATTTCTTATCTATTTTGCATTCAATTTCCTATATATATTAAGCCCTCAATCCTTTAACACTCACAACAATTCAAGCATACAATCTCTCTCCATTGAATTGTATTTCTTTTCCTCAATCTCATCCATTCGTTTCATTTCTATTTTGCTTTAAATTTCCTAAATATATAAAATGGTCCAACAAGGAACCGATTCCCCCCCATCTGACAGCGAAGTCCATAACCATGCGAACGCGATGATGATGATGTACACACAATATCAATTAGTAGTGTAGGCTGCACATGAAGCAATTACAGATCAACATGGAGGAACATCGTCGCGTTGACGATCCATAAGAACTCGATTCCATCGAGATTTAAGGCTCTTCGTTGTTCTTTTTTCACTTGGATTGTTGGGAGGGTGAAACTCTTCATATTTTTGTGGAACTCGATTCCACATTGTTCCTGATATTTGGTTTATCCCAATCAAAGGATCTTCGCTAATCGCGATATAGGCCCGGCACAAAGCCTTATCATCTTCATACGTGAAATTCCGTCCCCTTGAAAGTCCGTTTGTGCATTCCATATCTGCTAATCTATAAATAGGAAAATAATGATAGTTAGGTTGATTTATTTAAAAATATACTAATACTAATTCAATAAATAAAGCTAAATTAAAAAAAAATAGAAGTTCTTAATTTTAAAAAAAAACCCTAATTACAACTATAAAAAAATTCATATAATTACAATTAAAATAATATAAAACTTAAATTAAAACATATCAAAAATATAAAAGCTAAAAAAAGTTTAATTGCAATTGAAAAATAACCAAACTTAAAAAACTAAAACAAAAAACATTAAAAAAAAACTATAAAAACTAAAAAAGCTATACAAACCAAAAATCTAAATTAAAAAATTAAAAATAACCAAACTAAAAAACCTAAAACAAAAAACATTAAAAAAAAACTATAAAAACTAAAAAAGTTATACAAACCAAAAAACTAAATTAATAAAGTAAAAAACAAAACATTAATTAAAATATATATTAAAAAACTTAATTAAAAAAAAAATAACCAAACTAAAAAAACTAAAACAAAAAACAAAAAAAAAAACTATAAAAACTAAAAAAGTTATACAAACCAAAAAATTAAATTAAAAAAGTAAAAAACAAAACATTAATTAAAATATATATTTAAAAACTTAATTAAAAAAAAAAAACCCTAACTATAAAACACCCCCCCCCCCCCTTCTCCCTCCCCTTCTACCTTTCCCTTTCCCCATTCCCTTCCCTACGCCGCACCACCAACAGGCGCACCACCCCCCACCCCACGCCACCCCACCCACAGCGCACCACCCCCCACCCCACGCTACCCCACCCCCAGCGGCCCCGTCCCCTCCCCTCTGCCTCCCCCCACCATCGCGCACTTCCCCCCCACCCCACTGCCCCCCCACCATCGCGCACCATAGCGCAGCACCCCACTGCCCTCCCCCCTCCTCACCATCGCGCTCCCCACCCATGCCGCACCACCTACGCGCGCCCCACCCCACTGCCCCCCCCGCCCCACCATCGCGCGCCCCACCCCACTGCCCCCCCTTCCCTCCCCCCCCTCTCTGCCTTGCTGCCATCAACCATTTTTTTTCTCTGTTTATTTACCTTTTTTTTTTCTGTTTGTTGAGGAAAACAAGCTTAAAAATTTGTTTAAAAATCTGTGGTATGTTTCAAAATTTGTTTGTGGATGAAGATTTGTGAATTTGTTGTTGGGTTTTTTTGTTCAGATCTGGTTGCATATATAGATGAATTCAACGGTTCCTTTTTTTTTCAGCTTTTGCAGGATGTTTAACGGCTACATTGTCAGAATGTTGATTTTTTTTTTTTTGTTTTCTTCTCTGATCAAAAAAAAAAATTTGTATTTTTTTTTTAGATTTGACGTTCTGACAAGAACGTCAGATCGTCACATGCCAAATTTAGAGACTCATTTTTGTCTTCTTGTATAGTCTCCATTTTCTTCAACAAATTTGTTGAAGAAAATGGAGACTAGGTGCTATTTTAGAGACTCAAAGCTTGAGTGATGTCATAATTTTGCCAAAAACTATCAAATAGTATTTTAGAGACTCCCATTGATGATGAATTTTGATCAATAGAGTCTCTAAAATAGCAATTATTGCTATTTAGAGACCCATTAGAAACTGCATCGAGGATGCCCTTAGTTAATGTTACTAATTAATTGGAAGACTTTTTATACAATAAGGACTAATGAAGAGATTTGTACAAACAATTGGGACTAACGACAAGACTTTTGTAAATAATAGGGACTAATGGTGAGACTTTTGCAAACAATAGAGAGACTAACCGCGTGATTTTTAAAATAATAGGGACAAATAATGCGACTTTTGCAAACACTAAGGACTAATCATGGGACTTTCGAAAATTCCATATAACATAAGTTTATAAACAAGAAAATTTAACTTATAATTATCTACTATTTTCTTTTGATTTCAAAATTTATCCAAGAAGAATTTCACTAACTATAAATCTAGGTTAAGTTCAATATCTAACATGGTTTTCAATGACTCTTTTTTTGTGGATGGTCTTCAATAGCTCATGTACTTTATTATGTTCAATTTAAATTATCTTTGAAATATAAATTTAACATTCAAGTACAAGTTAATCTAATTTTTAAGAATTATATTCCGGATCATATTAGTCATTTACTACCATATTTTCATTACTCATTTATCGTGTTCTATGTGTATGCTTATTTAACAAGTCAAAAGAAGAGAGAAAAAAATAAAAATTTGTTATTTGGACATGCCAACTAAGCATACTTATAAATAAAAAATGATAATTGAGAGATGAAAATGGAATAGTATCTAATAACACTAAAAAAGAAACGTTTACATCTATAATCTTTAATCTATATCTATATATAAATCTATACTATATTGTTTAAATTTGTTTGGTGAAATCAATTATTTTAAATTTATTTATAATTAAAATGACTATATATACTATAGTATACTAGAACATTCTTATTATGAATATTAACTTAAGCGAAAAAATATATGGTATAACAATACAATTTAAAGTAGTATAACAGAGTATCTTATATAAGTACAATTATAATCAAGTTGCTTAATTTTGTTTATAATTAAAATGACTACATATAAACTATAGTATACTCGGACATTTTTATTATGAACACTATACCTTAGCCAAAAAAAATATATGGTATAACAATACAATTTATAATTGAATTGCATTTTGTGATAGCACTACCACATTTGTTCCGTGAAATGAATAGCCTGAAGCTCTAAAATGGTGACAGTGATGCTTGATGACGGGACAAAGTCATTGAACTGATGATTAAAGAAGATAAGCAGATAATTTTTTCCCTTAAAGTAGAAGAGAAAGTTTAGAAGAAGAAGAGGCAGAATAAATACTTTGAATGTGGTTGAGAAGAAACTTGAGTAAGTGGGATTGAGTCTAACTTTTTTGAAAATGATCAAAGGAGTAGAAAAATGTTATTTTCCATAAATTATTGGAGGGCAAAATAGACATTTTAATCCCCTATAAACTGATATTATTTTGTGTTGTGAATCCCATGTAATATTAATCAAATCAAGGGTAATAAAGTAATTAGAATTAAAATAAAATTAATGCTTTAAAAAAGTTGAATATCAAATCAGTATGTGGGTCCTACAAACATTTAACAAAATCAGGGACAAATTAGTAATTACACATTAATACTAAATTAAAAAAAGGTTCATTTGTCAGTCCACAATCTGCCACAGCCTCATGGAAGAATTTTCCTTTGTATCCTGTGCAAATTCCATAAGTTGGTTATGTAGCTCAGTAGTTGAACATTTCATTAAAATTTGAAAGGTTGAAGGTTTGAATCTTTGTAATATTATATGTAATTGTTTTTTACTTTTTTAATTGACTACTTTAATTCCTCTTTTTAAGTTTAAACATTATTTGGTCTTTAACTGACCTGAAATATGCATTAGAGGAGAGAGTCGTGTTGCAGCAAAAACCTTTTCAATTGACTACTTTAATTCCTCTTTTTAAGTTTAAACATTATTTGGTCTTTAACTGACCTGACATATGCGTTAGGAGGAGAGAGCTGTGTCGTTGCACCATGAAATTTGAATCTAATGTGATTTTGCTTAGGGTCATGAGTTTGATCTTATCATAAAAAATAAAAAGAAAAGAAGTTATATAACATATTTTTAGCGTTTTTGCATAAGCTTCTTGCCAAGTTTTAATTGGTGACATCCCGTAGCCTCAATTATGCATCCCATATAATATGATTATGATATGAATAATTTACTATAGCTGAATGTCGCTAATCATCATGCTTATTCACTATGCAATTCAATAAGATTTCTTTAGAAAATTATGTATTAAAGAAAATAGCACCAGAAATACTCATTCAAAGCCAACCCTATGCACATCATCAAACAAAATTATAATAAATCTGATTTTCAACTAATCTTTTACATAGATCTCTTCATCTACATCTGTCCGGACCCATTCATTTTCTTAAAAATTGTGATTTCGTTGAGAGATAATATATGATCACCTTTAAGAAAGATATTCACCTACATCAAATATATTTCAGACTGCTAGTTTTATGGCTACACTTCACTTAAGATATTTCGGATCTTGCACATAAAGCGCTTGTTGAGCTTGAGATGATAAAATAAATGGGTCATGATCCATGTGTTCCCTAGTATGAGACAAACATGAGAAATCACTAATGTAAACCCAAATTGATCTTTCTTTATACCTTTAGTAACATCAACCCAATCACAACGGAATAGCACAACTTTGAATTATCCTGTAAGCATAATTATTGGGATAAACATAATGCAATTAAAATTATCAAAAACATGTAATCATCATATAAAACATTAAAGGTCCCAAGCTACTTACTTTATGCGGAAGACAGCGATTAATTGATTTTTCTGCCTTAATCCTAAACTTTATAATGTAGATATGAGATGGGATTCTATAACCCTATTCAGGACAGGGAGATGACCAATTAACATGTATTTATAGTAATATGTTGTTACTTCCATCAAGTAACCTAATAGACTTAGAGTTTAGTGGGTTATTACCTTAATTAAGTGGGTCAACAATAACTTAATGGGTCACACTACTTACATTCTCCCACTTGACCCATTAACCATTATGGACAATAGGATTCAACCATAAACATAAGGCGCGCGCATAAAAGATTAAATCCTTACATAATGTCCTTTATAATTACCAAAGAATAACAGACTACTAAATATGGGTTATAGCGGTTGTACATCATTCACTCAATGTACTCCCTTCTATATACCACGACACTAGCAGTCAGTCACACTTGGTCATAATCTTAACACTACAAAAAAATTGAATTTTGCGAGAGACGGTTCCTCTCACCGTGCCGTCGCCAATTTGGAATTTGCGACGACATGGTGAGAGAAAACGTCCGTCAAACACAAGGTGGTCACCAAAATCGTACCCTTCACCAAGCCGTCATCAATTTATCGACGGCTGCGAAACTATCTCCAACCCGTCTCCAATTCTTCCGTCACCAAGCCCTTGCCAAATTTCCCGTCTTGAAGCCGTCACAACAGTTTGCTGTCACCGTGCCCTCGTCAACTTAACCCCTCCCCAAACTGTCACAAAATTTGTTCTCGCCAAGCCTTTGCCAACCTTTCTCGTCACCCGGCCGTCACCAATGTTTGCCGTCACCGAGCACTTACCAACTTAACCCCTCACCAAACCGTCACCAAAATTGTCGTCGCTAAGCCCTCGCCAACCTTTCCCCTCTCCAATCCGTCACTAACCTTTCTCGTCACCAAACACTCACTAACTCAATATAATTGAACTTCTCATAATACGACCACTATCATCTGTATTACACTGCCCTACATAACAAAAACAGCAGCTCAATTCCTCACTGGATCCAATTCAACACGAGATAATCAATTAAACACATCCATGCACAATGAAAAGAAAATAATTTAGATCTAAATATGTATGTATACACACATCTATATGTAAGTATATTATATATATTTATATAACAAAACCACCCAACACTTGAACTCTTAATAAAATGCAGAACCATAAACACCTTAAAGCAAATCCATGCCCAAATGATCACAAGTGGTCTTATCCACCACACTTACCCCTTTAGCCAACTACTCCTCTTATCCTCATACACACACGTTAAGCACATTCATATATACATTATGAACAAATCAACATCGTTTACCAATCGGAATTGCATACATCACAAGTCACAGTATGAATCGAATCGAGAAGCAGTATTCGATTCAACACGTTCAAAGTTTCACTTATTTTCAATAGCAATTTCAATAAACACATGAGCGCACACACACACACACAAAGAATACCTAGAGTTGATGTGCTATCCGTATATGATTTCGAGCTCTGGAAACCTACAGTTTGTTCCAATGCATCCACTTTGCGCCTTTTAATCCTATATAAACAGAGCAAAATAGATAATGAAAAGTAAAATAAATTGGCTAATTCATTTTTTTAAAAAATATTTTTTGAATAAAAAATGATTGAAATTTTGAGTACCAAATCACAGTGTAGTATGAAAAGCAAATTCAGGGACAAAAGTGTGTTACAAGAATCTAAGATAGATTTAATGCTTAATGTCGGAGGCTCGACCTCGGCACAAATTAATGCCCACCAGCAAGTAAGAAAAAATTAGATCTTAATTTTTTTTTCTTTTAAAAGGAAGAAATTAGATCATAGATTGGGTTGATTTTCTCGTAGTAACTGCTGAATGAAAAAGTTGCTAAACCAGGTGATGCTAATAGTATTTGGAACTGCTCCCTAGCTCAACAATCATGACATATACCCGATCTCAAATAAAAGAAGAGCTCACAAATGCACCACCACATGTATAATTATGCATTTAGCGTACATGCATGTACCAAGGTTTTGTTGCTTCCTGATCACTTCTAGCACTAGAAACAAGTACGTGTTCCCACAAATCTCTGTTCTAAATCCAGTTAAAAACAATATGAAAGATTCCCTCAGACATTGAAAATAAAATAAGTGAAAAACTATAAGACAAAAGAACAGATAATCAGTTAAAAATAAGTTTCTGCTAAGTCAACTAAAATGTTTATGATCTCAACTCAACAAAACAACACTTTCTGACTTCATATTATCTCCAATTATTTGTGTGATAGTGAATTTGAAATGAGTTTAAACAAGTTGAAAGCAATAACAAACGTGATTTTGTTCTATTCACTTAACCAAAGTAGTTTGAATCAAAATCCTAGAATAGCATATATGATCTTCTATAGTCCATACTGCACCATTTAACAATAATGCATCATCACCATGATTGTTATTTCTAATTTGCACCATACTTGAGATAAATATTGCGTGATTAATATTTAATAGGGAATACTTCACTCATGCACCATCCTGAGCAGTGAAAAATAAACGAAAAGACAAATGTGGGCGTGTGCCCATGTGCCGCACGTCTGCGCATGAGATAAAGAGAGATGGGGAGAAGAAAAATTCATACATATACACTTACGTAGGAAACTAGGAACAAGAAAAAATAAAAGATGACAGTCACCTTTTTCCATGATCAAGCCAGCTTAAGGGTGGGGGTGGAGGCGCTGCAGGGTGCGGGGTGGGGGTGGAGGAGCTGCAGGGTGCGGGTGGGGGGTGGAGACGCTACAGGGTGCGTGGTGGGGGTGCTGTGCGTGGGGGCATGGGGATGGGGGTGGGGGTGGAGGTGGGGTACCGTGGAAGGGAAAGAGGTGGTTTGGGAAAGTTGAATTTTTTAAAAAAATTGACTCCTTTTTTTCTGACAAACTCCAAAAACGGAGACGGACAAATCCATCTCCATTTTTTTTTCTTTCTTAAAATCTCCAAATTGGAGACGGCTAGTCCATCTCCATTTAAAAAAAAAAAAAAACCCAAATTGAAGACGCACTAAAGCTTTGTTCGTCTCCATTTTGTTTTTTCTTAAAAAGCTCAAATTGGAGTTGTATTACATTTTTTTTAATAATATTTTTTTTTATTTTAACAAAATAAATTTATTAGTTTTTTTTACTAATATTTTTTTTATGTGTAATTATATTTTTTATCATATTTTTTTACTATATTTTACTTATGTATCCGGTCTCTCAAAAAAACAAATATTCGAAAATAACTTAGAAAAGTTCAAAAATAAATAAAAATATCACCGAAATTAAAATATAATAAAAATTCTATTCTAAACGTAAAAAATATCCAAAAAGAGAAATTACAACCAAAAAAAATCCTAAAATTAACAAAAAAAAATCCGAAAATTAACAAAAAAATCCGAAAATAAATAAAAATACTACCTAAATTCATATATATTTTCAAATTATATATTTTAACCTCTTTCACACTTTTAAAAATTTATAAAAAAAAAATTGAAAGATATACATATGTAATACATAGGTATATATACATATAGAGAAACCCTAAACAGCCATTTTAATTTTTTTTTTAAATAATAAAAAATACAAACTCTTTTAAAAAATAACCAATTTGGAGACGGGCACATTTGCTGTCTCCAATTTTAGAGACGGGAGGCTTTCTTGTTTCCAAGTTTGGAGACGGGAGACTTTTTCGTCTCCAATTTTGGAGACAACAAACATTCCCATCTCCAATTTTGGAGATGGAAGGCTTTCCCGTCACCAATTTTGGAGACGAAAGACTTTTTTGTCTCCAATTTTGGAGACGGCAAACGTTCTCGTCTCCAATTTTGGAGACGAGAGGCTTTCCCGTCTCCAATTTTGGAGAGGGGAGGCTTTCCCGTTGCCAATTTTAGAGACGGAAGACTTTCCCGTATCTAATTTTAGAGATAGGAGGCGTTCCCTTCTCTAATTTTGGAGACGGCGAAGTATGCCGTCACTAATAGTGACGGCTTGGTGATGATTTTTTCTGTCTCACACTATGCCGTCACTGTCCTGTCACAAAATTGGTGTCAACCTTTCCCTTCACCAAGCCGTCGCCGTATTGGTGACGGGATGGTGACAGCACGTCACAAAATCCAATTTTTTTTTGTAGTGTAATTGCTCACTATAATGTCTTATAAAGACGTTCCTATTTTCCTTAGTAAACATAATTCACGTGAATCCTTTCATGAAACAGGAAAAATAATTATGTTTGTCAGAAACACATCATTGAGCTCAGAGTGTCAACATAAGAACACTTACGCCTTTCATAATTACAACCAAGACCTATCATTAATTCATGTTCCTTAAAATGGCTTGGTTGTAAGTCTTTAGTCATAAGATCATTGCTTATGTATTCAATAGACACTCTTTGTTTCTGAACCTTCTCTTTAATGACAAATACTTTAGTTCCATGTATTTGACACCTCATGATTATTTGTCATTTTAGAGAAGAAAATTGCTGCAGAATTATCACAATAAATTTTCAACGACTTGGCAATTAGTATCGACAAATCCAAGTCCTAAAATTGATTTTATGCAACCATAATGCATGAGTTGTAGATTCATAATACACTACAAATTCTGCTTCCATAATGGATGACATAATGATAATCTATTTCACACTTTTTCATAAGGTCGCTCCCATTGCTTAAAGAAAGAGTTGACCAAAAGTGGACTTTATGTTATTAACACATCCAATAAGATTTGAATCCGAATATCCAATCATTTTAAATGATTAGATTATTTATATGCCAGCAAGTAGTCTTTGATCATTTCACATACCTTAAACTTTCATTGTAGTTATCTTGTAATTTAATTAAGAATTACTATAATACATTCTCACATTCTACATCATTATTTGGACATTGTATGAGACCAAATTTATTCATATTAAATTCTCTCTAGAATTCTTTCAGTTCGAGACAATCCTAACATTCCTTGTGATCCATCATGAAATATTTCAATTCTTATCACAAAGGATGTCTCTCCAATATTTTTCACTTCCAAAATTCTATGATAGAAAACTTGAGTTTCATGCAATATGTCAATATATTAGCAGTAAGAAGAACATTACCAACATATAGGACTTAAAAGAAATATAAATTTGCTTCCACTAATGTTTCGGTATACTCACAGAATAAGATTGTATTCCTTAAACCGAAAGCTGTAATGGTATTATAAAACTTAATAAACCATTATGAAGCCAATTTAAGCCTATATATCGATTTTCTAACTTTATACACCATATGACCTTTTCCCTCTATTATAAAACTTTAGGTTGGTCTCTATGAAACTTTTTCCTCAAGATCATCATTAAGGAACATAATTTTCACTATATTTGGTACAACTCTAAATCATAATGAGCCACCAATGCCATGATTATCCTTAAAGAGTCTTCGAGACTAAGAAAAATTCTCTTTATACTCAATGTTACTTTTATAGATATTAACTTCTTGCAACTGATCTAGTCTTATAAGCTTAATTTTGTCATTAGAGTTGCCTTTGATCTTAAAAGTCATTTACTGCCAACTTTTTTGAACTTTCTGACAATTCGACTAGATCTTTAACTTTATTTTGTCGCATAGAATTCACCACTTCTTTCAAGGCATCAATTCATTTATTAGACTCTATACTTCATATGGCTAGTGAAAATGAAGCCCAATCTTTATAGCCTCAAATATCAAAGTTTGACTCATATAAATAAACCATATAATCATCATAAATAGTTGTCTTTCTTTCTCTCCCTCCGAGATCTTAATGCTATTCTTTGTGGTTCATATGAGTCAATCTTCTTGTGAGTTAGCATTTACAAGTGATGGGTTTCTTTTTATTTGTTATTCAATGTTGTTAAACTGCTCAACAACACTTGGTGCAACTTTTGATAACAAGAGCATTAATGGATAAGGAAAAATACATCCCAACTTCCTTAATATCCACTTCATGAGGTTCATCACTCCCACTAACTTCACCATTCTTTATGAATCAAACGTTACTAGACTCCATAAAATTTCAACAAATAGACATAACCATAATATGAAAATTAACTGTAAAATAATGAAATACTTTTCTCCATTAAAAGAGGGTGCATCAAAGATCTATAAACATTAGGGTGTAGAAGTTCTATGCTTCTTGTAGCTCATTTCTAGTTGTGTTTGATTTGCTTTCTCTTTATGCAATTCACACACATGCCAAGATCAGTAAAAGTTAGATTCATAAGAATCTCATTCTATACCAATCTTTCTAATCATTCATTAGTAATATAACTAAACAGTTATGCCACAAGTAAGCAGGACTTTCACTTAATCTACCACACTTAATTCCAATATTATGTTGCTCAATAAGTAAGATTCACAGAACACATCATAAAGTTTCAATTTATAATCTGTCACTAAGAATACCAAATGAATAAGAATAGTATTCTTAAATAAACTAAAACATCTTCATTCAAACTTAATATCAAGTCCAGAAATATCCAACTTTGATGTAGAAACAAAGTTCCTAAAACTATAGGTACAAAGAATTGTAACAAACTAATGTGATGGCTAGAATTAAGGAATAAACAATAAGTCCTTATACTTTCAATTAGAGCCTTCACACAATTTTCTATGAATAAAACTTTAATTTGGATTTATGTTCTAAATTATAAGAAATCCTTCTTTTTTATTTGGAAACATAAGTGGTAGCTACAAAATCAAGCTACTAGGTATTAAGAGGAATTTCGCTTAAATCTAATTCGAGACATACAAATGATGATAATTACCTTTATTTTCAAATCATGCTTTATATTTCAGGCAGTCTTTAAAAGTGACCAACTTTATTAAAAGTGGCACTTCTGAGCCTGAACTTTCATCTTCTGAGTCTAAGAACCAATAACAAACTATTTCCTTTGTCCTTGACTCTATCCTTCTTGATTTTAAATTTCTTACCAACTTCTTGATCCATAAGACTGATAGTGTGACTTAATTGACTCTTTAATCTCATTTCCTCCTAAACAAGCATAATATCCAATTCACACAAACTTTATTTATCCTTAATAGTGTTACAATTAATTCAAAAAGTCCTATACTCAGGAGGTAGTGAATTCAAGATAAAACGCATTAGGAAGCATGCATTGTAACGCCCGAGACCTTTAGCATGTTTAATTTGAGTGTTGCATGCCTTTATGTGTATTTAAATTTGCATTTATTCACTTTTTATAGAAAATCACTATTCATAACAAAAATTGACTGTTTTATTTTTTTGAAACTGCATTTTTGCCCTGTCATATGACTAGTAGGAGGAATGAGAAAAATGTTAATTTACGTATTTGATGTTGGGAATGTGCATTTAGAAGATGTTTCTTGCATCGTACGAATAATACATTTATGTAATAACATTTGATTTTAACTAGTTAGTGTTTAATTGCATTTTAAGCTTAAAATTGACCAAGTTTAGCATTTGTTTGACCCCACTAAATCAGCCATACAGATTATATACCACATATACACTACTTATAAGTGATTTTACTTAGCAAAATATAGAGCAAATACCCATTTCCCTTGCTTACCCGACGGCTCCACCAAGCCAAAAGAGGAAGACGTCTTCAATCAATCTTGCCATTTGATCATCCTAGCTTGAGTTGGAGATTATTTTGGAGCATCCTAGCCTACTATAAAACATCTACACCATTAATTGTGAGGAAGATTTCATGTTATGTGCATTTTTGAATTCTAGGGCTTTATATATGATTTTGCAATTGTTGAACCTTGATAGCTCCTTGCTTATAACTACTTCTAGTAGCCTCTAATATGTTTAGAGAACACACTTTTGTATGGTCAAACTAGGGTGCATGTTGAGCTAATGCAAGGGGAATTGAAGTGTATATAAGCTATTTTCTTGCATGTTTGGCTTAATCCAAGGTGAGGGACTCTTCATCTCCTATGTGCATCTTAACTTATTATATTGCTTCTAGATTGTATGATTAATAATTGATAAAGTTTATATGTACTATTTACTTGTTATCTTGTGTTTTCTCGTGTTGCTTGTGATTATTCCGTGATATCTCGTGAATTCTCGAATTCGTATTTCAGGTTGCGCAACCTTTTTGGACATGGTAGTGTCGAGAAACATAGGTGGCATCGGGCCTGTGGTGCTCTCTCGACTACCATGGTACCTATTCTCTTTCTCGTTGAGTATACTCTACTACCTCAGAGGCGTGGTTTATCTCGTTGGGGGCATATGGACCTATCTGAAGAGAAATGGGTGGTAGGATCGGGGTACATCCGGAGTACGCCATTTGGAGGGGTTTGTCGGCACTCGCTTGAAGATCAAGGCTCGTGGTTTGAGATTGAAGACAAGAAGATGAACCGTATCCTTTTATATGTGTTTATATAACTATTCAATTGGCTTGTTATATTGTACTATCTGCATTATTGCCTTTGTTGCATTGCACGAAATCATTTGCAAAAACATCCCCTGGTTTACTGCATCCCTTCCCTTACTGAGTAACTTTGGTTACTCATTCATTGTTTTAACATGTTACAGGTGCAGTTAGAACAACTACCTTGAGTGCTGTGCTGCTGGTTGCTTATCTTGCTGAGGTTGGATGCTTTTGAAGATATGTGTTATTGTAATATGTCTTATTTTGAGACCTTTGAGATCTTGTATGTATTAATGATAAATTTGGTGGGTTGTAATTGAAGTTGTAGTCTTGAATAGTTAGTGGCGTAGTTGGTATGTAATAGTTAATGATAGATTTTACAGCATTTTGACTGCATGCTTGTGTGCTAAAAGAAGTAGAGTGATGGACTTATTATTTAAGTAAGTACGGTAATTAGAATTAGAGTGGTATGATAAGTAGATTTAAAAGATAAAATTTTAATGGATTTTAAACTTGCATGCTTGGGTGTTTTGTTGTTGAGTTCTAATGCTCGGATGGCCTTGAGGAGTTGTTGAATGTGTTAGACATGGTACTGGTCCACTTATATTCTGTTTGTAGGTTTTGGTTTGTCTTATAAACCAGGGAGACTCCGTCCGTTTTTCCCTAATTTTCATGACTTGAGGTTTGGGATTGGGAACTCCGTCCTCGAGAGGGACCGGGGTGTTACATGCATTCACTATCATTCCTAAGGACTTTAATCTTGCTGCAATATTAGTCATCTCTATGATATGCTCTTACATATTCTCGACCTATCATTACTTTATGGTCATGATCCTAGTTATGAGCATATTAGTGAATAACATATATGCAGAATTAAAACTCTTCTTCCACAAACTTTAAGTATTCTTTAGTATCATCAGTTCGTGGAATGGTCATTCGCATAAACATGAGGCTTAATCTGTCAGACCATTTTCAAGCATTATAATGAATATTCTCTTCCTTACTGCTTGAATCCGTAATTACAGGAGGTTTGTTATTCATAGTGCTAAGTCCAAATTCAAAACATTTAACTGAAATTGGACTTACTTGGCATGATTAAGAGAAGTTCAATCCATTAGACGGTCAAGATGAAGCATGTTAATAAAGAAAAGGCTACAAATATTACATGACATTTTAACATAATCATGGATTAATAATGACTACATACTTAATGCTGACAACATCATGGATTTAGATAAAATAAATAAAACGTCATAGTGTATTAAAGTTTTCCTTTAGGTAGAAACTAATATACACAATCATAAATTGAATGCCCATATAATAACATTATTAGACAATTAAAATAAGAGAAAATATCACATTACCCCCCTGTGTTATGAGAAACTATCACGCTACCTTTAAAGTGCATAACTTAAACTTAACAAATAATACATATTCTCAACAAGCCTTCAATACATATACAACACAAACTACAAAGTTCCAAGGTAACATAAACATCAACCAACAAGCAAATCAAGGCTCAGGCTCATCCACATTGTCTTGAGGCACGTAGTGCACGTTTCCTATCTAGGTCTCACCTGAAATGTTAGCAAACGGGGTAAGCTTACACAAGCTCAGTGAGGGGGGAATGAGATGAAAGAAGGCTTTGAAAAACATTTTAACTTTGAAAACCCTTTCAAAAACGTGCATTGAAACAATATATAACAATAAGCACATTAAACTCGAGTAATAATAACAATAAGAGCAACTAACTCAAGTAAGATCAACACTTTATAAACAGTTAGGAAGGATACGCTTAACAGTGTTGATGCCCCTTATGCATTCGCATTCCCGTTTATTGACATCTATGACCCAGCACCTGTAACGCCCCGATCCCTCTCGAGACCGAAGTCCCAATCCTGAAACCCAAGGCACAAAACACGAGGAGAAACATACGGAGTTTCTCCTGTTTCAAAGACTAATCAAAATCCTACAAACAGCAAGTATAACCACAATACAACACCCTAACTCCAACTGTCCCACTTTTCCTAGTCTCAAGGCCAACTGAGCCTTAGACAACAACATAATCACTCGAGCCCGAAATGACACAACCTTTGAAATTCTAGGTTACAAGATAGCTTATCACACCATTCTAACTACGTTCACAAGCTTTACTTATGATAAGTCTACCAACTTGTCACACAAGCATGCAATCAAAAGACAACAAAATCTATCTTTAACTATTACATGCCAACTACTCTACCAAACCACATAAGTCCTTAATTTAATTTACAATCCAACAAGCCGTACAAAATACATACAAGACTTCAAGGGCTTCAAAACATAACAAAAATACATCAAGTCTCATCTTCACAAACAGCTTCCAACCACAGCAAGATAAACAACCAACAACACGGCACACAAGGTAGTTATTCTAACTGCATCTGAAACATGTTAAAATGAGGAATGAGTAACCAAAGTTACTCAGTGAGGGAGGTGATGCAACATGATATGCAACAAGGATAGCCATATATATAACACAAAGTAACAAGAGTAGATAGATAAGTATTTAACCACATATAAAAAGGATACGGTTCCACTTTGTCTTCAATCACGAGCCACGAGCCACGAACTTCACGCAAGTGTCGGCAAACCCTTACTCCTCCAAGTTGGGGTACTCCGGATGTACCCTGATCCTACGACCTTTTCTCCTGAGGTAGGTCCATATGCCCAGCAGGTGAACCACACCTCTGGAGTAGTGGAGTATACTCAGCGAGAAAGGGAGTAGGCACTATGGTAGTCGAGGGAGCACGACAAGCCCGACGCTGCCCGTGTTTCTCGACGCTACCATGTCCGAAAATGTTGCGCAACCCGACATGAATTCAATAATTCACAAGATAATATCAAACAAACACGAGTAACCATGAGATCACAAATAAATGGTACATGAAAACTTTATCAATTAGCTAAATCATATGATCTAGAAACAATGAAATAAACTAAGACACACAAAATGGTTAAAGACTCCCTCACCTTGGGTCCGACTAATTATGCAAGAAAATAGCTCTGATTACCCCAACCTCCTCGAACTAGCTTGGACACGTACCCTAGCGTGTTCATATAAGTTTAGCACTTTAGCAATTATCTATATTAATTTCTAACTTAACTTAACTTTTGCTTAATTCAATCCACAACAATAGAAGTTATATATAATCACCTTTATATCATATTGCCACATAGCCCAAGAAATCACACAAATGACTCTAAAGCATTTCCTTAGTCTTGCAAGGGCATTAGCTACGAACCATCTAACAAGTTAAACTCCCAAACTATCTTAACTTCGTTTATACCCCAAGGAATATTAAGTTAAACTTCCAATCATGACAACTACTTTAACACTTAAACATAATTCAACTATAACATATTCTGAGAGTCATTATGATGCTTATTTACTCAATACAACATATATAACTAAATTAAAAATCAAATATAACAATTAAGTAGTCCAAATAACTAACTAAGCAACAAGTTCAACCAATTCATATAAATTCTAACAAAACCCTTTTCCAATTGCTTACGAATTAGGTCCTAAACTTCACATACGATATGAAACTTTAAATCTAACTTTATCAATCCCATTTAGCCACATTATGATACACCTAAATGCCATGAAACCATATTTCCAAGCATGATTACACAAAAATACCAAAAAGCTTCTTAAGTGATTTGAACTACAGTTACCTAACTCGATTAACCAAACCACGTCATAAATACATTTTAGAAGCTTCCTAACACGTCTAAGGTTATCTAGCTATTCAAATATGACAAATTCAAACCTTCGTTCCAAAGTCTCCCTTTTCAACTAGGGAATTTTACTTCCATACGAAATTCAAAACTCCAATTCTATAAACCAACCATACTACATCCCTAAGGATATCAAATGACACTTATTTAAGCCATGAAAACCTGCTTTGGAGGCAAAAGCTTGGAAATGCCCCAAGTGGATTTTAACTACAACTACCTTAATCGTGCCCTAATTTAACGCAACGAAAGCACCAATAGTGCTTCCATGCCCTATGGATACCTAATCTAAAGTCTAAATGTGTCTGGATTACATTTCATGAAAAACCCTTTTTTAAAAAGTTAGCGAATTTGCATTTAACTTAATTCCGGGAAAATTAACTACATGTGAGCTTCTAACTAGTTTCAATAATGTTTAGAGCATCTAAAGGAAGTATCAATTCACTCTAAATAGAAATTAAAAACGAAGCCCTAAAATTCGTCACTATTCATTGCCTTTTTCATACACTCAAGCATTCAACTATGGATTAAGCTTGTAAACTAAGATAACAAGGTCCACATAACATGTAAAGCATGTATAACATCATATTAGAGCATTTCAATAGCTATAACCAACAATTCAAGAAAATCAATTTATATGCAACAACTTAAACTCAAGAAAAAAAATGTAACTCCCTCACCAAAGCATGTAGTAGAAACTTGGTATAAGTTCTAGACACTTGAATTGAAGCTTGGATTGAATGAAAATGGTCAAGGCTAGCACAAATTTTCCTTTTTCCCCTTGTTTGAAGTCGACGGGTTTTGGTATAGCTTTGCTCTTTTTTTTTCTTCTTTTCTTGCTGCTGCTCACGAGATCCATTTTTTTTTCTTTGCTTTTGCTAAGTGGCTTTGACTTTTGTTTAACTAATACATAAGTATGTATGTATATATATATATGAATGTATCTAGTTGGCTAAAAGGCCTAATTTGGTCTCACGTTTTTGCTATGCTGCTATTGATCCAATTTTTTTTTTCTTGTTTCATTCTAAGGCTTTGACTTATGTTATCATACAATATAAGTATAATATAATAATATGTACATATAACAATTGGTTAAAAGGCCTAGTTTAGCTTTACATTTCTTTTTCCTTTCTTTTGTTTTGTTTTGTCTTAACTATTATGTAAAGTATGTAAATGCTAAGTAAATAAATGGCCTACTAATAATTTGAGCTTCTATTAAATATAATTGGGCCATAAAACTAAGTAAAAACTAATAAGAATACTAAAAGTCTAAAATAATAAACTATCACTATTCACCCAAGGACACTAGAAATATTTATTTTACTCATGCTCGGGATATGAATTACACATTCCAATAATGAACGAATATATTAAATATAGAAATGTTCAGGGAAAAAATATCAAATTCAAAAAATAAAGTAGTTTAAAATTTTACTTGGGCTCAGGTTAAACTTAAAATTTAAAACATATAAAAACAAATAAGATCAAATAAAGGGAAATTAAGTCAAATATGCACACAAAATAATGAAATATAATAAATTAAAAGTCTCTCTGGGCTCGGGCAGTTTAAGTTAATTAAATATAAATAAATAATAGACATAAGATAATCATTTCTAATAACTCTTTGAAATCCAATTTAAATAATTATAATTAATATTGAAAATAAACCTAGCTCGTTCGGGTCCGGGAAACATAAATAAATAAGATTATTAAAATAATAAATTAGCTCGTTCAGATTTGGGCCCGAACTTCAAGTTCTAACAGTAAGATAAATTAATTTAAAGATATGTAAAGCAATTTTAAATAATTAAAATAATAGAATAAGTGTCCCGACAAATCATTTAAGTATAAATTAAATAAATACAAATAATGAAAGTAATAAATTAATGACTTTATGTAAATCAATTAAATATAATTTAAATAAATACAAATAGTGATAATAATAAAAATAATTATTCTTGGGTTCGAGGCTTCACATTCAAATAGTGAAATTAAATCATTTTAAATTGTTAGTAAAATAAATTCTAATAAATAAAATAATGAAATAATTATTTCAGAAAAGCCAATTGAATATAATTTAAGTGAATGCAACAGTTATCGTGGCACGTTTTCAAGAATGGTGCAATTTAATAAAATGAATATATGCAAATTAATAAAATGTCTATATGATAGGTCCGGGTCATCACAGCACCCCATGGGCATTCTCCATCCAATACGGGTGAGGGAATTGAATCATAATCCTACTCAGTAAATGCTACAACCCAACACCCCATTGGAGTGAGAAAATTGGATCAAGGTCCCCCTTTATATAAGATACGACCCAGCACCCCATAGGAGTGAGGGAATTGGATCAAGGTCCCTTTTTATATAAGCTACGACCCAGCACCCCATAGGAGTGAGGAAATTAGATCAAGGTCCCCCTTCATATAAGCTATGACCCGGCACCCCATAGGAGTAAAGGAATTGGATTAAGGTCCCCATTTATATTCGCTTCACATTCGCATTCATTTGCAACACTTTAACACTTAGCCATTTCCGACATCACTTGATACCACGTTTATCATTCAATCAACACTAACATCAACATTTAACAACTAATGATATACCAATGTTTTGCAACACATTCATAGACACTTTACAACAATTTCGAGCTATACTTATCCTGCTCATGATGCCACCCAATGCACATTCATATACCAAGTAATTATGTAGCAATGTAAGCAATTAAACCACCCAAAAAGGTAGCCACACACAAGTATAATCACAAAAGCAACACAGTGGAACTCAATAGCTTTCAACTCAACACTTAACTCATTTACAACTCATAACCACAAGTATTTAATAACTCTCTTGTAACCAACAAGGCAATACACCCCCACACATGTACATCTAACTTGTAAGAAGCAAAGTACTTTCAAGCATTTAGGCATTTCCTCAACCATTCAACAACACTTAACTACACTTGAACAACAATATTTAACAACACTTCAATTCCACTTAGTTACCACTTTAACAATAACTTCTATCAATATACTTTATAACCTACAATATAATACACATATACAAGTATTCATCTAGCATTTAAGGAGCAATTTAAGTAAGCAATTAATCCACTAAGTAGGCAGCCCGTACAACAACACATTTAAACAAGACTTAAAATCAACAATTACAACCATATCTAGCAACACTTTTACCAACACCTTCCACAACTTACAAAGCAATACACTTATACACATATACATCTAGCAACTAAGAAGCAAAGTAAGCAATTTAGCTATGAAAATGGCAGACATATGTATAAATCTAGTACACTAACATTTAATAGCATTCAATCAACCCAAAACCACTACTTTTACTAACTCATTTCACCCCCTAACATGCCATACTTATACCCATACATATATATAGCAAATTAGGAGCAAAGTAAACAATTTAAGTTCGCAAAAGGCAGCCCAAAGGGACTGCTACATTAGTAGCGCTATAATACCCATCCAAAGCTGGAAAATTCTAGCAAATAACCCCACACAAAACTACCATAAATTCTTGCCACCGGGCCACTAAACTATTCTATATAGGTATATTTATGCATATAGGCTTCATGTTTAATCATTGAGCAAAGATTGAACCAAAGTTTAGCCATAAAACTCTCACTATAGTACATACAATCAATATACAACATTTTATGGTTCAAGAAGGCTAAAATTCAACTATATTGCTCTCAAGACCTTATCTAGCAAGAATCATAGGCAATAACAACAATATATAACATATATATGCATGTTTATGAAATATACACCAACTTTAAATTTAAGTTGTAAAAATTCCCTTCACCTTTGTTGCTAAAAAGGCTAGAAACAAGTAGAATAGGCCTAGACGATACAAGAACAAGCTTTGTTTCGGTTCGAATGGCTTCAATCTTCTTCAAAAATGCCCAAAACACAAGGGTTTCACTATTCACTTAAGCACTTTCTCTTTTCTTTCTCTTTCTCCGCTGAAATGGCTCTATTTTTGGGGTTTTTGGCTTTCCTGTTGATGATATAATGCATAAGTGAAGTTGATGAAAGGTGAAAGGAAGATAAGATATCTTAAATGTGATAAATGACTAAGTTAACCTTCTATTTTGCTTCTAATTTCAAGTTTAACACTCTAGCAAAAATCTAAGATGATATAAGATTAGTTGTGACACCCGAGAACTTCATCATATTCATATTAACTGTTGCATGCCTTAATTGAGCATTATTTGTGCATTTAAATGTGCCTTTAGCAAAAGTTACTATTCATAACAAAATTCGACTATCTTATTTATCTGAATTTATATTTTTTCCTTACTATATAACTTGTAGGAGGAATGTGAAAAGGGTTATTTTGTGCATTTGATATTTGGAGTATGCGTTTAGAAAATGTTTTCTTGTATCGTATGGATAGTAAAATAGTAGGAACATTTAGTCATTAATTAGCTAGACTTTGTGTATGCATTTTAAGCTAGAAATTGACTAAGTCTTGCTTATTTTGACCTACCAAATCAGTCACCTACACCTTAAATATCATATATACATTACATAATACAAACACTTAGCAAAAACAAAAGAAAAACATGAAAAGAGGCCTTTTGGCCGATTTTCAAAGGAAAAAAAAGAGAAGAAAAATTCTTCAAGCTTGCAAAGTTGATCATCTAGCTTGTGTTTGGATGTATTTTGAGCACCCTAGGGTTTTTACAAACATCCTACAACTTGAAATTGTGAGGTAGTTTCATCTTATATGCATTTTCAATTCTAGGGTTTAGTTTGAAATTTTGCAATTGTTAATTATTGCTTTGTTTTTGCTCATATATGCTTGAAATACCTCTTATGGAACTTTTAGAACAATCTTTTGAATCTTGTTAGCATTTTAAATGGTTAGAATTGAGGAATTGATGTTGTAGGAAGATGATAAATAGTTGTAAATAGTAACTTTTACATATTTTGGGATTTTTTCTATTCTAAGTGTTCTCTATTAGTTTCTAAAACATCCTAGAATGTTATATGTATCATAAAATTGGATATAACCTAGCTAGAATTGGCTTTTAGCCTAAATTACAAAGGAGACTTTGAAACGAACTATTGAATTTGATTCGTTTGAATGTGTAGTTAGTCTTAGATATGTATAGAAGCTCTTAAAATGTAGTTATGGCATGGTTTAGCTAATCAGATTAGGTAGCTGTAGTTCAAATCACCTAAAGGGCATTTTGGGATTTTTATGTTAACATGACTTAAAATGTGGTTTCAGAGCATTTATGTGTATCCTAATATGGCTAAATGAGATTGGTAAAGTTAGATTTGAAGTTTGTTATCTTGTATGAAGATTAAAACGTAGTTTGTAAGCATTTGAAAGGGGTTTTGTTGGACTTTATGTGAACTAGATAGGCTTGTTGCCTAGTTAGTTATTTGGATTACTTAATGGCTATGTTTGACTATTACTTGAGTTATTCTTTCACTTGTGTGGAGTATATGGCCTAAATACTAAGCGTTGGAAAAGGGTTTAGTTAGATCTCATGTGAATTACTTGAATTGATTGCATGAATAGTTATTCGAGTTATTATAATTGCTATATTTGTGATAACCCGAACCCGGCATGCATTTAATAGCATTTGACTGTATTTAATTAAATGTCGAATTAGTTAAATCAACCAATTTGCACTATTTTAATATTTCTCTTGGAAGCATTTAGTAGTTATATATTGAATAATTAAAAGATTATTACCTATTTCTAATAATTATAGTAATTGAATTTCTTCTATTGTGATTAATTAAGTGTTATCTTAAATGTTAGTGTTTAATTGTATGTGTGTATGTGTTTATATTAACTTTCATTTGTAGCTTAATATTAACTACATAATTCTTAAAATATTCTACAAATAGTTAAATTAATTATTTTAAATGAATATTGTTTACCTCGATTGCTGTGATAATTTTAATAATCGGTTTTGGTTGTCTTGCATTAAAATCACTCGGTTTTCAAATAAATGAGGAAAGTAACTCCGAGCCGGAGTGAATTTTAAACTATTTTACTATTCTACTATTTTACTTTTCAAATAATTAAAGTTTTATATTATTGCTCATCACCTTATTAGCGATCGATTATTGACTATTCGATCGCAGTATTTCAAAAATGAGAGTTAGAGAAATATTCTTCGGACTTAGTGAAAAATGTTTTAGTTTAATTTAACTAGTTTTAGTTGTTTTTCATTTAATTGCATTGTTTTAACTTGAATTAGATTTAACGGCATCAAAATAAGCTTATTTGACTATTTTTAATTAAAGTTTGATTTTGCAAATGACCAAAATGCCCTTGTCATCTTTTAAATAATAAAACAAGGCAAAAATCAATAAAAACATTTTGCAAAATGCCAACCATATCCCTTGCCATGGCCGAATGGTCATAGGGAGAAAAGAAAGGATTTTTTCTTGCATTTTCTTCTACAATTGCGCGTGGAATTGCTTGGGGGTCGTGGCTCAGGTCCTTGCAGGTCTTGGTCTTCAATCTCTGTGAGAGTTTTCATGCTTTTGTGCATATTTTATGAAATTTGTTTTTTGATTCAAATTTTAGATTTGATATTTAATGCGTTATAATGCCTGAAATTGATTGGAAATGCTTCTTTAGGGTTCGTAGACCATTGCTTGATAGTTATTTAGCAATTTTTATGGTTGAAACTGCGTATTTGAAAATGGGAAAAATAATGAATAGTGAATTGTGAATAGTAAACCCTAGAATTTTGGATTTCGATCCGAATTACGATTGATTGATTTGGATAGGTGTCATTAATGATAGAAAACTAAAATGTGAAATAAAAACGGATCGGCCTTTGTTAAAATTGGAAATTAGACAAAGAAACGTAAAGGGGCCGTTTGACCAAAAGTTGACCGTGCTCGAATTGAGTTGGGGGTTTTACAATTGGAGGGCATGGAAGCACTTTTGGCGCTGTTGTGGCGTTGATTGAGTGACCGGTTAGCATAGTTGTAGTTCAAACGCAGTAGGTGGACTTTCGGGCATCGGGTGAGAAAGTGAAGTTTAGTGACATAGAAACGTGCCTTGTAGTGCCTGAGTGAATGTAGTGAAATCGGTTTCCTAATCCCGTAGCTCGTTTGCTCGTAATTGCCTTTAGAAGTTAGAGATTGAATAGTGATATTTGTTGTTTTCGTGTTTGAACTGCCGTTACTTGCTTATATTGCTTATAGAATGCTTATGTTGCCTATAGAATGCTTATAATGCCTATAGAATACTTGTTATTGCTTGATAATGTTAGTTGGTGTTGTTCTTGTTACTTATTTGATTGTAAATGCTTGTTAATGCTTATTACGCTTGTTAGAGTTGATTGTTGATTGAAATATTTAACAATTGTTGATAATGCGTGATATCTTTTTTATCATCTCTAATCTGTATTGTTGTGCTATCGCTCGTTTATCGCTTTGTATCGAGTCTTGCATTGCATAGTATCAGGGCGTAAGTGATGGGCCTCTCCGGGTAGCCTCGGGTTGCCGGTGTTGGTTGCCCTAGCTCCGTGTCCTATTCCCTTTTCTCGCTTGGGTTGCCTCCCAGGGAGATTTGGGTCGTAGAATTGATGGTTACTCCCGGGGTATTCCAAATTGGAGTTATAAGGTGGTTGCACGCTTATTGTCATCATTGTCAACATCAAGCTCGAGATTGATGTATCGCTCGTGAAATGGTACATTGCTCGTATGAGTGAACCATAGCCTTCAGAGTGTGGTATAGCTTTGAATGGTTGTGTTAATGCTTTCAGTAATTGCTTATTGTATTGATTGTTTGTCTTGATTGCTTATTTATCAATTATATTGCTTAACTGTCTTATTTGCATTGCACGACTTTCTTTCTCTCCAATTCGATATCTGTCTCGCCCTCACTGAGTATACGTGTTGTGTATACTCACTCCTCACCACCACATTTCAGGAAATGCCATGTTAGCTGAAAAGTTCGTGATTT
Organism: Ehretia macrophylla; assembly: GCA_037974665.1. NCBI lineage: Eukaryota > Viridiplantae > Streptophyta > Magnoliopsida > Boraginales > Ehretiaceae > Ehretia > Ehretia macrophylla. The sequence continues at coordinate 73,455,168 of CM075772.1, read as the reverse complement.
CGTGAAAGTTCGTGCTTGAAGAGTTGTCTTGCGTGCTATGTGGCTTGAGTTGTCAAAGATGCAAGATGTATGCTTTTATGTATTGTATGTATTTATTGTTAAAAGAAATGTAATCTAAATTAGCTAAATAGTTGAGGTAAATTGATAAGCTAGTTATGTAATCAGTTAGCATAGCTTAACTTCAATGCATGTTTGTAATGTCCCAAGGAAAAGAATTAGAATGGCATGATAGTTTATTTTATGCAGCAGCTTAGTATGGTTTAATTGTCTAGTTTGAATGTACTTGTCAAAAATGAAAAGAGATAGGTTAGCTTTTGAATTGGAAATGTATGTATACTTGCTGAGTTTAATTGTTGAGAACCGAGGCTCGGATGACCTTGAGGTAGTTTTGTATGGTTGGACACGGTGTTGGTCCATTTATATGCTGTCGCAGGTTTTATATTTCGCCTAGAAACAGGGGAGTCTCCGTCCGTTTTCCTTGAAAATTATGCCCGGGTTTGGATTTGGGTTGTGATTAGATCGATTGATAGAACTCCCGGTCTCGTGAGGGATCGGGGTGTTACAATATTTGTCTATTGAGTGAATTATAAATTGTAATTTGGGTGAATAAGCATGATAATGATTCTTAGGTCATGTTTATAGTTGGATTATGTTTAAGTGTTAAATGTGTTTGTATAGAATGTATATCATTTTGGGTGAGGTCTTATGAGTTGAGTTATACGATTATTTTGTTAAAGGTTGATTGAATATGCTTATAAATTGTAGTTATAACCTAAAAAGGGAAAATTGAAGCTTTTGTGGCTAATGCGGGTTAATGAATGGTTTCAAGGGTTCTAGGTGTGCCATAATGTGTAACTAGAAGAGTAAAATGGTTAGTTGAGAATCTTGAGCCTTAGCCTCCGGTTTGAATCCAAGTGACTTAGGATAACAAAGGGGAAAATGTAGGAATTGGATGTTTTAGCACTTGTATTGACTTGTAGTTGCCTATCGTGTGTTTAAATGCCTTTCTAAAGTATACTTGAGCTATTTATAAAGTTTCGTGAAAATGTGTTGATGACCCCTTTGTGCACATATAGTTATTTTCATGTTTAATGCTTATATCTTGTTATAATGTTTATATTGCTTGTATTTTGTGTTGCATGAATGAAGTTATACTTAAGACTTGTACACTAGACTACTAGAATGGTTACTTGGAACATATGTTAAGTTAAAGCATATAAGGTGGCATCTTGTTAAAGATAGAATTCTAATAGATATTGTATGCTAAATGAGTGAGACTATAAGTTAGCTAACCTGGTGGATAATTGATAAATGTTGTAGTTAAAGAGTAATTGAAGTAATGTTTGGCCTTAGGTACAAGGTAATTGAGAGTGATGTGAATACAGTCTTGCATCTTGGAGCTCGGTGGAGGTGAGGGAGTCTTCATCTCTTTTGTGCATCTTAGCTTATTTTATTGCTCTTAGATTGTATGATTTAGTTTAATTGATAAATTTTATATGCACTTATTACTTGCTATCTTGAGACTATCTCGTGAATTCTCGAATTCGTATCGAGTTGTGCAACCTTCTCGAACATGATAGCGTCGAGAAACTCCAGGTAGCATCGGGCTGTTGGTCTCCCTCGACTACCATGGTACCTATTCCCTTTCTCTCTGAGTATATTCCACTACCCGAGAGGCGTGATCGTTGGGGCATATGGACCTACTTCATGAGAAATGGGTCGTAGGATCGGGGTACATCCGGAGTACCCCATTGGAGGAATAAGGGGCTTGGCGGTATTTGCTTGAAGATCATGGTTCGTGGATCGAGATCGAAGACAAAGAAGATGAACCGTATCCTTTTTAAATGTGTTTAAATATTTGTTTAATTAGCTTGTTATATTGTGTTACTTGTGTTATTATTTTTGTTGCATTGCACGAAATCATTTGTGAAAATATCCCCTGGTTTACTGCATCCCTTCCCTCACTGAGTAACTTTGGTTACTCATTTCTCGTTTTAACACGTTACAGGTACAGTTAGAACAACTACCTTGAGTACTGTGTTGCTGGTTGCTTATCTTGCTGAGGTTGGATGCCTTTGAAGATGTGTGTTATTGTAATATGACTTATCTTGAGACCTTTGAGATGTTGTATGTATTAATGATAATTTTGGTGGGTTACAATTTAAGTTGTAATCTTGAATAGTTAGTGGCGTAGTTGGTATGTAATAGTTAATGATAAACTTTACTGCCTTTTGACTGCATGCTTGTGAAACCCCACTTTCTTGCTTATCTCGTTTTACGTGCTTTACCTCGTTTTGCGTGCATATAACCTGTTTATGTGCTATAGGACCTAGAAAGTTATAATTTTGATTTCAATACTTCTAATACGTGCTAAATGTGCATTCATGAAATTTTCATCAAAAACGGAGTCAGAAAATTTATCGTCGATTTTCAGTGAATAGTATTTTCGAAACACGTCCGCTATAATTTTGAAACTGGTCTTTTTAACCCTTCTAGACCTAGTCCACGGACTTTAATAGACCTGTGTTTGATGAAAACGGTTTTAAAATCGGCTTAAGAATTTATTAGGGTTTTTACACCGACTTTTGCGAAAATCGAGTTTTAAGCCGACTCGGATGGAATTCTTTGAATGTAAAACTTCTTGTCACCTAAAAATAATCCACTTGATATATCTTGGGGGTTGCATAATTAATTTTAACTTGGTGAGCAATAAAATGCAATTAAAGTCATTAAAAATACAAAAATGCCTATTAAAATAACTTTGACTTTAATTAAAAAAATTGACCTTATAAGCTATTGTCACCTACACACACTCACACAACACAAAAACACCACCACACACACACACATTGCCGAGAGGTTGAGGAGAGAAAAGAGAAGAGAAAAACTTAAGCTTTCAATCCAATTTTTCAAAGAAAAACCTAGTTTTTGTCCGTAGAACTTCGCACCGACTTGGATTCTGCTTGTTGGGCACGCATAGCACGCATTCCTAGGCTTATATCGCATCTAAGGTGAGAGAAAAATTCTAGATCTCAAAATGTCATTTTTGTGTTTTTGCGTATAAATGAAGATTGAACCGTTAGAATTGAAATCTGATGTTAGATTATTGCTCCTTGCATGCTAGGGATCATTATATACTAATACTACGAATTTCTGTCGGATATAGCATAATTTTTATTTTCCGGGTATTTAATTTTGATTAAAATGTTCAAAGTTGATTTAATTGAGTTGCGTTGCTCGAAATCGATTGCCGTCGATTTCTAAATACTTGATAATTACGTGTTAGCGCTGTTGTAATGCCGAATTTTCGATTACATTGTTTGTGTGGAAATCCGGAAAATCCAGCCATGACGTCATAGGGTTTTAGGGTTATCGGGCATGTTTTGGAGGTGTTATGGTGGATTTCCGAGAGGGCTAATGTAGTAGGTTGAATGGGTGAGTGATAGGAACTGATTTGGCAATGTTTGGATTAGTAGATTGTAAGTTATGAATTTTAGAAGTTAGGTTGTCATTCTTTAATTTCTTGAACGATGCCTTAGATGGTTGGGTAGTGTTCGAGTGATGAATGGTGAGTTGTTGTTGAGTAATTTAGAGTTTAATTATGAATATTATGCATGTCCGGTTAGATGGCCTACTTTGTCATCTAACTACGTTGTTTGATGTTTAATTTAATATTGATGTTATATTGATGTTATATTGATGTTATTGATTGATTATTATTGAATGCGGGAATCGGGCACTCTTGTTGCTGATCTCCCAATTGATTGATCGATTTATGCTTGAATGATGATTGATGAATATGGAGCCTTGGTATGTGTGTGCCACCTCTCGGGCAGCGTCGGGCTGTCGGGTTGAAACCGGCATGACTGCCATAGGCTACCCCCAGCTCGCATGACGGAGATGTCATGGAGGGAAGGGGATAGTGAGGTACCTCGGGTGCGTGAGTAATGGGGAGTTATAAGAAGAACGGTTGAGATCGTGATGGCGTTTGGAGCTACACCAAATAGAGTATCCTTATTGAATGGTCATATAGTTATGTGATGATAGCTTTATTTATGTTATTATTGTTGTTGTGTGTTTACTTGCTCAAAGGACTAAATCCAAGGAGCGTAGTGAATACTGTCGAGATCTATCGGATCCTCACTGGGCTTATGTATATAAGCTCACTCTCTATTAATGCATGTTTCAGGTGTACTTTCACAAGATTACGGGTACGTGCCTCCTGAAGAGGAGAATGTGGAAAATGTGCCTTTTGTGGATGAGTCATATGTTCCCGAGTCTTATCCATGACTTTATGTTGTTAAATGTCTTGTATATTAGTTTAATAGACTTTATATGCTTTACGGTTCTTAATGTAATAGATATTGAAAAGTTGATGAACCAAATGATGTTAGCTTAGCGGTTTCCTTTTGTCTATGGTTAAATTGTAGTTGTGTCTCAACTTACTTTTGAAATTTATGATAAAGTTGAGGTATTGTATGTCATGTTGGAACGGAGGCGTATAACGAAGATGTTTTATTGTATAATATGGTTGTGTTGTATGTTGTTGTTGTATTGAGGAATTACGGGATGTATGATGTTTAATGAGGTTGGTTTAGAACCTCGGAAATCTGTTTACTGTCGTTATGCCGCCGAAATTCCGTTGCGTCCTGACTGATCGTAGGTGGGGTCGAGTTGGGGCGTGACAGTTTAAGTGGTATCAGAGCTCATGTTAGTTGTCAGCCGGGGTATTCTCGGAATGTGGGTAATGGTCTTAGCATGAATTATGTATGAAAGGAAAGAAAAATGAAATATGTATTGGTATGATTAATTGATTAAGTGATTATGTGATTTAAGTGCTTATGTGATTATATGATCAATTTGTTTATGTGTTTTATATGAGTTTGTTATTTATGTGTTAATAGTTGTTTATAACCTGTCTACGTGCTATAACTGTGCTAACTCTTTGATTAGTAGAATGGCCGGTCGACCGAGAACCAGAGGTAGGCCTGAGTTGACTGATGAGACTCCGAGTAACGTGGCACCGGGCCGTGACGGGGGTGATGACCGATTTGGAGCAGCTATGGAGCGGATTGCAGAGTTAGTGGCTAGTCAGGCACAGTTATTAGCAGGGCAGGCTGCCCAGAATCAGGCTATGCAGGCTCAGCTTCTGAATATTCAGGGTGGTAACCACGGGCGTGGTACCCTGAAGGACTTTTTAGGATATCACCCACCGAGATTTCAGGGGGAGCCGGATGATAGGAAGGCGGAGTTATGGATTAGCAAGTTGGAGAAGATTTATGATCCACTTGGCTATACTGATGAGCAGAAAGTCTCTTTTGCCGTGTATTTGTTAAATGACGAGGCAGAGGAGTGGTGGCGCACGGTAAGGACTAGCTGGGTGGCACAGGGTATTCCTTATATTTGGGGTACCTTTCTGATGGCTTTCCGGGCAAAGTATGTCCCGAGGATTTGCAGGGAACGGAGAGAGGCCGAGTTTCTAGCCTTGGTCCAGGGAGATGCTACAGTGGCTCAATATGAGGCCATATTTACTCGATTGTCCCGGTATGCACCGGAGGATGTGGCAGACGAGGAGCGGAGGACTCGCAGGTTTATGTTAGGGTTGCGGCCCGAGATTCAGGATGTGATGGCTCTGAATCGTTATGATATTTTCACTGAGGCTTTTGATGCAGCTTCTAGATTGGAGAAGAGGAAAGGGGATCAGATTGTCTCCAGTCAGCCTAGTAAGAGGCCGTATCAGCCGCCGGGCCAGCAGGTTTTATATAGGCCTTCAGTACAACAGGTTGGCTACAGGCCACCAGCCCCGCAGGGTTCTTATAGGCCACAGGGTCAGCAGAGTTACTATCGGCCTCAGTTTCAGCAGAGGCCATATCAGGTTCAGACTCAGTTTAGGCCAGCCCAGTCTCAGGGTCAGTACAGGCCTAGTGTGGTGAGACCTCAGCAGCAGGCTGTATCAGCTGCTTCTTCAGCTTCTGGTTATTCTAGGGGCAGTGCTAGTGCCACATCATCGCAGTGTAATTACTGCAAGCGCTCAGGGCATGTAGAGTCCGACTGCAGGGTAAAGGCAGGGACATGTTTGGGTTGTGGTAGCATCGATCATAGGGTGAGGGATTGCCCTAAGTATGCGAGGACTGAGGGTCGGGCAGCGACTCAGGGTTATCAGGGTAGGCCTACGGGCAGTGTACCACAGCAGCAGCGGGTTCAGGCTCGGGCTTATGCAGTTGACTTAGAGGAGATGCCTGAGGAGACTGCAGTTGTGGAAGGTAACTTTCTTATACTTGATCAACTTGTTAAAGTGTTGATTGATTCTGGTGCTACGCATTCTTTCATTACTCCTGCTTGTGTGCAACGTGTTAAATTGCAACCTGAAAGATTGCCTTATGTGGTTGAGATTAGTACCTCTTTGACTGATAAGTATGTTACTGGCTTAGTATGTAAGGATTGTTTAATGCATGTTAAGGGGCATAATTTTCCTTCGGACCTTATTTTATTTCCTATCCGGGGGTATGATGTTATCTTGGGTATGGATTGGCTTTCTAAGTATGATGCCCAGTTGAACTGTAGAACCAAGGTAGTACAGTTTCGTTTGCCAGATCAGCCAGTAGTTGAGGTAGCGGGTAACCGGGGTGCTAAGACGAGTTTTGTTATCTCAGCAACTAAAGCCGTTAAGTTGGTGAGTAAGGGGTGTTCGGGTTATCTAGCTTATTTGATCAACAAGCCATCTGTTAAGCTACAGCTTGAGGAAGTCCCTATTATCGGGGAATATCTTAATGTATTTCCCGAGGAGTTGCCAGGATTGCCGCCAGATAGGGATATAGAGTTTGTGATTAATCTTGTTCCCGGTACTCAACCTATTTCTAAATCGGCGTACCGGATGGCACCAGCTGAGTTGAAGGAGTTGAAGACTCAGTTACAGGAGTTGTTGGAGAAAGGATTTATTCAGCAGAGTTCTTCACCTTGGGGAGCTCCTGTTTTGTTTGTGAAGAAGAAGGATGGTACCTTGAGATTATGTATTGATTACCGTGGTTTGAATCAGGTGACTATCAAGAATAAATATCCTTTGCCACTGATTGATGAGTTGTTTGATCAACTTCAGGGAGCCAAAGTCTACTCTAAGTTTGATTTGAGGCAGGGGTATTATCAGCTTCGGATTCGTTCGGAGGATGTTCCGAAGTCTGCCTTCAGGACTCGGTACGGGCATTATGAGTTTGTTGTTATGCCCTTTGGTTTGACTAATGCACCGGCAGCATTCATGGATCTTATGCATCGAGTCTTTCAGCCGTACTTGGACCAGTTCGTGGTGATTTTTATTGATGATATCTTGGTCTATTCTAAATCTGAATTGGAGCACGAGCAACATCTACGGCTTGTATTAGAGAAGTTGCAGGAGCATCAGTTGTTTGCCAAGTTCAGCAAATGTGAATTTTGGCTGCGACGGATTTCTTTTCTTGGCCATGTTATTACACAGAGTGGTATTTCTGTAGATCCCACTAAGATTGAATCGGTGATGTCTTGGAAGCGGCCAGAGAGTGTTACTGATGTCCGTAGTTTTCTTGGCTTGGCGGGTTATTACCGTAGGTTTGTCAAGGACTTCTCAAAGATTGCGGGGCCACTATCTAAGTTGACTCAGAAACGGACTATCTTTAATTGGGACGAGAAGTGTGAGAGTGGATTTCAGGAGTTGAAAAAGAGGTTAACTACCGCTCCAGTACTTGCTCTACCAGAGGGGACCGATAATATGGTCATTTACAGCGATGCATCCAAGGAGGGCTTGGGATGTGTTCTTATGCAGGATGGCCGAGTTATTGCCTATGCTTCTCGAAAGTTGAAGCCTTATGAGGTGAATTATCCGACTCATGATCTTGAGTTGGCAGCAGTTGTCTTCGCACTGAAAAAGTGGCGTCATTATCTGAGGGACAGTAAGATCGAGCTTTACACTGATCATAACAGTCTTAAGTATTTATTCTCACAGAAGGAGTTGAATATGCGCCAGCGGAGGTGGATGGAGCTTCTTGGAGATTATAATTGTTCTATCAATTATCTGCCTGGGAAGGCAAATGTTGTGGCAGATGCTCTCAGCCGGAAGGCTAGTATTTCTTGTTTGGCTGTCAAGAAGTGGGAGGTTCTTGAGGAGTTTAGTTATTGGAGACCAGAGTTCACTCAGGTTGGGGTGATGTGTTCACATCTCCGTATTCAGCCTTTATTGTTGTCTCAGATCAGGGAAGCTCAGCAGCTTGATGTTAACCTTCAGAAGATCAAGGATCAGATCACGGATGATCAGTCTGACTTTAAAGTGCATGAGGATGGTATTCTTCGGTTTCGGAACAGGGTTTGTGTTCCCGATGAACCAGGCTTGAGACGAGGTATTCTGGAGGAAGCTCATAATTCTAAATATACTATTCATCCCGGTGGAACCAAGATGTATCGGGATTTGAAACAGCATTACTGGTGGAACAACATGAAGAGGGAGGTTGCTCAGTTTATGTCTAGATGTTTGACTTGTCAGAGAGTGAAAGCCGAGCATCAACGACCAGCAGGTTTGCTTCAGCCGTTGGCTATACCAGAGTGGAAATGGGAGCATATTACGATGGACTTCGTCACTGGTTTGCCTAGATCACCGAGGGGTAATGATGCAGTTTGGGTTGTCGTGGATCGTTTGACGAAGACAGCTCATTTTATCTCGATGAGGTTAGGAGATGAGGTTACAAAGCTGACGGATCTTTACCTGGATCAGATTGTTAGACTTCACGGTATTCCATCTAGTATTGTCTCTGATCGAGATCCTCGATTTACTTCTCGTTTGTGGGAGAAACTTCAGGAGACTTTGGGTACTCAGTTGAACTTCAGTACAGCGTATCATCCACAGACCGACGGTCAGTCTGAGCGGACTATTCAGATTCTGGAAGATATGCTTAGGGCTTGTGTTCTGGACTTCGGGAAGAATTGGGAGAAACATCTACCACTTGCCGAGTTTGCCTATAACAATAGTTATCAAGCTACTATTGGGATGGCACCTTTCGCAGCTCTTTACGGTCGTAAGTGCCGTTCACCTTTATATTGGGATGAGGTAGGAGAAATGAAGACTGTTGATCCGACTATTATGCCAGAACTTCTTGAGAAGATCGAGAATGTTCAGTTGATCAGGCAGAGAATGCTTACGGCGCAGAGTAGATTCAAGAGTTATGCTGATAAGCGTCGTCGAGACTTGGAGTTTGCAGTTGGAGATCGGGTTTTCTTGAGATTGTCTCCTCGAAAGGGGTTTGTTCGTTATGGTAAAGATGGTAAGCTGAGTCCGAGATTTGTTGGGCCGTTTGAGATTACTGGCAGGGTTGGTAAGTTGGCATATCGGTTGGCTCTACCGGAAAACTTCTCTAATGTCCACGATGTGTTTCACGTGTCTAATTTGCGGAAATACAATCCGGATCCTTCTCATATTCTTGAGCCAGAGCCGTTACAGCTTCGAGAGAATTTGACTTATGACGAGCGTCCGATTCGTATTCTAGATCAGATGGACCGAGAGTTGAGGTCGAAGAGGATTCCGATGGTTAAGGTGTTGTGGAAGCATCACGGCATTGAGGAAGCTACGTGGGAGAGACGAGATCAGATGCAGCAGCAATACCCAAATCTTTTCCGTACATCAAGTAAGAATTTCGAGGACGAAATTTCTATAAGGGGGGGAGAATGTGAAACCCCACTTTCTTGCTTATCTCGTTTTACGTGCTTTACCTCGTTTTGCGTGCATATAACCTGTTTATGTGCTATAGGACCTAGAAAGTTATAATTTTGATTTCAATACTTCTAATACGTGCTAAATGTGCATTCATGAAATTTTCATCAAAAACGGAGTCAGAAAATTTATCGTCGATTTTCAGTGAATAGTGTTTTCGAAACACGTCCGCTATAATTTTGAAACTGGTCTTTTTAACCCTTCTAGACCTAGTCCACGGACTTTAATAGACCTGTGTTTGATGAAAACGGTTTTAAAATCGGCTTAAGAATTTATTAGGGTTTTTACACCGACTTTTGCGAAAATCGAGTTTTAAGCCGACTCGGGTGGAATTCTTTGAATGTAAAACTTCTTGTCACCTAAAAATAATCCACTTGAGATATCTTGGGGGTTGCATAATTAATTTTAACTTGGTGAGCAATAAAATGCAATTAAAGTCATTAAAAATACAAAAATGCCTATTAAAATAACTTTGACTTTAATTAAAAAAATTGACCTTATAAGCTATTGTCACCTACACACACTCACACAACACAAAAACACCACCACACACACACACATTGCCGAGAGGTTGAGGAGAGAAAAGAGAAGAGAAAAACTTAAGCTTTCAATCCAATTTTTCAAAGAAAAACCTAGTTTTTGTCCGTAGAACTTCGCACCGACTTGGATTCTGCTTGTTGGGCACGCATAGCACGCATTCCTAGGCTTATATCGCATCTAAGGTGAGAGAAAAATTCTAGATCTCAAAATGTCATTTTTGTGTTTTTGCGTATAAATGAAGATTGAACCGTTAGAATTGAAATCTGATGTTAGATTATTGCTCCTTGCATGCTAGGGATCATTATATACTAATACTACGAATTTCTGTCGGATATAGCATAATTTTTATTTTCCGGGTATTTAATTTTGATTAAAATGTTCAAAGTTGATTTAATTGAGTTGCGTTGCTCGAAATCGATTGCCGTCGATTTCTAAATACTTGATAATTACGTGTTAGCGCTGTTGTAATGCCGAATTTTCGATTACATTGTTTGTGTGGAAATCCGGAAAATCCAGCCATGACGTCATAGGGTTTTAGGGTTATCGGGCATGTTTTGGAGGTGTTATGGTGGATTTCCGAGAGGGCTAATGTAGTAGGTTGAATGGGTGAGTGATAGGAACTGATTTGGCAATGTTTGGATTAGTAGATTGTAAGTTATGAATTTTAGAAGTTAGGTTGTCATTCTTTAATTTCTTGAACGATGCCTTAGATGGTTGGGTAGTGTTCGAGTGATGAATGGTGAGTTGTTGTTGAGTAATTTAGAGTTTAATTATGAATATTATGCATGTCCGGTTAGATGGCCTACTTTGTCATCTAACTACGTTGTTTGATGTTTAATTTAATATTGATGTTATATTGATGTTATATTGATGTTATTGATTGATTATTATTGAATGCGGGAATCGGGCACTCTTGTTGCTGATCTCCCAATTGATTGATCGAATTATGCTTGAATGATGATTGATGAATATGGAGCCTTGGTATGTGTGTGCCCCCTCTCGGGCAGCGTCGGGCTGTCGGGTTGAAACCGGCATGACTGCCATAGGCTACCCCCAGCTCGCATGACGGAGATGTCATGGAGGGAAGGGGATAGTGAGGTACCTCGGGTGCGTGAGTAATGGGGAGTTATAAGAAGAACGGTTGAGATCGTGATGGCGTTTGGAGCTACACCAAATAGAGTATCCTTATTGAATGGTCATATAGTTATGTGATGATAGCTTTATTTATGTTATTATTGTTGTTGTGTGTTTACTTGCTCAAAGGACTAAATCCAAGGAGCGTAGTGAATACTGTCGAGATCTATCGGATCCTCACTGGGCTTATGTATATAAGCTCACTCTCTATTAATGCATGTTTCAGGTGTACTTTCACAAGATTACGGGTACGTGCCTCCTGAAGAGGAGAATGTGGAAAATGTGCCTTTTGTGGATGAGTCATATGTTCCCGAGTCTTATCCATGACTTTATGTTGTTAAATGTCTTGTATATTAGTTTAATAGACTTTATATGCTTTACGGTTCTTAATGTAATAGATATTGAAAAGGTGATGAACCAAATGATGTTAACTTAGCGGTTTCCTTTTGTCTATGGTTAAATTGTAGTTGTGTCTCAACTTACTTTTGAAATTTATGATAAAGTTGAGGTATTGTATGTCATGTTGGAACGGAGGCGTATAACGAAGATGTTTTATTGTATAATATGGTTGTGTTGTATGTTGTTGTTGTATTGAGGAATTACGGGATGTATGATGTTTAATGAGGTTGGTTTAGAACCTCGGAAATCTGTTTACTGTCGTTATGCCGCCGAAATTCCGTTGCGTCCTGACTGATCGTAGGTGGGGTCGAGTTGGGGCGTGACAATGCTTGTGTGCTAAAGGAAGTTGAGTGGTGGACTTCATATGTAAATAAGTACGGTAATTAGAATTAGAGTGGTATGATAAGTGGATTTAAGAGATAAGATGTCAATGGATTTTAACATTACATGCTTGTGTGTTATAATATTAGGTTCCAAGGTTTGGATGGCCTTGAGGAGTTTGTTGGTTGTGATGATGGTAGAAGTTGGGAAGTACGAGGAAGGTTGGACTTTGATTTTGAAGTTATACTTGCTTGTACAGGTTTTGGATTGTCCTATAAACAGGGAAGACTCTGTCTGTTTCCCCTCGTTTTTTGTGACCTCAGGATTTGGGTTCGGCTCTCTAGTCTCGAGAGGGACCAGGGCGTTACACTAGCTTAGACATGTTTTTAACTAGTATTTACAAGTTTGCCCTTATGTGGTCAAAGACGATGAAAAGTCAACTAAATGCAATTCAAATAAACTTTAAATGCACATTACACTTATTAACTATATGAAAATCATATAAATGCACATATTGTGTACTAAAATAAATAAACACATAAATTGCACATAAAGTCCGTGCTTGGGTCTCACAGAATTTGTTGAAGATGGAGAGGAAGTTAATTGGCCTATGAGGCAAGAGACCTCTAACAATGAGATAGTGAACTTGAAGATGCTTCCTACTGGGCCTTTGTTGGGTGTATTATTGGTATATTATTTTAACACCCTTTTACTTAATTTTTGTTAGTTCTTGAGTAATTCTTGGAGTAATTTGACGGGTTTTGTGTTTGTTTTGTGAGGTAGGTGATGTCCATGAGAAAACATGAATTTCGAGGCAAAATTGAAGAAAAATGGCCAAGGGCAAGCTTTCATGCAACTTGTGAAGAAATTGGAGAGAAATTAGAAGTAGCGCAGTCATAGTGCAGCTGCGCAGTATCGCAGGAATTTAAAGGTCATTTTTTGTAAAACTGCACGAAAAGAAGAAACCCTGTGATAAAAAGAAGGAAAAGAACATGAGAAAAGGGAGCTTTTCTAGCGGCTAGTTTTGTGAGAAGCAGAACGTTCTGGAAAGGAAAAACCGCGAGGAATAACAAGATTGACGTGGATGGACGGATCATAGAGAAGATTTCACCACGACTTTCTTGAGATTTCTAGTTTTTTTTTCTCTCACTCTCCCATCATGAACTACAATAAATTTTGGATTTTATTTACATTTATTATGAGTTGTCAGATTATTTTTTTAGGGCTACGATGTAGCCAGCTTTTGATCACTCGAATTATGTTGGTTTAATTGATTGATGAATTATTGTGTTTTTATGCTAAGTATTTTATTCTACACTTCATGCTTGTGATTGTTTGGCCACCAATTGCTTGATCTGTGGTTTGATTTGAGACTGAGAAATGATAATCAAACTAGACCCCGTATGAAATACCATTAAATTGTCATAAGCCAGAGATATTTATGAGATTTAGGGCAGCGCTTAAATTTCTAGAGCTTAATACCTATCTTAGTGAAATTACTGGCAGCATAAGGAATAGTCGTCAATTGAGTTCAATCAGCAGATTCGAGTATGATAAATCTTGGTAAAATCGGAACCCCTAGAGCTTTTCAATTATTGAATCAACTTTTTCATAAAACTCGTAATTGTTTGGTGTTAGCTTTATCATTTTTGTTAATTCTTTAGCTTTTAATTACAATTTCTTAGATTTTGATTGTCCGAATAAAGTTAGAGCTAGATTAATTTTGGTAGTAATAATCACAGTCCTCATGGAAACGATCTTTACTTATTACTTTATTACCCGTTGCGATACATGCATTTGCGTTAAGATTTCACACAACAAGTTTTTGGCGCTGTTGGTAGGGACTGTGCCATTTATTAATATCGATACCAAATAGCTTTAATTTAAATTTGGAGTTTATTTTATTTTGTTAGTCATTTTCCTATTTTGTGCTACTTGTGTTTCAAGAACATATTTTTTTTTTCTAGGTGTATGCGAAAGTTAGGAAGTAGTACATTGCTACCTTTTGATCCTGAGATAGAACAAACCAGTCAGAAGAACATAAAGGAGAAAAGAACTACTACCCATCATCTGCAAGAGACCATGGCTAAAATCGTGGTAGGACATGAAGGAAATAATCAAGCAGTTAATCAGGAAAATCCGCCTAAAACACTGCGAGACTATGCTTTGCCACCCACTGGAATTCAACCTATGATTAAAAGGCAAGCGATTCAAGCAAATAATTTTGAGTTGAAGACAATGACGCTTCAGTTGATTCAGAATATCCCGTTCCATGGACTGCCCATTGAAGATCCTAACTAGCACATTGTGAATTTTCTAGAAGTCTGTGGTACGATCAAGTACAATGACGTCACTGATGAGGCTTTGCCCCTTCGCTTGTTCCCTTTCTCCTTGAGAAATCGAGCTAAGGAGTGGTTGAACTCGCTGCCTTCGTGTCAAGTCCCAACTCGACCCCACATATAATCAGTCAGGATGCAACAGAATTTCGGTATTATAACGTTTGTAATACGGACATCAGGGCACTAAACCAACCCTTTATAACAACACACAACCAACTCCAAATACCATCAACAATTCCACAACCATTCATCAACATTCAATACTATATATTAAACAACCAAACTACATACCAACCACAAACTATATGCCTCCGTTTCAACAACATACCACGAGCTATAATATACATTTGCAAAATAGATTATCAACTAGTCTAGCAACCTCATCATATTCAAAATGAAGACTATTAAACAAGTATCATACAAACCATTATCTTAAGTAGGTTATACAATACAACAAATTATAAAAGCTAAGACAAACTCATGGATATGACTCCGGCACATAAGACTCCTCCACAGAAGGTACATACTCAGCTTCCTGAGGAATGTACTCAAAATCTGGTTCAGTTACACCTGATGACAATAAATGAATGAGGGTGAACTTATATATAACAAAGCTCAGTGAGGATTCGAAAGATGTTTTGAAAACATTTACTTTACACTTTGGGAAATCATCCTATAAACAACAATAACAACAAACTTCATTAACATCAAATTTTCAATTCAATCACATAAACAACTATTCAATTGTGAAAGGATACACTAGTTGATGTAGCTCCATACGCCATCACGATCTCAACCATCTTTTTATAACTCCCATAAAACATAACCGAGGTACCTCATCTAGCCCCTTCCTCCATGGCATCTCCGCCCATGCGAGCTGGGGGTAGTCTATGATAGTCATGCCGTTATCAACCCGATAGCCCGATGCTGCCCGAGAGGTGGCACACACTATCAAGACTCATGACAATAATCATAAACATCTCATATTCTGGAAAGACAACAAAGTGGGTTGTCCTCCAGATCATCATCAGTCATCAAACAGTTAATAACATTCCAATCAGCATAACATCAAAGAAACAACTAAAACAACTAAGGTAGATAACAAAGTAGGCCACCCAACTTAACATACATTTAAACATGCATTCAATCCTGAACCTACCTTCCAATAAGTCAAGAAACAACTACACAAACACTACCCAACAACCACAACATTTCAACATTTCAAAGAAAGACTACACAAACTTCTAAAATTCATAACTTACATTCTACTAATCCAATAACCTCCAAACCACTTTCTATCACTCCACCACATATGCAACTACATTAGCCCTACTAGAAATCAAACAAAAGCCATCCAAAACAAGTCCAACAACCCTATTTTGGCAATGCACCTAGGCTGAATTTTTTGGGCTTTTGCTACAATATTCTAATAAAAAATTCGCCATTACAACATTACTACCCCACAATTAACAAACTTTTAGAAGCAACAACCAATCAATTCCAACCACTACAACAACAATTATTCAACAATGAACCTATAAACCAATTTTAATACCCAAAAAATAGAAATATATGCTACTACCGTTCAAAACAGCTATAAATACATATAAATGATCCTTGGTAACTATTGAGCAATAATCTAACAACAATTCAACAAAACATCGGATAAAAATACAATTATATGAAATTGAAAAAGAATAACATTTCAAGATCTAGAATTTTTCTCTCACCTTTGATGCAAACTAAGGCTAGAAATGTGTGCAATGGATGCCCAACAAGCAAAATCCAACTTTGGATGACAAGTTTTGACCTTCAAATGAGTTTTCTCAAGAAAATTTGCTTTGAAAAATAGTTGAAAAACTCTCTTTTTCGTCTATGGGGTTTCGGCCATGTAGGTGAGAATTGGAGGTGTTTTGAGCTTTGTTATGTGATATATTGTATGTATTATGTATGTATATGCAAAGTCAAATAACTAAAGCCAAGTCAAAGTTGCCAATTTTAGTCTTTTAATTGTATTTTATAGTCTTTTAATTGTATTTTAGACTTTTTTGCTTACTTACACATATATTTATAATATATACTATATTTAGTAGTTTAAGTTTAGGTGACAACATTTTCATTTGCTTACATATACACACAAATAACTATAAAACTCAATTTTTGCAAAAGAAGGTGTAAAAGCTTTTAAAATTCCTAATCCGATTTAAAATCCGTTTTATTCAAACACTGGTCTATTAATATTTGAGAACTAGGTTTTTAAACACTAAAAAAACCAGTTTCATCATTTTAGCTGACGTGTTTCAAAAATACTATTAACAAAACTCGTTGATAAAATTTTCAATGCCGATTTTTCTAAAACCTTCATGAATGCTCACATAGCATGTAATAGGAGTATAAATCACATAATTAGCCCATTCTAACTCACATAACACATATATAGGTCAAAACATGCAATTTTACGTATAGATGAAATATGGGATTTCACATTCTCCCCCTCTTTGGGAAATTTTGTCCTCGAAATTCTTACTTGCTGCTCAGAACAAGTCTGGGTATTGTTGCTAAATCTGATCCCTTCTTTCCCAAGTAGCTTCTTCAATATCATGATGCTTCCACAACACCTTGAACGTCGAAATCTTCTTCGACCTCAACTCCCGCTCCATCTGATCAAGTATGTGAATCGGCCGCTCATCATAAGTCAGATTCTCACGAAGCTGTAATGGCTCTGGCTCCAGAATATGAGAAGGATCCGGATAATACTTCCGCAAATTAGACACGTGAAAGACATTGTGAATATTAGAGAAGTTCTCCGATAAAGCCAACTGATACGCCAACTTGTCAACTCTGCTGGTGATCTCAAACGGCCCTGAATACCTCGGACTCAGCTTACCACCTTTACCATAACGAGCAAACCCCTTACGAGGAGACAATTTCAAGAAAACTCGATCCCTGACTACAAACTCCAAATCCCGACGGCGCTTATTAGCATAACTCTTGTATCTACTCTGCGCTGTCAGCATTCTCTGCCTAATCAACTAGACATTCTCAATCTTCTCTGGAAGCTCTGGCATTATAGTCAGATCAATAACCTTTATCTCCCCTACTTCATCCCAATACAAAGGTGATCGACACTTACAGCCGTAGAGAGCTGCACAAGGTGTCATCCTAATAGTCGCTTGATAAATATTGTTATAGGCAAACTCGGCAAGTGGTAGTTGTTTCTCCCAGTTCTTCCTAAAGTCCAGAACACAAACCTAAGCATATCCTCTAGGATTTGAATAGTTCTTTCCGACTGACCGTCGGTCTATTGATGATATGTTGTACTCCCAGAGTTTCCTGGTGTTTCTCCTAAAGTCGAGAAGTAAATCGAGGATCTCGATCATAGACAATACTAGATGGAATCCCGTGAAGTTTAACAATCTGATCCAAATAAAGATTTGCCAACTTTGCAACTTCATCTCCCGTCCTCATCGGAATAAAATGAGTTGTCTTCGTCAAACGGTCCATAATAACCTATACCACATCGTTGCCTCTTGGTGTTCTAGGCAAACTGGTGATAAAGTCCATCGTAATATGCTCCCATTTCCACTCTAGTATTGCCAACGGCTGAAGTAACCCTGCAAGTCGTTGATGTTCTTCTTTCACCCGTTGACAAGTCAAATATCTGGATACAAACTGAGCAACCTCCATTTTTATGTTGTTCCACCAGTAATGTTGTTTCAACTCCCGGTACATCTTGTTTCCATCGGGATGAAAGGTATACTTAGAATTATGAGCCTCCTCTAGACTACCTTTCCTCAAACCCAATTCATCGGGAACACACACCCTATTCCGAAACCGAAGAATACCATTCTCATGTAATTTGAAGTCAAACTGTTCATCCGTGATCTAATCTTTGATCTTCTGAAGTTTCGCATCAAGTAGTTGAGTTTTTCTAATCTGGGGCAACAATAAAGGTTGAATATGGAGATGTGAACATACCACCCCAACCTGAGTCAACTCTGGTCTCCAATAATTGACTTTCTCAAGAACGTCCCACTTTTTAATAGCCAAACAAGCAACACTCGCCTTACGGCTAAGAGCATCTGCTACAACATTTACCTTCCCAGGCAGATAATTGATGGAATAATTATAATCTCCGAGAAGTTCCATCCACCTCCGTTGACGCATATTCAACTCCTTCTGTGAGAACAGTACTTAAGACTCTTGTGATTAGTGAAAATCTTGAACTTACTGCCCCACAGATAATGACGCCACTTTTTCAGTGCGAAAACAACTGCTGCCAACTCAAGATCATGAGTCGGATAATTCATCTCATATAGTTTCAACTTTCTAGAAGCATAGACAATAACCCGACCATTCTGCATAGGTACACAACCCAAGCCCTCCTTGGATGCATCGCTGTAAATGACCATATTATCCGTTCCTTCTGGTAGAGCAAGTATAGAAGCGGTAGTCAATCTCTTTTTCAGCTCCTGAAACCCACTCTCACATTTCTCATCCCAAGTAAAGCTGGTTCGTTTATGAGTTAACCTAGAAAGTGGCCCTGCAATTTTAGAAAAGTCCTTCACAAACCTACGATAGTAACCCACTAAACCAAGGAAGCTGCGAACCTCCGAAACATTCTTCGCCCTTTTCCAAGACATCACCACTTCAATCTTAGTGGGATCTACTGACATACTGCTTTGTGTAATCACATGGCCAAGAAAATATATCTGTTGTAGCCAGAATTCACATTTATTGAACTTCGCAAACATCTGATGCTCTTGTAGTTTTTGTAGGACAAGCCGTAGATGTTGCTCGTGTTCCGATTTAGTCTTAAAATAAACCAAGATATCATCGATAAAGGTTACCATGAACTGGTCCAAGTATGGCTGAAAGACTCGATGCATAAGATCCATGAATGCTACCGGTGCGTTTGTTAGTCCAAAGGGCATAACTACAAATTCATAATGCCCGTACCGAGTCCTGAAAGCAAACTTTGGAACATCCTCTGTACGGATCTGAAGCTAATAATACCCCTGCCTCAAGTCAAACTTAGAGTAGACTTTAACTCTCTAAAGTTGATCAAACAACTCATCAATCAGTGGCAAAAGATACTTGTTCTTGATGGTCACCTGATTCAAACCACGATAATCGATACATAATCTCAAGGTACCATTCTTCTTCTTCACAAATAAAATGGGTACTCCCTACGGTGAAGAACTCTGCCGAATGAAACCCTTCTCTAATAACTCATGCAATTGAGTTTTCAGCTCCTTAAGCTCAGTTGGTGCCATCCGGTACGCTGATTTAGAAATAGGTTGTGTACCGGGAATTAGATTAATCACAAACTCAATATCTCTCTCTGGCGGCAACCCTGGCAACTCCTCGGGAAATACATTGGGATATTCCCGAATTATCTAAACTTTCTCCAGCTTTAGCTTATCAGATGGCTTGTTGATCAAATAAGCTAGATACCATGAACACCCTTTACTCACTAGTTTAATAGCTTTAGTTGATGAGATAATAAAAGTCGTCTTAGCATCCCGGTTCCCCGCTACCTCAACCACTGGCTGTTCTGGCAACCAAAACTTTACTACCTTTGTTCTATAGTTTAACTGAGCATCATACTTAGAAAACTAGTCCATACCCAAGATAACATCATATCCTCGGATAGGAAATAAGATACGGTCCGAAGGAAAAACCTGACCCTTAACATATATTTTACAATATTTACATACTAAGCCAGTCACATATTTATAAGTCAAATAAGTACTAATTTCAACCACATAAGGCAATCTTTCAGGTTGCATATTAACATGTTGCACACAGGTAGGTGTAATGAAAGAATACGTAGCACCAGAATCAATTAACACTTAACAAGTTGATCGAGTATAAGGAAGTTACCTTCCACAACCGCCGCTGCCTCAGGTATCTCTTCTAAGTCTACTGCGTAGGCCCGAGCTTGAACTCGCTGCTGTTGAGGTCTTGTAATACTAGGCCTGTACTGACCTTGAGACTGGGCTGACTTATACTGTGACTGTGCCTGATAAGATCCCTACTGGAAATGGGGCCTAAAGAAACCCTGTTGCCCCTGAGGTCTAAAAGAACCCTACTACACTAGGGGCCTGTTACCACTATGCTGCACTGAAGGCCTATACATGACCTGCTGACCCTGTGGCTGAAACGGCCTCTTGCTTGCCTGACTAGAAACAACATGTTCCCATTTCCTCTTCTCCAACCTGGAAGCCGCATTAAAGGCCTCAAAAAACTCATCGTACTGTATCAAGGCCATTACATCCTGAATCTCGGGCCTTAGACCCAAAATGAACCTCTGAGTCTTCCTTTCCTGATCTGACACAAACTTCGGTGCATACCGGGACAACCTGGTAAAGTTGGCCTCATACTGGGCCACAGTGGAACTACCCTGAATCAGAGATGTGAACTCTGCCTCCCTACATTCATGCACAATCCTCGGAATATACTTGGCCCGAAATGCCCTAAGAAAAGTATCCCAGATATAGGGAGTACCCCGTGCCTCCCAATCAGATTTCACCGTATGCCACCATTCCCCAGCCTTATCATCAAGTAGGTATACCGCAAAGGTTGTAATCAAGAGGATCAAATATTTTCTCAAGCTTATTAATCCAAGCTTCGGCCTTCTGATCATCGGGCTCACCCTGAAACCTCAGTGGAAAATACCCAAGAAATTCCTTCAATAGACTACCTCCCTGGTAACCACCCTGAGCATTCTGTAACTGAGTCTGCACATTCTATGCCTGAGCAGCTTACCCTGCTAAGATCTGTGCCTGTCTTGCCATGACCTCAGTCTTTCTGTCCATAGCCATAGCCAAACGATCATACCCCTGATCACGACCCGGTGCTGCATTCCCCAGTGCCTCATTAACTTTCTCAGGCCTACCACGTGTTCTCGGTCGCCCGGCCATTCTATTAACAAAGAGTTAGCACAGGTTATAACACATAGACATGTTATAGACAATTAATAACACAGAGGCAACCAAACTCACGTAAGGCACATAAGTCACATAAATATTAGTCATGTTAACACGTAAACAAGTTTATCACATAACAACATAATCACATAATCATATTAACACATAATTCACTTTTCTTTCATTTCATACATACTTTCATGCTAAGACCACTACCCACATTCCGAGAATAACCCGACTGACAACTAAACATGCACTCTGATACCACTTAATGTCACGCCCCAACTCGACCCTACATACAATCAGTCAGGACGCAATGGTATTTCGACATTATAACATTTGTAATACGGACATCAGGGCTCTAAACCAACCCTTTATAACAATACACAACCAACTCCAAATACCATCAACGACTCCACAGCCATTCATCAACATTCAATACCATATATTAAACAACCAAACTATATACCAACCACAAGCTATATGCCTCTGTTTCAACAACATACCACGAGCTATAATATGCATTTACAAAATAAATTATAAACTAGTCTAGCAACCTCATCATATTCAAAAGGAAGACTACCAAACTAGTATCATACAAACCATTATCTTAAGTAAGTTATACAATACAACAAATTATAAAATCTAAGACAAACACATGGATATGACTCCGGCACATAAGACTCCTCCACAGAAGGCACATACTCAGTTTCTTGAGGAACGTACTCAAAGTATGGTTCAGTTACACCTGATGACAATAAACGAATGAGGGTGAACTTATATATAACAAAGCTCAGTGAAGATTTGAAAAATGTTTTGAAAACATTTACTTTACCCTTTGGGAAATCATCCTATAAACAACAAGAACAACAAACTTCATTAACATCAAATTTTCAATTCAATCACATAAATAACCATTCAATTGTGAAAGGATACACTAGTTGATGTAGCTCCATACGCCATCATGATCTCAACCATCTTCTTATAACTCCCATAAAACATAACCGAGGTACCTCATGTAGCCCATCCCTCTATGGCATCTCCGCCCATGCGAGCTGGGGGTAGTCTATGATAGTCATGCCGTTATCAAACCGAAAGCCCGATACTGCCCGAGAGGTGACACACACTATCAAGACTCATGACAATAATCATAAACATCTCATATTCTGGAAAGATAACAAAGTTGGTTGTCCTCCAGATCAATATCAGTAATCAAATAGTTAATAACATTCCAATCAACATAACATCAAATAAACAACTAAAACAACAAAGTTAGATAACAAAGTAGGCTACCCAACTTAACATACTTTTAAACGTGCATTCAATCCTGAACCTACCTTACAATAACTCAAGAAACAACTACACAAACACTACCTAACAACCAAAGACAACATTTCAACATTTCAAAGACAACATTTCAACATTTTAAAGAAAGACTACACAAACTTCTAAAATTCATAATTTACATTCTACTAATCCAATAACCTTCAAACCACTTCCTATCACTCCACCACACATGCAACTACATTAGCCCTACCGGCAATCAACCAAAAGCCATCCAAAACAAGTCCAACAACCCTATTTTGGCAATGCACCTAGGCTGAATTTTTCGGGCTTTTGCTACAACATTCTAATAAAAGATTTGGCATTACAACATTACTACCCCGCAATTAACAAACTTTTAAAAGTAACAACCAATCAATTCTAACTACTACAACAACAGTTATTCAACAATGAACCTATAAACCAATTTTAATACCCGAAAAATAGAAATATATGCTACTACCGTTCAAAACAGCTATAAATACATATAAATGATCCTTGGAAACTATTGAGCAATAATCTAACGACAATTCAACAAAACATTGGATAAAAATACAGTTATATGAAATTGAAAAAGAATAGCATTTCAAGATCTAGAATTTTTCTCTCACCTTTGATGCAAACTAAGGCTAGAAATGTGTGCAATGGATGCCCAACAAGTAAAATCCAACTTTGGATGACAAGTTTTGACCTTCAAATGAGTTTTCTCAAGAAAATTTGCTTTGAAAAATAGTTGAAAACTCTCTTTTTTTGTCTATGGGGTTTTGGTCATGTAGGTGAAAATTTGAGGTGTTTTGAGCTTTGTTATGTAATATATTGTATGCATTATGTATATATATGCAAAGTCAAATAACTAAAGCCAAGTCAAAGTTGCCAATTTTAGTCTTTTAAGTGTATTTTCTAGTCTTTTAATTGTATTTTGGACTATTTTGCTTACTTACACATATCTCTATCATATATACTATATTTAGTAGTTTAAGTATAGGTGACAACATTTTCATATGCATACATATACACACAAATAACTATAAAACTCAATTTTTGCAAAAGAAGATGTAAAAGCCTTTAAAATTCCTAATCCGATTTAAAATCCGTTTTAATCAAACATGGATCTATTAATATCCGAGGACTAGGTTTTCAAACACTAAAAAGACCAGTTTCTAAATTTTAGCGGACGTGTTTCAAAAACATTATTCACAAAACTCGTCGATAATATTTTCAATGCTGATTTTTACGAAACCTTCATGAATGCTCACATAGTATGTAATAGGAGTATAAATCACAGAATTAGCGCATTCTAACTCACATAACACATATACAGGTCAAAACACACAATTTCACGTATAGATGAAATTTAGGATTTCACACTTCGGATTCAAGCACCATTTGGGATGATTTGGTGCACAAGTTTTTGTCAAGATTTTTCCTACCTATTAAGACAGCGAAGCTACGCATTGAAATCAATAATTTTGCACAACATGAAGGAGAAACCCAGTGTGAAGTGTGGGAAAGATATAAAGCACTGTTGAGGAAACATCCTAATCATGGAGTACCTAGGTGGATGCAAGTTCACAACTTTTACAATGGGTTGATTAGCACTACAAGAACTTTGATTGATGTATCAGCAGGAGGAGTTCTAATGAACAAGACAGCAGATGAAGCCTACGAGTTACTTGAAGATATTGTGTTGAACAATCTGCAGTGGTCAAGTGAGAGAGTCACGCCAAAGAAGACAACTAGGGTTCATGAGATTGATGCCATAACTGCTTTGATAGCAAAAATTGACAATCTTGCTAAACAGATGCAGAATAATCAAGTAAATGCTAATGCTATTCAGGTGGCAGTAATGTGTGAGTTTTACTATGGTCCACATTATAGTACAGAATGTCAGGTTGGTAATCCATTTGCACAAGGTGCGACAGAACAAGTACAATATGTGAGGAATTTTAATGGGCAACAACACAATCAGTACTCTAACAGATATAATCTAGCATGGTGTAGTCATTCAAATTTATCCTAGAGAAATACTCAGAATATGTTACTGCCTGAGCAGAATAAGCCCTTACCACAGAAGAAGGTAAACTTGGAGGATGCATTGTCTCAGTTGGCGACTTCATAAACTCAATTCATGAATGAAACTAGGACTTCTCTACAGAACCAATCCACGAAAATCAGAAATTTAGAGGTGCAATTTAGTCAAATGATGACTTTATTTTCTGAAAGACAACAAGGAAGTTTACCTAGTACTTATGAGGTCAATCCTAGAAAAGATGGCATGGAGCATTGTAAAGCGATAGCCTTAAAAAGTGGTAAAGAGTTAGATGAACCAGTGAGAGTCAACAAGAAGGACGAGAGAGGTGAAGCGAAGAATGAAGAAAAAGATGAAGAGAAAGTGGAAAAACAACCACAACCTTCGCAGGAGTCATCTTTGGTAGTGCCATTTCCGCAACGACTGAAGAAGAATAAGGTTGATAAGCAGTTTTCTAAGTTTCTTGAAGTCTTCAAGAAGTTTCACATTAATATTCCATTCGTAGACGCTTTTGAACAAATGCCAAGTTATGGAAGTTTAAGAAGGACATCCTTTCAAACAAGAGGAAGCTTGGAGATTATGAGATGATTGCACTTATTGAGGAGTGCAGTGCTATCCTGCAAAAGAAGTTGCTGCCAAAACTCAAGGATCCAAGTAGTTTCACCATTCCATGTTCAATTGGAAATGTTATTTTTGAGCGAGCTTTGTGTGATTTGGGTGCAAGTGTCAATTTAATGCCGCTGTCTATTTTTAGGAAACTTGGATTGGGTGAGGCGAGGCCCACAACTGTAACACTACAGTTAACTGATCACTCGCTAAAGCATCCCAGGGGAATCATTGAAGATGTGCTAGTCAGAGTTGATAATTTCATCTTTCCTGCAGATTTCATAGTGCTAGATATGGAGGAAGACAAGAAAATTCCTGTCACGCCCCAACTCGACCCCACCTACGATCAGTCAGGACGCAACGGAATTTCGGCGGCATAACGACAGTAAACAGATTTCCGAGGTTCTAAACCAACCTCATAAACATCATACATCCCGTAATTCCTCAATATAAACAACAACATACAACACAACCATATTATACAATAAAACATCCTCGTTATACGCCTCCGTTCCAACATGACATACAATACCTCAACTTTATCATACATTTCAAAAGTAAGTTGAGACACAACTACAATTTAACCATAGACAAAAGGAAACTGCTAAGTTAACATCATTTGGTTCATCATCTTTTCAATATCTATTACATTAAGAACCGTAAAGCATATAAAGTCTATTAAACTAATATACAAGACATTTAACAATATAAAGTCATGGATAAGGCTCGGGAACATATGACTCATCCACAAAAGGCACATTTTCCACATTCTCCTCTTCAGGAGGCACGTACCCGTAATCTTGTGAAAGTACACCTGAAACATGCATTAATAGAGAGTGAGCTTATATACATAAGCCCAGTGAGGATCCGATAGATCTCGACAGTATTCACTACGCTCCTTGGATTTAGTCCTTTGAGCAAGTAAACACACAACAACAATAATAACATAAATAAAGCTATCATCACATAACTATATGACCATTCAATAAGGATACTCTATTTGGTGTAGCTCCAAACGCCATCACGATCTCAACCGTTCTTCTTATAACTCCCCATTACTCACGCACCCGAGGTACCTCACTATCCCCTTCCCTCCATGACATCTCCGTCATGCGAGCTGGGGGTAGCCTATGGCAGTCATGCCGGTTTCAACCCGACAGCCCGACGCTGCCCGAGAGGTGGCACACACATACCAAGGCTCCATATTCATCAATCATCATGCAAGCATAAATCGATCAATCAATTGGGAGATCAACAACAAGAGTGCCCGATTCCCGCATTCAATAATAATCAATCAATAACATCAATATAACATCAATATAACATCAATATTAAATTAAACATCAAACAACGTAGTTAGATGACAAAGTAGGCCATCTAACCGGACATGCATAATATTCATAATTAAACTCTAAATTACTCAACAACAACTCACCATTCATCACTCGAACACTACCCAACCATCTAAGGCATCGTTCAAGAAATTAAAGAATGACAACCTAAACTTCTAAAATTCATAACTTACAATCTACTAATCCAAACATTGCCAAATCAGTTCCTACCACTCACCCATTCAACCTACTACATTAGCCCTCTCGGAAATCCACCATAACACCTCCAAAACATGCCCGATAACCCTAAAACCCTATGACGTCATGGCTGGATTTTCCGGATTTCCACACAAACAATGTAATCGAAAATTCGGCATTACAACAGCGCTAACACGTAATTATCAAGTATTTAGAAATCGACGGAAATCGATTTCGATCAACACAACTCAATTAAATCAACTTTGAACATTTTAATCAAAATTAAATACCCGGAAAATAAAAATTATGCTATATCCGACAGAAACTCGTAGTATTAGTATATAATGATCCCTAGCATGCAAGGAGCAATAATCTAACATCAGATTTCAATTCTAACGGTTCAATCTTTATTTATACGCAAAAACACAAAAATGACATTTTGAGATCTAGAATTTTTCTCTCAACTTAGATGCGATATAAGCCTAGGAATGCGTGCAATGCGTGCCCAACAAGCAGAATCCAAGTCGGTGCGAAGTTTCACGGACAAAAACTAGGTTTTTCTTTGAAAAATTGATTGAAAGCTTAAGTTTTTCTCTTCTCTTTTCTCTCCTCAACCCCTCGGCAATGTGTGTGTGTGTGGTGGTGTTTTTGTGTTGTGTGAGTGTGTGTAGGTGAAAATAGCTTATAAGGTCAATTTTTTTAATTAAAGTCAAAGTTATTTTAATAGGTAATTTTGTGTTTTTAATGTCTTTAATTGTATTTTAGTGATCACCAAGTTAAAATTAATTATGCAACCCCCAAGATATCTCAAGTGAGTTATTTTTAGGTGACAAGAAGTTTTACATTCAAAGAATTCCACCCGAGTCGGCTTAAAACTCGATTTTCGCAAAAGTCGGTGTAAAAACCCTAATAAATTCTTAAGCCGATTTTAAAACCGTTTTCATCAAACACAGGTCTATTAAAGTCCATGGACTAGGTATAGAAGGGTTAAAAAGACCAGTTTCAAAATTATAGCGGACGTGTTTCGAAAACACTATTCACTGAAAATCGACGATAAATTTTCTGACTCCGTTTTTGATGAAAATTTCATGAATGCACATTTAGCACGTATTAGGAGTATTGAAATCAAAATTATAACTTTCTAGGTCCTATAGCACATAAACAGGTTATATGCACGCAAAACGAGGTAAAGCACGTAAAACGAGATAAGCAAGAAAGTGGGGTTTCACATTCTCCCCCCCTTATAGAAATTTCGTCCTCGAAATTCTTACTTGATGTACGGAAAAGATCTGGGTATTGCTGCTGCATCTGATCTCGTCTCTCCCACGTAGCTTCCTCAATGCCGTGATGCTTCCACAACACCTTAACCATCGGAATCCTCTTCGACCTCAACTCTCGGTCCATCTGATCTAGGATACGAATCGGACGCTCGTCATAAGTCAAATTCTCACGAAGCTGTAACGGCTCTGGCTCAAGAATATGAGAAGGATCCGGATTGTATTTCCGCAAATTAGACACGTGAAACACATCGTGGACATTAGAGAAGTTTTCCGGTAGCGCCAACCGATATGCCAACTTACCAACCCTGCCAGTAATCTCAAACGGCCCAACAAATCTCGGACTCAGCTTACCACCTTTACCATAACGAACAAACCCCTTTCGAGGAGACAATCTCAAGAAAACCCGATCTCCAACTGCAAACTCCAAGTCTCGACGACGCTTATCAGCATAACTCTTGAATCTACTCTGCGCCGTAAGCATTCTCTGCCTGATCAACTGAACATTCTCGATCTTCTCAAGAAGTTCTGGCATGATAGTCGGATCAATAGTCTTCATCTCTCCTACCTCGTCCCAATATAAAGGTGAACGGCACTTACGACCGTAAAGAGCTGCAAAAGGTGCCATCCCAATAGTAGCTTGATAACTATTGTTATAGGCAAACTCGGCAAGTGGTAGATGTTTCTCCCAGTTCTTCCCGAAGTCCAGAACACAAGCCCTAAGCATATCTTCCAGAATCTGAATAGTCCGCTCAGACTGACCGTCGGTCTGTGGATGATACGCTGTACTGAAGTTCAACTGAGTACCCAAAGTCTCCTGAAGTTTCTCCCACAAACGAGAAGTAAATCGAGGATCTCGATCAGAGACAATACTAGATGGAATACCGTGAAGTCTAACAATCTGATCCAGATAAAGATCCGTCAGCTTTGTAACCTCATCTCCTAACCTCATCGAGATAAAATGAGCTGTCTTCGTCAAACGATCCACGACAACCCAAACTGCATCATTACCCCTCGGTGATCTAGGCAAACCAGTGACGAAGTCCATCGTAATATGCTCCCATTTCCACTCTGGTATAGCCAACGGTTGAAGCAAACCTGCTGGTCGTTGATGTTCGGCTTTCACTCTCTGACAAGTCAAACATCTAGACACAAACTGAGCAACCTCCCTCTTCATGTTGTTCCACCAATAATGCTGTTTCAAATCCCGATACATCTTGGTCCCACCAGGATGAATAGTATATTTAGAATTATGAGCTTCCTCCAGAATACCTCGTCTCAAGCCTGGTTCATCGGGAACACAAACCCTGTTCCGAAACCGAAGAATACCATCCTCATGCACTTTAAAGTCAGACTGATCATCCGTGATCTGATCCTTGATCTTCTGAAGGTTAACATCAAGCTGCTGAGCTTCCCTGATCTGAGACAACAATAAAGGCTGAATACGGAGATGTGAACACATCACCCCAACCTGAGTGAACTCTGGTCTCCAATAACTAAACTCCTCAAGAACCTCCCACTTCTTGACAGCCAAACAAGAAATACTAGCCTTCCGGCTGAGAGCATCTGCCACAACATTTGCCTTACCAGGCAGATAATTGATAGAACAATTATAATCTCCAAGAAGCTCCATCCACCTCCGCTGGCGCATATTCAACTCCTTCTGTGAGAATAAATACTTAAGACTCTTATGATCAGTGAAAATCTCGAACTTACTGCCCCACAGATAATGACGCCACTTTTTCAGTGCGAAGACAACTGCTGCCAACTCAAGATCATGAGTCGGATAATTCACCTCATAAGGCTTCAACTTTCGAGAAGCATAGGCAATAACTCGGCCATCCTGCATAAGAACACATCCCAAGCCCTCCTTGGATGCATCACTGTAAATGACCATATTATCGGTCCCCTCTGGTAGAGCAAGTACTGGAGCGGTAGTTAACCTCTTTTTCAACTCCTGAAATCCACTCTCACACTTCTCGTCCCAATTAAAGATAGTCCGTTTCTGAGTCAACTTAGATAGTGGCCCCGCAATCTTTGAGAAGTCCTTGACAAACCTACGGTAATAACCCGCCAAGCCAAGAAAACTACGGACATCAGTAACACTCTCTGGCCGCTTCCAAGACATCACCGACTCAATCTTAGTGGGATCTACAGAAATACCACTCTGTGTAATAACATGGCCAAGAAAAGAAATCCGTTGCAGCCAAAATTCACATTTGCTGAACTTGGCAAACAACTGATGCTCCTGCAACTTCTCTAATACAAGCCCGAGAAGTTGCTCGTGCTCCAATTCAGATTTAGAATAGACCAAGATATCATCAATAAAAATCACCACGAACTGGTCCAAGTACGGCTGAAAGACTCGATGCATAAGATCCATGAATGCTGCCGGTGCATTAGTCAAACCAAAGGGCATAACAACAAACTCATAATGCCCGTACCGAGTCCTGAAGGCAGACTTCGGAACATCGTCTGAGCGAATCCGAAGCTGATAATACCCCTGCCTCAAATCAAACTTAGAGTAGACTTTGGCTCCCTGAAGTTGATCAAACAACTCATCAATCAGTGGCAAATGATATTTATGCTTGATAGTCACCTGATTCAAACCACGGTAATCTATACACAATCTCAAGGTACCATCCTTCTTCTTCACAAACAAAACAGGAGCTCCCCAAGGTGAAGAACTCTGCTGAATAAATCCTTTCTCCAACAACTCCTGTAACTGAGTCTTCAACTCCTTCAACTCAGCTGGTGCCATCCGGTATGCCGATTTAGAAATAGGTTGAGTACCGGGAACAAGATTAATCACAAACTCGATATCCCTATCTGGCGGCAATCCTGGCAACTCCTCGGGAAATACATTAGGATATTCCCGGATAATAGGGACTTCCTCAAGCTGTAGCTTAACAGATGGCTTGTTGATCAAATAAGCTAGATAACCCGAACACCCCTTACTCACCAACTTAACGGCTTTAGTTGCTGAGATAACAAAACTCGTCTTAGCACCCCGGTTACCCGCTACCTCAACTACTGGCTGATCTGGCAAACAAAACTGTACTACCTTGGTTCTACAGTTCAACTGGGCATCATACTTAGAAAGCCAATCCATACCCAGAATAACATCATACCCCCGGATAGGAAATAAAATAAGGTCCGAAGGAAAATTATGCCCCTTAACATGTATTATACAATCCTTACATACTAAGCCAGTAACATACTTATCAGTCAAAGAGGTACTAATTTCAACCACATAAGGCAATCTTTCAGGTTGCAATTTAACACGTTGCACACAAGCAGGAGTAATGAAAGAATGCGTAGCACCAGAATCAATCAACACTTTAACAAGTTGATCAAGTATAAGAAAGTTACCTTCCACAACTGCAGTCTCCTCAGGCATCTCCTCTAAGTCAACTGCATAAGCCCGAGCCTGAACCCGCTGCTGCTGTGGTACACTGCCCGTAGGCCTACCCTGGTAACCCTGAGTCGCTGCCCGACCCTCAGTCCTCGCATACTTAGGGCAATCCCTCACCCTATGATCGATGCTACCACAACCCAAACATGTCCCTGCCTTTACCCTGCAGTCGGACTCCACATGCCCTGAGCGCTTGCAGTAATTACACTGCGATGATGTGGCACTAGCACTGCCCCTAGAATAACCAGAAGCTGAAGAAGCAGCTGATACAGCCTGCTGCTGAGGTCTCACCACACTAGGCCTGTACTGACCCTGAGACTGGGCTGGCCTAAACTGAGTCTGAACCTGATATGGCCTCTGCTGAAACTGAGGCCGATAATAACTCTGCTGACTCTGTGGCCTAAAAGAACCCTGCTGGGCAGGTGGCCTGTAGACAACCTGCTGTACTGGAGGCCTATATAAAACCTGCTGGCCCGGCGGCTGATACGGCCTCTTACTAGGCTGACTGGAGACAATCTGATCCCCTTTCCTCTTCTCCAATCTAGAAGCTGCATCAAAAGCCTCAGTGAAGATATCATAACGATTCAGAGCCATCACATCCTGAATCTCGGGCCGCAACCCCAACATAAACCTGCGAGTCCTCCGCTCCTCGTCTACCACATACTCCGGTGCATACCGGGACAATCGAGTAAATGTGGCCTCATATTGAGCCACTGTAGCATCTCCCTGGACCAAGGCTAGAAACTCGGCCTCTCTCCGTTCCCTGCAAATCCTCGGGACATACTTTGCCCGGAAAGCCATCAGAAAGGTACCCCAAATATAAGGAATACCCTGTGCCACCCAACTAGTCCTTACCGTGCGCCACCACTCCTCTGCCTCGTCATCTAACAAATACACGGCAAAAGAGACTTTCTGCTCATCAGTATAGCCAAGTGGATCATAAATCTTCTCCAACTTGCTAATCCATACCTCCGCCTTCCTATCATCCGGCTCCCCCTGAAATCTCGGTGGGTGATATCCTAAAAAGTCCTTCAGGGTACCACGCCCGTGGTTACCACCCTGAATATTCAGAAGCTGAGCCTGCATAGCCTGATTCTGGGCAGCCTGCCCTGCTAATAACTGTGCCTGACTAGCCACTAACTCTGCAATCCGCTCCATAGCGGCTCCAAATCGGTCATCACCCCCGTCACGGCCCGGTGCCACGTTACTCGGAGTCTCATCAGTCAACTCAGGCCTACCTCTGGTTCTCGGTCGACCGGCCATTCTACTAATCAAAGAGTTAGCACAGTTATAGCACGTAGACAGGTTATAAACAACTATTAACACATAAATAACAAACTCATATAAAACACATAATCAAATTGATCACATAATCACATAAGCACTTAAATCACATAATCACTTAATCAATTAATCATACCAATACATATTTCATTTTTCTTTCCTTTCATACATATTTCATGCTAAGACCATTACCCACATTCCGAGAATACCCCGGCTGACAACTAACATGCGCTCTGATCTCACTTAAACTGCCACGCCCCAACTCGTCCCCACCTACGATCAGCCAAGACGCAACGGAATTTCGGCGGCATAACGACAGTAAACAGATTTCCGAGGTTCTAAACCAACCTCATAAACATCATACATCCCGTAATTCCTCAATATAAACAACAACATACAACACAACCATATTATACAATAAAACATCCTCGTTATACGCCTCCGTTCCAACATGACATACAATACCTCAACTTTATCATACATTTCAAAAGTAAGTTGAGACACAACTACAATTTAACCATAGACAAAAGGAAACCGCTAAGTTAACATCATTTGGTTCATCATCTTTTCAATATCTATTACATTAAGAACCGTAAAGCATATAAAGTCTATTAAACTAATATACAAGACATTTAACAATATAAAGTCATGGATAAGGCTCGGGAACATATGACTCATCCACAAAAGGCACATTTTCCACATTCTCCTCTTCAGGAGGCACGTACCCGTAATCTTGTGAAAGTACACCTGAAACATGCATTAATAGAGAGTGAGCTTATATACATAAGCCCAGTGAGGATCCGATAGATCTCGACAGTATTCACTACGCTCCTTGGATTTAGTCCTTTGAGCAAGTAAACACACAACAACAATAATAACATAAATAAAGCTATCATCACATAACTATATGACCATTCAATAAGGATACTCTATTTGGTGTAGCTCCAAACGCCATCACGATCTCAACCGTTCTTCTTATAACTCCCCATTACTCACGCACCCGAGGTACCTCACTATCCCCTTCCCTCCATGACATCTCCGTCATGCGAGCTGGGGGTAGCCTATGGCAGTCATGCCGGTTTCAACCCGACAGCCCGACGCTGCCCGAGAGGTGGCACACACATACCAAGGCTCCATTTTCATCAATCATCATGCAAGCATAAATCGATCAATCAATTGGGAGATCAGCAACAAGAGTGCCCGATTCCCGCATTCAATAATAATCAATCAATAACATCAATATAACATCAATATTAAATTAAACATCAAACAACGTAGTTAGATGACAAAGTAGGCCATCTAACCGGACATGCATAATATTCATAATTAAACTCTAAATTACTCAACAACAACTCACCATTCATCACTCGAACACTACCCAACCATCTAAGGCATCGTTCAAGAAATTAAAGAATGACAACCTAAACTTCTAAAATTCATAACTTACAATCTACTAATCCAAACATTGCCAAATCAGTTCCTACCACTCACCCATTCAACCTACTACATTAGCCCTCTCGGAAATCCACCATAACACCTCCAAAACATGCCCGATAACCCTAAAACCCTATGACGTCATGGCTGGATTTTCCGGATTTCCACACAAACAATGTAATCGAAAATTCGGCATTACAACAGCGCTAACACGTAATTATCAAGTATTTAGAAATTGACGGCAATCGATTTCGATCAACACAACTCAATTAAATCAACTTTGAACATTTTAATCAAAATTAAATACCCGGAAAATAAAAATTATGCTATATCCGACAGAAACTCGTAGTATTAGTATATAATGATCCCTAGCATGCAAGGAGCAATAATCTAACATCAGATTTCAATTCTAACGGTTCAATCTTCATTTATACGCAAAAACACAAAAATGACATTTTGAGATCTAGAATTTTTCTCTCACCTTAGATGCGATATAAGCCTAGGAATGCGTGCAATGCGTGCCCAACAAGTAGAATCCAAGTCGGTGCGAAGTTTCACGGACAAAAACTAGGTTTTTCTTTGAAAAATTGGATTGAAAGCTTAAGTTTTTCTCTTCTCTTTTCTCTCCTCAACCCCTCGGCAATGTGTGTGTGTGTGGTGGTGTTTTTGTGTTGTGTGAGTGTGTGTAGGTGACAATAGCTTATAAGGTCAATTTTTTTAATTAAAGTCAAAGTTATTTTAATAGGTATTTTTGTGTTTTTAATGTCTTTAATTGCATTTTAGTGATCACCAAGTTAAAATTAATTATGCAACCCTCAAGATATCTCAAGTGAGTTATTTTTAGGTGACAAGAAGTTTTACATTCAAAGAATTCCACCCGAGTCGGCTTAAAACTCGATTTTCGCAAAAGTCGGTGTAAAAACCCTAATAAATTCTTAAGCCGATTTTAAAACCGTTTTCATCAAACACAGGTCTATTAAAGTCCGTGGACTAGGTCTAGAAGGGTTAAAAAGACCAGTTTCAAAATTATAGCGGACGTGTTTCGAAAACACTATTCACTAAAAATCGACGATAAATTTTCTGACTCCGTTTTTGATGAAAATTTCATGAATGCACATTTAGCACGTATTAGGAGTATTGAAATCAAAATTATAACTTTCTAGGTCCTATAGCACATAAACAGGTTATATGCACGCAAAACGAGGTAAAGCACGTAAAACGAGATAAGCAAGAAAGTGGGGTTTCACAATACCTATCATTCGTGGAAGACCTTTCCTTGCAACTGGGGGAACACTTATTGATGTTGGAAAGGGTGAGCTTTGGTTGCGAGTACAAGAGGAAGATGTAACCTTTAATGTTTTCAAAACTTACAAGTACCCAAAAGCGAGTGATAGTTATTTTCGCATTGATGCCACACAAGCTATAGTATCTAACTATGGGGGTCAATTGGATCCCTTGGAGGCTAGCTTGTTACGAGATGATTCTTTTGTTCCGGTGGGATTGGAGCACAAGGAATATTGGTATATTAAACAACTAAACATGGCTATGCAAGAAGTGGGTGAGAAAGAATTCTTGCAATGGAATGAGCTAGAAGGATCCCGTGATGGACCGAATGAGAATGCAAGAAGTTACAAAGAGAGGACAAACGATTGGCATGACAAACTCATTTCGGGAAAAGATTTCTCTCCTTTGCAACAAATACTTCTTTATAACCCACGAATTCCTGAAAAATACAAGTCAAGATGGTTTGGCCCTTTTGTTGTAACTAAAGTGTTTCCCTATGGTGCTGTTGAAGTCACCTATCTAGAAAAAGGGACGTTCAAGGTCAACGGACAACGGTTGAAGACTTATTGGGATGATGAGTTTGATAAGCACAAGACCATTGTCCATCTCAATTTGTCGTAAAAAATTGCTCTGTCGGGCTGTCGACGTTAAAACAAGTGCTTTTTGGGAGGCAACCCGAGTTTTCTTACTTTTCTTGCTTTAATAGTTGTGTTTGCTTTTACTTAATTTTCAAGTCATAGTTGTCTTAGTTAACTTTTAATTTTTCTTGTCATTTTAGGTTCAAGAACAAGTTTGGGGGAAGACAAGGAAAGGAGAAGTGCTACAAAGTACATTCAGGGAGAAAATGTTGCAAGTAATGGTGTTTGAATTGAGGGGGATGTGTGCGTTGAAGAGAAAAGTAAAGAAAAATAAAGTTGTGGGGTAGCGTTGTTGCGCTAGAATATAGCGCAACTGCACTGACGGAGTTGAAAAGTTACGTTTATGCACAGTTGGTAGAGAAAAATGTAGTGCGGTTGCGTTAAAATTTGGCCCAGTTGTGCTGACGGTAATGACAACTTACGCTTATGAGTAGCGTTGTTGCGCTAAAATGCAGCGTATCTGTACTAGCATCCTGCAGTTGACGTTTGAAAGAAAAGAAATTTATCACTACTTACCACGCCCATCTACCTAACCCAAAAACCCATAATCCTTCCTACCCAAACCACATACCCAAAATCCATTTCCTATCAAAACAACAACCCTTAACCTATTTACCCACACTACAAATCCTACATACCCAACACTTGACCCAAATATACAAATCCTAACTCACATCATATTTACCCAAATCTCTTAAACCCTTAATCTATCTAAACTCCAAACCTACGCCTTCTCTCTCAACACAAACCCAACAAACAACCCATAGAAATAGCTCACATCTCCTAACTCATACCGATGAAGGCCTTCAAGATTCCACCGTCGACTTTCGCGGGTTGCACTAATTGACAAGTCATGGTTGTTAGGTGAAGTTGGACTTGAAGGAGACAGCGACTGGTGGTGGTTACCGACGGTAGTAGCACAACAATCCATAGACACCACTCCATCCATAAAGTTGTCGATCCAAACACTTGGGGTAATACTTGAGCATTCTTGGAGTATCGAGTAAGACATTGTGATTGTTGTTTGGAGCAATTGTGATATATGTTTATGAGTGAGTCAGGTTGAAGAAAATAAAAAAGAAAAAAAAAATTGCCTACCTACCACGATCCTGCTTAAATGTGGCAAAAACAAAAAAGCTTTGTTGTACTTATATTGAATTATGGTAGACTTGTTGAGTTGTGGAAGTCATGGATACTTGTGTGAAATTGTGATATTGGTTAGAGTATAAGGTGATTGGGGCTAAAATTGTATTTGTTGGGTAGAGTATGTTGTGGGTCCTGATTGAATACTAATTATTTGATTAAAGTTCTAAATGAGGCAGAAAGCTTTATCGAAATCTTGTTGCTATAAAGACTAATTCTATTCTGAACCTTTGTAGTGACTGGTGATGTGACTGTATTTGTAGCACTTAAACCACTGTTTTCTACTACATTTGCATCATATCTTGTGAAATAAATACAACACTTATACACTTTCGATGCAATGTAGAATAATACCGAAAAGTGGAAAATGAAATCTGAAATGATCCAAATTGCAAGTCAAGAAGACCGAACGTGAAGTTCCGCGAATCGGTGGTTGAACGGAGCCCATAGAGAAAGAATTTGGCTGAAACTAGCGTGAAATCATATTCAAAACGTTAAAAATAGCCCAAAAATGCATCGGTCAACGCTCGGTCAAAGTCAACAAATTCAATAGTCAACTTTTCCTTAGAATTTTGACTATAAATAGGCTTTCAACCCTTTGAGAATTTTGTAGTTTTTTTTAGTTTTAATGTTTATTTTTAGAATTAAGTTTTAGTTAATTTTAGTAGTAGTAGTTAATTAAGGGGGAAATCTTGCCTAGGTAGCTCTTATTCGGGAAAATTTTGCACGAATTGCTACTTTACGGGGGAAATTCGACCCAAGTAATTATTTTTCGGGTAAAATTCTGCCCGAATAGCTTTTAATAGAAAAGCTCTTATTTGGGGGAAGTTCTGCCCAAGTAGCTCTTATTTGGGGAAAATTAATTCCGCTTAAATAGCTATTTTGCGTCGGACCTCTACTCAAATTTATGGAATCAGAAATACAAAGTCGTGATATCGGGGGAGCCTTTCTTGAATCTCTTATTTGTACAACTTGTATTTATTTATAATGTTTGAGTAGATTTATATCTAGGGGAGAATGTTGTAAATAACGATCTTTTAATCTATAGTCTTGAATTCAGATAAGTTGATTCAAATTGCAATATATGGCTTATTTTAATTCAGCATTGTCTTTCATACATTATGCTTGTAGTTGATTTATGATTGCTTTAATTATGTGCCATATATTTGTTTTAATAGTGAATCTATAGGTTGTACCATAGATTCCATGAAATTATAGGTTGTACCATAGTTTCCATCATTTAAGTTAATTCCTTAGTTTAGTTTGCCTTGTTGTACTAGGTTAAAATGAACTAGGTAGATTAACTAGGTTAATGCTTGTAGTTTAACCGGGTTAATACTTGTAGTTTAACCCCAATATTGAATTAGAGAATCCTGGATCATTCCCCTCGTATTTTGCAAAACTATAGTTTAGTTTTAGTGTAGTTGTAGTATAAATTACATTTACGCACGTTACTTCAAACACCTTTGTAAACTTGTCACTTAAGCGCTTTAACACTTTCACACTACTTCACTAATTAACTAACGAGCTTCCCTGTAGAATTCGACTCCATACTCACAGCACACTACATTACAAAGATCCGTGCACTTGTGGGTATTTAAACTTGGTTTATTTTATACACTTTTCACACGCCCACCGGATTACATCAAGTTCTTGGCGCCGTTGCCGAGGAAGCACGATCTAGTTAGTTTTTGATAAAAGTATTTGTAAACTTGTTTAAGTGTTTTATCTGCTTTCTTTAAAAAAAAAATTTGGGAACATTTGAAAGATTGGAATATGACTCATTTTAATGGTTCATCCGATCAATGGGCTTTCAATGATATAAACCCAACCCCTATCTCGGATATATGTGTTTTATGTCTTCAATTAGGGCATACTTTTGTGAATTGTCCCTAATATCCCGAGCATTCTCATAAACATGATTCTACTGTTTAGGGTTATTTTTCAAACAATGTTATGTACTATAATGCATATAACCCAGAGTGGAAGAATCATCAAAATTCATTTTGGGATCAAAACAATGCATCTTATCTGCCTCAAAATTTTAAAAATTTTGCATCTCAAAACCCTCATTCTTCCGAGTTTTGCGAAAGCTTCGAAAGTAATTCTTTAAATCAAAACTTTTACTATCCTAACTCGGTTGAACTAACTTCTCTTGAACCAAACTTCGATGATAAGTTTGGTAACTTCTTGCAAAACTTCCAAGTACAGCAACAATCCATTGTTGAACTACAAAAATCCAGCCAACAAACCATAGATAGGTTACAAGACCAAATCGATCAACGAGCCGAGGGCATAAATTGTTGGGAGGAAAACGGGCATCCTATTCAACCTGTCATGAGTTCACAAGACCAATATAGTTTCGTTCATCACGAAACTATCCAAAACTGGGTTGTTGAGGGAATAGAGGTATTTAATGGAGATAATCAGGGTAGATAGTGTAATACTAGGAATGAGGTAGATAACATGTTTGCGGCACATACTCCAGAATGGCAAAACCAGCCATCACTTTGGGGTCAAGAAAATGTTTCTCAAAACTTTGAAAGCCAAGTCCCTACACCTTTTCAATCTGAATCTTCTAGTGACCCTGTTCTTAATATTTTCAAACAAAATGATCACCAGGATGATTGGTTTGACTCTACTCCTGAATCGAATGACAAGTTTGACCAAATTTCTCAACTTGTCAACTCCAATGCTCAAATGCTTCAATATGTAGATCAACTAGTCGAGAATGCACTTAGTTGGATTGATGATCAGCAACATCACATTCAGTCTGTTGTGGACCCCTTTGATGAGACAACATGTGGACAGACTGATGAAACGAGCAATATTATTTGGGAGAAATCTGATAGGGAAATTGAATTTGAGGAAGACAATGAAATGTCTCGTTTAGAAGGACAGGATGACCTTAGTGATTTCAGGACTCAACTTGACTCTGATTCCTCTTCAAGGAAGATGAGTGTACACACTTCTTTAGAGGTTTCACTCTTTCAAGACAAGTCTATTGAGTCTACTTTAATTCTTACATCCTACTTGACACCTGAAGAAGAATGACTTTTGTATCCAACCAACCAAGAGAATGAGTACGATACTTCTATGTCCTTTCCAACTGGCTTTAACTTTGAAAAAGAAGCTTCAACACCATTCTCTCTCTTGTTGAAAGTCATCTCAGTTCTTCATTTGATGCGTCTTCATTCGTTGTGCAACTCACAACATTACCCAAGGAGGCACAATTTGGTTTTGACCCATTTATGAACAATATGTTACATACATCTTTTAACTTATGGGTTGATCAATTGGAACACACTGATTTACAAAATACTATAGCCCCTGTTGACATAGTCAAGAACATTCCCACCCATAACACATTGGGATGAGAATTGTTACCTTTTCAAGGTGACTTGGAAAAGGCATGTTCTATCGAAAGAATGAGCCATCATTTGTTGCATGATCTTTTTCCATTCAAAATATATGTTGGAACGATTATCAGGCAATATGTGCCGAAGAATTTTAATAATCAATGGCTCTAACACTGACACCTGGCTGAAGGCATAAAACTCAGCGCTACTAGGAAGCAACCTAGATTTTTAAAATGCATTTGTGTGTTTATTTTATGTATGTGTGATTTTATGTTTTTCTTAAAAGACCTGATTATTTTTGCTTATGTATTTCTAGGAGTTAACCTACTGCATGCTTGTAGCAATATGTTCATAATTGTTAAAACTGTTGACAAATCTTAAATTGTTTTGTCTACTGATTTTTTTGAAGTTTACAGAATGATCCATCTTTTGATAAAGGTCATAGACACATTCTTTTACATCATCAGTTATTCACATTGCTACACATCACGTGATCTCTTTCCTTACTTCTACATTTCATTTTAAACCTGATCAACATGTGTTGAAGAGTAAGCAAACCATATGTTTGGGGATGTAGCATTTGCCTTTTTGTTGTTACTTACATATCGTACTCTCACTTGTTTTACATTGTCATTTGCTTGAGGACAAGCAAAGTTTCGGTGTGGGGATACATCTTGTATTTTATGATAAACTTTTCAAAAATTTGTAAGTAAAACACTATTTTGTTGATCATTGTTCATGAGACTTAATAAATTGCTATCTTACTTGTTTAAAAGAATATGATTTAGATGATTTAAGAACATGTATTGTTAGCTATGTATGGTGAAAAACTCTAAGGAAACTCTGTAAGAAAAACTTTGGGGTACTATATTCATTAGTAAACTTAGCTATTCTTCTTTTCTTCAAATGATAGGTTTGTGAATATGAAAGGATTGAGATAGGATTACCGTTTGTTATGAGAACTTCTTGTGATTGAAACCTGAACCCTTATGCCATGTTTGTACATGATGTTCTATTACTTTGTTTGTATGTACACTCTGAACAAAAAAACAAAGAAAAAAGAGAGAAAAAGAAAAAAGAAAAAGAAAAAAGAAAAAGAAAAAGAGATGTACATACCATTACAGTTGAATAGTTTTGGTGTAAATATGTTGTAAATCTCTAAGCACCACTATCTTAAACATTGTAATTTGGGATATGTGATATAATGTAAAGTTTTGAGCCTGTATATTGATGTAACTGTATTTACAGTACTTAAACCTTTGAATTTGTATCACATTTGCATCTT
This sequence comes from Ehretia macrophylla, assembly GCA_037974665.1. Classification (NCBI taxonomy): domain Eukaryota; kingdom Viridiplantae; phylum Streptophyta; class Magnoliopsida; order Boraginales; family Ehretiaceae; genus Ehretia; species Ehretia macrophylla. The sequence goes on along the minus strand of CM075772.1, from coordinate 73,413,170 downwards.
AATTTAGGAATAAATGCAACACTTTTATACTTTTGATGCAATGTAAGATGATACTAGAAAGTGAAAATTCAGACTCAAAATGATCAAAATTGCAAGTCAAAGAAGTGAAGAACGGGGAAACACGAGAACTGGTGGAAGAATGAAGCCAATAGAGAAAGAATTTGGCCGAAACTAGCGTGTAATTAGACTCGAAACATTGAAAATAGCCCAAAAATGCCTCGGTCAAAAGTCAAAATTCAAGCCCTGAAAGTCAGCAAAAGGGCGCTCGAGTGCGCCCTCTTCGGTGCTCGAGCGCCCAGCAAAAATCCACCACCTTCTGGAAGAAAACACGTGATGAATATTCAGCGATGGAGCAGATGGATGCTCGAGCGCGCCTCACTGGCGCTCGAGCGCGCCATCAGAATCTTTGTGAAGCAATACATGGCGAGCAGGCAACGGTTGAAGCAGGGGTGTGCTCGAGCACGCTAAACAGGCGCTCGAGCGTGCCTATGAGATTTTGTCTATAAATAGACCCCTCACTCCGAATTTAGTAATTAATTTTGGAATAGTGCCAATATTTTTGGTATAATTTCGAGTTAATTCTAGTTAGTTTTAGTTCTAGGTGTAGTTAATTAATTAGTAGGATACGGGGGGAAGTCCCACCTAAGTCGTTCTTATTCGGGGGAAATTATCTCCGCCCGAATAGCTACTTTGTGTCGGACTTCTGCTTAAATTTTGGGAATTAGAAATACGCGTTCGTCAATATGGGGAAGCCTTTCTTGACTCTCTTTTATTTACATAACTCATATTCATTTATGTATGAGTAGATTGATATCTAGTGGTGAATATTGTAAATGATAGTATTTTAATATATGGTCTCGAATTTAGTTTATTCAATTCAAATTGCAATGTATGGCTTGTTTTAATTCAGTATTCATACGTAATTCTTTTAAAGTAGATGTTATGAATGCTTTACTTTCATATCATAATATTATACTTGTAGTTAATATTATGATTGCGTTAATTTAGTGCCATATAATTGTTTTAATCATGAGTCTATAAGTTGTACCATAGACTCCATGAAACTATAGGTTATACCATAGTTTCTACTTGTAAGGTTAATTCCTTAGTTTAGTTTGCCTTGTTGTACTTGGTTAAAATAAACTAAGTAGATTAACTAGGTCTATGACTTTCAGCTTAACCGGGTGTATCCTTGTAGCTTAAGCCCTTGCAGAATTAGATAAACTGGATTCCGAGCTTATATTGATTGCCTCATTTACATATTCAACCCCTCAATCACCTTCCCTCGTATTCCTACTTAGCTAGTTTAACTTAGATAATTTAGTTAGTTGTAGTTTAATTCAAACTTCAATTACAAACTTGTCACTTAAGCATTTTAAAGAATTTCATACTACTTCACTAACTTAACTAATGAGTTTCCCTATGGATACGATTCCGCACTCAGAGCACACTACACTACAAGATCCGTGCACTTGCGGGTATTTAAACTTGGTTTATTTTATACACTTTTTACATGTTCACTGGGTTGCATCAGATATCTCGGGTGATTAAGACACGTAAGGATCCTTTTAAAACCTGGCAACCTCGGTCATAATGGCGGGAATTGTTGGCCTTAAAGCCCATTACTTGGGATATCCAGAAAGTAAAAAAAACTAAACACTACAAAGAGATAGTTTTGATTTGTACTTTTATCTTTCTGGCAAATGTAAAAAGGGTTAAGGCATTATCAAGTTTGATTGCAAATGGGTAAAAATATCAAAGTCTAATTTGTTCATATATCTTGAAAGTTGAGTTTTTGTTGAACTTAAATTGCTTAGTTTTCTTCTGAATGCATATTCCAAAGTAATTGATAGTTCATGTACGAAAGAGTAACTTTTTGTGAAAACTATTGTAAAGGTTCTCTTGTTGTTCTTGTCATTGACTGATGATCTTGTTTAGATAGTGGATTCTATTTCTCATGATTCATCCTGAAAATATTTTGACAAAATGGAGGGGATAGATAACATTCACTTGTTTTTGACTTGTAAAAATTTTATGAAAATTCACTTTCGAAGTTGTTTTAAAGACAGTCTTGTTTGAGGACAAACAAGGTTTAGGTTTGAGGATGTTGATGCGACTGTATTTGCTGCACTCAAACCACTTTTTTTCTAATACATTTGCATCATATCTTGTGGAATAAATGCAAACTTATACACTTTCGATGCAATGTAGAATAATATCGAAAAGTGAAAAATCAGACCCGAAATGATCTAAATTGCAAGTCAAGAAGTCAGAACGTGAATTTCTGCGAATCAGTGGTTGAACGGAGCTCATAGAGAAAGAATTTGGCCGAAGCTAACGCGAAATCAGACTTAGAACGCTAAAAATAACCCGAAAATGTCTTGGCCAATGCTCGGTCAAAGTCAACAAATTCAAAAGTCAACTTTACCTTAGAATTTTGTCTATAAATAGGCCCTCAACCCTCTGAGAATTTTGTAATTTTTTTTATTTTTAATATTTATTTTTAAAATTAATTTTTAGTTAATTTTAGTAGTAGTAGTTAAATACAAGAGAAGTTCTGCCTCGGTAGCTCTTATTCGGGAAACTTTTGTTTGAATAGCTACTTTACGGGGGAAATCTGACCCAAGTAATTATTTTTCGAATAGCTACTTTACGGGGGAAATCTGACCCAAGTAATTATAATTTTGCTCGAATAGCTTTTAATAGAAAAACTCTTATTCGGGGGAAGTTCTACCCTAGTAGCTCTTATTCGGGAGAAATTAATTCTGCCCGAATAGCTATTTTGCGTCAGACCTCTACTCAAATTTACGGAATCAGAAATACAAAGTCATCATATTGGGGGAGCCTTTCTTGACTCTCTTATTTGTACAACTTGTATTTATTTATAATGTTTAGCTATTTATAATGAATTCGGATAATTTGATTCAAATTGTAATATATGGCTTATTTTAATTCAGCATAATCTTTCATACATTATGCTTGTAGTTGATGTTATGATTGTTTTACTTTCGTGCCATATATTTGTTTTAATAGTGAATCTATAGGTTGTACCATAAATTCTATGAAACTATAGGTTGTACCATAGTTTCTATCCGAGAAGTTAATTCCTTAGTTTAGTTTGCCTTGTTGTACTAGGTTAAAATGAACTAGGTAGATTAACTAGGTTAATGCTTGTAGTTTGACCGGGTTAATGCTTGTAGCTTAACCCCAATATGGAATTAGAGAATCCTAGATACCAAGTCTAGATTAGTTGTCTTATTTACATATTCGACCCCTAGATCATTCCCCTCGTATTTTGCAAAACTATAGTTTAGTTTTAATATAGTTGTACTATAAATTACATATACTCACGTTATTTCAAACACCTTTGTAAACTTGTTACTTAAGCGCTTTAACACATTCACACTACTTCAGTAATTAACTAAGGAGTTTCTCTATGGAATTCAACTCCGTACTCAGAGCACACTACACTACAAAGATCCGTGCACTTGCGGGTATTTAAACTTGGTTTATTTTATGCACTTTTCACACACCCACCGAGTTGCATCAGCTGGGCAATTGTTTTGCTTGGGTATTGTTGTGGTTGAAGCTGTACTTGTTAAGTGGTAGAAACTGGTAGTAGTATCACTGTGATAATGACACCTAAACGAAAGAGAGATGCGTCCACAAGTGCCTTGTCTTCCAAGACTAAATCAAGGGTGCAAGTTGTGAATGTGCATAAGTTGTCAGTGCAACCACTCAGGGAAGCCTTCTAATTCCTTGTCCTTCCTTTTGCCATTGAGGACATTGTCTATTTTCAAGTTTGGCGATAGTTGCTATGTGTTTTCCTCTTTGAACTTGTTTTGGTTAGTATTAGTATCATGTGTTTTTCTATTTATTGTTTTGTTATTTTCATTATCCAACTTATAAAAAAAAAACTGAAAAACTGAAAAAAAAAGAAGAATCTAAAAGTGATGCTGAAAGGATAAGAAATTAGGCTGATGATTTGTAGCATATGAATGACATGATATTAATGAGAATGATTGAATGACACATAGTTGTAGTTTACAGAGAATCCCCACTTCTTGCGCACTTAGCCCTACCTAGTCATATGTGTACTTAAAGAAGGTTTATGTGAGTTTAGGTAGCAGAAAAAAATGTTGAATGGAAAAAGAGGACTTTAGAACTTGCTTGATTGTCACTCGAGGCGAAATCTTAGGTTGTATAGCATTAGAGAAATGATTTAGGCCATCTTTGGATTGTTTGAGCCTTTCAAGCCAACCCTTGTAATAATGGAATATCCTTAGTATACCCTTTTGAGCTTAATTAGCCTTTTATTTCATGTGCAACTTATAATAGCTTCCTTAACTTATCATGTTTGATTTTCCCAATTAATGACCTTCCTACTTATAACATGTGATTGTTCTAGGATGATTATGTTGAAACTGGTCTTTTTAACCCTTCTAGACCTAGTCCACGGACTTTAATAGACCTGTGTTTGATTAAAATGGTTTTAAAATCGGCTTAAGAATTTATTAGGGTTTTTACACAGACTTTTGCGAAAATCGAGTTTTAAGCTGACTCGGGTGAAATTGTTTGATTGTAAAACTTCTTGTCGCCTAAAAATAACCTGCTTGAGCTATCTTGGGTGTTGAATAATTGTTTTGAGCTTTGGTGATCAATAAAATGCATTTAAAGTCAAGAAAACACTAAAAATACTAAAGTTTCAACTTTGACTTTCATTTAACTTGTTGACTTTCATGCATAAATCACCAACACACACTCACAAAGAACAAAAACACCCACAATTTCACACACATTGCTGAGAGGAAGAAGAGAGAAAAGAGAAAAGAGTTTTCAAGGTTTTCAAAGCAAATTTTCAAAGAAAAACCTAGTTTTTGTCCGTAGAACTTCGTGCCGAGTTGGATTCCGCTTGTTGGGCACGCATTGCACGCATTCCTAGGATTTTATCACATCAAAGATGAGAGAAAAATTCTGGATCTCAAAACTCATTTGTATGTTTTTGCTCATAACTGCATTTTGAACCGTTAGAATGTTAATCTGATGTTAGATTATTGCTCCATGCATGCTAGGGATCATTTATGTGTATTACTACGAGGTTTGAGCCATTGTAGCGAAATTTTTTATTTTCGGGTATTTAAAGTTGATAGAATGACTTTTTGAGGATTATTTTGAGTTGTTGTGGTTGGAATCGATTGCCGTCGATTTCTGAAAGTTTTTTAATTACGTGGTAACGCCGTTATAATGCCAAATTTTTGATTGCAATGTTTGGGTGAAAATCCAGAAATTTCAGCCTAGGTGCCTTGAGGTTTTAGGGTTGTTGGGCTTGATTTTGAGGTGTCTTGGTTGGTTTTCGAGAGGGCTAATGTAGTTGATCGAATGGGTGAGTGTTTGAAACTGATTTGGAGTTGTTTGGATTAGTAGAATGTAAGATATGATTATTTGAAGTTTAGGTTATCTTTCTTTAAATTATTGAATTGAGCCTTAGTTGATCGGGTGTGGTTTGAGTGATTGAATTGTGAGTTGTTGATGGGTAAACTAGGGTTTGATTGTGTGTTTAATACATGTTCAGTTGGATGGCCTACTTTGTCATCTAACTTAGTTAATTGTTGTTAAATTGATTATTGATGTTATTATGATGATAATATGATTATTGATGATGATTGATGATTATTGATTGATGATTGATGCCAGGAGGTAGGCAGTTCTGCTAGATTGTCCTCTTGTGAATGATTGATGTTTGTTATTATTGCTGAGTCTTTGGTATGTGTGTGCCACCTCTCGGGCAGCATTGAGCTGTCGGGTTGATAACGGTATGACTACCAGAGACTGCCTCCAGCTTGCATGACGGACGTGTCATGAATGGAGAGGTTATTGGGGTACCTCGGGTGCGTGAGTTTATGGGAGTCACAAGAAGGCTGTTGTGATCGTGATGGTGTTTGGAGCTACACCAACTAGTGTATCCTTTATTGAATGGTCATTATAGTTATGTGATGATAGTTTTATTGTTGTTATTGTGTGTTTACTTGCTCAAAGGATTATTTCCAAGGAGCTTAGTAAACCTTGCTTGAGATCTATCGGATCCTCACTGGGCTTATTTTATATAAGCTCACTCTCTATTATTGCATGCCTATAGGTGTACTTTCACAGGATTACGGGTACGTGCCTCCTTAAGAGGAAAATGTGGAAAATGTGCCTTACGTGGATGAGTCTTATGTTCCGGAGTCTTATCCTTGATGTTGTATTGTTTTACCATCTTGTAAATTAACTTAGTATACTTTTATATGCTTTGTAGTTCATAATGTAAAAGATGTTGAAAAGATAATGAATTAGTTGATGCTGTCTTAGTAGCCTTTCTTTTGTTTATGATTAGGTTGCTAGATTGGCTCAATATGTTTTTGTAATGTATATTAAGGGTTCATGTATTATGTTGGAACGAAGGCATATAACGAGAAATGTTTATTGTATAATATGGTTATGATGTATGTTGTTATGTTATTGAGAAGTTGTTTGTTGTATGGTTTGTGGAGTTGATGTATGATGTCTATTGAGGTTGGTTTAGAGCCTCGGTATCCTATTCACTGTCGTTATACTGCCGAAATTCTGTTGCGTCCTGACTGATTATAGAAGGGGTCGAGTTGGGGCGTGACAAGAATTGAGTTCCGTTTGGTTCTAAGATCATCTACACTCAAAGATCTACGTTTATAGATAAAGAACATAGTATTTGGAAGACTATAACATAGGTAACAGAACAAATAAAGTTAAGCATTAACAAGAAATTGAAAGATGTTTTAGCTAGTTGATAATTGACATTAATGATTGTGATTGCTAGATAGTAAAATTATGGATTCTCATTATGTAGATGTGTATATTGGAGTTAAATGATGGTTATAAGATATTCAATATGATTTATTAGGTGTTATGTTAACAATGTGGTATTTTGGTGTTGATTACTAGTTAAATGAGAATTCTAGTGTTATGGTTGTTGTTGTGTTAGGAGTGGGAGATAGTAGATATTGCATGTTTAATGTTTGAAAGAATGCTTGTAAGAAGATTGTGGGAGCTCAAGAAGAAATTAGCTAGCATGTATGTTCATAAATATACAAGACTGGAGTTTTAGTTAGCTCTCACTATATATATTGGAATTTCAAGTAAATGAACTAACTACACCATGTGTACGTTTGTGTGTGTTCAATTGTGGCTGTCCAGTTTTTTTTTAAAGCAAAAATGAGCCAATTTCGGGCTTAAAACTGTATTAATTGGAGAAGGATTAGGGGTTGAATTATATACTGTTAGAAAGTCTTATGAGTCTAGTTTCTAATGCTTTTTACGGTGCATTAATCGGAGTTTCTAGAATAAGTTATGATCATTTTGGTGAGATGTGTCGGAACTGCCCAGTTACGCGAGAAATATGAATTGTGTTGTTATTTTGCTATGGTGATGTTATAATTCAGTTCTAATTGGATGTATTCGATCAAGACCTTGTTGTGCAGTGTTCTTGTTTGATTAGTAATGTAATGGGGCTCTTATAGTTATGTTGTTTTCAGGAATTATAATTGAAATCTAATTGTTAGTAAAGTTAATTTAAATTGAAAGCTATTTTATTTGACTGTGAATGGGAAATGCTAGTAGAATTGTGATGGTTGCCACCTTTAAAGATACGTAATATTTCTATATACACTAAACAATTCAATTGCTAGAATTAGTTGTTGTTATCAGTGTGCAACTAGTGATCACTTAGAAGGGTTAAGTAAGCTATGTGGAAGAATGTGTGTAATGCTCTTTGAATCTACATGTAAGGTTAATTGTAAGTTGATGGTTGTCTATTATATGTTAAATGTAATTAACTTAAGTTGATCCTACTAGTGATATGTTAGAATCTTAGCTTGAAGTATAGTTATTTTGCTAAAATGGTATGCTAGTTATTAAATAGTAGATAGATAACTTTTCTATTAGTTGATAAATGCATTTCTTTCCCTATGTGCATATGTTGGGCCATCTTCATAGGGATATTACTAACTATTGTAAGTAAAGTAGAATATGAATTAGAAGTTTATTAAAGTAGTAAAATACTGGGTAGTGCCATTGTGAATGAATGTGTCATTTGAGCATTAAAGTAACTTAACCTTTATTATCTATAAATTCTTTGGAGGAATTTCTTTAGTTGAGTTAATAGCTAGTTTATTCTTATGTGGAGTGAACTAGTTTCTTGTACAAGTTATTAACTAAAGTAAAATGCTAGATAAGTTAGGTACATAGATCATGTATTAATTGAGCTATATTGATTCTAGTTAGTTATATGGATATTTGAATGAAGTTAATATAGTTAATTGATAAAGTGTTATACTTGTGTGAATAGACTAGGGTTGCACATTTGAGCTAAGTTAAAGAGGTTGGAGTAAACCTCAGATATTCTCTTGCATACTTGGCTTAATTCCAGGTGAGAGAGTCTTCATCTCTTCTGTGCATCTTAACTTGATTTATTGTTTCTAAATTTAATTATTTATTTTACTTGCTAGCTTGAGTCTTTTCGTGTTGAGGGCGGCCTACTTTGTCGTTTCTCTTATTAGGTATTTGACATACTTGGCTCTCGTGATCTTGTCTCGGGTTGCGCAATTTTTTCGGACATGGTAGTATCGAGAAACACGGGCGGCATCGGGCTTGCCGTACTCCCTCGACTACCATGGTGCTTATTCCCTTTCTTTTGCTGAGTATACTCCACTACCCTAGAGGCGTGGTTCACCTCGTTCGGGCATATGGACCTACCTCAGGAGAAAGAGTTGTAGGATCGGAGTACATCCAGAGTACCCCATTTTGGAAGAATAAGGGTTTTGCCGGCATTTGCTTGAAGATCTTGGCTCGTGGCTCGTGATTGAAAACAAGTGGAATCGTATCCTTTTTTATATGTGGTTAAATACCTGTCTATCTAGTTTTGTTTCTTTGTGTTGTATATGTGGCTATATTTGTTGCATTTATGAAAGCATTCCCCTGTATGCTGCATTACCTCTCTCACTGGGTATACATGATTGTATACTCTCTCCTCATTACCCACCTTTCAGGTATTGCAGTCTTAGAAGGGATGTTCGTGCTTGCGGTGCTTGGTCTTTGCTTGGGAGTCAATGTGTTATGTGGTGTGGGTTGCAAAGGTGTTACTTTTGAGTGTTATGTATTCAATGAATAAAGAAATGTAAATTAAGTTTAATTTGGCCATTAGAGTTGTATGATAATCTAGTTTATGTAATAGGTTAGTATTATTTCAATTCAAGCTTGAATGTACATGTCTAAAGGAAAAGAGTTAGGGTAGCATTTGAAATTATAGATAAATAATTGCTTGGTTTGATTGTTGAGAACCAAGGCTCGGATGGCCTTAAGGAGTTGTTGAATGTGTTGGACACGGTATAGGTCCACTTATATTCTGTTTGCAGGTTTAGGTTTGTCCTATAAATAGGGGAGACTGCGTCTGTTTTTTCCTAAATTCTCGTGCCTTGGGTTTTGAGATTGGGACCTCGGTCTCATAAGAGATCGGGGTGTTATAGGTGGTATCAGAGCTTAGATAGCTCTCAGCCGGGATAGGGTCCTCGGTCCGTTGGGTAGTGAACCTCGAGTGCGTGCATGTGGAATGTGCTTTGAGCAGTGGTGTGCTTGCATGTGAGATTGTTATGTTATGCATGTGAGATTGTTATGTTGCTGGTTGAAAATGTGATTCTATGTGATTTGTTTATGTGAAATATAGAGGCTGTATGATATGTGTATTGTGTTATGTGATTATATGCACACCTATTTGACCCCTTTGTGCAATAAGTGAAGCTTATATGATATGTTTATTTATGCGATCAATTATGCATCTAAGTGGTCTTTTGAGTGTTTATTTACCTTAGTTACTTGTAATAATATGTATTGAATGTTTATCTTATGTCAAACCCACTGCATATATGCCTTACCCTTCGAAATGGTAAGTAAACTCTCCTTATATAGAGATGATTAGTAATAGCTTGTCCGAAGACGTGGACCAATAGAAAGAAGGAGTGTTGATTGATTGATTATCGACAGTCAGAGAACTGAATTCAATCTCGAAAGGTTACAATCAGTATTCAGTCTTGAAGTTCATTCTCAATATTCTTCTTCGGTATTTTCCTATGGAAATTCCTACACGGTATTATATGCAGTATTCTTTTCGGGATCCTTATTGGTATTTCCATATGGAATTTTCTAGCAGTACTTATATTGGAACTCTGGTTGGCATTCTTACTTGGTATTTATATATGTGTGACCTTCTTCGGGATTTCTATATGAGGATTCTCAAGTGGTATATTCTTTGGCATTCTTCGTGGCATCTTTTATGGTATTCGCTTGGGTTTCATATTGGTATTTTCTCGGCACTTCTAACTGTTATTCTTAGTGGGACTTCAGAATGACATTCATAAGTGGAGCCTTATTTGGCGTCCTTGTTCAAGAACTATTATCTGGAATTCTCTTAGGCTATTTGTTGGAATTCTATCTGATGGTTCTAATTGGTGTGGATCCTCAATACTCTCTCTTAGTATCTTCTATGGTATTCGCATTCACGGTCCTACTCCAGAAGGTTCAGGATGCTTATGTGGAGTTTTCTTGTGAAGAAGAAATTGCGATGGTGCAATTTGTTTGGAGGGGAGAATGTGACACCCCGACCCGTGCATATAATTATTTTATTGATGTGCATATATTTATATGTCTACTTTAATTATTTACGTACGTATATTCGTTTGCATAAAATATCATATTTTTGAGTTACGTGCATCTATTTCGTTTACCGTGTATTTATGTGCACTCAAGAATATTTAGGTGATTTAGGAATTGTTGTAAATAAATAAATGTATTGATAAACAATAGAGTTACTAAATTAGTTAGAATTAAACTAGAATGACAAACTAGTTAATAGCATTCAGTTGAAGGGCATGTTTGTCATTTGGGCTTTTTGTCTTTTATTATTTACACCTACTAATATAGTACAACACACACAAGCACACAAAACACACACAAAAATCAAACTCTACACACACACACAAGCACACGACAAAAGCAAGGAAAGGAGAGAAAAGAAAGAGAAAAATAGAAGAAAATAAGGAGGAAGAAGAAATTTTAGTTCAATTCTTGCATAACTTGGCCTAGTAGGTGAGGAATTCATAGTTTGTTTGCAATTATTTTGTAAATTGATGTTTCTATAATATTAGTTGCAAAGTAGACATGTAACTCTTGAGCTTATTATTGCAAGAAAATATGATCTATGCCATGTAGTATGTTGTAGAAGCATTCTTGAGCATGTTTATCAAGTTTTGCAAGTTGATTATGTTGTAGCGGATGCTTAGCTAATTTGTTCAATTGTGTGTAGGCTACATATTTGTTAAAAGTTCTAAGTGAGGAATAAAAATGCTTTGCATGCTAGTATATTGCTTGTAGTTAGCTTAGTGCATGGAAACATCAAGTAAAACAAGAAGTGCAAATTCGGACAGTCCACTGCCCTTGTCTTTCGAAGCTCTATTGACCTAGAAAAAGTGCTCCAAATTAAACGAAATTTACACAGAAGCTAGATTAGGCAGTTTAGAACAAATGTTAATTTCTAGGGATAAGGCTAAATCTAACGTCTTAGGCCTCCAATTTAGCCATTTAAGAAATGTATCTGGAAAAATCGCTGATGCAGGGTAGTTATGCGCAGTCGTACGGAAATGGTTGTATATTGAGGAATTTAGATCGGAATTGAGTTTCGTTTGGTTCTAAGATTATCTACACTCGAAGATCTACGTTTATAGATAAATAACAGAGTATTTGGAGGACTATAGTATAGGTAACGAAACAAATAAAGTTAAGCATTAGCAAGAAATTGAAAGATGTTTTAGTTAGTTGATAATTGACATTAATGATTGTGATTGCTAGATAGTAAAATTATGGATTCTCGTTGTGTAGATGTGTTTATTGGAGTTAAATGATGGTTATAAGATATTCAATATGATTTATTAGATGTTATGTTAACAATGTGGTATTTTGGCGTTGATTGCTAGTTAAATGAGAATTCTAGTCTTATGGTTGTTGTTGTGTTAGGAGCGGGGGATAGTAGATATTGCATGTTTAATATTTGAAAGAATGCTTGTAAGAAGATTGTGGGAGCTCAAGAAGAAATTAGCTAGCATGTATGTTCATAAATATACAAGATTTGAGTTTTATTTAGCTCTCCCTATATATAATGAAATTTCAAGTAAATGAACTAATTACACCATGTGTGTATCGCCCCAACTCAACCCCATCTACGATCAGTCAGGATGCAACGGAATTTCGGCAGTATAACGACAGTAACACGGACATCAGGGCTCTAAACCAACCTTTTATAACTTCATACAGCCAATTCCACAGATCAACAACAACTCCACAACCGTTTCAACAACATAAACACAACCATGGCCATATATTAAATAACCATTCATTGATTCATTCATAAGTTATACGCTTCCATTCTAACATCAACTATAATCCAACCATACATAAACTATATCATACATTTGCAAAAGAGATCATAGACTAGTCTAGCAATCCTATTCATATTCCAAAAAGAAAGACTACTAAACTAGCATTACATAAGTCATTATCTTTAGATAAGTTAAACAATACAATATATTACAAAAACTAGAACAAACTCATGGAAACGGCTCTGACACATAAGACTCGTCCACGTATGGCACATTCTCATCTTCTTGAGGCACATACCCGTAGTCTGGTTCAGTAACACCTACTTGCAGATAACGAATTAGAGTGAGCTTATATAAAACAAGCCCAATGAGGATTCGATAGATCTTTTAAAAACATTTACTAAACCCATTGGAAATCATCCTTTGAGCAGTAAACACACAATGAACATCAACATCAATATAAGTACAACAAACACAATAACCAAACAATAAGGATGCTCTAGTTGGTGTAGCTCCATAAGCCATCACGATCTCAACCAACTTCTTGTAACTCCCCATTACACATACACTCAAGGTATCTCAACTAGCCTCTCCCTCCATGGCACCTCCGCCCATGCGAGTTGGGGGTACTCTATAATAGTCATGCAATTTTCAACTCGACAGCCCGATGCTGCCCGAGAGTTGTTACACACTTATCAAGACTCATGACAGTAATATTAAACATTCATATCACAGGAGGACAACAAAAGTAGGTTGCCTATCTTCCGACTCATCAACAATCAATCAGTTAATATCATTTCGATAACATAACAACAATCAATCAAATAAACAACTAACAACTAAGTTAGATGACAAAGTAGGCCACACAACTTAACATGTATTAAACCACACAACCAATCCCGAATCTAACCATCAACAACCTAAGATTCAATCACTCAAACACCACCTAAACAACCAAAGACAATATTTCAACCTTTAAAGAAAAACTACTCAAACTTCTAAAAGTCATAACTTACAATCTCCTAATCCAGTGACCTCCAAACCAGTTTCTACTACTCACCCACTCAAGCATCTACATTAGCCTTCTCGGAAACCAACCATAACCCATTCAAAACAAGCCCAACAGCCCTAATTCCTCAATGCACTAAGGCTGAATTTTTCGGACTTTCACCACGACATCCAAATCAAAAATTCGGCATTACAACATTACTACCCCATAATTAACAAACTTTTAGAAGCCACAACTAACCAATTCCAACCACTACAACAACAATTATTTAACAATGAACTCAAAATCCAACTTTAACACACAGAAAATATAAATACATGCTACTACCATTCAAAACTTATATAAACGCACATAAACAATCCTTAGCATCCACTGAGCAACAATCTAACAACAGTTTAATATTTCATCAGATAAAAAATTCAATTATATGAAAATGACACAAAATAGCATTTTGAGATCTAGAATTTTTCTCTCACCTTTGTTCCGAAACAAAGCTAGGAATAAGCGTAATAGGTGCCCAACAAGCGGAATCTAGCTCGGTTTGAAAAGATTCGGACAAAAACTAAATTTTCTAGGCAAAATTTGCTTTGTAAAATAAAATGAAAAACTCTCCAAAATGCTCAAGGAACTCACGGCAATGTGTGTGTGTATTTGTGGTGTTTTCTTTGTTTTTAATGTGTGTAGAGATTTTATATGCATAAGTCAACAAAATATGAAAAAGTCAAAGTTGAACATTTAGTTAATTGTTTAGTATTTTTAGTCTTTTAATTGTCTTTTAGACTATTTTTGCTCACATATATGCATTTAACACTTAGACTATTTTAAGTATCATATTTTTAGTTGACAAGGAGTTTCACATGCATACATTTACACCCGACTCAGTTAAAAAACTCAGTTTTTGTAAAAGAAGGTGTAAAAACTCATATTATTTATTTTTCAAATGTCTTTTAAATGCATTTTTCAATTGTGCTATTTTATAAATATTTAAGATGAAATATAATTTTTATTTAATATATACTAGGTCAACAAAAGTCAATGCAATAATTAAATGTAGCAGAAATTATTATTTTTGCTTAAAAATGTACTTTTTCGCCCGTAAAATCTATTTAAATTCTTAATCGGTTTCATAAATAATTTTTATTAAAATACAGGTCTATTAATAATGGAGGACTAGGTTTTAAAACCCTAAAAACACCTGTGTCAAAATTTTAGCGGACGTGCGTTCAAAATACTATTCACAAAAACCGATTATAAAATTTTCGATGCTGATTTTGATAAAAATTTCATGAATGCACACATAGCATGTAATAGGAATATAAATTATAGAATTAGCGTATTCTAACTCAGATAACGCATATATAGGTCAAAACATGAAATTTTCACGTATAGATGAAATATGGGGTTTCACATTCTCCCCCCCCCCTTAAAATAATTGCGTCCCCGCAATTCTCGAACTGACAGACAACTAAGTCCTCAATCGATACACTTTAACAATACTTCTCTTAGTTCTCATTTATCTCTTAGGATGACACCTAAGCAATGACCTTAAAGGAAATAAACTCCGTTGACTGCAAGTTGATGATCATAATTCGAAGACAATCCTTAATTCATGATTCACTTCCACCTAAAATCATATTGCATATGAAAGAAATCGCAACTCCATGGTCTTAGCATGACACCACTACTTATCAATTATCCCCTACTACACAAAAGGGCTCTATGAACACCCCGAGGGTTTTAAAAACTCATTCACGATAACATGAATGATTATTGATCAAAGGAATATCTCAAAAGTGACATTGGTCAGAATATGGCTATTATGAAATTTACAAGGAAAAAAGAATATAGAAAGTCATATTCGAGCCAACAATCAAGTGAACAAGAGGTCAAACAAGTTAGAGAATCAAGATTCTAATAGTTTAATAAGAAAGCATGATAACTAAGATAAGGAATGTCTCAGCACCTATCAGTTAAATAAGTACGGACAAAGGATAATGACGAGTCGAAACAGTGCTGAGTATGTTGAATGAACATTCCTGAACAAGTAAACATTTCAATCCTCGATGATTGTTCAAGAAACCAACAAGTAAATTGTACTTGAGGCAAAATGAAATTAAGAAATAAGAGATGATTAATTCAATAGAAAATATGAGTGTCAATATAATGAGTATCTCAGCACACAATAACCAAGGAAGTAAAAATAAGATAGGACACTGCTGAGTATATTGACTGAGTACTTACAAGCAAAGTAATGGCTTAGAATTTAATACCAAAACACTAGGATTAATAAGGATCAACAAGAATAACAATGATGTACTTAGGTAAGGAGTACATCAAGCATGTGAGATTTGAATAAATAAAATGGTATACCAAATGAGAAATTACTTTCAAATAAATGGTAATACGATGAAATGAAATAATGAACCCAATGACTGGAGATATAGAATGAAATATAAAAGTCTTAAACCCTAGCTTCAATAAGCGACATTGCTATAAGAAGCAAATATGAATGTTAAGAATAGAAACAATGTCAAATGAGTATAGGATCCATAAAACCAATAAGAAAAACTTTCACAAAAACAATTGATAGGCTAGAAAAGTGTAACTCTCTCTCAAATAAGTGAGAATAGAGTAGAAAAGAATAATAAGACCAATAGAATTAGGAAGCACAAAAGGGTGTCCCACCTACACACTTAAACACCAACAAGTCAAATCCTACAATCTATCTTTCTCCAATACATGACACTAAGGAGATCTAGAGAACCTGAGGAGTCATACAATCACTCCAAAATTTATATTCCACACCAGACCAATCACTAAACAACATAAATCACCGATTACCAAACAAAATTCACTGATGAAGACTCCAAAATCTGATAACACAATACAGATTCATAGTAACCCATTATAACACAAGAGAATCCCCAATCAAAAATTTAGAAAGTCATGCCACCTAGAACTCAAAAGCTCGATATAGACAAGTAAATGTTCAGTCACCAAAATGCATTCTTATTTCCTCAAATAATTCTATCTCCCAACAATTACATCTTCGAATAAAGTAACTTTAGTCAGGAATCACTCTAATTGTCTCCAAAGTTTAAAAATCAGAACTCCAAAATATCCAATAATAATATAGCAATCCCAAATAGTAGAAATATTCAGATGTTATACCACAATCTATTCAATTTACAAATATACATCACTAATTCCTCAAATAAATTTTATTCTAAAATAACCTCAAGAAAGTATAATTTGAGTTGAGACTCCAAAAGTAGATGATCATATCTTGAAGGTAATCTCTAGTTATGACTCAACTCCAAGTAATAACAAGTTAAATAGGGCAAGAAAAGTAATTCTAATCATCAAAATACATTGTTATTTCCTCGAACAACTTCACTCTCGTTAAAAGAACATCAAGATCAATCCATTAAGCTGAGACTAAAATCCGTAAACATAAAAATTAAAATATGACTGATAAACTGCTAAAGTAATAATAATAATTCAAAATCACGGCCTTCCTTTATTTTCGAGAGCTCTTGCAGTCATCCTTACTTCACCCAAAAGAATCACCCACAATTATAGAATATAGACAATTATATAACACGAAAACAGGTACAACATAATGCATGATTATCATATAATACATCACCTAATGCACAATTTAGCACATAGAAAGCTAATATCATGTAAACAGGTTATATCACGTAAGCAAGTTACAGACAATTAAAGTCATATAGGCAACATACTGCACATAAGGCAAGTTGATCATGTAACTCACATTGGTCACTTAAAGTACATTGAGTATCTAAAGCACGTTGTTTCACATAAACAAGTCATAAACAATTAAAACCACATAAATAACTAATTTCACACAAGACACTTCGATCACATAAAACACAATTGTCACATAATACACATTAATAATTATAACACATTGAGTACATAAGGCACGTTGTCACATAAAGCATATTGACCACATTAGTTCACTTAACACGTAAGACATATTGATCACATAGAAAGTTAGACACATAAGTAAATTAATCACATTAACATATTAACATATGTTTCACTTTTCTTTCACTTAATACATACATGCATGCTTAGACCACTACCCACATTCCAAGGATACCCCGGCTGACAGCTAAACATGCGCTCTGATACCACTTAATGTAACGCCCCAACTCGACCCCACCTACGATCAGTCAGGACGCAACAGAATTTCGGCAGTATAACGACAGTAACACGGACATCAAGGCTCTAAACCAACTATTTATAACTTCATACAACCAACTCCATAGATCAACAACAACTCCACAACCGTTTCAACAACATAAACACAACCATGGCCATATATTAAACAACTATTCATTGGTTCATTCATAAGTTATACGTCTCCGTTCCAACATCAACTATAAGCCAACCATACATAAACTATATCATACATTTGCAAAATAGATTATAGACTAGTCTAGCAATCCTATTCATATTCCAAAAAGAAAGACTACTAAACTAGCATTACATAAGTCATTATCTTTAGATAAGTTAAACAATACAATATATTACAAAAACTAGAACAAACTCATGGAAACTATTCTGACACATAAGACTCGTCCACGTATGACACATTCTCATCTTCTTGAGGCACATACCTGTAGTCTGGTTCAGTAACACCTACTTGCAGATAACCAATTAGAGTGAGCTTATATAAAACAAGCACAGTAAGTATTCGATAGATCTTTTAAAAAGCATTTATTATACCCCTTGAAAATCATCCTTTGAGCAGTAAACACACAATGAACATCAACATCAATATAAGTACAACAAATACAATAAGCAAACAATAAGGATACTCTAGTTGGTGTAGTTCCATAAGCCATCACGATCTCAACCAACTTCTTGTAACTCCCCATAACAAACACACCCAAGGTACCTCAACTAGCCCCTCCCTCCATGGCACCTCCGCCTATGCAAGCTAGGGGTAGTCTATGATAGTCATGCAATTTTCAACCCGACAGCTCAATGATGTCCGAGAGGTGGCACACACTTATCAAGACTCATGATAGTAATATTAAACATTCATATCACAGGAGGACAACAGAAGTAGGTTGCCTATCTTCCGGCTCATCAACAATCATTCAGTTAATATCATTTCGATAACATCACAACAATTAATGAAATAACCAACTAACAACTAGGTTAGATGACAAACCAGGCCACCCAACTTAACATGTATTAAACCACACAACCAATCCCGAATCTAACCATCAACAACCTGAGATTCAATCACTCAAACACCACCCAAACAACCAAAGACAATTTCAACCTTTAAAGAAAAACTACTCAAACTTCTAAAAGTCATAACTTACAATCTACTAATCCAATGACCGCCAAACCAGTTTCTACTACTCACCGACTCAAGCATCTACATTAGCCCTCTCTGAAACCAACCATAACCCATCCAAAACAAGCCCAACAGCCCTAATTCCTCAATGCACTAAGGCTGAATTTTTCAGACTTTCACCACGACATCCAAATCAAAAATTCGGCATTACAACACTACTACCCCATAATTAACAAACTTTTAGAAGCCACAACTAACCAATTCCAACCACTACAACAACAATTATTCAACAATGAACTCAAAATCCAACTTTAACACCCGGATTATAAAAATACATGCTACTACCGTTTAAAACTATATAAACACACATAAACAATCCTTAGCATCCACTGAGCAACAATCTAACAACAGTTTAACATTTCATCGGATAAAAAATTCAATTATATGAAAATAACACAAAATAGCATTTTGAGATCTAGAATTTTTCTCTCACCTTTGTTCCAAAACAAAGCTAGGAATACGTGCAATAGGTGCCCAACAAGCGGAATCTAGCTCGGTTTGAAAAGATTCGGAAAAAAACTAAGTTTTCTAGGCAAAATTTGCTTTGTAAAATAAAATGAAAAACACTCCAAAATGCTCAAGGAACTCATGGCAATGTGTGTGTGTGTTTGTGGTGTTTTCTTTGTTTTTAATGTGTGTAGAGATTTTATATGCATAAGTCAACAAAATATGAAAAAGCCAAAGTTGAACATTTAGTCAATTTTTTAGTATTTTTAGTCTTTTAATTATCTTTTAGACTATTTTTGCTCACATATATGCATTTAACACTTAGACTATTTTAAGTAGCATATTTTTAGTTGACAAGGAGTTTCACATGCATACATTTACATCCGACTCAGTTAAAAAACTATGTTTTTGCAAAAGAAAGTGTAAAAGCTCATATTATTTAATTTTCAAATGTCTTTTAAATGCAATTTTCAATTGTGCCATTTTAGAAATATTTAAGATGAAATATAATTTGTATTTAATATATACTAGGTCAACAAAAGTCAACACAATAATTAAATGTAGCAAAAATCACTATTTTTGCTTAAAAAATACTTTTTCGCCCGTAAAGTCTATTTAAATTCCTAATCAGTTTTAGAAATAATTTTTATTAAAATACAAATCTATTAATAATGGAGGACTAGGTTTTCAAACCCTAAAAACACCTGTGTCAAAATTTTAGCGGACGTGCATTCAAAACACTATTTATGTGAAACCCCAATTTTTGTCTTTACCTCGATTTACGTGTCTTTGCCTTGATTTGCGTGATTTGACTTGTTTATGTGTTATATGACTTAGAATGTGTTAAATATGTGATTAATACTCCTAATACATGCTAAGTGTGCATTCATGAAATTTTCATAAAAAACGGAATCAGAAATTTTATCGACGATTTTTGTGAATAGTGTTTTTGAACACCTGTCTGCTAAAATTTTTACAGGGGTGTTTTAAAAGTCTTAAAACCTAGTCCTCCATTATTAATAGACCCATGTTGATAAAAATTGATTCTGAAACGGAATAGTAATTTAAATAGACTTTTTGGGCAAAAAATAGCGTTTTTGAGCCAAATAGTAATTTCTTCTAAACCCGATTCTTGCATTGACTTTCATTGACCTAGTATATATTAATATAAATGTATTTATATGTGGTATTAAATGATTTTAGATTAATTGTGCATTCAAAAGACATTTGAAATAAATAATATGACTTTTCACATTCTTTTGCAAAAATCGCGTTTTAAGCCGACTCGGGTGAAATTGTTTGAATGTAAAACTTCTTGTCACCTAAAAATAAACTACTTGAGATAGTTTAGTTGTTTCATAATTAATTTGAGCAAGAGTAGTCAAGAAAATGAATTAAAAGACAAGAAAACACTAAAAATAATTAGTTTCCACTTTGACTTTCTTTTATTTATTTGACCTTTGCTTAATATATCATCAACACACATTAAAAAAAAATCAAAACACCTCCAAAAATACACACAAAACCGTGGTTCTTTATAGGAGAAAGATGAAGGCATTTTTCAAAGGTTTTCAAGCATTTTTCACATAGATTTTGCAATTCAATTCTAAATCACTTCATTCAAAACTTGATTTCACTTGTTTAGCACCCATTATACACATTTCTTGCATCAAAACACATCAAAGGTGAGAGAAAAATTCTAGATCTCAAAACTCATATTTTGTGTTTATGCGTATAAATAATTATTGAACCGTTAAAATTTTAATCTGATGTTAGATTATTTCTCCATGCATGCTAGGGATCATTTATATGTAATCCTATGAGATTTGAACGGTTGTAGCATAATTATTATTTTTCGGGTATTTAAAGTTGATTAATTTGCTAAATGTTGATTATTTTGAGTTGTGTTGATCGGAATCGATTGCCGTCAATTTCTAAAAGTTTTTTAATTACGTGGTAGCGCCGTTGTAATGCCGAATTTTCGATTGTGATGTCCGTGCCAAAATCCGGAAATTTCAGCCATGACACACTAGGGTTTTAGGGTTATTGAGCATGATTTGGATGTGTTTTGGTTGGTTTCCATGGGGGCTAATGTAGTTGATTGAATGGATGAGTGTTTGAAACTGATTTGGTGTTGTTTGGATTAGTAGAATGTAAGATATGATTATTTGAAGTTTAGGTTATCTTTCTTTAAATTGTTGAATTGAGCCTTAGTTGATTGGGTGGTATTTGAGTGATTGAATTGTGAGATGATGATGGGTAAACTAGGGTTTGATTGTGTGTTTAATGCTTGTTCGGTTGGATGGCCTACTTTGTCATCTAACTTAGTTATTTGTTGTTAAATTGATTATTGATGTTATTATGATGATAATATGATTATTGACGATTATTGATTGATGATTGATGCCGGGAGATAGGCAGTTCTGCTAGACTGTCCTCCTGCGAATGATTAATGTTTATTATTATTGTTGTGTCTTTGGTATGTGTGTGCCACCTCTCGGGCAGCATCGTGCTGTCGGGTTGATAACGACATGACTACCAGAGACTGCCTCCAGCTCGCATGACGGAGGTATCATGGAGGGAGAGGTTATTGGGATACCTCGGGTGCATGAGTTTATGGGAGTCACAAGAAGGCTGTTATGATCGTGATGGCATTTGGAGCTACACCAACTAGTGTATCCTTTATTGAATGGTTATTATAGATTATGTGATGATAGTATTATTGATGTTATTGTGTGTTTACTTGCTCAAAGGATTATTTCCAAGGAGTATAGTGAATACTGTTAGAGATCTATCGGATCCTCGCTGAGCTTGTTTTATATAAGCTCACTCTCTATTATTGCATGCATACAGGTGTTACCGATCAAGATTACGAATATGTGCCTCAGGAAGCTGAGAATGTGCTTTATGTGGACGAGTCTTATGTGCTGGAGTCGTTGCCATGAATTTGTCTTAGTTGTTGTAATATGTTATATTGTATAGCTTACTCAATTATAAGACTTATATATGATGGTTTAGTAGTCTTTCTTTTGATCATGTTTAGATTACTAAGTTGGTTTATAATCTATTTTGAAATGTATGTATATTTTATGTACGAAGTAGGAACGGAGGCGTATAACTATGAACGGATTGTTGAAGGAATGATAATTGTATAATATGGTTATGTTGTATGTTGTTAATTTAATTGAGAAGTTGGTTGTTGAATGGTTTGTGGAGTTGGTTGTATGATTTTCTGAAGAGGTTGGTTTAGAGCCTCGGTGTCTTAATTACTGTCGTTATACTGCCGAAATTCCATTGCGTCCTAACTGATTGTAGGTGGGGTCGAGTTGGGGCGTGACATTTAAGTGGTATCAGAGATTGATTAGCTGTCAGACGGGGTATCCTGGAAATGTGGGTAGTGGTCTAAGCATGCAAGTATGTATTAAGTGAAAGAAAAGTGAAATATATGTTAATGTGTTTATGTGATTAATTTACTTATGTGTCTAACTTTCTATGTGATGAATATGCTTTACGTGTTAAGTGAACTAATGTGGTCAATATGTTTTATGTGATAACGTGTCTTACATACTCAATGTGTTGTAGTTAATATGCATTTTGTGATTAATGTGTATTATGTGACAAATGTGTTTTATGTGATTGAAGTGTCTGTGTGAAGTTAGTTGTTTATGTGGTTTTAATTGTTTATAACTAGCTTATGTGAAACAACGTGCTTTAGGTGTTCAATGTGAGTTACATGATCAACTTGTCTTATGTGAAGTTTGTTGCTTATGTGACTTTAATTGTTTATAACTTACTTTTGTGATATAACCTGTTTATGTGATGTTGGCTTCTTATATGCTGAATTGTGTGTTATGTGATAATGTTGTAATATATGATAATCATGTAATATGTTGGTATTGGTTTTCATGAGATATAATTGTATATATGCTATAACTGTTGGTGATTTCTTTTGGGTGAAGTAAGGATGACTGAAGGAGCTCTCGGAATTAGAGGTAGGCCATGATTTTGAATTACTATTATTCTAGTAGTTTATCAGTGAGATTTTAATTGTTATGTTTATGGATTTTAGTCTCAGTTTAATGGATCTATTCTTGATGTTCCTTTAGCGAGAATGAAGTTGTTAGAGGAAAATAGCAATGTATCTTGATGATTATAATTACTTTTGTTGCCATGTTTAACTTATTATTACTTGGAGATGGATCATAAGTTGAGGTTTCTGTGAGGTTGTGATTACACACTTTTGGAGTCTCAACTCAGACTATACTTCCTTGAGGTTATTTTAGAATGAATTTATTTGAGGAATTAATGATGTATATTTGTGAATGGAATGAACTGTGGTATAACATGTGAATATGTCTACTATTTGGGATTGCTATATTATTAATGGGTATTTTGGAGTTTTGATCTTTAAACCTTGGAGACAATTGGAGTGATTCCTGACTAAAGTTACTTTATTCGAAGATGTAATTGTTGGGAGATAGAATTATTTGAGGAAATAAGAATGCATTTTGGTAACTGAACATTTACTTGCCTACATCAAGCTTTTGGGTTCTAGGTTGTATGACTTTCTAAATTGTTGATTGGGGATTCTCTTGTGTTATAATGGGTTAGTATGAATCTGTATTGTGTTATCAGATTTTGGAGTCTTCATTAGTTAATCTTGTTGGGTAATCAGTGATTTATCTTGTTTAGTGATTGGTCTGGTACGGAATGTAAAATTTTGGAGTGATTTATCTTGTTTGGTGATTGTTATGACTCCTTAGGTTCACTAGATCTCCTTAGTGTCTTGTTTTGGAGAGATATAGATTGTAGGATTTGACTTAATGGTGTTTAAGTGTGTAGGTGGGACACCCTTCTCGTGCTTCATAATTCTATCAGTCTTATTATTCTCTTTTACTCTATTCTCACTTATTTGAGAGAGAGTTATACTTTTCTAGCATATCAATTGTTTCTTGAAAGTTTTGCTTATTGGATTAATGGATCCTATACTCATTTGACATTGTTTCTATTCTTAACATTCATATTTGCTTCTTATATCAATTTCGCTTATTGGAGTTAAGGTTTGAGACTTCTATATTTTATTCTATATCTCCAGCCATTCGTTTCAGTATTTTATTTCATCCTATTACTATTCATTTGAAAGTAATTTTTTCCTTTAGTATACCATTTTACTTGTTTGAATTTCATTTCCTTGATGTACTTCCTACCTAATTACATCATTGTCATTCTTGTTGATCCTTGTTAATCCTATTGTTTCATTATTAAATCCTGAGCCATTACTTTGCTTGTAATTGCTCATTTAATATACTCAGCATTGTCCTTTCTTATTTATACTTCTTTGGTTATTGCGTGCTGAGATACTCATTCTCTTGACACTCATATTTTCTATTGAATTAATCATCTCTTATTTCTTAATTTCATTTCGCCTCAAGTACAACTTACTTGTTGGTTCCTTGAACAATCATCGATAATTGAAATATCTACTTGTTCAGGAATTCTTGTTCAACATATTCAACATTGTTTTGACTCGTCATCATCCTTTGTTTGTACTTATTTAACTAATAGGTGCTGAGACATTTCTTATCTTAGTTATCATGCTTTCTTATTAAACTATTAGCCTCTTGATTCTCTAACTTGTTTGACCTCTTGTTCACTTGATTGTTGGCTCGAATATGACTTTCCATATTCTTATTTCCTTGTAAATTCATAAGAGCCATATTCTGACCAATGTCACTTTTGAGATATTCCCTTGATCAGTAATCATTCATGTTATCGTGAATGAGTTTTTAAACCCTCGGGGTATTCATAGAGCCCTTTTATGTGGTAGGGGATGATTGATAAGTAGTGATGTCATGCTAAGACTTTGGAGTTGCGATTTCTTTCATATGCAATATGATATTAGGTAGGAGAGAATTATGAATTGAAGATTGTCTTGGAATTATGATAATCATCTTGCAGTCAATAGAGTTTGTTCTTTTGAGATCTTTGGTTAGGTGTCATCTTATGAGATAAATGGGAACTAAGAGAAGTATTGTTAAGTGTAACGATTGAGGATTTAATAGTCTGTCAGTTTGCGAATTGCGCGTATGCAATTGTTTTAAGGAGGGAAGAATGTGAAACCCCAGTTTTCGTCTTTACCTCGATTTACGTGTCTTTGCCTCGATTTGCGTGATTTGACCTGTTTATGTGTTATATGACTTAGAATGTGATAATTATGTGATTAATAGTCCTAATACATGCTAAGTGTGCATTCAAGAAATTTTCATCAAAAACGGAATCGGAAATTTTATCGTCAATTTTTAGTGAATAGTGTTTTTGAACACCTGTCGGCTAAAATTTTTACAGGGGTTTTTTAAACGTCTTAAAACCTAGTCCTTCATTATTAATAGACCTATGGTTGATAAAAATTGATTCTGAAACGGAATAGTAATTTAAATAGACTTTTCGGGCGAAAAAATAGCGTTTTTGAGCCAAATAGTAATTTTTTCTAAACCCAATTATTGCATTGACTTTCATTGACCTAGTATATATTAATATAAATGTATTTATATGTGGTATTAAATGATTTTAGATTAATTGCGCATTCAAAAGACATTTGAAAATAAATAATATGACTTTTCACCTTCTTTTGCAAAAATCTCGTTTTAAGCCGACTCGGGTGAAATTGTTTGAATGTAAAACTTCTTGTCACCTAAAAATAAACTACTTGAGATAGTTTAGGTGTTGCATAATTAATTTGAGGAAGAATAGTCAAGAAAATGAATTAAAAGACAAGAAAACACTAAAAATAATTAGTTTCCACTTTGACTTTCTTTTATTTATTTGACATTTGCTTAATATATCATCAACACACATTAAAAACAAAGCAAAACACCTCCAAAAACACACACAAAACCGTGGTTCTTTGTAGGAGAAAGATGAAGGCATTTTTCAAAGGTTTTCAAGCATTTTTCACATAGATTTTGCAATTCAAGTCCAAATCACTTCATTCAAAGCTTGATTTCACTTGTTTGGCACCCATTCTACACATTTCTTGCATCAAAACACATCAAAGGTGAGAGAAAAATTCTAGATCTCAAAACTCATATTTTGTGTTTATGCGTATAAATAATTAGTGAACCGTTAAAATTTTAATCTGATGTTAGATTATTGCTCCATGCATGCTAGGGATCATTTATATGTAATCCTACGAGATTTGAACGGTTGTAGCATAATTATTATTTTTCGGGTATTTAAAGTTTATTAATTTGCTAAATGTTGATTATTTTGAGTTGTGTTGATCGGAATCGATTGCCGTCAATTTCTAAAAGTTTGTTAATTATGTGGTAGCGCCGTTGTAATGCCAAATTTTTGATTGTGATGTCCGTGCCAAAATCCAAAAATTTCAGCCATGACACACTAGGGTTTTAGGGTTATTGAGCATGATTTTGATGTGTTTTGGTTGGTTTCCGAGGGGGCTAATGTAGTTGATTGAATGGGTGAGTATTTGAAATTGATTTGGAGTTGTTTGGATTAGTAGAATGTAAGATATGATTATTTGAAGTTTAGGTTATCTTTCTTTAAATTGTTGAATTGAGCGTTAGTTGATTGGGTGGTATTTGAGTGATTGAATTATGAGATGATGATGGGTAAACGAGGGTTTGATTGTGTGTTTAATGCCTGTTCGGTTGGATGGCCTACTTTGTCATCTAACTTAGTAATTTGTTGTTAAATTGATTATTGATGTTATTATGATGATAATATGATTATTGACGATTATTGATTGATGATTGATGCCGGGAGATAGGCAGTTCTGCTAGACTGTCCTCCTATGAATGATTGATGTTTATTATTATTGTTGAGTCTTTGGTATGGGTGTGCCACCGCTCAGGCAGCATCGGGCTGTCAGGTTGATAAAGGCATGACTCCCAGAGACTGCCTCCAGTTCGCTTGTCGGAGGTGTCATGGAGGGAGAGGTTATTGATGTACCTCGGGTGCGTGAGTTTATGGGAGTCACAAGAAGGCTGTTATGATCGTGATAGCATTTGGAGCTACACCAATTAGTGTATCCTTTATTGAATGGTCATTATAGATTATGTGATGATAGTATTATTGATGTTATTGTGTGTTTACTTACTCAAAGGATTATTTCCAAGGAGTATAGTGAATACTGTTAGAGATCTATCGGATCCTCGTTGAGCTTGTTTTATATAAGCTCACTCTCTATTATTGCATGCATACATGTGTTACCGATCAAGATTACGGATACGCGCCTCAGGAAGCTGAGAATGTGCTTTATGTGGACGAGTCTTGTGTGCCGGAGTCATTGCCATGAATTTGTCTTAGTTGTTGTAATATGTCATATTGTATAGCTTACTCAATTATAAGACTTATGTATGATGGTTTAGTAGTCTTTCTTTTGATCATGTTTAGATTACTAAGTTGGTTTATAATCTATTTTGAAATGTATGTATAGTTTATGTATGAAGTTGGAACGGAGGCGTATAACTATGAACGGATTGTTGAAGGAATGATAATTATATAATATGGTTATGTTGTATGTTGTTAATTTAATTGAGGAGTTGGTTGTTGAATGGTTTGTGGAGTTGGTTGTATGATTTTCTGAAGATGTTGGTTTAGAGCCTCGGTGTTTTAATTACTGTCGATATACTGTCGAAATTTCGTTGCGTCGTGACTGATTGTAGGTGGGGTCGAGTTGGGGCGTGACAATTCACAAACATCGACTATAAAATTTTTGATGTCGATTTTGATGAAAATTTCATGAATGCACACATAACATGTAATAGGAATATAAATCACAGAAATAGCATATTCTAACTCAAATAACATATATATATATATGTCAAAACATGAAATTTTCACGTATAGATGAAATTTGGGGTATCACATTCTCCCCCCCTTAAAACAATTGCGTCCCCGCAATTCTCAAACTGATAGACAACTAAGTCCTCAATCGATACACTTTAACAATACTTCTCTTAGTTTTCATTTATCTCTTAGGATGATACCTAAACAATGACCTTAAAGGAAATAAACTCCGTTGATTGCAAGTTGATGATCATAATTCCAAGACAATCCTTAATTCATAATTCACTTCTACCTAATATCATATTGTATATGAAAGAAATCGCAACTCCATGGTCTTAGCATGACACCACTACTTATCAATTATCCCCTACTACACAAAAGGGCTCTATGAACACCTTGAGTGTAACAACCCCACTCCCCACATGGAGCCCACGCAGAGTCTCACAGGGCCATCACTACCGAGGTATTGTCCGCTATTGGAAACCTGGCCCACAGGCACAGGCCCCTCACGGGTTTGTCCCTTCGAGGATCTCTCCTCAAAAGGTGCGCCTCAGCTGATAAAAGGAACCAAGCCCTTACATCCAGCTCTCTCACTTCCAAATCTTCCGATGTGGGATTGTGTTACCACATTCCACCCCCCTTAAGAGGCCCCGCATCCTCGCGGGCACGAGCACAAGGGAAGACTGCCTCTGATACCATTTGTAACGACCCCACTCCCCACGTGGAGCCCACGCAGAGTCTCATAGGGCCATCACTACCGAGGTATTGTCTGCTATTGGAAACCTGGCCCATAGGCATAGGCCCCTCACGGGTTTGTCCTTTCGAGGATCCCTCCTCAAAAGGCGCCTCGGCTGATACAAAGAACCAAGCCCTTATATCTAGCTCTCTCACTTCCAAATCTTCCGATGTGGGATTGTGTTACCACACCGAGGGTTTTAAAAACTCATTCACGATAACATGAATGATTACTGATCAAAGAAATATCTCAAAAGTGACATTGGTCAGAATATGGCTATTATGAAATTTACAAGAAAATAAGAATATGGAAAGTCATATTCGAGCCAACAATCAAGTGAACAAGAGGTCAAACAAGTTAGAGAATCAAAAGTCTAATAGTTTAATAAGAAAGCATGATAACTAAGATAAGCAATGTCTCAGCACCTATCAGTTAAATAAGTACGAACAAAGGATGATGACGAGTCGAAACAGTGCTGAGTATGTTGAATGAACATTCCTGAACAAGTAAACATTTCAATCCTCGATGATTGTTCAAGAAATCAACAAGTAAATTGTACCTGAGGCGAAATGAAATTAAGAAACAAGAGATGATTAATTCAATAGAAAATATGAGTGTCAATATAATGAGTATCTCAGCACGCAATAACCAAGGAAGTAAAAATAAGATAGGATAGTGCTGAATATATTGAATGAGCAATTACAAGCAAAGTAATGGCTCAGGATTTAATACTAAAACAATAGGATTAATAAGGATCAACAAGAATAACAATGATGTACTTAGGTAAGGAGTACATCAAGCATGAGAGATTCGAATAAGTAAAATGGTATACCAAATGAGAAATTACTTTCAAATAAATGGTAATACGATGAAATGAAATAATGAACCCAATGACTGGAGATATAAAATGAAATATAAAAATCTCAAACCTTAGCTTCATTAAGCGACATTGCTATAAGAAGAAAATATGAATGTTAAGAATAAAAACAATGTCAAATGAGTATAGGATCCATTAATCCAATAAGCAAAACTTTCACGAAAACAATTGATAGGCTAGAAAAGTGTAACTCTCTCTCAAATAAGTGAGAATAGAGTAGAAAAGAATAATAAGACCAATAGAATTAGGAAGCACAAAAGGGGTGTCCCTCCTACACACTTAAACTCCAACAAGTCAAATCCTACAATCTATCTTTCTCCAATACAAGACACTAAGGAGATCTAGAGAACCTGAGGAGTCATACAATCACTCCAAAATTTATATTCCACACCAGACCAATCACTAAACAACATAAATCACCGATTACCCAACAAAATTCACTGATGAAGATTCCAAAATCTGATAACACAATACAGATTCATACTAACCCATTATAACACAAGAGAATCCCCAATCAAAAATTTAGAAAGTCATGCCACCTAGAACTCTAAAGCTCGATATAGGCAAGTAAATGTTCAGTCACCAAAATGCATTCTTATTTCCTCAAATAATTCTATCTCCCAACAATTACATCTTCGAATAAAGTAACTTTAGTCAGGAATCACTCTAATTGTTTCCAAGGTTTAAAGATCAGAACTCCAAAATATCCAATAATAATATAGCAATCCCAAATAGTAGAAATATTCAGATGTTATACCACAATCTATTCAATTCACAAATATACATCACTAATTCCTCAAATAAATTTTATTCTAAAATAACCTCAAGAAAGTATAATCTGAGTTGAGACTCCAAAAGTGCATGATCACATCTTCAAGGGAATCTCTACTTATGACTCAAAATCTCTACTTATGACTCAACTCCAAGTAATAACAAGTTAAATAGGGAAAGAAAAGTAATTCTAATCACCAAAATACATTGTTATTTCCTCGAACAACTTCACTCTCCCTAAAAGAACATCAAGATCAATCCATTAAGCTGAGACTAAAATCCATAAACATAACAATTAAAATCTCACTGATAAACTACTAGATTAATAATAATTCAAAATTATGGCCTACCTCTATTTTCGAGAGCTCTTATAGTCATCCTTACTTCACCCAAAAGAATTATCCACAATTATAGAATATATACAATTATATCACATGAAAACATGTACAACATAATGCATGATTATCATATAATACATCACATAATGCACAATTCAGCACATAGAAAACCAATATCACGTAAACAGGTTATATCACGTATGCAAGTTACAGACAATTAATGTCATATAGGCAACATACTGCACATAAGGCAAGTTGATCACGTAACTCACATTGGTCACTTAAAGTACATTGAGTACCTAAAGCACGTTGTTTCACATAAGCAAGTCATAAACAATTAAAACCACAAAAATAACTAATTTCACACAAGACACTTCGATCACATAAAACACAATTGTCACATAATACACATTAATCACATAATGCACATTAATTATAACACATTGAGTACATAAGGCACGTTGTCACATAAAGCATATTGACCACATTAGTTTACTTAACACGTAAGACATATTGATCACATAGAAAGTTAGACACATAAGTAAATTAATCACATAAACATATTAACATATGTTTCACTTTTCTTTCACTTAATACATACTTGCATGCTTAGACCACTACCCACATTCTGAGGATACCCCGGCTGACAGCTAAACATGCGCTCTAATACCACTTAATGTAACGCCCCAACTCGACCCCATCTATGATCAGTCAGGACGCAACAGAATTTCGGCAGTATAACGATAGTAACACGGACATCAGGGCTCTATATCAACCCTTTATAACTTCATACAACCAACTCTATAGATCAACAACAACTCCACAACCGTTTCAACAACATAAACACAACCATGGCCATATATTAAACAACCATTCATTGGTTTATTTATAAGTTATATGCCTTCGTTCCAACATCAACTATAAGCCAACCATACATAAACTGTATTATACATTTACAAAATAGATTATAGACTAGTCTAGCAATCCTATTCATATTCCAAAAAGAAATACTACTAAACTAGTATTACATAAGTCATTATCTTTAGATAAGTTAAACAATACAATATATTACAAAAACTAGAACAAACTCATGGAAACGACTCTGACACATGAGACTCGTCCACGTATGGCACATTCTCATCTTCTTGAGGCACATACCCGTAGTCTGGTTTAGTAAAACCTGCTTACAGATAACGAATTAGATTGAGCTTATATAAAACAAGCCCAGTGAGGATTTGATAGATCTTTTAAAAAGCATTTACTATACCCTTTGAAAATCATCCTTTGAGCAGTAAACACACAATGAACATCAACATCAATATAAGTACAACAAATACAATAACCAAACAATAAGGATACTCTAGTTGGTGTAGCTCCGTATGCCATCACGATCTTAACCAACTTCTTGTAACTCCCTATTACACACATACCCGAGGTACCTCAACTAGCCCCTCCCTCCATGGCACCTCCGCCCATGCGAGCTGGGGGTAGTCTATGATAGTCATGCCGTTTTCAACCACAGCCCGATGCTGCCCCAGAGGTGGCACACACTTATCAAGACTCATGACAGTAATATTAAACATTCATATCACAGGAGGACAATAAAAGTAGGTTGCTTATCTCCCGGCTCATCAACAATCAATCAGTTAATATCATTTCGATAACATAACAACAATTAATCAAATAAACAACTAATAACTAGGTTAGGTGACAAAGTAGGCCACACAGCTTAACATGCATTAAACCACACAACCAATCCCGAATCTAACCTTCAATAACTCGAGATTCAATCACTCAAACACCACCCAAACAACCAAAGACAATATTTCAACCTTTAAAGAAAAACTACTCAAACTTCTAAAAGTCATAACTTACAATCTACTAATACAATGACCTCCAAACCAGTTTCTACTACTCACCCACTCAAGCATCTACATTAGCCCTCTCGAAAACCAACCATAACCCATCCAAAACAAGCCCAACTGCCCTAATTCCTCAATGCACTAAGGCTGAATTTTCTGGACTTTCACCACGACATCCCAATCAAAAATTCGGCATTACAACATTACTACCCCATAATTAACAAACTTTTAGAAGCCACAACTAACCAATTCCAACCACTACAACAACAATTATTCAACAATGAACTCAAAATCCAACTTTAATACCCGAAAAATAAAAATACATGCTACTACCATTCAAAACTTATATAAACGCACATAAACAATCTTTAGCATCCACTGAGCAACAATCTAACAACTGTTTAATATTTCATCGGATAAAAAATTCAATTATATGAAAATGACACAAAATAGCATTTTGAGATCTAGAATTTTTCTCTCACCTTTGATCCGAAACAAAGCTAGGAATGCATGCAATAGGTGCCCAACAAGCAGAATCTAACTCGGTTTGAAAAGATTCAGACAAAAACTAAGTTTTCTAGGCAAAATTTGCTTTGTAAAATAAAATGAAAAGTTCTCCAAAATGCTCAAGGAACTCACAGCAATGTGTGTGTGTGTAGAGATTTTATATGCATAAGACAACAAAATATGAAAAAGTCAAAGTTGATCATTTAGTTAATTTTTTAGTATTTTTAGTGTTTTAATTGTCTTTTAGACTATTTTTGCTCACATATATGGATTTAACACTTAAACTATTTTAAGTAGCATAGTTTTAGTTGAAAAGGAGTTTAACATGCATATTTTTACACCCGATTCGGTTAAAAAACTCAATTTTTTCAAAAGAAGGTGTAAAAACTCATATTATTTATTTTTTAAATGTCTTTTAAATGCATTTTTCAATTGTGCCATTTTAGAAATATTTAAGATGAAATATAATTTGTATTTAATATATACTAGGTCAACAAAAGTCAACGCAATAATTAAATGTAGCAAAATTACTATTTTTGCTTAAAAATGTACTTTTCCTCCCGTAAAGTCTATTTAAATTCCTAATCAGTTTTAGAAATAATTTTTATTAAAATACGAGTCTATTAATAATGGAGGACTAGGTTTTTAAACCCTAAAAACACCCGTGTCAAAATTTTAGTGGACGTGCGTTCAAAATACTATTCAAAAAGACCGACGATAAAATTTTCGATGCCCATTTTGATGAAAATTTTATGAATGCACACATAGAATGTAATAGGAATATAAATCATAGAATTAGCGCATTCTAATTTAGATAACGCATATACAGGTCAAAACACGAAATTTTCTTGTATAGATAAAATTTGGGGTTGCACAATGTGTACGTGTGTGTGCGTTCAATTGTGGCTATCCAATTTTTTTTAAAGCAAAAATGAGGCAATTTCGCGCTTAAAACTGTATTAATTGGAGAAGGATTAGGGGTATGAGTCTAGTTTCTAATGTTTTTTACGGTGCATTAATCGGAGTTTTCTAGAATAAGTTATGATCATTTTGGTGAGATGTGTTGGAACTGCTCAGTTACGCGAGAAATATGAATTGTACTATTATTTTGCTATGGTGATGTTATAATTCAGTTCTAATTGGATGTATTCAATCAAGACCTTTTTGTGCAGTGTTCTTGTATGATTAGTAATGTAATGGGGCTCTTATAGTTATGTTGTTTTCATGAATTATAATTGAAATTTAATTTTTAGTCAAGTTAGTTTAAATTGAAAGCTATTTTATTCGATTGTGAATGAGAAATGCTAGTAGAATTGTGATGGTCGCCACCTTTAAAGATAGGTAATGTTTCTATATACACTAAATAATTCAATTGTTAGAATTAGTTGTTGTTATTAATGTGCAACTAATGATCACTTAGAAGGGTTAAGTAAGCTATGTGGAAGAATGTGTAATGCTCTTTGAATCTACATGTAAGGTTAATTGTAAGTTGATGGTTGTCTATTATATGTTAAATGTAATTAAATTAAGTTGATCCTACTAGTGATATGTTAGAGTCTTAGCTTGAAGTATAGTTATTTTGCTAAAATGGTATGCTAGTTATTAAATAGTAGATAGATAACTTTTCTATTAGTTGATAAATGCATTTCTTTCCCTATGTGCAAATGTTGGGTCATCTTCATGGGAATATTACTAACTATTGTAAGTAAAGTAGAATATGAATTAGAAGTTTGTTAAAGTAGTAAAAGACTGGGCAGTGCCATTGTGAATGAATGTGTCATTTGAGCATTAAAGTAACTTAACATTTATTATCTATAAATTCTTTGGAGGAATTTCTTTAGTTGAGTTAATAGCTAGTTTATTGTTATGTGGAGTGAACTAGTTTCTTGTACAAGTTATTAACTAAAGTAAAATGCTAGATAAGGTAGTTACATAGATCATGTATTAATTGGGCTATATTGATTCTAGTTAGTTATATGGATATTCGAATGAAATTAATATAGTTAATTGATAAAGTGTTATACTTGTGTGAATAGACTAGGGTTGCACATTTGAGCTAAGTCAAAGAGGTTGGAGTAAACCTCAGATATTCTCTTGCATACATGGCTTAATTCCAGGTAAGGGAGTCTTCATCTCTTCTATGCATCTTAACTTTATTTATTGTTTCAAAATTGAATTATTTAGTGATTGATAAAGTTTATATGCATTATTTTACTTGCTATCTTGAGTCATTTTGTGTTATTTGTGATTAACTGCGAGGGCGGCATACTTTGTCGTTCCGCTATATGTGGTATTTGATATACTTGGCTCTCGTGATCTTGTCTTGGGGTTGCGTAATCTTTTAGGACATGGTAGTGTCGAGAAACATGGGCGGCATTGGGCTTACCGTGCTCCCTCGACTACCATGGTGCTTTCCACTACCCCAGAGGCGTGGTTCATCTCGTTGGGGCATATGGACCTATCTCAAGAGAAAGGGTCGTAGGATCGGGGTTGTGAAACCCCACTTTTCTATCCTGTCTCGTTTTGCGTGTTTATTCTCGTTTTGCGTGAATTAACCTGTCTATGTGCTATATGACTTAGAATGTGGTAATTTTGATATTAATACTCCTAGAACATGCTAAATGTGCATTCATGAAATTTTTATAAAAAACGGAGTCATAAATTTTATCGTCGACTTTTAGTGAATAGTATTTTTGAAACTGGTCTTTTTAACCCTTCTAGACCTAGTCCACGGACTTTAATAGACCTGTGTTTGATGAAAACGGATTTCAAATCGGCTTAGGAATTTATTAGGGTTTTTACACCGACTTTTGCAAAAATCGAGTTTTAAGCCGACTCGGGTGAAATTGTTTGATTGTAAAACTTCTTGTCACCTAAAAATAACCTACTTGAGCTATCATAGGAGTTGCATATTTTTTTTGAGCAAAGAGATAGCTAAAATGCATTTAAAAGACAAGAAAATACAAAAATACATAAGTTCTCAACTTTGATTTTCATTAAAATGTTGACCTTTATACATATATCACCAACACACACTAAACATAACACAAAACACACTCCTCAACACACACAAAGGGCCGAGAGTTTCATGGGAGAAAAAGCCAAGGATTTCTTCAAGGTTTCAAATCAAATTTTCAAAGAAAGAGCTAGTTTTTGTCCGTAGAACTTCGTGCCGAGTTGGATTCCACTTGTTGTGCACGTATATCTAGGCTTATATCGCATCAAAGGTGAGAGAAAAATTCTGGATCTCAAAACTCATCTTTTATGCTTTTGCGTAGAATTGATTATTGAACCATTAGAATTTTAATTTGAAGTTAGATTATTGATCCATGTATGCTAGGGATCATTTATATGTAATCTTGCGAGATTTGAACCGTTGTAGCATAATTATTTGTTTTCGGGTATTTAAAGTTGAATTATTTGCCATTTCTTGATTATCTTGAGTTTTATTGGTTGAAATCGATTTCCGTTGATTTCTAAAAGTTTGATAATTACGTGGTAGCGTCGTTGTAATGCCGAATTTTCGATTGCGAGGTTGGTGCTAAAGTCCAAAAATTTCAGCCATCACACACTAGGGTTTTAGGGTAATTGGGCATGATTTGTATGTGTTTTGGTTGGTTTCCGAGGGGGCTAATGTAGATGATTGAATGGATGAGTGATAGAAACTGCTTTGACGTTGTTTGGATTAGTAGAATGTTGGATATGAATCTTTGAAGTTTAGGTTGTCTTTTTTTAAAATGTTAAATTATGGCTTTAGTTGATTGGGTGTGGTTTGAGTGATTGAATTGTGAGATGATGATGGGTAAACTAGGGTTTGATAGTGTGTTTAATGCATGTTCGGTTGGATGGCCTACTTTGTCATCTAACTTAGTTATTTGTTGTTAAATTGATTATTGATCTTATTATGATGATAATATGATTATTGATTGATGATTGATTAACCGGGAGATAGTTAACGGAAAAGGTTGTCCTCCTGTGAATGATTGATGTTTATTATTATTGCTGAGTCTTTGGTGTGTGTGTGCCACCTCTCGGGCAGCATCAGGATGTCGGGTTGATAACGGCATGACTACCAGAGACTACCTCTAGCTCGCATGACGGAGGTGTCATGGAGGGAGAGGTTATTGGGATACCTCGGGTGCGTGAGTTTATGGGAGTCACAAGAAGGCTGTTATGATCGTGATGGTGTTTGGAGCTACACCAACTAGTGTATCCTTTATTGAATGGTTATTATAGTTTATGTGATGATAGTATTATTGATGTTATTGTGTGTTTACTTGCTCAAAGGATTATTTCTAAGGAGTATAGTGAATACTGTTAGAGATCTATCGGATCCTCACTGGGCTTATTTTATATAAGTTCACTCTCTATTATTGCATGCTTACAAGTGTTGTAGAGCAGGACTAGGGGTACGTGCCTCATGAAGAGGAAAATGTGCCTTACGTGGATGAGTTTTATGTTCTGGAGTCTTATCCTTGATGTTATATTGTTTTACTATCTTGTATATTATCTAGTTGACTTTTATATGCTTTGTAGTTCATAATGTAAAAGATGTTGAAAATATAATGAATTAGTTGATGCCATCTTAGTAGTCTTTCTCTTGTCTATGTTTAGGTTGCTAGGTTGGTATCAATATATTTTTGCAATGTATATTAAGGTTCATGTATTATGTTGGAACGAAGGCGTATAACAAAGAATGATTATGGTGTAATATGGTTATGTTGCATGTTGTTATTTTATTGAGGAGTTGTTTATTGCATGGTTATGGAGCTGATATATGATGTTCTAATGAGGTTGGTTTAGAGCATCGATATCCTATTTACTGTCGTTATACTGTCGAAATTCTGTTGCGTCCTGACTGATCGTAGGTGGGGTCGAGTTGGGGCGTGACATTGAAGTGGTATCAGAGCGCATGTTTAGTTTTCAGCCGGGGTATTCTCGGAATGTGGGTAATGGTCTTAGCATGAAAGTATGTATGAAAAGAAAGAAAAGTGAAATATATGTTAACATGATTAGATGATAAGTGATTATGTGATTAAAGTGCTTATGTGATTATGTGTTTGTTTATGTGATTGATACTTAAGTGATTGATGTGTTTTATGAGTTTATGTGTTTTATATGAGTTTGTTGTTTATGTGTTAATAGTTGTTTATAACTTGTTTACGTGCTATAACCTGTGCTAACTCTTTGATTAGTAGAATGGCCAGTAGACCAAAGACCCGAGGTAGGCCCGAGGTAGTAGATGAGACTCCTGGTAACGCAGCACCGGGCCGTGATAGGGGTGATAATGGTTTGGGGGTAGCTATGGATAGGATTACTGAGTTAATGGCCGGACAGGCCCAGTTGATAGCAGGGCAGGCTGCCCAGACTCAGGGTTGGCAAGCTCAGTTGTTGAATGTGCAGGGTGGAAACCACGGGCGTGGTACCCTGAAAGAGTTCTTAGGGTATCATCCACCTAGATTTCAGGGGGAACCTGATGATCGGAAGGCAGAAGTGTGGATTAGTAAGGTGGAGAAGATTTATGATCCACTTGATTATACCGATGAGCAGAAGGTCACCTTTGTTGTGTACTTGTTGGATGATGAGGCAGAAGAATGGTGGCGCATGGTGAGAACTAGCTGGGAGACTCAGGGTATTCCGTATGTTTGGGGTACCTTTCTGTTAGCTTTCCAGGCAAAGTATTTCCCGAGGATCGCGAGGGAGCGGAGAGAGGCTGAGTTTCTGTCTCTGATTCAGGGGGATGCCTCAGTGGCTCAGTATGAGGCCACCTTTACTCGATTGTCCCGGTATGCACCGGAATATGTGGTTGATGAGGAGCAGAGGACTCGTAGATTTATGTTGGGGTTGAGGCCTGAGATTCAGGATGTGATGGCTCTGAATCGGTATGATATATTCACTGAGGCCTTTGATGCAGCTTCTAGGTTAGAGAAGAGAAAGGGGGATCAGCTTGTGTCTAGTCAGTCCAGTAAGAGGCCGTATTAGCTGCAGTTTCAGCAGAGCATGTATAGGCCTCCCATACAGCAGGTTGTGTATAGGCCACCAGCTCAGCAGGGTTCTTTTAGGCCACAGGGACAACAGAGTTATTATCAGCCTCAGTTTCAGCAGGGGTCATATCAGGTTCAGTCCCAGTTTAGGCCAGCCCAGTCTCAGGGTCAGTACAGGCCTAGTTTGGTAAGGCCTCAGCAGCAGGCTTGTTCAGCTGTTTCTTCAGCTTTTGGTTCTTCCAGGGGAAGTGTTAGTACATCATTACCGCAGTGTACACACTGCAAGTGCACGGGACATGTGGAGGTCGATTGCAGAGTGAAGGCAGGGATGTGTTTAGGATGCGGCAGCAATTAGCACAGGGCGAGAGATTGCCTTAGATATTCGAGGACTGAGGGTCGGACAGCGACTCAGGGTTATCAGGGCCGACCTGCGGCCAGTGCACCTCAGCAGCAGCGGGTTCAGGCTCAGGCCTACGTAGTTGATTTGGAAGAGATGCCTGAGGAGACTGCAGTGGTGGAAGGTAACTTCTTTATACTTGATCAACTTGTTAAAGTGTTGATTGATTCTGGTGCTACGCATTCTTTCATTACTCCTGCTTGTGTGCAACGTGTTAATATGCAACCTGAAAGATTGCCTTATGTGGTTGAGATTAGTACCTCTTTGACTGATAAGTATGTTACTGGCTTAGTATGTAAGGATTGTATAATACATGTTAAGGGGCATAATTTTCCTTCAGACCTTATCTTATTTCCTATCTGGGGGTATGATGTTATCTTGGGTATGGATTGGCTTTCTAAGTATGATGCTCAGTTGAACTGTAGAACAAAGGTAGTACAGTTTCGTTTGCCAGATCAGCCAGTAGTTGAGGTAGTAGGGAACCGGGGTGCAAAGACGAGTTTTGTTATCTCAGCAACTAAAACTGTTAAGTTGGTGAGTAAGGGGTGTTCGGGTTATCTAGCTTATTTGATTAACAAGCCATCTGATAAGCTACTATTGGAGGAAGTTCCTATTATTCGGGAATATCCCAATGTATTTCCCGAGGAGTTGCCAGGGTTACCGCCAGAGAGAGATGTAGAGTTTGTGATCAATCTTGTTCCCAGTACTCAACCTATTTCTAAATTAGCGTACCAGATGGCACCAGCTGAGTTGAAGGAGTTGAAAACTCAGTTACAGGAGTTATTGGAGAAGGGTTTCATTCAACAGAGTTCTTCACCTTGGGGAGCTCTTGTTTTATTTGTTAAGAAGAAGGATGGTACCTTGAGATTGTGTATTGATTACCGTGGTTTGAATCAGGTGACCATCAAGAATAAATATCTTTTGCCACTGATTGACGAGTTGTTTGATCAACTTCAGGGCGCCAAAGTCTATTATAAATTTGATTTGAGGCAGGGGTATTATCCGCTTCGGATTCGTATAGAGGATGTTCCGAAGTCTGCCTTCAGGACTCGGTACGGGCATTATGAGTTTGTTGTTATACCCTTTGGATTAACTAATGCACTGACAGCATTCATGGATCTTATGCATTGGGTTTTTCAGCCGTATTAGACCAGTTCGTGGTAATCTTTATTGATGATATCTTGGTCTATTCTAAATCTGAGTCGAATCACGAGCAACATCTACGGCTTGTCTTACAAAAGCTGCATGAGCATCAGTTGTTTGCCAAGTTCAGCAAATGTGAATTTTGGCTGCAACACATATCTTTTCTTGGTCATGTTATTACACAGAGTGGTATATCTGTAGATCCCACTAAGATTGAAGTGGTGATGTCTTGGAAACGGACATAGAATGTTTATGAGGTCCGTAGCTTTCTTGGCTTGGTGGGTTATTATCGTAGGTTTGTAAAAGACTTCTCGAAGATTGCTGGGCCACTTTCTAAGTTGACTCAGAAACGGACTATCTTTACTTGGGATGAGAAGTGTGAGAGTGGGTTTCAGGAGTTGAAAAAGAGTTTGACTACTGCTCCAGTACTTTCTCTACCAGAGGGGATCGATAATATGGTTATTTACAGCGATGCATCCAAGGAGGGCTTGGGATGTGTTCTTATGCAGGATGGCCGAGTTATTGCCTATGCTTCTAGGAAGTTGAAGCCTTATGAGGTGAATTATCCGACTCATGATCTTGAGTTGGCAGCAGTTGTCTTCGCACTAAAGAAGTGGCGTCATTATCTGTGGGGCAGTAAGTTCGAGATTTTCACTGATCATAAGAGTCTTAACTATTTAGTTTCACAGAAGGAGTTGAATATGCGCCAGCGGAGGTGGATGGAGCTTCTTGGAGATTATAATTGTTCTATCAATTATCTGCCTGGAAAGGAAAATGTTGTAACAGATGCTCTCAGCCGGAAGGCAAGTGTTGCTTGTTTGGCTGTCAAGAAATGGGAGATTCTTGAGGAATTCACTTATTGGAGACCGGAGTTGACTTAGGTTGGGGTGATGTGTTCACATCTTCGTATTCAGCCTTTATTGCTGTCTCAGATCAAAGAAGCTCAGCAACTTGATGTTAAACTTCAGAAGATCAAGGATCAGATCACGGATGATCAGTCTGACTTTAAACTGCATGAGGACGGTATTCTTTGGTTTCGGAATAGGGTTTGTGTTCTCGATGAACCGGGCTTGAGGCGAGGTATTCTGGAGGAAGCTCATAATTCTAAGTATACTATTCATCCCGGTAGAACCAAAATGTATCAGGATTTGAAGTAACACTTTTGGTAGAATAACATGAAGAGGGAGGTTGCTCAGTTTGTATCTAGATGTTTGACTTGTCAGAGGGTGAAAGCCGAGCATCAACGACCTGCAGGGTTACTTCAGCCGTTGGCAATACCAGAGTGGAAGTGGGAGCATATTACGATGCATTTCGTCACTGGTTTGCCTAGAACACCGAGGGGTAATGATGCAGTTTGGGTTGTCGTGGATCGTTTGACGAAGACAACTCATTTTATTTCGATGAGGATGGGAGATGAGGTTACAAAGTTGACGGGTCTTTATTTGGATCAAATTGTTAGACTTCACGGGATTCTATCTAGTATTGTCTCAGATCGAGATCCTCGATTTACTTCTTGTTTGTGGGAGAAACTTCAGTAGACC
This sequence comes from Ehretia macrophylla, assembly GCA_037974665.1. Classification (NCBI taxonomy): domain Eukaryota; kingdom Viridiplantae; phylum Streptophyta; class Magnoliopsida; order Boraginales; family Ehretiaceae; genus Ehretia; species Ehretia macrophylla. The sequence continues at coordinate 73,370,912 of CM075772.1, read as the reverse complement.
TTGGGTACTCAGTTGAACTTCAGTACCGCGTATCATCCACAGACCGACGGTCAGTTTGAGAGAACTATTCAGATTCTGGAGGATATGCTTAGGGCTTGTGTTCTGGACTTCGAGAAGAACTGGGAGAAACATTTACCACTTGCCGAGTTTGCCTATAACAATAGTTATTAAGCTACTATTGGGATGGCACCTTTCGCAGCTCTTTACGGTCATAAGTGCCGTTCACCTTTATATTGGGACGAGGTAGGGGAGATGAAGACTATTGATCAGACTATCATGCCAGAGCTTCTTGAGAAGATTGAGAATGTTCAGTTGATCAGGCAAAGAATGCTTACGGTGCATAGTAGATTCAAGAGTTATGCTGATAAGCGTTGTCGGGGCTTGGAGTTTGCAGTCGGAGATCGGGTTTTCTTGAGATTGTCTCCTCATAAGGGGTTTGCTCGTTATGGTAAAGGTGGAAAGTTGAGTCTGAGATTTGTTGGGCCGTTTGAGATTACCGGTAGGGTTTGTAAGTTGGCATATCGGTTGGCTTTACCGGAGAATTTCTCTAATGTCCACGATGTATTTCACGTGTCTAATTCCTTCTCATATTCTTGAGCCAGAGCCGTTACAGCTTCGTGAGAATCTGACTTATGACGAGCGTCCGATTCGTATTCTTGATTAGATGGAACGAGAGTTGAGGTCGAAGAAGATTCTGATGGTTGAGGTGTTGTGGAAGCATCACGACATTGAGGAAGCTACTTGGGAGAGACGAGATCAGATGCAGCAGCAGTACCCAGATCTGTTCAGTACATCAAGTAAGAATTTTGGGGATGAAATTTCTTTAAGGGGGGGGGGGGGAGAATGTGAAACCCCAATTTTCTATCCAGTCTCGTTTTGCGTGTTTATTCTCGTTTTGTGTGTTTATTCTTATTTTGCGTGAATTGACCTGTTTATGTGCTATATGACTTAGAATGTGGTAATTTTGATATTAATACTCCTAGAACATGGTAAATGTGCATTCATGAAATTTTCATAAAAAACGGAGTCAGAAATTTTATCGTCGACTTTTAGTGAATAGTATTTTCGAAACACGTCCTCTAAAATTTTGAAACTGGTCTTTTTAACCCTTCTAGACCTAGTCCACGAACTTTAATAAACCTGTGTTTGATGAAAACGGATTTCAAATTGGCTTAGGAATTTATTAGGGTTTTTACACCGACTTTTGCAAAAATCGAGTTTTAAGCCGACTCGGGTGAAATTGTTCGATTGTAAAACTTCTTGTCACCTAAAAATAACCTACTTGAGCTATCATAGGAGTTGCATATTTGTTTTGAGCAAAGAGATAGCTAAAATGCATTTAAAAGACAAGAAAATACAAAAATACTAAGTTTACTCAACTTTGACTTTCATTAAAATGTTGACCTTTATGCATATATCACCAACACACACTAAACACAACACAAAACACACTCCTCAACACACACAAAGGGAGTTTCATGGGAGAATAAGCCAAGGTTTTCTTCAAGTTTTCAAAGCAAATTTTCAAAGAAAAAGCTAGTTTTTGTCCGTAGAACTTTGTGCTGAATTGGATTCCGCTTGTTGGGCACGCATTGCACGCATATCTAGGCTTATATCGCATCAAAGGTGAGAGAAAAATTCTGGATCTCAAAACTCATCTTTTATGTTTTTGCGTAGAATTGCTTATTGAACTGTTAAAATGTTAATTTGATGTTAGATTATTGCTCCATGCATGCTAGGGATCATTTATATGTAATCTTGCTAGATTTGAACCGTTGTAGTATAATTATTTATTTTCAGGTATTTAAAGTTGAGTTATTTGCCATTTCTTGATTATCTTGAGTTGTATTAGTTGAAATCGATTGCCGTCGATTTCTAAGAATTTGTTAATTATGTGGTAGCGCCGTTGTAATGCCGAATTTTCGATTGCGAGGTTGGTGCTAAAGTCCAAAAATATCAGCCATGACACACTAGGGTTTTAGGGTTATTGGGCATGATTTGGATGTGTTTTGGTTGGTTTCCGAGGGGGCTAATGTATATGATTGAATGGGTGAGTGATAGAAACTGATTTGGAGTTGTTTGGATTAGTAGAATGTAGGATATGAATATTTGAAGTTTAGGTTGTCTTTCTTTAAAATGTTAAATTATGCCTTTAGTTGATTGGATGTGGTTTGAGTGATTGAATTGTGAGATGATGATGGATAAACTAGGGTTTGATTGTGTGTTTATTGCATGTTCGGCTGGATGGCCTACTTTGTCATCTAACTTAGTTATTTGTTGTTAAATTGATTATTGATGTTATTATGATAATAATATGATTATTGATTGATTATTGATTGATGATTGATGAACCGGGAGATAGTCAACGGAAAAGGTTGTCGTCCTGTGAATGATTGAGGTTTATTATTATTGCTGAGTCTTTGGTATATGTGTGCCATGACTACTAGAGACTACCTCCAGCTCGCATGACGGAGGTGTCATGGAGGGAGAGGTCATTGGGGTACCTCGGGTGCGTGAGTTTATGGGAGTCACAAGAAGACTGTTATGATCGTGATGGTGTTTGGAGCTGCACCAACTAGTGTATCCTTTATTGAATGGTCATTATAGTTTATGTGATGATAGTATTATTGATGTTATTGTGTGTTTACTTGCTCAAAAGATTATTTCCAAGGAGTATAGTGAATACTATTAGAGATCTATCGGATCCTCACTGGGCTTATTTTATATAAGCTCACTCTCTATTATTGCATGCTTACAGGTGTTGTAGAGCAGGACTACGGGTACGTGCCTCCTGAAGATGAAAATGTGCCTTAAGTGGATGAGTCTTATGTTCCGGAGTCTTATCCTTGATGTTGTATTGTTTTACTATCTTGTATATTATCTAGTTGACTTTTATATGCTTTGTAGTTCATAATGTAAAAGATGTTGAAAAGATAATGAATTAGTTGATGCTATCTTAGTAGTCTTTCTCTTGTCTATGTTTAGGTTGCTAGGTTGGTATCAATATATTTTTGCAATGTATATTAAGGTTCATGTATTATGTTAGAATGGAGGCGTATAACAAAGAATGATTATGGTGTAATATGGTTATGTTGTATGTTGTTATTTTATTGAGGAGTTGTTTATTGTATGGTGATGGAGTTGATGTATGATGTTCTAATAAGGTTGGGTTAGAGCCTCGGTATCCTATTTACTGTCGTTATACTGCCAAAATTCCGTTGCGTCCTGACTGATCGTAGGTGGGGTCGAGTTGGGGCGTGACAGGGGGACATCCAGAGTCCCCCATTTTAGAGGAATAAGGGTTTTGCCGGCATTTGCTTGAAGATCTTGGCTCGTGGCTCGTGATTGAAGACTAGTGGAACTGTATACTTTTTTATGTGTGGTTAAATACTTGTCTATCTAGTTTTGTTTCTTTGTGTTGTAAATTTGGCTATCTTTGTTGCATTTTATGAAAGCATTCCCCGGTATGCTGCATCACCTCTATCACTGGGTATACATGATTGTATACTCTCTCCTCATTACCCACCTTTCAGGTATTGCAGTCTTAGAAGCATTGTTTGTGCTTGCGGTGCTTGGTCTTTGCTTGGGAGTCAATGTGTTATATGGCGTGGGGCATATGGACCTACCTCAGGAGAAAGGGTCGGAGGATCAGGGTACATCCAGAGTCCCCCATTTTGGAAGAGTAAGGGTTTTGCTGGCATTTGCTTGAAGATCTTGGCTCGTGGCTCGTGATTGAAGACAAGTGGAACTGTATACTTTTTTATATGTGGTTAAATACTTGTCTATCTAGTTTTGTTTCTTTGTGTTGTATATTTGGCTATCTTTGTTGCATTTTATGAAAGCATTCCTCGGTATGCTGCATCACCTCTCTCACTGGGTATATATGATTGTATACTCACTCCTCATTACCCACCTTTCAGGTATTGCTGTCTTAGAAGGATTGTTTGTGTTTGAGGTGTTTGGTCTTTGCTTGGGAGTCAATGTGTTATATGGCGTGGGTTGTAAAGGTGTTACTTTTGAGTTGTATGTATTCAATGAATAAAGAAATGTAAATTAAGTTTAATTTGGCCATTAGAGTGGTATGATAATCTAGTTTATGTAATAGGTTATTATTCTTTCAATTCAAGATTGAATGTACATGTCTAAAGGAAAAGAGTTAGGGTAGCCTTTGAAACTATAGATAAATAGTTGCTTGGTTTGATTGTTGAGAAACAAGGCTCGGATGACCTTAAGGAGTTGTTGAATGTGTTGGACACGGTACTGGTCCACTTATATTATGTTTGCAGGTTTTGGTTTGTCATATAAACAGGGGAGACTCCGTCCGTTTTTCCCTAAATTTTCGTGCCTTAGGTTTTGGGATTGGGACCCCGATCTCTTGAGGGATCAGGGGTGTTATAGGTGGTATCAGAGCTTAGATAGTGTGATAACCCGAACCCGACATGCATTTAATGGCATTTAATTGCCTTTAACTAAGTGACATCTTAAATGTTAGCATTGGATTTGTGTTTATTTTAACTTAAACATTTATTTGAGCTTTATTTTCATATTTCTTTTAGAAGTAACTAGAATAATACTTGCGCTAATTATTTTAACGGAATATCAACTACTTTTCATATTTATGTTAATCGGTTTTATTTTTCTTGCACCTTAAAGCTCGATTTTTAATTAAGTGAAAAGTAGCTTCGAGCTGGAGTAAATTTTAAACTATGATGCTTTCCAAAAATGATATATTTCTTAGATTCTTTGAGATTTAATTGTTACTTCTTTGTTGTCGCAACGTGCATTGCATATCGAGAGCGATAGCTAGGAAGGATTTCCAGTCCTCAGCAAATAGTGAAATCTAGTATTTAGTGTTTTAATTTTAGTGTTTTAAGTTGTATTTAACTGGAATTGGATTTATGTTACTTGTTTTAGCTTTAAAATGCATGAAATAGGCTAGTTTGACCAATTTTTAAGTGGTTTGACCAAGGGGCTTGACCTTTGACCTTTGTCATCTTTAAAATAGCATATAATAACACAAAAGAAAAAAAAAAGAAGGCTGAAAATCAGAAACAAAAGGGCCGAAAAAACAAGGAGAAAAAAAAAAGAAAATTCAACAGCAAAACTTTGAATCTTTGCGTGAGCTTGCACGGGGTGGTTTCTGAGGCACTCTACGAGATTTTCCTAGCGTCTAGGAGCGTCTAAGGTAAGGGTTTCATCGTTATTTGCGCATTTGAAAACATTATGTCTAAACTTTAATTTTTAGAAATTATGCGTAGATTGTTGTTTTAATCGTTTTGTTGCTTATAGAATGTTCCTTGTTGATTTTAGAACATATATTTATAGTTTTTTAACATTTTCTGCGGTTGAATATTGAGATTGCAATTTAAATTGAATAATGAATAGTAAATTGTGAATCGTAAACCCCCGTTTCGATGAAGTTGCTCCGTTACGCGTTCTGTTGATGTAGGAAGATGCTAGATATGCTAGAATGCCTAAATGTGTGGTTTAATTGGAATGTGTAATGAAAAAACGAAGAAAAACGGCTTAGTGAAAGTCGGGGTCGTTTAGGTCGAGTTTGGCATTTTCTCGTTTTGCGTGTTGGCATTGTTTCGGGAGGCCATAGAAGCACTTTTGGTGCGATTATGGCGCTGGTTGGGTGTTTGGTTGGTATAGTTGTAGTTCAAACGAGCAAAGAGAGAAATCGGGACTTTGCGTGAATTCTAGGGTAAAGTAGGGTTTCGGGGTCTTTAGACGTGTAACGCCCCGAACCCAACCCCACCCTAATAGTCAGGCTCAGACCCGTCACTCGGACAGAGTCTCCTCTGTACCAAGGACAAAACTGATACCTGTAAACATTCATTCAAGACATCTGAACTAAAAGCAACAACTTATCAACAATAACTCCAAAGCCAAAACACAATCACAAGGCCATCCGAGCCTTGGAGCAACAATATTCTACTAAAGCACACAAGCATGCGAGATAAGTTGGTTTTAGTCATAAGTAATTAAATACAATAAAATTCTAAGTTCCATATGAAGATTAACAAACACTCCAAGCATGCAAGGGAAATTAAAGTCTAGAATTCATTATTACAATCCAATAACTTTCTTTAACATCCTAGTACACATTTACTAGACATATATATACAAGACTCCAAAGTCTCAAAATACATTAATAACAAGAACTCCACGTAAGAAGCACATAAAATCCACCTCAGCACACAAAATCACTGATTCTGATCTACTTGAACTTCTTCTTCTTCTCCTACTTCTAACAGCTGGGGATTCACCTCAGCTTCTCCTGAAACATTTCAAATGAGGAGTGAACAACAAAGTTGCCCAGCGAGGGAGGTGATGCAGCATGCCAACGTGCAATATGATATGCAACACAAGTAAACATATATACGAGCCACATAAACTAACAAGACAATAAGTCAAACTATTAATCACTTTAAAAAGGATACGGTTCCCTTTCCAAGACTTCATCCACGAGCCACGATCCACGAGCATCACGAATATGCCGGCAAACCCCAAACACCACAATTGGGATACTCCGGATGTATCCCGATCCTACGACCCTTTCTCCCGAGGTAGGTCCATGCTCAGCAGGTGAACCACGCCTCTGGGGTAGTGGAGTATGCCTCAGCGAGAAAGGGAATAGGCACCATGGTAGTCGAGAGAGCACGACAAGCCCGATGCCACCCGTGTTTCTCGACGCTACCATGTCCAATATAGGTTGCGCAACCCAAAACAAGTCACAAACAATCAATATATCACATAACACGTAAGAGGGACGACAAAGTAGGCCGCCCTCACATATATGCACGATAAAAGTTCATAAAAGCACGATATTAACTAATAGATGCCAAAAGAAGCAATCAACACAATTAATTCCAATAATCTACTCAAATAACTTAAATACATCCTAAATATTCAATGCAAGGCATTACTAACACACAACAAGTTCCAATTGCAACTAAAAAGGCTAAAAACTACTTTTCCCCTTTCTTTAACCGAGCTTTCTTTCTCCTAAGCATGGTTCGAGATTCCCAATCATACCCTAGTCTTTCTATATTCCTAATTAAGCTCAAAGGTACCCTTTAAAGTCACTAAAACTCATTTTTGAAGCAAAAGTTCGGGAAGGCCCCGAATGGGTTTGAACTATAGCCATACTAACCGAACCCCAATTTCGCGAAACGAAAGCACCAAAGGTGCTTCCTTAGCTCAAGGATACCCAAATCGATGCCCAAATTTGCCCGGATTGCCTAACGTGCAAAACCCCCTTTTTAAAGTAAGCTATTTATGCACTAAAGTTCAAATTCGAGTGATTCAACCTAACGTGGCTTTTCAATTACCTTCCCTAGGGTCTAGAGCACCTAATTGAGGCATCAATTCAAGCCAATTAGCAAATTTTCTCAAAACCCTAGTTTTAGGCACTATTCATCATCTCTTTGATCAAATTCAACATTCAACCATTAAATTTGTTATCACACCACAAAAGTTAGCTCTATAGACATTAAATAACTCATAGGAAGCATTCATAACAAGTTATATAGCTATAATTGACAAATCAATAAAATTGAACATATGCACATAAACTTTAAACTCAAGAAAATGAGACTCCCTCACAATTTTTGAAGATGAAGAAGGTTGTTGAAGGTCCTAAGTTGCTCAAAATCCTCCCAAGATCAATCTAAGAGCCCAAAGTGCAAGATTGAAGAAGCAAAATTTCTCCTTTTTCCTCCTTGAAGTGGACGGCCAAATAGGGACATGGATGGAATTTTTGCATTTGTTTTTATGAGCTAATATGTTATGTGGCTTTTAATTTGATGAGTTAGTTGTTTTATATGTTGTATATAATTAATTTCCTAAGCTTTGTAGTCTCAAATATTGATCAATTAAGGCTAATTGCAATTACAAATACTTTTTTAATTAATAACTAGCACTATTCTAACGTAACACTATTCAAAGCTCACGAAAAATATTTTTCAAACGCATACTCCTAAGCTCGAAAGTTCAAAACGAAAATTTTTTGATTCCTTTTAAATGTCGAGTGACCTAGGAAAAATTTAAAATCAAGCTTTCGAAACAGTCCAAAATTTTATGAATAGTAACCCACAACAAAAACAATTAAACAAGAAAAATGATGCACGTAGAAATGCGCACATAAGTATGCAACGATTATAATAAATTTAGGGTGAAATTCTCGGGTGTCACAAGACGTGCCTTATGGTGACCTAGGAGGATTGGTGAAGTCGGTTTCCAAAGCTCGTGGTTCGTTTGAAAGTAGTAGCGTTTTGAAAGTTGGGGTCATTTTTGGAATTTTGTGTGATTTCATAGTATATTGCTTATAGAATGTTTATATTGCTTATAGAATGCTTATAATGCCTATAGGATACTTGTTATTGCTTGATAAGGTTAATTGGTGTTGTTCTTGTTACTTGTTTGATTGTAAATGCTTGTTAATGCTTATTACGCTTGTTAGAGTTGATTATTGATTGAAATGTTTATCAATTGTTGATAATGCTTGATATCTTGTTTATCGCTCGTTTATCGCCTTGTATCGAGTCTTGCATTGCATAGTGTCCAGCACGTGAGTGATGGGCCTCTCTGGGTAGCCTCGGGTTGCCAGTGTTGGTTGCTCTAGCTCCGTAGCTATTCCCTTTTCTCGCTTGGGTTGCCTCCCAGGGAGATTTGGGTCGTAGATTGGATGGTTACTCCCGGGGTATTCCAAACTGGTGTTATAAGATGGTTGCGCGCTTATTGTCATCGTTGTCAACATCAAGCTCGAGATTGATGTATCGCTCGTGAAATGGTATATTGCTCGTAAGAGTGAACCATAGCCTTCAGACTGTAGTATATCTTTGAATGGTTGTGTTAATGCTTTCTTGAATGTTTAATATATTGTCGTTTGTATTGAATACTTTCTTATTGACCTTATTGCTTAGCTGTGTTTATTTGCATTGCACGACTTTCTTTCTCTCCAACTCGATATCTGTCTCGCCTTCACTGAGTATATGTGTTGTGTATGCTCACTCCTCACCACCACATTTAAGGAAATGTCATGTTAGCTAGAAGTTCGTGATTTCGTGAAAGTTCGTGCCTGAAGAGTTATCTTGCGTGCCTATGTGGCTTGAGTGTCGAAGTTGTAAAGATATATGCTTTCATATGTTGTATGTATTTATTGTTAAAAGAAATGTAATTTAAATCTAGCTAAGTAGTTGAGGTGATTTGATAAGCTAGTTTATGTAATCGGTTAGCATAGCTTAACTTCAAAACATGTTTGTATTGTTTAAAAGAAGAGTTAGAATAGTCTAGTACTTGAAAAGGTATGTAAATTTGCTTGTGGTTGCTTGTTGAGAACAAGGCTCGGATGGCCTTGAGGTGGTTGAATGTTTGGACATGGTATTGGTCCATTTATATGTTGTCGCATGTTTACTTTTTGCCTAGAAACAGGGGAGACTCCGTCCGTTTTCCCTAAAAATTATGCCCGGGTTTGGTTTGGGTTGTGATTAGATCGGTTGATAGAACTCCCGGTCTCGAGAGGGATCGAGGTGTTACAGATAGCTCTCAGCCGGGATAGGGTCCTCGGTCTGTTGGGTAGCGAACCGCGAGTGCGTGCATGTGGAGTGTGCTTTGAGTAGTGGTGTGCTTGCATGTGAGATTGTTATGTTTCTGATTGAAAATGTGATTCTATGTGATTTGTTTATGTGAAATATAGAGGTTGTATGATATGTGTATTGTGTTATGTGATTATTTGCACACCTGTGTGATCCCTTTGTGCAATAAGTGAAACTTATATGATATGTTTATTTATGCGATCAATTATGCATCTAAGTGGTCTTTTGAGTGTTTATTTACCTTAGTTACTTGTAATAATATGTATTGAATGTTTCTCTTATGTGAAACTCACTTCATACATGCCTTACCCTTCGAAATGGTAAGTAAACTCTCCCTATAAAGAGATGATTAGTAATAGCTTATCCGAAGACGTGGACCAATAGAAAGAAGGAGTGTTGATTGATTGATTATCGACAGTCATAGAAAGGAATTCAGTCTCGGAAGGTTACAATCAGTAGTCAGCCTTGAAGTTCATTCTCAATATTCTTCTTCGGTATTTTCCTATGGAAATTCCTACACGGTATTATTTGCATTATTCTTCCCGGGATCCATATTGGTATTTCCATATGGAATTTTCTAGCAGTACTTTTATTGGAACTCTGGTTGGCATTCCTACTTGGTATTTGTATATGTGTGACCTTCTTCGGGATTTCTATATGAGGATTCTCAAGTGGTACATTCTTTGGCATTCTTCGTGTTGTCTTTTATGGTATTCACTTGGATTCTGTATTAGTATTTTCTCGGCACTTCTAACTGATATTCTTAATTGGACTTCAGAATGACATTCATAAATGGAGCCTTATTTGGCGTCCTTGTTCAAGAATTATTATCTGGAATTCTCTTAGGCTATTTGTTGGAATTCTATCTGAAGGTTCTAATTGGTGTGGATCCTCGATACTCCCTCTTAGTATCTTCTATGATATTCGCATTCACGGTCCTACTCCAGAAGGTTCAGGATGCTTATGTGGAGTTTTCTTGTGAAGAAGAAATTGCGAGGACACAATTTGTTTGAAGGAGGGGAGAGTGTGACACCTCGACCCGTGCATATAATTTTTTTATTGATGTGCCTATATTTATATGTCTACTGTAATTATTTACGTACATATTTTCCTTTGCATAAAATATCATATTTTTGAGTTACGTGCATCTATTTCGTTTACCGTGTATTTATGTGCATTCACGAATATTTAGGTGATTTAGGAATTGTAGTAAATAAATAAATCTATTGATAAACAATAGAGTAACTAAATTAGTTAGAATTAAATTAGAATGACAAACTAGTTAATAGCATTTAGTTGAAGGGCATGTTGGTCATTTGGGCCTTTTGTCTTTTATTATTTATACCTACTAATATACTACAACACACACAAGCACACAAAACACACACAAAAATCAGACTCTACACACACACACAAGCACACGACAGAAGCAAGGAAAGGAGAGAAAAAGGAAGAGAAAAATAGAAGAAAATAAGGAGGAAGAAGAAATTTTAGTTCAATTCTTGCATATCTTGGCCTAGTAGGTGAGGAATTCATACTTTGTTTGCAATTATTTTGTAAATTGATGTTTCTATAATATTAGTTGCAAAGTAGACATGTAACTCTTGAGCTTATTATTGCAAGAAAATATGATCTATGCCATGTAGTATGTTGTAGAAGCATTCTTGAGCATGTTTATCAAGTTTTGCAAGTTGATTATGTTGTAGTGGATGCTTAGCTAATTTGTTCAATTGTGTGTAGGCTACATGTTTGTTAAAAGTTCTAAGTGAGGAATAAAAATGCTTTGCATGCTAGTATATTGCCTGTAGTTAGCTTAGTGCATGGAAACATCAAGTAGAACAAGAAGTGCAAATTCAGACAATCCACTGCCCCTGTCTTTCGAAGCTCTTTTGACCTAGAAAACATGCTCAAAATTTAACAAAATTTACACAACGGCTAGATTAGGCAGTTTAGAACAAATGTTGATTTCTAGTGCTAAGGCTAAATCTAACGTCTTAGGCCTCCAATTTAGCCATTTCCGAAATGTGTCTGGAAAAATTGCTGGTGCAAGGTAGTTATGCGCAGTCGTACGGAAATGGTTGTATCTTGAGGAATTTAGATCAGAATTAAGTTCCGTTTGGTTCTAAGATCATCTACACTCAATGATCTACGTTTTTAGATTAAGAACAGAGTATTAAAGTTAAGCATCAGCAAGAAATTGAAAGATGTTTTAGCTAGTTGATAATTGACATTAATGATTGTGATTGATAGATAGTAAAATTATGGATTCTCGTTGTGTAGATGTGTATATTGGAGTTAAATGATGGTTATAAGATATTCAATATGATTTATTAGGTGTTATGTTAACAATGTGGTATTTTGGTGTTAATTGCTAGTTAAATGAGAATTCTAGTGTGATGGTTGTTGTTGTATTAGGAGTGGGAGCTAGTAGATATTGCATGTTTAATGTTTGAAAGAATGTTTGTAAGAAGATTGTGGGAGCTCAAGAAGAAATTAGCTAGCATGTATGTTCATAAATATACAAGATTGGAGTTTTAGTTAGCTCTCACTATATATAATAGAATTTCAAGTAAATGAACTAACTACACCATGTGTACATGTGTGCGTGTTCAATTGTGGCTGTCTAGTTTTTTTAAAAGCAAAAATGAGGCAATTTCAGTCTTAAAACTGTATTAATTGGAGAAGGATTAGAGGTTGAATTATATACTATTATAAAGTCTTATGAGTCTAGTTTCTAATGCTTTTTACGGTGCATTAATCGGAGTTTTCTAGAATAAGTTATGATCATTTTGGTGAGATGTGTTGGAACTGCCCATTTACGCGAGAAATATGAATTGTGTTGTTATTTTGCTATGGTGATGTTATAATTCAATTCTAATTGGATGTATTCGATCAAGACTTTGTTGTGTAGTGTTCTTGTATGATTAGCAATGTAATGGGGCTCTTATAGTTATGTTGTTTTCATGAATTATAATTGAAATATAATTGTTAGTAAAGTTCATTTAAATTGAAAGCTATTTTATTCGACTGTGAATGAGAAATGCTAGTAGAATTGTGATGGTCGCCACCTTTAGAGATAGGTAAAGTTTCTATATACACTAAACAATTCAATTGCTAGAATTAGTTGTTGTTATCAATGTGCTACTAGTGATCACTTAGAAGGGTTAAGTAAGCTATGTGGAAGAATGTGTGTAATGCTCTTTGAATCTACATGTAAGGTTATTTGTAAGTTGATGTTGTCTATTATATGGTAAATGTAATTAACTTAAGTTGATCCTACTAGTGATATGTTAGAATCTTAGCTTGAAGTATAGTTATTTTGCTAAAATGGTATGCTAGTTATTAAATAGTAGATAGATAACTTTTCTATTAGTTGATAAATGCATTTCTTTCCCTATGTGCAAATGTTGGGTCATCTTCATGGGAATATTACTAACTATTGTAAGTAAAGTAGAATATGAATTAGAAGTTTGTTAAAGTAGTAAAAGACTGGGCAGTGCCATTGTGAATGAATGTGTCATTTGAACATTAAAGTAACTTAACCTTTATTATCTATAAATGCTTTGGAGGAATTTCTTTAGTTGAGTTAATAGCTAGTTTATTGTTATGTGGAGTGAACTAGTTTCTTGTACAAGTTATTAACTAAAGTAAAATGCAAGATAAGTTAGGTACATAGATCATGTATTAATTGAGCTATATTGATTCTAGTTAGTTATATGGATATTCGAATGGAATTAATATAGTTAATTGATAAAGTGTTATACTTGTGTGAATAGACTAGGGTTGCACATTTGAGCTAAGTCAAAGAGGTTGGAGTAAACCTCAGATATTCTCTTGCATACTTGGCTTAATTTTAGGTGAGGGAATTTTCATCTTTTCTGTGCATGTTAACTTGATTTATTGTTTCTAAATTGAATTATTTAGTAATTAAAAGAGTTTATATATATTATTTTACTTGCTATCTTGAGTCTTTTCGTGTTATTTGTGATTAACTGTGAGGGCGGCCTACTTTGTCGTTCCTCTTATGTGGTGATATATTTGGCTCTCGTGATCTTGTCTCGGTGTTGCGCAATCTTTTAGGATATGGTAGTGTCGAGAAACACAGGCGGCATTGGGCTTACCATGCTCCCTCGACTACCATGGTGCCTATTCTCTTTCTCTCGCAGAGTATACTCCACTACCCCAGAGGCGTGGTTCACCTCGTTAGGGCATATGGACCTACCTCAGGAGAAAGGGTCGTAGGATCGGGGTATATCCGAAGTACCCCACTTTGGAGGAATAAGGGTTTTGCCAGCATTTGCTTGAAGATCTTAGCTCGTGGCTCGTGATTGAAGACAAGTGGAACCGTATCCTTTTTTATATGTGATTAAATACTTGTCTATCTAGTTTTGTTTCATTGTGTTGTATATTTGGCTATCTTTGTTGCATTTTATGAAAGCATTCCTGTGATAACCCGAACCCGGCATGCATTTAATAGCACTTGACTGCATTTGATTAAATGTTTAATTAGTTAAATCAACCAATTTGCACTAATTTTCATATTTCTCTTGGAAGCATTTAGTAATTGTATATTGAATCATTGAAAGGTTGTTATCTACTTCTATTAATTATCGTAATTGAATTTATTCTCTTGTATTTAATTAAGTGACATCTTAAATGTTAATATTTAATTGCACTTAATTACATGTTTATATTTATTTGTTCATTTGTAACTTAATATTAACTTCATAATTCTTTAAAATGTTCTAGAAATAGTTAAATTAATTATTTTAAATGAATATTGATTACCTTGATTATTTTGATTATTTTAATAATCGGTTTTGGTTGTTTTGCATTAAAATCACTCAGTTTTCAAATAAATGAGGAAAGTAACTCCGAGCCGGAGTGAATTTTAAACTATTCTACTATTCTACTTTTCAAAGAATTAAAGTTTTATATTATTGTTCATCACTTTATTAGCGATCGATTAGTGACCGTTCGATCGTAGAATTTCGAAAATAGGAGTTAGAGAAATATTCTTCGGACTTAGTGAAAAATGTTTTTAGCTTAATTTAACTAGTTTTAGTTGTTTTTCATTTAATTGCATTGTTTTAACTTGAATTGGATTTAATGGCATCAAAATAAGCTTATTTGACTATTTTTAATTAAAGTTTGATTTTGCAAATGACCAAAATGCCCTTGTCACCATTTAAATTAAAAAACAAGGCAAAAATGACTCAAAACAAAACCAAAAATGACCCTTGTGTCCCCCCCTTGGCCGAATGGTTTTCAAGAGAAAAAAAATGATTTTGCTTTCAATTTCTTCTACAATCGTGCGTGGAATTGCTCGGGGGTCGTGGCTCGGGTCCTTGCGGGTCTTGGTCTTCAATCTCTGTGAGGGTTTTCACGCTTTTGTGCATTTTAATATGAATTTGATTTTTGAGTCAATTTTTCAGATTTGATATTTATCGCGTTATAATGCTTGTTATTGCTTGAAATAGCTTGCTTAGGGTTCGTAGAGCATTGCTTGTTAGTTATTTAGCAATTTTTACGGTTGAAACTGCGTATTTGAAATTGGGGAAGAACATGAATAGTGAATTATGAATAGTAAACCCTAGAATTTCGGATTTCGATCCGAATTGCGATTGATTGATTTGGATAGGTGTCATTAATGATAGAAAGCTAAAATGTGAAATAAAAACGGATCGGCCTTTGTTAAAATTGGAAATTAGACAAAGAAACGTAAAGGGGCCGTTTGACCAAAAGTTGACCGTGCTCGAATTGAGTTGGGGGTTTTGCAATTGAGGGCATGGAAGCACTTTTGGCGTTGTTGTGGCGTTGATTGAGTGACCGGTTAGCATAGTTGTAGTTCAAACGCAGTAGGTGGACTTTCGGGCCTCGGGTGAGAAAGTGAAGTTTAGTGACATAGAAACGTGCCTTGTAGTGCTTGAGTGAATGTAGTGAAATCGGTTTCCTAATCCCGTAGTTCGTTTGCTTGTAATTGCCTTTAGAAGTTAGGGATTGAATAGTGATATTTGTTGTTTTCGTGTTTGAACTGATGTTACTTGTTTAATTAGTGTTATTGTTGCTTGTTATTGCTTGTTATGCTTGGAATGTTGGTTGAATGCTAGTATTGATTGCGATGGCTTGTTATCTCATTTGTTGTCACTAGTTTGTATTGTTGTGTTGTCGCTCGTTTATTGCATTGTATCGAGTCTTGCATTGCATAGTGTCCCGCGCGTGAGTGATGGGCCTCTCTGGGTAGCCTCGGGTTGCCACTGTTGATTGCTCTAGCTCCGTAGCTATTCCCTCTTCTCGCTTGGGTTGCCTCCCAGGGAGATTTGGGTCGTAGAATTGATGGTTACTCCCGGGGTATTCCAAACTGGTGTTATAAGGTGGTTGCGCGCTTATTGTCATCGTTGTCAACATCAAGCTCGAGATTGATGTATCGCTCGTGAAATGGTACAATGCTCGTATGAGTGAACCATAGCCGTCAGAGTGTGGTATAGCTTTGAATGGTTGTGTTAATGCTTTCAGTAATTGCTTATGTATTGATTGTTTGTCTTGGTTGCTTATTTATCAGTTATATTGCTTAACTGTCTTATTTGCATTGCACGACTTTCTTTCTCTCCAATTCGATATCTGTCTCGCCCTCACTGAGTATACGTGCTGTGTATACTCACTCCTCACCACCACATTTCAGGAAATGTCATGTTAGCTGAAAATCCGTGATTATGTGACAGTTCGTGCCTGAAGAGTTGTTTTGCGTGCCTATGTGGCTTGAGTTGTCGAAGTGGCAAAGATGTATGCTTTCATGTATTGTATGTATTTAATATTAAAAGAATGTAATTTAAGTTTTATTAGGTTATTGAAGTAATTTGAAAAGCTAGCTTATGTATTTAGTTAGCATAGCTTATCTTCAATGCATGTTGTAATGTCCAAAGGAAAAGATTTAGAATGGCATGATAGTTTATTATATGCGGTAGCCTAGTGTGGCTTAATTGTCAAGTTTGAATGTACTTGCCAAAAATGGAAAGAGATAGGTTAGCTTTTAAATTGGAAATGTATGTATACTTGCTGAGTTTAATTGTTGAGAACCGAGGCTCGGATGGCCTTGAGGTAGTTAAATGTTTGGACATGGTATTGGTCCCCTGGTATGCTATCGCAGGTTTACATTTCGCCTAGAAACAGGGGAGACTCCGTCCGTTTTCCCTGAAAATTATGCCCGGGTTTAGTTTGGGCTGTGATTAGATCGATTGATAGAACTCCCGGTCTTGAGAGGGATCGGGGTGTTATAGGTGGTATCAGAGCTTGTCTAGCTCATAAGCCGGGACAAGGTCCTCGGTCTGGTGGGTAGTGACCCTTGAATGTGTGCTTGTTAAGTGTGTCTTGAAAGTGTATGCTTGTATGTGAGATTGTGTGTTTTGACTTGAATGTATGCACTTATGTGATAAAGTTATGTGTTATGTGTTAAAAGTTTCTCAAGAAAGGTGGAATGTCTAGTTGTCTATCGAATTGACTTATTGAATTGGCATCGTGAATTGAATTGACCTTATGAATTGTTATTTGCTTGAAGTATTACTTGTAATGAGTGTATAGAATGTCTTGAATTAGCTATGCCGTGATTTGAATTGATTATGTTGTGCTTCACTTGATTGCCGTGCTTGAGTGACTTTGTTGAATAAACTATTTTGTAAACTTGCTTACATAATAGTTTAAGGCATATGTATAACTGTGATATATTGGCATTCATACATGTCCTATGGAAATGGTAAGTCCTCTTCCTCCCCTAAAGAAAGTGGTTCACCGCTGGCTTTTCAAGGTGTATGGATTGGTAGGAAATGAATGGCATTTGACTAGCCTTTATTTGGGAATTGGTGTTTGCTTTTGGAGCTCGGTTATTGGCGAATCTCTATGGTCCTCCTCTGTGCTTAACAGTTGTGAAAGAGTAGCTTTCTCTTGGGGTTTTATTTGGTTATTCTTTGGAGCATTCTTTGGTTTTCTTAACGGGTGATCTTTGGAGACTTCTGTTGGCATTTCTCGGTGGATTTGGCTATTGGGATTTCAATCGGCCTTACTGCATAGTATTATCTAGGGTATATGTGTCTCGGTCTTTATTGGTGTGCTACTGGCATTCCTGATTGGAAATTCTTCAATGTGTTCCTCAGTAAGTTTGGTATTTGGAGTTCCTATCAGACTTATTGTATAATACTACTTATGGTATTCTTTGAAATTCTTATTGGGCGTTCTATTGGTATTTTCCTTATTAGCAAGGTTGTATGAAGTTCTCACTTGGCAAACAGTGAAGAGGCCTCAGAGTTTGGTTTCGGTATATTGTTCACCAGTTCGGTGTTTATCCTTGGAGTTTTCATCCATCTGGGAAGCGATGTTTGTTATTCAACTTGATTGTCTTATTGGGCACATTATATTTTCTCTGCTATTCCTTAGACCTTCTTCTCTGCATTGGATAGCGATACTCGAAATCTAATTGGTTGTTCTATGGGGTTATTGTTTGGAAGGCTTCTTTGGAACTTTTGAAGTATATTTGATTGGGTTTCTTAGTATTTTCTCTAGCACTCTTAACAGGGAATTCTTCTATGAAATTCATGACCAACAGGGTACTTCTTTGGACCTCTGGATGGAACCTTTGATTGAGCCTTTATTTGGCTTTTTGCTAGGGGATTCTCGGGCAGTAATAGTTAGACTTCTATTGGAGATTCGTGCGTGGGGTATTCTTCTTGTCGTTATTGTGTGGTATTAATGACATCTACAGTATCTTTGCTTTAGTCTTTATTGGTATTATCTCGACGCTTTTGGTTGGAATTTTATTCTTCTTCGGTATTCGTGTCAACGGGATTCTTGTACGGTATCTGCATTTGAGCTTCTATTTGGCATTACTACTTGGCATTTCTACTTGAACTTTCCTATTGGTCATCTTGATTAAATACTTGATCAATAGCTAATGAAGACTAGTCAGAGTTGGATTTTAGGTGATGCAGAGTCCTATTGGAAGAAGAATTGTGAGGACGCAATTGTTTTAAGGGGGGAAGGACGTGATAACCCGAACCCGGCATGCATTTAATAGCACTTGACTGCATTTAATTAAATGTTTAATTAGTTAAATCAACCAATTTGCACTAATTTTCATATTTCTCTTGGAAGCATTTAGTAATTGTATATTGAATAATTGAAAGGTTGTTATCTACTTCTATTAATTATAGTAATTGAATTTATTCTCTTGTATTTAATTAAGTGACATCTTAAATGTTAATATTTAATTGCACTTGATTACATGTTTATATTTATTTGTTCATTTGTAACTTAATATTAACTTCATAATTCTTTAAAATGTTCTAGAAATAGTTAAATTAATTATTTTAAATGAATATTGATTACCTTGATTATTTTGATTATTTTAATAATTGGTTTTGGTTGTTTTGCATTAAAATTACTCGGTTTTCAAATAAATGAGGAAAGTAACTCCGAGCCGGAGTGAATTTTAAACTATTCTACTATTCTACTTTTCAAAGAATTAGAGTTTTATATTATTGTTCATCACTTTATTAGCGATCGATTAGTGACCGTTCGATCGTAGAATTTCTAAAATAGGAGTTAGAGAAATATTCTTCGGACTTAGTGAAAAATATTTTTAGCTTAATTTAACTAGTTTTAGTTATTTTTCATTTAATTGCATTGTTTTAACTTGAATTGGATTTAATGGCATCAAAATAAGCTTATTTAACTATTTTTAATTAAAGTTTGATTTTGCAAATGACCAAAATGCCCTTGTCACCATTTAAATTAAAAAACAAGGCAAAAATGACTCAAAACAAAACCAAAAATGACCCTTGTATCCCTCCCCCTTGGCCGAATGGTTTTCAAGAGAAAAAAAATGATTTTGCTTTCAATTTCTTCTACAATCGTGCGTGGAACTGCTCGGGGGTTGTGGCTCGGGTCCTTGCGGGTCTTGGTCATCAATCTCTGTGAGGGTTTTCACGCTTTTGTGCATTTTAATATGAATTTGATTTTTGAGTCAATTTCTCAGATTTGATATTTATCGCGTTATAATGCCTGTTATTGCTTGAAATAGCTTGCTTAGGGTTCGTAGAGCATTACTTGTTAGTTATTTAGCAATTTTTACGGTTGAAACTGCGTATTTGAAATTGGGGAAGAACATGAATATTGAATTATGAATAGTAAACCCTAGAATTTCGGATTTCGATCCGAATTGCGATTGATTGATTTGGATAGGTGTCATTAATGATAGAAAGCTAAAATGTGAAATAAAAATGGATCGGCCTTTGTTAAAATTGGAAATTAGACAAAGAAACGTAAAGGGGCCGTTTGACCAAAAGTTGACCGTGCTCGAATTGAGTTGGGGGTTTTGCAATTGAGGGCATGGAAGCACTTTTGGCGTTGTTGTGGCATTGATTGAGTGACCGGTTAGCATAGTTGTAGTTCAAACGCAGTAGGTGGACTTTCGGGCCTCGGGGGAGAAAGTGAAGTTGAGTGACAGAGAAACGTGCCTTGCAGTGCCTGGGTGAATGTAGTGAAATCGGTTTCCTAATTCCGTAGCTCGTTTGCTCGTAATTGCCTTTAGAAGTTAGGGATTGAATAGTGATATTTGTTGTTTTCGTGTTTGAACTGATGTTACTTGTTTAATTAGTGTTATTGTTGCTTGTTATTGCTTGCTATGCTTGAAAAGATGGTTGAATGCTAGTATTGATTGTGATTGCTTGTGATCTCATTTGTTGTCACTAGTTTGTATTGTTGTGTTGACGCTCGTTTATTGCCTTGTATCGAGTCTTGCATTGCATAGTGTCCCGCGCGTGAGTGATGGGCCTCTCTGGGTAGCCTCGGGTTGCCACTGTTGATTGCTCTAGCTCCGTAGCTATTCCCTCTTCTCGCTTGGGTTGCCTCCCAGGGAGATTTGGGTCGTAGAATTGATGGTTACTCCCGGGGTATTCCAAACTGGTGTTATAAGGTGGTTGCGCGCTTATTGTCATCGTTGTCAACATCAAGCTCGAGATTGATGTATCGCTCGTGAAATGGTACAATGCTCGTATGAGTGAACCATAGCCGTCAGAGTGTGGTATAGCTTTGAATGATTGTGTTAATGCTTTCAGTAATTGCTTATGTATTGACTGTTTGTCTTGGTTGCTTATTTATAAGTTATATTGCTTAACTGTCTTATTTGTATTGCACGACTTTCTTTCTCTCCAATTCGATATCTGTCTCGCCCTCACTGAGTATACGTGCTGTGTATACTCACTCCTCACCACCACATTTCAGGAAATGTCATGTTAGCTGGAAGTTCGTGATTATGTGACAGTTCATGCCTGAAGAGTTGTTTTGCGTGCCTATGTGGCTTGAGTTGTCGAAGTAGCAAAGATGTATGCTTTCATGTATTGTATGTATTTAATATTAAAAGAATGTAATTTAAGTTTTATTAGGTTATTGGAGTAATTTGAAAAGCTAGCTTATGTATATAGTTAGCATAGTTTATCTTCAATGCATGTTTGTAATGTCCAAAGGAAAAGAGTTAGAATGGCATGATAGTTTATTATATGCGGTAGCCTAGTGTGGCTTAATTGTCAAGTTTGAATGTACTTGCCAAAAATGAAAAAAGATAGGTTAGCTTTTAAATTGAAAATGTATGTATACTTGCTGAGTTTAATTGTTGAGAATTGAGGCTCGGATGGCCTTGAGGTAGTTGAATGTTTGGACATGGTATTGGTCCTCTGGTATGCTATCGCAGGTTTACATTTCGCCTAGAAACAGGGGAGACTCCGTCCGTTTTCCCTGAAAGTTATGCCCGGGTTTGGTTTGGGCTGTGATTAGATCGATTGATAAAACTCCCGGTCTCGAGAGGGATCGGGGTATTACAGGTGGTATCAGAGCTTGTCTAGCTCATAAGCCGGGACAGGGTCCTCGGTCTGGTGGGTAGTGACCCTTGAATGTGTGCTTGTTAAGTGTGTCTTGAAAGTGTATGCTTGTATGTGAGATTGTGTGTTTTGACTTGAATGTATGCACTTATGTGATAAAGTTATGTGTTATGTGTTAAAAGTTTCTCAAGAAAGGTGAAATGTCTAGTTGTCTATCGAATTGACTTATTGAATTGGCATCGTGAATTGAATTGACCTTGTGAATTGTTATTTGCTTGAAGTATTACTTGTAATGAGTGTATAGAATGTCTTGAATTAGCTATGCCGTGATTTGAATTGATTATGTTGTGCTTGACTTGATTGCCGTGCTTGAGTGACTTTGTTGAATAAACTGTTTTGTAAACTTGCTTACATAATAGTTTAAGGCATATGTATAACTGTGATATATTGGCATTCATACATGTCCTATGGAAATGGTAAGTCCTCTTCCTCCCCTGAAGAAAGTGGTTCACCGCTGGCTTTTCAAGGTGTATAGATTGGTAGGAAATGAATGGCATTTGACTAGCCTTTATTTGGGAATTGGTGTTTGCTTTTGGAGCTCGGTTATTGGCGAATCTCTATGGTCCTCCTCTGTGCTTAACAGTTGTGAAAGAGTAGCTTTCTCTTGGGGTTTTATTTGGTTATTCTTTGGAGCATTCTTTGGTTTTCTTAACGGGTGATCTTTGGAGACTTCTGTTGGCATTTCTCGGTGGATTTGGCTATTGGGATTTCAATCGGCCTTACTGCATAGTATTATCTAGGGTATATGTGTCTCGGTCTTTATTGGTGTGCTACTGGCATTCCTGATTGGAAATTCTTCAATGTGTTCCTCAGTAGGTTTGGTATTTGGAGTTCCTATCAGACTTATTGTATAATACTACTTATGGTATTTTTTGAAATTCTTATTGGGCGTTCTATTGGTATTTTCCTTATTAGCAAGGTTGTATGAAGTTCTCACTTGGCAAACAATGAAGAGGCCTCAGAGTTTGGTTTCGGTATATTGTTCACCAGTTCGGTGTTTATCCTTGGAGTTTTCATCCATCTGGGAAGCGATGTTTGTTATTCAACTTGATTGTCTTATTGGGCACATTATATTTTCTTTGCTATTCCTTAGACCTTCTTCTCAGCATTGGATAGCGATACTCGAAATCTAATTGGTTGTTCTATGGGGTTATTGTTTGGAAGACTTCTTTGGAACTTTTGAAGTATATTTGATTGGGTTTCTTAGTATTTTCTCCAGCACTCTTAACAGGGAATTCTTCTATGAAATTCATGACCAGCGGGGTACTTCTTTGGACCTCTGGATGGAACCTTTGATTGAGCCTTTATTTGGCTTTTTGCTTGGGGATTCTCGGGCAGTAATAGTTAGACTTCTATTGGAGATTCGTGCCTGGGGTATTCTTCTTGTCGTTATTGTGTGGTATTAATGACATCTACAGTATCTTTACTTTAGTCTTTATTGGTATTATCTCGGCGCTTTTGGTTGGAATTTTATTCTTCTTCGGTATTCGTGTCAACGGGATTCTTATACGGTATCTGCATTTGAGCTTCTATTTGGCGTTACTACTTGGAATTTCTACTTGAACTTTCCTATTGGTCATCTTGATTAAATACTTGATCAGTAGCTAATGAAGACTAGTCAGAGTTGGATTTTAGGTGATGCAGAGTCCTATTGGAAGAAGAATTGCGAGGACGTAATTGTTTTAAGGGGGGGAGAATGTGAAAACCCGAACCCGGCATGCATTTAATAGCACTTGACTGCATTTGATTAAATGTTTAATTAGTTAAATCAACCAATTTGCACTAATTTTCATATTTCTCTTGGAAGCATTTAGTAATTGTATATTGAATAATTGAAAGGTTGTTATCTACTTCTATTAATTATAGTAATTGAATTTATTCTCTTGTATTTAATTAAGTGTCATCTTAAATGTTAATATTTAATTGCACTTGATTACATGGTCATATCTATTTGGTCATTTGTAACTTAACATCAACTTCATAATTCTTTAAAATGTTCTAGAAATAGTTAAATTAATTATTTTAAATGAATATTGATTACCTTGATTGTTTTGATTATTTTAATAATCGGTTTTGGTTATTTTGCATTAAAATCACTCGATTTTCAAATAAATGAGGAAAGTAACTCGGAGCCAGAGTGAATTTTAAACTATTCTACTATTCTACTTTTCAAAGAATTAAAGTTTTATATTATTGTTCATCACTTTATTAGCGATCGATTAGGGACCGTTCGATCGTAGAATTTCAAAAATAGGAGTTAGAGAAATATTCTTCGGACTTATTCAAAAATGTTTTAGCTTAATTTAACAAGTTTTAGTTGTTTTTCATTTAATTGCATTGTTTTAACTTGAATTGGATTTAATGGCATCAAAATAAGCTTATTTGACTATTTTTAATTAAAGTTTGATTTTGCAAATGACCAAAATGCCCTTGTCACCATTTAAATTAAAAAACAAGGCAAAAATGACTCAAAACAAAACCAAAAATGACCCTTGTGTCCCTCCCTTGTCCAAATAGTTTTCAAGAGAAAAAAAAATGATTTTGCTTTCAATTTCTTCTACAATCGTGCGTGGAACTGCTCGGGGGTCGTGGCTCGGGTCCTTGCGGGTCTTGGTCTTCAATCTCTGTGAGGGTTTTCACGCTTTTGTGCATTTTAATATGAATTTGATTTTTGAGTCAATTTCTCAGATTTGATATTTATCGCTTTCTAATGCCTGTTATTGCTTGAAATAGCTTGCTTAGGGTTCGTAGAGCATTACTTGTTAGTTATTTAGCAATTTTTACGGTTGAAACTGCGTATTTGAAATTGGGGAAGAACATGAATAGTGAATTATGAATAGTAAACCCTAGAATTTTGGATTTCGATCCGAATTGCGATTGATTGATTTGGATAGGTGTCATTAATGATAGAAAGCTAAAATGTGAAATAAAAACGGATCGGCCTTTGTTAAAATTGGAAATTAGACAAAGAAACGTAAAGGGGCCGTTTGACCAAAAGTTGACCGTGCTCGAATTGAGTTGGGGGTTTTGCAATTGAGGGTATGGAAGCACTTTTGGCGCTGTTGTGGCGTTGATTGAGTGACCGGTTAGCATAGTTGTAGTTCAAATGCAGTAGGTGGACTTTCGGGCCTCGGGTGAGAAAGTGAAGTTTAGTGACATAGAAACGTGCCTTGTAGTGCCTGGGTGAATGTAGTGAAATCGGTTTCCTAATTCCGTAGCTCGTTTGCTCGTAATTGCCTTTAGAAGTTAGGGATTGAATAGTGATATTTGTTGTTTTCGTGTTTGAACTGCTGTTACTTGTTTAATTGGTGTTATTGTTGCTTGTTATTGCTTGTTATGCTTGGAAAGTTGGTTGAATGCTAGTATTGATTGTGATTGCTTGTTATCTCGTTTGTTGTCACTAGTTTGTATTGTTGTGATGTCGCTCGTTTATTGCCTTGTATCGAGTCTTGCATTGCATAGTGCCCCGCGCATGAGTGATTTGCCTCTCTGGGTAGCCTCGGGTTGCCAGTATTGGTTGCTCTAGCTCAGTGGCTATTCCATCTTCTCGCTTGGGTTGCCTCCCAGGGAGATTTGGGTCGTAGAATTGATGGTTACTCCCGGAGTATTCCAAACTGGTGTTATAAGGTGGTTGCGCGCTTATTGTCATCGTTGTCAACATCAAGCTCGAGATTGATGTATTGCTCGTGAAATGATACAATGTTCGTATGAGTGAACCATAGCCGTCAGAGTGTGGTATAGCTTTGAATGGTTGTCTTAATGCTTTCAGTAATTGCTTATGTATTGATTGTTTGTCTTGGTTGCTTATTTATCAGTTATATTGCTTAACTGTCTTATTTGCATTGCACGACTTTCTTTCTCTCCAATTCGATATCTGTCTCGCCCTCACTGAGTATACGTGCTGTGTATACTCACTCCTCACCACCACATTTCAGGAAATGTCATGTTAGCTGGAAGTTCGTGATTATGTGACAGTTCGTGCCTGAAGAGTTGTTTTGCGTGCCTATGTGGCTTGAGTTGTCGAAGTGGCAAAGATGTATGCTTTCATGTATTGTATGTATTTAATATTAAAAGAATGTAATTTAAGTTTTATTAGGTTATTGAAGTAATTTGAAAAGCTAGCTTATGTATTTAGTTAGCATAGTTTATCTTCAATGCATGTTTGTAATGTCCAAAGGAAAAGAGTTAGAATGGCATGATAGTTTATTATATGCGGTAGCCTAGTGTGGCTTAATTGTCAAGTTTGAATGTACTTGCCAAAAATGGAAAGAGATAGGTTAGCTTTTAAATTGGAAATGTATGTATACTTGCTGAGTTTAATTGTTGAGAACCGAGGCTCGGATGGCCTTGAGGTAGTTGAATGTTTGGACATGGTATTGGTCCTCTGGTATGCTATCGCAGGTTTTACATTTCGCCTAGAAACAGGGGAGACTCCGTCCGTTTTCCCTGAAAATTATGCCCGGGTTTGGTTTGGGTTGTGATTAGATCGATTGATAGAACTCCCGGTCTCGAGAGGGATCGGGGTGTTACAATTCCCCAGTATGTTGCATCACTTCTCTCACTGGGTATACATGATTGTATACTCACTCCTCATTACCCACCTTACAAGTATTGCAGTCTTAGAAGGGATGTTCGTGCTTGCGGTGCTTGGTCTTTGCTTGGGAGTCAATGTGTTATGTGGTGTGGGTTGCAAAGGTGTTACTTTTGAGTGTTATGTATTCAATGAATAAAGAAATGTAAATTAAGTTTAATTTGGCCATTAGAGTTGTATGATAATCTAGTTTATGTAATAGGTTAGTATTATTTCAATTCAAGCTTGAATGTACATGTCTAAAGGAAAAGAGTTAGGGTAGCATTTGAAATTATAGATAAATAATTGCTTGGTTTGATTGTTGAGAACCAAGGCTCGGATGGCCTTGAAGAGTTGTTGAATGTGTTGGACACGGTACTGGTCCACTTATATTCTGTTTGCAGGTTTTGGTTTGTCCTATAAACAGGGGAGACTTCGTCCGTTTTTCCTTAAATTTTCATGCATTGGGTTTTGGGATTGGGACCCCCATCTCGTGAGGGATCAGGGTGTTACAGTGTCAATGCTGCACGAGATTTCAATCGCTCAAGTTCTTCAACATTTAGCATTTTGGAACAAATGATTTTAAAAATTGTACTTAATTTTGTTGTGACTTTCATGACTTTATTAGTCATACATGGCGTAGTGCAAATACTAGAAGATCTTGCATTAAAATATGGTAATCACGAGTCTTCGAAGAATGAAGCTTTGTTCCTTTATATTAATACCTTCTAGAAATATTTGAAACATAGCTATCCAGAAGTTTAACATCTTTAAGAACTTGAAGAAAATATATTTGTTTATGCTCTTGACATGTGATAACATGCATGATGCATGATTTTTCTTCTATTCGGTGTTATTCATGATTATAATTAATCTCTTATACCCATAAGAGGTCTTCCCTTGATTTTTCATTTTTCTTTTTCCCCCCAATGTTCAACAATATCTCAATCACATTTTCACAAATATTTTTCTCTATATTACATCGAGATTGTGACATAAAATTTGGTGTTCCCAATAAGGCAACTTGAAGAATATATTTTTCTTTTTCCACAAAGTTCTTTTAGTATTCTTACTGTCTTGATTGTCAAATATGAATTTAACTTATTCCAATTGTCTTAATGCAACAGTTCCAAACATAAGAATAGGATGGGATCTTTCTTTATACTATCAAAGAAGTTAGCTTATTTCTGAAATTTGTGTGAAGGACTTAACCAACGACGATGCCATAATTTTTTTTTTTAAATCCATGTTCTAACCATCTCGAATTGGTCTTATTTGCACAACACAAACATGCATTTTTTCCTTTAGTGCTCTACCCAGATAAATAATCATAAGCAAGAAAGTCATTTATTGTCAACATTAATGAAGCTCGCATTTTAAAACATTGTTTAGAGATGGCATCATATGTTTCAACCCCTTCCCACAATTGAAGCAACTCAGCTATTAGAGGTTGTAAGAAAACATCAATGTTATTTTTTGGTCTTTTATGTCTTGGAATGATCATAAATAAGATCAAAGACTCTTATCTCATGGACCTCCATGGTAGGAAATTATATGGCATCAAAATAATTAGCCAAATACTATATGCGTTACTCATTGTTCCAAATGGATTGAAACCATCAGATGTTAATCCAAACCTAATATTGCGAGGATCAACTACAAAATTTGAATGACATACATCAAAGGATTTGCAAGCTAGAGAATCTGCTAGATGCCTCAATAATCCATCTTTTATACGACCATCTTTATGCCATCGCATTAAAGAAGAAATTTTAGATGACATGTACAACCTTTGGAGCCTTGGTACTGATGGAAAATATTGCAACAACTTTAATGGTATTTTATTTTTTTCCTCCTTAATTTCTACTGAGGAACGTTGTACTTATCGCATGACTCTTGATTTGCATTTTTACCCTAATATGGTATAAAATTATTAGGACATACATCAACCTTCTCATAACCTAAACCCAATTTGTTGATAATCATTTTGGCATCATAGAATGATGAAGACATCTTTGCTTGTGGAAAGCTTTAACATAGTGTTTGGATTGCACAATAGAATGGAAAGGAAAGGAAAGTAGAGGAAGAAAAATAAAGGAAAGAAAAGGAAAAAAGATTCCCTTGTTTGGATTGCAATATAATAATAATGTAAAGTAAAGGAAAGATTTTATAATCCTTTGTTTGGATTGCAGAAGGAAATGAAAGGAAAAGACAATTTTAAATGAAAAATTATTTGAGTGCCCTTTTCATACTCAACCATAAAATTAATATTTTTAATAAGCAATTTCAAACTTTTTTTTGGCTAAATTCCAGTTTTTTTCTTTTTCTTGATGAAGTCGAGCAGCGTAGGAACAAAGATAAGAACATGTAAGAAGTGGAAATAAAAGAATGTAGGGTTTAAGGTACAATAAGGGTAATTGTGAAAATAAAAAGAAAGTTCAAGGACAATAAATATTTTTTGTCTTTAAACCTTTCCTTTCCCCCCAAAAAAACCCTAAAATCCTTCCAATTAAAGGAAATGGAGGGGATTTGGAATCCCTCTATAACATTTTCTTTTTCTAAAATTTCAATCCAAACAAGGGGAGAGATTATTTATTCCCTCCTTATCCTTTTCTTTTCTTTAAAAAACCTAATCCAAACAAGCTTTAAAAGTTTACCCACTGATTCATCAGACCACATACTCTTGCATTTTATATGTAAAAGGTGCATTATAACTGATAATAATGAGTAGTTGCATCTAGGATAAAGGATTTCATTGACATTTTGAAACAACTTATGAAATTCAAAGGGTTGTCTATTAGGTTCATTAGTATATGTATTGTAACACCCCCGGCCAAACATATAGTTATTTTATTAATTTGCATA
Organism: Ehretia macrophylla; assembly: GCA_037974665.1. NCBI lineage: Eukaryota > Viridiplantae > Streptophyta > Magnoliopsida > Boraginales > Ehretiaceae > Ehretia > Ehretia macrophylla. Next base: position 73,341,951 of record CM075772.1, on the reverse strand, counting down.
TATTTATTGCATTAATTGGCATGTTTCTTGAAAATCGCGCATCGATACTTATTTGCATCGCATTTAGAGAGCATAGAATTAATATTAATAGGCGTAGAATACATGGAAAATAATATGTAAGTGCATTAGTGGGCTTACTGGATCTTAAGGTAGAGTAAAATTACAATTGGGCCTAATAATTTACATTAGAATATAACTTAAGCCCAAAAATTAGCCCAACCCACTTGATATATCATCTTATAACAAAACAAAATCACACAACACACACACACAATCGTTCTTTACACACCACACACACACATACACGGTTGAAACATACACTCACACAAGAAAAGAAAAAATAGAGAAAAAGAAGAAGGAAAAGAGAATAAAATGGCCATTTTAGCTCATCTTCAAGCTTCTTTGTGCAATTTTAGACAAGAGAAGGTAATGGGTTGCATTATTTGTGCATTTTTCTTGTATTTTAAATGTTGGTAAGTTTATGTAAATGTTGTAAAATGGTAGATTATGCTATATATTCATATGGTAAAGTGATTTTGATGAAGAAAATGTGAAATTGCTAGTGTTGTATGCCTTAGAAAGTTGAAGCTATGTGTGTTCATTGTTGTTGTTGGTAGATGAACAAGAATGATGTTATAAAATTTATGTGTTTGTAATAATGCTTGAAAGAGAATATGTTTTAGCTCATAAGTGAATTTCAAGCTTCTAGATACATGAGAATGCAAAAAAACAAGCTAATTGAACATTTAGTGCAAAAGTGTAAACTAGATAGATTTGCGCAACTGACTTGTAGAACTTGTTTGACATAGCAAACGTTGTCAGAATTGGTCGAATTTTTTATGTTATGCCTATGACCTTGAGGAACAAACTTTGTTTTAGGTACAAGTGCTAATTTTTTCATTAGGATGCATTTTTAAGGCAAAAACAGTAAGGTTCTGATTGACCCGTAGATGTAGGGTAGTTTTGTGCAGTGAACTTCTAGAGGCTATAACATCAGGAATATAACTCCGAATTAGGATCCGTTTGAGGCTAAACCTATTTATACTTAATAAACTACATGCATATGCAGTTTCAGAGGTTTTTAGTTAACATTAAGGTTGACAATCAAATCAGTAAAGTCATGCTTGAATTTAACTTACAATTGTAATTGTGATTCTAGTTAAAAAGAATATCTTCTTGTGTTGCTTTACTTGTTCTTTGATAATATTGGTTGCCTAAACATTTAAATGCATGAATACTTGAGCTATAACTTGAATTAAATTATAGTGTTCTATCATTTATTTTGATTGCTAATTGTTTATGTGCTTATCATATTGATTATTCTTGGATTATTAAATGCTATGTTAAGTGCTAAGTGTTGGTTCAATATTTTCTAGATGATATATCATAGTTTGGCTTGAATTGTCTTGAGCTTTAGAGATGTTAAATTGTGCTTATGTGTTAGTCTTTATTGGAAATTGCAAGATTAATTGTTAAAAGAGTTTGTTGCTACTTATGTGTGATTGATTGGATTAGCAAATTGAAGGTGAAGGAGGAGGAGCTAGGGCTTAAGCTTGCATATTTGAACTCATCTTACCTTGTTCTACGTATCTACCGATTGTTTTTAGCTTTTTAAAGCGAAAAAAGTGAGGGCTATTTTATAAAATTGAGTTTTAAAGTTAAGTTATTGGTTATATAATTTCTTAAATATGTTGTATATGCTTATATATGTTTATGGTTCATGCTAGATAAGTTAGTTAGTGCATTTTAATTGAATTCTAGTTAGATGGAATCATGACTTGATGTAGATGGATTTTAATGTGTTGTACAAAGTGTTAAATGACTACAATTGAGTGGAAACTTATTGTATAACATGTCATTGAGGTCTATATATGTTGTGTAGTTGTCTAACATTGCATAATGGCTTGAATGGTAGAAGTTTGAGGGGTGATGACCGGCTGGTTGGTCACGGGTTTGGGGGCTTTTGGGTTGTTTTCATGGTATTTTTAATGTATGCTATGTTAATTAGTTGTTAAGTGGTAGTTTGAGTGTGGTTTAGTTGTTTAATTTTGTGCAAAATTGAGAAAGATTGATGTAGATGTTGTATAAGTTGAGTTAAGTGTTGTTTTGTTTTATTTTGCTAATTGTGTAGTTGTGAATTAGTGTGGTGTCTAATGTGGTTGGAAATTAGTTAAAATATGAAGTGTATGCTATGTTAATTAATTGCTAAGTAGTAGTTGATTGTTGTATGGTTGATTAATTGTAGGGGATGTTGGAATAAGTGTTATTAGAGGTTGATTTAGTATTGTTTCTATTGTTATGTGTGGAAGGTGTAACTAAGGTTTAAAATGTTGTTAAATGTGGTCAGAGTCGGTTAATGTTATGAAGTGCATGCTTGAGGTTGGATGACCTACTTTGTCATCTAACCAACGTGTTCTAAGTGATATTTAAGTGTTGAATTGTTCAAATTTAAGTGTTAAAGTGCTAAGTGTTGAAATGTTATACAAATACTGTGAGGCATGGTAACATCGGGTTGCTCTGGGTGGCATCGAGCTTTCTAGACAATACCACGTCTACCATGTTCTGTCCCCTACCCCTTACAGACGGAGTATGCAAAATGTTCATAGGATGTGGGTACTGTGAGGCACTCATGGACGTAGCGTGTCATGGGGTGTGGGTCTAGGGTTCGATACTTCCAGAATGAATTCAATGTAGTGAAAATGAATCGATTGAGAATGATGATGATGGTAAAGTGAACGGCATCAACAAGTGACAAATGTATCCTTTTTGGAATGTTTATATATTGTCTCAAATGCATGTTAATTGCTCATTGAATATATATAGTTTAAGTGTACATTTTTGAAAAGGTTTTCAAAGGTAAAATGTTTTCAAAACCTTCCTTTTTATCCCCTCTCACTGAGTTTGTCGAAACTTACCCCATTTTATGACCACAATACAAGTGTAGCTGAGATCGTGCCTCTAAGTAATAAAAGTGATGGTTATACTTGTTTTGCCTGTTGGCTAATACTTTGGAGCCTTGTAGATTGAGTTGTTTTAGAGACTTTATTTCGAATCTGTAAAGTGTATTAAGTGTTTAGTTGTTGCTTTAAAGTTGAAGGTTTGAAGGACTTTGTTGTAAATTCATAAGTTTACCTTTGGGGACGTATATATATTGCTAGCCTAGATGATCTATTCTAAACTATTGTACCTTTATGTCCTTGTGTAAGGTAGCCTGGCCAAGTGAATTTGTAAAATTGATGTGTGTGTAATGGCCAGTGGATGTATTGTTTGATTCTATTGTTGTTAAATGAAGTGTTGTACAGGTTTTGGTCTAGCCATAGTACAGGGAAAACTCTGTCCGTTTTCTCTTATTTTCGTGCCTTAGGGATTTGATCGGGTTGTTATATCGAGACTTGATTCCGCAAGGGATCGGGTCGTTACATGTATCATCATCTAATATTGGCTCATTATTCATATCATGTTCATCGAGGTCTTCACTGGGTATTTGCCCATCGAAGTTATGAATCCCAAATGCATCACAAAGTGGATTGTGCGTACCAGAAGAATTACGAACTAATGCTTCTCTTTGTACAATTGATGAAGTAGACTCCCCAATGTAAAACCATTATATATACCCAGGAAAATAACCTATAAACAACATATGTTTTTCAACATCATGACGGGTCTTTCTATCACAATTGCAACATTTTGACAATCATATAGTATTTTCTCATCCTTTGAGACTTTCTCAAATGCAAAGTCAAGAAACTTCATCATGCCTCGAATATATTTAATATCGATTCTAGGCTTTTGTATCCACGATTTATCCATCTTATAATAAATATCTACACAAAGATACAAAAAAAATTAAGTACAAAAGGATAAAATCAACTCATCGACATGTTTAAAGTAATCAGGGAAGTATTAGCTTTTTCCCCTAATCATCATCTCTGTAAGTGGGTTGTTCTTACTACAGCCAAGAATCCTTTAATTTATGCAGTGAAATCGTTGTCTAGGTGATAAAAAACATTTCTTGAAACCGATAAGAAGACAAAGTTCAAATACTAAGGCAACAAACATAAGAATTCGCATTCTAAACAAATTAAACATATCCAATGTTGTCAAGAATCGATCTTAGGAATCATCACGAAAGCTTTATATTCAATATCAATGTTGTCAAGAATCTGTCTTAATAATCAACAAACATAGTGTTAGCTTTATGTCTAAAAGCATGATTTTGATGATAACAAATCAAGGCAAGTGAGTATTATAAAGTGTGTTTGTGCATATGTGTTTATATGCTTATATACACACTTATTGGCTTTTGTGCTAAAATATATACATCATTCTAAGCCAAAAATGTATTGCAAGAAGAAAGTGTGATTGAATTAATATGGTTACATATCTAATTCACACTTATGACTCATATGGATAAAATATTTATATTGGTTTGAGTCAAATATTAATTGATGACATATATATTGCTTTGAGTAAAATACTAATTGATGGCATAACTTGCATAGAGAAGAGAATAATATTGATCAAAGAAAATTCAAGTTTGAATAATTGAATTTATCGTGTGTTAATCCTAAGGTTTTATGCCTAAGGTATGTGTATAGTTTTGATGACAACAAACATATCATTATGTGTTATATGCATTGCGTGATGGGGAGTCAAAGACTTCATATGTGTTTCATTGTTAAAATCTTACTCTTAGCACATAATGTATTAAATGCATAATGTGAAGGAGAGTTTGGCCTTGAAAACTCCATGTTTGTGATGTAATATCATTCACTTGAATATTATCTTGGTAATAACATGTAACACCCCGGACATAGCATATAGATAATATACCTATTTGCATATGCTTATGTGTTATTTTAAATGTTTGCATATAACTATGTGTTCACTTTAATTGATTTCATTTATTTACTAGCACTATGTTCATATTTCTTGAAAAATATGCAGTCTGCATTTAATTAATTTATATGGAATGACTAACTTATTATTTAATTATTTATATTATTTAGATTTATTATCTTGCATTTATTTGCTTAATTACCATTATTTGAATAAGAAGCTCTGAGCCCGGAGTAAATTTTCAAGCATTTTATTTTTTTAGTTATATATTTTTTTCCTCATTACCTATCATATTTGAAGTATTCGTTCATTAAAATTACGTGCATCGCATATCGAGAACAAGAGATGTAAAACGATTAGTTAACCGCATGAATAGTAGAGCCTGTAAGTGTTTTTGGGCCAATTGAAGTTAACATTATTTTTGGGCCAACTAGTTAGTCTTGAATTATTTTTATATGATCCCAAACCATATACAACCAAGCCCAAAGCCCACATTATACTTTGTATCATCTTATATAGTGGAAAAATGATCAAAAAATAGAAAAAAAGATGAAGGAGCCGGCCGTGGAGAGAAAGAAAAAGGGAAAGAAAATCTTGCTAGATTTTTGTCTTTTGGTGCAAAAAATGAAGGTTCCAAGCTCAATCAAAGTGATCAAAGGCCATTTTTATCTTCTACTACCTTAGTTTGGTGATGGATTTCATTTATTTGTGCATTTTAGTTAATTGCTTTGTTAGTATAATATTTGTTATAGTGTAAATGGTTGAGATAAAGCTTGTTCTTGCATGCAATGGTATCTAGGTAGCTAGTAGAGTAAACTTTTAGTTTGTGAGCACTTGTATAATTAGAGCTTGTTGTGTGGATTGTTGGAGAAGAAGATGAATAGTAACTTTGTTATAAAGTTCAATGATTGATGGTTAAATGCTTGAATGAAGTATCATAAGTGTTCAAATGACTAGATTAATGCCTAAATTAGCTAGAGATGGTTGGAACTTAGTGTGTGTGTATGTGTGTGCATAAAGGGCCGTGTGTGTGTGTGTGTGTGTGCAAATAGTCGTGTGTGTGGATGTTATACAAAGTGTTATGCTCGTTTGATGCTAAATGAGACCTAGTAGATGTTTAGTGGTTGCTAGAGTTTAATTGAACTTAGTTGATAGTTATGAATTGTCCAATGGCTATTAAAGTAACCTTGTTTGAAAGATGAATTGTATAGTTGCTGGAAGGGTTAAAAGCTAGTTCAAGGCATGCTAATTTGATTGTCATTAATTGGATTGAATTTGGTTAGCTAAGTGTTGTCTAAAGAGTGTTTAATGTGCTATAAAGTAGTCTTGATCGGAAATCAAGTTGTCTAATTGCTAAAGGGGTTGAATGCTAAGTTGTGCTATTAATTGTTAGTTGTTATAGAGTGTTCTATCTTATATTGTCTTGAACTTTTAGAGTATTTAAAGTGTGAATTGTGATAGCTTTAATTGAAATTAGAAATGTTTAATTGCTAAAGAGTTATATACTACTAGAAGATGCTTGATTGAAGTGGTAAAGAAAGGTTACAAAACATGATCATTTAACTATATTGTTGAATTGTAAAAGTGTCTAATGCTTATATTGTTTTCTATTGCTTACTTGCAAGGACAACCTCTTTAGTTGTTCCTCAATTGTGTGTTATCGAATCGTGTGAATGTTAAGTGCTAAATGTTATATCGTGTTATCGTTATCGTGGTTGCGCAACCATTTTGGGATGGATGTATTGGGCCTTCCTGCGCGGCAACGGGCTTCCCAGTGGTTGCTCGACCTCCGTACCCTATTCTTTCTCTTTCTTGGGCCCTAGTTCCTTGGAGAGTTAGGTCGTAGGTTAACAGAGTGTTACATCTGGAGTACCCCCATTGGTGTAAAGGGATGTCGGCTATGTTATCATTATCGTATCGTGATCGAGATCATGATCTTGTTTGTTCTCGTGGCTTGTGGTTTGTGCTCGTGATCGAGATCGTATCCTTTTTCTATTTATATGGTTACCTACTCTCGTTTGGGTCCTTGTTCCTTGGAGAGTTAGGTCATATTGTTATTTAATGTTTTGATGTTTGAAAGTGTTCTTATCATTTCAATGTGCTTTATGGTTTATTGACTTGATTGATTATCTTATATTGTTATTGATCTTATAGCTTGTTTATATGCATTGCACGAAAACGTTTTCGAAACCTCCCCGACTTTATCCTCCCTCACTGAGCATAATGTTTTGCTCATCCTTTTCATCTACTATGTTTCAGATTGTGAAGAAAGAAGATGTTCAAGACTTCCCTTGTTTTGCTTGCTAGCTGGAGATGGTTGCTTTATGTGGATTTATATGAAGTTGTGTAATAACGTACTTGTATCCATTTTGCGTTTTAGAAGGTTTTGTGTGTTCTCTTAAATGTAAGGGGCTTGTAAATAATGTTAAAGACTACTAGAATGACATGTAATAAGTTTATATAACTACCTTAGTTTTCAAAGTCTAGCTTAGTAGGTTATATAAATATTTTTACTTAAAGTAGAAAGCTAGAATTATCTTATGAACTTGAAATGAAACCTATTTGAGGTCTTGGGATATTGTATATTGCTGTTGTTGTGAAAATTTTCTGCGTGTAGGTTTTGGTTTAGGCTAGGTATAGGAAAAACTCTGTCCGTTTTCTCTCATTTTTCGTGTCTTGGGATTGGGACGGTTTGCTATAATTTGGTCCTGATTTCGTGAGGGATCGGGACGTTACATAACATATTGTGATTTGTCATCCTTATGTCTAAAAGCATTGCTGTACTAATGTTTTTGTGAGCCAAAATATCTTGTGAATACTTAAGGTCAAAAGAGGAAGAGGATCTTGCTTGAAAGAAGATGTGATTGATCAAAAGTTGTTGCAAGATCAAGAAGATGCAAAACTTTTGTCGACCATTGAAGAATTCAATGATCAAGCTTACCACAAACTATTCCAATGAAGTCTTGAAGAATTAAAGAAGTGAAGATCTTGAATATTAAGACTTGAATACTTGAAGATGATGTAGTGACATAAGGTAGAGACATGGCGACATAAGGGGTAGTAGCTTGAATATTGTCGTTTGTCTTGGATTTGCATTTGTGTGGCAAAAGCTCTTGATGATCTTTCAAATGGTTTTAGATCTTTTCTAAATAGCGTTTTAAGGTCAAATATCGTTTGAAAAATTGTTTTTAAAAAGGGGCGAAGTGCACTAGACCCCCATGTGGTTTGACATAAGTGCATCGGTGCCCCCTGTATTTCAAAAACTACTATAAGTAGTCCCTGTATTTTGGTAAAATTGCATAGGACCCCCCCTGCCGTCCAAAAAATCATTAGTTCTGACGGAGAGTGACACTAACGCGCCTAAAATGCAAATGAGCAAATGTTTTAATGTCAACAAAATAGTTAGAGGACATAAATGCCAATTCCAAAAATTAAAAAACAAAAAACAAAAAAGTGAAAATCTAAACTCAATCTTCATCTTCCCTTCAACCCCCCACCCCCCTCACCCCCATCCCCCACCCCCTAGCCCAACACCCCACAGGCCCACCCACCTACCCAGAAACTCAATCTTCATCTTTGTGTGTGTCTGTGTGTTTGTGTGAGTGTGAGTGTATGTGTGTAGGTCGCTATCACTTCATACTCGCCTTGACCAAGGACTTCATCGTTTAACGACTGATCTCAGATATCATAGGACATCGCCTTACGTCGGAGGTTAACATATCCTATTTTGACAATTACCTGTCGATTCATACCACAAAACTAAAACGCGAAAGGCCGTAACCCACCTATCGAAAGGCGGGTATTATCTAGACGTAGTATTTAGCCTCTGATATAACCGGCAACCGTAACTTCTCAAGTCTGAGGATTAATATGCACAATTCTCAACTAAATAGTAAACTATTAACCTGAAATCATGCAGTTTACTATTTATTGTCACATTCAATGATCCGTACACTGACGATCATTCATATGTTAATTAGTCCACATCATCATGTTATTTTGGCATTTCGCACGCCATCCTTTATCATTAATCAAAGTTAATAACATATGATAACCCGTACTTAATTATTCTAGTCCCGATTGAATAATCTGAAGGGTTATGAATCGATTCTTATTGTTTATCATATCGAAGAAAAAGTGCGAAATATCCTAAACCCTTTTTGAACATTTTTCTTCTCGGATAAGCATTAAGGACATATTCATATCAAAGCGAATAATATGAATATCCAACAAACATAGTGTATAGAACACATAAATATATTCTTATTAAACCCTAATAAGGTCATCTCAAACTATAGCATTAAGGCATATACCCAACATTAATAACGCTAACATGCATTAATCTCGCCATCATGCACTACTTTACATTAAACATATTAATCATGATTGAAAACGTTCTTCTCTCAGATAGGTTGAAACCTTCTTGAATAACCAACATTAGCAAAAAATTGCTACATAATAATTCCAAATAAATGCACAGAGGAATGAAGTCCTTCACCTCTAGAAAGCTAAACATGTAATAGTCTAGCCAGTAACCCCTCCAATCATCTCCAAAAACACCAATTCCCTTCAATTACCACAAATATAAGTTGAATAGGCTAGGAAGAAGCTTTGGATGGCTAGAAATCAACTCAAGAAGGCTTGGAATGGATCAATTGCAGCAACCCTAGAATTTTTCTTTTCTTTTCCTTTCTTTTTCTTTTTGGCCGAAATGGCTTCTAGCTTTTCTTGGTTTTTCTTTTGCTATTTTATGTTATATGTATGTATGTGTATGTATATAAATATATAATATAGGTAGATAATGGGTTGGGCTTTAATAAATGGTGTTGGGCTTGGTTTATTTAAGAAAAATGAAAGACAAGTTCACTTGGCCCAAAAACAATTTAATTGTTATTGTTCACTCGGGGACACAAACTATTTTCTATCTCACACTTGCAATGCACATAATTCAAATGAACGAATACATTATATATGAAGTATATTGAGGGAAAATTATGAAGTTCGAAAAATAAAATAGTTAAAATTTCAACCCGGGCACACATTAAGCATAGAATTTAAACAAATAAAAGCTAAGAAAAGGGCAAATAAGGTAAATATGCAAATAGAACAATTAAATAAATCATATTAAATGTTTTTTCAGGCTCGGGCATCACAATTCGTGTCTATAGAGATAGAGAGAAGAGATTAAATTAAGCCTATCTCATAGTGTGTACATTGAACAAATCTTCAAGGGATTCAAGACGCAGGATTCTAAGAAATGTTTGGTCTCCAGCTTTTGAAGCGGGGTATCCATCTTTTCTTTTAGAAACATCTCCAATATTGAAGAAAAAAGACAACATATGGATCGTGTGTCTTATGTTTCAACCAAGTCAATCTCCGATATATACTATGGAATGTATACAATTTGATATAAAACTTGCTGTAAAGATATACGAGCAGATATCAGTAAGATCCAAGTGATAAACAAAGGATCTTATGGAAATAAGTAAACTTTGTACGGACGGATTCACGGATTCTATTTTTAAAACATGAATAAAGAAAAGGATAGCTAATTTTGGTATTGTTTGATATGTAATAAAGAAACAGTAAGTTGGAAAGAGTTCCGAACTGCCATAAACTGCTGACTTTATTAATAAAGCTGAATACATCGCGACATTCTATGCAGTAATAGATGTTTGGATAAGAAAAGGTTCTTAATTGAGCTAAAAGTGGTTTCGATCATTGAATCATTGTCAAATGATAACAATGAGGTTGGTGCACCAATTAAAGAAACCGAGATCTCATCAACAATCCAAACAAATGAAAAGGAGTTTTTCATGTTATTTGAGAAAGTATTGCTCGAAAGGATATAGTATGTAACGCTCCGATCCCTCACGAGACCGGAGCCCCGTTCCAATACCCGAGGTCACGAAAAACGAGAAAAAACGGACAGAGTCTCCCTTGTTTATAGGGCTATTAGTTTACCTGCAAGCAGTAACTTAACCTCAAAACTATAATTCAACTCCAAGGTACAATCCCATTCACACAAGCATGCAAACTAACTAGGTAATCAAGTAAATCATTGAAGTTATTACAACCCATCTACAGTTATTAACTTATACAAGAATGCAAGCTTTACTTTATATTACAATCTTTTAGACAATAGAAACATACACAAAGTTTCATAAACTCAAAACAAAACATATACAGCCAGCAACTTGCATTTCCTGCACATAGACCAGTACATAGCATCCAACCACAACTTTTCCTGAAACATGTTAAAACGAGGAATGAGTAACCAAAGTTACTCAGTGAGGGAGATGATGCAGTAAACCAGGGTGAGTTTTCGTGAGATGCAACAAGATAAAAACATTAATAACACAAATAAACAAATTAATTAGACAAGTATTTAACCACATATATAAAGGATACGGTTCCACTTGTCTTCCATCACGAGCCATGAGCCAAGATCTTCAAGCAAGTGCTGGCAAACCCCTTACTCCTCCAAAATGGGGTACTCCGGATGTACCCCGATCCTACGACCCTTTTTCCTGAGGTAGGTCTATATGCCCAGCAGGTGAATCACGCATCTGGGGTAGTAGAGTATACTCAGCGAGAGAAAGGGAATAGGCACCATGGTAGTCGAGGGAGCACGGCAAGCCCGATACCACCCGTGTTTCTCGATACTACCATGTCCGAAAAGGTTGTGCAACCCCGAAACAAGTCCACGAGAACCAAGATCATCAAATAACACATAAGAAGGACGACAAAGTAGGTCTCCCTCACAATTAGTCACAATAACACGAAAAGACACAAGATGACAAGTAAAATAATACATATAAACTTTAGCAATTACTAAATAATTCAATTTAGAAACAATAAATCAAGTTAAGATGCATATAAGAGATGAAGACTCCCTCACCTTAGTGGACCAAACCTGTGAGAATTAGCCAAGAGCTTCTTCATTATGCTCCAAATGTACTATTCCTTCAATTATCATTACTTAATGCAATCAACTATATGCATAAGAAGTTATACCTTTATTCTCTACTAAGCTAATTCATAAAGCCACTAACTTATCTAACTCTATTTGATTCCCTTGAACTTACATAACTAACAATATATTTCATGGTTTAACAAGCATTCTAATCAATATTTAAACAATACATAACTCAAGTGATCACATATGAAACATTCTTTAAGTTCCAAGTATCACACAAAGACCATAGTATAATAAATAACATATATATAGCCATAATAATTCATATAAGTAGAAACACTATATAATATCTAACCAATAAGTTATATAAGCGTATCTTTACACATATAATGCACTTAGTAAGCAATATAAACATGTTTACTCAATCTTTAACTAGTATCCATATAGCTTGACTCACAACTTCTCCGAATAGATGAACTTGTTACACAAGTACATTTAAACATTTATCCAATCAATCAAGAATCAACTAACAACAATTATGACAATGGTTTATTACTAGTTCCTTTACTCCATTCTAAATTCATACACAACCAAAGCCATGTAAATCGAGTAACTCAATTCACAAAACTTCACTACTATGATATGTACACTACACAAAGGCATACAAACACTTAATTACTCAATTATAAAGCAATTATCAAGTAGTAAACATGCTAGAACATGAAATTAATCAAGCACATACAAAGGGGTCAAATGTCCGATGATCGCGAAACTTCATGAAATGTTCACAATTGCAATATAACAACATATAAGGTCAAGATATACAAGCACCAATGCTAATTCAAGGCTAAGCATGAAAACTCCGAGTTTCCTCTTTGTTTGACTAGACTAATAAGCTTCTTATCGACATTCAAGGATCAAGTTAGGCAAGATAGCTATTCTACCAATCCAAGGATACCTAAATACATCTTTTAGAGCCTTCAAATCATAGCCTAAAGCTCCAATACACAAAAACACCGAAAATGCCTCTTTGTGGGTTTTCACTACAAGTACCTATTCCGGGACCCAAACAAGCAAAACGAAGGCACTTCTAAGACTTCAATACTTAATAAAGACTAGCCATAACCTCGAAACATGCCCGGATTCGAGTTAACCCCGAAACCCCTTATTAAAGTAGTCTAATTTGATCAAATTATTCAAATTTTGTACATGACAAGCGCAACTAACATTTTTTCCACGCTCAATGGCCTAATTAGCAACTACTAGAAATCTCGAATCGAATTAATTTGAAACTTTTTTCGAAAACCTTAGTTTGACACTATTCATCATTTTTCTCAAGTGAAATTTTGTCAAAAACTTAGTTTAAAGCTATACCAATGCACATACAAGGTCTCTAGCATGTAATAATATTATATAGAACAAGAATCAAGCATGTTATGGCACATTAATGGCAAAATCCAAAAATTATAAAATTGAACATAAACTTTAAAACTCCATAAAAATGCAAAAATTCCCTCACAATGATGTTGTAGACAAGTGGTTGATGCTCCCTAGTGCTCCAATTACCCTTCAAAGCAAGCCACAAGATCAAATGCAAGATGAAATGAAGAAATTGTTCTCCGTTTTTGCCTCCTAGGGCTTACGGGTTGGGGGGTTTTTTGCAATTTTGGCTTTTTGTTTTTGTTGAGTAAAATGTTTAAATGGTGTTAATTGAATATATGTATATGTGTGTGCAATTAGTTGAAGTCAAATGCCACTAAAATCTTGGTCAAATGAGTTTAAACTTCAATTGTATGCTAACTACTTGAAAACTTAAGTTTTTATATGTATATTTTTCAATTGCATACTTCTGACCCCAAAAGCTCAAAACTACCATATCCCGATTCTTTTTACATGTCATGTGACCTAGAAAAAATATTAAATCGAATATTCGAGACAATCAAATTTCTTATGAATAGTGTCTAATAGTAAAACAATTAAAGAAAACAAGAAATGCACATAAAATGTACAAGTAGTTTATGCAATAGTTATTTAAAAAGATGTGATGAAATTCCTGGGCGTTACATAGTATTTTGCAGAAAGTTTCCTACATTGAAAAATATAGTTGACCCACTGATCCTCTGAGTTAATCACTGTCACGACCCCATTTTTCTAACGTTAATACAGTCTCTGACACCGTTCTAAAACCACAAACGTTCAAGGGATCGTGATGCCACAAGCTTAAGAAGATCGCTCGCCTAAGTCTGCTAAGGCACAATTACAATAGTCTAAGCACTATTATCCATATTTCAATACTTCAAAACTATTAAATAATTACTTCCCAATTACCAAATTCCAAATTACGAAATTTCAATTATATTAGTCGAAGGATTAAATCTGATTTATCTTAAGGTTCACTTAACACATAAGATTAAATTAACACCTAATAAATTCATAGTCTTTTAGTCCGAGTGGGACAACAGATTCTGTAACACCCCAATTCCTCATGAGACCGGAGACCCTAATAACCATGCTTTTCCCAACCCAATTCAAGGGAAAACGGACGGAGTTTTCCCTATTTATAAGACAAACAGTTTACCTGCACACTACATATAAATGGACCAGTACTGTGTCTAAACATACAACATCTCCTCAAGGCCATCTGAGCCTTGGTTCATAACAAAAGATCACAATCAAATGTACATTTCCGAATACAAAGAGTAACCTACTATTCCTTAAAATAACTACATACATGCATTGAATATAAACTGCGCTAACCTATTACATAAGCTATGAAATCAAATTACCCTAATGATCTCATTAACTTGAATTACATACTTATACTTTAAATACATACAACTCATCAAAAGAATATCTTTCCAGCATTTTACAATCTATGCTACATAACACGTTATACATCATCTCAAGCACGAACTATCATGAAACACGAACTTCACTTTCTTTGGCTATAACCTGAAAGATTCATGATGAGGAGTAAGTATACAAATAATGTATACTCAGTGAGAGATGGGAACAGTTACGAGAAACATTTGTAAGAGGGGTTCGTGCAATACAGCATTGGAACATCAGACATTAATAACAATAAGCAATAAACAATATAAAACAATTAAATACCACATTTAAAAAGGATACAATTGATAACCCTTATCACTCTAATTCTCGAACCACGAACCACGATATGCTGGCATTCCAAACACCAATGGGTACTCCGGATGTACCCAGTCCTACGACCCACACCCCTTGGCATATTCTATACTAAGCGAGTGATGGACTAGGGTACGGAGCTAGAGCAACCAATACTGGCAAGCCCGATGCCGCCTAGTGAGGCCCATCGCATCCGTCCCGAACGATGAGGTTGTGCAACCACAATGCAATGCACTCAAGATGATGATAATAAGATAACTAATAATCACATAATCGAGGAACAACAAAGTAGGTTGCCCTCGCATACAATACATAATCAATAAACGCACACTACTTTAACAATTATACTACAGCTTGCTTGATTTCTTCAGTGGTAGAGTCCAGGTTCAGCATAAGATTATCATTATGATCTATAAGCTGAGGAATAAATCTCCAGTCAGGTGTTTGGCTCAAGGTAGGATCATTAGGATCATTCTTGAGCAAAGCTGAAAAGAATCTGATAGCTTCTTCTTTAAGTTTATCAAGTTTGCTGGGATTTCATCAAGGAAGACCTTCAAGAAGCTATTGTTGATTTCTTCCATGGTTCAGATCTTCTAAAGGTATCACCTCTACTACTCTTATTCTTATTCCCAAAAAAGAAGATCCCAGAAGCTAGAGTGATTTTAGACCAATAAGTCTATGCAATGTTCTTAATAAAATTATTACTAAAATTTTAGCTAAGAGATTAGCTAAAATCCTCCCAAAAATTATCTTAGCAAATCAAAGTGGTTTTACCCCTAGAAGACAAATATGTGACAACATCCTTTTAGCTCAGGAAATGGTGCACCACATTGCCAAAAATGCTAGAGGTAGCAATGTCATATTGAAACTGGACATGGCCAAAGCTTATGATAGGCTACAATGGAACTTTCTTTTTAATGTCCTTCAAAAGTTTGGTTTAATGTAGATTGGATCTCCAAAATTAATAGATGTATTTCTAATTGTTGGTTCTCTTTGATTGTGAATGGTAAAATCTTTGGTTACTTCAAATCTGATAGGGAACTGAGGCAAGGAGATCAAATATCTCCAGCTTTTTTCATTATTGCAGTTAAATATCTTTCTAGGGGCATCAATAAACTCTTTAATGACTTCCCTGAATTGTCCTATAAGACTGGCTCTTCCTTTTCTGTCTTTCACCTCTCCTTTGCAGATGATGTGATTATATTCACTAATGGAAGTAAAGATGCCCTACAAAAACTCATGGAGTTCCTGAGCCACTATGACAAAGTTTTCGGGCAACAAGTAAACAAAGAGAAAAGTGGATTTATTGTTGACAAGAAAGTGTCTAGATACAGAACTATTATTATCTTTGAATCTACAGACTACAAGCAGTTATATCTCCCTATCAAATATCTAGGTATCCCTATCTTTAAATGCCCAAAAATATCCAGTCTCTTTGATGAGCTTTTCCAAAAGATCAATTCCAAGCTGACAGACTGGGAAAAGAAAACATTGTCACCAGGTGGTAGAATTACTCTTATCAAGAGTACTCTATCTTCTATGCCCCTTTACTTGATGCAAATCATTCATCCCACAAAAGCAGTCATCTAGAGACTTGAAAGACTTTTCAATAAATTCTTATGGGGAGACAGATTAGACTCCAAAAAACTCCATTAGACAACTTGGAATAGAATATGTTTTCCTTTTGAGGAATGAGGGCTTGGAATGAGAATGCTGATCTGAGTGAGGCTATGAACATCAAATTGTGGTAGAGGTTCAGAACAACTAACAACATCTGGGCAACGTCTATGAAGAATTTTTATTGTATAGGCATTCATCTTTGTCTGATTGAGACCAAACCTCATGATTCTCTGCTGTGGAAAAGATTAAAACAAGCTAGATTCCATGGTGAACAATTCATTAGATAGAGAATTGGAAATGCGGACATCTCCTTTTGGTATGATACCTGGTTTGAAGATCTCACTCTTTACTAATTTGTTGAGTCTAGCTCAATGTCTTCTACTAAGTCAATCACTTTTTTGAAGATGGTAAGTGGAATGAAAGAAAGCTGACAACCTTCTTACCTGAAAGATTAGCTCAAGAAATTTGCAAGATTCCAATTGATTTGAATAAAAAAGATGTTGTACTTTGGACTCTCTCTATATATGGGAACTTTACCTTGGGTAGTACCTGGGATAGCATTAGAACTAAAAGAAGCAAACAACTCACTCTAAGCTACATCTGGCACAATTCTATACCATATAAGATCTCATTTTTCCTATGGAGATTACTTCATAATTGGATTCTGGTTGACAATCGAATACAAGGTAAGAGAATTTACATGGCTTCATGATGTCAATGTTGTAAAGCTGTTGAAACCATTGACCATTGTTTTATTAGTAGTCTTGCTGCTGCTTGTGTTTGGGACCATTTTGTTCAAATTTTTGGAGTTTAACTCCCTTCCATAGGCTCTCTCAACCACTGGATATCAGCTTGGATTTTCTCTAGTGATTATGTCAATAAGGGGCACATTCGTACCCTTGTTCCTTTCTTCTCCCTCTGGTTCCTTTGGGTGGAAAGGAATAACGCTAAATATAAAAATCTGAGTTTTTACTCCTCTAGAGTAATTTGGAAAGTTAGGAGACTTATCGTGCAATTGTTTCAAGCAGACCTATTAAAAGGATGGCACTAGAAAGGGGACTCATCTTTAGCCGCTTCTTTCTACTGCTTCTTCGATAGACCATCCACTAAACCCTCTATTTTGGTGAAATGGAAGAAACCACCTAAAGGATATTTTAAGTTAACATTGATGGCAATGTCCATAGAATTGGCGGGGCCTGTAGGTGGTAGGGGAATTCTGCGTGACTCAAAAGGCAATATTGTCTTTGGCTTCTTTGTTCATTTTGGGCATCACTCCTATTAAAACTAAAATTTTGGCACTAGTTCAAGGTTTTCAACTTTGTCAAGAAAGAGGGATTGTCAATATATGAGTTAAGCTAGTTGTTTTAACAGTTGTTAACATTATTTCTAAGGGAGCCTAGGGTTCATGGAACATTTGTTATGACATACAAGTTGCCAGGAAGTTGTTGAAAGATTGTAGAGCTAAATTGTCTCACATCTATAAAGAGGGTAATCAATCTGCAGATTTTCTTGCCAACTTGGGGGTTGAAGCTTCTGGTCTTCATGTGCTTAATTTTTCTCACAACTACCACGAACTGAAAGGTATACTCCGATTGGATAAATCATGTCTTCCTCAATTCGGATTCTAAATGTGTTTCTATGAATTGTCTTGTACTTATTCTTCTCTTGGGATCTTTTAAAGCTTGTATTAAGGGAGGCTGATTATGCCTCCCCTTTATTCTTGTTGTTCTTTTTGTTATGCACTTTATTTAGTTGTCATTTGGATAGTATCACAACTTTTCAAACAACAACCATTTTAAGCTCCTTTAGGTTCTCTTTTGTAAGATGAGACGACATACGCCTCCTCTAGACTAGATTTGGATGATGGGGTAGATAAGTTACCTATCTTCCCGTGAAGGTTCAGCTATTTGTCCTCCTTCATTTTTGTATTTTCCTTTCGTTGATTAATAAAATCCCGGAGGGAAGTTCTCCTCTTTCGCCTAAAAAAAATAAAATAAAAATAAATTTTGTATATAGTCTAAGCCATTTATCAAATCCCTTCTCATCACATTTGGTAAAATTATCTAGTAATGGAAGATCATCCTTCCAATTAAGCGAATCTATGTTAAATTTTGATTTCGATGCTTTCCTTTAGGGAGGTAAAGAAATTCGATATGATAAGCATAATCTTTAAATAGAAAAATAACGCATAATCCTTTTGGTTAAGTGAGTCGATATATGTCCCATGAGTCAAGATTGTAGAGTCCACCTTTTTTTTCAATACTCATTTTTCGAAAGAATTTGGACCCATTGTGCCAGAAGACTTAGATATGCTATCTCAATTTGGAATGGATTCTCATGTTGACAAGCTTGCTCAACTTTGTAGAATGAAGTGTTTGAAATCGGATATCATCAAATTTACATTCAACTCATGTATTTACCATGTATGGATTGAACGAAACAACATAATCTTCAATACGACCGCGAGCTCGGAGGAACAAATTACTTAAAAAATATTTTTGGATGTTAGGGAAAAAAATTGTATTCAACGTTAATATACAGATAGCCTAGAAAATAGTATTTTGTGTACTGATTGGAGTATCAACTTTCCATAAGCAGGTACCTAGTTTTTGTTAATGTTTTCTAGAGTGGAATGAAATTCTTTACTTTTCTAGGAAAAAAAAAGTGAGTCTATGTCCGCTATTTTGCCTCTAGGAACACATAATATTTAAATAGAAAAATAAACAAAAAGAAATATTAACAATTTTCTTTGGACATGAGCATTGGAAAATTTTCTACAAAAGACAACTCGTTTCTCCTCTTCTGAGTGACCATACATGTGATAAGCTGACAAAATAAAATATTTTATTTCATAAAAAGAAACGTTATTAAAGATACTTGAAGTTTTTAAATATATATATATATATATATATATATATATATATATTCCTCCATTTCATTGTCCATGTTAAAAAATATGGGGTTGTATTCTAAAGTCAATTAGTATTATGTAGAGTTGCTAAGGATCTTATATAGTGATTTTAGAAATTATGATTTATCAACTTGGAAGAATTGTATTCGTTGACACTATTTTTCACCTATGACTCGAATCAAATGAACATCTTTGAATACAAGAGCTAACATAAAGGAACAAAATTAGTGAGAAGAGTTGCATACTAAGGTTGAATTACATGCATCCATAGATGAATAGTGAAAGGGAGAAGGGTCACATAGATGAAGAAGACTGGACATAGGCGTAATTCTAATATCAAGTTGAAAGAAAAGAAGAGAGATGAAAAGAAAATCTCTATGTATTGAATTTCGTAAATATGTATAATGACATATACCGAAAGAAAATCTCTATGCATTGAATTGCATAAATGTATAACGACATAGTCTCCATATTAAGATCTAAGAATATGGCAAGTTTGGGTAGGAAGAACTTTTCTCATGTCATACCTCGTCACTTTTTTTTTCCAAAGAGGGGCGGTACCTTTCGAGATTTTATTAAGAAAAAAAAAATACAAGCGCCGGAGGGGGACATAAACCTTACCTCCAATGAAGGGCATAGAACTTACTTGCCCCACCATCTAAACTACTCTAGATCGAAGGCACACAAGTCGTCTCTTCATTACACATACTTCACCCCTATGCCCTGCTTTTGCCTCGTCTCAGAATCCCTAGCAGAAATGGGAATTAACCGCCGATTTCTTGTTATTAATACTTATAAAACGTGCGACATTGAGTTTAATCTAAATTATATGATCTAAAAACCATAAACTATAACTACAATAAATGGTGAATACAAATACATGTATAAAGTAAAAGTTCTATATAAATTATATACTTAGTTTATGTAGATAAGAAAAATAATACTACAACAATTGGTATTAACAATATAAAAAAATTTCCAACTAAAACAAACATGAGAACTTTAAGTGAAGAAATATACTTTCTTTGTCCTATAAAGATAAACTCACTTTCTTTTTTAACTTGTCCCCTATTATAGTTCATATGCCTTTTCTTGTTTCTTTTTGGCTAAGCAAATTACCAAAGTGAGCATAGAATCAAAAGATGAGATTGTCATGCCAGTCACGAACAATTTCGTATTCTTGTTGTTGTTGATGATGATAATCTGTGGATTATGGCGAAAAATTAATGGAGACAAAGTGCAATTGTGCCCTAAATAAAAAAAAAAGAAGAAACAATTAGCTTCATATCATTGGCGAAAGGATTGTTTGAGCTTTCCGACGCTGATTCAGAGCTATCAGAGCTCGTCGGAGCTCCAGCATCAATTTCACTGTAATTGTTCTAATTATTTCATTATCTATAAACGACTTCTCTTGCTAATCTGTTGGCTTAAGCATCAGTAAATGATACTTTGTTTTGTGTTTTTTTTGTTCTTAAGCTAGACATCTTTGTCCATTGGTCTTTATCTACAAATATTAGAACCTGTAAATCATTAGGCAATTTACTCAATATTGTAAACTTCTCAATGAGTTGATGAGAGGGTAGGTGACGGGCTGGGGGGTGGGTGACGGGCTGGAGAGTGGAGTGCGGGGTGATGGTGGTTTAGAAATATATATATTTGTGTGTGTATGTGTGTGTGTGTGTGTGTATGTGTGGCATATAAATAAATAAAAGGACAAGGGGAATTTATGTCTTTTCAACAGTTCTATTAATTAACTGGACGAAAATATGGAGATGGGGCACGTTTGATAGTTTACAAAAACACAGGGACTACTTATGCTAGTTTTTGAAACATAGGAGGGACCGATGCACTTATGCCAAACCAAAGGGAGGTCTGGTACACTTCACCCTTTAAAAAGTTAAAATGTCTTTATTATCAAAAGATTGAATTTCGGGTGAAAAATCTTTTTAAACTCTTGGATTGCAAAAAGTCAGTTTTAATTTTTTTTTCAAGAGTTTAGAAAATGTTTTGGGATATTTAAAAGGTTAAAAATATATTTTGAAGAAATGCTCTTCAAAGGTCTAAAGAATTTATCTTCAAAAGATTGAATTTTAGGTTAAAAAAAATGTGTTTTAAACTCTTGATTACAAAAATCGGTTTTAGTCTTTCTATAAGAGTTTATAAAATGTTTTGAAGTGTTAAAAAGATTGGAAACACTTTAGAAGAAGTGTTTTGAAGTGCCTAAACGTTTTGATTTCAAAAAATTGGATTTCAGGCTCAATTTTGCAAAATTGAAAAACAAACACTATTTAGAACTATTCCAGTTGGATGAATAACTTGACCGACTGCCTCGACCAACTGGGTCCAAAATTTGAAAAACTAGCTGTTTTTATCCATTGAAACATTGCCTCTTTATACCAGATCATACCCCTTCCACACATTTTTCCTTGATGCTAAGCTTATATTGTTGATCCAAAACATCAAAATGCATCAAGCTTGAGCTCACAACGTGCGAATTTTATGAGCATTCAAAAGAGCTTTCAATTGTATTGATTTACTCCTTGAGGAGTTATGTTGTGCTTCATTGTAATATCAATTCTTTGTATTATACACACTCATAGGGCTCTAGATTAAGATTGAAAGAATCCATATAAAGAGATTTGTATGGGAAAATCCTTTGTGGATTCAAAGGGTAGAGGTTGTAAGTTTGAGGTCTTACCTACATTCGAAAAGACCTTGATTGACTCTTGTGAATTCAAAGGTTGTTGTACATGCTCTTGTGGATTCAAGAGTGGGATTGTACGTTGGTTTGTGCTTCACCAACATTTGAAGAAGCATACAGCATCTAGTGGAGTTTGTGAAAATCCTAAGGGGATGAAGACCTTAGGTAGTGGACTAGGCCTTCAAGAGTTCGAACCACTTAAAAGTACCGTGTTTGATTTCTCTCTCCCTACTCTATTTACTTTCTTTGTTATGTATTATAACTTGCTAGATTATATTGTTCATATATGTGAATTTATTGAGTATAATCTATCTTTACAAGTTGTGAATACAAGGTGTTTGATAAATAGCCAAAGTGAGCACAACAATTGAATTTCATAATTTTTAAAGTAGTGATTTACCTCCATAAGCCTAATTCAACCCCCTCTCTTAGGCTAATTTAGGACAACAAGTGGTATCAAAGCCGAGGACTCTATGTATAGAGTAACAACTAGTAGAGATAAGATCACGACAAATATTATACTTCATTGATTTTGATGATATTATGCTTGAAATGAGAAAAAGAACATGTGTGAATTCTTGAATTATGTGGATTGATATTTGCTTCGATTGGGCACTATATAGGGAAAAAGAAGTGGTATGGAGAAAGCTAAATTATTTAAATGCAATGTTAACCCCCAAGGACCCAATTAAAGTTGGGTACCTAAATCTTGTCATGATTTGTTGTAGGAATGTCAAGCAACAACAAAGAAGTTGGAGATGTAACTCATAAAAGATGCAAGCTTATTAAAACAAGGAAACATGGGTAACATTGAAATTGATTTTTATTATATGCTTCTTAAATTAGTTTATTGGTTAATTTGTGTTTTGATGAATTTACTTGATTAAAAATATGTGCCTAAATGAGTTTCGATGAACTTATACTTAAAGTGATATAAGGATTATTATGTCATCTTAGAAGGTACATCATGAACTTGATAATGTGAATGCTAGAATAGGAGAAGTATTAATGCAAATGAATAATACTTGAGTTTAATACTATTAAAGGATAAAAATGAAAATTGGTTGAAGTATGAAATAAGTGGTCAATTTATTGAAAGACATGCATTGTGAATGAGATACATCTTTTGATTTAAACTTGACCTTATGATGAAAGTATATGTAATACTTGATGAAGTGATTAATCATTGATTGAATATCATTGGATGATAGGTGAAACTCTTTGATAAGTTAAATGAACAAAATTGATGGTATAACATAAAAGATCAAGTTTTTACATGGTTCATTGGAATATTGAAAATGTGTGATGATTGTGATATTTGTAATGTTTTGACCTCTCTCTATCATACACACACATGAAGTTTGTCATGAATCTTTAAAATACTTACATTTTATTTGACAATGACAACACTTGATCAAGGCATAAAAAGAGGGCATGCTTGCTTGACCTTAATTTTAAATTAATCTTGAAAATATATTGTTGCAAGCATAGATATTCGATAAGAATACCATGCTTGATTAATAAATATCAAATTAACTCAATTAAGGTCAACACAGTTAAATTTTTCTTAATTACTTAAAGGACCTTGTTAAACAATTTGATTTCATTGAAACAAATAATCCATCACTTTGTTGAACATTTGATTTGGGATTGATGACACTAATACATCTTCTTGAGAAAAGAAACTTGAATTGTCTTTCCATTTATTTACTGAAACGTTTATCAAGATTTCTTAATAGATTGTTCTCTTTATCATATTTGATTTCATGAACATATAAAATGCATGAGAACTTTGATGATTCTAATCCCTTTGCACCGAAAAAGAATGATAATGATATAGGTACTCAAAAAGATGGAACTAAAAGAACCTACTACATTAAAATCTCAAGAAGATAGGTCTCCAAGCACTTCAAAGAATACATCTAATCAAGGAGATCAATCCATCCTTATGGGAGATGAACAATCATCATTAAAAGAGAAAGAACAACCAACATTCCGTTGCCAAAGCATTTATCAAACTTTACCAAGATGTTGGAAGTTTGGACTTGATCGTGACAAAGAAATCAGGAATCAAATAGATACATCAACCATGCTCAACAAAGGTGAGAAAGTAAATAGGTTGATGAAAAGAAATATAGAGGTATGATCAAAAATCTATTATATGTAACTATCTTTAAAACTAATTTGATGGTTGCTATGTGCTTATATGCTTGTTTCAATCATGTCTTAAAAATCTCACTAAAATATTGAAACAATAAAATGTTAAATGTCTCTGCATCTCGACACTAAATAGTTATCATAGCTCTTGGTGGATTGTATTGTTGAATACATTCGATTTGCTATGGTTATTGATTTTTGATGAATCATCATAATGCATTGGGATAGTTGTTTGTATGAGAATATGACTTTCCAACTTGAGACAAATGTATTATTGAGAAAGGACTTTAAAAAGAATTGATAGCATAAGAATATGACATATGCTTGTATAAAGATGTATACTTTGAGGAGGAAAATATTATTGAACATACATACCATTACCATCTCTAGATTGATTTTTCATAGCCTTTGATTCTTCTCTTGAACCAAAACTTGTGTTCCTCCACGAATTGGCTTCTATCATATCCTTATTTATAAGGATTCATACTTCTTGCTCCTTAGCGTGCTTATTTTATGATGATCACAAAGGAGAAAAATGCATGATTTTGATATGGATGAAACGGCAAATGAATTTGAAAGTTTGATTTTCTTGACAAAGGGGGAATGTGAGAAATGTCTTAAAAGAATTGAAATTTATATATTGAATGCCTTGAATATCATTCGTTTCTTATAGAGTTTAACTTGTTATATGTTTTGGTTAAATACCAAAGGGAGAGATTTTATATAAAGTGGTATTCATTCAAGTAGTATCTTATATGAGGAAAGTAATGATATTTATGGGAATATCAAAGGGAAAAAATATGCTTACTTTGTATGGTATGACTTGTGCTATATGTAAATGATTTCAATGCTCATAGCATGCAATAATAATATGATTAAGATATGCATACAAAAAAAGGGAGCTCATTTGTTTGAACGAAATCATTCTTATACATTGCACTTATGAACAAGAAAAGAGATTGTTGTGCTATAAAATTGTCATTGTTTTGGTTTAGTACCAAAGGGGGAAAAAAATCATGAAATGACAACAATGCATCAAAGGAGAAGAGGTTTGAGAAAACAAATGCATGCTTCAAGAAAGGTAAACTCATGTGCCTAAATGCTTTTATGTTATATATGCGAGTTTAACCATCATGATGCTTGAGTCTTGAGTAAGATCCCATTGTGAAACTATCTTATAATCATACATATTACATCTTATATCTCCTCATTATGATTATTTATTTTTGTTGATGACAAGGGAAATAGATGTGTTCAAAAGTAAGTTTGTTGCATTTGTATTTTAACTCAAAGCTTTATGCTATGTAAAGCTTCATTGCTTCATTGGATTGATTTTGAGTATTACACAAATAGGTTATCATCATCAAAAAATGGGAGAATGTTAATCCAAAGGTTTCATACCTAAGGTATATGTATAGTTTTGATGACAACAAACATATCATTATGTGTTATATGCATTGTGTGAAGGGGAGTCAAAGATTTCATATGTGTTTTATTATTAAAATCTTACTCTTAGCACATAATGTATTAAATGCATAATGTGAAGTAGAGTTTGACCTTGAAAACTCCATGTTTGTGCTATAATATGCTTCGCTTGAATATTATCTTGGTAATAGTATATTTTGTTTTGTCATCATCAAAAAGGGGGGAACATTATTAGCCTTATGTCTAAAAGCATGATTTTGATGATAACAAATCAAGGCAAGTAAGAATTATAAAGTGTGTTTGTGCAAATGTGTTTATATATTTATATACACACTTATTGGTTTTTGTGCTAAAATGTATGCATCATTCTAAGCCAAAATGTATTGCAAGAAGAATGTGTGATTGAATTAATATGGTTACATGTCTAATTCACACTTATGACTCATATGGATAAAATGTTTATATTGCTTTGAGTCAAATATTAATTGATGGCATAACTTGCATAGAGAAAAGAATAGACATGTAACCATATTAAAAGTACCGTGTTTGATTTCTCTCTCCCTACTCTATTTACTTTCTTTGTTATGCATTATAATTTGCTAGATTATCTTATTCTTACATGTGAATTTATTGATTATAATCTATCTTTACAAGTTGTGAATACAAAGTGTTTGATAAATGGCCAAAGTGAGCATAACAATTGAATTCCATAATTTTTAAACAGTAATTTGCCTCCGTAAGCCTAATTCACCCCCTATTAGGCTAATTTGGGACAACACATAAGAATTCGCATCGTGTGCTAATTTGCTCTACTTGAGTTGTAACTGAAACCTGGTGACAAGATCAAGTTTCTTGGTGTTGTTCATCCTTTTACAATCAGAAAAACAAGAAGATGAAATTGATTTCCAAACCATAATTAGTTGATTGAACAAATTTATTTGCAATCATTAGCTACCCACATATCATCTCATAAAACATACATGCAATTTCAATCAGGCATTTTCTTAATCTAAAATTAAATTTTAAAAAAGAAACATAGCAAATGCGATTAATTAAAATAACAATACGAATAGGGAAATTCATACTTGATCGTCGTGGGTTGCGAAAGTGTAATTGACATAAGAGTCATCATCACTGGCCCAGAAGTCACAAACTTGCAGATGTAATGGGTTAAGCATCATGTATCTTTTTTTACGAGGAAGAATAAGAACAAAGCATCAGAGTTCATAAAAACCAAAATACCAATTTCAATGGGTTGAAATTCTGAGATAGTTTAGAAACTTGCAATGTTCTTGATTGTTGAAGTGGGAGAAGGTTAATGAAGAAGATAAAGATAAAGAAGGAGAGGGTTGGCTAAGAGGATGAATAATAAGAAGAGATAAAATGAAAAGTAAGAAAGAGAGTAAAAGTAAGGGCATTTATCCAAACATTTAACTCGTGCATTCCTTAAACAAATTTGCAGTTAACTTGTATAAAAATTAAAACATAGGGCTTTCAACTAATTTTTGAAACACTTATGAACACCTTTTTTTTTGTGAAAATACCTGAGAACACCTTTTTCTATTTTTGTGATGTTTTGTGAAAAACAAATTAGAAGTTAGTCTTTTAATAAAGATGAATGCATCATAGTGAAGAAGCTGGGTGGGGTGAACAAGCAATAAAGTAAAAACCTTGAGCTTAATCGAAGCAAATAGTTAAAAACAATGATTTTTGTTTTTCTTTTTGGTCAAGAACCATAGAGAAAATAAAAATGAATATGAGGTTTGGTAAAGTAAATTGAAATTGAGTTGTACTAAATATATTTTTTAGGAAGTTTGTCAAACTACCGTATGTACCAAATGAGCATAATTAGCACACAATGCCACTAAAGATGTGATTATATGATGGTTCACAATAAACACCGTATTTGATATGCTTTAGCAGTGGTTTAAAATAAACACCGTATTTGACATGCGTTAACGGTGGTTCTACTAACTGTCATATCGCGTACTATGGGCGGTCCAATTAAGCACCGGATAAAGAGACTATAGTAGTGGTTGTCCAAAACCGGCATAAACAGATATCCTAAAATTTACCTTTGGAAGTGGTGTGACACCCTGGACCTAGTATATAGTGCATAGTACTTATTTGCATATAATTGTATGTTTATTTAAAGTGTTTGTATGACATTATGTGTTTACTTTAGTGATTTGCATTTATTTACTTGAATACTTTTCATATTCTTGAAAGATATGCAAACTAAGTTTAATTAATTTATATTAAATGATTAACTTATTATTTTATTATTGGTATTATTTGGAACTATTTTCTTGCACCTAATAAATTAATTTTTATCATTCAAAAATAAACCCAGAGCCCGGGGCAAAAATTAAAATATTTTATTTTACGAATTTCATATTTTTTCCATATTACGTGACATATATCTAGCATACTTTCATTCAAATTATGTGCGTAGCATGTCGGGAACGTGAGTTATAAAATGTTTTGTGTTTTGTATGAATAGTAAAAGCTAGACTACATTTTGGGTCACTTGATGTTTTAATTTGTATTAGGCTAACTTATTCATTTAACTAATCTACCTAAAGCCCACATAAGATTATATTATACATATACTACACATATATACTACTACATACACATAATACGTAACATAAAAGCAAAACAAAAGAAAAGAAAAGCATAGAAGGCCGATGGGCAAAGAGAAAGAAAGAAAGAAAAATTGTTGCTAGGGTTTGCTCAAATTTTGTCTTTCAAGCTATTTTGAAATGATTTATAGTCATACAAAGCCCATTCCTAGCTTCTACAACTTGAATTTGGTGAGGGAATGCATTTTATATGGCATTGTTATTGTTTCAAGCTTTGTGTAAATTTTGATATTGTGTAGTTAATGGTTATTAGAGCTAAATATGCATGCTATGGAAGTGTTTTGATGTGTAAAGTAGACTTTTAACCTTGTTGAGCATGTATAACTAAAGCTTGTATGTGATTTGGTAATTGTTCAGTTGGAGAATATGATGAATATTACTTCTCTTGTAAATATGTAGTTTTGGTTTAAATGTTGTTCTAATGCTTGAATAATGTGTCAAAAGTGTTATAATAGCTAAAATTGACACCAACCTAGTTAGAATATGATTGCAATTTAGAGTAGGTTGTTTAAACACAGAGGGCTGAAAATGTGTGTTTGTGTGCAAATGGTTAAATGCTTGTTTCAATGCTTAGAAAAGGTGACATAAGTGCTAGAATGACTAGATTAATGCTTAGATTTGCTAGAATGTGATTTGAACTTGTAGAGAATTTATTGAACATAAAGGGGTGTTGATGTGTTTTGGCCATGAATGTGTGTGTGTGTGTGTGTGTGTGTATGTATGTGTATGTGTTAGTTGGGCTTTTTTTAGCTTAATAATGGTTATGACATGTCTGTTGTGCTAGATAAGTGAGTTGATAATTGTATGCGGGGTTTAATTGGAAAGGGCCAAAAGACTAATTGTGTGTAATCTTAGCTTGAATTGGCAAAAAGTGACCTTATTGTGTTTAATTGGGTTATCTAGTTGGATTGGATCAAACTTGAGTGTTATAATACTTGTTGAATGCTATTATGTGATGAGGACAACCTACTTTGTTGTTCCTCGCTTGTGTGCTATTAAATTGTTATTTTAAGTCTCGTTATGTGTTAATCGTAACTCGAGTGTCAAGGTTGCAACCTTTTAGGAATGGTAGTGTCGAGAAACACTAGTTGTTATCGGGCTTGCAGGTATAGCTCGGCCACTATGGAACCCAATCCCTCTCTAGCTAGGGATGCCGCCCTAGGGGAGTTGGATCGTAGGATATTTGGGGTACATCTAGAGTTAGGATCGGGGACCTAATTCCGTGACGGGTTAGGGCGTTATAGGTAGTATCAGAGCTAAGTTAGCTCTCAGTCGGGACAGGGTCCTCAATCTGTTGGGTAGCAAACCTCGAGTACGTGCATGTGAAGTGTATTCTTGAGTGAATATGTGTGCCTGCATGTGAGACTTGTATGTATTTGACTGTATATGTGCACCTATGTGTCTAATTGTGTAATATGTGAAGATTGTGTGATATGTGTGTTTATGTGACTATGTGTGCTTCCAGGTGATTCTCTGAGCAATTATTTGTATTAGCTATTTATTGTAAATGCGTAGTTTCAATTGTATACATACATTACCCTTTGAATTGGTAAGTAAACGCTCCCCTATAAAGAGATAACCAATAGTAGATCTTCTAAAGATATGGACCAGCGAAAGAGGGAACAGTTGATCAGCTGACTATCGGTGGTCAATGACTGGTATTCAATCCTTGAAGTGTGATATTCAGTAATCGACTATCGGTATTATTCTTCACTATTTTTTTCGGTATTCGGAATTGTGATTATTATTTGGTATTGCCTTGGTATTTTATTCGTGGTTCTTACGTGGACATCTTATCTGGCACGGTTATCTAGAATTCTTATATGATATTTGTCTTCAGAAGAGTTCGTAGACGGAAATATTCAACGGGTATTCTTTATAGGAGTCTTTATTTGGCTCCTTACCCGTGATTTCTTATGTGGAATTCATACTGGTATTCTTAGAATTCTCAGTGGTAGTCTTATTAAGATTCTATTTCAAAGCTCTTATTTGGGTGCTCCTCTGTGTTCTTTCTGAGTATTTTCTATGGTATTCACATTCGAGGTTCTTATTCAGGGTGTTCCGAATGCCTATGCAGGGGTTCTTTATTATTATCCAAGTGTAGTACTTCTTCTCGGCAATTGGCAGTAGATAATTGAAGTCTGTTACTTGGTGTTTCATGAGGAAAACTTGGGCTAGAATTGTGGTAGAGCGATGTGGAGTTCTCTTGAAAGAATAATTGCAACGACGCAATTGTTTGAAGGTGGGGAGAGTGTGACACCCCGGACCTAGTATATATTTTTAAGGTAGTTTGTCAAACTATCGTTTGTACCAAATGAGCATAATTAGCACACAATGCCACTAAAGATGTGATTATACGACAGTTAACAATAAACGCCGTATTTGATATGCTTTAGAGATGGTTTAAAATAAACACCGTATTTGACATGCATTAACGGTGGTTCTACTAACTGTCATATCGCGTACTATGGGCGGTCCAATTAAGCACCGGATAAAAAGACAATAGTAGTGGTTGTCCAAAACCGCCATAAACGGACATCTTAAGATTTACCTTTGGAAATGGTATGACACCCCGAACCTAGTATATAGTGCATAATACTTATTTTCATATAATTGTATGTTTATTTAAAGTGTTTGTATAAGATTATGTGTTCACTTTAGTGATTTGCATTTATTTACTTGAATACTTATCCTATTCTTGAAAGATATGCAAACTAAATTAATTAATTTATATTAAATGATTAACTTATTATTTTATTATTGGTATTATTTGAAACTATTTTCTTACACCTAATAAATTAATTTTCATCATTCAAAAATAAGCCCAGAGCCCGGGGTAAAAAATAAAATATTTTATTTTACGAATTTCGTATTTTTTCCATAATACGTGACATATATCTAGCATACTTTCATTGAAATTATGTGCGTAGCATGTCGGGAACGTGAGTTATAAAATGTTTTGTGTTTTGTATGAATAGTAAAAGCTAGACTACATTTTGGGTCATTTGATGTTTTAACTTGCATTAGGCTAACTTATTCATTTAACTAATCTACCTAAAGTCCACATAAGATTATATTATACATATACTACACATATATACTACTATATACACATAATACATAACATAAAAGCAAAACAAAAGAAAAGAAAAGCATAGAAGGCCGATGGCCAAAGAGAAAGAAAGAAAGAAAAATTGTTGCTAGGGTTTGCTCAAATTGTGTCTTCCAAGCTATTTTGAAGTGATTTCTAGCCATACAAAGCCTATTCCTAGCTTCTACAACTTGAATTTGGTGAGGGAATGCATTTTATATGGCATTGTTATTGTTTCAAGCTTTGTGTAAATTTTGATATTGTGTAGTTAATGGTTATTGGGGCTAAATATGCATGCTATGGAAGTGTTTTGATGTGTAAAGTAGACTTTTAACCTTGTTGAGCATGTATAACTAAAGCTTGTATATGATTTGGTAATTGTTCAGTTGGAGAATATAATGAATAGTACTTCTCTTGTAAATATGTAGTTTTGGTTTAAATGTTGTTCTAATGCTTCAATCATGTGTCAAAAGTGTTATAATAGCTAAAATTGACACCAACCTAATTAGAATATGATTGGAATTTAGAGTAGGTTGTTTAAACGCAGAGGGCTGAAAATGTGTGTTTGTGTGCAAATTGGTAAATGCTTGTTTCAATGCTTAGACAAGGTGACATAAGTGCTAGAATGACTAGATTAAAGCTTAGATTTGCTAGAATGTGATTTGAACTTGTAGAGAATTTATTGAACATAAAGGGGTGCTGGTGTGTTTTGGCCATGAATGTGTGTGTATGTGTTAGTTGGGCTTTTTTTAGCTTAATAATGGTTATGACATGTATGTTGTGCTAGTTAAGTGAGTTGATAGTTGTATACGGGGTTTAAGTGGAAAGGGCCAAAAGACTAATTGTGTGTAATCTTAGCTTGAATTGCCAAAAAGTGACCTTATTGTGTTTAATTGGGTTATCTTGTTGGATTGGATCAAACTTGAGTGTTATAATACTTGTTGAATACTATTACGTGATAAGGAAAACCTACTTTGTTGTTCCTCGCTTGTGTGCTATTAAATTTTTATTTTAAGTCTCGTTATGTGCTAATCGTAACTCGAGTGTCAAGGTTGCAACCTTTTAGGCATGGTAATGTCGAGAAACACCGGGCACCATCGGGCTTGCAAGTATAGCTCAACTACTATGGAACCCGTCCTTCTCTCGCTATGGATGCTGCCCTAGGAGAGTTGGATCGTAGGATATTTAGGGTACATCCAGAGTTGGGATCGGGGACTTAATTTCGTGACGGGTTAGGGCGCTATAGGTAGTATCAGAGCCAAGTTAGCTCTCAGTTGAGACAGGGTCTTTAGTCTGTTGGGTAGCAAACCTTGAGTACGTGCATGTGAAGTGTATTCTTGAGTGAATATGTATGCCTGCATGTAAGACTTGTATGTATTTGACTGTATATGTGCACCTATGTGTTTGATTGTATAATATGTGAAGATTGTGTGATATGTGTGTTTATGTGACTATGTGTGCATCCAGGTGATTCTCTAAGCAATTATTTGTATTAGCTATTTATTATAAATGCGTAGTTTCAATTGTATACATACATTACCCTTCAAATTGGTAAGTAAACTCTCCCCTATAAAGAGATAACCAATAGTAGACCTTCTAAAGATATGGACCAGCGAAAGAAGGAGCAGTTGATCAACTGACTATCGGTGGTCAATGACTGGTATTCAATCCTTGAAGTGTGATATTCAGTAATCAACTATAGGTATTATTCTTCACTATTTTTTTCGGTATTCGGAATTGGGATTCTTATTTGGTATTGCCTTGGTATTTTATTCGCGGTTCTTACATGGACATCTTATCTGGCACGGTTATCTGGAATTCTTATATGATATTTGTCTTCAAAAGAGTTCGTAGACGGAAATACTCAATGGGTATTCTTTACAGGAGTCTTTATTTGGCTCCTTACATGTGATTTCCTATGTGGAATTCTTATTGGTATTCTTATTAGAATTCTCAGCGATAGTCTTATTGGGATTCTATTTGGAAGCTCTTATTTGGGTGCTCCTCTGTGTTCTTTCTGAGTATTTTCTGTGGTATTCGCATTCGAGGTTCTTATTCAGGGTGTTCCGAATGCCTATGCGGGGGTTCCTTATTATTATCCAAGTCTGGTACTTCTTCTCGGCAATTGGCAGTAGATAATTGAAGTCTGTTACTCGGTGTTTCATGAGGAAAACTTGGGCTAGAATTGTGGTAGAACGATGTGGAATTCTCTTGAAAGAATAATTACGAGGATGCAATTGTTTGAAGGCGGGGAGAGTATGACACCCCGGACCTAGTATATAGTGCATAGTACTTATTTGCATATAATTGTATGTTTATTTAAAGTGTTTGTATGAGATTATGTGTTTACTTTAGTGATTTGCCTTTATTTATTTGAATACTTCTTATATTTTTGAAAAATATGTAAAATAAGTTTAATTAATTTATATTAAATGATTAACTTATTATTTTATTATTGGTATTATTTGGAACTATTTTCTTGCACCTAGTAAAATAATTTTTATCATTAAAAAATGAGCCATTAGCCTAGGGTAAAAATTAAAGTATTTTATTTTACGAATTTCGTATTTTTTCCATATGACGTGACATATATCTAGTATACGTTCATTAGAATTATGTGCGTAGCATGTCGGGAGCGTGAGTTATTAAATGTTTTGTCCCGTATGAATAGTAAAAGCTAGACTACATTTTGGGCCATTTGATGTTTTAGCTTGCGTTGGGCTAACTTATTCATTTCATTAATCTACCTAAAGCCCACATAAGATTATATTATACATATACTACACATATATACTACTACATACATATAATACATAACATAAAAAGCAAAACAAAGGAAAAGAAAAGCATAGAAGGCCGACGGCCTAAGAGACAGAAAGAAAAAAAAATTGTTGCTATGGTTTACTCAAATTGTGTCTTCCAATCTATTTTGAAGTGATTTTTATCCATACAAAGTCTATTTCTAGCTTCTACAACTTGAATATGGTGGGGAGTTCATTTTATATGGCATTGTTATTATTTCAAGCTTTGTGTAAATTTTGATATTGTGTAGTTAATGGTTATTGGAGCTAAATATGCATGCTATATAAGTGTTTTGGTGTGTAAAGTAGACTTTTAACCTTGTTGAGCATGTGTAACTAAAGCTTGTATATGATTTGGTAATTGTTCAATTGGAGAAGATGATAAATAGTACTTCTCTTGTAAATATGTAGTTTTGGAATGCTTGAATCATGTGTCATAAGTATTATAATAGCTAAAATTGACACCAAACTAGTTAGAATATGATTGGAATTCAGAGTAGGTTGTTTAAACACAAAGGGCCGAAAATGTGTGTTTGTGTGCAAATGGTTAAATGCTTGTTTCAATGCTTAGAAAAGGTGACATAAGTGCTAGAATGACTAGATTAATGCTTAGATTTGCTAGAATGTGATTTGAACTTGTAGAGAATTT
This sequence comes from Ehretia macrophylla, assembly GCA_037974665.1. Lineage (NCBI taxonomy): Eukaryota > Viridiplantae > Streptophyta > Magnoliopsida > Boraginales > Ehretiaceae > Ehretia > Ehretia macrophylla. Next base: position 73,307,049 of record CM075772.1, on the reverse strand, counting down.
ATTGAACATAAAGGGGGTATTGATGTGTTTTGGACATGAATGTGTATGTGTGTGTGTGTATGTGTGTGTGTGTGTGTGTGTTGGGCTTATTTGAGCTTAATAATGGTTATGACATGTTTGTTGTGCTAGTTAAGTGAGTTGATAGTTGTATGCGGGGTTTAATTGGAAAGGGCCAAAAGACTAATTGTGTGTAATCTTAGCTTGAATTGGCAAAAATTGACCTTACTGTGTTTAATTAGGTTATCTTGTTGGATTGGATCAAACTTGAGTGTTATAATACTTGTTGAATGCTATCACGTGATGAGAACAACCTAATTTGTTGTTCCTCGCTTGTGTGCTATTAAATTATTATTTTAAGTCTCGTTATGTGCTAATCGTAACTCGAGTGTCAAGGTTGCAACCTTTCAGGCATAATAGTGTCGGAAAACACCGGGCGCCATCGGGCTTGCCGGTATAGCTCGGCTACTATGGAACCCAGTCCCTTTCTCGCTAGGGATGCCGCCCTGGGAAAGTTGGGTCGTAAGATATTTGGGGTACATCCGGAGTACACACACTTGAGTGATAAGGCATGTCGGCTTATCATTATCGTTTTCATTATTATATCGGGTTCCTGCTCGTGCTAGTGATTGTGGTTTGTGGGTCGTGGTTCGTGATCATGATTGAGACCTTTTCTTTTTGGGTAACTCTCGCTTAGGCCCTTGTTCCTTGGAGAGTTACATGTTATTGTATTTTTTATATGTGTCATTTTTTTCGTAATATTGATTTGATTCTCTCGTGTTGGTGTGGTACCCTGTCGTTGTATTGTTTATTTTCTATTGCTTACACGTAGTTTGTTATCTAGTTATAATTCTCCAAAATGTGTTATCTAGCCTCAACAACTTGAATGAGTATTTTATCTGGTTAATTGGTTCTATGGCTTATATGCATTGCACGGAAACATTTTCAAACCTCCCCGGATAATTGTTCCCTCCCTCACTAAGCAATAGTGTTTTGTTCACCCCTTTTTCTAACATTTTACAGGCATGGCGGAGATAGACTCGAGAAGTAGAAGAGGAAGATTAAGTGTTCCCTTGATTGTTTGTATATTTGATTGGATAGTTATATGAACTTATGTAAGGTGGATAGGTATTATGACTTGTATTTATTTTAGGTCTTGATAGTCTTGAATGTATCACGTATTCGATATGCAAATGAGTATGTAATTAAGTGAAGGCTCACCTAGAGTAGTGACTTGTAATATTTTAGTTAATGTCTTAGTTTGTGAAACCTAGTTTAGAATGCTTATAGTCTATTTTGCCAAAGAAAGAAAGTGGAACTACCTAATGAACTAGAAATGGACTAAATTATATACTTTAATGATAGTTCTTGTGTAATGATTCTTCTGTGTGCAGGTTGGTTTGGCCTAGAAACAGGGAAAATTCTGTCCATTTTTGCTCATTTTTCGTGACTTGGGGTTTAGTATCGGGGACCTGATTCCGTGAGGGATCAGGGTGTTACAAGAGATTCTCCTAAACCACTGTTAATGTGCCTTTTAGCGGTAGTTTTCAATTAACTTCCACATTTGGTCCGCCACAATTGCCTCATGTTTTGTAGTGAATATAACTTTAACATACTATTATAAATTACTGAAAATAAACTGTATCCTTGCACTTTATATTTTTAACCTAAAGTCATTTCAATCAAAGCATTTACCAAGCTTTACCAAGGAGTCTCCAAGATATATATGAAAAACAAATTTTTTTATACACTTTAATATGAGCGTAGAACCTACTTATACTTGCATAAATAGGCCTAGGAAACAAATCTACCTTATATACTCATCATAAATTTATAAATCTTATTTCAACAAAAAAAAATTATAAATCTTATGCTTTTTTTCTACTAATAGAGTCAAGTTGTGTAAATAAGCAGAAACAATACCATGACTCAATCATGGCAAATACCATTATCTCAGATAAAAACTGTACAATAATAATTTTAGACATTAAAATCACTGGATATAAGTCTAATAATCATATATCAACATTTTGAGAAAAGAACAACACGCTCCTACTAACCAAATAGGGCAAATTTTACTATTAGTCCTTAATATTTACCTTTACTTTCAATTTAGTCCCTATTATTTTAAAAGTAACAGTAATGGTCCCCAATGTTTGCAAAAAGCAACGCAGAAGGCCCTTTCTGTTAAATAGGTGTTAGAATAAGGGCAAAATTATCTTTTTACTATTTTGCTTTTTTATTTAATTCTTTTTCTTCTTTTCTTGCTTTTCTTCACCCTAGACTATACTACCCTACCCCACCGATGATCCCTAACCCCTTCTTGCCCAACCCTTCATACTACTCTATTTTTTCCCAACCCACTCTACCCCACCCATATTGTAACTCTCCGATTCCTCGTGGAATCATGGCGTTACAGGTGGTATCAGAGCTTAGACAGCTCATAAGCTGTGATAAGGTCTTTGATCTGTCAGGTAGCAACCCTTGAGTGAATGTGTGCGAAATGTGCTAAGTGAGTAATGTGATATATGTATATTAAGTGTTAAATGTGTAATGCGTGGTCACAATATATGATAAGTATTCATTATGTGATAACTGTCCCTTATGTGTATAGAATGTATATTGCATAATAAGATAATATTGCATTAAAGTGTGTTACAACTGCATGTATGTGTTGTAAAGTGTGGAGAGCTCTTCTAGTAATCGATGATCAATAACCAGTGATTGATGATTGGTGGTATTCAGTGTTCAATGGTTGGTATTTATATATGATGTTCTTTTTCAACGATCTTTTCAGCATTTGGTATTCCCGTCGGGTATTCCCATTTGGATTTCTTATTCGGTATTTTCTTTGGTATTCTTACCCGAAATTCTTATATGAACTTCTTATTCTGTACTCTTATTTGGTGATCTTATTCAGGGAGTTCTTGTTCAGACTTCTTAATTGGTGTTCTTAACCGGAGCCTTTATTTGACATCCTTATTTGGGAATTCTCATTTGGTATTCCTCTTGGTGTTCTTGTTGGGGTTTCTTATCGGTATTCTTGTGTGGTGTTCTTGTATGGTATTTGATGATTGGCCCTTGGTATTCGGTGACGATATTCAAAATGTGGCATTGGGTATTCAGAAACTAGTATTCGGTATTTTATATTTGGTACTCCGCAATCGGCATTTGGTAATCAGAACTTGGCATTCGGTGCTCCACGTTGTAAACCTGGACTAGAGTCATTGTAGTTCCATGAGAAGTTATCTTATAAAGAAAGAATTGCGAAGAGGCAATTATTTTAAGGGGGAGAGAATGTCACGCCCCGGCCCTAGCATATAATTATTTTATTAATGTACATGTATTTGTCGCATTAAATTTGTTTGTTTTGTGATATATATAAATTGAAGTGTGCTTACACTGCATTTAGAGTAAGTGGAATTAACATTGTTAGTAGTAAATTAGTTGGACCGTAGTATAATATAGGTGCAATTGGTGGGCTTTATTGGGTTATAGGAAGAATAGATAGATTGTTGGGCTTAGAAATCATGCTAGAACATAACCAAGGCCCAAGTTTAGCCCACTTAGTAAAAATAAGATAAAAACACAATAAGTCTCTAGAGAAAGCTAGAGGAAATCGGATAGAAGAGAGGAAAAGAGAAAAAAAAGACGTGAAGGAGAAATAAGAAGAGATGAAGAAGAAAGAAGAAGAAAGAAGGAAGAAAAGAAGAGTTTTAAGCATTGCTTTAGCCATTTTCATGCCATTCTCCAAGTTTAAGGTGAAGGGTTCATGCTTTATTTGCAATTTTATAGTTGTATTGAAGTGGTAAGTTAATGATTATGAAGTTAAATGATGTCTTGAGCCATGGATGCATGTAAGCTAGCTATAGTGTGTAAGTGATAGCCTTATATTGCATGTGTAGTTTGCTTTGTGTGTAGTTGTAGTCACTTGCTAAAGACTTGCTATAATGATTGAAATAGTGGTTTACATGTTTGATCAAAGGCTTAAGAGATTGTTCTTGGCTTAACAAGTAAAGTACAAGTGATTATATCAAGAAAGTGCAAGTAAATAGAGATAGATGAAGTGTAAATGCCTACTAAAGCAAAGGTTATGGACAGATTGCGCACCTGATTTGAAGAGCTTATTTGACATAGTAAACGTTGTTAGAATTGGCTGAAATTTTAGTATGTTATGCCCAAGACCTTGAGGAACAAACTTTGCTTTAGGTACAAATGCTAATACTGTCATTAGGATGCATTTTTAGGGCCATTATAGTAGGGTTCTGATTCTCGTTAGGTACAGGGCAGATTGCACAATAAATTTCTAGAGGTTATAACGTGATGAATATAGCTCCAAATTGGGATCCGTTTGATGTTAAACCCATCTACACTTAATGAACTACATGTCTGTGTAGTTTCAGAGCTTTTAGAGAACATTAAGGTTGATAACCGAATCAGTAAATTCATGCATGTGCAGTCTAGAATTTCAGCTTATATTATTAAGTGTTTATGTTGCATTAATGGTTAAGTTCTAGATGAATAATGGTTGGTTGATGGAATCAAGGAGTATATAAGTGAAACAAAGATATGTCATGTATAATGAATGTATACTATAACCAATGACGTACAAGGATGTATGCATGTTTACTTGCCTTTAAAGTTATTCATGAGCTTACATGTTGCTATCTTGTTGAATGTGAGAAATTAATGGCTATCAATGTGAGTTATTGTTGTCCATGAGAGTTTAATGCTATTGATATGCGAGTGATTAATCAGCAAATAATGGTTTCAAAGCAGGAATACTTAAGCTATGGATTAACTAATGAATGTTATAATGATTATATTGAATGTAAATGCTTATATGCTCGAGGGGCAACCTACTTTGTTGTCCTCTCACTTTACGTGTTATCAAATGTTTACATGATACGTGCTATCAAGTGTGATATGGCTATAAATACAACACTCAAACCACTGTATTTTTTTATACACTTGCATCTTAACTTGAGGAACAATTACAACACTTAGTGCACTTCTGCTGCAATGTAAGATGATCTTGAAAAGTGAAGAAACCGAACTCAAAACGAATCAAAGTGCAAGTCAAAGAGTTGTGCAAACGATGAAGACTCGGGAATAGGTGGTTAAATAGAGCCCGTAGAGAAAACACTTGGCCAAACCAAGCGCGAAAACGGACTCAGAACATTGAAAAAACATGGAAAAGACTTGGTCAATATTTTGGTCAAAGTCAAAATTGAGAGTCAAAATTGGCAGCAGAGGCGCGCTCCACGGCACTCGAGCACCCCCTCAAGCACCGCCCAAAGCTCCTGATTGGACCATATGGACCACCAAAGCCACTTGATTGGACCACCAAACTGCCAAATGGCAGCATCTGATTGGACTGCCATAGGCACGCTCGAGCGCGCCTCTGATTTTTTGCCTATAAATACCCCTCAACCCCCGGTGGAAATAGATTAAAAAAAATAGTTTTTTTATTTTTTTATTTATTTAGTTAGGTTAGATTAGACTTATGTTTTCGTAAGTAGTTTAGTAGTTAAGAAGAATACAGAGGAGGTAATGCCCAAATTACCGAGTGGAGAAAAGAAAGGAATATCGTAGTTGTGCTTGTAAATCCGACCTCGGATTAAACATTGCCAACATACGACTTTCATATATGGTGAGCATTTATTTAATCTCTTTTATATTTGAATGTCGTAAATTACTGTTATTATGCTCTTGTAATTTGTGTTTATGATTATGCATTAATGGTCTTTTGATTTACCGGTCTCAAATCTAAACTGATTTAATTCGACATTATATATGGCTTGAGGTTATTTCAGATTACTTGTCATTTCATTATACTTGTAGTTAAAGTGGTGATAGATATGCCTACGTGTCATATATTCATGCTTTAATAGTGAAAGTACTGGTTGTACCATACCTTTCATGAAATTATAGGCTGTACCATGATTTCTACTTTTGAGTTTATTAATTATCATCTTTAGTTGTTAACCTGATCACTTGTGATTGTATAGACAAATCTATACTCCGGCTATATAAAGGACGCGGAGATAGAATTGCACTTGTAATTGAGGTTAAACCAGTAATTAACTAGACTTAGGTAATTAATAAGATTAAGAGCTTGTAGCCTAATACCAACATCGAACTAGAGAATTCTATTTCCGAGCCTAGATTATTTGCCTTAGTACTAATCCAAGCTTTAAGACTACTGTCTCGTATTTACAATCCCAACTCTAGACTAGTTACCTTTCTCTTATCAACCATCCCTTCCATCATTTACTTTCCAACACTCACTTAAATACTATCACACACATTTATTCACGAACTAACTTAGAAGCCACTATGTGGATTCGACCCAGTACTCAAACATACTACACTATATTGATTCGTGCACTTGCGGATTTTAAAACTTGGTTGAATTTTGCACACATTGTCACGCCCCAACTTGACCCCACCTACAATCAGTCAGGACGCAATGGAATTTCGGTAGTATAACGACAGTAATAATGACACTGAGGCTCTAAACCAACCTCTTAAGAATATCATACAACTGACTCCACAAACCATTCAACAATCAACTCCTCAATTAAATTAACAACATACAACATAACCATATTATACAATAATTATTCCTTCAACAACCCATTCATAGTTATACGCCTCCGTTCCAACTTAGTACATAGGCTATACTTACATTTCAAAATAGGTTAAAACCAACTTAGTAATCTAATCATGACCAAAATAAAGACTACTAAATCATCATACATATGTCCTCATATTAAGATAGGTTACACAATACATTGTTTTACAACAACTAAGATAATCTCAATGCAATGACTCATGCACATAAGACTCATCCACATACGGCACATTTCCCTCTTCAAGAGGCACGTACCCATAGTCAGAATCAGTAACACCTGCATGCATGCAATAATTGAGAGTGAGCTTATATAAAACAAGCCCAGTGAGAATCCGATAGATCTCAAACAGTATTTACTATACTCCTTGGAAATGATCCTTTGAGTAGTAAACACACAATAAACATCAATAACAATATAAACACATAACTATAATGGCCAACCAATAAAGGATACTCTAGTTGGTGTAGCTCCAAACGCCATCACGATCTCAACCAAATTCTTATCACCCCCATGACATACACACCCGAGGTACCTCACTAGACTTGCCCTCCATGGCATCTCCACCCATGCAAGATGAGGGTAGCCTCTGATAGCCATGTCGTTTTTAACCTGACGGTCCGATACCACCCGAGAGGTGGCACACGCATATCAAGACTCAGCAATAATAATAAACAATCAATCACAGGAGGACAACCTTTTCCGTTGACTATATCCCGGTTCATCAATAATCAATACTCAATAATCAATAATCAATAATGCATCAATCAATTAATAACATTAAAACAACATAACATCAATTAATCCATTAACAATTAAACAACTAAGTTAGATGACAAAGTAGGCCACCCAACTTAACATGCATTAGACACACAACCAATCCCTAATCTAACCATCAACAACTCACAATTCAATCACTCAAACACCACCCGATCATCTAAAGGCATATAACAACATTTTAAAAAAAGACAACCTAAACTTTAAATAATCATAACTTACATTCTACTAATCCAAACAACTCCAAATCAATTCCTATCACTCATTCATTCAATCAACTACATTATCCCCCTCGGAAACCAACCAAAATACATCCAAATCAAGCCCAACATCCCTAAAACCTCAATGTACCTAGGCTGAAATTTACGGATTTTCGCACCAACATCTCAATCAAAATTTCGGCATTACAACGGCACTACCCCGTATTTAACAAACTTTTGCAAATTGACGGCAATCAATTCCAACCACTACAACTCAAAATAATTACCAAATAGCTAATAGCTCAACTTTTAATACCCAAAAATAAAAATTCTTGCTACAACGGTTCAAATCTTATATAAACACATATAAACGATCCTTAGCATGCATTAAGCAATAATATAACATCAATTTAACTTTCTAACGGTTCAAAATGCATTTATACGCAAAAAGATAAAAGATGACATTTGAGATCTAGAATTTTTCTCTCACCTTTGATGTGCTTTGAAGCTACAAGATACTCAATGGATGCACAAGAGGTGGAATCAAGCTTTGGTTGATGGAAATTGGCCTTTAATTGTAAGTTCTATTGAAAAATCTCTTTAAAAAACCTTGAGTTTCTTTCTCTTTTTCTCTCTAATGGCTCTCGGCCATGTGTGTGTGTGTGATGGTATTTTTGTGCTTTGCAAGTGTGTGTTGATGCATATTAAGTAAAGGTCAAACAAATTAGAAAAAAGGTCAAAGTAGTTTTATTTAGTCTTTTAATTATTTCTAGTCTTCTAATTCATTTATTGACTATTTCTTGCTCAACTATTAAATTGACACCTAAATTAATTCTAGACATTATATTTTAGGTGACAAAGAGTTTTACATTAAAACATTTTCACCCGAGTCGACTCAAAACTCGTTTTCTAGCAAAAGAAAGTATAAAAACCTTTAAAATTTCAAAACCGATTCCAAATCCGATTCCAAAACCATTTTAATCAAACACGAGTCGTTTAATACCCGATGACTAGGTTTTGAAATGTTTAAAACACCCCTGTAAAAATTTTTGCGAACTGGTGCTCAAAATACTATTTACTAAAACCGGCGATAAAATTTCTGATTCCGTTTTTGATGAAAATTTCATGAATGCACATATAGCATGTATTAGGAATATAAATCACATTTTTAACACATTCTGACTCATATAACACATAAACAGGTCAAAGCACGCAAAACGAGGCAAAACACACAAATCGAGGTTAGGCAAAATATGGGGTCTCACATTCTCCCCCCCTTAAAGAAATTTCATCCCCGAAATTCTTACTTGCTGAACGGAAAAGATCTGTGTACTGCTGCTGCATTTGATCTCGCATCTCCCAAGTAGCCTCCTCAATACCGTGATATTTTCACAACACTTTGATCATCGGAATCTTCTTCGATCTCAGTTCCCGTTCTATCTGATCAAGAATACGAATCGACCTCTCATCATAAGTCAAATTCTCTTGAAGTTATAACGGATCTGGCTCTAGAATATGAGAAGGATCCAGATTATACTTCCACAAATTAGATACGTGAAAGACATCATGAACATTAGAGAAATTCTTTGGTAAAGCCAACCGATATGCCAACTTGCCAACTCTGCCCGTAATCTCAAACGGCCCTACAAACCTCAGACTCAGCTTTCCGCCTTTACCATATCGAGCAAACCTCTTACGAGGAGATAATCTCAAGAAAACCCGATCTCCGACTGTAAACTCCAAGTCCCGACGGCGCTTATCAGCATAACTCTTGAATCTGCTCTACGCTGTAAACATTCTCTGCCTGATCAACTAAACATTCTCAATCTTCTCTAGAAGCTCTGGCATAATAGTCGGATCAATAGTTTTCATTTCCCCTACTTCATCCTAATACAAAGGTGAACAGTACTTACGACCGTAAAAAGCTACAAAAGGTGTCATCCCAATAGTAGCTTGATAACTATTGTTATAGGCAAACTCGGCAAGTGGTAGATGTTTTTCCCAATTCTTTTCGAAGTCCAGAACACAAGCCCTAAGTATATCTTCCAGAATCTGAATAGTCCTCTCGGACTGACCGTCGGTCTATGGATGATATGCTGTACTGAAGTTAAGCTGAGTACCTAAAGTCTCCTGAAGTTTCTCCCACAAGCGAGAAGTAAATCGAGGATCTCGATCTGAGACAATACTATATGTAATTCTGTGAAGTCTAACAATCTGATCCAAATAAAGATCCATCAACTTTGTAACTTTATCTCCTATCCTCATCGAAATAAAGTGAACTGTCTTCGTCAAACGATCCACGACAACCCAAACTGCATCATTACCTCTCGGTGTTCTAGGCAAACCAGTAACGAAGTCCATCGTAATATGATCCCATTTCCATTGTGGTATAGCCAACGGCTGAATCAAACCTGCAGGTCGTTGATGCTCGGCTTTCACTCGCTGACAAGTCAAACATCTAGATACAAACTGAGCAACTTCCCTCTTCATGTTATTCCACCAATAATATTGTTTCAAATCCCGATACATCTTGTTTCCACTAGGATGAATGCTGTACTTAGAATTATGAGCCTCCTCCAGAATACCTCGCCTCAAGCCCGGTTTATCGGGAACACAAACCCTGTTCCGAAACTGAAGAATACTATCCTCATGTAATTTGAAGTCAGACTGATCATCCGTGATCTGATCCTTGATCTTCTGAAGTTTAACATCAAGTTACTGAGCTTCTCTGATCTGAGACAGCAATAAAGGTTGAATACGGAGATGTGAACACATCACCCCAACCTGAGTTAACTCCGGTTTCCAATAAGTAAATTCCTCAAGAACCTCCTACTTCTTGACAGCCAAACAAGAAACACTCGCCTTACGGCTAAGAGCGTCTACCACAATATTTGCCTTCCTAGGCAGATAACTGATAGAACAATTATAATCTCCGAGAAATTCTATCCACCTCCGTTGACACATATTAAACTCATTATGTGAGAACAAATACTTAAAGACTCTTATGATTAGTGAAAATCTCGAACTTACTGCCCCACAGATAATGACGCCACTTTTTTAATGAGAAACCAACACATGCCAACTCAAGATCATGAGTCAGATAATTCACCTCATATGGTTTCAACTTCCTAGAAGCATAGGCAATAACCTGACCATTCTGCATAAGTACACATCACAAGCCTTCCTTGGATGCATCACTGTAGATAACCATATTATCGATCCCCTCTGGTAGAGCAAGTACTGGAGCGGTAGTCAATCTCTTTTTTAATTCCTGAAACCCACTTTCACATTTCTCATCCCAAACAAAGCTAGTCTGTTTTTGAGTTAACTTAGAAAGTGGCCCGGCAATCTTAGAAAAGTCTTTCACAAAACTACGGTAATAACCTGCCAAGCGAAGAAAGCTACGAACCTCCGAAACATTCTCTGGCCGTTTCCAAGACATCACCGCTTCAATCTTAGTGGGATCTACATAAATACCGCTCTGTGTAATAACATGGCCAAGAAAAGATATGCGTTGTAGCCAAAATTCACATTTGCTGAACTTCGCAAACAACTGATGCTCCTGCAGTTTCTGTAAGACAAGCTGTAGATATTGCTCGTGCTCCGATTCAGACTTAGAATAAACCAAGATATCATCAATAAAGATCACCACGAACTGGTCCAAGTACGGCCGAAAAACCTGATGCATAAGATCCATAAATGCTGCTGGTGCATTAGTTAATCCAAAGGGCATAACTACAAACTCATAATGCCCGTACCGAGTCCTGAAGGCAGACTTCGGAACATTCTCCATGCGAATCTGAAGCTGATAATACCCTTGCCTGAAGTCAAACTTAGAGTAGACTTTGGCTCCCTGAAGTTGATCAAACAACTCGTCAATCAATGGCAAAGGATACTTGTTCTTGATGGTTACTTGATTCAAACCACGATAGTCAATGCATAATCTCAAGGTACCATCTTTCTTCTTCATAAATAAAACAGGTGCTCCCTACAATGAAGAACTCTGCTGAATGAAACCTTTCTCTATTAACTCCTACAACTGAGTTTTCAGTTCCTTCAACTTAGCTGGTGTCATATGGTATGCTGATTTAGAAATAGTTTGAGTACCGGGAATAAGATTGATCACAAACTCCACATCTCTCTTTGGCGGCAACCCTGACAACTCCTCGGGAAATACATTGGGATATTCCCGAATAATAGGTACTTCCTCCAACTGTAGCTTATTAGATGGTTTGTTGATCAAATAAGCTAGATAACCCGATCACCCCTTACTCACCAACTTAACGGCTTTAGTTGCTAAGATAACAAAACTCGTCTTAGCACCCCGGTTCCCTGCTATCTCTACCACTGGTTGATTTGGAAACCGAAACTCTATTACCTTCGTTCTACAGTTTAACTGGGCATCATACTTAGAAAGCCAATCCATACCCAAGATAACATCATACCCCCGGATAGGAAATAAGATAAGGTCCGAAGGAAAATTATACCCCTTAACATGTATTTTACAATCCTTACATACTAAGCCAGTCACATACTTATCAGTCAAAGAGGTACTAATCTCAACCACATAAGGCAGTCTTGCAGGTTGCATATTAACACGTTGCACACAAGCAGGAGTAATGAAAGAATGCGTAGCTGTGGTAACACAATCCCACATCAGAAGTCTTTGAGCTGGGACCATTGAATATATAGAGCGGGGTTCCGCCTTATATTCGACAATAGGCCTTTTCCCGTGGTAACACGGGGGGAACAAAACCGTGAGGGGCCCAGTGGGGTAACCCAGAGCGGACAATATCTTGTTGGTGTGCGGCGCCCGTCCAAAGCCAGGTATTCGCTTAGCCGGGGTGTTACATTAAGTGGTATCAGAGCGGGTCTTCCCTTGTGCTCGTGTCCCGCGAGGGCGCGGGGCCCCTTAAGGGGGGTGGAATGTGGTAACACAATCCCACATCGGAAGTCTTTGAGCTGGGACCATTGAATATATAGAGCGGGGTTCCGCCTTATATTCGACAATAGGCCTTTTCCCGTGGTAACACGGGGGGAACAAAACCGTGAGGGGCCCAGTGGGGTAACCTAAAGTGGACAATATATTGTTGGTGTGCATCGCTGGTGTGCCTCTGCCTTGGACCCTTGTGGCCAGGTATTCGCTTAGCCGGGGTGTTACAGTAGCACTAGAATCAATCAACACTTAAACAAGTTGATCAAGTATAAGGAAGCTACCTTCCACCACTGCAGTCTCCTCAGGCATTTCCTCCAAATCAACTGCGTAGGCCCGAGCCTGAACCTGCTGCTGCTGAGGTGTACCACCAGTAGGTCAACCCTGATAACCCTGGGTCGCTGTCCGACCCTCAGTTCCTTGATATCTATAGCAATCTCTCACCCTATGCTGATTGCTGCCACAACCCAAACACGTTCCTGCCTTCGCCCTGCAATCGACCTCCACATAGCCATGACGCTTGCAGTAATTACACTGCGGTGATGAAACACTGCCACTGCCCCTAGAAGAACCAGAACCCGAGAAAGCAGCTGTACCAGCCTGCTGTTGAGGTCTCATGATACTAGGCCTATATGGACCCTGAGACTAGGCCGGCCTAAACTACGGCTGAGCCTGATAAGTCCCTTACTGAAACTGAGGTTGATAGTAGCCCTGTTGACCCTGCAGTCTGAAAGAACCCTGCTGCACTGCAGGCCTGTAACCACCTTGCTATATCGAAGGTCTATACATACCCTGCTGACCCTGCGGCTGAAAGGGCCTCTTGCTAGGCTGACTAGGTCCGATTTGCTCCCCCTTTCTCTTCTCTAACCTAGAAGCTGCATCAAAGGCCTCAGTAAGTATATCATACTGATTCAGGGCCATCACATCCTGAATCTCGGGCCTCAAATCCAATATAAACCTATGAGTCTTGCGCTCCTCGTCAGCCACAAACTCTGGTGCATACCGGGATAGTCTAGTAAATGTGGCCTCATACTGAGCCACTGAAGCATCCCCCTGAACCAAAGACAGAAACTCAGCCTCTCTCCTCTCCCGTGCAATCCTTGGGACATACTTTGCCCTGAAAGCTCTCAGAAAGGTATCCCAGACATACGGAATACCCTGGGTCTCCCAACTAGATTTCACCGTGCGCCACCACTTCTCTGCCTCATCATCAAACAAATAAACGGCAAAGGTGACCTTTCTTTCATCAGTATAATCCATAGGTTCAAATATTTTCTCCACTTTACTAATCCATACCTCAACTTTCCGATCATTTGGTTCCCCTTGAAACCTCGGTGGATAGTACCCCAAGAACTCCTTCAGTGTACTACGCCCGTGGTATCCACCATGTACGTTCAGTAACTGTGCCTGCAAAGTCTGAGCTTGGGCAGCCTGCCCTACTAGCAACTGTGCCTGACAGGCCATAACCTCTGCAATCCTATCCATGGCTGATTCAAAACGATCATCACCCTTTTCTCAGCCTAGTGCCACATTACCCGGAACCTCGTTAACTGTTTCGGGCCTACCTCTCGTTCTCGGTCTACCAGTCATTCTACTAATTAAAGAGTTAGCACAGGTTATAGTACATAGATAGTCTATAGACAATTATTAGCAAATAAACAACAATTCACATAAACACATAAATCACTTAAGTATCAATCACATAAACAAATTGATACATAATCACATAAGCACTAAATCACTTAATCATTTAATCATATTAACACATAGTTCTCTTTTCTTTCACTTCATACATACTTTCATGCTAAGACCATTACCCACATTCCGAGAATACCCCGGCTGACAGCTAACATGTGCTCCGATACCACTTAATGTCACGCCCTAACTCGACCCCACCTACAATCAGTCAGGATGCAACGAAATTTCGGCAGTATAACGACAGTAATAACGACACTGAGGCTCTAAACCAACCTCTTAAGAATATCATACAACTGACTCCACAAACCATTCAACAATCAACTCCTCAATTAAATTAACAACATACAACATAACCATATTATACAATAATTATTCCTTCAACAACTCATTCATAGTTATACGGCTCCGTTCCAACTTAGTACATAGGCTATACTTACATTTCAAAATAGGTTAAAACCAACTTAGTAATCTAATCATGATCAAAATAAAGACTACTAAATCATTAGACATATGTCCTCATAGTAAGATAGGTTATACAATACATTGTTTTACAACAACTAAGATAATCTCATGGCAATGACTCCTGCACATAAGACTCATCCACATACGGCACATTTCCCTCTTCAAGAGGCACGTACCCGTAGTCAGAATCAGTAACACCTGCATGCATGCAATAATTGAGAGTGAGCTTATATAAAACAAGCCTAGTGAGGATCCGATAGATCTCTAACAGTATTTACTATATTCCTTGGAAATGATCCTTTGAGCAGTAAACACACAATAAACATCAATAAAAATATAAACACATAACTATAATGACCAATCAATAAAGGATACTCTAGTTGGTGTAGCTTCAAACGCCATCACGATCTCAACCAACTTCTTATCACCCCCATGACACATACACCCGAGGTACCTCACTAGCCCTACCTTCCATGGCATCTCCGCCCATGCAAGATAAGGGTAGCCTCTGATAGCCATGTTGTTTTCAACCCGACGGCCCGATACCGCCCGAGAGGTGGCACACGTATATCAAGACTCAGCAATAATAATAAACAATCAATCATAGGAGGACAACCTTTTCCGTTGACTATCTCCCGGTTCATCAATAATTAATATTCAATAATCAATAATCAATAATGCATCAATCAATTAATAACATTAAAACAACACAACATCAATTAATCCATTAACAATTAAACAACTAAGTTAGATGACAAAGTAGGCCACCCAACTTAACATGCATTAGACACACAACCAATCCCTAATCTAACCATCAACAACTCACAATTCAATCACTCAAACACCACCCGATCAACTAAAGGCATATATTACATTTTAAAGAAAGATAACCTAAACTTCAAATAATCATAACTTACATTCTACTAATCCAAACAACTCCAAACCAATTCCTATCACTCACTTATTCAATCAACTACATTAGCCCCCTCGGAAACCAACCAAAATACATCCAAATCAAGCCCAACAGCCCTAAAACCTCAATGTACCTAGGCTGAAATTTACGGATTTTCGCACCAACATCTCAATCAAAATTTCGGCATTACAACGATACTACCCCGTATTTAACAAACTTTTAAAAATCGACGGCAATCGATTCCAACCACTACAACTCAAAATAATCACCAAATAGCTAATAACTCAACTTTTAATACCCAAAAATAAAAATTCTTGCTACAACGGTTCAAATCTTATATAAACACATATAAACGATCCTTAGCATGCACTGAGCAATAATATAACATCAATTCAACTTTCTAAAGGTTCAAAATGCAATTATACACAAAAACATAAAAGATGACATTTGAGATCTAGAATTTTTCTCTCACCTTTGATGTGTTTTGAAGCTACAAAGATGCTCAATGGATGCCCAAGAGGTGGAATCAAGCTTTGGTTAATGGAAATTGGCCTTTAATTGCAAGTTCTATTGAAAAATCTCTTTGAAAAACCTTGAGTTTCTTTCTCTTTTTCTCTCTAATGGCTCTCGGCCATGTGTGTGTGTGTGATGGTGTTTTTGTGCTTTGCAAGTGTGTGTTGATGCATATTAAGTAAAGGTCAAACAAATTAAAAGAAGGTCAAAGTAGTTTTATTTAGTCTTTTAATTATTTCTAGTCTTTTAATTTATTTGTTGACTATTTCTTGTTCAACTATTAAATTGACACCTAAATTAATTCTAGACATTATATTTTAGGTGACAAAGAGTTTTACATTAAAACATTTTCACCCAAGTCGGTTCAAAACTCGTTTTCTTGCAAAAGAAAGTGTAAAAACTTTTAAAATTCCAAAACCGATTCCAAATCCGTTTTAATCAAACACGGGTCTATTAATACTCGAGAACTAGGTTTTAAAATGTTTAAAATACCCCTGTAAAAATTTTAGCAGACAGGTGCTCAAAATACTATTCACTAAAACCGGCGATAAAATTTCTAATTCCGTTTTTTATGAAAATTTCATGAATGCACATATAGCATGTATTAGGAATATAAATCACATTTTTAACACATTCTGACTCATATAACACATAAACAGGTCAAAGCATGCAAAACGAGGCAAAACACACAAATCAAGGTTAGGCAAAATATGGGGTCTCACACACATTTTATATACCGACTGAGTAGCGATCTAGTTTTTAAAGCCGCAAGTGTATGGATCAATGTAGTGTAGTGTGCTTGAGTGTGGGGTCGAATCCATAGGGAGGCTTTTAATTTAGTTCGTGAAGAAATGTGTGTGAAAGTATTTAAGTGACTGTTGGAAAGTAAACGATAGATGGGATGGTTGATAAAGAAAGGTAACTAGTCTAGAGTTGGGATTGCAAATACGAGACGGTAGTCTTAAAGCTCGGATTAGTACTAAAACAAATGATCTAGACTCGGAAATAAGATTCTTTAGTTCAATGTTGAGATTAGGCTATAAGCTCTTAATCCTATTAATTACCTAAGTCTACTTAATTACTAGTTTAACCTTGATTATAGGTGCAATTCTATCCCCGCGTCCTTTATATAGCCAGAATATGGATTTGTCCACAAAATCACAAGTGACCAGGTTAACAACTAAAAATGACAATTAATAAACTCGAAAGTAGAAATCATGGTATAACCTATAATTTCATGGAAGGTACGGTATAACGCCCCGAACCCAACCCCACGCTATAGGTCAAGTATGGACCCATCACACGGACAAAGTCTCCTCTGTACTGTGGACAAACTGGTTACCTGCAACAAGTACAAACAAGTCCCGAGCCACTAGAAAATATCTCAAACAACCCAAACTTCCCTATTAACAAAAGCCAACCAACTTTCCAAGACTAACCAAGCCTTGATACTACAATATCTATATCACATACAAGTATGCATGACAATTCTAAACTTTAACCATAAGTAGTAAGTCACAATGATAAGCCAAGTTCAACCTTCTAACTATCAATCACACAAGCATGCAATAAGAGAAAATAAAACTAGAATAAACTATTCCATGCCATCTACTTTACTATTATTCATACAAGATTACAACTTGTTACATCCACGAAATATATACAAGACCACATGGTCTCAAAAGAACAACAATCAACATCTTCACACAAGCTTCACATTATAGCCAACCTTAACACACAAGAAAGTCACGGAAGTTGTTCAACTTGTACTTCTTTCTCTTCTACTACTGCTACTAGCTGAGGATTCACCTCAGCTTCTCCTGAAACATGTTAAATGAGGAGTGAACAACAATGTTGCCTACCCAGGGAGGTGATGCAACATACCGGGGCGTGCAACATGATATGCAACAAAGATAGCTATATATAGAACACAAAGTAACAAAACCATATAGACAAGTATTTAGCCACATATAAAAAGGATATGGTTCTACTTTGTCTTCAATCACGAGCCACTAGCCAAGATCTTCAAGCAAGTGCCAGCAAAACCCTTATTCTTCCAAAATGGGGTACTCCGGATATACCCCGATCCTATGACCCTTTCTCCTGAGGTAAGTCCATATGCCCCAACAAGGTGAACCACGCCTCTGGGGTAGTGGAGTATACTTAGCGAGAGAAAAAGAATAGGCACCATGGTAGTCGAAGGAGCACGGCAATCCTGATGTCGCCCGTGTTTCTCAACGCTACCATGTCCGAAAAGGTTGCGCAACCCCAAATCAAGTCCACGAGAACCAAGATCATCAATTAACACATAAGAGGGATGACAAAGTAGGTCGCCCTCGCAATTAACCACAGTAAACACAAAGTAACGATATAAACATAAAAGAGACAAACGACATATTTTTCCACAAGCTCCTCAATTAGCTCAATTATATCTTAAACAAGCATGTAAACATATCACAACACATCTACAAGCTCTTAAAACGCAAAAGTATCCATTTAACACATTTTCTCTTTCTTTAACTAAGGTGTTCTTCTTCTATATGAAATTCAAGGTTCCAAAACTACAATCCAATCATTCCATATTCCTATAGAAGCCAAAAGACACCTAACAAAGCCTAGAAAACCCACTTTGGAGGCAAAAGCTCGGGAAGGCCCCGAACAAGTTTTAACTACACCTATGAAATTCGGACCCCAATTTAACACAACGAAAGCATCAAAAGTGCTTATATGCCCTAAGGATACCTAATCTAAAGTCCAAACATGACCAGATTACGTTATGTGAAAAACCCCCTTTTTAAAGTTGACTAATTTTGCATTTTAACTCATTTCCGGGCAATTCAATTTCATGTGAGCTTTTAACTAGTTTCACTAATGACTAAAGCACCTAAAGGAATCCTCAATTCATTCTAAATAGCAAGCTATGACAAAACCCTAAAATTTCATCTCTATTCATTGTCTTATTTGTGAGATTCAAGCATTCAACCATGGAGGTTGTTACTAGCTACTCAAACATGATCTATATATCACAATAAGCATGTATATCACATTATATGAGCATATCTATAGCTATAAGCAACAAATCTCAAAATTGAAAAACTTGACATAAACCTTAACTCAACAAACATGCTAACTCCCTCACATATAAGCCTTGTAGATGCAAGAGACAAGCTTAAGCTAGGTTGAAATAAATTGTAGAAGCTTAGTT
Source organism: Ehretia macrophylla (assembly GCA_037974665.1). Classification (NCBI taxonomy): domain Eukaryota; kingdom Viridiplantae; phylum Streptophyta; class Magnoliopsida; order Boraginales; family Ehretiaceae; genus Ehretia; species Ehretia macrophylla. The sequence goes on along the minus strand of CM075772.1, from coordinate 73,287,716 downwards.
GAGCATCCAAGAGCAAGTTTTGAAGATGAAAAATCCATTTTTCTCCTTCCTAGGGCTATCGGGTTTGGGGTGGATATTTTGGTGATTTTTTGCTTTGTTTGAATGTATTATGCTTGTATGTATAATATATTATGTATATAGTATATGTAGGTTATATCATATTAGGTCAATTGTTACAATTACTTGGTCAAATAAGCCTAAAACTCCAATTAATTGCTAACTAGCTAAAAACCAATGTTTATACATACGTAATACTATTCAACGAAGCATAAATCATTTTTCAAATGCATGTTTCCGGCCTTTAAAGTCTAAAACTACAAGTTTTCAATTCCTTTTATAAGTTATACTATCTAGGAAAAATATTAAATCGAGCATTTAAGACAGCCAAATTTCTTATGAATAGTGCCCAATAGTAAAACAATGAAACAATAAAAGAAATGCACATAAAATGCTCAAGTAATTATGCAACAATTATTTAAGAGATGTGATGAAATTCCTGGGCGTCACACCCTTTTCCCCTTAAACTAATTGCGTCCACGCAATTCTTACATGATTCGAAAAACAGCTCCCGGTATTTCTCCCTTATCTGATCATCCCGCTCCCAAGTGGCATCCTCAATTCCGTGGTGATCCCAAAGAACTTACACCATAGGAATATTCTTGGTTCGAAGCTCCTGAATCTTTCTATCAACCACTCGAAGAGGTTTCTCAACATATGACAATGACTCATTGATTTCCAACGGCTCTGGGTCCAGAATGTACGAAGGATCTGGATTATACTTCCTCAATAACGACACATGGAACACATCATGAATTTTGCCCAAACTCGGGGGTAATGCCAATCTATAAGCCAAATCACCAACTTTCTCAATAATTTCAAACGACCCCACATATCTAGGACTAAGTTTACCTCCCTTTCCGTGTCGAATCAAACCTTTACGCGGAGAGACTTTCAAGAACACATGATCACCTACTGTAAACACTAAGTTACGTCTGCGTCCATCAGCATAACTTTTTTGTCAACTCTGTGCAGTAAGCATTCTTTTTTTTTATAGGTTTCGCATTATCAACCATTTTAATCATCTCAGGTAGAATGGTTGGATCAACAGTCTTTATGTCTCCTACCTCATCCCAATACAATGGATATCTACATTTCTTCCTGTAAAGTGCCTCGTAGGGTTCCATACTAATGGTAGTCTGTTAACTGTTATTATAAGAAAACTCTACGAGAGGCAAATACCTTTCCCAACTCTTTCCAAAGTCTAAAATGCAAGCTTGCAACATGTCTTCCAGTATCCTGATAGTTCTCTCAGACTGACCATCTGTCTGCGGATGATACGCCATGCTAAAGTTCAAATCGGTCCCCAAAGCCTTCTGTAGTTTCTGCCAAAACTGTGATGTAAACCTGGGATCTCTATCAGACACTATACAAGTTGGAACCCCATGCAGTTTCATAATGTTTTCAACATATAACTCAACTAATTTATCAAGAGAGTCTGTCTTCTTTGTAGCAATAAAATGTGAGGTTTTTGTCAACCTATCAACCACAACCCACGCTGAATCATTACCTCACAGGGATATCGATAAATCAGATACAAAGTCCATAGTAACCTGGTCCTATTTCCATACCGAAATCTCCAAAGGTTGCAACAATCCCGCAAGCCTCTAATGTTCAGCCTTAACCTTCTGGCAAGTCAAACTTTTAGCCACATACTCAGCTATCTCCCTTTTCATATTATTCCACCAGAAGTTTTGCTTTAAGCCCCTGTACTTTTTGGTGCTACCAGGGTAGATAGTGTATTTAGTGCCATGAGCTTCAGCAAGAATTTCATTCTTTACAGTTGTACCATTAGGAATACAAATTCTATTCTTATACCTGAGTAATCCATCATCATGTAGCTTGAAGTCAGACTCTTCCCATTTGGACTCCTTTAGAATCTTCAACAACTGAGGATCTGACTGTTGTGCTTCCCTGATTCTAGACAGTAACAAAGATTGAATTTGTAAACTAACAAATTGGATACCTGTTCTAGAAGCTTTCGGTTTCCATAAACACAATTCTTCCACAGTTTCCCAGCCCTTTATTATCAAACTGGCCACAATAGTTTTTCGGCTCAATGCATCTACAACAGTATTAGGTTTTCCTGGCAAATAGCTAATGGAACAATTATAATCATTCAATAACTCTAACCAACGCCTTTGCCTCATATTCAAATCCTTTTGAGAAAATAGATATTTTAAACTCTTATGATCAGTAAATATTTCAAATTGATTACCCCACAAGTAATGTCGCCATTTCTTCAAAGCAAAGACAACAGCAACAAGCTCAAGATCATGAGTAGGATAATTAAGTTCATATGGCTTCAATTTCCTCGAGGCATAAGCTATCACATTACCATTTTGCATATGAACACAGCCCAGACCTTCTTTCGAAGCATCACTGTAAATCACCAGATTATCTGTTCCTTTAGGCAATGCAAGGATAGGTGCAGTGGTAAGTCTCTTCTTCAATTCTTAAAAACTGGCTTCGTATTTGGCATCCCAGTTAAACACAGTTTTCTTCTGAGTTAAGGAAGTTAATGGTCTAGCAATTTTAGAAAATTCCTTAACAAACCGCCTATAATAACCAGCCAATCCCAAGAAACTACAAACCTCTGTGACAGTCTCAGGTCTTTTCCAGGACATAACTACCTCAATTTTTGCAGGATCTACAAATATTCCCTTCTGTGAAATAATATGGCCTAGAAAGGCTATCTGTTTCAACCAGAATTCACGCTTGTTATATTTGGCAAACAATTTATGTTCTTGCAATGTTCGCAGCACAATTCTCAAGTGTTCTTCATGCTCTGCCTCAGATTTAGAGTACACTAGTATGTCATCAATAAAGATTACCACAAATTGGTCAAGGTAAGGTCTAAACACTCTCTGCATCAAATCCATAAAGGCGGCTGGAGCATTTGTCAACCCAAATGGCAGTACAACAAATTCATAGTGGTCGTACCTGGTTCTAAAAGCAGTCTTGGGCACATCCTCTTTTTGGATTCTCAACTGATAATCGCCCTGTCTCAAATCAAATTTAGAATACACATCGGCACCTTGCAACTGATCAAACAATTCATCAATCAAAGGCAAAGGATATTTATTTTTCACAGTCACCTGATTAAGACCTCGATAATCAATGCACAATCGCAAAGTACTATATTTCTTCTTCACAAATAATACAGGAGCACCCCAAGGTGAAGAACTAGGCTGAATGAAACATTTTTCAAGTAAATCCTATAGCTGAATTTTCAACTCCTACAACTCAGGGGGAGACATTCTATATGGGGTTCTAGAAATAGGCTTAGTTTTGGGCAACAAATCAATCACAAACTCTATTTCTAGGTCAGGTGGTAACCCAGGCAACTCTTCTAGAAATAATCCGATAAAATTTTTTACAACAAGTACCTCATTCAGTTTTAATTTATCAATTAAATAAGCTAGATATGCATCACAACCTTTACTCAACATTTTTGTAGCTTTAATATAATATATGATTCGAGTTCCAGTAGATTTTCGACTCCCAGTAATTTTAATGACAGGTCATTTAGGTATCTCTAAAGTTACAATTTTCCTTCTACAATCCAGATATACATAATACCGCCCCAACCAGTCCATCCCCAAGACAACCTCAAAATCTCGAAATGGCATGATTATCAAATCAATAGGATATATATGCCCCTCAATGCAAATATCACAATCTTTACACACAGACTGCGTAACAAATTTGGTACCCATAGGATTACTTACTTCAATTACATACGGCAGTTTATCAACTTTTAAAGCAGTAATTTGTGAACACATAGGAGTGATAAATGAATGTGCAGCCCCGGTGTCAATCAAAACTACTATTGGCTGACTATTAATAAGAAAAGTACCTTCCACCACCACCGTCATGTCTGGAAGCTCTTCCTGGTCTAAAACAAATACCTGAGCCTTGCCTCGTGGAACTACAGCTGCACCTGATTCTCGGGTCTGGGCGTTCTGGCCGGATGTCTAACCCTGTCCCTGCTTAAACCTGGGGCAATCTCTAGCTCGGTGTTGGTTGCAACTGTGACGCCCGAGATTTAGCCATGCATTCAATTACTGTTGCATCCCTTGTTTGCGCATTTACTTCTATACTTTACTAACTGACTTCTGTGACTACTATTCACTCCGTTTTTAAACTGCATTCTATTAGTGAATTAGCATTTTTATTAAATCATATTAATTGTTAGAGTAGTGGGAAAAATGTGCAATTGAGCTAGAGGCGATAGGAGAGCTCGTTTAGAAAATGCTTTTAGTAGTTAAATGAATAGTGTTACGTAACATAACTTAAAGATTTAATTAGCTAGCATACATTTTACTACCTAGGCTCATTTGAAGCTAGCCAAACTCATTTTAGAAGTTAACATATGCACCTAACATAGGCCCCAACTTGTTATAAACTCTCACAACTCAACTTAACTCATCACATAACAAAGAAAAAAAAATAAAAGCTGAAAAAACACTGTGCAGAACCCGACAGCCTTCCTTGTGCATTTGGGAGAAATTTTGCTCATCAACTCCTCAATCCAAGCCCCTCCAAGCCTTGAGCAAGTAGATTAGGGTGTGTGCAAGCCTCCTAGGTGCTCCTACACGCATTGGTGAGGGATTTCACGGCTTATTTTCGCATTTCTAAATAGTTGCTATTTTCTTGATTTGTTGAAAATGTGTTCAAATGCTATTGTATGGACTATCTATGCTATCATACCTTGTATATGAATGCTAGAGAACATATTTGAGCCATCGTTTCACTTTTTAAACAGTTAGAATCGTTAGTTTGATTTAGGAGGTGAACAATGACGTTTTTCTAGCGTTTTGTGTAATTGCTCGAATTAGCTTAATTCAACACTCCTAATAGATGCCTTAGGTGCTAATGAAGGTATTATAATAGCCCCGTGCACTTGCATTGCTCTAGAATCGCATAAAACGTGAGATAGCCGACTTTAACAAAGGGCTTTCGGGGTTAATACGAATCCGAGCAGATTCGGGCTTCACTTCTAGTATTCTTAGGCTACCTAGGTGCTATAGAAGCTTTGATAACCCTTGTTTGAAGACCGGATAAGGTATGTGTAGTTTAAAGCCATAAGAGGGAATTCGGGGCTTTCGGGGTATTTGCGGGCGTTTGAATGAATTAGAGGGTTGAGAGGGTTCCTTGAGGGTTAGTTAGAAGGTTGGGAGAGTTTTCCTTTGAAATGGAATCATTAACTTTGGTTTGGAAGAGAAATAGTTTGAAAAACAAAGGGGTTTAGGTGCAATTTAGGTTGACTCACGCTTCTAAACCAATGGCATGACTTCTTGGGTGTTTATATGTGGTTTCAAGTTGATTTGGAGCTTTTGGTATGATTCTATGCTCATCTTGTATATGTCCCTTTGTAAAACTGCTTATTTGCTTATATAATTGTTTCTATTCTAACTGCATCGAGGTCAACCTACTTTGTTTATCCTCCTATGTGTTATTGCTTATATTATTGATATTAACTTGCCATTGTAAGTGCATTGCATAGTGGTTGCGCAACCATAGTGTCAAGGGTGGATGTGTTGAATATCGGCTAGGCGGCAGAGGGCTTGCCGGTGGATATTCAAACTCCGTGCCCTAGTCCCTCATTCGCCTAGTCTGGAGATTGCCAGGGGATGTTGGGCCATAGGAATATCGGGGTACATCTGGAGTACACCCACTGGAGTGTTTGGGGCTACACCGGCTTATCGTGATCATGATCGTGGTTCGTGGATCGTGAATGAAGACCAGTGAAGATTGGTGTATAGGGGCTATGTGAAATGTATCCTTTTAAATGTGTGGTTATTTAAGTTATCATTGTTTCTTTAATTGTCTAATTGTTATTGTTGTTTAACTATATTACCTGTTGCATTGCACGCCCTGGGACTATATCCCTCATTGGGCAACAGTGGTTGCTCATACCTCGATATATGTTTCAGGAGACGCTGAGGGTGATCCCCAGCTTGTTGAGGTAGTAGTGGAGGAGGAAGGGGGGTCGGTAGAGCCTTTGCCCGAGTTGGTGTGTGTTGTTCTGAGGTGGTTGTGCCTTCTTGTTTCTATTTGGTACTTGTGTATCTATTTTGTGGCCTAAGGGCTTTGTTTATGTTGGTTGTTGTAAGAAGTTGAAGGATAGTTGATTATGGTGTAGATTTGGAAGCCTATGTTTTGCAATAATTTAGGTTTCTGCTTTTATTCACTTTGTATGCTTGGGAGTGAATGGCGTAATGTAGAATGTTTTATCTTCTAAGTGTGTTTTAAATGTTATCCTAGTATGGCATGGCGATTAGCCTACATTGTAAACAAGGTACTTGCATGCTTGTGTAGTGTTGGAACTGTTATTTGCTTCAAGGCTCGGATGGCCTTGAATCTTTAAATATATATAGCCATGAAAAGTTTGTTTACCTTGTAATTACCTTATTTGAGAGTTTACAGGTTTTCAGAATGTCCACGGTACAGGGGAGACTCTGTCCGTGTGTCGGGTCCGGACTTAACCTTTAGCTTGGGGGTTGGGTAGGGGCGTGATAGTAACGCCCCGATCCCTCACGAGACCGGAGGCTCTAGTAACCAAGCCAGTCTCAACCCAATTCCAACCCAGTCTCAAAATTTTAGGGAAAAACAGACAAAGTTTCCCCTATACTATGGACATTATGAAAACCTATAAACAATCAAATAAAACCACGAAGCAAAAGGAACAACATCTGTAATTGAAATTCAAACTTCAAGGCCATCCGAGCCTTAAGCAACACAAGACAATATAAATACACACAAGCATGCAACAATAGTCCTAAAATCTTTGTCTTCATTTGCTTATCATACCATTCTATGTTAGCAATTAAACATTCTTAGGAAGTTAAAACCAATCAAACAACCATAAGTTCACCCCAAGCATACAAGGAAACTGAAAACAGGAATTTAAGTTATTACAGGCCAAAGTTTCAAATCTACAACTACAACCTTCTAACTTGGTCTTACAATTACATATCATAGCATAAACATAGAACTTAGGCTACAAAATGGAACATAAGATAAACAAGCGAGTTCTCTACACAACAACAAGAACATAACCACCTCAAGCCACTAAGCACAACAACTAAGGCAAAGGATCAGTCTGAACTTCCTCCTCCTTCTCTACTATCACCTCAACTAGCTGGGGATCACCCTCAGCACATCCTGAAACATATATCGAGGTATGAGCAACCATTGTTGCCCAGTGAGGGATAAAGTCTCCCGGGGCGTGCAATGCAACAAGGAAAGCAATTGGACAATAAAGTAGTTAATCATTCTAAAATAACAAGCTCTAGTAACCACACAATAAAAGGATACATGTCACTTAACCCCAACACCAAAACTTCAATCCACGAACACGATCCACGAACCACGATCACGATCACGATAAGCTGGTATAATCCCAAATACTCCAGTGGGTGTACTCGGATGTACTCTGATAATCCTACGACCCAACACCCTCTGGCAATCTCCGGACCAGGCGAGTGAGGGAATAGAGCACGGAGTTTGAATATCCACTAGCAAGCCCTCTGCCGCCCAGCCGATATTCAACACATCCGCCCCTGACACTATGGTTGCGCAACCACTATGCGATGCACTTTACAATGGCAAGTTAATATCAATAATATAAGTAATAACACATAGGAGGATCAACAAAGTAGGTTGACCTCGATGCAGTTAGAATATAAACAACTATAAGAACGAATAAGTAGTTTTACAAAGGAACATATACAAGACAAGCATAGAATCATGCCAAAAGCTCTAAAACAACTTGAAGTCACATTTAAACACCCAAGAAGTTGTGCCAAGGTATTAGAAGCGCAAAACAACCGAAATTGCACCTAAACCCCTTTGTTATTCAAGCTATTTCTCTTCCAAACTCACATTAATTATTCACATTTGAGGGGAAGCTACATCAATCCTCTAATTAACCCCTAAGGTACCCTTTCAACCCACAATTAAGCCCGATTACCCGTAATTACCCCGAAAGCCCCAAATTCCCTCTTATAGCTTTAAACTACACGTATCTCATCCGGGCTTCAAACAAATGTTAGTAAACCTTCTATAGCACCTAGGTAGCCTAAGGATACTAAAAGTGAAGCCCGAATCTACCTGGATACACATTAACCCCGTAACCCTTTTGTTAAAGTTGGCTATTTCACGTTTTATGCGATTTTAGAGCAATTCAAGTGTACGGGGCTATTAGACTACCTTCATTAACACTTAAGGCATCTATTAGAATCATTGAATCAAGTTAAAACGTACAAATTCACAAAACCCTAGAATTTCCATCACTATTCACTCCTACGAATTAACTATCGATTTCTACCATTTAATACATGAAACAATAGCATAAATGTGGTCTCTACTACATGTACACAACATATATAAGCTTATTTGAGCCTTACAATAGCATTAAACATCATTTCTAACAAATCAAGAAAATAGCAACTATTTTAAAATACGAAAATAAGCCATGAAATCCCTCACCAATGCGCGTAGGAGTACCTAGGAAGCTTGAACACTAGTAGAATGACTTGAATCTAGCTTGGGAGGGCTTGGAATGGTGATTTGGTGAGCCAAAATTTCTCTCTTCCTCTCCTATGCTGCTCTCGGCTTTTCCTATTTCTATTTTAGCTTTTTTTTTCTTGCATTATATGAGCTTATGAGGTTATTTAATGCATATGCTAAGGTGGGGTCATACTAGGGCATTTAAAAGGTCACTAGAATGCACGTTATCGACTTAAAAACGACTCTAAGATGTAAAACATAGGCTAGCTAATTATATCTCTAAAGTTGTTACGTAATACTATTCATTTAACTACTAAAATCATTTTCTAAACGAGCTCTTCTATCGCCTCTGGCCCAATTGCACATTTTTCCCACTACTTTAATAACTAATATGATTTAATAAAAATGTTAATTCACTAATAGAATGCAGTTTGAAAATGAAGTGAATAGTAGCTAAAGAAGACAGTTAGTAAAGCACAGAAGGAAATGCGCAAACAAGGGATGCAACAGTAAATGAATGTACGGCTAAAATCTAGGGCGTCGCATCCTCTCCCCCTTAAACAAATTACGTCCACGCAATTCTTCTTCACAAGAGAACTCTGCATCAACTGAAAACCAACTCCGATTATTCGTCATCAGTTGCTAAGCAAGAATACCATATACGAATTCTCGTGGGAGCTCATTAAGAAATCCCAGTAGTATTGTCTGCGAACCTCACGTAATAAGGCCAAATAAAGGCTCCAATAGAGATGCTACTTTGAAATCCAAATAAGAATCTCGCTGGCACGAATACCATAGAAGAATAGAATCCCAACTAAGATCGGAGAGAAAATACCAATAAAAGTTCCGAGCAGGAGTATTGTAAATAATACCATATAATAAGGCTAAAAAGAATCCCATATACCAATTCTTCCGAGAGATACCGACAAAAGAATACCTGATAAGAAAATACCAAGAATATGCTCTAGAGAACTGTCATATAGAAACCCCAAAAGAAGCTACTCATTTTTGACCGCTAAGCACTGAAGAAAGCCTTAGAAGAATCCCAATAACTGAGCTCCAACTATATCCACCAATTCCCAAATAAAGGCTGATTAATTGCCTCTCATTTCTGCTAATCAACATAATTTGGAAGGCCTGCCACTAATCACCTCTCTTCAGGGGAGGAATGAGTTTTTCTTACCATTCGACGGGCTATGTATGCATGCCAAACAATTGCATATGTATAATCATTCTTTAAACTATTACGCAAACATGTTAATAAAAGAGTTTGTGAAACAGTGTAATCATCAAAGTCATTCAAGCACGATAATCAAGTCAAGCATAACACAACTCAATCAAAGACATTCAAATACATACATTACAAGCAACAGTTCAAGCAATTAATATTTCACGAAGTCAATTTGTTGACTAACTAGCCACTTTACTTCACTTAGCACACATTTAGCACGTAACACATAATTATATCACATAGGTGCACACATTCAATACAAGACACACAATCAAACATGCAGGCATACACTTTCAAGACACACACTTAACAAGCACACACGCAAGGGTTACTACCCGACAGGCTGATGACCCTGTCCCGGCTTAGAGTTAACTAAGCTCTGATACCACCTGTAACACCCCGATCCCTCATGAGACCAGAGGCTCTAATAACCAAGCTATTCTCAACCCAATTCCAACCCAGTCTCAAAATTTTAGGGGAAAACGGACAGAGTTTCCCTGTACTGTGGACATTCTGAAAACTTGTAAACAATCAAATAAAACCACGAAGCAAAAGGAACAACATCTGTAATTGAAATTCAAACTTCAAGGCCATCCGAGCCTTAAGCAACACAAGACAATATAAATACACACAAGCATGCAACAATAGTCCTAAAATCTTTGTCTTCATTCGCTTATCATACCATTCTATGTTAGCAATTAAACATTCTTAGGAAGTTAAAACCAATCAAACAACCATAAGTTCACTCCAAGCATACAAGGAAACTGAAAACAGGAATTTAAGTTATTACACGCCAAAGTTTCAAATCTACAGCTACAACCTTCTAACTTGATCTTACAATTACATATCATAGTATAAACATAGCACTTAGGCTACAAAATAGAACATAAGATAAACAAGCGAGTTCTCTACACAACAACAAGAACATAACTACCTCAAGCCACTAAGCACAGCAACTAAGGCAAAGGATCAGTCTGAACTTCCTCCTCCTCCTCTACTATCACCTCAACTAGATGGGGATCACCCTCAACACATCCTGAAATATATATCGAGGTATGAGCAACCACTGTTGCCCAATGAGGGATAAAGTCTCCCGGGGCATGCAATGTAACAAGTAAAGCAATTGGACAATAAAACAGTTAATCATTCTGAAATAACAAGCTCTAGTAACCACACAATCAAAGGATACGTTTCACTTAACCCCAACACCAAAACTTCAAACCACGAACACGATCCACGAACCACGATCACGATCACGATAACGATAAGCCGGCATAATCCCAAACACTCCAGTGGGTGTACTCCGGATGTACCCCGATAATCCTACGACCCAACACCCCCTGGCAATCTCCAGACCAGGCGAGTGAGAGAATAGAGCACGGAGTTTGAATATCCACTGGCAAGCCCTCTACCGCCCAGCCGATATTCAACACATCCGCCCCTGACACTATGGTTGCGTAACCACTATGCGATGTACTTTACAATGGCAAGTTAATATCAATAATATAAGAACGAATAAGCAGTTTTACAAAGGAGCATATACAAGACAAGCATAGAATCATGCCAAAAGCTCTAAAACAACTTGAAGTCACATTTAAACACCCAAGAAGTTGTGCCAAGGTCTTAGAAGCGCAAAACAACCGAAATTGCACCTAAACCCCTTTGTTATTCAAGCTATTTCTCTACCAAACTCACATTAATGATTCACATTCAAGGGGAAGCTACATCAATCCTCTAATTAACCCCTAAGGTACCCTTTCAACCCACAATTAAGCCCGATTACCCGCAATTACCCCGAAAGCCCTAAATTCCCTCTTATAGCTTTAAACTACATGTACCTCATCCGGGCTTCAAACAAATGTTAGTAAACCTTCTATAGCACCTAGGTAGCCTAAGGATACTAAAAGTGAAGCCCGAATATACCTGGATACACATTAACCCCGAAACCCCTTTGTTAAAGTTGGCTATTTCACGTATTATGCAATTTTAGAGCAATTCAAGTGTACGGGGCTATTAGACTACCTTAATTAACACCTAAGGCATCTATTAGAACCATTGAATCAAGTTAAAACGCGCAAATTCACAAAACCCTAGAATTTCCATCACTATTCACTCCTACGAATTAACTATCGATTTCTACCGTTTAATACATGAAACAATAGCATAAATGTGGTCTCTACTACATGTACACAACATATATAAGCTTATTTGAGCCTTGCAATAGCATTAAACATCATTTCTACAAATCAAGAAAATAGCAACTATTCTAAAATACGAAAATAAGCCATGAAATCTCTCACCAATGTGCGTAGGAGCACCTAGGAAGCTTGAATACTAGTAGAATGACTTGAATCTAGCTTGGGAAGGCTTGGAATGGTAATTTGGTGAGCCAAAATTTCTCTCTTCCTCTCCTATGCTGCTCTCGGCTTTTCCTGTTTCTATTTCAGCTTTTTCTTTTTTTTTTTCTTGCATTATATGAGCTTATAAGGTTATTTAATGCATATGCTAAGGTGGGGTCATGCTAGGGCATTTAAAAGGTCACTAGAATGCTCGTTATCGACTTAAAAACGAGTCTAAGATGTAAAACATAGGCTAGCTAATTACATCTCTAAAGTTGTTACGTAATACTATTCATTTAACTACTAAAATCATTTTCTAACGAGCTCTCCTACCGCCTCTAGCCCAATTGCACATTTTTCCCACTACTTTAACAATTAATATGATTTAATAAAAATGTTAATTCACTAATAGAATGCAGTTTGAAAATGAAGTGAATAGTAGCTAAAGAAGACAGTTAATAAAGCACAGAAGGAAATGCGCAAACAATGGATGCAACAGTAAATGAATGTACGGCTAAAATCTCGGGCGTCACATTGGTCGCTGCTACAACCAACGCATCGACCCAACTTCCTCCAATACTCTGCCTCAAAATGGCCCTTGCAATTATAGTGACTGCACTGCTGGGCTTTCCTTGTAGTAGTGCCTCCCGTAAGAGCCCTATAGGTAGATGTAGTGGAGCTACCTTGTTGAGATCTAGTGGCAACTGGTCGAGTCTATGACTATCCCTGTGGCTGGCTCTGAGTTGGCCTCGGTTGAGACTGTGTCTGAATTGGTCCTGGGTAGCTCTGGGTCTGCCTCGCCTGCTGAACCTGAATAGGCTGCTGAAACTGTCTCTGATAGCCCTGACTCTGGGACTGATACTACCGTTTACTCGATTGACTAGACTCGGCCAACACATCTGCCTTGCGTTTCTCATACCTCGATGCGACCCTAATTGCTACAGCATAATTAGGATAATCCTGCGAAGACAAATTAAGAGAAATATCACTTCTCAGACCTTTAATGAATCTCTAAATCTTCATGTCCTCAGGCTACACTAAAGTTGGCTCGTGCCTCGTACTGATCCACAGTCATGTTTCCCTACCTCAGAGCTATGAACTCCTCTTGATGTCTCTCACGAGCTACCACAAATACATATTTATCTCGAAATTTTTGAATAAAGTCGGCCCATGAATGTTGTACTCTCATGGCCTCCCATTTTTCTCTAACGGTATGCCACCATTCCTCGACGTCACGTTCCAGTAAAAATGCAGCATAAGTGATTTTCCTTTCATCATTGCATTCAAGTATTGTAGCCACTTTCTCAAACTTACCCAGCCACATTTATGCTTTCATGTCATCTGGCTCTCTATAGAAACTATACGCCCCTTAGTGTAAGAACTTGTCATACAAATTACCCCCAACAGCACCACTACCCTCGGCTCTAGCGGATTGATTACCTCTACCAGTTCCTGCTGAACCTGTTATCTCATAAATTGTGCAATAGTCTTCATAGCAGTGGCCATAATCTGTGTAGTGGTCGGTTCTTACCCCTAAGGTACATTCTTCGCCTGTGGTACATTTTCAGCTACTTAAGCCTCTTGCCTAGGTATATCGTGCCTAGGTGTTTCCTCCGGTTCCCTTCTCAGCCTTCTTGTCCTCCTCATCTCGATGCTAGAAAAATGCAGTGTATAATAGGCAAATAGACAACACAAAGATAACATGTACATGTTTCAAAACACCTTATGCACATAAGACAACATGTAAAACACTTAACAAACATTAAATACTAAACTTTTCATATTCATATCATATTATGCATTAGACACTTCTTTTATGTGCTAGCATGTTCCTTGCTCAAACAATTGTTCATCTAACCAATTAGACAATCACATAGTCACACAATTCAACTTCAACATATGGACCTCTACCCATATACCGAGGAAATTAACCTGGCTTCATGCATTCAAGTAGCTCTGATACCACCTAAATGTAACGTCCCGAACCCAACCCCAAGCTATAGGTCAAGTCCGGACCCGTCATACGAACAGAGTCTCCTCTGTATCGTGGACAAACTGGTTACTTGCAACAAGCACAAACAAGTCCCGAGCCACTAGCAAATATCTCAAACAACCCAAACTTCCCTATTAACAAAAGCCAACCAACTTTCCAAGACTAACCAAGCCTTGATACTACAATATCTATATCACATACAAGCATGCAAGACAATTCTAAACTTTAACCATAAGTAGTAAGTCACAATGATAAGCCAAGTTCAACCTTCTAACTATCAATCACACAAGCATGCAATAAGAGAAAATAAAACTAGAATCAACTATTACATGCCATCTACTTTACTATTATTCATACAAGATTACAACTTGTTACATCCACCAAATATATACAAGACCACATTGTCTCCAAAGAACAACAATCAACATCTTCACACAAGCTTCACATTATAGCCAACCTTAACACACAAGAAAGTCACGGAAGTTGTTCAACTTGCACTTCTTTCTCTTCTACTACCGCTACTAGTTGGGGATTCACCTCAGCTTCTCTTGAAACATGTTAAATGAGAAGTGAGCAACAATGTTGCCCAGCGAGGAAAGTAATGCAACATACCGGGGCGTGCAACATGATATGCAACAAAGATAGCCATATATACAACACAAAGTAACAAAACCAGATAGACAAGTATTTAGCCACATATAAAAAGGATACGGTTCCACTTTGTCTTCAATCATGAGCCACGAGCCAAGATCTTCAAGCAAGTGCTGGCAAAACCCTTATTCCTCCAAAATAAGGTACTCCAGATGTACCCTAATCCTACGACCCTTTCTCCTGAAGTAGGTCCATATGCCCCAACGAGGTGAACCACAATATGTGACACTTGTCATTATAAAAAACTAGGCTCAATATGTGACACCCCGGACCGAGCATGTAGATAACATATTTATTTGCATATGTTTATATGTTTATTTTTAAGTGTTTACATATAATTATATGCTTACTTTAATCATTGCATGTATTTATTAGCATTAATTTTCATAGTCTTTGAAAATGGTGCATCGATAATTAGTTCATTTCTTTAATTTGTATTTAATTAATTTACATAAAATAATTATTTTAATGTTTTCATTATTTGAATTCATCTTATTTGCATTTAATTAAAATATTTTTACTTATTGAATATGAAGCTCCGAGCCCGGAGATAATTTTAATTTAATTTATTTTATTATTTTGCATACATGTTTGTCTTACTTAACCTATTTCTAGTACACGTTCATCAAAAAAATTGTGTATTGCATTCCGGGAGGTTCCTGAATGAATTGTATATCGCATGAACAGTAATGCCTGTGAACATTAGTATCCACTCAGTGCGTAATTGTACCATTTAGCGTATTAAAAAATTGACACTTGGCATTCTAGATATTTCCTACACTATTTGACTTGTTGACTTAGCATTTTTAGCTACACAAATTAACATAACTAACACTCACACACAAAACAAATAAAAACACAAACATAGCACTCTACACACACACAATCGGGTATAACACCCAAACACACACACAAAAATCAGAAAAATACACATACACATACACGACTTCAAGAGAAAGAAAAAAGAGGGAAAAATGAAGAAAAAGGGGTGGAAAATGGGTGAAAAAGCTCATCAACTTGCTCCTTTGTGCATTTCTAGCATGATTTTGGTGAGGGGATTGCACTTTTAGTGTTTTTTCTTGAATTTTTGTTAATGGTGAATTGTATAAAAGTTGAATTGAGTTGGTTTATGACTTGTATTAGCTATCTAGCTTGTTATATGCGTTGATTATGTGAATATTAGGTATTATTGGTAGCTAACTTGAAAGATTTCATGAATTAGTTGTTGTGGCTGTTGAAGTTGAAAGAAGATTGTATAATGAATGTGTAGTGTTTGTTGTTATGCCTAAAAGAGAGTTAATTTAACTTATGAACTAGTTTACAACCTAACCAAGAGGAGAATGCAAGCAATGAGCAATGGAAACAAGTGTGGCATGTGAGTGTGTGTGTGTGTGTTCTATTTTGTGGACAGATTTTCGTACCTGATTTTAGAGCATTTTTGACATAGTAACGTGCTTGGAATTGAACGAAACTTTTATAGTAGCTAGATGTCTCAGTGTAGAACAAAATTTGTTTTTGGAGCAAGAGTTAATTCAGTCATTTTAACCCTCTGACAAAGCCATTTCCATAAGGTGGCTTGAAATCGCTGAAACTGGACAGTTAGGAGTAGTTGCACGAAAATGGTCATAACTTATGGAATTTAATTCGAAATTGAGCTCTATTTGATTCTAAATCTATCTACACTGGAAGAGCTTCGTTTATACATAAAGATCAGAATATTTGGAGGTCATTAGAATAGGTAACTGATATGATAAAATTAAGCTTCTGCTAGAAAATTGGTAACGAGCTTGCTTTCGGGAAGTTTTGCTTGCTAGGTGTTGAAAACGAACTTTGGTAGTTGAGCTTCTTTTGTGGTTAATTGAAGTTGAGTTTGTATAAATGTTTAACTTGATATATTATGTGTGATTAATGCTAACTAGAGAATCAAGTTGTGTTGTAGAGCCATTTACATGCTAATGTTAATTGTCAAAGAATGTTTGCAAGTCATGAAAATCAAAGTGTGTTCCAAATCACGTTTCATGAGTTTAGATTAAAGTATTTCATGTTTAGTGTGCTTAAACCATGTCATTTGTGATTTCATGTAAAGTAGTGTATGTTTGGTAAACTTTTTGAATTTGATTAGTTAATGGCCATCTAGAGTTTAAGTGAGTTTGAACTATATTCATGCCAATGTTCATGTAACCAAGGATGTTTGCAAGTCATAAAATCAAGAATGTTTTAAATCTTGTTACTTGTACTTTAATGTTAAGTAGAGCTTGAATAAAGATATGAAATGGTTATATGAAGTAGATTTGTTTAGAATTGCAAGTTTAATTGTCAAGGTGTATTATGATACCTATCTGAGAATTAATGCATTAGCAAAGTATGATGGTAATATTTGAACACTTAAGCTTTACATTGAATTAGTACATATGTTATTGTTATATGAATTGTTATTGTTTATGTGCTAGTCTAGACTTGAAATTGAAAGAGTAGTTGCTAGAAAAGTTACTATTATTTTTAGTGCTAAATGATAGTTCATTATATGCTAGTTGACTTGTTATAAAGTGGTTTGAGTTGTCTTTAAAGTTCGTGAAGTTTTGTTGTAGTTATGTAGTGGTCTTGAGTGGTAATTGAAGGAAAATTGGTGCAATTGGAGAAGATTTGAAGTGGTTCTTGGCTAGATTCTTGCATGTCTGGTCTTTTAGAGGTAAGGGAATCATTCTTATGTGCATTTTAGTTTTTTTTGCTATGTAATGTAATTGTTATGGTGTAGATAGTTGTGTAATTGAGTTAAATAAGCATGCAAAGGTTAATATCATTATGCTATTGATTGTTTAGTAAATATTGAATACAATGGAAGGTGACTTGAGCTATGATTGTACTAGAATATGTTAATGCTAATGTGGATTAACAATGAATGGTTATGTTGCTTAATTGCTAGAACCATAAATTGAAATAGAATATGTTTTATTGCTATTATGAATTGATATTGTTTATGTGCGAGGACACCCTCTTTTGTTGGTCCTCATTGTTATGTTAAATGCTATATCATAGTTATCGTATCGATGGTTGCGCAACCTTATCGTCGAGACGGATGTGTTGAGCCTCTCTAGGCAGCATCGGGCTTGCTAGGGTTGGTCGTTCAACCTCCATACCCTATTCCATTACCCACTTGGTCTGGAGTTGCCAAGGGGTTTTGGGTCATAGGTATTTGGGTACATCCGGAGTATATCCATTGGAGTTTGGGATTGCCGACATTATCGTTATTAGGATCATGTTCATGATTGTGATCGGCAGTGAAATAGAGTGATAAGGGTTATCCTATCGTATCTTTTTTAATGTGCTATCTAGTTTATTGTCTTAATTGATTGCCTTATATTGTTATCGATTATATGGCTTATCTATTTGCATTGCACGAAAATGTCTTCAAAAATACCTCGGCTTTATTCCCCCCTCACTGAGCATAGTGTATACTCACCCTTTTCATCTACCATGTTTCAGAAGTAGCGGAGTTTGATCCTCAAGTTGTTGTGGAAAAAGAAATTGAAGTATTTCTGTGACTTGCTTGACTTAAGGATGGATGCTTGTGTATGATGTTGAAATGTGTTGTATTGTAAAGTTACTTCTTGTTGGTCATGTATCTATTTTTGTGGCTTGAAAAGCCATGTATGTATTTCATATGTAAGGGGTTTGTAATCTAAATTCATGGATAGCTAGTTTAGTAGTATGGCATGTATGTTAACTTTATAACTACTTAGTTTCACGGTTATCTAGTTAGGATGCATGTATATTTGTCTAAGTAAAATAGGCTAGAACTACTACATGAGCATGAGAGGGAACTATGTAACGCCCTGAAACCAACACCCCCATGCCTGCAGGACACTCCCTGGACTTAGGGCCCAAGCGAGCACCAAGGCCATGGCGAGTGGGCCCGAAAGCGCACTATGCAAGTATTGTCCGCTTTGGAGCCCATACTCCTCACGATTTTGTCCCTTCCCAGGTGGAACCCCACACTAGAAAAGTCATCTGCACGAATATACGAGACTTCTCTATATATTCAGTTGGCCCAGCTCCAAGCCTTCCGATGTGAGATGGGGTCACCACATCACCCCCCTTTAAGGAGGCCCAGCACCCTCGTGGGCCGCTGGTATAAAAGAAGGTCGGCTCTGATACCAATTTTGTAACGCCCCGAAACTAACACCCCCACGCCTGCAGGATACTCCCTGGACTTAAGGCCCAAGCGAGCACCGAGGCCATGGCGAGTGGGCCCGAAAGCGCACTATGCAAGTATTGTCTGCTTTGGAGCCCATACTCTTTACAGTTTTGTCCCTTCCCAGGTGGAACCCCATACTAGAAAAGGCGTCTGCACGAATATACGAGACTTCTCTATATATTCAGTTGGCCCAGTTCCAAGCCTTCCGATGTGGGATGGGGTCACCACAAACTATATATTGTCAAGCCCTAAACCCGGTCCTAGGGGAGCCAAGCTCAAGACGTGACGACACACGGACATTACGATGGCTGTAATACGGACATCCAATAAGAAACAGAAAACTCTCAAACACATTTATATAAAGTCTACATCCAAGTAGACAAGGTACACAACATTTAAAACCTCAACAAGCATAAATAAGCCTAAACGTGATCATGAATCCAACCATGACCAACCCTATTTACAAGCAAAATGGCTAGACTTCAAAATAGATAAGTTAACAAGTATACTAAACATAAACTAATACAAGTCTTCATTACAACAAACTACTAAAACATTATTTCTACACTAATACAAACTAAACATAGTTCACATTCCATAGCTCCTCAATAGTCTCCTCGTGCACATAATCATCGTCATGTACACCTGTAACATGCATCCCATAGGGGTGAGCTAACTCAGTGAGGAAGGGAAACAATTAAATGGGACTTTTAAAACAATAACCCTTAAACCATATAGTCACGTTAGAAACAACATATAACTAAAGCAATAAAAGCTATAAACCACGTTGTAAGGATATTGTTCATTATTTGTTGATACCGTCACTTATATCCCCTTCACGATCTCATCACATTACTCCTGATATTGGTACTCTGGATGTACCCACCTAGACACCCCACTCCCCATGGCCTTCTCCGACCACACGAGAATGGTGTCAGATTTTGGTAATCGCGCAGTTGCCCACAAACCTTATGCCGCCCGGCACGTCACAATGCTACCAAGCCCCGCTTAAGGTTGCAACCTTTTACATAAGGGAATCCACCCAACGATTTGCATTCAACCACTTAACACACACTTGTATCACTTTGAAAGAATAACGAAGTAGGTTTCCTCTCAACACATTTAACATACAATAATATAATTGCATTTACAAATAATACATTCAACAATTAATAACTCACATTTGAGTAAACAAGTAGATTACCCAACCAATAATTAACATTTACAACATGCTAGACAAAGTCTTTACAACATTCAATTAACAAACTAGCTAATGCACCTCTAATTTCATTTCTTCCAACGGAAGCCTAACTTTAACAGATTATCTTCCTACTTTAACGAACTCAAAATACTCCTTTTTTATCTAGAAATGAATCTTATCGAATGTAGATAACTCTGGAATCAAACAAAACTCAATTCCGAGTTAAATTCATTGAGTTATAGCCATTTCAGTGCAACTAGTACAAACTGCCTAGTTTCAACGAGATTTCTCAAACCCACTGTAATGGATGTTTTTGAAAATGAAAACAATTTTTACTCTTCAATTGGCCAACATAATAAATGTTCCTCTATGAGTTTTCTATATCTCAGAATTTTTACAAATTTTTTTAAAATTATTTATCTACAAAAACGGGCCAAAACTTGTGACTGCCTAGGTCTGCACAGAAATTTCATAGCAAGCATTCAAGGCTAATTCAATTCCTACATTGCTTCTACAACATCACAAGCCTCAAATGCAATCCTAAACATCACCACACACTACCACAACATCCTAGATCTACAAACTTAGCAATTAACTTCAAAAATTCTAAACATTTACAAGACACAACAACAACACAATAATCATAAAAGTGTACTCCTAGCACACTTGGCTAGCAATATGAATCAAATTAACAACAATTCAACAAACTAAATTTAATTCTCAAACTTTAAATCATACAAGCATACGATCTCCTCACCTTACTTTAGCAAGTAAGGCAAGAATTGAAGATGAAATGGCGAGGAGAAACTTCTCTATGGATCAAACTTTTCTCAAATCTACCAAGAAATGAAGAATCAAGCTTGGAATGAATTTTTCTTCTCTTTTCTGTTATACCAGAATTTTTTAGGTGTTCTAGGTGTTGTGTGTATTTTTGTGTTGCAAAATAGCACTTGATTTTAATAAATTGGCTAAGTCCAATGGTCAAATAACTAAATAAGCAAAGTCAAAAGCATTTGTTTGGTTAAACCCGTGTAAACAAACAGCATTGACACCTTTTATTAAATCGATCATAACTAATGCTAGAGAACTCCAATTTATGAACGGTTTGAAGCGTTAGAAACTAGACTCGTAGATCTTTCCAACCATATATAATTTTCCACCTAAAGTGTCACGCCCTGACCCGGATACCTGCGAAGGCTAAGGCCGGCACATGACTTTCGTAACCCAAAATTTGTAAAATCAATAACTTAATAACCTATACATTCACATATACTCCATAAAGTTTCAAAAGACTTTCAATTACATCGGCCTTAGTAAAGGAAACCACCATTGATCACATATATACAAGACCTCGAGTCACCTGTCCATACATAAAGTCTAGCCAACATTCAGGTATCTAGGTCTCAAAAGAATAGAAGTATTTAATTACATAAAGGTTGTCCAAAAGAATAAGTTATACATCAAGTACTATAAGATACATCAACACACAGTAATCACATAAGGCAGAAATTCTCGATGTCACACCAAGGAGTTTCGCCATCATTTTGAGTGGCCTGCTCGTGTTCAACCTCACCTGTAATTGATCAAAAGAGGGGTGAGTTAGTCCTGCGTATAGCTCAGTGAGGATAGAAGATGAAGGGTTTTCGCAAAGGTTTTGCCTTTCCGAAATCAATTTGATAAAATATGCCATGCACACAAGAATTTACAAACGAGATTACAAGATATGCAATCATGGTTCAATAACAATTAAATAACCAACTATTTCAAGATATCATTGGATCCCTGACCCGTAGGAGGATTGGTCCCTATCCTGTAGGAAGATCGGTCCCTGTCCCGTAGGAGGATCCATCCCTATCCCGCAAGAGGATCAATGGTTGTACCCACCACGCTTATACAAATCGAATACCTTTGCAATTATCAATGATATGACAAGAAAACATGTAAACCTCTTTCAATAATAAATGATTAATCAATGGCATGTAAATCAACATATAATGGTTATACATATATAGCATTTAGGGCGCTTAAAGTATTGCCAAGTATCATAAGATAGAGAAAAGACATCAATAGACTACTTAAAACGACAAGAAAATGCAAACACAAGTAAAACTATGGAGTCATTTCAATACTTCTGCATTAGTCTAAATTAGGAGGTAAATTTTCCTATGTTCCCAAACTCCAATTAATCTAATACTTATCGAACGTAGATAACTCTAGAATCAAATGAAGCTCAATTCGGAGTTGAATTAAGTGAGATATGGTCTTCAGGAAATTGTTGCGCAAAACTGTCAGGAAGTCAAGCGAGTAAGTCAGGCGAGTAACTCGCCCGGCTTAGTCAACCAGCTTTTACAGAGATTTTGGTCAAATATTGGTCGAGTAGCCGGGCGAGTTTAGTTGACCAACTTGAGCAAAATACACACGCAAATTCTTATTTTTCAGCCCATTTTCTTGCCATCTTTCTCCCAACCTTCAACAAGTATTCAAGTATACTCTAGATGGTTTTTTAACAACATTTATGAGTTCTAACAACCAACCACAACACCCTCCAATCCACAATCCACATCCAAAACTTAGGATCTAATACAACTCATAAACATTGAGATTAACATTCCAAGTTCAAAAATGCTAAATTCATGCTCTCAACCATTGCATACATTTTACATACACTCTAACATATACAAAACAATACCTAGCTTATCAACAAATCCTCAAGATCATCCAATACAAATTAGGCAAGCCCTAGATCTACAACACGTAAACCCAACCAATTTCACAATACGGTCAAATATGAACTTCACAAGCTATATTACTCAACAAAATACATCATACAACCTTGGATGAGTTTTATAAAGATGTTTTGAAAGAATCCATCACGTCAGCAATGCAAGAGAAATGCTAGTTCAAGGTTGTTAAGTGAGATATTATTTGACATGTCAAATGACCACCTTGCCCTCCAACTATGTTATGTACTGCTAGTTTGTCATTTTGGTTCAATTACAACTACTTAGTCACTACTCATGACTTATTTGAGTACAATTAATGCCTACGACACGTAAAACTTCATAATGCACGTAATTGAACATTTTGGCATGTATAACGATGAATATGTACGTTAAATGATATTAATGCTCATTAATTATTGGTATTGCTTATGAAAAGATATGAATGCACTATGAACAATATAATTATATATAGATTCTCATGTCAGGTTTTACATATAGCTTCCCAATTGGTGCAGTTTGTACATTTTATCTTGCAAGAATGAAGCTAGGTTGTTATAAGCAAAGTCAACAAGTCAAAGATGGCTAATTTGAAGACTAAGGCTAAAATTACCTAGGAATCAAAGCTATTTCACACAATTACAAGTTTGCCATTCTAGCCAAAATAGTAAAAGTCAAAGTCAAAGTCAAGCCAAAATCAATTAACGTCAACTACCATATAAAATGCAATTAAAGACTTCTAATTAAATGAGTAAAACATTTAAATATGCAATGCATGTTCGGGGTCTCACATCCTCCACTCCTTAGAACAATTTCGCCCACGAAATTCTTACATGATCAATCAAACAACTTCGGATACTGCTGCTCGATCTGATCCCGACGTTCCCAAGTAGCCTCTTTTATACCATGATGATGCCACAAAACTTTGACCATCGGTATCCTCTTTGTACGCATCTCTCTAATCGACTAATCTAGAGTACAAATAGGTCGCTCCTCATAAGTCAAATTTCTACTAAGCTGCAACGGCTCTACCTAAAGAACATGATGCATCTGGGTGATACTTCCTCAGCATAGAAACATGAAAGACATCGTGAACTCTGGCGAGACTCTCTAGTAGGGACAACCGATAAGCCAACTTGTCAACTTGGCTAATGATCTCAACCAGCCCCATATACCTCGGACTCAACTTCCCACCCTTTTCATAACGGACTATGTCTTTCTGAGGAGAAATCTTCAAGAAGACCAAATCACCAATCTCAAAATTCGAGTCCCGTCTACGCTTATCAGCATAACTCTTCTGCCTACTCTGAGCGGTAAGCATCCTTTGACGAATAAGGCAAACATTCTCAATTGTTTCCACAAACTCTGGTATCATAGCTGGATCAATTACCTTCATCTCCCCTACCTTATCCCAATACAACGGAGAACGACACTTACGACCGTACAAAGCCTTATAAGGAGTTATCCCAATAGTCGCTTGATAACTATTGTTGTATGCAAACTCTGTTAACGACAAGTGTTTCTCCCAACTCTGCCCGAAGTCCATGACACTAACTCTAAGCATATCTTCAAGTATCTGAATAGTCCGCTCGGACTGACCATCCGACTGAAGATGATAAGTTATGCTGAAATTCAAATTAATACCCAAAGCTTTCTGAAGACTTTCCCAAAACCTAGAAGTAAATCGTGGATCTCGATCTGACACAATGTTAACCGGTACACCATGAAGTCTCACGATGTTATCTGCATACAACTTGGCCAACCTCTCTAGAGTATCTTGTTTGTTTATTGGAATGAAATGTGCAGTCTTGGTTAATCAATCTACTACCACCCATACTGAATCAAAAACTCTTAAAGACCTTGGTAAATCCGTGACCAAATCCATCGTCATATGCTCCCATTTCCATTGAGGAATAGCAACAACTGAAGCAAACCAACTGGTCGCTGATACTCAGCTTTGACTCGCTGACAAATCAAACATATAGACACAAACTCCGAGACCTCTCTCTTCATATTGTTCCATCAATAATACTGCCTCAGATCCCGATACATCTTGGTTCCGCTCGAATGAATAGTATACTTTGAATTGTGGGCTTCCACAAGAATCTCATTTTTCAAGTCTGAATCATTTGGAACACAAACTCTAGTCCTAAATTGCAACAACCTATCTTCGTACGTCTTGGAGTCCGCTTTACCCTTAGAGATTTTCTGAAGATGTTGATCTAACTGTTGGGCTTCGTAAATCCGAGTTAATAACAATGGTTGGATCTGCAAGTTAGCAAACAAAACACTAACTTCCTTCAACTCTGGTTTCCAAGAACGAACTTCTTCAAGCATCTCCCACTCCTTAACTGCTAACATAGAAAGACTAGCCTTCTAGCTAAGAGCATCTGCCACCACATTGGCCTTCCCAGGCACATAATTGATCGTGCAATTATAATCATCCAAGAGTTCCATCCACTGTCTCTGCCTCATATTTAACTCCTTTTAGGAGAACAAATACTTCAAACTCTTGTGATTAGTGAAGAATTCAAACTTGCTACCCCACACATAATGACACCACTTTCTCAAGGCAAAGACTATGGCTGCCAACTCTAAATCATGAGTAGGATAGTTTCCCTCATACTTTTCAACTTCCGAGATGCATAAGCAATCACCCGGCCATGTTGCATCAACACACAACCTAGCCTTTCTTTTGAAGCATAGCTATAAATCACAAAGTTATGACTACCCTCTGGTAAGGTAAAAACTGGAGTTGTAGTCAACCTCTTCTTCAACTCCTGAAAACTGTTTTCACACTTTTCATTCCTTGCATAACTAACACTCTTCTGAGTGAGTTTAGTATGAGGACCTGCAACTTTGGAGAAATCCTTCACAAACCTCCTCTAGTAGCCCGCTAAACCAAGGAAACTCTGAACTCCAGAATAATACTATGTCGAGAGATCACATAACCTAGAAAGATACTTGCTACAATTAGAATTCAAACTTATGAAACTTTGCATATCACTGGTGTTGCTGAAGATTCTGAAGAACAAGATGAAGATGTTGCTCACATTCGGGTTCAGTCTTGAAGTAGACAAGAATACCAACAAATGAAAATACCCTCCAATGAGAATACAATCAAGAGAAAATACCATCAACGGTGACTACCATTAAATGAAAATACCAATAATGGAGAACACCGTCAAATATGAATGCTTCCAAATAAGAACACCAAGTACAAATCTCGAGCCAGAATACCAAATATAAATGCCAATTAAGAATCCCAAATAAGAATACCGATGAAGAACACCGTTTAAGTACACCAAATAAGATCCCCAAATAAGAATTCCGAATGAAAATACCAAATACCAAATGCGGAATACTGAACACCATATACCGAAGATCGAATACCAAGTAAGAATCCCGATTAAGAGTGTCGAATAAGAAATCCATGAAGAATTTCGGGTATGAATACCAAAGAAAATACCGTTGAAGAATGCCAATATCAAACAAGAACATTTGAGTACCGAACAAGAATTCCAACCATTGAACACTGACCACCGAGCATTAATCCTCAATCTCCAATCTCCAAAAGAGCTACCCACATATTATAGCATATACGCAATTATATGACATAAAAACAAGTACAATATAATGCATAATTATCATATAATACAACATCATCATATAATGCACAAATTAGTACATAGAAAACAAATATAACATAGTGAAAACTTATGACATTATACACGTTGATCATATAAGACACATTGATCACATAAAACACATTGTTTACATTTGGTTCTCTTATCACATATTCTACTTGTAACACATTATCCACATAACACACTTCGCATGCATTCACTCAAAGGTTGCTACCCGACAGATCGAGGACCCTATCCCGGTTTATGAACTATCTAAGCTCTGATACCACAAATGTCACGCGCCAACCCAGTCCTAGGGGAGCCAAGCTGAAGACTTGACGACACACAAACATTACGACGACTGTAATACGGACATCCAATAAGAAACAGAAAACTCCCAAACACATTTATATGAAGTCTACATCCAAGTAGACAGGTACACAGCATTTAAAACCTCAACAAGCATACATAAGCCCAAACGTGATCATGAATCCAACCATGACCAACCCTATTTACAATCAAAATTGCTAGACATCAAAATAGATAAGTTAACAAGTATACCAAACATAAACTAATATAAGTCTTCATTACAACAAACTACTAAAACATTATTCCCACACTAATACAAACTAAACATAGTTCACATTCCATAGCTTCTCAACAGTCTCCTCATGCACATAATCATCGTCATGTACACATGTAACAAGCATCACAGAAGGGTAAGTTAACTCAGTGAGGAGGGGAAACAATTAAATGGGACTTTTAAAGCAATAACTCTTAAACCATTTAGTCATGTTAGAAGTAGCATATAACTAAAGCAATAAAAGCTATAAACCACGTTGTAGGATATTGTTCATTATTTGTTGATGTCGTCACTTATAGCCCATTCACGGTCTCATCACATTACTCTCGATATTGGTACTTTGGATGTACCCACCTAGACACTCCACTCCCCATGGCCTTCTTCGACCACACGAGAATGGTGTCAGACTTTGGTAGTCACGCAGTTACCTGCAAACCCTATGCCGCCCGGCACGTCACGATGCTACCAAGCCCCACTTAAGGTGGCAACATTTTACATAAGGGAATCCACCCAACGCTTTGTATTCAACCACTTAACACACACTTGCATCACTTTGAGAGAATAACGAAGTAGGTCTCCTCTCAACACATTTAACATACAACAATATAATTGCATTTACAAATAACATATTCAATAATTAATAACTCACATTTGAGTAAATAAGTAGATTACCCAACCAATAATTAACATTTACAACATGCTAGACAAAGTCTTTACAACATTCAATTAACAAACTAGCTAATGCACCTCTAATTCCATTTCTTTCAACGGAAGCCTAACTTTACTAGATTATCTTCCTACTATAACGAACTACAAATACTCTTTTTTTTTTATCTAGAAACGAATCTTATTGAATGTAGATAACTCTGGAATCAAACGGAACTCAATTCCGAGTTAAATTCATTGAGTTATAGCCATTTTAGTGCAACTAGTACAAATTGCCCATTTTCAACGAGATTTCTCAAACCTACTGTAATGGATGTTTTTGAAAATGAAAAAGATTTTTCCTCATTACTTGGACAATAGAAGAAATGTTCCTCTATGAGTTTTCTACATCTCAGAGTTTTTCCAAATTGTTCTAAAATTATTTTTCCACAAAAATGAGCCAAAACTTGTGACTGCCCAGGTCTACCCAGAAATTTCATAGCAAACATTCAATGCTAATTCAATTCCATTGCTTCTACAATATCACAAGCCTCAAATGCAATCATAAACAAGATCACACAATACTACAAGAACCTAGATCTACAAAACCTAGCATTTATCTTCACAAAAATACAAAACAAATACAAGATACAACAACAATAACAGAATAATCATAAAAGTGTACTCCTAGCACACTTGTCTAGCAATATGAATCAAATTAACAACAATTCAACAAACTAAATTTAATTCTCAAACTTTAAATCATACATGCACACAATCTCCTCACCTTAATTTAGCAAGGAAGGCTAGAATTGAAGATGTAATGGTAAGGAGAAACTTCTCTATGGATCAAACCTTGCTCAAATCCACCAATAAATGAAGAATCAAGCTTGGAATGAATTTTTCTTCTCTTTTCTTTTATGACAGAATTTTGTAGGTGTTCTAGGTGTTGTGTGTATTTTTGTCTTGCAAAATAACACTTGGTTGTAATAAATAGGCTAAGTCCAATGGTCAAACAACTAAATAAGCAAAGTCAAAAGCATTTGTTTGGTTAAACCCATGTAAACAAACAGCTTTGACACCTTTTACTAAAACGATCACAACTAATGCTAGAGAACTCCAATTTGCAAACGGTTTGAAGCATTAGAAACTATACTCGTAAAGTTTTTCAACCATATATAACTTCTATCTAACACTTCCTAATTGGTATAGTGTGTACATTTTATCCTGCAAGAATGATGCTAGATTGTTATAAGCAAAGTCAACAAGTCAAAGATGGCTAATTTGAAGACTAAGGCTAAAATTACCTCGGAACCAAAGCTATTTCACACAATTACAAGTTTTCCATTCTAGCCAAAATAGTAGAAGTCAAAGTCAAAAGTTAACCCAAAATCAATTAAAGTCAACTACCATATAAAATGCAATTAAAGACTTATAATTAGATGATTAAAACATTTAAATATGCAATGCATGTTCGAGGTCTCACATATATGGTGATGGTATTGTTGGTATTGCTATTGTTGTGGCAATCTTCTTCTTGCAAGTTTTGGTTTGGCCTAGGTACAGGGAAAATTTCATCCATTTTTCCTTGTTTTTTGTGCCTTGGGGTTTGGATTGGGTTGCTATTATTGGTCCTGATTCCGTGAGGGATCGGGGCATTACACAATAAGCATTAAGGTAACACAAAAAAAGGATGGTTATCATTTTTGGCACCATCATATATTTATGTGTAATGATCAACAAGTAGAAGGCATGCAATAATGATCACGTACAATCAACCTTTAATGACCAATTGAAGTGTCAGTAAGATGTGCAATAATAACTTTAAGTATCACTCTAAATTTATCATTGAGCACAAAATAATGCACATAATAGGAACTTGCAACTTCAATATTCTAATTGTAAACTTGTCCCCTTTAAAGACTCTAATGTGTCATATCAACACATTTAAGTAAAGCTACAAAATATATTAGAGTCTTTACAAGTGAATAGTCATAGATGGCTAATACCTATAATGCCCCAACTCGACCCCTCCTAGGATCCAAGTCTAGACGCGACGGAAAAATTCGGCATGGTACCGTTTGTTTCTAGACACTAGCCCAGTTTGTAAAACCTGTAACAGAAGCTGGCCACAACACATATAATTCATAATCATTCATATAATCCATTCACAACCATTCTTGTACCCCACCATCCGTCACTTCACTTATACACATTATTACATACAAAGATTCAAAATGAACTAGCCAAGCTAACTATTTTTACAAGTTTCCAAAAAAAAAAAAAAAGGACTAGTTACATTTCTTTATATTGAGTCCTCAAAAAAGAACATAAGATAACTACTTGGCATTCCATCCACATCCGGCACATATTCTGCATAAGCTAAGTCTTATGCACCTGAAATATTGAAAAGAGGAGTGAGCAAAACACTATTGCTCAGCTAGGGGAAAAATGCAAGGAGGTTTCCGAAAACATTTTATCTTTTTGAAATCATGCTATGCATATAAGTTACAAGAGTTTGATACCACGCACATAATATCATAAAAGTAAACACGAAATAACATTGATACCATTACTGCTGCTCTGACGCTTTCAATACCCAGCCACCAAACGCATAGTTTACCCAGCCACCGAATATACCCCGGAAGTACATTAGTCCTACGACCCAGGCCCCATGGAACTCTCCGTCATGCAAGAATGGGATTAGAACATCGATAGTCATGTCATCGCCTGACAAGCCCTCTGCCGCCCAGTGCAACATGAATGCTACCGCATCTGTTTAAAGATTGCAATCTTTCACGACACTTCGCAGTTTCACACAAGCATGCACATACATCATATAATTCTCATTTACATACGTATAACGCATCAAGTAATTTACTACAAGGCAACTAATCACATAAGTGAAGCAAACAACTTGTATAACTAAGGTATATTACTTATTTAGCAATCAAACTACTCATATAAGTAAAGAACCACATGAAACATCTATCATACTCAAATGTACCACCTCGGCCCTTTGGTTCTCAACACACACACACGCCACGTTCACTTTGTTTTAGTCATCTAACATGTATTCCTAGTCTCTACAACAAGTATAACACAACAAGCACGCTAAAGCTAAGAACTAAGGCAATAACTCCATTTTTCCCCTTTAAGCTCAACAAGCCAAAACTAGTTTTCATCTAGGTTTATTTAATTAAAGCATCTAGCTATTATCTACCACATTAATTTCACCTAAACCAAGCATTAAACTAGTTCTAAAAGCTCTATTTGCATTAATTCTAATGTGCGCGTACAAAGGGCCATAAAAATCAACGTTCTCGGAATTCTATAAATTTTAACGTGGGGCCATTTTAGCAACCCAACAACATATATCTAACGTTATATTAAGGTTTGGAGCAATATTTCTTGGGTCTGTGTGAATAGTGCTAATTCAAGACTTTACAAAAATGATTTCATACATATACTTCATAAACACATGAAACAACTATAAAAGTGTCTTCTCCTAGTCCTAGAGGCATGATATAAAGCTTCAAAATGAATAATAGAAAGCATATATAAAAATATCAAATTTTGGACATAAACTATAATAGCAAATAAAATGTAATTTTTTGTAAAATCCCTTACTAGAACCAAGTAGAACAAGCAAGGATGAAGCTTTGTGATGGATTAGCACACTCTAAACAAGCTTGAAGAGATCCAAAGAGCAAAATTTGCAAGAAAAGCACTATTCCCATAATAAGGGGTTTTGGATGATTTTAGGCATTTTTTAGCTTATTTTGAGCATTTTTTGGATTTATTTTGTTTTTGTGTTATGTAATATAAGCATATATAAGTATATATGGGTAAATGGGTTGGTTATTGGGTTTGGGTTGTTGGGTTAAATGGGTTTGGACTTGGTTAGTTTTAAAATAAATACAAGACAACTTATTTTTAAACCCAAAGATAATACATAGTTTTTACTATTCATGTGATATCAAAATATTTTCGTAAATCACCCAACAAATATGCAATGAATATAATTTTTGTGAACATAGGCTAATTATAAGTTAAGTAATAATAAAAAAAATATATAAAATCCGTAAAATAAGATAATAAAAATTTTGGTCCGAGCTCAATTTATTGTAAAACACTTCAAATGCAGGTTTTACTAAAACTCTTTTATGAAAATAATTTGAATGCTCATTTATTATTTACTAAAGTAAAGAAACTCATAATTTTGATATTTAAAAGAAATTAAACAAATATTAGCACATAAAAAATAAATAAACACTTAATAGCATTTTATATGAAAAGTAGGCATCTAAGCAAATAAATGCACAACATAAATGCACATGAATGATAAATGCATGCACTGAGAGTCGGGCGTCACAATACCTACAAGCAAGAAAGGTTTCATAAGATAAAAATTACTTAAAGACCCTCACTATTCGCTCATACTCCTCAAAAGTGGATGCTCAGAATCACTACATTTGAGTATGCAATTGTGAACTGTAATTCCAAGAATTAACTTATCCCAAAATACTTATCGGATATCTTATAATGAATAACCCGCTTCGGCTATGTCACCCAACTTGATTTATAGAATTGTCCAACTCAGATAAACCAAGATGTCCTAGAATCTTTATTATATATCTTCTAAGTTCTTATGAATAACTTGATATAGCAAAATACAATATTCATAGAGTCTTATGAAGATACTAGCTAGGACAATTACATGACAATTTATATTAAGAAAAATGGCACATTTAGTCCCTATTGTTTTCTCAAAGATTCAATTTCGTTCCTATTATTTAAAATTTTTTAATTTCGTCCTCATTGTTTCTAAAAAAAATCAATTTCATCCCTATTATTTTTAAAAAAAAATTAAATTCATTCATATTATTCAAAATTAGCCAATTTAGTCCCTGTTGTTTCTCAAAAAAATTCAATTTAGTCCCGATTACTTTCATATAAAATTCAAATTAGTCCTTAATATTTAAAATAAATGTGACTAAATTAATTTTTTTAAAAATAATAGGGACTAAATTGGCTAATTTTGAATAATATGGTTGAATTTGAATTTTTTTAGAAAAATAACAGGGACTAAATTGACTAATTTTGAATAAAAAAAACAAATATAAAATTTTTGGAGAAACAATGAAGAAAATTGCACAAATGGTCCCTATTGATTGTAAGGATGAAATCGAGACTTTTTGAAAAATAATAAGGATGAAAATAAAAATTTTGAGAAAACAATAAGGATGAAATTGAAACTTTTAAAAAATAATATGGATGAATTTGAGAAATTTTAAACAATAAGAACGAAATTAAAACATTGGAAAAATAATAGGGATTAAATGTGCTATTTTCTTTATATTATTGGACAAGTTTTATCATATGTATAAAATATTGCTCATGAGAGCCTATGTTAAATTGGGATAATTTTATACATATAATCCAATTCAACTTTGCCAAAAGTATTAATTTTCTCATGTCTGTCTTGCAATGCCATCAAATATATTTGACAAGCTCATATAAGAGACAATAGATAAAGCAATATGTCTCCAAGATAAACACCTTAAAATTTTTAATGACATGATAAAAGCTAACACAAGATGGAGTACATAAATATAACAACCAA
Organism: Ehretia macrophylla; assembly: GCA_037974665.1. Taxonomy (NCBI): domain Eukaryota; kingdom Viridiplantae; phylum Streptophyta; class Magnoliopsida; order Boraginales; family Ehretiaceae; genus Ehretia; species Ehretia macrophylla. The sequence continues at coordinate 73,254,332 of CM075772.1, read as the reverse complement.
GTATATAACTTTAATAAGAAGGAACACTCATTCTTTTTTATGCAAATTTTAAACTTGAACAACCTCTACAAGTAAATAGAATGGAAAGTTGTCCAGTCCAGTAGCTTCAACTACCATTGTCCTATAATTGCTTCCTTCAATATACCTAAAATGATTCCCAAGATTAAGGTCGTTATCCTCATGAAGGTATTCATCCTCCCCATGTGAAATCCAAATGTAATAACGGTGTATGAATCCCCATTTGTAGAGATGAACATTGACCGTATTAGTGTCTAAGAACTTTCGATTTTTGCATTTCACACAAGGACATCTTATTTTGTCTATGTCCATGTATTGTCTTTTATAACATGCAAAAGCAACACTTAGCAAAAAGAAAAAAAGAAAAAAAAAACATGTAAAAGCAACAAATTCTTTTGCACCCTTAAAAAAACCGAGTTCAACTCTTTTCTATTCGGTGTTAAGCAATTGTCCATCTAATATTCACAGTCCAACTCCATTTTCCAACTTCTGTATTATAAAATTGAATCAAAATTAATCATTGGATCAAATTAAGGGATTAAAATCACTTATATTGGGCCAATTCATGGATTATCTTTTACATATTAAGTTAATTGGTCCAAATGAATTGTTTGGCCTTGTAACAATATCGGGCCAGTCCAATTATTTTGGACCAAATACGATATTTGTCCAACTAAAATTTTTTGGAGCAATTAAGTTAATTAGTCTAAATATATTGTTTGGCCCAATGACAATATTGACCCAGTCCAATTATTTTGGACCAAATTAGGCATTTGATCCAACTGAAAATATTTGGAGCAATTAAGTTGATTAGACCAAATTAATTGCTTGGGCTAGTAAGAATATCGGACCAGTGAAATTATTTTTGGCCAAATAAGGTATTTGGTCCAAATAAATTATTTTGGAGCAATTAAAGTAATTAGTCCAAGTTAATTGATTGGCTTCAATTATTGAGGATCAATTAAGAAATTTGGTGCAAATCAATTGTTTGACCCAATAACAATATTAATTAGGTCAATTCATTAATTATTTTTGATATATTGAGGGTAATTGGTCCATGATTTGGACCAATTATATATTTAATTTAAAATGCATTGTTTGGCCCAATTATACAATATTGGGCCCAATATCTATATTGTTGGCTCAATAACTGAATTGGCCTTGATAATAATATCATACCCAATACACGTCCAATTCGTGAAAGACTTTAACAACAAATAATGTATAAAGTAAACTAATTATTTAATAATTTAATTAAAATTAATTAAACTTATTTAACTAGTATTAAAACTAATATAACTAAGTACCCTAACTAACTAATGAAACTAAATTAAAATAAATTTCCTAATATAAATAATTCATATAAATTTAACTAATGTACTTAATCACTAATTTATCTAATATATGTAATTTTAATAATTGAATTAAAAATAATTAATTCATAGATTACTTATCTAAATTAAACTAATTTAAGTAATTACACTTATTTTAGTAAATAATTTATACCAATTAATAACATTTAATTGGAGCTTAATAATTTACTAAAACAGTTGATACTCCTTTGGAGCTTAATGTTCATTATTCTTATTCGGATGGCACCCTTCTATCCGATCCTACTCTGTACCGTACTATTTTTGGTAGTTTGGTTTACCTTACTATTACTCGTCCAAACATTGCCTATGTTGTCCTTGTTGTCAGTTAATTTGTTGCTTTCCCTACCACAATTTATTGGACTACTGTTCTTCATATTTTGCGGTATCTTCAGGGTAGTATTTTTTAGAGTCTTTTATTTCTATCAAGCTCCTCTTTAGAGCTGCGTGCATAATCTAATGTTGATTGGGCTAGTGATCATGTTGATCGCAAGTCTGTCACAGGTTTATGTATATTCTTAGGTAACTCTCTTATTTCTTGGAAGACTAAGAATCAAACTGTTGTTTTCAAATCTTCCACATAAGCTAAGTATCGTTCTATGGCATCTATTAATATTGAGATAGTTTGGTTACGCTAAGTTATTTGCAAATATAGGCCAGGTGTTTCTTTTCCCTATCTCACTCTTATGTATTGTGATAATAAGAGTGTTACTCAAATTGCTCACAACTCTATCTTCCATGAGTGAACCAAACATATTGAGATTGATTTTCATCTCACTCGACATCACCTTCAGCATGTCATTCTTATTTTGCCTTTTATTTCTTCCTCCATACAACTTGTTGATTTGTTTACAAGGTCACATCCTATATCACATTTTTTATTTTTGGTTGGCCAACTCTCGATGCTTCTTGCAGCCACATCATGAGTTTGAGGGGGATGTTAGAATTTGTATACTTTTAAATTTTTGGTTATTGGACAAATAGTCCCTATTGTTTACAAGTTTTAGACAAACAGTCTCCATTATTTTAGAAGTCACGCGGTTAGTCCCTATTGTTTGCAAAAGCCTTACGGGTAGTCCACATTATTTCAAAGTCACTTATTTAGTCCCTATTGTTTGTAAAAATCTTTCTATTAATCTTCAATGTTTACAAATGTTTCACCATTAGTAGTGAGACTTTTGCAAACAATAGAGACTAATGGTGAGACATTTGAAAATAATGGGGACTAATGGTGAGACTTTCACAAACAATGAGGACTAACCGTGTAATTTTTGAAATAATAGGGACTAATTGTGAGACTTCTACAAATAATAAGGACTAATCGCGTGACTTTTGAAACAATAGGGACTAATTGTCTAAAATAGGTAAACAATAGGGACTAATTGTGAGATTTGCCCTTAAATTTATGTAGTATCAAGGGTAGATTGGTCTTCTACTCCTTTTAGGTTGTAAACCTATTTAACTCATCTTTTTTTTATCGTAACTTAATATGTTAAATGTATGTGAAATATAAGTACTGCTTTCTCTTTCTCTTGCTTTATCAGTAATAACCATACAAGAAAGGAAATAAGACTAGTAAAGGGTTCTTAAACCTATAACAATTAAACACGTGATAAGTATGCATATCCCCCATCAGGTAGACAAGTAATAAATGTAACGAACTAGGAAAGAACAAAAAAGATATATTTTTGGTACCTTGGTTAATCTATTTGATTAGCATATCTACGTGGGATTTGGAATACAAACGTGAGAGGTTGAATTTTTGTGTTAGATCACCACTACGCGAGTAGGGGTAAGTGGTTTGCATTCTTTATTTCATTTAAGATTAGGTAAGGCATAAGAACCATAATTAAATATATACGTTCGGTTTTAGAATAGAAATTGATAGAAATATTCGTTACATGAACTTAGATTTTCAAGCATTGAGGAATAAGTTTTGAAAATTGTGAAGCTTAGTTAAGAATCGTCTAAGAGGTAAGTAAGTAGGTAAGTGAGTGATCTCTACCTTCAATTGTGTTTGATATTTGCTTTAGTTTGCTAATGACTTTTGGATTATTTGGATTATTTCTAACTTGTTTACGAATTTTGGAACATTATTGTATACAGTACACGTGTGTGAATGGTGTGGGAAAATTTGAAAAGCGGCCGCATCACTGTTCGTGAACAGTGACGTCATTGTTCGTGAATGGATTTTGAAAAAAAAAAAAAAAGGGATCTAAAGATCGTCACTGCCTTATGCCTAATAACGATGAACAGTGACTTGAGTCGTTCATAGTTTGTAGTCAATTGCTTTTTTTGAAAAGAAATAATAAAATGTATATACGTATATGTTTTCTTTTAAGTTGATTATAAAATTGTCTTTAAGGTTTTAAAGAAAGCATATACATATTGTTTTCATATTTACTATATTCGAACCCAAATAAACTTGGTGGTTGTTTTTGCACATTTGCATATGAGATGCATTGACCGCTTTCGAAAACCAAAAAAAAAAAGAGATACATGTACTATTTGTTTTATTTAAAGATTTTGACCTCAAGGTTTGAAGAAGAAGGAATAGTTCCTCAACTACTGTCATAGTTAGAAATTTTGATAAACTAAGTATTTACCCAAATCGTATAAAGGGTTTCGAATGAATATTCCTGTATGAACTTGAAGTACGGTAAATTACTAGCATATTTGCACTAGAATTATTACATGTATTGTCAGACTATTTTATTCGAATATGAAGTATTTGCACTAAAATCATTGCATATATTATTTGACTAGGTTATTGGAATATGAAGTAGTCGGTACGAAAAGGTCTGTGAAATTATGACCCTTATTGGTTAGGGATAAATGTCAATGTTATGAATTCTATTGATTGAGAATGAAATCCGATCTTTATAACCCTTATTCGCTGGGGATAAATGTCAATGTTATGAATCTTATTGATTAAAAATGAAATCCGATCTTTCTGACCCTTACTAGTTGGAGATAAATGCCAAGGTATATAACTCCATAGCAGAGGATAAATGTCAAATCTTTGGTGGTGCACTATTTATCGAACTGAAATTTCGTTTGCCAGCCATCTCCACTCTGACTCATGTTTAAGATTAATTGCCTCCTTGAAAATTTAGAAATTTATGATATATGATGAAGTGATATGATTTTATTTTCTGGCTTGAACTTGAAGAATTATTTAATTTTGGGAGTTACGAAATTTTGGCGATAAGCTTTGCTTCTATTTATTTTATTCATGAACCTTGATAATTGTGACTATCCCGCTGTGTCATGATAAAGCCCCAAGAGATTTTGTTAAAGGTCACCCTTTACTGAGATTTTTATCTCATCTTGTCTCTTTTAAAATGCTTTCTTGCAGAAGATGGGGAGTAAGCTATGGACTTGGCTCGTTTGGACATAGAGACTATTTACTTGAACTACTGAATAAAGTTCTCTTGAGCTAATAGATGTTGGACACTCTATGATTCTTTTCGTACTTTAGACTTTGAGGCTTATTTTAGTACTCTAGTTAAGACTTGTTATGTATTTTGGAGTTTCATGATTTTATTTATCATTTGGAGACATTCCTGCTGTGTCATGATGGACTTTGATGCTCTGAATGTATGTCTCACGTTCAATATTAGGTTGTAGAGTTAATTATATCAAAGATAGTGCCTTGCGCATTTTGGGTGATCGTTCCCCTACAATGCACGGCGTGACAATAAATATACAATTTTATCAGGCAACCAAGTGATAAGTATGTTACCCCTAGTAAGTAGAGGATCCATGTACATTATAATCATGAATACTGGCTTAGAACACCTAACAAATAGCAACTAAATAATGATTACAACTTAAGGACATGGGTGAAGATATATAGTTAGCACAAGATGTCGTGAAATACTTCATGGGGGCAAAGAGGTGTGGTAAATCATGCTCTAAGGTCGGGCATGGAGTATGGGAGAGACAAAGAAGTATAGCAATCATTATTCAATTGGGAGGGGTGAAGTAGAGATGGAATGACACAAATTAGTTAATGGTTTAAAGGGTCCAAATCTGCAAAAGAGAATAGATGGTGCAGTCTAGAAAGTCTAGGGAAATGCTAGGGAATCACGAGGAATGAAAATGTCATCCAAAGTAGAGTATAGAGTAAAAAAGCTCATATAGGCTACAGCAAAGTGCGCCTGAGCACCCCGAGTGAGCGCCTAGGCCGGCGCCGAGCCTCTAGACATCCAGTGACTTTTGGGCACCTGAAGTGCGCTCTGGTGCACATCGCCTTTAGTGTCCAGGATCACGACGCGCCAGAGCTAGGAGCTAGTGCGCCCGTGCACACCAGAATTGTGCCTAGGTGCACTGGCTCTGTGTCATACCGAACCACTGCACACTTGTACACGCCAAAGGTGCACCCATGACCCTTGGTCGTGATGCGCACTGGGCTAATAATTGAAGGAGGGTTGGTTTGGAAGACTACTAATGCTATTATACATATCCAGTAAGTGAAGAAACTGCTTGAACAATGACACAACTCATCCTCTGGAAATAATACATCAAGTGAAACCATGAAAAAATAAACTTCATTTCTACAAAGAGAACTATAGAATGTCTAAGAATCCTACACTACCGAGCCGAAAGATTGGAGAGTGAAATATGGTTTTCTCATTTACTCAATTACACATTGTACACTATTATATTACATAGCATTATCAGGAATCTCTATGAGACTATGAAGGGATTGTTTGAATAAAAGATTACAACAAAGAAATTTAAACTCAATTTAAGAGATTTGAAAATAAGTGCTACAGTTGTATCCTTTTTCTTTTATTTGGTCAATTACACTTTGCATCTAACTGCAAGAAGTTTTCACTCCACATTCCTATTCCAGTGTTGGTCCTAGCAATAGAAGGAAAATTTTCCTTCAAATAAGAGCTTTAAAACGGATAACTAATTGGATCAGGCTGCAAAGCTTTTTGAAGGAGCTCGGCCTGTTCCTTCATGTGAACCTGAAGGAAACCAGTGGCTGTGGCAGCAGATGGAGGACGACCGACATATTTGATATCTTCAATACTGCCTTTGCCCAATGCTTTCATTGCAGTAAACAAGCGAGGTGCAATATAATTGAATGCGCCCTTGTTCATTGGCACCTCTTGGCACCAAACAATCTCTGCATCTGAGAAATCACAATAAACATAGTTTGTGTGAGAATCATTTGTCTAGTTTTCTGTTGATGGGATGCAACGTTCATGTTTATGGAATGAATAACAGAGAAACTTCAACTTTGCAAAGGTTTGATTACGTTCACAAGCTAACAAATATAAGGTTTGCAAGGAGTAAATTGCTTGCCACCCCCTGTGTTTTGCTCGAAATACTCATTCACCCTCTGTGTTTTTAAAATAGGCTCATTACCCCCTGTGATTTTCGGAATGTAGCTGACCGCCCCCTTACGTTAGAAAAGCCATCTAATTTAACAGCAATTGCACAACACTCGCTTAAAATGCGATTTTTTTTTTTTTTTGGTTTAAATAAATTTGTTGTTGGACAAAAATACCCATTTAGTAAATTGTTTGCCGCCCGCCTGTGTTTTTTCTGAAATACTCATTCACTCCCTGTGTTTTTAAAATAGGCTCATTACCCCCCTGTGTTTTTTCGATTTTAACTTTATATAAGAATATAACGATCAATTAACTAATTTAGTAACGTTTGCTAATGGAATAAGAGATTTTGGGTGCGTCAGCTTAATCGAAAAAATATAGAGGGGTAATGAACTTATTTTAAAAACACAAGGGATGAATAAGTATTTCGGACAAAATACAGGGGGACGGCAAGCAATTTACTCAAACATCAAGATAAGAAAAGGTCTGGAAAGGTAGTGCGATTTAGGTGACTAAGTAAATCAGAAGGTGGAGAAGCACTTTAGATATAGAGAGAACTAAGCTTTTTTGTAGGAAAACTAATTTATTCTTTGATGTGTTAATTATTACTCAAGAAGAAAAAGGCAGTCACTTCGTTTCAAAAGACGTTCAAACAGTTTGATCTAATAACATTTTACTTAAGGAAGCATCAATAAAAGAATTTTACTAAGGGAAGCCTTTATTTTAGCAGCAAGTAAATAGGATTTAATTACTTGGATATCTCTTCAATTCACGCTGCACGAGATCATAAGGGAAGGGACAAATTTGCTCCACCCTACAAATGGCGACATCCTTTCGATCTGCTTTCTTCCTTGCTTCGTCAAGCTCGTAGTATACCTGCAGAAGGGGAAAGCATATATATATAAATACATATTTATTCGAGTTTAGGATAATTGAATTAAACAATTGAAGCTTGACAGTTGACACCACCAATTCAACACATATATATCATTTTGAGCAAAGAATCGGGCATTCGACACATGGCATTTTTTTTTTCCTTACAAGGGAGGCCGAAGCCGGAATTAACTAATCCACCGAGGAAATGTTGCACACTTTTTACCCGTGTTGATGTTCTTTGAGTATGTGTAAAAATAATTTAAGGGCTATGATACACACCTTTCCTGAGCAAAGAATTAGGCGCTTAATGCCCTCCTCTAAATCTGAGTGGCCATTTTGGTCTTCGATAAGGCGCTTAAATCTAATCCCTTGCTTGTCATCAAACTCAGATAGATTAGATTTGCAGTCCTTGTGGTGAAGCATCTTTTTAGGAGAAATCACAATAAGTGGCTTTCGAAAATCCCTGTGCATCTGGGAGATAAAGCATTTTATATGAATAAATAGTTTTAAAAAAAATAAAAAAATCTTGACGAGCTCACAAGTTAAAAAAACTGAATTGGGTCTACTTACTTGACGTCGCAGGACGTGAAACAGATTGGCAGGAGTTGTTACATTCACTACCTGCCAATTGCATTGCTGAATTTGTGTCTCAAGTGTTGGATCCATCTCAGGGATAATGTAGGGATCATCATCACTCATCTGGCATCAAATTAAATTTATAACATCAGCCTGACTAAGAATACGAGTATACACAATCCTAAAAGATGAGCACTTAAGGACAAATAAAGTACAATGGTGAGATCAGGCAAAGAGAAGAGTCTTTGTTTTTCAGCTTTTTTTTAGGTTCAGTATTTACTAAAAGTTCTTTTAGAAATGGGTCACAACAAGCGTTTTTAAGTGTCTAAACGTAAGGCCAAATAGAGACTATACCTCAAGGACGCGTTCCAAACGAGCGCCATATCCCTCATAAACTTGTGGCAAGAGTAACACCAACCCGGTTTGACGTAGCCACTTGGCCTCCCCACAGCTGAGAAACTGATCGATTATCACTTGAGCTACCTTGGGGAAATCACCCAATTGGGCTTCCCAAAGTACCAAGCTATTTGGATTTTCCATGGAGTAGCCTAATTCAAATCCCATACCACCATACTCTGAGACAGGGCTGCAAGGAAATAGGAAACAAATTCAGTGAAATTTACCAGATAATTTTGTGTGAAAAGTTTCACTTGCTATATTTAACCACGATTCAGTCAAATCAATATGAAAGGAAACATACCTATTGCTTACAGTAAACATATCTTCTTTTTTATCTGCAATGACATGTCGCAAAGGACAATGCTTCTCCCCAGTTTCTTGATCAAGAATAATAGCATGTCGATGCAAGAAACTACTTCTCTCAACATCAAGACCACTCATCCTCACATGATATCCTTCTACAAGCAGGGTTGCAAAAGCAAGTGCTTCGGCTAGTCCCCAGTCAATTCCCTCCCCTGTCTCAATCAACTTCCAACGATCAGCATACATCTTCGTTATTGCCCTGTGAGCTTGAAATTTTCAGGAATGCTTGTGATTGCTTTTCCAGCGTTCTTCAAGGTCTCTAATTTCACACTGTCAAGCAGCAAAAAGTTTGGCATCTTGTTTAAAACAACTTAGCAAAACTAAAAATATATATATTTGGAGTGTGAGTTAAGGAGAATTGTAAACATACCCAGTGTTGCGGATTTGCGAGGGCTGGATAGGAGACTTGAATCCAGACCAAGATGCTGAAAGCGAATCTCTTTTTTGTGGTGTATAATCCTTGCTGGCCTCAAATTCTTCATTAAGGACTGAATTCACCTTATTGTGCATCTTATCAATCTCATCTTTCGTCACCTTACCAGATTTCAAAAGTTTCTTTTGGTAAATGTCAAGAGTAGAAGGATGATTCTGGACAACCTATAGGAGAGATTCAAAGATAGAAATGTGAGTATCAATATATGGAGAACAATATCTAATGCTGCAATGAGCATAAGCTTAGAAGTGAAAAGAAATTGTGACCTGATACAGTTTGGGTAGGGTGAAGAAAGGATCATCAAGCTCATTGTGTCCAAATCGACGATAACCAACAATATCAACCACAACATCCGAATGGAATGTCTGACACCACTCTACTGCGAGTCGACAGACATGAACAACTGCCGCAACATCATCAGCATTGACATGGAAAATTGGAACATTCAAGGCTCTGGCAACATCAGTAGAATACTGCGAAGATCTTCCTTCCTTCGACTCAGTAGTGGAGGAAACGTGGTTATTTATTACCATGTGTATGCTCCCTCCACTTGTATAATTTTGAACACCATTGAGATGCAAGGTCTCACAAGCAACACCTTGCCCGGCAAAGCCACCATCTCCATGGATCAAAACACCCATAATTTTTGTTCTATCTAAATCATTGGAATAGTATTGTTTTGCTCTAGTTTTTCCAACCACGACCGGACCTATAGATTCTAAGTGAGATGGCATGGAAACCACTGATAAGTGAATTCCCTTTCCGCTTCTAGTTGTTCTATCACAAGAAGTTCCCGACAGGATCATGACATCTCCGCTTCCTTCATAATAACCATCTTCATCCACAGGTTTTACACCAACATTAAGCCCACTGAAAATCTCACGAAATGGCTTCCCGAAAACATTACCTAAAAGGTTAAGTTTTGCTCTATGAGTTGTTCCAATAACTATGTTCTCCATCCCAAGTTCTGCTGCCCTATCAAGTATCTCATCTATTGCTGGAATCAATGCCTCGCAACCATCGGCCCCGAACCTCTTTGCTGTTGGCAGCTTAGAAGATGAAAACTTCTCAAACTGAGTACTCCATATAAGTCGTTCAAGGATAACATCATGATGCTGGAAATTGTAGTACTCCATTGGTGATAGAGTACTCTCGATCCTCTCTCTCAACCAGTTACATTTATCAGTATCAGGAATGTGCATATACTCATAACCAATGGTTCCACAATAAGTAAGCTCAAGTTTTGTCAGTATTGATCGTAGCGTTTGAACAGCTGGAAAATTCTCATCAGTACCAAGAAAGAAGTACTTACGATCAAGGTCTGCTTCCGTGAAGCCATAAAAAGCTGGATCTAACTCATCAGGAATCGGCCTCTGTTCCAGACCCAAAGGATCTAACTTAGCTTTCAAGTGACCGTAAACCTGGTAAGCTCTGATAAGCAATGCAATCTGCACTCTCTCTTGAATAATTTGAGGAGAAATTGCAGGTGTTGTGCTTCCCTGCCTGTCAGGGTCGTGCTCCCTGCAATCCTTTTGAAGCTCCTCATGAGTGGAAGTGCTGCTGCTCGTCTCAAAGCTCGGATTGGGTGCTGCCTTTAGCCTAAAAACAGTGGTACAACAAGTTCGATTTTGTGACAGAATAAGCCGCCTGCTTGTGATATTTGAACCACCCTCTAATAGAGTTCTTGCAGTAACCGCATTTGATACAGGAGATCCAAGTCTAATTGACGCCATTGCCACTAATATTTGATGTAAAGCAAAACTGTGTAGTCTGTAAGACGAAATCGAAACTTTAGATAATTTCTTATAACATTATAAAATTATTAAATATAAAACATATCTCAATAATTTTGAATCGTCTTGGATAATACAAAGATAATATATATCAAGTTACATATCAATAACTTTTATAGTGTATAACTTAAATTACACACCTTAAATTAGAGATGATGATGGTTCAAGCTATGGAAATAATTACTTGTATATATAAATAGAACAGATCCTGTTCTCCTAGAGTGGATTTCGCCATTTATTAGGTTCACGTATAGCAAGAGCTTTGTCTACTACTTTCGTATATGTAAATATATGTGTATATATATAGCTATGTATACACGAGATTTACGGAACACAATAAACAAATACTCACATATATGCATGTGTGTGTAGATATGCAAAGCCATTCCTACGCATTATGCTCATGCATAGCAAGAGATTCGTCTACGACGCTGTACTTTCATATATGCATGTATGTGTATATATACATAAACATATTTTCTGTATACAATTAGCAGACAGGCACATGTACAGTGTAGTGCATGCATATATACACATGATGCGCAGCTATATATACACAAAATTTACCGAATACGATAAACATATATATATATACATACATACAGATATGCATGAATATATATATATGCAATGCACGTGACCGCGCACATTTTTTTTTTTTTTTTGATTGTAAGAATATAATGAAGAAAGGTAGGAAGATGAATACCTAACCTCAGTGAAAGAATTAAGCTGGTATGAGAGATTGGTGGTGTGAAACTTGAAGGCGAACATGCAACTATATATATACTTTTATAGCTTTAAGCTTCTTGGTGAAAGATTGACCATGTTTTTTTGTCTTATTATTTGAAGAGGCAAAGACAATTATAAAATAACTTCTCCTTCTATAATTCTCTAATAAGTACCACGTGGATATATCTTTATAAGAAAGGAGTTGAACACAATATTATATTCCATTTTGTCGTCTGCCCTTGTTTATTTTGGAATGTGGAGGAATGTGGTTCGTTGTTAACTAGTATATTGGTAGCCGCAGCCCCTGTTGTGGCGTGATGGTGATTGCGGAGGCTGCCTTGGTGACTCTTATTGATCAATTTGGTAAAAAAGGAAAGGTAATAGAATGCGCGTTGAAATAGAAAATTCAAGACTTGCAGCTTGCTTGGTGAAAAACAATAAACACTTTTTGGCATAGTGATTTGATTCTCGCATTAAATATAATATGAAATTTTATGTGTAATATTTTAAATGATATAAATAATTTAGACTTTTTTAAAATAAATAAATAAATAATTAAAAACTCTTAAGTTAATCTTTACATTTAGTCAAATTATCTTATAGACATTAATTAATTGTGAAGATATTTTTAGGACTTTAAGGTATTATTATCTTTTTGCATTTGAAGATTCAAAAAGAATTGTTAGAGGATCCAAGAGTATAGTGGTCAGATAGTAATTTGTTATGATTTAAGGATGAAAATTCAAACTTATATATATCAAGTGTTAGGAGATTGATGAAAGAATTTAGTCGAAGTCAATCTTGTGTTCAATTCTACGATTGGAATGATGTCTTTCCTTCTCTTAATAAAGTAAGAAAAAGTCAAACTTTTGACTTGCTACAAATTAGACTCAGGGACTACAGTTAGTCACTTAGGCAAACATGACACGAGCGGGCATGTGGAGGAATGTGGTTCGTTGTTAACTAGTATATTGGTAGCCGCAGCCAGTGTTGTGGCGGGATGGTGATTGCCGAGGCTGCCTTGGTGACTCTTATTGATCAATTTGGTAAAAAAGGAAAGGTCAATAGAATGCGTGCTGAAATAGAAAATTCTAGACTTGCAGCTTGCTTGGTGAAAAACAATAAACACTCTTCGGTATAGTGGTCTGATTTTTGTTTTAAATATAATATGAAATTTTGTGTGTAATATTTTAAATGATATAAATGACTTAGATCTCTTTTAAATAAATAAAAAAAAGAAAAACTCTTAGGTTAATCTTTACATTTAGTCAAATTATCTTATAGACATTAATTAATTGTGAAGATATTTCTAGGACTTTAAGGTATTATTATCTTTTTGCATTTGAAGATTCAAAAAGAATTGTTAGAGGATCCAAGAGTATAGTGGTCAGTTAGTAACTTGTTGTAGTTTAAGGATGGAAGTTCAAACTTATATATATCAAGGGCTAGGAGATAGATGAAAGAACTTGGCCGAAGCCAATCTTGTGCTCAATTCTACGGTTGGAAGGATATCTTTCCTTCTCTTAGCAAAGTAAGAAAAAGTCAAACTTTTGGCTTGCTACAAACTGGACTCAGAGACTGCAGTCAGCCGCTTCTCCTATAGTCGTCAGCTCATTCTTCCTATCATAAATATTATTTGACCCTTAACTGACTTGAAGTTGTGTTGGGACGTGCAATTGCACCACTAAGTTTATAGCCTTATAGATTATAGTCTTGCTTAGGGTGTTTATGACACATGGATCTAGTATATAGACATTATATTAATTTGCATATATTTATTTCATTAAATTTTGTAATTCTTAAAAAATGTGCATGACGACTGTTTATATTCATTTAGTTTATATTTAATTGGCTGGCCCGGAATAATTATTTTATTATTTTATTTACTATAATTTATTTTACTAACATTTTTAAGTAATTTAATTTTACTATTTGAATGTGAAGCCCGGACCCTGGGAGAACTATTTTTTTTATTATTATCATTATTTGCATTATATTTAATTGATTTAGGTAAAGTAATTAATTTATTATTTTCATTATTTTTATTTATTTAAATTATATTTAAATGACTTGTCAGGACACTTAATTTATTATTTTATTTATTTAAATTTACTTTACATGCCTTTTAATTAATTTATTTCACTGTTCATACAGAAAGCCGAGCCCAGAACTGAACAGGCTAGTTTATTATTTTTAATAAATATATTTATTTAATTACATCTATATGGTTTACATGAAATAAATAATTTATTTTATTATTTGCCTATGATTAATTGATTAGTAATTTTCAATCCCGAAATTGAGTTACCTTTTATTTTATTTATTTTATTTGCTTTCATATTGGCCTAAATTATTTTATTCTATGAATTTGTTCAGTGTTTTTTTTGTGCATAGCATACCCGAACCTATCATGTAGCACATCATACTTAATTGCATGTAATTTTGTGTCATCTTAAATGTTGTATGTGTATATGTGATAATTTCATCTTTCTTTGAAAAATGTATAGACTACGTTCAACTAATTTATATAACACGATTAACTTAATATTTTGTCATTTGTATTATATGTACTTATTTTCTTTTACCTAATGAATTATTTTCATCATTTAAAAGTGAACCCTGAGCCAGGAGTGAAAATTAAAATATTTTATCTTTACAATTTATCATTTTTCCTATGTTTATTAACTTATATTTAATATTCCTTCATTATTATTTCACGCATTGCACGCCCGGAGAGTGAGTTACAAAAATTTTATTTTGTACCATAGGAATAGTAAAAAACATAATTGCATTGTGGGCTAGTTAGTTTCTAATTAGTTTTTGAGCTATAATATAATTGTTCTAGTATTTTCCTAAGGCCAAAACCATCCTAGGCTATTATATATACATTGATACTACTAATATACATATAATGCATAGGATAACATTAGACCAAAAAAAAACCATAAAGGCCTACAGGTAGAAGAAAGGAAAAAGGAAAGAAAAAAATTGTAAGGTTTGTCTTCAAAGTTCAATCTAAGCTTGGATCAAAGGGTTTCTAGTCTTCCTTAGCTCCAACCTAGCTCCTACAAGTATTATTTGGTGAGGGAATTGCATATTTTTGACATTTAAAGTTTTAGTAGATTTTATGTAAACTCTTGAAATGTTGTTATATGTATATATAATGCTTGAATATTGTATAAAATAGTGTTTACATGCTATATGAACTAGTTTTATGTTGTTTATTGCCTTTGATTATGAATTCTTGCAAAGGGCCAATTGTAGAAGATGAATGAATAGTATTTTCTAGGGTTTTTTGTTAATTGTTGAACATGATATTAATTCTATGTTATCTAATGATTTCATAGATGATATTGAACCTAAGTTAGTGATTAGAATGAATATAATTTGAAATAACTTGAATAAATTTGTAAAATTGGCTTGGGTTCAAAAAGGGCTTTGCGTAGATTGGTTGCTTGGGTGTAATTGAATGCTATAGCTAGTGCTTATTAGGTGAGGTCGTGCTAAAATGCTTTTATGGCATCGAATTGAGGGGTGGTTTTGGTATTTGTAGTTCAACGTGACTACAGAGCTTTTCGGAACTTTTGTGTTGGACGAAGTTAAAAACGGGTTTTCATAGCTTCAATGTAAGAATATAACAAATTTTCCAGAAACGTCTTAACAACAATCAAGTAGAAAGATAACACTACTTTTTATAACAATTCAATATAACACTTACAAGATAATTGTCCCACTGTGCGCTCTCAAGATTAGAGCTTCAATGGCTTCTGGACTTACAAGAAAGAAAACTAACTTTGGGTTTGTGTTTGCAGGTATGTTGTGGATGAATATGATGAACTAATGCATGCCAAGAGATTTCCTATCAAACATTTTTCATCTTGGTTGGCTTTACCAACCATGTTTAAAGTATTGACCACCCATATTTATCACATGGGTGGCTAGCATCTAAGCCAACTTCAGGAAGCTTCCTTTGCTCAAATTTGCTAACTTTAGCATTGCATCATCCTGACATCATCTTAGGTAACTCCAAATTCCTGAACTTCTTTCTTGTAGCCATCGCGGTCTCTTTTGACCTCATCGACATTTTTAAGTCGAAATCATTAATTTATGCTACCATATAAATTAACGATATTTATTATAAGGTGGGCATTGACATATATCAACACCCTCTTCAATGTTCACCTCATGTTGACTAAGCTATTGGGCCAACACCCAATGTTTGAAGATGCTTACTCAACTGGACGCTCCCTAACGCTTTAATGAAGATATCTGCACAATTATCTTCTATAGGGCAGTATGTAACGCCCGAGCCCATAGTGACTTTTATTTATTATATTTAATTATCATAATTGCATAAATGCCGTTATTTAACCTTTATTTGCTTAAAAAATTATGTTTACAATGAGCCCGGGTAAAATTTTAAACTGCTTTACTTTCTGAATTTGATATTTTTTTCCCTGAACATTACTGTATTCACTATATTTGTTCATTGTTGAAATGTGCATTTCATGTTCCGAGCTTGAGGAAAATAAACGTTTGTAGTGTCCCCGATGAATAGTAGCTAGTATTTATTTAGGACTATCTTGAGTTTTTAGTTTGTTTATTCACCTAGTCTTGACCAAATAATTAAATTTGCCTAGTCAACCTTAGTCATTTATTTAGTCTACTTATATACTTAGTTATATAATAGAATAATAGAAGCCAACTTAGACTAAGAAAAAAAAAAGAAATCGGTCAGCAGCAACATTGAAAAATCGTGAGACCAACTAAACCTTTAGCCAACTAATATATTTTCTTATATATATATATATATATATTATATAACTATATGAGCATCTAACTAATAGAAGGAAAAAACACAAAAAAAAGAAGAAACCTGACGGTTCTAGAGAGAAAGAGGAAAATAAAATAAATTTTCTAGGGTTCATGTAGATGCAAGATCAAGTGGTTTGAGCTCAAGTCAAGTTAAATTCTAGTTTCTACAACTTTTTTGGTATTCATATTCAATCTAATCCAAGAAAAGTTGGAGTAACTAAGCCATTTTTTACATCTTGAGGCTTGGTATAGGTGAGAGCGCTTGCATATTATTCATGTTCTTGTTTATATGAAATATTTGAATTTCTTGTATTATTGATTATAGCTATGGAATTGATTATTGTTGCTTGAAATACATTCTCTAGAACTCTCTTTTGAAGCTTGATAGCAACTAGAACGGTTGAATGCATGAATCACATGAAAGAGACAATAAATAGTACCTAAATCTAGGGTTGAAGCTATCTATAAGTGCTCTAGATGATATTGAAACTAGTTAGATGTTCACGTGTAGCTAATTAGCCCGGAATTGAGGTAAAATGCGAATTTGGCAAGAATTTAAAAGGGAATTTTTCATGAAATGTAATCCGAGCACATTTGAACCCTAGATTAGGTATCCACGGGGCATGAAAGCACTTTTGGTGCTTTCGTTGCGTTAAATTAGGGCCCGGTTAGGGTAGTTGTAGTTCAAACCTACTCGGGGCCTTCCCGAGTTTTTATCTCCAAAGGGATTTTTCGAGCTTAGATAGGTGACTTTTGGTATCCCTAGGGTTGTAGTATGATTGGATTATAGAATTAAAACCTTGAATTGTGTATGGAAGTAAAATTGGCTAGTTGTTAAAGGAGAAAATATGAGATTTGGTTGTCGTAGTGCTTATATGAGCTTGTTGTTGCTTGTCATGTGTCTAAATGCATGTCTAAGGTATATTCAAGTTATTTGTAAAGTTTTGTGGGAAATATGTTATTTGTCCCTTTGTGTTACATGATTAATTTATGTATAAAAGCTTGTATTGTGATTAACTACGAGGGCGGCCTACTTTGTCGTCCCTCATATGTGATATTTGATATACTTGATACTTGTGATCATGTTTTGGGGTTGCACAACCTTTTCGGACATGGTAGCGTCGAGAAACACAGGCGACATCGGGCTTGCCATACTTCCTCAACTAACATGGTA
Organism: Ehretia macrophylla; assembly: GCA_037974665.1. NCBI lineage: Eukaryota > Viridiplantae > Streptophyta > Magnoliopsida > Boraginales > Ehretiaceae > Ehretia > Ehretia macrophylla. The sequence goes on along the minus strand of CM075772.1, from coordinate 73,236,438 downwards.
CATATTTCCTTTCTCTCGCTGAGTATACTCCACTACCCCAGAGACGTGGTTCATCTCGTTGGGGCATATAGACCTACCTCAGGAGAAAGGGTCATAGGATCAAGGTAAATCCGGAGTATCCCATTTGAAGGAATAAGGGGTTTGTCGGCACTTGCTTGAAGATCTTGGCTCGTGGATCGTGATTGAAAACAAACGTGGAACTGTATCCTTTTTGTACGTGGTTAAATACTTGTCTAATTAACTTTGTTATTTTGTGTTGTCTATGTTATTATCCTTGTTGTATCTCATGAAAACATTCCTCGGTATGCTGCATCATCTCCCTTACTGAGTATACATATTGTATACTCACCCTCGTTTCTAACACCTTTCAGGATCAGTGCTATCAAAGGTAGAAAAGAAGGCTCGAGTATTTCATGATTGATTATGCTGGCTTACGTGGATTGCCATTAAATTTAGTTTTGTACTTGTAAAGTTAAGTTTAGAATGTATTGATAGTTATGAATGGCTTGTAATGTTGTAATAATTTGTAATCTTCACTTTATTGTCTGGTAGTTGTATGCTTGCATATTTTGTCTAGTTGATAGACTTAAATTATAAGAAAGAAAACTAGATAACATTAGAGTGGTATGATAAGTGAAATTATAATTATAGACATTCAATAGTTAATGAATGCATGCTTGTGTGTCTTCAATGTTGGATCTAAGGCTCAGACGGCCGTGCAGAGTTTGTTGTATGAGATAGTTTTGGTGGAGGGGATGAAAGAATGGAGTTAGATCATAGTTTTGTGGTTATAAATATTGTTTATAGGTTTTGGATTGCCCTATAAATAGGGAAAACTCCATCTGTTTTCCCTAAAAATTTTATGATGTGACACTCGAGGTCACTACAGTACTTTGCATTAGCTATTGCATTCACTATTTGTGCATTTCAACTGTGCATTTACTTGTTATTTCCTTGGTTACTATTTATTACATTTTTCAACTACCTATTTTCTTAGAATTAGCATTTTTCCTAAGTCATATTACTTATTTTAAGAATGAAAAAAATGAGCGTTCGAGCAAATTGCATTAGAAACATTCATTTAGAAAATGCTTTAACGGTTCGTTGAATAGTGTTACTTAGTCTAATATTAGTTTTGAGTTAGCTAACATTTAAATTCGTCATTGGACTTACTTTAGGTGGTTTTGGCTCATTTTTAGTTGTCACACACACACATAAACATATTACATATATTATATATATACATTACAACACATATACTTAAAAAATAGCTCAAAACAAATCAATTAATACTCTTTTTATTCCCCCCCCCCCCCCCAAAACCAAAACTCAGCAGCAGCCCAAGGAAGGAGAAAAACTTTCATTTTTGCTTGGCAAACTTCACTTTGAGCTCATAATAGTCCACTCCAAGTGCAACCAAGTCATCTCCTAGGATCTACACTTCAATTTGTGATGGATTTTCACTTATCTTTGCATTTTCTATGGTTTTTGTTTATGAGTCAATTTCGAGATTTGTTCTTATATGTCAATATTATGCTTAATTCCTTTACAAAAAGTAGTTTACATGTTGTAGAGACCTATTTTGTGATGCTTGAAGGTCATGGTAGTTTTTGCATAGGTTGGTTGAGGAAGACAATGAATAGTGACTATTTTAGGGTTTTGAGAAAATGTGTTATATGACTTGATTCATTACTTCTAGTAGGTGCCTTAGATGTTAATAAAGATAGTTTACTAGCCACGTGATGTTGAATTGCTCAAAAATTGGCTAACACATGAAATAGGCGACTTTTAAAAAAAGGTTTCAGGGTTAATGCAAATCCGGGTTAATTTGGCCATTACAACTAGTGTTCTTAGGCAATATAGGTGCTATATATGCTTTGCTAAACCTTGGTTGAGTTCTGGTTAAGGTACTTGTAGTACAAACTCACAAGGGGAAAAATTGGGGCTTTTGTGCTAAACGCGGGTAATTAGGTAACTTTGAGAGTCCTAAGGGTGCTTTATGGGTTAATTAGAAGTATGGAATAGCCCGCTCGCTTAACTAGATCAATAGCTTGTGTTTGGAAGGAAAATGGCTTGTGTTACAAAGGGGTTTTGGGTCAAATGTAATCCGGGTGAATTTGGTTGATATATTTGGCGTTCTTAGGGTAAGTAGGGACTAAATTTGCTTTTCTAAATCATAGTTGAGCTTTGGTTAAGATACTTATAGTACAAATGCGCAAAGGGAGTAATCGGGGTTTTTGTGGCTAGTACGGGTTAATAAATGATTTCAAGGGTTCTAAGTGTGCCATAATGTGTAACTAGAAGATTATAATAGTTAGTTGATGAATCTTGAGCCTTAGCCTTCGGTTTGGAGTTAAATGACTTAGGATAACAAAAGGGAAACTCGGGGTTTTCATGCTTAGCCTTTGAATTAGTTTTGGTACTTGTATATCGTACCTTTATATGTTATTATATGGCATTTGTGAATATTTCGTGAAGTTTCGTGATCATCGGACATTGACCCCTTTGTGTTCGTATAGTTATTTTCATATTTAATGCTTATATCTTGTTATAATGTTTATATTACTTGTATTTTGTTAAGTTCAAATTCTAATATACATTGTACACTAAGTGAGTAGGCCTATAAGAATAACTCATCTAGTTATATGATTATTGATTATTGTAATTAAAAGTAATTGGAATGTATAACTTATGATCTTAACTTAATGGTATTTGATGCTTCTAATATATTTTATGTTGTCTAATAATATGGTAAGGTGAACATTGTAGCTTAATTGCGTGTGGGATATAAACTTGTGTAAATAAGTGATTATAAATCTAGTTTCTAATGTTGTAGGGTTGAGGTAAGTATGAGTTGAGTTGGAATTGGTATAGTTAAATGCTAAACTTATATGAACACACTAGGGTTAAATATTCGAGCTAATTCGGGAAAGTTGAAGTAAATCGGAGCTATTCTCTTGCGTGCTTGGCTTAATTCCAGGTGAGAGAGACTTCATCCTTACGTGCATAATAGTTATTTACTTGTACATAGATTATGTGCACTTATTATCTATATATTGTGTGTGAGGGCAACCTACTTTGTTGTCCCTCAATCACGTGTTTATTGATTTATTCTATTGTTATCATTTTAAGTGCATTACATCATAATTGCGCAACCATTCGAGCATGGTAGTGTCGTGGAAATCGGGCGGTATCGGGCTTGCCGGTCTACCTCGGCTACCATGGTTGCCCAGTCCTTCTCTCGCTTGGGATGCCGCCTAAGGATAGTTGGGTCGTAAGATTTCGGGGTACATCCGGAGTACACCCATTTTGGAGTTATAAAGGGATGCTGGCTTATTGATATCAGTGTCATTATTACATCGGGATTTCCGTTCGTGCCTTGTGGTTCGTGATTGAAGAACAAAGTGAATTGTATCATTTTTAATGTGTGGTAACTTGTTGTTTCAATTGTTCTTTGGTTGTAAAATAATTTATTTGTACTAACTGCTGCATTGCACGTCCCCGGTAGATCTTCTCCCTCACTAGGCAATTATGATTGCTCATACCTCACTAAACATATTTCAGGTGGTGCAGTTGGAGGAGTTGCCTTGATTGCTGTGTGCTATTACTTGAGATTGGAGTGATTGCCTACTAAACTGTGGAAGACCTTGCTTGTTCTACTTTATGTTCTATTTTGGAGCCTAAGGGCTTATGTATATATTTGGGTAGTTGCAAGTTTGATAGGTAATTGATGTAGTAAGTGTTATGGAATTGTGACATGTAATAACTTATGCTTCTGCTTCTAGCTACGTTGCATGCTTGGGTATGAATGAACGGATGTATGGTTAGCTTTAATTTCTAAGAATGTTTAATTGCTAACATAGAATGGTACGATAAGCGAATGAAGACAAGGATTTTAAGACTATTGTTGTATGCTTGTATGTATTTATATTGTCTTGTGTTGCTTAAGGCTCAGATGGCCTTGAAGTTGGGATTTCAATTAGAAATGTTGTTCCTTTTGCTTCGTGGTTTTATTTGAATGCTTACAGGTTTTTAGAATATCCAAGGTACAGGGGAGACTCTGTCCGTTTTCCCTAAAACTTTGAGACCGGGTTGAAAATGGGATTGAGAATAGCTTGGTTATTAGAGCCTCCGGTCTCGTGAGGGAACATGACATTACATGTGGCCGGGTTTGGATTTAGGTTGAGAATAGCATGATTAATAGGAGTCCTGGGTCCGTGAGGAATCGGGGCTTTATACAGTACTCCATGTAGATTTCACCTTCCTCGATCAATTCCCTCACATAGTGATACTGAATCTCTATGTGTTTTATTCTAGCATGAAATACTGGATTCTTTGACATGGCTATACAAATCTGACTATCACATTTTAGTATTGTTGCTTCCTCTATTAGAATGCCAATATCAGTCATGATGTGTTGTAGCCAAACAACTTTACATGATGCTACACAAGCAGCCTTGTATTCTGCCTCTGTTGATGAAAGTGCAACAATGGGTTACTTCTTACTAGCCCATGAGATGATTCCACCACCGAATATGAATACGTAACTTGTAACATTTTTTCTTGAGTCAATATCACTAGCCCAGTCTGAGTCACAGTACCCAGATAAAGTATCTCTAGACTTGTATGATATGTCATACTCCAACGTGCCTTTGAGATATTTGAGAATCCGCATCCCTGCTTGCCAGAGACTTTGTCTCGATTTATTTGAAAACTGACTAAGAATTCCCACAACATAACTAATATTCGGTTTTGTGATACAAAGGAAGATTAAACTTCCCACCAACCTTCTGTAGAGCTTGTTATCAACTTGTTCTGAAGGATCATCAACTGATAGCTTTGTATTCACTTCCATCGGGGTGACAACTGGTTTACACTCAGACATACCAAATACAGTCAGGAACTCACGAACATATCGTTGCTGCGAGATGAAGATAGTATGGGGTTTTCGCCATACCTCAATTCCCAAGCAATAATGAAGAAGACCAAGTTTTGTCATTTCAAATTCTTGGCTCAACCATTCTTGCGTCTTTCGAATATTATCTTCATAGTCACCAGTGATTACAAGATCATCCACATATAGGACTATAATTACCTTATTTCCTTGTTCACTTAGAACATACAAGTTGGCCTCTGATTTGCTTCTATAGAAACCATGTTACAAGAAGAAAGAGTCTATATGTTTGTACCAAGCTCATGGTGTTTGCTTTAACCCATATAAAGCTTTTTTCAATTTGCAGACTTTTTTTCTTCACTTGGTATTTGGAAGCCAAGGGGTTGTGTAATGTAGACTTCTTCTTCAAGTTGCCCATTAAGGAAAGCTAACTTGATATCCATTTGATGTACAATCCATCCACAATGTGCGTTAGCTGCAACAACTAACCTGATTGTTGACATTTTTGCTGTTGGAGCAAAGGTTTCATATATATCGAAACCTTCGACTTGCGAAAATCCTTATGTTACAAGGCGTGCCTTGTATTTTTCAAGATTTCCATTTGCCTTGTACTTCACTTTCTAGATCCATTTGGTGCTGATGATTTTTCTATTCGGTGGATTTTCAACAATCTCCCAAGTATCATTTTTCATGATACTATCATACTCGGCTTGCATAGCTATTCTCCAATTTGGATCTGACATGGCTTCCTCCACAGTTACCGGTTCTTTTACAGTCTTGATGATTTGGGTCATCAAAGCCAAGTTTACTAATTGTTGTCTTGATAGATTTTGCTCCTCTATTCTCTTTGACCTTCTTAGCCCATCAGGACGTGGACTCTCATCAGTAACTCCTGAATTTCTTTCGTCAAAGAGCTGTTGGAAGCATTTCGGTTGTGGCTTCCTTGTGGGTACAACCGGTTGGTCTTCAGTCTTTTCATCATTAGAGACTTCTTCATTGTTCAACGGTCGTTGTTCAGGCACTTGGTGGATTATTTTATCGGTTGATGATGAAATGACAGGACCGCTATCCTCCATTGAGTGTGGTCACTCATTAAGCACCACATCTCGGCTTATGATCACCCTCTTGGCCTCTACATCATAGAGTTATATGCTTTAGATTATTCGCTATATCCCAAGAAAATGCTCTTCTTGCTCTTGTCATCTAATTTCTTTCTATTTTCATTTAGGACGTGTACAAAACACTTACACCCAAATTTTCTTAAATAAAACACAGAAGGTTTTGTACCATAATAAGCTTCATTAGGAGTCTTATCGTTGAGTGCCCTGGTTGAGCACCGATTGAAGATATATATCGCTGTATTGACTGCTTCAGCCCATAATGTGTCAGGTAGCCTAGCACCTTTCAACATGTATCGAGCCATTTCTACAATTATTTGATATCTTCGTTCCACAACTCCATTTTGTTATGGTGCGTATGAAGCAGTCAATTGGCGCTTAATCCCAAGCTTGTTGCAGTATTTGGTAAACTCTATAGAACAAAATTCCCCCCAACGATTGATATGAAGTTTATTCAACTGGGTTGTATTCTCATTTATCATAAGTTTGTGTCACACTTTAAACTTTTCAAGAGCATCAGCCTTGTCCCGTAGAAAATACACACACATCTTCCTACTATAATCGTTGACTAACAACATAAAGTAGAAAGATCCTCCCAATGCCGTGGTAGTCATTTTTCCGCAGAGGTCAGCATGTGCCAACTCTAGAGGAGCCTTTGATCGATTATGACTCTCTTTGGGAAATCACTTTCTATTTTGTTTGCCCAGCATACAAGCTTCACATGGTCCTTCAACTTCTTCAATTAAAGGCAAGTCGGCCACCATCTTTTTCTTTTGCATTTCATTTAACACAGGATATGAAATGTGCACGAACCTTTCATGCCAAAGTTGACTTGTTTTGACATCCACAACAGCAAAAAGAGAGATGATTTTGTAAAGGTTATTTTTGCGAATACCTTTACTTACTATATATTGATCCTCAACAATAATCAAAGCTTCTGTCTTCTTAACTTGCACTTTTAGATCATTATCTGTAATAACAGCTACTAATAATAAATTTTTGGTGATTTGGGGTACAAAAAATACATTGGACAGCTTCTTGCTTCCTCTATCTTTAGACACGAGCGAGATGGTTCTAGTGCCCTTAACGGGGTACCTAGCATTATTCCCGACGACAACATTCATTGGTTCTAGTAGAGGTTTTATGGAGTCATAACTCATTCTTGCTGGTCATGTGCCAAGAAGCTCCACTATCTAACACCCATAAACTTGTTTGATGTACATGTGTTGTAGTAAATATTTACTCCGATACATCTGTTACAGTAAACAGATGCACTTCTGTTTCAGCTGTATTGGCATATTCTTTATTTCTCCAATTTGGCTTTAGAGTTTCGTTCTTTTCGGCATGGATTCGTTTCCTGTAATCTTTGATATCACGGCCTTTCTTATTGCAGTAGTAGCACAATCCAGAGAACGTCTTCTTATTTCCTTTATTCTTGTCTTCTTGGCTACTTCTCGCTTTGGCTACAAAGGCATAGTCAAGTTGATTTTCTCTGCTTTTGAGTCTCATCTCTTCCTCCATCAAAATGGTAGTGAATTCTTCAAACGTCAAAAGAGGAATGCGAACTTGTGTATTGAGTGTTGTCACAAAGCCGTCAAATTTTGGAGGCAACACTCTAATGCACCTTCGAGCTAGTTCCTCGGTTGATATAGAAATACCAAATGCAGCCATTTGATCACGTAGGTTTTTCATCCTACTGATAAATGACTCAGCTGCTTCATCGTCACTTAATCTCTCAACAGCTAACTGATTCTCCAAGTTCTGAATACGAGTCTAATTCCTTGTTTCATACTGATTTCTCAGTATGTTCCAAGCTTCAGTTGCCTTGGTTGTGTGTTGAATTAGAGTAAGGAAAGAATCCTGAACACTTGTTACAATTGCACAAAATGCATCAGCATTTAGTCTCCTCTATTCTTTGACAAGTTGAGGATATAGAAGTGTGACCTTTTTTGTGTCATCTTTAGCACGGACTGCAACTGGTTCTACATCTGTGCCTAACATTGTATCAAGGAGTTCATAGGAGTCCAGAACTGTAGTGATTTTGAACTTTCACAAATGATAGTTCGTGCCATCAAGCTTTCCTTCTGTGAAGGTAAAGGGACGGATATGAATTGTCAGTATTAAACCGGAACTAGAATTGATAGAAGAAAAACTAGCACCTTGAGTAGTCATAGTTGTTGAGTTTTACTAGACAAGATTGTTGTTAAGAACCCCTTAAGCTCTTGATACCATGTAAGAATATAACAAATTTCCCCAAAACGTCTTAACAAAAATCAAGTAGAAAGACAACACTACTCTTTATAACAATTCAATATAATACTTACAAGATAATTGTCCTACCGTGCGCTCTCAAGATTAGAGCTTCAATGGCTTCTGGACTTACAAGAATAATACAAAAAAGAAAACTAACTTTGGGTTTGTGTTTGGAGGTGTGTTGTGGATGAATATGATGAACTAATGTATGCTTATTTATAGAATTCAGCTAACCCACCATAGGAGACTTCCTATCAAACATTTTCCATCTTAGTTGGCTTTACCAACCATGTTCAAAGTATTGACCATCCATATTTATCACATGGGTGACTACAATTGACCACATGGGTGGCTAGCATCCAATCCAACTTCTAGGAAGCTTCATTTGCTCAAATTTGTTAACTTTAGCACTGCATCATCCCGACATCATCTTAGGTAACTCTAAATTCCCAAACTTCTTTCTTGTAGCCATTGCAGTCTCTTTTGATCTCATCGACATTTTTAAGTCGAAATCATTAATTTATACTACCACATAAATTAACAATACTTATTATGAGGTGGGCATTGACATATACCAACATTCAAGAGGTGCCATAAAGTGTACTTACAAGTGTAGAATAGTTAGCTTGTGGTTTATATCGCTTGTGTTTTGTTTGTGCATGGAATTGAACTATCGAACTAAGGGGAAAAGTCACAATGTTAATCTAATGTTGGCAGTAGCTTGAAGTTCTACTATTCATGAGGTTTTAATTGACTTCAATTGATTGGCTAAGTGTTTTAATGTATTGGTATAACATGTTTAGTTATTTGTGGATGTTTTGTGAAATAGGTTGCATAGCTATCTTAATATAAAATGCTTGAATTATTCCTATATTGTTATTTTACTTATATTGCTTGCAAAATTATCTCGTAAATGTTCATGCTTGTCTAAAGGAAAAGAGTTAGGATAGCCGTTGAATTTGGAAATGTATAATTGCTTATGTTTGTTTGTTAAGAACTAAGGCTCGGATGGCGTTGAGGAGATGTTGAATGTTTGGACCCAGTACTGGTCCTTTTATATTCTGCTTATAGGTTTTGGTTTGTCCTATAAATAGGGGAGACTCCGTCCGTTTTCCCTAAATTTTGTGTCCGGCTTTGGATTTGGGTTGAGTATAACATGTTTAATAGAATTCTCGATCTCGTGAGGGGTCGGAGCGTTACATATAGTTCAAAGTGACTACGGGACTTTTGTGTTAGACAAAGTTAAAAATAGGTTTTCATGGTTTTAAGAGGTGCCATAGAGTGTACTCAGAAGTGTAGAATAGTTACCTTGTGGTTTATATGGCTTGTGTTTAATTTGTCCATTGAATTGAACTATTGAACTAAGGGGAAAAGTCACAAGTTAGTCTAATGTTAGTAGTAGCTTGAAGTTCTACTTTTCATGAGGTTTTCATTGGCTTCAATTGATTGGCTAAGTGCTTTAATGCATTGGTGTAACATGTGTAGTTATTTGTAGATGTTTTGTGAAATAGGTTGCATAGATCTTAATAGAAAATGCATGTATTATTCCTATATTGTTATCTTACTTATATTACTTGCAAAATTATCTCGTATATGTTATCTTGTATAACTATCGAATCGGTTTTCCTTGGAAATTATAGATATTATCGAGTGAAAACTCACACCTATTATTATCGTTATTGTGGTTGCCCAACCATTCGCACGGATGCGGTGGCCACCTACTGGGTAGTATCGGGCTTGTCAGTGGTTGTCCATCCTCCGTAGTTATTCCTTCTCTGGCTAGAGATGTTGCCTTGGGAAAGGTAGGTCATAGTATTAATGAGGTGTTATATTCAGAGCCCCCGTTTGGTGTATAGGGTTATGCTGACTTATCGATATCAAAATCGTTATTGTCTATTTGAGTTCGTAGTTCGTGGTTTGTGCTTATGGTCATCATCGTATCCTTTTAATTAGTAACTCTCGCTTGGGCCCTCAGTCCGTGGAGAGTTACCATTGGTTGTATTCTTATATTGATTTAATTAGCTTGTATATTTGTATTGTGTGATATATTGTTATTGTTTCCTCTAGGTTGCTTGGTGTATTTGCTCTATCGTGAGTGATTTTCTTTCTTTGATGTGAATTGTTTAGCTTATTTAATGGTATACTAGCTTCGTATTATTAATTTTCTTTATTGTTGGTTGTTGTGTCGCAGGAAACTATTTTCAAAACTCCCTAGATATTTGTTTCTCTCCCTCACTGAGCAACTGTGTTTGCTCACTCCCTCTTTTTAACCATTTCAGGTTTGGTTTCTCCAGAGATTGAGAAAGAGAAGGCTCGGGAGTCTTCTTGAATGGGTGTTAGTTCTCGTTAGTTGTATTACATGTGAATTTATGTAAAGTAATTGAATAGTGGCTTGTAATCTATTTTGAGACCGTGTGGTCTTGTACGTATTTGTGTTGCTATGGAAAGTTGTAATTTTAAAGTTTGGAGTCTTGAATGATTAATTAGTTAAATGTTGGCATGTAATAACTTTAAAGTTTTACTTTATTGCTTAGCTAGTTTGCTTGCTTGTATGGTTTGAATGGAGCTGGGTTGAAATATTTAAAATATAAGAAAGTTAAGTAGATAAGATTAGAGTGGTAAGATAAGCAGATTTATAACATAGTATTTCATTAGCTAATGTCAAAGCATGCTTGTATGCCTTATTTTGTTTAATAGAAAGGCTCAGTTGGCCTTAAAGACTTGGGAAAAGTTATAGTTAATGAAGTTGTGGTTGTATATTGTTGGGTGTATTATTGACATATTATTTTAGTACCTTTTAGCGCAGTCATAGCGCAGCTACGCAATATCGCAGAAAATTAAAGGGCATTTCTGTAAAATAGCGCGAAAAAGAAGTAAACCCTATGATAAAGAGAAGAAAACACACGTGAGAAAAGAAGGCTTTTGGTCACTGATTTTTGGGGAGAAAAGAAACGTTCTAGCAAGAGAGAAAGCGAAGGATTCGCAAGTTGAAGACGGAGAAACAATCTAGAGACGGATTTCTACCACGATTCTTCTCCAAATCCTAGTTTTCTCTATCTCTCTTATCATGATTTGCACTATGTTTTGGTTTTGATTGATTGATGAACTATTCCATTTATGCATTGAGTATTTCTTGCTATGTTTAATGCTTGCGATTGCCTGATCAACAATTACATGATTCGTGATTTGGTTTGAGACTGAGAATTGATAACAAAATTAGGCCATGTGTAAAATACCATTAAATCGCCATAAGTTAGAGATAGTTATGAGATCTAGTGCAGCGCATGAATTTCTAGGGCTTAATGAGTTCCCTAAGTTCACAGTTATCAAAGAGATGTAGGTAGCTTATTTAGCGGAATATGTTATTGATGCTTGAGAAAAATTAATAACCACATTAGCGAAATTGCTAGCAATGTAAGGAATATGCGTCGATTGAATTAAATCAATAGTTTCAAGTAGGATTCATCTTGGTGAAATCGGAATCCCTAGAGTCTTTTAATTATTGAATTACCATCTTGCGTTAATTTTGTAATTATTTTAAAGTTATTTTTATAAGTTCTATAATTTCTTTAGTTGTTAGTCGCAAATTCTCAATTCGTGATTGTCCGAATAAAGTTAGATCTAGATTAATTTCGGTTGTTAATAATCATAGTCCTCGTGGGGACAATCTTTACTTATCACTTTATTACTTGTTCGATACGTGCACTTGTGTTAGAATTCACATAACAAGTTTTTGGCGCCGTTGCATGTGACTGTGTCAATTATTAATATCGATACCAAACAGCTTTAATTTTACTTTGTATTTTATTTTTTTTGTTTTTGTTTTATTATTTTGTGTTGTTTGCGTTTTGGGAATATATCATTTGTAGGTGCATGCGAAAGTTGGAAGGTAGCAATTTGTTGTTTTTCAATCCTGAGATAGAATGGACCTGTTGGAAGAACAGAAAGGAGAAAAGGGCTATTACCCACAATCTACAAGAACCCATGGGTGAAATCGTGATAGGAGAGGAAGGAAATAATGAGGAAAATATGCCTAGAACACTGCGAGATTAGCGTTACCACCTACTAGCATTCAACCTGTGATCAGAAGACCAACAATTCAAACAAATAATTTCGAGTTGAAGTCAGGAACGCTGCAATTGATTCAAAATATCTCATTCCATGGACTGCCTTCTAAAGATCCTAATCAGCACATTGTGAATTTTCTAGAAGTCTGTTGTACTGTTAACTACAATGGAGTCACTGATGAAGCTTTGCGCCTTCGCTTGTTTCCTTTTTCCTTGAGAGATCAAGCTAAAGAGTGGTTGCATTCACTGCCTTCGGATTCAATTACCACATAGGATGACTTGGTACACAAATTTTTGTCTAGATTCTTTCCACCTGGTGTCACGCCCCGACCTCGACCTATCGCTAAGCTAAGACTGAAACATGATGTTCGTAACACTTATTCCTTAGATAATTACAAGACTTCCAAAATTCTCCCTAGTTATCAGCCTTAAAGGTTAACATCACCCTATTACATAATTACAAGACTTGAATTCATATATTCAATCATCCCAAACCTAGGTCTCATAAGATTAATAACCAAACTTAACTAGGTGTCTAATAAACCAAAAGAATATTACAGCATAATCTGTTGAACAATTTACAAAATCATCTATTTTCAACAAGAAGTTCATCTTCATAGGCAAACACGTAGATCAACTAGGGCATAAACCCATTGCAACACATCAATATAGCTTGCAACCATATGGGAGCTTGCTCGGCTAATCGTCACCTGAAATTGTTAGAAAGAAGGGTGAGCTAGATCCTCACATATAGTTTAGTGAGAAGGAAAACGAGGAAGGGTTTTCACAAAGGTTTTATCATTTTGCAAACTTCTTTATAAAACCGTGCTATGCATATGCAATATATAACAAGAACGAAATCAACTTAATATGCATAATCAAGATATAACAAGATTGAAACTGAACTTAATATGAAGCAAGTAACTCTACACTTTGAGGACCTCTAGGGACCAAACGAGAGTAGGAAAAATACATAACGATGCATATATCCTGGGCATAATCAAGAGATTGATACAAAATAAGGAAGATGGCTTATACGCACAATCCTCCTAGGGTAGCCAAGAGCCCAGTGAGATAAACTCCCGAGGTAGCAAGGAGCCTAGCAAGGTAACTATGACCCAACAAACCAATCCTCCTAGGGTAGCCAAGAGCCTAGTGAGATATACTCCCGGGGTAGCAAAGAGCCTAGCGAGGTAACCATGACCTAATAAACAAATCCTCCTAGGGTAGCCAAGAGCCCAGTGAGATATACTCCCGCGGTAGCAAGGAGCTTAGCAAGGTAACCATGACCCAACCCTCCTAGGGTAGCCAAAATCCTAGCGAGATATACTCCTGGGGTAACTAGCGAGAATGGGTGGGAATTAAAGCAAGCTTGATAAAACATAATCATGAACATTTTTAACAGTTATCTAGCATAATCGAGTATCCACGTATATTCCAAGCATGTTCATGAGCATATCATATTTCATATCATGTAAACATGTCAAGCATTTATCATGAACTCATATGGACATGTAACACATACAATATCTTACATATAAACTCATTTAGCATTAGCACTCAATGACGAGAACTTGCAATTTGGCCACTTAAATAATAACTCCGATCAATAGCAACTTTAAATATACTAAACAACTCCAACACTTTTACATTAGCCTAAATTAAGCAGTTAATTTACCTACTTTCCTGAACTTCAATTACTCTGATTTTGGTCTAGAATCAAATCTTATCGAATGTAGATAGTTCTAGAATCAAACGGAACTCAATTCAGAGTTGAATTAACCAAGATATGGTCGTTTGAAAAATGTTGCGCAATGCTGAAAATCATCCAGTCGACTGATCCGGACGATTGGAGTCGACTGGATTTGATAGAAACACATCGTTTTTACTTGTTTTTCTTGCTCCAAACTCATTCTTTCAAGCTCAAACCAAGTAGACAACTTAATTCAACCTTAAACAACATTAAACCACAAGTTTTCTAGCTCCTAATATCACACAACTCAAAAACAACACCAACTTCTACCAACATTCAACTTGGCACCCAAGTTCAAAACTCCAATTTCCCTTCTTCCTATCTACCAACAACCCAAGCATATTTTACCCATAAATTACTTCACATAACTAATGCCACAACATATCATACTCAACCACAAGTTCCAAAGGCAAGTTCAAAGTAAGAATAGCAATACAACCAATTCTTGAAACCCTAAATGAACAAGCTAAGTTCAAATTCATGAAACAAGCTAACATATACTCATCATCATGCTTTATATGTTCTTACAAAACATTTAGAAAACTTCCCTCACCTTATAAGAAAGAATAAGTGCAAGTAAAGGCTTGAAAACACCCAAAAGCTTGATAAGGTAACTTGAAAATGCTCTAGAATCCTTGTTTCCTTCTTCTTTTTCCTTATTTCCTCTTCTTCTTCTCTCTTTCCTTTCTTGGTTTTGTGATGGAGCGTGTTTGGTGTGTGTGGCATTTTGTGTGTGTGTGTATATTGTAGTGTAGTATAGTATATGTATGTATGTAATGTTTTAGGTTAGGTAGGATATTTAGTTGTTGGCCATTTACCATTTTGCCCTTCTAACTAAATAAATTCTACTAGTTTGCCATATAGTTTGATTTTAACTGTTTAATTAACTATTGTGATTTAATAAAATACACCTTAGTGCTTACAATGTTTTAATTAGCTAAATGTACGTAAAATGATACTAATACCCGTAATATGAGGCAAAGTCATGTAAAATGATATAAACGCTTGTTAAACCATTCAAATGCATGTAAATTGATATAAACACATATTAGATGATATAATATGCACGTTAAATAGTGTATATGCACAGTAAATTATATGAATGCGCATGGGATTTCGTGCGGGGCTTCACACCTGGCAAGACAACAAAGTTGCGCATTGAAATTAATAACTTCACTTAGTATGAAGGAGAAACTCTGTGTGAAGCATGGGAAGTGTATAAAGAGTTGTTGAGGAAGTGTCCTAATCATGGAGTACCCAAGTGGATGCAGGTTCACAATTTTTACAATGGGATGTTAAGTACAACAAGAACTTCGATTGATGTATCAGCAAGAGGAGCTCTAATGAACAAGACATCGGATGAAGCTTATAAGTTGCTTGAAGATATTGTCTTGAATAACCTGCACTGGTCAAGCGAAAGAGTCACGACAAAGAAGACAGTTGGGATCCATGAGATTGATGCCATAATTGCTTTGGCAGCAAAAATTGACAGTCTTGCTAAACAACTGCAGAACAATCAAGTGACAACTAATGCTATTCAGGCAGCAGTGGTGTGTGAGTTTTGTTGTGGCGCACATTATAGCTCATAATGCCAAGTTGGCAATCTATTTACACATGGCGCGTCGGAACAAACACAATATGTGGGAAATTTTAATGGGCAGCAGCACAATCAGTTTTCCAACATATATAATCCTGGGTTGCATTACCATCCAAATTTGTCATATAAAATTACGTAAAATGTATTATGTCTTGAACAAGGAAAACTACTACCAGAGAAAAATGTGAATTTAGAAGAAATGATGGCTCGATTGGTGACCTCGCAGACACAGTTGGCTAACTACCAGACTCAGTTCATGAATGAAACTAGGACTGTTCTACAAAATCAATCACGCTAATTAGAAATTTAGAGGTGCAGTTTAGTCAAATTGCTACTTTGTTTTCTGAAAGACAACAAGGAAGTTTACCTAGTACTTCTGAGGTAAATCCCATATGAGATGGCATAAAGCAGTGCAAAGCGATCACTTTAAGAAGTGGTAAAGAATTAGAGGAACCTGTGAGAGCCAAAAAGACCGAAAAAGGTGAAGCAAAAAATGAGGAGAAAGATGAAGAGAAAATAGAAGATTAGTCACAACCTCCTCAAGAACGACCTCTGAAAGTTCATTTTCCTCAACGACTAAAGAAGAACAAGCTTGACAAACAAATTTCTACATTAAGGTTTTCAAGAAACTTCACATCAACATACCATTAGCATATGCGATTGAATAGATGCCTAGTTATGTGAAGTTCATGAAAGACATTCTTTCAAACAAGAGGAAACTTGGAGATTATGAGATGACTGCACTTACTGAGGAGTGCAGTGCTATCCTACAAAAGAAGTCCCCACCAAAACTCAAGGATCCACGGAGATTCTCCATTCCATATTCAATTGGGAATGTTATTTTTGAGCGAGGTTTGTGTAATTTGGGTGCAAGTGTCAATTTAATGCCACTGTCTATTTTCAAGAAACTTGGATTGGGAGAGGCAAGACCTACTACTATAACACTACAATTAACTAATAATTCGCTAAAGCACCATAGGGGAGTCATTGAAGATGTGCTAGTCAAAGTCGATAAATTCATATTTCCTGCAAATTTCTTAGTGCTAGATATGGAGGAAGACAAGAAAATTCATATCATTCTTGGAAGACCTTTCCTTGCAACTGGGGGAACACTTATTGATGTTCGAAAGAGTGAGCTTCGATTGCGAGTACAAGAGGAAGAGATAACCTTTAATGTTTTCAAAGCTTACAAGTACCTATAAGTAGGTAATAGTTGTTTTCGTATTGATGTCGTACAAGCTATAGTGTTTAACCATGGGGGCCAATTGGACCCCTTGGAGCGCTTGTTACAAGTTGATTCTTTTATTCCGGTAGGATTAGAGCACAAGGAATATTGGCTTATTAAACAACTAAACATGGGTGTGCAAGCAGTGGGTGAGAAAGAATTCTTGCAATTGAATAAGCTAGAAGGATCCCATGATGGAAAGAATGAGAATACAAGATGTTATAAGAAGATAACAAATGATTGGCATGACAAACTCATTTCGAGAAAAGATTTCTCTCCTGAGCAACAAATACTTCTATAACCCACGAATTCCTGAAAAACGCAAGTCAAGATGGTTTGGCCCCTTTGTTGTGACTAAAGTATTTCCCTATAGTGCTGTCGAAGTCACCCATCCAGAGAAAGGGACATTCAAAGTCAACGGACAACGGGAAGACTTATTGGGATGATGAGTTTGATAGGCACAAGACCGTTGTCCACCTCAATTCGTCTTGAAAAATTGCTCTGTCGGGCTGTCGATGTTAAAACAAGTACATTTCAGGAGGCAACTTGAGTTTCTTACTTTTCGTGATTTAATAGTTGTGTTTTCTTGTTTTTAGTTAATTTTCAAGTTATAGTTGTCATAGCTAATTTTTAAATTTTTCTTGTCATATTAGGTTCAAGAACAAGTTTGAGGGAAGACAAGCCAAAAAGAAGTTCTACCAAGTTAATTCAGGGAGAAAATGTACAAATAATGGTTTTTGGATTGAAGAAGATACGCGCATTGAAAAGAAAAGCAAAGAAAAATAGAGCTGTAAGGTAGCGCAGTTGCGCTGAAATGTAACGCAGCTGTGCTGATGACGTTTAAAGTTATGTTTATGAAGTAGCGTTGTTGCACAGAAAAATAGTGTAGCTACGCTGACGGTGATTTCAAGATATGTTCATGAGGAACCAAAACAGCGTAGGTGTAGCGCAGCTGTGCTGGCGTCCTTGAGTTTGACGTTCGAAAAAAAAATTGAAAATCAAGATTAACTTTTCTTCTTTCCGCCGTCAACACCTAAACTCACAACACAAAACCTCTATCTCAAAACCTTAAGACCAAAACCCCCAAATCCACCCACACCAAAACCCTAAGCCCAAAGTATGCCTTTCTTTCTCTCTAGCGAGCAGGTAGCGACATGAATAGGACCTTTTCTAACGATGTAGATTTCGTGACTGAAATTGGGGCGGTAGCAATCGTCGCTGCAATTGAGCGTGATTTTTGAAATGCAAATAAGTATTATTCATCTTCTTTGAGTATCATTTCATGACAAAAAGAAGAGAGTGGAAAAGAAGATTGAATTTTGGGGATTTTAGGTTTAAAGCATAGCTTTGTGACTAAAATGAGTCATTTGAATTGTGATGGACATGGCTGGGTTGCATTTTTATTTTATGATGTTTGGGAACCCGTGACACTACGAATACAATTATGGCAAATTGAGAACTTTGAATGCACACCACTTGTCTGTTGAAAGGTGTCAAAGAGAAAAGGAAGGTATTATGCATAAATTGACATGTAAAGGGCCTGTTAAATTGTGGGAATAATGGATAATTATTCATTTTGCACCTGAGATGTGGGTTTAGCGTTGAGTCGTGGTATGTACATTAAAGTTTGTGATGTGTTGCGTCACCATTTGAATACGTGGGCCGTGTTAGAGTACAAAGTTTCCGTGGTTGAGACTTTGTTTGTTGGGTGTTGTCAACTGGAGAAATTGTTTACCATATCAAAGTGTCAATGATATCCAAATGAAAAAGGGGTGTGTCTTCGGGTGCCTCCTCTTCGAAGTCTAAAACTATGAATACACACTCCAGTTGAAACATCCCCGACCTCTTCGGCAGATGAATGACAAGGATATTTAAGGAAGCCATCTGCTTTCTTTTCTTTAATTTTTGTCATTGGGGACAATGTCTCATTTAAAGTTTGGGGGTAGTTATTTGATATCTATCTGTCTAACTTGTTCTGCTTAGAGTATGTGTACTTTTATTTTTCTCTGTGTTTTTCTATTCCATAAAAAAAAATTTAAAAGTGATGCTGAAAGGATATGAAATTAGGCCGATGATGAGTAGCATAAGAATGACATAATAGTAGTGAGGATAATTAATTGAAACATAGTTTCATTTTACAAAAAATCCCCACCTACTGTGCACTTAGCCTTGCCTAGCTATGTTGTTGCTTAGAGAAGGTTTATGTGAGTTTAAGTGAATAGAAAAATGATCATAGGACTTTAGAGCTTGCTTGATTGTCACTCGAGGTGAAATCCTAGGTTACATAGCATTAGAGAAATGATTTAGGCCATCTTTGGACAACTTGACCCTTTGTAGCCAACCCGTTAATGATTGAATATCCCTAGTCCATCCCTTTGATCCTAAATTAGCCTTTTCTTTCGTGTGCAACCTATAATAGCTTCCTTAACTTGTCAAGTTTGATTTCCCCAAATAATGACCTTCCTACTTGTAACATGTGATTGTTCTAGGATGATTATGTGGAGCTATGTTCTGTATTGAAAGATGGGAAATGTTATGACTGAGTGATATGTTGTGTTGTTCTTGAGAAAAATGAAATATTGGAAAACAAAAAGAAAAGAAAAAAAAGAGAATGAAAAGAAAGGAGAAGAGTCACACTCCTTGTAGTTAATGTCAAAATGCAAGTTTGGGGGGGTATAGATTCTTTATGTGTTTTATAAATGTTGTGGATGAATGTCGAGGAAATGAAAAGAAAGAAGAAAGAAAAAAGATACGTTGAATACTTTTTGGGGGTAAGAAGTAGAGTTGGCATGTGCTCCATTAAACATTCTCGAATGATTGTGTGCTTACGGGTAGTTTAGCCATATGTTGTATCTATTATCTTACCTTGACCCTAGCCACACATTACAACCAAATAAAAAAGTCCTACTAATCTTTGATGCTATGATTAACCTACATTACTGGAAAGTGACATGAAAAGTAAGCTTATGAAACCTGAAATGGATCAAGAGAAAAAATCGACATTGATAATTCACTTAACTTGCATAAACTCATCTGGGTACAATTGATTAGGGTAGAGGCTATACATACACTCACTTGTGGGATTTGCAATGAAATGCAATTTATGTGAAGTTGAGATTTCTCATGCTTATGATTGAAAATTACCTTTTAAGGTTGAGTTGTGAAATATTGCTACTGAGGCCGTGGAAATTTACTATCTCACAGCATTGCTTTCATGTGTTGTCTTGTGTCGAGTCTTTAGTTTTTAGGTTGTTTATTTCCTTACTTGTGTCTTTTGTTTAAGGACAAGCAAAGCTTAAGTTTGGGGGTGTTCGTTGGGTGTATTATTGACATATTATTTCAACACCTTTCTACTTAATTCTTGTTAGTTCTTGAGTAATTTTTGGAGCAATTTGATGGGTTTTGTATTTATTTTACGATGTATATGATTTCTATGAGAAAGTCTAAGTTTCGGGGCAAAATTGAAGAAAAATGGCCAAGGGTTAGCTTGTATTCAATTTGTGAAGCATTTGATGAGAAAAATAGTTTTAAATCTTTTCTAAATAGCTTTTTGAGGTCAAATGTCTTTTGAAGAATTGTTCTTAAAAAGTTCAAATGTCTTAATCTTCAAAAGTTTGAATTTCAAGTGAAAATTATTTCTAAACTATTGGATTGCAAAAAATCGGTTTCAATCTTTCCTCAAGAGTTTAAAAAATATTTTGGGATATTTAAAAGGTTAAAAACATCTTTTGAACAAATGGTCTTAAAAGGTCTAAACAATTTATCTTCAAAACATTGAATTTTCAGTTGAAAATGTGTTTTAAACTCTTGATTACAAAAATCGGTTTTAATCTTTTTACAAGAGTTTATAAAATATTTTTGAAGTGTTAAAAATATTGGAAAGAAAAAGTGTTTTTTAAGTGCCTAAACGTTTTGATTTCGAAAAATTGGATTTTGGGTTCAATTTTGAAAATTTTGAAAAACTAGCTGTTTTTATCCATTGAAACATTGCCTATTTATACCAAACCATACTCATTTCATCCTAGACTTCTTCCACACATTTTTCCTTGATGCTAAACTTATATTGTTGATCGTAAACATCAAAATGCATTAAGCTTGAGCTTACAACGTGAAAATCTTATGAGCATTCAAAAGAGCTTTCAATTCTATTTATCTACTCATTGAGGAGTTATGTTGTGTTTGTCACGCCCCAACTGAACCCCTCTTACAATCAGTCAGGACGTAACGGAATTTCGGCAGCATAACGATAGTAACATGAACATCAGGGCTCTAAACCAACCCTTAATAACAACATACATCAAACTCCACAAATCACCAACCAACTCC
This sequence comes from Ehretia macrophylla, assembly GCA_037974665.1. NCBI lineage: Eukaryota > Viridiplantae > Streptophyta > Magnoliopsida > Boraginales > Ehretiaceae > Ehretia > Ehretia macrophylla. The sequence continues at coordinate 73,215,205 of CM075772.1, read as the reverse complement.
ACAATCAAATTAACAACATACAACGCAACCATTTCATACATTAAACATTCTTTCATCAACTCATTCATAGTTATGCACCTCCATTCCAACATAATACATAGGCTATACATACATTTCAAAATAGATTATACAAAACATTATTTTACAACAACTAAGATAATCACATGGCAATGACTCTTGCACTTAAGACTCATCCACATACGGCACATTTCCCTCTTCTGGAGGCACATACCCGTAGTCAAAATCAGTAAAACCTGCATGCATGCAATAATAGAGAGTGAGCTTATATAAAATAAGCCCAGCGAGGATCCGATAGATCTCGAGCAAGGTCTACTAAACTCCTTGGAATAATCCTTTGAGTCAGTAAACACACAATAACATAAATAATACTATCATCACATAACTATATGACCATTCAATAAAGGATACTCTCTCTAGTTGGTGTAGCTCCAAATGCCATCACGATCTCAACCATTCTTCTTGTAACTCCCTATTACTCACGCACCCGGGGTACCCCCAATAACCTCACCCTCCATGACACCTCCGTCATGCAAGCTGGAGGCAATCCCTGATAGCCATGCCGTTATCAACCCGACAGCCCAATGCTGCCTGAGAGGTGGCACACACATACCAGAGACCCAACAATAATAATAAACGTCAATCATTCACAGGAGGACAGTCTAGCAGAACTGTTTATCTCCCGGCATCAATCATCAATCAATAATCATCAATAATCATCAATAATCATATTATCATCATAATAACATCAATAACCAATTTAACAACATATAATTAAGTTAGATGACAAAGTAGGCCATCTAACCGAACATGCATTAAACACACAATCAAACCCTAATTTACCCGTCAACAACTCACAATTCAATCACTCACCCCACACCCAATCAACTAAGGCTCAATCTAACATTTTAAAGAAAAACAACCTAAACTTCAAATAATCATATCTTACCTTCTACTAATCCAAACAACTCCAAATCAGTTTCAAACACTAACCCATTCAATCAACTACATTAGTCCCCTCGGAAACCAATCAAAACACATCCAAATCATGCCCAACAACCCTAAAACCCTAAGATGTCATGGCTGAAATTTCCGGATTTTGGTACGGACATCACAATCGAAAATTCGGCATTACAACGGCGCTACCACGTAATTATCAAACTTTTAGAAATCGACGGCAATCGATTCCGATCGATCAACACAACTCAAAATAATCAACATTTAACAAATTAATCAACTTTAAATACCCGAAAAATAATAATTATGCTACAACCATTCAAATCTTGTAGGATTACATATAAATGATCCCTAGCATGCATGGAGCAATAATCTAATATCATATTAACATTTTAACGGTTCAATAATTATTTATACGCATAAACACAAAATATGAGTTTTGAGATCTAGAATTTTTCTCTCACCTTTGATGTGTTTTGATGCAAGAAATGTGTAGAATGAAACAAGTGAAATCAAGCTTTGAATCACTCAATTCGGCTTTGAAATGCAAAATCTATGAGAAAAATGCTTTGAAAATGCCTTCATCTTTCTCCTCCAAGGAGCCACGGTTTTGTGTGTGTTTTTGGGGTATTTTTGTGCTTTGTGAGTGTGTGTTGGTGATATAAGCTTGTTGGTCAACCATTTAAATGATAGTCAAAGTTGAAACTTAGCATTTTTTTGTGTTTTCTTGACTTTAAATGCATTTTCTTGATCACCAAAGTTCAAAACAATTATTCAACACCCAAGCTAGCTCAAGTAGGTTATTTTTAGGTGACAAGAAGTTTTACAATCAAACAATTTCACCCGAGTCGGCTTAAAACTCGATTTTCGCAAAAGTCGGTGTAAAAACCCTAATAAATTCCTAAGCCGATTTTAAAACCGTTTTAATCAAACACAGGTCTATTAAAGTCCGTGGACTAGGTCTAGAAGGGTTAAAAAGACCAGTTTCAAAATTTTAGCGGACGTGTTTCGAAAACACTATTTACTGACAATCGACGATAAAATTTTTGACTCCGTTTTTGATGAAAATTTCATGAATGCACATTTAGCACGTATTAGGAGTATTGACATCAAAATTATAACATTCTAGGTCATATAGCACATAAACAGGTCAAATGCACGTAAAACGAGATAAAACACGTAAATCGAGTTAAAGCAGAAAAAGTGGGGTTTCACAGTGTTTCATTATAAAATCAACTCTTTGTATTGTATACACTCATGGGGCTCTAGATTAGGATTGAGAGAATCCATATAAAGAGATTTGTGTGGGAAAATCCTTTGTGGATTCAAAGGGTAGAGGTTTTAAGTTTGAGGTCTTACCTACATTGGAAAAGACCTTGGTTGACTCTGGTGAATTCAAAGGTTGTTGTACATGCTCTTATGGATTCAAGAGTAGGATTGTATGTTGGTTTGTGTTTTACCAATATTTGAAGAAGCATGTAACCTCTAGTGGAATTTGTGGAAATTCTAAGTGGAGAAATACCTTAGGTAGTAGACTAGGCATTTGAGAGTTCGAACCACTTAAAAATACCGTGTTTGATTTCTCTCTCCCAACTTTATTTACTTTCTTTGTTATGCATTATAACTTGCTAGATTATATTGTTCTTACATATGAATTTATTGAGTATAATCTATCTTTACAAGTTGTGAATACAAAGTGTTTGATAAATGGCCAAAGTGAGCATAGCAATTGAATTCCATAATTTTTAAAGCAGTGATTTGCCTCCGTAAGCCTAATTCACCCACCCTTAGGCTAATTTGGGACAACACATAGGAATTCGCGTCATGTTCTAATTTGCTCTACTTGAGTTGTAACTAAAACCTAGTGACAAAATCAAGTTTCTTGGAGTTGTTCATCCTTTTACAATCAGAAAAGCAAGAAGATGAAATTGATTTCCAAACCGTAATTAGTTGATTGAACAAATTGGTTTTCAATCATTAGCTACCCACATATCATCTCATAAAACATAAATGCGATTTCAATCATGCATTTTCTAAATCTAAAATTGAATTTTTAAAAAGAAACACAGCAAATGCAATTAATTAAAATAACAGTGCGAATAGGGAAAGTCATACCTGATCATCGTGGGTTACAAAAGTGTAATTCACAGAAGAGTCATCATCATTGGCCCAGAAGTCACAAACTTGCAGATGTAGTGGGTAAACCATCATGTATCTATTTTTACAAAGAAGAAGAAGAAGAAAGCATCAAAGTTCATAAAAACCAAAATACTAATTTCAATGGGTTGAAATTCTGAGAGAGTTTGGAAACTTGCAATGTTCTTCATTGTTGAAGTGGGAGAAGGTTGAGGAAGAAGATGAAGATAAAGAAGGAGAGGATTGGCTAAGAGGATGAAGAATAAGAAGAGATAAAATGAAAAATAAGAAAAAGAGTAAAAGTAAGGGCATTTTCTCCAAACATTTAACTCGTGCATTTCTTAAACAAATTTGTTGTTAACTTGTATAAAAATTAAAACATAGGGCCTTCAACTAATTTTTGAAATACTTATGAACACCTTTTTTCTGTGAAAATACTTGAGAACTCATTTCTCTATATTTTTGATGTTTTGTGTAAAACAAATTTGAAGTTAGTCTTTTTATAAAGATGAATGCATCACAATGAAGAAGGTGGGTGGGGTGAACAAGCAATAAAGTAAAAACCTTGAGCTTAATTGAAGCAGATACTTGAAGACAACGATTTTTATTTTTGTTTTTGGTCAAGAACCGTAGAAAAAAGAAAAATGAATATAACTACCGTATATACAAAATGAGCATAATTAGCACACAATGCCACTAAAGATGTGATTATACGACGGTTCATAATAAACGTCATATTTGATATGCTTTAGCAGTGGTTAAAAATAAACACCGTATTTGACATGTCTTAATGGTGGTTCTACTAACCGTCGTATCTCGTACTATGGGCGGTCCAATTAAGCGACAGATAAAGAGACTATAGTGGTGGTTGTCCAAAACCGCCATAAACGAACATCCTAAAATTTACCTTTGGAGGCAGTTCTCCTAAACCACTGTTAATGTGCCTTTTTGCGATGCTTTTCAATTAACTTCCGTATTTGGTCCGCCACAATTGCCCCCTTTTTGTAGTGAATATAACTTTAACATACTATTATAAATTACTAAAAATAAACGATATCCTTGCACTTTATGTTTCTAACTTGAAGTCATTTCAATCGAAGCATATACCAAGCTTCACCAAGGAGTTTCCAAGATATATATGAAAAACAAAAAAAATTATACACTTTAATATGAGCATATAACCTACTTATACTTGCATAAATATGCCTAGGAAACAAATCTACCTTATATACTCATCATAAATTTATAATTCTTATTTCAGAAAAAAATTTATAAATCTTATGCCTTTGTTTTCTATTAATAAAGTCAAGTTGTATAAATAAGCAAGAACAATACCATAACTCAATCATGGCAAACATCATTATCTCAGATAAAAACTGTGCAGTAATAATTTTAGACATTAAAATCACTGGATATAAGTCTAATAAACATATATCAACATTTTGATAAAAGAAAAATACGCTCCTACAAACCAAATAGGGCAAATTTTACTATTAGTCCCTAATATTTACCTTTACTTTCAATTTAGTCTCTATTATTTTAAAAGTAACAGTAATGGTCGCCAATGTTTGCAAAAAGTAACGCGGATGGTCCTTTTTTTGTAAAATAGGTATTAAGAATAAGGGCAAAACTATCTTTTTACTATTTTGCTTTTTTATTTAATTATTTTTCTTCTTTTTTTTCTTTTCTTCACCCTAGACTAAACTACCCCACCCCACCAGTGAACCTTAGCCCCTTATTCCCTAATCCTTCCTACCCCACCCTACTCCCTTTTTTCCCACCCCACTCTACCCCACCCATACCCCCTCTCTCCCATTCTTCCCTATGCCACCATCTCTATGCCCTCACCCAACCCCCATACCTCCACCCTTAACCCAACCCTAATGTTTTTGTGTGTTGCTATGTGCATTGTACGGATTGTATGCACGTGTATGGGTCTGCATATGTACTATGTGTGTGTGTGTAGGTATATATTTTGTATTGTGTGCATGGGTATGTGTCTGTATGTGTTGGTGTGTGTCTATGTGTGTTAGTGTACATCTATGTGTGTTGGTATTTGTATTGTATGTGTTGGTGTATGTTTGTCTGTGTAGTATAATGGTCTTTTTGGCATGAATAGTATAATTTTTCATAAATTTTAACGGCACATTTGACGGAAAGGGCCAATTGTACCAATTTTCAATAACATTGAGGACTACTTGCATAACTTTTGAAATATTGGGAACTAAATTGAAAGTGGAGATAAAAATTGAGGACTAATAGTGAAATTTGCCCAACCAAATACATCAAAAGTTGTAGGCATCCATTCGCTTAATAATAACTTCTTTGGTTTGTGAAATTACAACCGTTAAAGGCATTATTTTTTACTGTAACCTTCAATTTTAGAACTGTTGTCTTTTCAACTTAAATAAGAGAGGAATTATATCAATTCCATCTCTATATGAAAATATACTTTAAAAGTATGAACATGTTAAGGTATTGGAAAATTCTCATCCATCAATTGCTATTAAACATTACAATCACTTTATAAATCTCTAACCTTAAATGATTTTACATTAGAAGACAATAAACTTTATACTAGTGATTTATCTCAAATGTTTAAATGAGATATATTTTATATACATCATGTCCATACTCAAATCGTGACATATGTAAATACAAATAAATGCATTTCAAGCATGATACTTTATAGCCTTCTTAACAAAAACACACATGTTTACACAATAGAGCACATAATCATACAAATATACTACTCCCACTGACCTTGAAGTTCACTTGATACTTCAAAAACTTTATTTCTTTTTTGCATCAAACTTATTTGACACAAGTAAAACTTTCTAACATACCAATAAATTTTGATTGAGATGAAAACATCGATGAACTTGCTCCTTAACAAGGTGCACTAATAGTATATGTTATTAACATATAATACTTTTAGCATATGGAAAAGTTCAAGAAAAATGTTGTTTCATCAAATTTTAAAATTTGATTAAAAAAAACTAGTATAACCATTTCATCCATTGACTATTAAATATAATAGCAACTTTTCTTTACACTAAGATAAATTGACATATAGGCTTCCAAAACAATATCTATATTAGACACTATTGATAGAAGCCCTTAAAAGAAGTATGACACAAAAAAGATGTACACTTGATACCTTGATTCTATATATAATTTCCATTATAAAATCTAGGCTCAATAAGCATTAAGGTAACACAAAAAAGGATGGTTATCATTTTTGGCACAATCATATATTTATGTGTAATGATCAACAAGTAGAAGGCATGCAATAATGATCATGTACAATCAACCTTTCATGACCAGTTGAAGTGCCAGTAAGATGTGCAATAATAACTTTAAGTATCACTCTAAATTTATCATTGAGCACAAAATAATGCACATAATAGGAACTTGCAACTTCAACATTCCAATTATAAACTTGTCCCCTTTAAAGACTCTAATGTGTCATATCAATACATTTAAGAAAAGCTACAAAATATATTAGAATCTTTACAAATGAATTGTAACGCCCTGGCCCGACCCCTCCTAGGATCAAGACAAGACGCGACGGAAATTCGACATGGTAACGTTTGAAACCTGACACAATCCACATACATAATACCTGTACAACACTCATATAGCAACAACAATCCCAAAATTTCACATTTCAATCATTCACATACATTCAATACCTTGTCGTCCGTCACACTTCATAAACACTACAATAAAAGTACATGATCTCAAAAGTGCACTAAAGTAAACTTCATAAGTCTAACTATATATACATATCAAAAGGAGACTAATGACTTTACAATCAAGTCCTTTAAACTTTAAAATAAACTACTTAACATATTTACATATATATAATGAGAGTTTAGGCATTGAAATAAACAACATAATCCAAAGTCGCATAAATACATTGTAATGATTGACAAGTCAACACAGTAGTCAATATAAAAAGAAAACAAAATTTAAAAAAAAAAAAACTAAAAGGGGGCAAATAAGAAAAATAATACAAGTAGTTGGGGGGTAAAAGGTAAATTGACAGTAGAACATAGGAAGACCTATAACTATGGATAGAAACTGTCAATAAGGAAAATATATATAAAAAAGGGAAAAAGGAAGGGGAGGAATGATCTATGGGGGGAAGAAAAATCAAGAAAAGCGAAGGAAAAGAAGAATAAAAAAAAGAATTAGAAAGAAATCTTGGTATGCGATACTAGATTCATTTTTTTTATATACCTCTTATATTATATTGTTGATGCTTAAAGAATCAGAAGAGAGAACTTATCGAAGGAACTTAATGGTAGAAAAGATTGTAAGATATAGAAGGGGTTGAAAAAGGTAACGAAAATAATATGTTATGTGATGCTAACTGAAACGATTTGTGTAGTTAATTTATCCATGCTTGTTGATGCTTTACTTTGATCACATCTTTGTGAAGATGTATGATGCTTTTAAATGATAACATAATTGTGCAACAGAGTAAGATATTTTGTGCCTCTGTGAAGTATTTAATCAAAATCGTATTTGAAGATTGCAAAGGAATCTGTTGGATCACATGGAAAACAATTGAATGTGCTAACTAAATAATATATATAAGTATTATGCGTGACTGCACTTTGAAGGTTGAAACGTAAGTGCAAAGTCTTATATTAGATATGATGATTTCCATGTTTCCTTTTGAATATTGATAGAAAATCACCATTGTAATGTTCTTTATTTATCCAACGAAGTGTCAAGTGATCGGCACTGTGGTGTAGTAATCCCAGAGTTGATTCAAAGGAATTTGACGAGATTAGAACACGAGCTATAAATTAAGAGTTGGGCCTATTAAAAGCTTCGGTATTTGCAAATTTGTTTTAAAAGTGTTGATGGTGAGTCATTCACCACAGGCCGAGTAGGGGCTGTAGTATTCACTAGTGACAGAAATAGAAAACTGTACAAAAGAATTATGGTGGGTCACTTACCACAGGCCGAGTAGGGGTTATAGTACCCACTAGTGACAAAATTAGTTAACTATGCGAGTTGAGTTTCGAGAAGGGAGGGTTATCCCTTGACTTGAATAATGTGGAATTAAATTAAAGGAGGTTTTGAAACTCATTTTATCTTTTGAAAATATTTTTAAAATCATGTCATGTCATATTAATATGCAACAAGTATATAGCGCTTAAATAATGCAAGATAAGAAAACATTGAATAAAGATATGCTCGTTCTACTGATGCCGATACCCATTCACGAAACACGAACTCTGCCCCATTCACCAGATGTACCTCAGAAGTGTAACGCCCCGATCCCCCATGGAATCGGAACTTCTATTAAACATGCTATACTCAACCCAAATCCAAACCCGGCCATAAAATTTTTAGGGAAAACAGACGGATCAAAATCCTGCACGCATCAAGTATAGTCATATAACAACACCTCAACTCCAACCGTTCAACTTTTCCCAGTCTCAAGGCCATCCAAGCCTTAGACAAAAACATAATCACACAAGCATGCAATCAAAAGACAATAAAGTCTATCTTTAGCTATTACATGCCAATTATTCTACTAAACCACATAAGTCCTTAATTTAATTTACAATCCAACAAGCCGTACAAATTATATACAAGACTTCAAGGGCTTCAAAACAGAACAAAAATACATCAATTCCCATCTTCACAAATAGCTTCCAACCACAGCAAGATAAGCAACCAACAACACGACACACAAGGTAGTTGTTCTAACTGCGCCTAAAACATGTTAAAACGAGGAATGAGTAACCAACGTTACCCAATGAGGGAGGTGATGCAGCATACCGATGATTATTTTCATGAGAGGCAATAAAGATAATAACATATACAATACAAAATAACAAAGCTAATTAGACAAGTCTTTAACCATGTATAAAAAAGATACGGTTCCACGTTTGTCTTCAATCACAAGTCACGAGCCAAGATCTTCAAGCAAGTGTCGGCAAACCTCTTATTCCTCCAAATGGGGTACTCCGAATGTACCCCGATCCTACGACCTTTTCTCCTGAGGTAGGTCTATATACCCCAACGAGGTGAACCACACCTATGGATAGTAGAGTATACTCAGCGAGAGAATAGGCACCATGGTAGTCGAGAGAGCACAGCAAGCCCGATACCGCCCTATTTTCTCGACGCTACCATGTCTGAAAAGGTTGCGCAACCCCGAAACAAGTCCACGAGGATCAAGAACTTCAAATAACACGTAAGAGGGACGACAAAGTAGCCCACCCTTGCAAATAACCACAATATACGCAAAGTAACGAAATAACATAAAGGAGACAAATGACATAATTCTCCGCAAACTCCTCAATTAGCTCAAATGCATCATGGTCAAGCATATAAACACACAACAACACATCTACAAGAACTTATGAGCATCAAGGTACTCATTCATCACTTTTTCCCTTTTTTTAACTAAACCTTTCCTCTCATATATGAAATTCAAGGTTCCAAAACTATCATCCAATCATTCCACACTCCTAAAGAATCCAAAAGACACCTTCATGGCCCCGAAAATGCACTTTGGAGACAAAAGCTCGGAAAGGCCCCGAGTGGGTTTTAACTACACCTACCCTATCTAGATCCCAATTTAATGCAACGAAAGCATCAAAAATGCTTCCATGCCCCAAGTATACCTAATCCAAAGTCCAAACATGCCCGGATTTCATTTCGTGAAAACCCCCCTTTTTAAAGTTAGCCAATTTTGCATTTTGGCCCAATTTCGGGTAATTCAACTTCACGTGAGCTTCTAATTAGTTTCACTAATGTCTAGAGCACCTAAAGGAAGCCTCAATTCACTCTAATTAGCAAGTTATAGCAAAACCCTAAAAATATCACTATTCATTGTCTTATTTGTGAGATTCAAGCATTCAACCATAGAGGTTGTGAACTAACTACACAAACATGGTCCATAGAACACATTAAGCATGTATATCACCATATGTAAGCACTTCTATAACTAATATCAACAAATCATAACATTACAAAGATTGACATAAACTTGAAACTACATTAAATGCAACTCCCTCACCTTAAGAAGCCGCGACCTCTTCTCTTACAACCTTTTCCTCTCGTACAAAACTTGTATAGCTAGGAAATGGAAGAAAATTAGCTAGAGACACCTTTGATCTTGGCTAAAATGGCTGAAAATTGAAGAAAAATGTCAAGCCCTAGCTCAATGGCCACATGTTTCTTGCTTCTGCTTGGTTTGATTCTTTTTCTTTCTATTTTAATATGTTTTCTTTGTATTATGTTATAACATATATGTATAAGTATGTACATAATATATCTAAATGGGCTTAAGTGGTTGGCTTAATTAAAATTGCTATTGAGTTCAAAGAAAGTTGGTAGGATCTAATTAAAATGCCAAAGGCCCTAAAACACTAAAAGTTCAAAAATAATACTAGTTACTATTCACTGGGGACACTACTTTTCTATTTTTATCTCGCACTTGAGACATGCAATCCACATTATGCCAATGAACGAATATATTAAATACAGTATTGTTCAGGGGAAAAATATCAAATTTAGAAAATAAAGCAGTTTAAAATTTTATCTGGGCTCAATCAAACATAGAAATTTAAGCATATAAAAACAAATAAAGGTCAAATAAGGGTAATTATGCAATTATGATAATTAAATATAATAAATAAAAGTCCCTTAGGGCACGGGCATTACAGGAAGTATATCAAACCTACGACCTAGACCCCATGGAACGCTCTGTCCATGCGGGAATGGGATTAGAACCCCAGTAGTCGTGTCATCGCCTGGCAAGCCCTATATTGCCCAGTGCAACACAAGCTACCGTGTCTGGTTTAAAGGTTGCAACCCTTCATGACACTTTGCATTCACACATTCATGCAAGCATATATAACACATAACATGTATTCACATGCGCATCGCATCGCATTCACGTATACTAATACAAGTATTTAAGACAAATATGGGAAATCAACAAAATAGGTTGATCCCCAGTGACATTTACTTTAATCATGCATTTAACAAGCTAGCTAAGCACCAACTAAACACCTAAGCCACATTTAGACACCAACTCAAGTTTAAACAAAAATTCTTAACATACAAGAACTCCAACGCATTAGACACAATTTCCAAGAATCACCTATTCCACAAGATAGAATCCTAAATTCTACAACATATTGGCCTCAAGAATTTTATCAACTAATAACCAAGCAATACAATTAGCCAATCAATTAAATCACATTGCACATGCACTTTCCCCTTATACTCTATCAGGCTATATTGATACCATTTCAACACTTAACAGCACAATCGTACAAGAAACATTCTAAACTACTTTAAACATTAAAAACACAATCAGTTTAGCATTCTACTTCTAATCAAACATAGCCATTTTCTTACCCACATTTGCACCTAACATTTAACACACAAATCAAGCATTTATAACACATAATGGGCAGCCCAAAAACTACACCACTTAGGCCCAAAAATTGACAATATTCACACATAAACATTAAAATTTCAACCAACGCATCTAGTCTATTTTTGCACATTTACGCATTTCTAAGCCATAGTATTAAGCTATGTTAATATATTATCATGTATAGGCAATATATAAAAGTTAAGAACTAAGTTTAGGCATCAAATTAGGTATTTTCAACATCAAACAAATCAACTATTCATCTCAAAATAAATTATAAAACGGTAAACATGTTCTCTACAACCTAAATAACAAATATCATGCGTAAATTTAACAATACAAAGCATAAATAATGCATTTTAAACCAAATTTTGAAAGAGACCCTCACAATTTTTCATTCCAAAAGTTGAAAAACGAATGGTAGATGCGAAGTAAAAGACGAGACAAGTTCAAAAATGTCTAAGTTGGTCTTTGGAACCACCTCCTTCACCTTCAAATAGCTAAAATTTGATCAAAAATATTATTCCTACAAGACCCTAAGGGTCGGCCAGGAAGAGAGAAAGAGGGGAAATTTTGTGCAATTTTTGGCATTTTTTGGCTTATATAATTTTAAGAGAAGTTAACAAAAATTCAATGCAAGAGGTGTTGGAGGATTTTTACTATTTGCATTAAAAACATTACTTTATCACGTTTAAAAGTCTACTTTAATTTTTTAATTTGTTTCAAATTCAAATTTTCCATGTCACGAGTCAAAATATAATGGAAGACTATTTTTAAAATGTTTAAAAGACTACTTTTTAAAAAATTTAAGAGAAAAGTCCTCAAATGCAATTTAAAAGTACTTTAAATGAAAATTTCACTAAAAATTTCTATGAAAATTATATGAATTCACATATATTAATACTAAAATAAATAAACACATAGTTACGCTAATAAAAGTTAATTAAGCATGTAGTTGTACGTAAAAGACAAATGAACACATAATTGCAAATAGACATTTTAACCAAATAAATGCACAAAAATGTATGCAAATAAATGAAATATGTATGCTCTCGGGCTCGGGTGCTACAGAATAGTCATAGACTGCTAATACCTACAAACAAAGGTTTCATAAGATAAAAACTACTTAAAGACCCTCACTATTCGCTCTTACTCCTCAAACGTTGATGCTTAAAATCACTACATTTGAGTGTGCAATTGTGAACTATAATTCCAAGAATTAACCTATCCCAAAATACTTCTTGGATATCTTATAATGAATAACCCTCTTCGCTATGTCGTCCAACTTAATTTATAGAATTGTCCAACTCAGATAAACTAAGATGTCCTAAAATCTTTATTATAGATCTTCTAAGTTCTCATGAATAACTTAACATAGCAAAAAAAGAACATTCATAGAGTCTTATGAAGATACTAGCTAGGACGATTCCAAGACAATTTATATTAGGGAAAATGGCACATTTAGTCCCTATTGTTTTTCCAAAGTTTCAATTTCGTTCCTATTATTTAAAATTTTTCAATTTCGTCCTTATTGTTTCTAAAAAAATTCAATTTTGTCCCTATTATTTCTAAAAAAAATTAAATTCGTTCTATTATTCAAAATTAGCAAATTTAGTCCATGTTGTTTCTCAAAAAAATTTCAATTTAGTCTTTATTATTTTCATATAAAATTCAAATTAGTCCTCGATGTTTAAAATAAATGTGACTAAATTAATTTTTTTTGAAAAATAATAAGGATTAAATTAACTATTTTTGAATAATAGGGGTGAATTTGAAAAAAAATTAAAAAAATAATAGGGACTAAATTGACTAATTTTGAATAATAAGAACCAATATAAAATTTTGAAGAAACAATAAAGAAAATTGAATAAATGGTCCCTATTGACTGTAAGGATGAAATCGAGACTTTTTAAAAAATAATGAGGACGAAAATAAAACTTTTGAAAAAATAATAAGGACGAAATTGAGAAATTTTAAACCATAAGAATGAAATTGAAACTTTTAAAAATAATAGGGATGAATTTGAGAAATTGTAAACAATAGGAACGAAATTAAAATGTTGGAAAATAATAGGGATTAAATGTGCTATTTTCTTTATATTATTGGACAAGTTTTATCATACATACAAAATATTGCTCATGAGAGCATATCTTAAATTGGGATAATTTTATACATATAATCCAATTTAACTTTGCCAAAAATATTAATTTTCTCATGTCTATCTTGCAATTCCATCAAATATATTTGACAAGCTCATATAAGAGACAATAGATAAAGCACTATGTCTCCAAAATAAACACCTTAAAATTTATAATGACATGATAAAAGCTAACACAAGATGGAGTACATAAATAGAACAACCAAGTATATAACTTTAATAAGAAGGAACACTCGTTCTTTTTCATGCAACTTTTAAACTTGAACAACCTCTACAAGTAAATAGAATGGAAAGTTTTCTAGTCCAGCAGCTTCAACTACCATTGTCCTACAATTGTTTCCTTCAACATACCTAAAATGATTCCCAAGATTAAGGTCGTTATCCTCATGAAGGTATTCATCCTCCCCATGTGAAATCCAAATGTAATAACGACGTATGAATCCCCATTTGTAGAGATGAACACTAACCATATTAGTGTCTAAGAACGTTCGATTTTTGCGTTTCACACAAGGACATCTTATTTTGTCTCTATCCATGTATTGTTTTTTATAACATGCAAAAGCAACACTTAGCAACAAAAAAAAATGTAAAAGCAACAAATTCTTCTACACCCTTGAAAAAATTGAGTTCAACTCTTTTCTATTGGGTGTTAAACAATTGTCCATCTAATATTCACAGCCCATCTCCATGTTGTCAACTTTTGTATTACAAAATTGAATCAAAATTAATCATTGGATCAAATTAAGGGATTAAAATCACTTATATTGGGCCAATTCATGGATTATCTTTTATATATTAAGTTAATTGGTCCAAATGAATTGTTTGGCCTTGTAACAATATTAGGCCAGTCCAATTATTTTGGACCAAATACGGTATTTGTCCAACTAAACATTTTTGGAGCAATTACGTTAATTAGTCTAAATATATTGTTTGGTCCAATGACAATATTGACCCAGTCCAATTATTTTGGACCAAATTAGGCATTAGGTCCAGCTGAAAATATTTGGAGCATTTAAGTTGATTAGAACAAATTAATTGCTCGGGCTAGTAAAAATATCGGACCAGTTAAATTATTTTGACCAAAAAGGTATTTGGTCCAAATAAAATATTTTGGAGCAATTAAAGTACTTAGTCCAAATTATTGATTGGCTTCAATTATTGAGGATCAATTAAGGAATTTGGTGCAAATCAATTGTTTGACCCAATAACAATATTAATTAGGTCAATTCATCAATTATTTTTGATATATTGAGCGTAATTGGTCCATGATTTGGACCAATTATATATTCAATTTAAAATGCATTGATTGGCCCAATTATACAACATTGGGCCCAATATCTATATTGTTGGCTCAATAACTGAATTGGGCTTGATAACAATATCATACCCAATATATGTCCAATTCGTGAAAGACTTTAACAACCAACAATATATAAACTAAACTAATTATTTAATAATTTAATTAAAGTAATTAAACTTATTTAACTAGTATTATAACTAATATAACTACGTATTTTAACTAAGTAATTAAACTAATTTAAAGTATTGAACTAAATTAAAATAATTTGCCTAATATAAATAATTGATATAAATTTAACTAATGTACCTAATCACTAATTTATCTAATATATGTAATTTTACTAATTTAATTAAAAATAATTAATTCATATGTTACTTATCTAAATTAAACTAATTTAACTAATTACACTTATTTTAGTAAAATTTACACCAATTAATAACATTTAATTGGAGCTTAATAATTTACTAAAACTGTTGATACTCTTTTGGAGCTTAATGTTCATTATTCTTATTCGAATGGCACCCCTCTACCTGATCCTACTCGGCACCATACTATTTTTGGTAGTTTGGTTTACCTTACTATTACTCGTCCCAACATTGCCTATGTTGTCCATGTTGTCAGTCAATTTGTTGCTTTCCCTACCACAATTTATTGGGCCATTGTTCTTCGTATTTTGTGCTATCTTCAGGGTAGTATTTTTTAGAGTCTTTTATTTCCATCAAGCTCCTCTTTAGAACTGTGTGCATACTCTAATGTTGATTGGGCAAGTGATCATGTTGATTGCAAGTCTGTCATTGGTTTATGTATATTCTTGGGTGACTTTCTTATTTCTTGGAAAAGTAAGAATCAAACAGTTATTTTCAGATCTTCCACATAAGCTAAGTATCGTCATATGGCATCTATTACTATTGAGATAGTTTAATTACGCTAGTTACTTGCATATATGGGCCAGGTATTTCTCTTCCCCATCTCACTCCTATGTATTGTGATAATAAGAATGCTACTCAAATTGCTCACAACTCTATCTTCCATGAGTGAACCAAACATATTGAGATTGATTTTCATCTCACTCAACATCATCTTCAGCATTGCATTCTTATTTTGCCTTTTATTTCTTCCTCCATACAACTTGTTGATTTGTTTACAAGGTCAAATCCTATATCGCATTTTTTTATTTTTTGTTGGCCAATTCATGATGCTTCTTGCAGCCACATCATGAATTTGAGGGGGATGTTAGAATTTGTATACTATTAAATTTAGGGCAAATTGGACAAATAGTCCCTATTGTTTATAAGTTTTGGACAAATAGTTCCCATTATTTTAGAAGTCAGGCGGTTAATCCCTATTATTTGCAAAAATCCCATAACTAGTCCACATTATTTCAAAAGTTACTCATTTAGTTCCTATTGTTTGCAATTTCTTTATTAGTCCCCAATGTTTGCAAATGTCTCACCATTAATGGTGAGACTTTTGCAAATAATAGAAATTAATGGTGAGACATTTGAAAATTATGGGGACTAATGGTAAGACTTTCACAAATAATGGGGACTAACCGTGTGACTTTTGAGATAATAGAGACTAATTGTCTAAAATAGGTAAACAATAGAGACTAATTGTGAGATTTGCCCTTAAATTTATGTAGTATCAATGGTAGATTGGTCTTTTATTCCTTTTAGGTTGTATACCTATTTAACTCATCTTTTTTTATCGTAACTTGATATGTTAAATGTATGTGAAATATAACTGTTTTCTCTTTCTCTTGCTTTATCAGTAATAACCATACAAGAAAGGAAATAATGTTGCGTCCTGATCCCTCACGAGACCAGGACTCCTATTTATCACGCTATTCTCAACCTAATTCCAAACCCCGGGCATGAAATTTAGGGAAAAATAGACGGAGTTTTGCCTATATATAGAACTATCTAGAAATCTACAAACAACAACATACAACCACAAGACCATAATCTTCAACCTCAATCAATTTCATCCTTACAAGCATGCATGTCAACTAGACAACAAGGTAAAGATTACAAATTAATAAAACATTACAAGTCATTCAGAACTATCAATACATTCTAAACTTAACTTTACAATTACAAAACTGAATTCAATGACAATCCACGTAAGCCAGCATAGT
This sequence comes from Ehretia macrophylla, assembly GCA_037974665.1. Classification (NCBI taxonomy): domain Eukaryota; kingdom Viridiplantae; phylum Streptophyta; class Magnoliopsida; order Boraginales; family Ehretiaceae; genus Ehretia; species Ehretia macrophylla. Next base: position 73,198,080 of record CM075772.1, on the reverse strand, counting down.
CAACACAAAACTCTTGAGCCTTCTTTTCTACCTCTGATAGCACTGATCCTGAAAGGTGTTAGAAACGAGGGTGAGTATACAACATATATACTCAGTGAGGGAGGTGATGCAGTATACCGAGCGTGCAATGCAGCAACTTAACACAATTAATACAATAAATAAGCAATGAATAATAATTCTAATACCACATTTTAAAAGGATACAATCGATAACCCTTATCACTCCAAATTTTCGATCCCCGATCCACGAGCCACGATCTTAATCTCGATATGCCAGCATCCCTTACACCAATGGGTACTCCGGATGTACCCGATCCTACGACCCAACACCCCCTGACAATCTCCGGACTATGCGAGTAAGGGAATAGCAAACGGAGCTAAGGCAACCAACACTGGCAAGCTCGATACCGCCCAGCCAGGCCATCGCATCCGCCGCGACAATGAGGTTGCGCAACCACGATGCAATGCAAGAATGATAACAATGACAATATAATCAAGAAATATATTTAAGGGCAAAAAGTAGGTTGTCCTCACACCAAGTTACAATTTAGCAACAATAAGCATATATCAATTACGCAATTATACTAAACAATATACTCTTTTAGCAAGAAAATAAACTATAATGCACGTAAGGATGCAGGTCCCTCACCTTTATCAAGCTTCAAGATGTAAAAATGGCTTAGTTACTCCAACTTTCCTTTAGCTCGAATATGCAAATCCCTAGTATATTCATTTAAGTATAACACTTTAGAAATTGATTATATTAACTCCACATTAGCACGTAATCCCAAATAACCACATATTATTCATGTATGTCATATTGCCACATAGACTAAGTAATCAAACGAATAACTCTAAAACATTTCTTTAATCTTACCAAGGACATTAACTATATCAACTTTAACAAGTTAACTTCATAACTAATTCAACTTCATTTATATTGCAAAGGAATATCAAACTAAGTATTAAATCAAGACAACTATGCTTAACACTTAAACATAATTCAACTATAACAAAATCTAAGAATCATCATCATGTTTATTCACCCAAGTACAACATATATAACTCAATTAATAATCAATTATAGCAATTAAGTAATCCAAATAACCAACTAGGCAACAATCTTAGCTAACCCACATAGAATCCAACAAAAACCTAAATATCACCTAAACATTTTCCATTTTCTCCAACAAAGGCTTAACTTAATCAATTCAGTTACCTATTCTATAGACCTCCAAACTGACTGATTTATATATATAAATGTAGCTCTCTGAGTGTAGATGACTTTAGCCTCAAGTGGAACTCAATTCCGATCTAAATTCCACAAGTTATGACCTTTTCCGTGCAACTGCACGAACTGCCTCCTGCACCAGCGATTTTCAGACACATTTCGGAAATAGCTAAATCGCGGGGCCAAAACGTTAGAATTTGCCTTAGCTCTAGAAATCCACATTTGTTATAAACTGTCTAATCTAGCTGCCATATAAATTTTGTTAATTTTAGAGCATGTTTGCTATGTCAAAAGTGCTTCGAAAGACAGGGCAGTGGGCTGACCGAATATGCACTTCTTGTTCTACTTGATGTTTTCATGCACTAAACTAACTACAAGCAATATACTAGTATGCAACGTATTTCTATTCCTCTCTTAAAACTTTTAGCAAACATGTAGCCTACACACAATTGAACAAATTACCTAGCATCCACTACAACATAATACATTAAGTAATTCCACATGATAGCCAAAGACGCAAGTAAAGTAATCCATTGAACAATTTAAGGCAAATCATTCATTTAGCACCTAAACTACTCATATAACTCAAGAAACTACATAAACACCCCTTATACACAAGAACACTACTCGGCCCCTTAGGTTCACCACACACAAATACACCACATTCACTTTATTTTGAGCAACTAATAAGTGATCCTAGTCTCTACAACACATATAACTCAATAACCAAGCTAAAACTAAGCATTAAGGCTCTAACTTCATTTTTTTCCCTTTTTAATTCAATAAGGCAATACTAGTAATGAATCAAGTTATCCAATCACATAGACATATTCTATACCCATATTTGAGAGTAAAATAAGCATATATAGTACATTATTTAACTTCAAGAACCCAAAGAGCACAAAACAAATAAGTTTAACACTTTCAACATCTCAGCAGTACCTTGACTTTGGCTGCACAATTACCTAAGCAAATGACCTCGTATGAAACTTATTTTTACATTTATGGAAAGCTCTTCGAAATTGGATAACTCTAGAATCAAACGAAACTCAATTCTGAGTTAAATTCATTAAGATATGACTAAAACAACTCAAGTGCGCAAAGCTGTCCAGATTGGTCACGAATCCTGTCAGGTTTTGGTTTTTATTTTCTTAGAGGCACTAGATGGAGGAATTGGCCAACTCAACCTAAACAGAACTTGTTCTAAACTAGCTTATCTAGGTCCTGTAAAATTTTCATAATTTTCCAAGTTATCTAACTAGGTCAAAAACTCTACGAAATTCAGACAAGTAAAACTGTCCAGTTCCAGTCAACTACAAAACTTCACTGATTTCAGCAATTACGAGCAAACAAACGATTTTTATTCACAATTCTTCCAACATGAAAGTTGTACCTCTCCAAGTCTAGATTAATATGTGATTTTTCCATATGTTTCCCAATATAATTAATTGCTCAAAAAATGCATAAAGTACAGCAGCTACAACAAAATCCTGCAAACATATACATGTATAAACTTGTCTAATACAACAATTTCTTACTCAAAAACACATATATATGCAATGTAAGTTCTGAAATCAGTTTCTAAAAGATTTCCCCTCACCTTACACATGCTAGGAACACGAGCTAAGGCACGAAAATGCGAGAAAATCGGCTCGAGGTTGTTTGTTTCTTCTTCTTCTCCTCTTTCTTCTTTTGATCGGTTGATGTGTGTTGTGTGTGGTCTGATGTGTGTGTGTGTTTGTTGCAGTATTTTTGTGTGTGGGGGGGGTGTGTCGTGTTTGTTTTATGTTAGATAAAATATCTAGGTGGCTCCAAAGACCAAATTGCCCCCTTAACTAAGTGTATATTTCTTGTTTGCCACTTTATAGTATTTTGACTAATCTAGTTAGCTAGTGTAGTGTAGTGTAATTATTTTATTGCCTACGATATGCCTACGATACTTAGAATATATAAAAAAAATGCATGGAATGTACACTAAATAAAACGAATGTACATTTTCCAAGAAATATAAAAAGTAATGCTAATAATTATATGCAAACAATTAACGTAACATGTAAATGTATGCAAATGATTAAAATAAGCATATTAATATACGCAAATAAATAAAATAACTATATGCTCAGGGTCGGGGTATTACAAATAAGACTAGTAAAGGGTTCTTTAAGCTATAACAATTAAACACGTGTGGCAAGTATGCATATCCCCTGTCAGGTAGACAAGTAATAAATATGCAATTTTATCAGGCAACCAAGTGATAAGTATGTTACCCCTAGTAGGTAGAGGATCCATGTACATTATAATCATGAATACTGGCTTAGAATGCCTAACAATAGCAAGTAAATAATGATTACAACTTAAGGACATGGGTGAAGATATATAGTTAGCACAAGATGTCGTTGTAACGCCCCGTTCCTTCACAGAACCGGGTCTTCTATTATCTATGCTATTCTCAACCCAATTCCAAACCTCGGGCAGAAAATTTAGGGGAATACGAACGGAGTTTCCCTTATTTATAAGACTAACTAGAAACCTGCAAACAACAACATACAACCACAAAACCATAATCCACAACCTCAATCCATTTCATCCTTCAACTTCACCACATCACATTCTGCAGTAAGACCATCCAAGCCACAACTTAGCAAAAGTTCATCACACAAGCATGCCAGGCATAACTACTGATACTCTATAGTCTAAACCCACTTATCTTACCACTCTAATATTATTTATTTAATTTTCTTATATTTTAAGTCTTCCAATTGATTCACATTTCATCCATACAAGCATACAAGCCAACTAGACAATAAAGTAAGATAATAGAAGTTATTACAAACCACTAGTACCTTACCATCACTCAAAACTAAAACTTTAATATTACATTTCTTAAAATAACACAAATACATACACGACCATAAGGTCTCAAATAGAATACAAGCATATCATGTACATATCCTTCCTTGTTCTACACACTGATAGAACAGGCAGGCCACACAGGAGGCAATCCAATCTCCGGCTTTTCCTGAGACATGTTAAATAATGAGTGAGCAACAGAGTTGCCCAGCAAGGGAGGTGATGCAGCATACCGGAGGGGGGTGTTTTCATGAGATACAACAAAGATAATAATATATACAACACAAAATAACAAAACTAATTAGACAAGTATTTAACAACGTATAAAAATGATATGGTTCCACTTTTATCTTCAATCACAAACCACGAGCCAAGATCTTCAAACAAGTATCGGCAACCCTTTATTTCTCCAAATGGGATACTCCGGATGTACCCCGATCCTACGACCTATAATCTCCCGAGGTAGGTCCGTATGCCCCAACGAGGTAAACCACGCCTCTGGGGTAGAGGAGTATGCCTTAACGAGATAGGGACTAGGAAACCATGGTAGTCGAGGGAGCATGACAAGCCCGATGTTGCCCATGTTACTCGACACTACCATGCCCGAATAGGTTGCGCAACCCCGAATCAAGTTCACGAGAGCCAAGATTTCCAAATAACACATAAGAGGGACGACAAAATAAGTCACCCTTGCTATTAGCCACAATATACACAAAGCAATGATATAAACATAAAAGAGACAAGTGACATATTTGTCAATTAGCTTGATTATACCTTAGACAAGCATATAAACACATAACAACACATCTACAAGCTCATACAAGCACAAAGGTATCCATTTATCACTTTTTTCCCTTTTATAACTATGCAATTCTTCTTCTCTATGAAATTTAAGGCCCCAAATCTACAATCTAACCATTTTACATTCCTAAGAAAGCCAAAAGACACCTACCAAGGCCCTAAAAACCCGCTTTTGAGACAAAAGTTCGGAAAGGCCCCGAGCAGATTTTAACTACACCTACCCTATTTGGACCCCAATTTAACGCAACGAAAGCACCAAAAGTGCTTCCATACCCCAAGGATACCTAATCTAAAGTCCAAACATGCCCGGATTACGTTTCATGAAAAATCCCTTTTTAAAAGTTAGCTAATTTTGCATTTTAACTCAATTCCGAGCAATTTAACTACATGTGAGCTTCTAACTAGCTTCAATAATGTCTAGAGCACCTAATGAAGCATCAATTCGTTCCAAATATCAACCTAAAGCCAAACCTTAATTTTTGTTACTATTCATCACCTCTTTTATGCAATTTAAGCTTCTAACCATGGAGATTGTTATCAAGCTACAAAAGAGAGTTCTATAGGCTCTAGATATTATATATAAAGCATCAATAACATTTATTATAGCTATAATCAACAATATAATAATTTCAAATAATTGACATAAACATAAACATGAAAATTATGCAACTCCTTCACTTGTACAAGGTTGTAGTCAAGTGGTGATGCTCCTAGGTGCTCCAAAAACCCTCCAAAGACAAGCTAAAAGACCAAGATGCAAGGATTGAGCAAAGTTTTCTTCTCCTTTTTTTTTTCTCTTGTGGCCGATGGGTAGGGGGGACAAAAAAAGAATTATTGGATTTATTTTGTGTGTTGTTTTGATGCTTGTGTGATGTAGTATATGTATATGATATGTATATGGTTTAACTTGAGGTCAAATGATATTAATAACTTAGTCAAACTATGCTACAATCTCATGTAAAGACTAACTAATTAAATTCTCACACTATTCCAATGTTTCACTATTCCTATGAACCAAGTTTTATTTTCCTAACGCGTGTTCCCAACCTCCGAAGCTCAAAACTCCAAGTTTTCAATTCCTTTATAAGTTATACTATTTAGGAAAAATATTAAACGAAACAATTTAGACAGTTGAATTTATTATGAATAGTAACTTTCCAAGAATAAATAAACACTTCATAATTCACACTATTAATCAAAATAACATGTAAACATATGCAATTAGTTACTATTTACTATATGTTGGGTTCGAGGTATCACAGTCATGACATACTTCATGGGAGTAAAGAGGTATAGTAAATCATGCTTTAAGGTAGGGCATAGAGTATAGGAGAGACAAAGAAGTATAACAATCATTAATCAATTGGGAGGGGGTGAAGTAGAGATGGAATGACACAAACTAGTTAATGGATTAAAGGGTCCAAATCTGCAAAAGAGAATAGATGGTGCGGTTTAGAAAGTTTAGGGAAATTCTAGGGAATCTCGAGGAATGAAAATGTCATCCAAAGTAGAGTATAGAGTAAAAAAGCTCATATAGGCTACATCAAAGTACGCCTGAGCACCCCGAGTGAGTGCCTAGGTGGGCGCCAAGCCTCTAGACATCTAGTGGCTTTTGTGCACCTAAGTACACGTGAAATGCGCCCTGGTGCACATCGCCTCTAGTGTTTAGGATCACGACGCGCCAGAGCTGGGATCTAGTGCGCTCGTGCGCACCAGAATTGTGCCTGGGCACACTGGCTCTGTGTCATACAAAACCACTGCACACTTGTACACACCAAAGGTGCACCTATGACCCTTGGTCGTGATGCTCACTGGGCTAATAATTGAAGAAGGGTTGGTTTGGAAGACTACTAATGCTATGATACATATCCAGTAAGTGAAGAAACTGCTTGAACAATGACACAACTCATCCTCTGGAAATAATACATCAAGTGAAACCAGGAAAAAATAAACTTCATTTTTACAAAGAGTACTTTAGAATGTCTAAGAATCCCACACTACAGAACCGAAAGATTGAAGAGTGAAATATGGTTTTCTCATTTACTCAATTACACATTGTACACTATTATATTACATAGCATTATCAGGAATCTCTATGAGACTATGAAGGGATTGTTTGAATAAAAGATTACAACAAAGAAATTTAAACTCAGTTTTAAGAGATTTGAAAACAAGTGCTACTGTTTGCATCTAACTGCAAGAAGTTTCCACTCTACGTTCCTATTCGAGTGTTGGTCCTAGCAGTAGAAGGAAAATTTTCCTTCAAATAAGAGCTTTAAAATGGATAACTAATTGGATCAGGCTGCAAAGCTTTCTGAAGGAGCTCGGCCTGTTCCTTCATGTGAACCTGAAGGAAACCAGTGGCTGAGGCAGCAGATAGAGGATGGCCAACATATTTCATGTCTTCAATCTTGCCTCTGCCCAATGCTTCCATGGCAGTAAACAAGCGAGGTGAAATGTAATTAAATGCGCCCATGTTCATTGGCTCCTCTTGGCACCAAACAATCTCTGCATCTGAGAAATCACAATAAACACAAAATGTATGAGACTCATTTCTCCAGTTTTCTGTTGATGGGACGCAAGGTTCATGGTTATGGAACGAATAAGAAAGAAACTTCAACTTGGCAAAGGTTTGATTTCATTCACAAGCTAACAAATGTTGACACTAATCAACATAAGAAAAGGTCTGGAAAGGTAGTGCCATTTAGGTGACTAAGTAAATCAGAAGGTGGAGAAGCACTTCAGCACAAGGACTGCCAATCCCTTTTCTTGCTGATCGTAAGTTTAGATATAGAGTAAACTAAGCTTTTTTGTAGGAAAACTAATTTATTCTTTGATTTGTTAATTATTACTCGAGAAGAAAAAGGCAGTCACTCCGTTTCAAAAGAAGTTCAAACAGTTTGATCTAATAACATTTTACTTGAGGGAGCATCAATAAAAGAATTTTACTAAGGGAAGCCTTTATTTTAGTTGCAAGTAAATAGGATTTACTTGGATATCTCTTCAATTCACGCTGCACAAGATCATAAGGGAAAGGACAAATTTGCTCCACCCTACAAATGGCGACATCCTTTCGCTCTGCTTTCTTCCTTGCTTCGTCAAGCTCGTAATATACCTGCAGAAGGGAAAGCATATAAATATACATATTTATTCGAGTTTAGGATAATTGAATTCAACAATGGAAGACACAACCAATCCAAGATGGTATACATATGTTGAGCAAAGAATCAAGCTATCTGACACATAGAATAAATGAGATATAGGGATTATCTTGGTGTTTTGCGAGTATGTGTACGAAAGAAATTCAGGGTTGGAGATAGAACTATGATACACACCTTTCCTGAGCAAAGAATCAAGCGCTTAATGCCCTCCTCTAGATCTGAGTGGCCATTTTGGTCTTCGATAAGGCGCTTAAATCTAATCCCTTGGTTGAGATCAAACTCGGATAGATTAGATTTGCAGTCCTTGTGGTGAAGCATCTTTTTAGGAGACATCACAATAAGTGGCTTTCGGAAATCCCTATGCATCTGGGAGATAAAGCATATTATATGAATAAATGGATAAAAATTCTTCACGAGCTCATAAATTAGAAAACTGAATTGGCTCTACTTACTTGACGTCGCAGGACGTGAAACAGATTGGCAGGAGTTGTTACATTCACCACCTGCCAATTGCATTGCTGAATCTGCATCTCAAGTGTAGGATCCATCTCAGGGATAACATAGGGATCTTCATCACTCATCTGGCACCAAAATTAATAACATCAGCCCAACTAAGAATATGAGTATACACAATCCTGAAAGATTTAAGGACAATTAAAGTACAATGGTGACATCCGGCAAAGAGTAGGGTCTTTGTTTGCTTCGTCAAACTCAAGGAGTAGAATCAAGAGCTAGGATCTGAAGACTTCATCAACTATATATTCATAATTAGTATCCTTACAGAATAAGTTGTTGGCTACATTTGCCTATAAGAAAATTAGGATGTTTCTCAATAATGTGCCTACAAGAGCTAGGATCTTAAGACATCATCAATGAATATCTAGATTTGTAAACAAAAATCCAACATAAGAGATTTATCCCGTGTTCCAAAAGCATGGATTCCGAAGATTCACAATGTTATCAGAGAAGACATATTGAATTAGACGGGCCTATTGTTGGACCACATGACTAAATTTCTGTTTGAAGATCGACAACTCCAACCGGGCCCGCAAATGCGGGATAAGGGAGAGTTTTTATATTATCATTAAGACCATACCTCAAGGAAACGTTCCAAACGTGCATTTGAATGTTCAGGGCCGTATCCTTCATAAGCGTGTGGCAAGAGTAACACCAATCCAGTTTGACGTAGCCACTTGGCCTCCATGCAGCTCACATACTGATCAATTATCACTTGAGCTACGTTGGAGAAATCACCCAGTTGGGCTTCCCAAAGTACCAAGCTATTTGGATTTTCCATGGAGTAGCCTACTTCAAATCCCATAACACCATACTCCGACAGAGGGCTGGATGGAAATAGGAAACATATTCAGTAAAATGCTCTTAAGAGTTGATTTACCAGATAATTTGTTGGAAAAAGAAATAACTCATGAAATAAACTAGTCTCTAAAATGTCATGTTGTATATAACTGTCCTTAATAAGGAGAAAGCATTCTTCCATCACGCAAACATTTAGTTTCAGTCCGGCCAGTCTTTCTATAAAATAGTATATATGCCCCAGCTTAACAATAGACGCCACCTTGAGTATAAAACCATAGCAAGAATTCTTTATTTGAGGTGATAATTTCTAGAACAAAAAAGAAACGCTGAAAGCATAGCAAGAAATTAAGAGAAGTAGTTGCAGCTCAAAGCAATTGGAAAGGAAAAACATTTGGTACTATGTGGTGCTAAGCATTTAATTAGGACATACCTATTGCTTACAGTAAACATATCTTCTTTTTTATCTGCAATGACATGACGCAAAGGACAATGCTTCTCCCCAGTCTCTTGATCGATAATAATAGAATGTCGATGCAAGAAACTACTTCTCTCAACATCAAGACCACTCAGCCTCACATGATATCCTTCTACAAGCAGGGTTGCAAAAGCAAGTGCCTCAGCTAGTCCCCAGTCAATTCCCTCCCCTGTCTCAATCATCTTCACACGATCAGCAAACACCTTCGTTATTGCACTGTGAGCCTTGAAATTTTCAGGAATGCTTGTGATTGCTTTTCCAACGGTCTTCAAGATCTCTAATTTCACACTGTCAAGCAGCAAAAAGTTTAGTATCTTGTTTTGAACTTAGCATAACACAACAGTATTAGGAGTATGAATTAAGGATTGTAGATATACCCAGTGTTGCAGATATGCGAGAACTCGATTGGAGACTTGAATCCAGACCAAGACCCTGTAAGCGAGTCTCTTTTTTCTGGAGTATAATCCTTGCTGGCTTCAAATTCTTCATTAAGGACTGAGTTCACCTTATTATGTATCCTATCAATGTCATCTTTTGTCACCTTACCAGATTTTAAAAGTTTCTCTTGGTAAATGTCAAGAACAGTAGGATGATTCTGGACAATCTGTAGGAGAGATTCAAACATAGAAATATGAGTGGACAACCTCTTGCAGTTAGATGAGGAAAAAAAAAAAACGTCTAAATTAAGTAACAGTGATATAGATAACATGGAAGAGCCTGAGCATAGATCAAACTAGAGCATAAGCTTAGAAATGAAAGGAATTGTGAAGGGCTAACCTCATAAAATTTGGGCAAGGTGAAGAATGGATCATCAAGCTCATTGTGTCCAAATCGACGGAAACCAACTATATTAACCACAACATCCGAATGGAATGTCTGACGCCACTCTACTGCAAGTTGACAGACATGAAGGACTATAACGCCCCGAACCCAACCCCACGCTAAGTCAGGCTCGGACCCGTCACTCGGACAGAGTCTCCTCTGTACCAAGGACAAAACTGATACCTGTAAACATTCATTCAAGACATCGGAACTAAAAGCAACAACTTAACCACAATAACTCCAAAGCCAAAACACAATCACAAGGCCATCCGAGCCTTGGAGCAACAATTTTCTACTAAAGCACACAAGCATGCGAGATAAGTTGGATTTAGTTATAAGTAGTTAATTACAATAAACTTCTAAGTTCCATATGAAGGTTTACAAACACTCCAAGCATGCAAGAGAAAAAATAAAGTCTAGAATTCATTATTACAATCCAACAACTTTCTTAAACTCTTAATACACATTTATTAGACATATATATATACAAGACTCTATGGTCTCAAAATACATTAACAACAAGAACTCCACGTAAGAAGCACATAAAATCCACCTCAGCACACAAGATCACTGATTCTGATCTACTTGAACTTCTTCCTCTTCTTCTACTACCTCTAACAGCTGGGGATTCACCTCAGCTTCTCCTGAAATATTTTAAATGAGGAGTGAGCAACAAAGTTGCCCAGCGAGGGAGGTGATGCAGCATGTAAACGTGCAATATGATATGCAACACAGTTAAACATATATACAAGACACATAAACCATCAAGACAATAAATCAAACTATTAATCACTTTAAAAAGGATACGGTTCCACTTCCAAGTCTTCGATCACGAGCCACGAACCACGAGTATCACGAATATGCCGGCAAACCCAAACACCACACTTGGGATACTCCGGATGTATCCCGATCCTACGACCCTTTCTCCCGAGGTAGGTCCATGCCCAGCAGGTGAACCACGCCTCTGGGGTAGTGGAGTATGCCTCAGCGAGAAGGGAATAGGCACCATGGTAATCGAGGGAGCACGGCAAGCCCTATGCCGCCCGTGATACTCGCCGCTACCATGTCCGATATAGGTTGCGCAACCCAATACAAGTCACAAGCAATCAATAATATCACATAACACGTAAGAGGGACGACAAAGTAGGCCGCCCTCACATATATGCACGATAAAAGCTCATATATGCAAGATATTAACTAATAGATGCCAAAAGAAAACAATCAACATAATTAATTCCAATAATCTATTCAATTAACTTAAATACATCCTAAATATTCTATGCAAGACACTACTAACACACAACAAGTTCCAATTGCAACTAAAAGGCTAAAAACTACCTTTCCCCTTTCTTTAATCGAGCTTTCTTTCTCCTAAGCATAGTTCGAGATTCTCAAACCTACCCTAGTCTTTCTATATTCCTAATTAAGCTTAAAGGTACCCTTTAAAGTCATGAAAACTCATTTTCGAAGCAAAAGTTCGGGAAGGCCCCGAACGGGTTTGAACTATAGCCATACTAACCGAACCCCAATTTTGTGAAACGAAAGCACCAAAGGTGCTTCCTTAGCTCAAGAATACCCAAATCGATGCCCAAATTTTCCCGGATTGCCTAACGTGCAAAACCCCCTTTTTAAAGTAAGCTATTTATGCACTAAAGTTCGAATTCGGGTGATTCAACCTAACGTGGCTTTTCAATTACCTTCCCTAGGGTCTAGAGCACCTAATCGAGGCATCAATTCAAGCCAATTATCAAATTTTCTCAAAACCCTAGTTTTAGGCACTATTCATCGTCTCTTTGATCAATCTCAACATTCAACCGTTAAATTTGTTATCACACCACAAAAGTTAGCTCTAGAGGCTTTAAATAACTCATAGGAAGCATTCAACACAAGTTATATAGCTATAATTGACAATTCAATAAAATTAAACATATGCATACAAACTTTAAACTCAAACAAATAAGACTCCCTCACAATTTTGAAGATGTAGAAGCTTTGTTGAAGGTCCTAAGTTGCTCAATAACCTCCCAAGATCAAACTAAGAGCTCAAAGTGCTTGGATGAAGAAGCAAAAATCTCTCTTTTCCTCTTTGAAGTGGACGGCCAGCAGGTGGGGACAAGGATGGAATTTCTGAAATTGTTTTGATGACTAAAATGCTATGTGTCTTTTAATTTTTTTGAGTTAGTTGTTTTATATGTTACATATCATTTATTTCCTAAGCTTTGTAGTCTCAAATATTGATCAATTAAGGCTAATTGCAATTACAATTGCTTTCTAATTAAATACTATCACTATTCTAACGTAACACTATTCAAAGCTCACGGAAAATATTTTTCAAACGCATACTCCTAAGCTCGAAAGTTCAAAACGAAAATTTCTTGGTTCCTTTTAAATGTCGAGTGGCCTAGGAAAAATTTAAAATCAAGCTTTCGGAACAGTCAAAAATTTTATGAATAGTGACCCACAATAAAAACAATTAAACAAGAAAAATGATGCACGTAGAAATGCGCACATAAGTATGCAACGATTATAATAAATTTAAGGTGAAATTCTCGGGTGTCACAAGGACTGCCTCAATATCATCGCCGTTGACATGGAAAATTGGAGCATTCACGGTTTTGGCAATATCAGTAGAATACAGAGAAGATCTTCCCGCCTTTGACCTTGTAGTGGAGGACACTTGGTTACATATTACAAAGTGTATGGTCCCTCCACTTGTATAATTTTGAAGAGCACCGAGATGCAAGGTCTCACAAGCAACACCTTGTCCAGCAAAGCCACCATCTCCATGGATCACAACACCCATAATTTTTTTCCTATCTAAATCATTGGAATAGTATTGTTTTGCCCTAGTTTTTCCAACCACAACCGAACCCATAGCTTGTAAGTGAGATGGCATCGAAACCAATGATAAGTGAACTCCCTTGCCACTCCTAGTTGTTCGATCACAAGAAGTTCCAGACATGAGCATGATATCTCCACTTCCTTCATAATAACCATCTTCATCCACAGGTTTTACACCAACACTAAGCCCACTAAAAATCTCACGGAATTACTTCCCAAAAACATTACCTAAAAGGGTAAAACTTCCTCTACGAGATGCTCCAATAACAAAGCTCTCCACCCCAAGTTCTGCTGACTTATCAAGTATCTCATCTACTGCTAGAATCAATGCCTCACAACCATCAGCCCCAAACCTCTTCGCTGTTGGGATTTTAGAATTTGAGAACTGCTCGAACTGAGTACTCCATATAAGTCGTTCAAGGATAACATCTTGGTGCTGACAATTGTACTCCATTGGTGACGAAGTCTCAATCCTCTCACTCAACCAATTACGTTTATCATTATCAGGAATATGCATATACTCGTAACCAATGGATCCACAATAGGTAAGCTTTGTTGAAGGTCCTAAGTTGCTCAATAACCTCCCAAGATTAAACTAAGAGCTCAAAGTGCTTGGATGAAGAAGCAAAAATCTCTCTTTTCCTCTTTGAAGTGGACGGCCAGCAGGTGGGGACAAGGATGGAATTTCTGAAATTGTTTTGATGACTAAAATGCTATGTGTCTTTTAATTTTTTTGAGTTAGTTGTTTTATATGTTACATATCATTTATTTCCTAAGCTTTGTAGTCTCAAATATTGATCAATTAAGGCTAATTGCAATTACAATTGCTTTCTAATTAAATACTATCACTATTCTAACGTAACACTATTCAAAGCTCACGGAAAATATTTTTCAAACGCATACTCCTAAGCTCGAAAGTTCAAAACGAAAATTTCTTGGTTCCTTTTAAATGTCGAGTGGCCTAGGAAAAATTTAAAATCAAGCTTTCGGAACAGTCAAAAATTTTATGAATAGTGACCCACAATAAAAACAATTAAACAAGAAAAATGATGCACGTAGAAATGCGCACATAAGTATGCAACGATTATAATAAATTTAAGGTGAGATTCTCGGGTGTCACACCCTCTCCCCCTTAAACTAATTGCGTCCTCGCAATTCTTACATGATTCGGCAAAGAGCTCCGGATATTTCTCTCTGATCTGATCTTCTCGCTCCCAAGTGGCATCCTCAACCCCATGATGATCCCAGAGAACTTTTACCATAGGAATATTTTTAGTCCTAAGTTCCTGAATCTTTCGGTCAACCACTCGAAGAGGCTTCTCAACATAAGCTAAGGACTCATCAATTTCCAACGGCTCCGGCTCAATGATATGCGACGGATCAGGATTATACTTTCTCAACAGTGACGCATGCAAAACATCATGAATCCGCGCCAAACTCGGAGGTAAGGCCAATCTGTAAACTAAATCTCCAACCTTCTCAGTGATCTCAAATGGTCCCACGTATCTAGGACTAAGTTTCCCTCATTTTCCGTGCCGAATCAACCCTTTTCGCGGAGAGACTTTCAAGAAAACATGATCACCCTTAGAAAATACTAAGTCCCGTCGACGTCTATCAGCATAATTCTTCTGTCGACTCTGAGCTGTAAGCATCCTCTTCTTTATAAGTCTCACATTGTCCACCATTTTAATCATCTCCGGAAGAATAGCAGGATCAACTGTTTTCATCTCACCTACCTCATCCCAATACAACGGAGACCGACATTTTCGCCCATAAAGTGCCTCGTAGGGTGCCATGCCAATAGTGGCCTGATAACTGTTATTGTAAGCAAACTCTGCTAGAGGCAAATATTTCTCCCAATTCTTGCCAAAATCCAGAACACAGGCTCTCAACATATCCTCCAGTATCCTGATAGTCCTCTCCGACTGACCATCCGTCTGCGGGTGATAAGCAGTACTAAAACTCAAATTAGTCCCCAAAGCCTTTTGTAGCTTCTGCCAGAACTGTGATGTAAACCTGGGATCCCTGTCTGACACTATCTGAGATGGAACTCCATGCAGTCTCACAATATTTTCAACATAAAGCTCAGCCAATTTATCGAGAGAATCTGTTTTCTTTGTAGCAATAAAATGAGAACTCTTCGTCAACCTGTCTACTACAACCCACACAGAATCATTATCTCGTGGTGATCTCGGTAAATCTGACACAAGATCCATAGTAACCTGATCCCATTTCCAAACTGGAATCTCCAACGGCTGCAACAATCCCGCTGGCCTCTGATGTTCTGCCTTAACTTTCTGACAAGTTAAACATTTAGCTACATACTCAGCTATCTCTCTCTTCATGTTGTTCCACCAGAAATTCTGTTTCAAATCTCTATACATTTTTGTGCTTCCAGGATGAATTGTATATTTAGAAGCATGAGCCTCAGCAAGAATCTCATCTTTCACAATCGAATTACTGGGAATGCAAATTCTATTCCTGTACCTGAGAAGCCCATCATCATGCATCTTAAAGTCGGACTCTCCCCCTTTTGAATTCTCTAAAAGCTTCAACAGCTGAGAATCTGATTGTTGCGCTTCTCTGATTCTAGATAGCAATAAAGATTTGATTTGTAAACTAGCAAATTGAATACCTGATCTAGAAGCTTTCGGTTTCCATAAACACAGTTCTTCCACAATCTCCCAATCCTTGATTATCAAACTAGACACAGAAGCTTTCCGGCTCAGTGCATCTGCAACAGTATTAGCTTTTCCCGGCAAATAGCTAATGGTACAGTTATAATCATTTAACAATTCTAGCCAACGCCTTTGCCTCATATTCAAATCTTTTTGAGAAAACAAATATTTCAAACTTTTATGATCAGTAAATATTTCAAATTTGTTGCCCCACAAATAATGCCGCCATTTCTTCAAAGCAAAGACAACAGCTGCAAGCTCTAAATCATGTGTAGGATAATTGAGTTCATATGGTTTCAATTTCCTAGAGGCATATGCTATGACTTTACCATTTTGCATCAAAACACAACCTAACCCATCTTTTGAAGCGTCACTATAAATCACCAAGTTCTCGGTTCCCTCAGGCAAAGCAAGGATAGGTGCAGTGGTAAGTCGTTTTTTCAACTCCTGGAAACTGGCTTCACATTTATCATCCCAATTAAACACAGTTTTCTTCTGAGTTAAAGTAGTCAAAGGTCCTGCAATCTTTGAAAAATCTTTAACAAATCGCCTATAATAGCCCGCTAATCCCAAGAAACTACGGACTTCCGTGACAGTTTCAGGTCTCTTCCACGACATAACTACATCAATTTTAGCAGGATCAACAGATATTCCCTCCTGGGAAATGATATGACCTAAAAAGGCAACCTGTTTCAACCAGAATTCGCATTTGCTAAATTTGGCAAACAACTTGTGTTCTTGCAAGGTTTGAAGTACAATTCTCAAATGCTCTTCATGCTCTGACTCAGATTTAGAGTATACTAATATGTCATCAATAAAAATCACTACAAACTGATCAAGATAGGGTCGAAATACTCTCTGCATCAAATCCATAAAAGCGGCTGGAGCATTTGTCAACCCGAATGGTAAAACAACAAACTCATAATGGCCGTACCTGGTTCTAAATGCAGTCTTAGGTACATCCTCTTTCCTGATCCTCAACTGGTAATAACCCTGCCTCAAATCAAATTTTGAAAACACAACAGCACCCTGTAGCTGATCAAACAACTCCTCAATTAAGGGCAAGGGATATTTATTTTTCACCGTTACCTGATTCAGACCCCGATAATCTATACACAAACGTAGTGTACCGTCTTTCTTTTTCACAAATAACACGGGAGCACCCCACGGTGACGAACTAGGCTGAATAAAACCTTTCTCAAGCAAACCCTGAAGCTGAATTTTCAATTCTTGTAACTCAGGGGAAGACATTCTATACGGGGTTCTCGAGATAGGACTAGTTCCCGGCAACAGGTCAATCACAAATTCAATCTCCCTATCAGGTGGTAACCCAGGCAACTCCTCAGGGAAAACCCCCGGAAACTCTTTTATAATAGGTACTTCACTCAATTTCAATTTATCTCCAGGCTGATTAATTAAATAAGCTAAGTATGCATCATAGCCTTTACTCAACATTTTAGTAGCTTTAATGGATGATATAATACGAGTCCCGGTAGACTTTCGACTCCCAGTTACTTTAATAATAGGTCGGTTAGGTACTTCTAAAGTCAAAACTTTCCTCCTACAGTCCAAACATGCATAATATCGCCCCAACCAATCCATCCCTAAGATAACCTCAAAGTCCCGAAATGGCATGATAATCAAATCAATAGGATACATGTAACCTTCAATGCAAATATTACAATCCTTACATACAGACTCCGTAACAAATTTAGTTCCCATAGGATTACCTACTTCAATCACATACGGCAGTTTATCAACTTTTAATGTAGCAGACTGTGCACATGCAGGTGTAATGAATGAATGTGTAGCCCCGGTGTCAATCAAAACTACTACCGGCTGATTATTAATAAGAAAAGTACCTTCCACCACCACTGTCGTCTCTGGAAGCTCCTCCTGGTCAAGTGCAAATACTCGTGCCTGGCCTCGCGGTACGGTAGCTGCTCCTGGAGCTCTAGTCTGGCCACCCTGGCCTGAAGTCTGACCCGGACCAAATTTAAACTTGGGACAATCCCTAACTCTGTGCTGATCACTGCCGCAGCCCGTGCAACGGCCTAGTTTCCTCCAACACTCAGCCTCTGTGTGACCCTTACGATTGCAGTAAGTACACTGTAGATTCTTCCTAGCAGCAGCTCCTCCTGTAGGGGTCCTATAAGTAGATGTGGCAGAACTGCCCTGCTGAGATCTAGCAGTCACTGGTCGGGTCTGTGACTGTCCCTGTGGCTGGCTCTGAGCTGGTCTCGGCTGTGACTGTACCTGAACTGGTCCTGGGTAGCTCTGAGTCTGCCTAGGCTGCTGAGTCTGCCTCTGATAACCCTGACTCTGAGACTGAAACTGCCGTTTGCTTGACTGACTAGACTGAGCTAACACATCTGCCTTACGTTTCTCATATCTCGATGCAGCCCGAACTACTGCAGCATAGCTCGGATAATCTTGTGAAGACAAGTTGAGCATGATGTCACTCCTCAACCCTGTAATAAATCTCTGAATTTTCACATCCTCGGGCTGAACTAAAGCTGGCACATATCGAGATAGTCTCGTAAAGGTAGCCTCATACTGGTCTACAGTCATGTTCCCCTGTTTCAAAGCTATAAACTCATCCTGATGCCTCTCACGGGCTACAACCGATACATATTTATCCCGAAACTCACGAACAAAATCAGCCCATACATGCTGAACCCTCTCAGCATCCCATTTTTCTCTAATAGTGCGCCACCAAGCCTCGGCATCACCCTCCATTAAAAATGTAGCACAGTTGATCTTTCTTTCATCGTCACACTCAAGTATTGCAGCAACTTTCTCGAATTTACTCAGCCACAACTCTGCTTTCATATCATCTGGTTCACCATAAAAACTGTATGCTCCATGATGCAGAAATTTATCAAATAAGTTACCTCCCGCAGTACCACTGCCCTCTGCTCTGGCAGTCTGATCACCTCTGCCGGTACCTGCTGTACCCTGCTGAACCACAAACTGTGCTATGGTATTCATCGCAGTAGCCATAGTAGCTAAAATGTGGGCAGTGCTCGGCTCCTGACCTTGTGGTACATTCCCGGCTGCCCCAGCATCCTGCCCTGGTATATTCTGTCTCGGAGCCTTCTCCGGCTCACCCCGCGGTCTACCCCGTCTCCTCATCACAATGCTAGAAGAACATCATATTATAATAGGCAAATAAACTATGCAAGATAATTTACACATGGTTTTCAAACATTTTACTCACACAAGAACACATAAAACACTTAACAACATTCAATACTAACTTTTCATATTCTTATCATATTAAGCTTTATCATTCTTTTTCATGCTAGCATGTCTTATATCTAAGTACTTAAACAATTAAACATTTACATATTCACATAATTCACTTCCACATATAGACCTCTACCCACATGCCAAGGAATTTAACCCGGCTTCAAGCATTCTAGTAGCTCTGATACCACTTAAGGTGTAACGCCCCGAACCCAACCCCACACTAAGTCAGGCTCGGACCCGTCACTCGGACAGAGTCTCCTCTGTACCAAGGACAAAACTGATACCTGTAAACATTCATTCAAGACATCGGAACTAAAAGCAACAACTTAACCACAATAACTCCAAAGCCAAAACACAATCACAAGGCCATCCGAGCCTTGGAGCAACAATTTTCTACTAAAGCACACAAGCATGCGAGATAAGTTGGTTTTAGTTATAAGTAGTTAATTACAATAAACTTCTAAGTTCCATATGAAGGTTTACAAACACTCCAAGCATGCAAGAGAAAAAATAAAGTCTAGAATTCATTATAACAATCCAACAACTTTCTTAAACTCTTAATACACATTTACTAGACATATATATATACAAGACTCTATGGTCTCAAAATACATTAACAACAAGAACTCCACGTAAGAAGCACATAAAATCCACCTCAGCACACAAGATCACTGATTCTGATCTACTTGAACTTCTTCCTCTTCTTCTACTACCTCTAACAGCTGGGGATTCACCTCAGCTTCTCCTGAAACATTTTAAATGAGGAGTGAGCAACAAAGTTGCCCAGCGAGGGAGGTGATGCAGCATGTAAACGTGCAATATGATATGCAACACAGTTAAACATATATACAAGACACATAAACCATCAAGACAATAAATCAAACTATTAATCACTTTAAAAAGGATACGGTTCCACTTCCAAGTCTTCGATCACGAGCCACGAACCACGAGTATCACGAATATGCCGGCAAACCCAAACACCACACTTGGGATACTCCGGATGTCTCCGGATCCTACGACCCTTTCTCCCGAGGTAGGTCCATGCCCAGCAGGTGAACCACGCCTCTGGGGTAGTGGAGTATGCCTCAGCGAGAAGGGAATAGGCACCATGGTAGTCGAGGGAGCACGGCAAGCCCGATGCCGCCCGTGTTTCTCGACGCTACCATGTCCGATATAGGTTGCGCAACCCAATACAAGTCACAAGCAATCAATAATATCACATAACACGTAAGAGGGACGACAAAGTAGGCCGCCCTCACATATATGCACGATAAAAGCTCATATATGCAAGATATTAACTAATAGATGCCAAAAGAAAACAATCAACATAATTAATTCCAATAATCTATTCAATTAACTTAAATACATCCTAAATATTCTATGCAAGACACTACTAACACACAACAAGTTCCAATTGCAACTAAAAGGCTAAAAACTACTTTTCCCCTTTCTTTAATCGAGCTTTCTTTCTCCTAAGCATAGTTCGAGATTCTCAAACCTACCCTATTCTTTCTATATTCCTAATTAAGCTTAAAGGTACCCTTTAAAGTCATGAAAACTCATTTTCGAAGCAAAAGTTCGGGAAGGCCCCGAACGGGTTTGAACTATAGCCATACTAACCGAACCCCAATTTCGCGAAACGAAAGCACCAAAGGTGCTTCCTTAGCTCAAGGATACCCAAATCGATGCCCAAATTTGCCCGGATTGCCTAACGTGCAAAACCCCCTTTTTAAAGTAAGCTATTTATGCACTAAAGTTCGAATTCGGGTGATTCAACCTAACGTGGCTTTTCAATTACCTTCCCTAGGGTCTAGAGCACCTAATCGAGGCATCAATTCAAGCCAATTATCAAATTTTCTCAAAACCCTAGTTTTAGGCACTATTCATCGTCTCTTTGATCAATCTCAACATTCAACCGTTAAATTTGTTATCACACCACAAAAGTTAGCTCTAGAGGATTTAAATAACTCATAGGAAGCATTCAACACAAGATATATAGCTATAATTGACAATTCAATAAAATTAAACATATGCATACAAACTTTAAACTCAAACAAATAAGACTCCCTCACAATTTTGAAGATGTAGAAGCTTTGTTGAAGGTCCTAAGTTGCTCAATAACCTCCCAAGATCAAACTAAGAGCTCAAAGTGCTTGGATGAAGAAGCAAAAATCTCTCTTTTCCTCTTTGAAGTGGACGGCCAGCAGGTGGGGACAAGGATGGAATTTCTGAAATTGTTTTGATGACTAAAATGCTATGTGTCTTTTAATTTTTTTGAGTTAGTTGTTTTATATGTTACATATCATTTATTTCCTAAGCTTTGTAGTCTCAAATATTGATCAATTAAGGCTAATTGCAATTACAATTGCTTTCTAATTAAATACTATCACTATTCTAACGTAACACTATTCAAAGCTCACGGAAAATATTTTTCAAACGCATACTCCTAAGCTCGAAAGTTCAAAACGAAAATTTCTTGGTTCCTTTTAAATGTCGAGTGGCCTAGGAAAAATTTAAAATCAAGCTTTCGGAACAGTCAAAAATTTTATGAATAGTGACCCACAATAAAAACAATTAAACAAGAAAAATGATGCACGTAAAAATGCGCACATAAATATGCAACGATTATAATAAATTTAAGGTGAAATTCTCGAGTGTCACAAGGACTGCCTCAATATCATCGCCGTTGACATGGAAAATTGGAGCATTCACGGTTTTGGCAATATCAGTAGAATACAGAGAAGATCTTCCCGCCTTTGACCTAGTAGTGGAGGACACTTGGTTACATATTACAAAGTGTATGGTCCCTCCACTTGTATAATTTTGAAGAGCACCGAGATGCAAGGTCTCACAAGCAACACCTTGTCCAGCAAAGCCACCATCTCCATGGATCACAACACCCATAATTTTTTTCCTATCTAAATCATTGGAATAGTATTGTTTTGCCCTAGTTTTTCCAACCACAACCGAACCCATAGCTTGTAAGTGAGATGGCATCGAAACCAATGATAAGTGAACTCCCTTGCCACTCCTAGTTGTTCGATCACAAGAAGTTCCAGACATGAGCATGATATCTCCACTTCCTTCATAATAACCATCTTCATCCACAGGTTTTACACCAACCCTCAGCCCACTAAAAATCTCACGAAATTGCCTCCCACAAACATTACCTAAAAGGTTAAATCTTCCTCTATGATATGCTCCAATAACAAAGCTCTCCACCCCAAGTTCTGCTGACTTATCAAGTATCTCATCTACTGCTAGAATCAATGCCTCACAACCATCAGCCCCAAACCTCTTCGCTGTTGGGATTTTAGAATTTGAGAACTGCTCGAACTGAGTACTCCATATAAGTCGTTCAAGGATAACATCTTGGTGCTGACAATTGTACTCCATTGGTGACGAAGTCTCAATCCTCTCACTCAACCAATTACGTTTATCATTATCAGGAATATGCATATACTCGTAACCAATGGATCCACAATAGGTAACCTCAAGTTTTGTTAGTATTGATCTTAGGGTTTGAACAGGAAAATTCTCGGACCATAATCGAGAGATCTTTAAATTACCCAGAAAAAAAGTACGATCAAGGTCTGCTTCCGTGAAGCCATAAAAAGCTGGATCTAACTCATCAGGAATTTGCCTCCGCTCCAGACCCAAGGGATCTAAGTTAGCTTTCAAGTGACCGAATAACTGGTAAGCTTCGATAAGCAATGCAATCTGCATACTCTCTTGAATAATTTGAGTAGAAATTCCAGGTATTGTGGTTCCTTTAGCAATATAACTTCGAAAGAAGTTGCCCAATGATTCTTTCACAATGTCAGGAACTTGCTCCAAAGCCCCTTGAAGCTCCTCAATGGACATGCTGCTTGTCCCATCGGAGTAACTAGGACTGGGCACCGCCTTTAGCCTAAAACATGAAATTCGATTTTCTGATAGCATAAGCCGCGTCCTTGTGACATGTGAACCACCCTCTAACAGAGTTCTTGCAGTAACCGCATTTGCGACGTTAGGTCCAAGTCTAAGTGATGCCATTGCTTGCAATATTTACTCTTAAGCAAAACTGTGTACAAGAGGTGGGAATGAATTCGGTTATGTAGCACAAGTTAATATAGCGCACATCAAATGTAATTAAATTTGAAGTCAAAAACGAAAGAATGAAATTGAAATCTATAGTGAATCTAAAACATAAATTGCATCCTACTAAATCAGGAACCACTCCATTAAATCCAGCATCAATAAAATTGAAAACTACAATCAAAACAAAGATTCCCAATATCTATATCTTCTGCAGATCAAGAATTTATTCAAAATTTAGGACTTTATTTAATATAAACAAAATGGATGAACTGATCATAGTAATGCACAAAACTCATGTAACGCAATTATCCTTACACTCTGTTTGGTTCAGCATTTGCAGATGTTTGATTGACATAAATATATGTCAACGGAATATAGCTAGTTCCTCTCACATTCACACAATAATTGTTATATATAGCCTCTGCTCCTATATTTCTTACCGTGTATATATGTCTTATATTGACCAGAATAGTTAATATCTCCATGATAAAACTTGTAATACACAAAATTTACACTTAAGACAGCAACATATCCTTATGTTCCATGTGATCAGTTTCTTGTTTTAGTTATTTGACATGTTGAATCACAGAACTATATGTAATACTAAAATATCACAATCAACCAGCATTTTTCGAATGATACCATGTCCTGTACAAGGTCAACCAAACTGAATGTTAAACTAATTAAGGTTAATAAAATTTATGGAACATGACTGTTTCGAGCCATTCAAATAACTACTCGAAAATATACAAGATAAAACACACACACACACACACACACACACACACACATATATATATATATATATTTTAAGAAATACATAAAACTTTGAACACTTTTCTGGGTCAATGAGCCCTGCAGCCCTTGCTATGTGAGTACATTTTTTTAAGTGGGGATTAAAATACATAATTTTTTAACTTTATGAGTATATTTGTTTGTTAATGGAGGCTTATTAATTTTTTAAACTAAAAATACATAAATTTTTCATTTTTTTTTTAAATAAATAAAATTTTTAACATTTTTCTGAATCAGTGGACGCTGCAGTCCCGTTAATCCTAACGTACTTCCGCCTCTATACATATATGTGAACATATAAAAATTTAGAAAATATAAATGTAAAAAAAAATACATAAAACTTTTAACGTTTTTTCTGGATCAGTGGGCGCTGCAGTCCCGCTGATCCTAACGTATATCCGCCTCTATACATATATGTGAACATATAAAAATTTAGAAAATATATATGTATATGGATAGCTATATAAACATGTGAACTAGAGGTGACTCGAAGAGTCACTGAAATAACCACTTAAGAAATGAACGACAAGATTGCATATAATATATGTAATATACGAAAAACCATTAGACTGAATCTCAGCTGGTTGTATATGCATGTGTACGTTAACACATATATATACATATGGAATTTACATGATGCGCAGCTACATATAAGCAACATATATATATATATATATATATGCTAGGTCCATGATGAGCGCATATTCATGGTGCATATTGTAAGAATATAATGAAGAAAGGTAGGAAGATGAATACCTCACTAAAAGAATTATTAAGCTGGTATGAGAGATTGGTGGTGTGAAACTTGAAGGCGAACATGCAACTATATATATACTTTTATAGCTGTGAGCTTCTTGGTGAAAACCACAGATTTTTTTTTTATTATTTGAAGGAGGCAAAGACAATGACAACTTTCCTCCTTCTATAATTATTTAGATTAAAAAAAAAAAAAGGAACTCGAGCCGCCATATGACCCTATTCAAAGGATTTCACATGGCGTTGAATTATTAGAATCTGTCATATTCAATGATTCCACTGGAAGGCTATGTAAGATCTTTATTTTTTGGGACGATCTACTATCCGGGGAACGGGGAAATGGGGATGGATAAGGACACGACACGTGACAAGTGGATCTAGTAATATTTAATTCATATGAAGACAACAAGTTAACAAAAGTTCTGTTATACCCTTGCCCATGTGGCATTGTGGAGCCATGATCTGAGCCCCACTTATTTTGACACCTCATTAGTATTAACAGTCAATAATTGCAAAAATACACCTTAAATTTAATAATTTATAAAGGTATCCCTCATCCAACCCATCTCCATACCTTCAAATCACCACCACCCACCACCCATCCGAAATTCTACCCTCTCCACCAACCACCAAAACTGTAATATTACTGCCACCACGAACCAACAACCCAAGTCTAAAATCCGCTACCACCAATTAACAACTCAAAACCCCAAAAGTTTTTTTCACCCCAAAAGTTAAATGATAAAAATTGCTTGGATTTGTACAATAACAATTTTAATGGCTAAAAAAAAGGGGCAAGGTGGCAGATTTGGGGTACTGCCGTGGTTTGTGGGAGGGCTGTGCGAATGGTGCTTGGTGTTATTGTTTGCTAAAGGGGATGTTTGTGCATATTGTGGGGGTGGTTGTGTTATGTATTTTGGTGAGTGTTGGGATACATAAGAGGGACGAAAGGTATACACATGGGGTGAAAAAATGGTTGAAGTGATGTGGTGGGTGTGGTGATTTTGTTGACAGAAGAGGGAGGAAGAGGGAAGAAGGGTGGTGGTTGCTGGGTTGTGTTAAGAGTGAAGTTAGGAAGAATGATGGTGGGTTTAATGGAGTAAAGAAGAAATAGTGGTGGTGGGTTTGTTGTGATGACGAGGAAGAAGATGGTGAAGGTAAAAGATGGTAGTAAAAAATGGTGGAGGAAAGGTGGTGGGTTTGTTGGAGGTGAAAATGATGGAGGAAAGTAGTGATTACATCTGATCTGTTAGATATGAAGAAAAGAATGTAATTTGCAAAAGGTATTAGGTTAATTTCATAAATAATTTAGGACTCATGAAATGTTTAAAACTGACTTCTTGCTATTAACTGATGATATGTTTAAAATGTACACGTTTAAGGGTTTATTACAATAGTTGATGAGATAATTTTGATTAGTGAGTAAATATACACAATTGAAAGCAAGAGTACAAATCAAAATTAAAGATTCAATTGTAAATGAAAGTTTAATTTCTCGCTATAACAAAATTCAAATCAAAATCAAAATATAACTTTCCACTATTACTAGTCGATCTCACTTTTAGTTCCATGTATGTTAAGTGCAATTAAAATTATTATAAGCTTGATTTTATTATTAATTTACTTTAATTATGTCATAATTTAAGGGACATTTCAAGTCTTTACCTTGAAAGATTTTTTTTTTTTTTTTTTAATGTGATAACTAGTTGATCAAACCGTGAGATACAATGACATAGGAGATGACCCTTTTGCAAGGCGATAAAATCTAGTACGACCGAATCATGAATGCTCATGTCATTACATGTACTAAGGGGTTTATAATTTTCAATGTCAATCAAATATATATAAGATATTGTATAGATTAATTTTTTCACCATTAAACACATGATACTTTAGATGTAAAATGTTCCTCATAACATGTTAGTTTCTTGTATTCTAAGTCCATTCAATCGATTTTAAACTTGATTTCATAATTATTTATTATAATTACACTATCTTCTAATTTACGAGAAGTAGTCAATTGTTGACTTTTATAAATGACACATTATATAATGATAGAATCATGCATACTCATACGTTACTATTAGGCCATTAATTTCAAAAAAAAAATAATGAACCTCTATGATGTGAGGAAAAATACTCTCCAAATTTGAGTTCCAAGCTTGAGCGCCAAAAAAGAAAATTCAAAACTTTAGATTTCACTTTGGTGTTTTCATACATTACTATTCATTTTACATATTTTTTGTCTTCATTTATTTGCCTATTTTGGTCATTTCTAAATACAGTGTAACCTTTTTAAATTAATAGCATTAGGACCGCCAAATTTTATTAATTTAGCGAGATATTAATTTATCGATAAGTTAATAATTATTAATTTATTGAGATATTTGGTTTTTTAAGCTTAATAGTAAACATTTTATATTTATGGTATATTTTTGAAAAATGGCTTATATTTTTTCAAGCCAATTTAAAAAGATAAGTAGAACAGTCTAATGAAAATAGAAGATAAGAATCTAATTTAGTAAGATTAGAACTTTAGGCGCATTGCGCATAATTAAAGATGAGATTAAGCTAGATTTGAAGTTCAATTGTATCTTATTTTTGAATTATTTATCCTTTTTTCTCATTTAGAAGCTATTTTTTCTTTGCTTATCGTCTCTTTTTTTGTTATTTGGTCACTATTTTGTCTTCACTTATCAACATTTTAAATCACAATGTGAAGACATAATAGATATTTCGTCTACAACATGAAAGGCATAATAGAGATATCGCCACCTCACACCATCTATTTTTTTTTTGGTCGAAACCTCACATCATCTATCTCATATTCTCAATTTGACTCCATTAAATAGTTCCAGTCCCACTGCCACATGTGCATGGGTAAAAAAGACATTTAGTCATATTTTTTTGTCTTCATCTCAATTGTTATCCATTAATGCACGCAGGTCCCACGGCCATGTGTATCTCTCTCCTTCAACCCCGTTTTTCGTACCCCAGATTATAAAATTTCCCTTTTTTTTTTGGTCAAGAAGATACAGATATATTTTTTTTTGGTCGAAGAGTAAAAGATCAGAGTCAAACAATTGACGTGACAGTCAACAAAACCATACTAATAGGGAAAGTTAAGGTTTTTTTTTTTTTGCCAAATGGGGAAAGTTAACGGTTGATGAGGATATCTGAGTAAAGAAAATACTAATTGGATGCAGAACGCCGAGGACCAGAGATTCCTTTGCGTTTTTTTTTTTTTTTTTTTTTGATTTTACACAACAAAAGTTAAAATCATAATTTGAACTTAAATTTTTTAATTATAACACGTTACTACTTAATTATTTCACCTACTCTTAGACATAGTTCTTTTGCATTTCACTAAAATCATAAATTTTTCTTCAAAAAATTTGGATGTTTGAACATCCCAAACTAAGACCGTAAACCTTTCCTCAACACGTAAATCTACGCCCCTGACTGAGTGTGTGAAGTTCACAATCGTTTTTAAGACTTTCCCTAAAATTATATATATCAACTTGAGCCAAAAAAAAAAAAAAAAAAAGAACTCGAGCCGCCATATGACCCTACTCAAAGGATTTCACATAGCGTTGGATTATTAGAATCTGTCATATTCAATGATTCCACTGGAAGGCTATGTCTTAATGGGCAATTGACCTGTGGGGGAATTTTGCTTAATTGATTGGGATAACGTGATTTCAAAATTCTTTTCACATGTTTGCTCATCAAAATATTGATAAGGTTCATAGTAACTTCAAGGAGTTTTCCTTTTTCGGCAGCCAGCAACGACTAATAATTCTTGACATGTGAGCAACAATGGGGCCTTTGACCAACATTGATTGGGAGAGTTTGCAATAATGCAACAAGACCTTTGTCCAAATTTTTCTTTAGTCGGTAACTTATTATTCTCTGTGAATTTAAAACTCGTATCATTAATCGTGAAATATAGTCTTTCAATGAATATAAGATGTAGTCTTAGTACGTTGAAGTTTATTTTTTATGAGGAAATATTAGATTCCCGTCAATGTTATAAATATTATTGTGTAATGGTGTATTTTGATGTATGATTTAAGTCACTCAAGAATCAAATAATATTGTGATAGGAGAACATAAAATTAAACTTAAAATTTTTAATCGTAATAAATTATTTTCCGATCACTCTGACTCACTCTTATTTGGTAGCAACTTTGTTGTAAGAGTGTTGCAAATTAAGTTTACAAACAACTAGTCTCTCTAAATAATGCCAAAGTCACTGATCATAGTGCTACTGATGACCATTTCCAGGTTCCTTCCTACTCATTCTTAAAATTAATTATGTTAATCTCAATTATTTATCATGGCCGACATATTTATTCCTAAAGAGAATTATGTTTACTTACTAAAGTTTTCTAGAGCCGTCAAGGTTTTTTTTTCCTACTAATTTTGTCATGCCCTCAAAATTGGGTAAGACAAAATTTGAAAATGCAACTACCACGTATCTAAGAGACCTAAACACCTCTAGTATGCAATTTTAGAATTTGTAGTATCTAATATCAGAAAGTAAAATGTCATAATAAATTTACATTAAACTTAGAAATAAAACGTATCGAAAGTTCATGCTATATTTTCTTTACTTGCTGCAATAATCTCTTGAATAAACCTCCATGATAATCCTGCAAGAAAACTTGAGCAGCGTTTATGGTAGGCACATGTAAACTAGGTACTCCGTGTTCCTCTCCAACTCCTGTATGGTAACTCTTAATGTGAAAACCAAACCCTATATAATAACCTAATGCCTAATGTATAAAGTATTAGTATTTGGATGAGAGAGAGGTCTAGTCTTAGAATCATTATTGTGTCCCCCACCAAGCTGTCCTAATATTTAAATAGAGTCTACACCTTGAATACCACACTACTAAAAAAATTAATATTAATGAGATAGACTTATGCCGAACTAAAATAGATCACCATAAATTATTCAAATATTCCAACTAATGGTAGTCTATCATTTAAAATTTTTTAGCAGTCTCCTACTTAGACAACAAAGATTCATTTTGTATTTGAAATATTTTGTTTCACAAAAAGACTTTCGGGTTGAATATGACTTTAGTGGCCATAAAAATAAACATCTCAATATAGAATCCAATCCAATAAGCACATTAATATCGAACCTTAACAGTCGTTATATCATTTATTGGCATAGGACGCCTATGATCACAAATACTAATGCCCCATCGACATGGATTCTATAGTATAGTAAAGTGAAATGGTTTTTGCAATGATATCCAACTAGAATGATAAGCATGTCAATCTCACATTCGGTCCACTTTATGGCCTTACAAAGATCCTTGTGGGATTAGATCCCATTTTGCATCATAAGAAGTCCTTAAACTTTATTGAGATACATAAATTCCCTTTAGTGGTTCTAAACTAAAGTCACTTCAAGAATAAAACTTTTAATTGTATATCCCGACGTATAAAACTTTAAACCTGCATGAATTCACAATAAAACGATTTGGTTAGGCGACATTGTTGGAGGCATTAGCGGCATTCTTTTAACCGCCGTAAGTGATGTGCTTTAACCGCGGCTCTGCCGTCTTTCATCAAATTAATGCACATTTGCCGCGATTGAATTGTTTAGCGACTGATATTAGGGTTCTTCTTCTATGAGGCATGTGACAAATTTGTCACATACACATAGATAAAAAGTGATTTAATTAATTAACAAATATTAACCAATTGTCATAAGTGAGAACATTATAGTAATTTATTTTAAAACTCTGTAAGACCAAATTAATAAAAAAAAAATTTCAAACATTCTAATATAATATATCTGCACAATACATATTAATATAAATTAATTTTATAGAATAATAACTTGACATGTGACTCTAATAAATTTGTCACATACCTCATAAAAATTTTTTACCGTAACATTCTGGTTAGTGCGACTCATTTGTTACGGCTCTTTCAGCCGCCCTATTTGCCTATTTCTATTTTTTTGGTTTGTTTCTTATGCTACTTTATCATCGTTTTTTCGTATTTTATCATTATTTTTTCGTATTCTCATAAATTATGAAGCTACTGTTCAATTGGTAGACACTTTTAGTTAAGCATTTCAGCCATTTGCCGCTGAAGAGTTGAATCCATCAATTTTGCACCAATCTAAACCACTATAAAGTTTTGGAATATTTTCAAATGTCAACTTCTCTGATTATAATTTCCAGAAAAAAAAAAAAAGCAAAACACATAATCGCATGGCAACTATAGTTAAAAACGGAGATGATAAGATAATAATCACTGAAAAAAAAGTATGTGAGGATTTCAGTTAAACACTTTTCCTTAAACATTTCAGTCAAACGACATCCATACAAACAATTCTCAATTGGATGGATAAAATAAAACATCAACAACAAAACAATTCTCAATTATAAATTTATGCGTTATGAGAATCTTGAACTATCTTGACGATTCGCACTTCCTGCATTGCAAACCTGTAAGAAAGAAGAAAAAGTATATTTTATCGACCCAAAATCATATAATAGCGAATAAATACACTAGAGATCTCAAGTAGGAATTGCAACGGGCTAGATAACTGCAAAAATTAAATTATCCGAATCCGAATTAAAATTAAAACCGAAAATCGATGGGTTCAAAAATTACTATACTAAACCAAAATTGGCAAGTAATAAAAAAATTGCGGTTATCCGAATCTATAATCGATTAGTTAAAAAATATTTTAAATAGAAAAATTACTCCCAAAATATGTTAAAAAAAAAAGTTAATTTAAATGTTTAAAAAGCCTAACAACAAAATAAAACAAAATTCATACACAACACAATAAAATTAAAAATAAAGTACATAACCATTAATTTATAGCTAAAGCATCCACCAAATTATAAAAAAAATATATCTTCACATCTTCTCACTCTCAGATATCAAGCAATCTAGCTTAGATAGCTATGTTCGAGTTGAAACGGGGAAATTTCATGAAGATGCAAGTAAGATATCTAAGAATGAAGAAATCTTGGAGCCCAACAGAATTTTAAATTGTGGGTTTGTGTTCAATTGATGAATGAAGTATTTACTGCAGTCTGCATGAAGATACAAGTACATAAAACAAATAAGAATTCTGAAATCATGGAGCCTTAAACTATATATATACTAACACACTTAAAATCTCTATCTAGCTTCTTACAAACTATATAAAAATCCAATCTTGAATGCTAAAACACTTAGAAGACTACCTTGATGCTTATAACTATATAAAACTCCAATCTTTGAGCTATTTTAAGCAAATCTAAAACAGACTTGGTAAAGAATTGTGCTTAAATAACCCAAAAATAAAATAATAACATACCCAAAATTGAGAAAAAGAACACATAAAAAAGGGTATAAAATAACCACACATCCAAAATTGAGAATGTTTGTAATTAAAAAAAAAACATAGAAAGAAACTCAAAAGTACATGAAATAAAAAATATTTACATATGAAAAAACATACCTTAGATGCCTAGTTGAAGACTTGAAGAGAAATAATATAAGATATGAATGGGTTTTACTCTTTGTTGGGTAAGTGACGGCTGGATAGAAGAAACTAGAAAAGGTAGAGATGGTATTAGGTTACATGATAAGGGTTTTATTTTTTATATTTTTTTTAATTGTTGTTTCTTAAAGTGTTAGTAGTTGTGCCTAGCCCAAATCTTTTATTAAAATGTAGCCTCTATATATTTAAATAATAAATTAATAATCAAGTTTCTAACTTCAATTTTTTAACGTCAAAAATTAAAACCTTCTAATTTATTCATCAATTTCTCTTTATAAAAATCAAACCTGACAAATTTTCCATCCATTTTTATTATCAAATTTTTATCAAACGATACCCGTTGATTTTAAATAAAACAGATACCTATTGTCATCCTTTTCAAACATAGATAGATAAAGAAAGAACATGTAGTAGCTAGCCAAGAGTGATTGACCGGCTTATATATGAAAAATAAATTGCCTCGTGAGATAGTATACCTAAGATGTCACGCCCCCAAAAATTCACTTGGTAAAACTTAAAAACGTGAAGCCACGAACTTAAAAATATTACATCTCCTAACCCCCCAAGGCGATAATACCATAGCAACCAAAAAAAAAAAAAAACTAATTTCCCCAAATCAACAATCAGAGCTTCTAAGACTTTAATGAATTAATATAATATTTTAATTATTTAATACAAGTATACACTATAATACCATACCCAAAATCATTCTTCAAACTAATACTAGTATGAAATCCCAAAGAAAATACCATGCAAATAACAAGCCTCAACTTCACCAGATGACTTCTAACTCATATAACTTTGATAGCTCAGTAACCTCGGCCTCTACAAAAACAATAAAATAAAATGAGCAAAGAAAGCTCATTAAGTAGAATACCATGTGAAAAACTTAGGGAATATCAGTGAAGCATTTGGTAGATATATAAGGTAATAGACATATGGGATAGAATTCAAATACCACTGCACAGCTGTGATAAAACAATTGATACATATAATTAACAATTGCGGAGTTTGGCTGGCCACTAATACAATTACCTAACAGATATGTCTAACAATTGATGCATTCTTGGCATCGATGTGTATGCCTAACAATTGATGCACAACTAAATCATCTGAACAATTGATACATACATATATAATAGAGTAGGCCTAAAAGCCAGGACGACTATATATTTCACCATGTCGTCTGGGTGTCACAGCGTACATTTAGTAAGGGCAAGTGCTTTACTCAAGGAATGAAGATCAAAGAGTCAAAAGTGAATCAATTTGAAAAGGAAAGAAGGCGTAAAGCTTGAACAGAAACGAAGTAGAAATGTGTGTAACGGGTATTCTACTTACCTCGATCAAGCCTCAAAAGTAATCCAATCTTTTGACTAAGGTGACTGACTCAAGAATGGCTCACAGCTGCACGATAATCAATAATACTAAAACGTTAAACTTTAAGAAAATAAATTAGAAGTCCTAAAATACTAAAATCACCATATATTATTTGCTAGATTACTTTTCTATTTTGCTTTACCTACTTTCATCGATCTGACCCTTCTTTCTTACATTTTACTTCTTTCATTATCTCCATATATACATACGTTACTCACCTAAGGTTAAATACATCACACCCCGCTACATACATACTTTTTATTATTCCTAAACAATATACATGCATAGACAATATTACACTATTTTCTCAAGAACCATGTATAATCAACATAATTCAAGTAGTTCCTATTTGCACCATTTAACGCAAGCATATACAATTTCCCAGCCCTAGCTATGTATACACTTTCATATGGTCAGAAACATACACGCACAAGAATAGCACCACCTTTACAACCTTTACTTCCTCAATTAATTTGACATTTATACGAGTCTATTCCTATACATGCTACTATATATACACATATACATAGTCATAAGATTCCCTTCCAGTTAATATGAAACATATCATAATTATAAACTAAGCATCTTATACATTAATTTCTCTTTTACACTTCCTTATTTCTCTAGTTACACATTTATATAAAATATTAACTTTGAATAGTTATCTTCCTTTATTATGGTTTAAACCATTCTTTCCATGACATTACTTTCTGAAACCTTGTCCTTATGTTAACAAACTTCTGACCTTAATTGTTCTTCTTTCTTTTGTTCTTTATCTCACCTTTCTTTTTTCTTAGTTTCTTCTTCTTTCTTTACGTTTCCTTTATTTCTTTGCTAGCTGCATATTTGACGAGATGCCAATCTAACATATGTACTCCCCTTTATTACTCACTACTTCACAAATACACTCACAGGCTTTCACAACACCAATCACATGTTCACACACAACTAACACCACATAGGCCTACACTCTCCATTGTCCTCTGCACAAAACCACTTAGACCTTTACATACATACACACACAAACACAATGACTAGAATACACACACACACAAACACAATGACTAGAATACACACACACAAACACACACACACTAACAGTGGCCATCACGCACCACCCCTCCTTACACAAGCTACACATACACGGCACTATTGCCTCACACATATTCATACCTTAAAGCTTTGAGTTCACCACTGAAATTACTTAATCAATATTAAACCAATTAAACTTAACTATTTGTGAACACATACATATATTATACTAAATCTTACCTCAAGAAAAGTTTCAATTAACTTAACCCTTACATACACGGCTATATCACACACACACCCTGCTACACACAGTTCACCCATAAAATCATACCCAATTTATAATTTTAACCTTTTCTTATTATAGCTTTATAAAATAAAACGTCATCACACTTATATTCAGATTTTGTTAATAATTTTCAGGGTAAAAATCCAGATAAATTAATTAGGTTTGTTTCACCACTTTGACATACAGGTGCATATATCTATATACTAAGTATTGAGTGAAAACTTACCAATTAATCTTTGCTTGTGCGAACTTTAATATGTATTGCCGACGCATTCTCTTCTCTTCTCTATTTCTCTGTCTCTCGACTGTCTCTCTCTCTCTCCCCCAATTTCTTTTCCTTTCTTTCTTATCTTACTCATACTGTTTTATCCCTGTAGCTTGGCTATCCTACTCATCACCTACCATATATGCGTGAGCCACACAACAACTCAGGGAACAAAAGCCCAGCCGAGTCATCTACTCCAGTTTTCTTCTTCTTTTTTTTTGTCTATCGTTTGTTTGTAAGCGGTAAATATTAATCTGCTTAGACAAGATTTCTCATAATTGCTGACTATCTCCAATGATAACCTTAAGTAAAGTAGGACCCCAATTAATAAGTTAATAACTTTAAAAAATTAATTTCTTGCCTCAAAACTGTTTCAATTTGCATTTAAAACCCTCTTTACCAATCATAAGAGATAGCCCCTTTCCAGCTATAATAAGCGAGCTTTTTCGGTAATAAAATTTTGACCCGAATCAATTTAAATTAAGGTCACATTCACATAATATAAGAAACAATTTAACTGAGTCTAGTATTTGCATTTTAATCGAACAACCAAATCTTCACTCAAATGTTTGTTTACTCACTTTTAACTTGGTTTCGATACGGGTCTCACGTTCTTGTGAAGTTAACTATTTTAATAAATTCTAAATTACACCTTAAACTCAAATATACTAAAGTGCAAGTTAACAAACACCATTTAACTAAGTTTTCTCAAAGTAATTATCTCTATATTTTACCTTGCTCTTGCTAGGGGTATTACATAAGAAGACCTATGTCTTTTTTATTTCATTTCTTCTGGTTTCCTCCCCTTTTTCTCATCCTTTCATTTCATTTCTTCATGGTGTCTTTCCTTTTCCTCATCCTTTTGTTTCATTTCTTCAAATTTTCTTTTTAGTCTATACCAAAAGCCCTTTACAATTACCAAATTATAATCAGATCAATTAAAATAACAAATTGGTGTACAATAAGTAACTTCACAAAATATGTCCACGAATCTACACAAGAACAAGTCTAAGCTACTGAAAAAATCGTAAAATAAATTACTTCCAATGAGATCAAACACACACTAACAAAATCTTAGAAATTTAAGTAAAAAAACTAA
The DNA here is from genome assembly GCA_037974665.1 of Ehretia macrophylla. NCBI lineage: Eukaryota > Viridiplantae > Streptophyta > Magnoliopsida > Boraginales > Ehretiaceae > Ehretia > Ehretia macrophylla. Next base: position 73,161,435 of record CM075772.1, on the reverse strand, counting down.
ACACATCAAACAAAGCCAACGTGTAAGACGTACAATTCAAAACGAACAAAAGTCCATATTGAACTTCAAGGTCACATATACATATACATATATGTATCGTAATACATAAGTAGGCAACAAAGACAAGTGAAGAGAGAGAGGAAATTTTGTAGTATTATTCATATGCATATAAATAGATAAAAATAAGTATATAAATATGTAATACATATACACATACCTATTACACACAAATATATATATAAATACACATCAATCAGTGCAAATATGTGTTCAATATCAGATCTAAGCACTATCATTATAGTTACATATACATTCATATACGTTTATTTGTATAATTAAATGTGAGAGAGTATGTGTGAGAGGAAGAGAAAGAGAACGTGTGAGTGTGTACAAGAGAGAGAAACCGGAGGAGGAACCTGATTGGACACGGTGGAGGCGACGGAGCTGCGGAGTTTGAGCTTTGGTGAGGGAGCGTCAGAGAGTTTTGGTGAGAAAGTGTGAGAGAGTTTTGGTGAACAAAGAGTCGAGAGGTTTCTAGAGTGTAGTGACCTTTAGCAGTGGCAGAGTGTATAGAATTTGTATCCGGGTTGTTCCATGAGGCTGTGGCAAGCCACGTGGACTCAACACGTGGTCAAAAAAATATAGTGAAACTAAATATATTTAATGTGTAGTATTTCATTTGATTTAAATAAGTTAAGAAAAAATTTATTATATCATTATACATGTGACATGTGATATTATGAGTCTTTGACATTTAATACGATCAGATTGAGGTGATATGATATACAAGACCAAATATCTATTATGTCCCATATTATAAACAAAAATGTCTATTACGTCCTTACAGTATATATTTTAAAATATATTAATAAAGTTAAAATAATAACTAAAATTACTTAATTATCTTTATTATTTAATGAAAATCTTTTTTATTATTATTTTTTAATAAATTTTTTTTATTCTTCTTCCTTCTCCACCTTCCACCGTTGCCAAACACCGCCACAGAACACACACAACACGTAACACACACCCACCCACAACACACAACACGCACACACACCTACCCACAACACAACATGCAAACACCCACACATATACACCCACCTTCCTCCCTTTTCTGGCTACATAGTCACACATCCATCTACCTCCTTCCACCCTTCCCCTATCATACTCACCGATACACACACACACCAAGATACACAGTCATAAGAAAATCCCAATCCTAAACCCAAATCCAAACCCACTTCTACCCCTACATCCCCAGTACTCACTAAAATATCTTTCTCTCTCTCTATCTCCCTCTCTCTCTCTCACACACACACACACATATGTATATACATATACATATGTATACATACCTGAAAAAATAAATGATTGCAAAGATAGAGGTTAAAGTCAAAGAAAAACAAAGATTAAGGCATCAAATAAGCTGGGGCGTGTGTGATTTCCCTTTTTTGGTGTGCGTATTTATTTGTGTTTGAGTTTGGAAGGTGGGCTTGGTGGGGATAGGGCGTAGGAATTTGGCTTTTGTTTTTTTTGGTTTCGGGGTGGTAGCCGTGGTTAAGGTATAGATTTGATTTTTGTTTTCTTGGTTTGGAGGTGAGTTGCCGTGGTTGAAGTTGAGAATTGATTTTTGTGTTTTCGGTTTGAGGGTGAGTTGCCGTGATTGAGGGGTTGGGTTTATTTTTTTTCTTTTGTTTTTTTTGGTCAACGGGTGGGTTTTTTTTTTTTTTTTGCTTTTTAGCTTTTGCCCTTTTAGTTTTAGTTTTTAGTTTTTTTTTGTTTGAAAACATTAAAGGACTAAAATACCCTCTAACTTAACATATTTTTTAACAGGATTAGAGTCTATGGGGGAATTTGGGTAAATTCAAAAGTACATGGGGGTGTTTGGGATTTAAGGCTAAATTCATGGGGATTTTTGGCATTCTCCCTTTTGTTTAAGGGTAAATGGTTCTTTACAAAAATTATAAGGGGGTAATTTAGAAATTTTATGTTATTTTTATCGTTGCAAAAACCTTTTCAATTGACTACTTTAATTCCTCTTTTTAAGTTTAAACATTATTTGGTCTTTAACTGACCTGACATATGCGTTAGGAGGAGAGAGGCGTGTCGTTGCACCACAAAATTTGAATCTAATGTGATTTTGCTTAGGGCCATGAGTTTGATCTTATCATAAAAAATAAAAAGAAAAGAAGTTATATAACATATTTTTAGCGTTTTTGCATAAGCTTCTTGCCAAGTTTTAATTGGTGACATCCTGTAGCCTCAATTATGCGTCCCATATAATATGATTATGATATGAATAATTTACTATCGCTGAATGTCGCTAATCATCATGCTTATTCACTATGCAATTCAATAAGATTTCTTGAGAAAATTATGTATTAAAGAAAATAGCACCAGAAATACTCATTCAAAGCCAACCCCATGCACATCGTCAAACAAAATTATAATAAATATGATTTTCAACTAATCTTCTACATAGATCTCTTCATCTACATCTGTCCGGACCCATTCATTTTCTTAAAAATCGTAATTTCGTTGAGAGATGATATATGATAACCTTTCAAAAAGATATTCACCTACATCAAATATATTTCAGACTGTTAGTTTTATTGTAACACCCCGATCCCTCTCGAGATCGGGAGTTCTATCAATCAATCTAATCATAACCCAAACCAAACTCGGGCAAAATTTTCAAGGAAAACGGACGGAGTCTCCCCTTTTCCTAGGCAAAATGTAAAACCTGTAATAGCATTTAAATGGACCAACACCGTGTCCAACCATACAAAACTTCCTCAAGGCCATCCGAGCCTCGGTTCTCAACAATTTAAACTCAGCAAGTATACATACATTTCAAATTTAAAAGCTAACCTATCTCTTTTCATTTTGACAAGTACATTCAAACTTGAAAATTAAACCATACTAAGCTACTACATAAAATAGACTATCATGCCATTCTAGTTCTTTTCTTTTGGACATTACAAACATGCATTTGAAGTTAAGTTATAATAACTAGATACATAATCTATCTTATCAACTACTTCTACAATCTAATGAAACTTAAATTACATACTTTTAGCATTAAATACATACAACATATGAAAGCATATATCTTCACAACTTCGACACTCAAGCCACATAGGCACGCAAGACAACTCTTCAGGCGACAAACTTCCACGAAATCACGAACTTCCAGCTAACATGACATTTCCTGAAATGTGGTGGTGAGGAGTGAGTATACACAACACGTATACTCAATGAGGGCGAGACAGATATCGAAGTGGAGAGAAAGAAAGTCGTGCAATGCAAATAAGACAGTTAAGCAATATAACTGATAAATAAGCAATCAAGACAAACAATCAATACAATAAGCAATTACTGAAAAAATTAACACAACCATTCAAAACTATACCACACTCTGAAAGCTATGGTTCACTCATATGAGCAATGTACCATTTCACGAGCGATACATCAATCTCGAGCTTGATGTTGACAACGATGACAATAAGCGCGCATCCACCTTATAACACCAGTTTGGAATACCCCGGAAGTATCCATCAATTCTACGACCCAAATCTCTCTGGGAGGCAACCCAAGCGAGAAAGGGAATAGCAGTGGAGGTAGAGCAACCAACACTGGCAACCCGAGGCCACCCAGAGAGGCCCATCACTCACGCGCGAGACACTATGCAATGCAAGACTCGATACAAGGTAATAAACGAGCGATAGCACAACAATACAAACTAGTGACAACAAACGAGATAGCAAGCAATCACAATCAATACTAGCATTCAACTACCTTTTCAAGCATAACAAGCAATAATAAACAACAATAACACCAATTAAACAAGTATATCAAGCAACCCTAAGCATTCTATAGGCATAATATCAAGATAACAAGCAAAATCACAAATCGGCCCCAACTATCAAAACACTACCATTTCCAAACGAGCCACGAGTTCTGGAAACCGACTTCGCCAATCCTCCTAGGCCACCATAAGGCACGTCTAAGGACCCCGAAACCCTACTTTACCTTAGAATTCGCGCAAAGCCCCGATTTTTTCCTTTGCTCGTTTGAACTACAACTATACCAACCAAACATCCAACCAACGCCATAATCGCACCAAAAGTGCTTCCATGGCCTCCCGAAACAATGCCATCATGCAAAACGAGAAAATGCTAAACTCGACCTAAACGACCCCGACTTTCACCAAGGCATAATTCCCGTTTTTTCCATTACGCAACCCAAACAAACCATGCATTTAGGCATTCTAGCATACCTAGCACATTTCTACATCAACGGACAGCATAACAGAGCAACTTCATCGTTTCAAGGGTTTACTATTCATAAAACACTATTCATTAATCAATTTAAATTGCAATCTCAACATTTAACCGCAGAAAATGTTAAAAAGCTATAAATACATGTTCTACAATCAACAAGGAACATTCTTTAAGCAACAAAACGATTAAAACAACAATCTACGCATAAAATCCAAAAATCAAAGTTTAGATACAAAATTTTCAAATGCGCAAATAACGATGAAACCCTCACCTTAGACGCTCCTAGACGCTAGGAAAACCTCGTAGAGTGCCTCGGAAACCACCCCGCACAAGCCCACGCGAAGAATCGAAGATTTGAAGTTGAGATTTTCTTTTTTTTTTTCTCCTTCTTTTCCTCATGGTTTCAAGTTTTTTTTCTCTGTTTTTTTTTCGTGCACATTCTGCTTATTTAAAAAAAAATGACAAGAAGTCAAAGGTCAAAATTCGGTCAACCCGCTAAACCAAAACAGCTATGCATGACCTTGCAAAAACGGCCATAACTTCTTCTAGAAAACTCCAATTCACGAACGGTTTGAAGCCTCAGAAACTAGACTCATAGAGCTTTCCAACCATATATAATTTACTACCTAACTCTTCCCCAATTGGTTTAGATTTAATTCCAAAGTTGACCCAAAATTTGACTAACTTAACATTGCATTTTTTTATTTCTAATCCCAAGTTTGCCCTTTATTAAACATTTCAAAAATTTTTACATTGTCCTAGTTGGTCAATGTAGATGAAAAGTCAACTAGTTTGGTCAAAGAAGGTGAAAGGTCAATAAAATGCAATTTAAATGAACTTTAAATGCTATTGAATACATGTCAGGTTCGGGGTATCACATCCTTCCACCCTTAAAACAATTGCGTCCTCGCAATTCTTCTTCCAATAGAACTCAGCATCATCTGAAATCCAATTCTGACTAATCTTCAACGGTTGCTGAGCAAGATAATATATAAGAATGCCCATAGGAAATCCCAAATAGAAATTCCAATAAAGAATGGCGAGGAAATACCAACTAAAGACTGAAGCAAAGATACTATAGATATCATCAATACCACATACTAATGGCAGGAAGAGTACCGAAGGAGTACCCTATTTAAGGATCTTCAATAGAAGTCTGACAAGTACCAAATAAGAAGTTAAGAGATAGCCAGAGTAGATACACCTCATGCAGTACTGACTACCGTAAATATACCTAGCTGAAAGTTCTGTAAAGGAATATAGAGAAGAATACCAAAGGCCAACCTCTAAATGAAATCTTCCATTCACTGTGTTCCTACCGCAACATCTTAGTCAAACAGCAAGTATATATTCTCCCTGAGTGGAAATGTTGAAGGAGAAGCCGTAAACAATACAAGATAATATGTCCAAGCAGAATTCCAAGTGTAGGACTTTCCAATAAATGCCAATAAGGAAAATACTAGTAAAATGCCCGATAAGAATTCCAAAGAATACCGTAAGTAATATGAGATAATGAGTTTGATAGGAATTCCAGTTACCAAATCAACTGAGGGATGCCAAAGAAAATACCCGAACAATGCTCCAATAAGAAAGTACTAAGAATTGCCCAATAAGTAATACTAAATAAATGGCCACTAAGAATCCTAGAGAATGCCATTGAAGAATTTTCCAATAAGGAATACCAGTAGCACTCCAATAAAGACCAAGACACATATACCATAGATAATACCATGCAGTAAGTCCAACTGAAAATCCAATAGCCAAGTCTACCAAGTAGTGCCAACAAAAGTCCCCAAAGAACACCCATTAAGAAAACCAAAGAATGCTCCAAAGACCAACCAAATAAACCCCAAGAGAAATCTATTCTTTCACAACCGTTAAGTACAGAGGAAGACCATAGAGATTCGCCAATAACTGAGCTCCAAAAGCAAACACCAATTCCCAAATAAAGGCTAGTCAAATGCCATTCATTTCCTGCCAATCCATACACCTTGAAAAGCCAGCGGTGAACCACTTTCTTCAGGGGAGGAAGATGACTTACTTACCATTTCAATAGGACATGTATGAATGCCAATATATCACAGTTATACATATGCCTTAAGCTATTATGCCAGCAAGTTTACAAAATAGTTTATTCAACAAGGTCACTCAAGCATAACAATCAAGTCAAGCACAGCATAATCAATTCAAATCACATCATAGCTAATTCAAGACATTTCAGTACACACATTACAAGCAATACTTCAAGCAAATAACAATCCACGAGGTTGATTCGATAGGTCAATTCAATGCACAACTAGACACTTTACTTCACTTAGCACACAATTAACACATAACACATAACTATATCACATAGGAGCACACATTCATGTCAAGACACATAATCTCACATACAAGCATACACTTTCAAGACACACTTAGCAAGCACACATTCAAGGACCACTACCCACCAGACCGAGGACCCTGTCCCGACTTATGAGCTAAACAAGCTCTGATACCACCTGTAACACCCCGATCCCTCTCGAGATCGGGAGTTCTATCAATCAATCTAATCATAACCCAAACCAAACCCGGGCAAAATTTTCAGGGAAAATGGACGGAGTCTCCCCTGTTTCTAGGCAAAATGTAAAACCTGTAATAGCATTTAAATGGACCAACACCGTGTCCAACCATACAAAACTTCCTCAAGGCCATCCGAGCCTCGGTTCTCAACAATTTAAACTCAGCAAGTATACATACATTTCAAATTTATAAGCTAACCTATCTCTTTTCATTTTGACAAGTACATTCAAACTTGAAAATTAAACCATACTAAGCTACTACATAAAATAGACTATCATGCCATTCTAGTTCTTTTCTTTTGGACATTACAAACATGCATTTGAAGTTAAGTTATAATAACTAGATACATAATCTATCTTATCAACTACTTCTACAATCTAATGAAACTTAAATTACATACTTTTGGCATTAAATACATACAACATATGAAAGCATATATCTTCACAACTTCGACACTCAAGCCACATAGGCACGCAAGACAACTCTTCAGGCAACAAACTTCCACGAAATCACGAACTTCCAGCTAACATGACATTTCCTGAAATGTGGTGGTGAGGAGTGAGTATACACAACACGTATACTCAGTGAGGGCGAGACAGATATCGAATTGGAGAGAAAAAAAGTCGTGCAATGCAAATAAGACAGTTAAGCAATATAACTGATAAATAAGCAATCAAGACAAACAATCAATACAATAAGCAATTACTGAAAGCATTAACACAACCATTCAAAGCTATACCACACTCTGAAGGCTATGGTTCACTCATATGAGCAATATACCATTTCACGAGCGATACATCAATCTCGAGCTTGATGTTGACAACGATGATAATAAGCGCGCATCCACCTTATAACACCAGTTTGGAATACCCCGGAAGCATCCATCAATTCTACGACCCAAATCTCCCTGGGAGGCAACCCAAGCGAGAAAGGGAATAGCAGCGAAGCTAGAGCAACCGACACTGGCAACCTGAGGCTACCCAGAGAGGCCCATCACTCACGCGCGAGACACTATGCAATGCAAGACTCGATACAAGGCAATAAACGAGCGATAGCACAACAATACAAACTAGTGACAACAAACGAGATAGCAAGCAATCACAATCAATACTAGCATTCAACTAACTTTTCAAGCATAACAAGCAATAATAAGCAACAATAACACCAATTAAACAAGTATATCAAGCAACCCTAAGCATTCTATAGGCATAATATCAAGATAACAAGCAAAATCACAAATCGGCCCAACTATCAAAACACTACCATTTCCAAACGAGTCACGAGTTCTGGAAACCGACTTCGCCAATCCTCCTAGGTCACCATAAGGCACGTCCAAGGACACCGAAAACCTCCTTTACCCTAAAATTCATGCAAAGTCCCGATTTCTCCCTTTACTCGTTTGAACTACAACTATACTAACCAAACACCCAACCAACGCCATAATTGCACCAAAAGTGCTTCCATGGCCTCCCGACACAATGCCATCAAGCAAAACGAGAAAATGCTAAACTCGACCTAAACGACCCCGACTTTTACCAAGGCATAATTCCTATTTTTTCCATTACGCAACCCAAACAAACCATGCATTTAGGCATTCTAGCACACCTAGCACATTTCTACATCAACGGATAGCATAACGGAGCAACTTTATCATTTCAAGGGTTTACTATTCATAAAACACTATTCATTAATCAATTTAAATTGCAATCTCAACATTTAACAGCAAAAAATGTTAAAAAGCTATAAATACATGTTCTACAATCAACAAGGAACATTCTTTAAGCAACAAAACGATTAAAACAACAATCTACGCATAAAATCCAAAAATCAAAGTTTAGATACAAATATTTCAAATGCGCAAATAACGATGAAACCCTCACCTTAGACGCTCCTAGACGCTAGGAAAACCTCATAGAGTGCCTCGGAAACCACCCCGCACAAGCCCACGCGAAGAATCGAAGATTTGAAGTTGAGATTTTCTTTTTTTTTCTCCTTTTCCTCATGGTTTGAAGTTTTTTTTCTCTGTTTTTTTTTTCGTGCACATTCTGCTTATTTAAAAAAAAAATGACAAGAAGTCAAAGGTCAAAATTCGGTCAACCCGCTAAACCAAAACAGCTATGCGCGACCTTACGAAAACGGCCATAACTTCTTCTAGAAAACTCCAATTCATGAACGGTTTGAAGCCTCATAAACTAGACTCATAGAGCTTTCCAACCATATATAATTTGCTACCTAAATCTTCCCCAATTGGTTCAGATTTAATTCCAAAGTTGACCCAAAATTTAGCTAACTTAACATTGCATTTTTTTATTTCTAATCCCAAGTTTGCCCTTTATTAAACATTTCAAAAATTTTCACCTTGTCCTAGTTGGTCAATGTAGATGAAAAGTCAACTAGTTTGGTTAAAGAAGGTGAAAGGTCAATAAAATGCAATTTAAATGAACTTTAAATGCTATTGAATACATGCCAGGTTCGGGGTATCATATTTATGGCTATACTTCACTTAAGATATAAATGGGTCATGATCCATATGCTCCCCAGTACGAGACAAACATGAGAAATCACTAATGTAAACCCAAATTGATCTTTCTTTATGCCTTTAGTAACATCAACCCAATCACAACGGAATAGCACAACTTTGAATTATCCTATAAGCATAATTATTGCGATAAACATAATGCAATTAAAATTATCAGAAACATGTAATCATCATATAAAACATTAAAGGTCACAAGCTACTTACTTTATGCGGAAGACAGCGATTAATTGATTTCTCTACCTTAACCCTAAACTTTATAATGTAGATATGAGATGGGATTCTATAACCCTCTTCAGGACAAGGAGATGACCAATTAACATGTATTTATAGTAACATGTTGTTACTTCCATTAAGTAACCTAATGGATTTAGAGTTTAGTGGGTTATTACTTTAATTAAGTGGGTCACCAATAACTTAATAGGTCACACCACTTACATTCTCCCACTTGACCCATTAACCATTATGGACAACAGGATTCAACCATAAACATAAGGCGCGCATAACAAATTAAATCCTTATATAATATCCTTCATAATTACCAAAGAATAACAAACTACTAAATATGGATTATAGCGGTTGTACATCATTCACTCAATGTACTCCCTTCTATATACCATGACACTAGCAATTAGTCACACTTGGTCGTAATCTTAATGGTCCACTATAAAGTCTTATAAAGACGTTCCTATTTTCCTTAGTAAACATAATTCAGGTGAATCCTTTTATGAAACAGGAAAAAAAATTATGTTTGTCAGAAATACGTCATTGAGCTCAGAGTGTTAATATAAGAACATTTACGTCTTTCATAATTACAACCAAGACCTATCATTACTTAATGTTCCTTAAAATGGCTTGGTTGTAAGTCTTTAGTCATAAGATCTATAGTCATAAGATCACTGCTTATGTATTCAATAGACACTCTTTGTTTCTGAACCTTCTCTTTAATGACAAATACTTTAGTTCCATGTATTTGACACCTCATGATTATTTGTCATTTTAGAGAAGAAAATTGCTGCAGAATTATCACAATAAATTTTCAACGACTTGGCAATTAGTATCGACAAATCTAAGTCTTGAAATAAATTTTCTGCAACCATAATGCATGAGTTGTAGATTCATAATATACTACAAATTCTGCTTCCATAATGGATGACATAATGATAGTCTATTTCACACTTTTTCATAAGGTCGCTCCCATTGCTTAAAGAAAGAGTTGACCAAAAGTGGACTTTATGCTATTAACACATCCAATAAGATTTGAATCCGAATATCCAATCATTTTAAATGATTAGATTATTTATATGCCAGCAAGTAGTCTTTGATCATTTCACATACCTTAAACTTTCATTGTAGTTATCTCGTAATTCAATTAAGAATTACTATAATACATTCTCACATTCCACATCATTATTTGGACACTGTATGAGACCAAATTTATTCATATTAAATTCTCTCTAGAATTCTTTCAGTTCGAGACAATCCTAACATTCCTTGTGATCCATCATGAAATATTTCAATTCTTATCACAAAGGATGTCTCTCCAATATTTTTCACTTCCAAAATTCTATGAGAGAAAACTTGAGTTTCATGCAATATGTCAATACATTAACAGCAAGAGGAACATTACCAACATATAAGACTTAAAAGAAATATAAATTTGCTTCCACTGATGTTTCGGTATACTCACAAAATAAGAGTGTATTCCTCAAACCGAAAGCTGTAATGGTATTATAAAACTTAATAAACCATTATGAAGCCAATTTAAGCCTATATATTGATTTTCTAACTTTATACACCATATGACCTTTTCCCTTTATTATAAAACTTTAGGTTGGTCTCTATAAAACTTTTTCCTCAAGATCATCATTAAGGAACATAATTTTCACTATATTTGGTACAACTCTAAATCATAATGAGCAACCAATGTCATGAATATCTTTAAAGAGTCTTCTAGACTAAGAAAAAGTCTCTTTATAATCAATGTCACTTTTATAGATATTAACTTCTTGCAACTGATCTAGTCTTATAAGCTTAATTTTGCCATTAGAGTTGCCTTTGATCTTAAAAGTCATTTACTGCCAACTTTTTTGAACTTTCTGACAATTCGACTAGATCTTTAACTTTATTTTGTCGCATAGAATTCACCACTTCTTTCTAGGCATCAATCCGTTTATTAGACTCTATACTTCATATGGCTAGTGAAAATGAAGCCAAATCTTTATTGACTCAAATATCGAAGTTTGACACATATAAATAAACCTTATAATCATCATGAATAGTTGTGTTTCTCTCTCCCTTTGAGATCTTAATGCTATTCTTTGTCGTTCATATGAGTCAATCTTCTTGTGAGTTAGCATTTACAAGTGATAGTTTTCCTTTTATTTGTTATTCAATGTTGTTAAACTGTTCAACAACACTTGGTGCAACTTTTGATAAAAAGAGCATTAATGGATAAGGAAAAATACATCCCAACTTCCTTAATATCCACTTCATGAGGTTTATTACTCCCAATAACTTCACCATTCTTTATGAATCAAACGTTACTAGACTCCATAAAATTTCAACAAATAGACATAACCATAATATGAAAATCAACTGTAAAATAATGAAATACTTTTCTCCATTAAAAGAGGGTGCATCAAAGATCTATAAACATTAGGGTGTATAAGTTCTATGCTTCTTGTAGCTCCTTTCTAGTTGTGTTTGATTTGCTTTCTCTTTATGCAATTCACACACATGCCAAGATCAGTAAAAGTTAGATACAGAAGAATCTCATTCTATACCAATCTTTCTAATCATACATTAGTAATATAACTAAACAGTTATGCCACAAGTAAGCAGGACTTTCACTTAATCTACCACACTTAATTCCAATATTATGTTGCTCAATAAGTAAGATTCACAGAACACATCATAAAGTTTCAATTTATAATCTGTCACTAAGAATACCAAACGAATAAGAATAGTATTCTTAATTAAACTAAAACATCTTCATTCAAACTTAATATCAAATCCAGAAATATCCAACTTTGATGTAGAAACAAAGTTCCTAAAACTATAGGTTCAAAGAATTGTAACAAACTAATGTGATGGCTAGAATTAAGGAATAAACAATAAGTCCTTATACTTTCAATTAGAGCCTTCACACAATTTTCTATGAATAAAACTTTAATTTGGATTTATGTTCTAAATTATAAGAAATCCTTCTTTATTTATTGGAAACATAAGTGGTAGCTACAGAATCAAGCTACTAGGTATTAAGAGGAATTTCACTTTAATCTAATTCGAGACATACAAATGATGATAATTACCTTTATTTTCAAATCATGCTTTATATTTCAGGCAATCTTTAAAAGTGACCAACTTTATTAAAGTGGCACTTTTGAGCCTGAACTTTCATCTTCTGAGTCTAAGAACCAATAACAAACTATTTCCTTTGTCTTTGACTCTGTCCTTCTTGATTTTAAATTTCTTACCAACTTCTTGATCCATAAGACTGATAGTGTGACTTAATTGACTCTTTAATCTCATTTCCTCCTAAACAAGCATAATATCCAATTCACACAAACTTTATTTATCCTTAATAGTGTTACAATTAATTCGAAAAGGCCTATACTCAGGAGGTAGTGAATTCAAGATAAAACGCACTAGGAAGCATGCATTGTAACGCCCGAGACCTTTAGCATGTTTAATTTGAGTATTGCATGCCTTTATGTGTATTTAAATTTGCATTTATTCATTTTTTATAGAAAATCACTATTCATAACAAAATTGACTGTTTTATTTTTCTGAAACTGCATTTTTCCCCTGTCATATGACTAGTAGAAGGAATGAGAAAAATGTTAATTTACGTATTTGATGTTGGGAATATGCATTTAGAAGATGTTTCTTGCATCGTACGAATAATACATTTATGTAATAACATTTGATTTTAACTAGTTAGTGTTTAATTGCATTTTAAGCTTAAAATTGACCAAGTTTAGCATTTGTTTGACCCCACTAAATCAGCCATACATATTATATACCACATATACACTACTTATAAATGATTTTACTTAGCAAAATATAGAGCAAACACTCCCCATTTCCCTTGCTTACCCGACGGCTCCACCAAGCCAAAAGAGGAAGACGTCTTCAATCAATCTTGCCATTTGATCATCCTAGCTTGAGTTGGAGATTATTTTGGAGCATCCTAGCCTACTATAAAACATCTACACCATTAATTGTGAGGAAGATTTCATGTTATGTGCATTTTTGAATTCTAGGGCTTTATATATGATTTTGCAATTGTTGAACCTTGATAGCTCCTTGCTTATAACTACTTCTAGTAGCCTCTAATATGTTTAGAGAACACACTTTTGTATGGTCAAGCTAGGGTGCATGTTGAGCTAATGCAAGGGGAATTGGAGTGCATGTAAGCTATTTTCTTGCATGTTTGGCTTAATCCAAGGTGAGGGAGTTTTCATCTCCTATGTGCATCTTAACTTATTATATTGCTTCTAGATTGTATGATTAGTAATTGATAAAGTTTATATGTACTATTTACTTGTTATCTTGTGTTTTCTTGTGTTACTTGTGATTATTCCGTGATATCTCGTGAATTCTCGAATTCGTATTTTGGGTTGCGCAACCTTTTTGGACATGATAGTGTCGAGAAACACAGGCGGCATCAGGCTTGCTGTGACTGCCGAGCTTTTTCCTTGCATTAACTTACTGTTGCATCCATTATTTGCACATTTACTTCAAATCATATTAATTGTTAAAGGAATGAGAAAAATGTGCCTTTGAGCGATTAGCGTTCAGAACCCTCGTCTAGAAAATGTTTTAGCAAACTAGGAATAGTGTTACATAACTAACTTAGAGTTTTAATTAACTAGCATACATTTCTCACCATAGGCTCGTTTATTTAGCTATCAACGCTCATTTTAGTGGACCACTAACCACCTAACTTGACCCCATTTAATATATATGCTAACACAACACACATTAGCTCATAATAGTAAAAAAAAAAGCAGTGAATAGTGCCAGGAACCCGACAGCCCTTCCCTTGCATTTGGGTGAATTTTTCATCTTCTATTCTTCACTTCAAGCAAAGCCAAGCTAGGAGCACATAGTTTAGGGTGTTTGCAAGCCTCCCGAGAGCTCCTTTGCACATTGGTGAGGGATTTCATGACTTTTTACGCATTTTAAAATTGTTGCTATTTTCTTGATTTGTTAGAAATGTGTTCCAATGCTATTGTAACGCTTACTTATGCTATTATACCTTGTATATAAGTGCTAGAGAATGTATTTGAGCCACTGGTTCGCATTTTAAACGGTTAGAATCGTTAATTTGATTTACGAGGTAAATAGTGACAAAATTCTAGGGTTTAGTGTAACTGCGCGACTTAGTTTGATCCAATGCTTCTAATAGATGGCTTAGGTGCTAAAGAAGGTAGTCTAATAGCCCCGCTCATTTGAATTACTTTAAATTTGTATTGAACATGAATTAGTCGACTTTAACAAAGAGATTTCGAGGTTAATGTGAATCCGGGTGGATTCAGGCTTCATTTTTAGAATTCTTAGGATACCTAGGTGCTTTAGAAGCTTTGCCAACCCTTATTTTAAGCCCAGTTGAAGTATGTGTAATTTAAAGCCATAAGAGGGAAATTGGGGCTTTTGGGGTAATTGCAGGTATATACACGTATTTGAGTGTTGTAGGGGTGCCTTAGGGGTTACTCAGAAGATTAGTATAGCTTCCCCTCAAATTTGAAATCTTAACTTTGATTCGGAAGAAAAATAGCTTGAATAACAAAAGGGTTTAAGTGCAAATTCAGTTGTTTCTCGCTTCTAATTCCATGGCATGGCTCCTTAGTTGTTAAATGTGGTTTCAAGTTGATTTGGAACTTTTGGTATAATTCCAAATGTATCTTATATATGCCCCTTTGTAAAGTTGCTTATTTGCTTGTGTAAACTGCTTCTAATCTATCCTTTTGAGGTCAACCTACTTTGTTGATCCTCTTATGTGTTATTGCTTATATTGTTGATATTGACTTGTCATCGTTAAGTGCATTGCATAGTGGTTGCGCAACCATAGTGTCAAGGGCGGATGTGTTGAATATCGGCTGAGCGGTAGAGGGCTTACCGGTGAATATTCAAACTCCGTGCCCTAGTCCCTCATTCGCCTGGTTCGGAGATTGCCAGGGGATGTTGGGTCGTAGGATTATCGGGGTACATCCGGAGTACACCCACTGGAGTGTTTGGGATTATGCCGGCTTATCGTGATCGTGATCGTGATTCATGGATTGTGTTCATGGATTAAAGATTTGGTGTGTTGGGGTTAAGTGAAATGTATCCTTTTTAATGTGTGGTTATTTTAGCTATTGTTATTTCTTGAATTGTTTAATGGCTATTGTTGTTTATCTATACTATCTATTATATTGCACGCCCCAGGACCTTATCCCTCACTGGGCAACAGTGTTGCTCATACCTCGATATCATGTTTCAGGAAGTGCTGAGGGTAATCCCCAACTAGTTGAGGTGGTAGTGGAAGAAGAAGAAGTTTAGGCTGACCCTTTGCCCTAGTTGCTGTGTTTATTGCCTGAGGTGGATATGATTTCTTGTTATTACATGGTGTTCATGTACTACTATGTTATGATCTATTTTGTGGCCTTAAGGCTATGTATATTCTTGTAGTTGCAAGATGAAAGTTAGTTGGTTGTAATGTTAGCTTTGAGATATTATGGCTTGTAATAACTTTTAATTTTCATTTTAGTTCTTGCATGCTTGGGGGTGTATGTTTAGAGGTATGTTTGATTTCAACTTCTAAGATTGCTCTAATGTTGTCATAGAATGACATGTTAAAATGGTTAAATGAAAAGTTGGGTGCATGCTTGTGTGATTCGGAGCAGTTGTATGTTTCATGGCTTGGATGGCCTTGAACCTTGGAATTTTAATTATAAAAGCTTGTTTTAGTATATTGTGGCTATTTTGAGCATTTACAGGTTTCCAAAATGTCCGCGGTACAGAGGAGACTCTGTCCGTTTATCGGGTCCGGACTTAACCTTTAGCGTGGGGTTGGGTCGGGGCGTTACATTTTAGGTGGTATCAGAGCTATAGATTGCATGAAGCCGGGATAAATTTCTCGGTCTGTGGGTAGGGGTCTGCTATGTGATTTTGTGATTGTATGAAATTGTAGTTCTTTAACTTGCCTAAGTGAAATTTGAATTGGGAATGAACGTGCTAGTATGAGAATGGAATGCGAAAGGTCTTTAAGAGTTAGTGTTTGAAAGTGAAAAGTCTAGGATGTCAAGCATGATTAAGTGACTATGAATCTCTTGTATGTGAACATTCTTCTAATATAATATGTGACTTATGTGGATTTATTTGAACTTTTTCCTATGTGCTTTACCTGTAATTTATGTAAATGCCTGTCATAATACTTTGCATTCTAGCTGTTGAGATGAGGAGAATGGACAGACCGGGGAGAGAGCCAGAAGAAGCTCCTAGGCAGGGTGTACAGGGAGAGGGTGAAGGTGTAGCAGAGAATGCAGCACCTCAGGGGCCAGGGCCCAGGACTGCGCAGAGTCTAGCTACTATGGCTACTGCTATGAATACTATTGCCCAATTCGTAACTCAGCAGGGTTAGACAGGGGCTACCAGAGCTAATCAGGAGGCCAGAGCCGAGGGTAGTGGTGCTGCTAGAGTTAATTTGTATGACAGATTTTTACATCTCGTTGCCTACAGCTTCTTTGGAGGACTTGATGATATGAAGGCCGAATTGTGGTTGGGGAAATTTGAAAAGTGGCTGCAATTCTTGAGTGCAATGATGAGAGAAAAATTACTTATTCTATATTTCTTCTGGAGGGTAACGCCGAGGAGTGGTGGCGTACTATTAATGAGAAATAGGAAGCCGAGACGGTTCAACATTCATCGGCTGACTTCGTTCGAGAGTTCCGAGATAAATATATATTAGTGGTTGCCCGTGAGAGACGTCAGGCAGAGTTCATATCTTTAAAACAGGGAAATTTGACAGTAGATCAATATGAGGCTGCTCTTACTAGGCTTTCCCGTTATGTGCTGGCTTTGGTACAACCAGAGGACATGAAGATGCAGAGATTTATTATGGGATTGAGGAATAATATTATGCTTAATCTGTCTGCGAATGATTACCTTAACTATGCTGCAGTGGTCAGAGCCACCTCGAGGTATGAAAAACGCAAGGCAGACGTGTTGGCAGAGACTAGTCAATCGAGTAAGCGGCAGTTTCAGTCTCAGAGTCAGGGGTACCAGAGGCAGATTATTCCAGTTGGGCAGAGTCCACAGCCGAGGCAGACACAGAGTTATACAGGGCCTGTTCAGATTCAGTCGCGACCAGCCCAGAGTCAGAGTCAGGGGCAGACCCGACCAACAGTAGTTCGTTCTCAGCAGGGTAGTTTAGCTACCTTTACTTACAGAGCTCCTTCGGGAGGCACTGTTGCAAGACGTCACCAACAGTGTAGCTTCTGTCAACGTCAGGGTCATACTGAGGAGAATTGTTGGAAGAGATTGGACCGATGTACCGGATGCGGCAGTGATCAACACAGGGTTAGAGACTACCAGAAATTCAAGAATACCAGGGGTCAGATATCTGGTCAAGGCAATCAGACCAGGGGTTCAGTTACAGCACCAGTACCGCGGGGTCAGGCCCGAGTATTTGCCTTAGATACAGAGGAGCTTCCGGATACGACTGTTGTAGTAGGAGGTACTTTTCTTCTTAATGATCAATCAGTTAAAGTTTTAATTGATTCTGGGGCTTCTCATTTATTTATTACACCTATTTGTGCACAAAATGCTAAGTTGAAGCATGATAAACTATTGCATGATAATGTGGTTTATACACCTATGGGGTCGAAGTTTGTCACCAAATCTATTTGCAAGGCATGTAATATTTTTATTCAAGATCGTGTTTTTCCTGCCGATTTAATTATTCTACCTTTCCGCGACTTTGAAATTATATTGGGGATGAACTGGTTATGTAAATATTATGCCTAGCTTGATTGTAGAAAGAAGATTGTGAAACTAGAAATGCCTGACCAACCCGTACTTAAAATAGTTGGTAGTAGAAAATCTACGGGAACTCCTATCATATCTTCTATTAAAGCATAAAAAATGTTAAGTAAGGGTTGTGAGGCTTACTTTGCTTATTTGATTAATCAACCTGGTGATCAATTGAAACTGAATGATGTACCTATCGTGAGAGAGTTTCCGGGGGTATTTCCTAAGTAGTTACTTGGTTTACCACCTGATAGAGAGATATAGTTTGTGATCGACTTATTACCAGGGACTACGCCTATCTATAGGACTCCGTACAGAATGGCTCCACCTGAGTTGCAAGAATTAAAAATTCAGTTGTAGGGTTTACTTGAGAAGGGATTTATTCAGCCGAGTTCTTCACCTTGGGGTGCACCGGTCTTGTTTGTTAAAAAGAAAGACGGATCTCTTCGGTTATGCATTGATTATCGGGGTCTTAATCAGATAACTATTAAAAACAAATATCCATTGCCTTTGATTGAGGAATTATTTGATCAGCTGCAAGGTGCCAGGGTATTTTCTAAATTCGATCTGAGGCAGGGCTATTATCAGTTAAGGATTAAGTCCGATGATGTTTCCAAAACTGCTTTCAGAACTCGGTATAGTCATTATGAGTTTGTTGTTCTGCCGTTTGGGTTAACTAATGCTCCTGCTGCATTTATGGATTTGATGCAGAGTTTCGCCCATATCTGGATCAGTTTGTGGTTATTTTCATTGATGATATTCTTGTCTATTCTAAATATGAGGTGGAACATGAACAACATCTTAGAATTGTGTTGCAGACTCTTCAGGAGCATCGGTTGTTTGCAAAGTTTAGCAAATGTGAATTCTGGTTAAGGCAAGTCACTTTTCTGGGCCACATTATTTCTCAGGATGGAATTTCTGTAGATCTAGCAAAGATTGAGGTTGTCATGGCATGGAACGGCCGGAGACTGTTACAGAAATTCGCAGTTTTCTGGGTTTAGCGGGTTATTACAGAAGGTTTGTTAAGGATTTCTCTAAAATTGCTGGAATTTGACTCAACTCACTCGAAAGAAGACTATATTTGATTGGAATGAGAAATGTGAGGCTAGCTTCTATGAATTGAAGAAGAGATTAACCACAGCTCCTATTCTCGCTCTACCTGAGGGTACCGATAATCTGGTAATCTATAGTGACGCTTCTAAAGAAGGTTTGGGCTGTATATTGATGCAGAATGGGAGAGTTATTGCTTATGCTTCCAGAAAACTGAAACCTTATGAACTTAATTACCCGACGCATGATCTCGAGCTTGCAGCTATCATCTTTGCATTAAAGAAATGGCGTCACTATCTTTGGGGTAATAAATTTGAAATCTTTACTGATCACAAGAGTCTGAAATATCTCTTTTCTCAGAAAGAGTTGAATATGAGGCAGAGGCGTTGGTTGGAGTTGCTTGAGGATTATAATTGTACTATCAATTATCTGCCAGGTAAGGCGAATATTGTTGCCGATGCTTTAAGTCGAAAGGCTACAGTTGCCAGTCTAATCATCAAAAGTTAGGAGTTCATGGAGGAATTATGTTTATGGAGGCCCAACACTTCAGATTCTGGTATTCAATTTGCAAGTTTGCACATTCAGTCTCTTTTATTATCCAGGATTAGAGAGGCTCAGCAAGCAGATCTGCAATTGATGGAAATCTTAAAAAAGTTAAAAGAGGGAGAGTCGGATTTCAAATTACATGATGATGGACTTCTTAAGTTCAAAGGAAGAACTTGTATTCCTTCTGAGCCAGCTTTAAAGAAAGAAATTCTTGCAGAGGCTCATAATTCTAAGTATATTATCCATCTAGGCAGTACCAAGATGTACAGAGATCTGAAATAGAACTATTGGTGGAACAACATGAAGAGAGAGATTGACGATTATGTTGCTAAATGTCTTACATGTCAGAAAGTTAAAGCTGAACATTAGAGACTGGCAGGGTTGTTGCAGCCATTGGCCATTCCTGTTTGGAAATGGGATCACATTACCATGGATTTATCGTCAGATTTACCCGGTCTTCGAGAGGACATGATTCAGTCTAGGTTGTTATGGATAGATTGACCAAAATCTCTCATTTTATTGCTACAAAGAAAACTAAATCTCTTGATAGGTTGGCTGAAATTTATGTTGAGAATATTGTTATACTTCATGGGATACCCAAGAGTATTGTGTCAGATAGGGATCCCAGATTCACATCTCAGTTATGGCAGAAGATTCAGAAAGCTTTGGGCACGACATTGACTTTCAGTACTTTTTATCATCCTCAAACTGATGGGCAATCTAAAAGAACTATCTTGATATTAGAGGATATGCTTCGAGCATGCATTCTGGACTTCGGTAAGAGTTGGGAGAAATACTTACCCCTTGTAGAATTTGTTTATAACAACAGTTATCAAGCTACTATCGGTATGACACCGTATGAAGCTTTGTATGGGTGTAATGAAGTTGGAAAGTTGAAATCTATTGATCCTACTTTATTGCCAGAGATGAACAGAATGATCGATAATGTTCAGCTTATCAGAAAAAGAATGCTTACAGCACAAAGTCGGCAAAAGAGTTATGCAGATAGACGCCGTCGTGATCTGAAATTTACCGTGGGGGATCGGGTATTTCTGAAAATTTGTCCTCGCAAGGGCTTGATTCGGCATGGCAAGGGAGGTAAACTCAGTCCTCGTTATGTGGGACCATTTGAAATCATTGAAACTGTTGGTGAATTGGCTTATCGACTAGCTTTGCCTCCCAGCCTAGGCAGAATTCATGATGTCTTCCATGTTTCTATGCTTCGGAAGTATTAGCCAGATCCTTCTCATGTTCTTGAGCCCAAGCCACTAGAGATCAGTGAAACTTTAACCTACACGGAGAAACCTCTTCGAATTGTTGATCAGAAAGTTCAGGAGATGAGGACTAAAAGCATTCTGATGGTTAAAGTTATATGGGATCATCATGGGTTGGAGGATGCTACCTAGGAATGAGAGGATCAGATGCAAGATCGATATCCAGAGTTATTCGCCGAATCATGTAAGAATTGCGGGGATGCAATTAGTTTAAGGGGGAGAGAATGTGACGCCCGAGCTTTTGCCTTGCATTAACATACTGATTGCACCCATTATTTGCGCATTTCCTTATGTGCTTTATTAACTGTCCTCTTTAGCCACTATTCACTCAATTTTCAAACTGCATTATATTAGTGAATTAGTAATTTTATTAAATCATATTAATTGTTAAAGGAATGAGAAAAATGTGCCTTTGAGCGATTAGCGTTCAGAACCCTCGTCTAGAAAATGTTTTAGCAAACTAGGAATAGTGTTACATAACTAACTTAGAGTTTTAATTAACTAGCATACATTTCTCACCATAGGCTCGTTTATTTAGCTATCAACGCTCATTTTAGTGGACCACTAACCACCTAACTTGACCCCATTTAATATATATGCTAACACAACACACATTAGCTCATAATAGCAACAAAAAAAAAAGTAGTGAATAGTGCCAGGAACCCAACAGCCCTTCCCTTGCATTTGGGTGAATTTTTCATCTTCAATTCTTCACTTCAAGCCAAGCCAAGCTAGGAGCACATAGTTTAGGGTGTTTGCAAGCCTCCTGAGAGCTCCTTCGCACATTGGTAAGGGATTTCATGACTTTTTGCGCATTTTAAAATTATTGCTATTTTCTTGATTTGTTAGAAATGTGTTCGAATGCTATTGTAATGCTTACCTATGCTATTATACCTTGTATATAAGTGCTAGAGAACGTATTTGAGCCATTGGTTCGCACTTTAAACGGTTAGAATCGTTAATTTGATTTATGAGGTGAATAGTGATGAAATTCTAGGGTTTTGTGTAATTGCGCAAATTAGCTTGATTCAATGCTTCTAATAGATGCCTTAGGTGCTAATGAAGGTAGTCTAATAGCCCCGCGTATTTGAATTGCTTTAAATTTGTATTGAACGTGAATTAGCCGACTTTAACAAAGAGATTTCAGGGTTAATGTGAATCCGGGTGGATTCGGGCTTCACTTTTAGAATTCTTAGGATACCTAGGTGCTTTAGAAGCTTTGCCAACCCTCATTTGAATGCCGGTTGAAGTATGTGTAGTTTAAAGCCATAAGAGAAAAATTGGGGCTTTTGGGGTAGTAGCGGGTAATTGCATGTGTTTGAGTGTCGTAGGGGTGCCTTAGGGGTTACTTAGAAGATTAATATAGCTTCCCCTCAAATTTGAAACCTTAACTTTGATTCAGAAGAAAAATAGCTTGAATAACAAAGGGGTTTAAGTGCAAATTCAGTTGTTTCTCACTTCTAAGTTCATGGCATGGCTCCTTAGGTGTTTAAATGCGGTTTCAAGTTGATTTGAAACTTTTGGTATAATTCTAAATGTATCTTATATATGCCCCTTTGTAAAGTTGCTTATTTGCTTGTGTAAACTGCTTCTAATCTATCTATTCTGAGTTCAACCTACTTTGTTGATCCTCTTATGTGTTATTACTTATAATGTTGATATTGACTTGTCATCATTAAGTGCATTACATAGTGGTTGCGCAACCATAGTGTCAGGGGCGGATGTGTTGAATATTGGCTGGGCGGTGGAGGGCTTGCCGGTGGATATTCAAACTCCGTGCCCTAGTCCCTCATTCGCATGGTTCAGAGATTGCCAGGAGATGTTGGGTCGTAGGATTATCGAGGTACATCCGGAGTACACCTACTGGAGTGTTTGGGGTTATGCCGGCTTATCGTGATCGTGATCGTGGTTCGTGGATCTTGTTCGTGGATTGAAGATTTGGTGTGTTGGGGTTAAGTGAAATGTATCCTTTTTAATGTGTGGTAATTTAAGTTATTGTTATTTCTTGAATTGTTTAATGGCTATTGTTGTTTATCTATATTATCTGTTGCATTGCACGCCCCAGGACCTTATCCCTCACTGGGCAACAGTGTTGCTCATACCTCGATATCATGTTTCAGGAAGTGCTGAGGGTGATCCCTAGCTAGTTGAGGTGGTAGTGGAAGAAGAAGAAGTTCAGACAGATCCTTTGCCCTAGTTGCTGTGTGTTTATTGCCTTAGGTGGATGTGATTCCTTGTTATTACTTGGTGTTCATGTACTACTATGTTATGATCTATTTTGTGGCCTTAGGGCTATGAATATTCTTGTAGTTGCAAGCTGAAAGTTAGTTGGTTGTAATGTTAGCTTTGAGATATTATGGCTTGTAATAACTTCTAATTCTCCTTTTAGTTCCTGCATGCTTAGGGGTGTATGTTTAGAGGTATGTTTGATTTCAACTTTTAAGATTGCTCTAATGTTGTCATAGAATGGCATGTTAAAATGGTTTAATGAAAAGTGAAGTTGGGTGCATGCTTGTGTGATTCGGAGTAGTTGTATGTTTCATGGCTTGGATGGCCTTGAACCTTGGAATTTTAATTATAAAAGCTTGTTTTAGTATATTGTGGCTATTTTGAGCATTTACAGGTTTTCAAAATGTCCACGGTACAGAGGAGACTCTGTCCATTTATCGGGTCCAGACTTAACCTTTAGCGTGGGGTTGGGTCGGGGCGTTACACCTGTCGTGCTCCTTCGACTACCATGGTGCCTATTCTCTTTCTCGCTGAGTATACTCCACTACCCTAGAGGCGTGGTTCATCTCGTTGGGGCATATGGACCTATCTGAAGAGAAATAGGTCGTAGGATCGGGGTACATCCAGAGTACGCCATTTGGAAGAATAAGGGGTTTGCCGGCACTCGTTTGAAGATCATGGCTCGTGGTTCGAGATTGAAGACAAGAAGATGAACTGTATCCTTTTATATGTGTTTATATAACTATTCAATTGGCTTGTTATATTGTACTATCTACGTTATTGCCTTTGTTGCATTGCTCAAAATCATTTGCAAAAACATCCCCTGGTCTACTGCATCCCCTCCCTTACTGCGTAACTTTGGTTACTCATTCCTCATTTTAACATGTTACAGGTGCAGTGAGAACAACTACCTTGAGTGCTGTGTTGCTGGTTGCTTATCTTGCTGAGGTTGGATGCTTTTGAAGATATGTGTTATTGTAATATGTCTTATTTTGAGACCTTTGAGATCTTGTATGTATTAATGATAAATTTGGTTGGTTGTAATTGAAGTTGTAGTCTTGAATAGTTAGTGGCGTAGTTGGTATGTAATAGTTAATGATAGATTTTACAGCATTTTGACTGCATGCTTGTGTGCTAAAAGAAGTAGAGTGATGGACTTATTATTTAAGTAAGTACGGTAATTAGAATTAGAGTGGTATGATAAGTAGATTTAAAAGATAAAATTTTAATGGATTTTAAACTTGCATGCTTGGGTGTTTTGTTGTTGAGTTCTAATGCTCGGATGGCCTTGAGGAGTTGTTGAATGTGTTAGACATGGTACTGGTCCACTTATATTATGTTTGCAAGTTTTGATTTGTCTTATAAACCAGGGAGACTCCGTCCGTTTTTCCCTAATTTTCATGACTTGAGGTTTAGGATTGGGAACTCCGGCCTCGAGAGGGACTGGGGTGTTACATGCATTCACTCTCATTCCCAAGGACTTTAATCTTGCTGCAATATTAGTCATCTCTATGATATGCTCTTACATATTCTCAACCTATCATTACTTTATGGTCGTGATCATAGTTATGAGCATATTAGTGAATAACTTATATGCAGAATTAAAACTCTTCTTCCGCAGACTGTAAGTATTCTTTAGTATCATCAGTTTGTGGAATGGTCATTCGAATAAACATGAGGCTTAATCTGTCAGACCATTTTCAAGCATTATAATGAATATTCTCTTCCTTACTACTTGAATCCGTAATTACAGGAGGTTTGTTATTCATAGTGCTAAGTCCAAATTCAAAACATTTAACTGAAATTGGACTTACTTGGCATGATTAAGAGAAGTTCAATTCCTTAGACGGTCAAGATGAAGCATGTTAATAAAGAAAAGGCTACAAATATTACATGACATTTTAACATAATCATGGATTAATAATGACTACATACTTAATGCTGACAACATCATGGATTTAGATAAAATAAATAAAACGTCATAGTGTATTAAAGTTTTCCTTTGGGTAGAAACTAAAATACACAATCATAAATTGAATGCCCATATAATAGCATTATTAGACAATTAAAATAAGAAAAAATATCACATTACCCCCCTGTGTTATGGGAAACTATCACGCTACCTTTAAAGTACATAACTTAAACTTAACAAATAATACATATTCTCAACAAGCCTTCAATACATATACAACACAAACTACAAAGTTCCAAGGTAACATAAACATCAACCAACAAGCAAATCAAGGCTCAGGCTCATCCCCATTGTCTTGAGGCACATACTGCACGTATCCTATCTCGGCCTCACCTGAAATGTTAACAAACGGGGTAAGCTTACACAAGCTCAGTGAGGGGGAATGAGATGAAAGAAGGCTTTGAAAAACATTTTAACTTTGAAAACCCTTTCAAAAACGTGCATTGAAACAGTATATAACAATAAGCACATTAAACTCGAGTAATAATAACAATAAGAGCAACTAACTCAAGTAAGATCAACGCTTTATAAACAGTCAGGAAGGATACACTTAACAGTATTGATGCCGCTTATGCATTCGCATTCCCGTTTATTGACATCTTTGACCCAGCACCCCATAGGCATTCTCTATCCAATACGGGTGAGGGAATTGAATCATAATCCTACTCAGTAAATACTACGACCCAACACCCTATAGGAGTGAGAAAATTGGATCAAGGTCCCCCTTTATATAAGCTATGACCCAGCACCTCATAGGAGTGAGGGAATTGGATCAAGGTCCCTTTTTATATAAGCTATGACCTAGCACCCCATAGGAGTGAGGGAATTGGATCAAGGTCCCCCTTCATATAAGCTATGACCCGGCACCCCATAGGAGTAAAGGAATTGGATTAAGGTCCCTATTTATATTCGCTTCACATTCGCATTCATTTGCAACACTTTAACACTTAGCCATTTCCGACATCACTTGATACCACATTTATCATTCAATCAACACTAACATCAACATTTAACAACTAATGATAAACCAATGTTTTGCAACACATTGATAGACACTTTACAACAATTTTGAGCTATACTTATCCTGCTCATGATGACACCCAATGCACATTCATATACCAAGTAATTATGTAGCAATGTAAGCAATTAAACCACCCAAAAAGGTAGCCACACATAAGCATAATCACAAAAGCAACACAGTGGAACTCTAATCACAAAAGCAACACAGTGGAACTCAATAGCTTTCAACTCAACACTTAACTTATTTATAACTCATAACCACAAGCATTTAACAACTCTCTCGTAACTAGCAAAGCAATAGACCCCCACACATGTACATCTAACTTGTAAGAAGCAAAGTACTTTCAAGCATTTAGGTATTTCCTCAACCATTCAACAACACTTAACAACACTTGAACAACAACATTTAACAACACTTCAATTCCACTTAGTTACCACTTTAACAATAACTTTTATCAGTACACTTTATAACCTACAATATAATACACATATACAAGTATTCATCTAGCATTTAAGGAACAATTTAAGCAAGCAATTAATCTACTAAGTAGGCAGCCCGTACAACAACACATTTAAACAAGACTTAAAATCAACAATTACAACCATATTTAGCAACACTTTTACCAATACCTTCCACAACTTACAAAGCAATACACTTATACACATATACATCTAGCAACTAAGAAGCAAAGTAAGCAATTTAGCTATGAAAATGGCAGACATACTACACTAACATTTAATAGCATTCAATCAACCCAAAACCACTACTTTTACTAACTCCTTTCACCCCCTAACATGCCATACTTATACCCATACATATATATAACAAATTAGGAGCAAAGTAAGCAATTTAAGTTCGCAAAAGGCAGCCCAAAGGGACTGCTACAGTGACAGCGCTACAATACCCATCCAAAGCTGGAAAATTCCAGCAAACAACCCCACACAAAACTACCATCAATTCTTGCCACCGGGCCACTAAACTATGCTATATAGGTACATTTATGCATATAGGCTTCATGTTTAATCATTGAGCAAAGATTGAACCAAAGTTTAGCCATAAAACTCTCACTATAGTACATACAATCAAGATACAACATTTTATGGTTCAAGAAGGCTAAAATTCAACTATATTGCTCTCAAGACCTTATCTAGCAAGAATCATAAGCAATAACAACAATATATAACATATATATGCATGTTTATGAAATATACACGAACTTTAAATTTAAGTTGTAAAAATTCCCTTCACCTTTGTTGCTAAAAATGCTAGAAACAAGTAGAATAGGCCTAGACAATACAAGAACAAGCTTTGTTTTGGTTCGAATGGCTTCAATCTTCTTCAAAAATGCCCAAAACACAAGGGTTTCACTATTCACTTAAGCACTTTCTCTTTTCTGTCTCTCTAAGCTGAAATGGCTCTATTTTTGGGGTTTTTGGCTTTCCTTTTGATGATATAATGCATAAGTGAAGTTGATGAAAGGTGAAAGGAAGATAAGATATCTTAAATGTGGCAAATGACTAAGTTAATCTTCTATTTTGCTTCTAATTTCAAGTTTAATACTCTAGCAAAAATCTAAGATGATATAAGATTAGCTGTGACACCCGAGAACTTCATCATATTCATATTAACTGTTGCATGTCTTAATTGAACATTATTTGTGCATTTAAATGTGCCTTTAGCAAAAGTTACTATTCATAACAAAATTCGACCATCTTATTTCTTTGAATTTACATTTTTGCCCTGCTATATGACTTGTAGGAGGAATGTGAAAAGTGTTATTTTGTGCATTTGATATCTGGAGTATACGTTTAGAAAATGTTTTCTTATATCGTATGAATAGTAAAATAGTAGGAACATTTAGTTATTAATTAGCTAGACTTTGTGTATGCATTTTAAGCTAGAAATTGACTGAGTATTGCTTATTTTAACCTACCAAATCAGTCACCTACACCTTAAATATCATATATACATTACATAATACAAACACTTAGCAAAAACAAAAGAAAAACATGAAAAAGAGGCCTTTTGGCTGATTTTCAAAGGAAAAAAAAGAGAAGAAAAATTCTTCAAGCATGCAAAGTTGATCATCTAGCTTGTGTTTGGAGGTGTTTTGAGCATCCTAGGGTTTCTAAAAACATCCTACAACTTGAAATTGTGAGATAGTTTCATCTTATATGCATTTTCAATTCTAGGGTTTAGTTTGAAATTTTGCAATTGTTAATTATTGCCTTGTTTTTTCTCATATATGCTTGAAATACCTCTTATGGAACTTTTAGAACAATCTTTTGAAGCTTGTTAGCATTTTAAATGGTTAGAATTGAGGAATTGATGTTGTAGGAAGATTATGAATAGTTATAAATAGTAACTTTTACATATTTTGGGATTTTTTTTTCTATTCTAAGTGTTCTAATGCTTCTATTAGTTCCTAAAACATCCTAGAATGCTATATGTATCATAAAATTAGATATAACCTAGCTAGAATTGGATTTTAGCCTAAATTACAAAGGGGATTTTGAAACGAACTATTGAATTTGATTCATTTGAATGTGTAGTTAGTCTTAGATATGTATAGAAGCTCTTAAAATGTAGTTATGGCATGGTTTAGCTAATCAGATTAGGTAGCTATAGTTCAAATCACCTAAAGAGCATTTCGGGGTTTTATGTTAATATGACTTAAATTGTGGTTTCATAGCATTTATGTGTATCATAATGTGGCTAAATGAGATTGGTAAAGTTAGATTTGAAGTTTGTTATCTTGTATGAAGATTAGAACGTAGTTTATAAGCATTTGAAAGGGGTTTTGTTGGACTTTATGTGAACTAGATAAGCTTGTTGCCTAGTTGGTTATTTGGATTACTTAATGGCTATGTTTGACTATTACTTGAGTTATTCTTTCACTTGTGTGGAGTATATGGCCTAAATACTAAGCGTTAGAAAAGGGTTTAGTTAGATCTCATGTGAATTACTTGAATTGATTGCATGAATAGTTATTCGAGTTATTATAATTACTATATTTGTCTATTGAGTGAGTTATAAATTGTAATTTGGGTGAATAAGCATGATAATGATTCTTAGGTCATGTTTATAGTTGGATAATGTTTAAGTGTTAAGTGTGTTTGTATAGAATGTATATCATTTTAGGTGAGGTCTTATGAGTTGAATTATACGATTATTTTGTTAAAGGTTGATTGAATATGCTTATAAATTGTAGTTATAACCTAAAAAGGGGAAATTGAAGCTTTTGTGGCTAATGTGGGTTAATGAATGGTTTCAAGGGTTCTAGGTGTGCCATAATGTGTAACTAGAAGAGTAAATGGTTAGTTTGAGAATCTTGAGTCTTAGCCTCCGGTTTGAATCTAAGTGACTTAGGATAACAAAGGGGGAAATGTGGGAATTGGATGTTTTAGCACTTGTATTGACTTGTAGTTGCCTATCGTGTGCTTAAATGCCTTTCTAAAGTATACTTGAGCTATTTATAAAGTTTCGTGAAAATGTGTTGATGACCCCTTTGTGCACATATAGTTATTTTTATGTTTAATGCTTATATCTTGTTATAATGTTTATATTGCTTGTATTTTGTGTTGCATGAATGAAGTTATGCTTAAGACTTGTAAACTAGACTACTAGAATGGTTACTTGGAACATATGTTAAGTTAAAGCATATAAGGTGGCATCTTGTTAAAGATAGAATTCTAATAGATATTGTATGCTAAATGAGTGAGACTATAAGTTAGCTAACGTGGTGGATAATTGATAAATGTTGTAGTTAAAGAGTAATTGAAGTAATGTTTTCCCTTAGGTACAAGGTGATTGAGAGTGATGTGAATACAATCTTGCATCTTGGAGCTCGATGGAGGTGAGGGAGTCTTCATCTCTTTTGTGCATCTTAGCTTATTTTATTACTCTTGGATTGTATGATTTAGTTTAATTGATAAAGTTTATATGCACTTATTACTTGCTATCTTGAGACTATCTCGTGAATTCTAGAATTCGTATCGGGTTGCGCAACCTTCTCGGACATGGTAGCGTCGAGAAACTCAGGGCAACATCGGACTGTCGGTCTCCCTTGACTACCATGGTACCTATTCCCTTTCTCGCTGAGTATATTCCACTACCCCAGAGGCGTGGTTCACCTCGTTGGGGGCATATGGACCTACCTCAGGAGAAATGGGTCGTAGGATCGGGGTACATTCGGAGTACCCCATTGGAGGAATAAGGGGGTTGCCGGCATTTGGTTGAGGATCATGGTTCGTGGGATCGAGATCTAAGACAAAGAAGATAAATCGTATCCTTTTTAAATGTGTTTAAATATTTATTCAATTAGCTTGCTATATTGTGTTACTTGTGTTATTATTTTTGTTGCATTGCACGAAATCATTTGTGAAAATATCCCCTAGTTTACTACATCCCCTCCCTCACTGAGTAACTTTGGTTACTCATTTCTCGTTTTAACACGTTACAGGTACAGTTAGAACAACTACCTTGAGTACTGTGTTGCTGGTTGCTTATCTTGCTGAGGTTGGATGCCTTTGAAGATGTGTGTTATTGTAATATGACTTATCTTGAGACCTTTGAGATGTTGTATGTATTAATGATAATTTTGGTGGGTTACAATTTAAGTTGTAATCTTGAATAGTTAGTGGCGTAGTTGGTATGTAATAGTTAATGATAAACTTTACTGCCTTTTGACTGCATGCTTGTGTGCTAAAAGAAGTTGAGTGGTGGACTTCATATGGAAGTAAGTACGGTAATTAGAATTAGAGTGGTATGATAAGTGGATTTAAGAGATAAGATGTCAATGGATTTTAACATTGCATGCTTGTGTGTTATAATATTGGGTTCCAAGGTTTGGATGACCTTGAGGAGTTTGTTGGTTATAATGATGGTGGAAGTTGGGAAGTACGAGGAAGGTTGGACTTTGATTTTGAGGTTGGACCTGCTTGTATAGGTTTTGGATTGTTCTATAACAAGGAAGACTCTGTCCGTTTCTCCTCGTTTTTCGTGACCTCAGGATTTGGGTTCGGTTCTCTAGTCTCGAGAGGGACCGGGGCGTTACACTAGCTTAGGCATGTTTTTAACTAGTATTTACAAGTTTGCCCTTATGTGGTCAAAGACGATGAAAAGTCAACTAAATGCAATTCAAATAAACTTTAAATGCACATTACACTTATTAACTATATGAAAATCATATAAATGCACATATTGTGTACTAAAATAAATAAACACATAAATTGCACATAAAGTCCGTGCTCGAGTCTCACAGAATTTGTTGAAGATGGAGAGGAAGTTAATTGACCTATGAGGCAAGAGACCCCTAACAATGAGATAGTGAACTTGAAGATGCTTCCTACTGGGCCTTTGTTGGGTGTATTATTGATATATTATTTTAACACCCTTTTACTTAATTTTTGTTAGTTCTTGAGTAATTCTTAGAGTAATTTGACGGGTTTCGCGTTTGTTTTGCGAGGTAGGTGATGTCCATGAGGAAGCATGAATTTCGAGGCAAAATGGAAGAAAAATGGCCAAGGGCAAGCTTTCATGCAACTTGTGAAGAAATTGGAGAGAAATCAGAAGTAGCGCAGTCATAGTGCAGCTGCACAGTATCGCAGGAATTTAAAGGGCATTTTTTGTAAAACTACACGAAAAGAAGAAACCCTATGATAAAAAGAACGAAAAGAACGTGAGAAAAGGGAGCTTTTCTAGCGGCTAGTTTTGTGAGAAGAAGTACGTTCTGGAGAGGAAAAACCGCGAGGAATAACAAGATTGACGTGGATGGACGGATCATAGACAAGATTTCGCCACGACTTTCTTGAGATTTCTAGTTTTTTTTTCTCTCAATCTCCCATCATGAACTACAATAAATTTTGGATTTTATTTACATTTATTATGAGTTGTCAGATTATTTTTCTAGGGCTACGATGTAGCATATTTTGATCACTCGAATTATGTTGGTTTAATTGGTTGATGGATTATTGTGTTTTTATGCTAAGTATTTCATTCTACACTTCATGCTTGTGATTGTTTGGCCACCAATTGCTTGATCTGTGGTTTGATTTGAGACTGAGAAGTGATAATCAAACTAGACCCTGTATGAAATACCATTAAATTGTCATAAGCTAGAGATAGTTATGAGATTTAGTGCAGCGTTTAAATTTCTAGGGCTTAATATCTATTTTAGTGAAATTGCTGGCAGCATAAGGAATAGTCGTCAATTGAGTTCAATCAGTAGATTCGAGTATGATAAATCTTGGTAAAATCGGAACCCCTAGAGCTTTTCAATTATTGAATCAACTTTTTCATAAAACTCGTAATTGTTTGGTGTTTGCTTTATCAGTTTTGTTAATTCTTTAGCTTTTAATTACAATTTCTTAGATTTTGATTGTCCGAATAAAGTTAGAGCTATATTAATTTAAGTAGTAATAATCACAGTCCTCGTGGAAACAATCTTTACTTATTACTTTATTACCCGTTGTGATACGTGCATTTGCGTTAAGATTTCACACAACAAGTTTTTGGCGTTGTTGCTAGGGACTGTGCCATTTATTAATATCGATACCAAATAACTTTAATTTAAATTTGGAGTTTATTTTATTTTGTTAGTCGTTTTCTTATTTTGTGCTACTTGTCTTTCAGGAACATATATTTTTTTTTCTAGGTGTATGCGAAAGTTAGGAAGTAGTACTTTGCTACCTTTTGATCCTGAGATAGAACGAACTTGTCAGAAGAACATAAAGGAGAAAAGAACTACTACCCATCATCTGCAAGAGACCATGGCTGAAATCGTGGTAGGACATGAAGGAAATAATCAAGCAGTTAATCAGGAAAATCCGCCTAGAACACTGCAAGACTATGCTTTGCCACCCACTGGAATTCAACCTATGATTAGAAGGCCAGCGATTCAAGTAAATAATTTTGAGTTGATTCAGAATATCCCGTTCCATGGACTGCCCATTGAAGATCCTAACCAACACATTGTGAATTTTGTAGAAGTTTGTGGTACGATCAAGAACACTGACGTCAATGATAAGGCTTTGCGCCTTTGCTTGTTCCCTTTCTCCTTGAGGGATCGAGCTAAGGAGTGGTTGAATTCGCTGCCTTCGTGTCAAGCCCTAACTCGACCCCACATAAAACCAACCCTTTATAACAACACACAACCAACTCCAAATACCATCAACAATTCCACAACCATTCATCAACATTCAATACTATATATTAAACAACCAAACCACAAACCAACCACAGGCTTTATGCCTCCGTTTCAACAACATACCACGAGCTATAATATACATTTACAAAATAGATTATAAACTAGTGTAGCAACCTCATCATATTCAAAAGGAAGACTACTAAACTAGTATCATACAAACCATTATCTTAAGTAGGTTATACAGTACAACAAATTATAAAAGCTAAGACAAACTCATGGATATGACTCCGGCACATAAGACTCATCCACAGAAGGCACATACTTAGCTTCCTAATGAACGTACTCAAAGTCTAGTTCAGTTACACCTGATGACAATAAACGAATAAGGGTGAACTTATATATAACAAAGCTCAGTGAGGATTCGAAAGATGTTTTGAAAACATTTACTTTATCCTTTGGGAAATCATCCTATAAACAACAATAACAACAAACTTCATTAACATCAACTTTTCAATTCAATCACATAAATAACTATTCAATTGTGAAAGGATACACCTCCATGGCATCTACGCCCATGAGAGCAGGGGGTTAGTTTATGATAGTCATGCCGTTATCAACCCGACAGCTCGATGCTGCCCGAGAGATGGCACACACTATCAAGACTCATGACAATAATCATAAATATCTCATATTCTGGAAAGACAACAAAGTAGGTTGTCCTCTAGATCATCATCAATCATCAAACAATTAATAATATTCCAATCAACATAACATCAAATAAACAACTAAAACAACTAAGTTAGATAACAAAGTAGGCCACCCAACTTAACATACAATTAAACATGCATTCAATCCTGAACCTACCTTACAATAACTCAAGAAACAACTACACAAACACTACCCAACAACCAAAGACAACTTTTCAACATTTCAAAGAAAGACTACACAAACTTCTAAAATTCATAACTTACATTCTACTAATCCAATAACCTCCAAACCACTTCCTATCATTCCAGCACACATGCAACTACATTAGCCCCACTGGAAATCAACCAAAAGCCATCCAAAACAAGTCCAGCAACCCTATTTTGGCAATGCACCTAGGGTGAATTTTTTGGGCTTTTGCTACAACATTCTAATCAAAAATTCGGCATTACAACATTACTACCCCGCAATTAACAAACTTTTAGAAGCAACAACCAATCAATTCCAACTACTACAACAACAATTATTCAACAATGAACCTATAAACCAATTTTAATACACGAAAAATAGAAATATATGCTACTACTGTTCAAAATAGCTATAAATACATATAAATGATCCTTGGCAACTATTGAGCAATAATATAATGAAAATTCAACAAAACATCGGATAAAAAAACAATTATATGAAATTGAAAAAGAATAACATTTCAAGATCTATAATTTTTCTCTCACCTTTGATGCAAACGAAGGCTAGAAATGTGTGCAATGGATGCCCAACAAGCAAAATCCAACTTTGGATGACAAGTTTTGACCTTCAAATGAGTTTTCTCAAGAAAATTTGCTTTGAAAAATAGTTGAAAAACTCTCTTTTTTGTCTATGGGATTTCGGCCATGTAGGTGAGAATTGGAGGTGTTTTGAGCTTTGTTATGTGATATATTGTATGTATTATGTATATATATGCAAAGTCAAATAACTAAAGCCAAGTCAAAGTTGCCAATTTTAGTCTTTTAATTGTATTTTAGACTATTTTGATTACTTACACATATATCTATAATATATACTATATTTAGTAGTTTAAGTTTAGGTGACAACATTTTCATTTGCATACATATGCACACAAATAACTATAAAACTCAATTTTTGCAAAAGAAGGTGTAAAAGCCTTTAAAATTCCTAATCCGATTTAAAATCTGTTTTAATCAAACACGGGTCTATTAATATATGAGAACTAGGTTTCTAAACACTAAAAAGACCAATTTCAAAATTTTAGCAGACGTGTTTCAAAAATACTATTAACAAAACTCGTCGATAAAATTTTCAATGCCGATTTTTATGAAACCCTCATGAATGCTCACATAGCATGTAATAGGAGTATAAATCATAGAATTAGCCCATTCTAACTCACATAACACATATACAGGTCAAAACACGCAATTTCACGTATAGATAAAATCTGGAATTTCACATTCTCCCCCTCTTAGAGAAATTTCGTCCTCGAAATTCTTACTTGCTGCTCAGAACAAGTCTGGGTATTGTTGCTGAATCTGATCCTTTCTTTCCCAAGTAGCTTCTTCAATATCGTGATGCTTCCACAATACCTTGAACATCGAAATCTTCTTCAACCTCAACTCCCGCTCCATCTGATGAAGTATGCGAATCATCATAAGTCAGATTCTCACGAAGTTGTAACAGCTCTGGCTCTAGAAAATGAGAAGGATCCGGATAATACTTCTGCAAATTAGACACGTGAAAGACATCGTGAATATTAGAGAAGTTCTATGATAAAGCCAACCGATACGCCAACTTGCCAACTCTGCCGGTGATCTCAAACTGCCCTGCAAACCTCAGACTCAACTTACCACCTTTACCATAACGAGCAAACCCCTTACGAGGAGACAATTTCAAGAAAACTCGGTCCCCGACTACAAACTCCAAATCCCAACGGCACTTATCAGCATAACTCTTGTATCTAATCTACGCTGTCAGCATTCTCTGCCTGATCAACTGGACATTCTCAATCTTCTCTAGAAGCTATGGCATTATAGTTGGATCAAAAACCTTCATCTCCCCTACTTCATCCCAATACAAAGGTGATCGATACTTACGGCCGTAGAGAGCTGCAAAAGGTGTCATCCCAATAGTCGTTTGATAACTATTGTTATTGGCAAACTCGGCAAGTGGTAGATGTTTCTCCCAATTCTTCCCAAAGTCTAGAACACAAACCCTAAGCATATCCTCCAGGATTTGAATAGTTCTTTCCGATTGACCGTCGGTCTGTGGATGATACGCTGTACTGAAGTTCAATTGAGTACCCAAAGTTTCCTGGAGTTTCTCCTAAAGTCGAGAAGTAAACCGAGGATCTTGATCATAGATAATACTAGATGGAATCCCGTGAAGTTTAACAATCTGATCCAAATAAAGATTTGCCAACTTTGCAACTTCATCTCCCGTCCTCATCGGAATAAAATGAGCTGTCTTTGTCAAACGGTCCATAATAACCCATACCACATCGTTACTTCTCAGTGTTCTAGGCAAACTAATAATGAAGTCCATTGTAATATGCTCCCATTTCCACTTTGATATTGCCAACGGCTGAAGTAACCCTGCGGGTCGTTGATGTTCTGCTTTCACCCGCTGACAAGTTAAACATCTGGATACAAACTGAGCAACCTCCCTTTTTATGTTGTTCTACCAGTAATGTTGTTTCAAATCCCGGTACATCTTGTTTCCATCGGGATGAATGGTGTACTTAGAATTATGAGCCTCCTCTAGAATACCTTTCCTCAAACCCAATTCATCGGGAACACACACCCTATTCCAAAACTGAAGAATACCATCCTCATGTAATTTGAAGTCAGACTGTTCATCCGTGATCTGCTCTTTGATCTTCTGAAGTTTCGCATCAAGTAGTTAAGCTTTTCTAATTTGAGACAACAATAAAGGTTGAATACGGAGATGTGATCACATCACCCCAACCTGAGTCAACTCCGGTCTCCAATAACTGACTTTTTCAAGAACCTTCCACTTTTTAATAGCCAAACAAGTAACACTCGCCTTACAGCTAAGAGCATCTGCTACAACATTTGCCTTTCCAGGCAAATAATTGATAGAATAATTATAATATTTGAGAAGTTCCATCCACCTCCGTTGACGCATATTCAACTCCTTCTGTGAGAACATGTACTTAAGACTCTTGTGATCAGTGAAAATCTCGAACTTACTGCCCCACAGATAATGACGCCATTTTTTTAGTGCGAAAACAACTGCTGCCAACTCAAGATTATGAGTCGGACGATTCACCTCATATAGTTTGAACTTTCTAGAAGCATAGACAATAACCCGACCATTCTACATAAGTACACAACCCAAGCCCTCATTGGATGCATCGCTGTAAATGACCATATTATCAGTTCCCTCTGGTAGAGCAAATACAGGGGCGGTAGTCAATCTCTTTTTCAGCTCCTGAAACCCACTCTCACATTTCTCATCCTAAGTAAAGCTGGTTCGTTTATGAGTTAACCTAGAAAGTGGCCCTACAATCTTAGAAAAGTCCTTCGCAAACCTACGATAGTAACCCGCCAAACCAAGGAAGCTGCGAACCTCCGAAACATTCTTCGCCTTTTTTCAAGATATCACTACTTCAATCTTAGTGGGATCTACCGAAATACCGCTCTGTGTAATCACATGGCCAAGAAAAGATATCCGTTGTAGCCAGAATTCACATTTACTAAACTTCAAAAACATCTGATGCTCTTGTAGTTTCTGTAGGACAAGTCGTAGATGTTGCTCGTGTTCTAATTCAATCGTAAAATAAACCAAGATATCATCGATAAAGATTATCACTAACTGGTCCAAGTACGGCTGAAAGACTCGATGCATAAGATCCATGAATGCTGCCGGTGCGTTAGTTAGTCCAAAGGGTATGACTACAAATTCATAATGCCCGTACCGAGTCCTGAAAGCAGACTTTGGAACATCCTCCGTATGGATCCGAAACTGATAATACCCTTGCCTCAAGTCAAATTTAGAGTAGACTTTGGCTCCCTGAAGTTGATCAAACAACTCATCAATCAGTGGCAAAGGATACTTGTTCTTGATGGTCACTTGATTCAAACCACGATAATCGATACATAATCTCAAGGTACCATCCTTCATCTTAATAAATAAAACGGGTGCTCCGAATGGTGAAGAACTCTGTTGAATGAAACCCTTCTCTAATAACTCCTGCAACTGAGTTTTCAACTCCTTAAGCTCAGTTGGTGCCATCTGGTACGCTGATTTAGAAATAGGTTGAGTACTGGGAATTAGATTAATCACAAACTCAATATCTCTCTCTGGCGGCAACCCTGGCAACTCCTTAGGAAATACATTGGGATATTCCTGAATTATCGAAACTTCTTCCAGCTTTAGCTTATCAGATGACTTGTTGATCAAATAAGCTAGATACCCTGAACACCCCTTACTCACTCGCTTAATAGCTTTAGTTGATGAGATAATAAAAGTCATCTTAACATCCCGGTTCACCGCTACCTCAACCACTGGCTATTCTGGCAACCGAAGCTATATTACCTTTGTTCTATAGTTTAAGTGGGCATCATACTTAGAAAGCCAGTCCATACCCAAGATAACATCATACCCCCGGGTAGGAAATAAGATAAGGTCCAAAGGAAAATCCTAACATTTAACATGTATTATACAATCCTTACATACTAAGCTAGTCACATATTTATAAGTCAAAGAAGTACTAATTTCAACCACATAAGGCAATATTTCAGGTTGCATATTAACATGTTGCACATAAGTAGGTGTAATGAAAGAATGCAAAGCACCAGAATCAATCAACACTTTAACAAGTTGATCGAGTATAAGGAAGTTACCTTCTACAATCGCCGCTGCCTCAGGTATCTCCTCCAAGTCTACTGCGTAGGCCCGAGCTTGAACCCGCTGCTGCTGAGGTCTTGTAATACTAGGCCTGTATTGACCCTGAGACTGGGCCGGCCTATACTGTGACTGTGCCTGATAAGATCCCTGCTGAAACTGGGGCCTAAAGAAACCCTGCTGCCCCTGAGGTCTAAAAGAACCCTGCTGCACTAGGGGCCTATAACCAATCTGCTGCACTGTAGGCCTATACATGATGTGTTGACCCTGTGGCTGAAACGGCCTCTTGCTAGCCTGACTAGAAACAATATGTTCCCCTTTCCTCTTCTCCAACCTGGAAGCCGCATTAAAGGCCTCAGAAAGCTCATCATATTGTATCAAGAACATTGCATCCTAAATCTCGGGCTTTAGACCCAAAATGAACCTCCAAGTCTTCCTTTCCTGATCTGACACAAACTCCGGTGCATACCAGGACAACCTGGTAAAGTTGGCCTCATACTAGGTCACAGTGGAACTACCCTGAATCAGAGATGTGAACTCTGTCTCCCTACGTTCACGCGTAATCCTCAGAATATACTTGGCCCGAAATGCCTAAGAAAAGTATCCCAGACATAGAGAGTACCCTGTGCCTTCTAATCAGATTTCACCGTACGCCACCATTCCCCAGCCTCATCATCAAGTAGGTACACTGCAAAGGTAGCCTTCCTCTCATTAGTGTAATCAAGAGGATCAAATATTTTCTCAAACTTATTAATCCAAGCTTCGGCCTTCTGATCATTGGGCTCGCCCTGAAACCTCGGTGGAAAATACCCAAGAAATTCCTTCAATAGACTACCTCCCTGGTAACCACCTTGAGCATTCTGTAATTGAGTCTGCACATTCTGTGCCTGAGCAGCTTGCCCTGCTAAGATCTGTGCCTGTCCTGCCATGACCTCAGTCATTCTGTCCATAGCCATAGCCAAACGATCATACCCCTGATCACGGCCCGATGCCACATTCCCCGGTGCCTCATTAACTTTTTCAGGCCTACCATGTATTATTGGTCGCCCGACCATTCTACTAACAAAGAGTTAGCACAAGTTATAACACATAGACATGTTATAGACAATTAATAACACAGAGGCAACCAAACTCATGTAAGGCACATAAGTCACATAAATATTAGTCACATTAACACGCAAACAAGTTAATCACATAACAACATAATCACATAATCATATTAACACATAATTCACTTTTCTTTCATTTCATACATACTTTCATGCTAAGACCACTACCCACATTCCGAGAATAACCCGGCTGACAGCTAAACATGCGCTCTGATACCACTTAATGTCACGCCCCAACTCGACCCCACATACAATCAGTCAGGACGCAATGAAATTTCGATATTATAACGTTTGTAATACGGACATCAGGGCTCTAAACCAACCCTTTATAATAACACACAACCAACTCCAAATACCATCAACAACTCCACAACCATTAATCAACATTCAATACTATATATTAAACAACCAAACTACATACCAACCACAAGTTATATGCCTCCATTTCAACAACATACCACGAGCTATAATATGCATTTACAAAATAAATTATAAACTAGTCTAGCAACCTCATCATATTCAAAAGGAAGACTACCAAACTAGTATCATACAAACCATTATGTTAAGTAGGTTATACAATACAACAAATTATAAAATCTAAGAGAAACACATAGATATGACTCTGGCACATCAGACTCCTCCACAGAAGGCACATACTAAGCTTCTTGAGGAACGTACTCAAAGTCTGGTTCAGTTACATCTGATGAGAATAAACGAAT
This sequence comes from Ehretia macrophylla, assembly GCA_037974665.1. Classification (NCBI taxonomy): domain Eukaryota; kingdom Viridiplantae; phylum Streptophyta; class Magnoliopsida; order Boraginales; family Ehretiaceae; genus Ehretia; species Ehretia macrophylla. Next base: position 73,120,380 of record CM075772.1, on the reverse strand, counting down.
GAGGGTGAACTTATATATAACAAAGCTCAGTGAGGATTCGAAAGATGTTTTGAAAACATTTACTTTACACTTTGGGAAATCATCCTATAAACAACAATAACAACAAACTTCATTAACATCAAATTTTCAATTCAATCACATAAACAACTATTCAATTGTGAAAGGATACACTAGTTGATGTAGCTCCATATGCCATCACGATCTCAACCATCTTCCTACAACTCCTATAAAACATAACTGAGGTACCTCATCTAGCCCCTCTCTCTATGGCATCTCCGCCCATGTGAGTTGGGGGTAGTCTATGATAGTCATATTGTTATCAACCCGACAACCCGACGCTACCCGAGAGGTGGCACACACTATCAAGACTCATGACAATAATCATAAACATCTTATATTATGGAAAGACAACAAAGTAGGTTGTCCCCTAGATCACCAATCATCAAACAATTAATAATATTCCAATCAACATAACATTAAATAAACAACTAAGACAACTAAGTTAGATAACAAAGTAGGCCACCCAACTTAACATATATTTAAACATGCATTCAATCCTGAACCTACCTTACAATAACTCAAGAAACAACTACACAAACACTATCTAACAACCAAAGACAACATTTCAACATTTCAAAGATAACATTTCAACATTTCAAAGAAAGACTATACAAACTTCTAAAATTCATAACTTACATTCTACTAATCCAATAACCTCCAAACCACTTCCTAACACTCCACCACACATGCAACTACATTAGCCCCACCGGAAATCAACCAAAAGCCATCCAAAACAAGTCCAACAACCCTATTTTGGCAATGCACCTAGGCTGAATTTTTTGGGCTTTTGCTACAACATTCAAATCAAAAATTCGGCATTACAACATTACTACCCCGCAATTAACAAACTTTTAGAAGCAACAACCAATCAATTCCAACTACTACAACAACAATTATTCAACAATGAACCTATAAACCAATTTTAATACCCGAAAAATAGGAATATATGCTACTACCGTTCAAAACAGCTATAAATACATATAAATGATCCTTGGCAACTACTGAGCAATAATCTAATGACAATTCAACAAAACATTGGATAAAAGTACAGTTATATAAAATTGAAAAAGAATAGCATTTCAAGATCTATTATTTTTCTCTCACCTGTGATGCAAACTAAGGCTAGAAATGTGTGCAATGGATGCCCAACAAGTAAAATCCAACTTTGGATGACAAGTTTTGACCTTCAAATGAGTTTTCTCAAGAAAATTTGCTTTGAAAAACTCTCTTTTTTTGTCTATGGGGTTTCGGCCATGTAGGTGAGAATTGAAGGTGTTTTGAGCTTTGTTATGTGATATATTGTATGCATTATGTATATATATGCAAAGTCAAATAACTAAAGCCAAGTCAAAGTTACCAATTTTAGTCTTTTAATTTTATTTTCTAGTCTTTTAATTGTATTTTAGACTATTTTGCTTACTTACACATATATCTATCATATATACTATATTTAGTAGTTTAAATATAGGTGACAACATTTTCATATGTATACATATACATACAAATAGCTATAAAGCTCAATTTTTGTAAAAGAAGGTGTAAAAGCCTTTAAAATTCTTAATCCGATTTAAAATCCGTTTTAATCAAACACGGATATATTAATATCCGAGGACTAAGTTTTCAAACACTAAAAAGACCAATTTCAAAATTTTAGCGGACGTGTTTTAAAAATACTATTTACAAAACTCGTCGATAAAATTTTCAATTCTGATTTTTATGAAACTTTCATGATTGCTCACATAGCATGTAATAGGAGTGTAAATCACAGAATTAGCGCATTCTAACTCATATAACACATATACAGGTCAAAACACGCAATTTCACGTATAGATGAAATTTGGGATTTCATACTTTGGATTCAATCACCATTTGGGATGATTTGGTGCACAAGTTTTTGTCAAGATTTTTCCCACCTAGTAAGACAGTGAAGCTGCGCATTGAAATCAATAATTTTGCACAACATGAAGGAGAAACCATGTGTGAAGCGTGGGAAAGATATAAAGCGCTGTTGAGGAAGCATCCTAATCAAGGAGTACCCAGGTGGATGCAAGTTCACAACTTTTACAATGGGCTGATTAGCACTACAAGAACTTTGATTGATGCATCAGTAGGAGGAGTTCTAATGAACAAGACAACGGATGAAGCCTACAAGTTATTTGAAGATATTGTGTTGAACAATCTGCAGTGGTCAAACGAGAGAGTCACGCCAAAGAAGACAACTGGGGTTCATGAGATTGATGCCATAACTGTTTTGATAGCAAAAATTGACAATCTTGCTAAACAGATGCAGAATAATCAAGTAATTGCTAATGTTATTCTGGTGGCAGTAGTGTGTGAGTTTTATTGTGGTCCACATTATAGTACAGAATGTCAGGTTTGTAATCTATTTGCACAAGGTGCAACGGAACAAGCACAATATGTGAGGAATTTTAATGGGCAACAATACAATCAGTACTCTAACAGATATAATCCAGCATGGCGTAATCATCCGAATTTATCCTAAAGAAATACTCAGAATATGTTACTGCCTGAGCAGAATAAGCCCTTACCACAGAAGAAGGTAAACTTGGAGGATGCATTGTCTCAGTTGGAAACTTCACAAACTCAATTCATGAATGAAACTAGGACTTCTCTACAGAACCAATCCACGAAAATCAGAAATTTAGAGGTGCAATTTAGTCAAATGATGACTTTATTTTCTGAAAGACAACAAGGAAGTTTACCTAGTACTTATGAGGTCAATCCTAGAAAAGATGGCATGGAGCATTGTAAAGTGATAGCCTTAAAAAGTGGTAAAGAGTTAGATGAACCAGTGAGAGTCAACAAGAAGGACGAGAGAGGTGAAGCGAAGAATGAAGAAAAAGATGAAGAGAAAGTGGAAAAACAACCACAACCTTCGCAGGAGTCATCTTTGGTAGTGCCATTTCCGCAACGACTGAAGAAGAATAAGGTTGATAAGCAGTTTTCTAAGTTTTTTGAAGTCTTCAGGAAGTTTCACATTAATATTTCATTCGCTGACGCTTTTGAACAAATGCCAAGTTATGGAAGTTTATGAAAGACATCCTTTCAAACAAGAGGAAGCTTGGAGATTATGAGATGATTGCACTTACTGAAGAGTGCAGTGCTATCCTGCAAAAGAAGTTGCCGCCAAAACTCAAGGATCCAAGGAGTTTCACCATTCCATGTTCAATTGGGAATGTTATTTTTGAGCGAGCTTTGTGTGATTTGGGTGCAAGTGTCAATTTAATGCCGCTGTCTATTTTTAGGAAACTTGGATTGGGTGAGGCGAGGCCTACAACTGTAACACTATAGTTAACTGATCACTCGCTAAAGCATCCTAGGGGAATCATTGAAGATGTGCCAGTCAAAGTTGATAAATTCATCTTTCCTGCAGATTTCATAGTGCTAGATATGGAGGAAGGCAAGAAAATTCCTATCATTCTTGGAAGACCTTTCCTTGCCACTGGGGGAACACTTATTGATGTTTGAAAGGGTGAGCTTTGGTTGTGAGTACAAGAGGAAGATGTAACCTTTAATGTTTTCAAAACTTACAAGTACCCAGAAAAGAGTGATAGTTGTTTTCGCATTGATATCATACAAGTTATAGTGTCTAACTATGGGGGTCAATTGGATCCCTTGGAGGCTAGCTTGTTACAAGATGATTCTTTTTTTTTTTTGGGTGGGATTGGAGCACAATGAATATTGGTCTATTAAACAACTAAACATGGCTATGCAAGAAGTGGGTGAGAAAGAATTCTTGCAATTGAATGAGCTGGAAGGATCCCGTGATGGAGCGAATGAGAATGCAAGAAGTTACAAAGAGAGGACAAACGATTGGCATGACAAACTCATTTTGGGAAAAGATTTCTTTCCTGGGCAACCAATACTTCTTTATAACCCACAAATTCCTGAAAAACGCAAGTCAAGATGGTTTGGCCCCTTTGTTGTGACTAAAGTCACCCATCCAGAAAAAGGGACGTTCAAGGTCAACGAACAACAGTTGAAGACTTATTGGGATGATGAGTTTGATAAGCACAAGACCGTTGTCCACCTCAATTTGTCGTGAAAAATTGCTCTGTCGGGCTGTCGACGTTAAAACAAGCGCTTTTCGGGAGGCAACCCGAGTTTTCTTACTTTTCTTGCTTTAATAGTTGTGTTTGCTTTTACTTAATTTTCAAGTCATAGTTGTCTTAGTTAACTTTTAATTTTTCTTGTCATTTTAGGTTCAAGAACAAGTTTGGGGGAAGACAAGCAAATGAGAAGTGTTACAAAGTACGTTCAAGGAAAAAATATGCAAGTAATGGTGTTTGAATTGAGGGGGATGTGTGCGTTGAAGAGAAAAGTAAAGAAAAATAAAGTTGTGGGGTAGCGTTGTTGCGCTAGAATATAGCGCAACTGCACTGACGGAGTTGAAAAGTTACGTTTATGCACAGTTGGTAGAGAAAAATGTAGTGCGGTTGCGTTAAAATTTGGCCCAGTTGTGCTGACGGTAATGACAACTTACGCTTATGAGTAGCGTTGTTGCGCTAAAATGCAGCGTAGCTGCGCTGGCGTCCTACAGTTGACATTCGAAAAAAAAGAAAGTTATCACTACTTACCACGCCCATCTACCTGACCCAAAAACCCACAATCCTTCCTACCCAAACCATATACCCAAAATCCATTTCCTATCAAAACAACAACCCTTAACCTATTTACCTACACTACAAATCCTACATACCCAACCCTTGACCCAAATCATATAAATCCTAACTCACGTCATATTTACCCAAATCTCTTAAACTCTTAATCCATCTAAACTCCAAACCCACGCCTCTACTCTTTCTCTCTCAACACAAACCCAACAAACAACCCATAGAAATACCTCACATCTCCTAACTCACGCCGATGAAGACCTTTCAAATTCTGCCGTCGACTTTCACGGGTTGTACCAATTGATAAGTCATGGTTGTTAGGCGATGTTGGACTTGAAGGAGACAACGGCTGGTAGTGGTTACCGACGGTAGCAGCACGACGATCCACAGACACCACTCCATCCATGAAGTTGTCGATCCAAACACTTGGGGTAATACTTGAGCATTCTTGGAGTATCGAGTAAGACATTGTGATTGTTGTTTGGAGTAATTGTGATATATGTTTATGAGTGAGTCCGGTTGAAGAAAACAAAAAAGAAAAAAAATTTGCTTACCTACCATGACCCTGCTTAAATGTAGCAAAAACAAAAAAGCTTTGTTGTACTTATATTGAATTGTGGTAGACTTATTGAGTTGTGGAAGTCATGGATGCTTGTGTGAAATTGTGATATTGGTTAGAGTACAAGGTGATTGGGGTTAAAATTGTATTTGTTCGGTAGAGTATGTTGTGGGTCCTGATTGAATACTAATTATTTGATTAAAGTTCTAAATGAGGCAGAAAGCTTTATCGAAATCTTGTTTCTGTAAAGACTGATTCTATTCTGAACCTTTGTAGTGGCTGGTGATATGACTGTATTTGTAGCACTCAAACCACTATTTTTCTACTACATTTGCATCATATCTTGTGGAATAAATGCAACACTTATACACTTTCGATGCAATGTAGAATAATACCGAAAAGTGGAAAATCAAATCTGAAATGATCCAAATTGCAAGTCAAGAAGTTAGAACGTGAAGTTCCGCGAATCGGTGGTTGAATGGAGCCCATAGAGAAAGAATTTGGCTGAAACTAGCGTGAAATCAGACCCAAAACGTTAAAAATAGCCCAAAAATGCATCGGTTAACGCTCGGTCAAAGTCAACAAATTCAATAGTCAACTTTTCCTTAGAATTTTGACTATAAATAGGCCCTCAACCCTTTGAGAATTTTGTAGTTTTTTTTAGTTTTAATATTTATTTTTAGAATTAATTTTTAGTTAATTTTAGTAGTAATAGTTAATTACGGGGGAAGTCTTGCCTAGGTAGCTCTTATTCGGGGAAATTTTTCCCGAATAGCTAATTTATGAGGGAAATCTGACCCAAGTAATTATTTTTCGGGTAAAATTCCGCCCGAATAGATTTTAATAGAAAAGTTCTTATTCGGGGGAAGTTCTGCCCAAGTAGCTCTTATTCAGGGGAAATTAATTCCTCTCGAATAGCTATTTTGCGTCGGACCTCTACTCAAATTTATGGAATCAGAAATACAAAGTCCTCATATCGGGGGAGCCTTTCTTGACTCTCTTATTTGTACAACTTGTATTTATTTATAATGTTTGAGTAGATTTATATCTAGGGGAGAATGTTGTAAATAACGGTATTTTAATCTATAGTCTTGATTTCAGATAAGTTGATTCAAATTGCAATATATGGCTTATTTTAATTCAGCATTGTCTTTCATACATTATGCTTGTAATTGATGTTATGATTGCTTTAATTCCGTGCCATATATTTGTTTTAATCATGAATCTACAGGTTGTACCATAGATTCCATGAAATTATAGGTTGTACCATAGTTTCCATCCGATAAGTTAATTCCTTAGTTTAGTTTGCCTTGTTGTACTAGGTTAAAATGAACTAGGTAGATTAACTAGGTTAATGCTTATAGTTTGACCGGGTTAATGCTTGTAGCTTAACCCCAATATTGAATTAGAGAATCCTGGATACCAAGCCTAGATTAGTTGTCTTATTTACATATTCGACCCCTAGATCATTCCCCTCGTATTTTGCAAAACTATAGTTTAGTTTTAGTGTAGTTGTAGTATAAATTACATTTACGCACGTTACTTCAAACACCTTTGTAATCTTATCACTTAAGCGCTTTAACACTTTCACACTACTTCACTAATTAACTAACGAGTTTCCCTGTGGAATTCGACTCCACACTCAGAGCACACTACACTACAAAGATCGGTGCACTTGCGGGTATTTAAACTTGGTTTATTTTATACACTTTTTACACGCCCACCGGATTGCATCAAGTTTTTGGCTCCGTTGCCGAGGAAGCACGGTCTAGTTAGTTTTTGATAAAAGTATTTGTAAACTTGTTTAAGTGTTTTATTAGCTTTCTTTTAAAAAAAATATGGGAACATTTGAAAGATTGGAATATGACTCATTTTAATGGTTCATCCGATCAATGGGCTTTCAATGATATAAACCCAACCCGTATCCCGGATATATGTGTTTTATGTCTTCAATTAGGGCATACTTTTGTGAATTGTCCCCAATATCCCGAGCATTCTCATAAACATGATTCTACTGTTCAGGGTTATTTTTCAAACAATGTTGTGTACTATAATGCATATAACCCAGAGTAGCAGAATCATCAAAATTCATTTTGGGATCAAAACAATGCATCTTATCTGCCTCAAAATTTTGAAAATTTTGCATCTCAAAACCCTCATTCTTCCGAGTTTTGCGAAAGCTTCGAAAGTAATTCTTGCAATCAAAACTTTTACTACCCTAACTCGGTTGAACTAACTTCTCTTGAACCAAACTTCGCTGATAAGTTTGGTAACTTATTGTAAAACTTCCAAGTACAACAACAATCCATTATTGAACTACAAAAATCCAGCCAACAATCCATAGATAGGTTACAAGACCAAATTGATCAACTAGCCAAGGGCATAAATTGTTGGGAGGAAAACTGGTATCCTATTCAACCTGTCGTGAGTTCACAAGACCAATATAGTTTCGTTCATCATGAAACTATCCAAAACTGGGTTGTTGAGGGAATAGAGGTATTTAATGGAGATAATCAGGGTGGATAGTGTAATATTAGGAATGAGGTAGATAACATGTTTGCGGCACATACTCCAGAATGGTAAAACCAGCCATCACTTTGGGGTCAAGAAAATGTTTCTCAAAACTTTGAAAGCCAAGTCCCTACACCTTTTCAATCTGAATCTTCTAGTGACCCTGTTCTTAATATTTTCAAACAAAATGATCACCAGGATGATTGGTTTGACTCTACTCCTGAATCGAATGACAAGTTTGACCAAATTTCTCAACTTGTCAACTCCAATGCTCAAATGCTTCAATATGTAGATCAACTAGTCAAGAATGCACTTAGTTGGACTGATGATCAACAACATCACATTCAGTCTGTTGTGGACCCCTTTGATGAGACAACATGTGAATAGACTGATGAAACGAGCAATATTATTTGGGAAAAATCTGATAGGGAAATTGAATTTGAGGAAAACAATGAAATGCCTCGTTTAGAAGGATAGGATGACCTTAGTGATTTCAGGACTCAACTCGACTCTGATTCCTCTTCAAGGAAGATGAGTGTACACACTTCTTTAGAGTTTTCACTCTTTCAAGACAAGTCTATTGAGTCTACTTTAATTCTTGCATCCTCCTTGACACCTGAAGAAGAACGACTTTTGTATCCAATCAACCAAGAGAATGAGTACGATACTTGTATGTCCTTTCCAACTGGCTTTAACTTTGAAAAAGAAGCTTCAACACCCATTCTCTCTCTTGTTGAAAGTCATCTCATTTCTTCATTTGATGCGCCTTCCTTCGTTGTGCAACTCACAACATTACCCAAGGAGGCATAATTTGGTTTTGACCCATTTATGAACAATATGTTGCATACATCTTTTAACTTATGGGTTGACCAATTGGAACACACTGATTTACAAAATACTATAGCCCCCGTTGACATAGTCGAGAACATTCCCACACATAACACATTGGGATGAGAATCGTCACCTTTTCAAGGTGACTTGGAAAAGGCATATTCTATCGAAAGAATGAGCCATCATTTGTTGCATGATCCTTTTCCATTCAAAATATATGTTGGAACGATTATCAAGCAATATGTGCCGAAGAATTTTAAGCATCAATGGCTCTAACACTAGCACCTGGCTGAAGGTGTAAAACTCAGCGCTACTAGGAGGCAACCTATATTTTTAAAATGCATTTGTGTGTTTATTTTCTGTCTATGTGATTTTATGTTTTTCTTAAAAGACCTCAGTATTTTTGCTTATGTATTTATAGGAGTTGACCTGCTGCATGCTTATAGCAATATGTTCATAATTGTTAAAACTGTTGACAAATCTTAAATTGTTTTGTCTACTGATCTTTTTGAAGTTTACAGAATGATCCATCTTTTGATAAAGATCATAGACACATTCTTTTACATCATCAGTTATTCGCTTTGCTACACATCACATGATCTCTTTTCTTACTTCTACATTTCCTTTTAAACCTGATCAGCATGTGTTGAAGAATAAACAAACCATATTGTTGGGGATGTAGCATTTGTCTTTTTGTTGTTACTTACAATCGTACTCTCACTTGTTTTACATTGCCATTTGCTTCAGGACAAGCAAAGTTTCGGTGTGGGGGTGCATCTTGTATTTCATGATAAACTTTTCAAAAATTTGTAAGAAAAATACTATTTTGTTGATTGTTGTTCATGAGACTTAGTAAATTGCTATCTTATTTGTTTAAAAGAAGATGATTTAAGAACATGTATTGTTAGCTATGTATGGTGAAAAACTCTAAGAAAACTCTGTAAGAAAAACTTTGGGGTACTATATTCATTAGTAAACTTAGTTGTTCTTATTTTCTTCAAATGATAGGTTTGTGAATATGAAAGGATTGAGATATGATTACCGTTTGTTATGAGAACTTCTTGTGATTGAAACCTGAACCCTTATGCCATGTTTGAACATGATGTTCTGTTACTCTATTTGTATGTACACTATGGGAAAAAAACAAAGAAAAAAGAAAGAAAAAGAAAAAAAGAAAAAGAAAAAGAGATGTACATACCATTACGGTTGAATAATTTTGGTGTAAATATGTTGTAAATCTCTAAGCACCACTATCCTAAACATTGTAATTTGGGATATGTGATATAATGTAAAGTTTTGAGCCTGGATATTGATGTAATTGTATTTGCAGCACTCAAACCTTTGAATTTGTATCACATTTGCATCTTAACTTAGGAATAAATGCAACACTTTTATACTTTCGATGCAATGTAAGATGATACCGGAAAATGAAAATTCAGACTCAAAATGATCCAAAATTACAAATCAAAGAAGTGAATAACGGGGAAACATAAGAACTGGTGGAAGAATAAAGCCAATAGAGAAAGAATTTGGCTGAAACTAGCGCGTAATCAAACTTGAAACACGAAAATAGCTCGAAAATGCCTCGGTCAAAAGTCAAAATTCAAGCCCAGAAAGTCAGCAAAAGGGCGCTCGAGTGCGCCCTCCTTGGTGCTAGAGCGCCCAGCAAAAATCCACCACCTTCTAAAAGAAAACACGTTGCGAAAATTCAGTGATGGAGCAGATGGGTGCTCGAGCGTGCCTCACTGGTGCTCAAGCGCGCCATCATAATCTTCTTGAAGCAATACATGGCAAGCAGGCAACGGTTGAAGCAGGGGCGCACTCGAGCGTGCTAAACAAGCACTCGAGTGCGCCTATGAGATTTTGTCTATAAATAGACCCCTCCCTTCGAATTTAGTAATTAATTTTGGAATAGTTCCAATATTTTTGGTATAATTTTGAGTTAATTCTAGTTAGTTTTAGTTCTACGTGTAGTTAATTAATTAGTAGAATACGGGGGAAGTCCTACTTAAGTCATTCTTATTCGTGGAAAATTATCTCCGCTCGAATAGCTACTTTGCGTCGGACTTCTGCTCAAATTTCGGGGATCCAAAATACACATTCGTCAATATGGGGAAGCTTTTCTTGACTCTCTTTTATTTACATAACTCGTATTCATTTATATCTGAGTAGATTGATATCTACGGGTGAATATTGTAAATGAAAGTATTTTAATATATGGTCTCGAATTCAGTTTATTCAATTCAAATTGCAATGTATGGCTTGTTTTAATTCAGTATTCATACGTAATGGTTTTAAAGTAGATGTTATGAATGTTTTACTTTCGTATCATAATATTATACTTGTAGTTGATATTATGATTGCGTTACTTTAGTGCCATATAATTGTTTTAATGATGAGTCTATAGGTTGTACCATAGACTCCATGAAACTATAGGTTGTACCATAGTTTTTACCTGTAAGGTTAATTCCTTAGTTTAGATTGTCTTGTTGTACTTGGTTAAAATAAACTAAGTAGATTAACTAGGTCTATAGCTTTTAGCTTAACCGGGTGTATGTTTGTAGCTTAAGCCCTTGCAGAATTAGATAAACTAGATTCCGAGCTTATATTGATTACCTCATTTACATATTCAACCCCTCAATCACCTTCCCTCGTATTCCTACTTAGCTAGTTTAACTTAGATAATTTAGTTAGTTGTAGTTTAATTTAAACTCCAATTGTGAACATGTCACTTAAGCATTTTAAACACTTTTACACTACTTCACTAACTTAACTAACGAGCTTCCTTGTGGATACGATTTTGCACTCAAAGCACACTACACTACGAAGATCCGTGCATTTGCGGGTATTTAAACTTGGTTTATTTTACACACCTTTCACACGCTCACCGGGATAGGGGTCCCTTTAAAACCTGGCAACCTCGGTCATAATGGCGGGGGATTGTTGGCCTTAAAGCCCATTACTTAGGATATCCAGAAAGTAAAGAAAACTTAACACTACAAAGAGATAGTTTTGATTTGTACTTTTATCTTTCTGGCAAATGTAAAAAGGGTTAAGGCATTATCAAGTTTGATTGCAAATGGGTAAAAATATCAAAGTCTAATTTGTTCATATATCTTGAAAGTTGAGTTTTTGTTGAACTTAAATTGCTTAGTTTTCTTCTGAATGCATATTCCAAAGTAATTGATAGTTCATGTACGAAAGAGTAACTTTTTGTGAAAACTATTGTAAAGGTTCTCTTGTTGTTCTTGTCATTGACTGATGATCTTGTTTAGATAGTGGATTCTATTTCTCATGATTCATCCTGAAAATATTTTGACAAAATGGAGGGGATAGATAACATTCACTTGTTTTTGACTTGTAAAAATTTTATGAAAATTCACTTTCGAAACTGTTTTAAAGACAGTCTTTCTTGAGGACAAACAAGGTTTAAGTTTGGGGATGTTGATGTGACTGTATTTACAACACTCAAACCACTGTTTTTCTAATACATTTGCATCATATCTTGTGGAATAAATGCAACACTTATATACTTTCGATGCAATGTAGAATAATATCGAAAAGTGAAAAATTAGACCCGAAACGATTCAGATTGCAAGTCAAGAAGTCAGAATATGAAGTTTTGCGAATTAGTGGTTGAACGGAGCCCATAGAGAAAGAATTTGGCCGAAATTAACGCGAAATCAGACTTAGAACACTAAAAATAACCCGAAAATGCCTCGGCCAACGGTCGGTCAAAGTCAACTTTACCTTAGAATTTTGTCTATAAATAGGCCCTCAACCCTCTGTGAATTTTGTAATTTTTTTTATTTTTAATATTTATTTTTAAAATTAATTTTTAGTTAATTTTAGTAGTAGTAGTTAAATACAAGAGAAGTTCTGCCTCGGTAGCTCTTATTCGGGAAACTTTTGCCCGAATAGCTACTTTACAGGGGAAATCAGACCCAAGTAATTATTTTTCTGGAAAAATTCTGCTCGAATTGCTTTTAATAGAAAAGCTCTTATTCGGGGGAAGTTCTACCCAAGTAGCTCTTATTCGGGAGAAATTAATTCCACCTGAATAGCTATTTTGTGTCAGACCTCTACTCAAATTTATGGAATCAGAAATACAAAGTCGTCATATTGGGGGAGCCTTTCTTGACTCTCTTATTTGTACAACTTGTATTTATTTATAATGTTTAGCTATTTATAATGAATTCGGATAATTTGATTCAAATTGTAATATATGGCTTATTTTAATTCAGCATAATCTTTCATACATTATGCTTGTAGTTGATGTTATGATTGTTTTACTTTCGTGCCATATATTTGTTTTAATAGTGAATCTATAGGTTGTACCATAAATTCTATGAAACTATAGGTTGTACCATAGTTTCTATCCGAGAAGTTAATTCCTTAGTTTAGTTTGCCTTGTTGTACTAGGTTAAAATGAACTAGGTAGATTAACTAGGTTAATGCTTGTAGTTTGACCGGGTTAATGCTTGTAGCTTAACCCCAATATGGAATTAGAGAATCCTAGATACCAAGTCTAGATTAGTTGTCTTATTTACATATTCGACCCCTAGATCATTCCCCTCGTATTTTGCAAAACTATAGTTTAGTTTTAATGTAGTTGTAGTATAAATTAAATATACGCACGTTACTTCAAACACCTTTGCAAACTTGTCACTTAAGCGCTTTAACACATTCACATTATTTCACTAATTAACTAACGAGCTTCCCTATGGAATTCAACTCTGTACTCAGAGCATACTATACTACAAAGATCCGTGCACTTGCGGGTATTTAAACTTGGTTTATTTTATACACTTTTCACATACCCACCGGGTTGCATCAGCTGGGTAATTGTTTTGCTTGGGTATTGTTATGGTTGGAGCTGTACTTGTTGAGTGGTAGAAACTGGTAGTAGTATCACTGTGATAATGACACCTAAACGAAAGAGAGATGCGTCCACAAGTGCCTTGTCTTCCAAGACTAAATCAAGGGTGCAAGTTGTGAATGTGCATAAGTTGTCAGTGCAACCACTCAGGGAAGCCTTCTAATTCCTTTTCTTTCCTTTTGCCATTGAGGACAAAGTCTATTTTTAAGTTTGGGGGTGGTTGCTATGTGTTTTCCTCTTTGAACTTGTTCTGGTTAGTATTAGTTTCATGTGTTTTTCTTTTTATTGTTTTGTTATTTTCATTATTCAACTTATAAAAAAAACTGAAAAACTGAAAAAAAAAGAAGAATCTAAAAGTGATGCTGAAAGGATAAGAAATTAGGCTGATGATTTGTAGCATATGAATGACATGATATTAATGAGAATGATTGAATGACACATAGTTGTAGTTTACGGAGAATCCCTACTTCTTGCGCACTTAGCCTTACCTAGTCATATGTGTACTTAAAGAAGGTTTATGTGAGTTTACGTAGCAGAAAAAAATGTTGAATGGAAAAAAGGGACTTTAGAACTTGCTTGATTGTCACTCGAGGCGAAATCTTAGGTTGTATAGCATTAGAGAAATGATTTAGGCCATCTTTGGATCGTTTGAGCCTTTCAAGCCAACCCTTGTAATAATGGAATATCCTTAGTACACGCTTTTGAGCTTAATTAGCCTTTTATTTCATGTGCAACTTATAATAGCTTCCTTAACTTATCAAGTTTGATTTTCCCAATTAATGACCTTCCTACTTATAACATGTGATTGTTCTAGGATGATTATGTGGAGCTATGTGTTGTATTGAAAGATGAGAGGTGTTATGATTGGGTGATATGCTGTGTTGTTTTTGAGAAAAATGAAATATTGAGAAAAAGAAAAAAAAATCAATGAAATGAAAAAGAATGAAAAGAAAGAAGAGCCACACTCTTTGTAGTTAATGTCAAAATGAAAGTTTGGGGGATTGTGGATTTTTTATGTGGTTTATAAATATTGTAGATGAGTATTGAGGAAGTGAAAAAGAAAGAAGAAAGAAACAAGATATGTAGAGCAACGCGTTAGGTGTGAGAAATCAAGTTGGCATGTGCTCCACTGAACATCCTAGGATGATTGTGTGCTTACGGGTAGTTTAGTTTTATGTTATATCCATTATCCTACCTTGACCCTATCCACACATTACAACTAAATGTAAAGTCCTACTGATCTTTGATGCTATGATTAACCTACATTAGGGGAAAGTGACATGAAAAGTGAGCCTATGAAGTCCTAAATAATTTAAAATAAAAGATCCACATTGGAAATTCGCTTAGCTTGCATAAACTCATCCAGGTACAATTGATTAGGATAAAGTCTATTCACACAGTCACTTGGGGGATTTGAAGTAAAATGAAATTTATGTGTAGTTGAGATTTCTCATACTTATGATTGGGAATTGCCTTTTAAGGTTGAGTTGTGAAATATTGTTACTGAGGCAGTGGAAATTTGCTATCCTATAACATTGCTTTCTTGAGTTATATTACGTTGAGTCTTTAGTTTTTTTTTCCCTTAGTTGTGTCTTTTGCTTGAGGATAAGCAAAGTTCAAGTTTAGGGTGTTTGTTGGGTTATTATTGATATATTATTTCAACACATTTTTACTTAATTTTTGTTAGTTCTTGAGTAATTCTTGGAGTAATTTGACGGGTTTCGCATTTGTTTTTGTGAGGTAGGCGATGTCCATGAGAATGCATGAATTTCGAGGCAAAATTGAAGAAAAATGGCCAAAGGCGACCTTTCATGCAACTTGTGAAGAAATTGAAGAGAAATCAGAAGTAGCGCAGTCATAGCGCAGCAGTGCAGCATCGCAGGAATTTAAAGGGTATTTTTGTAAAATGGCACGAAAAGAAGAAACCCTATGATAAAAAGAAGGAAAAGAACATGAGAAAAAAACAGCTTTTCTGGTGGCTAGTATTTCGAAGCTCTTTTGACCTAGCAAACGTGCTCGAAACTTAACAAAATTAACTTAGCAGCTAGATTAGGCAGTTTAGAACAAATGTTGATTTCTAGGGCTAAGGCTAATTCTAACGTTTTAGGCCTCCGATTTAGCCATTTCCGAAATGTGTCTAGAAAAATTGCTGGTGTAGGGCAGTTATGTGTAGTCGTACATAAATGGTTGTATCTTGATAAATTTAGATCATAATTGAGTTCCGTTTGGTTCTAAGATCTTCTACACTTGAAGATATACATTTATAGATAAAGAACAGAGTATTTGGAGGACTATAGAATAGGTAACGGAACAAATAAATTTAAGCATCAGCAAGAAATTGAACGATGTTTTAGTTAGTTGATAATTGACATTAATGATTGTGATTGCTAGATAGTAAAATTATGGATTCTCGTTGTGTAGATGTGTATATTAGAGTTAAATGATTGTTATAAGATATTCAATATGATTTATTAGGTGTTATGTTAACAATGATATTTTGGTGTTGATTGCTAGTTAAATGAGAATTCTAGTGTTATGGTTATTGTTGTGTTAGGAGTGGGAGATAGTAGATATTGCATGTTTAATGTTTGAAAAAAAACTTGTAAGAAGATTGTGGGAGCTCAAGAAGAAATTAGCTAGCATGTATGTTCATAAATATACAAGATTGGAGTTTTAGTTAGCTCTCACTACATATATTGGAATTTCAAGTAAAAGAATTAACTACACCATGTGTACGTGTGTGTGTGTTCAATTGTGGCTGTCCAGTTTTTTTTAAAAGCAAAAATGAGGCAATTTCGGGCTTAAAACTGTATTAAGTTATTAATTGAGCTATATTGATTCTAGTTAGTTATATGGATATTCGAATGAAATTAATATAGTTAATTGACAAAGTGTAATACTTGTGTGAATAGACTAGGGTTGCACATTTCAGCTATGGCAAAGAGGGTGGAGTAAACCTCATATATTCTGCGTCATACTTGGCTTAATTCCAGGTGAGGGAGTCTGGATCTGTTCTGGCCATCTTAACTTGATCTATTGTTTGTAAGTTGAATAATTTAGTAATTGATAAAGTTTATATGTATTATTTTACTTGCTATCTTGAGTCTTTTTATGTTATTTGTGACTAACTACGAGGGCGGCCTACTTTTTCGTTCCTCTTATGTGGTATTTAATATACTTGGCTCTCGTGATCTTGTCTCGGGGTTGCGCAATATTTTCGGACATGGTAGTGTCAAGAAACACGGGTGGCATCGGGCTTGCTGTGCTCCCTCAACTACCATGGTGCTTATTCCCTTTCTCTCGCTAAGTATACTCCACTACCCCAGAGGCGTGGTTCACCTCGTTGGGGCATATGGACCTACCTCAGGAGAAAGGGTCGTAGGAATGGGGTACATCTGGAGTACCCTATATTTGGAGGAATAAGGGTTTTGCTGCCACTTGATTGAAGAACTTGGCTCGTGACTCATGATTGAAGACAAGTGGGACCGTATCCTTTTTTATATGTGGTTAAATACTTGTATATCTAGTTTTGTTTCTCTGTGTTGTATATTTGGCTATCTTTGTTGCATTTTATGAAAGTATTCCCCAGTATGATGCATCATCTCTCTCACTGGGTATACATGATTGTATACTTATTCCTCATTACCCACCTTTCAGGTATTGCAGTCTTAGAAGGAATGTTCAGGCTTGCGGTGCTTGGTCTTTGCTTAGGAGTCAATGTATTATGTGGCATGGGTTGTAATGGTGTTACTTTTGACTTGTATGTATTCAATGAATAAAGAAATGTAAATTAAGTTTAATTTGGCCATTAGAGTGGTATGATAATCTAGTTTATGTAATAGGTTAGTATTATTTCAATTCAAGCTTGAATTTATATGTCTAAAGGAAAATAGTGAAGGTAGCCTTTGAAATTATAGATAAATAATTGCTTGTTTTGATTGTTGAGAACCAAGGCTCGGATGGCCTTGAGGAGTTGTTGAATGTGTTGGATACTGTGCTGGTCCACTTATATTCTGTTTACAGGTTTTGGTTTGTCCTATAAACAGGGGAGACTCCGTCCATTTTTCCCTAAATTTTCGTGCCTTAGGTTTTGGGATTGGGACCCCAGTCTCGTGAGGGATCGGGGTGTTATAGGTGGTATAAGAGCTTAGATAGCTCTCAACCAGGATAAGATCCTCGGTCTGTTAGGTAGCGAACCTCGAGTACATGCATGTGGAGTGTGCTTTGAGCAGTGGTGTGCTTGCATGTGAGATTGTTATGTTGCTAGTTGAAAATTTGATTCTATGTGATTTGTTTATGTGAAATATAGAGGCTGTATGATATGTGTATTGTGTTATGTGATTATATGCACACCTATTTGACCCCTTTGTGCAATAAGTGAAGCTTATATGATATGTTTATTTATGCGATCAATTATGCATCTAAGTGGTCTTTTGAGTGTTTATTTACCTTAGTTACTTGTAATAATATGTATTGAATGTTTATCTTATGTGAAACCTACTGCATACATGCCTTATCTTTCAAAATGGTAAGTAAACTCTCCCTATAAAGAGATGATTAGTAACGGCTTATCCAAAGACGTGGACCAATAGAAAGAAGGAGTGTTGATTGATTGATTATCGATAGTCAGAGAAAGGAATTCAGTCTCGGAAGGTTACAATCAGTAGTCAGCCTTGAAGTTCATTCTCATTATTCTTCTTCGGTATTTTCCTATGGAAATTCCTACACGATATTATCTACAGTATTCTTCCCAGGATCCTTATTGGTATTTCCATATGGAATTTTCTAGTAGTACTCATATTGGAACTCTGGTTGGCATTCTTACTTGGTATTTATATATGTGTGACCTTCTTCGGGATTTCTATATGAGGATTCTCAAGTAGTATATTCTTTGGAATTCTTCGTGGCGTCTTTTATGGTATTCACTTGGATTTCGTATTGGTATTTTCTCGGCACTTCTAACTGATATTCTTAATTGGACTTCAGAATGGCATTCATAAGTGGAGCCTTATTTGGCGTCCTTGTTCAAGAATTATTATATGGAATTCTCTTAGACTATTTGTTGGAATTCTATCTGAAGGTCCTAATTGGTGTGGATCCTCAATACTCCCTCTTAGTATCTTCTATGGTATTCGCATTCACGGTCCTACTCCAGAAGGTTCAGGATGCTTATGTGGAGTTTTCTTGTGAAGAAGGAATTGCGAGGGCGTAATTTGTTTGAAAGAGGGGAGAGTGTGACACCCCGACCCGTGCATATAATTATTTTATTGATGTGCATATATTTATATGTCTACTTTAATTATTTACGTACGTATATTCGTTTGCATAAAATATCATATTTTTGAGTTACGTGCATCTATTTCATTTACTGTGTATTTATGTGCATTCACGAATATTTAGGTGATTTAGGAATTGTTGTAAATAAATAAATGTATTGATAAACAATAGAGTAACTAAATTAGTTAGAATTAAACTAGAATGGCAAACTAGTTAATAGCATTTAGTTGAAGGGCATGTTGGTCATTTGGGCCTTTTGTTTTTTATTATTTACACCTACTAATATGCTACAACACACACAAGCACACAAAACACACACAAAAATCAGACTCTACACACACACACAAGCACACGCCAGAAGCAAGGAAATGAGAGAAAAGGAAGAGAAAAATAGATGAAAAAAAGGAGGAATAAGAAATTTTAGTTCAATTCTTGCATATCTTGGCCTAGTAGGTGAGGAATTCATACTTTGTTTGCAATTATTTTGTAAATTGATGTTTCTATAATATTAGTTGCAAAGTAGACATGGAACTCTTGAGCTTATTATTGGAAGAAAATAGGATCTATGCCATGTAGTATGTTGTAGAAACATTCTTGAGCATGTTTTTCAAGTTTTGCAAGTTGATTATGTTGTAGTGGATGCTTAGCTAATTTTTTCAATTGTGTGTAGGCTACATGTTTGTTAAAAGTTCTAAGTGAGGAATAAAAATGCTTTGATTGCTAGTATATTGCTTGTCGTTAGTTTAGTGCATGGAAAATCAAGTAGAACTAGAAGTGCAAATTTGGATAGTCCACTGCCCCTGTCTTTCGAAGCTCTTTTGACCTAGAAAACATGCTCAAAATTTAACAAAATTTACACAACGGCTAGATTAGGCAGTTTAGAACAAATGTTGATTTCTAGTGCTAAGGCTAAATCTAACGTCTTAGGCCTCCAATTTAGCCATTTCCGAAATGTGTCTGGAAAAATCTAATACGGAAATGGTTGTATCTTGAGGAATTTAGATCAGAATTAAGTTCCGTTTGGTTCTAAGATCATCTACACTCAATGATCTACGTTTTTAGATTAAGAACAGAGTATTTGGAGGACTATAGAATAGGTAACGGAACAAATAAATTTAAGCATCAGCAAGAAATTGAAAGATATTTTAGCTAGTTGATAATTGACATTAATGATTGTGATTGCTAGATAGTAAAATTATGGATTCTCATTATGTAGATGTGTATATTGGAGTTAAATGATGGTTATAAGATATTCAATATGATTTATTAGGTGTTATGTTAACAATGTGGTATTTTGGTGTTGATTACTAGTTAAATGAGAATTCTAGTGTTATGGTTGTTGTTGTGTTAGGAGTGGGAGATAGTAGATATTGCATGTTTAATGTTTGAAAGAATGCTTGTAAGAAGATTGTGGGAGCTCAAGAAGAAATTAGCTAGCATGTATGTTCATAAATATACAAGACTGGAGTTTTAGTTAGCTCTCACTATATATAATGGAATTTCAAGTAAATGAACTAACTACACCATGTGTGTAACGCCCCAACTCGACCCCACCTACGATCAGTCAGGACGCAACAGAATTTCGGCAGTATAACGACAGTAACACGGACATCAAGGCTCTAAACCAACCCTTTATAACTTCATACAGCCAATTCCATAGATCAACAATAACTCCACAACCGTTTCAACAACATAAACACAACCATGACCATATATTAAACAACCATTCATTGGTTCATTCATAAGTTATACGCCTCATTTCCAATATCAACTATAAGCCAACCATACATAAACTATATTATACATTTGCAAAATAGATTATAGACTAGTCTAGCAATCCTATTCATATTCCAAAAAGAAAGACTACTAAACTAGCATTACATAAGTCATTATCTTTAGATATGTTAAACAATACAATATATTACAAAAACTAGAACAAACTCATGGAAACGACTCTGACACATAAGACTCGTCCACATATGGCATATTCTCATCTTCTTGAGGCACATACCTGTAGTCTGGTTCAGTAAAACTTGCTTGCAGATAACGAATGGGAGTGTGCTTATATAAAACAAGCCCAATGAGGATTCAATAGATCTTTTAAAAAGCATTTACTATACTCCTTGAAAATCACCATTTGAGTAGTAAACACACAATGAACATCAACATCAATATAAGTACAACAAACACAATAACCAAACAATAAGGATGCTCTAGTTGGTGTAGCTCCATAAGCCATCACGATCTCAACCAACTTCTTGTAACTCCCCATTACATACACACCCGAGGTACCTCAACTAGACCCTCCCTCCATGGTACTTCCGCCCATGTGAGTTGGGAGTAGTCTATGATAGTCATGCAGTTTTCAACCCGACAGCCCAATGCTTCCCAAGAGATGGCACACACTTATCAAGACTCACGATAGTAATATTAAATATTCATATCACAGGAGGACAACAAAAGTAGGTTGCCTATCTCCCGGCTTATCAACAATCAATCAGTTAATATCATTTCGATAACATAACAACAATTAATCAAATAAACAACTAACAACTAGGTTAGATGACAAAGTAGGCCACACAACTTAACATGTATTAAACCAAACAACCAATCCCGAATCTAACCATCAACAACCTGAGATTCAATCACTCAAACACTACCTAAACAACCAAAGACAATATTTCAACCTTTAAAGAAAAACTACTCAAAATTCTAAAAGTCATAACTTACAATCTACTAATCCAATGACCTCCAAACCAGTTTCTACTACTCACCCACTCAAGCATCTACATTAGCCCCCTTGGAAACCAACCATAACCCATCCAAAACAAGACCAACAGCCCTAATTCCTCAATGCACTAAGGCTGAATTTTTTGGACTTTCACCACGATATCCAAATCAAAAATTCGGCATTACAACATTACTACCCCATAATTAACAAACTTTTAGAAGCCACAACTAACTAATTCCAACCACTACAACAACAATTATTCAATAATGAACTCAAAATCCAACTTTAATACTCGGAAAATAAAAATACATGGTACTACTGTTCACAACTTATATATCGCACATAAACAATCCTTAGCATCCACTGAGCAACAATCTAACAAAAGTTTAACATTTCATCGGATAAAAAATTCAATTATATGAAAATGACACAAAATAGCATTTTGAGATCTAGAATTTTTCTCTCACATTTGATCCGAAATAGAGCTAGGAATGCGTGCAATAGGTGCCCAACAAGCGGAATCTAGCTGGGTTTGAAAAGATTAGAACAAAAATTAAGTTTTCTCGGCAAAATTTGCTTTTTAAAATAAAATGAAAAACTCTCCAAAATGCTCAAGGAACTCACGGCAATGTGTGTGTGTGTGTGTTTATGGTGTTTGCTTTGTTTTTAATGTATGTAGAGATTTTATATGTATTAGTCAACAAAATATGAAAAAGTCTAAGTTGAACATTTAGTTATTTTTTTAGTATTTTTAGTCTTTTAATTGTCTTTTAGACTATTTTTGCTCACATATATGCATTTAACACTTAGGCTATTTTAAGTAGCATATTTTTAGTTGACAAGGAGTTTCACATGCATATATTTATACCCGACTCAGTTAAAAAACTTAGTTTTTGCAAAAGAAGGTGTAAAAACTCATATTATTTATTTTTCAAATATCTTTTAAATGCATTTTTCAATTGTGCCATTTTAGAAATATTTAAGATGAAATATAATTTGTATTTAATATATACTAGGTCAACAAAAGTCAACGCAATAATTAAATGTAGCAGAAATCACTATTTTTGCTTTAAAATGTACTTTTTCGCTCATATAGTCTATTTAAATTCCTAATCAATTTCAAAATAATTTTTATTAAAATACGGGTCTACTAATAATGGAGGACTAGGTTTTCAAACCCTAAAAACACCCGTGTCAAAATTTTAGCGGACATGTGTTCAAAATACTATTTACAAAGATTGGCGATAAAATTTTCGATGCCGATTTTGATGAAAATTTCATGAATGCACACATAGCATGTAATAGGAATATAAATCACAGAATTAGTGCATTCTAACTCAGATAACGCATACACATGTCAAAACACGAAATTTTCACGTATAGATGAAATCTGGGGTTTCACATTCTCCCTCCCTTAAAACAATTGTTTCCGCACAATTCTCAAACTGACAGACAACTAAGTCCTCAATCGATAGACTTTAACAATACTTCTCTTAGTTCCCATTTATCTCTTAGGATGACACCTAAACAATGACCTTAAAGGAAATAAACTCCGTTGACTGCAAGTTGATGATCATAATTCCAAGACAATCCTTAATTCATAATTCACTCCCATCTAATATCATATTGCATATGAAAGAAATCGCAACTTCATGGCCTTAGCATGACACCACTACTTATCAATTATCCCCTACTACACAAAAGGGCTCTATGAACACCCCGAGGGTTTTAAAAACTCATTCACGATAACATGAATGATTACTAATCAAAGGAATATCTCAAAAGTGACATTGGTCAGAATATGGCTATTATGAAATTTACAAGGAAATAAGAATATGAAAAGTCATATTCGAGCCAACAATCAAGTGAACAAGATGTCAAACAAGTTAGAGAATCAAGAGGCTAATAGTTTAATAAGAAAGCATGATAATTAAGATAAGGAATGTCTCAGCACCTATCAGTTAAATAAGTACAAACAAAGGATGATGATGAGTCGAAACAGTGCTGAGTATGTTGAATGAACATTCCTGAACAAGTAAACATTTCAATCCTCGATGATTGTTCAAGAAACCAACAAGTAAATTGTACTTGAGGCGAAATGAAATTAAGAAATAAGAGATGATTAATTCAATAGAAAATATGAGTGTCAATATAATGAGTATCTCAGCACGCAATAACCAAGGAAGTAAAAATAAGATAGGACAATGCTGAGTATATTGAATGAGCAATTACAAGCAAAGTAATGGCTCAGGATTTAATACTAAAACAATAGGATTAATAAGGATCAACAAGAATAACAATGATGTACTTAGGTAAGGAGTACATCAAGCATGTGAGATTCGAATAAGTAAAATGGTATACCAAATGAGAAATTACTTTCAAATAAATGGTAATACGATGAAATGAAATAATGAACCCAATGACTGGAGATATATAATGAAATATAGAAGTCTCAAACCTTAGCTTCAATAAGTGACATTGCTATAAGAAGAAAATATGAATGTTAAGAATAAAAACAATGTCAAATGAGTATAGGATCCATTAATCCAATAAGCAAAACTTTCACGAAAACAATTGATAGGCTAGAAAAGTGTAACTCTATCTCAAATAAGTGAGAATAGAGTAGAAAAGAATAATAAGACCAATAGAATTAGAAAGCACAAAAGGGGTGTCCCACCTACACACTTAAACACCAACAAATCAAATCCTACAATCTATCTTTCTCCAAAACAAGACACTAAGGAGATCTAGAGAACCTGAGGAGTCATACAATCACTCCAAAATTTACATTTCACACCAGACCAATCACTGAACAAGATAAATCACCGATTACCCAACAAGATTCACTGATGAAGGCTCTAAAATCTGATAACACAATACAAATTCATACTAACCCATTATAACACAAAAGAATCCCCAATCAAAAATTTAGAAAGTCATACCACCTAGAACTCAAAAGCTCGATATAGGCAAGCAAATGTTCAGTCACCAAAATGCATTCTTATTTCCTCAAATAATTCTGTCTCCCAACAATTACATCTTCGAATAAAGTAACTTTAGTCAGGAATCACTCTAATTGTCTCCAAGGTTTAAAGATCAGAACTCCAAAATATCCCTAATAATATCGCAATCCCAAATAGTAGAAATATTCACTTGTTATACCACAATCTATTCAATTCATAAATATACGTCATTAATTCCTCAAATAAATTTTATTCTAAAATAACCTCAAGAAAGTATAATCTGAGTTGAGACTCCAAAAGTGCATGATCACATCTTCAAGGGAATCTCTACTTATGACTCACAATTTCCACTTATGACTCAACTCCAAGTAATAACAAGTTAAATAGGGCAAGAAAAGTAATTCTAATCATCAAAATACATTGTTATTTCCTCGAACAACTTCACTCTCGCTGAAAGAACATCAAGATCAATCCATTAAGCTGAGACTAAAATCCGTAAACATAATAATTAAAATCTCACTGATAAACTGCTAAAGTAATAATAATAATTCAAAATCATGACCTACCTCTATTTTCGAAAGCTTTTGCAGTCATCCTTATTTCACCCAAAAGAATCACCCACAATTATAGCATATATACAATTATATCACACGAAAATAGGTATAACATAATGCATAATTATCATATAATACATCACATAATGCACAATTCAGCATATAGAAAGCCAATATCACGTAAACAGGTTATATCACGTAAGCAAGTTACATACAATTAAAGTCATATAGGCAACATACTGCACATAAGGCAAGTTGATCACGTAACTCACATTGGTCACTTAAAGTAAATTGAGCACATAAAGCATGTTGTTTCACATAAGTAAGTCATAAATAATTAAAACCACATAAACAACTAATTTCACACAAGACACTTCGATCACAAAAAATACAATTGTCACATAATACACATTAATCAC
This sequence comes from Ehretia macrophylla, assembly GCA_037974665.1. Lineage (NCBI taxonomy): Eukaryota > Viridiplantae > Streptophyta > Magnoliopsida > Boraginales > Ehretiaceae > Ehretia > Ehretia macrophylla. Next base: position 73,094,962 of record CM075772.1, on the reverse strand, counting down.
GTAATGCACATTAATTACAACACATTGAGTACATAAGGCACGTTGTCACATAAAGCATATTGACTACATTAGTTCACTTAACACGTAAGACATACTAATCACATAGAAAGTTAAACACATAAGTAAATTAATCACATAAACATATTAAAATATGTTTCACTTTTCTTTCACTTAATACATACTTGTATGCTTAGACCACTACCCACATTCCAAGGATACCCCGGCTAACAGCTAAACATGCGCTCTGATACCACTTAATGTAACGCCCCAACTCGACCACACCTACGATCAGTCAGGACGCAACGAAATTTCGACAGTAACGATAATAACACGGATATCAGGGCTCTAAACCAACCCTTTATAACTTCATACAACCAACTCCAAAAATCAACAACAACTCCACAACCGTTTCAACAACATAAACACAACCATGACCATATATTAAACAACCATTCATTGGTTCATTCATAAGTTATACGCCTCATTTCCAATATCAACTATAAGCCAACCATACATAAACTATATCATACATTTGCAAAATAGATTATAGACTAGTCTAGCAATCCTATTCATATTCCAAAAAGAAAGAATACTAAACTAGCATTACATAAGTCATTATCTTTAGATAAGTTAAACAATACAATATATTACAAAAACTAGAACAAACTCATGGAAACGACTCTGACACATAAGACTCGTCTACGTATGGCACATTCTCATCTTCTTGAGGCATATACCCGTAGTCTGGTTCAGTAAAACCTGCTTGCAGATAACGAATGAGAGTGAGCTTAAATAAAACAAGCCCAGTAAGGATTCGATAGATCTTTTAAAAAGCATTTACTATACCCCTTGGAATCATCATTTGAGTAGTAAACACACAATGAACATCAACATCAATATAAGTACAACAAATACAATAACCAAACAATAAGGATACTCTAATTGGTGTAGCTCCATAAGCCATCACGATCTCAACCAACTTCTTGTAACTTCTCATTACACACACACACCCGAGGTACCTCAACTAGCCCCTCTCTCCATGGCACCTCCGCCCATGCGAGCTGGGGGTAGTCTATGATAGTCATGCAATTTTCAACCCGACAGCCCGATGCTGCTCGAGAGGTGACACACACTTATCAAGACTCATGACAGTAATATTAAACATTCATATCACATGAGGACAACAAAAGTAGGTTGCCTATCTCCTGGCTCATCAACAATCAATTAGTTAATATTATTTCAAAAACATAACAACAATTAATCAAATAAACAACTAACAACTAGGTTAGATGACAAAGTAAGCCACCCACTTAACATGCATTAAACCACACAACCAATCCCAAATCTAACCATCAACAACCTGAGATTCAATCACTCAAATACCACCCAAACAACCAAAGACAATATTTCAACCTTTAAAGAAAAACTACTCAAACTTCTAAAAGTCATAACTTACAATCTACTAATCCAATGACCTCCAAACCAGTTTCTACTACTCACCCACTCAAGCGTCTACATTAGCCCTCTCGGAAACCAACCATAACCCATCCAAAACAAGCCCAACAACCCTAATTCCTCAATGCACTAAGGCTGAATTTTTTGGACTTTCACCACGATATCCAAATCAAAAATTCGGCATTACAACATTATTACCCCATAATTAACAAACTTTTAAAAGCCACAACTAACCAATTCCAACCACTACAACAACAATTATTCAACAATGAACTCAAAATCCAACTTTAATACCCGAAAAATAAAAAATACATGCTACTACCGTTCAAAACTTATATAAACGCACATAAACAATCCTTAGCATCCACTAAGCAACAATTTAATAGCAGTTTAACATTTCATCGGATAAAAAATTCAATTATATGAAAATGACACAAAATAGCATTTTGAGATATAGAATTTTTATCTCACATTTGATCCGAAAAAAGCTAGGAATGCATGCAATAGGTGCCCAACAAGCGGAATCTAACTCAGTTTGAAAAGATTCGGACAAAAACTAAGTTTGCTAGACAAAATTTGCTTTGTAAAATAAAATAAAAAACTCTCCAAAATGCTCAAGGAACTCACGGAAATGTGTGTGTGTGTTTCTGGTGTTTTCTTTGTTTTTAATGTGTGTAGAGATTTTATATGCATAAGTCAACAAAATATGAAAAAGTCTAAGTTGAACATTTAGTTAATTTTTTAGTATTTTTAGTCTTTTAATTGTCTTTTAGACTATTTTTGCTCACATATATGCATTTAACACTTAGACTATTTTAAGTAGCATATTTTTAGTTGACAAGGAGTTTCACATGCTTACATTTACACTCGACGCGGTTAAAAAACTCAGTTTTTGCAAAAGAAGGTATAAAAACTCATATTATTTATTTTTCAAATGTCTTTTAAATGCATTTTTCAATTGTACCATTTTTGAAATATTTAAGATGAAATATAATTTGTATTTAATATATACTAGCTCAACAAAAGTTAACGCAATAATTAAATGTGGCAGAAATCACTATTTTTGCTTAAAAATGTACTTGTTCGCCCGCAAAGTCTATTTAAATTCCTAATCAGTTTCAAAAATAATTTTTATTAAAATACCGGTCTATTAATAATGGACGACTAGGTTTTCAAACCCTAAAAACAACCGTGTCAAAATTTTAGCGGACGTGCATTTAAAATACTATTCACAAAGACCGACGATAAAATTTTTGATGCCGATTTTGATAAAAATTTTATGAATGCACACATAGCATGTAATAGGAATATAAATCACAAAATTAGCGCATTCTAACTCAGATAATGCATATACAGGTCAAAACATGAAATTTTCACGTATAGATAAAACTTGGGGTTTCATAATGTGTACGTTTGTGTGTGTTCAATTGTGGCTGTCCAGTTTTTTTTTAAAGCAAAAATGAGCCAATTTCGGGCTTAAAACTGTATTAATTGGAGAAGGATAAGAGGTTGAATTATATACTGTTAGAAAGCCTTATAAGTCTAGTTTTTACGGTGCATTAATCGGAGTTTTCTAGAATAAGTTATAATCATTTTGGTGAGATGTGTCGGAATTGCCTAGTTACGCGAGAAATATGAATTGTGTTGTTATTTTGCTATGGTGATGTTATAATTCAGTTCTAATTGGATGTATTCGATCAAGACCTTGTTGTGCAGTGTTCTTGTATGATTAGTAATGTAATAAGGCTCTTATAGTTATGTTGTTTTCATGTATTATAATTGAAATCTAATTGTTAGTAAAGTTAATTTAAATTGAAAGCTATTTTATTCGACTGTAAATGAGAAATGCTAGTAGAATTGTGATGGTCGTCACCTTTAAAGATAGGTAATGTTTCTATGTATACTAAACAATTCAATTGCTAAAATTAGTTGTTGTTATCAATGTGCAACTAGTGATCACTTAGAAGGGTTAAGTAAGCTATGTGGAAGAATGTGTGTAATGCTCTTTGAATCTACATGTAAGGTTAATTGTAAGTTGATGGTTGTCTATTATATGTTAAATGTAATTAACTTAAGTTGATCCTACTAGTGATATGTTAGAATCTCAGCTTGAAGTATAGTTATTTTGCTAAAATGGTATGCTAGTTATTAAATAGTAGATAGATAACTTTTCTATTAGTTTATAAATGCATTTCTTTCCCTACGTGCAAATGTTGGGCCATCTTCATGGGGATATTACTAACTATTGTAAGTAAAGTTGAACATGAATTAGAAGTTTATTAAAGTAGTAAAATACTGGGTAGTGCCATTGTGAATGAATGTGTCATTTGAGCATTAAAGTAACTTAACCTTTATTATCTATAAATTCTTTGGAGGAATTTCTTTAGTTGAGTTAATAGCTAGTTTATTGTTATGTGGAGTGAACTAGTTTCTTGTACAAGTTATTAACTAAAGTAAAATGCTAGATAAGTTAGTTACATAGATCATGTATTAATTGAGCTATATTGATTCTAGTTAGTTATATGGATATTCGAATGGAATTAATATAGTCAATTGATAAAGTGTTATACTTGTGTGAATAGACTAGGGTTGCACATTTGAGCTATGTCAAAGAGGTTGGAGTAAACCTTATATATTCTCTTTCATACTTGGCTTAATTCCAGGTGAGGGAGTCTTCATCTCTTCTGTGCATCTTAACTTGATTTATTGTTTCTAAATTGAATTATTTAGTGATTGATAAAGTTTATATGTATTATTTTACTTGTTATCTTGAGTCTTTTCGTGTTATTTGTGATTAACTGCGAGGGCGGCCTACTTTGTCGTTCCTCTTATTAGGTATTTGATATACTTGGCTCTCGTTATCTTGTCTCGGGGTTGTGCAATCTTTTCGGACATGGTAGTGTCGAGAAACACGGGCGACATCAGGCTTGCCGTGCTCCCTCGACTACCATGGTGCTTATTTCCTTTCTCTCGCTGAGTATACTCCATTACCCCAAAGGCGTGGTCACCTCGTTAGGGCATATAGACCTACCTCAAAAGAAAGGGTCGTAAGATCGAGATATAGCTAGAGTACCCCATTTTGGAGGAATAAGGGTTTTGCCGGCATTTGCTTGAATATCTTGACTCGTGGCTCGTGATTGAAGACAAGTGGAACCGTATCCTTTTTTATCTGTGGTTAAATCCTTGTCTATCTAGTTTTGTTTCTTTGTGTTGTATGTTTGGCTATCTTTGTTGCATTTTATGAAAGCATTCCACAGTATGTTGCATCACGTCTCTCACTGGGTATACATGATTGTATACTCACTCCTCATTACCCACCTTTCAGGTATTGCAGTCTTAGAAGGATTGTTCGTGCTTGCGGTGCTTGGTATTTGCTTGGGAGTCAATGTGTTATGTGGCGTGGGTCGTAAAGGTGTTACTTTTGAGTTGTAAGTATTCAATGAATAAAGAAATGTAAATTAAGTTTAATTTGGCATTTAGAGTGGTATAATAATCTAGTTTATGTAATAGGTTAGTATTCTTTCAATTCATGCTTGAATGTACATGTCTAAAGGAAAAGAGTTAGGGTAGCCTTTGAAATTATAGATAAAGAATTGCTTGGTTTGTTTGTTGAGAACCCAGGCTCGGATGACCTTGAGGAGTTGTTGAATGTGTTGGACATGGTACTGGTCCACTTATATTCTATTTGCAGGTTTTGGTTTGTCCTATAAACAGGGGAGACTTCGTCCGTTTTTCCTTAAATTTTCATGCATTGGGTTTTGGGATTGGGACCCCCATCTCGTGAGGGATCGGGGTGTTACAGGTGGTATCAGAGCTTAGATAGCTCTCAGCCGGGATAGGGTCCTCGGTCTATTGGGTAGCGAACCTCAAGTATGTGCATGTGAAGTGTGCTTTGAGCAGTGGTGTGCTTGCATGTGAGATTGTTATGTTGCTGGTTGAAAATGTGATTCTATGTGATTTGTTTATGTGAAATATAGAGGCTGTATGATATGTGTATTGTGTTATGTGATTATATGCACACCTATTTGACCCCTTTGTGCAATAAGTGAAGCTTATATGATATGTTTATTTATGCGATCAATTATGCATCTAAGTGGTCTTTTGAGTGTTTATTTACCTTAGTTACTTGTAATAATATGTATTGAATGTTTATCTTATGTGAAACCCGCTGCATACATGCCTTACCCTTCGAAATGGTAAGTAAACTCTCCCTATAAAGAGATGATTAGTAACGGCTTATCCAAAGACGTGGACCAATAGAAAGAAGGAGTGTTGATTGATTGATTATCGATAGTCAGAGAAAGGAATTCAGTCTCGGAACGTTACAATCAATAGTCGGCCTTGGAGTTCATTCTCAATATTCTTCTTCGGCATTTTCCTATGGAAATTCCTACACGGTATTATTTGCAGTATTCTTCCTAGGATCCTTATTGGTATTTCCATATGGAATTTTCAAGCAGTACTCTTATTGGAACTCTGGTTGGCATTCTTACTTGGTATTTATATATGTGTGACTTTCTTCGGGATTTCTATATGAGTATTCTCAAGTGGTATATTCTTTGACATTCTTTGTGGCGTCTTTTATGGTATTCATTTGGATTCCGTATTGGTATTTTCTCGGCACTTCTAACTGATATTCTTAATTGGACTTCAAAATGGCATTCATAAGTGGAGCCTTATTTGGCGTCCTTGTTCACAAATTATTATCTAGAATTCTCTTAGACTATTTGTTGGAATTCTATCTGAAGGTCCTAATTGGTGTGGATCCTCAATACTCCCTCTTAGTATCTTCTATGGTATTCGCATTCACGGTCCTACTCCAGAAGGTTCAGGATGCTTATGTGGAGTTTTCTTGTGAAGAAGGAATTGCGAGGGCGTAATTTGTTTGAAAGAGGGGAGAGTGTGACACCCCGACCCGTGCATATAATTATTTTATTGATGTGCATATATTTATATGTCTACTTTAATTATTTACGTACGTATATTCGTTTGCATAAAATATCATATTTTTGAGTTACGTGCATCTATTTCGTTTACCGTATATTTATGTGCATTCACAAATATTTAGGTGATTTAGGAATTGTAGTAAATAAATAAATGTATTGATAAACAATAGAGTAACTAAATTAGTTAGAATTAAACTAGAATGACAAACTAGTTAATAACATTTAGTTGAAGGACATGTTGGTCATTTGGGCCTTTTGTCTTTTATTATTTACACCTACTAATATAGTACAACACACACAAGCACAAAAACCACACACAAAAATCAGACTCTACACACACACACTAGCACACGACAGAAGCAAGGAAAGGAGAGAAAAGGAAGAGAAAAATAGAAGAAAATAAGGAGGAATAATAAATTTTAGTTTAATTCTTGCATATCTTGGCCTAGTAGGTGAGGAATTCATACGTTGTTTGCAATTATTTTGTAAATTGATGTTTCTATAATATTAGTTGCAAAGTAGACATGTAACTCTTGAGCTTATTATTGCAAGAAAATATGATCTATGCCATGTAATATGTTGTAGAAGCACTCTTGAGCATGTTTATCAAGTTTTGCAAGTTGATTATGTTGTAGTGGATGCTTAGCTAATTTGTTCAATTGTGTGTAGGCTACATGTTTGTTAAAAGTTCTAAGTGAGGAATAAAAATGCTTTGCATGCTAGTATATTGCCTGTAGTTAGCTTAGTGCATGGAAACATCAAGTAGAACAAGAAGTGCAAATTCAGACAATCCACTGCCCCTGTCTTTCGAAGCTCTTTTGACCTAGAAAACATGCTCAAAATTTAACAAAATTTACACAACGGCTAGATTAGGCAGTTTAGAACAAATGTTGATTTCTAGTGCTAAGGCTAATTTTAACGTTTTAGTCCTCCAATTTAGCTATTTCCGAAATGTATCTGGAAAAATTGCTGGTGCTGGGTAGTTATGCGCAGTTGTACGAAAATAGTTGTATCTTGAAGAATTTAGATTGGAATTGAGTTCCGTTTGGTTCTAAGTTCATCTACACTTGAATATATACATTTATAGGCAAAGAACAGAGTATTTGGAGGACTATAGAATAGGTAACGGAACAAATAAATTTAAGCATCAGCAAGAAATTGAAAGATATTTTAGCTAGTTGATAATTGACATTAATGATTGTGATTGCTAGATAGTAAAATTATGGATTCTCATTATGTAGATGTGTATATTGGAGTTAAATGATGGTTATAAGATATTCAATATGATTTATTAGGTGTTATGTTAACAATGTGGTATTTTGGTGTTGATTACTAGTTAAATGAGAATTCTAGTGTTATGGTTGTTGTTGTGTTAGGAGTGGGAGATAGTAGATATTGCATGTTTAATGTTTGAAAGAATGCTTGTAAGAAGATTGTGGGAGCTCAAGAAGAAATTAGCTAGCATGTATGTTCATAAATATACAAGATTGGAGTTTTAATTAGCTCTCACTATATATAATGGAATTTCAAGTAAATGAACTAACTACACCATGTGTACGTGTGTATGTGTTCAATTGTGGCTGCTTAGTTTTTTTTAAAAGCAGAAATGAGGCAATTTCGGGCTTAAAACTGTATTAATTAGAGAAGGATTAGGGGTTGAATTATATACTATTAGAAAGCCTTATGAGTCTAGTTTCTAATATTTTTTACAGTGAATTAATCAGAGTTTTCTAGAATAAGTTATGATCATTTTGGTGAGATGTGTCGAAACTGCCCAGTTACGCGAGAAATATGAATTGTGTTGTTATTTTGCTATGGTGATGTTATAATTATGTTCTAATTGGATATGTTCGATCAAAAGCTTGTTGTGCAGTGTTCTTGTATGATTAGTAATGTAATGGGGCTCTTATAGTTATGTTGTTTTCATGTATTATAATTGAAATCTAATTGTTAGTAAAGTTAATTTAAATTGAAAGCTATTTTATTCGATTGTGAATGAGAAATGCTGGTAGAATTGTGATGGTTGCCACCTTTAAAGATAGGTAATGTTTCTATATACACTAAACAATTCAATTGCTAGAATTAGTTGTTGTTATCAATGTGCAACTAGTGATCACTTAGAAGGGTTAAGTAAGCTATGTGGAAGAATGTGTAATGCTCTTTGAATCTACATGTAAGGTTAATTATAAGTTGATGGTTGTCTATTATATGTTAAATGTAATTAACTTAAGTTGATCCTACTAGTGATATGTTAGAATCTTAGCTTGAAGTATAGTTATTTTGCTAAAATGATATGCTAGTTATTAAATAGTAGATAGATAACTTTTCTATTAGTTGATAAATGCATTTCTTTCCCTATGTGCAAATGTTGGACCATCTTCATGGGGATATTACTAACTATTGTAAGTAAAGTAGAATATGAATTAGAAGTTTATTAAAGTAGTAAAAGACTGGGTAATGCCATTGTGAATGAATGTGTCATTTGAGCATTAAAGTAACTTAACCTTTATTATCTATAAATTCTTTGGAGGAATTTCTTTAGTTGAGTTAGTAGCTAGTTTATTGTTATATGGAGTGAACTAGTTTCTTGTACAAGTTATTAACTAAAGTAAAATGCTAGATAAGTTTGGTAAATAGATCATGTATTAATTGAGCTATATTGATTCTAGTTAGTTATATGGATATTCGAATGGAATTAATATAGTTAATTGATAAAGTGTTATACTTGTGTGAATAGACTAGGGGTGCACATTTGAGCTAAGTCAAAGAGGTTGGAGTAAACCTCAGATATTCTCTTGCATACTTGGCTTAATTTCAGGTGAGGGAGTCTTCATCTCTTATGTGCATCTTAACTTGATTTATTGTTTCTAAATTGAATTATTTTGTAATTGATAAAGTTTATATGTATTATTTTACTCGTTATCTTGAGTCTTTTTCGTGCTATTTGTGATTAACTGCAAGGGCGGCCTACTTTGTCGTTCCTCTTATGTGGTATTTGATATACTTGGCTCTCGTGATCTTGTCTCGGGGTTGCGCAACCTTTTCGGACATGGTAGTGTCGAGAAACACGGGCGACATCAGGCTTGCCGTGCTCCCTCGACTACCATGGTGCTTATTTCCTTTCTCTCGCAGAGTATACTCCACTACCCCAGAGGCGTGGTTCACCTCGTTGGGGCATATGGACCTACCTCAGGAGAAAGGGTCGTAGGATCGGGATACATCCGGAGTACCCCATTTTGGAGAAATAAGGGTTTTTTCGGCATTTACTTGAAGATATTGGCTCGTGGCTCGTGATTGAAGACAAGTGGAACCGTATCATTTTTTATATGTGGTTAAATGCTTGTCTATCTAGTTTTGTTTCTCTGTGTTGTATATTTGGCTATCTTTGTTGCATTTTATGAAAGTATTCCCCAGTATGATGCATCATCTCTCTCACTGGGTATACATGATTGTATACTTATTCCTCATTACCCACCTTTCAGGTATTGCAGTCTTAGAAGGAATGTTCGTGCTTGCGGTGCTTGGTCTTTGCTTGGGAGTCAATGTGTTAGGTGGCGTGGGTTTTAAAGGTATTACTTTTGAGTTGTATGTATTCAATGAATAAAGAAATGTAAATTAAGTTTAATTTGGCCATTAGAGTGGTATGATAATCTAGTTTATGTAATAGGTTAGTATTATTTCAATTCAAGCTTGAATGTACATGTCTAAAGGAAAAGAGTTAGGGTAGCCTTTGAAATTATAGATAAATAATTGCTTGGTTTGATTGTTGAGAACCAAGGCTCGGACGACCTTGAGAAGTTGTTGAATGTGTTGGACACGGTACTGGTCCACTTATATTCTATTTACAAGTCTTGGTTTGTCCTATAAACAGGGAAGACTCCGTTCGTTTTCCCTAAATTTTCGTGCCTTTGGTTTTGGGATTGGGACCCCGGTCTCGTGAGGGATCAGGGTGTTACAGTGTCAATGCTGCATGAGATTCCAATCGCTCAAGTTCTTCAACATTTAGCATTTTGGAACAAATGATTTTAAAAATTGTACTTAATTTTGTTATGACTTTCATGACTTTATTAGTCATACATGGGCGTAGTGCAAATACTAGAAGATCTTGCATTAAAATATGGTAATCACGAGTCTTCGAAGAATGAAGCTTTGTTCCTTTATATTAATAGCCTCTAGAAATATTTGAAACATAGCTATCCAGAAGTTTAACATCTTTAAGAACTTGAAGAAAATATATTTGTTTTTGCTCTTGACATGTGATAACATGCATGATGCATGATTTTTCTTCTATTCGGTGTTATTCGTGATTATAATTGATCTCTTATACCCATAAGAGGTCTTCCCTTGATTTTTCAATTTTCTTTTTCCCCCCAATGTTCAACAATGTCTCAATCACATTTTCACAAATAGTTTTCTCTATATTACATCGAGATTGTGACATAAAATTTGGTGTTCCCAATAAGGCAACTTGAAGAATATATTTTTCTTTTTCCACAAAGTTCTTTTAGTATTCTTACTGTCTTGATTGTCAAATATGAAATTAACTTATTCCAATTGTCTCAATGCAGCAGTTCCAAACATAAGAATAGGTTGGGATCTTTCTTTATACCATCAAAGAAGTTAGCTTATTTATGAAATTTGTGTGAAGGACTTAACCAACAACGATGCCATAATTTTTTTTTTATCCATGATCTAACCATCTCGAATTGGTCTTATTTGCACAACACAGACATGCATTTTTTCCTTTAGTGCTCTACCCAGATAAATAATCATAAGCAAGAAAGTCATTTATTGTCAACATTAATGAAGCTCGCATTATAAAACATTGTTTAGAGATGGCATCATATGTTTCAACCCCTTCCCACAATTGAAGCAACTCAGCTATTAGAGGTTGTAAGAAAACATCAATGTTATTTTTTGTTCTTTTAGGTCTTGGAATGATCATAAATAAGATCAAAGACTCTTGTCTCATGGACCTCCATGGTAGTAAATTATATGGCATCAAAATAATTAGCCAAATACTATATGTGTTACTTATTGTTCCAAATGGATTGAAACCATCAGATGTTAATCCAAACCTAATATTGCGAGGATCAACTACAAAATCTGAATGACATACATCAAAGGATTTGCAAGCTAGAGAATCTGCTAGCTGCCTCAATAATCCATCTTTTATACAACTATCTTCATGCCATCGCATTAAAGAAGAAATTTTAGATGACATGTACAACCTCTGGAGCCTTGGTACTGATGGAAAATATTGTAACAACTTTAATGGTATTTTATTTTTTTCCTCCTTAATTTCTACTGAGGAACGTTGTACTTATCGCATGACTCGTGATTTGCATTTTTACCCTAATATGGTATAAAATTATTAGGACATACATCAACCTTCTCATAACCTAAACCCAATTTGTTGATAATCATTTTGGCATCATAGAATGATGAAGACATCTTTGCTTGTGGAAAGCTTTAACATAGTGTTTGAATTGCACAAAGGAATGGAAAGGAAATGAAAGTAGAGGAAGAAAAATAAAGGAAAGAAAAGGAAAAAAGATTCCCTTGTTTGGATTGCAATATAATAATAATGGAAAGTAAAGGAAAGATTTTATAATCCTTTGTTTGGATTGCAGAAGGAAATGAAAGGAAAAGACAATTTTAAATGGAAAATTATTTGAGTGCCCTTTTTATACTCAACCATAAAATTAATATTTTTAATAAGCAATTTCAAACTTTTTTTTAGCTAAATTCCAGTTTTTTCTTTTTCTTGATGAAGTCGAGCAGCGTAGGAACAAAGATAAGAACATGTAAGAAGTGAAAATAAAACAATGTAGGGTTTAAGGTACAGTAAAGGTAATTGTGAAAATAAAAAGAAAGGTCAAGGACAATAAATATTTTTTGTCTTTAAACCTTTCATTTCTCCCAAAAAAAAACCCTAAAATCCTTCCAATTAAAGGAAATGGGGGGGGGGGGGGGGAGGGGGGCGGGGGGGGGGGGGGGATTTGGAATCCCTCTATAACATTTTCTTCTTCTAAAATTTCAATCCAAACAAGGGGAGAGATTATTTATTCCCTCCTTATCGTTTTCTTTTCTTTAAAAAACCTAATCCAAACAAGCTTTAAAAGTTTACCCACTAATTCATCAGACCACATGCTCTTGCATTTTATATGTAAAAGGTGCATTATAACTGATAATAATGAGTAGTTGCATCTAGGATAAAGGCTTTCATTGGCATTTTGAAACAACTTATGAAATTCAAAGGGTTGTCTATTAGGTTCATTAGTATATGTATTGTAACACCCCAGGCCAAACATATAGTTATTTTATTAATTTGCATATATTTATTGCATTAATTGGCATGTTTCATGAAAAATGCACATCGATAATTATTTGCATCGCATTTAGAGACCGTAGAATTAATATTAATAGGAGTAGAATACATGGAAAATAATATGTAAGTGCATTAGTGGGCTTATTGGATCTTAAGATAGAGTAAAATTACAATTGGGCATAATAATTTACATTAGAATATAACTTAAGCCCAAAAATTAGCCCAACCCACTTGATATATCATCTTATAACAAAACAAAATCACATAACACACACACACACAATCGTTCTTTACACACCACACACACACATACACGGTTGAAACATACACTCACACAAGAAAAGAAAAAATAGAGAAAAAGAAGAAGGAAAAGAGAATAAAATGGCCATTTTAGCTCATCTTCAAGCTTCTTTGTGCAATTTTAGACAAGAGAAGGTAATGGGTTGCATTATTTGTGCATTTTTCTTGTATTTTAAATGTTGGTAAGTTTATGTAAATGTTGTAAAATGGAAGATTATGCTATATATTCATATGCTAAAGTGATTTTGATGAAGAAAATGTGAAATTGCTAGTGTTGTATGCCTTAGAAAGTTGAAGCTATGTGTGTTCATTGTTGTTGTTGGTAGATGAACAAGAATGATGTTATGAAATTTATGTGTTTGTAATAATGCTTGAAAGAGAATATGTTTTAGCTCATAAGTGAATTTCAAGCTTCTAGATACATGAGAATGCAAAAAAACAAGCTAATTGAACATTTAGTGCAAAAGTGTAAACTAGATAGATTTGCGCAACTGACTTGTAGAACTTGTTTGACATAGCAAACGTTGTCAGAATTGGTCGAATTTTTTATGTTATGCCTATGACCTTGAGGAACAAACTTTGTTTTAGGTACAAGTGCTAATTTTTTCATTAGGATGCATTTTTAAGGCAAAAACAGTAAGGTTCTGATTGACCCGTAGATGTAGGGTAGTTTTGTGCAGTGAACTTCTAGAGGCTATAACATCAGGAATATAACTCCGAATTAGGATCCGTTTGAGGCTAAACCTATTTATACTTAATAAACTACATGCATATGCAGTTTCAGAGGTTTTTAGTTAACATTAAGGTTGACAATCAAATCAGTAAAGTCATGCTTGAATTTAACTTACAATTGTAATTGTGATTCTAGTTAAAATCTTGTGTTGCTTTACTTGTTCTTTGATAATATTGGTTGCCTAAATATTTAAATGCATGAATACTTGAGTATAACTTGAATTAGATCATAGTGTTCTATCATTTATTTTGATTGCTAATTGCTTATGTGCTTATCTGATTGATTATTCTTGGATTATAGATTGCTATGTTAAGTGATAAGTGTTGGTTCACTCTTTTCTAGATGATATATCATAGTTTGGCTTGAATTGTCTTGAGCTTTAGAGATGTTAAATTGTGCTTATGTGTTAGTCTTGATTGGAAATTGAAAGATTAATTGTTAAAAGAATTTGTTGCTACTTATGTGTGATTGATTGGATTAGCAAATTGAAGGTGAAGGAGGAGGAGCTAGGGCCTAAGCTTGCATATTTGAACTCATCTTACTTTGTTCTACGTATCTACCGATTGTTTTTAGCTTTTTAAAGCGAAAAAAAGTGAGGGTTATTTTCTAAAATTGAGTTTTAAAGTTAAGTTATTGGTTATATAATTGCTTAAATATGTTGTATATGCTTATATATGTTTATGGTTCATGCTAGATAAGTTAGTTAGTGCACTTTAATTGAATTCTAGTTAGATGGATTCATGACTTGATGTAGATGGATTTTAATGTGTTGTACAAAGTGTTAAATAACTAGAATTGAGTGGAAACTTATTGTATAACATGTCATTGACGTCTATATATGTTGCGTAGTTGTCTAACATTGCATAATGGCTTGAATGGTAAGAGTTTGAGGGGTGATGTTCGGCTGGTTGGTCACGGGTTTGGGGGCTTTTGGGTTGTTTTCATGGTATTTTTAGTGTATGCTATGTTAGTTAGTTGTTAAGTGGTAGTTTGAGTGTGGTTTAGTTGTTTAATTGTGTGCAAAATTGAGAAAGATTGATGTAGATGTTGTATAAGTTGAGTTAAGTGTTGTTGAGTTTTATTTTGCTAATTGTGTAGTTATGCATTAGTGTGGTGTCTAATGTGGTTTGAAATTAGTTAAAATATGAAGTGTATGCTATGTTAATTAATTGCTAAGTGGTAGTTGATTGTTGTATGGTTGATTAATTATGGGGAAGGTTGGAATAAGTGTTATTAGAGGTTGAATTAGTGTTGTTTCTATTGTTATGTGTGGAAGGTGTAACTAAGGTTTGAAATGTTGTTAAATGTGGTCGGAGTCGGTTAATGTTATGAAGTGCATGCTTGAGGTTGGATGACCTACTCTGTCATCTAACCAATGTGTTCTAAGTGATATTTAAGTGTTGAATTGTTCAAATCATGTTAAGTGTTAAAGTGCTAAGTGTTGAAATGTTATACAAACGCTGTGAGGCATGGTAGCATCGAGTTGCTCTGGGCGGCATCGAGCTTGCTAGACAATACCACGTCTACCATGTTCTATCCCCTACCTCTTATAGACGGAGTATGCAAAATGTTCATAGGGTGTAGGTACTGTGAGGCATGGTAGCGTCACCATGTTCTATCCTCTATCCTCATGGATGAAGCGTGTCATGGGGTGTGGGTCTAGGGTTCGATACTTCCAGAATGAATTCAATGTAGTGAAAATGAATCGATTGAGAATGATGATGATGGGAAAGTGAACGGCATCAACAAGTGACAAATGTATCCTTTTTGGAATGTTTATATATTGTCTCAAATGCATGTTAATTGCTCATTGAATATATATAGTTTAAGTGTACATTTTTGAAAAGGTTTTCAAAGGTAAAATGTTTTCAAAACCTTCCTTTTTATCCCCTCTCACTGAGTTTGTCGAAACTTACCCCATTTTATAAACTTACCCTATTTTATGACCCCAATACAAGTGTAGCTGAGATCGTGCCTCTAAGTAATAAAAGTGATGGTTATACTTGTTTTGCCTGTTGGCTAATACTTTGGAGCCTTGTAGATTGAGTTGTTTTAGAGACTTTATTTCGAATCTGTAAAGTGTATTAAGTGTTTAGTTGTTGCTTTAAAGTTGAAGGTTTGAAGGACTTTGTTGTAAATTCATAAGTTTACCTTTGGGGACGTATATATATTGCTAGCCTAGATAATCTATTATGAACTATTGTACCTTTATGTCCTTGTGTAAGGTAGCCTGGCCAAGTGAATTTGTAAAATTGATGTGTGTATAATGGCCAGTGGATGTATTGTTTGATTATATTGTTGTTAAATGAAGTGTCGTACAGGTTTTGGTCTAGCCATAGTACAAGGAAAACTCCGTCCGTTTTCTCTCGTTTTCGTGCCTTAGGGATTTGATCGGGTTGTTATATCGAGACTTGATTCCGCAAGGGATCGGGTCATTACATGTATCATCATCTAATATTGGCTTATTATTCATATCATGTTCATCAAGGTCTTCACTGGGTATTTGCTCATCGAAGTTATGAATCCCAAATGCATCACAAAGTGGATTGTGCGTACCAGAAGAATTACGAACTAATGCTTCTCTTTGTACAATTGATGAAGTAGACTCCCCATGATAAAACCATTCTATATATCCAGGAAAATAACCTATAAACAACATATGTTTTTCAACATCATGACGGGTCTTTCTATCACAATTGCAACATTTTGACAATCATATAGTATTTTCTCATCCTTTGAGACTTTCTCAAATGCAAAGTCAAGAAACTTCATCATGCCTCGAATATATTTAATATCGATTCTAGGCTTTTGTATCCACGATTTATCCATCTTATAATAAATATCTACACAAAGATACAAAAAAAAATTAAGTACAAAAGGATAAAATCAACTCATCCACATGTTTAAAGTAATCAAGGAAGTATTAGCTTTTTCCCCTAATCATCCTCTCTGTAAGTGGGTTGTTCTTACTACAGCAAAGAATCCTTTAATTTTTGCAGTGAAATCGTTGTCTAGGTGATAAAAAAATTTATTGAAACCGATAAGAAGACAAAGTTCAAATACTAAGGCAACAAACATAATAATTCGCATTCTAATCAAATTAAACATATCCAATGTTGTCAAGAATCGATCTTAGGAATCATCACGAAAGCTTTATATTCAATATCAATGTTGCCAATAATCCGTCTTAATAATCAACAAACATAGTGTTAGCTTTATGTCTAAAAGCATGATTTTGATGATAACAAATCAAGGCAAGTGAGTATTATAAAGTGTGTTTGTGCATATGTGTTTATATGCTTATATACACACTTATTGGCTTTTGTGCTAAAATATATACATCATTCTAAGCCAAAAATGTATTGCAAGAAGAAAGTGTGATTGAATTAATATGGTTACATATCTAATTCACACTTATGACTCATATGGATAAAATATTTATATTGGTGTGAGTCAAATATTAATTGATGACATATATATTGATTTGAGTAAAATACTAATTGACGGCATAACTTGCATAGAGAAGAGAATAATATTGATCAAATAAAATGCAAGTTTGAATAATTGAATTTATCGTGTGTTAATCCTAAGGTTTTATACCTAAGGTATGTGTAGAGTTTTGATGACAACAAACATATCATTATGTGTTATATGCATTGCGTGAGGGGAAGTCAAAGACTTCATATGAGTTTTATTGTTAAAATCTTACTCTTAGCACATAATGTATTAAATGCATAATGTGAAGGAGAGTTTGGCCTTGAAAACTCCATGTTTGTGTTGTAATATCATTCACTTGAATATTATCTTGGTAATAACATGTAACACCTCGGACCTTGCATATAGATAATATACCTATTTGCATATGTTTATGTGTTATTTTAAATGTTTGCATATAACTATGTGTTCACTTTAATTGATTTCATTTATTTACTAGCACTATTTTCATATTTCTTGAAAAATATACAGTCTGCATTTAATTAATTTATATGGAATGACTAACTTATTATTTAATTATTTGTATTATTTAGATTTATTATCTTGCATTTATTTGCTTAATTACCATTATATGAATAAGGAGCTCCGAGCCCGGAGTAAATTTTCAAGTATTTTATTTTTTTAGTTTTATATTTTTCCCTCATTACCTATCATATTTGAAGTATTCATTCATTAAAATTACGTGCATCACATATCGAGAACAAGAGATGTAAAAAGATTAGTTAACCGCATGAATAGTAGAGCCTGTAAGTGTTTTTGGGCCAATTGAAGTTAACATTATTTTTGGGCCAACTAGTTAGTCTTGAATTATTTTTATATGATCCCAAACCATATACAACCAAGCCCAAAGCCCACATTATACTTTGTATCATCTTATATAGTGGAAAAATGATCAAAAAATAGAAGAAAAAAAAGATGAAGGAGCCGGCCATGGAGAGAAAGAAAAAGGGAAAGAAAATCTTGTTAGGGTTTCGTATTTTGGTGCAAAAAATGAAGGTTCCAAGCTCAATCAAAGTGATCAAAGGCCATTTTTATCTTCTACTACCTTAGTTTGGTGAGGGATTTCATTTATTTGTGCATTTTAGTTAATTACTTTGTTAGTATAATATTTGTTATAGTGTAAATGGTTGAGATAAAGCTTGTTCTTGCATGCAATGGTGTCTAGGTAGCTAGTAGAGTAAACTATTAGTTTGTGAGCACTTGTATAATTAGAGCTTGTTGTGTGGATTGTTGGAGAAGAAGATGAATAATAACTTTGTTATAAACTTCAATGATTGATGGTTAAATGCTTGAATGAAGTGTCATAAGTGTTCAAATGACTAGATTAATGCCTAAATTAGCTAGAGTATGGTTGGAACTGAGTGTGTGTGTGCGTAAATAGCCATGTGTGTGGATGTTATGCAAAGTGTTATGCTCGTTTGATGCTAAATGAGACCTAGTAGATGTTTAGTGGTTGCTAGAGTTTAATTGAACTTAGTTGATAGTTATGAATTGTCCAATGGCTATTAAAGTAACCTTGTTTGAAAGATGAATTGTATAGTTGCTAGAAGAGTTAAAAGCTAGTTCAAAGCATACTAATTTGATTGTCATTAATTGGATTGAATTTGGTTAGTTAACTGTTGTCTAAAGAGTGTCGAAGGTGTTATAAAGTAGTCTTGATTGAAAATCGGATTGTCTAATTACTAAAGGGGTTGAATGTTAAGTTGTGCTATTAATTGTTAGTTGTTATAGACTGTTATTTCTTGTATTGTCTTGAACTTTTAGAGTATTTAAATTGTGAATTGTGATAGATTTAATTGAAATTAGAAGTGTTTAATTGCTAAAGAGTTATATGCTACTAGAATGTGCTTGATTAAAGTAGTAAAGAAAGGTTGCAAAGCGTGATAATTTAGCTATAAGTTGAATTGTAAAAATGTCTAATGTTTATATTATTTTCTATTGCTTACTTGCGAGGACGACCTCTTTTGTTGTTCCTCAATTGTGTGTTATCGAATCGTGTGAATGTTAAGTGCTAAATGTTATATCTTGTTATCGTTATCGTGGTTGCGCAACCATCTCTCTCTCGTTTGGGCCCTTGTTCCTTGGAGAGTTGGATCATAGGATAACAGGGTATTACATTCGGAGTACCCCCATTGGTGTATAGGGATGTCGGTTATGTTATCGTTATCGTTATCGTATTGTGATCGAGACCGTGATCTTGTTTGTTCTTGTGGCTTGTGGTTTGTGCTCGTGATCGAGATCGTATCCTTTTTCTATTTATATGGTTACCTACTCTCGTTTGGGCCCTTGTTCCTTGGAGAGTTAGGTCATATTGTTATTTAATGTTTTGATGTTTGAAAGTGTTCTTATCCTTTCAATGTGCTTTATGGTTTATTGACTTGATCGATTATCTTATATTGTTATTGATCTTATAGCTTGTTTATATGCATTGCAAGAAAACATTTTCGAAACCTCCCCGGCTTTATCCTTCCTCACTGAGCATAGTGTTTTGCTCACCTTTTTCATTTACCATGTTTCAGGTTGTGAAGAAAGAAGATGTTCAAGACTTCCCTTGTTTTGCTTGCTAGCAGGAGATGGTTGTTTTATGTGGATTTATATGAAGTTGTGTAATAATGTACTTGTATCTATTTTGCATTTTAGAAGGTTTTGTGTGTTCTCTTAAATGTAAGGGGCTTCTAAATAATGTTAAAGACTACTAGAATGACATGTAATAAGTTTATATAACTACCTTAGTTTTCAAAGTCTAGCTTAGTAGGTTATGTAAATATTTTTACTTAAAGTAGAAAGCTAGAATTATCTTATGAACTTGAAATGAAACCTATTTGAGGTCTTGGGATATTGTATGTTGCTGTTGTTGTGAAAATCTTCTGCTTGTAGGTTTTGGTTTGGGCTAGGTATAGGAAAAACTCTGTTCGTTTTCTCTCATTTTTCGTGTCTTGGGATTGGGACGGGTTGCTATAATTTGGTCCTGATTTCGTGAGGGATCGGGACGTTACATAACATATTGTGATTTGTCATCCTTATGTCTAAAAGCATTGCTGTACTAATGTTTTTGTGAGCCAAAATATCTTGTGAATACTTAAGGTCAAAAGAGGAAGAGGATCTTGCTTGAAAGAAGATGTGATTGATCAAAAGTTGTTGCAAGATCAAGAAGATGCAAAACTTTTGTCGACCATTGAAGAATTCAATGATCAAGCTTACCACAAACTATTCCAATGAAGTCTTGAAGAATTAAAGAAGTGAAGATCTTGAATATTAAGACTTGAATACTTGAAGATGATGTAGTGACATAAGGTAGAGACATGGCGACATAAGGGGTAGCGGCTTGAATATTGTCATTTGTCTTGGATTTGCATTTGTGTGGCAAAAGCTCTTGATGATCTTTCAAATGGTTTTAGATCTTTTCTAAATAGCTTTTTGAGGTCAAATATCGTTTGAAAAATTATTTTTAAAAAGGGGTGAAGTGCACCAAACCCCCCTGTGATTTGACATAAGTGCATCGGTGCCCCCTGTATTTCAAAAACTACCATAAGTAGTCCATGTGTTTTGGTAAAAGTGCATAGGATCCCCCTACTGTCTAAAAAATCGTTAGTTCTGACGGAGAGTGACACTAACGCGCCTAAAATGCAAATGGACAAATGTTTTAATGTCAACAAAATAGTTAGAGGACATAAATGCCAATTCCAAAAATTAAAAAAAAAACAAAAAACAAAAAAGTGAAAATCTAAACTCAATCTTCATCTTCCCTTCAACCCCTCCTCACCCCCATCCCCCACTCCCCAGTCTACCACCCCACATGCCCACCCACTCAATTACCCAGAAACTCAATCCCCATCTTTATGCGTGTGTGTGTGTTTGTGTGAGTGTGTGTGTGTGTGTGTAGGTTGCCATCACTTCATACTCGCCTTGGACAAGGACTTCCTCGTTTAACGACTGATCTCAGATATCATAGGACATCGCCTCATGACGGAGGTTAACGGATCCTATTTTGACAATTACTTGTCGGTTCATACCATAAAACTAAAACGCGAAAGGCCGTAACCCACCTATCGGAAGACAGGTATTATCTAGACGTAGTATTTAGCCCCTGATATAACCGAAAATCGTAACTTCTCAAGTCTGAGGATTAATATGCACAATTCCCAACTAAATAGTAAACTATTAACCTGAAATCATGCAGTTCACTATTTATTGTCACATTTAATGATCCATACACTGACGATCATTCATATGTTAATTAGTCCACATCATCATATTGTTCTGGCATTTCGCACGCCATCCTTTATCATTAACATCACTATGTTAATAAAATGTAATAACATATGATAACCCGCACTTGATTATTCTAGTCCCAGTTGAATAATCTGAAGGGTTATGAATCGAATCTTAATGTTTATCATATCGAAGAAAAAGTGCAAAATATTCTAAACCCTTTTTGAACATTTTTCTTCTCGGATAAGCATTAAGGACATATTCATATCGAAGCGGAGAATATGAATATCCAACAAACATAGTGTATAGAACACATAAATATATTCTTATTAAACCCTAATAAGGTCATCTCAAACTAGAGCATTAAGGCACATCTCCAACATTAATAACTCTAACATGCATTAATCTCGCCATCATGCACTACTTTACATTAAACATATTAATCATGATTGAAAACATTCTTCTCTCACATAAGTTGAAACCTTTTTGAATAACCAACATTAGCATAAATTTGCTACATAATAATTCCAAATAAATGCACATAGGAATGAAGTCCCTCTCCTCTAGAAAGCCAAACATATAATAGTCTAGCCAGGAACCCCTCCAATCATCTCCAAAAACACCAATTCCCTTCAATTACCACAAATATAAGTTGAATAGGCTAGGAAGAAGCTTTGGATGGCTAGAAATCAACTCAAGAAGGCTTGGAATGGATCAATTGCAGCAACCCTAGAATTTTTCTTTTCTTTTCCTTTCTTTTCCTTTCTTTTTCTTTTTGGCCGAAATGGCTTCTAGCTTTTCTTGGTTTTTCTTTTGCTATTTTATGTTATATGTATGTATGTGTGTGTATATAGATATATAATATAGGTAGATAATTGGTTGGGCTTTAATAAATGGTGCTGGGCTTGGTTTATTTAAGAAAAAATGAAAGACAAGTTCACTTGGCCCAAAAACAATTTAATTGCTACTGTTCACTCGGGGACACAAACTATTTTCTATCTCACACTTGCAATGCACATAATTCAAATGAACGAATACATTATATATGAAGTATATTGAGGGAAAATTATGAAGTTCAAAAAATAAAATAGTTAAAAATTCAACCCGGGCACACATTAAGCATAGAATTTAAACAAATAAAAGCTAGGAAAAGAGCAAATAAGGTAAATATGCAAATAGAACAATTAAATAAATCATATTAAATGCCTTTTCAGGCTCGGGTGTCACAATTCGTGTCTATAGAGATAGAGCGAAGTGATCAAATTAGGCATATCTCATAGTGTGTACATTGAACAAATCTTGAAGAGATTCAAGATAAAGGATTCTAAGAAATGTTTGGCCTCCAGTTTTTGAAGCGGGGTATCCATCTTTTCTTTTAGAAACGTCTCCAATATTGAAGTAAAAAGACAACGTATGGATCGTGTGTCTTATGTTTCAACCATAGTCAATCTCCAATATATACTATGGAATGTATACAATATGATATAGAACTTGCTGTAAAGATATACGAGCAGATATCAGTAAGATCCGAGTTATAAACTAAGGATCTTATGGAAATAAGTAAACTTTGTACGGACGGATTCACTAATTCTGTTTTTAAAACATGAATAAAGAAAATGAGAGCTAATTTTGGGATTGTTTGACATGTAATAAAGAAACAGTAAGTTGGAAAAAGTTCTGAACTGCTAGAAACTGCTGACTTTATTAATAAAGCCGAATACATCGTGGTATTCTATGCTGTAATAGATGTTTGGATAAGAAAAGGTTCTTAATTGAGCTAAAAGTGGTTTCGATCATTGAATCATTGTCAAATGATAACAATGAGGTTGGTGCACCAATTAAAGAAACCGAGATCTCATCAACTATCCAAACAAATGAAAAGGAGTTTTTCATGTTATTTGAGAAAGTATTGCTCGAAAGGATATAGTATGTAACGCCTTAATCCCTCACGAGACTGGAGCCCCGTTCCAATACCTGAGGTCACGAAAAACGAGGGGAAACAAACATAGTTTCCCTTGTTTATAGGGCTATTAGTTTACCTGCAAGCAGTAACTTAACCTCAAAACTATAATCCAACTCCAAGGTACAATCCCGTTCACACAAGCATGCAAACTAACTAGGCAATCAAGTAAATCATTGAAGTTATTACAACCCATCTACAATTATTAACTTATACAAGAATGTAAACTTTACTTTATATTACAATCTTTTAGAGAATAGAAACATATACAAGGTTTCATAAACTCAAGACAAAACACATACAGCTAGCAACTTGCATTTCCTGCACATAGACCAGTACATAGCATCCAACCACAGCTTTTCCTAAAACATGTTAAAACAAGGAATGAGTAACCAAAGTTACTTAGTGAGGGAGGTGATACAGTAAACCAGCGTGTGTTTTCGTGAGATGCAACAAGATAAAAACATTAATAACACAAATAAACAAGTTAATTAGACAAATATTTAATCACGTATTTAAAGAATACGGTTCTACTTGTCTTCCATCACGAGCCACGAGCCAAGATCTTCAAGCAAGTGCCGACAAACCCCTTACTCCTCCAAAATGGGGTATTCCAGATGTACACCGATCCTACGACCCTTTCTCCTGAGGCAGGTCCATATGCCTAGCAGGTGAACTACGCCTCTAAGGTAGTGGAGTATACTCAGCGAGAAAGGCAATAGGAACCATAGTAGTCGAGGGAGCACGGCAAGCCCGATGCCGCTTGTGTTTCTTGACGCTATCATGACCGAAAAGGTTGCGCAACCCCGAATCAAGTCCACGAGAACCAAGATCATCAAATAACACATAAGAGGGACGACAAAGTAGGCCGCCCTCGCAATTAGTCACAATAACACGAAAAGACACAAGATGGCAAGTAAAATAATACATATAAACTTTAACAATTACTAAATAATTTAATTTAGAAATAATAAATCAAGTTAAGATGCACAGAAGAGATGAAGACTCCCTCACCTTAGTGAACCAAACCTATGAGAATTAGCCAATAACTTCTTCATTATGCTACAAATGTACTATTCCTTCAATTATCACTACCTAATACAATCAATTATATGCATAAGAAGTTATACATTTATTCTCAACTAAGCTAATTCATAAAGCCATTAACTTATCCAACTTTATTTGATTCCCTTGAACTTACATAACTAACAATATATTTCATGGTCTAACAAGCATTCTAATCAATATTTAAACAATACATAACTCAAGTGATCACATATGCAACATTCTTTAAGTTCCAAGTATCACACAAAGACCATAGTATAATAAATAACATATACATAGCCATGATAATTCATATAAGTAGAAACACTATATAATATCTAACCAATAAGTTATATAAGTGTATCTTTACACATATAATGCACTTAATAAGTAATATAAACATGTTTACTCAATCTTTAACTAGTATCTATATAGCTTAACTCACAACTTCTCCAAATAGATGAACTTGTTACACAAGTACATTTAAACATTTATCCAATCAATCAAGAATCAACTAATAACAATTATTACAATGGTTCATTACTAGTTCCTTTAGTCCATTCTAAATTCATACTCAACCAAAGCCATGTAAACCAAGTAACTCAATTCACGAGACTTCACTACTATGATACGTATACTACACAAAGGCATACAAACACTTAAATACTCAACTATAAAGAAATTATCAAGTAGTAAACATGCTAGAACATGAAATTAATCAAGCACATACAAAGGGGTCAAATGTCCGATGATCACGAAACTTCATGAAATGTTCACAATTGTTATATAACAACATATAAGGTCAAGATATACAAGCACCAATGCTAATTCAAGGCTAAGCATGAAAACTCCGAGTTTCCTCTTTGTTCGACTAGACTATTAAGCTTCTTATCGACATTCAAGGATCAAGTTAGGCAAGATAGCTATTCTACCAATCCAAGGATACCTAAATACATCTTTTAGAGCCTTCAAATCATAGCCTAGAGTTCCAATACACAAAAATACCGAAAATGTCTCTTTATGGGTTTTCACTACAAGTACCTATTCCGGGACCCAAACAAGCAAAACGAATGCACTTCTAAGGCTTCAATACTTAATAAAGACTAGCCATAACCTCAAAATGTACCCGGATTCGAGTTAACCCCGAAACCCCTTATTAAAGTACTCTAATTTCATCAAATTATTCAAATTTTGTACATGGCAAGCGTAACTAACATTTTTTCCACGCTCAAGGACCTAATTAGTAACTACTATAAGCCTCGAATCGAATTAATTTGAAACTTTTTTCAAAAATCCTAGTTTGGCACTATTCATCATCTTTCTCAAGTGAAATCTTGTCAAAAACTTAGTTTCAAACTATACCAATGCATATACAAGGTCTCTAGCATGTAATAATACTATATAGAACAAGAATCAAGCATGTTATGGCACATTAATGGCAAAATCCGAAAAATTGCAAAATTGAACATAAAATTTAAAACTCTATGAAAATGCAAAAATTCCCTCACAATAATTTTGTAGACAAGTGGTTGATGCTCCCTAGTGCTCCAATTACCCTTCAAAGCAAGCCACAAGATCAAATGCAAGATGAAATGAAGAAATTGTTCTCCGTTTTTGCCTCCTAGGGCTCACGGGGTGGGGTGGGGGGGGGAGGGGTATTTTTACAATTTTGGCTTTTGTTTTTGTTGAGTAAAATGTTTAAATGGTATTAATTGAATTTATGTATATGTGTGTGCAATTAGTTGAAGTCAAATGCCACTAAAATCTTGGTCAAATGAGTTTGAACTTCAATTGTATGCTAACTACTTCAAAACTAATGTTTTTACATACGTAACACTATTCAAACGAGACGAAAAACATTTTTCAATTGCATACTTCCGACCGCAAAAGCTCAAAACTACCATATCCCGATTCTTTTTACATGTCATGTGACATAGGAAAAATATTAAATCGAACATTCGAGACAGTCAAATTTCTTATAAATAGTACCTAATAGTAAAACAATTAAAGAAGACAAGAAATGCACATAAAATGCACAAGTACTTTATGCAATAGTTATTTAAAAAGATGTGATGAAATTTTCGGGCGTTACATAATATTTTGCAAAAAGTTTCCTACATTGAAAAATATAGTTGACCCACTGATCCTCTGAGTTAATCACTGTCACGACCCCATTTTTCTAATGCTAATACAGTCTCTAATACCGTACTAAAATCACAAACATTCAAGGGATCGTGATGCCACAGGCTTAAGAAGATTGCTCCGTCTAAGTCCGCTAAGACACAATTACAATAGTCCGAGCACTATTATCCATAATTCAATACTTCAAAACTATTAAATAATTACTTCCCAATTACCAAATTTCAAATTACGAAATTTTAATTACATTAGTTGAATGATTAAATTTGATTTAACTTAAGGATCACTTAACACATAAGATTAAATTAACACCTAACAAATTCCTAGTCTTTCAGTCTGAGTGGGACAATAGATTCTGTAACACCCCAATTCCTCACGAGACCGGAGACCCTAATAACCATGCTATTCCCAACCCAATTCTAACCCGGTCACAAAAATAAGGAAAAACGGACGGAGTTTCCCCTATTTATAAGATAAACAGTTTACCTGCACACAACATATAAATGGACTAGTACCGTGTCTAAACATACAACATCTCCTCAAGGCCATCCGAGCCTTGGTTCATAACAAAAGATCACAATCAAATGTACATTTCCGAATACAAAGACTAACCTACTTTTCCTTAAAATAACTACATACATGCATTGAATATAAACTGCGTTAACCTATTACATAAGCTATGAAATCAAATTACCCTAATGACCTCATTAACTTGAATTACATTACTTATACTTTAAATACATACAACTCATCGAAAGAATATATTTCCAGCATTTTACAATCCACGCTACATAACACGTTATGCATCATCTCAAGTGCGAACTATCATGAAACACGAACTTCACTTTCTTTGGCTATGACCTGAAAGATTCATGATGAGGAGTGAGTATACAAATCATGTATACTCAATGAGAGATGGGAACAGTTACGAGAAACATTTGTAAGAGGGGTTCATGCAATGCAACATTGGAACATCAGACATTAATAACAATAAGCAATAAACAATATAAAACAATTAAATACCACATTTAAAAAGGATACAATTGATAACCCTTATCAATCTAATTCTCGAACCACGAACCACGATATGCTGGCATCCCAAACACCAATAGGTACTCCGGATGTACCCAATCCTACGACCCATATCCCTTGGCATACTCCATACTAGGCGAGTGATGGACTAGGCTACGGAGCTAGAACAACCAACACTGGCAAGCCTGATGCTGCCTAGTGAGGCCCATCGCATCCATCCTGAACGATAAGGTTGTGCAACCACAATGCAATGCACTCAAGATAATGACAATAAGATAACCAATAATCACATAATCGAGGAACAACAAAGTAGGTTGCCCTCGCACACAATACATAATCAATAAACGCACACTACTTTAACAATTATACTACAGCTTGCTTGATTTCTTCAATGGTAGAGTCCAGGTTCAGCATAAGATTATCATTGTGATCTATGAGCTGAGGAATAAATCTCCAGTCAGGTGTTTGGCTCAAGGTAGGATCATTATTGAGCAAAGCTGAAAAGAATCTAATAGCTTCTTCTTTAAGTTTATCAAGTTTGCAGGGATTTCATCAAGGAAGACCTTCAAGAAGCTATTGTTGATTTCTTCCATGGTTCAGATCTTCTAAAGGTATCACCTTTACTACTCTTGTTCTTATTCCCAAAAAAGAAGATCCCAGAAGCTGGAGTGATTTTAGACCAATACGTCTATGCAATGTTCTTAATAAAATTATTACTAAAATTTTAGCTGAGAGATTAGCTAAAATCCTCCCAAAAATTATCTCAGCAAATCAAAGTGGTTTTACCCCTAGAAGACAAATATGTGACAACACCCTTTTAGCTCAGGAAATGGTGCACCACATTGCCAAAAACGCTAGAGGTAGCAATGTCATATTGAAACTAGACATGGCCAAAGCTTATGATAGGCTACAATGGAACTTTCTTTTTAATGTCCTTCAAAAGTTTGGTTTAATGCAGATTGGATCTCCAAAATTAATAGATGTATTTCTAATTGTTGGTTCTCTTTGATTGTGAATGGTGAAATCTTTGGTTACTTTAAATCTGATAGGAAACTGAGGCAAGGAGATCAAATATCTCCAGCTCTTTTTATTATTGCGGCTAAATATCTTTCTAAGGGCATCAATAAACTCTTTAATGACTTCCCTGAATTGTCCTCTAAGACTGGCTCTTCCTTTTCTGTCTTTCACCTCTCCCTTGCAGATGACTTGATTATATTCACTAATGGAAATAAAGATGCCCTAAAAAAACTCATGGAGTTCCTGAGCCACTATGAGAAAGTTTTCGGGCAACAAGTAAACAAAGAGAAAAGTGGATTTATTGTTGACAAGAAAGTGTCTAGATACAGAACTATCATTATCTCTGAATCTACAGACTACAAACAGTTATATCTCCCTATCAAATATCTTGGTATCCCCATCTTTAAATGCCCAAAACGATCCAGTCTCTTTGATGAGCTTTTCTAAAAGATCAATTCCAAGCTGACAGACTGGGAAAAGAAAACATTGTCACTAGGTGGTAGAATTACTCTTATCAAGAGTACTATCTCTTCTATGCCCCTTTACTTGATGCAAATCATTTATCCCACAAAAGCAGTCATCCAGAGACTTGAAATACTTTTCAATAAATTCTTATGGGGAGACAGATCAAACTCCAAAAAACTTCATTAGACAACATGGAATAGAACATGTTTTCCTTTTGAGGAATGAGGGCTCGGAATGAGAATGCTGATCTGAGTGAGGCTATGAACATCAAATTGTGGTGGAGGTTCAGAACAACTGACAACATCTGGGCGACTTCTATGAGGAATTTTTATTGTATAGGCATTCATCTTTGTCTGATAGAGACCAAACCTCATGATTCTCCGCTGTGGAAAAGATTAAAACAAGCTGGATTCCATGGTGAACAATTCATTAGATGGAGAATTGGAAACACAGACATCTCCTTTTGGTATGATACCTGGTTTAAAGATCTCACTATTCACTCATTTGCTGAGTCTAGCTCAATGTCTTCTACTAAGTCAATCACTTTTTGAAGATGGTAAATGGAGTGAAAGAAAGCTGACAACCTTCTTACCTGAATGATTAGCTCAAGAAATTTGCAAGATTCCAATTGATTTGAATAAAAAAGATGTTGCATTTTGGACTCTCTCTAAATATGGGAACTTCACATTGGGTAGTACTTGGGATAGCATTAGAACTAAAAGAAGCAAGCAACTCGCTCTAAGCTACATCTGGCACAATTCTATACCACATAAGATCTCATTTTTCCTATGGAGATTACTTCATAATTGGATTCTGGTTAACAATCGAATGCAAGGTAAGAGAATCTACATGGCTTCATGATGTCAATGTTGTAAAGCTGTTGAAACCATTGACCATTGTTTTATTAGTAGTCCTGCTGCTGCTTGTGTTTGGAACCATTTTGTTCAAATTTTTGGAGTTTAACTCCCTTCCATAGGCTCTCTCAACCACTTGATATTAGCTTGGATTTTCTCTAGTGACTATGTCAATAAAGGGCACATTCGTACCTTTGTTCCTTTCTTCTCCCTCTGGTTCCTTTGGGTGGAAATGAATAATGCTAAATATGAAAATCTGAGTTTTTACTCCTCTAGAATAATTTGGAAAGTTAGGAGACTTATCGTGCAATTGTTTCAACCAGACCTATTAAAATGATGGCACTAGAAAGGGGACTCATCTTTAGCCGCTTCTTTCTACTGCTTCTTCGATAGACCTTCCACTAAACCCTCTATTTTGGTGAAATGGAAGAAACCACCTAAAGGATATTTTAAGTTAACATTGACGGAAATGTCCATAGAATTGGAGGACCTACAGGTGGTGGGGAAATTCTGCATGACTTAAAAAACAATATTGTCTTTGGCTTCTTTGTTCATTTTGGACATCACTCCCATTAAAACTAAAATTTTGGCACTAGTTCAAGATCTTCAACTTTGTCAAGAAAGAGGGATTGTCAATATATGAGTTAAGATGGTTGTTTTAACAGTTGTTAACATTATTTCTAAGGGGGCCCAGGGTTCATGGAACATTTGTTATGACATACAAGTTGCCAGGAAGTTGTTGAAAGATTGCAGAGCTAAACTGTCTCACATCTATAAAGAGGGTAATCAATCTGCAGATTTTCTTACCAACTTGGGGGTTGAAGCTTCTGGTCTTCATGTGCTTAATTCTTCTCACAACTACCACGAATTGAAAGGTATACTCCGATTGGACAAATCAGGTCTTCCTCAATTCGGATTCTAAATGTGTTTCTATGAATTGTCTTGTACTTATTCTTATCTTAGGATCTTTTAAAGCTTGTATTAAGGGAGGCTGATTATGCCTCCCTTTTATTCTTGTTGTTCTTTGTGTTATGCACTTTATTTAGTTGTCATTTGGATAGTATCACAACTTTCCAAACAACAATCCTTTTATGATCTTTTAGGTTCTCTTTTGTAAGATGAGACGACATGTGGCTCCTCTAGACTAGATTCGGATGATGGGGTAGATAAGTTACCCATCCTTCCGTGAAGGTTCAGCTGTTTATCCTCCTTGTATTTTCCTTTCGTTGATTAATAAAATCCCAGAGGGAAGTCCTCATCTGTCGCCTAAAAAAATAAAAATAAAAATAAATTTTGTATATAGTCTAAGCCATTTATCAAATCCTTTCTAATCACATTTGGTAAAATTATCTAGTAATGGAAGATCATTCTTCCAGTTAAGCGAATCTATGTAAAATTTTGATTTCGATGCTTTCCTTTAGGGAGGTAAAGAAATTCGATATGATAAGCATAATCTTTAAATAGAAAAATAACGCATAATCCTTTCGGTTAAGTGAGTCTATATATGTCCTATGGGTCAAGATTGTAGAGACCACCTTTTTTTTCAATGTTCATTTTTCGAAAGAATTTGGATCCATTGTGCCAGAAGAGTTAGATGTGCTATCTCAATTTGGATGGATTCTCATATTGACAAGCTTGCTCAACTTTGTAGAATGAAGTGTTTGAAATCGGATCTCATCAAAGTTACATTCAACTCATGTATTTATCATGTATGGAGTGAGCGAAACAACAGAATCTTCAATACGACCACGAGCTCGGAGGAGAAAATTACTGAAAAAATATTTTTGGATGTTAGGGGAAAAAAATTTGTACTCAATGTCGATATACAGATAGCCTAGAAAATAATATTTTGTGTAGTGATTGGAGTATCAACTTGCCATAAACGGGTACCTAGTTTTTGTTATTATTTTTTAAAGTGGAATGAAATACTTTACTTTTCTAGGAAAAAAAAAGTGAGTCTATGTCCACCAAAAAAAAAAGTGAGTCTATGTCCGCTATTTTGCCTCTAGGAATGCATAATCTTTAAATAGAAAAATAAACAAAAATAAATATTAACAATTTTCTTTGGACATGAGCATTGGAAAATCTTCTACAAAAGACAACTCTTTTCTCCTCTTCTGAGTGACCATACATGTGATAAGCTAACAAAATAAAATATTTTATTGCATAAAAGAAACGTTATTAAAGATACTTGAAGTTTTTAAATATATATATATTACTCCATTTCATTGTACATGTTAAAAAATGTGGGGTTCTATTCTAAAGTCAATTAGTATTATGTAGTGTGAAACCCCACTTTCCTGCTTATCTCGTTTTACGTGCTATACCTCGTTTTGCGTGCATATGATCTGTTTATGTGCTATAGGACCTAGAAAGTTATAATTTTGATGTCAATACTCCTAATACGTGTTAAATGTGCATTCATGAAATTTTCATAAAAAACGGAGTCAAAAATTTTATCGTCGATTTTCAGTGAATAGTATTTTCAAAACACGTCCGCTAAAATTTTGAAACTGGTCTTTTTAACCCTTCTAGACCTAGTCAACGGACTTTAATAGACCTGTGTTTGATGAAAACGGTTTTAAAATCGGCTTAAGAATTTATTAGGGTTTTTACACCGACTTTTACAAAAATCGAGTTTTAAGCTGACTCGGGTGAAATTGTTGGATTGTAAAACTTCTTGTCACCTAAAAATAATTTACTTGAGCTAGCTTGGGTGTTGAATAAATGTTTTGAACTTTGGTGATCAAGAAAATGTAATTAAAGTCAAGAAAACACAAAAATACTAATTTAAACAAACTTTGACTTTATTTAATTGTTGACCATATAAGCTTATATCACCTACACACACTAAAAATAACACAAAACACCATCACAAACACACACATTGCCGTGAGAAGAAGGAGAGAAAAAGAAAAGAGATTTCAAAGCTTTTCAATCCAATTTTTCAAAGAAAAACTTGGTTTTTGTCCGTAAAACTTCGCACCGACTTGGATTCTGCTTGTTGGGCATGCACTTCACACATTCCTAGGCTTTTATCGCATCAAAGGTGAGAGAAAAATTCTAGATCTCAAAATGTCATTTTTATACTTTTGCTCATAAATGAAAATTTAACCGTTAGAATTGAAATCTGATGATAGATTATTACTCCTTGCATGCTAGGGATCATTTTGATGCAATACTACGAATTTCTGTCGGATGTAGCATAATTTTTATTTTTCGGGTATTTAATTTTGATTAAAATGTTCAAAGTTGAATTAAATGAGTTGTGTTGATCGAAATCGATTGCCGTCGATTTCTAAATACTTGATAATTACGTGTTAGCGCTGTTGTAATGCCAAATTTTTGATTACATTGTTCGTGTGAAAATCCAGAAAATCCAGCCAAGACATCCTAGGGTTTTAGGGTTATCGGGCATGACTTGGAGGTGTTATGGTGGATTTCCGAGAGGGCTAATGTAGTAGGTTGAATGGGTGAGTGATAGAAACTGATTTGGCAATGTTTGGATTAGTAGATTGTAAGTTATGAATTTTAGGAGTTTAGGTTGTCATTCTTTAATTTCTTGAACGATGCCTTTAGATGGTTGGGTTGTGTTTGAGTGTTGAATGGTGAGTTGTTGATGAGTAATTTAGGGTTTAATTGTGTATATAATGCATGTCCGGTTAGATGGCCTACTTCGTCATCTAACTTTGTTGTTTGTTGTTTAATTAAATATTGATGTTATATTGATGTTATTGATTGATTATTATAGAGTTCGGGAATCGGGCACTTTCGTTGCTAATCTCCCAATTGATTGATTGATGATTGATTGATGATTGATGATGATTATGGATTCTTGGTATGTGTGTGCCACCTCTCGGGCAGCGTTGGGCTGTCGGGTTGATAACGGCATGACTACCATAGGCTACCCCCAGCTCGCATGACGGAAGTGTTATGGAGGGAGGGGCTAGTGAGGTACCTCGGGTGCGCGAGTAATGGGGAGTTATAAGAAGAACAGTTGAGATCGTGATGGCATTTGGAGCTACACCAAATAGAGTATCCTTTATTGATTGGTTATATAGCTATGTGATGATAGTATTATTGATGTTCATTGTGTGTTTACTGACTCAAAGGATTATTCCAAGGAGTTTAGTAGACCTTGCTTGAGATCTATCGGATCCTCACTGGGCTTATGTATATAAGCTCACTCTCTATTATTGCATGCTTACAGATGTTGCAGAGCCGGATTACGGGTACCTGCCTCCTGAGGAGGAAAATGTGCCTTACGTGGACGAGTCATATGTTCCTGAGTCTTATCCATGATTCGATGTTGTTTAATGTCATGTACATTAGCTTAGTAGACTTTTATATGCTTTATGGTTCTTATTGTAATAGATGTTGAAAGATGATGATCCAAATGATGTTAACTTAGTGGCTTTCTTTTGTCTATGATTAAGTTGTTAGATGGGTCTCAACTTATTTTTGAAATGTATGATAAGGTCGAGGTATTGTATGTTATGTTAGAACGGAAGCAGATAACGAAGACTGATTATTGTATATTACGGTTATGTTGTGTGTTGTTATGTTGTTGAGGGGTTGTTGTTTGTATAGTTATAGAATTGGATATTTAATGTTATTAATGAGGTTGGTTTAGAACCTCGGAAATCTATTTACTGTCGTTACGCTGCCGAAATTCCGTTGCGTCCTAACTGATTGTAGGTGGGGTCGAGTTGGAGCGTGACATTTAAGTGGTATCAGAGCGCATGTTAGTTGTTAGTCGGGGTATTCTCGAAATGTGGGTAATGGTCTTAGCATGAAATTTGTATGAAAAGAAAGAAAAGTGAATTATGTATTGATATGATTAAATGATTAAGTGATTATGTGATTTAAGTGCTTATGTGATTATGTGATCAATTTGCTTATGTGATTGAAACTTATGTGATCTATGTGCTTTATATGAGTTTGTTGTTTATGTGTTAAAAGTTGTATATAATCTGATTATGTGCTATAACCTGTGCTAACTCTTTGATTAGTACGATGGCCGGTAGACCGAGGACTCGTGGTAGGCCCGAGATAGTAGATGAGGTTCCTGGTAATGTGGCACAGGGCCGTGATAGGGGTGATGACAGGTTAGGGGCAGCAATGGATCGGATTGCAGATTTGATGGTGGCATAGGCCCAGTTGTTAGCGGGTCAGGCTGCTCAGACTCAGGCATTGCAGGCCCAGATACAGAATGTACAGGGTGGTAATCACGGTCGAGGTACTATGAAGGAGTTTCTGGGGTACTATCCTCCTAGATTTCAGGGAGAGCCTGATGATAGGAAGGCCGAGTCGTGGATTAGTAAGTTAGATAAAATTTTTTATTCTCTCGGGTACACTGATGAGAGGAAGGTGACTTGTGCTGTCTATTTGCTTGATGATGAGGCAGAGGAATGGTGGCGCACTGTGAGAGCCAGTTGGGAGACCCGGGGTGCTCCGTATGTTTGGGATACCTTTCTGACTGCTTTTAGGGATAAGTATGTCCCGAGGGTTGCACGGAAGAGGAGAGAGGCTGAGTTCCTGTCTTTGGTACAGGGGGATTCTTCTGTGGCTCAGTATAAGGCTACATTCACTAGGTTGTCCCGGTATGCACTGGAGTTTGTAGCTGTGGAAGAGAGGAAGACCCGTAGATTTATGTTGGGATTGAGGCCTGAGATTCAGGATGCAATGGCTCTGAATCGCTATGATATCTTCACTGAGGCTTTTGATGCAGCTTCTAGGTTAGAGAAGAGGAAAGGGGATCAGATTGTCTCCAGTCGGCCTAGTAAGAGGCCGTATCAGCCACAGGGCCAGCATGTTATATATAGACCTCCAGTACAGCAGGTTGTCTACAGGCCACCAGCCCAGCAGGGTTCTTACAGGCCACAGGGTCAGCAGAGTTACTATCGGCCTCAGTTTCAGCAAGGGTCATATCAGGTTCAAACTCAGTATAGGCCAGCCTAGTCTCAGGGTCAGTACAGGCCTAGTATGGTGAGACCTCAGCAGCAGGCTGTATCAGCTGCTTTATCAGCTTCTAGTTCTTCTAGGGGCAGTGTTAGTTCCACATCATCGCAGTGTAATTACTGCAAGCGCCCAGGTCATGTGGAGTCCGACTGCAGGGTAAAGGCAGGAACATGTTTGGGTTGTGGTAGCAGCAAGCATAGGGCGAATGATTGCCCTAGATATGCGAGGACTGAGGGTCGGGCAGCGACTCAGGGTTACCAGGGTAGGCCTACAGGTAGTGTACCACAGCAGCAGCGGGTTCAGGCTAGGGCTTATGCAGTTGATATGGAGGAGATCTCTGAGGAGACTGCCGTGGTGGAAGGTAACTTCCTTATACTTGATCAACTTGTTAAAGTGTTGATTGATTCTGGTGCTACACATTCTTTCATTACTCCTGCTTGTGTGCAACGTGTTAATTTGCAACCTGAAAGATTACCTTATGTGGTTGAGATTAATACCTCGTTGACTGATAAGTATGTTACTGGCTTAGTATGTAAGGATTGTATAATACATGTTAAGGGGCATAATTTTCCTTCGGACCTTATTTTATTTCCTATCCGGGGGTATGATGTTATTCTGGGTATGGATTGGCTTTCTAAGTATGATGCCCAGTTGAACTGTAGAACCAAGGTAGTACAGTTTCGATTGCAGGATCAGCCAGTAGTAGAGGTAGCGGGTAACCGGGGTGCTAAGACGAGTTTTGTTATCTCAGCAACTAAAGTCGTTAAGTTGGTGAGTAAGGGGTGTTCGGGTTATCTAGCTTATTTGATCAACAAGCCATCTGATAAGCTACAACTAGAGGAAGTCCCTATTATCCGGGAATATCCTAATGTATTTCCCGAGGAGTTGCCAGGGTTGCCGCCAGAGAGGGATATAGAGTTTGTGATTAATCTTGTTCCCGGTACTCAACCTATTTCTAAATCGGCGTACCGGATGGCACTAGCCGAGTTGAAGGAGTTGAAGACTCAGTTACAGGAGTTATTGAAGAAAGGATTCATTCAGCAGAGTTCTTCACCTTGGGGAGCTCCTGTTTTATTTGTGAAGAAGAAGGATGGTACTTTGAGATTGTGTATTGATTACCGTGGTTTGAATCAGGTGACCATCAAGAATAAATATCCTTTGCCACTGATTGATGAGTTGTTTGATCAACTTCAGGGAGCCAAAGTCTATTCTAAATTTGATTTGAGGCAGGGGTATTATCAGCTTCGGATTCGTACGGAGGATGTTCCGAAGTCTGCCTTCAGGACTCGGTACGGGCATTATGAGTTTGTTGTTATGCCCTTTGGTTTGACTAATGCACCGGCAGCATTCATGGATCTTATGCATCGAGTCTTTCAGCCGTACTTGGACCAGTTCGTGGTGATTTTTATTGATGATATCTTGGTCTATTCTAAATCTGAATCGGAGCACGAGCAACATCTACGGCTTGTATTAAAGAAGTTGCAGGAGCATCAGTTGTTTGCCAAGTTCAGCAAATGTGAATTTTGGCTACAACGGATTTCTTTTCTTGGCCATGTTATTACACAGAGTGGTATTTCTGTAGATCCTACTAAGATTGAATCGGTGATGTCTTGGAAACGGCCAGAGAGTGTTTCTGATGTCCGTAGCTTTATTGGCTTGGCGGGTTATTACCGTAGGTTTGTTAAGGACTTCTCGAAGATTGCGGGGCCACTATCTAAGTTGACTCAGAAACGGACTATCTTTAATTGGGATGAGAAGTGTGAGAGTGGGTTTCAGGAGTTGAAAAAGAGGTTAACTACCGCTCCAGTACTTGCTCTACCAGAGGGGACCGATAATATGGTCATTTACAGCGATGCATCCAAGGAGGGCTTGGGATGTGTTCTTATGCAGGATGGCCGAGTTATTGCCTATGCTTCTCGAAAGTTGAAACCTTATGAAGAAAATTATCCGACTCATGATCTTGAGTTGGCAGCAGTTGTCTTTGCACTCAAGAAGTGGCGTCATTATCTGTGGGGAAGTAAGTTTGAAATTTTCACTGATCATAAGAGTCTGAAGTACTTGTTCTCACAGAAGGAGTTGAATATGCGCCAGAGGAGATGGATGGAGCTTCTTGGAGATTATAATTGTTCTATCAATTATCTGCCTGGAAAGGCAAATGTTGTGGCAGATGCTCTCAACCGGAAGGCTAGTATTTCTTGTTTGGCTGTCAAGAAGTGGGAGGTTCCTGAGGAGTTTAGTTATTGCAGACCAGAGTTGCCTCAGGTTGGAGTGATGTGTTCACATCTCCGTATTCAGCCTTTATTATTGTCTCAGATCAGGGAAGCTCAGCAACTTGATGTTAAACTTCAGAAGATCAAGGATCAGATCACGGGTGATCAGTCTAACTTCAAACTACATGAGGACGGTATTCTTCGATTTCGGAACAGGGTTTGTGTTCCCGATGAGCCGAGTTTGAGGCAAGGTATTCTGGAGGAAGCTCATAATTCTAAATATACTATTCATCCCGGTGGAACCAAGATGTATCGGGATTTGAAGCAACATTATTTGTGGAACAACATGAAGAGGGAGGTTGCTCAGTTTGTGTCTAGATGTTTGACTTGTTAGAGGGTGAAAGCCGAGCATCAACAACCAGCAGGTTTGCTTCAGCCGTTGGCTATACCACAGTGGAAATGGGAGCATATTACAATGGACTTCGTCACTGATTTCCCTAGAACACCGAGGGGTAATGATGTAGTTTGGGTTGTCGTGGATCGTTTGACGAAGACAGCTCATTTTATTGCAATGAGGATGGGAGATGAGGTTACAAAGTTGACAGACCTCTATCTGGATCAGATTGTCAGACTTCACGGTATTCCGTCTAGTATTGTCTCCGATCGAGATCCTCGATTTACTTCTCGTTTGTGGGAGAAACTTCAGGAGACTTTGGGTACTCAGTTGAACTTCAGTACCGCGTATCATCCACAGACTGATGGTCAGTCTGAGCGGACTATTCAGATTCTGGAAGATATGCTTAGGGCTTGTGTTCTGGACTTCGGGAAGAACTGGGAGAAACATCTACCACTTGCCGAGTTTGCCTATAACAATAGTTTTCAAGCTACAATTGGAATGGCGCCTTTCGCAGCTCTTTACGGTCGTAAGTGCCGTTCACCTTTATATTGGGACGAGGTAGGAGAGATGAAGACTATTGATCCGACTATTATGCCAGAACTTCTTGAGAAGATTGAGAATGTTCAGTTAATCAGGCAGAGAATGCTTACGGCGCAGAGTAGATTCAAGAGTTATGCTGATAAGCGTCGTCGAGACTTAGAGTTTGCAGTCAGAGATCGGGTTTTCTTGAGATTGTCTCCTCGAAAGGGGTTTGCTCGTTATGGTAAAGGTGGAAAGCTGAGTCCGAGATTTGTTGGGCCGTTTGAGATTACTGGCAGGGTTGGTAAGTTGGCATATCGGTTGGCTTTACCGGAGAACTTCTCTAATGTCCACGATGTATTTCACGTGTCTAATTTGCGGAAATATAATCTGGATCCTTCTCATATTCTTGAGCCAGAGCCGTTACAGCTTCGAGAGAATTTGACTTATGACGAGCGTCCGATTTGCATTCTAGATCAGATGGACCGAGAGTTGAGGTCGAAGAGGATTCCGATGGTTAAGGTGTTGTGGAAGCATCACGGCATTGAGGAAGCTACGTAGGAGAGACGAGATCAGATGCAGCAGCAATACCCAGATCTATTCCATACATCAAGTAAGAATTTCGAGGACGAAATTTCTATAAGGGGGGGAGAATGTGAAACCCCACTTTCCTGCTTATCTCGTTTTATGTGCTATACCTCGTTTTGCGTGCATATGATCTGTTTATGTGCTATAGGACCTAGAAAGTTATAATTTTGATGTCAATACTCCTAATACGTGCTAAATGTGCATTCATGAAATTTTCATAAAAAACGGAGTCATAAATTTTATCGTTGATTTTTAGTGAATAGTATTTTCAAAACACGTCCGCTAAAATTTTGAAACTGGTCTTTTTAACCCTTCTAGACCTAGTCCACGGACTTTAATAGACCTGTGTTTGATGAAAACGGTTTTAAAATCGGCTTAAGAATTTATTAGGATTTTTACACCGACTTTTGCGAAAATCGAGTTTTAAGCCGACTCGGGTGAAATTGTTGGATTGTAAAACTTCTTGTCACCTAAAAATAATTTACTTGAGCTAGCTTGGGTGTTGAATAAATGTTTTGAACTTTGGTGATCAAGAAAATGCAATTAAAGTCAAGAAAACACAAAAATACTAATTTAAACTAACTTTGACTTTATTTAATTGTTGACCATATAAGCTTATATCACCTACACACACTAAAAATAACACAAAACACCATCACAAACACACACATTTCCGTGAGAAGAAGGAGAGAAAAAGAAAAGAGATTTCAAAGCTTTTCAATCCAATTTTTCAAAGAAAAACTTGGTTTTTGTCCGTAAAACTTCGCACCGACTTGGATTCTGCTTGTTGGGCACGCACTTCACGCATTCCTAGGCTTATATCGCATCAAAGGTGAGAGAAAAATTCTAGATCTCAAAATGTCATTTTTATACTTTTGCTCATAAATGAAAATTTAACCGTTAGAATTGAAATCTGATGATAGATTATTGCTCCTTGCATGCTAGGGATCATTTTGATGCAATACTACGAATTTCTGTCGGATGTAGCATAATTTTTATTTTTCAGGGATTTAATTTTGATTAAAATGTTCAAAGTTGAATTAAATGAGTTGTGTTGATCGAAATCGATTGCCGTCGATTTCTAAATACTTGATAATTACGTGTTAGCGCTGTTGTAATGCCGAATTTTCGATTACATTGTTCGTGTGAAAATCCGGAAAATCCAGCCAAGACATCCTAGGGTTTTAGGGTTATCGGGCATGATTTGGAGATGTTATGGTGGATTTTCGAGAGGGCTAATGTAGTAGGTTGAATGGGTGAGTGATAGAAACTGATTTGGCAATGTTTGGATTAGTAGATTGTAAGTTATGAATTTTAGAAGTTTAGGTTGTCATTCTTTAATTTCTTGAACGATGCCTTTAGATGGTTGGGTGGTGTTTGAGTGTTGAATGGTAAGTTGTTGATGAGTAATTTAGGGTTTAATTGTGTATATAATGCATGTCCGGTTAGATGGCCTACTTCGTCATCTAACTTTGTTGTTTGTTGTTTAATTAAATATTGATGTTATATTGATGTTATTGATTGATTATTATTGAGTTCGGGAATCGGGCACTTTCGTTGCTGATCTCCCAATTGATTGATTGATGATTGATTGATGATTGATGATGATTATGGAGTCTTGGTATGTGTGTGCCACCTCTCGGGCAGCGTTGGGCTGTCGGGTTGATAACGGCATGACTGCCATAGGCTACCCCCAGCTCGCATGACGGAGGTGTCATGGAGGGAGGGGCTAGTGAGGTACCTCGGGTGCGTGAGTAATGGGGAGTTATAAGAAGAACGGTTGAGATCGTGATGGCGTTTGGAGCTACACCAAATAGAGTATCCTTTATTGATTGGTTATATAGCTATGTGATGATAGTATTATTTATGTTATTGTGTGTTTACTGACTCAAAGGATTATTCCAAGGAGTTTAGTAGACCTTGCTCGAGATCTATCGGATCCTCACTGGGCTTATGTATATAAGCTCACTCTCTATTATTGCATGCTTACAGGTGTTGCAGAGCCGGATTACGGGTACGTGCCTCATGAGGAGGAAAATGTGCTTTACGTGGACGAGTCATATGTTCCTGAGTCTTATCCATGATTCTATGTTGTTTAATGTCGTGTACATTAGCTTAGTAGACTTTTATATGCTTTATGGTTCTTATTGTAATAGATGTTGAAAAGATGATGATCCAAATGATGTTAAATTAGTGGCTTTCTTTTGTCTATGGTTAAGTTGTTAGATGGGTCTCAACTTATTTTTGAAATGTATGATAAGGTTGAGCTATTGTATGTTATGTTGGAACAGAGGCAGATAACGAAGACTGATTATTGTATATTACGGTTATGTTGTGTGTTGTTATGCTGTTGAGGAGTTGTTGTTTGTATGGTTATAGAATTGGATGTTTAATGTTATTAATGAGGTTGGTTTAGAACCTCAGAAATCTATTTACTGTCGTTATGCTGCCGAAATTCCGTTGCGTCCTGACTGATTGTAGGTGGGGTCGAGTTGGGGCGTGACATGTAGAGTTGCTAAGGATCTATATAGTGATTTTAGAAATTATGATTTATCAACTTGGAAGAATTGTATTCGTTGACTCTGCTTTTCACCTATGACCCGAATCAAATGAACATCTTTGAATACAAGAGCTAACATAAAGGAACAAAATCAGTGATGAGTTGCATACTAGGGTTGACATGCATCCATAGAGGATAGTGACAGGGAGAAGGGTCACATAAATGAATAAGACTGGACATAAGCCCAATTCTAATATCAAGTTGAAAGAGAAGAAGAGAGAGATGGAAAGAAAATCTCTATGTACTTTTGTTTTTCTATGTACTGAATTGTGTAAATATGTATAATGACATATACTGGAAGAAAATCTCTATGCGTTGAATTGCATAAATGTATAACGACATAGTCTCTATATTAAGTTCTAGGAATAGGGCGAGTTTGGGTAGGAAGAACTTTTCTCACGTCATACCTCGTCACTTTTTTTTCCCGAAAGAGGGGCGGTACCTTTCGAGATTTTATTAAGAAAAAAAAATACAAGCGCCTGAGGGGGACATAAACCTTACTTCCAATGAAGGGCATAGAACTTATTTGTCCCACCATCTAAGCTACTCTAGATCAGAAGGCACACAAGTCGTCTCTTCATTACACATACTTCACCCCTATGCCCTGCTTTTGCCTCGTCTTAGAATCCCTAGCGGAAATGGGAATTAACCGCCGATTTCTTGTTATTAATACTTATAAAACGTGTGACCTTGAGTTTAATCTAAATTATATGATCTAAAAACCATAAACTATAACTACAATAAATGGTGAATACAAATACATGTATTAAGTAAAAGTTCTATATAAATTATATACTTAGTTTATGTAGATAAGAAAAATAATACTACAACAATTGGTATCAACAATATAAAACAATTTCCAACTAAAACAAACATGAGAACTTTAAGTGAAGAAATATACTTTCTCTGTCCTATAACGATAAACTCACTTTCTTTTTTAACTTGTCCCATATTATAGTTCATATGCCTTTTCTTGTTTTTTTTTTTTTTGGCTAAGCAAATTATCAAAGTGAGCATAGAATCCAAAGATGAGATTGTCATGCCAGTCACGAACAATTCCGTATTCTTCTTGTTGTTGATGATGATGATCTGTGGATTATGGCGAAAAATTAATGGAGACAAAAAGCAATTGTGCACTAAATAAAAAAGGAAAAAAAGAGAAGAAATTAGCTTCATATCATTGGCGAAATGATTGTTTGAGCTTTCCGACACCGATTCGGAGCTATCAGAGCTCGTCGGAGCTCCAGCATCAATTTCTTTATGATTGTTCTAATTATCTCATTATCTATAAACGACTTCTCTTGCTAGTCTGTTGGCTTGAGCATCAGTAAATGATACTTTGTTTTGTGTTTTTTTTGTTCTTAAGCTAGACATCTTTGCCCATTGGTCTTTATCTACAAATATTAGAACCTGTAAATCATTAGGCAATTTACTCAATATTGTAAACTTCCCAATGAGTTGATGAGGGGGTAGGTGACGGGTTAGAGGGTGGGCTGGGAGGATGGCGGCTAAGTGGTGGATAGGGGATAAGGGATGGGGGTGGGTGACGGGCTGGATGGTGGAGTAGGGGATGATGGCTGAGTGGGGGGTGGGTTGGGGAAGATGACTAATTTTATATTTTTATATTTTTATTATTTTTTCTAATAGAAATATATATATATATATATATATTTGTGTGCGTGTGTGTGTGTGTGGCATGTAAATAAACAAAAGGGCAATGGGAATTTATGTCTTTTCAACAGTTCTATTAATTAACTGGACGGAAATATGGAGAGGGGGCACGTTTGATAGTTTACAAAAACACGAGGACTACTTATGCTATTTTTTAAAATATAGGAAGGACCGATACAATTATGCCAAACCAAAGAGAGGTCTAGTGCACTTCACCCTTTAAAAAGTTAAAATGTATTTATCATCAAAAGATTGAATTTCGGGTGAAAATTATTTTTAAACTCTTGGATTGCAAAAAGTCAGTTCTAATTTTTTTTCAAGAGTTTAGAAAATATTTTGGGATATTTAAAAGGTTAAAAATATATTTTGAAGAAATGCTCTTAAAAGGTCTAAAGAATTTATCTTCAAAAGATTGAATTTTAGGTAAAAAAAATGTGTTTTAAACTCTTGATTACAAAAATCAGTTTTAGTCTTTCTATAAGAGTTTATAAAATGTTTTGAAGTGTTAAAAAGATTGGAAACACTTTAGAAGAAGTGTTTTGAAGTGCCTAAACGTTTTGATTTTGAAAAATTGGATTTCAGGCTCAATTTTGCAAAATTGAAAAAAAATACTATTTAGAACTATTCCAGTTGGACGAATAACTTGACCGACTGCCTCGACCAACTGGGTCCAAAATTTGAAAAACTAGCTGTTTTTATCCATTGAAACATCGCCTCTTTATACCAGATCATACCCCTGCCACACATTTTTCCTTGATGCTAAGATTATATTGTTGATCCAAAACATCAAGATGCATCAAGCTTGAGCTCACAACGTGCGAATCTTATGAGCATTCAAAAGGGCTTTCAATTGTATTGATCTA
Organism: Ehretia macrophylla; assembly: GCA_037974665.1. Taxonomy (NCBI): domain Eukaryota; kingdom Viridiplantae; phylum Streptophyta; class Magnoliopsida; order Boraginales; family Ehretiaceae; genus Ehretia; species Ehretia macrophylla. The sequence continues at coordinate 73,050,210 of CM075772.1, read as the reverse complement.
CTCATTGAGGAGTTATGTTGTGCTTCATTGTAATATCAATTCTTTGTATTATGCATACTCATAGGGCTCTAGATTAAGATTGAAAGAATCCATATAAAGAGATTTGTGTGGGAAAATCCTTTGTCGATTCAAAGGGTAGAGGTTGTAAGTTTGAGGTCTTACCTACATTCGAAAAGACCTTGATTGACTCTTGTGAATTCAAAGGTTGTTGTACATGCTCTTATGGATTCAAGAGTAGGACTGTACGTTGGTTTGTGCTTCACCAATATTTGAAGAAGCATGAAAGCTCTAGTGGAGTTTGTGAAAATCCTAAGGGGAGGAAGACCTTAGGTAGTGGACTAGGCCTTCGCGAGTTCAAACTACTTAAAAATACCGTGTTTGATTTCTCTTTCCCTACTCTATTTACTTTCCTTGTTATGCATTATAACTTGCTAGATATTATTGTTTATTAAGTATAATCCATCTTTACAAGTTGTGAATACAAGGTGTTTGTTAAATGACCAAAGTGAGCATAGCAATTGAATTCCATAATTTTTAAAGTAGTGATTTGCCTCCGTAAGCCTAATTCACCCCCCCCCCCTCTCTTAGGCTAATTTAGGACAACAAGTGGTATCAAAGCCGAGGACTCTATGTATAGTGTAACAACAAGTAGAGATAAGATCACGACAAATATTATACTTCATTGATTTTGATGATATTATGCTTGAAATGAGAAAAAGAACATGTGTGGATTCTTGAATTATGTGGATTGATATTTGCCTCGATTGAGCACTATATGGGGAGAAAGAAGTGGTATGGAGAAAGCTCAATTATTTAAATGCAATGTTAACCCCCAAGGACCCAATTAAAGTTGGGTACCTAAATCTTGTCATGATTTGTTGTAGGAATGTCAAGCAACAACAAAGAAGTTGGAGATGTAACTCATAAAAGATGCAAGCTTATTAAAACAAGGAAGCATGGGTAACATTGAAATTGATTTTTATTATATGCTTCTTAAATTAGTTTATTGGTTAATTTGTGTTTTGATGACTTTATTTGATTAAAAATATGTGCTTAAATGAGTTTCAATGAACTTATACTTAAAGTGATATAAGGATTATTATGTCATCTTAGAAGGTACATCATGAACTTGATAATGTGAATGCTAGAATAGGAGAAGTATTAATGCAAATGAATAATACTTGAGTTTAATACTACTAAAGGATAAAAATGAAAATTGGTGCAAGTATGAATTCAGTGGTCAATTTATTGAAAGACATGCATTGTGAATGAGATACATCTTTTGATTTAAACTTGGCCTTATAATGAAAGTATATGTAATACTTGATGAAGTGGTTAATCATTGATTGAATATCATTGGATGATATGTGAAACTCTTTGATAAGTTATATGAACAAAATTGATGGTATAACATAAAAGATCAAGTTTTTACATGGTTCATTGGAATATTGAAAATGTGTGATGATTGTGATATTTGTAATGTTTTGACCTTTCTCTATCATACACACACATGAAGTTTGTCATGAATCTTTAAAATACGTACATTTTATTTGACAATGACAACACTTGATCAAGGCATAAAAAGAGGGCATGCTTGCTTGACCTTAATTTTAAATTAATCTTGAAAATATATTGTTGCAAGCATAGATATTCGATAAGAATACCATGCTTGATTAATAAATATCAAATTAACTCAATTAAGGTCAACACAGTTAAATTTTTCTTAATTACTTAAAGGACCTTGTTAAACAATTTGATTTCATTGAAACAAATAATCCATCACTTTGTTGAACATTTGATTTGGGATTGATGACATTAATACATCTTCTTGAGAAAAGAAACTTGAATTGTCTTTCCATTTATTTACTAAAACATTTATCATGATTTCTTAATAGATTTTTCTCTTGATCATATTTGATTTCATGAACATATAAAATGCACGAGAACTTTGATGATTCTAATCCCTTTGCACCGAAAAAGAATGATAATGATATAGGTACTCAAAAAGATGGAACTAAAAGAACCTACTACATTAAAATCTCAAGAAGATAGGTCTCCAAGCACTTCAACGAATACATCTAATCAAGGAGATCAATCCATCCTTATGGGAGATGAACAATCATCATTCAAAGAGAAAGAACAACCAACATTCCATTGCCAAAGCATTTATCAAACTTTACCAAGATGTTGGAAGTTTGGACTTGATCGTGACAAAGAAATCGGGAATGAAATATATATCAACCATGCTCAACAAAGGTGAGAAAGTAAATAGGTTGATGAAAAGAAATATAGAGGTATGATAAAAAATCTATTATAACTAACTATCTCTAAACCTAATTTGATGGTTGCTATGTGCTTATATGCTTATATTCTTGTTTCAATCGTGTCTTAAAAATCTCACTAAAATATTGAAACAATAAAATGTTAAATGTCTCTCCATCTCGACACTAAATAGTTATCATAGCTCTTGATGGATTGTATTGTTGAATACATTCAATTGTATCTCGATTTGCTATGGTTATTGATTTTTGATGAATCATCATAATGCATTGGGATAGTTGTTTGTATGAGAATATGACTTTCCAACTTGAGACAAATGTATTATTGAGAAAGGACTTTAAAAAGAATTGATAGCATGAGAATATGACATATGCTTGTATAAAGATGTGTACTTTGAGGAGGAGAATATTATTGAACATACATACCATTACCATCTCTAGATTGATTTTTCATAGCCTTTGATTCTTCTCTTGAACCAAAACTTGTGTTCCTCCACGAATTGGCTTCTATCATATCCTTATTTATAAGCATTCTTACTTCTTGCTCCTTAGCGTGCTTATTTTATAATGATCACAAAGGAGAATAATGGATGATTTTGATATGGATGAAACGTCAAATGAATTTGAAATTTTGATTTTCTTGACAAAGGAGGAATGTGAGAAATGTCTTAAAAGAATTGAAATTTATATGTTGAATGCCTTGAATATCATTCGTTTCTTATAGAGCTTAACTTGTTATATGTTTTGGTTAAATACCAAAGGGAGAGATTTTATATAAAGTGGTATCTATTCAAGTAGTATCTTATATGAGGAAAGTAATGATATTTATGGGAATATCAAAGGGAAAAAATATGCTTACTTTGTATGGTATGACTTGTGCTATATGTAAATGATTTCAATGCTCATAGCATGCAATAATAATATGATTAAGATATGCATACAAAAAAGGGGAGCTCATTTGTTTGAACGAAATCATTCTTATGCATTGCACTTATGAACAAGAAAAGAGATTGTTGTGCTATAAAATTGTCATTGTTTTGGTTTAGTACCAAAGGGGGAAAAAGAATCATGAAATGACAACAATGCATCAAAGGAGAAGAGGTTTGAGAAAACAATGCATGCTTCAAGAAAGGTAAACTCATGTGCCTAAATAATTTTATGTTATATATGCGGGTTTAGCCATCATGATGCTTGAGTCTTGAGTAAGATCCCATTGTGAAACTATCTTATAATCATACATATTACATCTTATATCTCCTCATTATGATTATTTATTTTTGTTGATGACAAAGGGGAGATAGATGTGTTCAAAAGTAAGTTTGTTGCATTCGTATTTTAACTCAAAGCTTTATGCTATGTAGAGCTTCATTGCTTCATTGGATTGATTTTGAGTAATACACAAATAGGTTATCATCATCAAAAAGGGGGAGAATGTTAATCCAAAGGTTTCATACCTAAGGTATATGTATAGTTTTGATGACAACAAACATATCATTATGTGTTATATGCATTGTGTGAAGGGGAGTCAAAGATTTCATGTGTTTTATTGTTAAAATCTTACTCTTAGCACATAATGTATTAAATGCATAATGTGAAGTAGAGTTTGGCCTTGAAAACTCCATGTTTGTGCTATAATGTGCTTCGCTTGAATATTATCTTGGTAATAGTATATTTTGTTTTGTCATCATCAAAAAGGGGGAACATTGTTAGCCTTATGTCTAAAAGCATGATTTTGATGATAACAAATCAAGGCAAGTAAGAATTATAAAGTGTGTTTGTGCAAATGTGTTTATATTTTTATATACACACTTATTGGTTTTTGTGCTAAAATGTATGCATCATTCTAAGCCAAAATGTACTGCAAGAAGAATGTGTGATTGAATTAATATGGTTACATGTCTAATTCACAATTATGACTCATATGGATAAAATGTTTATATTGCTTTGAGTCAAATATTAATTGATGACATAACTTGCATAGAGAAAAGAGTAGACATGTAACCATATTAAAAGTACCGTGTTTGATTTCTCTCTCCCTACTCTATTTACTTTCTTTGTTATGCATTATAATTTGCTAGATTATCTTATTCTTACATGTGAATTTATTGATTATAATCTATCTTTACAAGTTGTGAATACAAAGTGTTTGATAAATGGCCAAAGTGAGCATAACAATTGAATTCCATAATTTTTAAACAGTAATTCGCTTCCGTAAGCCTAATTCACCCCCCCCCCCCCCATTAGGCTAATTTGGGACAACATATAGGAATTCACATCGTGTGCTAATTTGCTCTACTTGAGTTGTAACTAAAACCTGGTGACAAGATCAAGTTTCTTGGTGTTGTTCATCCTTTTACAATCAGAAAAGCAAGAAGATGAAATTGATTTCCAAACCGTAATTAGTTGATTGAACAAATTGATTTGCAATCATTAGCTACCCACATATCATCTCATAAAACATACATGCGATTTCAATCAGGCATTTTCTTAATCTAAAATTAAATTTTAAAAAAGAAACATAGCAAATGTGATTAATTAAAATAACAATGCGAATAGGAAAAATCATACTTGATCGTCGTGGGTTGCGAAAGTATAATTGACATAAGAGTCATCATCACTAGCCCAGAAGTCACAAACTTGCAGATGTAGTGGGTTAAGCATCATGTATCTATTTTTACGAGGAAGAATAAGAACAAAGCATCAGAGTTCATAAAAACCAAAATACTAATTTCAATGGGTTGAAATTCTGAGATAGTTTGGAAACTTGCAATGTTCTTGATTGTTGAAGTGGGAGAAGGTTTATGAAGAAGATAAAGATAAAGAAGGAGAGGGTTGGCTAAGAGGATGAAGAATAAGAAGAGATAAAATGAAAAGTAAGAAAGAGAGTAAAAATAAGGGCATTTTATCCAAACATTTAACTCGTGCAATCCCAAAACAAATTTGCAGTTAACTTGTATAAAAATTAAAACATAGGGCTTTCAACTAATTTTTGAAACACTTATGAACACCTTTTTTTGTGAAAATACCTTAGAACACCTTTTTCTATTTTTGTGATGTTTTGTGAAAAAACAAATTAGAAGTTAGTCTTTTTATAAAGATGAATGCATCATAGTGAAGAAGCTGGGTGGGGTGAACAAGCAATAAAGTAAAAACCTTGAGCTTAATCGAAGCAAATACTTGAAGACAATGATTTTTGTCTTTCTTTTTGGTCAAGAACCATAGAGAAAATAAAAATGAATATGAGGGTTGGTAAAGTAAATTGAAATTGAGTTGTACTAAATATATTTTTAAGGAAGTTTGTCAAACTACCGTATGTACCAAATGAGCATAATTAGCACACAATGCCACTAAAGATGTGATTATACGACGGTTCACAATAAACGCTGTATTTGATATGCTTTAGCAGTGGTTTAAAATAAACACCGTATTTGACATGCGTTAATGGTGGTTCTACTAACTGTCGTATCGTGTACTATAGGCTGTCCAATTAAGCACCGGATAAAGAGACTATAGTAGTGGTTGTCCAAAATCGCCATAACCGGACATCCTAAAATTTACCTTTGGAAGTGGTGTGACACCCCGGACCTAGTATATAGTACATAGTACTTATTTGCATATAATTGTATGTTTATTTAAAGTGTTTGTATGATATTATGTGTTTACTTTAGTGATTTGCATTTATTTACTTGAATACTTTTCATATTCTTGAAAGATATGCAAACTAAGTTTAATTAATTTATATTAAATGATTAACTCATTATTTTATTATTGGTATTATTTAAAACTATTTTCTTGCACCTAAGAAATTAATTTTCATCATTCAAAATTAAGCCCAGAGCCCGGGGTAAAAATTAAAATATTTTATTTTAAGAATTTTGTATTTTTTCCATATTATGTGACATATATCTAACATACTTTCATTGAAATTATGTGCATAGCATGTCGGGAACGTGAGTTATAAAATGTTTTGTGTTTTGTATGAATAGTAAAAGCTAGACTACATTTTGGGTCATTTGATGTTTTAACTTGCATTAGGCTAACTTATTCATTTAACTAATCTACTAAAGCCCACATAAGATTATATTATACATATACTACATATATATACTACAACATACACATAATACATAACATAAAAGCAAAACAAAATAAAAGAAAAGCATAGAAGGTCGATGGCCAAAGAGAAAGAAAGAAAGAAAGGCATAAACGCAGAGGGCTGAAAATGTGTGTTTGTGTGCAAATGGTTAAATACTTGTTTCAATGCTTAGAAAAGGTGACATAAGTGCTAGAATGACTAGATTAATGCTTAGATTTGCAAGAATGTGATTTGAACTTGTAGAGAATTTATTGAACATAAAGGGGTGTTGGTATGTTTTGGCCATGAATGTGTGTGTGTATGTGTGTATGTGTTAGATGGGCTTTTTTTAGCTTAATAATGGTTATGACATGTCTGTTGTGCTAGTTAAGTGAGTTGATAGTTGTATGCGGGGTTTAATTAGAAAGGGCCAAAAGACTAATTGTGTGTAATCTTAGCTTGAATTGGCAAAAAGTGACCTTATTGTGTTTAATTGGGTTATCTTGTTGGATTGGATCAAACTTGAGTGTTATAATACTTGTTGAATGCTATTACATGACGAGGACAACCTACTTTGTTGTTCCTCGCTTGTGTGCTATTAAATTGTTATTTTAAGTCTCGTTATGTGCTAATCGTAACTCGAGTGTCAAGGTTGCAACCTTTTACGCATGGTAGTGTCGAGAAACACTGAGCGCCATCGGGCTTGTAGGTATAGCTCGGCTATTATGGAACCCAGTCCCTCTCTTGCTAGGGATGCCGCCCTAGGAAAGTTGGATTGTAGGATATTTAGGGTACATCCAGAGTTAGGATTGGGGACCTAATTCCGTGACGAGTTAGGGCGTTATAGGTAGTATTAGAGCTAAGTTAGCTCTCAGTCGGGACAGGGTCTTCAATCTGTTGGGTAGCAAACCTTGAGTACGAGCATGTGAAGTGTATTCTTGAGTGAATATGTGTGCCTGCATGTGAGACTTGTATGTATTTGACTGTATATGTGCACCTATGTGTCTAATTGTGTAAGATGTGAAGATTGTGTGATATGTGTATTTATGTGACTATGTGTGCATCCAAGTGATTCTCTAAGCAATTATTTGTATTAGCTATTTATTGTAAATGCGTAGTTTCAATTGTATACATACATTACCCTTTGAATTGGTAAGTAAACTCTCCCCTATAAAGAGATAACCAATAGTAGATCTTCTAAAGATATGGACCAATGAAAGAGGGAGTAGTTGATCAGTTGACTATCGGTGGTCAATGACTGGTATTCAATCCTTGAAGTGTGATATTCAGTAATCAACTATAGGTATTATTCTTCACTATTTTTTTTGGGTATTTGGAATTGGGATTCTTATTTGGTATTGCCTTGGTATTTTATTCATGGTTCTTACATGGACATCTTATCTGGCACGGTTATCTGGAATTCTTATATGATATATGTCTTCAGAAGAGTTCGTAGACAGAAATACTCAACGGGTATTCTTTACAGGAGTCTTTATGGCTCCTTACCCGTCATTCCTTATGTGGAATTCTTACTGGTATTCTTATTAGAATTCTCAATGGTAGTCTTATTGGGATTCTATTCGAAAGCTCTTATTTGGGTGCTCCTCTGTGTTCTTTCTGAGTATTTTCTGTGGTATACGCATTCGAGGTTCTTATTCAGGGTGTTCTGAATGCCTATGCAGGGGTTCTTTATTATTATCCAAGTGTGGTACTTCTTCTCGGCAATTGGCAGTAGATAATTGAAGTCTATTACTCGGTGTTTCATGAGGAAAACTTGGGCTAGAATTGTGGTAGAGCGATGTGGAGTTCTCTTGAAAGAATAATTGCGATGACGCAATTGTTTGAAGGCAGGGAGAGTGTGACACCCCGGACCTAGTATATATTTTTAAGGTAGTTTGTCAAACTACCGTATGTACCAAATGAGCATAATTAGCACATAATGCCACTAAAGATGTGATTATACGACGGTTCACAATAAACGCCGTATTTGATATGCTTTAGAGGTGGTTTAAAATAAATACCGTATTTAACATGCATTAACGGTGGTTCTACTAACTATCGTATCGCGTACTATGGGCGGTCCAATTAAGCACCGGATAAAGAGACTATAGTAGTGGTTGTCCAAAACCGCCATAAACAGACATTCTAAAATTTACCTTTAGAAGTGGTGTGACACTCCGGACCTAGTATATAGTGCATAGTACTTCTTTGCATATAATTGTATGTTTATTTAAAGTGTTTGTATGAGATTATGTGTTTACTTTAGTGATTTGCATTTATTTACTTGAATACTTTTCATATTCTTGAAAGATATGCAAACTAAGTTTAATTAATTTATATTAAATGATTAACTCAATATTTTATTATTAGTATTATTTGAAACTATTTTCTTGCACCTAATAAATTAATTTTCATCATTCAAAAATAAGCCCAGAGCCCGGGGCAAAAATTAAAATATTTTATTTTACAAATTTCGTATTTTTTTCCATATTACGTGACATATATCTAACATACTTTCATTGAAATTATGTGCATAGCATGTCGGGAACGTGAGTTATAAAATGTTTTGTGTTTTGTATGAATAGTAAAAGCTAGACTACATTTTGGATCATTTGATATTTTAACTTGTATTAGGCTAACTTATTCATTTAACTAATCTACCTAAAGCCCACATAAGATTATATTATACATATACTACACATATATACTACTACATACACATAATACATAACATGAAAGCAAAACAAAAGAAAAGAAAAACATAGAAGGCTGATGGCCAAAGAGAAAGAAACAAAAAAAAAATTGTTGCTAGGGTTTGCTCCAATTGTGTCTTCCAAGCTATTTTGAAGTGATTTCTAGCCATACAAAGCCTATTCCTAGCTTCTACAACTTGAATTTGGTGAGGGAATGCATTTTATATGGCATTGTTATTGTTTCAAGCTTTGTGTAAATTTTGATTTTGTGTAGTTAATGATTATTGGAGCTAAATATGCATGCTATGGAAGTGTTTTGATGTGTAAAGTAGATTTTTAACCTTGTTGAGCATGTATAACTAAAGCTTGTATATGATTTGGTAATTGTTCAGTTGGAGAATATGATGAATAGTACTTATTTGGTAAATATGTAGTTTTGGTTTAAATGTTGTTCTAATGCATGAATCATGTGTCAAAAGTGTTATACTAGCTAAAATTGACACCAACCTAATTAGAATATGATTGGAATTTAGAGTAGGTTGTTTAAACGCAGAGGGCTGAAAATATGTGTTTGTGTGCAAATGGTTAAATGCTTGTTTCAATGCTTAGAAAAGGTGACATAAGTGCTAGAATGACTAGATTAATGCTTAGATTTGCTAGAATGTGATTTGAACTTGTAGAGAATTTATTGAACATAAAGGGGTGTTGATGTGTTTTGGCCATGAATGTGTGTGTGTGTGTATATGTTAGTTGGGCTTTTTTTAGCTTAATAATGGTTATGACATGTCTGTTGTGCTAGTTAAGTGAGTTGATAGTTGTATGTGGGGTTTAATTGGAAAGGGCCAAAAGACTAATTGTGTGTAATCTTAGCTTGAATTGACAAAAAGTGACCTTATTGTGTTTAATTGGGTTATCTAGTTGGATTGGTTCAAACTTGAGTGTTATAATACTTGTTGAATGCTATTACGTGATGAGGACAACCTACTTTGTTGTTCATCGCTTGTGTGCTATTAAATTGTTATTTTAAGTCTCGTTATGTGCTAATCGTAACTCAAGTGTCAAGGTTGCAACCTTTTAGGCATAGTAGTGTCGAGAAACACCAGGCGCCACCGGGCTTGCAGGTATAGCTCGGCTACTATGGAACCCAGTGCCTCTCTCGCTAGGGATGCTGCCCTAGGAGAGTTGGATCATAAGATATTTAGGGTACATCCAGAGTTGGGATCGGGGACCTAATTTTGTGGCGGGTTAGGGCGTTATAGGTAGTATCAGAGCTAAGTTAGCTCTCAGTCAGGACAGGGTTCTCAGTCTGTTGGGTAGCAAACCTCGAGTACGTGCTTGTGAAGTGTATTCTTGAGTGAATATGTGTGCCTGCATGTGAGACTTGTATGTCTTTGACTGTATATGTGCACCTATGTGTATGATTATGTAATATGTGAAGATTGTGTGATATGTGTGTTTATATGACTATGTGTGCATCCAAGTGATTCTCTGAGCAATTATTTGTATTAGCTATTTATTGTAAATGCTAGTTTCAATTGTATACATACATTACCCTATGAATTGGTAAGTAGACTCTCCCCTATAAAGAGATAGCCAATAGTAGATCTTCTAAAGATATGGACCAACGAAAGAGGGAGCAGTTGATCAACTGACTATCGGTGGTCAATGACTGGTATTCAATCCTTGAAGTGTGATATTCAGTAATCGACTATAGGTATTATTCTTCATTATTTTTTTTGGGTATTCGGAATTAGGATTCTTATTTGGTATTGCCTTGGTATTTTATTCGTGGTTCTAACATGGACATCTTATCTGGCACGGATATCTGGAATTCTTATATGATATTTGTCTTTAGAAGAGTTCGTAGACGGAAATACTCAACGGGTATTCTTTATAGGAGTCTTTATTTGGCTCCTTACCCGTGATTTCTTATGTGGAATTCTTACTAGTATTCTTATTAGAATTCTCAGTGGTAGTCTTATTGGGATTCTATTCGAAAGCTCTTATTTGGGTGATCCTCTGTGTTCTTTCTGAGTATTTTCTGTGGTATTTGCATTCGAGGTTCTTATTCAGGGTGTTCCGAATGCCTATGCGGGGGTTCTTTATTATTATCCAAGTGTGGTACTTCTTCTCGGCAATTGGCAATAGATAATTAAAGTCTGTTACTCGATGTTTCATGAGGAAAACTTGGGCTAGAATTGTGGTAGAGCGATGTGGAGTTCTCTTGAAAGAATAATTGCGAGGACGCAATTGTTTGAAGGCGGGGAAAGTGTGACACCCCGGACCTAGTATATAGTGCATAGTACTTATTTGCATATAATTGTATGCTTATTTAAAGTGTCTGTATGAGATTATGTGTTTACTTTAGTGATTTGCATTTATTTATTTGAATACTTTTTATATTCTTGAAAAATATGTAAACTAAGTTTAATTAATTTATATTAAATGATTAACTCATTGTTTTATTATTGGATTATTTGGAACTATTTTCTTGCACCTAATAAATTAATTTTCATCATTCAAAAATGAGCCATAAGCCTAGGGTGAAAATTAAAGTATTTTATTTTATGAATTTCGTATTTTTTCCATATGACGTGGCATATATCTAGTATAAGTTCATTAGAATTATGTGCGTAGCATATCGGGAGCGTGAGTTATAAAATGTTTTGTGTCCCGTATGAATAGTAAAAGCTAGACTACATTTTGGGCCATTTGATGTTTTAGCTTGCGTTGGGCTAACTTATTCATTTCATTAATCTACCTAAAGCCCACATAAGATTATATTATACATATACTACACATATATACTACTACATACATATAATACATAACATAAAAAGCAAAACAAAGGAAAAGAAAAGCATAGAAGGCCGACGGCCTAAGGGAAAGAAAGAAAGAAAAAATTGTTGCTAAGGTTTACTCAAATTGTGTCTTCCAAGCTATTTTGAAGTGATTTCTATCCATACAAAGTCTATTCCTAGCTTCTACAACTTGAATATGGTGGGGAATTCATTTCATATGGCATTGTTATTGTTTCATGCTTTGTGTAAATTTTGATATTGTGTAGTTAATGGTTATTGGAGCTAAATATGCATGCTATATAAGTGTTTTGGTGTGTAAAGTAGACTTTTAACCTTGTTGAGCATGTGTAACTAAAGCTTGTATATGATTTGGTAATTGTTCAATTGGAGAAGATGATGAATAGTACTTCTCTTGTAAATATGTAGTTTTGGAATGCTTGAATCATGTGTCATAAGTATTATAATAGCTAAAATTGACACCAAACTAGTTAGAATATGGTTGGAATTCAGAGTAGGTTGTTTAAACACAAATGGCCAAAAATGTGTGTTTGTGTGCAAATGGTTAAATGCTTGTTTTAATGCTTAGAAAATGTAACATAAGTGCTAGAATGACTAGATTAATGCTTAGATTTGCTACAATGTGATTTGAACTTGTAGAGAATTTATTGAACATAAAGGGGTGTTGATGTGTTTTGGACATGAATGAATATGTATGTGTGTGTGTGTGTGTTAGTTGGACTTATTTGAGCTTAATGATGGTTATGACATGTCTGTTGTGCCAGTTAAGTGAGTTAATAGTTGTATGCGGGGTTTAATTGGAAAGGGCCAAAAGACTAATTGTGTGTAATATTAGCTTGAATTGGCAAAAATTGACCTTACTGTGTTTAATTGGGTTATCTTGTTGGATTGGATCAACTTGAGTGTTATAATACTTGTTGAATGCTATCACGTGATGAGGACAACCTAATTTGTTATTCCTCGTTTGTGTGCTATTAAATTATTATTTTAAGTCTCGTTATGTGCTAATCGTAACTTGAGTGTCAAGGTTGCAACCTTTCAGGCATAATAGTATCGAGAAACACCGGGCGCCATCGGGCTTGCCCGTATATCTCGGCTACCATGGAACCCAGTCCCTCTCTTGCTAGGGATGCCGCCCTGGGAGAATTGGATCGTAAGATATTAGGGGTACATCCGGAGTATACACACCTGAGTGATAAGGCATGCCGGCTTATCGTTATCGTTGTCATTATTATATCGGGTTCCTGCTTGTGCTAATTATCGTGGTTCGTGGGTCGTGGTTCGTGATCATGATTGAGACCTTTTATTTTTGGGTAACTCTCGCTAAGGCGCTTGTTCCTTGGAGAGTTACATGTTATTGTATTTTTTATATGTGTCATTTTTTTCGTAATATTGATTTGATTCTCTCGTGTTGGTGTGGTACCCTGTCGTTGTATTGTTTATTTTCTATTGCTTACACGTAGTTTGTTATCTAGTTATAATTCTCTAAAATGTGTTATCTAGCCTCAACAACTTGAATGAGTATTTTATCTGGTTAATTGGTTCTATGGCTTATATGCATTGCACAGAAACATTTTCAAACCTCCCCGGATAATTGTTCCCTCCCTCACTAAGCAATAGTGTTTTGTTCACCCCTCTTTCTAACATTTTATAGGCATGGCGGAGATAGTCTCGAGAATTAGAAGAGGAAGATTAAGTGTTCCCTTGAGTGTTTGTATCTTTGATTGAATAGTTATATGAACTTATGTAAGGTGGATAGGTATTATGACTTGTATATATGCAAATGAGTATGTAATTAAGTGAAAGCTCACCTAGAGTAGTGACTTGTAATATTTTAGTTAATGTCTTAGTTTATGAAACCTAGTTAGAATGATTATAGTCTATTTTGCCAAAGAAAGAAAGTGGAACTACCTAATGAACTAGAAATGGACTACATTATATACTTTAATGATAGTTCTTGTGTGATGATTCTTCTGCGTGCAGGTTGGTTTGGCCTAGAAACAGGAGAAATTCTATCCATTTTTTCTCATTTTTCGTGACTTGGGGTTTAGTATCAGGGACCTGATTCTGTGAGGGGTCGGAGTGTTACAAGCGATTCTCCTAAACCACTGTTAATATGCCTTTTTGTGGTGGTTTTCAATTAACTTCCACATTTGGTCTGCCACAATTGCCTCCTTTTTTGTAGTGAATATAAATTTAACATACTATTATAAATTACTGAAAATAAACTGTATCCTTGCACTTTATATGTCTAACCTAAAGTCATTTCAATCAAAGCATATACCAAGCTTTACTAAGGATTCTCCAAGATATATATGAAAAACAAAATTTTTTATACACTTTAATATGAGCGTAGAACCTACTTATACTTGCATAAATATGCCTAGGAAACAAATCTACCTTATATACTCATCATAAATTTATAAATCTTATTTGAGCAAAAAAAATTTATAAATCTTATGCTTTTTTTTCTACTAATAGAGTCAAGTTGTGTAAATAAGCAAGAACAATACCATGACTCAATCATGGCAAATACTATTATCTCAGATAAAAACTGTACAATAATAATTTTAGACATTAAAATCACTGGATATAAGTCTAATAATCATATATCAACATTTTGAGAAAAGAACAACACGCTCCTACTAAACAAATAGGGAAAATTTTACTATTAGTCCCTAATATTTACCTTTACTTTCAATTTAGTCCCTATTATTTCAAAAGTAACAGTAATGGTCCCCAATGTTTGCAAAAAGTAACGCGAAAGGCCCTTTCTGTTAAATAGGTGTTAAGAATAAGGGCAAAATTATCTTTTTACTATTTTGCTTTTTTATTTAATTCTTTTTCTTCTTTTTTTGCTTTTTTTCACCCTAGACTATACTACCCCACCCCACCGATGATCTCTACCCCTTTCTTGCCCAACCCTTCCCACTACTCTATTTTTTCCTAACCCACTATATCCCACCCATATTGTAACTCCCCAATTCCTCATGGAATCATGGCGTTACAGGTGGTATCAGAGCTTAGACAGCTCATAAGCCGTGATAGGGTCCTCGGACTGTCAGGTAGCAACCCTTGAGTGAATGTGTGCGAAATATGCTAAGTGAGTAATGTGATATATGTATATTAAGTGTTAAATGTGTAATGCGTGGTCACAATATATGATAAGTGTTCATTATGTGATAACTGTCCCTTATGTGTATAGAATGTATATTGCATAATAAGATAATATTGCATTAAAGTGTGTTACAACTGCATGTATGTATGGTAACGTGTAGAGAGCTCTTCTAGTAATCGATGATCAATGACCGGTGATTGATGATTGGTGGTATTCAGTGTTCAATGGTTGGTATTTATATATGATGTTCTTATTCAACGATCTTTTCAGCATTTGGTATTCCCGTCAGGTATTCCCATTTGGATTTCTTATTTGGTATTTTCTTTGGTATTCTTACCCAAAATTCTTATATGGACTTCTTATTCTGTACTCTTATTTGGTGATCTTATTCAGGGAGTTCTTGTTCGGAATTCTTAATTGGTGTTCTTAACCAGAGCCTTTATTTGACATCCTTATTTGGGAATTCTCATTTGGTATTCCTCTTGGTGTTCTTGTTGGGGTTTCTTACCGGTATTCTTGTGCGGTGTTCTTGTATGGTATTTGATGTTGGCCCTTGGTATTCGGTGATGATATTCAAAATGTGGCATTGGGTTTTCAGAAACTGGTATTCGGTATTTTATATTTGGTACTCGGCAATCGGCATTTGGTAATCAGAACTTGGCATTCAGTGCTCCACCTCGTAAACTTGGACATTGTAGTTCCATGAGAAGTTATCTAGAATGTCACGCCCCGGCCCTAGCATATAATTATTTTATTAATGTACATGTATTTGTCGCATTAAATTTGTTTGTTTTTTGATATATATGAATTGAAGTGTGCTTGCATTGTATTTAGAGTAAGTGGAATTAACATTGTTAGTAGTAAATTAGTTGGACCGTAGTATAATATAGGTGCAATTGGTGGGCTTTATTGGGTCATAGGAAGAATAGATAGATTGTTGGGCTTAGAAATCATGCTAGAACATAACCAAGGCCCAAGTTTAGCACACTTAGTAAAAATAAGATAAAAACACAATAAGTCTCTAGAGAAAGCTAGAGGAAATCGGATAGAAGAGAGGAAAAGAGAAAAAAAAAATGTGAGGGAGAAAGAAGAAGAAAGGAAGAAGAAAGAAGAAGAAAGAAGGAAGAAAATAGGAGTTTTGAGCTTTGCTTTAGCCATTTTCATGCCATTCTCCAAGTTTAAGGTTAAGGGTTCATGCTTTATTTGCAGTTTTATAGTTGTATTGAAGTGGTAAGTTAATGATTATGAAGTTAAATGATGTCTTGAGCCACGGAAGCATGTAAGCTAGCTATAGTGTGTAAGTGATAGCCTTATATTGCTTGTATAGTTTGCTTTGTGTGTAGTGGTAGTCACTTGCTAAAGACTTGTTATAATGATTGAAAGAGTGGTTTACATGATTGATCAAAAGCTTAAGAGATTGTTCTTGGCTTAACAAGTAAAGTACAAGTGATTATATCAAGAAAGTGCAAGTAAATAGAGATAGATGAAGTGTAAATGCCTAACTAAAGCAAAGGTTCTGGACAGATTGCGCATCTGATTTGAAGAGCTTATTTGACATAGTAAATGTTGTTAGAATTGGCTGAAATTTTAGCATGTTGTGCCCAAGACCTTGAGGAACAGACTTTGCTTTAGGTGCAAATGCTAATACTGTCATTAGGATGCATTTTTAGGGCCATTATAGTAGGGTTCTGATTCTCGTTAGGTACGGGGCAAATTGCGCAATAAATTTCTAAAGGTTATAACGTGATGAATATAGCTCCAAATTGGGATCCGTTTGATGTTAAACCCATCTACCTTAATGAACTACATGTCTGTCCAGTTTCAGAGCTTTTAGAGAACATTAAGATTGATAACCGAATCAGTAAATTCATGCATGTGCAGTCTAGAATTTCAGCTTATATTATTAAGTGTTTATGTTGCATTAATGGTTAAGTTCTAGATGAATAATGGTTGGTTGATGGAATTAAGGAGTATATAAGTGAAACAAAGATATGTCATGTATAATGAATGTACACTATAACCAATGACGTACAAGGATGTATGCATGTTTACTTGCCTTTAAAGTTATTCATGAGCTTACATGTTGCTATCTTGTTGAATGTGAGAAATTAATGGCTATCAATGTGAGTTATTGTTGTCCATGAGAGTTTAATGCTATTGATATGCGAGTGATTAATCAGCAAATAATGGTTTCAAAGCAGGAATACTTGAGCTATGGATTAACTAGTGAATGTTATAATGATTATATTGAATGTAAATGCTTATATGCTCGAGAGGCAACCTACTTTGTTGTCCCCTCACTTTACGTGTTATCAAATGTTTACATGATACGTGCTATCAAGTGTGATATGGCTATAAATGCAGCACTCAAACTACTGTATTTTTTTATACATTTGCATCTTAACTTGAGGAACAATTACAACACTTAATGCACGTTTGCTGCAATGTAAGATGATCTTGAAAAGTGAAGAAACTGAATTCAAAACAAACTAAAGTGTAAGTCAAAGAGTTGTGCAAACGATGAAGACTCGGGAATAGGTGGTTAAATAAAGCCCGTAGAGAAAATACTTGGCCAAACCAAGCGCGAAAACGGACTCAGAACATTGAAAAAACATGGAAAAGACTTGGTCAATATTTTGGTCAAAGTCAAAATTGAGAGTCAAAATTGGCAGCACAGGCGCGCTCCACAGTACTCGAGCACCCTCTCAAGCACCGCACAAAGCTCCTGATTGGACCATATGGACCGCCAAAGCCACTTGATTGGACCACCAAACTGCCAAATAGCAGCATCTGATTGGATTGCCAGAGGCACGCTCAAGCGCGCCTCTGATTTTTGGCCTATAAATACCCCTTAACCCCCTGTGGAAATAGATAGAAAAAAATAGTTTTATTATTTTTTATTTATTTAGTTAGGTTAGATTAGACTTATGTTTTCATAAGTAGTTTAGTAGTTAAGAAGAATACGGATGAGGTAATGCCTAAATTACCGAGTGGAGAAAAGCAAGGAATATCGTAGTTGTGCTCGTAAATCCGACCTTGGATTTAACATTGCCAACATACGACTTTCATATATGGGAAGCATCTCTTTAATCTCTTTTATATTTGAAAGTCGTAATTACTGTTATTATGCTCTTGTAATTTGTGTTTATGATTATGCATTAATGGACTTTTGATTTACCCGTCTCAAATCTAGACTGATTTAATTCGATGTTATATATGGCTTGAGGTTATTTCAGATTACTTGTCATTTCATTATACTTGTAGTTAATGTGGTGATAGGTATGCCTACGTGTCATATATTCATGCTTTAATAGTGAAAGTACTGGTTGTACCATACCTTTCATGAAATTATAGGTTGTACCATGATTTCTACTTTTGAGTTTATTAATTATCATTTTTAGTTGTTAACCTGATCACTTGTGATTGTGTGGACAAATCTATACTCCGGCTATATAAAGGACACGGAGATAGAATTGCACCCATAATTGAGGTTAAACCAGTAATTAACTAGACTTAGGTAATTAATAAGATTAAGAGCTTGTAGCCTAATACCAACATCGAACTAGAGAATCCTATTTCCGAGCCTAAATTATTTGCCTTAGTACTAATCCGAGCTTTAAGACTACCGTCTCGTATTTACAATCCTAACTCTAGACTAGTTACCTTTCTTTTATCAACCATCCCATCCATTATTTACTTTCCAACACTCACTTAAATACTATCACACACATTTCTTCATGAACTAACTTAGAAGCCACCATGTGGATTCAACCCCGTACTCAAACATACTACACTACATTGATTTGTGCACTTGCGGGTTTTAAAACTTGGTTGAATTTTGCACACATTTTATATACCGACTGAGTAGCGATCTAGTTTTTAAACCCGCAAGTGTACGGATCAATGTAGTGTAGTATGCTTGAGTGCGGGGTCGAATCCACAGGGAGGCTTCTAATTTAGTTCGTGAAGAAATGTATGTGAAAGTATTTAAGTGACTGTTGGAAAATAAATGATAGATGGGATGGTTGATAAAGAAAGGTAACTAGTCTAGAGTTGTGATTGCAAATACGAGACGGTAGTCTTAAAGCTCGGATTAGTACTAAAACAAATGATCTAGACTCGGAAATAAGATTCTTTAGTTCAATGTTGAGATTAGGCTATAAGCTCTTAATCCTATTAATTACCCAAGTCTACTTAATTACCAGTTTAACCTTGATTATAGGTGCAATTCTATCCCCGCGTCCTTTATATGGCCGGAATATAAATTTGTCCACAGAATCACAAGTGACCAAGTTAACAATTAAAAATGACAATTAATAAACTCGAAAGTAGAAATCATGGTATAACCTATAATTTCATGGAAGGTACGGTGTAACACCCCGAACCCAACCCCACGCTATAGGTCAAGTCCAAACCCGTCACACAAACAAAGTCTCCTTTGTACTGTGAACAAACTGGTTACCTGCAACAAGTACAAACAAGCCCCGAGCCACTAGCAAATATCTCAAACAACCCAAACTTCCCTATTAACAAAAGCCAACCAACTTTCCAAGACTAACCAAGCCTTGATACTACAATATCTATATCACATACAAGCATGCAAGACAATTCTAAACTTTAACCATAAGTAGTAAGTCACAATGATAAGCCAAGTTCAACCTTCTAACTATCAATCACACAAGCATGCAATAAGAGAAAATAAAACTAGAATCAACTATTTCATGCCATATACTTTACTATTATTCATACAAGATTACAACTTGTTACATCCACCAAATATATACAATACCACATGGTCTCAAAAGAACAACAATCAACATCTTCACACAAGCTTCACATTATAGCCAACCTTAACACACAAGAAAGTCACGGAAGTTGTTCAACTTGCACTTTTTTCTCTTCTACTACCGCTACTAGCTGGGGATTCACCTTAGCTTCTCCTAAAATATGTTAAATGAGGAGTGAGCAACAATGTTGCCCACCGAGGGAGGTGATGCAACATACTAGGGCGTGCAACATGAAATGCAACAAAGATATCTATATATACAACACAAAGTAACAAAATCATATAGACAAGTATTTAGCCACATATAAAAAGGATACGGTTCCACTTTGTCTTCAATCACGAGCCACGAGCCAAGATCTTCAAACAAGTACCGGCAAAACCCTTATTCTTCCAAAATGGGGTACTCCGGATCTATCCCGATCCTACGACCCTTTCTCCTGAGGTAAGTCCATATGCCCCAACGAGGTGAACCACACCTCTGAGATAGTGGAGTATACTTAGTGAGAGAAAAGGAATAGGCACCATGGTAGTCGAAGGAGCACGACAATCCCGATGTCGCCCGTATTTCTCGACGCTACCATGTCCGAAAAGGTTGCGTAACCCCAAATCAAGTCCATGAGAACCAAGATCATCAATTAACACATAAGAGGGACGACAAAGTAGGTCGCCCTTGCAATTAACCACAGTAAACAGAAAGTAACGATATAAACATAAAAGAGACAAACGACATATTTTTCCACAAGTTCCTCAATTAGCTCAATTATATCTTAAACAAGCATGTAAACATATCACAACACATCTACAAGCTCCTAAAACACAAAAGTATCCATTTAACACATTTCTTCTTTCTTTAACTAAGGTGTTCTTCTTCTATATGAAATTCAAGGTTCCAAAACTACAATCCAATCATTCCACATTCCTATAGAAGCCAAAAGACACCTAACAAAGCCTAGAAAAACCGCTTTGGAGGCAAAAGCTCGGGAAGACCCCGAACGAGTTTTAACTACACCTATGAAATTCGGACCCCAATTTAACACAACGAAAGCATCAAAAGTGCTTATATGCCCTAAGGATACCTAATCTAAAGTCCAAACGTGCTTGGATTACATTATGTGAAAAACCCCCTTTTTAAAGTTGACTAATTTTGCATTTTAACTCATTTCCGGGAAATTCAATTTCATGTGAGCTTTTAACTAGTTTCACTAATGACTAAAGCACCTAAAGGAATCCTCAATTCATTCTAAATAGCAAGCTATGACAAAACCCTAAAATTTCATCTATATTCATTGTCTTATTTGTGAGATTCAAGCATTCAACCATGGAGGTTGTTAACTAGCTACTCAAACATGATCTATATATCACAGTAAGCATGTATATCACATTATATGAGCATATCTATAGCTATAAGCAACAAATCACAAAATTGAAAAACTTGACATAAACTTTAACTCAACAAAAATGCTAACTCCCTCACATATAAGCCTTGTAGATGCAAGAGACAAGCTTAAGCTAGGTTGAAATCACTTGTAGAAGCTTAGTTGAGCATCCAAGGGCAAGTTTTGAAGATGAAAAATCCCTCTTTTTCTTTCCTAGGGCTATCGGGTTTGGGGTGGGTATTTTGGTTATTTTTTGCTTTGTTTGAATGTATTATGCTTGTATGTATAATATATTATGTATATAGTATATGTAGGTTATATCATATTAGGTCAATTGTTACAATTACTTGGTCAAATAAGCCTAAAACTCCAACTAATTGCTAACTAGCTAAAAACCAATGTTTATACATATGTAACACTATTCAACGAAGCATAAATCATTTTTCAAATGCATGTTCCCGGCCTCTAAAGTCTAAAACTACAAGTTTTTGATTCATTTTATAAGTTATACTATCTAGAAAAAATATTAAATCGAGCATTTAAGACAGTCAAATTTCTTATGAATAGTGCCCAATAGTAAAACAATGAAACAAGAAAAGAAATGCACATAAAATGCTCAAGTAATTATGCAACAATTATTTAAGAGATGTGATGAAATTCCTGGGCGTCACACCCTTTTTCCCTTAAACTAATTGCGTCCACGCAATTCTTATATGATTCGATAAACAGCTCCGGGTATTTCTCCCTTATCTGATCTTCCCGCTCCCAAGTAGCATCCTCAACTCTGTGATGATCCCAAAGAACTTTCACCATAGGAATATTCTTGGTTCGAAGTTCCTGAATCTTTCTATCAACCACTCGAAGAGGTTTCTTAACATATGACAATGACTCATCGATTTCCAACGGCTCTGGGTCCAGAATGTGCGAAGGATCTGGATTATACTTCCTCAATAACGACACATGGAACACATCATGAATTTTGCCCAAACTCGGGGGTAATGCCAATCTATAAGCCAAATCACCAACTTTCTCAATAATTTCAAACGACCCCACATATCTAGGACTAAGTTTACCTCCCTTTTCGTGTTGAATCAAACCCTTACGCGGAGAGACTTTCAAGAACACATGATCACCCACTGTAAACACTAAGTCACGTCTGCGTCTATCAGCATAACTTTTTTGTTGACTCTGTGCAGTAAGCATTCTTTTCTTTATAGGTTTCATATTATCAACCATTTTAATCATCTCAGGTAGAATGGCTGGATCAATAATCTTCATGTCTCCTACCTCATCCCAATACAATGGAGATCTACATTTCTTCTCATAAAGTGCCTCGTAGGGTTCCATACCAATAGTAGCCTGGTAACTGTTATTATAAGCAAACTCTGCGAGAGGAAAATACATTTCTCAACTCTTTCCAAAGTCTAAAATGCAAGCTCGCAGCATGTCTTCCAATATCTTGATAGTTCTCTCAGACTGACCATCTGTCTGCGGATGATACGCCGTGCTAAAGTTCAAATCGATCCCCAAAGCCTTCTGTAGTTTTTGCTAGAATTGTGATGTAAACCTGGGATCTCTATCAGACGCTATACAAGTTGGAACCCCATGCAGTTTCATAATGCTTTCAACATATAACTCAACTAATTTATCAAGAGAGTCTGTCTTCTTTGTAGCAATAAAATGTGAGGTTTTTGTCAACCTATCAACCACAACCCACATTGAATCATTACCTCGTGGGGATATCGGTAAATCAGATACAAAGTCCATAGTAACCTGGTCCCATTTCCATATCGGAATCTCCAAAGGTTGCAACAATCCCGCAAGCCTCTAATGTTCAGCCTTAACCTTCTGGCAAGTCAAACATTTAGCCACATACTCAGCTATCTCCCTTTTCATATTATTCCACCATAAGTTTTGCTTTAAGTCCCTGTACATTTTGGTGCTACCAGGGTGGATAGTGTATTTAGTGCCAGGAGCTTCAGCAAGAATTTCATTCTTTACAACTGTACCATTAGGAATACAAATTATATTCTTATACCTGAGTAGTCCATCATCATGTAGCCTAAAGTCGGACTCTCTTCCTTTGGACACCTCTAGAATCTTCAACAACTGAGGATCTGACTGTTGTGCTTCCCTGATTCTAGACAGTAACAAAGACTGAATTTGTAAACTAGCAAATTGGATACCTATTCTAGAATCTTTTGGTTTCCATAGACACAATTTTTCCACAGTTTCCCAGCCCTATATTATCAAACTGGCCACAATAGTTTTTCGGCTCAATGCATCTACAACAGTATTAGGTTTTCCTGGCAAATAGCTAATGGAACAATTATAATCATTCAATAACTCTAACCAACGCCTTTGCCTCATATTCAAATCCTTTTGAGAAAATAGATATTTTAAACTCTTATAATCAGTAAATATTTCAAATTGATTACCCCATAAGTAATGTCGTCATTTCTTCAAAGAAAAGACAACAGCAGCAAGCTCAAGATCATGAGTAGGGTAATTAAGTTCATATGGCTTCAATTTCCTCGAGGCATAAGCTATCACCTTACCATTTTGCATACGAACACAGCCCAGACCTTCTTTTGAAGCATCACTGTAAATCACCAAATTATATGTTCCTTCAGGCAATGCAAGGATAGGTGCAGTGGTAAGTCTCTTCTTCAATTCCTGAAAACATGCTTCGCATTTGGCATCCCAGTTAAACACAATTTTCTTCTGAGTTAAGGAAGTTAATGGTCCAGCAATTTTAGAAAAGTCCTTAACAAACCGCCTATAATAACCAGCCAATCCCAAGAAACTATGAACCTCTGTGACAGTCTCAGGTCTCTTCCAAGACATAACCACTTCAATTTTGCAGGATCTACAGATATTCCCTCATGTGAAATGATATGGCTAAGAAAGGCTACTTGTTTCAACCAGAATTCACACTTGCTAAATTTGGCAAACAATTTATGTTCTTGCAATGTTCACAGCACAATTCTTAAGTGTTCTTCATGCCCTGCCTCAGATTTAGAGTACACCAATATGTCATCAATGAAAATTACCATAAATTGGTCAAGGTAGGGTCTAAACACCCTCTACATCAAATCCATAAAGGCGGCTGGAGCATTTGTCAACCCAAATGGCAATACAACAAATTCATAGTGGCCATACCTGGTTCTAAAAGTAGTCTTGGGCACATCCTCTTTTTTAATTATGAGCTGATAATAGCCCTGTCTCAAATCAACTTTAGAATACACACTGGTACCTTGCAACTGATCAAACAATTCACCAATCAAAGGCAAATGATATTTATTTTTCACAGTCACCTGATTAAGACCTCAATAATCAATGCACAATCGTAAAGCACCATATTTCTTCTTCACAAATAACACAGGAGCACCCCAAGGTGAAGAACTAGGCTGAATGAAACCTTTTTCAAGTAAATCCTATAGCTGAATTTTCAACTCCTACAACTCAGGGGGAGCCATTCTATAGGGGGTTCTAGAAATAGGCTTAGTTTTGGGCAACAAATCAATCACAAACTCTATTTCTCGGTCAGGTGGTAACCCAAGCAACTCTTCCGAAAATACTCCTAGAAAATATTTTACAACAAGTACCTCATTCAGTTTCAATTTATCAATTAAATAAGCTAGATATGTATCACAACATTTACTCAACATTTTTGTAGCTTTAATAGAATATATGATGCGAGTCCCAGTAGATTTCCGACTCCTAATAATTTTAATGACAGGTTGTTCAGGTATCTCTAAAGTTATAATTTTTCTTCTATAATCCAGATATGCATAATACTGCCCCAACCAGTCCATCCCTAAAATAACCTCAAAATCTTGAAATGGCATGATAATCAAATCAATAGGATACATATGCCCCTTAATGCAAATATCACAATCTTTATACACAGACTCCGTAACAAATTTGGTACCCATAGGATTACCTACTTTAATTATATACGGCAGTTTATCAACTTTTAAAGCAGTAGATTGTGCACATATAGGAGTGATAAATGAATGTGTAGCCCAGGTGTCAATCAAAACTATTACTGGCTGACTATTAATAAGAAAAAAGTACCTTCTACCACCACCGTCGTGTCTGAAAGCTCTTCCTGGTCTAAAGCAAATACCCAAGCCTGGCCTCGTGGAATTGCAGCTGCACCTGATGTGACGCCCAGGATTTCATTACGTATTTCTTTATAATTGTTGCATAATTACTTGAGCATTCTTACGTGCATCATTTTTCTTGCTTAATTGCATTATTTTGAGGCTACTATTCATAATATTTTCAACCGTCTTGAAAGTGCGATTTAATATTTTTCTTAGGTTAGATGGCACATAATAGGAATCGGGAACTTGTCATTTTAGACTTTTGACCTCGGGAGCATACAATTAGAAAATAGTTTTTGGGTCATTTGGATAGTGTTATGTATGTAAAAATAATAGTTTTGCATTAGTTGAATTACAATTGGAATTTAGGCCATTTGACCAAGACTTTTTCTAGCATTTGACTTTAATTAACATAACATACTCATGCATATATACCTTATACATTACATACATGCAATTACTCATAAAAACAAAAGCTAAAATACCCTACAAGTCCTCCCTTCCCCCCCTCCCCCGACGCCCCCCCCAAAACTGACAAACCATAAGAGAAAAAGAGAGGAAAAAAATTCTTCTTCAATCTTCCAAGTTGACTTCTAGGCTTTATCTTGAGGAATTTTTGGAGTGTATACGGCATCTACAACGTGTTTTCATCTTTAATATTATGAGGGAGTTGCATTTTTATTGTTTTTAAAGTTTATGCTAATATGTTGAAATTCTTGATTTGTCAAATATAGCAATAATACTTGTTATTAATGCTTATTATGTATTTATTAGAGCCTATAGAGTTAACTTTTATAGCTTGATAAAGGATTCTATGGTTGAATGTTAAGATTGAATGAAAAAGATGATGACTAGTGCTCAAGTTAGGGTTTTGCTAAAACTTGCTAATTAGATTGAATTGAGGTTTCCTTTAGGTGCTTTAAATGTTAGTGAAACTAGTCAAAGGCTCATGTGAAGTTGAATCACCCAAAATCGAGCTAAATTGCAAAATTTGTCAACTTTAAAAAGGGGACTTTTCTTGTTGTGCAATCTGAGCATGTTTGTGCTTTGGTTTGGGTATCCTTGGTGTATGGAAGCACTGTTGGTGCTTTCATTACGTGGAATTGGGGTTTGGATAGTGTAGTTGTAGTTAAAACCCGCTCGGGGCCTTCCCGAGCTTTTGTTTCTAAAATGGGTTTTTATGATCTTAATAGGTGTAATTTGGTTTAATTAGGATTGTAGTATAAGTAAGATATGGTTTGGTAATCTTGAAATGCATATAGGAGAAGGAAAGTTTGGTTAAAGAAAGGGGAAAAGTAGTATTTGGCCATATTTGATGCATTTGGAGCTTGTTGTTGAGTTATCATGTATTATATTGTTTATCTAAAGTATAATAGAGCTATTTGAGTTGATTGTGGGGTTAAGTTATGTTGATTGCTTCTTTTGAGATTATAAAGCTATTTCGTGCTTATATTGTGTTTATATGTAAGGGCGGCTTACTTTGTCGACCCTCTTACGTGTTAATTGTTATCTTGTATATTGTGGACTTGTCTTGGGGTTACGCAACCTTTTCGGACATGGTAGCGTCGAGAAACACGGGCGGCATCGGGCTTGCCGTGCTCCCTCGACTACCATGGTGCCTATTCCCTTTCTCGCTGAGCATACTCCACTATCCCAAAGGCGTGGTTCACCTGCTGGCCATATGGTGCTACCTCAGAAGAAAGGGTTGTAGGATCGGGATACATCCGGAGTATCCCAACTTGTTGAAGTAGGGGTTTGCCAGCACTTGCGTGAAGTTCGTGGCTCGAGGTTCGAGATTGAAGACTTGAAGTGGAACCGTATCCTTTTTAATATGGTTAATTACTTGATTAATTGATCATTTGATCTTGTTGTTTATGTTATATATATATATGACTTCTTGTGATTGCATATCACACTGCACGCCTCGGTATGCTGTATCACCTCCCTCGCTGGGCAACATTGTTGCTCACTCATCATTTAACATGTTTCAGGAGAAGTTGAGGTAGATCCCCAACTGGTAGCAGTAGAGGAAGAAAAAGAAGTGCAAGTAGATCAGAATCCTTGATTCTTGTGTGATAAGATGGCCATATGTGATATTTGCGTGGGTGTTTGTTAAATGTTGTGTTTTGAGACCTTAGGGTCTTGTATATTTGCTCGGGAAGTTGTAACTATAATTATAGTCTTGTAAGTTAGAGACAAAGTAGGTTGGCATGTAATAACTTATAATATACATAATTCGGTTGTTGCGTGCTTAGGTATGGTAGATAGTTGTTTTAACTATATCAAACTACTTGGAAGTCAAAGTTAGCATTGCCTTCCATGCTTGTGTGCTTTAAGTAGATTTGTCGTTCCAAGGCTCGGATGGCCTTGTGATCATGGCTTAACTATGTATATCTTGAAGGATAGTTTGTAAGGATTGATGTTGGTGAATCAAAGACTATATGCGATTAATTGCAGGTAACCTTGTAGTCCGCGGTACAGAGGAGACTCTGTCTAAGTAATGGGTTCAGACTTGACCTATAGCGTGGGGTTGGGTTCGGGGTGTTACACCTGATACTCGGGTCTGGGTGCTCTTGCCGGATGTCTAACCATGTCCCTGCTTAAACCTAGGGTAATCTCTAGCTCGATGTTGATCGCTGCTACAACCAACGCGTCAACCCAACTTCCTCCAAAACTCTGCCTCAAAATGGCCCTTGCAATTACAGTGACTGCACTGCTGGGTTTTTCTTGCAGTAGTACCTCCCGTAGGAGCCCTATAGGTAGATGTTGCAGAGGCACCTTGTTGAGATCTAGTGGCAACTGGTTGGGTCTATGACTGTCCTTGTGGCTGGCTCTGATTTGGCCTCGGCTGAGACTGTGTCTGAATTGGTCCTGGGTAGCTCTGGGTCTGCCTCGCCTGCTGAACCTGAACAGGCTGCTGAAACTGTCTCTGATAGCCCTGACTCTGGGACTGATACTACCGTTTACTCGATTGACTAGACTCGGCCAACACATTTGCCTTGCATTTCTCATACCTCGATGCGGCCCTAACTGCTGCAGCATAATTAGGATAATCCTGCGAAGACAAATTAAGCAAAATATCTCAGACCTTTAATGAATCTCTGAATCTTCATGTCCTCAAGCTGTACTAAAGTTGGCACGTAGCAAGAAAGTCTAGTGAAAGTTGCCTCGTACTGATCCACAGTCATGTTTCCCTGCCTCAGAGCTATGAACTCCTCTTGATGTCTCTCACGAGTTACCACAGAGGTTTATCACAGGGTTGAGGAGTGATATTATGCTTAATCTGTCTTCGCAGGATTATCCGAGCTATGTTGCAGTAGTCAAGGCCGCATCGAGGTACTAGAAACATAAGATAGATGTGTTAGCTTAGTCTAGTCAGTCAAGTAAACGTCAGTATCAGTCCCAGAGTCAGGGCTACTAGAGGCAGTATCAATAGCCTGTTCAGACTCAACAGCTTAGGCAGACCCAGAGCTATCCAGGACCAGTTCAGGCACAGTCACAGCCGAGACCAGCTCAGAGCCAGCCACAGGGACAGTCACAGACCTGACCAGTGACTGCTAGATCTCAGCAGGGTAGTTCTACTACATCTATTTACAAGACTCCTCCAGGAGGTGTTGCTGCCAAGAAGAACCTACAATGTACTAATTGCAATCGCAAGGGCCACATAGAGGCAGAGTGTTAGAGAAAATTGGATTGATACGTGGGTTACGCCAGTGATCAGCATAGAGCTAGAGATTGCCCCAAGTTTAAATAGGGTCAGGGACAAACTTCAGGCCAGGATGCTCATACTAGAACTTCAAGAGCAGCTACTATACCGCGAGGCCAGGCACGGGTGTTTGCTCTCGATCAGGAGGAGCTTCCAGACACGACAGTGGTGGTGGAAGGTATTTTTCTTATTAATAGTCAGCCGGTAGTAGTTTTGATTGACACCGGGGCTACACATTCATTCATTACTCCTGCATGTGCATAATCTACTACTTTAAAAGTTGATAAATTGTCGTATGTGATTGAAGTAAGTAGTTCTATGGGTATTAAATGTGTTACGGAGTCTGTGTGTAGAAATTGTGATATTTGTATTGAGGGTCGCATGTATCCTATTGACTTGATTATTATGCCATTTCAGGACTTTGAAGTTATCTTGGGGATGGATTGATTGGAGCGATATTATGCATGTTTGGATTGTAGAAGAAAAGTTTTAACTTTAGAAGTACCTAATCAACTTGTTATTAAAGTCACTGGGAGTCGAAAATCTACTGGGACTCGTATCATATCTTCTATCAAAGCTACTAAAATGTTGGGTAAAGGTTGTGATGCATATTTTGCTTATCTAATTAATCAGCCTGGAGATAAATTGAAAATGAACGAGGTACCTGTTGTAAAAGATTTTTTGGGGGTATTTCCTGAGAAGTTGCCGGGGTTACCACCTGACCGAGAGATAGAGTTTGTGATTGATTTATTGCCAGGGACTAATCCTATTTCTAGAACCCCATATAGAATGGTTTCCCCTGAGTTGGAGGAATTGAAAATTCAGCTACAAGCCTACTTGAAAAGGGTTTTATTCAACCTAGTTCGTCACCTTGGGTACTCCTGTGTTATTTGTAAAGAAGAAAGACGGGACTCTGCGATTGTGTATTGATTATCGCGGACTTAATCAAGTGACGGTGAAAAATAAATATCCTTTGCCTTTGATTGAGGAGTTGTTTGATCAGCTGCAGGGTGTTGTGTATTTTCTAAATTTGATTTGAGGCAGAGTTATTATCAGTTGAGAATTCGTAGAGAAGATGTACCCAATACTGCATTCAAAACTAGGTACGGTCACTATGAGTTTGTTGTATTACCATTTGGGTTGACAAATGCTCCAACCACCTTTATAGATTTGATGCAGAGAGTATTTCGACCTTATCTTGATCAGTTTGTGGTGATTTTCATTGATAATATACTGGTCTATTCTAAATCTGAGGCAGAGCATGAAGAAGATTTGAGAATTGTGCTTCGAACCCTGCAAGAACATAAATTGTTTGCCAAATTTAGCAAATGTGAATTCTGGTTGGAACAGATTGCCTTTTTAGGCCATATTATTTCACAGGAAGGAATATCTGTAGACCCTGTAAAAATTGAGGTGGTGATGACTTGGAAAAGACCCGAGACTGTTACGAAAGTTCGTAGTTTCTTGGGATTGGCGGGCTATTATAGGCGGTTTGTTAAAGATTTCTCAAAAATTGCAGGACTATTGGCTTCCTTAACCCAAAAGAAAACTGTATTTAACTAGGATGATAAGTAGGAAACCAGTTATCAGGAATTGAAGATTACCACTGCTCCTATTCTTGCATTGCCTGAGGGAACTGATAATTTGGTCATATACAGTGATGCTTCGAAAGAAGGCTTGGGTTGTGTTCTTAGGCAAAATGGTTAGGTGATAGCTTATGCCTCTAGGAAATTGAAACCATATGAACTCAATTATCCTACACACGATCTTGAACTTGCTGTTGTTGTCTTTGCTCTAAAGAAATTGTGTCATTATTTGTAGGGTAATCAATTTGAGATATTTACTGATCATAAAAATCTAAAATATCTGTTTTCTCAAAAGGATTTGAATATGAGGCAAAGGCATGGCTAAAGTTGTTGAATGATTATAATTGCACCATTAGTTATTTGCCCGGAAAAGCTAACACTGTAGCAGATGCATTGAGCCGAAAAGCTGCTGTAGCTAGTTTGAAAATCAAAGACTGGGAGTCCGTCGAGGAGTTATGCTTGTGGAAACCGAAGGCTTCTAGATCAGGTATCCAATTTGCTAGCTTACAAATCCAGTTTTTATTGCTATCTAGGATCAGAGAAGCACAACAGTCAGATCCTCAATTATTGAAGCTTCTAAAGAAGTCCAAAGGGGGAGAGTCCGACTTCAAGTTGCATGATGATGGATTACTCAGGTATAGGAATAGAATCTATATCCCTAGTGATTCAACTATGAAATATGAGATTCTTGCTGAGGCTCATGGTTCTAAATACATCATTCATCCTGGTAGCACTAAGATGTACATAGATTTAAAGCTGAGTTTCTGGTGGAACAACATGAAGAGGGAGATAGCTGATTATGTGGCTAAGTGTTTGACTTGTCAGAAAGTTAAGGCAGAGTATCAAAGATCGGCAGGTTTCTTGTAACCATTAGAGATTCCAGTATGGAAATGGGATCAGGTGACTATGGATCTTGTGTCTGATTTGCCGATATCACTATGGGGCAATGATTCTGTATGGGTTGTAGTAGATAGGTTGATGAAGACTTCTCATTTTATTGCTACAAAGAAGACAGATTCCCTTGATAAATTAGCCGAGCTTTATGTTGAAAACATTGTGAGATTGCATGGAGTTCCATCTCAGATAGTGTCGGACAGAGATCCGAGGTTTACATCACAATTTTGCCAGAAACTACAAAAGGCTTTGGGGACTAATATGAGTTTTAGTACTGCATATCATCCACATACGGATGGCCAATCAAAGAGGACTATTAGAATACTGGAAGACATGTTGCTAGCTTGTGTTCTGGATTTCGGTAAGAGTTGGGAGAAGTATCTACCTCTAGCAGAGTTTGCTTATAATAATAGTTACCAAGCTACCATTGGTATGGCACCCTACGAGGCACTTTACGGGCGGAAATGTAGGTCTCCGTTGTATTGGGATGAGGTAGGTGAAATGAAAACTGTTGATCCAGCTATTGTACCTGAGATGATCAAGATGGTGGATAATGTGAAGCTTATAAAGAAAAGGATGCTTACAGCGTAGAGTAGACAGAAGAATTATGCTGATTCTCACCGACGAGACTTGGTATTTTCAGTCGGTGATCATGTATTCCTGAAAGTCTCTCCACGCAAAGGTTTGATTCGACACGGAAAGGGAGGTAAACTCAGTTTTAGATACGTAGGACCATTTGAAATCATTGAGAAGGTTGGTGATTTGGCTTATAGATTGGCATTACCTCCGAGTTTGGGCAGGATTCATGATGTTTTCCATGTGTCATTGTTGAGGAAGTATAATCCTGATCTGTCGCATGTTATTGAGCTAGAACCGTTGGAGATTGATGAATCTTTGGCATATGTTGATAAACCTCTTTGAGTGGTTGACAAAAAGATTCAGGAACTTCGAACCAAGAATATTCCTATGATGAAAGTTCTTTGGGATCATCATGGAGTAGAGGATGCCACTTGGGAGCGAGAAGAGCAGATAAGAGAAAAGTACCCGGAGCTGTTTACCTAATCATGTAAGAATTGCGAGGACGCAATTAGTTCAAAGGGGAAAGGGTATGACGCCCGGGATTTCATTACGTATTTCTTTATAGTTGTTGCATAATTACTTGAGCATTCTTACGTGCATCATTTTTCTTGCTTAATTGCATTATTTTGAGGCTACTATTCATAATATTTTCAACCGTCTTGAAAGTGCGATTTAATATTTTTCTTAGGTCATATGGCACATAATAGGAATCGGAACTTGTCATTTTAGACTTTTGAGCTCGGGACCATACAATTAGAAAATGTTTTTCAGGTCATTTGAATAGTATTACGTATGTAAAAATAATAGTTTTGCATTAGTTGAATTACAATTGGAATTTAGGCCATTAGTTGAATTACAATTGGAATTTAGTAAAAAAATTATTCTTCAATCTTGCAAGTTGACTTCTAGGCTTGATCTTGAGGAATCTTTGGAGCGTATACGACATCTATAACGTGTCTTCACCTTCAATATTGTGAGGGAGCTGCATTTTTATTGTTTTTAAAGTTTATATTAATATGTTGAAATTCTTGATTTGTCAATTATAGCTATAATACTTGTTATTAATGCTTATTATGTGTTTATTAGAGCCTATAGAGTTAACTTTTATAGCTTGATAGAGGATTCTATGGTTGAATGTTGAGATTGAATGAAGAAGATGATGACTAGTGCTCAAGTTAGGGTTTTGCTAAAACTTGCTAAATAGATTGAATTGAGGTTTCCTTTAAGTGCTTTAAATGTTAGTGAAACTAGTCAAAGGCTCATGTGAAGTTGAATCACCCAAAACCGAGCTAAATTGCAAAATTTGTCAACTTTAAAAAGTGGACCTTTCTTGTTGTGCAATCAGGGCACGTTTGGGCTTTGGTTTGGGTATCCTTGGGGTATGGAAGTACTTTTGGTGCTTTCGTTACGTGGAATTGGGGTTCGGATAGTGTAGTTGTAGTTAAAACCCGCTCGGAGCCTTCCCGAGCTTTTATTTCTAAAATGGGTTTTTATGATCTTAATAGGTATAATTTGGTTTAATTAGGATTGTAGTATGAGTAGGATATGGTTTGGTTATCTTGAATTGCACATAGGAGAAGGAAAGCTTGGTTAAAGAAAGGGGAAAAGTAGTATTTGGCCATATTTGATGCATTTGGAGCTTGTTGTTGAGTTATCATGTATTATATTGTTTATCTAAAGTATAATAGAGCTATTTGAGTTGATTGTGGGGAAAAGTTATGTTGATTGCTTCTTTCGAGATTATAAAGCTATTTCGTGCTTATATTGTGTTTATATGTAAGGGCGGCCTACTTTGTCGACCCTCTTACGTGTTAATTGTTATCTTGTATATTGTGGACTTGTCTTGGGGTTACGCAACCTTTTCGGACATGGTAGCGTCGAGAAACACGGGCGGCATCGGGCTTGCCGTGCTCCCTCGACTACCATGGTGCCTATTCCCTTTCTCGCTGAGCATACTCCACTATCCCAAAGGCGTGGTTCACCTGCTGGCCATATGGTGCTACCTCAGAAGAAAGGGTTGTAGGATCGGGATACATCCGGTGTATCCCAACTTGTTAGAGTAAGGGTTTACCGGCACTTGCGTGAAGTTCGTGGCTCGTGGTTCGAGATTGAAGACTTGAAGAGGAACTGTATCCTTTTTAATATGGTTAATTACTTGATTAATTGATCATTTGATCTTGTTGTTTATGTTATATATATATATGACTTCTTGTGGTTGCATATTACATTGCACGCCTCGGTATGCTGCATCACCTCCTTCTCTAGGCAACATTGTTATTTACTCATCATTTAACATGTTTCAGGAAAAGCTGAGGTAGATCCCCAGCTGGTAGCAGTAGAGGATGGAGAAGAAGTGCAAGTAGTTCAGAATCCTTGATTCTTGTGTGATAAGGTGGCTATATGTGATACTTGCGTGGGTGATTGTTAAATGTTGTGTTTTGAGACCTTAGGGTCTTGTATATTTGCTCGGGAAGTTGTAACTATAATTATAGTCTTGTAAGTTGGAGACAAAGTAGGTTGGCATATAATAACTTATAATATACATAATTCGGTTATTGCGTGCTTGGGTGTGGTAGATAGTTGTTTTAACTATATCAAACTACTTAGAAGTCAAAGGTAGCATTGTCTTGCATGCTTGTGTGCTTTAAGTAGATTTGTCGTTCCAAGGCTTGGATGGCCTTGTGATCATGGCTTAACTATGTATATCTTGAAGGATAGTTTGTAGGTATTAATGTTGGTGAATCAAAGACTATATGCGGTTGATTGCAGGTAACCTTATAGTCTGCGGTGCAAAGGAGACTCTGTCCGAGTAACGGGTCCAGACTTGACCTATAGCGTGGGGTTGGGTTCAGGGCATTACACTTGATGCTCGGGTCTAGGCACTTTGGTCGGATGTCTAACCCTGTCCCTGCTTAAACCTGGGGCAATCTCTAGCTCGGTGTTGGTCGCTGCCACAACCAATGCATCGGCCCAACTTCCTCCAACACTCTGCCTCAAAATGTCCCTTGCAATTACAGTGACTGCACTGCTGGGTTTTCCTTGCAGTAGTGACTCCTGTGGGAGCCCTATAGGTAGATGTAGCGGAGCTACCTTGTTGAGATCTAGTGGCAACTGGTCGGGTCTATGACTGTCCCTATGGCTGGCTCTGAGTTGGCCTCGGCTGAGACTGTGTCTGAATTGGTCCTGGGTAGCTCTGGGTCTGCCTCGCCTGCTGAACCTGAACAGTTTGCTAAAACTGCCTCTGATAGCACTGACTCTAGGACTGATCGTACCGTTTACCCGACTGACTAGACTCGTCCAACACATCTGCCTTGCGTTTCTCATACCTCGATGCGGCCCTAATTGCTACAGCATAATTAGGATAATCCTGCGAAGACAAATTAAGAGAAATATCACTTCTCAGACCTTTAATGAATCTCTAAATCTTCATGTCCTCAGGCTACACTAAAGTTGGCATGTAGCGAGAAAGCCTAGTGAAAGTAGCCTCGTACTGATCCACAGTCATGTTTCCCTACCTCAGAGCTATGAACTCCTCTTGATGTCTCTCACGAGTTACCACAGATACATACTTATCTCGAAATTTCCGAATAAATTCGGCTCACAAATGTTGTACTCTCACAGCCTCCCATTTTTCTCTAACGGTACGCCACCATTCCTCGGCGTCACCTTCCAGTAAAAATGCAGCATAAGTGATTTTCATTTCATCATTGCATTCAAGTATTGCAGCTACTTTCTCAAACTTACCCAGTCACATTTATGCTTTCATGTCATCTGGCTCTCCATAGAAACTATACACCCCGTGGTGTAAGAACTTGTCATACAAATTACCCCCAACAGTACTGCTACCCTCGGCTCTAACAGCCTGATTACCTCTACTAGTTCCTAGCTGACCCTGTTGTGTCACAACTGTGCAATAGTCTTCATAGCAGTGGCCATAATCTGTGTAGTGGTCGGTTCTTACCCCTAAGGTACATTCTTCGCCTGTGGTACATTTTCAGCTACTTAAGCCTCTTGCCTAGGTATATCGTGCCTAGGTGCTTCCTCCGGTTCCCTTCTCAGCCTT
The DNA here is from genome assembly GCA_037974665.1 of Ehretia macrophylla. Lineage (NCBI taxonomy): Eukaryota > Viridiplantae > Streptophyta > Magnoliopsida > Boraginales > Ehretiaceae > Ehretia > Ehretia macrophylla. The sequence continues at coordinate 73,014,124 of CM075772.1, read as the reverse complement.
CCTCTCCTCCTCATCTCGATGCTAGAAGAATGCAGCGTTATAGTAGGCAAATAGACAACACAAAGATAACATGTACATGTTTCAAAACACCTTATGCACATAAGACAACATATAAAACACTTAACAAGCATTAAACACTAAACTTTTCATATTCATATCATATTATGCATTAGACACTTCTTTTATGTGCTAGCATATTCCTTGCTCAAACAATTGTTCATCTAACCAATTTGACAATCATATAGTCACACAATTCAACTTCAACATATGGACTTCTACCCACATACCGAGGAAATTAATCCAACTTCTTGCATTCAAGTAGCTCTGATACGACCTAAATGTAACGTCCCGAATCCAACCCCACGCTATAGGTCAAGTCCGAACCCGTCACACGGACAGAGTTTCCTCTGTACCGTGGACAAACTGGTTACTTACAACAAGCACAAACAAGTCCCGAGCCACTAGCAAATATCTCAAACAACCCAAACTTCCCTATTAACAAAAGCCAACCAACTTTCCAAGACTAACCAAGCCTTGATACTACAATATCTATATCACATACAAGCATGCAAGACAATTCTAAACTTTAACCATAAGTAGTAAGTCATAATGATAAGCCAAGTTCAACCTTCTAACTATCAATCACACAAGCATGCAATAAGAGAAAATAAAACTAGAATCAACTATTACATGCCATCTACTTTACTATTATTCATACAAGATTACAACTTATTACATTCACCAAATATATACAAGACCACATGGTCTCAAAAGAACAACAATCAACATCTTCACACAAGCTTCACATTATAGCCAACCTTAACACACAAGAAAGTCACAAAAGCTGTTCAACTTGTACTTCTTCCTCTTCTACTACCGCTACTAGTTGGGGATTCACCTCAGCTTCTCCTGAAATATGTTAAATGAGGAGTGAGCAACAATGTTGCCCAGCGAGGAAGGTGATGCAATATACCAGGGCGTGCAACATGATATGCAACAAAGATAGAAATATATACAACACAAAGTAACAAAACCAGATAGACAAGTATTTAGCCACATATAAAAAGGATACGGTTCCACTTTGTCTTCAATCACGAGCCACGAGCCAAGATCTTCAAGCAAGTGCTGGCTAAACCCTTATTCTTCCAAAATAGGGTACTCCGGATGTACCATAATCCTACGACCCTTTCTCCTGAAGTAGGTCTATATGCCTCAACGAGGTGAACCACAATATGTGACACTTGTCATTATAAAAAACTAGGCTCAATATGTGACACCCCAGACCGAGCATGTAGATAACATATTTATTTGCATATGTTTATATGTTTATTTTAAGTGTTTACATATAATTATATGATTACTTTAATCATTGCATTTATTTATTAGCATTAATTTTCATATTCTTTGAAAATGGTGCATAGATAATTAGTTCATTTCTTTAATTTGTATTTAATTAATTTACATAAAATAATTATTTTAATGTTTTCATTATTTGAATTCATCTTATTTGCATTTAATTGAAATATTTTCACTTATTGAATATGAAGCTCTAAGCCCGGAGATAATTTTAATTTAATTTATTTTATTATTTTGCATACATGTTTGTCTTACTTAACCTATTTCTAGTACACGTTCATCGAAAAAATTATGTGCATTGCATTCCGGGAGGTTCCTAAATGAATTGTATATCGTATGAATAGTAATGCATGTGAACATTAGTATCCACTCATAGCGTAATTGTACCATTTAGCGAATTAGAAAGTTGACACTTGGCATTCTAGATATTTCCTACGCTATTTGACTTGTTGACTTAGCATTTTTAGCCACACAAATTAACATAACTAACACTCACACACAAAACAAATAAAAACACAAATATATCACTCTACACACACACACACAATCGGGTATAACACCCAAACACACACACATAAATTAGAAAAATATATACACACACATACACGACTTCAAGAGGAAGAAAAAAGAGGGAAAGAAGAAGAAAAAGGGGTGGAAAAGCTCATCAACTTGCTCATTTGTGCATTTCTAGCATGATTTTGGTAAGGGCATTGCACTTTTATTGTTTTTTCTTGAATTTTTGTTAATGGTGAATTTGTATAAAAGTTGAATTGAGTTGGTTTATGACTTGTATTAGCTATCTAGCTTGTTATATGTGTTGATTATGTGAACATTAAGTGTTATTGCTGGCTAACTTGGAAGATTTTATGAATGAGTTGTTGTGGTTGTTGAAGTTGAAAGAAGATTGTATAATGCATGTGTAGTGTTTGTTGTTATGCCTAAAAGAAAGTTAATTTAACTTGTGAACTAGTTTACAACCTAACCTAGAGGGGAATGCAAGCAATGAGCAATGGAAACAAATGTAGCATGTGAGTGTGTGTGTTCTATTTTATGGACAAATTTTCGTACCTGATTTTTAGAGCATTTTTGATATAGTAAATGTACTTGGAATTGAATGAAAATTTTACAGTAGCTAGATGTCTTAGTGTAGAACAATCTTTGCTTTCGGAACAATAGTTAATTCAGTCGTTTTGAACCTCTAACAAAGCCATTGTCACGCCCCAACTCGACCCCTCCTATAATCAGTCAGGACGCAACGGAATTTCGGCAGTATAATGACAGTAAATAGGACACCGAGGCTCCAAACCAACCTCAATAGAACATCATACATCAACTTCACAAACCATACAACAAACAACTCATCAATAAAATAACAACATACATCATAACCATATTATACAATAAACAGTCCTCGTTATATGCCTCCGTTCCAACATAATACATTAACCCTTAATATACAATACAAAAACATATTGAGCCAATCTAGCAACCTAATCATAAACAAAAGAAAAGCTACTAAGACAACATCAACTAATTCATTAACTTATCAACATCTTATACATTATAAACTACAAAGCAGATAAAAGTCTACTAAGTTAATTTACAAGATAATAAAACATGTACGACATCATGGATAAGACTCTGGAATATAGGACTCATCCACGTAAGGCACGTTTTCCACATTCTCCTCTTCAGGAGGCACGTACCCGTAATCCTGCAAAAGTACACATGTATGCATGCAATAATAGAGAGTGAGCTTATATAAAATAAGCCCAGCGAGGATCCGATAGATCTCGAGCAAGGTCTACTAAACTCCTTGGAATAATCCTTTGAGTCAGTAAACACACAATAACATAAATAATACTATCATCACATAACTATATAACCATTCAATAAAGGATACTCTATTTGGTGTAGCTCCAAACGCCATCACGATCTCAACCGTTCTTCTTATAACTCCCCATTACTCACGCACCCGAGGTACCTCACTAGCCCCTCCCTCCATGACACCTCCGTCATGCGAGCTGGGGGTAGCCTCTGGCAGTCATGCCATTATCAACCCGACAGCCCAACGCTGCCCGAGAGGTGGCACACACATACCAAGACTCCATAATCATCATCAATCATCAATCAATCATCATTTATTCATCGTTGATAGCATCAATTATTATTTAAACAACAATAACTTAGTTAGATGACAAAGTAGGCCATCTAACCAGACATGCATTATATACACAATTAAACCCTAAATTACTCATCAACAACTCACCATTCAACACTCAAACACTACCCAATCCTCTAAAGGCATCGTTCAAGAAATTAAAGAATGACAACCTAAACTTCAAAATTTCATAACTTACATTCTACTAACCCAAACATTGCCAAATCAGTTTCTATCACTCACCCATTCAACCTACTACATTAGCCCTCTCGGAAATCCACCATAATACCTCCAAAACATGCCCGATAACCCTAAAACCCTAGGATGTCTTGGCTGAATTTTCCGGATTTTCACACGAACCATGTAATCAAAAATTCGACATTACAACAGCGCTAACACGTAATTATCAAGTATTTAGAAATCGACGGCAATCGATTTCGATCATCACAACTCAATTTAATCAACTTTGAACAAATTAATCAAATTTAAATACCCGAAAAATAAAAATTATGCTACATCCGACAAAAACTCGTAGTATTACCACTAAACGATCCCTAGCATGCAAGGAGCAATAACCTAACATCAGATTACAATTCTAACGGTTCAATAATCATTTATACGCATAAACACAAAATATGAGTTTTGAGATCTAGAATTTTTCTCTCACGTTTGATGTGTTTTGATGCAAGAAATGTGTAAAATGGATGTCAAACAAGTGAAATCAAGCTTTGAATCACTCAATTCGGCTTTGAAATGCAAAATCTATGAGAAAAATGCTTTGAAAATGCCTTCATCTTTCTCCTGTAAGGAGCCACGGTTTTGTGTGTGTTTTTGGTGGTGTTTTGCTTTGTTTTTAATGTGTGTTGATCATATATTAAGCAAAGGTTAAATAAATAAAAGAAAGTCAAAGTGGAAACTAATTATTTTTAGTGTTTTCTTGACTTTAAATGCATTTTCTTGATCACCAAAGTTCAAAACAATTATTCAACATCCAAGCTAGCTCAAGTAGCTTATTTTTAGGTGACAAGAAGTTTTACAATCAAACACTTTCACCCGAGTCGGCTTAAAACTCGATTTTCGCAAAAGTCAGTGTAAAAACCCTAATAAATTCTTAAGCCTATTTTAAAACCGTTTTAATCAAACACATGTCTATTAAAGTCTATGGTCTAGGTCTAGAAGGGTTAAAAAGACTAGTTTCAAAATTTTAGCGGACATGTTTCGAAAATACTATTCACTAAAAATCGACGATAAAATTTCTGATCCCATTTTTGATGAAAATTTCATGAATGCACATTTAGCACATATTAGGAGTATTGACATCAAAATTATAACATTCTAGGTCATATAGCACATAAACAGGTCAAATGCATGCAAAACGAGATAAAACACGTAAATCAAGTTAAAGCATAAAAGTGGGGTTTCACAGTCATTTCCATAAGGTGGCTTGAAATCGCTAAAACTAGACAGTTAGGAGTAGTTGCATGAAAATGATCATAACTTATAGAATTTAATTCAGAATTGAGTTCTATTTGATTCTAAATCTAACTACACTTGAAGAGCTTCGTTTATACATAAAGATCAGAATATTTGGAGGTCATTAGAATAGGTAACTGATTTGATAAATTTAAGCTTCTGCTAGAAAATTGGTAACGAGCTTGCTTTCGTGAAGTTTTGCTTGCTAGGTGTTGAAAACGAGCTTTGGTAGTTGAGCTTCTTTTGTGGTTAATTGAAGTTGAGTTTGTATAAATGTTTAACGTGATATATTATGTGTGATTAATGCTAACTAGAGAATCAAGTTGTGTTGTAGAGCCATTTACATGCTAATGTTAATTGTCAAAGAATTTTGCAAGTCTTGAAAATCAAAGTGTGTTCCAAATCATGTTTCATGAGTTTAGATTAAAGTATTGCATGTTTAGTGTGCTCAAACCATGTCATTTGTGCTTTCATGTAAAGTAGTGTATGTTTGGTAAACTTTTTGAATTTGAGTTAATGGTCATCTAGAGTTTAAATGAGTTTGAACTATATTCATGCCAATGTTCATGTAACCAAGGATGTTTGCAAGTCATAAAATCAAGAATATTTTAAATCTTGTTACTTGTACTTTAATGTTAAGTAGAGCTTGAATGAAGATATGAAATGGTTATATGAAGTATATTTGTTTAGAATTGCAAGTTTAATTGTCAAGGTGTATTATGATACCTATTTGAGAATTAATGCATTAACAAAGTATGATGGTAATATATGAACACTTAAGCTTTACATTGAATTAGTACATGTGTTATTGTTATATGAATTGTTATTGTTTATGTGCTTGTCTAGACTTGAAATTGAAAGAGTAGTTGCTAGAAAAGTTACTGTTATTTTTAGTGCTAAATGATAGTTCATTACATGCTAGTTGACTTGTTATAAAGTGGTTTGAGTTGTCTTTAAAGTTAATGAAGTTTTGTTGTAGTTATGTAGTGGTCTTGAGTGGTAATTGAAGGAAAATTGGTGCAATTTGAGAATATTTGAAGTGGTTCTTGGCTAGATTCTTGCATGTCTGGTCTTTTAGAGGTAAGGGAATCATTCTTATATGCATTTTAGTTTTTTTTTGCTATGTAATGTAATTGTTATGGTGTAGATAGTTGTGTAATTGAGTTATATAAGCATGCAAGGGTTAATATCGTTATGCTATTGATTGTTTAGTAAATATTGAATACAATGGAAGGTGACTTGAGCTATAATTGTACTAGAATATGTTAATGCTAATGTGGATTAACAATGAATGGTTATGTTGCTTAATTGCTAGAACCATAAATCGAAATAGAATATGTTTTATTGCTATTATGAATTGCTATTGTTTATGTGCGAGGGCAACCTCTTTTGTTGTTCCTCATTGCATGCTTATCGGTTTATATGTTAAATGCTATATCATTGTTATCGTATCAATGGTCACACAACCTTATCGTCGGGACGGATGTGTTGAGCCTCTCTAGGCGGCATCGGGCTTGTTAGGATTGGTCACTCAACCTTCATACCCTATTCCCTCACCTATTTGGTCTGGAGTTGCCAAGGGGTGTTGGGTCATAGATATTGGGGTACATTCGGAGTACATCCACTGGAGTTTGGGATTGCCGACATTATCGTTATTAGGATCGTGTTCGTGACTATGATCGGCAGTGAAATAGAGTAATAAAGGTTATCGTATCGTATCTTTTTTAATGTACTATCTAGTTTATTGTCTTAATTGATTGCCTTATATTGTTATCGATTATATGGCTTATCTATTTGCATTGCACAAAAATGTCTTCAAAAATACCCCAGCTTTATTCCCCCCTCACTGAGCATAGTGTATACTCACCCTTTTCATCTACCATGTTTCAGAAGTAGCAGAGTTTGATCCTCAAGTTGTTGTGGAAAAAAAATTGAAGTATTTCCATGACTTGCTTGACTTAAGGATGGATGCTTGTGTATGATGTTGAAATGTGTTGTATTGTAAAGTTACTTCATGTTGGTCATCTATCTATTTTTGTGGCTTGAAAAGCCTTGTATGTATTTCATATGTAAGGGGTTTGTAATCTAAAGTCATGGATAGCTAGTTTAGTAGTATGGCATGTATGTTAACTTTATAACTACTTAGTTTCATGGTTATCTAGTTAGGATGCATGTATATTTGTCTAAGTAAAATAGGCTAGAACTACTACATGAGCATGAGAAGGAACTATATATTGTCAAGCCCTAAACCCGGTCCTAGGGGAGCCAAGCTCAAAACACGACGACACACGGACATTACGATGGCTGTAATACGGACATCTAATAAGAAACAGAAAACTCCCAAACACATTTATATAAAGTCTACATCCAAGTAGACAAGGTATACAACATTTACAACCTCAACAAGCATACATAAGCCTAAACGTGATCATGAATCCAACCATGACCAACCCTATTTACAATCAAAATGGCTAGACTTCAAAATAGATAAGTTAACAAGTATACTAAACATAAACTAATACAAGTCTTCATCTACTAAAACATTATTCGTACACTAATACAAACTAAACATAGTTCATATTCTATAGCTCCTCAACAGTCTCCTCGTGCACATAATCATCGTCATGTACACCTGTAACATGCATCACATAGGGGTGAGCTAACTCAGTGAGGAGGGGAAACAGTTAAATGGGACTTTTAAAACAATAATCCTTAAACCATTTAGTCACGTTAGAAACAACATATAACTAAAGCAACAAAAGCTATAAACCACGTTGTAAGGATATTGTTCATTGTTTGTTAATACCGTCACTTATATCCCTTTCACGATCTCATCACATTACTCCCGATATTGGTACTCCGGATGTACCCACTTAGACACCCCACTTCCAATGGCCTTCTTCGACCACATGAGAATGGTGTCAGACTTTGGTAGTCGCGCAGTTACCCGCAAACCCTATGCCGACCAGCACGTCACAACTCTACCAATCCCCTCTTAAGGTTGCAACCTTTTACATAAGGGAATCCACCCAACGATTTGCATTCAACCACTTAACACACACTTGCATCACTTTGAGAGAATAACGAAGTAGGTCTCCTCTCAACACAGTTAACATACAATAATATAATTGCATTTACAAATAACACATTCAACAATTAATAACTCACATTTGAGTAAACAAGTAGATTACCCAACCAATAATTAACATTTACAACATGCTAGACAAAGTCTTTACAACATTCAATTAACAAACTAGCTAATGTACCTCTAATTCCATTTCTTTCAACGAAAGCCTAATTTTAACAGATTATCTTCCTACTCTAACAAACTCAAAATACTCCTATTTTTATATAGAAATGAATCTTATCGAATGTAGATAAATCTGGAATCAAACAAAACTCAATTCCGAGTTAAATTCATTGAGTTATAGCCATTTCAGTGCAACTGGTACAAACTGCCCAGTTTCAACGAGATTTATCAAACCTACTGTAATGGATGTTTTTGAAAATGAAAATGATTTTTACACTTCAATTGGAAAATGGAATAAATGTTCTTTTATTAGTTTTCTACATCTCAGAATTTTTCCAAATTGTTCTAAAACTATTTATCCACAAAAAAGGGCCAAAACTTGTGACTGCCTAGGTCTGCCCAGAAATTTCATAGCAAGCATTCAAGGCTAATTCAATTCCTACATTGCTTCTTCAAAATCACAGGCCTCAAAACCAATCCTAAATATCACCACACACTACCACAACATTGTAGATCTACAAACCTAGCAATTAACTTCAAAAATTCTAAACATTTACAAGACACAACAACAACACAATAATCATAAAAGTGTACTCCTAGCACACTTGGCTAGCAATATGAATCAAATTAACAACAATTCAACAAACTAAATTTAATTCTCAAACTTTAAATCATACAAGCATACGATCTCCTCACCTTACTTTAGCAAGTAAGGCAAGAATTGAACATGAAATGGCAAGGAAAAACTTCTCTATGGATCAAACTTTGCTCAAATCTACCAAGGAATGAAGAATCAAGCTTGGAATGAATTTTTTTTCTTTTCTCTTATACCAGAATTTTGTAGGTGTTCTAGGTGTTGTGTGTATTTTTGTGTTGCAAAATAACACTTTATTTTAATAAATTGGCTAAGTCCAATGGTAAAATAACTAAATAAGCAAAGTCAGAAGCATTTGTTTGGTTAAACCCGTGTAAACAAACAACATTGACACCATTTATTAAAATGACCAAAACTAATGCTAGAGAACTCCAATTTATGAACGGTTTGAAGCGTTAGAAACTAGACTCATAGATATTTCCAACCATATATAATTTTCCACCTAAAGTTTCACGCCCTGACCCGGACACCTGCGAAGGCTAAGGTCGGCACATGGCTTTCGTAACCCAAAATCTGTAAAATCAATAACTTAAGAACCTGTACATTCACATATACTCCATAAAGATTCAAAAGACTTTCAATTACATTGGCCTTAGTAAAGGAAACCACCATTGATCACATATATACAAGACCTCGAGTCACCTATCCATACATAAAGTCTAGCCAACATTCAGGTATCTAGGTCTCAAAAGAATAGAAGTATTTAATTACATAAAGGTTGTCCAAAAGAATAAGTTATACATCAAGTACTATAATATACATCAACACACAGTGATCACATAAGACAGAAATCCTCAATGTCACACCAAGGAGTTTTGCCAGCATTTTGAGTGGCCTGCTCGTATTCAACCTCACATGTAATTGATCAAAAGATGGATGAGCTAATCCTGCGTATAGCTCAGTGAGGATAGAAGATGAAGGGTTTTCACAAAGGTTTTGTCTTTTCGAAATCAATTTGATAAAACGTGCCATGCACACAAGAATTTACAAACGAGATTACAAGATATGCAATCATGGTTCAATAACAATTAAATAACCAACTCTTTCAAGATATCATTGGATCCCTGACCCGTAGGAGGATTGGTCCCTATCCCGTAGTAAGATCGGTCCCTGTCCCATAGGAGGATCAATCCCTATCCCGTAGAAGGATCAATGGTTGTACCCACCACGCTTATACAAATCGAATACCTTTGCAATTATCAATGATATGACAAGAAAGCATGTAAACCTCTTTCAGTAATAAATGATTAATCAATGGCATGCAAATCAACATATAATGGTCATACATATATAGCATTTAGGGCGCTTCAAGTATTGCCAAGTATCATAAGATAGAGAAAAGACATCAATAGACTACTTAAAATGACAAGAAAATGCAAACACAAGTAAAACTATGGAGTCATTTCAATGCTTCTGCATTAGTCTAACTTAGGAGGTAAATTTTCCTATGTTCCCAAACTCCAATTAATCTAATTTTGGTATATAATCAAAGATTATCGAATGTAGATAACTCTAGAATCAAACATAGCTCAATTTATAGTTGAATTGAGTGAGATATGGTCTTCAGAAAATTGTTGCGCAAAATTGTCAAAGAAGTCGGGTGAGTAAGTCGGGCGAGTAACTCGCCCGGCTTAGTCAACCAGATTTTACAGAGATTTTGGTCAAATGTCGGTCAAGTAGCCGGGCGAGTTTAGTTGACTGGCATAGTCGACCGACCTAGGCAAAATACACACACAAATTCTTATTTTTCAGCCCATTTTCTTGTCATCTTTCTCCCAACCTTCAACAAGTATTCAAGCATACTCTAAATGGTTTATTAACAACATTTATGAGTTCCAACAACCAACCACAATACCCTCTAATCCACAATCTACATCCAAAACTTAGGATCTAATACAACTCATAAACATTGAGATTAACATTCCAAGTTCAAAAATGCTAAATTCATGCTCTCAACCATTGCATACATTTTACATACACTCTAACATATACAAAATAATACCTAGCTCATCAACAAATCCTCAAGATCATCCAATACAAATTAGGCAAGCCCTAGATCTACAACACATAAACCCAACCAATTCACAATACGGTCAAATATGAACTTCACAAGCTATATTACTCAACAAAATACATCTTACAACCTTGGATAAGCTTTATCAAGATGTTTTGAAAGAATCCCTCACCTCAACAATGCAAGAGAAATGCTAGTTCAAGGTTGTAGGATGAAAGTCAAGCTTCAAAAATGGCTAACAATGGCTTCTTCTCCTTTTCTTCTTCCTTTTTTTTCTTCTTCTTCTCCCTCTTTAGTCGTGTGAGTGAGTGTGTGAGTGTGTGTGCAGAGATTTGTGTGTGTTTGAGTGTATGATGTATGTTTTGAGTGGGAGAGAATAGTAATGTTAGGTGAGATATTGTTTGTCATGCCAAATGACCACCTTGCCTCCAATTATGTTATGTACTGCTAGTTTACCATTTTGGTTCAATTACAACTACTTAGTTAATACTCATGACTTATTTGAGTACCATTAATGCCTACGACACGTAAAACTCTATAATGCACGTAATTGAACATTTTGGCGTGTAAAACGATGAATATGCACGTTAAATGATATTAATGCTCATTAATTATTGCTATTTCTTATGAAATGATATGAATGCACTATGAACAATATAATTATATATAGATTCTCGTGCCGGGTTTTACAACCTCGCCTCCTTAAAATAATTGCGTCCTCGCAATTTCTTCTTACCTTGTAAATAACTCCAGATATTGTTTCTTCATCTGATCCCGCAACTCCTAGGTTGCTTCTTCAACACCATGGCTATTCCACAACACCTTTACCATAGGAATCTTCTTCCTACGCAACTCCCGATCTTGTTCATCCAAAATTTGTATGGGTCTTTCTTAATAAGAGAGATTCTCATGAAGTTGTAACGGTTCCGGCTCCAAGATATGAGATGGGTCGGGTTGGTACTTTCTCAACATCGAGACATGGAACACATCATGTATACTGGAGAGATTCATTGGTAGACTCAACCGGTATGCTAACTTGCTAATTTTATTTACAATCTCGAACGGTCCCATGTACCTCGGACTCAATTTGCCACCTTTACCATGCCGAATCAACCCCTTTCGAGGAGACAATTTCAGAAACACCTTATTACCCTCTTTAAATTCCAAGTCTCTTCTTCTTCTATCGCCATAACTTTTCTGCCTACTTTGTATGGTGAGCATCATTTTCCAGATCAAATGCATATTCTCTGTCTTTTCCATCATCTCCGGCAACAATGTAGGATCAATAGTCTTCATCTCACCAACCTCACTCCAATATAGAGGGGATCTACACTTCCTTCCGTACAAGGCCTCGTAAGGTGCCATGCCAATTGTTGCTTGGTAACTGTTGTTGTAGGCAAACTCAACCAAAGACAAATGTTTATCCAATGTACCTCCAAAATCCAATACACATGCCCTCAACATGTCCTCCATAATTTGGATTGTCCTTTACGATTGCCCATCAGTCTACGGGTGATATGCTGTACTGAGCTTCAACTTCGTCCCCAAGGCTTCCTGCAATTTTTGCCAGAACTGGGATGTAAATCTTGGATCTCTTTCAAACACAATGTTAGCTGGTACACCATGTAACCTCACAATGTTAGCCACATACAATTCGGCTAACTTCTTTATACTGTCTGTCTTGTTCATTGCAATGAAGTGAGCGGTCTTCGTTAATCTATCCACAATGACCCAAACCGCATCATTTTGCCTGAGGAGACCTCAGCAATTCCATAACGAAATCCATGGTTATATGCTCCCACTTCCATCACGGAATCTCTAAAGGCTGTAGAAGCCCTGCAGGTCTTTGATGTTCTGCCTTTACCCATTGACAAGTCAAGCATCGAGATACAAATTCTGCAATCTCCTACTTCATATTGTTCTACCAATAATGTTGTTTCAGGTCTTGGTACATCTTTGTACCTCCTGGGTGGATGGTGTACCTAGAATGATGAGCTTCTCCAAGCACCTTCTTTCTAAACTCTGGATTGTTTGGCACACAAATCCGGTTCCTAAATTTTCACAACCCATCTTCATGCAACTTGAACTCCGGATTACCATCTTTTATCTTTTGAAGTTAAGGATCTTGTTGTTGAAACACTCGGATCTGAGACAACAAGGTAGGTTCCTTGATCTCCAATCTTGCCAAACTTGTCTTCCAGCTCAACGCATCCGCTATAACATTTGTCTTTTCGGGCATGTAATTTATAGTGCAATTGTAATCATCCAAGAGTTCTATCCACCTTCTCTACCTCATATTCAACTCTTTTTGAGAAAAGAGATATCTCAAACTCTTATGGTCAGTGAATATCTCGAACTTACTTCCCCACAAGTAATGCCTCCACTTTTTCAAGGCAAACACAATAGCTGCGAGCTCTAAGTCATGCGTAGGATAATTCATCTCATAAGGCTTCAACTTCTGTGATGCATAAACTATGACTTGATTGTTTTGCATCAACACACATCTTAATCCTTCCTTCGAGGCATCATTATAAATAACAAACCCTTGACTTCCTTTAGGCAACGCCAACACAGGAGCAGTTGTTAATCTCTTCTTCAACTCCTGAAAACTGTTTTCACATTTATCATCCCACATGAAGCTGACCTTCTTTTGCGTGAGCTTTGTGAGAGGTCCCGCTAACTTAGAAAAACCCTTTACAAATCTCCTGTAGTATCCCACCAAACCGAGAAAACTACGTACTTCAGTGACATTCTTCGATTTCTTCTATGATTGTACAACATCAATCTTTGAAGGATCCACAACAATCCCTTCTTGAGATATCACATGACCCAAGAAGGCTACTTGTTTGAGCTAAAACTCATATTTGCTAAACTTGGCAAACAATTGGTGCTCCTTCAACTTCTGCAACACCAAACGCAAATGCCTTTCATGTTCCTCCTCAGTCTTCGTATACTCCAGGATATCATCTATAAAAATCACCACAAACTAGTCCAAATTCGGTTGAAACACTATGTGTATCAAGTCCATAAAAGCGGCAGGAGCATTTGTTAATCCAAATGACATTACAACAAACTCATAATGCATGTACCTCGTTCTGAAAGCTGACTTAGGTATATCCTTCCGTTTGTTATGGAGTTGATAATATCCCTGCCTCAAGTCAAATTTTGAATAGACCTTGGCTCCTTGAAGTTGATCAAACAATTCATTGATCAATGGTAAATGATACTTGTTTTTTTTATTGTCACTTGGTTCAACCCCCTGTAATCGATGCACAACCTTAAAGTCCCGTCCTTCTTTTTCACAAATAAGATCGGTGCACCCCACGGAGATGAACTAGGTTGTATGAAGTCTTTTTCCAACAAGCCTTGTAACTGAACCTTCAACTCTTGCAATTCAGTCGGGGTCATACGGTATGGAGCCTTAGAGATTGGTTGTGTACTTGGCTTTGTCTTAATCATGAACTCAATCTCCTTTGCTGGTGGTAATCCCGGTAACTCTTCCGGAAATACATCAACATATTTTTAACCACCGGCACTTCTGCTAACTTAACTTGATCCATTGGCTTGTTGATTAAGTAAGCCAAGTATCCCTTACAACCTTTCCTCATGCATTTCACAGCTTTGATTGAGGATATCACAGTCTTTCCCGACAAGTCACGTTCTCCTCTCACCAAAAGCACAGGTTGTGTCGGTACCCAGAACTCAATAACCTTCGTCCGACAATCTAATCGTGCATGATATCGTGATAGCCAGTCCATCCCTAAAATATTCTCATAGTCTCGGAAGATAAGTACTATGCCTGTACTTTACATCCTTTACACGCCAATCTAGTGGCAGGGGCCCATTGGTGTGCTAACTTCTACATGATACGGTAAGTTCTAAACTAGCAACTTAGTGCGATATGCACATTTGGGAGTTATGAATGAATGCGTAGCTCCAGTATCAATAAGAACCTTAACCAATTGATTTTGAATTAAGAAGGTACTTTCAACAATAGCTGTTTCATCTGGAATCTCTGCTTGATCCATGGCATAAGCTCGAGCTTGAATTGTTTAGCCTGGGGCATTTCTTAGAGACGGATTCTGTACACCCTTGTTCTGCCACCTCGGGCAATCCCTAGCCTGGTGCTTATCACTTCCGCACCCCAAACACGTACCAAGTTTCTTCCGACATTGGGCATCCACATGCCCTCTCTTGTTGCAATAGTTGCACAAAGTACCTTGAGTAGTAGTAGTAGCACATGTTGTATCACGAGTCGGTTGATTGGCAGGGGTATTAGGATGTGGTCTAGGAACAGTTGGCCTCACTTGGCCTTGGCCTTAAGGGTTCTGAGTCTGGAATGCTCTGGACTGACCCTGAGTTTGAAAGGGCCTCTTGTTTGGCTGAGATAGACCAACCTTCATTGCCAACTTCATCTCATCAACCCTTGATACAGCCTCAAAGATAGCATTATAAGTGTCGAACTCCGCTACAGCCAGCCCATCCTGAATCTCGAGTCTCAACCCTTGTTTAAACTTCCATATCTTGGTAGCCGGGGTCTGGACCATATGTGGTGTATACTGGGAGAGGTTATCAAATTTTGGCCTATACTCAGTCACCGTCATGCATCCCTGCTTCAGGTACATAAACTCCTTCATCTTCTTGTCCCGGGAAGCCTCAGATATATATTTACTCTTGAATGCTCTAATGAAGTTCCTCCATGTAAAAGGGAGTGTGTTGAACTTCCCATTGGTCCCTCACTGTATTCCACCATGTCTCAGCATCACCTTCTAGCTGAAAAACTGCATAAGCGACCTTTTTTTCATCTATATAATCCTGTGCAGCATAAATCTTCTCCATCCGAGACAACCAATATTCTGCCTCTTCACTATTCGGCTAGGCCCTGAACTTCGGAGGACTGTAGAACATGAAATCTTTGAGGTTATCACCTCCCCTATTACCCCTATTTTCACCACTGCTACCAGCACCATGATTGTTGTTGTTATTATTATTAACTGATGTTGCTACTGCGGTTTCTGCTTGTTGTTCTATAGCCCTACTCATCCGATCGATGGCAGTTTCCATCAAATTGAACATCGCCATACCAGGATTAGCTTGATTTGCACTCCCGGTCTCTTGAGGTCTAGGGTTGTTACGGGTATTACGCCCTGCCATCTATAGTTATAGAACAGATACCATTCACAATTATAGGTTATGTATGGATGATATAAGATGTGAAGTTGTGCACTAACATTACTCCTATCACATAGGTTACACATAAGCAAGAAACAAGTATAACATGTTATGTACATAAGTTCACATAAACATATTAGTTCCTAAACATAAACGCTACTACAAGTTCTCCTCCCAAGTCTTTCTACCCACTAACCAGGGGTTCTAAATCCAGTTTACGCTTAGCTAAATAGCTAAGCTCTGATACCATCTAAAGATGTCACGCCCCGACCCAGACACCTACGAAACCAAAGGCCGACACGTGACTTTCGTAACCCAAAATCTGTAAAATCAATAACTTAATAACTTGTACAATCACATATACTCCATAAAGTTTCAAGAGACTTTCAATTACGTTGGCCTTAGTCAAGGAAACCACCATTGATCACATATATACAAGACCTCGAGTCACCTGTCCATACATAAAGTCTAGCCAACATTTAGGTATCTAGGTCTAAAAAAAATATAAGTATTTAATTACATAAAAGTTGTCCAAAAGAATAAGTTATACATCAAGTACTATAAGATACATCAACACATAGTAATCACATAAGGCAAAAATCTTTGATGTCACACCAAGGGGTTTCGCCAGCATTTTGAGTGGCCTGCTCGTGTTCAACCTCACCTGTAATTGATCAAAAGAGAGGTAAGTTAACCCTGTGTATAGCTCAGTGAGGATAGAAGATGAAGGGTTTTCACAAAGGTTTTGTCTTTTCGAAATCAATTTGATAAAACGTGCCATGCACACAAGAATTTACAAACGAGATTACAAGATATGCAATCATGGTTCAATAACAATTAAATAACCAACCCTTTCAAAATATCATTGGATCCCTGACCCGTAGGAAGATTGGTCCCTATCCCGTAAGAAGATCGGTCCCTGTCCCGTAGGATGATCAATCCCTATCCCGTAGGAGAATCAATGGTTGTACCCACCACGCTTATACAAATCGAATACCTTTGCAATTATCAATGATATGACAAGAAAGCATATAAACCTCTTTTAGTAATAAATGATTAATCAATGGCATATAAATCAACATATAATGGTCATACCTATATAGCATTTAGGGCGCTTCAAGTATTGCCAAGTATCATAAGATAAAGAAAAGACATCAATAGACTACTTAAAATGACAAGAAAATGCAAACACAAGTAAAACTATGGAGTTATTTCAATGCTTCTGGATTAATCTAAATTAGGAGGTAAATTTTCTTATGTTCCCAAACTCCAATTAATATAATTTTGGTATATAATCGAAGCTTATCGAACGTAGATAACTCTAGAATCAAATGAAGCTCAATTCGGAGTTGAATTGAGTGAAATATGGTATTCGAAAAATTGTTGCAAAAAGTTATCAGGGAAGTCGGGCGAGTAACTCGCTCGGCTTAGTCGACATGCTTTTACAGAGATTTTGGGCAAATGTCGGTCGAGTAACCGGGCGAGTTTAGTTGACCGGCTTAGTCGACCGACTTAGGCAAAATACACACGCAAATTCTCATTTTTCAGCCCATTTCCTTGCCATCTTTCTCCCAACCTTCAACAAGTATTCAAGCATACTCTAGATGGTTTATTAACAACATTTATGAGTTCCAACAACCAACCACAATACCCTCCAATCCACAATCCACATCCAAAACTTAGGATCTAATACAACTCATAAACATTGAGATTAACATTCCAAGTTCAAAAATGATAAATTCATGCTCTCAACCATTGCATACATTTTACATACACTCTAACATATACAAAACAATACCTAGCTCATCAACAAATCCTCAAGATCATCCAATACAAATTAGGCAAGCCCTAGATCTACAACACATAAACCTATCCAATTTCACAATAAGGTCAAATATGAACTTCACAAGCTATATTACTCAACAAAACACATCATACAACCTTGGATGAGCTTTATCAAGATGTTTTGAAAGAATCTCTCACCTCAACAATGCAAGAGAAATGCTAGTTCAAGATTGTAGGATGAAAGTCAAGCTTCAAAAATGGCTAACAATGGCTTCTTCTCATTTTCTTCTTCCTCTTTTTCTTCTTCTTCTCCCTCTTTGATCGTGTGAGTGAGTGTGTGTAGGGAGATTTGTGTGTGTTTGAGTGTGTGGTGTATGTTTTAAGTGGGAGAGAATAGTGTTGTTAGGTGAGATATTATTTGACATGCCAAATGACCACCTTGCCCTCCAACTATGTTATGTACTGCTAGTTTGTCATTTTGGTTCAATTACAACTACTTAGTTACTATTCATGACTTATTTAAGTACAATTAATGCCTACGACACGTAAAACTCCATAATGCACGTAATTGAACATTTTGACACGTAAAACGATGAATATACACGTTAAATGATATTAATGCTCATTAATTATTGTTATTGCTTATGAAATGATATGCATGCACTATGAACAATATAATTATATATAAATTCTCGTGCCAGGTTTTACATATAGCTTCCCAATTGGTGCAGTTTGTACATTTTATCTTGCAAGAATGATGCTAGGTTGTTATAAGCAAAGTCAACAAGTCAAAGATGGCTAATTTGAAGACTAAGGCTAAAATTACCTAGGAATCAAAGCTATTTCACACAATTACAAGTTTGCCATTCTAGCCAAAATAGTAGAAGTCAAAGTCAAAGTCAAAGTCAACCCAAAATCAATTAAAGTCAACTACCATATAAAATGCAATTAAAGACTTCTAATTAGATGAGTAAAACATTTAAATATGCAATGCATGTTCGGGGTCTCACATCCTCCCCTCCTTAGAACAATTTCGCCCACGAAATTCTTACATGATCAATCAAACAATTTCGGATACTGCTGCTCGATCTGATCTTGACGTTCCCAAGTAGCCTCTTCTATACCATGATGATGCCACAAAACTTTGACCATTGGTATCCTCTTTGTACGCATCTCTTTAATCGACTGATCTAGAATACAAATAGGTCGCTCCTCATAAGTCAAATTTCTACTAAGCTACAACGGCTCTACCTAAAGAACATGATGTATCCGGGTGATACTTTCTCATCATAGAAATATGAAAGACATCACGAACTCTGGAGAGACTCTCTGGTAGGGACAACCGATAAGCCAACTTGCCAACTTGGTCAATGATCACAAACAGCCCCATATACTGCGGACTCAACTTCCCGTCCTTGCCATAACGGACTATACCTTTCCGAGGAAAAATCTTCAAGAAGACCTAATCACCAATCTCAAACTTCAAGTCCCGTCTACGCTTATCAGCATAACTCTTCTGCCTACTCTGAGTGGTAAGCATCCTCCGATGAATAAGGCAAACATTCTCAATTGTTTCCATAAACTCTGGCATCATAGCTGGATCAATTACCTTAATCTCCCCTACCTTATCCCAATACAACGGAGAACGACACTTACGACCGTACAAAGCCTTATAAGGAGTCATCCCAATAGTCGCTTGATAACTATTATTATAAGCAAACTCTGTTAACGACAAGTATTTCTCCCAACTCTGCCCGAAGTCCATGACACTAGCTCTAAGCATATCCTCAAGTATCTGAATAGTCCGCTCGGACTAACCATCCGACTGAAGATGATAAGTTGTGTTGAAATTCAAATTAGTACCCAAAGCTTTCTGAAGACTTTCCCAAAACCTAGAAGTAAATCGTGGATCTCAATCTGATACAATGCTAGCCGGTACACCATGAAGTCTCACGATATTATCTGCATACAACTTGGCCAACCTCTCCAGAGTATCTTGTTTGTTTATTGGAATGAAATGTGCAATCTTGGTTAATCGATCTACTACCACCCATATTGAATCAAAACCTCTTAAAGACCTTGGTAAATCCGTGACCAAATCCATCGCCACATGCTCCCATTTCTATTGAGGAATAGCCAACAGCTGAAGCAAACCAACTGGTCGCTAATGCTCAGCTTTGACTCGCTGACAAATCAAACATCTAGACAAAAACTCCGAGACCTCTCTCTTCATATTGTTCCATCAATAATACTACCTCAGATCCCGTTACATCTTGGTTCTGCTCGAATGAATAGTATACTTTGAATTGTAGGCTTCCACAAGAATCTCCTTTTTCAAGTCTGAATCATTTGGAACACAAACTCTAGTCCTGAATTGCAACAACCCATCTTCGTACGTCTTGAAGTCCGCTTTACCTTTAGAGATTTTCTGAAGATGTTGATCTAACTATTGGGCTTCGTAAATCTGAGTTAATAACAATGGTTGGATCTGCAAGTTAGCAAACAAAACACTAACTTCCTTCAACTTTGGTTTCCAAGAACGAACTTCTTCAAGCATTTCCCACTCCTTAACTGCTAACATAGAAAGACTAGCCTTCTGGCTAAGAGCATATGCCACCACATTGGCTTTCCTAGGCACATAATTGATCGTGCAATTATAATATCCAAGAGTTCCATCCACCGTCTCTGCCTCATATTTAACTCCTTTTAGGAGAACAAATACTTCAAACTCTTGTGATCAGTCAAGACTTCAAACTTGCTACCCCACACATAATGACACCACTTTCTCAAGGCAAAGACTATGGCTGCCAACTCTAAATCATGAGTAGGATAGTTTCCCTCATACTTTTCAACTTCCGAGATGAATAAGCAATCACCCGGCCATGTTGCATCAACACACAACCTAACCCTTCTTTTGAAGCATCATTATAAATCACAAAGTTATTACTACCCTCTAGTAAGGTAAAAACCGGAGTTATAGTCAACCTCTTCTTCAACTCTTGAAAACTTTTTTCACACTTTTCATTCCTTGCATAACGAATACTCTTCTGAGTGAGTTTAGTATGAGGACCTGCAACTTTGGAGAAATCCTTCACAAATCTCCTATAGTAGCCCGCTAAACCAAAGAAACTCTAAACTCCAGAATAATACTATGTCGAGAGATCACATAACCTAGAAAGATACTTGCTACAATTAGAATTCAAACTTATGAAACTTTGCGTATCACTGGTGTTGCTGAAGCTTTTGAAGAACAAGATGAAGATGTTGCTCACATTCGGGCTCAGTCTTGAAATAAACAAGAATAGAAACAAATGAAAATACCCTCAAATGAGAATATCATCGAGAGAAAATACCATCAACGATGAATACCGTTAAATAAAAATACCAATAATGGAGAACACCGTCAAATATGAATGCTTCCAAATAAGAACACCAAGTACAAATCCTGAGCCAGAATACCAAATAGGAATGCCAATTAAGAATCCCAAATAAGAATACCGCCGAGGAGTACCAAAGAAGAACACCGTTTAAGTACACCAAATAAAATCCCCGAATAAGAATTCCGAATAAAAATACAAAATACCAAATGCCAAATACTGAACACCATATACCGAAGATCGAATACCAAGTAAGAATCCCGATTAAGAGTGCCAAATAAAAGTCCATGAAGAATTTTGGGTATGAATACCAAAGAAAATACCGTTGAAGAATGCCAATATCAAACAAGAACATTTGAGTACCGAACAAGAATTCCAACCATTGAACACTGACCACCGAGCACTAATCCTCGATCTCCAATCTCCAAAAGAGCTACCCACATATTATAGCATATACGCAATTATATGACATAAAAACAAGTACAATATAATGCATAATTATCATATAATACAACATCATCATATAATGCACAAATTAGTACACAAAAAACAAATATAATATAGCGAACACTTATGACATTATACACGTTGATCATATAAGACACATTGATCACATAAAACACATTGTTCACATTTGGTTCTCTTATCACATATTCTACTTGTAACACATTATCTACATAACACACTTCGCAAGCATTCACTTAAAGGTTGATACCCGACAGATCGAGGACCCTATCCTAGCTTATGAGCTATCTAAGCTCTGATACGACAAATGTCACGCCCCAAACCGGTCCTAGGGGAGCCAAGCTGAAGACGTGACGACACATAAATATTACAACGACTGTAATACGGACATCCAATAAGAAACAGAATTTTCCCAAACACATTTATATGAAGTCTACATCCAAGTAGACAAGGTACACAACATTTAAAACCTCAACAAGCATACATAAGCCCAAACGTGATCATGAATCCAACCATGACCAACCCTATTTACAATCAAAACAGCTAGACTTCAAAATAGATAAGTTAACAAGTATACCAAACATAAACTAATACAAGTCTTCATTACAACAAACTACTAAAACATTATTCCCACACTAATACAAACTAAACATAGTTCATATTCCATAGCTTCTCAACAGTCTCCTCGTGCACATAATCATCGTCATGTACACATGTAACAAGCATCACAGAGGGGTGAGCTAACTCAGTGAGGAGATGAAACAGTTAAATAGGACTTTTAAAGCAATAACCCTTAAACCATTTAGTCATGTTAGAAACAGCATATAACTAAAGCAATAAAAGCTATAAACCACGTTGTAGGATATTGTTCATTATTTGTTGATGTCGTCACTTATAGCCCATTCACGGTCTCATCACATCACTCTCGATATTGGTACTCTAGATGTACCCACCTAGACACTCCACTCCCTATGGCCTTCTTCGACCACACGAGAATGGTGTCAGACTTTGGTAGTCGCACAATTACCCGCAAACCCTATACTGCTCGGCACATCACAATGCTACCAAGCCCCGCTTAAGCTTGCAACCTTTTACATAAGGGAATCCACCCAACGATTTGCATTCAACCACTTAACACACACTTGCATCACTTTGAGAGAATAACGAAGTAGGTCTCCTTTCAATACATTTAATATACAACAATGTAATTGCATTTATAAATAACACATTCAATAATTAATAACTCACATTTGAGTAAACAAGTAGATTATCCAACCAATAATTAACATTTACAACATGTTAGACAAAGTCTTTACAACATTCAATTAAAAAACTTACTAATGCACCTCTAATTCCATTTCTTCCAATGGAAGCCTAACTTTAACAGATTATCTTCCAACTTTAACGAACTACAAATACTCTTTTTTTATCTAGAAACGAAGCTTATCGAATGTAGATAACTCTGGAATAAAACGGAACTCCATTCTGAGTTAAATTCATTAAGTTATAGCCATTTTAGTGCAACTAGTACAAACTGCCCAGTTTCAATGAGATTTCTCAAACCTACTGTAATGGATGTTTTTGAAAATGAAAATGATTTTTTCTCATTACTTGGACAACATAATAAATGTTCCTCTGTGAGTTTTCTACATCTCAAAATTTTTCCAAATTGTTCTAAAATTATTTATCCACAAAAACGGGCCAAAACTTGTGACTGCCCAGGTCTACCCAGAAATTTCATAGCAAACATTCAATGCTAATTCAATTCCTACATTGCTTCTACAATATCACAAGCCTCAAATGCAATCATAAACAAGATCACAAAATACTACAAGAACCTAGATCTACAAACCCTAGCATTTATCTTCAAAAATATAAAACAAATACAAGATATAACAACAATAACAAAATAATCATAAAAGTGTACTCCTAGCACACTTGTCTAGCAATATGAATCAAATTAACAACAATTCAACAAACTAAATTTAATTCTGAAACTTTAAATCATACATGCACACAATATCCTCACCTTAATTTAGCAAGGAAGGTTAGAATTAAAGATGAAATGGCAAGGAGAAACTTCTCTATGGATCAAACCTTGCTCAAACCCACCAATAAATGAAGAATCAAGCTTGGAATGAATTTTTCTTCTCTTTTCTTTTGTGGTAGAATTTTGTAGGTGTTGTGTGTATTTTTGTCTTGCAAAATAACACTTGGTTGTAATAAATAGGCTAAGTCCAATGGTCAAATAACTAAATAAGCAAAGTCAAAAGCATTTGTTTGGTTAAAGCCATGTAAACAAATAGCTTTGACACCTTTTACTAAAACGATCATAACTAATGCTAGAGAACTCCAATTTGTGAACGGTTTGAAGCATTAGAAACTAGACTCGTAAAGCTTTCCAACCATATATAGTTTTCTACCTAACGCTTCCCAATTGGTGTAGTGTGTACATTTTATCCTGCAAGAATAATGCTAGATTGTTATAAGCAAAGTCAACAAGTCAAAGATGGCTAATTTGAAGACTACGGCTAAAATTACCTAGGAACCAAAGATATTTCACACAATTACAAGTTTTCCATTCTAGCCAAAATAGTAGAAGTCAAAGTCAAAAGTCAACCCAAAATCAATTAAGTCAACTACCATATAAAATGCAATTAAAGACTTATAATTAGATGATTAAAACATTTAACTATGCAATGCATGTTCAGGGTCTCACATATATGGTGATAGTATTGTTGGTATTGCTATTGTTGTGGCAATCTTCTTCTTGCAAGTTTTGGTTTGGCCTAGGTACATGAAAATTTTCGTCTATTTTTTCTTGTTTTTTGTGCCTTGGGGTTTGGATCGGGTTGCTATTATTGGTCTTGATTCCGTGAGGGATCGGGGCGTTACACAATAAGCATTAAGGTAACACGAAAAAAGGATGGTTATCATTTTTGGCACCATCATATATTTATGTGTAATGATCAACAAGTAGAAGCCATGCAATAATGATCATGTACAATCAACCTTTCATGACCAGTTGAAGTGTCAGTAAGATGTGCAATAATAACTTTAAGTATCACTCTAAATTTATCATTGAGCACAAAATAATGCACATAATAGGAACTTGCAACTTCAATATTCCAATTGTAAACTTGTCCCCTTTAAAGACTCTAATGTGTCATATCAACACATTTAAGCAAAGCTACAAAATATATTAGAGTCTTTACAAGTGAATAGTCATAGACGGCTAATACCTATAATGCCCCAACTCGACCCCTCCTAAGATCCAAGTCTAAACGCGACGGAAAAATTCGACATGGTACCGTTTGTTTCTAGATACTAACCCAGTTTGTAAAACCTGTAACAGAAGCTGGCCACAACACATATAATTCATAATCATTCATATAATCCATTCACAACCATTCTTGTACCCCGCCGTCCATCTCACTTCACGTATACACATTATTACATACAAAGATTCAAAATGAACTAGCCAAGCTAACTATTTTTACAAGTTTCCAAAAAAAAAAAAAGGACTAGTTACATTTCTTTACATTGAGTCCTCAAAAAAAAACATAAGATAACTACTTGGCATTCCATCCACATCCGACACATATTCTGCATAAGCTAAGTCTTCTGTACCTGAAATGTTGAAAAGAGGTGTAAGCAAAACACTATTGCTCAACTAGGGGGAAAATGCAATAAGGTTTCCAAAAACATTTTATCTTTTTGAATTCATGCTATGCATATAAGTTACAAGAGTTTGATACCGCGCACATAATATTATAAAAGTAAACACGCAATAACATTGATACTATTACTGCTGCTCTAACGCTTTCAATACCCAGCCACCAAACGCATAGTTTACCCAGCCACTGAATATACCCCGGAAGTACATTAGTCCTACGACCCAGACCTCATGGAACTCTCCGTCAAGCAAGAATGGGATTAGAACATCGGTAGTCATGTCATCACCCAACAAGCCCTCTGCCGCCTAGTGCAACATGAACACTACCGCATCTATTTAAAGATTGCAATCTTTCGCGACACTTTACAGTTTCACACAAGCATGCACATACAACACATAATTCTCATTTACATACGTATAATGCATCAAGTAATTTACTACAAGGCAGCTAATCACATAAGCGAAGCAAACAACTTGTATAACTAAGGTATATTACTTATTTAGCAATCAAACCACTCATATAAGCAAAGAACCACATAAAACATATGTCATACTCAAATGTACCACCTTGGTCCTTTGGTTCTCAACGCACACACATACCACGTTCACCTTGTTTTAGTCATATAACATGTATTCCTAGTCTATACAACAAGTATAGCACAACGAACACGCTAAAGCTAAGAACTAAGGCAATAACTCCATTTTTCCCCTTTAAGCTCAACAAGCCAAAACTAGTTTTCATCTAGGTTTATTTAATTAAAGCATCTAGCTATTATCTACCACATTAATTTCACCTAAACCAAGCATTAAACTAGTTCTAAAAGCTCTATTTGCATCAATTCTAACATGCGCATACAAAGGGCCATGAAAATTAACGTTCTCGGAATTCAATAAATTTTAACGTGGGGCCGTTTTAGCAACCCAACAACATATATCTAATGTTATATTAAAGTTTGAAGCAATATTTTTGGGGTCTGTGTGAATAGTGCTAATTTAAGACTTTACAAAAATGATTTCAAGCTTGAAGAGATCCAAAGAGAAAAATTTGCAAGAAAAGCACTATTCCTATAATAAGGGGTTTTGGCTGATTTTAGGCATTTTTTGGCTTATTTTGAGCATTTTTTGTGTTTACTTTGTTTTTGTGTTATGTAATATAAGCATATATAAGTATATATGGGTAAATGGGTTGGTTATTGGGTTTGGGTTGTTGGGTTAAATGGGTTTAGGCTTGCTTAGTTTTAAAATAAATACAAGACAACTTATTTTTAAACCCAAAGATAATACATAGTTTTTACTATTCATGTGATATCAAAATATTTTCGTAAATTACTCAACAAAAATGCAATGAATATAATTTTTGTGAACGTAGGCTAATTATAAGTTAAGTAATAATAGAAAAATATAAAATCCGTAAAATAAGATAATAAAAATTTTGGTACGAGCACAATTTAGTTTAAAACACTTCAAATGCAAGTTTTACTAAAAGTCTTTTATGAAAATAATTTGAATGCTCATTTATTATTTACTAAAGTAAATAAACTCACAATTTTGATATTTAAAAGCAATTAAACAAATATTAGCACATAAAAAACAAATAAACACTTAATAGCATTTTATATGAAAAGTAGGCATCTAAGCAAAAAATTGCACAACATAAATTCACATGAATGATAAATGCATGCTCTGAGAGTCGGGCGTCACAATACCTACAAGCAAGAAAGGTTTCATAAGATAAAAATTACTTAAAGACCCTCACTATTCGCTCATACTCAAAAGTTGATGCTCAGAATCACTACATTTGAGTATGCAATTGTGAACTATAATTCCAAGAATTAACCTATCCCAAAATACTTCTCGAATATCTTATAATGAATAACCCGCTTCGGCTATGTCACCCAACTTGATTTATAGAATTGTCCAACTCAGATAAACCAAGATGTTCTAGAATCTTTATTATATATCTTCTAAGTTCTTATGAATAACTTGATATAGCAAAAAACAATATTCATAGAGTCTTATGAAGATACTAGCTAGGACAATTACATAACAATTTATATTAAGGAAAATGGCACATTTAGTCCCTATTGTTTTCTCAAAGATTCAATTTCCTTCCTATTATTTAAATTTTTTTAATTTCATCCTTATTATTTCTAAAAAAAACCAATTTCGTCCCTATTATTTTTAAAAAAAAATTAAATTCATTCATATTATTCAAAATTAGCCAATCTAGTCCCTGTTGTTTTTAAAAAAAAATTAATTTAGTCCCTATTACTTTCATATAAAATTCAATTAGTCCTCAATATTTAAAATAAATGTGACTAAATTAATTTTTTTGAAAAATGATGGGGAGTAAATTGGCTAATTTTGAATAATATGGGTGAATTTGAAATTTTTTTAAAAAAATAACAGGGACTAAATTGACTAATTTTGAATAAAAAAAACAAATATAAAATTTTTGGAGAAACAATGAAGAAAATTGCACAAATAGTCCCTATTGACTGTAAGGATGAAATCGAGACTTTTTGAAAAATAATAGGGATGAAAATAAAAATTTTGAGAAAACAATAAGGATGAAATTGAAACTTTTAAAAAATAATATGGATGAATTTGAGAAATTTTAAACAATAAGAACGAAATTAAAACATTGGAAAAATAATAGGGATTAAATGTGCTAGTTTCTTTATATTATTGGACAAGTTTTATCATACGTATAAAATATTGCTCATGAGAGCCTATGTTAAATTGGGGTAATTTTATACATATAATCCAATTTAACTTTGCCAAAAGTATTAATTTTCTCATGTCTGTCTTGCAATGCCATCAAATATATTTGACAAGCTCATATAAGAGACAATAGATAAAGCACTATGTCTCCAAGATAAACACCTTAAAATTTATAATGACATGATAAAAGCTAACACAAGATGGAGTACATAAATATAACAACCAAGTATATAACTTTAATAAGAAGGAACACTCATTCTCTTTCATGCAAATTTTAAACTTGAACAACCTCTACAAGTAAATAGAATGGAAAGTTTTCCAGTCCAGCAGTTTCAACTACCATTGTCCTATAATTGCTTCCTTCAATATACCTAAAATGATTCCCAAGATTAAGGTCGTTATCCTCATGAAGGTATTCATCCTCCCCATGTGAAATCCAAATGTAATAACGGCGTATGAATCCCCATTTGTAGAGATGAACACTAACCGTATTAGTGTCTAAGAACTTTCAATTTTTGTATTTCACACAAGGACATCTTATTTTGTCTATGTCCATGTATTGTCTTTTATAACATGCAAAAGCAACACTTAGCAAAAAGAAAAAAAGAAAAAAAAACATGTAAAAGCAACAAACTCTTTTGCACCCCTAAAAAAATTTGAGTTCAACTCTTTTCTATTCGGTGTTAAGCAATTGTTCATCTAATATTCATGGTCCATCTCCATTTTCCAACTTATGTATTACAAAATTGAATCAAAATTAATCATTGGATCAAATTAAGGGATTAAAATCACTTATATTGGGCCAATTCATGGATTATCTTTTACATATTAAGTTAATTGGTCCAAATGAATTGTTTGGCCTTGTAACAATATCGGGCCAGTCCAATTATTTTGGACCAAATACGATGTTTGTCCAACTAAATTTTTTTGGAGCAATTAAGTTAATTAGTCTAAATATATTGTTTGGCCCAATGACAATATTGACCCAGTCTAATTATTTTGGACCAAATTAGGCATTTGATCCAATTGAAAATATTTGGAGCGATTAAGTTGATTAGACCAAATTAATTGCTTGGGCTAGTAAGAATATCGGACCAGTGAAATTATTTTTGACCAAATAAGGTATTTGGTCCAAATAAATTATTTTGGAGCAATTAAAGTAATTAGTCCAAATCAATTGATTGGCTTCAATTATTGAGGATCAATTAAGGAATTTGGTGCAAATCAATTGTTTGACCCAATAACAATATTAATTAGGTCAATTCATCAATTATTTTTGATATATTGAGGGTAATTGGTCCATGATTTGGACCAATTATATATTTAATTTAAAATGCATTGATTGGCCCAATTATACAATATTGGGCTCAATATCTATATTGTTGGCTCAATAACTGAATTGGCCTTGATAACAATATCATACCCAATATACGTCCAATTCATGAAAGACTTTAACAACAAATAATGTATAAAGTAAACTAATTATTTAATAATTTAATTAAAATTAATTAAACTTATTTAACTAGTATTATAACAAATATAACTCCGTACTCTAACTAACTAATGAAACTAAATTAAAATAATTTGCCTAATATAAATAATTCATATAAATTTAACTAATGTACTTAATCACTAATTTATCTAATATATGTAATTTTAATAATTTAATTAAAAATAATTAATTCATAGATTACTTATCTAAATTAAACTAATTTAAGTAATTACACTTATTTTAGTAAATAATTACACCAATTAATAACATTTAATTGGAGCTTAATAATTTACTAAAACAGTTGATACTCCTTTGGAGCTTAATGTTCATTATTCTTATTCGGATGGCACCCTTCTATCCGATCCTACTCTATACCGTACTATTTTTGGTAGTTTGGTTTACCTTACTATTACTCGTCCAAACATTGCTTATGGTGTCCATGTTGTTAGTCAATTTGTTGCTTTCCCTACCATAATTTATTGGACTATTGTTCTTCATATTTTGCAGTATCTTCAGGGTAGTATTTTTTAGAGTCTTTTATTTCTATCAAGCTCCTCTTTAGAGCTGCGTGCATACTCTAATGTTGATTGGGCTAGCGATCATGTTGATCGCAAGTCTGTCACAGGTTTATGTATATTCTTAGGTAACTCTCTTATTTCTTGGAAGAGTAAGAATCAAACTGTTGTTTTCAAATCTTCCACATAAGCTAAGTATCGTCATATGGCATCTATTAATATTGAGATAGTTTGGTTATGCTAAGTTACTTGCAGATATGGGCCAGGTGTTTCTTTTCCCCATCTCACTCTTATGTATTGTGATAATAAGAGTGTTACTCAAATTGCTCACAACTCTGTCTTTCATGAGTGAACCAAACATATTGAGATTGATTTTCATCTCACTCGACATCACCTCCAGCATGTCATTCTTATTTTGCCTTTTATTTCTTCCTTCATACAACTTGTTGATTTGCTTACAAGGTCACATCCTATATCACATTTTTTATTTTTGGTTGGCCAACTCTCGATGCTTCTTGCAGCCACATCATGAGTTTGAGGGGGATGTTAGAATTTGTATACTACTAAATTTAGGGCAAATTGGACAAATAGTCCCTATTGTTTACAAGTTTTGGACAAATAGTCCCCATTATTTTAGAAGTCACGCGGTTAGTCCCTATTATTTGCAAAAGTCCTACAGGTAGTCCACATTATTTCAAAAGTCACTCATTTAGTCCCTATTGTTTGTAAAAGTTTCTCTATTAATCCTCAATGTTTGCAAATATTTCACCATTAGTAGTAAGACTTTTGTAAACAATAGAGACTAATGGTGAGATATTTGAAAATAATAGAGACTAATGGTGAGACTTTCATAAACAATGAGGACTAACCGTATAATTTTTGAAATAATAGGGACTAATGGTGAGACTTCTACAAATAATAGGGACTAACCGCGTGACTTTTGAAATAATAAGGACTAATTGTCTAAAATAGGTAAAAAATAGGGACTAATTGTGAGATTTGCCCTTAAATTTATGTAGTATCAAGGGTAGATTGGTCTTCTACTCCTTTGAGGTTGTAAACTTATTTAACTCATCTTTTTTTTATCGTAACTTAATATGTTAAATGTATGTGAAATATAAGTACTGCTTTCTCTTTCTCTTGCTTTATCAGTAATAACCATACAAGAAAGGAAATAAGACTAGTAAAGGGTTCTTAAAACTATAACAATTAAACACATGTGATAAGTATGCAGATCCCCCATCAGGTAGACAAGTAATAAATGTAACGAACTAGAAAAGAACAAAAAATATATATTTTTGGTACCTTGGTTAATCAATTTGATTAGCATATCTACGTGGGATTTGGAATACAAACGTGAGAGGTTGAATTTTTGTGTTAGATCACCACTACGCGAGTAGGGGTAAGTGGTTTGCATTCTTTATTTCATTTAAGATTAGGTAAGGCATAAGAATCATAATTAAATATGTACGTTCGGTATTAGAATAGAAATTGATAGAAATATTCGCTACATGAACTTAGATTTTCAAGCATTGGGAAATAAGCTTTGAAAATCGTGAAGTTTGGTTAAGATAAGTGAATAGGTAAGTGAGTGATCTCTACTTTCAATTGTGTTTGATATTTGCTTTAGTTTGCTAATGACTTTTGGATTATTTGGATTATTTCTGACTTGTTTACGAATTTTGGAACATTATTATATATAGTACACGTGTGTGAATGGTGTGGAAAAAAAAAAGTTTTTGAAAAGCTGCCGCATCACTGTTCGTGAACAGTGACGTCATTGTTCGTGAATGGATTTTGAAAAAAAAAAAAAAGGGAACTAAAGATCGTCACTGCCTTATGCCTAATAACTATGAACAGTGACTTGAGTCGTTCATAGTATGTAGTCAATTGCTTTTTTTGAAAAGAAATAATAAAATGTATATACGTATATGTTTTCTTTTAAGTTGATTATAAAATTGTCTTTGAGGTTTTAAGGAAAGCATATACATATTGTTTTCATATTTACTGTATTCGAACCCAAATAAACTTGGTGTTTGTTTTTGCACATTTGTATATGAGATGCATTGAACGCTTTCGAAAACCAAAAAAAAAAAAAGAGATACATGTACTATTTGTATTGTTTAAAGATTTTGACCTCAAGGTTTGAAGAAGAAGGAATAGTTCCTCAACTACTGTCATAGTTAGAAATTTTGATAAACTACGTATTTACCCAAATCGTATAAAGGGTTTCGAATGAATATTCCTGTTTGACCTTGAAGTACGGTAAATTACTAGCATATTTGCACTAGAATTATTGCATGTATTATCAGACTATTTTATTCGAATATGAAGTATTTGCACTAAAATCATTGCATATATTATTTGACTATGTTATTGGAATATGAAGTAGTCGGTACGAAAAGATCTATGAAACTATAACCTTTATTGATTAGGGATAAATGTCAATGTTATGAACCTTATTGACTAAGAATGAAATCCGATCTTTATGACCCTATTGGTTGGGGATAAATGTCAATGTTATGAATCTTATTGATTAAGAATGAAATCCGATCTTTCTAACCCTTACTAGTTGGAGATAAATGCCAAGATATATAACTCCATGGTAGTGGATAAATGTCAAATCTTTGGTGGTGCACTATTTATCGAACTGAAATTTCGTTTGGCACCCATCTCCACTCTGACTTATGTTTGGGACTAATTGCCTCCTTGAAAATTAAGAAATTTATGATATATGATGAAGTGGTATGATTTTATTTTCTGGCTTGAACTTGAAGAATTATTTAATTTTGGGAGTTACGAAATTTTGGCGATAAGCTTTGCTTCTATTTATTTTATTCGTGAACCTTGATAATTGTGACTATTGTACTTAGTTAAGGATTGAGTTTAAAGCACCAAGAGATTTTGTTGAAGGTCACTCCTTACTGAGATTTGTATCTCATCTTGTCTCTTTTGAAATGCTTTCTTGCAGAAGATGGGGAGTAAGCTATGGACTTGGCTCGTTTGGACATAGAGACTATTTACTTGAACTATTGAATAAAGTTCTCTTGAGCTAATAGATGTTGGACACTCTATGATTCTTTTCGTACTTTAGACTTTGAGGCTTATTTTAGTACTCTAGTTAAAACTTGTTATGTATTTTGGAGTTTCATGATTTTATTTATTATTTGGAGACATTCCCGCTGTGTCATGATGGACTTTGATGCTCTGAATATATGTTTCACGTTCAATATTAGGTTGTGGAGTTAATTATATCAAAGATAGTGCCTTGCGCATTTTGGGTGATCGTTCCCCTACAATGCACGGCATGTCACATCCCGAGGGCGTGACAATAAATATGCAATTTTATCAGGCAACCAAGTGATAAGTATGTTACCCCTAGTAAGTAGAGGATCCATGTACATTATAATCATGAATACTGGCTTAGAACACCTAACAAATAGCAACTAAATAATGATTACAACTTAAGGACATGGGTGAAGATATATAGTTAGCACAAGATGTCGTGACATACTTCATGGGGGCAAAGAGGTGTGGTAAATCATGCTCTAAGGTCGGGCATGGAGTATGGGAGAGACAAAGAAGTATAGCAATCATTATTCAATTGGGAGGGGTGAAGTAGAGATGGAATGACACAAATTAGTTAATGGTTTAAAGGGTCCAAATCTGTAAAAGAGAATAGATGGTGCAGTCTAGAAAGTCTAGGGAAATGCTAGGGAATCACGAGGAATGAAAATGTCATCCAAAGTAGAGTATAGAGTAAAAAAGCTCATATAGGCTACAGCAAAGTGCGCCTGAGCACCCCGAGTGAGCGCCTAGGCGGGCGCCGAGCCTCTAGACATCTAGTGACTTTTGTGCACCTGAAGTGCGCTCTGGTGCACATTGCCTTTAGTGTCCAGGATCACGATGCACCAGAGCTAGGAGCTAGTACGCACCAGAATTGTGCCTTGGCGCACTAGCTCTGTGTCATACCGAACCACTGCACACTTGTACATGCCAAAGGTGCACCCATGACCCTTGGTCGTGATGCGCACTGGGCTAATAATTGAAGGAGGGTTGGTTTGGAAGACTACTAATGCTATTATACATATCCAGTAAGTGAAGAAACTGCTTGAACAATGACACAACTCATCCTCTAGAAATAATACATCAAGTGAAACCAGGAAAAAATAAACTTCATTTTTACAAAGAGAACTATAGAATGTCTAAGAATCCTACACTACCGAGCCGAAAGATTGGAGAGTGAAATATGGTTTTCTCATTTACTCAATTACACATTGTACACTATTATATTACATAGCATTATCAGGAATCTCTATGAGACTATGAAGGGATTGTTTGAATAAAAGATTACAACAAAGAAATTTAAACTCAATTTAAGAGATTTGAAAATAAGTGCTACAGTTGTATCCTTTTTCTTTTATTTGGTCAATTACACTTTGCATCTAACTGCAAGAAGTTTTCACTCTACGTTCCTATTCCAGTGTTGGTCCTAGCAGTAGAAGGAAAATTTTCCTTCAAATAAGAGCTTTAAAATGGATAACTAATTGGATCAGGCTGCAAAGCTTTTTGAAGGAGCTCGGCCTGTTCCTTCATGTGAACCTGAAGGAAACCAGTGGCTGTGGCAGCAGATAGAGGACGACCG
The DNA here is from genome assembly GCA_037974665.1 of Ehretia macrophylla. Classification (NCBI taxonomy): domain Eukaryota; kingdom Viridiplantae; phylum Streptophyta; class Magnoliopsida; order Boraginales; family Ehretiaceae; genus Ehretia; species Ehretia macrophylla. The sequence goes on along the minus strand of CM075772.1, from coordinate 72,979,364 downwards.
ACATATTTGATATCTTCAATACTGCCTTTGCCCAATGCTTTCATTGCAGTAAACAAGCGAGGTGCAATATAATTGAATGCGCCCATGTTCATTGGCTCCTCTTGGCACCAAACAATCTCTGCATCTGAGAAATCACAATAAACATAGTTTGTGTGAGAATCATTTGTCTAGTTTTCTGTTGATGGGACGCAACGTTCATGTTTATGGAATGAATAAGAGAGAAACTTCAACTTGGCAAAGGTTTGATTACGTTCACAAGCTAACAAATATTGACACATCAAGATAAGAAAAGGTCTGGAAAGGTAGTGCCATTTAGGTGACTTAAGTAAATCAGAAGGTGGAGAAGCACTTTAGATATAGAGAGAACTATAAGCTTTTTTGTAGGAAAACTAATTTATTCTTTGATATGTTAATTATTACTCAAGAAGAAAAAGGCAGTTACTTCATTTCAAAAGCCGTTCAAACAGTTTGATCTAATAACATTTTACTTAAGGAAGCATCAATAAAAGAATTTTACTAAGGGAAGCCTTTATTTTAGCAGCAAGTAAATAGGATTTAATTACTTGGATATCTCTTCAATTCACGCTGCACGAGATCATAAGGGAAGGGACAAATTTGCTCCACCCTACAGATGGCGACATCCTTTCGATCTGCTTTCTTCCTTGCTTCGTCAAGCTCGTAGTATACCTGTAGAAGGGAAAGCATATAAATATACATATTTATTCAAGTTTAGGACAATTGAATTCAGCAATTGAAGCTTGACAGTTGACACCACCAATTCAACACATATCATTTTGAGCAAAGAATCGGGCATTTGACACATGGCATTTTTTTTTTTTCCTTACAAGGGAGGCCGAAGCCGGAATTAACTAATCCACAGAGGAAATGTTGCACACTTTTTATCTGTGTTAATGTTCTTTGAGTATGTGTAAAAATAATTTAAGGGCTATGATACACACCTTTCCTGAGCAAAGAATTAGGCGCTTAATGCCCTCCTCTAGATCTGAGTGGCCATTTTGGTCTTCGATAAGGCGCTTAAATCTAATCCCTTGCTTGTCATCAAACTCAGATAGATTAGATTTGCAGTCTTTGTGGTGAAGCATCTTTTTAGGAGAAATCACAATAAGTGGCTTTCGAAAATCCCTGTGCATCTGGGAGATAAAGCATTTTATATGAATAAATAGTTTTAAAAAAAATAAAAAAATCTTGACGAGCTCACAAGTTAAAAAAACTGAATTGGGTCTACTTACTTGACGTCGCAGGACGTGAAACAGATTGGCAGGAGTTGTTACATTCACTACCTGCCAATTGCATTGCTGAATTTGTGTCTCAAGTGTTGGATCCATCTCAGGGATAATGTAGGGATCATCATCACTCATCTGGCACCAAATTAAATTTATAACATCAGCCTGACTAAGAATACGAGTATACACAATCCTAAAAGATGAGCATTTAAGGACAAATAAAGTACAATGGTGAGATCAGGCAAAGAGCAGAGTCTTTGTTTTTCAGCTTTTTTTTAGCTTCAGTATTTATTAAAAGCTCTTTTAAAAATGGGTCACAACAAGCGCTTTTAAGTGTCTAAACGTAAGGCCAAATAGAGACTATACCTCAAGGACGCGTTCCAAACGAGCACCATATCCCTCATAAGCTTGTGGCAAGAGTAACACCAACCCGGTTTGACGTAGCCACTTGGCCTCCCCACAGCTGAGAAACTGATCGATTATCACTTGAGCTACCTTGGGGAAATCACCCAATTGGGCTTCCCAAAGTACCAAGCTATTTGGATTTTCCATGGAGTAGCCTAATTCAAATCCCATACCACCATACTCTGAGACAGGGCTGCAAGGAAATAGGAAACAAATTCAGTGAAATTTACCAGATAATTTTGTGTGAAAAGTTTCACTTGCTATATTTAACCACGATTCAGTCAAAGCAATATGAAAGGAAACATACCTATTGCTTACAGTAAACATATCTTCTTTTTTATCTGCAATGACATGTCTCAAAGGACAATGCTTCTCCCCAGTTTCTTGATCAAGAATAATAGCATGTCGATGCAAGAAACTACTTCTCTCAACATCAAGACCACTCAGCCTCACATGATATCCTTCTACAAGCAGGGTTGCAAAAGCAAGTGCTTCGGCTAGTCCCCAGTCAATTCCCTTCCCTGTCTCAATCATCTTCCAACGATCAGCATACATCTTCGTTATTGCCCTGTGAGCCTTGAAATTTTCAGGAATGCTTGTGATTGCTTTTCCAACGTTCTTCAAGGTCTCTAATTTCACACTGTCAAGCAGCAAAAAGTTTGGCATCTTGTTTACAACAACTTAGCAAAACTAAAAAAAAAATTATATATATTTGGAGTGTGAGTTTAGGAGAATTGTAAACATACCCAGTGTTGCGGATATGCGAGGGCTGGATAGGAGACTTGAATCCAGACCAAGATGCTGAAAGCGAATCTCTTTTTTGTGGTGTATAATCCTTGCTGGCCTCAAATTCTTCATTAAGGACTGAATTCACCTTATTGTGCATCTTATCAATCTCATCTTTCGTCACCTTACCAGATTTCAAAAGTTTCTTTTGGTAAATGTCAAGAGTAGAAGGATGATTCTGGACAACCTATAGGAGAGATTCAAAGATAGAAATGTGAGTATCAATATATGGAGAACAATATCTAATGCTGCAATGAGCATAAGCTTAGAAGTGAAAAGAAATTGTGACCTGATACAGTTTGGGTAGGGTGAAGAAAGGATCATCAAGCTCATTGTGTCCAAATCGACGATAACCAACAATATCAACCACAACATCCGAATGGAATGTCTGACGCCACTCTACTGCGAGTCGACAGACATGAACAACTGCCGCAACATCATCAGCATTGACATGGAAAATTGGAACATTCAAGGCTCTGGCAACATCAGTAGAATACTGCGAAGATCTTCCTTCCTTCGACTCAGTAGTGGAGGAAACGTGGTTATTTATTACCATGTGTATGCTCCCTCCACTTGTATAATTTTGAACACCATTGAGATGCAAGGTCTCACAAGCAACACCTTGCCCGGCAAAGCCACCATCTCCATGGATCAAAACACCCATACTTTTTGTTCTATCTAAATCATTGGAATAGTATTGTTTTGCTCTAGTTTTTCCAACCACGACCGGACCTATAGATTCTAAGTGAGATGGCATGGAAACCACTGATAAGTGAATTCCCTTTCCGCTTCTAGTTGTTCTATCACAAGAAGTTCCCGACAGGATCATGACATCTCCGCTTCCTTCATAATAACCATCTTCATCCACAGGTTTTACACCAACATTAAGCCCACTGAAAATCTCACGAAATGGCTTCCCGAAAACATTACCTAAAAGGTTAAGTTTTGCTCTATGAGTTGTTCCAATAACTATGTTCTCCATCCCAAGTTCTGCTGCCCTATCAAGTATCTCATCTATTGCTGGAATCAATGCCTCGCAACCATCGGCCCCGAACCTCTTTGCTGTTGGCAGCTTAGAAGATGAAAACTTCTCAAACTGAGTACTCCATATAAGTCGTTCAAGGATAACATCATGATGCTGGAAATTGTAGTACTCCATTGGTGATAGAGTAGTCTCGATCCTCTCTCTCAACCAGTTACATTTATCAGTATCTGGAATGTGCATATACTCATAACCAATGGTTCCACAATAAGTAAGCTCAAGTTTTGTCAGTATTGATCGTAGCGTTTGAACAGCTGGAAAATTCTCATCAGTACCAAGAAAGAAGTACTTACGATCAAGGTCTGCTTCCGTGAAGCCATAAAAAGCTGGATCTAACTCATCAGGAATCGGCCTCTGTTCCAGACCCAAAGGATCTAACTTAGCTTTCAAGTGACCGTAAACCTGGTAAGCTCTGATAAGCAATGCAATCTGCATACTCTCTTGAATAATTTGAGGAGAAATTGACCCTTGCTCCCAAGTCTTTTGAAGCTCCTCATGAGTTGAAGTGCTGCTGCTCGTCTCAAAGCTCGGATTGGGTGCTGCCTTTAGCCTAAAAACAGTGGTACAACAAGTTCGATTTTGTGACAGAATAAGCCGCCTGCTTGTGATATTTGAACCACCCTCTAATAGAGTTCTAGCAGTAACCGCATTTGATACAGGAGATCCAAGTCTAATTGACGCCATTGCCACTAATATTTGATGTTAAGCAAAACTGTGTAGTCTGTAAGACGAAATCGAAACTTTAGATAATTTCTTATAGCATTATAAAATTATTAAATATAAAACATATCTCAATAATTTTGAATCGTCTTGGATAATACAAAGATAATATATATCAAGTTACATATCAATAACTTTTATAGTGTATAACTTGAATTACACACCTTAAATTAGAGATGATGATGGTTCAAGCTATGGAAATAATTACTTGTATATATAAATAGAACAGATCCTGTTCTCCTAGAGTGGATTTCGCCATTTATTAGGTTCACGTATAGCAAGAGCTCTGTCTACTACTTTCGTATATGTAAATATATGTGTATATATATAGCTATGTATACACGAGATTTACGGAACACAATAAACAAATACTCACATATATGCATGTGTGTGTAGATATGCAAAAGACCATTCCTACGCATTACGCTCATGCATAGCAAGAGATTCGTCTACGACGCTGTAATTTCATATATGCATGTATGTGTATATATACATAAACATATTTTGTGTATACAATTAGCAGACAGGCACATGTACAGTGTAGTGCATGCATATATACACATGATGCGCAGCTATATATACACAAAATTTACCGAATACGATAAACATATATATATATATATATATATATACATACATACAGATATGCATGAGTATATGTATATGCAATGCACGTGATCGCGCACATTTTTTTTTTTTTTGATTGTAAGAATATAATGAAGAAAGGTAGGAAGATGAATACCTAACCTCAGTGAAAGAGTTAAGCTGGTATGAGAGATTGGTATGAGAGATTGGTGGTGTGAAACTTGAAGGCGAACATGCAACTATATATATACTTTTATAGCTGTGAGCTTCTTGGTGAAAGATTGACCACGTTTTTTTGTCTTATTATTTGAAGAGGCAAAGACAATTATAAAATAACTTTTCCTTCTATAATTCTCTAATAAGTTCCACGTGGATATATCTTTATAAGAAAGGAATTGAACACAATATTATATTCCATTTTGTCGTCTGTCCTTGTTTATTTTGGAAATAATCAAATTGTTAAATTTTCACCATTCAGTGCAATATAATTAATATTTTATGTAAGGAATTATAAGATTGAGTTTTTTGTTAATTCTATTATATAATTTTTTTAAAAAAATTAAATACAAAAAATGATTAAGTTGTCCATATACGGCATTTTGCTTAGGCAACCATGACGCGAGAGGGCATGTGGAGGAATGTGGTTCGTTGTTAACTAGTATATTGGTAGCCGCAGCCACTGCTGTGGCGTGATGGTGATTGCGGATTAAAAAAATTAAATACAAAAAATGATTAAGTTGTCCATATACGGCATTTTGCTTAGGCAAACATGACGCGAGAGGGCATGTGGAGGAATGTGGTTCGTTGTTAACTAGTATATTGGTAGCCGCAGCCACTGCTGTGGCGTGATGGTGATTGCGGAGGGGCTGCCTTGGTGACTCTTATTGATCAATTTGGTAAAAAAGGAAAGGTCAACAGAATGCGTGCTGAAATAGAAAATTCAAGACTTGCAGCTTGCTTGGTGAAAAACAATAAACACTCTTCGGTATAGTGGTCTGATTTTTGCTTTAAATATAATATGAAATTTTGTGTGTAATATTTTAAATGATAGAAATGACTTAGACCTCCTTTAAATAAATAAAAAAAGAAAAAAAATAAAAACTCTTAGGTTAATCTTTACATTTAGTCAAATTATCTTATAGACATTAATTAATTGTGAAGATATTTCTAGGACTTTAAGGTATTATTATCTTTTTGCATTTGAAGATTCAAAAAGAATTGTTAGAGGATCCAAGAGTATAGTGGTCAAATAGTAACTTGTTGTGGTTTAAGAATGGAAGTTCAAACATATATATATCAAGGGCTATGAGATTGATGAAAGAACTTGGCCGAAGCCAATCTTGTGTTCAATGCTACGGTTGGAAGGATGTCTTTCCTTCTCTTAGCAAAGTAGGAAAAAGTCAAACTTTTGGCTTGCTACAAACTGGACTCAGAGACTGCAGTCAGCCGCTTCTCCTATAGTCGTCAGCTCGTTCTTCCTATCATAAATATTGTTTGACCATTAACTGACTTGAAGTTGTGTTGGGACGTGCAATTGCACCACTGAGTTTATAGCCTTATAGATTATAGTCTTGCTTAGGGTGTTTATGACACATGGATCTAGTATATAGACATTATATTAATTTGCATATATTTATTTTATTAAATTTCATAATTCTTAAAAAATGTACATGACGACTGTTTATATTCATTTAGTTTATATTTAATTGGCTGGCCCGGAATAATTATTTTATTATTTTATTTACTAGAATTTATTTTACTAACATTTTTAAGTAATTTAATTTTACTATTTGAATGTGAAGCCCGGACCCGGGGATAACTATTTTTTTTATTATTATCATTATTTGCATTATATTTAATTGATTTAGGTAAAGTAATTAATTTATTATTTTCATTATTTGTATTTATTTAAATTATATTTAAATGACTTGTCGGGACACTTAATTTATTATTTTATTTATTTAAATTTATTTTACATGCCTTTTAATTAATTCATTTCACTGTTCATACGGAAAGCCGAGTCGGAACTGAACACGCTAGTTTATTATTTTTAATAAATATATTTATTTAATTACATCTATATGGTTTACATTAAATAAATAATTTATTTTATTATTTGTCTATGATTAATTGATTAGTAATTTTCGAGCCTGAAATTGAGTTTCCTTTTATTTTGTTTATTTTATCTACTTTCATATTGGCCTAAATTATTTTATTCCATGAATTCATTCAGTGTTTCTTTTGTGCATAGCATACCCGAACCTATCATGTAGCACATCATACTTAATTGCATATAATTTTGTGTCATCTTAAATGTTGTATGTGTATATGTGATAATTTCAACTTTCTTTGAAAAATGTATAGACTACGTTCAACTAATTTATATAACATGATTAACCTAATATTTTGTCATTTGTATTATATGTAATTATTTTCTTATACCTAATGAATTATTTTCATCATTTAAAAGTGAACCCTGAGCCAGGGGTGAAAATTAAAGTATTTTATCTTTGTGATTTAACATTTTTCCTATGTTTATTAACTTATATTTAATATTCCTTCATTATTATTTCACGCATTGCACGCCCGGAGAGTGAGTTACAAAAATTTTATTTTGTACCATAGGAATAGTAAAAAAACATAATTGCATTGTGGGCTAGTTAGTTTCTAATTATTATATGAGCTATAATATAATTGTTCTAGTATTTTCCTAAGGCCAAAACCACCCTAGGCTATTATATATACATTTACACTACTAATATACATATAATGCATAGGACAACATAAGACAAAAAAAACCATAAAGGCCTACAGGTAGAAGAAAGGAAAAAGGAAAGAAAAAAATTGTAAGGTTTGTCTTCAAAGTTCAATCTAAGCTTGGATCAAAGGGTTTCTAGCCTTCCTTAGCTCCAACCTAGCTTCTACAAGTATTATTTGGTGAGGGGATTGCATATTTTTGACATTTAAAGTTTTAGTATATTTTATGTAAACTCTTGAAATGTTGTTATATGTATATATAATGCTTGAATATTGTATAAAATAGTGTTTACATGCTATATGAACTAGTTTTATGTTGTTGATTGCATTTGATTATGAATTATTGCAAAGGGCCAATTGTAGAAGATGAATGAATAGTATTTTCTATGGTTTTTTGTTAATTGTTGAACATGAGATTAATTCTATGTTATCTAATGATTTTATAGGTGCTATTGAACCTAAGTTAGTGATTAGAATGAATATAATTTGAAATAACTTGAATAAATTTGTAAAATTGACTTGGGTTCAAAAGGGGCTTTGCGTAGATTGGTTGCTTGGGTGTAGTTGAATGTTATAGCTAGTGCTTATTAGGTGAGGTAGTGCTAAAAATGCTTTTACGGCATCGAATTGACGGGTGGTTTTGGTATTTGTAGTTCAAAGTGACTATAGGGCTTTCGAAACTTTTGTGTTAGACGAAGTTAAAAATGGGTTTTCATAGTTTCAATGTAAGAATATAACAAATTTTTCAGAAACGTCTTAACAACAATTAAGTAGAAAGACAACAGTATTCTTTATAACAATTCAATATAACACTTACAAGATAATTGTCCCACCGTGCGCTCTCAAGATTAGAGCTTTAATGACTTCTGGACTTACAAGAAAGAAAACTAACTTTGGGTTTGTGTTTGCAGGTGTGTTGTGGATGAATATGATGAACTAATGCATGCCGGGAGATTTCCTATCTAACATTTTCCATCTTGGTTGGCTTTACCAACCATGTTCAAAGTATTGACCACCCATATTTATCACATGGGTGGCTAGCATCTAAGCCAACTTCAGGAAGCTTCATTTGCTCAAATTTGCTAACTTTAGCATTGCATCATCCTGACATCATCTTAGGTAACTCCAAATTCCCGAACTTCTTTCTTGTAGCCATCGCGGTCTCTTTTGACCTCATCGACGTTTTTAAGTCGGAATCATTAATTTATGCTAAGGTGGGCATTGACATATATCAACACCCCCCTTCAATGTTCACCTCATGTTGACTAAGTTATTGGGCCAACACCCAATGTTTGAAGATGCTTACTCAACTAGACGCTTCCTAACGCTTTAATGAAGATATCTGCACAATTATCTTCTATAGGGCAGTATGTAACGCCCGAGCCCATAGTGACTTTTATTTATTATATTTAATTATCATAATTGCATAAATGCCCTTATCTAACCTTTATTTGCTTAAAAAATTATGTTTACAATGAGCCCAGGTAAAATTTTAAACTGCTTTACTTTCTGAATTTGATATTTTTTCCCTGAACATTATTGTATTCAATATATTCGTTCATTGTTGGAATGTGCATTTCATGTTCCGAGCTTGAGGAAAATAAACGTTTGTAGTGTCCCCGATGAATATTAGCTAGTATTTATTTAGGACTATCTTGAGTTTTTAGTTTGTTTATTCACCTAGTCTTAGCCGAATAATTAAATTTTCCTAGTCAACCTTAGTCATTTATTTAGTCTACTTATATACTTAGTTATATAATAGAATAATAGAAGCCAACTTAGACTAAGAAAAAGAAAAGAAATCGGTCAGCAGTAACATTGAAAAATCGTGAGACCAACTAAACCTTTAGCCACTAATATATGTTCTTATATATATATATATATATATATATATATTATAACTATATGAGCATATAACTAATAGAAGGAAAAAACACAAAAAAAGAAGAAACCTGACGGTTCTAGAGAGAAAGAGGAAAATAAAATAAATTTTCTAGGGTTCATGTAGATGCAAGATCAAGTGGTTTGAGCTCAAGTCAAGTTAAATTCTAGTTTCTACAACTTTGTTGGGTATTCATATTCAATCTAATCCAAGAAAAGTTGGAGTAACTAAGCCATTTTTTACATCTTGAGACTTGGTATAGGTGAGAGAGCTTGCATATTATTCATGTTCTTGTTTATGTCAAATATTTGAATTTCTTGTATTGTTGATTATAGCTATGGAATTGATTATTGTTGCTTGAAATACATTCTCTAGAACTCGTGGAACTCTCTTTTGAAGCTTGATAGCAACTAGAACGGTTGAATGCATGAATCACATGAAAGAGACAATAAATAGTACCTAAATCTAGGGTTGAAGCTATCTATAAGTGCTCTAGATGATATTGAAACTAGTTAGATGCTCACGTGTAGCTAATTAGCCCAGAATTGAGCTAAAATGCGAATTTGGCAAGAATTTAAAAGGGGATTTTTAATGAAATGTAATCCGAGCACATTTGAACCCTAGATTAGGTATTCACGGGTCATGAAAGCACTTTTGGTGCTTTCGTTGCGTTAAATTGGGGCCCGGTTAGGGTAGTTGTAGTTCAAACCTACTCGGGGCCTTCTCGAGTTTTTATCTCCAAAGCGGGTTTTTCGGGCTTAGATAGGTGACTTTTGGTATCCTTAGGGATGTAGTATGATTGGATTATAGAATTAAAACCTTGAATTGTGTATGGAAGTAAAATTGGCTAGTTGTTAAAGGGGAAAATATGAGATTTGGTTGTCTTAGTGCTTATATGAGCTTGTTGTTGCTTGTCATGTGTCTAAATGCATGTCTAAGGTATATTCAAGTTATTTGTAAAGTTTTGTGGGAAATATGTTATTTGTCCCTTTGTGTTACATGATTAATTTATGTGTAAAAGCTTGTATTGTGATTAACTACAAGGGCGGCCTACTTTGTCGTCCCTCATATGTGATATTTGATATACTTGACACTTGTAATCATGTTTTGGGGTTGCACAACCTTTTCAGACATGGTAGCGTCGAGAAACACATGCGACATCGGGCTTACCATGCTTCCTTGACTAACATGGTACCTATTTCTTTTCTCTCGCTGAGTATACTCCACTACCCCAGAGAGGTGGTTCACCTCGTTGAGGCATATAGACCTACCTCAGGAGAAAGGGTCGTAGGATCAAGGTACATCCGGAGTATCCTATTTGGAGGAATAAGGGGTTTGCCGGCACTTGCTTGAAGATCTTGGCTCGTGGCTCGTGATTGAAGACAAACGTGGAACCGTATCCTTTTTGTACGTGGTTAAATACTTGTCTAATTAACTTTGTTATTTTGTGTTATATATGTTATTATCCTTGTTGCATCTCATGAAAGCATTCCTCGGTGTGCTGCATCATCTCCCTCACTGAGTATACATATTGTATACTCACCCTCGTTTCTAACACCTTTCAGGATCAGTACTATCAAAGGTAGAAAAGAAGGCTCGAGTATTTCATGATTGATTATGCTGGCTTACGTGGATTGCCATTAAATTCAGTTTTGTACTTGTAAAGTTAAGTTTAGAATGTATTGATAGTTATGAATGGCTTGTAATGTTGTAATAACTTGTAATCTTCACTTTATTGTCTGGTAGCTGCATGCTTGCATATTTTGTCTAGTTGACGGACTTAAATTATAAGAAAGAAAACTAGATAATATTAGAGTGGTATGATAAGTGAAATTATAATTATAGACATTCAACAGTTAATGAATGCATGCTTGTGTGTCTTCAATGTTGGATCTAAGGCTTAGACGGCCTTGAAGAGTTTGTTGTATGAGATAGTTTTGGTGGAGGGGATAAAAGAATGGAGTTAGATCATGGTTTTGTGGTTATAAATATTGTTTACAGGTTTTGGATTGTCCTATAAATAGGAGAAACTTCGTCTGTTTTCCCTAAAAATTTTGTGGTGTGACACCCGAGGTCACAACAGTACTTTCCATTAGCTGTTGCATTCACTATTTTTGCATTTTAACTATGCATTTACTTGTTATTTGCCTTGGTTACTATTCATTACATTTTTCAACTACCTATTTTCTTAGAATTAGCATTTTTCCTAAGTCATATTACTTATTTTAGGATTGAAAAAAATGAGCGTTCGAGCAAATTGCATTAGGAACATTCGTTTAGAAAATGCTTTAACGGTTCATTGAATAGTATTACGTAGTCTAATATTAGTTTTGAGTTAGCTAACATTTAAATTCGTCATTGGACTTACTTTAGGTGGTTTTGGCTCATTTTTAGTTGTCACACACACACATAAACATATTACATTATTATATATATACATTACAACACATATACTTAAAAAATAGCTCAAAACAAATCAATTAATACTCTTTTTATCCCTCCCCAAAACCGAAACTCAGCAGCAGCCCAAGGAAGGAGAAAAACTTTCGTTTTTGCTTGGCAAACTTCACTTTGAGCTCATAATAGTCCACTCCAAGTGCAACCAAGCCATCTCCTAGGATCTATACTTCAATTTGTGATGGATTTTCACTTATCTTTGCATTTTCTATGGTTTTTGTTTATGAGTCAATTTCGAGATTTGTTTTTATATGTCAATATTATGCCTAATTCCTTTACAAAGAGTAGTTTACATGTTGTAGAGACCTATTTTGTGATGCTTGAAGGGTCATGGTAGTTTTTGCATAGGTTAGTTGAGGAAGACAATGAATAGTGACTATTTTAGGGTTTTTAGAAAATGTGCTATATGACTTGATTCATTGCTTCTAGTAGGTGCCTTAGATGTTAATAAAGATAGTTTAATAGCCACGTGATGTTGAATTGCTCAAAAATTGGCTAACACATGAAATAGGTGACTTTTAAAAAGGGGTTTCGGGGTTAATGCAAATCCGGGTTAATTTGGCCATTACAACTAGTGTTCTTAGGCTATATAGGTGCTATATATGCTTTGCTAAACCTTGGTTAAGTTCTGGTTAGGGTACTTGTAGTACAAACTCACAAGGGAAAAATTGGGGCTTTGTACTAAACGCGGGTAATTGGGTAGCTTCGAGAGTCCTAAGGGTGCTTTATGGGTTAATTAGAAGTATGGAATAGTCCGCTCGCTTAACTAGATCAATAGCTTGTGTTTGGAAGGAAAATGGCTTGCGTTACAAAAGGGTTTTGGGTCAAACGTAAATTCGGGTGAATTTGGTTGATATATTTGGTGTTCTTAGGGTAAGTAAGGACTAAATGTGCTTTTCTAAATCATGGTTGAGCTTTGGTTAAGATACTTATAGTACAAATGCGCAAAGGGAGTAATCGGGGTTTTTGTGGCTAGTACGGGTTAATGAATAATTTCAAGGGTTCTAAGTGTGCCATAATGTATAACTAGAAGATTAGAATAGTTAGTTGGTGAATCTTGAGCCTTAGCCTTCGGTTTGGAGTTAAATGACTTAGGATAACAAAAGGGAAACTCGGGGTTTTCATGCTTAGCCTTTGAATTAGTTTTTGTGCTTATATATCATACCTTTATATGTTATTATATGGCATTTGTGAATATTTTGTGAAGTTTCGTGATCATCGGACATTGACCCCTTTGTGTTCGTATAGTTATTTTCATATTTAATGCTTATATCTTGTTATAATGTTTATATTACTTGTATTTTGTTAAGATCAAATTCTAATAGACATTGTATGCTAAGTGAGTAGGACTATAAGGATAACTCATCTAGTTATATGATTATTGATTATTGTAATTAAAAGTAATTGGAATTTATAACTTATGATCTTAACTTAATGGTATTTGATGCTTCTAATATATTTTATGCTGTCTAATGATATGGTAAGGTGAACATTGTAGCTTAATTGCGTGTGGGATATAAACTTGTGTGAATAAGTGATTATAAATCTAGCTTCTAATGTTGTAGGGTTGAGTTAAGTATGAGTTGAGTTGGAATTGATATAGTTAAATGCTAAACTTATATGAACACACTAGGGTTACATATTCGAGCTAATTCGGGAAAGTTGAAGTAAATCGGAGCTATTCTCTTACGTGCTTGGCTTAATTCCAGGTGAAGGAGACTTCATCCTTATGTGCATAATAGTTATTTACTTGTACATAGATTATGTGCACTTATTGTCTATATATTGTGTGTGAGGGCAACCTACTTTGTTGTCCCTCAATCACGTGTTTATTGATTTATTCTATTGTTATCATTTTGAGTGCATTATATCATAATTGCGCAACCATTCGGGCATGGTAGTGTCGTGGATATCGGGCGGCATCGGGCTTGCCGGTCTACCTCGGCTACCATGGTTTCCCAGTCCTTCTCTCGCTTGGGATGCCGCCTAGGGATAGTTGGGTCATAGGATTTCGGGGTACATCCGGAGTACACCCATTTTTGGAGTTATAAAGGGATGCTGACTTATCGATATCAGTGTCATTATTACATCGGGATTTCCGTTCGTGCCTCGTGGTTCGTGATTGAAGAACAAAGTGAATTGTATCCTTTTTAATGTGTGGTAACTTGTTGTTTCAATTGTTCTTTGGTTGTAAAATACTTTATTTGTACTAACTACTGCATTGCACGTCCCCGGTAGATCTTATCCCTCACTAGGCAATTGTGATTGCTCATACCTCGCTAAACATATTTTAGGTGGTGCAGTTGGAGGAGTTGCCTTGATTGCTGTGTGCTATTACTTGAGATTGGAGTGATTGCCTGCTAAACTGTGGAAGACCTTGCTTGTTCTACTTTCTGTTCTATTTTGGAGCCTAAGGGCTTATGTATATATTTGGGTAGTTGCAAGTTTTATAGGTAAGTGGATGTAGTAAGTGTTATGGAATTGTAGCATGTAATAACTTATGCTTCTGCTTCTAGCTACGTTGCATGCTTGGGTATGAATGAACGGATGTATGGTTGGCTTTAATTTCTAAGAATGTTTAATTGCTAACATAGAATGGTACGATAAGCAAATGAAGACAAGGATTTTAAGACTATTGTTGCATGCTTGTATGTATTTATATTGTCTTGTGTTGCTTAAGGCTCAGATGGCCTAAAAGTTGGGATTTCAATTAGAAATGTTGTTCTTTTTGCTTCGTGGTTTTATTTGAATGCTTACAGGTTTTTAGAATGTCCACGGTACAGGGGAGACTCTGTCCGTTTTCCCTAAAACTTTGAGACCGGGTTGGAAATGGGATTAAGAATAGCTTGGTTATTAGAGCCTCCGGTCTCGTGAGGGAACATGACATTACATGTGTCCGGGTTTGGATTTGGGTTGAGAATAGCATGATTAATAGGAGTCCTAGGTCCATAAGGGATCGGGGCATTATACAGTACTCCATGTAGATTTCATCTTCCTCGATCAATCCTCTCACATAGTGATACTGAATCTCTATGTGTTTTATTCTAGCATGAAATACTGGATTCTTTGACATGGCTATACAACTCTGACTATCATATTTTAGTATTGTTGTTTCCTCTATTGGAATGCCAATATCAGTCATGATGTGTTGTAGCCAAACAACTTTACATGATGCTACACAAGCAGCCTTGTATTCTGCCTCTGTTGATGAAAGTGCAACGATGGGTTACTTCTTACTAGCCCATGAGATGATTCCACCACCGAATATGAATACGTAACCTGTAAATTTTTTTCTTGAGTCAATATCACCAGCTCAGTCTGAGTCACAATACCCAGATAAAGTATCTCCAGACTTGTATGATATGTCATACTCCAACGTGCCTTTGAGATATTTGAGAATCCGCATCCCTGCTTGCCAGTGACTTTGTCTCGGTTTATTTGAAAACTGACTAAGAATTCCCACAGTATAACTAATATCCGGTTTTGTGACACAAATGAAGATTAAACTTCCCACCAACCTTCTGTAGAGCTTGTTATCAACTTGTTCTGAAGGATCATCAACTGATAGCTTTGTATTCACTTCCATCGGGGTGACAACTGGTTTACACTCGGACATACCAAATTCAGTCAGGAGCTCACGAACATATTGTTGCTGCGAGATAAAGATAGTATGGGGTTTTTGCGATACCTCGATTCCCAAGCAATAATGAAGAAGACCAAGATTTGTCATTTCAAATTCTTGGCTCAACCATTCTTGCGTCTTCCGAATATTATCTTCATAGTCACCAGTGATTACAAGATCATCCACATATAGGACTATAATTACCTTTTTTCCTTGTTCACTTAGAACATACAAGTTGGCCTCTGATTTGCTTCTATAGAAACTATGTTGCAAGAAGAAAGAGTCTATATGTTTGTACCAAGCTCGTGGTGTTTGCTTTAACCCATATAAAGCTTTTTTCAATTTGCAGAATTTTTTTTCTTCACTTGGTATTTGGAAGCCAAGGGGTTGTGTAATGTAGACTTCTTCTTCAAGTTGCCCATTAAGGAAAGCTGACTTGATATCCATTTGATGTACAATCCATCCATAATGCGCATTAGCTGCAACAACTAACCTGATTGTTGACATTTTTGCTGTTGGAGCAAAGGTTTTAGATATATTGAAACATTCGACTTGCGAAAATCCTTATGCTACAAGGCGTGCCTTGTATTTTTCAAGATTTCCATATGCCTTGTACTTCATTTTCTAGATCCATTTGGTGCCGATGATTTTTCTGTTCGGTGGATTTTCAACGATCTCCCAAGTATCATTTTTCATGATACTATCATACTCGGCTTGCATAGCTATTCTCCAATTTGGATCTGACATGGCTTCCTCCACAGTTACCGGTTCTTTTACCGTCTTGATGATTTGGGTCATCAAAGCCAAGTTTACTAATTGTTGTCTTGATAGATTTTGCTCCTCTATTCTCTTTGACCTTCTTAGCCCATCAGGACGTGGACTCTCATCAGTAACTCCTGAATTTCTTTCGTCAAAGAGCTGTTGGAACCACTTCGGTTGTGGCTTCCTTGTGGGTACAACCGGTTGGTCTTCAGTTTCCTCACCATTAAAGACTTCTTCATTGTTCAACGGTCGTTGTTCAGGCACTTGGTGGATTATTTTATCGGTTGATGATGAAATGACAGGACCGCTATCCTCCATTGAGTGTGGTCACTCATTAAACACCACATCTCGGCTTATGATCACCCTCTTGGCCTCTACATCATAGAGTCATATGCTTTAGACTCTTCACTATATCCCAAGAAAATGCTCTTCTTGCTCTTGTCATCTAATTTCTTTCTATTTTCATTTAGGACGTGTACAAAACACTCATACCCAAATTTTCTTAAATAAAACACAGAAGGTTTCGTACCACAATAAGCTTTATTAGGAGTCTTATCGTTGAGTGCTCTGGTTGAGCACCGATTGAGGATGTATACCGCTTTGTTGACTGCTTCAGCCCAGAATGTGTCAGGTAGCCTAGCACCTTTCAACACGTATTGAGCCATTTCTACAATTATTCGATTTCTTCATTCCACAACTCCATTTTGTTATGGTGCATATGAAGCAGTCAACTTGCGCTTAATCCCAAGCTTGTTGCAGTATTTGGTAAACTCTATAGAACAAAATTCCCCCCAACGATTGGTACGAAGTTTCTTCAACTGGGTTGTGTTCTCATTTGTCATAAGTTTGTGCCACACTTTAAACTTTTCAAGAGCATCAGCCTTGTCCCGAAGAAAGTACACCCACATCTTCCTACTATAATCGTCGATTAACAACATAAAGTAGAAAGATCCTCCCAACGTCGTGGTAGTCATTTTTCCGCAGAGGTCAGCATGTGCCAACTCTAGAGGAGCCTTTGATCGATTATGACTCTTTTTGGGAAATGACTGTCTATTTTGTTTGCCCAGCATACAAGCTTCACATGGTCCTTCAACTTCTTCAATTGAAGGCAAGTCGGCCACCATCTTTTTCTTTTGCATTTCCTTTAACACATGATATGAAATGTGTCCGAACCTTTCATGCCAAAGTTGACTTGTTTTGGCATCCACAACGGCAGAAAGAGAGATGATTTCGTAAAGGTTATTTTTGCGAATACCTTTACTTACTATATATTGATCCTCGTCAATAATCAAAGCTTCTGTCTTCTTAAACCGCCCTTGTAGATCATTATCTGTAATAACAGCTACAGATAACAGATTTTTGGTGATCTGGGATACAAAAAATACATTGGACAGCTTCTTGCTTCCTCTATCTTTAGACACGAGCGAGATGGTTCTAGTGCCCTCAACGGGACACCTAGCATTATTCCCGACGACAACATTCATTGGTTCTAGTAGAGGTTTTATGGAGTCATATAACTCATTCTTGCTGGTCATGTGCCAGGAAGCTCCACTATCTAACACCCATACACTTGTTTGATATACATGTGTGCTAGTAAACGTTTCCTCCGATACATCTATTACAATAAACATATGCACTTTTGTTTCAGTTGTATTGGCATATTCTTTATTTCTCCAATTTGGCTTTAGAGTTTCGTTCTTCTCGGCATGGATTCGTTTCCTGTAATCTTTGATAGCATGGCATTTCTTATTGCAGTAGTAGCACAATCCAGAGAACATCTTCTTCTTTCCTTTCTTCTTGTCTTCTTGGCTACTCCTCGCTTTGCCTACAAAGGCAGAGTCAAGTTGATTTTCTCTGCTTTTGAGTCTCATCTCTTCCTCCATCAACATGGCAGTGAATTCTTCAAACGTCAAAAGAGGAATGCGAACTTGTGTATTGAGTGTTGTCACAAGGCCGTCAAATTTTGGAGGCAACACTCTAATGCACCTTCGAGCTAGTTCCTCAATTGATATAGAAATACCAAATGCAGCCATTTGATCACATAGGTTTTTCATCCTACTGATAAATGACTCAGTTGCTTCATCGTCACTTAATCTCTCAGCAGCTAACTGATTCTCCAAGTTTTGAATGCGAGTCTGATTCCTTGTTTCATACTGATTTCTCAGTATGTTCCAAGCTTCAGTTGCCTTGGTTGTGTGTTGAATTAGAGTAAGGAAAGAATCCTAAATACTTGTTACAATTGCACAAAGTGATCAGCATTTAGTCTCCTCTATTCTTTGACAAGTTGAGGATCTAGAAGTGTGACCTTTTTTGTGTCATCTTTAGCACGGACTGCAACTGGTTCTGCATCTGTGCCTAACATTGTATCAAGGAGTTCGTAGGAGTCCAGAACTGTAGTGATTTTGAACTTCCACAAAAGATAGTTCGTGCCATCAAGCTTTCCTTCTGTGAAGGTAGAGGGACGGATACGAATTGTCAGTACTAAACCGGAACTAGAATTGATAGAAGAAAAACTAGCACCTTGAGTAGTCATAGTTGTTGAGCTTTACTAGACAAGATTGTTGTTAAGAACCCCCTAAGCTCTTGATACCATGTAAGAATATAACAAATTTCCCTGAAACGTCTTAACAAAAATCAAGTAGAAAGACAACACTACTCTTTATAACAATTCAATATAATACTTACAAGATAATTGTCCCACCGTGCGCTCTCAAGATTAGAGCTTCCATGGCTTCTGGACTTACAAGAATAATACAAAAAAGAAAACTAACTTTGGGTTTGTGTTTGGAGGTGTGTTGTGGATGAATATGATAAACTAATGTATGCTTATTTATAGAATTCAGCTAGCCCACCATAGGAGACTTCCTATCAAACATTTTCCATCTTGGTTGGCTTTACCAACCATGTTCAAAGTATTGACCATCCATATTTATCACATGGGTGGCTACAATTGACCACATGGGTGGCTAGCATCCAAGCCAACTTCTAGGAAGCTTCATTTGCTCAAATTTGCTAACTTTAGCACTGCTGTAATACCCTGATCCCTCTCGAGACCGGAAGTTCTATCAAACAATCTAATCACAACCCAAAACCAAACCCCGGCTTAATTTTCAGGGAAAACGGACGGAGTCTCCCCTGTTTCTAGGTGAAATGTAAAACCTGTAATGGCATATAAATGGACCACCACCGTGTCCAACCATACAAAACTTCCTCAAGGCCATCCGAGCCTCGGTTCTCAACAATTTAAACTCAGCAAGTAAACATACATTTCCAATTTAAAGCTAACCTATCTCTTTACATCTTTTACAAGAACATTCAAGCTTGACATTTAATCCATACTAATCTACTGCACAAAATATACTATCATACCATTCACTCTTTTCTTTTAGACAATTACAAACATGCAGCGGGTTAACTATATTACTGAATACATAACTAACTTATCTATCTACCTCAACTACTTAGCTAGATTAAATTACATTTCTTTTAACAATAAATAGATACAACATATGAACATACATCTTTACATCTTTGACAGCTCAAGCCACAAAGCACGCAAGACAACTCTTCAGGCACGAACTAACACATATCCATGAACTTTTCAGCTAACAAGGCATTTCCTGAAATGTGGTGGTGAGGAGTGAGTATACACAACACGTATACTCAGTGAGGGCGAGACAGATATCGAGTTGGAGAGAAAGAAGATCGTGCAATGCAAATAATCACAGTTAAGCAATAAAGACAATAAGGAAACATTCAATACAAACAACAATACTATAAGCAATCAAGAAAGCATTAACACAGCCCTTTAAAGCTATACCACACTCTGAAGGCTGTGGTTCACTCATACGAGCAATACACCATTTCACGAGCGATACATTAATCTCGAGCTTGATGTTGACAACAATGACAACAATGACAACAATGACAACGATGACAATAAGCGCGCAACCACCTTATAACACCAGTTTGGAATACCCCGGAAGTATCCATCAATCTACGACCCAAATCTCCCTGGGAGGCAACCTAAGCGAGAAAAAGGGAATAGCAGCGGAGCTAGAGCAACCAACATTGGCAACCCGAGGCTACCCAGAGAGGCCCATCACTCACGCGCGAGACACTATGCAATGCAAGACTCGATACAAGGTGATAAACGAGCAATAGCACAACAATACAAACTAGTGACAACAAACGAGATAACAAGCAATCACAATCAATACTAGCATTCAACTAACTTTTCAAGCATAACAAGCAATAATAAGCAACAATAACAACAATTAACAAGTAACGGCAGTTCAAACACGAAAACAACAAATAACACTATTCAACCCCAACTTCCAAGGACAATTGCGAACAAACGAGCTACGGAATTAGGAAACCGATTTCACTACATTCACTCAGGCACTACAAGGCACGTTTCTATGTCACTAAACTTCACTTTCTCAACCGAGACCCGAAAGTCCACCTACTGCGTTTGAACTACAGCTATGCTAACCGGTCATTCAATCAACGCCACAACAGCGCCAAAAGTGCTTCCATGCCCTCAATTACGAAACCCCAAACTCAATTCGAGCACGGTCAACTTTTGATCAAACGGCCCCTTTACGTTCCTTTGTCTAATTTCCAATTTTAACAAAGGCCGATATGTTTTTATTTCACATTTTAACTTTCTATCACTAATGGCACCTATCCAAATCAAACAATCACAATTCGGATCGAAATCCGAAATTCTAGGGTTTACTATTCATAATTCACTATTCATGTTCTTCCCCAATTTCAATTACGCAGTTTCAACCGTAAAAATTGCTAAATAACTAACAAGCAATGCTCTACGAACCCTAAGCAAGCTATTTCAAGCAATAACAGGCATTATAACGCGATAAATATCAAATCTGAAAAATTGACTCAAAAATCAAATTCAGATTAAAATGCACAAAAGCGTGAAAACCCTCACAGAGATTGAAGACCAAGACCCGCAAGGACCCGAGCCACAACCCCCGAGCAGTTCCACGCACGATTGTAGAAGAAAATGCAAGCAAAATATTTTTTTTTTCTCTTGCAAAGCTTCGGCCATGGGGGGGACTAAAAGGGAATTTGTGGTTTTGTTTTTGAGTCATTTTTGCCTTGTTTTTAATTTAAATGGTGACAAGGGCATTTTGGTCTTTTGCAAAATCAAACTTTAATTAAAAATAGTCAAATAAGCTTATTTTGATGCCATTAAATCCAATTCAAGTTAAAACAATGCAATTAAATGAAAAACAACTAAAAATAGTTAATTTAAGCTAAAAACATTTTTCACTAAATCCGAAAAATATTTCTCTAACTCTTATTTTTGAAATTCTACGATCGAACGGTCACTAATCGATCGCTAATAAAGTGATGAACAATAATATAAAACTCTAATTCTTTGAAAAGTAGAATAGTAGAATAGTTTAAAATTAACTCCGGCTCGGAGTTACTTTTCTCATTTAATTGAAAACCGAGTAATTTAATGCAAGAAAATTAAAACCGATTTTTAAAATAATCAAAATAGTCAAAGTAATCAATATTCATTTAAAATCAATTAATTTAACTATTCCTAGAATATTTTAAAGAATTATGAAGTTCATATTAAGTTACAAATGAACAAATAAATATAAACATGTAATTAAGTGCAATTAAATATTAACATTTAAGATGACACTTAATTGATCACAAGAGAATAAATTCAATTACTACAATTATTAGAAATAGGTAATCATCTTTTAATCAATTAATATAAATCCTTTTCGAATTCTTCTAAAAGAAATAGCAAAACAATGAAAATTAGATGATTTAACTAATTAAACATTTAATCAAATGCAATCAAGTGCTATTAAATGCATGCCGGGTTCAGGTTATCACAACTGCATCATCCCGACATCATCTTAGATAACTCTAAATTCCCAAACCTCTTTCTTGTAGCCATCGCAGTCTCTTTTGACCTCATCGACGTTTTTAAGTTGAAATCATTAATTTATGCTACCACATAAATTAACAATACTTATTATGAGGTGGGCATTGACATATACCAACATTCAAGAGGTGCCATAAAGTATACTTAGAAGTGTAGAATAGTTAGCTTGTGGTTTATATCGCTTGTGTTTTGTTTGTGCATTGAATTGAACTATTGAACTAAGGGAAAAAGTCATAAAGTTAATCTAATGTTGGCAGTAGCTTGAAGTTCTACTATTCATGAGGTTTTAATTGACTTCAATTGATTGGCTAAGTGTTTTAACGTATTGGTGTAACATGTGTAGTTATTTGTAGATGTTTTGTGAAATAGGTTGCATAGCTATCTTAATAGAAAATGCTTGTATTATTCCTATATTGTTATTTTACTTATATTGCTTGCAAAATTGTCTCATATATGTTATCTTGTATAGCTATCGAATCGGTTTTCCTTGGAAATTATAGATATCATCGAGTGAAAACTCACACCTATTGTTATCGTTATCGTGGTTGCGCAACCATTCGCACGGATGCGGTGGCCACCCACTGGATGGCATGGGACTTGCCAGTGGTTGTCCATCCTCCCTAGTTATTCCTTCTCTTGCTAGGGATGTTACCCTGGGGGAGCTGGGTCGTAGGATTAACAGGGTGTTATATCCGGAGCCCTCGTTTGATGTATAGGGTTATGATGACTTATCTATATAAAAAACGTTATTGTCTATTTGAGTTCGTGGTTCGTGGATCGTGGTTCGTGGTTCGTGCTCATGGTCATCATCGTATCATTTTAATTAGTAACTCTCGCTTGGGCCCTAAGTCCTTGGAGAGTTACCATTAGTTGTGTTTTTATATTGAGTTAATTCACTTGCATATTTGTAGTGTATGATCCATTGTTATTGTTTCCTTTAGGTTGCTTGGTGTATTTGTTCTATCGTGGGTGATTTTCTTTCTTTGATGTAAATTGTTTAACTTATTTAATGGTATACTAGCTTCGTATTGTTAATTTGCTTTATTGTTGGTTGTTGCATTGCACAAAACCATTTTCAAAACACCTCTGATATATGTTTCCCTTTCTCACTGAGCAACTGTGTTTGGTTACTCCCTCTTTCTAACCATTTCAGGTTCGGTTTCTCCAGAGATTAAGAAAGAGAAGGCTCGAGAGTCTTCTTGAGTGGGTGTTAGCTCTCGTTAGTTGTATTATATGTGAATTTATGTAAAGTAATTGAATAGTGGCTTGTAATCTATTATGTGACCTTGTGGTCTTGTATGTATTTGTGTTGCTATGGAGGGTTGTAATTTTAAAGTTTGGAGTCTTGAATGATTAAGTAGTTAAAAGTTGGCATGTAATCACTTTAAAGCTTTACTTTATTACTTAGCTAGTTTGCTTGCTTGTATGGTTTGAATGGAGCTTGGTTGAAGGATTTAAAATATAAGAAAGTTAAGTAGATAAGATTAGAGTGGTAAGATAAGCGGATTTATAACATAGTATTTCATTAGCTAATGTCAAAGCATGCTTGTATGCCTCATTTTGTCAAATAGAAAGGCTCAGTTGGCCTTAGAGACTTGGGAAAAGTTATAGTTAATAAAGTTGTGGTTGTATATGAGTGTTGTGTGTATTGTTGTTGTGATTATTTCTTCTGAGTGCAGGTATGTGGATAGGCCTGGAAACAAGGAAAACTCCGTCCGTTTTCCCTTGTTTTTCGTGACCTTAGGTTTTGGATTGGGGCTCCGGTCTCGTGAGGGATCGGGGTGTTACAAATGGTATCAAAGCATAGTTAGCTTACAACCGAGACATGGTCCTCAGTCTGTTGGGTAGCGAACCCCGAGTGCGTGCATATGGAATGTGCTTTGAGTAGTGGTGTGCTTGCATGTGAGACTCGTGTTACTTGAATGAAAATGTGTTCTATGTGATTTGCTTATGTGAAATATGAAGAATGTGTGACATGTGTAACTATGTGATCAAATGTGCACCTATGTGACTATGTATGCTTATGTGTAGTATATGTATCTTATATGTAACGCCATGATCCCTCACGAGACCGGAAGCTCTAATAGCCACGCTAATCACAACCTAATTCCAACCCGGTCACCAAATTTAGGGAAAAAAAGGACGGAGTTTCCCCTATATATAGGACTATCTAGAAACCTGCAAATATCAACATACCACCACCAGACCATAATCCACAACCTCAATCCATTTCATCCTTACAAACATTTAAGTCAACTGGACAACAATGTAAAGATTCCAAGTTAATAAAACATTACAAGTCATTCATAACTATCAATACATTCTAAACTTAACTTTACAATTACAAAACTGAATTCAATGACAATCCACGTAAGCCAGCATAGTCAACACGAAACTCTCGAGCCTTCTTTTCTACCTCATATAGCACTGATCCTGAAAGGTGTTAGAAACGAGGGAGAGTATACAACTTGTATACTCAGTGAGGGAGGTGATGCTTTTATGAGATGCAACGAGAATAATAACATATACAACACAAAATAACAAAATTAATTAGACAAGTATTTAACCATGTATAAAAAGGATACGGTTCCACGTTTGCCTTCAATCACGAGCCACGAGCCAAGATCTTCAAGCAAGTGCCGGCAAAACCCTTACTCCACCAAGTTGGGGTACTCTGGATGTACCCCGATCCTATGACCCTTTCTCCTGAGGTAGGTCCATATGCCCAACAGGTGGACCACGCCTCTGGGGTAGTGGAGTATACTCAGCGAGAAAGGGAATAGGCACCATGGTAGTCGAGGGAGCACGGCAAGCCCGACGCCGCTCGTGTTTCTCGACGCTACGGTTGCACAACCCCGAGTCAAGATCACGAGAGTCAAGATTGTCATACAACACACAAGAGGGACGATAAGGTAGACCACCCTCGCAATTAGTCACATATAACAAGAAAAGACACAAGATAGCAAGTAATTAAAACATATATACTTTATCAATTACCAAATACTATAATCTAGAAATAATAAAATAAGTTAAAATGCACAGAAAAGATGAAGACTCCCTCACCTTTATCAAGCCTCAAGATGTAAAAATGGCCTAGTTACTCCAACTTTCCTTGGATTAGCTTGAATATGAATACCCTAGTTTTCATATAAGTATAACACTTTAGCAATTGATTATAGAAGGTTTAACAACTGTCTTTCACATCCAAGAATCTATATTACATACTTTATTTTATTGTAACTTAATTAAACACCATAGTTTTGTAACAATAGAGAAGCATTTACATATATATAAAGTTAAGCTAACTATAACTAATCAAAATTGTACTTAACATATAAACTAAATGTCAACTATACAAGTGGACTCAACTAACATGTATTGATTAACATCTTTACATTAACTTACATTCTAATTAATTCTTCAAACATTCAATACAAGTTTCCAACTGCAAAGTTAATACCGCAAGCTCAACTAGGACATTTTTCAATTCCTCTAACAGAAGTTTAACTAATTCACATAAGCTTCAATTAGACACTTTTCATATGCTTGGTATTTAGGTCATAAACTTCACACTTATATAACATATAACTCTATCATGATCAATTAGAGCAAATATAATAATATAATAACTACTAATGCAACTAATTCAAGTAATTCACAAGAAATCCAACAAATCTCCTTCTAAATGCTTACAAAACAAGCTCTAAACTTCACACAAGATAACGAACCTCACATCTAACTATACTACATCTCTAATGACACTTTATGGCACCATTTAAGCCCTTGAAATCTTACTTTAAAGTATAATTACCCGAAAAGTCTGAATTTGCCTCTTTATGCATTACACTACAAGTACTCTAATAGGAGATCAACTTAGCGAAACAAATACATTTCTAGCACCTCCTCACTTACTAGACACTAGCCCTAATGCTCGAACGCACTCGGATTCACTTTCAACCCGAAACCCCTTTGTCAATCTTTGCTATTAAGCTACAAACCGAAAGGCAAGGTTCAAGATTCCTAAACGAGTTATCCTATCTTTCAAACCACACCTTATGGCACCCCAAGGACCCTCGAGTTCACCCGTTAAACCTCGTTTACCATTAAATTCCTGATTTCCTTTTTGTGCTTTTACACTACAAGTACCAATTTCGGAACCCAAACAAGCGAAATGAAGGCACTTCTAAGGCTTCAATACTTAATAAAGACTAGCCATAACTTCAAAATGTGCCCGGATTCGAGTTAACCCCGAAATCCCCAATTAAAGTAGCCTATTTTGATTAAAATTCCCAAATTTTACACATGGCAAGTATAACGAATATTTTTTCCATGCTCAAGGACCTAATTAGTAACTACTAGAAGCCTCGAATCGAATTAAATTATAACTTTTTTTTCGGAACCCTAGTTTCGACACTATTCATCATCTTCCTCAAGTGATTCATGCTAAAAAAAACTTGGTTCTAAGCTATACCAATGAATAAGGATGTTCTCTAGCATGTAATAACACTATATCTAGCAAGAATCAAGCAATTTATGGCATGAAATAGCAGAATCCGAAAATTCAAAAAAACTTGACATAAACTTTAGAATGCAACAATTGTAAATTTTCTCACAATTTTGAAGGTGAAGACAAGAGGTTGAGCCTCCCAAGTGCACTAGAAACCTTCCAAAGCAAGTCAAGAGATCAATTCCAAGGATTGATGAAGAAATTTCTCCTCTTCTTTGCTCCTAGGGCTGTCGGGTTTTGGGGGGGGGGGAGAGGGGTATTTTTGCAATTTTTTGGCTTTTTATTTTATGAGTATTATGCTTATATGGTAATATATTGGGTAAATGTATGAGTAGGTTATGTTTTACTAAGTCAAATGCAACTAAAATCTTGGTCAAATGAGCTAAAACTCAATTCAAATGTTAACTAGTTTAAAACAATGTTTTTACATACGTAACACTATTCAAGTGACGTGAAAAACATTTTTCAAATGCATACTCCTGAGCTCGAAAGTCCAAAACGACAAGTTTTCGATTCCTATTAGGTGTCATGTGACTTAGGAAAAATATTAAATCAAACATTTATGACAATCAAATTTCTTATGAATAGTGCCTAATAGTAAAATAATTAAACAAGAAAAGAAATGCACATAAAATGCTCAAGTAGTTTATGCAACGGTTATTTAAGAGATGTGATGAAATTTCGGGTGTTACATTATATGTTTTCCACTGCATGCATACATATATTACCGTTTAACCTGGTAAGAAACCTCTTCCCCTACAGAAAGATGGCCAGCAGCGGACCTTCCAGAGATAAGAACCAGTAAGAAGAATGGGCAGTTAGTCAGACAACTGTAGGGGAACATGCATTATTAAGGGTGGCAGATGCTTTGACTAGATTGACACAAGTATTTGAACAGCAAGTTGAACATGAGACTTTGGTAATGCTACCTAAGGTCGAGAATAGGAAAGCTGAGGTTGAGGCGGGACCGAGTCAACGAAACAAAAGACCCTGTCAACTTCAGCAATGTACTTACTGCGACCGTAAGGGTCATAATGTCACCAATTGTTGGAGAAGGACTGGCAGATGTACGGGATGCCGTAGTGTCCAACAGAAGGTCAAGGAGTGCTCGGAGACGGGCTTTTGGTTAGAGTAGTCAACCTAGAGTTACAGATAATGTTCCAGCACAGCAGACTGGTCGGCATGGAGAACTTCACGGAACAAGTAAGAATAAAAATGAATTATTT
This sequence comes from Ehretia macrophylla, assembly GCA_037974665.1. Classification (NCBI taxonomy): domain Eukaryota; kingdom Viridiplantae; phylum Streptophyta; class Magnoliopsida; order Boraginales; family Ehretiaceae; genus Ehretia; species Ehretia macrophylla. Next base: position 72,951,434 of record CM075772.1, on the reverse strand, counting down.
TATGTTACTGCAACTGATATTATTATATGATTATATTTGTGTTTATGAGATTAAGGCATCTAGAATCACCTATATATGTATGACTTATGACCTACGGGGAGATGTTAAATATGGTTGAGCTTCTTAAGGAGTATATACTTTGGCATTCTTGTCGGGAGCTAATTGATGACAGTGGTCTTTACTGGCAAGTCTATCAGTAATATCACCTGAAAATCTTTGTTGGATTTCTTATTTGGCATCATATATGGAATTCTAATGGATCTAGTATATGTTATTCTCCATGGTATTCTTATGGAGATTCTTGATATAAATCTTATCCAACACCCGTATTTGGTGCTCTTCTCAGACTTCTTATTTGAATCTCTTCAGATGGCTTTCTAGATTGGAATTCTCTTCGGAAATACTCGGCTTTCTTATTTGTATTTCTACTTGGACTTTTTATTTCATATTCTTATACGATACCCTACAACGGTATTCTCTTATGGGATTCTTAATCGGTATTCGGGAATCTTACCTTGGTTTCTAGTATTCTTCATTGGTATTTTCTTCCAGGATATCCTAGAATTCTTACTCAAACTTTTCACTTGGGTTCTTATTCAATATTTCCTCGAGCTTCATCTTGTGTATTGGATCAAAATCGATATAGCTCATGAAGAAGTGACTTTTGAAGAAGGAATTACGAGGATACAATTGTTATAAGGGGGGGGGGGGAGTGTGACACCCGGACCTAGCATATAGACATTATATTAATTTGCATATATTTATTTCATTAAATTTCGTAATTCTTGAAAAATGTGCATGGCGATTGTTTACATTCATTTAGTTTATATTTAATTGGTTGCTCGGAATAATAATTTTATTATTTTAATAACTAGAATTTATTTTACTAACATTTTTAAGTGAATATGAAGCCCAGACCCGGGGATAACTATTTTTATTATTATTATCATTATTTACATTACATTTAATCGATTTAGGCAAAGTAATTAATTTATTATTTTTATTATTTGTATTTATTTAAATTATATTTAAATGACTTGATGGGACACTTAATTTATTATTTTATTTATTTAAATTTACTTTAAATGCCTTTTAATTAATTCATTTCACTGTTTGTACGGGAAGTCGAGCCCAAAACTGAACGTTCTCGTTTATTATTTTTAATAAATATATTTATTTAATTACATCTAAATGGTTTACATGAAATAAATAATTTATTTTATTATTTGTCTATGATTAATTGATTAGTATTTTTTGATCCCAAAATTGAGTTACCTTTTACTTTATGTATTTTATCTGCTTTCATAGTGGTCTAAATTATTTTATTTTGTGAATTTGTTTAATGTTTCTTTTTTGCATAGCATACCCGGACCTATCATGTAGCACATCATACTTAATTGCATATAATTTTGTGTCATCTTAAATGTTGTATGTAAGACTCGGCCCGAGACCACATGTGCATTAGGTCATATCATACATAATTAAATCATTTTTTATGCATTTGACTTGTTTTATATGCTGTTAAATAGGTTTGTATGTTTACCTCAATTTACGTGCATATCATGGTTTAACATGCAGTCGAATATTTTAGGTGTCATAGGAAATTAATTAAACACTTTGGAGCTAAGATTAGTAACTAGATAGTTAGGAATTGACCAAAATGGCAAACTAGTAATACGCAAGCAAGTTGAAGGGCACTCTTGTCCTTGGCTAAAATTTACAAAATATCCTAACACTATTTGGTCTCATCCAAGCCAAAACACACAAACACACACCATTACACACTTACTCACATGACACAAACATACACACTGCACACACTCAGATTTTTGACCAAGGAGAAGAGAGAGAAAAGAGAGGATAGAAGAAGGAAGGAAGAAGAAGAGGATGAAGAAGAAGTTTCAGCCATTTCAAGGTTTTCCTTTGTAATTTCTTTCTTTTTCTTGCTTCACATTCAAGATCTGAGGTGAGGGATTCTTAAAAACTCTTTTAAAAGCTCATTCAAGGTTATTTGATGCTCATTTGATGTTAGTCTTGCTTTTTGTATGCTTACATAAGCTTGAGGATGAAGTTGAGTATATTGTGTGTTGTAGATCTAGGAATGGCAAATTCATGTTGGGTGTTCTTGAGAAGTTGAGAGATGAGTTTGTGTTGCTCTTGTATGTGTATGGATTATATGTATAGCTTGTATGCAAGAATTGGAAGCATGAGGTTAGCCTTTTTTTTACATTTGGAATGTAGATATTGGTGTTATGAACTATGTTGAATTCTAGGTGGGTTTGATGTTAATTGTTGATATGGGGTATATTGGTTGATGTTTGAACCCCTATATGATGCCTATAAATCACATTGAATTTGTTTGATTATTGGTAGGAGGTTGTATGGATGCATGAGTGGTTGTTAGATGAAGATTGTATTTTCCCGTATACAGCACGACCACGGGACCCCTGTTCCACCAGTCGACCGGTGGAGGGGGGGTCGTCCGCTGATGAGCCTCCAGGCAGAAGACCTTATTTGCACCTGTCGACCGGTTGCGCTAGGGTCTACCGGTTTAGTCAAATATGCAATGAACTTGTTTTAGTGATACCGGGAGCTACCGATGTCGGATTGAGGCACGAACAGATGCCTTGGAACCATAGTGAACCCTAGTTTATCATAGTAGAATTTAATTGTAGATTTGTGCCATGGTTTGGGGCTATGTAGTTGCTAACTTCTATATGTTGCTTAGGAGGCTATTGAACGTAGGCAATATTGACATCTTTTATCAAGCGTGCTTCATAATATTACATGGCATTATTTGGAACTCGATAGGTAGGTATATGCCTATAGGTTATGTACTTGCTTGTGTACATTATTAAGTATTCATTTTAATACAAATGAGGCTTACATGCTTACATGCTACATTGTTGATGTTACTGGTGTGTTTGGGTTGCCTCTGGAGTACCTTATTTATGGGTTGCCTCGGTAGTACCCTCTTGATTGGCGTGTTTATAGGTTGCCTCCGGAGTACCCTCTTCATGGGTTTCCTCTGTAGTGCCCTCTTGGTTGTCATGCTTATGGGTTGCCTTCTAAGTACCCTCTTCATGGGTTGCCTCCAGAGTGCCCACTCTTGATTGGTGTGATGAAGATGATTTGACAAGAAAGTTCAAGACTGGCCATCTCCAACAACTGTTTGAGCAAGCTATATCATTTTATCTGCTATCGCTTGGTATAACCCTTGGAGAGTAGAAATGCTTGATTAATACGTTGTGTAATTCGTTCTTATATACTTGTCATCCATGTTAATCTTGTTACTCTTGTTGTATATGCATAGCACGGTTTTAGAAAGAAGTTTACGAAAAGATAAAACCTTTGTAAAAACCTTTTCCTTTTTCATCCTCACTGAGCTATATGCAGGATTAGCTCACCCCTCTTTTTAATACTTACAGGTAAGACCGAGGTCAAGCCAACTGTACAGATTGAGGGCAATGAGGCTTTACGTACCGAGATTGACTTTTGTTTTTGTTGATCTTCATACTTATGTTGAAGATATAACTTGTTAATAGAAACTGATGATGTACTTTTGAACAACTTTATGTTATGTAATATTCTTTTGGATTATTAACTACACACTAAGTTTGATTACCATTCTTTTGAGGCCTAGATGTATGTACTTGGCCACGTATCAAGTACAAACAGGGAGACTAGGTCTTGTAATTATAAAACAGGTTGTTGTGGCCTTTTAATGCCAAATGTCATGAGCATTCTTTTGAAGTTAATTGTGGGAGTTAATGAATGTTTAAGTTGCTAAATAATGATCTTACAGGTATTAAGTTGATTGAAGCGTCGCGCTCCGACCTTAACCTACGCGGGTTTTAGTCCCTGGGCATAACATTGTATGTGTATATGTGATAATTTTATCTTTCTTTGAAAAATGTATAGACTACATTCAACTATTTATATAACACGATTAAACTAATATTTTGTCATTTGTATTATATGTAATTATTTTCTTGTAGCTAATGAATTATTTTCATCATTTAAAAGTAAACCCTGAGCCCGGGGTAAAAATTAAAGTATTTTATCTTCGCGATTTAGCTTTTTCCTATGTTTATTTACTTATATTTAGTATTCCTTCATTGTTATTTCACGCATTGCACGCGCGGAGAATGAGTTACAAAAATATTTTTTGTACCATAGGAATAGTAAAAAACATAATTGGATTGTGGGCTAGTTAGCTTCTAATTAGTATTTGAGCTATAATATAATTGTTCTTGTATTTTCCTAAGGCCAAAACCATCCTAGGCAATTATATATACATTTATACTACTAATAAACATATAATGCATAGGATAACATAAGAAAGAAATAAAAAACCATAGAGGCCTACAGATAGAAAAAAGGAAAAAAGAAAGAAAAAAATTCTAAGGTTTGTCTTCAAAGTGCAATCTAAGCTTGGATCAAAGGGTTTCTAGCCTTCCTTAGCTCCAACCTAGTTTCTACAAGTATTATTTGGTGAGGGAATTGCATATTTTTGACATTTAAAGTTTTAGTAGATGTTATGTAAACTCTTGAAATGTTGTTATATGTATATATAATGCTTGAATATTGTATAAAATAGTGTTTACATGCTATATGGACTAGTTTTATGTTGTTGATTGTCTTAGATTATGAATTCTTGCAAAGGACCAATTATAGAAGATGAATAAATAGTATTTTCTAGGGTTTTTTTGTTAATTGTTGAACATGAGCTTAATTCTATATTATCTAATAATGTCATAGGGTTTTTTGTTAAATGAACATTTTTGCTTGGGTGTAATTGAATGCTATACCTAGTACTTATTAGGTAAGGTAGTGCTAAAAATGCTTTTATGGCATCGAATTGAGGGGTGGTTTGGATAGTTATAGTATGATATCCTGAACCCGACACGTATTTAATAGCATTTAATTGTATTTAAAGTTCATTTAAATTGCATCTTATTGACCTTTCACTTTCTTTGACCAAACTAGTTGACTTTTTATCTACATTGACCAACTAGGACAAAGTGGAAATTTTTGAAATGTTTAATGAAGGGCAAACTTGGGATTAGAAACAAAAATGCAAGGTTAAGTTAGTCAAATTTTGGGTCAACTTTGGAATTAAATCTGAACCATGGGGAAGAGTTAGGTGACAAATTATATATGGCTCGAAAACTCTACGAGTCTAGTTTCTAAGGCTTCAAACCGTTCGTGAATTGGCATTTTCTAGAAGAAGTTATGGCCGTTTTTGTAAGATGGCGCAGAGCAGTTTTGGTGTACGCGGGTTGACCGAAGCTTTGACCCTTCGACCTTTCATTTAAGTATTGACCAAGCCAAAACAAAACACAAATCAGCTCTTCTTCTTCCCTTCCACCCGTGACCAAGCCAAGCCCATGAATAGTAAACCCTTGCACATTTTTGCTTATATTTGGAGTTAGAGTTGGAACCAAGATGCAAACCAAGTATTTTCGGACTCGTGTTGACGTCTAGCATCTTTCTACTGATCGTTTTTGCCTTTATTTTGCGAAACAAAGATGAGGGAATTTTTTATCAAATCTTGCAAAGTTCATTTTTATGTTATAAAATGCTAGGATTACATTTGTATCTTGCTAAATAGGTGTTAGAGAAGACTTTTACCGATTAATTTCTTATATAGAACATATTTTGTTGAAATTAGCTATTTTGATTTGTTCAATGATTTATATGCCTAAGTTGTGTTTAATCTTGATTCTTAGATTTTATATAATGCTCATATACATTAATAAACCTATCTAGCATGATAAAATAGCTTGAGATTGCAAAATGGAGCAAAAAAAAAAAAAAAATAGAGAATGAAGCTTGCTGAATTTTTCTATTTTGGGGCATTTTGGGGCTGTTTTGTTGGGCAGTTTTGTGCACCCATTAGATTGCCTATTTTATGCTTTTATATGGTTTATAAGCCTTCTATTAGATAGGGAAAAATGTTAGTAGTTGAAGGGGCATGTTGGTTTGGCTTGGAGATGTGTTTTAGTGGTTATTTTGAGTCTATTTGACTAGGTTAAGTGCATTTGTGTACTCTTATGTGTTGTGTGAATTGGATATGATTTATAGTTGTTCTAATTGCTAATGTTTATATGCCTATCAAATTGTGGCTTTAATCAGAGATATATTGTTAGTTGTGTGAGTTCAATGGAATCAAATAAAGATGAATAAGTTAATGGAATTGTGAACTAGCGTTAGTTGAAAACGAATGTATAACTTCTTAAAAAAATAATTGACTGTATTGTATAATGATAATTGAAGGAATGATACATTTGGAGCATATTGAAGAAGTCATTGGCTAATTCTCACAGGTTTGGTTGTAATAAGGTCAGGGAGAATCATTTTATATGCATTTTTTTAATATTAGGGTTTATGTTGAATTTTGCAATTGTTGTATATTGTGATATAAATTCTTATGAATGCTTCTAAAACCTTCTAAAATGATTAGTGAACATTCTTTTGCAAGCTATTGGCATAGTTTATGACTAGATTTTGCAATGGCAAGTTAAAGAGGACGATAAATAGTGTCAAATTGGGGATTTGATAAAAAGTTGCTTATTAGATTGATTTCTTGCTTCCTATAGATGCTAGAGATGTTAATAAACATAGAAAAGTAGTTATATGGACTTAGCTTCCTTAAACCTTGGTTAAAAATACAAATTTAGCTTAGGTAACAAAGGGGTTTCGTGGTAAAAGCGAATCCGGGTTGATTTGATCGATATGTCTAGTGTTCTTAGGGTATATAGGTGTTAGATATGCTTTTATAACGCTTATTTGGGCATCGATTAGGGTATGTGTAGTTTAAATGCATAAAGGAGAAAATCAGTGTTTTGTAAGAAACGAGGGCTATCGGGTGGACTTAAGGGTTTAAAGGGTGCCATAATGTGGGAGTTGGAGGATAGGATAGTTCGTTTGTGAAGTGGGAACCTTGTCTTCTGGTTAGAAGCTAAATAGCCTATGTTAACAAAGGGAAAAAGTAGAGTTTGAGGGTTTTTAGCACTTACATTGCCTTGTAGTGGTTTATAGTATGCTTAAATGAAGTCTTAAGGTTCATGTGAGTTTTTAGGAAGGTTCCGTGAAAGATTATGATTTTTATCTCTTTATACTCAAACATTTATTTTAATGTTATTGTTTGTAATTCATTGATTTCTGAGGGCGACCTACTTTGTTGTCCCTCATTTATTATTTTGCTTAATATCGCTTCATATTATTGTCATATTGTCATTGTCTTTAAGTGCATTGCATAGTGGTTGCACAACCATAGTGTCAGGGGCAGATGTATTGGATATCGGCTGAGCGGCAGCGGGCTTGCCAGTGGATATTCGATCTCCGTGCTCGAGTCCCTCACTCTCCTGGTCCGGACATTGCCAGGGGGTGTTGGGTCGTAGGATTTTTGGGGTACATCCAGAGTACACCCACCGGAGTGTTTGGGGTTTATGCCAGCACATTGATCAAGGTTCGTGGATCGAGGTTCATGGATAGTGATTGAAGATCAAGTGAATTTTGGAGTGTTTGGGGTTAAAGTGAATTGTATCCTTTTTAATGTATGGCATTTTAGTGTTTATTGTCTCTTATTTGTCATGTTAATCGCTTAATGGGTTTACTTGTACATAATGGTTGCATTGCACGAATCCTCTTATAAATGTTTCACGTATACTGTTCCTCTCCTTCACTGGGTATTCATGATTATATACTCACTCCTCATTACCCACATTTCAAGAAATTTCATGCTAGCAGGAAAGTTCGTGTTTACGTGATAGTTCGTGCTTGAAGAGTTACCTTAAGTGTTATGTGGCTTGAGTTGTAAAAGTTGTAAAGTTTTACTTCCATGAATTGTATATACTCGATGTATAAAGAAATGTAATTTAAGTTTAACTAGGTCATTAGAGTGGTATGATAACCTAGTTTATGTAATAGGTTGGTAAGGTTTAAATTCATTGCATGTTCGTGCTTGTCTAAAGGAAAAAAGTTAGGATAGCCGTTGAATTTGGAAATGTATAATTGCTTATGTTTGTTTGTTAAGAACCAAGGCTCGGATGGCCTTGATGAGATGTTAAATGTTTGGACATGGTACTGGTCCATTTATATTCTGCTTGTAGGTTTTGGTTTGTCCTATAAACAGGGAAGACTCCGTCCGTTTTCCCTAAATTTTGTGTCCGGCTTTGGATTTGGGTTGAGTATAGCATGTTTAATAGAATTCTCAATCTCATGAGGGGTCGGGGCGTTACATATAGTTCAAAGTGACTACGGGACTTTTGTGTTAGACGAAGTTAAAAATGGGTTTTCACGGTTACAAAAGGTGCCATAGAGTGTACTTGAAAGTGTAGAATAGTTATCTTGTGGTTTATATGGCTTGTGTTTGGTTTGTCCATTGAATTGAACTATTGAACTAAGGGGAAAAGTCACAAAGTTAGTCTAATGTTGGTAGTAGCTTAAAGTTCTACTTTTCATGAGGTTTTAATTGACTTCAATTGATTGGCTAAGTGTTTTCATGCATTGGTGTAGCATGTGTAGTTATTTGTAGATGTTTTGTGAAATAGGTTGCATAGCTATCTTAATAGAAAATGCGTGTATTATTCCTATATTGTTATCGTACTTATATTACTTGCAAAATTGTCTCGTATATGTTATCTTGTATAGCTATCGAATTGGTTTTCCTTGGAAATTATAGATATTATCGAGTGAAAACTCACACCTATTATTATCGTTATTATGGTTGCCCAACCATTCGCACGGATGCGGTGGCCACCCACTGGGTGGCATTAGGCTTGTCAGTGGTTGTCCATCCTCCGTAGTTATTCCTTCTCTTACTAGAGATGTCGCCTTGGGAGAGGTAGGTCGTAGTATTAATGAGGTGTTATATTCGGAGCCCCCGTTTGGTGTATAGGGTTATGCTGACTTATCGATATCAAAATCGTTATTGTCTATTTGAGTTCGTAGTTCGTGGTTTGTGCTCATGGTCATCATCGTATCCTTTTAATTAGTAACGCTCGCTTGGGCCCTAAGTCCTTGGAGAGTTACCATTGGTTGTATTCTTATATTGAATTAATTAGCTTGTATATTTGTATTGTGTGATATATTGTTATTGTTTCCTCTAGGTTGCTTGGTGTATTTGCTCTATCGTTAGTGATTTTCTTTCTTTGATGTGAATTGTTTAGCTTATTTAATGGTATACTAGCTTCGTATTATTAATTTTCTTTATTGTTGGTTGTTGCATTGCAGGAAACTATTTTCAAAACTCCCCAAATATTTGTTTCCCTCCCTCACTGAGCAATTGTGTTTGCTCACTCCTTCTTTTTAACCATTTCAGGTTTGGTTTCTCCAGAGATTGAGAAAGAGAAGGCTCGGGAGTCTTCTTGAGTGGGTGTTAGTTCTCGTTAGTTGTATTACATGTGAATTTATGTAAAGTAATTGAACAGTGGCTTGTAATCTATTTTGAGACCGTGTGGTCTTGTACGTCTTTGTGTTGCTATGGAAAGTTGTAATTTTAAATTTTGGAGTCTTGAATGATTAATTAGTTAAATGTTGGCATGTAATAACTTTAAAGTTTTACTTTATTGCTTAGCTAGTTTGCTTGCTTGTATGGCTTGAATGGAGCTGGGTTGAAATATTTAAAATATAAGAAAGTTAAGTAGATAAGATTAGAGTAGTAAGATAAGCGGATTTATAACATAGTATTTCATTAGCTAATGTCAAAGCATGCTCGCATGCCTTATTTTGTCTAATAGAAAGGCTCGGTTGGCCTTAAAGACTTGGGAAAAGGTATAGTTAATGAAGTTGTGGTTGTATATTGTTGGGTGTATTATTGACATATTATTTCAGTACCTTTTAGCGCAGTCATAGCGCAGCTACGCAATATCGCAGAAAATTGAAGGGCATTTCTATAAAATAGCGCGAAAAAGAAGCAAACCCTATGATAAAGAGAAGAAAACATACGTGAGAAAAGAAGGCTTTTGGTCACTGATTTTTGGGGAGAAAAGAAACGTTTTAGCAAGAGAGAAAGCGAAGGATTCGCGAGTTGAAGACAGAGAAACAATCTAGAGATAGATTTCTACCACGATTGTTCTCCAAATCCTAGTTTTCTCTATCTCTCTTATCATGATTTGCACTATGTTTTGGTTTTGATTGATTGATGAACTATTCCATTTATGCATTGAGTATTTTTTGCTATGTTTAATGCTTGCGATTGCCTGATCAACAATTGCATGATTTGTGATTTGGTTTGAGATTGAGAATTGATAACAAAATTAGACCATGTGTGAAATACCATTAAATCGCCATAAGTTAGAGATAGTTATGAGATCTAGTGCAGCGCATGAATTTCTAGGGCTTAATGAGTTCCCTAAGTTCACAGTTATCACAGATATGTAGGTAGCTTACTTAGCGGAATATGTTATTGATGCTTGAGAAAAATTAATAACCACATTAGCGAAATTGCTGGCAACGTAAGGAATATGCGTCGATTGAATTAAATCAATAGTTTCAAGTAGGATTCATCTTGGTGAAATCGGAATCCCTAGAGTCTTTTAATTATTGAATTACCATCTTGCGTTAATTTTGTAATTATTTTAAAGTTATTTTTATAAGTTCTATAATTTCTTTAGTCGTTAGTCGCAAATTCTCAATTCATGATTGTCCGAATAAAGTTAGATCTAGATTAATTTCGGTAGTTAATAATCACAGTCCTCGTGGGGACAATCTTTACTTATCACTTTATTACTTGTTGCGATACGTGCACTTGTGTTAGAATTCACACAACAAGTTTTTGGCGTCGTTGCCTGTGACTGTGTCAATTATTAATATCGATACCAAATAGCTTTAATTTTACTTTGTATTTTATTTTTTTTGTTTTTGTTTTATTATTTTGTGTTGTTTGCGTTTTGGGAATATATCATTTGTAGGTGCATGCGAAAGTTGGAAGGTAGCAATTTGTTGCTTTTCGATCCTAAGATAGAATGGACATGTCGGAAGAACAAAAAGGAGAAAATGGCTATTACCCACCATCTACAAGAACCCATGGCTGAAATCGTGATAGGAGAGGAAGGAAATAATGAGGAAAATCTGCCTAGAACACTGCGAGATTAGCGCTACCACCTACTAGCATTCAACCTGTGATCAAAAGACCAACAATTCAGACAAATAATTTCGAGTTAAAATCAGGAACGCTGCAATTGATTCAAAATATCTCATTCCATGAACTGCCTACTAGAAGTCTGTTGTACTGTTAACTACAATGGAGTCACTGATGAAGCTTTGCGCCTTCGCTTGTTTCCTTTTTCCTTGAGGGATCAAGCTAAAGAGTGGTTGCATTCACAACCTTCGGATTCAATTACCACATAGGATGACTTGGTGCACAAATTTTTGTCTAGATTCTTTCCACCTGGTGTCATGGCCTGACCTCGACCTATCGCTAAGCTAAGGCTGAAACATGATGTTCGTAACACTTATTCCTTAGATAATTACAAGACTTCCAAAATTCTCCCTAGTTATCAGCCTTAAAGGTTTACATCACCCTATTACATAATTACAAGACTTGAATTCATATATTCAATCATCCCAAACCTAGGTCTCATAAGATTAATAACCAAACTTAACTAGGTGTCTAATAAACCAAAAGAATATTACAGCATAATTAGTTGAACAATTTATAAAATCATCTATTTTCAACAAGAAGTTCATCTTCATAGGCAAACACGTAGATCAACTAGGGCATAAACCCATTGCAACACATCAATATAGCTTGCAACCATATGGGAGCTTGCTTGGCTAATCGTCACCTGAAATTGTTAGAAAGAGGGGTGAGCTAGATCCTCACATATAGTTTAGTGAGAAGGAAAACAAGGAAGGGTTTTCACAAAGGTTTTATCATTTCGCAAACTTCTTTATAAAACCGTGCTATGCATATGCTATATATAACAAGAACGAAATCAACTTAATATGCATAATCAAGATATAACAAGATTGAAACCGAACTTAATATGAAGCAAGCAACTCTACACTTTGAGGACCTTTAGGGACCAAACTAGAGTAGGAAAAATACATAATGATGCATATATCCTGGGCATAATCAAGAGATTGATACAAAATAAAGAAGGTGGCTTATACGCACAATCCTCCTAGGGTAGCCAAGAGCCCAGTGAGATAAACTCCCGAGGTAGCAAGGAGCATAGCAAGGTAACTATGACCTAACAAACCAATCCTCCTAAGGTATGTAACGCCCCGACCCAACCCCGCGCTATAGGTTAAGTCTGGACCCGATAAATGGACAGAGTCTCCTCTGTACCGTGGACATTTGAAAACCTGTAAATGCTCAAAATAGCTACAAAATACTAAAACAAGCTTTTATAATTAAAATCCAAAGGTTCAAGGCCAACCAAATTAACTTTTCATTAAACCCTTTTAACATGCCGTTCAATGATAATATTAGAGCAATCTTAGAAGTTGAAATCAAACATGCCTTTAAACCTATACCCCCAAGCATGCAAGAACTAAAAGAGAATTAAAAGTTATTACAAGCCATAATATCTCGAAGCTAACATTACAACCAACTAACTTTCAACTTACAACTACAAGAATATACATAGCCCTAAGGCCACAAAATAGATCATAACATAGTAGTACATGAACACCATGAAATAGCAAGAAATCATATCCACCTCAGGCAATAAACACACAGCAACTAGGGCAAAGGGTCAGCCTGAACTTCTTCTTCTTCCACTACTACCTCAACTAGCTGGGGATCACCCCCAGCACTTCTTGAAACATGATATCGAGGTATGAGCAACACTGTTGCCCAGTGAGGGATAAGGTCCTGGGGCGTGCAATGCAACAGGTAAAATAATTAAACAACAATAGTAATGTATCAATTTAAGAAGTAACAATAGCTTAAATAACCACACATTAAAAAGGATACATTTTACTTAACCCCTATACTCCAATCTTCACTTGGTCTTCATTCACGATCCACAAATCACGATTACGATCACGATAAGCCAGCATAACCCCAAACACTCCAGTGGGTGTACTCCGGATGTACCCCGATAATCCTACGACCCAACACCCCCTGGCAATCTCCGGACCAGGCGAGTGAGGGAATAGAGCACGGAGTTTGAATATCCACTGGCAAGCCCTTTGCCGCCCAGCTGATATTCAACATATCCTCCCCTAATACTATGGTTGCGCAACCACTATGCAATGCACTTTACAATAGTAAGTTAATATCAATAATATAAGCAATAACACGTAGGAGGATCAACAAAATAGGTTGACCTCGATGCAGTTAGAATATAAGCAAATAAGCAATTTTTACAAAGGAGTATATACAAGACAAGCATAGAATCATGCCAAGAGCTCTAAAACAACTTGAAGTCGCATTTAAACACTCAAGAAGTCGTGCCAAGGTCTTAGAAGCGCGAGACAACCGAATTTGCACCTAAACCCCTTTGTTTTCCAAGCTATTTCTCTTCCAAACCAAAGTTAACGATTTAATTTCAAAGGAAAACTATACCAACCTTCTAACTAACCCTCAAGGAACCCTTTCAACCCTCAAACCCATTCAAATGCCAGCAATTACCCCGAAAGTCCCAATTTCCCTCTTCTAGCTTTAAACTACACATGCCTCATTCGGGCTTCAAATAGGGGTTAGCAAAGCTTCTATAGTACCTAGGTAGGCTAAGAATACTAAAAGTGAAGCCCGAATCCACCAGAATTCGCCTTAACCCTGAAACCCCTTTGTTAAAGTCGACTAATTCATGTTATATGCGATATTAGAGCAATTCAAGTGTACGGGGCTATTAGACTACCTTCAGTAACACCTAAGGCATCTATTAGAAGTGTTGAATTGAGCTAATACGCGCAATTACACAAAACCCTAGAAAAATATCACTATTCACCTCATAATTCAAAATAACGATTCTAACCGTTTAAAAAGCAAAACAATGGCTCAAATATGTTCTCTAGCACTTATAAACAAGGTATAATAGCATAGATAATCAATAAAATAGCATTTAGTCACATTTTCAACAAATCCAGAAAATAGCAACTATTTTAAAATGCGAAAATAAGTCATGAAATCCTTCATCAATGCGCGTAGGAGCACCTAGGAAGCTTGCACACACCCTAAACTACTAGCTCTAGGCTTGGCTTGGCTTGAATTGAAGAGTTGAAGAGCAAAAAATCATTTTTTTCCTCTCCTTGCTGCTCTTGGCCCTAGCACAGTGATTTCAGCTCTTTTTTTGTTTTGTTTTGCTAAGTTATGAGTTAATGTGTGTGTTGTGTGAGTTTTATAAAAGGTGGGGTCAAGTGGTTGCTTAAGTGGGTTACTAAAATGCGCGTAGATAGCTTAAAAACGAGCCTAAAGTGTGAAACATAGGCTAGCTAATTAAAACACTAAGTTATGTTACGTAACACTATTTATTGAACCACTAAAAACATTTTCTAAACGAGTGCTCCTATCGCTCCTAGCTCAATTGCACATTTTTCCCATTCCTTTGGCAATTAATATGATTTAATAAAAATGCTAATTCACTAATATAATGCAGTTTAAAAATGGAGTGAATAGTAACTAAGAAAGACAACAGACAAAGCACCGAATTAAATGCGCAAATAATGGATGCAACAGTAATTGAATGCAAGGCAAAAATCTCGGGCGTCACATCCTCTCCCTCTTAAACTAATTGCGTCCACGCAATTCTTACATGATTCGGCGAATAATTCTGGATAGCGTTCCCGCTTCTGATCCTCCATCTCCCACGTCGCATCCTATATCCCGTGATGATCCCACAAGACTTTAACCATCGGAATGCTTTTATTTCTCAGCTCCTGAACTTTCTGATCTACAATCCGAAGATGTTTCTCTTTGTACGTCAAAGTCTCACGATCTCTAAAGGCTCGGGCTCAAGAATATGAGAGGGATCTGGCTGATACTTTCGAAGCATAGAAACATGAAAGACATCATGAATTCTGCCCAGACTAGGAGGCAAAGCTAGACGATAGGCCAATTCACCAATGGTTTCAGTTATCTCAAATGGTCCCACATAACGAGGACTGAGTTTACCTCATTTACCATGCCGAATCAAACCTTTGCGAGGAGAAATTTTCAGGAATACTCGATCCCCTAGGGCAAATTTCAGATCACGACAGCGTCTATCTGCATAACTCTTTTGCCGACTCTGTGCTGTAAGCATTCTTTTTCTGATAAGCTGAACATTATCAATCATTCTGTTCATCTCTGGCAATAAAGTAGGATCAATAGATTTCGACTCTCCAACTTCATCCCAATATAAAGGAGATCTGCATTTCCGCCCATACAAAGCCTCATACGGTGCCATACCGATAGTAGCTTAATAACTGTTGTTATAAGCAAATTCTGCAAGAGGTAAGTATTTCTCCCAACTTTTACCGAAGTCCAAAATGCACGCTCGGAGTATATCCTCAAGTATTAAGATAGTTCTTTCAGATTGTCCGTCAGTTTGAGGATGATGAGAAGTACTGAAGTTCAATGTCGTGCCCAAAGCTTTCTGAATCTTCTGCCAGAACTGAGATGTGAATCGGGGATCTCTGTCTGACACAATACTCTTGGGAATTCCATGAAGTCTAACAATATTCTCAACATAAATTTCAGCCAACCTATCAAGAGATTCAGTTTTCTTTGTAGCAATAAAATGAGAGGTTTTGGTCAATCTATCCACAACAACCCAAACTGAATCATGACCTCTTGAAGACCACGGTAAATCTGACACGAAATCCATGGTGATGTGGTACCATTTCCAAACAGGAATGTCCTATGGCTGTAACAACCCCGCCGATCTCTGATGCTCAGCTTTTACTTTCTGGCATGTAAGACATTTAGCAACATAGTCCGCAATCTCTCTCTTCATGTTGTTCCATCAGTAGTTATGTTTCAGATCTCTGTACATCTTAGTACTGCCTGGATGAATTGTATACTTAGAATTATGAGCCTCTGCAAGAATTTCTTTCTTTAAAGCTGGCTCAGAAGGAATACAAATTCTACCTTTGAATTTAAGAAGACCATCATCATGCCATTTGAAATCTGACTCTCCCCCTTTTGACTTTTCTAAGATTTCCATCAATTGTAGATCAGCCTGCTGAGCCTCTCTAATCCTGGATAATAAAAGAGACTGAATATGCAAACTAGCAAATTGAACACCAGAATCTGAAATGTTGGGCCTCCATAAACATAATTCCTCCATGAACTCCCAATTTTTTATGATTAGACTAGCAACTGTAGCCTTTCGGCTTAAGGCATCAGCAACAATATTAGCCTTACCTGGCAGATAATTGATAGTACAATTATAATCCTCAAGCAACTCCAACCAACGCCTCTGCCTCATATTCAACTCTTTCTGAGAAAAGAGATATTTCAGACTCTTGTGATCAGTAAAGATTTCAAATTTATTACACCAAAGATAATGACGCCATTTCTTTAACGCAAAGATGATAGCTGCAAGCTCGAGATCATGCGTCGGGTAATTAAGTTCATAAGGTTTCAGTTTTCTGGAAGCATAAGCGATAACTCTCTCATTCTGTATCAATACACAGCCCAAACCTTCCTTAGAAGCATCACTATAGATTACCAGATTATCGGTACCCTCAGGTAGAGCAAGAATAGGAGCTGTGGTTAATCTCTTCTTTAATTCCTGGAAGCTAGCCTCACACTTCTCATTCCAAAATATAGTCTTCTTCTGAGTGAGTTGAGTCAAAGGTCCAGCAATTTTAGAGAAATCCTTGACAAATCTTCTGTAATAACCCGCTAAACCCAGAAAACTACGAATTTCTGTAACAGTCTCCGGCAGTTTCCATGCCATGACAACCTCAATCTTTGCTGGATCAACGAAAATTCCATCCTGAGAAATAATGTGACCCAGAAAAGTGACTTGTCTTAACCATAACTCACATTTGCTAAACTTTGCAAATAACCGATGCTCCTGAAGAGTCTGTAGTACAATCCTGAGATGTTGTTCATGTTCCGCCTCATATTTAGAATAGACAAGAATATCATCAATGAAAATAACCACAAACTGATTCAGATAGGGGCGGAATACTCTCTGCATCAGATCCATAAATGCGGCAGGAGCGTTAGTTAACCCAAACGGCAGAACAACAAACTCATAATGACCATACCGAGTTCTGAAAGTAGTTTTGGGAACATCAACAGACTTAATTCTTAACTGATAATAGCCCTACCTCAGATCGAATTTAGAAAATACCCTGACACCTTGCAACTGATCAAATAATTCCTCAATCAAAGGCAATGGATATTTGTTTTTTATAGTTATCTGATTAAGACCCCGATAATCAATGCACAACCGAAGAGATCCGTCTTTCTTTTTAACAAATAAGACCGGTGCACCCCACGGTGAAGAACTCGGCAGAATGAATCCCTTCTCAAGTAAACCCTGCAACTGAATTTTCAATTCTTGCAACTCAGGTGGAGCCATTCTGTATGGAGTTCTAGAGATAGGCGTAGCCCCTGGTAATAAGTCGATCACAAACTCTATCTCTCTATCAGGTGGTAAACCAGGTAACTCCTCAGGAAACACCCCCAGAAACTCTATCACGATAGGTATATCATTCAATTTAAATTGATCACCAGGTTGATTAATCAAATAAGCAAAGTAAGCCTCACAACCCTTACCTAACATTTTTGATACTTTAATAGAAGATATGATAGGAGTCCCCGTAGATTTTCTACTACCAACTATTTTAAGTACGGGCTGGTCGGGCATTTCTAGTTTCACAATCTTCTTTCTACAATCAAGCTGGGCATAATATTTACCTTACCAGTCCATCCCTAATATAATTTCAAAGTCGCGGAAAGGTAGAATAATTAAATCGGCAGGAAAAACACGACCTTGAATATAAATATTATATGCCTTGCAGATAGATTTGGTGACAAACTTCGGCCCCATAGGAGTATAAACCACAATATCATGCAACAGTTTATCATGTTTCAACTTAGCATTGTGTGCACAAATAGGTGTAATAAATGAATGCGAAGCCCCGGAATCAATTAAAACCTTAACTGATTGATCATTAAGAAGAAAAGTACCTTCTACTACAGTGGTCGTATCCGGAAGCTCCTCAGCATCTAAGGCAAATACTCGGGCTTGACCCTGCGGTATTAATGCTGCAACTGAACCCCTGGTCTGATTGCCTTGACAAGATGTTTAACCCCTGGTATTCTTGAATTTCTAGCTGTCTCTAACCCTGTGTTGATCACTGTCGCATCCGGTACATCGGCCCAACCTCTTCCAACAATTTTTCTCAGTATGACCCTGGCGTTGATAGAAGCTGCACTGCTGGTGACATCTAGCAACAGTGCCTCCCGAAGGAGCTCTGTAAGTAGAGGTAGCTGAACTACCCTGCTGAGAACGAACTACTACTGGTCGGGTCTGCCCCTGACTCTGACTCTAACTTTGGACTGGTCGTGACTGAATCTGAACAGGCCCTGTATAACTCTGTGTCTGCCTCGGCTGTGGACTCTGCCCAACTGGAATAGTCTGCCTCTGGTACCCCTGACTCTGAGACTGAAACTACCGCTTACTCGATTGACTAGTCTCTGTCAACACGTCTGCCTTGCGTTTTTCATACCTCGAGGCGGCTCTGACCACTGCAGTATAGTTAGGGTAATCATTTGTAGACAGATTAAGCATAATATCATTCCTCAATCCCATAATGAACCTCTGCATCTTCATATCCTCAGGTTGTACCAAAGCCGGCACATAACGGGAAAGCCTAGTAAAAGCAGCCTCATATTGATCCACTGACATATTTCCCTATTTCAAAGCTATGAACTCTGCTTGACGTCTCTCACAGGCAACCACGGATATATATTTATCTCGGAACTCTCGAACGAAGTCAGCCCACGAATGTTGAACTGCCTCAGCTTCCCATTTCTCATTAATAGTACGCCACCACTCCTCGGCGTCACCCTCCAACAGAAATGTAGCATAAGTTATCTTTCTCTCATCACTGCACTCTAGAATTGCAGCCACCCTTTCAAATTTCCTCAACCACAATTCGGCCTTCATATCGTCAGGTTCTCCAAAGAAGCTGTAGGCCCCGTGATGTAAAAATCGGTCATACAAATTAGCTCCAGCAGCACCACTACCCTCGGCTCTGGCGGCCTGATTACCCCTAACAGCCCTTGTCTGACCTTGCTGAGTTACGAACTGTGCAATAGTGTTCATAGCAGTAGCCATAGTAGCCAGAATCTGCGCAGTGCTGGGTTCTGGTCCCTGAGGTAGTGCATTCTCTGCTACACCTTCACCCTCTCCTAGTACACCCTTCCTAGGAGCTTCTTCCGGCTCTCTCCCCGGTCTGCCCCTTCTCCTCATCTCAACAGCTAGAATGCAAAGTATTATGACAGGCATTTACATAAATTACAGATAAAGCACATAGGAAGAAGTTAAAATAAGTCCACATAAGTCACATATTACATTAGAAGAATGTTCACATACAAGAGATTCATAGTCACTTAATCATGCTTGACATTCTAGACTTTTCACTTTCAACCATTAACTCTTAGAGACCTTTCGCATTCCATTATCATGCTAGCATGTTCCTTTCTAATTCAAATTCCACTTAGGCAAATCAAAAGACCACAAATCCATACAATCACAAGGTCACATAACAGATCTCTACCCACAGACTGAGAAATTTAACCCGGCTTCATGCAATCTATAGCTCTGATACCACCTAAAATATAACGCCCCGACCCAACCCCGCGCTATAGGTTAAGTCTGGACCCAATAAACGGACAAAGTCTCCTCTGTACCGTGGACATTTGAAAACCTGTAAATGCTCAAAATAGCTACATACTAAAACAAGCTTTTATAATTAAAATCCAAAGGTTCAAGGCCAACCAACTTATCTTTTCATTAAACCCTTTTAACATGCCGGTCAATGATAATATTAGAGCAATCTTAGAAGTTGAAATCAAACATGCCTTTAAACATACACCCCCAAGCATGCAAGAACTAAAAGAGAATTAAAAGTTATTACAAGCCATAATGTCACGCCCCAACTCGACCCCTCCTATAATCAGTCAGGACGCAATGGAATTTCGACAGTATAACGACAATAAATAGGATACCGAGGCTCTAAACCAACCTCCATAGGTCATCATACATCAACTCCATAAACCATACAACAAACAACTCCTCAATAACATAATAACATACATCATGACCATATCATACAATAAACATTCCTCGTTATATGCCTCTGTTCCAACATAATACATGAACCCTTAATATACAATACAAAAACATATTGAGCCAATCTAGCAACCTAATCATAAACAAAAGAAAGGCTACTAAGACAACATCAACTAATTCATTAACTTATCAACATCTTATACATTATAAACTACAAAGCAGATAAAAGTCTACTAAGTTAATTTACAAGATAATAAAACATGTACGACATCACGGATAAGACTCTGGAACATAGGACTCATCCACGTAAGGCACGTTTTCCATATTCTCCTCTTCAGGAGGCACGTACCTGTAATCCTACGAAAGTACACCTGAATGCATGCAATAATAGAGAGTGAGCTTATATAAAATAAGCCCAGTGAGGATCCGATAGATCTCGAGCAAGGTCTACTAAACTCCTTGGAAATAATCCTTTGAGTCAGTAAACACACAATAACATCAATAATCATTATAAATGCAACAATAGTAATAACTGTAAACACACAATAATGATACAATACATTTACTGATGAAGCTCCGTACACCAATTCCATGCTCAACAACTCCTCCAAACTCAATGACACAATTCCTGAGGTACCTTGACCTAGACCCACACCCCATGGCCTCTCCACCCATGCGAGATAAGGATTAGCCATGATAACTGTGCCCGCAGCCCAGGATGTCTCCCGAGGTGACACAACATTATCAAAGCTTACAACAATGAGACTTAACATAAATAAATCGAGAGATCAGCAACAAAAGTGCCCGATTCCCGTAATCAATAATCAATCAATAAACTGGGAGATCAGCAACAAAAGTGCCCGATTCCCGTAATCAATAATCAATCAATAAACTAGGAGATCAGCAACAAAAGTGCCCGATTCCCGTAATCAAATAATCAATCAATAAACTGGGAGATCAGCAACAAAAGTATCCGATTCCCGTAATCAATAATAATCAATATAACATCAATATTTAATTAAACAACAAACAACTAAGTTAGATGACAAAGTAGGCCATCTAACTGAACATGCATTAAACACACAATCAAACCCTAGTTTACCCATCATCAACTCACAATTCAATCACTCAAACCACACCCAATCAACTAAGGCTCAATTCAACAATTTAAAGAAAGATAACCTAAACTTCAAATAATCATATCTTACATTCTACTAATCCAAACAACCCCAAATCAGTTTCAAACACTCACTCATTCGATCAACTACATTAGCCCTCTCGGAAACCAACCAAGACACCTCAAAATCAAGTCCAACAACCCTAAAACCTCAAGGCACCTAGGCTGAAATTTCTGGATTTTGGCACGAACATCACAATCAAAAATTCGGCATTATAACGGCGCTACCACGTAATTAACAAACTTTTAGAAATCGACGGCAATCGATTCCAATCAACACAACTCAATTTAATCAACTTTGAACAAATTAATCAAATTTAAATACCTGAAAAATAAAAATTATGCTACAACCGATAAAAACTCATAGTATTACAGCTAAATCATCCCTAGCATTCAAGGAGCAATAATCTAACATTAGATTAAAATTTTAACGGTTCAATAATTATTTATACGCATAAACACAAAATATGAGTTTTGAGATCTAGAATTTTTCTCTCACCTTTGATGTGTTTTGATGCAAGAAATGTGTAGAATGGATGCCAAACAATCAATTTCAAGCTTTGAATCACTCAATTCGGCTTTGAAATGCAAAATCTATGAGAAAAATACTTTGAAAATGCCTTCATCTTTCTCCTCCAAGGAGCCACGGTTTTGTGTGTGTTTTTGGTGGTGTTTTGCTTTGTTTTTAATGTGTGTTGATCATATATTAAGCAAAGGTCAAATAAATAAAAGAAAGTCAAAGTGGAGACTAATTATTTTTAGTGTTTTCTTGTCTTTAAATGCATTTTCTTGATCACCAAAGTTCAAAACAATTATTCAACACCCAAGCTAGCTCAAGTAGGTTATTTTTAGGTGACAAGAAGTTTTACAATCAAACAATTTCACCCGAGTCGGCTTAAAACTCGATTTTTGCAAAAGTCGGTGTAAAAACCCTAATAAATTTTTAAGCCAATTTTAAAACCGTTTTAATCAAATATAGGTCTATTAAAGTCCGTGGTCTAGGTCTAGAAGGGTTAAAAAGACCAGTTTCAAAATTTTAGCGGACGTGTTTCGAAAATACTATTCACTGAAAATCGTCGATAAAATTTCTGATTCCGTTTTTGATGAAAATTTCATGAATACACACTTAGCATGTATTAGGAGTATTAATCACATATTTAACACATTCTAAGTCATATAGCACATAAACAGGTCAAGTCACGTAAATCGAGGCAAAGACACGCAAATCGATGTAAACACGAAAACTGGGGTTTCACACATAATATCTCTAAGCTAACATTACAACCAACTAACTTTCAACTTACAACTACAAGAATATACATAGCCCTAAGGCCACAAAATAGATCATAACATAGTAGTACATGAACACCATGAAATAGCAAGAAATCATATCCACCTCAGGCAATAAACACACAGCAACTAGGGCAAAGGGTCAGCCTGAACTTCTTCTTCTTCCACTACCACCTCAACTAGCTGGGGATCACCCTCGCACTTCCTGAAACATGATATCGAGGTATGAGCAACACTGTTGCCCAGTGAGGGATAAGGTCCCGGGGCGTGCAATGCAACAGGTAAAACAGTTAAACAACAATAGTAATGTATCAATTTAAGAAGTAACAATAGCTTAAATAACCACACATTAAAAAGGATACATTTCACTTAACCCCTATACTCCAACCTTCACTTGGTCTTCATTCACGATCCACGAACCACGATCACAATCACGATCACGATAAGCCGGCATAACCCCAAACACTCCAGTGGGTGTACTCCGGATGTACCCCGATAATCCTACGACCCAACACCCCATGGCAATCTCCAGACCAGGCGAGTAAGGGAATAGAGCACGGAGTTTGAATATCCACTGGCAAGCCCTTTGCCGCCCAGCTGATATTCAACACATCCGCCCCTGACACTATGGTTGCGCAACCACTATGCAATGCACTTTACAATGGTAAGTTAATATCAATAATATAAGCAATAACACGTAGGAGGATCAACAAAGTAGGTTGACCTCGATGCAGTTAGAATAGAAGTAAATAAGCAATTTTTACAAAGGAGTATATACAAGACAAGCATAGAATCATGCCAAGAGCTCTAAAACAACTTGAAGTCGCATTTAAACACTCAAGAAGTCGTGCCAAGGTCTTAGAAGCACGAGACAACCGAATTTGCACCTAAATCCCTTTGTTTTCCAAGCTATTTCTCTTCCAAACCAAAATTAACGATTCAATTTCAAAGGGAAACTACACCAACCTTCTAACTAACCCTCAAGGAACCCTTTCAACCCTCAAACCCATTCAAATGCCCGCAATTACCCCGAAAGTCCCAATTTTCCTCTTCTAGCTTTAAACTACACATGCCTCATCTGGGCTTCAAATAGGGGTTAGCAAAGCTTCTATAGCACCTAGGTAGCCTAAGAATACTAAAAGTGAAGCCTGAATCCACCCGGATTCGCCTTAACCCCGAAACCCCTTTGTTAAAGTCGGCTAATTCATGTTATATGCGATATTAGAGCAATTCAAGTGTACAAGACTATTAGACTACCTTCATTAACACCTAAGGCATCTATTAGAAGTGTTGAATCGAGCTAATATGCATAATTACACAAAACCCTAAAAAAATGTCACTATTCATCTCATAATTCAAAATAACGATTCTAACCGTTTAAAAAGCAAAACAATGGCTCAAATATGTTCTCTAGCACTTATAAACAAGGTATAATAGCATAGATAATCAATATAATAGCATTTAGTCACATTTTCAACAAATCCAGAAAATAGCAACTATTTTAAAATGCGAAAATAAGTCGTGAAATCCCTCACCAATG
Organism: Ehretia macrophylla; assembly: GCA_037974665.1. NCBI lineage: Eukaryota > Viridiplantae > Streptophyta > Magnoliopsida > Boraginales > Ehretiaceae > Ehretia > Ehretia macrophylla. Next base: position 72,927,229 of record CM075772.1, on the reverse strand, counting down.
CGCGTAGGAGCACCTAGGAAGCTTGCACACACCCTAAACTACTTTCTCTAGGCTTGGCTTGGCTTGAATTGAAGAGTTGAAGAGCAAAAAATCATTTTTTTCCTCTCCTTGCTGCTCTCGGCCCTAGCACAGTGATTTCAGCTCTATTTTTATTTTTGTTTTGCTAAGTTATGAGTTAATGTGTGTGTTGTGTGAGTTTTATAAAAGGTGGGGTCAAGTGGTTGCTTAAGTGGGTTATTAAAATGCACGTAGATAGCTTAAAAACGAGCCTAAAGTGTGAAACATAGGCTAGCTAATTGAAACACTAAGTTATGTTACGTAACACTATTCATTGAACCACTAAAAGCATTTTCTAAACGAGTGCTCCTATCGCTCCTAGCTCAATTGCACATTTTTCCCATTCTTTTGGCAATTAATATGATTTAATAAAAATGCTAATTCACTAATATAATGCAATTTAAAAATAGAGTGAATAGTAACTAAGAAAGACAACAGACAAAGCACCGAATTAAATACGCAAATAATGGATGCAATAGTAATTGAATGCAAGGCAAAAAGCTCGGGCGTCACGGGGTAGCCAAGAGCCTAGTGAGATACACTCCCGAGGTAGCAAGGAGCCTAGCGAGATAACCATGACCCAATAAACAAATCCTCCTAGGGTAGCCAAGAGCCCAGTGAGATATACTTCCGCGATAACAAGGAGCTTAGCGAGGTAACCATGACCCAACTCTTCTAGGGTAGCCAAAAGCCCAGCAAGATATACTCCTGGGGTAGCTAGCGAGAATGGGTGAGAATAAAAGCAAGCTTGATAAAACATAATCATGAACATTTTTAACAATTATCTAGCATAATCGAGTATCCACGTATATTCCAAGCATGTTCATGAGCATATCATATTTCATATCATGTAAGCATGTCAAGCATTTATCATGAACTCATATGGACATGTAACACATACAATATCTTACATATAAACTCCTTTAGCATTAGCACTCAATGACGAGAACTTGCAATTTGGCCACTTAAATAATAACTCCGATCAATAGCAACTTTAAATATACTAAACAACTTCAACACTTTTACATTAGCCTAACTTAAGCAGTTAATTTACCTACTTTCCTGAACTTCAATTACTCTGATTTTGGTCTAGAATCAAATCTTATTGAATGTAGATAGTTCTAGAATCAAACGGAACTCAATTCAGAGTTGAATTGACCAAGATATGGTCGTTTGAAAAATGTTGCGCAATGCTGAAAATCATCCAGTCGACTGATCCAGACGATTGGAGTCGACAGGATTTGATAGAAACACATCGTTTTTACTTGTTTTTCTTGCTCCAAACTCATTCTTTCAAGCTCAAACCAAGTAGACAACTTAATTCAACCTTAAACAACATTAAACCACAAGTTTTCTAGCTCCTAATATCACACAACTCAAAAACAACACCAACTTCTACCAACATTCAACTTGGCACCCAAGTTCAAAACTCCAATTTCCCTTCTTCCTATCTACCAACAACTCAAGCATATTTTACCCATAAATTACTTCACATAACTAATGCCACAACATATCATACTCAACCACAAGTTCCAAAGGCAAGTTCAAAGAAAGAATAGCAATACAACCAATTCTTGAAACCCTAGATGAACAAGCTAAGCTCAAATTCATGAAACAAGCTAACATATACTCATCATCATGCTTTATATGTTCTTAAAAAACATTTAGAAAACTTCCCTCACCTTATAAGAAAGGATAAGTACAAGTAGAGGCTTGAAAACACCCAAAAGCTTGATAAGATAACTTGAAAATGCCCTAGAATCCTTGTTTCCTTCTTCTTTTTCCTTCTTTCTTCTTCTTCTTCTCTCTTTCCTTTCTTGGTTGTGTGGTAGAGTGTGTTTGGTGTGTGTGGCATTTTGTGTGTGTGTGTATATTGTAGTGTAGTATAGTATATGTGTGTATGTAATGTTTTAGGTTAGGTAGGATATTTAGTTGTTGGCCATTTACCATTTTGCCCTTCTAACTAAATAAATTCTACTAGTTTGCCATATAGTTTGATTTTAATTATTTAATTAACTATTGTGATTTAATAAAATACTACTTAGTGCTTACAATGTTTTAATTAGCTAAATGCACGTAAAATGATACTAATACCCGTAATATGAGGCAAAGTCATGTAAAATGATATAAACGCTTGTTAAACCATTCAAATGCACGTAAATTGATATAAACACATATTAGATGATATAATATGCACGTTAAATAGTGTATATGCACAGTAAATTATATGAATGTGCATGGGATTTTGTGCGGGGCTTCACACCTGGCAAGACAACAAAGCTGCGCATTGAAATTAATAACTTCGCTTAGTATGAAGGAGAAACTCTGTGTGAAGCATGGGAAAGGTATAAGGAGTTGTTGAGGAAGTGTCCTAATCATGGAGTACCCAAGTGGATGCAGGTTCACAATTTTTACAATGGGATGTTAAGCACAACAAGAACTTCGATTGATGCATCAGCAAGAGGAGCCCTAATGAACAAGACAGCGAATGAAGCTTATAAGTTGCTTGAAAATATTGTCTTGAATAACCTGCACTGGTCAAGCGAAAGAGTCACGCCAAAGAAGACAATTGGGATCCACGAGATTGATGCCATAATTGCTTTGGCAGCAAAAATTGATAGTCTTGCTAAACAACTGCAGAACAATCAAGTGACAACTAATACTATTCAGGCAGCGGTGGTGTGTGAGTTTTTCTGGGGCACACATTATAGCTCATAATGCCAGGTTGGCAATCTATTTGCACATAGCGTGTCGGAACAAACACAATATGTGGGAAATTTTAATGGGCAGCAGCACAATCAGTTTTCCAACATATATCATCCTGGGTTGCGTTGCCATCCAAATTTGTCATATAAAATTACGTAAAATGTGTTGTATCCTGAATAGGGAAAACAACTATCGGAGAAAAATGTGAATTTGGAGGAAATGATGGCTCGATTGGTGACCTCGCAGACACAGTTGGCTAACTACCAGACCCAGTTCATGAATGAAACTAGGACTGTTCTACAAAATCAATCACGCTAATCAAAAATTTAGAGGTGCAGTTTAGTCAAATGGCTACTTTGTTTTCTGAAAGACAACAAGGAAGTTTACCTTGTACTTCTGAGGTAAATCACATATGAGATGGCATAAAGCAGTGCAAAGCGATCACTTTAAGAAGTGGTAAAGAATTAGAGGAACCTGTGAGAGCCAAAAAGACCGAAAAAGATGAAGCAAAAAATGAGGAGAAAGATGAAGAGAAAATAGAAGATTAGTCACAACCTCCTCAAGAACCACTTCTGAAAGTTCATTTTCCTTAACGACTGAAGAAGAACAAGCTTGACAAACAAATTTCTAAATTTCTTAAGGTTTTCAAGAAACTTCATATCAACATACCATTAGCATATGCGATTGAACAGATGCCTAGTTATGTGAAGTTCATGAAAGACATTCTTTCAAACAAGAGAAAACTTGAAGATTATGAGATGACTGCACTTATTGAGGAGTGCAGTGCTATCCTACAAAAGAAGTCCCTGCCAAAACTCAAGGATCCAGAGAGTTTTACCATTCCATATTCAATTGGGAATGTTATTTTTGAGTGAGGTTTGTGTGATTTGGGTGCAAGTGTCAATTTAATGCCACTGTCTATTTTCAGGAAACTTGGATTGGGAGAGGCAAGACCTACTACTGTAACATTACAATTAACTGATAATTCGCTAAAGCACCACATGGGAGTCATTGAAGATGTGCTAGTCAAAGTCGATAAATTCATCTTTCCTGCAAATTTCATAGTGCTAGATATAGAGGAAGACAAGAAAATTCCTATCATTCTTGGAAGACCTTTCCTTGCAACTGGGGGAACACTTATTGATGTTCGAAAGGGTGAGCTTCGATTGCGAGTACAAGAGGAAGAGGTAACCTTTAATGTTTTCAAAGCTTACAAGTACCTAGAAGTGGGTGATAGTTATTTTCGTATTGATGTCATACAAGCTATAGTGTTTAACCATGGGGGCCAATTGGACCCCTTGGAGCGCTTGTTACAAGTTGATTATTTTGTTCCGGTGGGATTAGAGCACAAAGAATATTGGCATATTAAACAACTAAACATGGGTGTGCAAGCAGTGGGTGAGAAAGAATTCTTGCAATTGAATAAGCTAGAAGGATCCCATGATGGAAAGAATGAGAATACAAGAAGTTACAAGAAGATAACAAACGATTGGCATGACAAACTCATTTCGAGAAAAGATTTCTCTCCTGGGCAACAAATACTTCTTTATAACCCCACGAATTCCTGAAAAACGCAAGTCAAGATGGTTTGGCCCCTTTGTTGTGACTAAAGTATTTCCCTATAGTGTTGTCGAAGTCACCCATCCAGAGAAAGGGACGTTCAAGGTCAACAGACAACGGTTGAAGACTTATTGGGATGATGAGTTTGATAGGCACAAGACCGTTGTCCACCTTAATTCGTCTTGAAAAATTGCTCTGTCGGACTGTCGACGTTAAAACAAGTGCTTTTCGGGAGGCAACCTAAGTTTCTTACTTTTCGTGATTTAATAGTTGTGTTTTCTTGTTTTTAGTTAATTTTCAAGTTATAGTTGTCATAGCTAATTTTTAAAATTTTCTTGTCATGTTAGGTTCAAGAATAAGTTTGAGGGAAGACAAGCCAAAGAGAAGTTCTACCAAGTTAATTCAGGGAGAAAATGTGCAAATAATGGTGTTTGGATTGAGGGAGATACGCGCGTTGAAGAGAAAAGCAAAGAAAAATAGAGCTGTGTGGTAGCGCTGTTACGCTGAAATATAACGCAGCTGCACTGACGACGTTTAAAGTTATGTTTATGAAGTAGCGTTGTTGCACTGAAAAATAGTACAGCTATGCTGACGATGATTTCAAGGTACGTTCATGAGGAACCAAAACAGCGTAGGTGTAATGCAGCTACGCTGGCGTCCTTGAGTTTGATGTTCGAAAAAAAAATTTGAAAATCAAGATTAACTTTTCTTCTTTCCGTCGTCAACACCTAAACTCACAACACAAAACCTCTATCTCAAAACCTTAAGACCAAAACCCCCAAATCCACCCACACCAAAACCCTAAGCCCAAAGTATGCCTTTCTTTCTTACTAGCGAGCAGGTAGCGACATCAACAGGACCTTTTTTAACGATGTAGATTTCGTGACTGAAATTGGGGCGGCAGCAATCGTCGCTGCAATTGAGCATGATTTTTGAAATGCAAATAAGTATTATTCATCTTCTTTGAGTATCATTTCATAACAAAAAGAAGAGAGTGGAAAAGAAGATTGAATTTTGGGGATTTTGGGTTTAAAGCATAGCTTTGTGACTAAAGTAAGTCGTTTGAATTGTGATAGACATGGCTGGGTTGCATTTTTATTTTATGATGTTTGGGAACCCGTGACACTACGAATACAATTGTGGCAAAGGAAATTATTATGCATAAATTGATGTGTGAAGGGCCTGTTGAATTGTGGGAATAATGGATAATTATTCATTTTGCACCTGAGATGTGGGTTTAGCGTTGAGTCATGGTATGTACATTAAAGTTTGTGATGTATTGCATCACCATTTGAATACGTAGGCCGTATTAGAGTACAAAGTTGCTGTGGTTGAGACTTTGTTTGTTGGGTGTTGTCAACTGAAGAAATTGTTTACCATATCAAAGTGTCAATGATATCTAAATGAAAAAGGGGTGTGTCTTCGGGTGCCTCCTCTTTGAAGTCTAAAACTATGAATACACACTCTAGTTGAAACATCCCCGACCTCTTCGGCAGATGAATGACAAGGATATTTAGGGAAGTCTTCTGCTTTCTTTTCTTTAATTTTTGCCATTGGGGACAATGTCTCATTTAAAGTTTGGGGGTAGTTATTTGATGTCTATCTGTCTAACTTGTTCTTCTTAGAGTATGTGTACTTTTATTTTTCTCTGTGTTTTTCTATTCCATAAAAAAAAAATTGAAAGTGATGCTGAAAGGATAAGAAATTAGGCCGATGATGAGTAGCATAAGAATGACATAATAGTAGTGAGGATAATTAACTGAAACATAGTTTCGTTTTACAAAAAATCCCCACCTATAGTGCACTTAGCCTCGCCTAGCTATGTTGTTCTTTAGAAAAGGTTTATGTGAGTTTAAGTGAATAGAAAAATGATCATAGGACTTTAGAGCTTGCTTGATTGTCACTCGAGGTGAAATCCTAGGTTACATAGCATTAGAGAAATGATTTAGATCATCTTTGGACAACTTGACCCTTTCTAGCCAACCCGTTAATGATTGAATATCCCTAGTCTATCCCTTTGATCCTAAATTAGCCTTTTCTTTCGTGTGCAACCTATAATAGCTTCCTTAACTTGTCAAGTTTGATTTCCCCAAATAATGACCTTCCTACTTGTAACATGTGATTGTTCTAGGATGATTATGTGGAACTATGTTCTGTATTGAAAGATGGGAGATGTTATGACTGAGTGATATGTTGTGTTGTTCTTGAGAAAAATGAAATATTGGAAAATAAAAAGAAAAGAAAAAAAAGAATGAAAAGAAAGGAGAAGAGCCACGCTCCTTGTAGTTAATGTCAAAATGCAAGTTTGGGGGAGTATGGATTCTTTATGTGTTTTATAAATGTTGTGGATGAATGTCGAGGAAATGAAAAGAAAGAAGAAAGAAAAAAGATACGTTGAATACTTTTTTGGGGGTAAGAAGTAGAGTTGGCATGTGCTCCATTAAACATTCTCGAATGATTGTGTGCTTACGGGTAGTTTAGCCATATGTTATATCCATTATCTTACCTTGACCCTAGCCACACATTACAACCAAATAAAAAAGTCCTACTAATCTTTGATGCTATGATTAACCTACATTACTGGAGAGTGACATGAAAAGTAAGCTTATGAAACCCGAAATGGATCAAGAGAAAAAATCGACATTGATAATTCACTTAACTTGCATAAACTCATCTGGGTACAATTGATTAGGGTAGAGGCTATACATACACTCACTTATGGGATTTGCAGTGAAATGCAATTTATGTGAAGTTGAGATTTCTTATGCTTATGATTGAAAATTACCTTTTAAGGTTGAGTTGTGAAATATTGCTACTGAGGCCGTGGAAATTTACTATCTCACAGCATTGCTTTCATGTGTTGTCTTGTGTCGAGTCTTTAGTTTTTAGGTTGTTTATTTCCTTAGTTGTGTCTTTTGTTTAAGGACAAGCAAAGCTTAAGTTTGGGGGTGTTTGTTGGGTGTATTATTGACATATTATTTCAACACATTTCTACTTAATTCTTGTTAGTTCTTGAGTAATTTTTGGAGCAATTTGATGGGTTTTGTGTTTATTTTGGCATGCATGTGATTTCTATGAGAAAGTCTGAGTTTCGAGGCAAAATTGAAGAAAAATGGCCAAGGGCTAGCTTGTATTCAATTTGTGAAGCATTTGATGAGAAAAATGGTTTTAAATCTTTTCTAAATAGCTTTTTGAGGTCAAATATCTTTTGAAGAATTGTTCTTAAAAAGTTCAAATGTCTTAATCTTCAAAAGTCTGAATTTCGAGTGAAAATTATTTCTAAACTATTGGTATTGCAAAAAATCAGTTTCAATCTTTCCTCAAGAGTTTAAAAATATTTTGGGATATTTAAAAGGTTAAAAACATCTTTTGAAGAAATGGTCTTAAAAGGTCTAAACAATTTATCTTCAAAACATTGAATTTTCAGTTGAAAATGTGTTTTAAACTCTTGATTACAAAAATCAGTTTTAATCTTTTTACAAGAGTTTATAAAACATTTTTGAAGTGTTAAAAATATTGGAAAGAAAAAGTGTTTTTTAAGTGCCTAAACGTTTTGATTTCGAAAAATTGGATTTTGGGTTCAATTTTGCAAAATTTGAAAGACTAGCCGTTGTCATCCATTGAAACATTACCTATTTATACCAAACCATACTCATTTCATCCTAGACTTCTTCCACACATTTTTCCTTGATGCTAAACTTATATTGTTGATCGCAAACATCAAAATGCATCAAGCTTGAGCTTATAACGTGAAAATCTTATGAGCATTCAAAAGAGCTTTCAATTCTATTTATCTACTCATTGAGGAGTTATGTTGTGTTTCATTGTAAAATCAATTCTTTGTATTGTATACACTCATGGGGCTCTAGATTAGGATTGAGAGAATCCATATAAAGAGATTTGTGTGGGAAAATCCTTTGTGGATTCAAAGGGTAGAGGTTTTAAGTTTGAGGTCTTACCTACATTGGAAAAGACCTTGGTTGACTCTTGTGAATTCAAAGGTTGTTGTACATGCTCTTATGGATTCAAGAGTAGGATTGTATGTTGGTTTGTGTTTCACCAATATTTGAAGAAGCATGTAACCTCTAGTGGAGTTTGTGGAAATCCTAAGTGGAGAAATACCTTAGGTAGTGGACTAGGCATTCGAGAGTTCGAACCACTTAAAAATACCGTGTTTGATTTCTCTCTCCCTACTTTATTTACTTTCTTTGTTATGCATTATAACTTGCTAGATTATATTGTTCTTACATATGAATTTATTGAGTATAATCTATCTTTACAAGTTGTGAATACAAAGTGTTTGATAAATGGCCAAAGTGAGCATAGCAATTGAATTCCATAATTTTTAAAGCAGTGATTTGCCTCCGTAAGCGTAATTCACCTACCCTTAGGCTAATTTGGGACAACACATAGGAATTCGCGTCGTGTGCTAATTTGCTCTACTTGAGTTGTAACTAAAACCTAGTGACAAAATCAAGTTTCTTGGAGTTGTTCATCCTTTTACAATCAGAAAAGCAAGAAGATGAAATTGATTTCCAAACCGTAATTAGTTGATTGAACAAATTGGTTTTCAATCATTAGCTACCCACATATCATCTCATAAAACATAAATGCGATTTCAATAAGGCATTTTCTAAATCTAAAATTGAATTTTAAAAAAGAAACACAGCAAATGTGATTAATTAAAATAACAGTGCGAATAGGGAAAGTCATACCTGATCATCGTGGGTTGCAAAAGTGTAATTCACAGAAGAGTCATCATCATTGGCCCAGAAGTCACAAACTTGTAGATGTAGTGGGTAAACCATCATGTATCTATTTTTACAAAGAAGAAGAAGAAGAAGAAGAAAGCATCAAAGTTCATAAAAACCAAAATACTAATTTCAATGGGTTGAAATTCTGAGATAGTTTGGAAACTTGCAATGTTCTTCATTGTTGAAGTGGGAGAAGGTTGAGGAAGAAGATGAAGATAAAGAAGGAGAGGATTGGCTAAGAGGATGAAGAATAAGAAGAGATAAAATGAAAAATAAGAAAGAGAGTAAAAGTAAGGGCATTTTCTCCAAACATTTAACTCGTGCATTTCTTAAACAAATTTGTTGTTAACTTGTATAAAAATTAAAACGTAGGGCTTTCAACTAATTTTTGAAATACTTATGAACACCTTTTTCTGTGAAAATACCTGAGAACGCATTTTTCTATATTTTTTATGTTTTGTGAAAAACAAATTTGAAGTTAGTCTTTTTATAAAGATGAATGCATCACAATGAAGAAGGTGGGTGGGGTGAACAAGCAATAAAGTAAAAACCTTGAGCTTAATCGAAGCAGATACTTGAAGACAATGATTTTTGTTTTTGTTTTTGGTCAAGAACCGTAGATAAAAGAAAAATGAATATAACTACCGTATATACAAAATGAGCATAATTAGCACACAATGCCACTAAAGATGTGATTATACGACGGTTCATAATAAACGTCGTATTTGATATGCTTTAGCGGTGGTTAAAAATAAATACCGTATTTGACATGTCTTAATGATGGTTCTACTAACCGTCGTATCTCGTACTATGGGCGGTCCAATTAAGCGACAGGTAAAGAGACTATAGTGGTGGTTGTCCAAAACCGCCATAAACAAACATCCTAAAATTTACCTTTGGAGGCAGTTCTCCTAAACCACTGTTAATGTATCTTTTTGCGGTGCTTTTCAATTAACTTCCGTATTTGGTCCGCCACAATTGCCCCCTTTTTGTAGTGAATATAACTTTAACATACTATTATAAATTACTAAAAATAAACGATATCCTTGCACTTTATGTTTCTAACCTAAAGTCATTTCAATCGAAGCGTTTACCAAGCTTCACCAAGGAGTTTCCAAGATATATATGAAAAACAAAAAAAAATTATACACTCTAATATGAGCATAGAACCTACTTATACTTGCATAAATATGCCTAGGAAACAAATCTACCTTATATACTCATCATAAATTTATAATTCTTATTTCAGAAAAAAATTTATAAATCTTATGCCTTTGTTTTCTATTAATAAAGTCAAGTTGTGTAAATAAGCAGGAACAATACCATAACTCAATTATGGCAAACATCATTATCTCAGATAAAAACTGTACAGTAATAATTTTAGACATTAAAATCACTGGATATAAGTCTAATAAACATATATCAACAGTTTGATAAAAGAAAAACACGCTCCTACTAACCAAATAGGGAAAATTTTACTATTAGTCCCTAATATTTACCTTTACTTTCAATTCAGTCTCTATTGTTTTAAAAGTAACAGTAATGGTCGCCAATATTTGCAAAAAGTAACGCGGAGGGTCCTTTTTTTGTAAAATAGGTATTAAGAATAAGGGCAAAACTATCTTTTTACTATTTTGCTTATTTAATTATTTTTCTTCTTTTTTTTTCTTTTCTTCACCCTAGACTAAACTACCCCCACCCCACCAGTGAACCTTACCCCCTTCTTCCCTAATCCTTCCACCCCACCCTACTCCCTTTTTCCCCACCCCACTCTACCCCACCTATACCCCCTCTCTCCCATTCTTCCCTATGCCACCATCTTTATGCCCTCACCCAACCCCCATACCTCCACCCTTAACCCAACCCTAATGTTTGTGTGTGTTGCTACGTGCATTGTACGTATTGTATGCATGTGTATAGGTCTGCGTATGAACTATGTGTATGCGTGTAGGTATATATTTTGTATTGTGTGCGTGGGTATGTGTCTGTGTGTGTTGGTGTGTGTCTATGTGTGTTAGTGTACATCTATGTGTGTTGGTATTTGTATTGTATGTGTTGGTGTATGTTTGTCTATGTAGTATAATGGTCTTTTTGGCATGAATAGTATAATTTTTCATAAATTTTAACGGCTCATTTGACGGAAAGGGCCAATTGTACCAATTTTCAATAACATTGAGGACTACTTGTGTAACTTTTGAAATATTGGGAACTAAATTGAAAGTGGAGATAAAAATTGAGGACTAATAGTGAAATTTGCCCAACCAAATACATCAAAAGTTGTAGGCATCCATTCGCTTAATAATAACTTCTTTGGTTTGTGAAATTACAACTGTTAAAGGCATTATTTTTTACTATAACCTTCAATTTTAGAACTGTTGACTTTTCAACTTAAATAAGAGAGGAATTATATCAATTCCATCTCTATATGAAAATATACTTTAAAAATATGAACATGTTAAGGTATTGGAAAATTCTCATCCATCAATTGCTATTAAACATTACAATCACTTTATAAATCTCTAACCTTAAATGATTTTACGTTAGAAGACAATAAACTTTATAGTAGTGATTTATCTCAAATGTTTAAATGATATATATTTTATATGCATCATGTCCATACTCAAATCGTGACATATGTAAATACAAATAAAATGCATTTCAAGCATGATACTTTATAGCCTTCTTAACAAAAACACACATGTTTACACAATAGAGCACATAATCATACAAATATATTACTCCCACTGACCTTGAAGTTCACTTGATACTTCAAAAACTTTATTTCTTTTTTTTCATCAGACTTATTTGACACAAGTAAAACTTTCTAACATACCAATAAATTTTGATTGAGATGAAAACATCGATGAACTTTCTCCTTAACAATATGCACTAATAGTATATGTTATTAACATATAATACTTTTAGCATATGGAAAAGTTTGAGAAAAATGTTGTTTCATCAAATTTTAAAATTTGATTAAAAAAAAATAGTATAACCATTTCATCCATTGACTATTAAATATAATAGCAACTTTTCTTTACACTAGGATAATTTGACATATAGGCTTCCAAAACAATATCTATATTAGACACTATTGATAGAAGCCCTTAAAAGAAGTATGACACAAAAAAGATGTACACTTGATACCTTGATTCTATATATAATTTCCATTATAAAATCTAGGCTCAATAAGCATTAAGGTAACACAAAAAAGGATGGTTATCATTTTTGGCACAATCATATATTTATGTGTAATGATCAACAAGTAGAAGGCATGCAATAATGATCATGTACAATCAACCTTTCATGACCAGTTGAAGTGCCAGTAAGATGTGCAATAATAACTTTAAGTATCACTCTAAATTTATCATTGAGCACAAAATAATGCACATAATAGGAACTTGCAACTTCAACATTCCAATTATAAACTTGTCCCCTTTAAAGATTCTAATGTGTCATATCAACACATTTAAGCAAAGCTACAAAATATATTAGAATCTTTACAAATGAATTATAACGCCCTGACCCGACCCCTCCTAGGATCAAGACAAGACGCAAAGGAAATTCAACATGGTAACGTTTGAAACCTGACACAATCCACATACATAATACCTGTACAACACTCATATAGCAACAACAATCCCAAAATTTCATATTTCAATCATTCACATACATTCAATACCTTGTCGTCCGTCACACTTCATAAACACTACAATAAAAGTACATGATCTCAAAAGTGCACTAAAGTAAACTTCATAAGTCTAACTATATATACATATCAAAAGGAGACTAATGACTTTACAATCAAGTCCTTTAAACTTTAAAATAAACTACTTAACATATTTACATATATATAATGAGAGTTTAGGAATTGAAATAACCAACATAATCCAAAGTCGCATAAATACATTGTAATGATTGACAAGTCAACACAGTAGTCAACATAAAAAGAAAACAAATTTAAAAAAAAAACTAAAAGGTGGCAAATAAGAAAAACAATACATGTAGTTGGGGGGTAAAAGGTAAATTGACGGAAGAACATAGGAAGATTTGTAACTGTGGATAGAAATTGTCAATAAGGAAAATATATAAAAAAAGGGAAAAAGGAAGGGGAGGAACGATCTTTGGGGGGAAGAAAAATCAAGAAAAACGAAGAAAAAGAAGAATAAAAAAAGAATCAGAAAGAAATCTTGGTATGTGATACTAGATTCATTTTTTTTATATACCTCTTATATTATATTGTTGATGCTTAAAGAATCAGAAGAGAGAACTTATCGAAGGAACTTAATGGTAGAAAAGATTGTAAGATATAGAAGGGGTTGAAAAGGGTAACAAAAATAATATGTTATGTGATGCTAACTGAAACGATTTGTGTAGTTAATTTATCCATGCTTGTTGATGCTTTACTTTGATCACGTCTTTGTGAAGATGTATGATGCTTTTAAATGATAACATAATTGTGCAACAGAGTAAGATATTTTGTGCCTCTGTGAAGTATTTAATCAAAATCGTATTTGAAGATTGCAAAGGAATCTGTTGGATCACATGGAAAACAATTGAATGTGCTAACTAAATAATATATATAAGTATTATGCATGACTACACTTTGAAGGTTGAAACGTAAGTGCAAAGTTTTGTATTAGATATGATGCTTTCCATGTTTCCTTTTGAATATTGATGGAAAATCACCACTGTAATGTTCTGTATTTATCCAACGAAGTGTCAAGTGATCAGCACCGTGGTCTGGTAATCCTAGAGTTGATTCAAAGGAATTTGATGAGATTAGAACACGAACTATAAATTAAGAGTTAGGTCTATTAAAGGCTTCAGTATTTGCGAATTTTTTTTAAAGTGTTGATGGTAGGTCACTCACCACAGGCCAAGTAGGGGCTGTAGTATTCACTAGTGACAGAAATAGAAAACTGTACAAAAGAATTATGGTGGGTCAATCACCACAGGCTGAGTAGGGGTTGTAGTACCCACTAGTGACAAAATCAGTTAACTATGCGAGTTGAGTTTCGAGAAGGAAGGGTTATCCCTTGACTTGAATAATGTGGAATTAAATTAAAGAAGGTTTTGAAACTCATTTTATCTTTTGAAAATATTTTTAAAATCATGTCATGTCATATTAATATGCAACAAGTATATAACGCTTAAATAATGCAAGATAAGAAAACATTGAATAAAGATACGCTCATTCTGCTGATGCCGATACCCATTCACCAAACACGAACTCTGCCCCATTCACCAAATGTACCTCGGAAGTGTAACGCCCCGATCCTCCACGGAACCGAGACTTCTATTAAACATGCTATACTCAACCCAAATCCAAACCCGGCCATAAAATTTTTAAGGAAAACGGACGGATCAAAATCCTGCACGCATCAAGTATAGTCACATAACAACACCTCAACTCCAACCGTTCAACTTTTCCCAGTCTCAAGGCCATCCAAGCCTTAGACAAAAACATAACCACACAAGCATGCAATCAAAAGACAATAAAATCTATCTTTAGCTATTACATGCCAACTATTCTACCAAACCACATAAGTCCTTAATTTAATTTACAATCCATCAAGCCATACAAATTATATACAAGACTTCAAGGGCTTCAAAACAGAACAAAAATACATCAATTTTCATCTTCACAAATAGCTTCCAACCACAGCAAGATAAGCAACCAACAACACGACACACAAGGTAGTTGTTCTAACTGCGCCTGAAACATGTTAAAACGACGAATGAGTAACCAAGGTTACCCAATGAGGGAGGTGATGCAGCATACCGATGATTATTTTCATGAGATACAATAAAGATAATAACATATACAATACAAAATAACAAATCTAATTAGACAAGTCTTTAACCATGTATAAAAAGGATACGGTTCCACATTTGTCTTCAATCACAAGCCATGAGCCAAGATCTTCAAACAAGTGTCGGTAAACCCCTTATTCCTCCAAATGGGGTACTCCGGATGTACCCCGATCCTACGACCCTTTCTACTGAGGTAGGTCCATATACCCCAACGAGGTGAATCACGCCTATAGGATAGTAGAGTATACTCAGCGAGAGAAAGTAAATAGGCACCATGGTAGTCGAGAGAGCACGGCAAGCCCGATACCGCCCGTGTTTCTCGACGCTACCATGTCCAAAAAGGTTGTGCAACCCCGAAACAAGTCCACGAGGATCAAAAACTTCAAATAACATGTAAGAGGGACGACAAAGTAGGTCACCCTTGCAAATAACCACAATATACGCAAAGTAACGAAATAACATAAAGGAGACAAATGACATAATTCTCTGCAAACTCCTTAATTAGCTCAAATGCATCATGGTCAAGCATATAAACACACAACAACACATCTACAAGCACTTATAAGCATCAAGGTACTCATTCATCACTTTTTCCCTTTTTTTAACTAAACCTTTCCTCTCATATATGAAATTCAAGGTTTCAAAACTATCATCCAATCATTCCAAACTCCTAAAGAAGGCAAAAGACACCTACCATGGCCCCGAAAATGCACTTTGGAGACAAAAGCTCGGAAAGACCCCGAGTAGGTTTTAACTACACCTACCCTATTTGGATCCCAATTTAATGCAACGAAAGCACCAAAAATGCTTTCATGCCCCAAGTATACCTAATCCAAAGTCCAAACATGCCTGGATTTCATTTCGTGAAAACCCCCCTTTTTAAAGTTAGCCAATTTTGCATTTTTGCCCAATTTCGGGTAATTCAACTTCACGTGAGCTTCTAATTAGTTTCACTAATGTCTAGAGCACCTAAAGAAAGCCTCAATTCACTCTAATTAGCAAGTTATAGCAAAACCCTAAAAACATCACTATTCATTGTCTTCTTTGTGAGATTCAAGCATTCAACCATAGAGGTTGTGAACTAACTACCCAAACATGGTCCATAGAACACAGTAAGCATGTATATCACCATATGTAAGCATTTCTATAACTAATATCAACAAATCATAACATTACAAAGATTGACATAAACTTGAAACTACATTAAATGCAACTCCCTCACCTCAAGAAGCCACGAACTCTTCTCTTACAACCTTTTCCTCTTGCACAAAACTTGTATAGCTAGGAAATGGAAGAAAATTAGCTAGAGACACCTTTGATCTTGGCTAAAATGGCTGAAAATTGAAGAAAAATGTCAAGCCCTAGCTCAATGGCCACACGTTTCTTGCTTCTGCTTGGTCTGATTCTTTTTCTTTCTATTTTAATATGTTTGCTTTGTATTATGTTATAACATATATGTATAAGTATGTATATAATATATGTAAATGGGCTTAAGTGGTTGGCTTAATTAAAATTGCTATTGAGTTCAAAGAAAGTTGGTAGGATCTGTATATAATATATCTAAATGGGCTTAAGTGGTTGGCTTAATTAAAATTGCTATTGAGTTCAAAGAAAGTTGGTAGGATCTAATTAAAATGCCAAAGGCCATAAAACACTAAAAGTTCAAAAATAATACTAGTTACTATTCATTAGGGACACTACTTTTCTATTTTTATCTCACATTCGAGACATGCAATCCACATTATGCCAATGAACGAATATATTAAATATAGTATTGTTCAGGGGAAAAATATCAAATTCAGAAAATAAAGCAGTTTAAAATTTTACCTGGGCTCAATCAAACATAGAAATTTAAGCATATAAAAACAAATAAAGGTCCAATAAGGGCAATTATGCAATTATGATAATTAAATATAATAAATAAAAGTCCCTTAGGGCACGGGCATCACAGGAAGTATATCAAACCTATGACCCAGACCCCATGGAACGCTCCGTCTATGCGGGAATGGGATTAGAACCCCAGTAGTCGTGTCATCGCCTGACAAGCCCTATGTCGCCCAGTGCAACACAAGCTACCATGTCTGGTTTAATGGTTGCAACCCTTCATGACACTTTCCATTCACACATTCATGCAAGCATATATAACACATAACATGTATTCACATGCGCATCGCATCGCATTCATGCATATTAATACAAGTATTTAAGACAAATAAGATAGATCAACAAAGTAGGTTGATCCCCAGTGACATTTACTTTAATCATGCATTTAACAAGCTAGCTAAGCACCAACTAAACACCTAAGCCACATTTAGACACCAACTCAAGTTTAAACACACATTCTTAACATAAAAGAACTCCAACGCATTAGACACAATTTCCAAGAATCACCTATTCCACAAGATAGAATCCTCAATTCTACAACATATAGGCCTCAAGAATTTTATCAACTAATAACCAAGCAATACAATTAGCCAAGCAATTAAATCACATTACATATGCACTTTCCCCTTATACTCTATCAGGCTATATTGATACCATTTCAACACTTAACAACACAATCGTACAAGAAACATTCAAAACTACTTTAAACATTACAAACACAATCAGTTTAGCATTCTACTTCTAATCAACCATAGCCCTTTTCTTACCCACATTTGCACCTAACATTTAGCACACAAATCAAGCATTTATAACACATAACGGGCAGCCCAAAAACTACACCACTTATGCCCAAAAATCGACAATATTCACACATAAATATTAAAATTTCAGCCAACGCATCAAGTCTATTTTTGCACATTTACGCATTTCTAAGCCATACTATTAAGCTACGTTAATATATTATCATGTATAGGCAATATATAAAAGTTAAGAACTAAGTTTAGGCATCAAATTAGGTATTTTCAACATCAAACAAATTAACTATTCATCTCAAAATAAATTATAAAATGGTAAACATGTTCTCTACAACCTAAATAACAAGTATCATGCGTAAATTTAACAATACAAAGCATAAATAATGCATTTTAAACAAATTTTGAAAGAGACCCTCACAATTTTTCATTCCAAAAGTTGAAAAACGAACAGTAGATGCGAAATAGAAGACAAGATGAGTTCAAAAATATCTAAGTTGGTCTTTGGAACTACCTCCTTCACCTTCAAATAGCTAAAATTTGATCAAAAATACTATTCCTACAAGACCCTAAGGGTCGGCCAGGCAGAGAGAAAGATGTGAAATTTTGTGCAATTTTTGGCTTATATAATTTTACGAGAAGTTAACAAAAATTCAATGCAAGAGGTGTTGGAGGATTTTTACTATTTGCATTAAAAACATTACTTTATCGCTTTTAAAAGTCTACTTTAATTTTTTAATTTGTTTCCAATTCAAATTTTCCAAGTCACGAGTCAAAATATAATGGAAGACTATTTTTAAAATGTTTAAAAGACTAGTTTTTAAAAAATTTAAGAGAAAAGTCCTCAAATGCAATTTAAAAGTACTTTAAATTAAATTTTCACTAAAAATTTCTATGAAAATTATATGAATTCACATATATTAATACTAAAATAAATAAACATATAGTTCCGCTAATAAAAGTTAATTAAGCATGTAGTTGTACGTAAAAGACAAATGAACACATAATTGCAAATAGACATTTTAACCAAATAAATGCACAAAAATGTATGCAAATAAATTAAATATGTATGCTCTCGGGCTCAGGCGCTACAGAATAGTCATAGACAGCTAATACCTACAAACAAGAAAGGTTTCATAAGATAAAAACTACTTAAAGACCCTCACTATTCGCTCATACTCCTCAAACGTTGATGCTTAGAATCACTACATTTGAGTGTGCAATTGTGAACTATAATTCCAAGAATTAACCTATCCCAAAATACTTCTTGGATATCTTATAATGAATAACCAGCTTCGGCTATGTCATCCAACTTAATTTATAGAATTGTCCAACTCAGATAAACTAAGATGTCCTAGAATCTTTATTATAGATCTACTAAGTTCTCATGAATAACTTGACATAGCAAAAACAGAACATTCATAGAGTCTTATGAAGATACTAGCTAGGACAATTCCATGACAATTTATATTAGGGAAAATGGCACATTTAGCCCCTATTGTTTTTTCAAAGTTTCAATTTCATTCCTATTATTTAAAAATTTTCAATTGCGTCCTTATTGTTTCTAAAAAAATTCAATTTTGTCCCTATTATTTCTAAAAAAAATTAAATTCGTTCTATTATTCAAAATTAGCAAATTTATTCCATGTTGTTTCTAAAAGAAATTCAATTTAGTCTTTATTATTTTCATATAAAATTCAAATTAGTCCTCAATGTTTAAAATAAATGTGACTAAATTAATTTTTTTTGAAAAATAATAGGGACTAAATTAACTATTTTTGAATAATAGGGGTGAATTTAAAAAAAATTAAAAAAAATAACAGGGACTAAATTGACTAATTTTGAATAATAAGAACCAATATAAAATTTTAGAGAAACAATAAAGAAAATTGAATAAATGGTCCCTATTGACTGTAAAGATGAAATCGAGACTTTTTAAAAAATAATAAGAATGAAAATAAAACTTTTGAAAAAATAATAAGGACGAAATTGAGAAATTTTAAACCATAAGAATGAAATTGAAACTTTTAAAAATAATAGGGATGAATTTGAGAAATTGTAAACAATAGGAACGAAATTAAAATGTTGGAAAATAATAGGGATTAAATGTGCTATTTTCTTTATATTATTGGACAATTTTTATCATACATACAAAATATTGCTCATGAGAGCCTATCTTAAATTGGGATAATTTTATACATATAATCCAATTTAACTTTGCCAAAAGTATTAATTTTCTCATGTCTATCTTGCAATTCCATCAAATATATTTGACAAGCTCATATAATAGACAACAGATAAAGCACTATGTCTCCAAAATAAACACCTTAAAATTTATAATGACATGATAAAAGCTAACACAAGATGGAGTACATAAATAGAACAACCACGTATATAACTTTAATAAGAAGGAACACTCGTTCTTTTTCATGCAACTTTTAAACTTGAACAACCTCTACAAGTAAATAGAATGGAAAGTTTTCTAGTCCAGCAGCTTCAACTACCATTGTCCTACAATTGTTTCCTTCAACATACCTAAAATGATTCCCAAGATTAAGGTCGTTATCCTCATGAAGTTATTCATCCTCCCCATGTGAAATCCAAATGTAATAACGACGTATGAATCCCCATTTGTAGAGATGAACACTAACCATATTAGTGTCTAAGAACGTTCGATTTTTGCGTTTCACACAAGGACATCCTATTTTGTCTCTATCCATGTATTGTTTTCTATAACATGCAAAAGCAACACTTAGCAAAAAAAAAAATAATGTAAAAGCAACAAATTCTTCTACACCCTTAAAAAAATTGAGTTCAACTCTTTTCTATTGGGTGTTAAACAATTGTCCATCTAATATTCACAGCCCATCTCCATGTTGTCAACTTCTGTATTACAAAATTGAATCAAAATTAATCATTGGATCAAATTAAGGGATTAAAATCACTTATATTGGGCCAATTCATGGATTATCTTTTATATATTAAGTTAATTGGTCCAAATGAATTGTTTGGCCTTGTAACAATATTAGGCCAGTCCAATTATTTTGGACCAAATTAGGCATTAGGTCCAGTTGAAAATATTTGGAGCATTTAAGTTGATTAGACCAAATTAATTGCTCGGGCTAGTAAAAATATCAGACCAGTTAAATTATTTTGACCAAATAAGGTATTTGGTCCAAATAAAATATTTTGGAGCAATTAAAGTACTTAGTCCAAATTAGTGATTGGCTTCAATTATTGAGGACCAATTAAGGAATTTGGTGCAAATCAATTGTTTGACCCAATAACAATATTAATTAGGTCAATTCATCAATTATTTTTGATATATTAAAGGTAATTGGTCCATGATTTGGACCAATTATATATTCAATTTAAAATGCATTGATTGGCCCAATTATACAACATTGGGCCCAATATCTATATTGTTGGCTCAATAACTGAATTGTGCTTGATAACAATATCATACCCAATATATGTCCAATTCGTGAAATACTTTAACAACCAACAATATATAAACTAAACTAATTATTTAATAATTTAATTAAAGTAATTAAACTTATTTGACTAGTATTATAACTAATATAACTACATACTTTAACTAAGTAATGAAACTAATTTAAAGTATTGAACTAAATTAAAATAATTTGCCTAATATAAATAATTTATATAAATTTAAATAATGTACCTAATCACTAATTTAATCTAATATATGTAATTTTACCAATTTAATTAAAAATAATTAATTCATATGTTACTTATCTAAATTAAACTAATTTAACTAATTACACTTATTTTAGTAAATAATTTACACCAATTAATAACATTTAATTGGAGCTTAATAATTTACTAAAACTGTTGATACTCCTTTGGAGCTTAATGTTCATTATTCTTATTCGAATGGCACCCCTCTACCTGATCTTACTCGGCACCGTACTATTTTTGGTAGTTTGGTTTACGTTACTATTACTCGTCCCAACATTGCCTATGTTGTCCATGTTGTTAGTCAATTTGTTGCTTCCCCTACCACAATTTATTGGGCCACTGTTCTTCGTATTTTGTGGTATCTTCAGGGTAGTATTTTTTAGAGTCTTTTATTTCTATCAAGCTCCTCTTTAGAACTGTGTGCATACTCTAATGTTGATTGGGCAAGTGATCAAGTTGATTGCAAGTCTGTCATTGGTTTATGTATATTCTTGGGTGACTTTCTTATTTCTTGGAAAAGTAAGAATCAAATTGTTATTTTCAGATCTTCCACATAAGCTAAGTATCGTCATATGGCATCTATTACTATTGAGATAGTTAATTACACTAGTTACTTGCATATATGGGCCAGGTGTTTCTCTTCCCCATCTCACTCCTATGTATTGTGATAATAAGAATGCTACTCAAATTGCTCACAACTCTATCTTCCATGAGTGAACCAAACATATTGAGATTGATTTTCATCTCACTCGACATCATCTTCAGCATGGCATTCTTATTTTGCCTTTTATTTCTTCCTCCATACAACTTGTTGATTTGTTTACAAGGTCAAATCCTATATCTCATTTTTTTATTTTTGTTTGGCCAATTCATGATGCTTCTTGTAGCCACATCATGAATTTGAGGGGGATGTTAGAATTTGTATACTATTAAATTTAGGGCAAATTGGAAAAATAGTCCTTATTGTTTATAAGTTTTGGACAAATAGTTCTCATTATTTTAGAAGTCAGGTGGTTAGTCCCTATTATTTGCAAAAGTCCCATAGGTAGTCCACATTATTTCAAAAGTTACTCATTTAGTTCCTATTGTTTGCAATTTCTTTATTAGTCCCCAATGTTTGCAAATGTCTCACCATTAACGGTGAGACTTTTGCAAATAATAGAGATTAATGGTGAGACATTTGAAAATTATGGGGACTAATGGTAAGACTTTCACAAATAATGGGGACTAACCGTGTGACTTTTGAAATAATAGGGACTAATTGTCTAAAATAGGTAAACAATAGAGACTAATTGGGAGATTTGCCCTTAAATTTATGTAGTATCAATGGTAGATCGGTCTTTTATTCCTTTTAGGTTGTATACCTATTTAACTCATCTTTTTTTATGGTAACTTGATATGTTAAATGTATGTGAAATATAAATGTTTTCTCTTTCTCTTGCTTTATCAGTAATAACCATACAATAAAGGAAATAAGACTAGTAAAGGGTTCTTTAAGCTATAACAATTAAACACGTGTGGCAAGTATACATATCCCCTGTCAGGTAGACAAGTAATAAATATGCAATTTTATCAGGCAACCAAGTGATAAGTACGTTACCCCTAGTAGGTAGAGGATCCATGTACATTATAATCATGAATACTGGCTTAAAACGCCTAACAATAGCAAGTAAATAATGATTACAACTTAAGGACATGGGTGAAGATATATAGTTAGCACAAGATGTCGTTGTAACGCCCCGTTCCTTCACAGAACCGGGTCTTCTATTATCCATGCTATTCTCAACCCAATTCCAAACCTCGGGCACGAAATTTAGGGGAATATGGACGGAGTTTCTCTTATTTATAGGACTAACTAGAAACCTGCAAACAACAACATACAACCACAAGACCATAATCCACAACCTCAATCCATTTCATCCTTCAACTTCACCACATCACATTCTGCAGTAAGACCATCCAAGCCACAACTTAGCAAAAGTTCATCACACAAGCATGCCAGGCATAACTACTGATACTCTATAGTTTAAACCCACTTATCTTACCACTCTAATATTATTTATTTAATTTTCTTATATTTTAAGTCTTCCAATCGATTCACATTTCATCCATACAAGCATGCAAGCCAACTAGATAATAAAGTAAAACAATAGAAGTTATTACAAACCACTAGTACCTTACCATCACTCAAAACTAAAACTTTAATATTACATTTCTTAAGATAACACAAATACATACATGACCATAAGGTCTCAAATAGAATACAACCATATCATGTACATATCCTTCCTTGTTCTACACACTGATAGAACATGCAGGCCACATAGAAGGCAATCCAATCTCCAGCTTTTCCTGAGACATGTTAAATAAGGAGTGAGCAACAAAGTTGCCCAGCAAGGGAGGTGATGCAGCATACCGGAGGGGGGTGTTTTCATGAGATGCAACAAAGATAATAATATATACAACACAAAATAACAAAACTAATTAGACAAGAATTTAACCACGTATAAAAATGATACGGTTCCACTTTTATCTTCAATCACGAACCACGAGCCAAGATCTTCAAACAAGTGCCGGCAACCCTTTATTTCTCCAAATGGGGTACTCCGGATGTACCCTGATCCTACGACCTATAATCTCCCAAGGTAGGTCCGTATGCCCCAACGAGGTGAACCACGCCTCTGGGGTAGAGGAGTATGCCTTAACGAGATAGGGACTAGGAAACCATGGTAGTCGAGGGAGCATGGCAAGCCCGATGTCACCCATGTTACTTGACACTACCATGCCCGAATAGGTTGCGCAACCCCGAATCAAGTTCACGAGAGCTAAGATTTCCAAATAACACATAAGAGGGACGACAAAATAAGTCACCCTTGCTATTAGCCACAATATACACAAAGCAACGATATAAACATAAAAGAGACAAGTGACATGTTTGTCAATTAGCTTGATTATACCTTAGACAAGCATATAAACGCATAACAACACATCTACAAGCTCATACAAGCACAAAGGTATCCATTTATCACTTTTTCCCCTTTTATAACTATGCAATTCTTCTTCTCTATGAAATTCAAGGCCCCAAATCTACAATCTAACCATTTTACATTCCTAAAAAAGCCAAAAGACACCTACCAAGGCCCTAAAAACCCGCTTTGGAGACAAAAGTTCGGGAAGGCCCCGAGTGGATTTTAACTACACCTATCCTATTTGGACCTCAATTTAACGCAACGAAAGCACCAAAAGTGGTTCCATACCCCAAGGATACCTAATCTAAAGTCCAAACATGCCCGAATTACATTTCATGAAAAACTCCCTTTTTAAAAGTTAGCTAATTTTGCATTTTAACTCAATTCCGAGCAATTTAACTACATGTGAGCTTCTAACTAGCTTCAATAATGTCTAGAGCACCTAAATGAAGCATCAATTCGTTCCAAATATCAACCTAAAGCCAAACCTTAATTTTCGTTACTATTCATCACCTCTTTTATGCAATTTAAGCTTCTAACCATGGAGATTGTTATCAAGCTACAAAAGAAAGTTCTATAGGCTCTAGAGATTATATATCAAGCATCAATAACATTTATTATAGCTATAATCAACAATACAATAATTTCAAATAATTGACATAAACATAAACATGAAAATTATGCAACTCCCTCACTTGTACAAGGTTGTAGTCAAGTGGTGATGCTCCTAGGTGCTCCAAAAACCCTCCAAAGACAAGCTAAAAGACCAAGATGCAAGGATTGAGCAAAGTTTTCTTCTCCTTTTTTTTTCTCTTGTGGCCGATGGGTAGGGGGGACAAAAAAAGAATTATTGGATTTATTTTGTGTGTTGTTTTGATGCTTGTGTGATGTAGTATATGTATATGATATGTATATGGTTTAACTTGAGGTCAAATGATACTAATAACTTAGTCAAACTATGCTACAATCTCATGTAAAGATTAACTAATTAAATTCTCACACTATTCCAATGTTTCACTATTCCTATGAACCAAGTTTTATTTTCCTAACGCGTGTTCCCAACCTCCAAAGCTCAAAACTCTAAGTTTTCAATTCCTTTTATAAGTTATACTATTTAGAAAAAATATTAAACCAAACAATTTAGACAGTTGAATTTATTATAAATAGTAACTTTCCAAGAATAAATAAACACTTCATAATTCACACTATTAATCAAAATAACATGTAAACATATGCAATTAATTACTATTTACTATATGCTGGGTTCGAGGTATCACAGTCATGACATACTTCATTGGGGGTAAAGAGGTATAGTAAATCATGCTTTAAGGTAGGGCATGGAGTATAGGAGAGACAAAGAAGTATAACAATCATTAATCAATTGGGAGGGGGTGAAGTAGAGATGGAATGACACAAACTAGTTAATGGATTAAAGGGTCCAAATCTACAAAAGTGAATAGATGGTGCAATTTAGAAAGTCTAGGAAAATTCTAGGGAATCTTGATGAATGAAAATGTCATCCAAAGTAGAGTATAGAGTAAAAAAGCTCATATAGGCTACATCAAAGTACGCCTGAGCACCCCGAGTGAGTGCCTAGGCGGGCGCCGAGCCTCTAGACATCTAGTGGCTTTTGTGCACCTGAGTGCACGTGAAGTGCGCTCTGGTGCACATCGCCTCTAGTGTTCAGGATCACGACGCGCCAGAGCTAGGAGCTAGTGCGCCCGTGCGCACCAGAATTGTGCCTAGGCACACTGGCTCTGTGTCATACAGAACCACTGCACACTTGTACACACCAAAGGTGCACCCATGACCCTTGGTCGTGATGCGCACTGGGCTAATAATTGAAGGAGGGTTAGTTTGGAAGACTACTAATGCTATGATACATATCCAGTAAGTGAAGAAACTGCTTGAACAATGGCACAACTCATCCTCTGGAAATAATACATCAAGTGAAACCAGGAAAAAATAAACTTCATTTTTACAAAGAGAACTTTAGAATGTCTAAGAATCCCACACTACCGAACCGAAAGATTGGAGAGTGAAATATGGTTTTCTCATTTACTCAATTACACATTGTACACTACTATATTACATAGCATTATCAGGAATCTCTATGAGACTATGAAGGGATTGTTTGAATAAAAGATTACAACAAAGAAATTTAAACTCAGTTTTAAGAGATTTGAAAACAAGTGCTACTGTTTGCATCTAACTACAAGAAGTTTTCACTCTACGTTCCTATTCCAGTGTTAGTCCTAGCAGTAGAAGGAAAATTTTCATTCAAATAAGAGCTTTAAAATGGATAACTAATTGGATCAGGTTGCAAAGCTTTCTGAAGGAGCTCGGCCTATTCCTTCATGTGAACCTGAAGGAAACCAGTGGCTGAGGCAGCAGATGGAGGACGGCCAACATATTTGATGTCTTCAATATTGCCTCTGCCCAATGCTTTCATGGCAGTAAACAAGCGAGGTGAAATGTAATTAAATGCGCCCATGTTCATTGGCTCCTCTTGGCACCAAACAATCTCTGCATCTGAGAAATCACAATAAACACAAATGTATGAGACTCATTTCTCTAGTTTTCTGTTGATGGGACGCAAGGTTCATGGTTATGGAACGAATAAGAAAGAAACTTCAACTTGGCAAAGGTTTGATTTCATTCACAAGCTAACAAATGTTGACACTAATCAACATAAGAAAAGGTCTGGAAAGGTAGTGCCATTTAGGTGACTAAGTAAATCAGAAGGTGGAGAAGCACTTCAGCACAAGTACCGCCAATCCCTTTTCTTGCTAATCGTAAGTTTAGATATAGAGTAAACTAAGCTTTTTTGTAGGAAACCTAATTTATTCTTTGATTTGTTAATTATTACTCGAGAAGAAAAAGGCAGTCACTCTGTTTCAAAAGATGTTCAAACAGTTTGGTCTAATAACATTTTACTTGAGGGAGCATCAATAAAAGAATTTTACTAAGGGAAGCCTTTATTTTAGTTGCAAGTAAAATAGGATCTACTTGGATATCTCTTCAATTCACGCTGCACAAGATCATAAGGGAAAGGACAAATTTGCTCCACCCTACAAATGGCGACATCCTTTCGCTCTGCTTTCTTCCTTGCTTCGTCAAGCTCGTAATATACCTGCAGAAGGGAAAGCATATAAATATACGTATTTATTCGAGTTTAGGATAATTGAATTCAACAATGGAAGACACAACCAATCCAAGATGGTATACATATGTTGAGCAAAGAATCAAGCTATCTGACACATAGAATAAATGAGATATAGGGATTATCTTGATGTTTTGCGAGTATGTGTACGAAAGAAATTCAGGGTTGGAGATAGAACTATGATACACACCTTTCCTGAGCAAAGAATCAGGCGCTTAATGCCCTCCTCTAGATCTGAGTGGCCATTTTGGTCTTCGATAAGGCGCTTAAATCTAATCCCTTGGTTGAGATCAAACTCGGATAGATTAGATTTGCAGTCCTTGTGGTGAAGCATCTTTTTAGGAGACATCACAATAAGTGGCTTTCGGAAATCCCTGTGCATCTGGGAGATAAAGCATATTATATGAATAAATGGATAAAAATTCTTCACGAGCTCATAAATTAGAAAAATGAATTGGCTCTACTTACTTGACGTCGCAGGACGTGAAACAGATTGGCAGGAGTTGTTACATTCACCACCTGCCAATTGCATTGCTGAATCTGCGTCTCAAGTGTAGGATCCATCTCAGGGATAACATAGGGATCTTCATCACTCATCTGGCACCAAAATTAATAACATCAGCCCAACTAAGAATATGAGTATACACAATCCTGAAAGATTTAAGGACAATTTAAGTACAATGGTGACATCAGGCAAAGAGTAGAGTCTTTGTTTGCTTCGTCAAACTCAAGGAGTAGAATCAAGAGCTAGGATCTGAAGACTTCATCAGCTATATATTCATAATTAGTATCCTTACAGAATAAGTTGTTGGCTACATTTGCCTATAAGAAAATTAGGATGTTTCTCAAGCATGTGCCTACAAGAGCTAGGATCTTAAGACATCATCAACGAATATCTAGATTCGTAAACAAAAATCCAACATAAGAGATTTATCCCGTGTTCCAAAAGCATAGATTCCGAAGATTCACAATGTTATCAGAGAAGACATATTGAATTAGATGGGCCTATTGTTGGACCACATGACTAAATTTCTGTTTGAAGATCGACAACTCCAACCAGGCCCGCAAATGCGGGATAGGGGAGAGTTTTTATATTATCATTAAGACCATACCTCAAGGAAACGTTCCAAACGTGCATTTGAATGTTCAGCGCCGTATCCTTCATAAGCGTGTGGCAAGAGTAACACCAATCCAGTTTGACGTAGCCACTTGGCCTCCGTGCAGCTCACATACTGATCAATTATCACTTGAGCTACGTTGGAGAAATCACCCAGTTGGGCTTCCCAAAGTACCAAGCTATTTGGATTTTCCATGGAGTAGCCTACTTGAAATCCCATAACACCATACTCCGACAGAGGGCTGGATGGAAATAGGAAACATATTCAGTAAAATGCTCTCAAGAGTTGATTTACCAGATAATTTGTTGGAAAAAGAAATAACTCATGAAATAAACTAGTCTCTAAAATGTCATGTTGTATATAACTGTCCTTAATAACGAGAAAGCATTCTTCCATCACGCAAACATATAGTTTCAGTATGGTTATAGTATAAATGGCCCAGATTAACGATAGATGCCACCTTGAGTATAAAACCATAGCAAGAATTCTTTATTTGAGGTGATAATTTCTAGAACAAAAAAGAAACGCTCAAAGCATCGCAAGAAATTAAGAGAAGTAGTTGCAGCTCAAAGCAATTTGAAAGGAAAAACATTTGGTTTTATGCGAGCTAAGCACTTAATTAGGACATACCTATTGCTTACAGTAAACATATCTTCTTTTTTATCTGCAATGACATGACGCAAAGGACAATGCTTCTCCCCAGTTTCTTGATCAATAATAATAGCATGTCGATGCAAGAAACTACTTCTCTCAACATCAAGACCACTCAGCCTCACGTGATATCCTTCTTCAAGCAGGGTTGCAAAAGCAAGTGCCTCAGCTAGTCCCCAGTCAATTCCCTTCCCTGTCTCAATCATCTTCACACGATCAGCAAACACCTTCGTTATTGCACTGTGAGCCTTGAAATTTTCAGGAATGCTTGTGATTGCTTTTCCAATGTTCTTCAAGATCTCTAATTTCACACTGTCAAGCAGCTAAAAGTTTAGTATCTTGTTTTGAACTTAGCATAACACAACAGTATTAGGAGTATGAATTAAGGAATGTAGATATACCCAGTGTTGCGGATATGCGAGGGCTGGATAGGAGACTTGAATCCAGACCAAGACCCTGTAAGCGAGTCTCTTTTTTCTGGAGTATAATCCTTGCTGGCTTCAAATTCTTCATTAAGGACTGAGTTCACCTTATTGTGTATCCTATCAATGTCATCTTTTGTCACCTTACCAGATCTTAAAAGTTTCTCTTGGTAAATGTCAAGAACAGTAGGATGATTCTGGACAATCTGTAGGAGAGATTCAAACATAGAAATATGAGTAGACAACCTCTTACAGTTAGATGAGGGAAAAAAAAAAACAGTGATATAGATAACATGGAAGAGCCTGAGCATAGATCAAACTAGAGCATAAGCTTAGAAATGAAAGGAATTGTGAAGGGCTAACCTCATAAAATTTGGGCAGGGTGAAGAATGGATCATCAAGCTCATTGTGTCCAAATCGACGGAAACCAACTATATTAACCACAACATCCGAATGGAATGTCTGACGCCACTCTACTGCAAGTTGACAGACATGAAGGACTGCCTCAATATCATCGCTGTTGACATGGAAAATTGGAGCATTCACGGTTTTGGCAATATCAGTAGAATACAGAGAAGATCTTCCCGCCTTTGACCTAGTAGTGGAGGACACTTGGTTACATATTACAAAGTGTATGGTCCCTCCACTTGTATAATTTTGAAGAGCACCGAGATGCAAGGTCTCACAAGCAACACCTTGTCCAGCAAAGCCACCATCTCCATGGATCACAACACCCATAATTTTTTTCCTATCTAAATCATTGGAATAGTATTGTTTTGCTCTAGTTTTTCCAACCACGACCGGACCTATAGATTCTAAGTGAGATGGCATGGAAACCACTGATAAGTGAATTCCCTTGCCGCTTCTAGTTGTTCTATCACAAGAAGTTCCCGACAGGATCATGACATCTCCGCTTCCTTCATAATAACCATCTTCATCCACAGGTTTTACACCAACACTAAGCCCACTGAAAATCTCACGAAATGGCTTCCCGAAAACATTACCTAAAAGGTTAACTTTTCCTCTATGAGTTGTTCCAATAACTATGCTCTCCATCCCAAGTTCTGCTGCCCTATCAAGTATCTCATCTATTGCTGGAATCAGTGCCTCGCAACCATCGGCCCCGAACCTCTTTGCTGTTGGCAGCTTAGAAGATGAAAACTTCTCAAACTGACTACTCCATATAAGTCGTTCAAGGATAACATCATGATGCTGGAAATTGTAGTACTTCATTGATGATAGAGCACTCTCGATCCTCTCTCTCAACCAGTTACATTTATCAGTATCAGGAATGTGCATATACTCATAACCAATGGTTCCACAATAAGTAAGCTCAAGTTTTGTCAGTATTGATCGTAGCGTTTGAACAGCTGGAAAATTCTCATCAGTACCAAGAAAGAAGTACTTACGATCAAGGTCTGCTTCCGTGAAGCCATAAAAAGCTGGATCTAACTCATCAGGAATCGGCCTCTGTTCCAGACCCAAAGGATCTAACTTAGCTTTCAAGTGACCGTAACCTGGTAAGCTCTGATAAGCAATGCAATCTGCACTCTCTCTTGAATAATTTGAGGAGAAATTGCAGGTGTTGTGCTTCCCTGCCTGTCAGGGTCGTGCTCCCTGCAATCCTTTTGAAGCTCCTCATGAGTGGAAGTGCTGCTGCTTGTCTCATCTACAAAGCTCGGATTGGGTGCTGCCTTTAGCCTAAAAACAGTGGTACAACAAGTTCGATTTTGTGACAGAATAAGCCGCCTGCTTGTGATATTTGAACCACCCTCTAACAGAGTTCTTGCAGTAACCGCATTTGATACAGGAGATCCAAGTCTAATTGACGCCATTGCCACTAATATTTGATGTTAAGCAAAACTGTGTAGTCTGTAAGACGAAATCGAAACTTTAGATAATTTCTTATAGCATTATAAAATTATTAAATATAAAACATATCTCAATAATTTTGAATCGTCTTAGATAATACAAAGATAATATATATCAAGTTACATATCAATAACTTTTATAGTGTATAACTTGAATTACACACCTTAAATTAGAGATGATGATGGTTCAAGCTATGGAAATAATTACTTGTATATATAAATAGAACAGATCCTGTTCTCCTAGAGTGGATTTCGCCATTTATTAGGTTCACGTATAGCAAGAGCTCTGTCTACTACTTTCGTATATGTAAATATATGTGTATATATATAGCTATGTATACACGAGATTTACGGAACACAATAAGCAAATACTCACATATATGCATGTGTGTGTAGATATGCAAAGACCATTCCTACGCGTTACGCTCATGCATAGCAAGAGATTCGTCTACGACGCTGTACTTTCATATATGCATGTATGTGTATATATACATAAACATATTTTCTGTATACAATTAGCAGACAGGCACATGTACAGTGTAGTGCATGCATATATACACATGATGCGCAGCTATATATACACAAAATTAGACTCAGGGACTACAGTTAGTCACTTAGGCAAACATGACACGAGCGGGCATGTGGAGGAATGTGGTTCGTTGTTAACTAGTATATTGGTAGCCGCAGCCAGTGTTGTGGCGGGATGGTGATTGCCGAGGCTGCCTTGGTGACTCTTATTGATCAATTTGGTAAAAAAGGAAAGGTCAATAGAATGCGTGCTGAAATAGAAAATTCTAGACTTGCAGCTTGCTTGGTGAAAAACAATAAACACTCTTCGGTATAGTGGTTTGATTTTTGTTTTAAATATATTATGAAATTTTATATGTAATATTTTAAATGATATAAATGACTTAGATCTCTTTTAAATAAATAAAAAAAAGAAAAACTCTTAGGTTAATCTTTACATTTAGTCAAATTATCTTATAGACATTAATTAATTGTGAAGATATTTCTAGGACTTTAAGGTATTATTATCTTTTTGCATTTGAAGATTCAAAAAGAATTGTTAGAGGATCCAAGAGTATAGTGGTCAGTTAGTAACTTGTTGTAGTTTAAGGATGGAAGTTCAAACTTATATATATCAAGGGCTAGGAGATTGATGAAAGAACTTGGCCGAAGCCAATCTTGTGCTCAATTCTACGGTTGGAATGATATCTTTCATTCTCTTAGCAAAGTAGGAAAAAGTCAAACTTTTGGCTTGCTACAAACTGGACTCAGAGACTGCAGTCAGCCGCTTCTCCTATAGTCGTCAGCTCGTTCTTCCTATCATAAATATTGTTTGACCATTAACTGACTTGAAGTTGTGTTGGGACGTGCAATTGCACCACTGAGTTTATAGCCTTATAGATTATAGTCTTGCTTAGGGTGTTTATGACACATGGATCTAGTATATAGACATTTTATTAATTTGCATATATTTATTTTATTAAATTTCATAATTCTTAAAAAATGTACATGACGACTGTTTATATTCATTTAGTTTATATTTAATTGGCTGGCCCGGAATAATTATTTTATTATTTTATTTACTAGAATTTATTTTACTAACATTTTTAAGTAATTTAATTTTACTATTTGAATGTGAAGCCCGGACCCGGGGATAACTATTTTTATTATTATTATCATTATTTGCATTATATTTAATTAATTTAGGTAAAGTAATTAATTTATTATTTTCATTATTTGTATTTATTTAAATTATATTTAAATGACTTGCTGGGACACTTAATTTATTATTTTATTTATTTAAATTTATTTTACATGCCTTTTAATTAATTCATTTCACTGTTCATACGGAAAGCCGAGTCGGAACTGAACATGCTAGTTTATTATTTTTAATAAATATATTTATTTACTTACATCTATATGGTTTACATTAAATAAATAATTTATTTTATTATTTGTCTATGATTAATTGATTAGTAATTTTCGATCCCGAAATTGAGTTACCTTTTATTTTCTTTTTTTTCTTTGCTTTCGTATTGGCCTAAATTATTTTATTCCATGAATTTGTTCAGTGTTTCTTTTGTGCATAGCATACCTGAACCTATCATGTAGCACATCATACTTAATTGCATATAATTTAGTGTCATCTTAAATGCTATATGTGTATATGTGATAATTCCATCTTTCTTTGAAAAATGTATAGACTACGTTCAACTAATTTATATAACACGATTAACTTAATATTTTGTCATTTGTATTATATGTAATTATTTTCTTATACCTAATGAATTATTTTCATCATTTAAAAGTGGATCCTGAGCCAGGGGTGAAAATTAAAATATTTTATCTTTACGATTTAGCATTTTTCCTATGTTTATTAACTTATATTTAATATTCCTTCATTGTTATTTCACGCATTGCATGCCCGGAGAGTGAGTTACAAAAATATTTTTTGTACCATAGGAATAGTAAAAAACATAATTGCATTGTGGGCTAGTTAGTTTCTAATTATTATTTGAGCTATAATATAATTGTTCTAGTATTTTCCTAAGGCCAAAACCATCCTAGGCTATTATATATACATTTATACTACTAATATACATATAATGCATAGGATAACATAAGACAAAAAAAACCATAAAGGCCTACAGGTAGAAGAAAGGAAAAAGGAAAGAAAAAAAATGTAAGGTTTGTCTTCAAAGTTCAATCTAAGCTTGGATCAAAGGGTTTCTAGCCTTCCTTAGCTCCAACCTAGCTTCTACAAGTATTATTTGGTGAGGGAATTGCATATTTTTTACATTTAAAGTTTTAGTAGATTTTATGTAAACTCTTGAAATGTTGTTATATGTATATATAATGCTTGAATATTGTATAAAATAGTGTTTACATGCTATATGAACTAGTTTTATGTTGTTGATTGCATTTGATTATGAATTATTGCAAAGGGCCAATTGTAGAAGATGAATGAATAGTATTTTCTATGGTTTTTTGTTAATTGTTGAACATGAGATTAATTCTATGTTATCTAATGATTTCATAGGTGCTATTGAACCTAAGTTAGTGATTAGAATGAATATAATTTGAAATAACTTGAATAAATTTGTAAAATTGGCTTGGGTTCAAAAGGGGCTTTGCGTAGATTGGTTGCTTGGGTGTAATTGAATGTTATAGCTAGTGCTTATTAGGTGAGGTAGTGCTAAAAATGCTTTTACGGCATCGAATTGACGGGTGGTTTTGGTATTTGTAGTTCAAAGTGACTATAGGGCTTTCGAAACTTTTGTGTTAGACGAAGTTAAAAATGGGTTTTCATAGTTTCAATGTAAGAATATAACAAATTTTTCAGAAACGTCTTAACAACAATTAAGTAGAAAGACAACAGTACTCTTTATAACAATTCAATATAACACTTACAAGATAATTGTCCCATCGTGCGCTCTCAAGATTAGAGCTTCAATGGCTTCTGGACTTACAAGAAAGAAAACTAACTTTGGGTTTGTGTTTGCAGGTGTGTTGTGGATGAATATGATGAACTAATGCATGCCAAGAGATTTCCTATCTAACATTTTCCATCTTGGTTGGCTTTACCAACCATGTTCAAAGTATTGACCACCCATATTTATCACATGGGTGGCTAGCATCTAAACCAACTTCAGGAAGCTTCATTTGCTCAAATTTGCTAACTTTAGCATTGCATCATCCTGACATCATCTTAGGTAACTCCAAATTCCCGAACTTCTTTCTTGTAGCCATCGCGGTCTCTTTTGACCTCATCGACGTTTTTAAGTCGGAATCATTAATTTATGCTACCATATAAATTAACGATACTTATTATGAGGTGGGCATTGACATATATCAACACCCCCCTTCAATGTTCACCTCATGTTGACTAAGCTATTGGGCCAACACCCAATGTTTGAAAATGCTTACTCAACTAGACGCTCCCTAACGCTTTAATGAAGATATATGCACAATTATCTTCTATAGGGCAGTATGTAACGCCCGAGCCCATAGTGACTTTTATTTATTATATTTAATTATCATAATTGCATAAATGCCCTTATCTAACCTTTATTTGCTTAAAACATTATGTTTACAATGAGCCCAAGTAAAATTTTAAACTGCTTTACTTTCTGAATTTGATATTTTTTTCCCTGAACATTACTGTATTCAATATATTCGTTCATTGTTGGAATGTGCATTTCATGTTCCGAGCTTGAGGAAAATAAACGTTTGTAGTGTCCCCGATGAATATTAGCTAGTATTTATTTAGGACTATCTTGAGTGTTTAGTTTGTTTATTCACCTAGTCTTAGCTGAATAATTAAATTTGCCTAGTCAACCTTAGTCATTTATTTAGTCTACTTATATACTTAGTTATATAATAGAATAATAGAAGCCAACTTAGACTAAGAAAAAAAAAATCGGTCAACAGCAACATTGAAAAATCATGAGACCAACTAAGCCTTTAGCCAACTAATATATGTTCTTATATATATATATATATATATATATATATATATATATATATATATATATATATTATAACTATATGAGCATATAACTAATAGAAGGAAAAAAACACAAAAAAGAAGAAACCTGACGGTTCTAGAGAGAAAGAGGAAAATAAAATAAATTTTCTAGGGTTTATGTAGATGCAAGATCAAGTGGTTTGAGCTCAAGTCAAGTTAAATTCTAGTTTCTACAACTTTGTTGGGTATTCATATTCAATCTAATCCAAGAAAAGTTGGAGTAACTAAGCCATTTTTTACATCTTGAGGCTTGGTATAGGTGGGGGAGCTTGCATTTTATTCATGTTCTTGTTTATGTCAAATATTTGAATTTCTTGTATTGTTGATTATAGCTATGGAATTGATTTTGTTGCTTGAAATACATTCTCTAGAACTCGTGGAACTATCTTTTGAAGCTTGATAGCAACTAGAACGGTTGAATGCATGAATCACATGAAAGAGACAATAAATAGTACCTAAATCTAGGGTTGAAGCTATCTATAAGTGCTCTAGATGATATTGAAACTAGTTAGATGCTCACGTGTAGCTAATTAGCCCAGAATTGAGCTAAAATGCGAATTTGGCAAGAATTTAAAAGGGGATTTTTCATGAAATGTAATCCGAGCACATTTGAACCCTAGATTAGGTATTCACGGGGCATGAAAGCACTTTTGGTGCTTTCGTTGCGTTAAATTGGGGCCCGGTTAGGGTAGTTGTAGTTCAAACCTACTCGGGGCCTTCCCGAGTTTTTATCTCTAAAGCGGGTTTTTCGGGCTTAGATAGGTGACTTTTGGTATCCTTAGGGATGTAGTATGATTGGATTATAGAATTAAAACCTTGAATTGTGTATGGAAGTAAAATTGGCTAGTTGTTAAAGGGGAAAATATGAGATTTGGTTGTCTTAGTGCTTATATGAGCTTGTTGTTGCTTGTCATGTGTCTAAATGCATGTCTAAGGTATATTCAAGTTATTTGTAAAGTTTTGTGGGAAATATGTTATTTGTCCCTTTGTGTTACATGATTAATTTATGTGTAAAAGCTTGTATTGTGATTAACTACAAGGGCGGCCTACTTTGTCGTCCCTCATATGTGATATTTGATATACTTGATACTTGTGATCATGTTTTGGGGTTGCACAATCTTTTCAGATATGATAGCGTCGAGAAACACAGGCGGCATCGGGCTTGCCATGCTCCCTCGACTAATATGGTACCTATTCCCTTTCTCTCGCTGAGTATACTCCACTACCCCAGAGACATGGTTCACCTCGTTGGGGCATATGGACCTACCTCAGGATAAAGGGTCGTAGGATCAAGGTACATTCGGAGTATCCCATTTGGAGGAATAAGGGGTTTGCCAGCACTTGCTTGAAGATCTTGGCTCGTGGCTCGTGATTGAAGACAAATGTGGAACCGTATCCTTTTTGTACGTGGTTAAATACTTGTCTAATTAACTTTGTTATTTTGTGTTATATATGTTATTATCCTTGTTGCATCTCATGAAAGCATTCCTCGGTGTGCTGCATCATCTCCCTCACTGAGTATACATATTGTATACTCACCCTCGTTTCTAACACATTTCAGGATCAGTACTATCAAAGGTAGAAAAGAAGGCTCAAGTATTTCATGATTGATTATGCTGGCTTACGTGGATTGCCATTTAATTCAGTTTTGTACTTGTAAAGTTAAGTTTAGAATGTATTGATAGTTATGAATGGCTTGTAATGTTGTAATAACTTGTAATCTTCACTTTATTGTCTGGTAGCTGCATGCTTGCATATTTTGTCTAGTTGACGGACTTAAATTATAAGAAAGAAAACTAGATAATATTAGAGTGGTATGATAAGTGAAATTATAATTATAGACATTCAATAGTTAATGAATGCATGCTTGTGTGTCTTCAATGTTGGATCTAAGGCTTAGACGGCCTTGAAGAGTTTGTTGTATGAGATAGTTTTGGTGGAGGGGATAAAAGAATGGAGTTAGATCATAGTTTTGTGGTTATAAATATTGTTTATAGGTTTTGGATTGTCCTATAAATAGGAGAAACTTCGTCTGTTTTCTCTAAAAATTTTGTGGTGTGACACCCGAGGTCACTACAGTACTTTCCATTAGCTGTTGCATTCACTATTTGTGCATTTCAACTGTGCATTTACTTGTTATTTCATTGGTTACTATTCATTACATTTTTCAACTACCTATTTTCTTAGAATTAGCATTTTTCCTAAGTCATATTACTTATTTTAGGAATGAAAAAAATGAGCGTTCGAGCAAATTGCATTAGGAACATTTGTTTAGAAAATGCTTTAACGGTTCATTGAATAGTGTTACGTAGTCTAATATTAGTTTTGAGTTAGCTAACATTTAAATTCGTCATTGGACTTACTTTAGGTGGTTTTGGCTCATTTTTAGTTGTCACACACACACATAAACATATTACATTATTATATATATACATTACAACACATATACTTAAAAAATAGCTCAAAACAAATCAATTAATACTCTTTTTATCCCTCCCCAAAACCGAAACTCAGCAGCAGCCCAAGGAAGGAGAAAAACTTTCATTTTTGCTTGCCAAACTTCACTTTGAGCTCATAATAGTCCACTCCAAGTGCAACCAAGCCATCTCCTAGGATCTACACTTCAATTTGTGATGGATTTTCACTTATCTTTGCATTTTCTATGGTTTTTGTTTATGAGTCAATTTCGAGATTTGTTTTTATATGTCAATATTATGCTTAATTCCTTTACAAAGAGTAGTTTACATGTTGTAGAGACCTATTTTGTGATGCTTGAAGGGTCATGGTAGTTTTGCATAGGTTAGTTGAGGAAGACAATGAATAGTGACTATTTTTGGGTTTTGAGAAAATGTGCTATATGACTTGATTCATTGCTTCTAGTAGGTGCCTTAGATGTTAATAAAGATAGTTTAATAGCCACGTGATGTTGAATTGCTCAAAAATTGGCTAACACATGAAAGAGGTGACTTTTAAAAAGGGGTTTCGGGGTTAATGCAAATCCGGATTAATTTGGCCATTACAACTAGTGTTCTTAGGCTATATAGGTGCTATATATGCTTTGTTAAACCTTGGTTGAGTTCTGGTTAGGGTACTTGTAGTACAAACTCACAAGGGAAAAATTGGGGCTTTGTACTAAACGCGGGTAATTGGGTAGCTTCGAGAGTCCTAAGGGTGCTTTATGGGTTAATTAGAAGTATGGAATAGTCCGCTCGCTTAACTAGATCAATAGCTTGTGTTTGGAAGGAAAATGGCTTGCGTTACAAAAGGGATTTGGGTCAAACGTAAATTCGGGTGAATTTGGTTGATATATTTGGTGTTCTTAGGGTAAGTAAGGACTAAATGTGCTTTTTCTAAATCATGGTTGAGCTTTGGTTAAGATACTTATAGTACAAATGCGCAAAGGGAGTAATCGGGGTTTTTGTGGCTAGTACGGGTTAATGAATAATTTCAAGGGTTCTAAGTGTGCCATAATGTATAACTAGAAGATTAGAATAGTTAGTTGGTGAATCTTGAGCCTTAGCCTTCGGTTTGGAGTTAAATGACTTAGGATAACAAAAGGGAAACTCGGGGTTTTCATGCTTAGCCTTTGAATTAGTTTTTGTGCTTATATATCGTACCTTTATATGTTATTATATGGCATTTGTGAATATTTCGTGAAGTTTCGTGATCATCGGACATTGACCCATTTGTGTTTGTATAGTTATTTTCATATTTAATGCTTATATCTTGTTATAATGTTTATATTACTTGTATTTTGTTAAGATCAAATTCTAATAGACATTGTATGCTAAGTGAGTAGGACTATAAGGATAACTCATCTAGTTATATGATTATTGATTATTGTAATTAAAAGTAATTGGAATTTATAACTTATGATCTTAACTTAATGGTATTTGATGCTTCTAATATATTTTATGTTGTCTAATGATATGGTAAGGTAAACATTGTAGCTTAATTGCGTGTGGGATATAAACTTGTGTAAATAAGTGATTATAAATCTAGCTTCTAATATTGTAGGGTTGAGTTAAGTATGAGTTGAGTTGGAATTGATATAGTTAAATGCTAAACTTATATGAACACACTAGGGTTACATATTCGAGCTAATTCGGGAAAGTTGAAGTAAATCGGAGCTATTCTCTTGCGTGCTTGGCTTAATTCCAGGAGAGGGAGACTTCATCCTTATGTGCATAATAGTTATTTACTTGTACATAGATTATGTGCACTTATTGTCTATATATTGTATGTGAGGGCAACCTACTTTGTTGTCCCTCAATCACGTGTTTATTGATTTATTCTATTGTTATCATTTTGAGTGCATTATATCATAATTGCGCAACCATTCGGGCATGGTAGTGTCGTGGATATCGGGCGGCATCGGGCTTGCCGGTCTACCTCGGCTACCATGGTTTCCCAGTCCTTCTCTCGCTTGGGATGCCGCCTAGGGATAGTTGGGTCGTAGGATTTCGGGGTACATCCGGAGTACACCCATTTTTGGAGTTATAAAGGGATGCTGACTTATCAATATCAGTGTCATTATTACATCGGGATTTCCGTTCGTGCCTCGTGGTTCGTGATTGAAGAACAAAGTGAATTGTATCCTTTTTAATGTGTGGTAACTTGTTGTTTCAATTGTTCTTTGGTTGTAAAATACTTTATTTGTACTAACTACTGCATTGCATGTCCCCGGTAGATCTTATCCCTCACTAGGCAATTGTGATTGCTCATACCTCGCTAAACATATTTTAGGTGGTGCAGTTGGAGGAGTTGCCTTGATTGCTGTGTGCTATTACTTGAGATTGGAGTGATTGCCTGCTAAACTGTGGAAGACCTTGCTTGTTCTACTTTATGTTCTATTTTGGAGCCTAAGGGCATATGTATATATTTGGGTAGTTGCAAGTTTTATAGGTAAGTGGATGTAGTAAGTGTTATGGAATTGTAGCATGTAATAACTTATGCTTCTGCTTCTAGCTATGTTGCATGCTTGGGTGTGAATGAATGGATGTATGGTTGGCTTTAATTTCTAAGAATGTTTAATTGCTAACATAGAATGGTACGATAAGCGAATGAAGACAAGGATTTTAAGACTATTGTTACATGCTTGTATGTATTTATATTGTCTTGTGTTGCTTAAGGCTCAGATGGCCTAAAAGTTGGGATTTCAATTAGAAATGTTGTTCATTTTGCTTCGTGGTTTTATTTGAATGCTTACAGGTTTTTAGAATGTCCACGGTACAGGGGAGACTCTGTCCGTTTTCCCTAAAACTTTGAGACCGGGTTGGAAATGGGATTAAGAATAGCTTGGTTATTAGAACCTCCGGTCTCATGAGGGAACATGACATTACATGTGTCCGGGTTTGGATTTGGGTTGAGAATAGCATGATTAATAGGAGTCCTAGGTCCATGAGGGATCGGGGCGTTATACAGTACTCCATGTAGATTTCACCTTCCTCGATCAATTCTCTCACATAGTGATACTGAATCTCTATGTGTTTTATTCTAGCATGAAATACTGGATTCTTTGACATGGCTATACAACTCTGACTATCATATTTTAGTATTGTTGCTTCCTCTATTGGAATGCCAATATCAGTCATGATGTGTTGTAGCCAAACAGCTTTACATGATGCTACACAAGCAGCCTTGTATTCTGCCTCTGTTGATGAAAGTGCAACGATGGGTTACTTCTTACTAGCCCATGAGATGATTCCACCACCGAATATGAATACGTAACCTGTAAATTTTTTTCTTGAGTCAATATCACCAGCTCAGTCTGAGTCACAATACCCAGATAAAGTATCTCCAGACTTGTATGATATGTCATACTCCAACGTGCCTTTGAGATATTTGAGAATCCGCATCCCTGCTTGCCAGTGACTTTGTCTCGGTTTATTTGAAAACCGACTAAGAATTCCCACAGTATAACTAATATCCGGTTTTGTGATACAAAGGAAGATTAAACTTCCCACCAACCTTCTGTAGAGCTTGTTATCAACTTGTTCTGAAGGATCATCAACTGATAGCTTTGTATTCACTTCCATCGGGGTGACAACTGGTTTACACTCGGACATACCAAATACAGTCAGGAGCTCACGAACATATTGTTGCTGCGAGATAAAGATAGTATGGGGTTTTTGCTATACCTTGATTCCCAAGCAATAATGAAGAAGACCAAGATTTGTCATTTCAAATTCTTGGCTCAACCATTCTTGCGTCTTCCGAATATTATCTTCATAGTTACCAGTGATTACAAGATCATCCACATATAGGACTATAATTACCTTTTTTCCTTGTTCACT
The DNA here is from genome assembly GCA_037974665.1 of Ehretia macrophylla. Lineage (NCBI taxonomy): Eukaryota > Viridiplantae > Streptophyta > Magnoliopsida > Boraginales > Ehretiaceae > Ehretia > Ehretia macrophylla. The sequence continues at coordinate 72,884,973 of CM075772.1, read as the reverse complement.
TAGAACATACAAGTTGGCCTCTGATTTGCTTCTATAGAAACCATGTTGCAAGAAGAAAGAGTCTATATGTTTGTACCAAGCTCGTGGTGTTTGCTTTAACCCATATAAAGCTTTTTTCAATTTGCAGAATTTTTTTTCTTCACTTGGTATTTGGAAGCCAAGGGGTTGTGTAATGTAGACTTCTTCTTCAAGTTGCCCATTAAGGAAAGCTGACTTGATATCCATTTGATGTACAATCCATCCATAATGCGCGTTAGCTGCAACAACTAACCTGATTGTTGACATTTTTGCTGTTGGAGCAAAGGTTTTATATATATCGAAACCTTCGACTTGCGAAAATCCTTATGCTACAAGGAGTGCCTTGTATTTTTCATGATTTCCATCTACCTTGTACTTCATTTTCTAGATCCATTTGGTGCCGATGATTTTTCTATTCGGTGGATTTTCAACGATCTCCCAAGTATCATTTTTCATGATACTATCATACTCGGCTTGCATAGCTATTCTCCAATTTGGATCTGACATGGCTTCCTCCACAGTTACCGGTTCTTTTACCGTCTTGATGATTTGGGTCATCAAATCCAAGTTTACTAATTGTTGTCTTGATAGATTTTGCTCCTTTATTCTCTTTGACCTTCTTAGCCCATCAGGACGTGGACTCTCATCAGTAACTCCTGAATTTCTTTCGTCAAAGAGCTGTTGGAACCACTTCGGTTGTGGCTTCCTTGTGGGTACAACCGGTTGGTCTTCAGTTTCCTCACCATTAAAGACTTCTTCATTGTTCAACGGTCGTTGTTCAGGCACTTGGTGGATTATTTTATCGGTTGATGATGAAATGACAGGACCGCTATCCTCCATTGAGTGTGGTCACTCATTAAACACCACATCTCGGCTTATGATCACCCTCTTGGCCTCTACATCATAGAGTCATATGCTTTAGACTCTTCACTATATCCCAAGAAAATGCTCTTCTTGCTCTTGTCATCTAATTTCTTTCTATTTTCATTTAGGACGTGTACAAAACACTCATACCCAAATTTTCTTAAATAAAACACAGAAGATTTCGTACCACAATAAGCTTTATTAGGAGTCTTATCGTTGAGTGCTCTGGTTGAGCACCGATTGAGGATGTATACCGCTGTGTTGACTGCTTCAACCCAGAATGTGTCAGGTAGCCTAGCACCTTTCAACACGTATTGAGCCATTTCTACAATTATTCGATTTCTTCATTCCATAACTCCATTTTGTTATGGTGCATATGAAGCAGTCAACTTGCGCTTAATCCTAAGCTTGTTGCAGTATTTGGTAAACTCTATAGAACAAAATTCCCCCCAACGATTGGTACGAAGTTTCTTCAACTGGGTTGTGTTCTCATTTGTCATAAGTTTGTGCCACACTTTAAACTTTTCAAGAGCATCAGCCTTGTTCCGAAGAAAGTACACCCACATCTTCCTACTATAATCGTCGATTAACAACATAAAGTAGAAAGATCCTCCCAACGTCGTGGTAGTCATTTTTCCGCAGAGGTCAGCATGTGCCAACTCTAGAGGAGCCTTTGATCGATTATGACTCTTTTTGGGAAATGACTGTCTATTTTGTTTGCCCAGCATACAAGCTTCACATGGTCCTTTAACTTCTTCAATTGAAGGCAAGTCGGCCACCATCTTTTTCTTTTGCATTTCATTTAACACAGGATATGAAATGTGCCCGAACCTTTCATGCCAAAGTTGACTTGTTTTGGCATCCACAACGGCAGAAAGAGAGATGATTTCGTAAAGGTTATTTTTGCGAATACCTTTACTTACTATAGATTGATCCTCGTCAATAATCAAAGCTTCCGTCTTCTTAAACCGCACTTCTAGATCATTATCTGTAATAGCAGCTACATATAACAAATTTTTGGTGATCTGGGGTACAAAAAATACATTGGACAGCTTCTTGCTTCCTCTATCTTTAGACACGAGCGAGATGGTTCTAGTGCCCTCAACGGGACACCTAGCATTATTCCCGACGACAACATTCATTGTTTCTAGTAAAGGTTTTATGGAGTCATATAACTCATTCTTGCTGGTCATGTGCCAGGAAGCTCCACTATCTAACACCCATACACTTGTTTGATATACATGTGTGCTAGTAAACGTTTCCTCCGATACATCTATTACAGTAAACAGATGCACTTTTGTTTCAGTTGTATTGGCATATTCTTTATTTCTCCAATTTGGCTTTAGAGTTTCGTTCTTCTCGGCATGGATTCGTTTCCTGTAATCTTTGATAGCATGGCATTTCTTATTGCAGTAGTAGCACAATCCAGAGAACATCTTCTTCTTTCCTTTCTTCTTGTCTTCTTGGCTACTCCTTGCTTTGCCTACAAAGGCAGAGTCAAGTTGATTTTCTCTGCTTTTGAGTCTCATCTCTTCCTCCATCAACATGGCAGTGAATTCTTCAAACGTCAAAAGAGGAATGCGAACTTGTGTATTGAGTGTTGTCATAAGGCCGTCAAATTTTGGAGGCAACACTCCAATGCACCTTCGAGCTAGTTCCTCGGTTGATATAGAAATACCAAATGCAGCCATTTGATCACGTAGGTTTTTCATCCTACTGATAAATGACTCAGCTGCTTCATCGTCAGTTAATCTCTCAGCAGCTAACTGATTCTCCAAGTTTTGAATGCGAGTCTGATTCCTTGTTTCATACTGATTTCTCAGTATGTTCCAAGCTTCAGTTGCCTTGGTTGTGTGTTGAATTAGAGTAAGGAAAGAATCCTAAACACTTGTTACAATTGCACAAAGTGATCAGCATTTAGTCTCCTCTATTCTTTGACAAGTTGAGGATCTAGAAGTGTGACCTTTTTTGTGTCATCTTTAGCACGGACTGCAACTGGTTCTGCATCTGTGCCTAACATTGTATCAAGGAGTTCGTAGGAGTCCAGAACTGTAGTGATTTTGAACTTCCACAAAAGATAGTTCGTGCCATCAAGCTTTCCTTCTGTGAAGGTAGAGGGACGGATACGAATTGTCAGTACTAAACCGGAACTAGAATTGATAGAAGAAAAACTAGCACCTTGAGTAGTCATAGTTGTTGAGCTTTACTAGACAAGATTGTTGTTAAGAACCCCCTAAGCTCTTGATACCATGTAAGAATATAACAAATTTCCCTGAAACGTCTTAACAAAAATCAAGTAGAAAGACAACACTACTCTTTATAACAATTCAATATAATACTTACAAGATAATTGTCCCACCGTGCGCTCTCAAGATTAGAGCTTCCATGGCTTCTGGACTTACAAGAATAATACAAAAAAGAAAACTAACTTTGGGTTTGTGTTTGGAGGTGTGTTGTGGATGAATATGATAAACTAATGTATGCTTATTTATAGAATTCAGCTAGCCCACCATAGGAGACTTCCTATCAAACATTTTCCATCTTGGTTGGCTTTACCAACCATGTTCAAAGTATTGACCATCCATATTTATCACATGGGTGGCTAGCATCCAAGCCAACTTCTAGGAAGCTTCATTTGCTCAAATTTGCTAACTTTAGCACTGCTGTAATACCCCGATCCCTCTCGAGACCGGAAGTTCTATCAAACAATCTAATCACAACCCAAAACCAAACCCGGGCATAATTTTCAGGGAAAACGGACGGAGTCTCCCCTGTTTCTAGGCGAAATGTAAAACCTGTAATGGCATATAAATGGACCACCACCGTGTCCAACCATACAAAACTTCCTCAAGGCCATCCGAGCCTCGGTTCTCAACAATTTAAACTCAGCAAGTAAACATACATTTCCAATTTAAAGCTAACCTATCTCTTTACATCTTTTACAAGAACATTCAAGCTTGACATTTAATCCATACTAATCTACTGCACAAAATATACTATCATACCATTCTCACTCTTTTCTTTTAGACAATTACAAACATGCATCGGGTTAACTATATTACTGAATACATAACTAACTTATCTATCTACCTCAACTACTTAGCTAGATTAAATTACATTTCTTTTAACAATAAATACATACAACATATGAACATACATCTTTACATCTTTGACAGCTCAAGCCACAAAGCACGCAAGACAACTCTTCAGGCACGAACTAACACATATCCATGAACTTTTCAGCTAACAAGGCATTTCCTGAAATGTGGTGGTGAAGAGTGAGTATACACAATACGTATACTCAGTGAGGGCAAGACAGATATCGAGTTGGAGAGAAAGAAGATCGTGCAATGCAAATAATCACAGTTAAGCAATAAAGACAATAAGGAAACATTCAATACAAACAACAATACTATAAGCAATCAAGAAAGCATTAACACAACCCTTTAAAGCTATACCACACTCTGAAGGCTGTGGTTCACTCATACGAGCAATATACCATTTCACGAGCGATACATCAATCTCGAGCTTGATGTTGACAACAATGACAACAATGACAACGATGACAATAAGCGCGCAACCACCTTATAACACCAGTTTGGAATACCCCGGAAGTATCCATCAATCTATGACCCAAATCTCCCTAGGAGGCAACCTAAGCGAGAAAAGGGAATAGCAGCAGAGCTAGAGCAACCAACACTGGCAACCCGAGGCTACCCAGAGAGGCCCATCACTCACACGCGAGACACTATGCAATGCAAGACTCGATACAAGGCGATAAACGAGCAATAGCACAACAATACAAACTAGTGACAACAAACGAGATAACAAACAATCACAATCAATACTAGCATTCAACTAACTTTTCAAGCATAACAAGCAATAATAAGCAACAATAACAACAATTAACAAGTAACGGCAGTTCAAACACGAAAACAACAAATAACACTATTCAACCCCAACTTCCAAGGACAATTGCGAACAAACGAGCTACGGAATTAGGAAACCGATTTCACTACATTCACTCAGGCACTACAAGGCACGTTTCTATGTCACTAAACTTCACTTTCTCAACCGAGACCCGAAAGTCCACCTACTGCGTTTGAACTACAGCTATGCTAACCGGTCATTCAATCAACGCCACAACAGCGCCAAAAGTGCTTCCATGCCCTCAATTACGAAACCCCCAACTCAATTCGAGCACGGTCAACTTTTGATCAAACGGCCCCTTTACGTTCCTTTGTCTAATTTCCAATTTTAACAAAGGCCGATCCGTTTTTATTTCACATTTTAACTTTCTATCACTAATGGCACCTATCCAAATCAAACAATCGCAATTCGGATCGAAATCCAAAATTCTAGGGTTTACTATTCATAATTCACTATTCATGTTCTTCCCCAATTTCAATTACGCAGTTTCAACCGTAAAAATTGCTAAATAACTAACAAGCAATGCTCTACGAACCCTAAGCAAGCTATTTCAAGCAATAACAGGCATTGTAACGCGATAAATATCAAATTTGAAAAATTGACTCAAAAATCAAATTCAGATTAAAATGCACAAAAGCGTGAAAACCCTCACAAAGATTGAAGACCAAGACCCGCAAGGACCCGAGCCACAACCCCCGAGCAGTTCCACGCACGATTGTAGAAGAAAATGTAAGCAAAATATTTTTTTTTCTCTTGCAAAGCTTCGGCCATGGGAGGGACTAAAAGGGGATTTGTGGTTTTGTTTTTGATTCATTTTTGCCTTGTTTTTAATTTAAATGGTGACAAGGGCATTTTGGTCTTTTGCAAAATCAAACTTTAATTAAAAATAGTCAAATAAGCTTATTTTGATGCCATTAAATCCAATTCAAGTTAAAACAATGCAATTAAATGAAAAACAACTAAAACTAGTTAATTTAAGCTAAAAACATTTTTCACTAAATCCGAAAAATATTTCTCTAACTCTTATTTTTGAAATTCTACGATCGAACGGTCACTAATCGATCGCTAATAAAGTGATAAACAATAATATAAAACTCTAATTCTTTGAAAAGTAGAATAGTAGAATAGTTTAAAATTAACTCCGGCTCGGAGTTACTTTTCTCATTTAATTGAAAACCAAGTAATTTAATGCAAGAAAATTAAAACAGATTTTTAAAATAATCAAAATAGTCAAAGTAATCAATATTCATTTAAAATCAATTAATTTAACTATTCCTAGAATATTTTAAAGAATTATGAAGTTCATGTTAAGTTACAAATGAACAAATAAATATAAACATGTAATCAAGTGCAATTAAATATTAACATTTAAGATGACACTTAATTGATCACAAGAGAATAAATTCAATTACTACAATTATTAGAAATAGGTAATAATCTTTTAATCAATTAATATAAATCCTTTTCGAATTCTTCTAAAAGAAATAGAAAAACAGTAAAAATTAGATGATTTAACTAATTAAACATTTAATCAAATGCAATCAAGTGCTATTAAATGCATGCCGGGTTCGGGTTATCACAACTACATCATCCCGACATCATCTTAGATAACTCTAAATTCCCAAACTTCTTTCTTGTAGCCATCGCAGTCTCTTTTGACCTCATCAACGTTTTTAAGTTGAAATCATTAATTTATACTATCACATAAATTAACAATACTTATTATGAGGTGGGCATTGACATATACCAACATTCAAGAGGTGCCATAAAGTGTACTTAGAAGTGTAGAATAGTTAGCTTGTGGTTTATATTGCTTGTGTTTTGTTTGTGCATTGAATTGAACTATTGAACTAAGGGAAAAAGTCATAAAGTTAATCTAATGTTGGCAGTAACTTGAAGTTCTACTATTCATGAGGTTTTAATTGACTTCAATTGATTGGCTAAGTGTTTTAATGTATTGGTGTAACATGTGTAGTTATTTGTAGATGTTTTGTGAAATAGGTTGCATAGCTATCTTAATAGAAAATGCTTGTATTATTCCTATATTGTTATTTTACTTATATTGCTTGCAAAATTGTCTCGTATATGTTATCTTGTATAGCTATCGAATTAGTTGTCCTTGGAAATTATAGATATCATCGAGTGAAAACTCACACCTATTGTTATCGTTATCGTGGTTGCGCAACCATTCGTACAGATGCGGTGGCCACCCACTAGATGGCATGGGACTTGCCAGTGGTTGTCCATCCTCCGTAGTTATTCCTTCTCTCGCTAGGGATGTTACCCTGGGGGAGCTGGGTCGTAGGATTAACAAGGTGTTATATCCGGAGCCCTAGTTTGATGTATAGGGTTATAATGACTTATCTATATAAAAAAACGTTATTGTCTATTTGAGTTCGTGGTTCGTGGTTCATGGATCGTGGTTCGTGGTTCGTGGTTCGTGGTTCGTGCTCATCATCGTATCATTTTAATTAGTAACTCTCGCTTGGGCCCTAAGTCCTTGGAGAGTTACCATTAGTTGTGTTTTTATATTGAGTTAATTCACTTGCATATTTGTAGTGTATGATCCATTGTTATTGTTTCCTTTAGGTTGCTTGGTGTATTTGTTCTATCGTGGGTGATTTTCTTTCTTTGATGTAAATTGTTTAACTTATTTAATGGTATACTAGCTTCGTATTGTTAATTTGCTTTATTGTTGGTTGTTGCATTGCACAAAACCATTTTCAAAACACCTCGGATATATGTTTCCCTCTCTCACTGAGCAATTGTGTTTGGTTACTCCCTCTTTCTAACCATTTCAGGTTCGGTTTCTCCAGAGATTAAGAAAGAGAAGGCTCGAGAGTCTTCTTGAGTGGGTGTTAGCTCTCGTTAGTTGTATTATATGTGAATTTATGTAAAGTAATTGAATAGTGGCTTGTAATCTATTATGTGACCTTGTGGTCTTGTATGTATTTGTGTTGCTATGGAGGGTTGTAATTTTAAAGTTTGGAGTCTTGAATGATTAAGTAGTTAAAAGTTGGCATGTAATCACTTTAAAGCTTTACTTTATTACTTAGCTAGTTTGCTTGCTTGTATGGTTTGAATGGAGCTTGGTTGAAGGATTTAAAATATAAGAAAGTTAAGTAGATAAGATTAGAGTGGTAAGATAAGCGGATTTATAACATAGTATTTCATTAGCTAATGTCAAAGCATGCTTGTATGCCTCATTTTGTCAAATAGAAAGGCTCAGTTGGCCTTAGAGACTTGGGAAAAGTTATAGTTAATAAAGTTGTGGTTGTATATGAGTGTTGTGTGTATTGTTGTTGTGATTATTTCTTCTGAGTGCAGGTATGTGGATAGGCCTGGAAACAAGGAAAACTCCGTCCGTTTTCCCTTGTTTTTCGTGACCTTAGGTTTTGGATTGGGGCTCCGGTCTCGTGAGGGATCGGGGTGTTACAAATGGTATCAAAGCATAGTTAGCTTACAACCGAGACATGGTCCTCAGTCTGTTGGGTAGCGAACCCCGAGTGCGTGCATATGGAATGTGCTTTGAGTAGTGGTGTGCTTGCATGTGAGACTCGTGTTACTTGAATGAAAATGTGTTCTATGTGATTTGCTTATGTGAAATATGAAGAATGTGTGACATGTGTAACTATGTGATCAAATGTGCACCTATGTGACTATGTATGCTTATGTGTAGTATATGTATCTTATATGTAACGCCATGATCCCTCACGAGACCGGAAGCTCTAATAGCCACGCTAATCACAACCTAATTCCAACCCGGTCACCAAATTTAGGGAAAAAAGGACGGAGTTTCCCCTATATATAGGACTATCTAGAAACCTGCAAATATCAACATACCACCACCAGACCATAATCCACAACCTCAATCCATTTCATCCTTACAAACATTTAAGTCAACTAGACAACAATGTAAAGATTCCAAGTTAATAAAACATTACAAGTCATTCATAACTATCAATACATTCTAAACTTAACTTTACAATTACAAAACTGAATTCACTGACAGTCCACGTAAGCCAGCATAGTCAACACGAAACTCTCGAGCCTTCTTTTCTACCTCATATAGCACTGATCCTGAAAGGTGTTAGAAACGAGGGTGAGTATACAACATGTATACTCAGTGAGGGAGGTGATGCTTTCATGAGATGCAACAAGAATAATAACATATACAACACAAAATAACAAAATTAATTAGACAAGTATTTAACCATGTATAAAAAGGATACGGTTCCACGTTTGCCTTCAATCACGAGCCACGAGCCAAGATCTTCAAGCAAGTGCCGGCAAAACCCTTACTCCACCAAGTTGGGGTACTCTAGATGTACCCCGATCCTATGACCCTTTCTCTTGAGGTAGGTCCATATGCCCAACAGGTGGACCACGCCTCTGGGGTAGTGGAGTATACTCAGCGAGAAAGGGAATAGGCACCATGGTAGTCGAGGGAGCATGGCAAGCCCGACGCCGCTCGTGTTTCTCGACGCTACAGTTGCACAACCCCGAGTCAAGATCACGAGAGTCAAGATTATCATACAACACACAAGAGGGACGACAAGGTAGGCCACCCTCGCAATTAGTCACATATAACAAGAAAAGACACAAGATAGCAAGTAATTAAAACATATATACTTTATCAATTACCAAATACTATAATCTAGAAACAATAAAATAAGTTAAAATGCACATAAAAGATGAAGACTCCCTCACCTTTATCAAGCCTCAAGATGTAAAAATGGCCTAGTTACTCCAACTTTCCTTGGATTAGCTTGAATATGAATACCCTAGTTTTCATATAAGTATAACACTTTAGCAATTGATTATAGAAGGTTTAACAACTATCTTTCACATCCAAGAATCTATATTACATACTTTATTTTATTGTAACTTAATTAAACACCATAGTTTTGTAACAATAGAGAAGCATTTACATATATATAAAGTTAAGCTAACTATAACTAATCAAAATTGTACTTAACATATAAACTAAATGTCAACTATACAAGTGGACTCAACTAACATGTATTGATTAACATCTTTACATTAACTTACATTCTAATTAATTCTTCAAACATTCAATACAAGTTTCCAACTGCAAAGTTAATACCGCAAGCTCAACTAGGACATTTTTCAATTCCTCTAACAGAAGCTTAACTAATTCACATAAGCTTCAATTAGACACTTTTCACATGCTTGGTATTTAGGTCATAAACTTCACACTTATATAACATATAACTCTATCATGATCAATTAGAGCAAATATAACAATATAATAACTACTAATGCAACTAATTCAAGTAATTCACAAGAAATCCAACAAATCTCCTTCTAAATGCTTACAAAACAAGCTCTAAACTTCACACAAGATAACGAACCTCACATCTAACTATACTACATCTCTAATGACACTTTATGGCACCATTTAAGCCCTTGAAATCTCACTTTAAAGTATAATTACCCGAAAAGTCTGAATTTGCCTCTTTATGCATTACACTACAAGTACTCTAATCGGAGCTCAACTTAGCGAAGCAAATACATTTCTAGCACCTCCTCACTTACTAGACACTAGCCCTAATGCCCGAACGCACTCGGATTCACTTTCAACCTGAAACCCCTTTGTCAATCTTTGCTATTAAGCTACAAACCGAAAGGCAAGGTTCAAGATTCCTAAACGAGTTATCCTATCTTTCAAACCACACCTTATGGCACCCCAAGGACCCTCGAGTTCACCCGTTAAACCTCGTTTACCATTAAATTCCCGATTTCCTTTTTGTGCTTTTACACTACAAGTACCAATTTCGGAACCCAAACAAGCGAAATGAAGACACTTCTAAGGCTTCAATACTTAATAAAGACTAGCCATAACTTCAAAATGTGCCCGGATTCGAGTTAACCCCGAAATCCCCAATTAAAGTAGCCTATTTTGATTAAAATTCCCAAATTTTACACATGGCAAGTAATTCGAATATTTTTTCCATGCTCAAGGACCTAATTAGTAACTACTAGAAGCCTCGAATCGAATTAAATTATAACTTTTTTTTCGGAACCCTAGTTTTGACACTATTCATCATCTTCCTCAAGTGATTCATGCTAAAAAAAACTTGGTTCTAAGCTATACCAATGCATAAGGATGTTCTCTAGCATGTAATAACACTATATCTAGCAATAATCAAGCAATTTATGGCATGAAATAGCAGAATCCGAAAATTCAAAAAAACTTGACATAAACTTTAGAATGCAACAATTGTAAATTTTCTCACAATTTTGAAGGTGAAGACAAGAGGTTGAGCCTCCCAAGTGCACTAGAAACCTTCCAAAGCAAGTCAAGAGATCAATTCCAAGGATTGATGAAGAAATTTCTCCTCTTCTTTGCTCCTAGGGCTGTCGGGTTTTGGGGGGGAGAGGGGTATTTTTGCAATTTTTTGGCTTTTTATTTTATGAGTATTATGCTTATATGGTAATATATTGGGTAAATGTATGAGTAGGTTATGTTTTACTAAGTCAAATGCAACTAAAATCTTGGTCAAATGAGCTAAAACTCAATTCAAATGTTAACTAGTTTAAAACAATGTTTTTACATACGTAACACTATTCAAGTGACGTGAAAAACATTTTTCAAATGCATACTCCCGAGCTCGAAAGTCTAAAACGACAAGTTTTCGATTCCTATTAGGTGTCATGTGACTTAGGAAAAATATTAAATCAAACATTTATGACAATCAAATTTCTAATGAATAGTGCCTAATAGTAAAATAATTAAACAAGAAAAGAAATGCACATAAAATGCTCAAGTAGTTTATGTAACGGTTATTTAAGAGATGTGATGAAATTTCGGGTGTTATATTATATGTTTTCCACTGCATGCATACATATATTACCGTTTAACCTGGTAAGAAACCTCTTCCCCTATAGAAAGATGGCCAGCAGCGGACCTTTTAGAGATAAGAACCAGTAAGAAGAATGGGCAGTTAGTCAGACAACTGTAGGGGAACATGCATTATTAAGGGTGGCAGATGCTTTGACTAGATTGACACAAGTATTTGAATAGCAAGTTGAACATGAGACTTTGGTAATGCTACCTAAGGTTGAGAAGAGGAAAGCTGAGGTTGAGGCGGGACCGAGTCAACGAAACAAAAGACCCTGTCAACTTCAGCAATGTACTTACTGCGACCGTAAGGGTCATAATGTCACCAATTGTTGGAGAAGGACTGGCAGATGTACGGGATGCCGTAGTGACCAACATAAGGTCAAGGAGTGCCTCAGGTTCAAGAGTGCTCGGAGACGGGCTTTTGGTTAGAGTAGTCAACCTAGAGTTACAGATAATGTTCCAGCACAGCAGACTGGTCGGCAGGGAGAACTTCACGGAACAAGTAAGAATAAAAATGAATTATTTTATGTTACTGCAACTGATATTATTATATGATTATATTTGTGTTTCTGAGATTAAGGCATCTAGAATCACCTATATATGTATGACTTATGACCTACGGGGAGATGTTAAATATGGTTGAGCTTCTTAAGGAGTATATACTTTGGCATTCTTGTCGGGAGCTAATTGATGACAGTGGTCTTTACTGGCAAGTCTATTAGTAATATCAATTGAAAATCTTTGTTGGATTTCTTATTTGGCATCATATATGGAATTCTAATGGATCTACTATATTTTATTCTCCATGGTATTCTTATGGAGATTCTTGACATAAATCTTATCCAACACCTGTATCTGGTGCTCTTCTCAGACTTCTTATTTGAATCTCTTCAAATGGGTTTCTAGATTGGAATTCTCTTCGGAAATACTCGGGTTTCTTATTTGTATTTCTACTTGGACTTTTTATTTCGTATTCTTATATGATACCCTACAACGGTATTCTCTTATGGGATTCTTAATTGGTATTCGGGAATCCTACCTTGGTTTCTAGTATTTTTCATTGGTATTTTCTTCCAGGATACCCTAGAATTCTTACTCAAACTTTTTACTTGGGTTCTTATTCAATATTTCCTCGAGCTTCATCTTGTGTATTGGATCAAAATCGATATAGCTCATGAAGAAGTGACTTTTGAAGAAGGAATTACGAGGATACAATTGTTATAAGGGGGGGGAGTGTGACACCCGGACCTAGCATATAGACATTATATTAATTTGCATATATTTATTTCATTAAATTTCGTAATTCTTGAAAAATGTGCATGGCGATTGTTTACATTCATTTAGTTTATATTTAATTGGTTGCTCGGAATAATAATTTTACTATTTTAATTACTAGAATTTATTTTACTAACATTTTTAAGTGAATGTGAAGCCCATACCCGGGGATAACTATTTTTATTATTATTATCATTATTTACATTACATTTAATCGATTTAGGCAAAGTAATTAATTTATTATTTTTATTATTTGTATTTATTTAAATTATATTTAAATGACTTGATGGGACACTTAATTTATTATTTTATTTATTTAAATTTACTTTAAATGCCTTTTAATTAATTCATTTCACTGTTTGTACGGGAAGTTGAGCCCAAAACTGAACGTGCTCGTTTATTATTTTTAATAAATATATTTATTTAATTACATCTAAATGGTTTACATGAAATAAATAATTTATTTTATTATTTGTCTATGATTAATTGATTAGTATTTTTTGATCCCAAAATTGAGTTACCTTTTACTTTATGTATTTTATCTGCTTTCATATTGGTCTAAATTATTTTATTTTGTGAATTTGTTTAATGTTTCTTTTGTGCATATCATACTCGGACCTATCATGTAGCACATCATACTTAATTGTATATAATTTTGTGTCATCTTAAATATTGTATATAAGACCCGGCCCGAGACCACATGTACATTAGGTCATATCATACATAATTAAATCATTTTTTATGCATTTGACTTGTTTTATATGCTGTTAAATAGGTTTGTATGTTTACCTTGATTTACGTGCATATCATCGTTTAACGTGCAGTCGAATATTTTAGGTGTCGTAGGAAATTAATTAAACACTATGGAGCTAAGATTAGTAACTAGATAGTTAGGAATTGACCAAAATGGAAAACTAGTAATACGCAAGCAAGTTGAAGGGCACTCTTGTCCTTAGCTAAAATTTACAAAATATCCTAACACTATTTGGTCTCATCCAAGCCAAAACACACAAACACACACCATTACACACTTACTCACATGACACAAACATACACACTACACACACTCAGATTTTGACCAAGGATAACAAAGAGAAAAGAGAGGATAGAAGAAGAAAGGAAGAAGAAGAGGATGAAGAAGAAGTTTCAGCCATTTCAAGGTTTTTCTTTGCAATTTCTTTCTTTTTCTTGCTTCACATTCAAGATCTGAGGTGAGGGATTCTTAAAAACTCTTTTAAAAGCTCATTCAAGGTTATTTGATGCTCATTTGATGTTAGTCTTGTTTTTTGTATGCTTACATAAGCTTGAGTATATTGTGTGTTGTAGATCTAGGAATGGCAAATTCATGTTGGGTGTTCTTACGAAGTTGAGAGATGAGTTTGTGTTGCTCTTGTATGTGTATGGATTATATGTATAGCTCGAATGCAAGAATTGAGAGCATGGGGTTATCATTTTTTTACATTTGGAATGTAGATATTGGTGTTATGAACTATGTTGGATTCTAGGTGGGTTTGATGTTAATTATTGATATGGGGTATATTGGTTGATGTTTGAACCCCTATATGATGCCTATAAACCACATTGAATATGTTTGATTATTGGTAGGAGGTTGTATGGATGCATGAGTGGTTGTTAGATAAAGATTTTATTTTCCCATATACAGCACGACCAGGGGACCCCTGTTCCACCAGTCGACCGGTGGAGGGGGGGTCGTCCGCTGATGAGCCTCCAAGCGGAAGACCTTATTTGCACCGGTCGACCGGTTGTGCTAGGGTCTACCGGTTTGGTCAAATATGCAATGAACTTGTTTTAGTGATACCGGGAGCTACCGATGTTGGATTGAGGCACGAACGGATGCCTTGGAACCGTAGTGAACCCTAGTTTATCATAGTAGAATTTAATTGTAGATTTATGCCATGGTTTGGGGCTATGTAGTTGCTAACTTCTATATGTTGCTTAGAAGGCTATTGAACGTAGGCAATATTGACATCTTTTATCAAGCATGCTTCATAATATTACATGGCATTATTTGGAACTCGATAGGTAGGTATATGCCTATAGGTTATGTACTTGCTTGTGTACATTATTAAGTATTCATTTTAATACAAACAAGGCTTATATGCTTACATGCTACATTGTTGATGTTATTGGTGTGTTTGGGTTGCCTCTGGAGTACCTTCTTTATGGGTTGCCTCCGTAGTACCCTCTTGATTGGCGTGTTTATGGGTTGCCTCCGGAGTACCCTCTTCATGGGTTTCATCCGTAGTGTCCTCTTGGTTGTCATGCTTATGGGTTGCCTTCTAAGTACCCTCTTCATAGGTTGCCTCCAGAGTGCCCACTCTTGATTGGTGTGATGAAGATGATTTGACAAGAAAGTTCGAGACTAGCCATCTCCAACAACTGTTTGAGCAAGCTATATCCTTTTATCTACTATCGCTTGGTACAACCCTTGGAGAGTAGAAATGCTTGATTAATACGCTGTGTAATTCGTTCTTATATACTTGTCATCCATGTTAATCTTGTTACTCTTGTTGTATATGCATAGCATGGTTTTAGAAAGAAGTTTACGAAAAGATAAAACCTTTGTGAAAACCTTTTTCCTTTTTCATCCTCACTGAGCTATATGCAGGATTAGCTCACCCCTCTTTTTAATACTTACAGGTGAGACCGAGGTCAAGCCAACTGTACAGGTGGAAGGTGATGAGGCTTTATGTGACGAGATTGACTTCTATTTTTGTTGATCTTCATACTTATGTTGAAGATATAACTTGTTAATAGAAACTGATGATGTACTTTTGAACAACTTTATGTTATGTAATATTCTTTTGGATTATTAACTACACACTAAGTTTGATTACTATTCTTTTGAGGCCTAGATGTATGTACTTGGCCACGTATCAAGTACAAACAGGGAGACTAGGTCTTGTAATTATAAAACAAGTTGTTATGGCCTTTTAATGTCAAATGTCATGAGCATTCTTTTGAAGTTAATTGTGGGAGTTAATGAATGTTTAAGTTGATTGAAGCGTCGCGCTCCGACCTTAACCTACGCAGGTTTTAGTCCCTGGGCGTGACATTGTATGTGTATATGTGATAATTTCATCTTTCTTTGAAAAATGTATAGACTACGTTCAACTATTTATATAATACGATTAACCTAATATTTTGTCATTTGTATTATATGTAATTATTTTCTTATACCTAATGAATTATTTTCATCATTTAAAAGTGAACCCTGAGCCCGGGGTAAAAATTTAAGTATTTTATCTTCGTGATTTAGATTTTTTCCTATGTTTATTTACTTATATTTAGTATTCCTTCATTGTTATTTCACGCATTGCACGCCCGGAGAATGAGTTACAAAAATATGTTTTGTACCGTAGGAATAGTAAAAAAACATAATTGGATTGTGGGCTAGTTAGCTTCTAATTAGTATTTGAGCTATAATATAATTGTTCTTGTATTTTCCTAAGGCCAAAACCATCCTAGGCAATTATATATACATTTATACTACTAATATACATATAATGCATAGGATAACATAAGAAAGAAAAAAAAAAAACCATAGAGGCCTACAGGTAGAAAAAAGGAAAAAAGAAAGAAAAAAATTCTAAGGTTTGTCTTCAAAGTGCAATCTAAGCTTGGATCAAAGGGTTTCTAGCCTTCCTTAGCTCCAACCTAGTTTCTACAAGTATTATTTGGTGAGGGAATTGCATATTTTGACATTTAAAGTTTTAGTAGATGTTATGTAAACTCTTGAAATGTTGTTATATGTATATATAATGCTTGAATATTGTATAAAATAGTGTTTACATACTATATGGACTAGTTTTATGTTGTTGATTGTCTTAGATTATGAATTCTTGCAAAGGACCAATTGTAGAAGATGAATAAATAGTGTTTTCTAGGGTTTTTTGTTAATTGTTGAACATGAGCTTAATTCTATATTATCTAATAATGTCATAGGGTTTTTTGTTAAATGAACATTTTTGCTTGGGTGTAATTGAATGCTATACCTAGTACTTATTAGGTAAGGTAGTGCTAAAAATGCTTTTATGGCATCGAATTGAGGGGTGGTTTGGATAGTTATAGTGTGATATCCCGAACCCGACACGTATTTAATAGCATTTAATTGTATTTAAAGTTCATTTAAATTGCATCTTATTGACCTTTCACTTTCTTTGGCCAAATTAGTTGACTTTTCATCTACATTGACCAACTAGGACAAGGTGAAAATTTTTGAAATGTTTAATGAAGGGCAAACTTGGGATTAGAAACAAAAATGCAAGGTTAAGTTAGTCAAATTTTGGGTCAACTTTGGGATTAAATCTAAACCAATTGGGGAAGATTTAGGTGGCAAATTATATATGGCTGGAAAACTCTACGAGTCTAGTTTCTAAGGCTTCAAACCGTTCGTGAATTGGCATTTTCTAGAAGAAGTTATGGCCGTTTTCGTAAGATGGCGCATAGTAGTTTTGGTGTACGCGGGTTGACCGAAGCTTTGACCCTTCGACCTTTCATTTAAGTATTGACCAAGCCAAAACAAAACACAAATCAGCTCTTCTTCTTCCCTTCCACCCGTGACCAAGCCAAGCCCATGAATAGTAAACCCTTGCACATTTTTGCTTATATTTGGAGTTAGAGTTGGAACCAAGATGCAAACCAAGTATTTTCGGACTCGTGTTGACGTCTAGCATCTTTCTACTGATCGTTTTTGCCTTTATTTTGCGAAACAAAGATGAGGGAATTTTTTATCAAATCTTGCAAAGTTCATTTTTATGTTATAAAATGCTAGGATTACATTTGTATCTTGCTAAATAGGTGTTAGAGAAGACTTTTACCGATTAATTTCTTATATAGAACATATTTTGTTGAAATTAGCTATTTTGATTTGTTCAATGATTTATATGCCTAAGTTGTGTTTAATCTTGATTCTTAGCTTTTATATAATGCTCATATACATTAATAAACCTATCTAGCATGATAAAATAGCTTGAGATTGCAAAATGGAGCAAAAAAAAAAATAGAGAATGAAGCTTGCTGAATTTTTCTGTTTTGGGGCATTTTGGGGCTGTTTTGTTGGGCAGTTTTGTGCACCCATTAGATTGCCTATTTTATGCTTTTATATGGTTTATAAGCCTTCTATTAGATAGGGAAAAATGTTAGTAGTTGAAGGGGCATGTTGGTTTGGCTTGGAGATGTGTTTTAGTGGTTATTTTGAGTCTATTTGACTAGGTTAAGTGCATTTGTGTACTCTTATGTGTTGTGTGAATTGGATATGATTTATAGTTGTTCTAATTGCTAATGTTTATATGCCTATCAAATTGTGGCTTTAATCAGAGATATATTGTTAGTTGTGTGAGTTCAATGGAATCAAATAAAGATGAATAAGTTAATGGAATTGTGAACTAGCGTTAGTTGAAAACGAATGTATAACTTCTTAAAAAAATAATTGACTGTATTGTATAATGATAATTGAAGGAATGATACATTTGGAGCATATTGAAGAAGTCATTGGCTAATTCTCACAGGTTTGGTTGTAATAAGGTCAGGGAGAATCATTTTATATGCATTTTTTTTATATTAGGGTTTATGTTGAATTTTGCAATTGTTGTATATTGTGATATAAATGCTTATGAATGCTTCTAAAACCTTCTAAAATGATTAGTGAACATTCTTTTGCAAGCTATTGGCATAGTTTATGACTAGATTTTGCAATGGCAAGTTAAAGAGGACGATAAATAGTGTCAAATTGGGGATTTGATAAAAAGTTGCTTATTAGATTGATTTCTTGCTTCCTATAGATGCTAGAGATGTTAATAAACATAGAAAAGTAGTTATATGGACTTAGCTTCCTTAAACCTTGGTTAAAAATACAAATTTAGCTTAGGTAACAAAGGGGTTTCGTGGTAAAAGCGAATCCAGGTTGATTTGATCGATATGTCTAGTGTTCTTAGGGTATATAGGTGTTAGATATGCTTTTCTAACGCTTATTTGGGCATCGATTAGGGTATGTGTAGTTTAAATGCATAAAGGAGAAAATCAGTGTTTTGTAAGAAACGAGGCCTATCGGGTGGACTTAAGGGTTTAAAGGGTGCCATAATGTAGGAGTTGGAGGATAGGATAGTTCGTTTGTGAAGTGGGAACCTTGTCTTCTGGTTAGAAGCTAAATAACCTATGTTAACAAAGGGGAAAAGTAGAGTTTGAGGGTTTTTAGCACTTACATTGCCTTGTAGTGGTTTATAGTATGCTTAAATAAAGTCTTAAGGTTCATGTGAGTTTTTAGGAAGGTTCCGTGAAAGATTATGATTTTTATTTCTTTATACTGAAACATTTATTTTAATGTTATTGCTTGTAATTCATTGATTTCTGAGGGTGACCTACTTTGTTGTCTTTCATTTATTATTTTGCTTAATATCGCTTCATATTATTGTCATATTGTCATTGTCTTTAAGTGCATTGCATAGTGGTTGCACAACCATAGTGTCAGGGGCAGATGTATTGGATATCGGCTGAGCGGCAGCGGGCTTGCTAGTGGATATTCGATCTCCGTGCTCGAGTCCCTCACTCTCCTGGTCCGGACATTGCCAAGGGGTGTTGGGTCGTAGGATTTTTGGGGTACATCCAGAGTACACCCACCGGAGTGTTTGGGGTTTATGCTAGCACATTAATCAAGGTTTGTGGATCGAGGTTCATGGATCGTGATTGAAGATCAAGTGAATTTTGGAGTGTTTGGGGTTAAAGTGAATTGTATCCTTTTTAATGTGTGGCATTTTAGTGTTTATTGTCTCTTATTTGTCATGTTAATTGTTTAATGGGTTTGCTTGTACATAACGGTTGCATTGCATGAATCCCCTTATAAATGCTTCACGTATACTATTCATCTCCTTCACTGGGTATACATGATTGTATACTCACTCCTCATTACCCACATTTCAAGAAATTTCATGCTAGCAGGAAAGTTCGTGTTTACGTGATAGTTCGTGCTTGAAGAGTTACCTTAAGTGTTATGTGGCTTGAGTTGTAAAAGTTGTAAAGTTTTACTTCCATGAATTGTATATACTCGATGTATAAAGAAATGTAATTTAAGTTTAACTAGGTCATTAGAGTGGTATGATAACCTAGTTTATGTAATAGGTTGGTAAGGTTTAAATTCATTGCATGTTCGTGCTTGTCTAAAGGAAAAAAGTTAGGATAGCCGTTGAATTTGGAAATGTATAATTGCTTATGTTTGTTTGTTAAGAACCAAGGCTCGGATGGCCTTGATGAGATGTTAAATGTTTGGACACGGTACTGGTCCATTTATATTCTGCTTGTAGGTTTTGGTTTGTCCTATAAACAGGGAAGACTCCGTCCGTTTTCCCTAAATTTTGTGTCCGGCTTTGGATTTGGGTTGAGTATAGCATGTTTAATAGAATTCTCAATCTCATGAGGGGTCGGGGCGTTACATATAGTTCAAAGTGACTACGGGACTTTTGTGTTAGACGAAGTTAAAAATGGGTTTTCACGGTTACAAGAGGTGCCATAGAGTGTACTTGAAAGTGTAGAATAGTTATCTTGTGGTTTATTTGGCTTGTGTTTGGTTTGTCCATTGAATTGAACTATTGAACTAAGGGGAAAAGTCACAAAGTTAGTCTAATGTTGGTAGTAGCTTAAAGTTCTACTTTTCATGAGGTTTTAATTGACTTCAATTGATTGGCTAAGTGTTTTAATGCATTGGTGTAGCATGTGTAGTTATTTGTAGATGTTTTGTGAAATAGGTTGCATGGCTATCGTAATAGAAAATGCGTGTATTATTCCTATATTGTTATCTTACTTATATTACTTGCAAAATTGTCTCGTATATGTTATCTTGTATAGCTATCGAATCGGTTTTCCTTGGAAATTATAGATATTATCGAGTGAAAACTCACACCTATTATTATCGTTATTGTGGTTGCCCAACCATTCGTACGGATGCGGTGGCCACCCACTGGGTGGTATTAGGCTTGTCAGTGGTTGTCCATCCTTTGTAGTTATTCATTCTCTCACTAGAGATGTCGCCTTGGGAGAGGTAGGTCGTAGTATTAATGAGGTGTTATATTCGGAGCCCCCGTTTGGTGTATAGGGTTATGCTGACTTATCGATATCAAAATCGTTATTGTCTATTTGAGTTCGTAGTTCGTGGTTTGTGCTCATGGTCATCATCGTATCCTTTTAATTAGTAACTCTCGCTTGGGCCCTAAGTCCTTGGAGAGTTACCATTGGTTGTATTCTTATATTGATTTAATTAGCTTGTATATTTGTATTGTGTGATATATTGTTATTGTTTCCTCTAGGTTGCTTGGTGTATTTGCTCTATCATTAGTGATTTTCTTTCTTTGATGTGAATTGTTTAGCTTATTTAATGGTATACTAGCTTCGTATTATTAATTTTCTTTATTGTTGGTTGTTGCATTGCAGGAAACTATTTTCAAAACTCCCCAGATATTTGTTTCCCTCCCTCACTGAGCAATTGTGTTTGCTCACTCCTTCTTTTTAACCATTTCAGGTTTGGTTTCTCCAGAGATTGAGAAAGAGAAGGCTCGGGAGTCTTCTTGAGTGGGTGTTAGTTCTCGTTAGTTGTATTACATGTGAATTTATGTAAAGTAATTGAACAGTGGCTTGTAATCTATTTTGAGACCGTGTGGTCTTGTACGTCTTTGTGTTGCTATGGAAAGTTGTAATTTTAAAGTTTGGAGTCTTGAATGATTAATTAGTTAAATGTTGGCATGTAATAACTTTAAAGTTTTACTTTATTGCTTAGCTAGTTTGCTTGCTTGTATGGTTTGAATGGAGCTGGGTTGAAATATTTAAAATATAAGAAAGTTAAGTAGATAAGATTAGAGTGGTAAGATAAGCGGATTTATAACATAGTATTTCATTAGCTAATGTCAAAGCATGCTCGCATGCCTTATTTTGTCTAATAGAAAGGCTCGGTTGGCCTTAAAGACTTGGGAAAAGTTATAGTTAATGAAGTTGTGGTTGTATATTGTTGGGTGTATTATTGACATATTATTTCAGTACCTTTTAGCGCAGTCATAGCGCAGCTACGCAATATCGCAGAAAATTAAAGGGCATTTCTGTAAAATAGCGCGAAAAAGAAGCAAACCCTATGATAAAGAGAAGAAAACACACGTGAGAAAAGAAGGCTTTTGGTCACTGATTTTTGGGGAGAAAAGAAACGTTTTAGCAAGAGAGAAAGCGAAGGATTCGCGAGTTGAAGACGGAGAAACAATCTAGAGACGGATTTCTACCACGATTGTTCTCGAAATCCTAGTTTTCTCTATCTCTCTTATCATGATTTGCACTATGTTTTGGTTTTGATTGATTGATGAACTATTCCATTTATGCATTGAGTATTTTTTGCTATGTTTAACACTTGCGATTGCCTGATCAACAATTGCATGATTTGTGATTTGGTTTGAGACTGAGAATTGATAACAAAATTAGACCATGTGTGAAATACCATTAAATCGCCATAAGTTAGAGATAGTTATGAGATCTAGTGCAGCGCATGAATTTCTAGGGCTTAATGAGTTCCCTAAGTTCACAGTTATCACAGATATGTAGGTAGCTTACTTAGCGGAATATGTTATTGATGCTTGAGAAAAATTAATAACCACATTAGCGAAATTGCTGGCAACGTAAGGAATATGCGTCGATTGAATTAAATCAATAGTTTCAAGTAGGATTCATCTTGGTGAAATCGGAATCCTTAGAGTCTTTTAATTATTGAATTACCATCTTGCGTTAATTTTGTAATTATTTTAAATTTATTTTTATAAGTTCTATAATTTCTTTAGTCGTTAGTCGCAAATTCTCAATTCGTGATTGTCCGAATAAAGTTAGATCTAGATTAATTTTAGTAGTTAATAATCACAGTTCTCGTGGGGACGATATTTACTTATCACTTTATTACTTGTTGCGATACGTGCACTTGTGTTAGAATTCACACAACAAGTTTTTGGCCCCATTGCCTGTGACTGTGTCAATTATTAATATCGATACCAAATAACTTTAATTTTACTTTGTATTTTATTTTTTTTGTTTTTGTTTTATTATTTTGTGTTGTTTGCGTTTTGGGAATATATCATTTGTAGGTGCATGCGAAAGTTGAAAGGTAGCAATTTGTTGCTTTTCGATCCTAAGATAGAATGGACATGTCGGAAGAACAGAAAGGAGAAAATGGCTATTACCCACCATCTACAAGAACCCATGGCTGAAATCGTGATAGGAGATGAAGGAAATAATGAGGAAAATCTGCCTAGAACACTGCGAGATTAGCGCTACCACCTACTAGCATTCAACCTGTGATCAAAAGACCAACAATTCAGACAAATAATTTCGAGTTAAAATCAGGAACGCTGCAATTGATTCAAAATATCTCATTCCACGAACTGCCTACTAGAAGTCTGTTGTACTGTTAACTACAATGGAGTCACTGATGAAGCTTTGCGCCTTCGCTTGTTTCCTTTTTCCTTGAGGGATCAAGCTAAAGAGTGGTTGCATTCACTGCCTTCGGATTCAATTACCACATAGGATGACTTGGTGCACAAATTTTTGTCTAGATTCTTTCCACCTGGTGTCATGCCCTGACCTCGACCTATCGCTAAGCTAAGGCTGAAACATGATGTTCGTAACACTTATTCCTTAGATAATTACAAGACTTCCAAAATTCTCCCTAGTTATCAGCCTTAAAGGTTTACATCACCCTATTACATAATTACAAGACTTGAATTCATATATTCAATCATCCCAAACCTAGGTCTCATAAGATTAATAACCAAACTTAACTAGGTGTCTAATAAATCAAAAGAATATTACAGCATAATTAGTTGAACAATTTACAAAATCATCTATTTTCAACAAGAAGTTCATCTTCATAAGCAAACACGTAGATCAACTAGGGCATAAACCCATTGCAACACATCAATATAGCTTGCAACCATATGGGAGCTTGCTTGGCTAATCGTCACCTGAAATTGTTAGAAAGAGGGGTGAGCTAGATCCTCACATATAGTTTAGTGAGAAGGAAAACGAGGAAGGGTTTTCACAAAGGTTTTATCATTTCGCAAACTTCTTTATAAAACCGTGCTATGCATATGCAATATATAACAAGAACGAAATCAACTTAATATGCATAATCAAGATATAACAAGATTGAAACCGAACTTAATATGAAGCAAGCAACTCTACACTTTGAGGACCTCTAGGGACCAAACTAGAGTAGGAAAAATACATAATGATGCATATATCCTGGGCGTAATCAAGAGATTGATACAAAATAAGGAAGGTGGCTTATACGCACAATCCTCCTAGGGTAGCCAAGAGCCCAGTGAGATAAACTCCCGAGGTAGCAAGGAGCATAGCAAGGTAACCATGACCTAACAAACCAATCATCCTAAGGTATGTAACGCCCCGACCCAACCCCGCGCTATAGGTTAAGTCTGGACCCGATAAACGGACAGAGTCTCTCTGTACCGTGGACATTTGAAAACCTGTAAATGCTCAAAATAGATACAAAATACTAAAACAAGCTTTTATAATTAAAATCCAAAGGTTCAAGGCCAACCAAATTAACTTTTCATTAAACCCTTTTAACATGCCGTTCAATGATAATATTAGAGCAATCTTAGAAGTTGAAATCAAACATGTCTTTAAACATACACCCCCAAGTATGCAAGAACTAAAAGAGAATTAAAAGTTATTACAAGCCATAATATCTCGAAGCTAACATTACAACCAACTAACTTTCAACTTACAACTACAAGAATATACATAGCCCTAAGGCCACAAAATAGATCATAACATAGTAGTACATGAACACCATGAAATAGCAAGAAATCATATCCACCTCAGGCAATAAACACACAGCAACTAGGGCAAAGGGTCAGCCTGAACTTCTTCTTCTTCCACTACTACCTCAACTAGCTGGGGATCACCCTCAGCACTTCTTGAAACATGATATTGAGGTATGAGCAACATTATTGCCCAGTGAGGGATAAGGTCCTGGGGCGTGCAATGTAACAGGTAAAATAATTAAACAACAATAGTAATTTATCAATTTAAGAAGTAACAATAGCTTAAATAACCACACATTAAAAAGGATACATTTCACTTAACCCCTATACTCCAATCTTCGTTTGGTCTTCATTCACGATCCACGAATCACGATCACGATCACGATAAGCCGGCATAACCCCAAACACTCTAGTGGGTGTACTCCGGATGTACCCCGATAATCCTACGACCCAACACCCCCTGGCAATCTCCGGACCAGGCGAGTGAGGGAATAGAGCACGGAGTTTGAATATCCACTGGCAAGCCCTTTGCCACCCAGCTAATATTCAACACATCCTCCCCTAACACTATGGTTGCGCAACTACTATGCAATGCACTTTACAATGGCAAGTTAATATCAATAATATAAGCAATAACACGTAGGAGGATCAACAAAGTAGGTTGACCTCGATGCAGTTAAAATATAAGCAAATAAGCAATTTTTACAAAGGAGTATATACAAGACAAGCATAGAATCATGCCAAGAGCTCTAAAACAACTTGAAGTCGCATTTAAACACTCAAGAAGTCATGCCAAGGTCTTAGAAGCGCGAGACAACCGAATTTGCACCTAAACCCCTTTGTTTTCCAAGCTATTTCTCTTCCAAACCAAAGTTTACGATTTAATTTCAAAGGAAAACTATACCAACCTTCTAACTAACCCTCAAACCCATTCAAATGCCAGCAATTACCCCGAAAGTCCCAATTTCCCTCTTCTAGCTTTAAACTACACATGCCTCATTCGGGCTTCAAATAGGGGTTAGCAAAGCTTCTATAGTACCTAGGTAGCCTAAGAATACTAAAAGTGAAGCCCGAATCCACCAGGATTCGCCTTAACCTCGAAACCCCTTTGTTAAAGTCGACTAATTCATGTTATATGCGATATTAGAGCAATTCAAGTGTACAGGGCTATTAGACTACCTTCAGTAACACCTAAGGCATCTATTAGAAGTGTTGAATTGAGCTAATACGTGCAATTACACAAAACCCTAGAAAAATATCACTATTCACCTCATAATTCAAAATAACGATTCTAACCGTTTAAAAAGTAAAACAATGGCTCAAATATGTTCTCTAGCACTTATAAACAAGGTGTAATAGCATAGATAATCAATACAATAGCATTTAGTCACATTTTCAACAAATCCAGAAAATAGCAACTATTTTAAAATGCGAAAATAAGTCGTGAAATCCTTCACCAATGCACGTAGGAGCACCTAGGAAGCTTGCACACACCCTAAACTACTAGCTCTAGGCTTGGCTTGGCTTGAATTGAAGAGTTGAAGAGCAAAAAATCATTTTTTTCCTCTTCTTGCTGCTCTAGGCCCTAGCACAGTGATTTCAGCTCTATTTTTTTTTGTTTTGCTAAGTTATGAGTTAATGTGTGTGTTGTGTGAGTTTTATAAAAGGTGGGGTCAAGTGGTTGCTTAAGTGGGTTACTAAAATGCACGTAGATAGCTTAAAAACGAGCCTAAAGTGTGAAACATAGGCTAGCTAATTAAAACACTAAGTTATGTTACGTAACACTATTTATTGAACCACTAAAAACATTTTCTAAACTAGTGCTCCTATCGCTCCTAGCTCAATTGCACATTTTTCCCATTCCTTTGGCAATTAATATGATTTAATAAAAATGCTAATTCACTAATATAATGCAGTTTAAAAATAGAGTGAATAGTAACTAAGAAAGACAACAGACAAAGCACCGAATTAAATGCTCAAATAATGGATGCAACAGTAATTGAATGCAAGGCAAAAAGCTCGGGCGTCACATCCTCTCCCTCTTAAACTAATTGCGTCCACACAATTCTTACATGATTCGGCGAATAATTCTGGATAGCGTTCCCGCTTCTGATCCTCGATCTCCCACGTCGCATCCTCTATCCCGTGATGATCCCACAAGACTTTAACCATCGGAATGCTTTTATTTCTCAGCTCCTGAACTTTCTGATCTACAATCCGAAGAGGTTTCTCTGTGTACGTCAAAGTCTCACGATCTCTAAAGGCTCGGGCTCAAGAATATGAGAGGGATCTGGCTGATACTTTCGAAGCATAGAAACATGAAAGACATCATGAATTCTGCCCAGACTAGGAGGCAAAGCTAGACGATAGGCCAATTCACCAATGGTTTCAGTTATCTCAAATGGTCCCACATAACGAGGACTGAGTTTACCTCATTTACCATGCCGAATCAAACCTTTGCGAGGAGAAATTTTCAGGAATACTCGATCCCCTAGGGCAAATTTCAGATCACGACAGCGTCTATCTGCATAACTCTTTTGCCGACTCTGTGCTGTAAGCATTCTTTTTCTGATAAGCTGAACATTATCAATCATTCTGTTCATCTCTGGCAATAAAGTAGGATCAATAGATTTCGACTCTCCAACTTCATCCCAATATAAAGGAGATCTGCATTTCCACCCATACAAAGCCTCATACGGTGCCATACCGATAGTAGTTTAATAACTGTTGTTATAAGCAAATTCTGCAAGAGGTAAGTATTTCTCCCAACTTTTACCGAAGTCCAAAATGCACGCTCGGAGCATATCCTCAAGTATTAAGATAGTTCTTTCAGATTGTCCGTCAGTTTGAGGATGATGAGAAGTACTGAAGTTCAATGTCGTGCCCAAAGCTTTCTGAATCTTCTGCCAGAACTGAGATGTGAATCGGGGATCTCTGTCTGACACAATACTCTTGGGAATTCCATGAAGTCTAACAATATTCTCAACATAAATTTCAGCCAACCTATCAAGAGATTCAGTTTTCTTTGTAGCAATAAAATGAGAGGTTTTGGTCAATCTATCCACAACAACCCAGACTGAATCATGACCTCTTGAAGACCGCGGTAAATCTGACACGAAATCCATGGTAATGTGGTCCCATTTCCAAACAGGAATGGCCAATGGCTGTAACAACCCCGCCGGTCTCTGATGCTCAGCTTTTACTTTCTGGCATGTAAGACATTTAGCAACATAGTCCGCAATCTCTCTCTTCATGTTGTTCCACCAGTAGTTCTGTTTCAGATCTCTGTACATCTTAGTACTGCCTGGATGAATTGTATACTTAGAATTATGAGCCTCTGCAAGAATTTCTTTCTTTAAAGCTGGCTCAGAAGGAATACAAATTCTACCTTTGAATTTAAGAAGACCATCATCATACCATTTGAAATCTGACTCTCCCCCTTTTGACTTTTCTAAGATTTCCATCAATTGCAGATCAGCCTGCTGAGCCTCTCTAATCCTGGATAATAAAAGAGACTAAATATGCAAACTTGCAAATTGAACACCAGAATCTGAAATGTTGGGCATCCATAAACATAATTCCTCCATGAACTCCCAATTTTTTATGATTAGACTAACAACTGTAGCCATTCGGCTTAAGGCATTAGCAACAATATTAGCCTTACCTGGCAGATAATTGATAGTACAATTATAATCCTCAAGCAACTCCAACCAACGCCTCTGCCTCATATTCAACTCTTTCTGAGAAAAGAGATATTTCAGACTCTTGTGATCAGTAAAGATTTTAAATTTATTACACCAAAGATAATGACGCTATTTCTTTAAGGCAAAGATGATAGCTGCAAGCTCGAGATCATGCGTCGGGTAATTAAGTTCATAAGGTTTCAGTTTTCTGGAAGCATAAGCGATAACTCTCTCATTCTGTATCAATACACAGCCCAAACCTTCCTTAGAAGCATCACTATAGATTACCAGATTATCGGTACCCTCAGGTAGAACAAGAATATGAGCTGTGGTTAATCTCTTCTTTAATTCCTGGAAGCTAGCCTCACACTTCTCATTCCAAAATATAGTCTTCTTCCGAGTGAGTTAAGTCAAAGGTCCAGCAATTTTAGAGAAATCCTTGACAAACCTTCTGTAATAACCCAGAAAACTACGAATTTCTGTAACAGTCTCCGGCAGTTTCCATGCCATGACAACCTCAATCTTTGCTGGATCAACGAAAATTCCATCCTGAGAAATAATATGGCCCAGAAAAGTGACTTGTCTTAACCATAACTCACATTTGCTAAACTTTGCAAATAATCAATGCTCCTGAAGAGTCTGTAGTACAATCTTGAGATGTTGTTCATGTTCCGCCTCAGATTTAGAATAGACAAGAATATCATCAATGAAAATAACCACAAACTGATTCAGATAGGGGCGGAATACTCTCTGCATCAGATCCATAAATGCGGCAGGAGCGTTAGTTAACCCAAACGGCATAACAACAAACTCATAATGACCATACCGAGTTCTGAAAGTAGTTTTGGGAACATCAACAGACTTAATCCTTAACTGATAATAGCCCTACCTCAGATCGAATTTAGAAAATACCCTGGCACCTTGCAACTGATCAAATAATTCCTCAATCAAAGGCAATGGATATTTGTTTTTTATAGTTGTCTGATTAAGACCCCGATAATCAATGCACAACCGAAGAGATCCGTCTTTTTTTTTAACAAATAAGACCGGTGCACCGCAAGGTGAAGAACTCGGCAGAATGAATCCCTTCTCAAGTAAACCCTGCAACTGAATTTTCAATTCTTGCAACTCAGGTAGAGCCATTCTGTATGGAGTTCTAGAGATAGGCGTAGCCCCTGGTAATAAGTCGATCACAAACTCTATCTCTCTATCAGGTGGTAAACCAGGTAACTCCTCAGGAAACACCCCCAGAAACTCTCTCACGATAGGTACATCATTCAATTCCAATTGATCACCAGGTTGATTAATCAAATAAGCAAAGTAAGCCTCACAACCCTTACCTAACATTTTTGATACTTTAATAGAAGATATGATAGGAGTCCCCGTAGATTTTCTACTACCAACTATTTTAAGTACGGGCTGGTCGGGCATTTCTAGTTTCACGATCTTCTTTCTACAATCAAGCTGGGCATAATATTTACCTTACCAGTCCATCACTAATATAATTTCAAAGTCGCGGAAAGGTAGAATAATTAAATCGGCAGGAAAAACACGACCTTGAATATAAATATTATATGCCTTGCAGATAGATTTGGTGACAAACTTCGGCCCCATAGGAGTATAAACCACAATATCATGCAACAGTTTATTATGTTTCAACTTAGCATTGTGTGCACAAATAGGTGTAATAAATGAATGCGAAGCCCCGGAATCAATTAAAACCTTAACTGATTGATCATTAAGAAGAAAAGTACCTTCTACTACAGTGGTCGTATCCGGAAGCTCCTCAGCATCTAAGGCAAATACTCAAGCTTGACCCCGCGGTACTGATGCTGCAACTGAACCCCTGGT
Organism: Ehretia macrophylla; assembly: GCA_037974665.1. Classification (NCBI taxonomy): domain Eukaryota; kingdom Viridiplantae; phylum Streptophyta; class Magnoliopsida; order Boraginales; family Ehretiaceae; genus Ehretia; species Ehretia macrophylla. Next base: position 72,854,662 of record CM075772.1, on the reverse strand, counting down.
CTGATTGCCTTGACCAGATGTTTAACCCCTGGTATTCTTGAATTTCTAGCAGTCTCTAACCCTGTGTTGATCACTGTCGCATCCGGTACATCGGCCCAACCTCTTCCAACAATTTTTCTCAATATGACCCTAGCGTTGATAGAAGCTGCACTGCTGGTGACGTCTAGCAACAGTGCCTCCCGAAGGAGCTCTGTAAGTAGAGGTAGCTGAACTACCCTGCTGAGAACGAACTACTACTGGTCGGGTCTGCCCTTGACTCTGACTCTAACTTTGGACTAGTCGTGACTGAATCTGAACAGGCCCTGTATAACTCTGTGTCTGCCTCGGCTGTGGACTCTGCCCAACTGGAATAGTCTGCCTCTGGTACCCCTGACTCTGAGACTGAAACTACCGCTTACTCGATTGACTAGTCTCTGTCAACACGTCTGCCTTGCGTTTTTCATACCTCGAGGCGGCTCTGACCACTGCAGTATAGTTAGGGTAATCATTTGTAGACAGATTAAGCATAATATCATTCCTCAATCCCATAATGAACCTCTGCATCTTCATATCCTCAGGTTGTACCAAAGCCGGCACATAACGGGAAAGCCTAGTAAAAGCAGCCTCATATTGATCCACTGACATATTTCCCTATTTCAAAGCTATGAACTCTGCTTGACGTCTCTCACAGGCAACCACGGATATATATTTATCTCGGAACTCTCGAACGAAGTCAGCCCACGAATGTTGAACTGCCTCAGCTTCCCATTTCTCATTAATAGTACGCCACCACTCCTCGGCGTCACCCTCCAACAGAAATGTAGCATAAGTTATCTTTCTCTCATCACTGCACTCTAGAATTGCAGCCACCCTTTCAAATTTCCTCAACCACAATTCGGCCTTCATATCGTCAGGTTCTCCAAAGAAGCTGTAGGCCCCGTGATGTAAAAATCGGTCATACAAATTAGCTCCAGTAGCACCACTACCCTCGGCTCTGGCGGCCTGATTACCCCTAACAGCCCTTGTCTGACCTTGCTGAGTTATGAACTATGCAATAGTGTTCATAGCAGTAGCCATAGTAGCCAGAATCTGCGCAGTGCTGGGTTCTGGTCCCTGAGATAGTGCATTCTCTGCTACACCTTCACCCTTCCTAGGAGCTTCTTCCGGCTCTCTCCCCGGTCTGCCCCTTCTCCTCATCTCAACAGCTAGAATGCAAAGTATTATGACAGGCATTTACATAAATTACAGATAAAGCACATAGGAAGAAGTTAAAATAAGTCCACATAAGTCACATATTACATTAGAAGAATGTTCACATACAAGAGATTCATAGTCACTTAATCATGCTTGACATTCTAGACTTTTCACTTTCAACCATTAACTCTTAGAGACCTTTCGCATTCCATTATCATGCTAGCATGTTCCTTTCTAATTCAAATTCCACTTAGGCAAATCAAAAGACCACAAATCCATACAATCACAAGGTCACATAACAGATCTCTACCCACAGACCGAGAAATTTAACCCGGCTTCATGCAATCTATAGCTCTGATACCACCTAAAATGTAACGCCCCGACCCAACCCCGCGCTATAGGTTAAGTCTGGACCTGATAAACGGACAGAGTCTCCTCTGTACCGTGGACATTTGAAAACCTGTAAATGCTCAAAATAGCTACAAAATACTAAAACAAGCTTTTATAATTAAAATCCAAAGGTTCAAGGCCAACCAACTTAACTTTTCATTAAACCCTTTTAACATGCCGGTCAATGATAATATTAGAGCAATCTTAGAAGTTGAAATCAAACATGCCTTTAAACATACACCCCCAAGCATGCAAGAACTAAAAGAGAATTAAAAGTTATTACAAGCCATAATATCTCAAAGCTAACATTACAACCAACTAACTTTCAACTTACAACTACAAGAATATACATAGCCCTAAGGCCACAAAATAGATCATAACATAGTAGTACATGAACACCATGAAATAGCAAGAAATCATATCCACCTCAGGCAATAAACACACAGCAACTAGGGCAAAGGGTCAGCCTGAACTTCTTCTTCTTCCACTACCACCTCAACTAGCTGGGGATCACCCTCAGCACTTCCTGAAACATGATATCGAGGTATGAGCAACACTGTTGCCCAGTGAGGGATAAGGTCCCGGGGCGTGCAATGCAACAGGTAAAACAGTTAAACAACAATAGTAATGTATCAATTTAAGAAGTAACAATAGCTTAAATAACCACACATTAAAAAGGATACATTTCACTTAACCCCTATACTCCAACCTTCACTTGGTCTTCATTCACGATCCACGAACCACAATCACAATCACGATCACGATAAGCCGGCATAACCCCAAACACTCCAGTGGGTGTACTCCGGATGTACCCCGATAATACTACGGACCAGGCGAGTAAGGGAATAGAGCATAGAGTTTGAATATCCACTGGCAAGCCCTTTGCCGCCCAGCTGATATTCAACACATCCGCCCCTGACACTATGGTTGCGCAACCACTATGCAATACACTTTACAATGGTAAGTTAATATCAATAATATAAGCAATAACACGTAGGAGGATCAACAAAGTAGGTTGACCTCGATGCAGTTAGAATAGAAGTAAATAAGCAATTTTTACAAAGGAGTATATACAAGACAAGCATAGAATCATGCCAAGAGCTCTAAAACAACTTGAAGTCGCATTTAAACACTCAAGAAGTCGTGCCAAGGTCTTAGAAGCGCGAGACAACCGAATTTGCACCTAAATCCCTTTGTTTTCCAAGCTATTTCTCTTCCAAACCAAAATTAACGATTCAATTTCAAAGGGAAACTACACCAACCTTCTAACTAACCCTCAAGGAACCCTTTCAACCCTCAAACCCATTCAAATGCTCGCAATTACCCCGAAAGTCCCAATTTCCCTCTTCTAGCTTTAAACTACACATGCCTCATCTGGGCTTCAAATAGGGGTTAGCAAAGCTTCTATAGCACCTAGGTAGCCTAAGAATACTAAAAGTGAAGCCCGAATCCACCCGGATTCGCCTTAACCCCGAAACCCCTTTGTTAAAGTCGGCTAATTCATGTTATATGCGATATTAGAGCAATTCAAGTGTACGGGGCTATTAGACTACCTTCATTAACACCTAAGGCATCTATTAGAAGTGTTGAATCGAGCTAATACGCGCAATTACACAAAACCCTAGAAAAATGTCACTATTCATCTCATAATTCAAAATAATGATTCTAACTGTTTAAAAAGCAAAACAATGGCTCAAATATGTTCTCTAGCACTTATAAACAAGGTATAATAGCATAGATAATTAATATAATAGCATTTAGTCACATTTTCAACAAATCCAGAAAATAGCAACTATTTTAAAATGCAAAAATAAGAAGTGTAATCCCTCACCAATGAGCGTAGGAGCACCTAGGAAGCTTGCACACACCCTAAACTACTTTCTCTAGGCTTGGCTTGGCTTGAATTGAAGAGTTGAAGAGCAAAAAATCATTTTTTTCCTCTCCTTGCTGCTCTCGGCCTAGCACAGTGATTTCAGCTCTATTTTTATTTTTGTTTTGCTAAGTTATGAGTTAATGTGTGTGTTGTGTGAGTTTTATAAAAGGTGGGGTCAAGTGGTTGCTTAAGTGGGTTACTAAAATGCACGTAGATAGCTTTAAAATGAGCCTAAAGTGTGAAACATAGGCTAGCTAATTAAAACACTAAGTTATGTTACGTAATACTATTCATTGAACCATTAAAAGCATTTTCTAAACGAGTGCTCCTATCGCTCCTAGCTCAATTGCACATTTTTCCCATTCCTTTGGCAATTAATATGATTTAATAAAAATGCTAATTCACTAATATAATGCAATTTAAAAATAGAGTGAATAGTAACTAAGAAAGACAGCAGACAAAGCACCGAATTAAATGCGCAAATAATGGATGCAAGGCAAAAAGCTCGGGCGTCACAGGGTAGCCAAGAGCCTAGTGAGATACACTCCCGGGGTAGCAAGGAGCCTAGCGAGGTAACCATGACCCAATAAACAAATCCTCCTAGGGTAGCCAAGAGCCCAGTGAGATATACTTCTACGATAGTAAGGAGCTTAGCGGGGTAACCATGACCCAACCCTCCTAGGGTAGCCAAAAGCCCAGCAAGATATACTCCTGGGGTAGCTAGCGAGAATGGGTGAGAATAAAAGCAAGCTTGATAAAACATAATCATGAACATTTTTAACAGTTATCTAGCATAATCGAGGATCCACGTATATTCCAAGCATGTTCATGAGCATATCATATTTCATATCATGTAAACATGTCAAGCATTTATCATGAACTCATATGGACATGTAATACATACAATATCTTACATATAAACTCCTTTAGCATTAGCACTCAATGACGAGAACTTGCAATTTGGCCACTTAAATAATAACTCCGATCAATAGCAACTTTAAATATACTAAACAACTTCAAAACTTTTACATGTAACACATAGAGGCTTGAAAACACCCAAAAGCTTGATAAGATAACTTGAAAATGCCCTAGAATCCTTGTTTCCTTCTTCTTTTTCCTTCTTTCTTCTTCTTCTTCTCTCTTTCCTTTCTTGGTTGTGTGGTAGAGTGTGTTTGGTGTGTGTGGCATTTTGTGTGTGTGTGTATATTGTAGTGTAGTATAGTATATGTGTGTATGTAATGTTTTAGGTTATGTAAGATATTTAGTTGTTGGCCATTTACCATTTTGCCCTTCTAACTAAATAAATTCTACTAGTTTGCCGTATAGTTTGATTTTAATTATTTAATTAACTATTGTGATTTAATAAAATACTACTTAGTGCTTACAATGTTTTAATTAGCTAAATGCACGTAAAATGATACTAATACCCGTAATATGAGGCAAAGTCATGTAAAATGATATAAACGCTTGTTAAACCATTCAAATGCACGTAAATTGATATAAACACATATTAGATGATATAATATGCACGTTAAATAGTGTATATGCACAGTAAATTATATGAATGTGCATGGGATTTTGTGCGGGGCTTCACACCTAGCAAGACAACAAAGCTGCGCATTGAAATTAATAACTTCGCTTAGTATGAAGGAGAAACTCTGTGTGAAGCATGGGAAAGGTATAAGGAGTTGTTGAGGAAGTGTCCTAATCATGGAGTACCCAAGTGGATGCAGGTTCACAATTTTTACAATGGGATGTTAAGCACAACAAGAACTTCGATTGATGCATCAGCAAGAGGAGCCCTAATGAACAAGACAGCGAATGAAGCTTATAAGTTGCTTGAAAATATTGTCTTGAATAACCTGCACTGGTCAAGCGAAAGAGTCACGCCAAAGAAGACAACTGGGATCCACGAGATTGATGCCATAATTGCTTTGGCAGCAAAAATTGACAGTCTTGCTAAACAACTGCAGAACAATCAAGTGACAACTAATGCTATTCAGGCAGCGGTGGTGTGTGAGTTTTTCTGGGGCACACATTATAGCTCATAATGCCAGGTTGGCAATCTATTTGCACATGGCGTGTTAGAACAAATACAATATGTAGGAAATTTTAATGGGCAGCAGCACAATCAGTTTTCCAACATATATCATCCTGGGTTGCGTTGCCATCCAAATTTGTCATAAAAAATTACGTAAAATGTATTGTATCCTGAACAGGGAAAACCACTATCGGAGAAAAATGTGAATTTAGAGGAAATGATGGCTCGATTGGTGACCTCGCAGACACAGTTGGCTAACTACCAGACCCAGTTCATGAATGAAACTAGGACTGTTCTACAAAATCAATCACGCTAATCAGAAATTTAGAGGTGCAGTTTAGTCAAATGGCTACTTTGTTTTCTGAAAGACAACAAGGAAGTTTACCTTGTACTTCTGAGGTAAATCCCATATGAGATGGCATAAAGCAGTGCAAAGCGATCACTTTAAGAAGTGGTAAAGAATTAGAGGAACCTGTGAGAGCCAAAAAGACCGAAAAAGATGAAGCAAAAAATGAGGAGAAAGATGAAGAGAAAATAGAAGATTAGTCACAACCTCCTCAAGAACCACTTCTGAAAGTTCATTTTCCTCAATGACTGAAGAAGAACAAGCTTGACAAACAAATTTCTAAATTTCTTAAGGTTTTCAAGAAACTTCATATCAACATACCATTAGCATATGCGATTGAACAGATGCCTAGTTATGTGAAGTTCATGAAAGACATTCTTTCAAACAAGAGGAAACTTGGAGATTATGAGATGACTGCACTTACTGAGGAATGTAGTGCTATCCTACAAAAGAAGTCCCCGCCAAAACTCAAGGATCTAGGGAGTTTCACCATTCTATATTCAATTGGGAATGTTATTTTTGAGCGAGGTTTGTATGATTTGGGTGCAAGTGTCAATTTAATGCCACTGTCTATTTTCAGGAAACTTGGATTGGGAGAGGCAAGACCTACTACTGTAACATTACAATTAACTGATAATTCGCTAAAGCACCACAGGGGAGTCATTGAAGATGTGCTAGTCAAAGTCGATAAATTCATCTTTCCTGCAAATTTCATAGTGCTAGATATAGAGGAAGACAAGAAAATTCCTATCATTCTTGGAAGACCTTTCCTTGCAACTGGGGGAACACTTATTGATGTTCGAAATGGTAAGCTTCGATTGCGAGTACAAGAGGAAGAGGTAACCTTTAATGTTTTCAAAGCTTACAAGTACCTAGAAATGGGTGATAGTTATTTTCGTATTGATGTCATACTAGCTATAGTGTTTAACCATGGGGGCCAATTGGACCCCTTGGAGCGCTTGTTACAAGTTGATTATTTTGTTCCGGTGGGATTAGAGCACAAAGAATATTGGCATATTAAACAACTAAACATGGGTGTGCAAGCAGTGGGTGAGAAAGAATTCTTGCAATTGAATAAGCTAGAAGGATCCCATGATGGAAAGAATGAGAATACAAGAAGTTACAAGAAGATAACAAACGATTGGCATGACAAACTCATTTCGAGAAAATATTTCTCTCCTGGGCAACAAATACTTCTTTATAACCCACGAATTCCTGAAAAACGCAAGTCAAGATGGTTTGGCCCCTTTGTTGTGACTAAAGTATTTCCCTATAGTGTTGTCGAAGTTACCCATCCAGAGAAAGGGACGTTCAAGGTCAACGGACAACGGTTGAAGACTTATTGGGATGATGAGTTTGATAGGCACAAGACCGTTGTCCACCTTAATTCGTCTTGAAAAATTGCTCTGTCGGGCTGTCGACGTTAAAACAAGTGCTTTTCGGGAGGCAACCTAAGTTTCTTACTTTTCGTGATTTAATAGTTGTGTTTTCTTGTTTTTAGTTAATTTTCAAGTTATAGTTGTCATAGCTAATTTTTAAAATTTTCTTGTCATGTTAGGTTCAAGAATAAGTTTGAGGGAAGACAAGCCAAAGAGAAGTTCTACCAAGTTAATTCAGGGAGAAAATGTACAAATAATGGTGTTTGGATTGAGGGAGATACGCGCGTTGAAAAAAAAAACAAAGAAAAATAAAGCTGTAAGGTAGTGCTGTTGCGCTGAAATGTAACGCAGCTGCGCTGACGACGTTTAAAGTTATGTTTATGAAGTAGCATTGTTGCACAGAAAAATAGTGCAGCTACGCTGACAGTGATTTCAAGATACGTTCATGAGGAACCAAAACAGCGTAGGTGTAGCGCAGCTGTGATGGCGTCCTTGAGTTTGACGTTCGAAAAAAAAATTTGAAAATCAAGATTAACTTTTCTTCTTTCCGCCGTCAACACCTAAACTCACAACACAAAACCTCTATCTCAAAACCTTAAGACCAAAACCCCCAAATCCACCCACACCAAAACCCTAAGCCCAAAGTATGCCTTTCTTTCTTGCTAGCGAGCAGGTAGCGACATCAACAAGACCTTTTCTAACGATGTAGATTTCGTGACTGAAATTGGGGCGGCAGCAATCGTCGCAGCAATTGAGCATGATTTTTGAAATGCAAATAAGTATTATTCATCTTCTTTGAGTATCATTTCATAACAAAAAGAAGAGAGTGGAAAAGAAGATTGAATTTTGGGGATTTTGGGTTTAAAGCATAGCTTTGTGACTAAAATAAGTCGTTTGAATTGTGATGGACATGGCTGGGTTGCATTTTTATTTTATGATGTTTGGGAACCCGTGACACTACGAATACAATTGTGGCAAATTGAGAACTTTGAATGCACACCACTTGTCTGCTGAAAGGTGTCAAAGAGAAAAGGAAATTATTATGCATAAATTGATGTGTGAAGGGCCTGTTGAATTGTGGGAATAATGGATAATTATTCATTTTGCACCTGAGATGTGGGTTTAGCGTTGAGTCATGGTATGTACATTAAAGTTTGTGATGTATTGCGTCACCATTTGAATACGTGGGCCGTATTAGAGTACAAAGTTGTTGTGGTTAAGACTTTGTTTGTTGGGTGTTGTCAACTGAATAAATTGTTTACCATATCAAAGTGTCAATGATATCCAAATGAAAAAGGGGTGTGTCTTCGGGTGCCTCCTCTTCGAAGTCTAAAACTATGAATACACACTCCAGTTGAAACATCCCCGACCACTTCGGCAGATGAATGACAAGGATATTTAGGGAAGTCTTCTGCTTTCTTTTCTTTAATTTTTGTCATTGGGGACAATGTCTCATTTAAAGTTTGGGGGTAGTTATTTGATGTCTATCTGTCTAACTAATTCTTCTTAGAGTATATGTACTTTTATTTTTCTCTGTGTTTTTCTATTCCATAAAAAAAAAAAAAAATTGAAAGTGATGCTGAAAGGATAAGAAATTAGGCCGATGATGAGTAGCATAAGAATGACATAATAGTAGTGAGGATAATTAACTGAAACATAGTTTCGTTTTACAAAAAATCCCCACCTATAGTGCACTTAGCCTCGCCTAGCTATGTTGTTGTTTAGAGAAGGTTTATGTGAGTTTAAGTGAATAGAAAAATGATCATAGGACTTTAGAGCTTGCTTGATTGTCACTCGAGGTGAAATCCTAGGTTACATAGCATTAGAGAAATAATTTAGATCATCTTTGGACAACTTGACCCTTTCTAGCCAACCCGTTAATGATTGAATATCCCTAGTCTATTTCTTTGATCCTAAATTAGCCTTTTCTTTCGTGTGCAACCTATAATAGCTTCCTTAACTTGTCAAGTTTGATTTCCCCAAATAATGACCTTCCTACTTGTAACATGTGATTGTTCTAGGAGGATTATGTGGAGCTATGTTCTGTATTGAAAGATGGGAGATGTTATGACTGAGTGAAATGTTGTGTTGTTCTTGAGAAAAATGAAATATTGGAAAACAAAAAGAAAAGAAAAAAAAATAATGAAAAGAAAGGAGAAAAGCCATACTCCTTGTAGTTAATGTCAAAATGCAAGTTTGGGGGAGTATGGATTCTTTATGTGTTTTATAAATGTTGTGGATGAATGTCGAGGAAATGAAAAGAAAGAAGAAAGAAAAAAGATACGTTGAATACTTTTTTGGGGGTAAGAAGTAGAGTTGGCATGTGCTCCATTAAACATTCTCGAATGATTGTGTGCTTACGGGTAGTTTAGCCATATGTTATATCCATTATCTTACCTTGACCCTAGCCACACATTACAACCAAATAAAAAAGTCCTACTAATCTTTGATGTTATGATTAACCTACATTACTGGAGAGTGACATGAAAAGTAAGCTTATGAAACCCGAAATGGATCAAGAGAAAAAATCGACATTGATAATTCACTTAACTTGCATAAACTCATCTGGGTACAATTGATTAGGGTAGAGGCTATACATACACTCACTTGTGGGATTTGCAGTGAAATGCAATTTATGTCAAGTTGAGATTTCTTATGCTTATGATTGAAAATTACCTTTTAAGGTTGAGTTGTAAAATATTGCTACTGAGGCCGTGGAAATTTACTATCTCACAGCATTGCTTTCATGTGTTGTCTTGTGTCGAGTCTTTAGTTTTTAGGTTGTTTATTTCCTTAGTTGTGTCTTTTGTTTAAGGACAAGCAAAGCTTAAGTTTGGGGGTGTTTGTTGGGTGTATTATTGACATATTATTTCAACACATTTCTACTTAATTCTTGTTAGTTCTTGAGTAATTTTTGGAGCAATTTGATGGGTTTTGTGTTTATTTTGCGATGTATGTGATTTCTATGAAAAAGTCTGAGTTTCGAGACAAAATTAAAGAAAAATGGCCAAGGGCTAGCTTGTATTCAATTTGTGAAGCATTTGATGAGAAAAATGGTTTTAAATCTTTTCTAAATAGCTTTTTGAGGTCAAATATCTTTTGAAGAATTGTTCTTAAAAAGTTCAAATGTCTTAATCTTCAAAAGTTTGAATTTCAAGTGAAAATTATTTCTAAACTATTGCATTGCAAAAAATCGGTTTCAATCTTTCCTCAAATATTTAAAAAATATTTTTGGGATATTTAAAAGGTTAAAAACATCTTTTGAAGAAATGGTCTTAAAAGGTCTAAACAATTTATCTTCAAAACATTGAATTTTCAGTTGAAAATGTGTTTTAAACTCTTGATTACAAAAATCAGTTTTAATCTTTTTACAAGAGTTTATAAAATATTTTTGAAGTGTTAAAAATATTGGAAAGAAAAAGTGTTTTTTAAGTGCCTAAACGTTTTGATTCGAAAAATTGGATTTTGGGTTCAATTTTGCAAAATTTGAAAAACTAGCTGTTTTTATCCATTGAAACATTGCCTATTTATACCAAACCATACTCATTTCATCCTAGACTTCTTCCACACATTTTTCCTTGATGCTAAACTTATATTGTTGATCGCAAACATCAAAATGCATTAAGCTTGAGCTTACAACGTGAAAATCTTATGAGCATTCAAAGGAGCTTTCAATTCTATTTATCTACTCATTGAGGAGTTATGTTGTGTTTCATTGTAAAATCAATTCTTTGTATTGTATACACTCATGGGGCTCTAGATTAGGATTGAGAGAATCCATATAAAGAGATTTGTGTGGGAAAATCCTTTGTGGATTCAAAGGGTAGAGGTTTTAAGTTTGAGGTCTTACCTACATTGGAAAAGACCTTGGTTGACTCTGGTGAATTCAAAGGTTGTTGTACATGCTCTTATGGATTCAATAGTAGGATTGTATGTTGGTTTGTGTTTCACCAATATTTGAAGAAGCATGTAACCTCTAGTGGAGTTTGTGGAAATCCTAAGTGGAGAAATACCTTAGGTAGTGGACTAGGCATTCGAGAGTTCGAACCACTTAAAAATACCGTGTTTGATTTCTCTCTCCCTACTTTATTTACTTTCTTTGTTATGCATTATAACTTGCTAGATTATATTGTTCTTACATATGAATTTATTGAGTATAATCTATCTTTACAAGTTGTGAATACAAAGTATTTGATAAATGGCCAAAGTGAGCATAGCAATTGAATTCCATAATTTTTAAAGCAGTGATTTGCCTCCGTAATCGTAATTCACCTACCCTTAGGCTAATTTGGGACAACACATAGCAATTCGCGTCGTGTGCTAATTTGCTCTACTTGAGTTGTAACTAAAACCTAGTGACAAAATCAAGTTTCTTAGAGTTGTTCATCCTTTTACAATCAGAAAAGCAAGAAGATGAAATTGATTTCCAAACCGTAATTAGTTGATTGAACAAATTGGTTTTCAATCATTAGCTACCCACATATCATCTCATAAAACATAAATGCGATTTCAATCAGGCATTTTCTAAATCTAAAATTGAATTTTAAAAAAGAAACACAGCAAATGCGATTAATTAAAATAACAGTGCGAATAGGGAAAGTCATACCTAATCATCGTGGGTTGCAAAAGTGTAATTCACAGAAGAGTCATTATCATTGGCCCAGAAGTCACAAACTTGTAGATGTAGTGGGTAAACCATCATGTATCTATTTTTACAAAGAAGAAGAAGAAGAAGAAGAAGAAAGCATCAAAGTTCATAAAAACCAAAATACTAATTTCAATGGGTTGAAATTCTGAGATAGTTTGGAAACTTGCAATGTTTTTCATTGTTGAAGTGGGAGAAGGTTGAGGAAGAAGATGAAGATAAAGAAGGAGAGGATTGGCTAAGAGGATGAAGAATAAGAAGAGATAAAATGAAAAATAAGAAAGAGAGTAAAAGTAAGGGCATTTTCTCCAAACATTTAACTCGTGCATTTCTTAAACAAATTTGTTGTTAACTTGTATAAAAATTAAAACGTAGGGCTTTCAACTAATTTTTGAAATACTTATGAACACCTTTTTCTGTGAAAATACCTGAGAACGCATTTTTCTATATTTTTTATGTTTTGTGAAAAACAAATTTGAAGTTAGTCTTTTTATAAAGATGAATGCATCACAATGAAGAAGGTGGGTGGGGTGAACAAGCAATAAAGTAAAAACCTTGAGCTTAATCGAAGCAGATACTTGAAGACAATTATTTTTGTTTTTGTTTTTGGTCAAGAACCGTAGATAAAAGAAAAATGAATATAACTACCGTATATACAAAATGAGCATAATTAGCACACAATGCCACTAAAGATGTGATTATACGATGGTTCATAATAAACGTCGTATTTGATATGCTTTAGCGGTGGTTAAAAATAAATACCGTATTTGACATGTCTTAATGGTGGTTCTACTAACCGTCGTATCTCGTACTATGGGCGGTCCAATTAAGCGACAGGTAAAGAGACTATAGTGGTGGTTGTCCAAAACCGCCAAAAACAAACATCCTAAAATTTACCTTTGGAGGCAGTTCTCCTAAACCACTGTTAATGTATCTTTTTGCGGTGCTTTTCAATTAACTTCCGTATTTGGTCCGCCACAATTGCCCCCTTTTTGTAGTGAATATAACTTTAACATACTATTATAAATTACTAAAAATAAACGATATCCTTGCACTTTATGTTTCTAACCTAAAGTCATTTCAATCGAAGCGTTTACCAAGCTTCACCAAGGAGTTTCCAAGATATATATGAAAAACAAAAAAAAAATTATACACTTTAATATGAGCATAGAACCTACTTATACTTGCATAAATATGCCTAGGAAACAACTCTACCTTATATACTCATCATAAATTTATAATTCTTATTTCAGAAAAAAATTTATAAATCTTATGCCTTTGTTTTCTATTAATAAAGTCAAGTTGTGTAAATAAGCAGGAACAATACCATAACTCAATTATGGCAAACATCATTATCTCAGATAAAAACTGTACAGTAATAATTTTAGACATTAAAATCACTGGATATAAGTCTAATAAACATATATCAACAGTTTGATAAAAGAAAAACACGCTCCTACTAACCAAATAGGGAAAATTTTACTATTAGTCCCTAATATTTACCTTTACTTTCAATTCAGTCTCTATTGTTTTAAAAGTAACAGTAATGGTCGCCAATATTTGCAAAAAGTAACGCGGAGGGTCCTTTTTTTGTAAAATAGGTATTAAGAATAAGGGCAAAACTATCTTTTTACTATTTTGCTTTTCTATTTAATTATTTTTCTTCTTTTTTTTTCTTTTCTTCACCCTAGACTAAACTACCCCCACCCCACCAGTGAACCTTACCCCCTTCTTCCCTAATCCTTCAACCCCACCCTACTCCCTTTTTCCCCACCCCACTCTACCCCACCACACCCCCTATCTCCCATTCTTCCCTATGCCACCATCTCTATGCCCTCACCCAACCCCCATACCTCCACCCTTAACCCCACCCTAATGTTTGTGTATGTTGCTACGTGTATTGTACGTATTATATGCATGTGTATGGGTCTGCGTATATACTATGTGTGTGTGTGTAGGTATATATTTTGTATTGTGTGCATGGGTATGTGTCTGTGTGTGTTGGTGTGTGTCTATGTGTGTTAGTGTACATCTATGTGTGTTGGTATTTGTATTGTATGTGTTTGTATATGTTTGTGTGTGTAGTATAATGGTCTTTTTGGTAGGAATAGTATAATTTTTTGTAAATTTTAACGGCTCATTTGACGGAAAGGGCCAATTGTACCAATTTTCAATAACATTGAGGACTACTTGTGTAACTTTTGAAATATTGGGAACTAAATTGAAAGTGGAGATAAAAATTGAGGACTAATAGTAAAATTTGCCCAACCAAATACATCAAAAGTTGTAGGCATCCATTCGCTTAATAATAACTTCTTTGGTTTGTGAAATTACAACTGTTAAAGGCATTATTTTTTACTGTAACCTTCAATTTTAGAACTGTTGTCTTTTCAACTTAAATAAGAGAGGAATTATATCAATTCTATCTCTATATGAAAATATACTTTAAAAGTATGAACATGTTAAGGTATCGAAAAATTCTCATCCATCAATTGTTATTAAACATTACAATCACTTTATAAATCTCTAACCTTAAATGATTTTACGTTAGAAGACAATAAACTTTATAGTAGTGATTTATCTCAAATGTTTAAATGAGATATATTTTATATGCATCATGTCCATACTCAAATCGTGACTTATGTAAATACAAATAAAATGCATTTCAAGCATGATACTTTATAGCCTTCTTAACAAAAACACACATGTTTACACAATAGAGCACATAATCATACAAATATATTACTCCCATTGACCTTGAAGTTCACTTGATACTTCAAAAACTTTATTTCTTTTTTTTTTTCATCAGACTTATTTGACACAAGTAAAACTTTCTAACATACCAATAAATTTTGATTGAGATGAAAACATCGATGAATTTTCTCCTTAACAATATGCACTAATAGTATATGTTATTAACATATAATACTTTTAGCATATGGAAAAGTTTCGAGAAAAATGTTGTTTCATCAAATTTTAAAATTTGATTAAAAAAAAATAGTATAACCATTTCATCCATTGACTATTAAATATAATAGCAACTTTTCTTTACACTAGGATAACTTGACATATAGGCTTCCAAAACAATATCTATATTAGACACTATTGATAGAAGCCCTTAAAAGAAGTATGACACAAAAAAGATGTACACTTGATACCTTGATTCTATATATAATTTCCATT
Organism: Ehretia macrophylla; assembly: GCA_037974665.1. Taxonomy (NCBI): domain Eukaryota; kingdom Viridiplantae; phylum Streptophyta; class Magnoliopsida; order Boraginales; family Ehretiaceae; genus Ehretia; species Ehretia macrophylla. The sequence goes on along the minus strand of CM075772.1, from coordinate 72,839,632 downwards.
ATAAAATCTAGGCTCAATAAGAATTAAGGTAACACAAAAAAGGATGGTTATCATTTTTGGCACAATCATATATTTATGTGTAATGATCAACAAGTAGAAGGCATGCAATAATGATCATGTACAATCAACCTTTCATGACTAGTTGAAGTGCCAGTAAAATGTGCAATAATAACTTTAAGTATAACTCTAAATTTATCATTGAGCACAAAATAATGCACATAATAGGAACTTGCAACTTCAACATTCCAATTATAAACTTGTCCCCTTTAAAGACTCTAATGTGTCATATCAACACATTTAAGCAAAGCTACAAAATATATTAGAATCTTTACAAATGAATTATAACGCCCTGACCCGACCCCTCCTAGGATCAAGACAAGACGCAATGGAAATTCAACATGGTAACGTTTGAAACCTGACACAATCCACATACATAATACCTGTACAACACTCATATAGCAACAACAATCCCAAAATTTCATATTTCAATCATTCACATACATTCAATACCTTGTTGTCCGTCACACTTCATAAACACTACAATAAAAGTACATGATCTCAAAAGTGCAGTAAAGTAAACTTCATAAGTCTAACTATATATACATATCAAAAGGAGACTAATGACTTTACAATCAAGTCCTTTAAACTTTAAAATAAACTACTTAACATATTTACATATATATAATGAGAGTTTAGGCATTGAAATAAACAACATAATCCCAAGTCGCATAAATACATTGTAATGATTGACAAGTCAACACAGTAGTCAACATAAAAAGAAAACAAAATTAAAAAAAAACTAAAAGGGGGCAAATAAGAAAAATAATACAAGTAGTTGGGGGGAAAAAGGTAACTTGACGGTAGAACATAGGAAGACCTGTAACTGTGGATAGAAACTGTCAATAAGGAAAATATATAAAAAAAAAAAGGGAAAAAGGAAGGGGAGGAACGATCTTTGGGGGGAAGAAAAATCAAGAAAAGCGAAGAAAAAGAAGAATAAATAAATAATCAGAAAGAAATCTTGGTATATGATACTAGATTCATTTTTTTTTATATACCTCTTATATTATATTGTTGATGCTTAAAGAATCAGAAGAGAGAACTTATCGAAGGAACTTAATGGTAGAAAAGATTGTAAGATATAGAAGGGGTTGAAAAGGGTAACAAAAATAATATGTTATGTGATGCTAACTGAAACGATTTGTGTAGTTAATTTATCCATGCTTGTTGATGTTTTACTTTGATCACGTCTTTGTGAAGATGTATGATGCTTTTAAATGATAACATAATTGTGCAACAGAGTAAGATATTTTGTGCCTCTGTGAAGTATTTAATCAAAATTGTATTTGAAGATTGCAAAGGAATCTGTTGGATCACATGGAAAACAATTGAATGTGCTAACTAAATAATATATATAAGTATTATGCATGACTACACTTTGAAGGTTGAAACGTAAGTGCAAAGTTTTGTATTAGATATGATGCTTTCCATGTTTCCTTTTGAATATTGATGGAAAATCACCACTGTAATGTTCTGTATTTATCCAAGGAAGTGTCAAGTGATCAGCACGGTGGTCTGGTAATCCCAGAGTTGATTCAAAGGAATTTGGCGAGATTAGAACACGAGCTATAAATTAAGAGTTAGGCCTATTAAAAGCTTCGATATTTGCAAAAAAATTTTAAAAGTGTTGATGGTGAGTCACTCACCACAGGCCGAGTAGGGGCTGTAGTACCCACTAGTGATAGAAATAGAAAACTGTACAAAAGAATTATGGTGGGTCACTCACTACAGGCCAAGTAGGGGTTGTAGTACCCACTAGTGACAAAATCAGTTAACTATGCGAGTTGAGTTTCGAGAAGGAAGGGTTATCCCTTGACTTGAATAATGTGGAATTAAATTAAAGAAGGTTTTGAAACTCATTTTATCTTTTGAAAATATTTTTAAAATCATGTCATGTCATATTAATATGCAACAAGTATATAACGCTTAAATAATGCAAGATAAGAAAACATTGAATAAAGATACGCTCATTCTGCTGATGCCGATACCCATTCACCAAACACGAACTCTGCCCCATTCACCAAATGTACCTCGGAAGTGTAACGCCCCGATCCTCCACGGAACCGAGACTTCTATTAAACATGCTATACTCAACCCAAATCCAAACCCGGCCATAAAATTTTTAAGGAAAACGGACGGATCAAAATCCTGCACGCATCAAGTATAGTCACATAACAACACCTCAACTCCAATCGTTCAACTTTTGCCAGTCTTAAGGCCATCCAAGCCATAGACAAAAACATAACCACACAAGCATGCAATCAAAAGACAATAAAGTCTATCTTTAGCTATTACATGCCAACTATTCTACCAAACACATAAGTCCTTAATTTAATTTACAATCCATCAAGCCATACAAATTATATACAAGACTTCAAGGGCTTCAAAACAGAACAAAAATACATCAATTTTCATCTTCACAAATAGCTTCCAACCACAGCAAGATAAGCAACCAACAACACGACACACAAGGTAGTTGTTCTAACTGCGCCTGAAACATGTTAAAATGAAGAATGAGTAACCAAGGTTACCCAATGAGGGAGGTGATGCAGCATACCGATGATTATTTTCATGAGATGCAATAAAGATAATAACATATACAATACAAAATAACAAATCTAATTAGAAAAAGTCTTTAACCATGTATAAAAAGGATACGGTTCCACGTTTGTCTTCAATCACAAGCCATGAGCCAAGATCTTCAAGCAAGTGTCGGTAAACCCCTTATTCCTCCAAATGGGATACTCCGGATATACCCCGATCCTACGACCCTTTCTCCTGAGGTAGGTCCATATACCCCAACGAGGTGAACCACGCCTATAGGATAGTAGAGTATACTCAGCGAGAGAAAGGAAATAGGCACCATGGTAGTCGAGAGAGCACGGCAAGCCTGATACCGCCCGTGTTTCTCGACGCTACCATGTCCGAAAAGGTTGCGCAACCCCGAAACAAGTCCACGAGGATCAAAAACTTCAAATAACATGTAAGAGGGACGACAAAGTAGGTCACCCTTGCAAATAACCACAATATACGCAAAGTAACGAAATAACATAAAGGAGACAAATGACATAATTCTCCGCAAACTCCTTAATTAGCTCAAATGCATCATGGTCAAGCATATAAACACACAACAACACATCTACAAGCACTTATAAGCATCAAGGTACTCATTCATCACTTTTTCCCTTTTTTTAACTAAACCTTTCCTCTCATATATGAAATTCAAGGTTCCAAAACTATCATCCAATCATTCCAAACTCCTAAAGAAGCCAAAAGACACCTACCATGGCCCCGAAAATGCACTTTGGAGACAAAAGCTCGGAAAGACCCCGAGTGGGTTTTAACTACACCTACCCTATCTGGATCCCAATTTAATGCAACAAAAGCACCAAAAATGCTTTCATGCCCCAAGTATACCTAATCCAAAGTCCAAACATGCCCGGATTTCATTTCGTGAAAACCCCCCTTTTTAAAGTTTGCCAATTTTGCATTTTTGCCCAATTTCGGGTAATTCAACTTCACGTGAGCTTCTAATTAGTTTCACTAATGTCTAGAGCACCTAAAGAAAGCCTCAATTCACTCTAATTAGCAAGTTATAGCAAAACCCTAAAAACATCACTATTCATTGTCTTCTTTGTGAGATTCAAGCATTCAACCATAGAGGTTGTGAACTAACTACCCAAACATGGTCCATAGAACACATTAAGCATGTATATCACCATATGTAAGCACTTCTATAACTAATATCAACAAATCATAACATTACAAAGATTGACATAAACTTGAAACTACATTAAATGCAACTCCCTCACCTCAAGAAGCCACGAACTCTTCTCTTACAACCTTTTCCTCTTGCACAAAACTTGTATAGCTAGGAAATGGAAGAAAATTAGCTAGAGACACCTTTGATCTTGGCTAAAATGGCTGAAAATTGAAGAAAAATGTCAAGCCCTAGCTCAATGGCCCCACGTTTCTTGCTTCTGCTTGGTCTGATTCTTTTTCTTTCTATTTTAATATGTTTGCTTTGTATTATGTTATAACATATATGTATAAGTATGTATATAATATATCTAAATGGGCTTAAGTGGTTGGCTTAATTAAAATTGCTATTGAGTTCAAAGAAAGTTGGTAGGATCTAATTAAAATGCCAAAGGCCCTAAAACACTAAAAGTTCAAAAATAATACTAGTTACTATTCATTAGGGACACTACTTTTCTATTTTTATCTCGCATTCGAGACATGCAATCCACATTATGCCAATGAACGAATATATTAAATACAGTATTGTTCAGGGGAAAAATATCAAATTCAGAAAATAAAGCGGTTTAAAATTTTACCTGGGCTCAATCAAACATAGAAATTTAAGCATATAAAAACAAATAAAGGTCCAATAAGGGCAATTATGCAATTATGATAATTAAATATAATAAATAAAAGTCCCTTAGGGCACGGGCATCACAGGAAGTATATCAAACCTACGACCCAGACCCCATGGAACGCTCCGTCTATGCGGGAATGGGATTAGAACCCCAGTAGTCGTGTCATCGCCTGACAAGCCCTATGTCGCCCAGTGCAACACAAGCTACCATGTCTGGTTTAATGGTTGCAACCCTTCATGACACTTTCCATTCACACATTCATGCAAGCATATATAACACATAACATGTATTCACATGCGCATCGCATCGCATTCATGCATATTAATACAAGTATTTAAGACAAATAAGGGAGATCAACAAAGTAGGTTGATCCCCAATGACATTTACTTTAATCATGCATTTAACAAGCTAGCTAAGCACCAACTAAACACCTAAGCCACATTTAGACACCAACTCAAGTTTAAACACACATTCTTAACATAAAAGAACTCCAACGCATTAGACACAATTTCCAAGAATCACCTATTCCACAAGATAGAATCCTCAATTCTACAACATATTGGCCTCAAGAATTTTATCATCTAATAACCAAGCAATACAATTAGCCAAGCAATTAAATCACATTACATATGCACTTTCCCCTTATACTCTATTAGGCTATATTGATACCATTTCAACACTTAACAACACAATCGCACAAGAAACATTCTAAACTACTTTAAACATTAAAAACACAATCAGTTTAGCATTCTACTTCTAATCAACCATAGCCCTTTTCTTACCCAAATTTGCACCTAACATTTAACATACAAATTAAGCATTTATAACACTTAACGGACAGCCCAAAAACTACACCACTTAGGCCCAAAAATCGACAATATTCACACATAAACATTAAAATTTCAACCAACGCATCAAGTCTATTTTTGCACAGTTACGTATTTATAAGCCATACTATTAAGCTACGTTAATATATTATCATGTATAGGCAATATATAAAAGTTAAGAACTAAGTTTAGGCATCAAATTAGGTATTTTCAACATCAAACAAATCAATTATTCATCTCAAAATAAATTATAAAACGGTAAACATGTTCTCTACAACCTAAATAACAAGTATCATGCGTAAATTTAACAATACAAAGCATAAATAATGCATTTTAAACCAAATTTTGAAAGAGACCCTCACAATTTTTCATTCCAAAAGTTGAAAAACGAATGGTAGATGCGAAGTAAAAGACGAGACGAGTTCAAAAATGTCTAAGTTGGTCTTTGGAACCACCTCCTTCACCTTCAAATAGCTAAAATTTGATCAAAAATACTATTCCTACAAGACCCTAAGGGTCGGCCAGGAAGAGAGAAAGAGGGGAAATTTTGTGGAATTTTTGGCATTTTTTGGCTTATATAATTTTAAGAGAAGTTAACAAAAATTCAATGCAAGTGGTGTTGGAGGATTTTTACTATTTGCATTAAAAACAATACTTTATCGCGTTTAAAAGTCTACTTTAATTTTTTAATTTGTTTCAAATTCAAATTTTCCAAGTCACGGGTCAAAATATAATGGAAGACTATTTTTAAAATGTTTAAAAGACTAGTTTTTAAAAAAATTAAGAGAAAAGTCCTCAAATGCAATTTAAAAGTACTTTAAATTAAATTTTCACTAAAAATTTCTATGAAAATTATATGAATTCACATATATTAATACTAAAATAAATAAACATATAGTTCCGCTAATAAAAGTTAATTAAGCATGTAGTTGTACGTAAAAGACAAATGAACACATAATTGCAAATAGACATTTTAACCAAATAAATGCACAAAAATGTATGCAAATAAATTAAATATGTATGCTCTCGGGCTCAGGCGCTACAGAATAGTCATAGACAGCTAATACCTACAAACAAGAAAGGTTTCATAAGATAAAAACTACTTAAAGACCCTCACTATTCGCTCATACTCCTCAAACATTGATGCTTAGAATCACTACATTTGAGTGTGCAATTGTAAACTATAATTCCAAGAATTAACCTATCCCAAAATACTTCTTGGATATCTTATAATGAATAACCAGCTTCGGCTATGTCATCCAACTTAATTTATAGAATTGTCCAACTCAGATAAACTAAGATGTCCTAGAATCTTTATTATAGATCTACTAAGTTCTCATGAATAACTTGACATAGCAAAAAAAGAACATTCATAGAGTCTTATGAAGATACTAGCTAGGACAATTCCATGACAATTTATATTAGGGAAAATGGCACATTTAGTCCCTATTGTTTTTTCAAAGTTTCAATTTCATTCCTATTATTTAAAATTTTTCAATTTCGTCCTTATTGTTTTAAAAAAAATTCAATTTTGTCCCTATTATTTCTAAAAAAATTAAATTCGTCCTATTATTCAAAATTAGCAAATTTAGTCCATGTTGTTTCTCAAAAAAAATTCAATTTAGTCTTTATTATTTTCATATAAAATTCAAATTAATCCTCAATGTTTAAAATAAATGTGACTAAATTAAATTTTTTTGAAAAATAATAGGGACTAAATTAACTATTTTTGAATAATAGGGGTGAATTTGAAAAAAAAATTAAAAAAAATAACATGGACTAAATTGACTAATTTTGAATAATAAGAACCAATATAAAATTTTGGAGAAACAATAAAGAAAATTGAATAAATGGTCCCTATTGACTGTAAAGATGAAATCGAGACTTTTTAAAAAATAATAAGGACGAAAATAAAACTTTTAAAAAAATAATAAGGACGAAATTGAGAAATTTTAAACCATAAGAATGAAATTGAAACTTTTAAAAATAATAGGGATGAATTTGAGAATTTGTAAACAATAGGAACGAAATTAAAATGTTGGAAAATAATAGGGATTAAATGTGCTATTTTCTTTATATTATTGGACAAGTTTTATCATACATACAAAATATTGCTCATGAGAGCCTATCTTAAATTGGGATAATTTTATACATATAATCCAATTTAACTTTGCCAAAAGTATTAATTTTCTCATGTCTATCTTACAATTCCATCAAATATATTTGACAAGCTCATATAAGAGACAACAGATAAAGCACTATGTCTCCAAAATAAACACCTTAAAATTTATAATGACATGATAAAAGCTAACACAAGATGGAGTACATAAATACAACAACCAAGTATATAACTTTAATAAGAAGGAACACTCGTTCTTTTTCATGCAACTTTTAAACTTGAACAACCTCTACAAGTAAATAGAATGGAAAGTTTTCCAGTCCAGCAGCTTCAACTACCATTGTCCTACAATTGTTTCCTTCAACATACCTAAAATGATTCCCAAGATTAAGGTCGTTATCCTCATGAAGGTATTCATCCTCCCCATGTGAAATCCAAATGTAATAACGACATATGAATCCCCATTTGTAGAGATGAACACTAACCATATTAGTGTCTACGAACGTTCGATTTTTGCATTTCACACAAGGACATCTTATTTTGTCTCTATCCATGTATTGTTTTTTATAACATGCAAAAGCAACACTTAGCAACAAAAAAAAAATGTAAAAGCAACAAATTCTTCTACACCCTTAAAAAAATTGAGTTCAACTCTTTTCTATTGGGTGTTAAACAATTGTCCATCTAATATTCACAGCCCATCTCCATGTTGTCAACTTCTGTATTACAAAATTGAATCAAAATTAATCATTGGATCAAATTAAGGGATTAAAATCACTTATATTGGGCCAATTCATGGATTATCTTTTATATATTAAGTTAATTGGTCCAAATGAATTGTTTGGTTTTGTAACAATATTAGGCCAGTCCAATTATTTTTGACCAAATTAGGCATTAGGTCCAGTTGAAAATATTTGGAGCATTTAAGTTGATTAGACCAAATTAATTGCTCGGGCTAGTAAAAATATCAGACCAGTTAAATTATTTTGACCAAATAAGGTATTTGGTCCAAATAAAATATTTTGGAGCAATTAAAGTACTTAGTCCAAATTAGTGATTGGCTTCAATTATTGAGGACCAATTAAGGAATTTGGTGCAAATCAATTATTTGACCCAATAACAATATTAATTAGGTCAATTCATCAATTATTTTTGATATATTGAGGGTAATTGGTCCATGATTTGGACCAATTATATATTCAATTTAAAATGCATTGATTGGCCCAATTATACAACATTGGGCCCAATATCTATATTGTTGGCTCAATAACTGAATTGGGCTTGATAACAAAATCATATCCAATATATGTCCAATTCGTGAAAGACTTTAACAACCAACAATATATAAACTAAACTAATTATTTAATAATTTAATTAAATTAATTAAACTTATTTGACTAGTATTATAACTAATATAACTACATACTTTAACTAAGTAATGAAACTAATTTAAAGTATTGAACTAAATTAAAATAATTTGCCTAATATAAATAATTTATATAAATTTAACTAATGTACCTAATCACTAATTTATCTAATATATGTAATTTTACCAATTTAATTAAAAATAATTAAATCATATGTGACTTAGCTAAATTAAACGAATTAAACTAATTACACTTATTTTAGTAAATAATTTACACCAATTAATAACATTTAATTGCAGCTTAATAATTTACAAAAACTGTTGATATTCCTTTGGAGCTTAATGTTCATTATTCTTATTCGAATGGCACCCCTCTACCTGATCTTACTCGGCACCGTACTATTTTTGGTAGTTTGGTTTACCTTACTATTACTCATCCCAACATTGCCTATGTTGTCCATGTTGTCAATCAATTTGTTGCTTCCCCTACCACAATTTATTGGACCACTGTTCTTCGTATTTTGCGGTATCTTCAGGGTAGTATTTTTTAGAGTCTTTTATTTCTATCAAGCTCCTCTTTAGAACTGCGTGCATACTCTAATGTTGATTGGGCTAGTGATCATGTTGATTGCAAGTTTGTCATTGGTTTATGTATATTCTTGGGTGACTTTCTTATTTCTTGGAAAAATAAGAATCAAACTGTTATTTTCAGATCTTCCACATAAGCTAAGTATCGTCATATGGCATCTATTACTATTGAGATAGTTTGATTACGCTAGTTACTTGCATATATGGGCCAGGTGTTTCTCTTCCCCATCTCACTCCTATGTATTGTGATAATAAAAATGCTACTCAAATTGCTCACAACTCTATCTTCCATGAGTGAACCAAACATATTGAGATTGATTTTCATCTCACTTGACATCATCTTTAGCATGGCATTCTTATTTTGCCTTTTATTTCTTCCTCCATACAACTTGTTGATTTGTTTACAAGGTCAAATCCTATATCGCATTTTTTATTTGTGGTTGGCCAATTCATGATGCTTCTTGCAGCCACATCATGAATTTGAGGGGGATGTTAGAATTTGTATACTATTAAATTTAGGGCAAATTGGACAAATAGTCCCTATTATTTATAAGTTTTGGACAAATAGTTTTCATTATTTTAGAAATCAGGCGGTTAGTCCCTATTATTTGCCAAAATCCCATAGGTAGTCCACATTATTTCAAAAGTTACTCATTTAGTCCCTATTATTTGCAAAAATTTCTTTATTAGTCCCCAATGTTTGCAAATGTCTCACCATTAATGGTGAGACTTTTGTAAATAATAGAGATTAATGGTGAGACATTTAAAAATTATAGGGACTAATGGTAAGACTTTCACAAACAATGGAGACTAACCGTGTGACTTTTGAAATAATAGGGACTAATTGTCTAAAATAGGTAAACAATAGAGACTAATTGTGAGATTTGCCCTTAAATTTATGTAGTATCAATGGTAGATTGGTCTTTTATTCCTTTTAGGTTGGATACCTATTTAACTCATCTTTTTTTATCGTAACTTGATATGTTAAATGTATGTGAAATGTAACTGTTTTCTCTTTCTCTTGCTTTATCAGTAATAACCATACAAGAAAGGAAATAAGACTAGTAAAGGGTTCTTTAAGCTATAACAATTAAACACATGTGGCAAGTATACATATCCCCCGTCAGGTAGACAAGTAATAAATATGCAATTTTATCAGGCAACCAAGTGATAAGTATGTTACCCCTAGTAGGTAGAGGATCCATGTACATTATAATCATGAATACTGGCTTAAAACGCCTAACAATAGCAAGTAAATAATGATTACAACTTAAGGACATGGGTGAAGATATATAGTAAGCACAAGATGTCGTTGTAACACCCCGTTCCTTCACAGAACCGGGTCTTCTATTATCCATGCTATTCTCAACCCAATTCCAAACCTCAGGCACGAAATTTAGGGGAATACGGACGGAGTTTCTCTTATTTATAGGACTAACTAGAAACCTGCAAACAACAACATACAACCACAAGACCATAATCCACAACCTCAATCCATTTCATTCTTCAACTTCACCACATCACATTCTGCAGTAAGACCATCCAAGCCACAACTTAGCAAAAGTTCATCACACAAGCATGCCAGGCATAACTACTGATACTCTATAGTCTAAACCCACTTATCTTACCACTCTAATATTATTTATTTAATTTTCTTATATTTTAAGTCTTCCAATCGATTCACATTTCATCCATACAAGCATGCAAGCCAACTAGATAATAAAGTAAAACAATATAAGTTATTACAAACCACTAGTACTTTACCATCACTCAAGACTAAAACTTTAATATTACATTTCTTAAGATAACACAAATACATACATGACCATAAGGTCTCAAATAGAATACAAACATATCATGTATATATCATTCCTTGTTCTACACACTGATAGAGCAGGCAGGCCACACAGGAGGCAATCTAATCTCCAGCTTTTCCTGAGACATGTTAAATGATGAGTGAGCAACAAAGTTGCTCAGCAAGGGAGGTGATGCAGCATACCAGAGGGGGGTGTTTTCATGAGATGCAACAAAGATAATAATATATACAACACAAAATAACAAAACTAATTAGACAAGTATTTAACCACGTATAAAAATGATACGGTTCCACTTTTATCTTCAATCACGAACCACGAGCCAAGATCTTCAAACAAGTGCCGGCAACCCTTTATTTCTCCAAATGGGGTACTCCGGATGTACCCTGATCCTACGACCTATAATCTCCTGAGGTAGGTCTGTATGCCCCAACGAGGTGAACCACGCCTCTAGGGTAGAGAAGTATGCCTTAACGAGATAGGGACTAGGAAACCATGGTAGTCGAGGGAGCATGGCAAGCCCGATGTCACCCGTGTTACTTGACACTACCATGCCCGAATAGGTTGCGCAACCCCGAATCAAGTTCACGAGAGCCAAGATTTCCAAATAACACATAAGAGGGACGACAAAATAAGTCACCCTTGCTATTAGCCACAATATACACAAAACAACGATATAAACATAAAAGAGACAAGTGACATGTTTGTCAATTAGCTTGAGTATACCTTAGACAAGCATATAAACACATAACAACACATCTACAAGCTCATACAAGCACAAAGGTATCCATTTATCACTTTTTCCCCTTTTATAACTATGCAATTCTTCTTCTCTATGAAATTCAAGGCCCCAGATCTACAATCTAACCATTTTACATTCCTAAAAAGCCAAAATACACCTACCAAGGCCCTAAAAACCCGCTTTGGAGACAAAAGTTCGGGAAGGCCCCGAGTGGATTTTAACTACACCTATCCTATTTGGACCTCAATTTAACGCAACGAAAGCACCAAAAGTGCTTCCATACCCCAAGGATACCTAATCTAAAGTCCAAACATGCCCGAATTACGTTTCATGAAAAACTCCCTTTTTAAAAGTTAGCTAATTTTGCATTTTAACTCAATTCCGAGCAATTTAACTACATGTGAGCTTCTAACTAGCTTCAATAATGTCTAGAGCACCTAAATGAAGCATCAATTCGTTCCAAATATCAACCTAAAGCCAAACCTTAATTTTTGTTACTATTCATCACTAAGCTTCTAACCATGGAGATTGTTATCAAGCTACAAAAGAGAGTTCTATAGGCTCTAGAGATTATATATCAAGCATCAATAACATTTATTATAGCTATAATCAACAATACAATAATTTCAAATAATTGACATAAACATAAACATGAAAATTATGCAACTCCCTCACTTGTACAAGGTTGTAGTCAAGTGGTGATGCTCCTAGGTGCTCCAAAAACCCTCCAAAGACAAGCTAAAAGACCAAGATGCAAGGATTGAGCAAAGTTTTCTTCTCCTTTTTTTTTTTTTTCTCTTGTGGCCGATGGGTAGGGGGGACAAAAAAAGAATTATTGGATTTATTTTGTGTATTGTTTGATGCTTGTGTGATGTAGAATATGTATATGATATGTATATGGTTTAACTTGAGGTCAAATGATACTAATAACTTAGTCAAACTATGCTACAATCTCATGTAAAGACTAACTAATTAAATTCCCACACTATTCTAATGTTTCACTATTCTTATGAACCAAGTTTTATTTTCCTAACGCGTGTTCCCAACCTCCGAAGCTCAAAACTCCAAGTTTCTAATTCCTTTTATAAGTTATACTATTTAGGAAAAATATTAAACCAAATAATTTAGACAGTTGAATTTATTATGAATAGTAACTTTCCAAGAATAAATAAATACTTCATAATTCACAATATTAATCAAAATAACATGTAAACATATGCAATTAGTTACTATTTACTATATGCTGAGTTCGAGGTATCACAGTCATGACATACTTCATGGGAGTAAAGAGGTATAGTAAATCATGCTCTAAGGTAGGGCATGGAGTATAGGACAGACAAAGAAGTATAGCAATCATTAATCAATTGGGAGGGGGTGAAGTAGAGATGGAATGACACAAACTAGTTAATGGATTAAAGGGTCCAAATCTACAAAAGTGAATAGATGGTGCAATTTAGAAAGTCTAGGGAAATTCTAGGGAATCTTGATGAATGAAAATGTCATCCAAAGTAGAGTATAGAGTAAAAAAGCTCATATAGGCTACATCAAAGTACGCCTGAGCACCCCGAGTGAGTGCCTAGGCGGGCGCCGAGCCTCTAGACATCCAGTGGCTTTTGTGCACCTGAGTGCACGTGAAGTGCGCTCTGGTGCACATCGCCTCTAGTGTTCAGGATCACGACGCGCCAGAGCTGGGAGCTAGTGCGCCCGTGCGCACCAGAATTGTGCCTGGGCACACTGGCTCTGTGTCATACAGAACCACTGCACACTTGTACACACCAAAGGTGCACCCATGACCCTTGGTCGTGATGTGCACTGGGCTAATAATTGAAGGAGGGTTAGTTTGGAAGACTACAAATGCTATTATATATATCCAGTAAGTGAAGAAACTGCTTGAACAATGACACAACTCATCCTCTGGAAATAATACATCAAGTGAAACCAGGAAAAAATAAACTTCATATTTACAAAGAGAACTATAGAATGTCTAAGAATTCCACACTACCGAACCGAAAGATTGGAGAGTGAAATATGGTTTTCTCATTTACTCAATTACACATTGTGCATTATTATATTACATAGTTTTATCAGGAATCTCTATGAGACTATGAAGGGATTGTTTGAAAAAAAGATTACAACAAAGAAATTTAAACTCAGTTTTAAGAGATTTGAAAACAAGTGCTATTGTTTGCATCTAACTGCAAGAAGTTTTCACTCTATGTTCCTATTCCAGTGTTGGTCCTAGCAGTAGAAGGAAAATTTTCCTTCAAATAAGAGCTTTAAAATGGATAACTAATTGGATCAGGCTGCAAAGCTTTTTGAAGGAGCTCGGCCTGTTCCTTCATGTGAACCTGAAGGAAACCAGTGGCTGTGGCAGCAGATGGAGGACGGCCAACATATTTGATGTCTTCAATATTGCCTCTGCCCAATGCTTTCATGGCAGTAAACAAGCGAGGTGAAATGTAATTAAATGCGCCCATGTTCATTGGCTCCTCTTGGCACCAAACAATCTCTGCATCTGAGAAATCACAATAAACACAAATGTATGAGACTCATTTCTCTAGTTTTCTGTTGATGGGACGCAAGGTTCATGGTTATGGAACGAATAAGAAAGAAACTTCAACTTGGCAAAGGTTTGATTTCATTCACAACCTAACAAATGTTGACACTAATCAACATAAGAAAACGTCTGGAAAGGTAGTGCCATTTAGGTGACTAAGTAAATCAGAAGGTGGAGAATCACTTCAGCACAAGTACCGCCAATCCCTTTTCTTGCTAATCGTAAGTTTAGATATAGAGTAAACTAAGCTTTTTTGTAGGAAAACTAATTTATTCTTTGATTTGTTAATTATTACTCGAGAAGAAAAAGGCAGTCACTCCGTTTCAAAAGATGTTCAAACAGTTTGGTCTAATAACATTTTACTTGAGGGAGCATCAATAAAAGAATTTTACTAAGGGAAGCCTTTATTTTAGTTGCAAGTAAAATAGGATTTACTTGGATATCTCTTCAATTCACGCTGCACAAGATCATAAGGGAAAGGACAAATTTGCTCCACCCTACAAATGGCGACATCCTTTCGCTCTGCTTTCTTCCTTGCTTCGTCAAGCTCGTAATATACCTGCAGAAGGGAAAGCATATAAATATACGTATTTATTCGAGTTTAGGATAATTGAATTCAACAATGGAAGACACAACCAATCCAAGATGGTATACATATGTTGAGCAAAGAATCAAGCTATCTGACACATAGAATAAATGAGATATAGGGATTATCTTGATGTTTTGCGAGTATATGTACGAAAGAAATTCAGGGTTGATGATAGAACTATGATACACACCTTTCCTGAGCAAAGAATCAGGCGCTTAATGCCCTCCTCTAGATCTGAGTGGCCATTTTGGTCTTCGATAAGGCGCTTAAATCTAATCCCTTGGTTGAGATCAAACTCGGATAGATTAGATTTGCAGTCCTTGTGGTGAAGCATCTTTTTAGGAGACATCACAATAAGTGGCTTTCGGAAATCCCTGTGCATCTGGGAGATAAAGCATATTATATGAATAAATGGATAAAAATTCTTCACGAGCTCATAAATTAGAAAAATGAATTGGCTCTACTTACTTGACGTCGCAGGACGTGAAACAGATTGGCAGGAGTTGTTACATTCACCACCTGCCAATTGCATTGCTGAATCTGCGTCTCAAGTGTAGGATCCATCTCAGGGATAACATAGGGATCTTCATCACTCATCTGGCACCAAAATTAATAACATCAGCCCAACTAAGAATATGAGTGTACACAATCCTGAAAGATTTAAGGACAATTTAAGTACAATGGTGACAGCAGGCAAAGAGTAGAGTCTTTGTTTGCTTCGTCAAACTCAAGGAGTAGAATCAAGAGCTAGGATCTGAAGACTTCATCAGCTATATATTCATAATTAGTATCCTTACAGAATAAGTTGTTGGCTACATTTGCCTATAAGAAAATTAGGATGTTTCTCAAGCATGTGCCTACAAGAGCTAGGATCTTAAGACATCATCAACGAATATCTAGATTCGTAAACAAAAATCCAACATAAGAGATTTATCCCGTGTTCCAAAAGCATGGATTCCGAAGATTCACAATGTTATCAGAGAAGACATATTGAATTAGACGGGCCTGTTGTTGGACCACATGACTAAATTTCTGTTTGAAGATCGACAACTCCAACCAGGCCCGCAAATGCGGGATAGGGGAGAGTTTTTATATTATCATTAAGACCATACCTCAAGGAAACGTTCCAAACGTGCATTTGAATGTTCAGCGCCGTATCCTTCATAAGCGTGTGGCAAGAGTAACACCAATCCAGTTTGACGTAGCCACTTGGCCTCCGTGCAGCTCACATACTGATCAATTATCACTTGAGCTACGTTGGAGAAATCACCCAGTTGGGCTTCCCAAAGTACCAAGCTATTTGGATTTTCCATGGAGTAGCCTACTTCAAATCCCATAACACCATACTCCGACAGAGGGCTGGATGGAAATAGGAAACATATTCAGTAAAATGCTCTCAAGAGTTGATTTACCAGATAATTTGTTGGAAAAAGAAATAACTCATGAAATAAACTAGTCTCTAAAATGTCATGTTGTATATAACTGTCCTTAATAACGAGAAAGCATTCTTCCATCACGTAAACATATAGTTTCAGTATGGTTATAGTATAAATGGCCCAGATTAACGATAGATGCCACCTTGAGTATAAAACCATAGCAAGAATTCTTTATTTGAGGTGATAATTTCTAGAACAAAAAAGAAACGCTCAAAGGATCGCAAGAAATTAAGAGAAGTAGTTGCAGCTCAAAGCAATTTGAAAGGAAAAACATTTGGTTTTATGCGAGCTAAGCACTTAATTAGGACATACCTATTGCTTACAGTAAACATATCTTCTTTTTTGTCTGCAATGACATGACGCAAAGGACAATGCTTCTCCCCAGTTTCTTGATCAATAATAATAGCATGTCGATGCAAGAAACTACTTCTCTCAACATCAAGACCACTCAGCCTCACGTGATATCCTTCTTCAAGCAGGGTTGCAAAAGCAAGTGCCTCAGCTAGTCCCCAGTCAATTCCCTTCCCTGTCTCAATCATCTTCACACGATCAGCAAACACCTTCGTTATTGCACTGTGAGCCTTGAAATTTTCAGGAATGCTTGTGATTGCTTTTCCAATGTTCTTCAAGATCTCTAATTTCACACTGTCAAGCAGCTAAAAGTTTAGTATCTTGTTTTGAACTTAGCATAACACAACAGTATTAGGAGTATGAATTAAGGAATGTAGATATACCCAGTGTTGCGGATATGCGAGGGCTGGATAGGAGACTTGAATCCAGACCAAGACCCTGTAAGCGAGTCTCTTTTTTCTGGAGTATAATCCTTGCTGGCTTCAAATTCTTCATTAAGGACTGAGTTCACCTTATTGTGTATCCTATCAATGTCATCTTTTGTCACCTTACCAGATCTTAAAAGTTTCTCTTGGTAAATGTCAAGAACAGTAGGATGATTCTGGACAATCTGTAGGAGAGATTCAAACATAGAAATATGAGTAGACAACCTCTTACAGTTAGATGAGGGAAAAAAAAAAAACAGTGATATAGATAACATGGAAGAGCCTGAGCATAGATCAAACTAGAGCATAAGCTTAGAAATGAAAGGAATTGTGAAGGGCTAACCTCATAAAATTTGGGCAGGGTGAAGAATGGATCATCAAGCTCATTGTGTCCAAATCGACGGAAACCAACTATATTAACCACAACATCCGAATGGAATGTCTGACGCCACTCTACTGCAAGTTGACAGACATGAAGGACTGCCTCAATATCATCGCTGTTGACATGGAAAATTGGAGCATTCACGGTTTTGGCAATATCAGTAGAATACAGAGAAGATCTTCCCGCCTTTGACCTTGTAGTGGAGGACACTTGGTTACATATTACAAAGTGTATGGTCCCTCCACTTGTATAATTTTGAAGAGCACCAAGATGCAAGGTCTCGCAGGCAACACCTTGTCCAGCAAAGCCACCATCTCCATGGATCACAACACCCATAATTTTTGTTCTATCTAAATCATTGGAATAGTATTGTTTTGCTCTAGTTTTTCCAACCACGACCGGACCTATAGATTCTAAGTGAGATGGCATGGAAACCACTGATAAGTGAATTCCCTTGCCGCTTCTAGTTGTTCTATCACAAGAAGTTCCCGACAGGATCATGACATCTCCGCTTCCTTCATAATAACCATCTTCATCCACAGGTTTTACACCAACACTAAGCCCACTGAAAATCTCACGAAATGGCTTCCCGAAAACATTACCTAAAAGGTTAACTTTTCCTCTATGAGTTGTTCCAATAACTATGCTCTCCATCCCAAGTTCTGCTGCCCTATCAAGTATCTCATCTATTGCTGGAATCAATGCCTCGCAACCATCGGCCCCGAACCTCTTTGCTGTTGGCAGCTTAGAAGATGAAAACTTCTCAAACTGAGTACTCCATATAAGTCGTTCAAGGATAACATCATGATGCTGGAAATTGTAGTACTCCATTGGTGATAGAGTACTCTCGATCCTCTCTCTCAACCAGTTACATTTATCAGTATCAGGAATGTGCATATACTCATAACCAATGGTTCCACAATAAGTAAGCTCAAGTTTTGTCAGTATTGATCGTAGCGTTTGAACAGCTGGAAAATTCTCATCAGTACCAAGAAAGAAGTACTTACGATCAAGGTCTGCTTCCGTGAAGCCATAAAAAGCTGGATCTAACTCATCAGGAATCGGCCTCTGTTCCAGACCCAAAGGATCTAACTTAGCTTTCAAGTGACCGTAAACCTGGTAAGCTCTGATAAGCAATGCAATCTGCACTCTCTCTTGAATAATTTGAGGAGAAATTGCAGGTGTTGGGCTTCCCTGCCTGTCAGGGTCGGGCTCCCTGCAATCCTTTTGAAGCTCCTCATGAGTGGAAGTGCTGCTGCTCGTCTCATCTACAAAGCTCGGATTGGGTGCTGCCTTTAGCCTAAAAACAGTGGTACAACAAGTTCGATTTTGTGACAGAATAAGCCGCCTGCTTGTGATATGTGAACCACCCTCTAACAGAGTTCTTGCAGTAACCGCATTTGATACAGGAGATCCAAGTCTAATTGACGCCATTGCCACTAATATTTGATGTTAAGAAAAACTGTGTAGTCTGTAAGACGAAAATTGAAACTTTAGCTCATGTACCTTGTAACATCACAAAATTATTAAATATAAAACATACCCTCAATAACCTTGAATCATCTTGGATAATACAAGACAATATATATCAGGTTACATATCAATACTTGAATTACACACCTTAAACTAGAGATGATGATGGTTCAAGCTATGGAAATAATTACTTGTATATATAAATAGAACAGATCCTGTTCTACTAGAGAGGAGTTATCCATTTATTAAGTTCACATATAGCAAGAGCTTTGTCTACTACTTTCGTATATGTAGATATATGTGTATATATATAGCTATGTATACACAAGATTTGCGAAACACAATAAACATTCATAAACAAATACTCACATATATGCATGTGTGTGTAGATATGCAATGACCATTCTTACGCTCATGCATAGCAAGAGATGAAGATGCATGTACTTTCATTTATGCATGTATTATATATACATATTTTCTGTATACAATTAGCAGACAGGCACATGTACAGTGTAGTGCATGCATATATATACATGATGCGCAGCTATATAAACACAAAATTTACCGAATACGATAAACATATATGCATGAGTATATATATGTGCAATGCACGTCACCACGCACATTATTTTTTTTTTTTGATTGTAAGAATATAATGAAGAAAGGTAGGAAGATGAATACCTAACCTCAGTGAAAGAATTAAGCTGGTATGAGAGATTGGTGGTGTGAAACTTGAAGGCGAACATGCAACTATATATATAGACTTTTATAGCTGTGAGCTTATTGGTGAAAGATTGACCACGTTCTTTTTTTAATTATTATTTGAAGGAGGCAAAGACAATTACAACTTTCTTTTTTCTATAATTGTCTAACAAGTTGCATGTCTGCCACGTGCATATATCTGTTTCTGTATAAGGAAAGAATTGAACACACCAAAGAAGAATATTACTATTCCCTTTTGTCGTCTGCCCTTGTTTATTTTGGGAATAATCAAATTGTTAAGTTTTCACCAGTAGGAATTTGGGTAAGTGATATGTAACTCACATTTTACATGAGAATTAAATATAAAAAAAAATTTATTAAGTTGTCCATATACGGCATTTTGCTTAGGCAAACATGACGCGAGAGGGCAGGTAGAGGAATGCGGGTCGTTGGTGACGACTAGTATATTGGTAGCCGCAGCCATTGTTGTGGCATGATGGTGGTTGTGGAGGCTGCCGTGATCAATTTGGTAAAAAAGAAAAGGACAATAGAACACGTGTTGAAATAGTCTTTGGTCAAGTGATTTAATTCTCATTTTAAATATAATATGAAGTTTTGTGTAATATAAATAATTTAGACCTTTTTTAAATAAATAAATTTAAAAAAAAACTCTTAGCTAACAATTGATACACTGTAATGAGGCTGAGAATAAAATTACTCTTTTCGATTCTCATACTTGATATGAAAGAATAAACTTGAGAATCTCATTTTCAAGGTAATTCCATTCCCGCGTATATGAAAATAGCTATTTTAGAGCAAACACATGGGATTAGCTCATTCCCATATATTTGAGAAAAAACTTGACTAATATACCCTCCTATAACATAATTTTTATATATAGTTTGGTTTACAATGATAATTATAATAATAATAAAATAACAATAATAATAATAATAGAATAACAATAATAATTATATAATATAATAATATTAATAATAATTATTATTAAAATAATAATAATAATAAAATCATTTTAAAATAATAATAATAATAATAATAATAATAGTGATTAAAATTGTAATAATAATAATACTAATATAATAAAATAATAATAAAAATAAAATAATAAAATATTAATAAAAAAATGAAAAAATAAAATAATAATAATAGTAGTAGTAGTAATAATAATAATAACTAACAATAATAATTAAAAATATAATAATAATAATAAATTAATAAATAATTAATAAATAATAATAAAATAATAAAAATAAATAATAATAGAGATCAAAATAATGATAATAATATCAATATAATAATGATGATGATGATAATAATAATAATAATAATAATTTTTATTGTTATTATTATTTATTTTGTTTTTATTTATTTATTTATTTATTATTATTATTATTATTATTTATTGTTGTTGTTGTTGTTATTATTATTGTTATTTATTGTATTTATGTTGTTTACGGTTATGTTCATGTTTTTTTTAATTTTTAATACTATAATAATAAAAGGGCAATCTTGTCATATTATACAAATCATTCATATTACTACTTTTCATTCCTAGAGCATACAAGAATGTCATTCTCATTCTCATTCTCAAATTCATTCCATTTCCAACTTCATTATATTCCTCATTTCATTCATGTCCAAATCCATTTCAGTGTACCAATCGCAACCTTAGGTTAATTTTTACATTTAGTCAAATTATCTTATAGACATTAATTAATTGTGAAGATATTTTTAAGACTTTAAGGTATTATTATCTTTTTGCATTTGAAGATTCAAAAAGAATTGTTAGAGGATCCAAGAGTATAGTGGTCAGATAGTAACTTGTTGTAGTTTAAGGATAGAAGTTCAAACTCATATCAAGGGCCAGGAGATTGATGAAAGAACCTAGCCGAAGTCAGTCTTGTGTTCAATTCCGCAGTTGAAAGGATGTCTTTCCTTTTCTTAGCAAAGTAGGAAAAAGTCAAACTTTTGGCGGTTACAAACTGGGCTCAGGGACTGTAGTCAATCGTTTCCTCTATAGTCATCAACTCACTCTTCCTATCATAAATATTGTTTGGTCTTCGACTGATTTGGAGTTGTGTTGGGATGTGCAATTGCACCACTGAGTTTATAGCTTTATAGACTATAGTCTTGCTTAGGGTGTTTCCTCATCATAAAAAATAAATATAAATAAAAATTGTACATCGATCTCTCACATTGTTAATAAAGCTCGCTCATGTGGGTTTTATCAACATGTAAGAGACTGACCTCAATCTAAACTAATTCATAGCGCACCATTTCTCTTTTGTCTCGCCCGATCGCTTGCTTAGCCATATAGAAAATCATGATTGTTCTACCTAATTGTAAGACTATTCTATCTTGTGTTTTATTTTAAAATGTTCATATATTTTATTATATTTATTGCTAGCTTGTTCAAAGAGTTATATCTTTTTATATCCTATTATGGTTTCTATTAGAATACTCAAACATTATGTATAACTTGCATAAATTTCTTCTTGGAAATATTCTTTAAAGTTCGATTCTTGTCTATTACTATGCTTATACTATGTGTTTCTTAGAAATATATGGACTACTTTTTGCTTATTGTGTATGTTTCCAGAGTTTTTTTTTCATATTCATTGTTTTTTATTTGTTGTTGTTCTATGCTAAATGCTATGATTATTAGTGTAAATGAACAAGTCAAATAGTTAGACGGTTAAAAATATCAATAAAGTTAAGGTTCATTTAAGAGGTAAATTATTGGGTGGCCATAGACTATGGTCTAAGTCCTTTCATTTGGTGACACATTACCACATTAATAAATTATAAAACAACCTTACTTTACTCAATATTTTACCGGCCACCGAAAGTTTTCTCAGAAACTATTCTGGCGAACTTCACACTTGACGTTTTTAGATCAATATACTCCTCACTTTGTTTTAATTATGAATATAAACTTCAAATACATAATTTTATCTCTTAATCATATTACTTGAGTAGCTACCACTTGCTACCATTGAAGAAACAACTGTAGCTTGGCAGAGCATGGTGGTAGGGTTCGGGACTGACGAATTTGGGTAAAGGGGGTGAGGTTTGTTCGTGAAGGAAGAAATGGTGGAAGCTTTTGAGGGAGGGGTAGTGGGTTTTGTTGAGGGTAAAAGGAATGAAATGATGATGAAACAAGTGGCAGAAATGGTGTACAAAGGTGGTGAATGTGAGTTTATTGGGATGAAAATTGTGAGGGTGAAGGTCGAAATGGTGGATAAAGGTGGTGGGTTTGTTTGTTGTAAATAGAGAGAAAATGGTGGATATAAAAATAGTTGTAAGTAAAGGTGATGGGTTTATTGGAGGTGAAAATGGTCGGTGAAATTGGTGGAGTAAAGGGTGATTGATTCCTTGTGTTGAAAAGAGAGGTAGAGGTGGTGGTAAAGTTGTTTGAGATGAAGGAAGAGTAATAAATGTAACTTTAAAAAAAAAAACACTCCAACAAGCTCGCTATTAGTTCTTGCTAAAATAGATAGCTCGTCAATTTCTTTTGTTTGCTCGCCAGGAGTAGCGAGCAAACTTCACTTGCTGCTCCTCTGTTTTTTTAATTTGTAAAGCTCAACAAAGCACCACAGATGCTTTCTTTTAATAGTCATGCTCTGTTTTTTTTTTTTGGTTACATCATGCTCTGTTTTTTTCCAACCTATTTTTTTCTCCTTTGTAGTTTGTTAAGTAGCAGGATTTGAAAGGAGTTAGGGTAATAGGTGCAGCTTTTTTTTTTTTTTGGCTATTGGTGTTTGCCCACACGTGTGGCAATGTTCAAAAATTATATTAATATTACAAATTTTGTTATGATATAATTGTTAATAATTAAAAATTAAAGATAAAAAAGAGGTTATTAAGTGATGAGTTTAGTTAAAATACTATTAGAGGAAAATTAAATAGAGAGTACTATTAGAGTAAAACTGAAATAGAGAGTCTATAAAAGTAGAGAGTCACACATTTCACTCTTTATTATGGAGAAAAAATAGAGAGTCTGTTGGAATTGCTCTAAGTCAAAGAAAGAGCTTATTTTAAGAATAGATCAACTTATGATTTTTTGACACAGGAGTTGGCTAGAATTTTAGGTAGTGATATATTGTAATTAAAGATTTTAACGTATAAGCTTTTAAAGTTAAAACTAGTTTGAGTAATAAATTTACATTGTTACCCTTATTAAAGAATCATGAAGTTTAATCCTAAAATTAATTGGTATTAGGTAGAGTTGTAAGACGGAAACATATCTTTAGCTCATGCCTTATAACATCAAAACATAATCAAGAACAAAATATACCTTGATATTCTTGAATCACTTTGGAGATATGCAAAATAGTATATAAAATAATATATACAACTTTTAGTGGTGTATAACTTGAGTTAGTACACCCTATGACTAATTTGATCTTTTCTCCCCTTACTCTATAACACTTTTATGTTTGTCATTGATATGAATAACAAACACCAAGAATGGTTGAGTGCAGAGAGGGACCAAGAGTCCTTTATATAGCAATTTTTATTTTGGCTAAAAAGTCTAAGTAGAGAGCAACTTCAACCATTGTTGGAGTTGCTCTTATAAGCTAATTTATCAAACACTTGCAACGAATTGATAAGCTCAAAACAACCCATAAATTGTTTGACCAATAAAGTAGTTACAACATACTTATTAAATTTTGTAAGAGGTTATCTACTCCATAAGTACTTTAGAAAGAAACCCTTAATATTTACCCAAGAGGACATTTGATACATAAAATCTTACATAATTTTTGAAAAAGTGTAGATTGGAACGTTATATTTTTATGATTTTTTCAATTTTCATTCCTAAGGTGAGAGAATAGGAATTTGAGTTTTCCAAGTTATTAAATGTTTTAAAGAAAATAAAAAACAAAAATATCCACCGCAATTAGAATTACTTTTCAGATTATGCATCTATATTATTTATTTCCTAAACTTATATTATTCCTGATAGGGGTGGGGCTCCAACCTTGGAAAGTCAGCTCCATCATTAAGGAACAACCCCGTTATTCCCTAAGCCCTGAATCCGTCGAGACAACAGGATAAGCGCGTGCAAGGACGTCATGGTGATAAGGATAAGTTCAGGAAGTCCAGATAAGGAAGGACTCGTAAAAAATATGATCATGACGAATCATTTGACGGAGGAGGACTCTTGGAAACTTAGATCTTGAGGACTTCTCTCTCATCTAGGAAACTACCCAGCCACGAGTATAAGTATGAAACAGTCCCATTGCAAGAGGTATACACTAAACATCCTTCACTTACTGCTTATGAATCTCTTCCCATCGTTAACTGACTTGAGCGTTGGAGTGGGCACCGTGGGCACCCCCCTCGGTTCCTTTATTTTATAGGTTTAGGTCCAGCCCAGGAAGAAGTTCAGGGCAGTCAAAGTTTTCACCGTAACAGTTTGGCATCGTTTGTGGAAAATATTTCCAACAATCCCATTGAGATACCACGATGGTTCATACACGAAGTCAAGCCAATGCTGGGGAAAACCAGAACCTTCTAGAGGAGCATCAGGTTCATGAAGGTGTAGATCCTCAAGTGACGGCAGTCCCAGTTAACACGGCACCGCCTAGGGGGCTGCCATCTCAGGTCTGCAGGTATCCATTCCAGGAAATATGTCATCCTCATCCCAGCAGGTTAATTTGCCGACCCTGGTTCAATTGTTAACGGCTTAAGGGGAGCCTTTAATCAGTTCCTCCAAACCTAGGGGTTGGCAAGACCAGAGGCCGTACTCCTCCAACGGGAAGATCCGATGGTAGGGAATCCACCCTAGCCTCCTGCTCTCTCAGTGGATACAACAGCCTCAGCAGGTCCACCGAAGAGACCGGGGCAAGATAGAGCAAGGAGGCCCCCACGATAGGAAGGACAAGAAGTCACTCGCAACCGTGGAAGACAGTACCAAGTCCTGGTAGGACAAGAGAAACATCACCCCTTCGTAAGAGAAGTCATACGGGAGCCTATACCATAGGGTACAAACATCTCAGTTTGTAGACTTACAACGAGACTAGGGATCCGGAGGATCACCTCACAATCTTCGAGCACCATATGACGTTCTAGGATGTTCCAGATGCCATCAAGTACCGGGCCTTCTTGATGACGTTGGTGGGGTCAGCATAGAAGCAGTTTGTTGGCTTGGTAGAAGCCTCAATCCACAGCTTCAATCAGCTTGCCGGATTGTTCCTTGCCCGATTTGCTAACAGCAAGAAGCCCCCAAGACTCACTGCGTCTCTGCTCTCCATAAAGTAGCAGAGGAGGGAAACTCTGTGGGATTATACTCAGCAGTTCAATCAAGCAGCCTTGGAGGTTCCAGATCTAGACCAGTTAGTAGCTATGGTTGCATACATGCAGGGCTTACATTTCAGGCCCCTGCAGGCATCCTTGGGAAAAAGAATGCCCCGTGATCTGGATGAGCTTATGACATGGGCTTCCAAGTATATCAGTTCTGAAGAGGTCATGACAGCCAAAAAAGAGGAAGAGAAGGGAACCGCGATAAAAGGCAAAACTCAGGAAGCAAGCAAACAGAGATGAGCCCCAAAGGGTCGGTCAAAAGGACAGGTCAGCAACAATCGAGTTAGGTTCAAGCGGAGCTATACCCCTCTGAACGCTCCCATGGTAGAAATCCTGCATGAAATCCCACCGCGAGTTTCGCTGGCCGGCCAAGATGATGGGCAATCCAAATAAAAGGACTAAGGATAAATATTGCAGGTACCACAGAGACTACAACCATGATATAGAAAAGTGCAAGCAACTCAAAGCAGAGATAGAGGTCTTGGTAAGGAAGGGACTGTTGAACAAGTTCATTATGGGGAATCAGGAACCACGAAGGGAGAGAGAAAGAAGCCCTAGGCGAGATAAGGAGCGTAGCCCCCGATACGAAAGAGAACGCAGCCCCCGATGTGGAAGGGATCAGGAGAACCAACACCTAGGGGTGGTGGACACCATCGCTGAGGGATTCGCATCTGGTGCAGCCAGTAGAAAGGCGAAGAGATCTTATGCTAGGGCTGTGACAGAGGAGCCCCGGTATAAAGTGGCAAAGGTTGAGGAACAGTAGACATTCACCACAAATGATCTCAAAGGTGTAATTTACTCACATGATGATCCACTGTTGGTAGAGGCTCGAATCTCTAACTACATAGTCAAACGTTTGATGGTAGATACCGGTAGCTCCGCAGAAGTGTTGTTCTTGAAAGCTTTTGACAAGCTGGGGATAGGACGTGAAAGGCTCCGTCCCTTGAATGGCTCATTGTCTGGGTTTACAAGGGAAGCCTTTCTCCCAGAAAAAGGTTATAAATTTACCAATGACCTTGGAAGAATAGTAGAAGAAAGTGACGGTCATGGCAGACTTCATCGTTGTTGTTGCGAGTCGGCATATAACGGGATCTTAGGGCGAGTAGCCCTGATAAAATTCTGGGTAGTTGCGTCACTTCTATATTAGGCCCTGAAGTTCCCAACCCCAGGAGGTATAGTTACCATCGGGGGAGATCAGTTGGCCGCTCATCGTTGTTATGCTGTTTCTCTCAAGATGAAAGGCCTAGAGCTTGGGCACCCAGACGAGTTAGATGATAAGAAGAGGAAGGAGGTTTCCCCTACTGAGGAGTTGGATGAGGTAGAATTCTCAAAGGGTCGGCGGGTCAAGATAGGCCATGATCTTTCTCCAGACCTGCGACAAGGTATAATTGACTTCATTTCTCATAATCTGCATATATTTGCTTGGAGTACAACTGATTTGACAGTTGCAGATCCATCAGTAATGGTTCACAAATTGAACGTCGACCCTATGTTCTGACCTGTCCGACAAAAGAAGCGGAATTTTGAGGAGGAAAAGAACAGGAACATTAGGGAAGAGGTCCGGAAGTTGCTAGAAGGAGGCCATATAAAGACTGTGCAGTACCCAGAATGGTTGGCCAACGTGGTGTTAGCGGCCAAAGGCCTTGGGAAGTGGCGATTGTATGTCGATTATAAGGACCTTAATGAGGCATGCCCTAAAGATTATTAGCCATTGCCCATAATAGACCAGTTGGCAGATGCCACCTCTAGCTGTGAGCTATTCACGTTCATGGACGTGTTTAAAGGTTACAATCAGATCATGATGGCCCCGGAAGACGAGGAAAATACAGCCTTTATCACAAAAATGGGGACCTACTGCTACAGAGTGATGCCTTTTGGGCTGAAGAATGTTGGGGCCACGTACTAGCGCATGGTGAACAAGGTGTTTGATAGTCAGATCGGGAGTAACATGGAAGTTTATGTTGACGACATCTTAACTAAAAGTAAAAGTGCTCATTCTCATGTAGCAGATCTAGCAGAAAACTTTGCCACCTTGGAACAGTTAGGGATCAAACTCAACCCGGAGAAATGCGCGTTTGGTGTGCAGGCAGGCAAGTTCCTAGGCTTTATGGTTACCAATCGGGGGATAGAGGCGAATCTAGACAAGGTCTAGCCCATATTAAACTTGAATCCCCCAAAGAGTGTTAAAGACGTGCAGAAGTTAGCAGGAAAAATTGCAGCCCTGAACAGGTTTATGTCCAAGTCCACGGATAAATGTTCCCCATTTTTTTAGGGTGTTAAGAAATTCAAAAAATTTCCAGTGGACCGAGCAATTCCAGGAGGCTTTTGAGGAGGTAAAAAAGTACCTTACCTCACCCCCATTCTTGTCAAGGCCAAAAAAAGGGAGGTCCTGACTTTATACCTCGCTAGTTCGAGTAGGGCGGTGGCGGTGGTTTTAATAAGAGAAGAGGACCGACTCCAGAAGCCAGTTTACTATGTGAGCAAGATCTTGCGGGGACGAGAGCTCAGGTACTCAACGTTGGAAATAATGGTGTTGGCTCTCTTAACTGCGACACGAAAGCTCAAACATTACTTTGATGCTCGTCCGATCTAGGTCTTGACAGACATGCCCTTGAGGCAAGTGTTGCAGAGGCCGGAGGTTTCCGGGCGATTGCTAAAATGGGCTGTGGAGCTTAGTCAGTATGATATTATCTATCAGCCCCACACAACCATCAAGGCACAAGCCCTGGCAGACTTTGTGGTAGAATGTACAAGAGATCAAAAGGAGGAAAATGATGCCCCATGGAAGGTATAGGTTGACGAAGCCTCTAGAAGGCAGGGGAGTGGAGCTGGAATTGTAATTACCAGGCCCGATGGAGTAGAGAATCAGCACTCACTCAAGTTTTTGTTCCCAACTTCCAACAACGAGGCCGAATATGAAGCACTAATAGCAAGCCTTAAGACGGTTATTTCACTTGGAGCAAAAAGGATAGACGCAGTTACAAACTTGCAATTGGTAGCGAATCAGGTACTGGGAGAATACAAGGCAAATGATGTGACGATGCTGCTTACCTTAACAAGGTCAAGGGGCTGGTTCGGGGGTTGGAGCACTTTCATATCGACCGGGTTCCTGGGTCTGAAAATGAAAAGACAGATTCTTTCTTGAGATTGACTGTGGGTTTCTCTGGGCCAGCAGTTATAAAGGTAAGCGAGGTAGAGATCCCATCTATACAATCCTTATCTCCGGAGGTTGCAGCCATGACTGTGTGTGAAGATTGGATGTAACCAATAAAAGTATATTTGGAGCAGGGTGATCTCCCCTGTGACTAGGCTGAAGCCCGGAGTGTGGAACTTCGAGCTTCAAAATTCGTCATGCTCGGGAAGCAGCTGTACAAGCAGGCCTATACTTGGCCGCTGCTGAAATGCATAACTCAAGATGAAGGCAACTATGTGCTCCGAGAAATACATGAAGGGGTTTGCGAAAATCACTTGGGGGGGCAGGGCGTTAGCTCGGAAGACCCTCCGACAGGGATATTATTAGCATACCATACAGAAGGATGCATTGGAGATGGTAAAGAAATGTGACACTTACCAGAGGTTTTCCAGGATATCTCGACAACCGGCAGTAGAGCTGGCTTACATGATCAACCCTTGGCCCTTTGCCTAATGAGGGCTGGACATCTTGGGGCCCTTACCTCTGGGCAAAGGGTAGAGGAAGTTTGTGTTTGTGGTAGTTGATTATTTCACCAAGTGGGTGGAGGCCGAGGCTGTCCCTAGAATCTCTGAGGGAGCAGCCTAGAGCTTTGTATGGAAGTCGGTAGTGTGTCATTTCGGGGTGCCCCTAGCTTTAGTCATGGACTATGGCAGACAATTCGACTCTAGTCGAGGTAACTAACCGGGCTATTTTGCAAGGCATCAAAACCAAGTTGGGGTAAGCAAAAGGGCTATGGGTGGATATACTGCCAGAAGTCTTATGGGCTCACAGGGGAAACCCAATTTTCGTTAACATTTGGTACAGAAACAGTGCTCCCAGTGGAAGTTGGTACTCCAAGTAGCTGTGTCCAGCTTTACGAAGAAGAAATAAATGATCGAAGGCTCCGAGAAGACCTTGACTTGATCGAAGAGTTTAGGCAGAAGGCACAGATAAAAATGTTGGAGGAAAAAAAAGCCATATCCAAGTCTTTTGCCAAGAAAGTCTGGCCCAAAAACATCCGAGAAGGTGATTGGGTGCTCAGGAAGGCCATCTTCAAATCCCAGCCTGGACAAGAAAAGTTAGGGCCAAATTGGGAGGGTCCTTACCTGGCATCAAAGAAGGTCAGGCCTAGAATCTTCAGGCTTGAAGAACTTAGTGGAAAAGAATTAGCTAATGCATGGAATGCTGAACATCATAGGAGATATTTCATGTAAAATTCCCAGAATAATGTTAGTGAATAAATGGCATTCGATAGAAGTCTATGTAATGCTCTTTTGGGTAATAAAAGCTCTGTTTTCCTCCTAAATATTTGGCTTTGTTCTTGTGTTATGTTTAAAGGCTCTTCCTAAAGGGTTCAATGTTGTAGCAGTCTAAAAAGCTCTGCACCTGGAAAAACTACGCCCACTAAATGAGATAGATACTACTCTCTGACAGGGCAGTCCCCTATGAGGGCTAAGCGGTCCAAGGAAAAATGCTTAAAAGAACCAAAGGTTCAAGTACTTAGCATGTATAGAGCGGAGTCAAGATAAGATTAAGACGTATAAAAAAAAGGGCCTCAAAGGGAAAATAGCCCGAAAAAAACGAGTCAAACTTAAAAAAAGTTTTATGCGTTAACAAGCTAGAAAACTCTGGAAAGGAAATTCCATTAAGCACGAAGAGGGCTATACAAAGAGGGATTAAATCCCCTGGTTTACAAACATTCAAAAATGGAAAAAACTAAATTAAACATCAAACAGATCCAGTCGGGTTAGAGCTCTGTTGTATGTGCCTGCGGCACCTAGAGAGTTAAAGATGGATCTATGGATCGGGAGGGGCTTCACCCAGGAAGTCTGATAAATCAATCTGGATGCCTTGGCCTTGCAGACGGGCTTGTACGTCCTCCATGAGGGCAACCTCTGCTTTGTACTCAGCTCTAGTGATAACAGGACGAAGCAGTTCTCCTAACAAAGCCTTAAAGGCTTCACTCTCTTTATAAGCTGCAATGGCAGCTTCTCCATGTGGGCCGACAGCCTGCACCAACTGATCGTACTTGGCTTGGGCACCGGTAGCTTGGGCAGAGATCTCCTTCAACTCCTTCTCTAGCTTCTCGCAGGATTGGATGGCTTGCTCTCGCTTAGTAAGAGCCCGGCAACAGGTTTCCTTGGCCTCCAACAACTGTGATCTGAGTGCCACCGTAAAGATGTCCCCAGAGAGAGATTGAAAAAGACCAGCTTCCTGGATGGCGATGCTCTGCTTGTCGATAAGGGCCTCCATTTTATTGAAGGTGCCCAGGTCATTGTCAAAAGCCTTAGCACAAGCCAAGTGATGCTTCTCGAGGCGCTGCTTGTGAGCCTCGGCTTTCTTTTCAGCTCTAAAAACTGCTAGGGAATAGCTGATTTCAACCCTTTCATAAGCCACTAGGGCCTTGTGGAGCATCCCATGAAGATGGTTCAAGTCTAGCCAGCTCTGTGAAACGAGAACTCAGAATATTAATAACGGGAAATATTCGACAAAGAAAGAAAGAGGTAAAGCAGGTTACCTCATAAAAGGCTTCCCGGACTTCCTGGTCAGCCTTGGAGGCAGTGAGGCGGCAAGCTAAGACGCGGGTAGTACCTCCTTGCCCATCATTAACCTTGATCTCGTCGTCAAAACCAAGGAAGGGGCCAGAAGGAACGGACCCACCGCACTTCCACAGACTGGGAATATTGACTTGATAAGCTTCTCCAAGGGGGCGACGCTCATTTTCTCGTAATGTGTCAACAGGAGAAGAAGAATGCAGAGCCCTAGATTCAGTAGGAGATGGAGGCGGAGATGGCAAGTGCATACAGGGTTGAATTGGTGACGTTTCAAGAGGAGGTGTAGGGGCAGTCTCTCCAGCTTTTGCGAACCCAATGGTAGGTAAGCCCGGATTGCCAGAAGGAGGAGCCGAGGCCTCTTTAGCAGAACCTGAGCTCTTCAAGGCAGAGGCAGAGGCAGAGGGCACCTCAAGGATTTGCACTTCCTCGTCACCGGCAAAAGAGACCACTTTCTGCTTCTTCGAGGCAGGTTGGCCAAAGGCTTTGACCAAGCGCCTTCGGGTCACCTGCTCGCCTCAGGCGGAAGTAATGAGCTCCAAGATCTTCATGTTATTTTCGCAAAAGAAAAGCAGAGATGTTAAGAGTCTTATAAACAAGCAGAAACAAACGCAGCAATAAGGCCTAACCCTCGGTACCAAATGACGTATTAGGAGACGGAGGGTCGAACTCTCTAGGTTTTGGGCGGCTGTTGGAGGAGGGGCAAGAGAGGCCTTCCCTCCAGCCCTGGTGTTGCGGTTCGATAGGGGTAGAGGAGGAGCCTCGACCCTTGGCACGGTGGGTCGCGGAAATAAGCCACTAGCGGCTATCCTCTTAGAGGTAAGAAAAACGTCACATCTAACAGGGACAGCTCTTTTGAGCTCCTCGATAACTGATCTCTCAACCTCGTCGAGGGTAGGGGGTCCTTGGTTATTTCAGGAGGGACAGCCTAGATGCTCCGGACCTTCCATCACGTGGGGGATTTCACAAAGAAAAACTTATTGCTCTAGTTCTTGGAATTATCAGGGACGTCAGCAATTAGGGGATGATGATGGGTAAAAAAATAATGCCAGCCTGAGGATTTGTCAGTGGTTTTTAGCTGATGATAGAAAAGGAAGAGCTTAGAGGTGGGCGTGTAACCCAACTCCTTCAACAAGCCATAGAAGCCCACCATCAGCCTCCAGCTATTAGGAGTAACTTGGGCAAGGCTGATTTGAAGATAGTTAAAAATTTCCACCATGTAAGGTGGAAGGGCAGGTGGCCTATAAAGAGCTGCTCGTAGTAGAAGGTAACCTCTCCTTTGTCGGGCCCACAAACGGACGCCGGCTTACCATCATTGGGGATACGGACCTCGAAGTCATGGGGAATGGCTCCAATGCCCCTAAGGTGGGAAACGGACTTCCCCAAAGTGGTGCAGATCTTACGCTCGGTACCAAAAACTAAAAGGTCATCGATTCTAGCGGGACCCGACGATGTCACAACAGGGCGGTGGAGCGAAGACCTAGACCTAGATCTCTTGGAGCTCTTTCTAACACCCCTAGTGGGATGAGGACTCTGAGAAATTGGGGTAGCAGCGATGGGTTCAGAATTTCTGGGGCTATGAGGGACACCCTTGAGCCCATCACTGGACTCGCCGACAACACCTGACTGAGGAGACCTATCCATGATGGAAGAAGGGAGAAAGGAGCGTACCTAAACAATGAATGGAAATTCGCATAAGGCGTGATGAGAGTGGAAGAGCAAAGAAGCAAGAGAAGGTAGGGACTGTGGAAAGCAGATGTAGTACAAGCCTAGGGGCTCCCTTTATAAAGGACCTCATGGGGCCCCACGTGCAGGTAAAGCGACCCATATAGGATTGTGGGAGATAGTGGAGCAAGTTGCGAGAGACGTGCCTGCGGGAAAATAGCAGAGTTTAAGAGGCGTGTACAGATAGCGGTTGTAATGGCTAGTAACCGTTTGAGAAGATGAAGAGCCCACTACTATGACAATCCCTTGACCTGTGGCCCAACTCAAAGGATTGGGGGGGGGGGGGGGCAAATGATAGGGGTGGGGCTCCAGCCCTAGAAAGTCAGCTCCGTCAATAATGAACAGCCCCGTCATTCCCTGAGCCCTGAATCCGTCATGACAACAAGACAGGCGCGCATGCAGGGACGTCATGGTGATAAGCTTAAGTTCAGGAAGTCCAGATAAGAAAGGACTTGTCGGAAATATGATCATGACAAATCACTTGGCGGAGGAGGACTCTAGGAAACCTAGATCTTGAGGAGTTCTCCCTCATCTAGGAAACTACCTGGTCACGAGTATAAGTATAAAGCAGTCCTATAGCAAGAGGTATGTACTAAACATCCTTCACTTGCTGCCTACGAATCTCTTCCCATCGTTAACTAACTTGAGCGTCAGAATGGGCACCGTGGACACCTCTCTCGGTTCCTTTGTTTTGCAGGTTCAGGTCTAGCCAAAGAAGAAGTTCAGGGCTGTCAAAGTTTTCACCTTAACACTTCCTATAAATAAATAAAAAAGTAGATAAATATCTAAAAAACAAATACTAATAAAATTAAAAAAGTAAAATGAAAAAATGAAAAAAATAATAAATAAAGAAATAAAAATTTAAAGAATTGAAAAACAAAAAAATAAATTTATCTATGTAATTTTTAAAAATTTTAAATTTTAAATTTAAATTTAGATTACTTTTTTAAAAAATAAAAAATTAAATTTATATTACTTGTATAAATACTTAGATATGTTACTCTCGCATTGGCAAATGTATATAAAGTGTATCGTGACTTATATATATTTTTATAATATTTTTATATTTTTGAGTTACAAGTAATACTGAAAAATTGTTTAAAATTCCCAAAAAATTTGAATTTAAACCAAAATTAAAATATAACATTTCCTATAAATATTTTTAATATAGAAAAAAGTTTTAATAATGTTTTTAAAAATATAATATTTTCAAAAATATGATTCTTAAAAATAAAAAATCATTCCTTATACCAAGCAACTCGTGAATTTCTATGTAGCCATTACTACCCTCGTTTGCTACGTCATGACCGCTACAATCTTGTTGACTATTCTCTAGGAATTTCGATGGTAATAGCACAATCTCCTTGGCACTGCCTATAAATATATCCTCACACCACTCCCTCCCCCCACACTTCGTTATAGCACACTTTTGTTTTCCCGAACCTCTTTGGAGAAGCAAACACAACGCTATAAGGTAAGTTCTATTTTCTTTTATCAAACTCTTATTTACATCTTTCTTTAAATATTTATTTTAGTCTTATATCTCTTTTAATGTTAAAATTTGAGAAACTCATTTTTTAATTTTTTTTTATAATTTAAATATATTATGAAATTTCATCTGGGGTTGTATATTTTGTAAATTTCTTCAATAATTTTTCCCTTCTCTTTTTTCCGATTATATTTTGGGGTTTCTTGATGCTTTATTTAGGGAAAGATTTCTATTTTTTTTTTATTAATTAAAAAATAACCAACTATTTTATCCACTCAAATAACAAAAATTTTCATGTATTTTTTACATTATTATTGTTATTATTGTTGGATTAGTTGTTTATACTTTTGTTGTTGATGTGTATTTTCTTTGCTTTTTCAGTGTAATTTATTGATAGTTTTGTGGCTTTTCGTTTTTTAGTGATTTAGTTTCAGACAAGTGAGTGATGTTTTTAAATATTTGCTGTAGTTTAGTAAAAGAGTTTGATTGAAAGATGGGAAAGAGGAAGTCGCGGGCGAAGCCACCACCGAAGAAGAGAATGGACAAACTCGACACTGTATTTAGCTGCCCCTTCTGCAATCACGGAAGCAGTGTGGAATGTTGCATGTAAGTGTTTGTTTATGTCTTGTATTTGTGGTACATTAGTTGGGTAACAATTATCTGTTAATTTTCGATAATACGTGCAGTATTGCATCCAATTAATGTTCTATCGGCTTTGGAATAGTATGAAAGAGTAATGCTAGTATATATGAGGACAATGCCGATAATCTTGATATCAGCATTCCTCGTTGTTGTTGTTCTTAAAAATGTACTTTTTCTATAGTATTCTGTTTCCCTTTTCGTGGCCCTCGCCTCAACCTTCTAAATTATTTATTTAGGAGAAGTCTCGCGGCTTTTGATTTGGAGTCTCGTACATAACTTGTGGCTGTGGCATGCCATGACCAATACAATGACTTCTTGATGTTCGCCTTTTGTATTTGTGCAAGTTATGTCTTCTTCGTACATGTAACTACAGATAGTTGTGTACTGATACATAGCTTTGTTTGATTTCAGTGATATGAAAAATCTAATTGGTGAGGCTATCTGCAGAATTTGCCGAGAGAATTTTAGCACCACTATAACGGGTATTTACATTTGAATGCTGCACATCATTTTCATTCTGCTGCGGGCCAAAATAACCTCGTAGACATGGGGATTAGCATTTTACAAGGCTAGATTTGTTTATGCCTCAAGTTATGAAACAAGAGTACCATAGCTATCAATCTATTTGGAATATAGAAGATTTAGCTTATTTTAGCTAATGATGTGGACTAATTTGAAGAGTTGATTTTTAGGATAAATGATGTGCGATTAGGGACAGAAATGTTTCAAGCTTGGACACAGCTTGAGTCAATGTGTAACCAAACCAAGCCTTATTCCACCGGTTGGGGAGGGTTACATGGATTGATGACATACTCATTCCTCTTGAGAGGCGTCTTCTCTGTTAGTTCCTTGCGTAAATGTGTATTTGTCAAATGTAATTTTATCAAAAGCTGCAGAAGAGTTATCAGAGTTATGGATTTACCCATATGGAGCTCTAACTTGACTGAATAGATGGACTAGAGTTTAAAGTATTACATAGATTTTCTTGTAATGAGTTGTTGTTATCTGGCATGGATTCATCTGGTTTTCTTTTCTCTTTGCAGCCTTGACCGAGCCTATAGATATACAAGTTGATAACTAAGTCGCTTCGGTTCTTCGTAGATAGTCAATTTTTGGTTTTTGTTGTATCTGACTACATCATTTTTACTAAATGTGAGCAGTTATAGTAAATGAATCGACGAATGTGAACGTGTCAACAACCCTGAAGACGAAGGCGCTTAAAAGTGGCAGTGAGAGCAGTTCTGGGAATTCTATCTTCAATGTTAGAAGAATGGCGAAATCTTGAAGTCGTATGTGGTTGTAAGTATGCTAACCATTGGGAATGTTGATGACTAGGACATAGTAATCCAGTATCAACGTATGATCTCTAACGTAGGATCTCTATGTAGATATATATTCAAACTATTTTTTGTAGGATGTATGGTTATCTTTGTGTTTATGGCAAGCATATCCTGCTCGGTTTGATCTCATTATAGAAAGATGATTTATAGAGTATTAGTTCAGTACCATGTAATTAAGGAGAAAACGTAAAAACGACTTTCAAACATTGTCAATGG
Source organism: Ehretia macrophylla (assembly GCA_037974665.1). Taxonomy (NCBI): domain Eukaryota; kingdom Viridiplantae; phylum Streptophyta; class Magnoliopsida; order Boraginales; family Ehretiaceae; genus Ehretia; species Ehretia macrophylla. Next base: position 72,802,356 of record CM075772.1, on the reverse strand, counting down.
TGGCATAATAATGTTGAGTTTACACGTCTCTAATGTAATGATGTACTATTATCAATCTTATAATTGATTTCAGCTCAGTACCATGTGATTAAGGGGAAAACGTAAAAACGTCTTTCAAACATTGTCAGTGGTGGCATGATAATATTGAGTTTACACGTCTCTAATGTAATGATGTACTACTATCAATCTTATAGTTGATTTCAGTTTGATTTATGACGACCAATCTTATAGCTGAATGCAGTGCAGTTTGATTTATGTCAAACGTAGGGCGCAATTTTTTGTTTTTCCTTTTTTGGGTGAATGGCGCACTGCAATTATATAAAAGGTTCAGACTAAAACAACAAAATATGAAGGCCAACATATAACAGCAAGCCTAATAAACTATGATCCGACAAATTGGCCCGATATTAAAGAGGATATAATGGACCAGGCTAAACCGGCATCCTCACCGTCGTGGCGAGCACATTTACAGCTTGTTTGGATTGGTGTTTTTAAAAGGAAAGTAAAGGAAGGGGAGGGAGTAGGGAATTCCTCTCCCTATTTGGATTGCATTTTCAGTTTCAATAAAGGAATTAGAGGGGTTCCAAAATCTTTCCATTTCCTTTAATGATAAGGATTTTACAATCCTTCTAATTTGGAGTAAAATGGAAGGAAAGGAAAGGAAAATAAATAAAAAGACTAATTTATCCTTAATTCTTTCTATGACTATCTTATAAGAAAGGATAATAAGGTAATTTTTCATCTAAAGGTAATTTTTCATCTAAAATTATCCTTTCATTTCCTTTACTTCTTCAATTCAAACAACAAATTATAAATTTCTTTTATTTCCTTTCCCTTATTATTTTTTTGCAATCCAAACAAGAGATTTATTTTCCTTTCTTTTCCTTTATTTTTCTTCCTCTACTTTACTTTCCTTTCCTTTCCCATGTGCAATCCAATCTGGGGGTTAGAGTTTTTGTTAGTTAAGGACAAACGGAGTGTCATATCTCTAAGGTAAATTGTTGTATAAACTTTGGTCTTACGTCGCCTTGTAATTTAAAAAAAAAAAATTGACAAAGTTGTTTCCACTGGCAGAACCCCACAAAATATAGCAAAAGAAAAAAACTACGAAGCATTTTTCTTTTTTTCTTTTATTTTTTTGCATTCTCATTCTTCTTCCCTTTCCTCTTCTTCAACTCTATCACACACACAAACTTCTTTACCTCTATGCAGAACCAATCAGACGTACACACAATTACACTCGCAACATACACACAACACATGTACAATCTAACACAAAACACACACAACCCACAGCACACCCACATATCTTTATATATACACATATATACATATACACACACACACACACCACATACACAATGGCGGATGTAAGAACGTTAAAAGTTCTATGTATTCTTTTAAAAAATTAAATATTTATGTATTTTAGTTTAAAAAATTAATTAGCTCCTACTGAAAAAGAAAAAAACACAATTATATAGTTAAAAAATTATATGTTTTAGTCCCCAGTGAAAAAAATTCTTGGTTCCACCCTTGCACATACAGACATGTATACCCTCTCCTACGCATATATGTATATATGGACATACCTATATATATAAACACTCAAATACATATATTTGTTGTGTGTGTGTTATGTATATGTGTGTGAGTGTTGTGTGTGTGCATACGTGTGTTGTGTGTTTAATGTATGATATTGTGTATGTGAAGAAGTGCACACTAGTAACTTCTTAAATTATGTGAGGGTAATTAAGTCATTTAATGAAATTTTCTTTAATATATGTCCTTTTAATGATAGGGACTAGTATGGTCATATTTGATAAATTTTGGGAACTGATTTACACTTTTATGAATAATAGGGATAAACGTGAAAAGTAGCAATAATATTTGGGACTAACCATATAGTTTAGGCAAAATGTCACTACTCTATAGAATATCATGAAGTGACGATGGAGGTTTGAAGATGAAAATTTTAAAATTGTCGTTCTTTCATTGTTGGTAAAAATGCCAACTATGCAAATACAATTTGACTAGCACGAGTATCGTTCAAAAATTTGATACTACTCACTAGAAAGTTATCTCGGACTTATCTTGGAACATATGTCAATGAATTTCAATATGGTCTACTTTTCTCAGGTATGTAGAAAACATAACGTCTTATTAACGTGACATCTTGAAAATAGTTTGTATAAACAAACATTGTGTCAAATATATTTCATTGTGGTCTAATTTTCTCATGTCTAGAGAGAATGTAATGCTCAATTTCAATGTGGCATCTCAAAATTAGTTTCTATATATAAACAAACATATGGTGAGAGTGAATAGGACCAGAGATGCATTTGGTATTTTGAGGAGGCAACTAGTGGCAATTGAATTTCTAGGTGCATAAACATTTTCCTTTTAACATTTTGTAGAGTAAAAGAGCAATTGATTTTACATTTTATATTTCTTATTTGAAGTTCAACCGTTCGAATCACTTTTACTTGTATTCCTTCCGAGCCTAATTGAACATTTATGCCAATTTTCTAACAAATTACCTTATATATTAAATAATAATTCACATTTAACATCTTTGTTTAGTAGATGGAGATTACTCTGATTGGAAACTAGGTTACTAATATTACTATATGAAAATTTTGCAATTTTGAAAAAAGTATAAGTTATTATACTTTATTGTTTCAAAAAATTGTCACCTGGATTTTGAAAAAGCCAACAAGATAATGATGTACAGAGAGTCATAAGGCCAAGGAGGGCGAGGGCAAGGGGAGAGAGAGGGAAAGGAGGAGAGAGAGAAGAATAGGATTCCTTCTGTATTTATTTATTAACGAAGGGAAAAAAAAAAAAAAACCCAATACATAGAACAACACATATTCAAAGATATTTCACAACATAAATTCCCCTATTCAATTTGATTAGTAGTTCATTCAGAACTCTTGTCACTATGTAAATGAGAACTACTAGAAGAGTGCGAAGTGAGACTTATCAATTTGGTATTCATAAATTAAACGAATTTCAAAACACTTTTTTTTTTTTCCTCAAAAATTGAAGAAGTTGAAGAGATTACATACAACATTTATTAAGATCTGAAATCAGTGCATGAACAAGTGAGATTTATTAGCTTGATTCATTGCTATATAAACAATAATTTCATATTGTTGAGGGAGAAGAGATAAAGGGAAAGGAAAAAAAAAAGAAAAAAAAAAGAAAAATAGATGAATCAAGCAAGAAAATACACTCATCTATTATGAAAAAAATTAATTTACAGAGTTCTTACTGCAAAAGGAAAATAATCATGCTTTTAGTTAAACTCTGTATCCGACCCATTGAATGAACTTTTTCTGTCACTTGGGCCTTAGTCTAGTGGTAATGTTACTTGTTATTATACGAGAAGTTGCAAGCTTAAATCTTGCTTATTACGTTATACGACATTAGACCTTCTTTAAATTTAAAAAAAAAGAAGAACTTTTTCTCACATTTTTTATTTTCTAATTATTTTTTAAGTAAACGACTTAATAATCCATATATTTTGTTAAAAGTGCACAATATTCTCCTGTATTTTAAAAATTAACTGATTACCCTTCTGTGTTTTATAAAAGTAGTTGAATATTCCATGTGTTTTAAAACGTAATTGATCATTTCCTTATATTTTATAAAAGTAATTGATTGCCCCCTTATATTTTAAAAAACGTAACTGAATACCTCTTATTAAAATAAATAATTCTCATAACAGAATCGCTGGTGTTAAAAATACAGAGGAATATTCAGCTACTTTTATAAAATACAATAAGTAATCAATTAGGTTTTAAAATATATAAAATATTCAACTACTTTTATAAAATACATATGACAATTAATTATATTTTAAAATATAAAAAATATTGTATATTTTTAACAAATTACAAGAGTGTTAAATCATTTATTGTTTTTAACTTAGTTTACAAGTTCACAACTAGTTGACCCACTTAACATTGTCACAAGCTTTGGCGGCAAAAAAATACATTTGGATAAGATAATCTTCTACGCTCTACAACTAACTATTATATATTATTTTCTTTCCCACTTTTAATATCATATCTATTTTAAAAAAAAAATTAAATCAGCTCAAATAATCTGAACCAAAAAAGAGATAACCAAAATGGAATAAAAACACCAAGAAAAGCAAAGAAAGAAAATGGAAAAGACAAAGAATAGAATAAAAGATTGAAAATCGAAACACCAGACCCGACCCGGCCTGTCTTCGAACCCATAAAGCATCATATTTAATAAATATATATATATATCCCTCTTTTCTCTCTTTATTTGAAATTCATTTACGTTTTTCACTTTCTCAATTCCTCTTTTTCTCAAAAAAGTTAAAACAAATTAATCAAAACGAAAAAAATTAGCTGAAGAGAGCAACTCTGATGGGGCGACCACCAAGCAATGGAGGCCCTTCCTTCCGCTTCAACCCTGCTGAGGTCAGCAAATTCTTAATACATACAATATGTATATGTGTAGTACATGTGTATATATGTATATATATACTCACACACATACACACACGCACAAACACACACACAGACCCCTCCCCGTGCGCGGAGGTTATGTAAATTGGGTCAGCCTCCTATTGCAGACTCACAGTTCCTTATTTTTGCTATTTACTGTAAAATGTATGTTGTGTTTGTTGTTGTTGTTGTTTTTATTTTTTTTTTCAATTCTCTCTTCTGATAACTGCCCATTTTATCTATTATGAGTTAAAAAAACTGTTAATTTTTATCTGGAAATTAAGTTCACATTTGTGAATTTTTTAAATAATGGCTCTCATATATATATATATGCAAATTAATGTTTGCTTTCTGGCATGATGTCATTTCGTAATTTATTTGAATTTTCCTCTAAAATTTTGTATTTTTTTGAGGTGGGTTTTGATTAAAAAGTTAAGAATCAACAAAAAAAAAAACGCATTCTTGCCTCGCTTAGTATATCATCATTCGATGCTGAGAAACTGGGGATTGGTACAGTTTGGATGTTAGTTTAAGGAGGAATGTGTAAATTGGGGATTGGTAAAGAAAATGCTTATAATGTGATTGGTGACACATTTGGCACGGAATAGTTGATGGGGTCTGGTTTAATTGTGCGGCATGTGTTTTTTAAGTGTTACCTAGATGCATAAATTTGGAAAAGGACATGTGTTTTTAGTTTTTTATTATATGTCCTACCCCTAACTTAGTCGCTGAAGAAGCGCAATGGGTTTTACTTTAAGGAGTTGTGTTTAAATGCTATATTCCAAGTTCGGTCCAAATCGTGAGTTAATTGAAGCTCATCATCTTTCTACATTGCAAATGAGAGGCAGTGCTGGAATTTCCCTGGTTTATATTTGTTTGTATTTGGTTAATATTGCTGGTCTTAAATTACCAAATTCTAAGGTAAATCTCACTATAAGTATTGATGTTGGTGTTTTAATAAAACACATATAGCAATAGATGACAAGAAGCATGGACACCGGTTGATGGGATCTGAAGCACTCCTAACTTTGGTGCACCTTATTAAAAATGAGAGGATGGACATTGTTTGATGAAAAGTATAAACAGATATCTCATCACATATATAAAGATTTTAGTCAATTTATCACTAGCTGCATGAAATATTAGAGGTTAAAATGGGCACAAATTTTTGTAGTTGCATGCCGACCTATTCTCGGGCATGGAAATGTTTATCTTGCATTTCTTTCTTTGTGTGTGTTCTTTTTCTCTCTTTTCTTTTTATAGATTTCTCAATCCTCTTCAAAACATTTAAGCATTCTTGCCAATTATAAATGCTTTCTTGTGAGGAATTTCTTAATCATGTGCAACATATTAGGCACTCTCTTTATTAATCAGATTCTACAGGCAGAGCAATTGCTTTTGACAACTGAACATTAGTAAAGTGCTAATTCTTGAGAATGGAACCTGTCTGCCTTTCTATCTTTCAATGTTTATGTACTAACTGCACACTTGTAGATTCTCCTTGCTTTAGCTTGATGGTGTAAGGCCCATATTTATTCTTGTCACTAAGACAGGTAATAATTTCTTGAGTGAACATGCATCTAACAGCCTCAATGTTTTCTTATTACTTTTAACTTGTCATGCACTAAAGGTTGCAGAGATGGAAGCTATCCTACAAGCACACAACACTCAAATGCCTGCACGTGAAGTTCTGGTTGCTCTTGCTGAGAAGTTCAGGTGCGTATCTAATGTAGTAAATCTTGAATTAGATTCTTTTGATTCAACTTATTAGAACTAAAAGATTGGTAATGATGTATTCCTTTTCGTTTAGTTCTTCGCCTGAAAGAAAGGACAAATTTGTAGTTCAAATGAAACAGGTAAGAAATTTTTCTCCCTTGAGCTAAGGATGATGGTTTTGTGATGATATCTTTATAATTAATGTTAGTTGTTACAGGTCTGGAACTGGTTCCAGAACAGGCGATATGCTCTCAGAGCAAAAGCAGGTAAGCCTCCAGGGAAGTTGACTGTTTCTATGCCTCAGAATGATTCTGCAACTGTAAGAAGTGTGCCTCAAGCCCCTCAATCACTCCCATCTTCGACAGGTGTGGTGTTGTCTTCAATTATTACTTAATGACATTTCATAGTCATTTTTCTAGTCTTTCCAAACTGTGGCACACTTTATTCAGTTCTTTCCAGCATTTGTAGATTATTATTTCAGATTCTAATATGTATTCTTTTCTGGTTCAGCCACAGCGAGAAATATGCCTCAACCCGCCCAACCTATTCCTGCTCCTACAGGTACTGTTGTTAAGTTTTGTGTGTGTGTTTATGTATAAATTCACTAAATGCTTCCTTCCCAGTTTTCATATACCAATGTTTGTAATTGATAATAAATGAGATAAGAATATAAATTTCTGAATTTTCCATGTGTGTTTACAATATGGGAAGAGAATAGGATGAAGAAAATTATTTTCCTCTTAAGGAAACAATTATTTTTTGCTCCACGGACGTTTAACTAGAGGATGATCTTTTTTTCTTATTGTTTTCCCTGGGGTTTTACTGACCCCGAAGGGAAAGTAGTCAGCTTTTACTTCACTTGCCAGAAGTTCTTCCATTAAATGACAGCTCTTTATCATGGCTTAAATGACTAAGGCCTTCATATTGCAAACTTTAATTCCTTCATTTAGTTTTCTGGCTTTATACTAGCTTCTGTCTAGACAAAACACATCTTGAAGCTAGGCAAATGTGTATAACCACCAACTACTTTGTTATCTTTATGTGAATGCATGTGTGCTCTATCTTTCATTTCTTCGTTTATGAGTTTGAGCATGAAGAATGAGGTCGAGTATCAACCCTATTCTGATAAGAGGAAATTATGAACCAATCACCAAAGGATTGTGCCACCTATGTCCTAGAAGTCCACAATTGAAAACCATCAAGCCATACACATTAACTACCCAGAAAATCTATATGTTGTTTTGTATTTGTGCAATAATAGCTGTTATCAATAATAAAAGGAAAGGACTTGAAAAGGATAAATTTCATTGCTGCACAGGTATATTGTATTCGTCAGAGGTCTTTTTAATTCTTTGCACCATATAACTTGAAGATATATGCACACCTATGTAGATATCCATAACTGTTTCTAGCTTTCTTAGATACTCTGAACAGATTTGTTCAGTAGCCTTTAGAGTATGTGGTAGCAGCCTAATGAAATGTAATCATTGTAATATAAATTCATGCAATAAAAGTATGTATTGCTTGTTTCTTTATTAAGATTGCATTTCTTGGCCATTTGTAAGCTATCTTACCTTTACCTTTTGTAATCTACCTGAAAAAAGGTTGGAATGGAATGTGAGTGTATTTTCCAGGAAATTTTTGTGCCATGAGAAGGTCATCATTCACATCATACTTCACAATTTTAAAATATGAAGTTCTTCGCACTCTAATTGATTTGCTCTTTGTGACCTTGAGCAGTGAGAATAAGAAAGGAAGTGTTGCTAAGCAGAATTTTTCTTTAAGAAAGAAAAAGAAAATCTCATCTTGAACTGGCAGCATAATTTTGTCACTAGATATTGTACATAGAAGATAGAAGGTTTGATTATTTTATTAGTTGGGAAAGTTTGGTATCATGATTCTCGAGTATGCAAAAAATTGCTAGGTTGTTAAAAGTATGAAAGGAACTACACGAATTCTGTATTGCTAGGCTGTCACTAGCAATATAATGTGATACTATCTGATCATAGTGATAGATTCCATGTCAGTAAGTTTTATGACTGTTCTAGTTCTACCATATGATTTGGAACTTGACATGTTTCAAGTTCCTTTCTAGATTTGTCCCTTTTAGTTATATACATTCCGTTGCATGACACCTACTTGCATACTTGTTGAACACTGTATTGAATTTCTCGACAACTGTATATTATAATTTGTATATGTTTGAGGAGTTAGCAGTAAATGCTTACTTGAGTTTATTATAATTGCAAATTTTGACAAGCCAAGTGGAATTCCTAGAAATTATCACCTATGAGTAAGAGCCAAAAAGTAGTCTACAAGGCTCACACGTTGCAACAATTGCATGTCCTTTAACATAGTCATCAACAGGGAGCTGATTCATCATCTTTTCTGCCATACATAACAAAAACTCCAGAGTCCATGATGCTTCTGTAGGTTTCTATACTGCTCCACAAGTGACCTGAAAGTATTCTACAACCTCATGCAAATGATTCATTGGTCCTAATTGCCATTGATGCTCAAGGCAGTCAGCTATCTCTCAAAAGTTAAGACTTCAAATGTTTGTGGGTAGTGCTGAAATTTTGAGGTTGCTGCTTTAATTTCTGTAGAAGTTTTGTAGCTCTTGGGCAGTGAGGGGAAATATTCTTCAGAGAGATCTGGAAGCAGAAGCATATTAAGAAACTTGTAACGTGATTTTGCCAGATCCATTCTCAGATGGATCCTGTTGAATCACCCACTTCTGTGCTGGATATCCACAAACTTTGTGGATCTATTTCTGGTACGAAATTTTCGTGTAAAGATTCTGTTTTGCTAATGAGAGTGGTAGGTTCTTGTCAGAGCGAGAAGAATATAATAACTATGTATCTTGTCGAATTGTCAGCTCCATCTGTGGAAAGAAAGAGGAGAATATTTGCTTAATTATATCTATAAGCAGAAAGTAAAGTAAATATAGGTTAAATTAACAATAGAGGCTCATTCTTTCTCCTCCCATTTTATTATTGCTATCCTCTGCTGTGAGATTCTGGTTGGTTACTCCTGTTACGTTTAGCAATCTGCACAGTACTTGATGCTTATTTATTTGTTTTGCACATCTTGCTTTGCCTTTGATTCTTTGAAAGAAAACAAATAAATAGCCCCTGCATAATTCCTCAAACTGGTTGCTTCTTCATAATCATAAGTGGATGTCCTTTCTTGCTGATTCAATTGTATTACCAGTTCAAACTGCAGGTGGGAGTTCCCCGGATAACTCTCAGATGGAGTTTGAAGCTAGATCTGCAAGAGATGGTGCATGGTTAGTCTGTTGAGGGCTATCAATTTATTATCTTCTTGGTGCTGACTATTTATTTTGGGCTGCTGTGTTTTGAATGGATACTACCTTTTTATTTTGATCATTTATTAGATACTAAGGTGAACACACTCCCTTGTTCAGGTACGATGTAGCAAGTTTCTTATCTCATAGATCTTTAGAGACTGGTGATCCGGTAATTCTGAAAGCTGAGTTTTCCTATGATGGTTCTTTAAAATTAATTAAATGTGGACTCCCTGCTAGTTTGTATGATTTGTACGTTATTATTATTGTCTTCATGTAGCTGTTTATACTGTTCTTGCTTCATTTTTACATCATATTGCTTTGATGTGTAAAACATGCTGAACTTTGATATACTGTGATCTGCAGAATTGGGATGGATAAGTTTTGAACTCTGGATACCTTTTGATTTTGTTTATGATTTCCTTAATATATAGCACATTAACATCTTGTTATGCTGTTAGTGACCATACTTAGGTTCTGAACGCTCTGCTTTCTCTTGACATGTTCTGAAAATAAGATGCTAACTTGCATGAAATAGTAAAGTTTAGCCTACGATTTCCTTTTTTCCATTTTCTCTGCTAATCTGCTGGGCTTTTTAGGAAGTTCTTGTTCGCTTTTCTGGTTTTGGACCAGAAGAGGATGAATGGGTTAATGTTCGGAGGCATGTCAGACAACGATCTCTTCCATGTGAATCGTCAGAGTGTGTAGCAGTTCTTCCTGGAGATCTGATACTCTGCTTTCAGGTCTGTTGTTAGAAGTCTGTGTGGGTGGACTTGTGATTAATTTAAGTGGAAAGAGAAATAGTTTGTAGATTATCAGAGGAGCTGAATTTGCTAAATCCTCTATATAACCTTTTTTAAGGCTCTTTCTATTTTCAGGAAGGCAAAGAGCAAGCTCTATACTTCGATGCTCACGTCCTTGATGCGCAAAGGCGGAGGCATGACGTAAGAGGGTGTCGTTGTAGATTCCTGGTGCGCTATGATCATGATCAGTCTGAGGTAAGCACACTTACATTTCTTTGGGTGGAGAAGCTTTTCCCCTTCTACTCTTTTTTATTTGATTTTTCTTGAAAGTCGCTTCAGAAATTAATTACCTTCTTTTATTAAACTTCTGTAGCTTATTCACTGATCTGTAATTGTGGTATATCATATACCAGAAAAAGAAAAGACAAAGGAAGAAACCTTGTGTTTTGATGGGCAGAGCTTGAGTTACTTTTGGTTCTCCTTTATTTTCTTCTTTCCCTCTCTGTTCCCAAGGAACTGGCAACTACTTCTATTGTAATGGCTTTCATATACTGGGAAGAGATCCATTTGATAGTTGTCAGAGATTATTCTGCCCGCATTTAATGTGCTTAAATTTAGATAAGCTCATTATATTCCTAAAATAGGAAGGAGAATAAATTTCGTATATATGATAGATTAAACATCAGGATTCAGGAAGAATTGGATGCTATCTGAAGAACTGTTCTCCTCTGGATGGGTGGGTTATACTGTTATATGTGGTAATATGTTCAATGAGTTGCAGAGCAGAATTTTAGTTATCTCTATCAGAAACTTCACTTTGACAGGAATCAGGAGATTGTGATGGGTACTCGTCTTACACTTGTATTACACATTGTTGTTGGATCATGTGTTTCCTAAAAAATTGTTAGTTTTCTTCTTCAATATTTGTTGCAAGCATACTCTAAAAGTTTCATTCTCCTAATTACCAATAAAAAGTTGCATGAGAACTATTTTTGATCTGTTCTTCGTTTACTCTATACTACAGTTGGTTATGTGTTTATGTATTTTCTCTGTCTGTCTGTCACGTTCCCACACATGTAGGAAATCGTCCCATTAAGGAAGGTTTGCCGTCGGCCTGAAACTGATTATAGGCTTCAGCAACTTCATGCCGAGTCTGCTAGGGTGAATCAGCAGAGAACTGGTGCGGATGTTCACACTGGCAACAGTGTGAGGGCTTATCCTCCTGTTGAAACAGCACAAACACAACATAAGACAGTTGAACGCGCAGAGGCTGGAGTTATGGTAACTCAGGCCAATAACCAGCAGAAAACTGGTACAGATACTCACTCAGGTAACGTTGAGATGGTTAATCACCCTGCTGAAACAACACAAATGCAGCCTATCGCAGAGACCAATGCAGATACTGGATCAATGGAGACTCCTGCAACTCAGACCAGTCTTCCTGTCTCCAATGATTCTAGACCCTTGCCTGCTAACGCTTCTGAGACTAGTGCTACTACTGTTTCCAATGTTCCATGACATGTGAACATAGAGTAGTGTTCCCTTCCGAAGCAACCGTCTGGTGTCAATAGCAGAAGTAATGCTGCTTTCAGGGATTGCGGCCGCTACCGGCTCAGTTGCTACTAGCTCTAGTGAAAATTTACAGCAAGGATACTTGTTGATAGGTTTTCGGTGTAGGTGGATTGTAGTCTTCTTAAGTTATTTTGCTTCTCTGTGGAGTTTACCAGTTCTGTTGTTGTAAATACTTTGTATGCTTCTGTACACAAAACGCGGTTTTTTCTTCTTCTTTTTTTTTTCTTTTTCTTTTATGTAATTTGGATGTTTTATTTAGTAATGGACTGAATCGGCTTTTCTCGTCCATGTCTAAAGGATCACATTTTCTTCTGAAATCATAATCATAAGTCGAAAAAATAAAAATGAAAATATAATGTATATGGATAAGACATACTTTTAAGAAATAAATATCCAGAATGGAGTATTAAGAAATTATCTATATATAAATGGATATTTATTCATAACCTTTTTTATTTGGGTCAAACATTCATGACATTTGAAAGTTACAATATTAACGCTTGGAAGGCGTGAACTACACTTATGATATATTAATGAGAGTATATAACAATATATATAATCTATATTTATTTCTTTTTTGTCTTTTGTAATTTATTTTATAACAAAATTATTTTTATATCTTGCGAAATCATCTTTTTAATTTTTAAGTTTGTCCCTCATATTTACTCTAATTATTGGTTAATTCCGAAAAAATAATACGTGTATGGTTACGTAGTCATTTTTGTCGCGTTTTAACCGAAAGTTAACAAACTGCATATTGAAAGGAGAATGTTGTTCCTTTTGTTTCTCCGTCGACGAAGATGAAGGCTAAAACCCACCACCACCTGCCGAAAACCCCTTCGCATATTTACGGGCAATCTAAAAGCTAATCACACCCCCCTTGAGAACTATCAGCCCTCGTCGTTTGATTCACACCTTGAGTCTCTTTTGCACCCATTGATAGCCTTACGCTCTGTTTCGCAAGATTTCAGACTTTATTTACCCCTGTTGTGTTTTTCTGTTTTATGGTTTGCTTTCTCCAGTTGCATTCAATTCACTCTACCGCATTTAAGTTTCCTGATGAAAAAATTTAACGAGGCTAGGGAGACCCCCTCACCTATCTTTTTCAACCCTACTGAAGATACAATATAACCTCTTTAAATTAATAGTGTTGAGACTATTAAATTTTATTTATTTAGCGAGATAATAATTTATCGATAAATTAATAATTATTAATATATTGAGATATTTGTTTTTTTTAGCTTAATAGTAAATATTTTATATTTATAGTATTTTTTTTGAAAATCTACTCATATTTTTTCAAGTTAATTTAAAAAGACAAGTAGAAAAGTGTAATGAGAATAGAAGATAAAAATCTAATTTAGTAGGATTAGAACTTTTAGGCGCATTGCGCATAATTAAAGATGAGATTCAGCTAGATTTGAAGTTCAACAAAAGACAAGCTACTTTTGATTCATATTTTGAGAAAACTTCAAAGTCAATTATTATGTATTTTTTAGCTAATTATTAATTTATGAAATATTTGGGTCGACAAAGTACAAAGAAAATATTTTAAATATATTATCTTATAATTTTATCAAAATTATTAATTTTTTACACTGGTCTCAAATCGGGATCGGATATTTTTATTATTTAAAAGAAATTATTAATTTATCGAGTATTAATTTAAAGAAATTCTACTGTACATCTCAGAAAAATAATGACAACCTATCATTGGTTGGGAAGATTATAGCCAACCAGTTCATACCCCTTGGTGCAGTGAAACATACCATCAACCGAAGTTGGGGCCTGCAAGAGTTAGCAGAGGTCCAACCCCTCAAGTTTAACGTCTTCCTCATCACGTTCTAGAATGAGGCTGACAAAAAGAAAGCAATGAATTATAGGCCATGGTCAGTCCAAGGTTTCCAAAGGCAGAAAAGATAAAGGTGCTTAGTCTGTGGTTGATGTTAATGAGACCCCAATATTTAAAACATGTATGCGACCTGGCCCATCTAAGAGGGGTAAAGCCCAAGAGTATAGCTCAGCAAAGGATTACCAAGGAATTTTATTTATTACTGGTTATGAGGCCCAATATGACATTTCTTCTAGGGTGTATAGCCCAAGACCTGGAGATTTTAAACTTAATGACTTGGGCTTTAAGTGTAAGGACCATGGTCCATCAGAATCAAAAGGAAAAGATTGCAGCTCGAGTAGTGTTTTGTCCAAAAGAAAACATGATCAGAGAGATAAACTAGAGCCACCCAGCTATGAAGAATATGGTTTTCTGGATTCTGTGGGTGATGAAGAGCTCGAAATGGATGGTGAGGACCAGATTGACAGGAGTTTTATGGAAATCCCAGTTAGGAACGATCTTGTGGCTGAATTGGAAGAGACAAGCTCCCATGATATGCAGAGGAGATGCAAAAAACAGAGGACTGATGCAGGCAAAAAATGGGATGATACTATTGACAGTTACAATATTTTTGAGATAAGTAGGGGTGTTGTGTTTCAACAACCCCCAAAAAGCAAATGAAGATACTATTTTGGAAATGTCAAGGCCTTGGCCCGACATTGACAGTTCGTAATCTTAGGGAAATTATTTCCCATGATAGGCCATACATCATCGGTCTTGTTGAGACTAAGATGAAAAAGAATAAAGTTGTTTGGGTAACTAGGAGGATAAATTATGATCTTGTTTGCTCTGTTGACCCTATGGGTCGTTCTGGTGGTTTAGCTATTTTTTGTTTAAATGGAACAGATTATGATCTTTTTTATTATGATTTTTGTTTTGTTCATGTTAAGATAAATCCTTACTCTAGTCAAGAGTGGGATGTGTCCTTTGTGTATATCCTTCCTTGTTTGCAAGAAAAAAGAAAGGCTTGGAGGAAGATCATTGATTCATAGGAAAATCGAGAAACACCGCATATTTTCATGGGTGATTTTAACTGCATTATAAGTAGAGAGGAGAAAGATGGGGGGAAAAAGGAAAGCCAAATGTGAGATTTTAGAATTCAATCAACATATTTGTGATGCAGGTCTTACCGAAGGTGCAACAAAAGGGTGTTTTTACACTTGGTTTAACAACAGGGAAGGTAATGACCTTATTAGGCAGAAGCTTGATCGAGTTTTTGGTAACTTAGCTTGGCAAAATATCTTCCCTGAGGCAGAAGTTGTTAACTTACCACCAATTGGCTCCGATTATTCGTCAGTGGTCCTTTCAACTGATAAAAATGGGCGTTGGTATGGAATGAGAAGGTTTCATGTGGAACCTTTTTGGCTTAAAGAGCAAGAGTGTGCTGATATTGTTGAAAATAATTGGAGGCAGAGTGATACCATTGGTGCTATATCAACCTTCAATATAAACTTGGAGTTTTTTAGGGATAAGCTTACCAAATGGAGTCGGCGAAAGGTTGGTACAACCGGAAGAAGATTGAGGTGCTTATGAAAAAATTGGAAAGTCTGATGAATTGTCCTCATGAAGAATTCAGTTTGGAAGAGTATAATGTGGTCTTTCAAGAAATTGATAAACCGTGGACGTGTGAAGAACAATACTGGGCCATTAGAGCTAAAGTTAAGTGGCTGAATGCAGGTGATCGAAATATTGAATTCTTTCACGCTTCAGTTAAACAAAGGCATAACAACAACAGAATCTCGAGGCTTCAACTGGAGGATGGAAGTTGGACAAATGAACCAGATAAGATCAGGGATTCAATCCAGAGTTTCTACTGTGACCTCTTTCGAACTATGGGATGTCGGAATATTGAGCCAGTCCTCTCGTGTTTAAATCCAATCATTTCTGAAGATGATAACCTGGAGTTCATTAAACCAATTTCTTATGATGAAGTTAAGAAGGCTGTTTGGAGTTTGGGTACTAATAAAGCACCGGGTCCTTATGGCTTCACTGGAGCGGTCTTTCAGAGATTCTGGCATCTGATTGATTCTGATGTGTTGAATGTGGTTAGGAATGCACTCACAAATGGTACAGCTCTGAATGTGATCAACCAAACGAACATTTGTCTTGTTCCCAAAGTGAAGACCCCCCAAAGTGTTGGTGACTTTCGGGCAATTAGTTGTTCAAATTTTCGGTATAAGATTGTTTCCAAAGTGCTGGCTAACAGACTTAAGCCTTTGATGGATAGAATTGTTTCCACTGAGCAAACTTCTTTTATCCCTTGTAGAGTGATCCAAGATAATATCATTATTGCTCAAGAAGTTGCGTTTTGGATTAAAAGGAAGAAAAATAATGCTAAAAAATGTCATGCGATTCTTAAGGCAGATATGAGCAAAGCATATGATCGTGTGGAATGGGACTTCATTGATGGGGTTCTTAAACGAATGGGTTTTCATGATGTGTGGATCAATTGGATCATGAAGTGTATCTCCTCTGTGTCGCTTAATAGCCTTATTAATGGTAGTCTTTCAGAGACTATTACCCCATCTCGTGGGATTAGACAAGGGGACCCTTTATCCCTCTATCTTTTTTCTATCCTGACTCAGGCTCTCTCATCCTTGATTGATAGGCAATTTAGTCGATCGTTGCTGAAAGGCTTCCGTATCACTAAGAATTGCCCCCCCTTGACACACCTGCTCTTTGCAGATGACTTCATTTTCTTTTTTGAAGCTAACTATCAGGAAACTTTAATGCTACAGGACACCTTATACAGATACTGTTTTGCATCTTGCCAAAGTTTGAACTTGAATAAATCATCCATCATGTTTAGCCTTAACACCCCTGAGGGCATTCGTAAAGGTACTGTTGACATCTTCCGTATCAAACAATCGGACAAGATTGGTAAATATCTTGGATTCCCTGCTGAGTGGGGTAAATCTAAGGCCGAAGCCTTGGGATAGATTCAAGAAAGATGTGCCTCAAAGCTCCAAGGATGGAAGAGCGTTCTCCTTTCGGATGGTGGCAAAGATGTGCTTATTAGAGCAGTTCTTCTTGCCTTACCGTCCTATGCCATGTCATTTTTCCAAAGAGGGTCTGCAACTTCCTCTCCTCAATGGCTGCGAAGTTTTGGTGAGGTTAAAATGGAGAATCCAGAATTCACTAGTTGAATTGGGAAGAGCTTAAAATGCCTAAGTGTGAGGGAGGTCTCGGATTTAGGGATCTTTATTGCTTCAACATCTCTCTCATTGCGAAGCAAGCATGAAGAATTCTCTCCCAACCCAACAGCCTGTCAGCGAGTATTCTTAAGGAATATATTACCTAAATGAAAGATTCTAGGGTGCAAAGGTTAAGAGACAATTTTCGTGGTCGTGGAGGAGTATTGTGTAGGGGAAGAATTTTCTTAAAATCAAGGCTTTGTGGAGGATTGGAAATAGAAAGTCTATTGACATTTAGAATGATAGATGGATCCCGAGTGTAGAGAATATTAGCCAAAGGGTTTCGAATGGACCAAGGTGGGTTTGTGAGCTTTTTAGTCATAATCAGAAGGCGTGGAATGTTGATTTGATTTTGTAACACCCCATTCCCTCATGGAAACAGGAGTTCTAAAAATCCACTATACATAACCCGATCCAAATCCCAAGTCACGACAAATGAGAAAAAACGGACGGAGTCTCCCCTATTTATAGGACTAACCGATAACCTGCGAACAACAAAATACAATCATATAGTCATAATCCAACATTCTCCTATAACTCCAACTCCAACCAACCAACTATGCCCTGTCTCAAGGCCATCCGGGCCTTAGACAAAACAACAAGATAAGCACACAAGCATGCGTGAGATTCAACCATTGAAATACTATGTTATAAAATCACTTATCATACCACTCTAACCTTGTCTATAAACCTTTCTTGTGGTTAAATACCCACAATCACCCACTTATCAAACACAAGCATGCATGAAAGACGAGTAACGAAAGTACTTTAAGTTATTATAGCCGTTTACAGTCCTGCCAAACATGTTGGCTAAAGTTATAACACTTTACAACATTCAAAAAGGCCAAGAATATATACAAGACTATAGGCCACAAAATAAACTATAAGCAACTATCATTTACTTGGCGCTAGGGCCCACGAAGCATACACAACATCTACAAAGCCAGCAGCAGGGTAACACGTAGTCATGGAGTTTCACGGGTCTTGTCCTCTGCAGGTTCAAGGGAAGCTGAACCTGTCTCACCTGAAATTGTTAACAACGAGGGTGAGCATGTAACGCCCCGATCCCTCATGAGACCGGAGGCTCTAATAACCATGCTATTCTCAACCCAATTCTACCCTGGTCACGAAATTTTAGGAAAAACGGATAGAGTCTCCCCTATATTGTGGACATTCTGAAAACCTGTAAACATAATGTAAGCCACAATACAACTAAACTCTAACTCCAACAACTCCAGCTTTAACTATATTCCAGCTTCAAGGTCGGCTGAGCCTTAAGCAAGACATAGAAAACTCGCCCAAGCATGAATTTAACAATCCTTGAAACCTTATCTCTTTTAATCCGCTTATCATACCACTCTATATTAACCATTAGACTTTCTTATAAATTAAAGCCAAATAATTTTTAACTTTCATTGACACACAAGCAAGCAATATAAAGGAAAGAAAGATAAACTATTACAATCTACTACCACTCAAGCCATACATTAATCTAGCTATTACAATTCTTCAACAACTCCAAATATATACAAACCCACAGGCACAAAATAGAACTAAACATAATATAAACAAGGTCTTCCATAGTTTAGGAGACAAACACTCCAATCTCAAGCAATAGCACACAGTAACCAAGGCAATTCCTCCAACTGCGCCACCTGAAACATGTTTAGCGAGGTATGAGCAATCACAATTGCTCAGTAAGGGATAAAGTCTATCGGGGACGTGCAATGCAGCAAATAATACAAATAGAGCATTTGACAACCAAAGAACAAATGAAACAACAAGTTACCACACATTAAAAGGATACGATTCACTTGCCCTTCAATCACGAACCACGAGCCACGAACTGAAATCCCGATGTAATAATGACACTGGTATCGATAAGCCGGCATTCCCTTATAACTCCAAAATAGGTGTACTCCGGATGTATCCCGAAATCCTACAACCCAACTCTCCCTGGGCGGCATCCCAAGTGAGAGGGGGACTGGGTAACCATGGTAGCCGAGGTAGACCGGCAAGCCCAATGCCGCCCGGTTTCTATGATACTACCATGCCCAAATGGTTGCGCAACCACGATGCCATGCACTCAAAATGATAACAATAGAATAAATCAATAAACACATGATTAAGGGACAACAAAGTAGGTTGCCCTCACACACAATATATAGACAATAAGTGCACATAATCTATGTACAAATAAATAAACTATTATGCACATAAGGATGAAGTCTCCCTCACCTCTACCAAGCTCCAAGATGTAAGTTTGGATCACATCATTTCCAGACCTTGAACCTATGAGCAAGCATTACTTCAATTACTCTTTAACTACAACATTCATTAATTATTCAGCTAGGTTAGCTAACTTATAACTTCACTTATTTGGCATACAATATCTATTAGAATTCTATCTTTAGCAGAAGCTGCCTTAATATACTCTGGCTAAACATAGCATCCAACTAATCATTCTAGCAGCCCAGTTACGAGTCTTAAGTATATCTTCACCCATACAACACAATATACAAGTAATATAAACATTATACAAGATATAAACATATTTACTCGATCCTTAACAAGTAATTAAAGCATATCACAAAATTAACCAAATGAACACAAAAGGGTAAATTACATATTTTCCACAAAACATTACCAAAAGCTCACAATTAACTTAAAAGTGCATTTAAACGTTTAAGAAACAATTACAAGGTCATAGAAGTGCAAAACAACCGATTTCATACTTTTCCCTCCTCGTAACCTAAGCCATTTTCTTTCAAATACAAGTTAATGTTCTAGTTAAGCGAGCGGGCTATTCCAAACTTCTAATTAACCCATTAGGCACCCTTAGGACCCTCGAAGTTACCCAATTACCCGCGTTTAGCACAAAAGCCCCAATTTTTCCTTTATGACTTTGTACTACGCGTACCTCAACCGGAACTCAATCGGGAGTTAACAAAGCTTATTTAGCACCTATATAGCCTAAGAATACCAAATGTGAAGGCCAAATTAACCCGGATTTGTGATAATCCCGAAACTCCTTTTGAAAAGTCACATATTTCATGTTTTAGTCAAGTTTCGAGCAATTCAACGTCACGGGGCTATTAAACTATCTTTATTAATATTTAAGGCACCTACTAGAAGCAATCAATCAAGCTAATACGTACAATTTCAAAAAAATCTAAAAAATATCACTATTCACTACCGTAAATCAAACCAACGAATTTAACCGATTAAAAAGCGAAACAATAGCATAAATGTGGTCTCTACAACATGTATGTATCATATATATCAAGATTTAATCATATCATAAGCCAATAACAACAAATCTAGAAAATTCAAACTTTAACATAAACTTTCAATTCACAAAAGGATACAAAAATCCCTCACAAATGGTGTGTAGAAGCTTGTAGGAGGCTTGCAAACTCTCTTAATCCCTTGTTCCTAGCTTGCAAGGGCTTGAATCCAAAGTTTGTTGAGTAAAAATTCCTTCTTTCTTCCTCTAGGGGCTGTCGGGTTTTGGGGGGGACATAGGGGTCATTTCTTAATTTGTTTTGAGCTATATTATGAATATATGTGTTGTGATATGTAAATGTAATATATGTATTATGTTTTGGATAAGTGTTGACTACTAAAAATGAGTCTAGCTAGCTTAAAATAAGTCTAAAGGTGCAATAATATGTTAGCTAACCAAAATATAAAGTTTAACTACGTAACATTATTCACTAGTTTTAATAAAATATTTTCTAAATGGATGCTCCTATTGCTTTTTGCTCAAACGCACATTTTTCTCATTTCTAAAATAATTAATATGATTTAAGAAGAATATTAATTTGAAGTAATTAAGCAGTTGAAAAACATGATAAATAGTAACTACATAAAGCAACAAGTAATGCATAGTAAAGATGTGCAAATAGTGGATGCAACAGTAAAAAGGTGTACGGTGAAGTTCTCGGGCATCACAGAGCGTACCAAATACATATGCCCAGTGAGGGAGGGGAAACGGAAACAGTATCTCGGGGTTCATGCAATGCAACAAATACATGTAATGTACAATTAAAAATACAAGAACCAATAAAATACCACACAATAAAAATGATATATCTCGATGATCCTGATTAATCTAATTCTCGAACCACGATCCACGAACCACAAACAAAAATCCCGAAGAATAATGTCATTGATAATGATAAGCCAACATCCCCTTATAACTCCAAGTTGGGTGTACTTCGGATGTACCCCGAAATCCTACGACCCAACTCTCCCTAGGCGGCATTCCAAGCGATAGAGGGACTGGGCAACCATGGTAGGCGAGGTATACCAGCAAGCTCAATGCCGCCCGGCTTCCACGACATTACCATGCCCAAATGGTTGTGCAACCACGATGCAATGCACTCAAAATGATAACAATAGGATAAACCAATGAACACATGATCGAGAGACAACAAAGTAGGTTGCCCTCACACACAATATATAGACAATAAGTGCACATTACTTTAACAATTATATTAAATCACATAATCTATGTACAAGAAAATAAACTATTATGCACATAAGGATGAAAACTCTCTCACCTAGAATTAAGCCAAGCATGCAAGAGAATAGCTCCGATTTACTTCAAACTTTCTCGAATTAGCTTGAATATGTAACCCTAGTGTGTTCATATAAGTTTAGTACTTTAACAATTAACTATGTCAATTCCAACTTAACCATTACTTAACTCAAACCTACAACAACAGAAGCTATATTTGTAATCACTTATATATCATATTATCACATAATCCTAGTAATTATATAATTAGCTCTAAAACATTTCTTTAATCAAGTTACGATTCATTTTTTTCTTCAAATCACTTATTCACACAAGTTCATATTCCACATACAATTAAGCTACAAAATTCACCTTACCATATCATTAGACATCATAGAAGACATTAAAAGCATCAAATACCATTAAGTTAAGATTATAAGTTATAAATTCTAATTACTCTTAATTACAACAATCAATAAGTATATAACTAGATGAGCTATCCTTATAGTCCTACTCACTTAGCATTCAATGTCTATTAGAATTTGATCTTTAGCAAAATATAAGCAATATAAACATTATAACAAGGTATAAGCATTAAATATAAAAATAACTTTATGTGCACAAAGGGGTCATCAACACATTTTCCACGAAACTCTACAAAAAAGACTCGAATATACTTTAGAATGCATTCAAACACACAACAAGCAACTACCTGACGATACAAGTGCCAAAACACCCAATTCCCTCGTTTTTCCCTTTTGTTATCCTAAATCATCTAACTCCAAACCGAAGGCTAAGGCTCAAGATTCACAAGTGAGTTATTTCATACTTCTAATTACACTTTATGACATCCCAAGGACCCTTGAAACTAACCAAATACCCGCGTTTGCCACAAAAGTCCCGATTACCCCTTTGCGAGTTTGTATTACAAGCATCTTAATCGAAGCTCAACCAAGAGTTAGAAAAGCATATTTAGTACTTACTTACCCTAAGAACACCAAATATATCAACCAAATTCATTCGGATTTACGTTTGACCTAAAACCCCTTTGTTCACCAAGGCTAATTAGCTTCCAAATATAATGCGAAGTTCAAGATACACAACCAAGCTATACTACCTTCCTATTGACACTTAATGATACCATTTAGGACCTTGAAATCACACTTTAAAATACAATTACCCGAAAAGTCCAAATTTACCTCTTTATGCATTTGTACTACAAGTACCCTAACCGAAGCTCAACTAAATGAAGTGAGTACATTTCTAGCACCTCCTCACCTATTAATCACTAGCCATAATGCCCAAACGTACCCGGATTCACTTTTAACCCAAAACCCCTTTATATGAGCCATTTTTGGCATTTTACCCAAGTTTCGAGCCAAATAACCACAGTCAATCATTAATTTGTGTTCAATATCACCTCTAGCATCTATAGGTAACATCAATTCAAGCTTAATAGCAAATTTTATCAAAAACCCTAGAATTATACTATTCATCATCTTCCTCAATAGCACCTTTGCAAAAACTCCATAAGAAAGCTAAATAAATACACAAATATATTCTCTATAACATGTAAACACAATAATATACAGGGTTTAAGCAATATATGGACCGAAATTAGCAAATCAAGAAAAGTTAGAACATAGACATAAACTTGAAAATGCATAATAATGCTAACTCTCTCACCTTTGGAGTTGTAGACTAGTTGATTGGTGCTCCTAGGTGCTCAAACTCCTTCCAAACACAAGCTAAAAGTCAAGATTGCAAGGCTTGAAGATGAAAACTCCTCATTTTTCTCCCTAAGGGCTGTCGGGTTTGAGGGGGTATTTTGGGAATAATTTATTTTGTTTTATGAGCATTTTTATGTATATGTGGTGTATGATGTATATATGTATAAGTATGTGTTATGTTGTAAGTCAAATGCTAGCACAACTTAGTCAAACTAAGCTAAAATGTCAATTAAAAGACTAGTTAATTAAATCTAATGTTTCACCAATGTTACACTATTCAAATGAAGTGCAAAACATTTTTCAAATGCATGTTCCTGACCCCCAAAGCTCAAAACTACAAGTTTTCGATTCCTTTTATAAGTTATACAATCTAGGAAAAATACTAAACCGAGCATTCTAGATAGTCAAATTTCTTATGAATAGTGACCACCAAGTAAAACTTTTAAGCAAGAAAAGAAATGCACATAAAAAATATGCTCAAAGGATATGCAACAATTATTTATGAATATAACAAAAATTCTCGGGCGTCACAGATTTACCAGCTTTTTGAAGGAAGAATTGTTCGGGATATTCGTGCAACCTATCTATCGTGGTATGAGAAAGAGGATAGCATTGAGTGGAGCCCATCGTTTCAGGGAGTGTATAGTGTTAAATCGGGCTATCGTGCAACTAGGAAAGTTTTTTGTAAGAATGGTTTGGGTGATCGAGATTGTGCCAGCTCTTCATTCCAGATCCTTAGAGAAGTGTGGAAACTTGTGTGGGGACTCAAAGTTCCTCCAAAAGTGAGATTCTTCATGTGAAAAGTGTGCTAAAATTGTCTTCCAACTTAAGAAAATTGGTTTCGTAGGAAGTCAACTAGTTCTCCTCCATGTGCCCTGTGTAATCAATGTGTTGAATCGGTGGAGCATTTGTTCTTTTTCTGCCCTTAGGTTCAGAGATTCTGGTGTGCTTCCCCCTTACAATGTGTTATTAAGTGAGGTTATGTGATTGGTTTCTCAACTTCACCAAGCGTTGCTGTGAGGCAGGATACTGCAAAGAGGTAGCAACGACAAGATTGCATTATGTTGTTGGCAAATTTGGAAGGAAAGGAATGACACTAGTATCAATGGGAAGAGCATTGAGGTTCATAAAGCTATTATGAGAGCACAATGTGCAATTTTTGAATGGTTTTGGGCTGTCAATACTAGACGAGCCAGATTTCGATTGAGAGAGAATGATAGCCATAGTGTTCCTACTCAATGGACTCCCCCAACGTCTAGAACGATTAAAGTCAATGTGGATGCATCATTTAAGCCGAATGGGAAAGCTGCTGTTATTTTTATTGGCAGAGATAGAAAGAGAGAATTAGTTTTTGGGCAAACTGCTTCTTTGCGTTGTTTCTCCGCTACTGAAGCTGAGACTTTTGCGATCCGTTGTGCGTGTCTCTTTGTGGGTCAAGTACAGATTTCTAGCATCATCATTGAAAGTGGTGCAATGACCGTTCTTAAAACAATAATTTCTCCGGAGTCTGCCCTTTGTTGGAGAGCATACGCCATTGGCGAGGATGTTAGAAAGATTGTAGCAGGAAACCTGAACTTGAGGTTTCAGTGCATCAGAATAATGGCCAACCAATCATGCGACTAGTTAGCAAAAAGTAGGCGTAGAGAAGAGTTTCCTGTTAATTGGTTTTCTTGTATTCCATCTCGTTTGATATATCTTCTTTCCCATGATTTCAACCCTACTGGAGTTGGTTGATTTGTTGTTTGTTTCTGTTGGTAATATATTTTATTTTCGACCGAAAAAAAAATTAAAAGTTAACTGTAGAGTCTAATTTGAGGATTTTCAATTGTAAAAGTTGAATTTACAATATGCATTTAGGTCCGGAATTTTGAGATTCTCTTTATATTGGTGGGCACTACTAATTAAGACTGAGCACCTTAAATTGGTATCAAGCCATCTGAAATATCTAGATTGGATGCCTGGATGATCAAAATATTCAATCAATATAGAGATGTTGGGTATCCTAAAGGTGAAGCTGAAACAAAAATTGCATTCTTCTACTGGAACATCTGGAAAGCAAGATGTGTTGCAGTCCTCGAAGGTCACAAGCTCGATCTCCATAGAATCCTCATATCTACGAATTGCCAGATCGTTGAATTTCTTCATTCAAATGAAAGAGCTTTGGAGTCCAGTTCAACAACCCATTTGAACCCACCATCATATTTACACCATTGGTGTCCACCGCCTCAAGGCTTTTTGAAAATCAATGTTGACGCATCTTTCTCTATTACAGTTGCTGCTATTGCTCTGATTTGTAGGAATCATTTTGGTTCGATTGTTGATGGTAGAGCTTTCTCTATCCATTGTTCGTCGGCTTTGGTTGCTAAAGCACTTGCGGTGTGGCATGCTTGTCATTTCGTGAGATCTCAAGCACATTCAAACATCATTATAGCAAATGATGCAGAAGTGGTTTCTCATGCAATTTCAAATGTTGGCCCGACTCCGTGGAAGATCAAGCCTATATCATTGATGATATCAAGAAAATTGCACTGAATTCAATTATATTCGTTTTCAGTGTGCGAAGAAAACCGCTAACCGTGCTATAAATTGAATAACTAAATATTGTGTTAGTGACTCTTTGAACTTAGATTTGGTCTCTAATATTCTTAGTTCATTGCAGGAGATTTTATTTTCTGATTGTGGGCTAACCTTGATTTGACTGCTAACAATATCTATTTTGTATGTGGCCTTTTACTCTTGCATCCGAGTGTGATCCTTATTTTGTGTGTCCTTTTTTTATTCTATTACCTTTAATCGTGGGCTACACAAGGCTTGACCCATGGCACATTTTATTATCCTCAATGCTAAATAAGTGAGATTCATAATATATAATATAACCTCTTTAAATTAATAGTGTGAGACTATTAAATTTTATTCATTTAGCAAAATATTAATTTCTTAATAAATTAATAATTATTAATTTATTAAGATATTTTTAATTTTTTTTGACTTAATAGTAAATATATTATATTTATGATATCTTTTTTGAAAAATGACAGATATTTTTTTAGGTTAATTTGAAAAAATAAGTAGAAAAATATAATGATAATAAAAGATAAGAATCTAATTTAGTAGGATTAGAACAAGTTTCTTTAATCTCGTATCGAAATTGAAATTATAACAAGTTTGACTAATCTCATAATCAATTTATTATGTAATTTTTAATTAATAATTAATTTATAAAATATTTGAATCGATAAAATACAAAAAAAATATTTTAAATATATTATTTTATAATTTTAACAAAATTATTAATTTTTATATGATCCTAAGTCGAAGCTAGACATTTTTATTATTTAAAATAAATTATTAATTTATTAAGGTTCTACCATAATTTTTAAATATTAGAATTAAATCTGAAAATTCGAATAAATCTTATTAGAGCCTAATTGGGAATTTTGGTCGAGAAAGAGAGGGCTACGAACCCACTTTGCGTGTGAGGTGAATCCACGAAGCCAAAATTCGTAATTGGCGGCTAATAAAACCCACACGTCCCCTACAACGAAACAAAAAAAACTTATATTTGACAAAAAAAAATAAAAAAATTCAAAGCTAATACTTTTAAAAATTACCCACTTCACTATAAAATCTAGAGACTGCATAATATTTAATTAATTTAGACATTTAATAATAAGTAAAAATTGAATAAAGCGCCATGCGGTGGTTGTTGCGGCGGAGATCGGTGGTGGTGGTGATCGGAAATGGGGTAGGGTTTAGGAGGAGTATAGTGAGCAGCTGCAGAGCGGTGTTACTGCCGCGGTTCGGCGGGCCCGAGGTGCTTGAGCTTCGCGACAATGTGAGCGTACCTGATTTGAAGCCTAATGAAGTCCTTGTTCGCACTCGCGCCGTCTCCATCAATCCTCTCGACACTCGTGTTAGTCCATTTTTCGCTATTTTTTTTTCTTTTATTTAATTACGTTAGGACTTTTCACTATATATATATATATAGCAGTTTAAATCTATGGGTTAAATGCATGTGTTGTAAGGTCTGTTGATTGAATAGGCTGCGGCAAATAAATGGAAAAAAGTGATTTATTGAAATTAATCTATGGTCCTCCGTTTATTCTGTTAGATTGTTATTTCCTGTCATTTTATTCTAAATGATGATTTTTATAGTGCTGTTTTGAATTAAAATTCCTGAAAATTCACTTTCGTTTTCAGTGCAAACGCGATTTCAAAGTGTATTTGGCCCCTAAACCAGTAGTTGCATTTGGGCCTCGAGTGAGAAAAACCTTTTTATTTATTTTTTTATAAAAGCTAAACATAGGATAAGTAATTTTTGTCAACTTGATTGTCAAAACGTGCTAAATGACTGTGATAATGGAACAATTAGTGAATTTTCGCTAGGAAAAGTGTGCTAACTATGAGTATCAGAGGATGATGCCATTACATGATCACTATGTAAGTTGTGATGTTGGATTCATATTTAAAACTTGAAAGGATTCATGTTTGGTTGGAAGGGCAGATTTTATTTTGACATATTGGTGTAGCTTACAGGGGGTGTGAATAAAGTCGGATATCATGTAGCTTTAGAGAAATTCAACTATAATGTTTTTCCAAGTAATAAGGAGGCACATAGCTTATAACCTCCTGAGGGAGGGGGGGTGGGGGGTGGCACTGCGTGTGGGCAGCCTGAGGAAGGAAATTTCACTAGATACACCAACTTTGTGTCATAGCAAGTGGTTAACTAGCTGGCATTGTGGAATAGACCAGTGCCAGAGTGTTGGTAAAAGTACGAGGAGGTTTGTAGCTTAGTTGTGTATCGGATGTGGGAGATCAGCAAGACCGGGAAATAGCAATGTGGTAGTTCTGCAGAACTACCACATTGCTTTTTCTTGCAATATCCGTAGTCTTTCTTGACTAAGTCTTTTCCTAATAAATTGATGTTACGGAAAATCAGAGCCCCCCCTCCTCTTCGCTCTTATTGGGATGCATCAGATTTTATGCTTGATACTTTTTTTTTTCCTAATACTTCCAAATCTGCCTGCATGTTTCATTATGCAAATTTTATTTATTTATTTTTTTTCAGATGAGATCGGGCTATGGCCGTTCAGTATTTGAACCACATCTGCCATTGATTTTGGGCCGTGATATAAGTGGTGAAGTTGCAGCTGTTGGAACCTCTGTCCAGTCGCTTAGTGTTGGGCAAGAAGTGTTCGGTGCACTTCATCCAACTGCTGTTCGGGGTACTTACACTGATTATGCTATTCTTCCACAAGATGAACTTGCTTTAAAGCCGGCACAAATCTCATTTGTGGTAAGTCACGGATTGTCATACTACATTTGGAGATAATATTAGAACTTATCTGATTATAGTTTTTAGTCTTTTGGTTTCTTTAAGCTCTTTTAGCAATAAGAATTACGTCATTTTCTGTCTCACTGCTACATCTTGTTTTTGCTATCCTTTATGTCAACACTTTTTTAGTCTGCAAAATTTTGAAAATATTTTTATGTTGATCTTGTATACTTTTTTGTATGAAAGCAGTAGGCTTTGATTTTAATCTTATAGGCCATTCAGAGTTTTTGGTTTCTCGTCATTCTTCTCTTTTGTCCCTTCACCCCCACCCCGCATGGAAAAGAAAGACAATAATTATGTAAGGAAAAGGAGAGCCAATGTTTTCCAACCGAAGTATAATTCTGAAACTCTTTAATGTTTCCAGGAAGCAAGTGCAATTCCTTTTGCTGCTTTAACTGCTTGGCGGGCACTAAAGAGTACTGCCAGAATAGCAAATGGGTAGGTTATTGCTGACGATACATTAGTTTCTGATTTGGGAAGGAGAACTGATACCTTCTACAATTGCATTAACTTTTTAATGATTTTTGTTCTTTATCTTCCAAGCCCTCCAACCTCCTACTTTTTTGTTTCTTGGTGGGAACATGAATCAGTTGCCAATTGGGGCATGTTTCAGGCCATTAGAATTAAATTAATAATTCACTGAAGCTTCAAGAATATGATGTGATTAAAGGAAAGAGTATTGACCACCTACAATTTTTCTTTTTAAGTCAATAACATTCTACTTTGGGAGATGGTTTGAGTTTCTGGATGAACAAGTGTAATTGTTCGGATTACCATATCGCATTGTTTTCAAAAAATATGTCTCTGACGAAAGCATGTTTCATCTTTGAATCTTTAAGTGATGAAACTGGCATTGATTGTGTGGGTTTATGTGCAAGCCTTCATAAAATTGGTCATTGTTATTGAAACAAATTTTTTTGGAGTAAAGAAGTAATAACTTATGACATGAAAAAGCTGCATTGCCAAAGTGAATTTCTTTTTCTTTTTGGCACATCAGGGTGGGGAGGCAGATTGAACTCACAGCCCCATGGTTGTCCCTTCAGGGATGGTCTAAACTGATTTCAAGATATTATGTTTTCCCCTAGAAAAGAAAATAAAGTATGTCAAGTAGCATAGCATGTCTATTTAGAATAAATAAATAGGAGATCCTCATACTTAGTTTTTCCATTGTTTTTCTTTACCCTACCTGGTAGATAAAGGCTTGGTTTGGTTTAGGAGATCCTCAATTCCTAACAACAAGAACTGTACCTAATCTTTGGAGTTGATGTTCGATTTATTCACAAAGTTTCTTTTCCTAATAAAATTTCCTCAGGCAAAGAGTATTGGTGATTGGTGGGGGAGGAGCTGTTGGGTTCTCTGCGATTCAGCTTGCAGTAGCTGCGGGTTGCCATGTTTCAACTACTTGTGGGGGGGGAAGCATAGGTCGAGTATTGGCGGCTGGTGCCGAGCAGGCTGTTGACTATACCACTGAGGTGATAATGTAATTAGTGAATTTTAGATGAACTAGTCCAGATATTTGAGCCAAGGCCTAACTTGCCTATGTTTTTTAACCCTTTTACCGCTCCCCGTCCTCCATCCCTTCTGTAAAGCTAACATAGTTCTTTATTTTTTATTTTTTATTTTCAAAAAGGATGTTGAGATAGCAATAAAAGGGCATTTTGATGCTGTTTTGGACACAATTGGTGTGCCTGAGACTGAGAGAATAGGTATCAGTCTTTTGAAGAGAGGTGGACACTACATGACATTGCAGGTAATATAGAAAGTCTTCTTTGTATCTTTATAAAGGCAATAAATGTCTCACATACTATAATAAGCATTATATTTCCTTTGCTTTAGGGGGAGGCTGCATCATTGTCTGATAGATATGGACTCGCTGTTGGCCTTCCTATGGCAACGGCTGTTTTACTGAAAAAGCAAATGGAATACAGATATTCACACGGAATAGGTAAGTGATATATGTAAAATTACATTGAAATCAGAATACTTTGATGATGCTAATCATAGGACAAATTGTTTGTGCCAAGTTAACCCAATACTCTACTACAGCGAAATGTATGATTGATGAGCTTACCAGTTTGTAAACCTAAAAATGAGCCATAAGAAAAGGAATAATGGAGTATCAGAAGAATGATTCATTTATTGCTGATATGAGTTGAAACCATTGCCTTATTGCTTCCTAGGTAGGGTTGACAAATCGTCTCGTGTTGTGTCATCTTCCTAGACTCAAACACAGTCTGAGTTAAACACAAACGTGCACGTGACGTGTTTGAATGTTAAAACAGGCCATGTTACTTGCTGACACGCCCCAGTGAACAAAATTAACATGTCTTAACATATTTATGCACAATTAACTTGTGTAACAAGGTCATTTCATATTTAACTCGCTACAAATTACTCTTGCTCATAACTAACATGTATGCAAGTGTATTAGATAATTTGTTAAGTCATCATGACTGATTTCAATGATTCATTTGGTAATCCAGAAAGAGTACTACAAATGTTCAAAGAAAACCTGGAACCAAATGTAACAAGCTATAAAAATGAAACTAGTAGTCCAGAAGTCCTACAAATAATCAGCAGTTACGTACCTTGCAAATCTAAAATCCTACTTCTTGATGGTTAAGTGCATGATATCTTGAAAACGTTGTTTTGTGCGTCTTTGATAAGTCCTGTACCTACTTATTTTAGTCTTATCTGGTGGCATAAGTCGTTGACTTACTACCTAAAAGCTTCTACACTTGTATAAAACTACAATATTACCTATATTTGAAATAGGTCATTTTTTTGGTCAAAAGTGTCCATGTTGACATGGATAAATTGTCATGTTGATTTGAGTAATCCGGGTAGCTCATGTCCAACCCAAAATTAATGACATCAGGTTGTCCTGATTTGACCTGGACACGATAACAGTCAACCCCAACCCTCTAATCACAGCGTTGTTTTCGTATTGAGTTTTTGCATGTCACGTCTGAAATTGCAATACTAAATCCTAGGCAGATAATGTACGGACTTGAGTTCAGGCTTTCAATGCAATTGCTCTACACTATCGCTGACAGCTTTGTAATCTTTGATTGAAGAATGGCACGAGGGTTGGCTGACTTGTTAAGTTTTATCCTGCCTCCTTGAGACGAATTTTGCTTCTGTTAAATAAATGTTTTGATTTTGCTAGAACATTGACCTGTACTTTGGAAAAAGGAAATTGGAATAAGCTAAAGAAAACCCCTTAAAATGGATATAGAAGGTATGTGTTTTTCATATATTGGTGGTAATGAAGCATAATATACCAGATCAAAGCTATACTATTGACGTAGAACGGAAGCTAAGCTAGATACATTCTAGGAAACGCTTCGTTATGAGGATATCATTAAACTAAGAAAATTCTAGGATGTTAGAGCAAAATAACAATCTCTGAAGAAGATAAATCGAAAGATGTCCTGAATAGGTTACAAAGCCACTTATTTATACTAGCTAATCTAGTCCTAATCCATATAAGATAAGGTAATCATAATCTATATAGAATAAGGTAGTCCTAACTCCTAACCAAGGTAGTCCAAGGTAAAGTAGTCCAAATCAATCTGAATTAAAGTAGAGTGCTGATTTATTTGATCTTCCACTTGTGTTTGACTTGATAACTCTTCTTCCTAAATTTTCTCATGTCGTGTTCTGCATCAACTATTTATTGTAGATCCGTATTATATGCAGGACCTCCCTTTTGCTCTGCAATGTTCTGTCTCCAAACCAATTTGGAAGTTGGAGTAGTTGTTTATGTCTATATTGTATTAGGTTATAATATTATCTCATATTTTAGTAAAATTTCTTAATTATTATTGGACAAAGTTTTCACATAGGAGTAAAAGGTTCCACCTGCTTAATTATAAGGCCGGGAAAATGATATTCGTTGTCTACAGGACATGTTTGCTATTTCCGAACTTCACATAGAAAAGAACACAATTATTCATACTACCTTTGGTCTGCAATCTGAGATGGTCTCATCGGAATGTGATCTCCCTTTCTAAAGGTTCTCGAATCTTGATGCTTGCAGCTCATCTAACTGTTCAAGTATTTGCCTATGAGTGTATCCATAGACAATGTTATACTCCCTTCTAAAGTTTCTTTTCATGTCTGATCAATTGTTTTCTTGTGATTATCTACAGAATATTCGTGGACATATATGAGGGCTGATGCTGAGGGTTTGGATGAGATACGAAGGCTATCTGAGATTGGCAAGTTAAAAATACCGGTAGAGAAAACATATTCTATTACACAAGTGAGAGAGGCTCACGAGGCAAAGGATAAAAGGGTAATTCCTGGTAAAGTTGTGCTGGAAGTCGACTAAAATGAAATGAACCGGTCCAGCTCAAGCTCATAGCGCTGACACAAACAAGACGCTTAATCTGGCTCTCTGCAAATTGGATGTCCCTTTGTTGACTGGGGAGCGGATGCAATACCGTTGGCTGTCTCTGCAGAATAAGGACGCCAATTTGTATATGATGATGCAAGATCTACAGGTAATCAGCTTCTATAAGCAAATTGGAAATCTGTAAAAAACTGGAATGTGCTCAGTTTTGTAGTTGCCTATATTAAGTAATAAATGTAGCTTTTGATTCTTAGTCTGCTGGAATCATTTGGTTTGAAATATTTCCTATAAATGTGGCTTTTGGTGCACCTCCTGGGTTACGATTTCATTTCTTTTACATTCATTTTTTTGAGATGATTATGATATAGAAATTAGGAGCAAGTAATGGCATTTGAATAACCTTGAGAATTGGGTGAATGCCACAAGCCATAACTATGCCAATTCAGATGACTAATGGCCATGCCTTCATTGCAAGCAAAAGCCATAGCTCTTAGAGAAGTTTTTGCTTTTGCATGTAGATTTGGTTATGCTAGCTGCATATTCGAGAATTTATAACATCTATAAGCTAGCACTTTTCTACTAAAAATAACAAACGTACTATACTAATGAATAGCCTTTAGAAAGTGCTTTAATGATAACTCTTTTGGACGCTCTTCTTTCTCTCTGCGCGGAGGCTAGCGCATCTTTCACAGGGAACAGTCTTCTAAGGAAGAAAAGACGATTCCTGAAGATTTTCTGTGAATATCAAGAGTTGCACAAATGAGGCGTCTTGGATTTTGGCATCACTCTGTTCTGATGAGGGCAAGGGGAGACTCACAGGATGGTCTTTAAGGCCTTTAATTCTAACATATCAAGCTCAAGGTGGGACATTTCCCATATTTATATAGCTGATACATATTTATATAGCTGATATTAAGCAGATTGTTGATAATGCTGATAGGTTTGGTATTAAGTCGATCATGAGAACTACTAATAAAGCTTCTAAACTTAGTAGAAATAGGTCAAGCATTTCTAGATGCATCCTACTAAGAGATTTATCAAGAGGTTTACATGATATCTTGGGAAATGAGGTTCTTGTTGGATAATAACTTAGTGCTCAAACTTTGTAGTCAAAGGTCCAGCCCAGTTCAGCCATGGCCAGTTTACCACATTGGCTATTGGCGGTGTCTGATGGATTTTAAAATTTTTATTACGTTATAATATTACTAGGAAGGCCTAATAATGAACAACTATCTATGTAATTATGATAAAATAATTTAGATAGCTTACTATCATTAAATTCTACTTATAATGTTATGAAGTCGGTTCCTTGTACATGGGGAGAGTAATCAAGGGCGGACCTTGCAACCCCTCAACATGAAAAAAAAAAAAAAACATTTTTTTTCTTTTATTTTTTTAGTTTTTTTTTTATTAAAAAAACTATTATATTAGACACTTTTATTGTATGATGACACACTTTGACCTTTTTCATTGCACGAGTGTACACTGAATTTGGGTGTCTGGGTTCGCTACTGAGAGTAATAGACTCCCCATATAACCAATCACATGTTGCATCATATCATATAAATCTCAAACTTTTCCATCAGAGTAAAGCGACTTTCTTTGTATTTAATAAATGGATAATTCTTTCTTTTGGCATTCGGTTGTAAAATTTTATATCGGTGGAATATAATGTGATTGTGTAGTTTATAAGTGGGTGTTGTGGGTATAAAGGATAACTTAGGTTAACCATTTTGGACCAATAGAAAAGAGAGCCTAAGTAGTTACTTCTTATACCTACAACACCAGTTGAGCTTGCGGCCTTGGGGGTCTAGGGTTGGCGCGTGACAAAATAGTATTCACAGCAGGTTACTAACCGGTGCGGAAGCTAAGTGTTATGCAGGGTAAAGTGTTACACCTAGAAGGCTGGTGGGAACCACCTTTTGAACCTGTATGAGCCACTTTTAGAATCCTATATTGCCTGTTAGGTTCTGGGTATGTGTGCCCCTGATGAGGACGTCAAGTCCTTAATGGAGAGGTATGTGTAATATCTCATATCGATGGAATATAAGTAATAACTTGGATTAATTATTTTAGGCTATTAGAAAAGAGGCTCAAATAATTATTTATTATACCTAATAATACCAGTCACGCCTACAAATCCTGAATTCTATGCTCGGGATGAGACATCAACCAATAAATGTAAAAAGTGGATCACACACTTTTTTATTTTTGGATTGAATGAGTAGAAGCAAGGCTAACCATTAATAAATTGCTTTTTGCCCCTTATGGTGCTTTTGTCTTCGTCTGATGCAAGTCAGCAAATGTTGGTCGAAACCTACCCTTCAAGCGACCTATGATCCTACATTGACCCAAAAAAAGAAAAAGCGACCCATAATCCCACACCTTTTTTTTCACGCTCATCATCTCAATTATGAGTTGGTTTAGCGTCTACTTGAATCAATAGTAAAGCACAATGTTGTGCTGTATAGTGTGTGATAGTCCACTGGGTTCAGAACAAAACTACGAAAAATTATTCGAAATGATTAAAAAGGTAATTGTTATAATATTGTCACGTGTTATTAATTTTTTATCTTATATTATTACTATTATCTTGTGTTAATAATTTTTCAAGAGTTATCATTTATTGATTTTTCATCCTATATTATTGCTGCTGCCATGTGGTAATAATTTTTTAAATGAGTTTGTCTTATAAACATCCGTAAATTCTACACCTTCACTGTAACACTTGGACTCACATATTAGAGTGAGGTTCACAATTTATGTTTTGATCGTTCAAGACATTTTGAAATTTTTTCATTTTTTAATACAGTTTTTGGATTCTACCATGTTAGCTTAGTGTTAAAAGTAAGAATGACAGCGGTTCGGCTAACCGCGATTTTTAAAAAAACCGAAGCCGAATCCATTTAGCATGAAACCCAAAATCGGAATAAAAAACCAATGGTTTTAAAAACCATTATCCAAAACCGAAACCGACAAGTATAAAAAAAATACGGATAACCGAAATCGAAACTGCTAATTTAAAAAAATTAATTTAAATAGAAAAAAGTCCAAAAATATGAAAAAAATATTAATTTAAATGTAAAAAAAAATTAAAAATACAATAAATCAAAATTTAAAAATATTTTTTTAGTTAGGCACTTGGGCTAAGCCCAATAACTTTTTTGTTGTTTCTTTTTGAACAATTGTATAGGCCTTAATTTTTTTTTTCTAAAAAAATAGCCATTTTTAATTCTCTATTGATATAATTTTAGATATTAGTATAAAAATTGTTTTTATATTTTCATTAACTATAAATATTATATTATATATGTACATTATATATTATATAATAAATTAATAATTGGGTTTTGAATTTTAATTTTTTTATTAACGTCTAAAAATAAAATCTATTGGTTTACCCGTCGGTTACTACTTATAAAAATTAAAATTTATCGGTTTACCTATCGATTTTTTTTATTGGATTTTTATCGGACAAATATCCGTCAATTTCAATTACAGCGGTTATCCATTGCCATCTAGTTAAGAGAATATAGTGAGTGGTCAAAGCAATTAGACTCTTTTTTTTTTGGGTCAAAAAACAATTAGACTCCAGTTTCAACCTTTTACAGTTCTCACGGCGGATTCTGCGTAGCTTTCCATGTTATGCGTGCGATGCAGACATCAAGTCAAATATCTCTGGCCATAGACCAACTATAGCTTATCGCGCGTGCACAGTAGTTATTAGGGTGATTTTGGTTCAGAGCCCTTGCAATGTTGATAAAAGAGACTCAGACCCATGCTTTTCAAAAAATGTGAATAACACCATTTCTGTTAAGAGACCGTTAAGGTTTCTGTCATATATAGGGCATTATAGTCATTTTGTATTCACTAATCAGTCTCCCGCTACACCATAGCCGAGAGCACTTTCAGTTCGTCTAAGTTTTACAAAAACTTCAGAACACAAAAGAAAAATGTCAGAAAAAATTGAAAATTGAATTATGTATGAAACAATCATCTCTGTAATGGACTCCTCGAGCATGGAGCTAAAAACCAAAATTTTATTAGAACCCATTTTCAAAAGGCATGTGAATACCCAGATGCATCGTTGAGGGGTATTAAGATCAAGGGGGTTACCGGCAACGTCTACATAGGTGATGAGTTTCAAGATTTAAGTTTGGTGGTGGTTCTGTAGAGTGCAAATTTTGTCAAACAAGAGATGTTTATACATTTTTGGCTCAAATCACAGCGTGGATCCACCCGACAGACACAAAATTCAAAACTTTATCAGGTCGTAAAACAAGGGACCTCATACACATTATACAAAGAAAAAATAATTTCGACGTATTCTTCCATTTTGTTCTAACCCACATACACTTCTCGAATCTTGAACAACTTACAATTTATTGCCAACCCCTTACTGAGTATGCGTCTTTAGCTCATTCTTAGCTTCAAAACTGAATCTTGCAAGGAATTTAATGTACCCCTTTTTGTTGTATGCATTTGACTTGTGCTCCAGATTGTTGGCCCATATTTAGGATCACGATGGGTCAACGGTGAATGCGGATGTGTTGGCGAGTCAACAGGCATGTTAGGCTTTGAAATTCTTTGCTATATATACATATGTGTATGAGAGAGAAAGAGAGAGGGGTGGGGAAGGTGAGGTGTGGTTGCAGAATGAGAAGAAGGATGAAAACGGGAAATAAGATGACGAGGAAAGGAAAAAGAACAGGATGAAGGGCACAAAAGTCATTTCATAAAAAAATTGACAGAATCTAACCAAATCATTAACAGAAGGGGTGTCATCCACATTTTTTGAAAAGGATGGGGTCTAAGTCTTTTTTATCAATATTGCAAGGGGTTTGAGTCAAAATTACCCATAGTTATTATATAAGGTCTTGCTTGGCTTGGATTTTTGGAATCAAATCAATATGACTTGTTGAACGAAATCATGTTTGAGATCCGACGTATTCCCGATTATATTATTACTGAATATCGCTTATAATTTTAAAATATTATCAACAGATCTATTTGTGCGAGTTAAAAGTTAATATGGAGTACTAAATTAAAAATTCTCATTTTTGTATATGGTAAGTATATTATGATTTTGTTAAGAGTAATGTTATATATTATCTCTTTTTTTATTATTCTTTTATTACCTTTTACATAGCATCCTAAATGGCAAACCAATTATACAATATTTTTTTTCTTTTTCCTCTCTCTTCTTAATTTTTTTCTCTCTCTTAATTAATATTGCTCAAATTTTTTCCTTCTTTATTTAACCAATTAGAGATATGCAGTTAATTGATATGAAACCTAATATAATTTATCTAATCAACTCCATTGATGGTTATCACTACAAAAATAATCAGCCATTTTGCTTAGGTAAAATTGAAGACCATCCACCTAAAAAATGGTGATCATTCGGGCACTTGATTTTTTTTTTTTTCATCAGAAAAGCCATGATCTTGTCCAAAAAAGAAAAAGAAAAAGAAGAAACAAAAGCCATGATCATAGATGTATCCTTGATGCACATAAGTAACAAGCTCACATGCTTATTACATACATATATATATATATATATATATATATATATATATATATATATATATATGCATATATATATATATATATATATTCTCTTTCTTATTTATTTTTTATTTTTATCTTCTTCTTAATTTTTTTTCTCTCCCTTAGTTAATATCTGCTCAAATCTATTCCTTCTTTCTTTAACCATATTAGATCCAATACCAAAATCAAATCCAATAACATATATATACATATATATATATGTGTGTGTGTGTGTGTGTGTGTGTGTGTTACGTACATTGCTAATTAATAAGCATGATAATGAAATAGTTGAGTTATATGTACTAGCACATGCAATTAGTTGGAAAGACTTTAGAAAACGAGATCAATTCTTGTGAGTCACATCTTTTACTATGAGTTATACAACTTAAACTTCACTTGAATTAGAAAAAGAAAAAAAAAACCTTAACGAGTATTTTGTCACTAATATTGTCTAGTCTTTGACTGACTTAAAGTATGCATTGTACTATAGAGTTTATAATCTTGGAATATCTAATGTGATGACTCTAAAATAGGTTCCTTGTTATTAAAAAAAAAAATACTAAAGCTACTAGGATTTTGTTTATAACTTGTTTTCTTAAGAATTACATACTATTCCTCAAAATAGTTGATAAAATGAAGAATAGAGGAATATGAAAAGAAATTTGACCGATCAGTTAGATGAGAATACGTGTCATGAAACATTATGCCATTTATCCTAATCAATTTCTCACACTTCAAAAACTCAAAAATAACCATCAAAACGATACGATGGAAGCCACCCCTGTGATGGAAATCTTTTTTGACTCCAATAATGATTGTTACCAGACCTCAGCAGAATTGATCTCGTTTTCTAAAGTCTTTCCAACTAATTGCATATGCTAGCACATAGAACTTGATTGTTTTATTATCATGTTTAATAAAGAGGATATGCTTAAAAAAAATGGCTGATCATTTTTGCAGTGATAACCATCAATGGAGTTGATTAGATAAAGTATTTCACATTCCATATCAATGAATCGCATATGTTTAGTTGGTTAAAGAAAGAAGGAAAATATTTGACCAAATATTAATTAAGAGAAAGAAAAAAAAGAAAGAAAAAGAAGAAAGAAAAAATATATTATCTAGTTAGCATGCTATGTAGGACGATACGTAGGAAGTGATAAAAAGGTGATAGAAAAAGGGGTGATGTATATCATTATTCTTTTGTTAAGAAGAGATTACTCATTCATTTCTTTTGGTCTAAATACGAAGAATTCATCTTAGATAAGATCAAAGTGAATCCATCTTAATAGTACAATTTTATAGTGCAATGATACGCTACAATACATGTATAAGCTAGTCAAGAATAAAAATCAAATTTGAGTCCTCTAGTTGATGAGTCAATACCTATACTGTGTGTTTTCATATCTGGAATCGACTATTTATTAAATTAACTCGTTGTGCAAGAGAACTTTGTACTAATGTAGTGTTGTGGAGAGCCCAGAAAATCTGAGAATAAAGGGGCCTTAACACCTATGTATAAAACTCAACTATTGATCCAAAAGTTTAAGCTATTGGGTCTTGAGCCTACACACGTTTATTAATAGCTCATTATTCTTCTAATCTTTCAATCTGGGAGAAATCATTCTCTTTGCTCTCTAGTTTACCATGTGAAACTCCTAACAAATCTCCCCATTTTCACATGTGAACTCCACGTTGGGTTTTAACTCCCCCTTGATCCACATTCATCGTCGATGAATCCATCTTCATCACTCTCACAAGTTATTTAGATCTTCTTGCGCCTTACAGCTACCGTGGTAGCTCCAGTAGCTCTTCCTCACGCACTTAGATCAACCATGAGGCACCGCGAACCAACTCTCGTACGAGCCTGCTTGGGATCACCCAAATCAACCATGCCTTGCTCCATCACATTTTCATAACCTCATACAACTTTCAGAGTACAACCTAAGAATTATGCTTATTGTGACCTTACTCTATCATCCGAGCCCTGCTGCCTAGCTTCATCGAGAGTCCATCACGATAGTACCATAATTCTTAGAGAATCCAGGCCAAGATCTGCAAACTATTGGCTCTGATACCAATTTATTAGGATAAGATAGGGTAATTACGCATAGTAAATGAGAAATTAAGACGAACACATGATTTACGTGGTTCGACCTAAAGCCTACGTCTACGGGCAGCAGGAGAATAATTCACTATATGATGAAATTGTTACAAGCACTCTCTTACAAAGCTTCTTACCTCCCTTATTTTGTTACACCTATTACAATAATCATAAGACTTATTTATAGGAAATGTTTAGGGTTCTAGGTAGTGGGCTTAAAAGACAATTATACATTAACTATGAATACAGGCCATAGCCAAACATGTAGGTTGAGAAATGCTAAATACCACCTTATTTTTATCATCCAAATACTACTTTCTATGTGTATGATTAGTTGGCTTACTAAAAGAAGAAAGAGAAATTAAAAAGTTTGTTATTTTAGGATGCCAACTAAACATCCATGTAGAATGTGGTATTTGAGTGATAAAAAATAAAGTGATATATAGCAATACTTACGTAGATTTTACACGTAATTTGAGAACGCATGAATCCATGTTTGTGCCATTTGTTCATTTTATTATCATCGTGGCATCCTCTAGACAACCCTAGTCACGTGCAGCTTTGGATTTTCTTTGTTTCGCCTCTTTCTAATAGCCTTTCCCCCAAGTCCCATGTGAATTTTTGCTTACAAAACTAACCTATAGGTTTTTTTTTTAAATGTCAGTTATCTGTAAATTTTTTCTTTTTTCTTTTTTATAATGAGGATTGGATCTATTCCAAAATTATGAACTTTGTAATACAACAGCTTAGAACGCTTTAATACACATACCATTTCAATAAAAAGAAAATTCAGAATTTTTATTCTGTGAACGTATAACACTTCATTCTTGTGGCAAGACACCAGTTTTATTTGTCTTGTAACCACTAAACGACTGATTCTTGTTGCCTGTAAAGATGGAGGAGATGTACGTAGTGCCACCCTTGAGAGATAGGTGGAGTGATTGAGTTGTAATTTGTTATAATTAATAGTTTTGAGTTTGAATCTATCTCCATTTATCACATATATTGTTTAATTTTTGATTAATTTGGAGCATGTGTTGCTACACTATTAAAGCATATTTAGGGTTTCAATATAACTCTTTTTGTTATGTCACTTGTTTAGACAATAATTAATTAATTTTCTTATTAAACTAAGTTTCAAGGTTTCCTTATTATATTATATTCTAATTAGTCTAGCTGTCTATTGTTGCTCACCAAGTTATAATGCCTATAAATAGACACTCTCATACTATATTTCTCAACACCGAAATTTCAATATATAGTTATTGATCGGTTTCTTGGTCAGATATAAAACTAATGTAAATGAGACCAAGTTTTACCCCGCAAGTGCATGGGTCGTGATAAAAAGTGGGCAAGTGCGGGAATTGTATCCTTAAGGAGGTTCCTAAGTGTTATCTAAGGTGTGTTCGTGTGAAAAGAAGTCTAAAATCGTGAAATAAAAGAAAATAAAGTGATTTTCTAGGTTGATTGAAAGGGGATTTAATCTAAACTAAAAGCTAACTAAACAAAATTAAAAAGCTAATTAACCTAATCTAAATGGGAGGTGTCAAATCCTAGAATTGGGTCAAATTGGAGATAGGTTAGGTCTAGCTAACTTGTGTAATGCCTATGGATTATTTTTGAAGTCTAGATTCGAGTAGTCAACTAGAGTTGACCAAACTATAAGTCCGATTTAATGAG
This sequence comes from Ehretia macrophylla, assembly GCA_037974665.1. Lineage (NCBI taxonomy): Eukaryota > Viridiplantae > Streptophyta > Magnoliopsida > Boraginales > Ehretiaceae > Ehretia > Ehretia macrophylla. The sequence goes on along the minus strand of CM075772.1, from coordinate 72,760,171 downwards.
GTCACCTAATTAGCCTAAGTCAACAATTCTAGATCTAGGTGCAACTCTATCCTCTAGACACTCTCAAAGCCGGGTGCGGGTTTATCCAAACGATCCTAGGCGTAGTCAACTAGACTAGTGAGTCAACCGTGGTACAACCAACGATCATTATCAACATTCATTTCATTCACATGAAGTTTTAGACGTGCATCAATAATAAACCCGCTACAAGCAATTTTTAAGATCTAATATTGAAGCATGTTAATAATAAGCTGGGACCTAATTAAAATTAATGACCAAATCGAGTAGATATCACAAATTGAGACTAGCTACAAGCATATTTAAAGTCACAATTTGAGAATCATAAAAACAATGAAGCAATTCTAATTGGATCTAAAAATTCATATGAAAATCTCATCAAAATACTTAAATCTAAATATCAAAAATAATCCATAAACAAACACACCATCAAGCTTTCCCTAACCTTTAAATAATCTAGGTCATATCAAAAGAAAACTAAAAACATGAAAATAAGTAAAGATAAGCTCGCCCATGTGTCTAGCTTCTTCAATTGCTTGCATGCTCTGTCTCCTTGCTCTAATTTGCTTACCAACTTTGGATTTGACGGTAGAAGTAGATGAATTTGATGGATTTGGGGTTTGGTTGAAGTGGGTAAGTGTATGTGTGTGGGTATGTGTAGAAGTGCGTGTGAGTGGGTGTATGAAAAATGTAGAGAAAAATGTGTGTTAATGTGTGGTAAAATGTGTGTGGTGGACCCCCTGTAAAGATGGATAAGGCTAAATCTAACAACTTTCTTATATTTTTCTCTACATGTAGAGAATTTGGACAATTTCTCTACATTTAGAGATTCAATATTTTAATTTCACTCCAACAGTTTCTCTACATTTAGTAAATCCCTTATTTCAAGGAATCCATATTTCAGTTTCACTCCAACAGCTTCCTTATTTTAAAAACTTTCTACTTTTGTTTACTCTATATGTGAAAATGTAGAGATAAGTTTAGGAATTTATTATTATCGAAATGTGTATGGTGATGTTTGGTTCGTTCACGTGTGTAGGTGTTGGTGTGTGCCGAAGTGGTTCGTGATTGTGCCAAGGTCACTGGTTCGCGACTGGTTCATATTTGTGTAAATGAATTGTAATCAATTGTGAGCTGGAGTGTTGCTTGGGTCAAGTGTGTTGTGAAGATAGGATAAAAAATGAAAGTCCAGCGGTGTAAAGGTTAAATGGTCAACCGTGCTAGTGGCTTTATGAATGAGTGGCTTGCAATAAAAATGGTGTGGTGCTGCTGGTTTCAATTGATGTGCAGTGCTGAAAATGTGATTAGTGTTGTATTGTGTGAATTGTTAACGTGCTAGTGCAATGATAGTTAAATAAATTCAATTGTTCGTCAAAGCTTTGCCAATTAAGTGGCGTTGACCAACAAAGCTAATTTTGACCAAGGCTTAACCTTGGTCAAAACAAATACATAAGTATGTATTTTATTATTATTATTATTTTCAATCCTTCTCTTCTTTATTGCATTTTCTTCTTCTTTTCTTCACTTCGGAACTGACTCTTCATCACAAATTTCACATTTTTTATAACGAACATCACCCAACTTACAAAGATTTACATTAATTAACTATTTGAAATATTAAAAATAATAAACTTACTTTATCAATAAATACTACAAATTATTAATAAATGCAATCAAATAAATATAAAACACTCTAAAAAATATATTCAATTAAACCTAAAATCACCAACACATAAGTTATTATCTCTTTCTCTTTTTAGAGCTACTATTAGTGGTGTTTCATATTGTGTTTAATATATTTTCTCTCGTTGTTTTCTCTTTTGGGTAATTTACCGAAATTGTTCTACATCTTTGTCTTTTTTGACATTTAAGTCTCTTATCTTTCATTTTGGACCAAAATAGTCATTCATGTTTTATTTTGGTGACAATCATTAGTCATTGGAGCAAAATCTATTAAAAAATAACGCTAGAGAGCACGTGAATGACACGTGGCCGTAGAATGCATAAATTTTAAAATACTTATATTTTATCGTATGATAATTTTATCCCTAAAAATTTATAAATTTTGTGTTCACGTGTCATTCACTTGCTCATGAACATTATTTTTTGACAAATTTTACTCTAAAGACTAACGATTATCACAAAAATAAAAAATAAATAATTATTTTATCCAAAATAAAAAATACGAAATTTAAATATAAAAAAAAACAAAGATATAAAACCATTTCAATAAATTACTCTTTCACTTTTCTCTCTTTTCTTTTCTTTCAACATGGTGTTAGAGCTACTGTCCTAGTAGCTAGTGTCATTATTATCCTATTATCCTAATCACTGCGTCATCAAAATTTGTCATGTCGTTATCCACGTCAATGCCCATATTAGCATCCAGTCTCTGATCTTTTGCCACGTGTCATTACCGATCACTACCATGTTGTCGTGGAGCATCATATATAATTGCATCCATTAATCTCATATATATATATATATATATATATATGCGTTTAACATGTTAAACCATTAGACCCTTGTGTATTTCTCAGCACCAAAATTTAACATGTAGTTATTATCTCTCATTTTCTTCTATGGTAACTCTTATCATCTTTGATTTATATAATTTTTTTCCATATTTTCTCTTTTATTTAATTTTCTTCCCACACAATGAGATTTGTAACTTTACAACAAATTTAATGTGATTTTGGGTATTGTAAATTTTTAGTCATGAAAAAAAAAAAGAAAAAGAGCGCCAGCCCAACCACAAGGTTGCTGCTGATGGATCTTCCATAGATAGTAATAGTGACCATCTGTTTTGTTTATTTTCGTCATCTTGCTGCTGTCTATGTGAACTGGCCACGTTCAAGAATGATTTTATATAATTTCTCATCGTATCAAGTTGGCAAATTGTCTTCCTTGCATGGGGGGTTTTATGTACACCTGGCTTGAATCTTCGATTTTGAGCTTATTTAACTTGAAAAGTGACTTGACCAAAAATACTTGAAAAAATAACCAAATTACCAAAAGAAGGAAGACTGAAAATGCTTTTATAAATTTACATTTTCCTAGCTCCATGTTTTTTTGGAAAAATAGAGCAACTCTGTTATATATATGTCCTGAAAATTTATCTTGTAGTTGCATTTTTCACTTAAGAGGTGAAAAATGAATCACAAGATATAGATGGTAACATGTAACATGTAACATGCCTTAAATTAGGATCTGGGTATACTAAATTTACACATATTTTCATGGTCTAAATGAATAACTGAGGGTAGAAAAAGAATATGAGTAAAATAGAAGTATTGAACAAAGTGTTGGGAGTATAATTAGTTATTCATATAGATAAATCAATACTTTTAAAATTATTATATAAGATTTTAAATTATTTCACTTAATACTAATTAGTTTTAAGATAGAGTTTAAAGTTAACTAATATAATATAATATTACAGTTGAATTTTGATCCTATATTATTCATATGTATATGTATATATGTGCAACCTATTTACGTTTTAGACATTAATTCTAGTACGCAATTTTTATATACGGTGCTCCCGTACCACGTACGTCATTCATGGATTACAGCTTCAACAATAGGCTTTGGTTTACAAACCAATTATTTAAATTTGCTGCTTATTCTACAACATTAATCAATTGATTATGGACAACAAGTAATGGAGTGTTGGAATGTATCCAATTATCACGCATAAAATATTCAAAATTTTCAAGATGTAAGATCTTGACTTTTAACACTATAATTTTACCACAATCTATGGCTAAAACAGAGCAGTGAAAAAAAAAAGGGTGAAGTGCACCAGATTCCCTTATACTTTAGCGAAAGTGCACAACACCCCCTATAGTTCAAAAACTCCCTGAACTAGTCCCTATATTTTTTAAAAATGCACAACACCCCCCTACAGTTATAAAATCCGTCATATTTAACGAATTTTGTAAAAAAGACATACCCTCATTTTTTTTTTCATTTCTCTCTTTTATCATTTCCTCTTTTGTTTAGGCCAAAAAAAAAAAAATGGTAATTTGATCAATTCATATAATTATTTAATGAATAAATTCGTTAAAAATCAAAAAAAATCTCACTTAACGCGTGTGAAGTACACTCTCCGTTAAATTTAACGGATTTTTTAACGGTAGGGGGGTGTTGTGCACTTTTGAAAAACTACAAGGACTAACTCAGAGAATTTTTAAACTATAGGGGGGTATTGTACACTTTCGCTAAAGTACAAGGGGGTCTGATGCACTTCACCCAAAAAAAAACAGTAGAAAAAAATGGACTTCAATAGACCCCCATCAGCATCAGTGCACTACAAGCAGTGAGCTCTTCTTCATCTGCTTCACTTCACACCTATCATCATCTTCTTCTTCATCTTCATCTTCCATGAAGATCTCTAAATCAATACTCAACCCAAGTCTGTCATGGTCACGGTCACGGTCGCGGTCGCGGTCACGGTCGCGGTCACTCGACCAACCAATGTCACTCACAACTTGTCTAAGCAGAAAGCTCCACACCAATGGAGGCATTAAAGGCTGCGGCCAAGCCTCCTCCGCCTCCCCTATGTTCACAACCACCACCATAGGCAAAAAGCGTGACAATGCAGCAGAACCCTCTTCACCTAAAGTCACTTGCATTGGTCAAGTTCGCGTCAAGACCAAGATAAAGAAAAGGCGTAGCAATGCCGGAGAGGTGAGTTTCAGAAAAGCCGATTATCGTCAGCAGCAGCAACAGTGCATAGGGCAAAGATGGGTGCATTTTCCCCATACGATATGCGAAGCTTTGAGGGCTGAGCTCAGCTGTTTGTTTCCATGCCGAACAAGCGAAAAGGAGGAAGAAGAAAAGGAGGAGATCGGGAACGACTCAAATGGGCAGAGTTCATCATGTGCGCGATGGCTCGTGACATTGCAAGATGGAGAAGGAGGGAAAGGGAGGGAGGTTGAGTTGGTGGTGGGTGATGGAGATGAAGGGAGAAGAAGAGAAGTAATGGAGATGAGGAGAACAAGTTCAAGATCAAGAACAAGGCGTCATGTGTTGGAAGATTTTGAGATCAAAGATGATGATATGTGTGAAGCAAGAGTAAGCATTTGTATACCACCCAAGAATGCTCTCTTGTTAATGAGGTGTAGATCTGATCCAGTGAAGGCTGCTGCTCTTACTAATCGCTTCTGCAAAGAGGCACCTGTGGATGATCATGAAGATCATCATGAATATGATGACGACAATGAAGACAATTTCTTCCATCTGCATGAATGTGAAGAAGCTAGAGAGAAGCTCGAAGCTATGGCGGAACAACAACTAGACAGTGATGGAAAGGAAGAAGATTTGACGACAGAAATGGAAGTGCAAGATGAAAAACTAGAAGAAAGAAGAGCAAGCTATTCATCTTCATTGCTATTAAACTCAGACAAAGATGAAGATTTAGAAAATACCCAACAAAAAGAAGAGGTTCAAGATCAAGAAACAGAAGCTACAGAGCTGAAAAATGAGAAGGAAAGTGAAAATGAAGAGCAGAATCATGTAGAGGGAGAAGATCAATGGATGATGGATGCAAATGAAGAGAAAAAAGAAGATGGCAAGGCAACGTCATTGCTTTCATCATCATCATCATCATCAGTTTTGCCAGATTGCTTACTTCTAATGATGTTTGAGCCAAAGTTGTCTATGGAGGTGTCCAAAGAAACATGGGTCTGCAGCACAGATTTCATTAGATGGCTACCACAAAGGCAAAGGCCAAAGCAAGTCAAATCATCAGCAGCAGCAGCAGCCATGAAAGATAATAATTCTGATCAGGTCAAGAAAATGGGCACTGATTCCAATTCTGATAATAATAAATCTCCGCTTTTGCTACCACAGCAGCCGCCACCGCCGTCAATGCTGCCGCCGCGTTCATCGTGTTCTTTGCCGGCTGCGGCTGTTTCAATGGCGGCCATGATTGAGCATAAGCTAGTGAATGGTATGGGGTATGAGCCATTTGTGCTTACAAGGTGTAAGTCTGAGCCGATGAGGACGGCGGCTAAGCTCGCGCCAGACTCTTGTTTCTAGATCAAAAGAAAGCTTGAGCCGCTTCGTCGAGCTGCTTCTCATGCTGGCGCGGCTGGAGTCGGGTTCTAAGCCGAGCTGTTCAAAGGGTCTTTTTAGTGTTGGAAATTGTAGTAGTATTGCACAGTACTTTTTTCTTGCCTAGAATGGTATGTATTCATCTAGTTATTTTTCTTGTTCTTTTTCTCGATAATTGTAATAGTATCAAAATTTTCTGTTGGCGATAGAAATGAGCGTTGTTATTGGATTCATATAACAATAAGATTTAGGCTCTGTTTAGTTTAATTGTTAAATTTTAGTTTTTGAAGTGTAGAGCTTTTACAGTAGAGTTTTGGTTAGAAATGCTGTTGAACAAAAGTTGTAGACTGTTTGGCCTATATTGAGTAATATTAAGCTTTTAAAAAATTTGATGCCAATATTATATTTAAAAAAATATGAAAGGATATATTTGAGAAAGAAAAAGAAAACAGTTTCCCGCATTATATAAAAACAGTTTCGTAAAAACTTATTTTGAAAAGCACTAATTTAGAGTTTCTTGTTTTTTAACTTTTTTTAGCTTCAGCTTTTACCTAAAAACACTTTTAGAAATGAGCCAAACAGGTGAGATAAGCTTCTAAACTCACAAAAAGTACTTTTCAGTGTCAAAAAATTAGACCAAACAGACTCTTAGTTCGATTTTAGTAGTAATATTATAGTTTTCCCATCCAAATTGTTGTTAGACTGTCTATTTTTCTTTTCTTTTTCTGAAACTATTTTTTGCTTTGCTTTTCTATTAATTTCTAAGGTGTTAAATGCTTTATACTAATTTTTGCTCCCTTGGCCTCGGAAAATTGTTGTACGCCTATGTTGTATTTTACAAAATCATCATATAAATATGTGACGCAACAAAATATGGTGTAGTGCACAAAATATTTTTCTTTCTATTATAGTTCGCAACAGAAAATCTTTGCCTGTGTTGCATTGTATATAGTCATAGTTAGGGGTGGATCTAAAATCTTTGTTTGGTGGAGATTAAATTAATTTTTTAACTTAAAAATACACATTTTTTTTAAAAACAATACAGGTTTAACTCACTCATTAATAGCTCTACTCTTGGAGCTAGTGGCGGCTGGCCCCAAGCTAAATCCACCCTTCGCCGTAGTACGATAAAGTGATATAACAAATTATTGTGTGGTTCACAAAATATTTCTCTTCCTATAGTTTGGTATATAGGCATATTTTCTCACATTTTCCATGGGAATTTCGTTTATGAGTAACTGGTATTTTTTTTTTTTTGCTAAGTTAGTAAAAAGTGTCATTGATTGAAAAAGAAACGTACAAAAATAATTACAATCCATGTTCTATCTAATGATATTACCATCAACCATCCATAAAGTACAAATAGCTCTATTCAAAAGTATGTTCCTAACTCTCTTTACAACGTATAGTTTGGTTTTTACATCAAATCTAATAGACTCAAAGAGCTGTTTCTCGGTAAGTGCCTCATTAGCAAAAATTCTTCTGTTACGCTCCTGCCATATGTGATAGACAAAAGCATTCCAGAATAGTTTAATAGAAATAATTTGGAAATTGTTCTCACCACAATGTTACGTGAACCAGACACAAAGATCATCCCAATTTCGAAGGTTTCTCGAGCCTGTAGAGTTTTTTCATGCAACTTCCAAATCCTTTTAGAAAATGAGCATTCAAAGAATAAGTGTTGTCTGTTTTTAATTGCATTATAATAAAAAACACAGTTAGCACTAATGTTTAAGTCCCAAGAGAGTAGTCTTGATTTAGTAGGAAGCCTATCTCTCCAAAGTAACCAAGTAATAAAGGCATGTTTGGGAGTATAATGCTTAAACCTCATGATAGGAGTCCAATCTAGAAGAGGGGAATGACATCTAACAATTTCCTAAGCTGACTTAACATTAAACTTACCTCCTGGTGAGTTGGTCCAAGTGACGAGATCATCCCTATTTGGAGCAGGTGGACCCAGGGGCGGTATCCCCCGGTCCCCTCCCCCTCAACGTTTTTAAGTTTTTTTAAAAAATTTATATAGTATCGTTAAAAAAAATTATCGGTTCTCTTATTTTAAAAAAGTTATATGTAGTATCATTAAAAAAATATTTTGACCCTCCAATACAAAACTCCGCCGCCCCTAGGTGGACGATCAATGTTTTGCGCGATGATAGAGATGATGGGGGTGGGGGTTCTGAGGCCAGCACCAATTGTCACGAGAGATGTACTCCGCAACTTTCGTGTTCCTCTCAATACCTGTGGTAGCAATAATGTCATCTCCATAGACTTCACACAAAATTCCCATCGGATGCCAATAGTCTAACCAGAGTAACTCCTTTTTTTTTTTTTTTTTGAGGAAGTGTTGGATATATGCAAGCATGAACAGTTCATTTATGGCTGTACCTTAACCAGCTCTTGGCTGTTTCTCTGAATGAAAGTAAATTTAATCTGATAGATTTCTGGGCAGTGGTTTGATTGTTTAATTTGGCTCCGGAATAATCATTTAATTTCACAATCAAAAACTTTGTGAGGTACACTTGGTAGTTATATTTCCCTATCTATTACATTAGTCATCTATCATCAGCTACCACGTATCGCAAAGTGTTCTATTAACAAGACTATCCACATATTTACTTTGAAGGCTAATAGATTCTCTAACATTCAGTAGGATTTTTCCTATGAGAAGTTCATCAGTATTAGTTCCCAACCCATGCACTCTACAATTCCTCTCTTGCCAGATAAAATAGATACAAGCACAAAAAACTGCTTTAACAAACTCCGTCTTCAGTCTCCTAACACGACAGAGTCTATAAAGTCTTGTGAGAATTAATTTCCCTCCATTTTCTTTTCTCTTTTCTATTTCCCCCTCTTTCTCTCTTCTCTTTCGATCTCAATCCTTCACAATATGAGATGAATGACTAGAATCTCACGTCATGGATACTAAAAGAAACTCTTACTAAGAGAGGATCCGTCCCCGAGCCATGAGTCTGTATTGTGTCTTTTTAAATTGGTTCATTAATACTTGAAACTGTATATGTTTCTCCTTGTTAATTAGCCTATCCACAAGAGAAATTACTTCACTCTCTAATTGCTTCTAATGACTCGTTTGTTGGAGCAATCAACTTAAGAAGTTGATTTCTTAGCACCCTTGGTTGAATTTTTCTTAATTGTAGGTTATCATTGGAAGATTTTACTATTTTGAAAACGGGGTTAAACTTTATTAGTAAAACCTACGAGAATTTTTCTCAATTGTAAATTACCATTGAAGTATTTTGTTATTTTGAATATGAGTTAAACTTTATTAGTAAAACTATATAATTTATGGTGATTGATTCGATCGTTTGAGCTTGGAAGTCATACTATAGATTCCCTCTCCGACCCCTCGCAAAATCTTATTGATAGGGATCGTAGGAGTATTATTACTCCCCGATTAGTTACAAAAGGGGAGGGTGGGGTGGGGTGGGGGTGGGGTGTCAATAAAGTAGTTTAGATATGGATTTCTTAATTCCACTAAGAATTCCACTAATACGTATATATATTAACTTACCAGGGTGGCTTGCCCTATTGATAGTGACCATATATGAGTTGGAGAGAGCGAATGAACACTTAATCACAACGTATCACCAATAACAAGTTGTAATGGAGGATTTTCACAATTGATTGTTCCAATTGTAGCAAATGGTAGTTATGTAGGCATATCAATCATCACGCAGAGCTCAAGTTGTAAGGATTTTCATAAAACATGGTTCCAATTGTAGCAAATTAAAATAGGTTTTGAGATTTACAATTACAACATATGTATATTTGCGATGTTCTATTTTTAGGTATTAAATCCAAAAAAATTATAACATCTTGCACTATATATAAACATGGAAAAATAACACCATTTTTTATGGCCTATCTTCTTTTTCTTCTTTTAGATACATTGCATTATTCTAGTATGATGCTTTTCATTTAATTTCCTTCTTTGTCTATTAATTGTTTATTTTACTGTTAGCTAATAGAATTTGACAATAGAAGAAAAACAAAAATATCTTGTTAAACAAACATATTTCGTTTATATATGGGGAAGAAGGTGCGTGTCAAATTAAAAATTTCTCACCTTCTCTCAACTCTTTTCAAAATAATATTAGAATAGTTTACCAAAATAGTCATAGATCTTTGTTTTTTTTTATATTTAAGTCCCCTATATTTTATTTTGGACAAAATGGTCATTCATATTTTATTTTTGGTGACAATAGTTAGTCCTTGAAGCAAAATGTGTCAAAAAATAACGTTAGTGAGCACGTAGATAGCACGTGGCCGCAAAATACATAAACCTTAAAATGCTTATATTTTACCGCGTGACAATTTTATCCCTGAAGATGTGTAAATTTTGCAGCTATGTACTATCCACCTGTTCACTAACATTATTTTTTGATAGATTTTGCTCCAAACACTAACGACTATCACTAAAATGAAAGATGAATGGCCGTTTTATCTAAAATACAAATAAAAGACTTAAATATTAAAAAAAACAAAGATCTAGTACTATTTCGATAAGTTACCCAAAATATTATCATGCTACATGTACTACGATGCATTGTACTGCATTCTCATTCATCTTTACATTTCCATCACTACTACAACATATCTGGACTAAGAGTACGAAATCAAAGCATCTCAGAAGAATGTACATTTCTATTTTTTTTTAGGAAGATCTCGTTTTAGGTGGAATCACACTAAATCTATTTCAAAATTACAAATTTTATGGTGTAATAATACATCACAAAACATGTTCTAAATTAATATAAAAATTAGATAATATTTATAATAAAAAAATATAAATATAAATTCAAAATTTTTAATCTCAACGAGTTGCTATCTACTATTTCACTCATCTTGGGTACACAATCTTTGTTTATATTAAGTTTCAATGGCATGCACCAACCAATAAGACTCCAGCTAGATATTTATATGTCTGAAAAAGACAGGCTGGTTTTATAGGGAGACTGTCGCTTACATGTGAATCTGACTCTTGCTAGCCAGCACTGGCATCAAATTTAATATCCTTCACTGAATAGAGTCAAATGGAATTTGGCCAAGCATGCCCCATATTCCTATGGAAAATGAGAAAAGACACAAAAAAACAATAGACAATGGAAAAATGCCGTCAGCCCATGTTTGATGTCAATAATTTAGTTGCGTCCCAGGCCTATTTCATAAAAGTTCTCGGCAATGTTGAAATTAATAATAGATGAAAGCTGGTCGAGAGATGTCTTGTCAATTAATACTTTTAGGTAGGATCTTGTATTTTGTCTTTTGAGTTTTAATGAATCACTTTGCTTTCCTAGCAAAAAAAAAGAAAAAAAATTCCTGGCAAGGAATGGGAAATAATGTAGCAGTATAATGACACTAAACTATAACGAGAATTCGTATATACTGAAAATGTTGGCTAGTAGCAGTTAGATACTTAACTAGGAAAAAAAAATTACCAGACAGCCGAATGATCTAACTGTGTAAGTGTTTGTGGACCTTACTTGTCTAGGCAGGGGCAGAACTAGACACCGGCGAAGAAAATACAATAAGTGTACTTCTTCTAGGAATTGAACTTGCAAACCTTCTACTTCTCCTATAAGTTCTTAACCAATTGAGCTAGACAACCTCTTATAATATGAAAAAGAAGAGGAAAAAACACAATAATGTCTATCTATTGCCAAGAATTGAACCCACAACCTTTTACTTCTCCAATAACCACTTAATCAATTAAACTAGACTATCTATTAGTGCAAGGATAATAAACTTAAAAATAAATAGGTCATTGTACGCCTGTGCGTACATTCCTCTCCATGTAGCTCCACCACTATGTTTAGGGCTTAGATTTTCTGTCTTACAACCGGATTATTTGATTGTCAAACAAGATTGTGCTCTCTTAAACTAAAAAGAATTGGATTGAATCTGATCAGGACTAAGAAAACAGGAAAAATAAAAAAAGAGAAAAAAAGGACTGTAGATTTTGTTCCCCCTCCTCATCTTATTGTGTATACTTCTCTATAGTTAGATTTGAGTGTAAAGTTTCAGACTTCAATGCCACATTTTCTTATAGTTCTATCAATCATTTTCTAATATGTATCTCGTCTATAATACGCTTTTCTTACTATTTTTTAATAGGAATCTCGATTAATGACACATGTTAAAAAATGCAATTAATCAACTAACTAAATTAATTCTTTTGTACTAGATTTTAAACCATAGTTAAAAATATTAAATAATAACATATTTACAGCATACAAGTTAAATTAAAGACAAACATACAAGTTAAATTAAAGACAAATAAATCACTAAATCAAATGAAATCACACAAAAAGTAAGAACAAGTCTTTTCAAGGAACTAAAAGCATTTGTTGACGCGCATGATTGATCGAGAGCCCTATTAAAGAAATAAAAAAGAAAATATATTGTAGAGGAACCAAATTATCTTTTTCGAAGCTCAAACTAAGAGAAAAAGAAGAAATAGAATCTGAAAATAAAAGTAGAAGAAAGGAAAGAATGTAATGATTAATTGGCTGAACCTTTTTAGCTTAGATTCCCAACTTTTCCAAGTTGAGATTTTCTTTCCCAATTACTCGCTTTGAACCCCTTTCGTTTTACACTGTTTGGATTGCACAAGAAAAGGGGTTTCTTGATCCTTCGTGGGATGGGGAATAAAATAATAAGAAAAAATGAATAAAGAAATGATTTTATAATTTACTTATATACCCTTTTCATATCCATTGTTATATATGATAAGGATATAATTGATATTTGGGTAGAAGTATGAGGGAGAATTAAAGCATTTCACTCGTTGACCTTTTATTTCCTCCCATAAAATCCTAAATTGAAAGGATTGCCTAATCATCTCATTAAGTCATTCTTCAATCCTTCCATAACTTTTCTCTCTCTTACAAAAGTTAATCTAAGTAAGAGAAAGAATTCCCTAATCCTCCCTCTCTCTCTCTCTTTTTTTTTTTTCTTTTCTTTTGTTAGATAAGCAATTGATTGTATTGAAACAAAAACATGTGCAACTGAAATTATAATGATGATTCAATGGCCAACCATGAATAGTTGTACCAGCACCTAGCTAAGCAAGAGACTATAATGAATTCTCCCTCCCTTTTCCTTTCCTTTAAAAAGTGCAATCCAAACACGATGTGAAGGAGGTTTAACCAGATCACAATAATGTATACAAAACAAATTAATTCAGAAAAGTGAAAGGTGGTATCATATGCTTGTCTTTGCTAGGATAGGGTTAAAGCCTTTTAAAGCAGCTCCCTATCCATAGTAAATTCACATGGACATTCATGCATGAGAACATACGTCCAAAATGCCAACCGAATTCTTGAAGAAAGTCCCTTAAATATAAATTTTCAAGGTCCAGTTGATTATTTGTGTTAGAATTGAGGATCTTGTCTTATTATGGGTATATGTCGAAAATCTATATTGCATTAGAGAGTAAATAATGATCAGTCGTGTAAAATTGCGTGATATTTTATATCATTTTTTTATCATTTTCTCCTTCTGTTATGGTAAAAATTCACACACACACACACACACACACACACATATATATATATATGGTGTTAAATCTCTTGTGAATATGATAAAATTTTATTATATAATGAAGGATGAACGGGTAAAAGGTTTATAAGAAGAGAAAGAATTAAAAAAGTTAGTAAATTGATATATTAACTAGGCATACATATGACATGTGATAAATGAATAATGAAAAAGGGGTAATATCTAGCATTTCTCTTGTTGTCAGCTGATTTACATGTCAAAAACAATACTGAATGATCCTTGGGCTCTTTTTCTTGGACAAATACTCTGAAATTCAAGTTAGTGGTGAAGTAAGAGGGCTTGGTAGACTTAGTGTGTTTCATAGAGGTTGTAATTAGCATTACCTTGAGAGCTAAGGGGTCGACTTTTTTATACTCCAATAAAATTTATCTGGGTTTGGTAATTTCCTTGTGCAATATTGGTATGTTTACTTATGTCTCCAGAGATCATAGGATCTCGAGCAGAGGCAATAACGTGAGGCCAACTAGCTCTTATGTATCACAAGCTTTTTCAGGCTCACATTCCACTATCCCTTTAATGCTTGACTTTTAGTTTTTACTTTTTGTTTTGATAGAAAGTTAATGCTTTTTTTTTTTTTCCCATTTTGGTCGGAGAAAGTTAATGCTTGACTTGAATAAGCACACTCTATCCTTCGCTAAGACACATGTTCTCATACAATTAGTTGAGTTTCATTTTTGTGAAACTCTTGGGTGCATTGAGCCAATGGTCCTACCAATACTTTAAATCTTTTAATAATTTATGTTAGAAGTTGTGTAGTATAAGTATGGATTAATTTTTTAGCAAGATAGCTAATTTATTTAATCGATGAAGCTCTGTGATGAAAACTAAAAACAGATGCAATAACTTGGTGTAAACTAATTCTGTTACAGGTGATGTTGCAACATTAACTGAAATATTAGTTCTATCACAAACCGTAAACAATCTGTTTCTCTAATTGCTTAGTTAGTTTATTCCACTTAATATTCAACATAAGTAGCAACAGTAAACAGCAGCGAAAAGATAAAGCTTTTAAAAGAAACAAAAACACTAAGATTTAACGTGGTTCAACCGTACGGTCTACGTCCACGGGACCTCCTTTGGTCCAACAAACATGTTTATTAAGCAATATAATAAGTTACAACATCAATGGACTTACACAAGTAAAGACTCCCTCTTAACCTTTGACACCTTGATGGTGAACTCTTCAATGAACTTCCGTTTGGCGAACTCCCCTCGACTAGCGACATTCTCTCCCGAGAATAACACTTTCTTCTCCCGAAGAATGAATAAATAAGAAAATAATCTAATCACTCAAATACTCATATAATTTGCTCATGACTCACTGTCAAAACAAACAAAGTTGCAACACTTAATACAATCAAAGATTGAAACACAGGTCGTGTTGCAACACCACTTGGAACACTGGACATAAAATTCTCTTGTATTTTTTCTCTCGTTGCACTCTGTCTGCCTCTTCTTTTTGCGATAACCTCTGCTTTATATTTATACCCAACTGTCTTCATATCAACATGTTTTGGGCTGCAAGAAAAACCTCATCTCACAAACCCTATTCTTCCTTTGCTTGTGAATATGCAATAAATGTCATTCCTTAATCAACACAAATCTTCTTCTCATATAGTAAGTTACCATAAGATTTTTCATGCATAATATAAAATGTAAAAACACAAGAATGGAAATAACAAAAGTTTTGCTAAAACATAGCCAATCAAATCTCAAGTAATTTAATTGCCTAACAATCAAATCCTAATCAATTTAATTGTCTAACAATTTTAAAAGTAAACTGTAAACCAAATAAGTTTTCTTCATCCCAATAAGCTTATCATTATCCCTCAATAATTATTAATTACCACTATAGATGCCCAAAGTCGGTCCAAAGGAAGAAAGGCCCAGAGACAGAGTAGAGAAGATATGGCCAAAACCCAAAAGAGATCAACCTATTATGGGTTCCTGCCAAAGGAACAGGACAGGAAGTGTGATGTGTCAAAGGAAGATTGACGGTAGCACCTAAGGACCTTACACCTGGCAAAGGTAACGGTGTTAACAACGTTAGCGTGCAGAGAAAAAGCCTCAGGCATAGAGATTAAAGCAAGCTTATCATAACATAAGCTACTAGCCAACTGCCAGCCTTTCCCCCCAAGGAAATATCTAACGGACATGAATGGGTCTAAAGAAATCATAGGGATGCGAAGGCAACAGGTGAACGAATACGATGGGAACCAAAGGCGGCTGCATTTAATACTCTGATGTGCATGCGGTCAAAAGAATCAGGTAAGGTGACATAAGATGAGCAACCAACTACTACTCTTAGCCAATGAAGAAAAAGAACTAGGTATCCCACTTGCTAACTAAGACATCAAGATGCGAAGCTCTACCAATCAAAAAACTGCAATAACATTCACTTGGCATAATGCGACTACCTTAGGGTCACAACAACCAATCAGAAGCCATGAAGGTTTCCATTGGCCCATGCCATGGGACCTAGTATGTAGCAATTATAAATAGCAATTGTTTGTCTAACAAGAAAAGACACATACACAAATACATAAGCCTTGTGGAATTCCTCGGGTTAGGCTCTTTTTGTACAACCCACTAGAGTGGTCACCAAGGGCTCCGACCTTGCATGACCATAAAATCCCAGTCTGGCGAGGGACCAAGCAGCCCAAGAATGAAAATTCGTCAAGGCTTCACTTATAGAAAATCATAAAAAGGGTCGGGGAGACAGTGGGCCTTCTCCGGAGGGTCCAACCCAATTCTGATTGTAGGTTTATGGGGGGGTCTATAACCACTACCTTTTGCTCCTTCTTCTGTCCAACAAATCCAATTTACTGAAACCCCCAACAAATCCAACACCCCTACTTTCACTTTTACCATTTCTTTCCTCTTGACCCCAGCAAAATCCATCACATTTTTCTCAAATGCTTCAACTATTTCCTTTCACTCCTCTTCATCCAAATCGGCCCTCCTAAACCTTGCCACATACTTTACCAAGCTCCTGCTATTCCTCTTAAAAAACCATCTAAAATCTAGGCAGAACGCATAACAAAACCCAAATATTAGCAGTAAATGCTGGCGTATCAAGAGAGTTTGCTTAGAAGTTAAATTTTGTATTTTGAAAATTTGATTCGTGCTTAGATTGAAAAGGTGACAATTTTGACAAAAAAATAATCCTCGAAAATTAATGTCTAATAGTAAAGTTTCAAAGCCCGTTAGAAAACGTTCCAACAAAACTTTGGTCATTAAAAAATGTTAAGCAATGAGGAATATTTTGTAATTTATTAAACTAAAGGGCATTGTTATAATTACAAGTCAGTAAATGTTAATGACATATTAACAAATTATTGACTTAGACCAAGGGTCTAAGTCCATCCAAAAATTTCCCTTCATTTTTTCCACAACACTACTCTTTTAGTCTTTATTTCTCTTTCTCTCCCTTTGGATTTTTTTTAAATATCTTTTCATGATGTTTTTGGAAGCGGATGCAAATCGACAGCCAGAAGCCGTTCTTCGGAACCCAAAGTGGATTGGTCTATATTTATAACTCAACGCTTTTTAGGTACGCTGGAGTAGGTAAAAGCAACAATAGTATTAATTTCAATTTGACCAAATAAAAAAATGAAGGATCCCACGAGAAATAGGCAACTTACTTTTTGTTTATTTATTAAAAGGGAAACATAGATTAATATTACATCATATAAAAAAATATGTTACATCTATGACTTGTCAAGAATCGATCTCGAAACCTCTCGCAAACAAATAGACAACTCTTTCTGGCCGTAACATATATATGTCATAATATATGTTATGGTATAAAAGAAGATGTCCATACACATCAATGTATGCTTATATATATTTACGTCTCTAGTACCGACCCAAAAAAAAATGATTGTAGTGACCGCAACATGCTCAAGCACCTAAATGATGAGATAACATAGTAGCTTCACACTAACATAATTTAAACATCCATGGCAACAACCACGATTAAAGTAACCATCGGTTGTACATTTTCAAACCACCTAGAAAACAATCCAATCCAACATAGGAATATACTTTTTGCATCGATTTTCCATTATAAGGTTCACACATCACCATAAAAATCCACAACATCATAGAGGAACTAAGCTTTTGGAGTTAGACAAAAAGCATGAAGGTGACATGGAGAAAGGAGCACTTGGATGTTATTTTGGTCCAAGCAGGTTTATTCATCATGTTTGGATATCATCTCTTCCTTTATCGATGCCAAAGGTTTGCACACTTTATTGTATTCGGTTATCAGAACCACAACAAGAAAGTTTGGGTTGACAAAATACTCCAGGTCAGTAACTTTGCAGTTGTTCATTACTAGTTGGGTAAACAGACAAGGGCGGAGCCAGAAATCAAATGTTGGGACGGTCAAATTTTTTTTTAGTATAGTATTTTTTGCATTGTATTTTTTAGATTAGTAGAAAAGAGACCAAATTTTTACTGTTAAAAAAAAATCAAAATAAGAATAGCACTAAGTACCTCAAAATTATATATATCTGTTTAATAGAAGAATAAAATCAAAACAATCAGTAATAGACACACACAAACTAGCACAAAACTGGAAAACAAAATGTAATTGTGATGACTTGAACCCACACCCCTCAACATGTTGGTAATTGTGACTAACCACTAAACTATCTCTATGTTTTTAAAGATTTTTATACCTTTTATACTTTTAACTTGGGTGGGGGGGGGGGGGGGAGGGGGGAAGGGTGAAGGGGATGACAAATCTATTTTTTTTTTAAAATTCCATTAAATATATATATATTTTTAGAGGTCAGGGGGTCGGGGCCCTCCCGATCTCCCCTCCCTTAGCCCCTGTAAATTCTGAAAATTAATTTGTATTTATTTTTTATGACTTTCGTAGCAAAATGGCCGTAGCCCATCCGTAGCCAATTGATTTTTTTATATATTAATTATTAACGTCCATAGCAAAGCGTAGCCATTTCGATCGTCAATCGGTCATCGCCCACGGCTACGGATTGGTATCCGTAGAAGTTTAGTAACCCCCTATTCCGTAGCTAATTCGTAGCCAATTGTCACCAAATATCCGTAGCCAATCCATATCTTTTTGTCGGCACATTTTCGTAGCCAATCCGTATCCATTTGCTACCACATATTGGTAGCCAATCCATTGCCCAATTTCGTGACCATTTTTCCATTGAAAAACAGTGGCTAATTGTTCGTCGCTATTCCATCACCTAATAATTATTAATTCTTTTAAAAATAATATGAAATATAAAAAATAAATAACAAAACAAATTTACACAACAAAACGTAAAATTAGATATCCAAAATAATATTTACATAATGCATCTTTTAAATTCACAAAAATATGAAAATATTTTTCGAAATTAGTTTCTAAAATTGTCCAAAAAAACAAATCCTAAATGTACCATTGATCATGCTGATCGGGCTAATGTAGTGGTGGTCGGGGGTATTTTAGCCGATTAATCTCTTGCTGCAACTGTATCACGAGTTTCATGTCTTGGTTCACCTATCGTTGCGTCTCCTACTGTACATTTCCTTGGTCATCAAGCTTTTGCCTCAAGGACTTCGTTGCTTGAGTGACAGCCTTGTCGACGTCTTCTTGTGTGAGTCCAACTTTAGTATTAATTGTGGGAATAGAGAGTGTTTCCCTACCAATGTAGACTCCTTGTGAGCAGAATCCATAGACACGCCCTTTCTTCGCTCTACCAACTGCTTGGTAGAAGATCTTATAAGGATTAACGGGTAGCACCGTGGGATCTTCTTGCGGTGCATGTTGACGTTGTTGGAGCATCTTCTCATATCGTGACTAAAAAAACAACATTTAGAAATATTTAATATTTATTACATTAAATGATAGTGACAGTAATATACTGTATAAATACTTAGTATCGTCTCAGCAGCCTTTGGATCAGAGTACTGGATACCATCATCCTCCCCTTTACTGTGGGCAACCTTGAAAACATCTACTTTATAGATAGGGGTGTTTCTTGTCTCCTCCTACATTATTGACTTCATAAGTAGTAATTATGCATTTACTAGAATATTAAGATAGACTAATTTATGCTATTAAATTTAAGTAGTTAATTTTAGTTACATACAATCCTTCTCATCACCTCATGAAAGGGTGTGAAACCCGTATAGTGTACCGATTGATTTTTCTCCCTATTGTTCTTGGCCGTATTTTATTTTTCCATCCACTTTAGGTCATTCCATCTTAGTTGCATTTACTCCCAATTTTCTAATGTCATCCACTTAGGAGGCTTGTCAAATTTACTGGCCTTAGCCAATTGGTCTTTCATTCTCTCTGTCGTCTTATAATGGAAGTAATGCTTGATATGTGCCCTGTCATATGGGTGTCACTTATAATCTATTTGCAACGACAAAAAAAGATAAATGCGAACATGTGTTAATTGAACATACATGTATAAATGTACAAGGGTATAATATGATAGATATTGACTGCATTAATGTTTATAAAAACCTAAAAAGAGTAAAACCACCGGTCCTTGACATCTTCAGAAATTTCTCTGTAAGTAATCTAGGGTGCTATGAATCTGCCTGTGAATAGTGATTTAAAATATTTTATGACTGAATCAGGTACAAATCTATTAACAAGTATATCAACTATATAAGTTAGTGTCACTTGCATTAGCTTATTATAGCTTCAATAACTAATAACAAACAATTAGAGTAATTTCTCTATAATCTACATCTATGTACTTTTGTTGACTACACGCAAAAAGAATGAATTCTTTGTCTACACCACGAACAAACTTAGGATTCAATGCTCCCTTCGATGTGATCGTTCATCCATTGTACACGGTTTGTTTCCATTTTGCCAACTTTTGTATCATAATATATGTTCAATGCATTAAGGAAATTAGGCATAGGAGGCTAGCAGGAGGAGGTGGTTTAATTAGAGACAGTAGGGGCAATGTGGTGAATTGCTTTTGCTGTCCCTTTGAGACACAATCTTCCATAAAGGTAGAGCTTCTTGCTTTAATTTTTGGGCTTAAACTGTGTATTAAGATGAAGTTCTATCATGTTTGGGCAGAGATAGACTCAAAGAGTATGGTTATTTTGGCGGGACAGGGCAAACAAGGATCTTAGGACATCACATACGAGCTTACTCTTGCTAGGCAACTATTGAAGTCTTGCAATGGTTTACTTACTCATATTTACAAGGAAGGTAATCAAGCAGCCGATTATCTAGCTAACTTAGGAGATAATGCTTGTCGAGAGGTTATTTTCCATGATTTGTAGGGTCATAAGGAGGTCCAGGGAATTATCAAAGTTGATAAGTTAGGTCTTCCTAACTTTAGAATTTAATACATGTGTTCTTTATGTTTTAGGTTCTATTTCCTTCTTTAGGCTTTTGTAAAAAAGAGTGTTTGTACTCTTTTTAGAGAATTAGATGATAGGGCATGTAAGTCTTCCATCCTCCTACAAAGGTAAGGCTGTAAGTCCCCCTTTGTTTTTGTACTTATTTTTTTGTGATTAATAAAATTCGAAGGGTACCGCCCTTCTTTCCAAAAAAAAAATGCATTAAAGAAATTAATTGTAGAAGATACGGTTAATTAATGGGCCCAAGGTACAGTTAATTAAACAAAATTTATGATCCACTAGTGTAATCTATTGTTAATTAATCACAACAAATATCACTACAATACAACATTTATGTCAAATATACTACCAAATATTTATGTCAAAACCTTACTTAAAAAATTAGATATAGACATAACATTAAATACAAAAATAATATATTGAACAAATAAAAAACAAAAAAATGACACACACAGAGATATATATTATACACATATATACATATGTCTATACTAGACAAAAAAAAGAAAGAAAATGTAAACAATAAAATACTTACATGTAGAAAAGATATAGGGAGATTGTGGTGGTGTCCTTGGTGGTGATTGTTGGTAGTGATGGTGCCCTTGACGGTGGTAATGGTGGACCTTGTGATGGTGATGGTGCCTTCGTTGGTGGTAGTAATATCCTTGGTAGTAGTGATAGAGCCTATGGTGTTGGTGGTGGTGCACTTATTGGTGGTAATAGTGCCCAAGATGGTGGTGATGGTGGACCTTGGTGGTGATGATGGTACCCTAGATGGTGGTGATGGTGGACCTTGTGGTGGTGATGGTGCCTTTGTTGGTAGTGGTGATAGAGCCCATGGTGGTAGTGGTAGTGGTGCACTTGTTAGTAATAATAATGCCCAAGATGGTAGTGATGATGGACCTTGGTGGTGGTTGGTAGTGGTGATGGTGCCCTAGATAGTGTGATGGTGGTGCCCTTATTGGTTGTGGTAGTATCCTTAGTGGTGCTCTTGGTGGTGATGGTGGTGGTCTTGGTGATGATGGTAGTGGTGGTGATAGTGGTGAAAGAAAGAGGATGGAATAAAAAGGATATTTTTGAAGAGAGAGAGTGGAAAAAGTAAAGAGAGTTGAAGGGAAAAACCAAAAAAATCAGATATTAATCTTCAGCACCTTTAATTTTTTTTTTTAAAAAACACGGGTGGTGGACGGGCTACGACCGTCCGTCTCCCAACCCGGCGGACGAAGGGCCGGCCGGCCGGCTCACCTCGTCCACTGTGGGTAGCGGCTGGATGTTTAGTCCTTGCTTGGCGGAGCCAGCCCCATCGTCTGGCTGGCACATCATCTTCCATATCACATTACCTACTTCCCAAAACCTCAAAATCTCCAAAAAGTTTTCCCAAACCCCAATTTCTTCAAGCCTTAAGCCAAAAATAGGTAAGTTCTCTAAAAAAATCTCAAAATCTAGTCATTAAATCTCTTTTTTTCTTCCATGATCACATTACCACTTGCTAAAACCTCAAAATCTCCAAAGAGTTTTCCTAAACCCCAATATTTTCAAGCCCTAAGCCAAAAAATAGGTAAAGTTCTCTAAAAAAACTCAAAATATAGCCATTGAATTTCAAATTTTCTTCTATAATTACATTAGCCACTTCCCAAAACCTCAAAATCTCTATATTTTGTCATGGTTACCACAAAAAAAAGTGGGAAACAAAACCCTCATAAGAAAAACAAGACAACCTCCTCTAGAAGGTCTCCAAGTTCGGATAAAGATCCTCCTCCCACACGTGCAAACAACATGGTTGCCAAGCCGATATTGTATGGAAAGTGCTTGATAGACGACGACATACAAAGTACTAGAATTTTGAGTTCGTGCAACAACAAGGTTGGTACGACATCCTACTTATTCAATGTCCTGTTTATCCACTTTTAATTCGTGAATTTTACGCTAATTTGGAAAGGGATGAAATTATTGTTGTGAAAACTAGAGTTAGAGGTGTTAACATTGAGTTAACCCCGGATAGAATAGCTACAATCTTTAATATGAGAAACGTAGGGGTAAAAGCTTATGACACCACTGGTTGACCATAAACTAATATGGAGCCCAAAGACCAAGATAATTGTTTGAGATTTTTTTGGGCGGAAATGTTTGATGGAATTGCTCATAGAGAAAATGCACATGATAAGAGAGAGTTGCCCATGCTAAAGAAAATTTTGGTAAACTTGGTAGGCTCTTGTCTTGTCCATAAAAATATTAATGATGAAAGAACACTTCAAGGAGATGCCTATATTGTATATTTGTTGGTTAGTGGTACGCAAGTGAACCTACAATATATGATTATTCGTCACATGATTTATATGGCTAAGAAAAACAAATCCTTGTCATATAGAATAGCCCTTACCCGAATTTTTGAATACTTCGAGGTTTCATTTGATGGGGTTAAAAGTAAAAAATTCAATCCTTCTTGGTATCTTAATATGTTATCTCTGAATAGGCAACAAGTTTATTGGTATCAAGATCGTTACATAAACCAAGAAGAATTTAATAGACTACCTGAGGAAACCAAAGCACTTATTAAGTTTAAGGTTGCTAAGAATACTATCTTTGTTGAGAATCCGAGTAATATTGGTGATGTTGAGATGGAAGAAAACTTATATCGCGAAATTCCTGGGGAAACTGATTTCCGGAGGAGAATATTCATGTAGAGAGATGTCACAAATAGAGGAGCATGAAAGGATGAGAGGTGCTAGTTCTAGTGTTGCTTCTAGTTAGTCATATGATCTAATTTTAGAAAAACAAAATGATATATCTTATTTTATGGGCAATAATGAGATAACTCTTGGCCATTTGCAAACTCAACTTCAAACTTTGGAAGAAATTAGAGTGGCAGATTGTCAATATTTTGAAACTCAATTTCAGACTTTGGAAGAATGTAAAGTAAAAGATCGCCAATATTTTGAAACCCAGTTTCAGAGTTTGGAAGAACGTAGAGTAGAAGATTGAACATATTTTGAAACTCAATTCGAGGATATACAAGGTTGGCTTGTACTCATGGCAAATGACATTCGTGGTGAGGGATTTGGACAAGACCCTAGATTTACCGACTATCCAGACGGAGACAATAATTTTAATTTAGGTAACTTGCTCTTAGTTTTTAATTATTTGCGTTTGGAACTAGATCTCTTATTTACCATTTATGTATCTTAAATCTTTTCATGACTTGCTCTTGATTAATTTGTGGTGCCCCTCTTTCATTTTGACACTGTCAAAGAGGGACAAAATTTTGTATATCTACCATTTGACTAATTGTGGTATATATATTTTAGTATGAGATTATACATGATTCTACCGACTTATGATTCTTATGGTTGTAATTATAGACATCTATCTTTTGACAAATTATGGTATATATCTTCTAGATATCCTTAGTTTTATTTTTTTCTTGTTTAATGATTGGGTTACAGATTAACTACGGACGAATAGAAGTGCATAGCCCATCCGTGGCCATTGGCTATGGAAGGGAAGAAGTCCGTAGCCCATCTGTAGCCATGAGCTACGGAACACTAATACTATGTATTCTAACTTGTTAATAGGTAGGAACAATGTATTAAAACGTGTTACTATCTTCATATTTTTCTTGTTTATGAAGTTCAAACGTAATGTGAGAGTTTTTGGACCACTAGATTGAACGTTAATTAACATTAATGCAATGTTAACTGACAACAAGTTAAGTTCGATTTAAATGACTATTGATTTCTTATGTGATTTCTCTATAAAAGTACGCATGCTAATGAAATACGAACCAAGTTTATTTTTATGTGGAAAGCTTGCAAGTCAAGTGAAGTTTTACTACGTTGTAGGTGGAATTACATTTCTATAATTCAAATTACAAGCGATAACCATTGTTTTTGTGTAAAGGTCCGTAGCCCATCCGTAGCCCCTAGCTCATTCGTAGCTCATATGTGGCCATTGGTTACGGATGGGCTACGGAAAGAAAGAAGTTTGTAGCCCATCTGTAGCCCTAGCTACGGATACGCTACAGACCACTAATAGTATGTATTCTAACTTGTTAACATGTAGGAACAATGTATTAGAACATGGTAATATCTTCATATTTTTCTTGTTTATGAAGTTCAAACACAATGAGAGTTTTTGGACCACTAAATTGAACGTTAATTAACAGTAACGCAATATTAAGTGAGAACATGATAAGTTCGATTTAAATTGCTATTGATTTCTTATGAGATTTCTCTATAAAAGTACGCATGCTAATGAAATACAACCAAGTTTATTTTTTAATTGGAAAGCTTGCAAGTCAAGTGAAGTTTTACTACGTTGTAGGTAGAATCATATTTCTATAATTCAAATTAAAAGCAATAACTCTTGTTTTTGTGTAAAGGTTTGTAGCCCATCTGTGGCCCATCCATAGCCCCTAACTCATCCGTAGCCCATCTGTGGCCCATCCATAGCCCCTAACTCATCCGTAGCCCATCTGTGGCCATTTGTTTTTGTGTAAAGGTTTGTAGCCCATCTGTGGCCCATCCATAGCCCCTAACTCATCCGTAGCCCATCTGTGGCCCATCCATAGCCCCTAACTCATCCGTAGCCCATCTGTGGCCATTGGCTACGGATGGGCTACAGTTACGGATGCGTTACGGACCACTAATAGTATATATTCTAACTTGTTAATAGGTAGGAACAATCTATTAAAACGTGTTAATATATTCATATTTTTCTTGTTTATGAAGTTCAAACACAATGTGAGAGTTTTTGGACCACTAAATTGAACGTTAATTAATATTAACGCAATGATAAGTGAGAACATAATAAGTTCGATTTAAACGACTATTGATTTCTTAAGAGATTTCTCTATAAAAATACGCATGCAAATTTTATACGAACCAAGTTTATTTTTATTTGGAAAGCTTGCAAGTCAAGTGAAGTTTTACTATGTTATAGGAGGAATCACATTTCTATAATTCAAATTAAAAGCGATAACCTTTGTTTTGGTGTAAAGGTCCGTAGCCCATTCGTGGTTAAGGGTTACGGATGGGCCACGAACTTTGTTATTTTATTTTTTCTCAATTTAATTAAAATGTTCATAGTTATGCCATAGCAAAGTTGTCACGGCTAGGCTACGGTCCTTTATTTTTTAAAACATTTTTTAAATAATACATATTGCTCGTAGCCAATCCGTGACTATTTGGCCACCGCATGGCTACGAACTTTGTTATATTTTTTTTGCCAATTTAATTAAATAGTCCGTAGCAAATTTATCACGGCTAGGCTACGACTTTTTATTTTTAAAACATTTTCGTGGCTATTTTGCCACATCATGGCTACAGACTATTATTTTTTATAATTAAAATTATCTTCCGCAGCAAATCGTGGCCAAATTTTGTCACCACTTCAACGGGGCCTAATTTGGCCACAGAAAGCTACGGAATTAGTTGTCCTTAGACATTCTGTAGTCATTCCGTAGCTTGGCCGTAGTCAATGGGCTACGAAAAAAATTTCATCACCCGAGCGTTGTTTTCTTGTAGTGCAAGTTGGAAATATGCGTGTAGCCTCTTATTTAACTTCTATAATCCATTTATTTGTTAACAAAAATCACTTATAAACAAACGGTTTTACAAAATTACAAAATAAGAGACTAAAATATTGCATTTTTGAATAAGAACAAGGACAAAATTATCGATCAAAGGCTAAGATAAGGGACGATCGGCATTATTTTCATACCCTTTCTAGATTACATGTAAAATTCCTTCAGCTGAGTTAATTTAGCTCAAAC
Organism: Ehretia macrophylla; assembly: GCA_037974665.1. Taxonomy (NCBI): domain Eukaryota; kingdom Viridiplantae; phylum Streptophyta; class Magnoliopsida; order Boraginales; family Ehretiaceae; genus Ehretia; species Ehretia macrophylla. The sequence goes on along the minus strand of CM075772.1, from coordinate 72,733,389 downwards.
ATCTAAACAAATTGGACAAACTTATGCAGATTGATGCCGAGGATAGAGGGCCAACAGTAGTTGTCATCAGCATCAACATAACACTTAGCTTTGAGCGGTTTAATTGGAGCATGGATTGGTAGCAACTCCGACAATGTTTTCACAAGCAGTCTTATTTATGGAGATACAAGTCATTCCGTAATCTCTCTCAAATACATCTCTTTAATTGCCTGCTTGATGGTGGATTTTGCTGCATTCGTGCAAGCAATAAGATGCTTTGTTCACGCAAACTTCCTCATCAGCATGCCGAATGCGAGCATCCATGTGAGCTTCGTCGAGAATGCAGTGATACGTGGAAGTAATTATTGCGTAGTTGGCATGCAAGCGCTGCATTTTGCAACATCGTTCTTGCTTTAGGTGTTTGGTCCGATCCCAATGTTCGTTTTGTCAGTGGTTATGGTGGCAGTGTTGCACACGCTTGACAGAAACAACAAGCCATTGTATCAGTATAAACCACAATCAAGTAATAATGCTTTGAAGAAAATTGGGCAGAAAATAATTGAGTAAATTGGGTGATTCAGCATCAATCAAGAATACAAGGAAATCCAAATGGAACATCAGGGGCTTGGAAATGACGGGTGTGGATTCTCTTGTATTATATAACATTGTGAGAGATATTTATTGGTGATAAATTATTCAGATTATTTTATTTTAATTACGTGGGCATATTGATCTTATTTGGAACTCTCTCGTAATGTTATAATGATATGAGAGAATCTAAGTACAGAAATGATTATTTTCTACAACCTTGACAGAATTGAGAATTTTTATTTACAAGCTTAATTCGTTTACTACAAAATATTTTTGTAAATGAAGACGAATACCAGACATATAAGCAGTGATTTCAAATCTATAAGATGTAGACTAATCAACATCGTGCAGTCAGTTTATGCTGCCTTGTTGCCAATTAAAACAACAGAATTTTTGAAAAGGTCAAATCTTAAATAATATGAACATCTCTGCCTAAACACTTGCACTTTTACCATGTATTTAGCTTTTCTTACTGAATCTCTATTATAATACTCTATCCCTTAGAACATTTTCCTCGAATTGAAATAGACACAACGAGTTTTAATGAACTACTAAAAATGGAAACGGGGCTTTGTCGTCAATTTGGGGATAGCTTCCAACAAAAAGGCCAAGATGGTTATAATATGGGACGAGTTAATGTGTGCAGCAGAAATAAGGATTGAGAAGCTACAAATCGAAACAGATTCAAGAGTTTGCTTGAAGTTGGTAATTGGGCCTTGGGCCCTAAATAGCCCTTATAAACTAATGATTAAAGACAACTGTGAGATCTTACAAAGACATCCAAACTACATAATACTTTATGTTTATCAGGAAGCTAATAAATGCATAAATTAGTTATCTAATTTTGGGTTGACTCGACCGTTGGAAAGCTCCACCATTGAGCTCGTTCCAACTCCACTTATAGAGCTGCTTGAGAGGAACAAGAGGGGCACAACAGTTCCTTGATGGATCACTAATTAGTTGTGTTTTTATTACTCGGCTTCTGTCTCCATGTAAACCCAAAAAAAAACTACTAACAAGATGCATAAGTCGAAACTCGTTACATAATGAGTCAATATAAGAGCATCTGAAATCAACATCTATTTCCTGTAAAATGTCATAAGATAACTATAAAGTTAGTGAATCTATAGTTGTGAAGGCGAAGTCTTGGCTTAGGCCGATTAAACTTGAAAACGTCCAAAGAATATAAGTAGAACTTAAAAAAAGATGTGAGCCCTATTTAAAGCACACGTGTCACAATCATTGAACACATATCACTACACGATTTGCGTCAGTAATTTGTAGTCAGACTTCTCATTGCTTTCTACTCAAACAATTTCTTGGTTACAGATCACCAAAATTTTTAACACCACAAAAATTTATTCAAAATGTCCAAATCAGAACACACAAGAAGAAAGAGAGGGGAGAGATGGGTTGGTGGTGACATGCTCAGGGCGGTCTTAAATAATTTAAGATTTTTAGACGATTATTTAAATAGAGGTTTTAATAATTAAATTTTTTCTTAATAAAAAAAATTCTAAAATTTTTTACTAAAATAATCACTACAAATAAAAGGACATTTCTCCAATGTTCTTTCTCTTTATTAAGTCTTTTTTCAGTATATTTTCTGGGCCTTAATAATTAAGCTTTATTAAGTCTATTGCATATAAGAACAATTAATAAAAAAAATTAATATAAGTAAAAAAATTAATTATTTCAAGTTAAGATATATATAAATATGTAAATAATATCAAAATTTATCACATAAAAAAATAAAAAAAAGAGTTGAATTAATACCTATATGCTTTCTTTTTTGGGACAGTCCTACTTTCTTATATTATATACAAAATTAATATAACAATAAACAAAAATCGTTTAAGTACTGACTTTCAATAGTTGGACCTTCAATAGTTCAAAAATGAATTAAGTACTGACCGTTTGATATTCTTTTACTAAGTTAATATTTTTTTGTTTTTATCTTGGAGCCTCCAAGCTAAGGGGACCTTGGGCACAGGCCCAAGCTGCCTATAACTTGGGCTGGGTCTGGACATGCTATACTTTTTTTTTTTTTTTTCTGTAGGTGACATGCTATACATTGTCATCGAATACATGCAGCGAATCACTAATAAGAGAGCACCATTTAGGAATAGTGTCGGTGACAGAGAGATTGTCACATGTATAAATGGGACTAGGATTTTGATTTGAGTATTAAATTATCCTTTGAGTTGGAGAGGGCAAGAATAAATTCAGTTTGGATCTTCTTTCTTGATTATGATCACCCACGCTATGGCATTTATTTACCTTAGCTTGTAATACTTCAATTGAAAAATTAAAAAAATGTTACAATAGGTGTTTTTCAATAATAGTTTCACTAAAATTTGTTGCAATAATTTTATATAATTATGACTGTTAAAATTATTTTTTCATTTTTTGTTAATAATTAATCATTACTTATTATTTACAAAAACTATTAATGAAGTAGAAGATTTACAACAGAACCATATACAACGATTAAAATTATTTATAATAAATTCTAACCTTTTTGCAATAATTTTAAATGTTACAGTATATAAAAAAAAAAAAAAAGTGCTAATGACATATAGGTCTTTTAGGACAAGTTCAATGTGGGGCTCTAAAATGTAAACATTTCTATTCTTGGGTATTTTTGTACTTTTTTAGAGCCCCATATCCTAAAAAGTAATACTATTCATGGAAAAAGGACGTGGGGTCCACCACTTTTGCTGAATATTTTGGAGTCCGGAGCACTATTTTGGCATTTTTTAATCTAAAAGTGGTGGATCCCACGTCCTTTTTCTATGAATAGTACTACTTTTTAGGGTATGGGGCTCTAAAAAGTACGAAAATGCCTAAAAATAGAAAGGTTTACATTTTAGAGCCCCCCATTGAAAATAGCCTTAGTGGATAGGGGTTTGATTCAGTTCATAGTATTAGAAGTATAATTCTTTGGATAATATAATTTATGTTAGACATACATATTACTAAAACATCCACAAACATCCTCAATTTCTTTTTGTTAAGTAAGCAAAGTGATATCATTAAATTTAACAAAACTCTTTACATCAAGACAACATAAAAACAACCCAACACTCAAATATAATGAAACAGGGTGCTATCTAAATTCCAAGATATACAGATTTCCAAATTAGTATATGTTTTCTTATATTTACCATCAATATTAGCTTTGTGTCTAATTACAAAACTAATCATTTAATTGCAACAATTGTTCTTAATAAAAAAGCCAACTGATTATACACTCTTCTATTCCTTTCACACCAAAGGAGGTAAATAACTGCTGTAAAAAACTAACAACTGAAACACTTATGATTGAAGTTGATCAGACTTTTTAGTAACAATCATCCAATCCAAAACTTCATTCACTCAGACATTACAGATCTTTAGACATTGCTAATCCCTTAAACCAAATTCTCTTAGAGAAGGAACAATAAAGAAAAATGTGGTCTCAAGACTCAGTTACCAGTCCACAAAGAACACACTTGCAGTCCACATGTATTTCCCAAGATCCTCATTTCATCATATCCTAACTTACAAGCTTTAACAACATACGCACATATGCAAAAGCAGAGGTATCTAAATAATTATATAGGTAAAACTTAAAAGTAACCTTTTTTTTGGTCATAACTTAAAAGTAACTTGGACGCATATAAAATACAGACATACAAAAACATACGTAGGTAGATATGCAAATTTTAACCCGCAACTGGACGTTTGACGTTTGAATTGAACCGGGTCGGGATTGAAAATTTCATAAATGGGTGATACACGTGTTTGGTAAAGTTAGATATCGCAAACTTATACGGGTGAACTCTGTATGTATGTGAGACTCATCCTCTTTCTCTAAGTTAGGCATCTGGCTTGCCGGACACAAATTGTTTTGCTTTCTAAATTGATCTGTTTTTCCTTTATATATATATATATATATATATATACAAATTGGACAAATAGTCCCTATTATTTCAAAGGTCACATGGTTAGTCCCTAGTATTTGTAAAAGACATACAATTAGTCCCTATTATTTTCAAAAGTCTCACCATTAGTCCCAATGTTTATAAATATTCACCATTATTCCCTACCATCAATTGACTGCTAAAAAATTAACATAAAAAATAACTATTTATGTTAAATGACCTTATTACCCTTGATTAAATTAGAAACATTACATAAATACCCTTATTGTTTAATTACTTTTTTCTGCTCTTCTTCTCCGTCAACCTTCCACCACCAAACACACCTTACCACCACCTAACCACTGCCATCCCTATTGTTTTTTTTTTTTTTCTACTCTTCTTCTTCGTCAACCTTCCACTACTAAACAACCACTGCCACCCCTTACTCACCTCTCCACCACCAACAACCAACCATTCATTGCACACGCACACATGCACGTACTATAGACACACAAACATACACAGTGTACACACACACAAACGGCACACATACAAACACACACAAACACACAAACATATGGTGCACATACACAACAGGTGGGGATGGAGATGGGGTTGTCGGTGACGGGTGGATATAAAAATCATTTTAATTTGCTTTTTCTTGAAAATATTTTCTCATCTAGATGTCATAGAGAGTTGAAAATTCTAATTTGTTTCAATTCACAAAATAGAAACAATGTGTATAGAAATCTAGTATTTTATAAAGGGAATGGAGTAAAAAACTGCAATAAATTTTTAGATGAAAATAAACATCCTCATAGAGATAAAAATGAATTAATTAAATTAAAGCTCTTTATTTGGCCTAATTATTGATTTGAAGATTTAGCTTGTATGAATCGTTATTGGTTTAATACCTATAATGGTAGTTGTTTTATTATGTTAAGGATACATATGTATCCACGATTGAAAATTCGTTAATAGTTCATTTATCTTCTACCATTACCATAAAGGGTATATGAAAGCAAACAGATGTGCATATGCCTTGTCTTACATTTCATTCTAATATACAATACTAACAAAGTGTTTGGAATCAATTCATATGTGGAATTCATTTCATATATAAATGAATTCCATAATGAATTTTCTTGTTTGGAACTGAAAACCAATATTAAATCAATTCTGTTATTTGTAAATTCAAATTTTCACGCCCCGACCTGGACACCTGCAAAGGCTAAGGCCGGAACATGACGTTCGTAATACTTAAACCTGTGGATAATAATTTAACAACTTGAACATCCATTTTATAATCCATAAAAGATCCAAAAGTTCTACCAAAGTCATCGGCCAAAAGGGTTACATCAAACTGTTATATATTTACAAGACCTCGAACTACCTGTTCAATCATAATGGTTAACCAACAATTACGTTCCTAGGTCTCAAAAGAATAATAGTATTAAGTTACATCATAGTTTGTCCAAAAGAATAAGTTTGATACAACAATAGTTCATCAATTACAATAACAAGCAAGGAATCACATGAGACAAAAATCCTCAATGTCATACCAAGTAGTATCTCCAGCATCTTGAGGGGCCTGCTCTGGCTCAACCTCTCTCAAAATGGTAGAGAAAAAGGTGAGCTACAACTAGCTCAATGAGGGAGGAAATGGGAAGGGCTTTCACAGACCTTTTGTCATTTTGCAAACTGATTGATAAAACATGCTATACACATTTAAATGCACATAGAAATAAGCAAGCTTTAACTTGAATATACCCAATAAGAATCAAGAACAAAAACAAATATACTCATTGTAAAAGGATACTTGAGTACCTGTGATAGTTGATGATGACGAATTCTGCCTCGAATCAAGTAACAATAACCCCACACCACAATCGAGGATCAAGTCCTCAAAGAAAACATGCCAACTCTACCAACAACCAAGGGTTCCGGATATTCTCCTCAAAGAATAGGACCATGGTAGTCAAGGCTATGACCGGCAAGCCCAATGCTGCCCAATGGTCGTCAACCTCTGCCAAGCCTTTAAAAAGTTGCCACCTATATATATATATATATATATTGTCACGCCCCAACTCGACCTCACCTACGATCAGTCAGGACGCAACGGAATTTCGGCAGTAACGACAGTAAATGGATTACCGAGGTTCTAAACCAACCTCGTTAATAACATTAAACATTCAAAATTCCATAACCATACATACATCAACTCCTCAATAGCATAACAACATACAACATAATCGTAATATACAATAATTATTCTTTGTTATCTGCCTCCGTTCCAACATAACATACAATACCTCAACCTTATCATACATTTCAAAAATAAGTTGAGACACATCTACAACTTAACCATAGACAAAAGAAAGCCAATAAGTTAACATCATTTGGATCATCATCTTTTCTACATCTATTACAATAAGAACCATAAAGCATATAAAAGTCTATTAAGCTAATGTACATGACATTAAACAACATAAAATCATGGATAAGACTCAGGAACATATGACTCGTCCACGTAAGGCACATTTTCCTCCTCAGGAGGCACGTACCCGTAATCCGGCTCTGCAACACCTGTAAGCATGCAATAATAGAGAGTGAGCTTATATACATAAGCCCAGTGAGGATCCGATAGATCTCGAGCAAGGTCTACTAAACTCCTTGGAATAATCCTTTGAGTCAGTAAACACACAATAACATAAATAATACTATCATCACATAACTATATAACCAATCAATAAAGGATACTCTATTTGGTGTAGCTCCAAACGCCATCACGATCTCAACCGTTCTTCTTATAACTCCCCATTACTCACGCACCCGAGGTACCTCACTAGCCCCTCCCTCCATGACACCTCCGTCATGCGAGCTGGGGGTAGCCTATGGCAGTCATGCCGTTATCAACCCGACAGCCCAACGCTGCCCGAGAGGTAGCACACACATACCAAGACTCCATAATCATCATCAATCAATCAATCAATTGGGAGATCAGCAACGAAAGTTCCCGATTCCCGAACTCAATAATAATCAATCAATAATCTGGGAGATCAGCAACAAAAGTGCCCGATTCCCGAACTCAATAATAATCAATCAATAACTTAGTTAGATGACAAAGTAGGCCATCTAACCGGATATGCATTATATACACAATTAAACTCTAAATTACTCGTCAACAATTCACCATTCAACACTCAAACACCACCCAACCATCTAAAGGCATCGTTCAAGAAATTAAAGAATAACAACCTAAACTTCTAAAATTCATAACTTACAATCTACTAATCCAAACATTGCCAAATCAGTTTCTATCACTCACCCATTCAACCTACTACATTAGCCCTCTCGGAAATCCACCATAACACCTCCAAATCATGCCCGATAACCCTAAAACCCTAGGATGTCTTGGCTGGATTTTCCGGATTTTCACACGAACAATGTAATCGAAAATTCGGCATTACAACAGCGCTAACACGTAATTATCAAGTATTTAGAAATCGACGGCAATCGATTTCGATCAACACAACTCATTTAATTCAACTTTGAACATTTTAATCAAAATTAAATACCCGAAAAATAAAAATTATGCTACATCCGACAGAAATTCGTAGTATTAGTATATAACGATCCCTAGCATGCAAGGAGCAATAATCTATCATCAGATTACAATTCTAACGGTTAAATTTTTATTTATGAGCAAAAGTATAAAAATGACATTTTGAGATCCAGAATTTTTCTCTCACCTTTGATGCGATATAAGCCTAGGAATGCGTGCTATGCGTGCCCAACAAGTAGAATCCAAGTCGGTGCGAAGTTCTACGGACCAAAACTAGGTTTTTCTTTGAAAAATTGTATTGAAAAGCTTTGAAAATCTCTTTCTTTTTCTCCTTCTTTCTCTCGGCCCTTTGTGTGTGTGTGGAGTATGTTTTGTGCTTAGTTGAGTGTGTGTTGATGACAATATATAATTAAAAGTTTAGTCAAATAAATAAAATGCAAGTCAAAGTAGTATTTTTAGTCCTTTAATTCATTTTCTTGTCTTTTAAATGCATTTTAGTTATCTCCTTGCTCAAAACAAAAATGCAACCCCCAAGATAGCTCAAGTGGATTATTTTTAGGTGACAAGAAGTTTTACAATCCAACAATTTCACCCAAGTCGGCTTAAAACTCGATTTTTGCAAAAGTCGGTGTAAAAACCCTAATAAATTCCTAAGCCGATTTTAAAACCGTTTTCATCAAACACAGGTCTATTAAAGTCCGTGGACTAGGTCTAGAAGGGTTAAAAAGACCAGTTTCAAAATTTTAGCGGACGTGTTTCGAAAACACTATTCACTAAAAATCGACGATAAAATTTCTGACTCCGTTTTTTATGAAAATTTCATGAATGCACATTTAGCACGTATTAGGAGTATTGACATCAAAATTATAACTTTCTAGGTCCTATAGCACATAAACAGATCATATGCACGCAAAACGAGGTATAGCACGTAAAACGAGATAAGCAGGAAAGTGGGGTTTCACATTCTCCCCCCCTTATAGAAAGTTCGTCCTCGAAATTCTTACTTGATGTACGTTATAGATCTTGGTATTGCTGCTGCATCTGATCTCGTCTTTCCCACGTAGCTTCCTCAATGCCGTGATGCTTCCACAACACCTTAACCATCGGAATCCTCTTCGACCTCAACTCTCGGTCCATCTGATCTAGAATACGAATCGGACGCTCATCATAAGTCAAATTCTCTCGAAGCTGTAACGGCTCTGGCTCAAGAATATGAGAAGGATCCTGATTATATTTCCGCAAATTAGACACGTGAAATACATCGTGGACATTAGAGAAGTTCTCTGGTAAAGCCAACCGATATGCCAACTTACCAACCCTGCCAGTAATCTCAAACGGCCCAACAAATCTCGGACTCAGCTTTCCACCTTTACCATAACGAGCAAACCCCTTTCGAGGAGACAATCTCAAGAAAACCCGATCTCCGACTGCAAACTCTAAGTCTCGACGACGCTTATCAGCATAACTCTTGAATCTACTATGCACCGTAAGCATTCTCTGCCTGATTAACTGAACATTCTCAATCTTCTCAAGAAGTTCTGGCATAATAGTCGGATCAACAGTCTTCATCTCTCCTACCTCGTCCCAATATAAAGGTGAACGGCACTTACGACCGTAAAGAGCTGCAAAAGGTACCATTCCAATAGTAGCTTGATAACTGTTGTTATAGGCAAACTCGGCAAGTGGTAGATGTTTCTCCCAGTTCTTCCCGAAGTCCAGAACACAAGCCCTAAGCATTTCTTCCAAAATCTGAATAGTCCGCTCAGACTGACCGTCGGTTTGTGGATGATACGCGGTACTGAAGTTCAACTGAGTACCTAAGGTCTCCTGAAGTTTCTCCCACAAACGAGAAGTAAATCGAGGATCTCGATCAGAGACAATACTAGAGGGAATACCGTGAAGTCTAACAATTTGATCCAGATAGAGGTCCGTCAACTTTGTAACCTCATCTCCCATCCTCATTGCAATAAAATGAGCTGTCTTCGTCAAACGATCCACGACAACCCAAACTGCATCATTACCCCTCGGTGATCTAGGCAAACCAGTGATGAAGTCCATCGTAATATGCTCCCATTTCCACTCTGGTATAGCCAACGGCTGAAGCAAACCTGCAGGTCGTTGATGTTCGGCTTTCACTCTCTAACAAGTCAAACATCTAGATACAAACTGAGCAACCTCTCTCTTCATGTTGTTCCACCAGTAATGTTGCTTCAAATCCCGATACATCTTGGTTCCACCGGGATGAATAGTATATTTAGAATTATGAGCTTCCTCCAGAATACCTCGCCTCAAACTCGGCTCATCGGGAACACAAACCCTGTTCCGAAACCAAAGAATACCGTCCTCATGCAGTTTGAAGTCAGACTGATCATCAGTGATCTGATCCTTGATCTTCTGAAGTTTAACATCAAGTTGCTGAGCTTCCCTGATCTGAGACAATAATAAAGGCTGAATACGGAGATGTGAACACATCACTCCAACCTGAGTCAACTCTGGTCTCCAATAACTAAACTCCTCAAGAACCTCCAACTTCTTGACAGCCAAATAAGAAATACTAGCCTTCCGGCTGAGAACATCTACCATAACATTTGCCTTTCCAGGCAGATAATTGATAGAACAATTATAATCTCCAAGAAGCTCCATCCACCTCCGCTGGCGCATATTCAACTCCTTCTGTGAGAACAAGTACTTCAGACTTTTATGATCAGTGAAAATTTCAAACTTACTTCCCCACAGATAATGACGCCACTTCTTGAGTGCAAAAACAACTGCTGCCAACTCAAGATCATGAGTCAGATAATTTTCTTCATAAGGTTTCAACTTTCGAGAAGCATAGGCAATAACTCGGCCATCCTGCATAAGAACACATCCCAAGCCTTCCTTGGATGCATCGCTGTAAATGACCATATTATCGGTCCCCTCTGGTAGAGCAAGTACTGGAGCGGTAGTTAACCTCTTTTTCAACTCCTGAAACCCATTCTCACACTTCTCATCCCAATTAAAGATAGTCCGTTTCTGAGTCAACTTAGATAGTGGCCCCGCAATCTTCGAGAAGTCCTTAACAAACCTACGGTAATAACCCGCCAAGCCAAGAAAGCTACGGACATCAGAAACATTCTCTGGCCGCTTCCAAGACATCACCGATTCAATCTTAGTGGGATCCACAGAAATACCGCTCTGTGTAATAACATGGCCAATAAAAGAAATCCGTTGCAGCCAAAATTTACATTTGCTGAACTTGGCAAACAACTGATGCTCCTGCAACTTCTCTAATACAAGCCTTAGATGTTGCTCGTGCTCCGATTCAGATTTCGAATAGACCAAGATATCATCAATAAAAATCACCACGAACTGGTCCAAGTACGGCTGAAAGACTCGATGCATAAGATCCATGAATGCTGCCGGTGCATTAGTCAAACCAAAGGGCATAACAACAAACTCATAATGCCCGTACCGAGTCCTGAAGGCAGACTTCGGAACATCTTCCGTACGAATCCGAAGCTGATAATACCCCTGCCTCAAATCAAATTTAGAATAGACTTTGGCTCCCTGAAGTTGATCAAACAACTCATCAATCAGTGGCAAAGGATATTTATTCTTGATAGTCACTTGATTCAAACCACGGTAATCAATACACAATCTCAAAGTACCATCCTTCTTCTTCACAAATAAAACAGGAGCTCCCCAAGGTGAAGAACTCTGCTGAATGAATCCTTTCTTCAATAACTCCTGTAACTGAGTCTTCAACTCCTTCAACTCAGCTGGTGCCATCCGGTACGCCGATTTAGAAATAGGTTGAGTACCGGGAACAAGATTAATCACAAACTCTATATCTCTCTCTGGCGGCAACCCTGGCAACTCCTCGGGAAATACATTAGGATATTCCCGAATAATAGGGACTTCCTCTAGCTGTAGCTTATCAGATGGCTTGTTGATCAAATAAGCTAGATAACCCGAACACCCCTTACTCACCAACTTAACGGCTTTAGTTGCTGAGATAACAAAACTCGTCTTAGCACCCCGGTTACCCGCTACCTCTACTACTGGCTGATCCGGCAAGCGAAACTGTACTACCTTGGTTCTACAGTTCAACTGGGCATCATACTTAGAAAGCCAATCCATACCCAGAATAACATCATACCCCCGGATAGGAAATAAAATAAGGTCCGAAGGAAAATTATGCCCCTTAACATGTATTATACAATCCTTACATACTAAGCCAGTAACATACATATCAGTCAAAGAGGTTCTAATCTCAACCACATAAGGCAATCTTTCAGGTTGCAATTTAACACGTTGCACACAAGCAGGAGTAATGAAAGAATGCGTAGCACCAGAATCAATCAACACTTTAACAAGTTGATCAAGTATAAGGAAGTTATCTTCCACCACTGTAGTCTCCTCAGGCATCTCCTCTAAGTCAACTGCGTAAGCCCGAGCCTGAACCCGCTGCTGCTGTGGTACACTGCCTGTAGGCCTACCCTGGTAACCCTGAGTCGTTGCCCGACCCTCAGTCCTCGCATATCTAGGGCAATCCTTCGCCCTATGCTCGATGCTACCACAACCCAAACATGTCCCTGCCTTTACCCTACAGTCGGACTCCACATGCCCTGGGCGCTTGCAGTAATTACACTGCGATGATGTGGCACTAACACTGCCCCTAGAAGAACCAGAAGCTGATGAAGTAGCTGATACAGCCTGCTGCTGAGGTCTCACCACACTAGGCCTGTACTGACCCTGAGACTGGGCTGGCCTATACTGAGTTTGAACCTGATATGGCCTCTGCTGAAACTGAGGCCGATAGTAACTCTGCTGACCCTGTGGCCTATAAGAACTCTGCTGGGCTGGTGGCCTGTAGACAACCTGCTGTACTGGAGGCCTATATATAACCTGCTGGCCCTGTGGCTGATACGGCCTCTTACTAGGCTGACTGGAGACAATCTGATCCCCTTTCCTCTTCTCTAACCTAGAAGCTGCATCAAAAGCCTCAGTAAAGATATCATAGCGATTCAGAGCCATTGCATCCTGAATCTCGGGCCTCAATCCCAACATAAATCTACGGGTCTTCCTCTCCTCCACAGCTACAAACTCCGGTGCATACCGGGACAACCTAGTGAATGTAGCCTCATACTGAGCCACAGTAGAATCCCCCTGTACCAAAGACAAGAACTCAGCCTCTCTCCTCTCCCGTGCAACCCTCGGGACATACTTATCCCTAAAAGCAGTAAGAAAGGTATCCCAAACATACGGAACACCCCGGGTCTCCCAACTGGCTCTCACAGTGCGCCACCATTCCTCTGCCTCATCATCAAGCAAATAGACAGCACAAGTCACCTTCCTCTCATCAGTGTACCCGAGAGAATCAAAAATTTTCTCTAACTTACTAATCCACGACTCGGCCTTCCTATCATCAGGCTCTCCCTGAAATCTAGGAGGATAGTACCCCAGAAATTCCTTCATAGTACCTCGACCGTGATTACCACCCTGTACATTCTGTATCTGAGCCTGCAACGCCTGAGTCTGAACAGCCTGACCTGCTAACAACTGGGCCTGCCCAGCCATCAAATCTGCAATCCGATCCATTGCTGCCCCTAACCCGACATCACCCCTATCACTGCCCTGTGCCACATTACCAGGGACCTCATCTACAATCTCGGGCCTACCACGAGTCCTCGGTCTACCGGCCATCGTACTAATCAAAGAGTTAGCACAGGTTATAGCACATAAACAGATTATATACAACTTTTAACACATAAACAACAAACTCATATAAAGCACATAGATCACATAAGTTTCAATCACATAAGCAAATTGATCACATAATCACATAAGCACTTAAATCACATAATCACTTAATCATTTAATCATACCAATACATATTTCACTTTTCTTTCTTTTCATACATATTTCATGTTAAGACATTTACCCACATTCCGAGAATACCCTGGCTGACAACTAACATGCGCTCTGATACCACTTAAACTGTCACGCCCCAACTCGACCCCACCTACAATCAGTCAGGACGCAACGGAATTTCGGCAGCATAACGACAGTAATTAGATTACTGAGGTTCTAAACCAACCTCACTAATAACATTAAACATCCAATTCCATAACCATACAAACAACAACTCCTCAACAGCATAACAACATACAACATAACCGTAATATACAATAATCAGTCTTCGTTATCTGCCTCCGTTCCAACATAACATACAATACCTCAACCTTATCATACATTTCAAAAATAAGTTGAGACACATCTACAACTTAACCATAGACAAAAGAAAGCCAATAAGTTAACATCATTTGGATCATCATCTTTTCTACATCTATTACAATAAGAACCATAAAGCATATAAAAGTCTATTAAGCTAATGTACATGACATTAAACAACATAAAATCATGGATAAGACTCAGGAACATATGACTCGTCCACGTAAGGCACATTTTCCTCCTCAGGAGGCACGTACCCGTAATCCAGCTCTGCAACACCTGTAAGCATGCAATAATAGAGAGTGAGCTTATATACATAAGCCCAGTGAGGATCCGATAGATCTCGAGCAAGGTCTACTAAACTCCTTGGAATAATCCTTTGAGTCAGTAAACACACAATAACATAAATAATACTATCATCACATAGCTATATAACCAATCAATAAAGGATACTCTATTTGGTATAGCTCCAAACGTCATCACGATCTCAACCGTTCTTCTTATAACTCCCCATTACTCACGCACCCGAGGTACCTCACTAGCCCCTCCCTCCATGACACCTCCGTCATGCGAGCTGGGGGCAGCCTATGGCAGTCATGCCGTTATCAACCCGACAGCCCAACGCTGCCCGAGAGGTGGCACACACATACCAAGACTCCATAATCATCATCAATCATCAATCAATCAATCAATTGGGAGATCCGCAACGAAAGTGCCCGATTCCCGAACTCAATAATAATCAATCAATAATATGGGAGATCAGCAACAAAAGTGCCTGATTCCCGAACTCAATAATAATCAATCAATAATATGGGAGATCAGCAACAAAAGTGCACGATTCCCGAACTCAATAATAATCAATCAATAACTTAGTTAGATGACAAAGTAGGCCATCTAACCGGACATGCATTATATACACAATTAAACTCTAAATTACTCGTCAACAATTCACCATTCAACACTCAAACACCACCCAACCAACTAAAGGCATCGTTGAAGAAATTAAACAATGACAAACTAAACTTCTAAAATTCATAACTTACAATCTACTAATCCAAACATTGCCAAATCAGTTTCTATCACTCACCCATTCAACCTACTACATTAGCCCTCTCGGAAATCCACCATAACACCTCCAAATCATGCCCGATAACCCTAAAACCCTAGGATGTCTTGGCTGGATTTTCCGGATTTTCACACGAACAATGTAATCGAAAATTCGGCATTACAACAGCGCTAACACGTAATTATCAAGTATTTAGAAATTGACGGCAATCGATTTCGATCAACACAACTCATTTAATTCAACTTTGAACATTTTAATCAAAATTAAATACCCGAAAAATAAAAATTATGCTACATCCGACAGAAATTCGTAGTATTAGTATATAACGATCCCTAGCATGCAAGGAGCAATAATCTAACATCAGATTTCAATTCTAACGATTAAATTTTCATTTATGAGCAAAAGTATAAAAATGACATTTTGAGATCCAGAATTTTTCTCTCACCTTTGATGCGATATAAGCCTAGGAATGCGTGCTATGCGTGCCCAACAAGCAGAATCCAAGTCGGTGCGAAGTTCTACAGACAAAAACTAGGTTTTTCTTTGAAAAATTGGATTGAAAAGCTTTGAAAATCTCTTTCTTTTTCTCCTTCTTTCTCTCGGCCCTTTGTGTATGTGTGGAGTGTGTTGTGTGCTTAGTTGAGTGTGTGTTGATGACAATATATAATTAAAAGCTTAGTCAAATAAATAAAATGCAAGTCAAAGTAGTATTTTTAGTCCTTTAATTCATTTTCTTGTCTTTTAAATGCATTTTAGCTATCTCCTTGCTCAAAACAAAAATGCAACCCCCAAGATAGCTCAAGTAAATTATTTTTAGGTGACAAGAAGTTTTACAATCCAACAATTTCACCCGAGTCGGCTTAAAACTCGATTTTTACAAAAGTCGGTGTAAAAACCCTAATAAATTTCTAAGCCGATTTTAAAACCGTTTTCATCAAACACAGGTCTATTAAAGTCTATGGACTAGGTCTAGAAGGGTTAAAAAGACCAGTTTCAAAATTTTAGCGGACGTGTTTCGAAAACACTATTCACTGAAAATCGACGATAAAATTTCTGACTCCGTTTTTTATGAAAATTTCATGAATGCACATTTAGCACGTATTAGGAGTATTGACATCAAAATTATAACTTTCTAGGTCCTATAGCACATAAACAGATCATATGCACGCAAAACGAGGTATAGCACGTAAAACGAGATAAGCAGGAAAGTGGGGTTTCACATATATACCCTAACTCTCCAAGGAAAAACACCAAGCGAGAGAGGGGCTAGAAGGACAATAAAGTAGGTTGCCTCTGTTAAAAGAGTGATTATCAATGGCATAATGAATACTCATGTAATCAATTGCATATATATATATATATATATATATATATATATATATATATATATATATATATATATATATATCATTTCCAAACCAATGATACATAATGTACTTAGAAGTAACAAGTTTAGGAGTTTTAGTAAGCACCCTTAAGATAATTCCATGACACAATTAGATAGCTAAGGACTAAGCATCAAACAAATATATAAAGCCAACCATAGCATGCAAAGAAATTTTTTTGGATAAGGTAAGTCAGTCGAGTAGGCGGTCGAGTAACTCGACCGGCATTGCCAGAGAATTCATGTTCAATGTCGGTTGAGTAGTCGGGGGAGTTACTCGCCCGACTTCTCAACTAGCCTGGGCTAAATGCAAGTCGTAGGTTTACTTTCTTTTGCTATTTTACACAACCTCTTTCTCCTATCATCAAGCAAGCATTTAACATACTCAAGAGGGTTTATCAAGCAATATATACAAGAACAAGAATCTAACATAATACTCTTGAATCAACATTTAACACCTAAAGCATCCAAGAGTTCACAAATAGCTCAAGAACACCAACAATACCCTCTAAATCCTAATATGTTTGGTCTCTAATTTCAACCTTGCATACCAGTTAAACTTCCTCCATTTAAGCAAGAACATATCATATAACACATATATAGCTCTTAAACTCATCAAGAACATGCAAGGAACAAGCCTAGCTCAAACAACCCCTATCAATATATCAATCATACACCAAGCTCTTCTTTATGCTCCATAAGCATAAAGCTAACAAATATATACATCATAATCTTGAATGAACTTAAGGAAAGCTTTTGAAATAATCCCACACCTTTGATTTTGAGTTCTAGAAGTAAATGGAGCAAGAAAACTTTGAAGAAAGCTAGAATATGCAAAGGAAAATGCTTGGAAGAGTTTAAAGTTCCCTCTTCCTCTTCTTCTTCTTCTTCTTCTTCATTCTTCCTCCTATTTTCTCAATCGTGTGAGTGTAGTGTGTGTAATATGTGTTGTGTGTATTGTGTATGTTTTGTGTAGTGTTGAGTGTGTTTTAGTTGGTAGAAAATATCTAAGTGTCCTAATGTCTAAATTGTCCCTCCAACTAAAAGCTTAATTACTAGCATGCCATTTAGTTCAATTGTAATTGCTTTAGTTAGCCTTTTGTGATTTAATATGATTTAATTATTACCTACGATATCTAATTGTACGTAAAGGCACCTAAATGCACGTAGTACAAGACGGATGCAGGTAAAATGATGCAAATGCACATAAAATAAGGTAAATGCACTGTAAACAATTTAAATGCACATAAAATGATTTGATTATGCATTATATGAACTAAATGCACGTGAGGTCTTGTGCCGATAAGAATGGCCTCTTGTTAGGTTGGCTTGGTCCACCTCGATGCTCAAATTTTCTATTTTCAATACGGGACGCCGAGTCTAACATCTCACCATATGAGGTGAAGCGGTGTGAAGCTAGGAAATCTTGGATCTCGGATCTCAGTCCCCGCATAAACTACTTGATCCTTTTGTTCTCTGTCTGAACTAATTCAGGGATGTAATGAGAGAGCTTGTTAAAATGGGCTTCATATTGTCCCACCGTCATTGCACCTTGCCTCAAGGTGAGAAACTCTTCTTTCCTTCCTTTCTCGGGCTATCTCTGGAATGTAGTTTCCCTTGAAGGATTTGACAAAGTTGGCCCAAGTGGTAGGTGTATCATTATGCACCCAACGGAGCTTCTCCGTTCTCCACCACTGTTCCACATCTTCTTCCAATAGAAACACCGCAAAACTCACCTTTTTCTCCTCATTATAATCATGTGCAACATATATCTTTTCAACTTTTGCAAGCCAAGCTTCCGCTTTCTCGTCGTCGGGCTCATCTAAGAATCGGGGAGGTCCACAACTGAGAAAGTCCCTCAATGTTCCATTTTCGTTTCCTCCATTATGGTTATTGTTGTTGCCAACACTTTGATTGCCACTGTTGTTATTACTACTCGTTCCCCCTACTGCTTGTTGCTCCATGACCTGACTCATCCGATCAATGTCAGTTGTCTTCATGTTGAACATCGCTACCCCTGGATTGGCTTGATCTGCATTTCCAGTTGCTTCAGATTCAATGTCCTACGGGTGTTAAGTCCTGCCATCTATAGGTAGCCAATAGATACCACTCATGGTTATATGATATATAGGCATGATATGATACATGAACATATGCACTAATAATACTCCCAACACATAGATTTCACATAAGTAAGAAACAAACATAGCATGTTAGTATATTTGGTTCACACATAAGCACGTAAGTCTCCTAGTTACTCATAATCAACTAAGACATCTACCCAGGGACTAATATTTAAAACCCGGACTACGCTAACTAAAGCTTTGATACCACCTAAAGGTGTCACGCCTCGACTCGGACACCTGCAAAGGCTAAGGCCGGAATATGACGTTCGTAATACTTAAACCTGTGGATAATAATTTAACAACCTGAACATCCATTTTATAATCCATAAAAGATCCAAAAGTTCTACCAAAGTCATCGGCCAAAAGGGTTACATCAAACTGTTACGTATTTACAATACCTCGAACCACCTGTTTAATCATAATGGCTAACCAACAATTACGTTCCTAGGTCTCAAAAGAGTAATAGTATTTAGTTACATCATAGTTTGTCCAAAAGAATGAGTTTGATACAACAGTAGTTCATCAATTACAACAACAAACAAGGAATCAGATGAGACAGAAATCTTCAATGTCACATCAAGGAGTATTTTCAGCATCTTGAGGGGCTTTCTCTGGCTCAACCTCTCCTAAAATGGTAGAAAAAAGGGTGAGCTATAACTAGCTCAATAAGGGGGGAAATAGGAAAGGTTTTCACAGACCTTTTGTCATTTCGCAAACTGATTGATAAAACATGCTATGCATATTTAAATGCACATAGAAATAAGCAAGCTTTAACTTGAATATACCCAATAAGAATCAAGAACAAAAACAAATATACTTATTGTAAAAGGATACTTGAGTAATTGTGATAGTTGATGATGACGGCTTCTGCCTCGAATCAAGTAACAATAACCCCACACCACAACCGAGGATCGAGTCCTCAAAGAAAACATGCCAACTCTACCAACAACCGAGGGTTCCAGATATTTCAAAAAATAGGACCATGGTAGTCGAGGCTATGACCGGCAAGCCCAATGCTGATTGGTGGCCGTCGAACTCTACCAGGCATTTAGAAGGTTGCCACCTATATATATATATATATATATATATATATATATATATATATATATATATGTGTGTGTATAATAATACCCCAACTCTCCAAGGAAAGACACCAAGTGAGAGAGGGGCTAGGAGGACAACAAAGTAGGTTGCCTCCGTTACAAGAGTGATTATCAATGGCATAATGAATACTCATGCAATCAATTACATATGTATATATCATTTCATAATCAATGATACATAATGCACTTAGAAGTAACAAGTTTAGGAGTTTTAGTATGCACCCGAAGATAATTCTATGACACGATTAGATAGCTAAGGACTAAGCATTAAACAAAGACATAAGGTCAACCATAGCATGCAAATAAACATTTTTGGACAGGGTAAGTCGGTCGAGTAGGCGGTCAAGTAACTCGACTGGCATTTCCAGAGAATTCATGTTCAATGCCGGTTGAGTAGTCGGGTGAGTTACTCGCCCAGCTTCTCAACCGGCCTGGGCTGAATGCAGGTCGTAGTTTTGCTTTCTTTTGCTTTTTTACACAACCTCTTTCTCCTATCATCAAACAAGCATTTAACATATTCAAGAGGGTTTATCAAGCAATATGTACAAGTACAAGAATCTAATATAATACTCTTGAATCAACATTTAGCACCTAAAACATCCAAGAGTTCACAAATAGCTCAAGAACACCAAGAACGCCATTTAAATCCTAGTGTGCTTGGCCTTCAATTTCAACCTTGCATACAAGTTAAACTTCCTCCATTTAAGCAAGAACATATCATATAACATATATATAGCTCTTAAACTCATCAAGAACATGCAAGGAACAAGCCTAGCTCAAAGAACCCCTATCAACACATCAATCATACACCAAGCACTTCTTTATGCTCTATAAGCATAAAGCTAACAAATATATACATCATAATCTTGAATGAACTTAAGGAAAGCTTTTGAAATAATCCCTCGCTTTTGATTTTGAGTTCTAAAAGTAAATGGAGCAAGAATACTTTGAAGAAAGCTAGAATATGCAAAGGAAAATGTTTGGAAGAGTGTAAAGTTCCCTCTCCTCTTCTTCTTCTTCTTCTCTTCTTCTTTATTCCTCCTCTTCTCTCAGCCGTGTGAGTGTAGTGTGTGTCGTATGTGTTGTGCATGTTTGTGTGGTGTTGAGTGTGTTTTAGTTGGTAGGAAATATCTAAGAGTCCTAATGTCTAAGTTGTCCCTCCAACTAAAAGCTTAATTACAAGCATGTCATTTAGTTCAATTGTAATTGCTTTAGTTAGCCTTTTGTGATTTAATAAGATTTAATTATTACCTACGATATCTAATTGCACGTAAAGGCACCTAAATGCACGTAGTATTAGATGGATGCAAGTAAAATGATGCAAATGTGCATAAAATAAGGTTAATGCACTGTAAACAATTTAAATGCACATAAAATGATTTGATTATGCATTGTATGAACTAAATGCACGTGAGGTCTTGTGTAGGGTCTCACACAAATTGTGTTTGGAACATATGTGAAATTGGAATTAATAGTTGTATTTTATTTAAATACCCTTCTTTTATTCAATTGAAATTAAGCTATTGATTTTTGGTACTATCATAAAAATTCAAAATAAAAAATAAAAAAACAAAGAAATATGGAAATGGCTAACTCTAATCCGTTCTACAATTAAATTTCAGATTCATTGAAGCATTCCCTTAAACACTTTGCAGATATGGGAATGAATTTTTTTTCCCTAAGCTATTGCAGAATCAAGATATTCATGAAAGCCTATAATATAATAGTACTATAAATGCCACAACAAATGACAAGGTACTATAAACGAACACATACCCGAACACTTTGCCATAGTATGCTATGTCCTTGCCTATAATCAGGTATTATAATCTAAAGCCTATAATATAATAGTACTATAATAATAACAAAAAAAAAATACATAATAGAAAAGATATAGCGAATAAATTTGTAAAATACCTGAAAGAGGAGCGAATGGAAGAACTTGACTTTTTTCTCTTTTTGCCGTCAATTTGGAAGAAGAGAGAAGAGTGGGGAAGAAGAGTGAAAGAAGACGTTTATTTTTTTCTTTAACCTGAGGGTAGTTTTGTCTTTAAACAATTAGCAACACAATTAGAAAAGGTGAATTTGCAAATTCCACCTCTTGGGCTCAGATTTGAGTAAGACTTATGCAAATCCAATAATTGCAAATCTTGGATTTGTAATTTTTTTTAAAAGTGCAACCAAACAAAAAATTTGAATTTGCAAATGAATAATTTTTAAGTACAGATCATCTCTTTTACTGGATGAAATGTATTATAAGTTATTAAATTTTATTATATTGTACCTCAACCATTTATATCAAATATATTTTTAAAAAATTTCATAAATAATTAGTTTATTACTCTACATCAATTATCAAATATTGACTTACGTCATCTAAAAATAAAAGAATCAAATCATCCTTAACCTTTTCTCGAAGTATCTTGAGGCAGTATTCGAACCAATCCCTGTTCCACATCCAGAAGGCACCTTTACCTGAAGGGACTCGAGAATCTTGCAAGGTTAAATGGTGGATTTGGCCTCTCAACGATGTCTATGATGTGTTGGTCTATCTCCTCATTATTCAAATTGAGCAATCATGAGACTTCAATATCATTGCCATGTATACTAAAGAACAATCATTTTATTTCTTCAAAAGAATATATTGTACAACAAATAATTCGAGAATCATGTGACAAAATTATTGATGTCAGTTGACATAATTTTCATAGTAAAAATCCTAAATACAGTGAATAACCGAACTTAATTCAAAGTTTGATTCAAAAGTTTGCATCTCTTCTTAACTTATCAACGCTGCACTCTTGAGTCCGAATAGTCGAACAGTCTAGATTTCACAAATGGGGTGTAAGTCCCAAGCACATGGTGCCCATCTATCTCATTGTGAGATTCGGACCGTCCAGCCATCCGAACCCAAGTATTTTCCCTTATCAACACTCCTGACGCACATTTGATGCAACTGCTCTAGCCCAAAACTTGATTTGTGCTTTCATGTCTTCTGCAGACTTGTTGCCAACATTGTTAAGAACCGGAGGAGTCGATGAGCTCCGTGCCAACCATGCCTCAGAGAGATAGGGTCTCCTCACCTTGTGTTCATCTGCATCATCTCTTTTCTTCTCTTGCAAACCTGGAAGGATGTTTACTACATTTGAATTCAATTCCTTTTTGTCAAAATTGAAGCCTAATTCCTTAAAACCTTGCACTTCTTCAGACTCAAGATCAGCTAAGGTCTTTTTGGATTTGGTCCGATTTAACACATGTTGACGTCTCCTCTCCTCGGACCCCTGTGTCTTAATGCTTTCTTGCTCCGGTTTTCTCCGCGGCCGATAGCTCGGGACTGTTAAAGGTACCATGATCTACAATTGAAATAATCGGTTATAAACCAATCTTATGATTCAAGTACTCACGACATAGACCTTCTGTACATAATTGTAACATATCAAAGAATTTTATACATGCACACATATATTTAATAGAGGAAATAATGAATGCTCAATTTGTAAACAATAGACTGAAATATCTAATACAACTGAGATGTCCTAGCTACAAGTGATCTTTAAGGCATACACAAAATTCAATGGTTTGGGCCCAAAATAATGTCAAAAAAGCATTATTTATACACTCTAATTTAACTTTAAAATATATTTGGAACAAACTTTAAATTTTTTTATTGTTTCAATTGAAAAGAGAATTAATTGCAATCATTTTAACCCAAAACAAATGTCAAAGGGAGGTCAGCATACGAGGGAATATATGCTTTGGAAAATTGATGATATATGTAACATGGCACGTTAATGTCTGCTATAGCTCATTAAAATCACATATCACGTCCTACTAGCTGATAAACCTACGTTAAATGACAAAAAACTGAAGCTAACTTGAAATAAGATCATAACTATACTCGTTGTGTAATTTTTTTTTTTTTTTAATGATTTGAGGGAGACTAAGTTGTACAACATATATAAAAAAATTTTGTTCATGATAATTAATCTTGAGATCTCTCGCACTCATAACGAAGAGCATATTGCTAAACCAAAAGCCTAGTTGTGTTCGTTGTATGTGTAATGTTTGAGTAGAATAAAAAGTATGACACATCGTCTATCGGTATATAATAGAATTTTAACTATGTATGAGCGAGATTTGAAAATATTACATGAATTCTTAGTATGCAAATAATAAGGTTGAAGAGGTGAAGGAAGCATAAATCATTACCTTGGAAGTAGTGCGTCGTGGAGGCAGCATCTCCGATTGGCCTAGAGATGCTTGCCTAATCAACCTGCCCAAGGAATAGTCACTTTCTTCATCTTCATCCCTGTCTACAGAGAGTGGTAAAGATGGTGCACGATGCAGATACTTACTATTATGCGATGATGTTAGGAGGTTTGATTTGCTACCTCCTCTTGGAATATCACTTTCTTTTGCTTGATAATTATTAGGTGATGATACTTCTCTTGGCATACAAGGTGGCATAGATGGTGCTTTGATCAAACCAGGAAGAGCAAATTCACCACCACCACCACCACCACCACCACCACCTTCTTGGGTGAGTTTCTTTATTGATGAATAGGTTTCTTCATATGATTTTCCGACAAACATGTCTTGTTTAAGCTTTGAGGAAGGACAAGGATCAGAAAAACATCTTGACATCCTTGTTTTTCTGTCAAGCAAGTTGCCAAAGAACCAACTCTCCTCTAAAAGCTCTCCAGGCTCCACTCTTTCTTCATCTCTCAATGGAGTTGACACCTTTGAGTCTTCACTAAGATCCATACCTTGCACAGCTTTCCACAAACTATAGCTCTAGACCCACATGAGGTTAATGGTTTCTCTAGATTTTTTTATATGGTTATACTTATCTCGATCGAAAATACTATTGCAAAGGGTCAAGGATCATGCACATAATATTATTATATTATTACATTATTAATATAATATAGAAATTATGAATTATTGATATAAAAATAATGAAATGATGTAAATAGTTCACAATGATATTATGCAATGATCTTTGCTCGTCCGCGAAAACCCTTTTGCAAACTAGAAGTAACGCTACTTATAATAGACGTCTAAACAAGTCTATCTAACTCTTACCAAACTTTATGTATAATGAGAATTTTATGCATTAAACTATACTTTTATCAAGAAAGAGCTGTTGAATTGCTTACGAGCGGGCCATGTGAGATTGAAAACCATGTGCTACAACATTGATATACACATTAGATTATATGCGAAGATATTAGATTGAGTAAGATGTTTAATAACCTTGAAGCTGACGTAATTATTTAATTATTGAGAAACATAAATTGTGTATGATTTAAAATGGAAATTTTATATTCCATAAAAGGACAGACGAATGGGTGAGGTGGGTGCATTTAATTGGAACAACTATGGAATATGGGAAGGGTTAATTGGTTGGAAGTCTTGCGAGGGTGATGACTTCTAGCTCATGCCAGCATCACCCCCATGTGATTCTCTTCTGTTCATAGACTAAAATATGAAGGAACCTGAAACGACCACTAGTTTCATAATGTTTTTTCTTTTTTCTTTTTTCTTTGTTTTTTCCCCTTCTAATCATGTGACAGCTAAGGTTAGAAATGTTGACATGTTACTTGTAATAATAACACGATGATGGTCAATTCGATGTGTTTTCACATATTGGATAGATGACCAAAAAAGAAAAAGGAATATATTGCAGAGGGTTTTACTTCTCCATAATTTCTTTCCTTTCAAAATTGGCAATTCCTGTTCTAATGTCTAGGGGGAATTCAATTTATGACAAAGTTATTCGATTGTAATTATTGTTGATTAATACAAAAAATATACAGCCTCTACGAATAAGAGTGTATCACTTAGGGAATTTCAATAATTGGTTTAATAGATACAAATTTTGATCGGATCTGACATGCACACTTTCTATGAGAAACAATATAGATAGTGTAGTGGTTGTCTAACGAAACTATACGTAATAAGATCTTACTTCATGTGAGTCACATATTGTTCATTTACTGTTTGTTTTCTAATTTTAAAAATTAAATTTTTTTATCCTTTACTTTATTGACTCGTTTTATATCATGGTTTAAATCTTAAAAACAATGGAGTCATGTTCTTCTATCCATCCAGGTAGATGGTCAGTTCATTCACATTGGATGAATTAATCCCACATACTGTAGAGTCTACTTTTATATAAGCGAGCTAATCATCTACCCGGTGGATGAAAGAATTTTCATAGATCTAGTTATCGCCAAGATAGATGTCAAAATCATACCATATATCTAGCGAAGTCTCGAGGCACATTCGATGTACTCAGCTGAAAGATCTGAGTCTGGCTCATCATACTGATCCTAAGCGACCTTATTTGAACTGTGTTATCACCATTCTTCGTTTGTCTTTTCTCATGAGTGATGCCAAATTTTACCGTTTATAGGAAAACTGGTGAAAATAGTAATTAGAGATTCCTTTCTCTAATGGGACCAATAAGATGCCAAAGGCATTACGAGCTCTTTTGCATAATTTACTCTCAATTATTTGTGGAGCATTAGGCCTAGACTTGCCATTACTTATTCTAAAATAGCAAGATATTTTAGGAGGTCGAATACCTAGCCTAAAACTTATGCTAAGCCAAGATGAATAGCGAATTCAAATCAAATCAAGTCTTTTTTTTTTATTGTATGAAATCGGTTATATAAATTTATCGATATCATTCATTTATGTTAAGAGTTGTTTTTATTATTAGCTTTATACTAGTAAGGTCTCAACTGTATATTCTCATCCAACTTATTTTAGATCTTTCTCTACCTTTTTTATTGAGTATCATCTCTATACCTTGACATCTATGTTGCTAGAAATTCATGGGGAAACTGTTGGTGGTATGAAACTGTTGGTAGTATGTCATGCTAATTAATTTGGCAGTGAACAGAACAAATAAAATAAATAAACTGGAATTACAAGAAAATATTACAACAAATTATTGCGAAACCAATCCTTAAGGTTTTATTGCTCTGTTATCCATGCTAAACGTCTTCTGAACAAAACCTCATAGAATACAATAGTTAAAGTCCTTCGTAATAGTAGCACCACAAATCACGAAGCTTGCAAATTGATAGTGTCTAAACTCTCTCGATAATTTAAGGAATATGTCTAGGAAGATTGCTCAATACAGAGACTACCCCTAAATTTGGAGTATCTTATTTTCACGCAATTCATAAGATTCAACAAATAATTGATATTTTACGATTAAGAGTTTAATACTTTTTATAATAACGATCCTTATATATTGTATTAACAATCGAAATATGATCAAAAGGAATATAATTAGAATTAATAAAAAGACAGGTAAAACTAGTAAAATGAATGACTATTAAATCACCGTCTATCAGATCCCATTATCTCCAACCATGTTAAAGAAAGTACATGGCACAACTGACGAATCACAAGGCAAAACTTATTCTAACTTTTGCTTGGTGAATCAGCTGCATTAGTGTTTGCAATTTTGTATTATTGTATATGGTCTCATCATCCCTCAAATCTTTGTCTATGCTATTAACTTGCCTATTCATAAATTTTTACAAGCTCAACAAATTGTAGAATTGTAAAATTTAATTACAAATTTGTGTTAAACTTTATCTTTTATCAATTATTATGATAATTAGTTATCATTAACTTTTTTTTGTTTTACTTTACTTCCATTTTCTATTTATGATAACTATAATTATTTATTTTTTTCTGTTTTATATGTTAAGTCATTACTATAGATGTTTTTGTGCTTATATTTTTACATTTGTTATAATATGCATCAAATGAGGGCGAGTTAGTACTTGAGTACTTCATCTATGCTATAATGTGCTTAAATTAAATATTTGTTATGTATAGATCAAATAAATTCCACAAGTGCTTCCAAACACTCTCTAACTTGTTTGTTATATACTCTAGTTGTTAGGCATTCTGGATGACGTGGGAACCCAGCTGACAGAGCTCGACCACCATATTATACGGTAGATCTTGACCATCAACAGGTAAATCCTCGAGTACAGCGGTGCAACTCAACACATGATCAGATCAATCAAGGATCAAACTTCAAAATAGTGTAAAGTATCGAATCCGTGATTTTATAAAAATAATTTTACCCCATTATCACGAGATTATATGATATATCTCGTCTTTGCTTCCATTGATGTGAAGTCAGCGTGGTTGCTTTCCAAGTACATAAACTAAGAGGGTAGTTTATCAAGAAATGGATATGAATTAATTTCTTTTATGCAATAAACGTATAAAGAGTCGTAACAAAAGAAGCAAAGAAAAACTACAATATGAGATAAGATTGTTTATAGGAGCCAATGCCTCCCTTTTCCTTTTTTTTTTTTTGTCAAAAGTGCTTCCCTTTTCCACAGAATACATATATGTCGCTTTTTCTTGCAAGGCTTAGGAGAAAAAAAAAAGAAAACAGTACATTTCATGTGCATAATGTCGACATCTTAAAGCCCTTGGAAGCATGGTCCAATATTAGTGAAGATAAACCGCTTATGTGAGATCACGAATTTGACATTTTTTATTGCTCTGAAGTTTTACCTTTGATTAACATAATGCATGTATAGGGCTGTATCGCTACACTCGAAGATTTACCAGTTGATAGCTTAAAGAATTTAAGTTTTTATTGTAGTAAAAGTTGGTAATGTGAGCTCAGCTCTTTTTTCATTTACTTATTTCTTGTATCACTATTAGGAGTACCATTTGGATGGATTTGGGACCAAAAATTTATCTCCACGTCTCACCCCATCATTTAAAAGGTCACCCTGACCTTGACCCTGACCCTGTCTCTACCTCCTTTCCTCTCATCCACCACCCCTTGTCTCGTTACCTAATCTTCGTAAGAGTGGGGACTAACCGGAATTTTTTTTTATTTTTTTCAATTCATGAAAAGTTGAATATGAGATTGATATACAACACTTAAATTTCAAAACATGACCAAAATTATAATAAATAAAAAAAATATAATTAAAGCTTGTGAAAAGAGTCAATTTTTTTTTTTCACATTATAAATCTTCAATATAATATTTATCAAAATAATCAAGCATAGAATTTCTCTAATAATCTTTCGAGACTAAAATATTTTATGCTCAATAATTACACCTAGCATACTCACAATTATCTACCTTCACTTTTTTGAAATTGTTCTATCTATTTTTACTAATTACCTTTATTCACTGTTATTGTTATCAATCGAATCACCACCATTACTATCATGTTGAATATTAGGAATGCGTATATCACTTTACTTAATCTAAAATTAAATAAAGTCTGAGAATTGTCAACTTACTCAAATGTATTCATGTTACTTTCATTAAAGAAAATAGAATTACATAAAGAAAAACGTCAAAAGAATAGAACGTATGTTAGTTAAGGGATGGTTGAATTATAATATATAAGCTAAATTAAACTGCTTGATTACTACTACTTAATTAATATCATTATAGTCATAGGTATAGCTTAACTAACATGTCGGCCTTCTCATCATCCTTCATCCTTCTGATCTATCAAAGATTGATGGAAAGTAAGTTTTTTTTTTTTTTTTTGATGGCGTGAGAACCCAGCTAGTAGAGCCTGAATATCGGATTATCCGTGGAGCTCGATCACCAACTGGTAAATTTCTGGGTGCACCAGTGCGTCTTATAGAGCATGCATTAATAGTATATTCTTAGCCATTCAATCACCTGGAAGATCAATCAAAGCATTGTGGTGCTTCTTTGTAGAATCTAGATGGCAAAACATGCAGAGAATATTTCAGGAAAATTGAGGAAATCTAGGCAATCATATAATTATCCACAAGTGGTTGAAGGTGATGAATTCATCTTGAGGGGTCTGGTATTCACAAAGATCTACTTTGACATGAAAAAAAATGACAGGCAGGTTAGCAATGAACAATTGCAGCTGCATTCGCAAAAACTGCTGGTCGTATGATGAAATTTTTATCAGAATTTGGAGACTTGTGAGGAAAATGTAGGATGTAAAGAGGTTAAGGATCAATGCGGCGGCAATGAAAGGAAAGAAGCAAGGAAATACAGAGAGTTTTAACAGAAGGTGACAAGAACAGATGAAACACATTGAGCAACTACCAATCACGCGAAAGAAACCATTTGACGACTTAAAAGGAAACTCAAACTTTAGTATAGAAATCAAATGTTTCATTGTCATAGTACAAAGCATAGTTCTCTGTTCCGTGGCCATTGCAATGTCTAAGCAAGAGTTTTTGTGTGTTATTGTTGTTGAAATTAAAGTGGGTGGCGATGAAGTTTAGGCTAATGATGAGATTGTACCATGCTTTGCATATTGATGTGCAACGCAAGAGGGTCTTGATGGGTAGCTTCAAGAGGATGCTGGTTAGCAATTCTTCGGGTAATTCCCGCGACATTGTTGTGTTTGGTTACGTTTTTCGTGGGTTTTAGCTTTTGTAGAGGGTCCTAGCAAAAGGACGGTCTTCAGTCGGTCCGGTTATCAAATAGGTGGGTTGGATCAAATTTTTTCTTACGACAATGTCGGATGGTACCACTCTTAATAAAATGAAGAGTTTATATGTAAATCTTACCCTTGAGTAGGATTATTCACTTTTGATATCTAAAATTCTTTGATCCAAAAAAGAGGAAAATTGTTTCAAATTATAAAAATAAATCACATCTTACATTGTTATAGATTATTAGATTGAGGAGAGTTTTTTGTAATGTTTTATGTCATGTGTTTGACAAAGAAAATGTCACTTGTGATGCTTATCCCCTTTCCATATTCTCCTTGCATTCAGGTTCATTTTAGATCCCAAGGGATTGGATAATAAATGAAATGAAAGGGAGGGAACTGAAAGATTAAATTTTATTTGAGTTAGATATATTTAGAAAGTAAATATCATAAAAGATATGTATTCTTTTTGTTAGAGATAAATTTTATATAGTTATTAACAGATTTCCCTCAACAAAATCAGTATAAGTAGGAATTTTGTTAAGAATAGGTTTTGTTGGTATTCTCGTCACCCTCGTCTCAAATGGGGATCTTAATATGGAGAGGCATTCCCTCCCCACATTCCCTACTCGGTATTTATAAAAAATATTTAATTACATTTTTTTATATCTAAATGTACTAAATCTCTAAAATTATAAATATAGATAACCCTTTTTGAATGACTAACAACTCAATTTTTAAGTATCTGATTGTGAATATTATAATTTAATTATTTTTATTTCTTTAGTCATTTCTTTAATAGTGAATAGTACATCTTGTTTTACTTATCATGATTAGAAGTTCGATGTAGATTGTGCTACTTGATTTCTTATGTAGTATTAGTATTGGTGAAATTGTTTTTAATCATTTAACAAAGTCAAATATATAAATTTCTCATGTTATTATTATTTAATTAAGGTTATAACACTATTTTTCTTTTATATTGATGGAGTGATTAAGTCAAGATTATATTATTAGTTGGGAATATTTCGAGCCTTACCTTTAATTACCCCATGACATTCTTTCTTCAATCGTTTTAGTTGAAACTTATTTTAGTCACTTGAAATTAGGTTATTGTAAGGACAAAGTTATCTTTCAATTAGAGACTTAAAAGTCAATTGTAGTCTATATTTGATATTTTTAACATATATATTATTTAATATCTATATATTTGAAGAGTACATTTTATTGTATGTGGGTGGGACCTACAAAGAGTCGCACATCCAACACTACCGAATGTAAGTCTTACTCTTCGATTGAATTGTTTGCTTTTGATATCTAAAAGTATCTAACCTGAAAAACTGAAAATTTTCTAAGAGTGCAAAAATTTGTCAAATTTATATTCTTATAGGACATTAGATCAAAAAGAGATTCTTGTATTGTTTTATGTCACT
Source organism: Ehretia macrophylla (assembly GCA_037974665.1). Classification (NCBI taxonomy): domain Eukaryota; kingdom Viridiplantae; phylum Streptophyta; class Magnoliopsida; order Boraginales; family Ehretiaceae; genus Ehretia; species Ehretia macrophylla. The sequence goes on along the minus strand of CM075772.1, from coordinate 72,701,584 downwards.
TGCGAGAATTTATCCTTTTCTATATACTTGCATTTAGGGTTCATTTAGATTTAGAGGGACTGAAGGAAAGGAATGAATAAAATCATAAAGGAAAAAAAAAGGAAAGTAGAGGATTAAATCTTGTTTGAATTTGATGAACTTGTAAAAGAATGTATCATAAAAATGATGTATTGAATGAATCATAAAAGATGATGTATTTTTCTTGTTTAGATTGAGGAGGAAACGAAAAGGAGAGATAAACCTTATATACAAATTGATAAATTAACCCACCACAAAATGATTATAAGGTTTGAAATTTATATAAAAGAGAGGGGATATAATAACTATTATATAAAATGTTGATTTAATCTTTCCTTCCTTTTAATTCCAAATCAGAGGAATTGAAAATTAGGATATAAGAGGAATTAGGTAATCCCTTATCTTCCATTCTTTTGTTAATCCCTCCAAACTAAACAAGAAGAGTATTCTTTAGACCCTCCTAAGTGTCAAATCTTCAAAATATCTTAGCAATGCTCTACATACAATGGCTTGGTTCGAGGGGTGGATTTTATCCTCTCATATCAAAATGGCTAAAAGGCAATTATATTCATGAAGAATTATAATATCTCAAATAAGTACTTAAAGTTTAATTAGCAATATTCTTCATTAAATTGTTTTTTACGTGCAACCTCGAAGTTTCATCTTTTCTTATAGTACTCGTATATAATGCTGGAGGAAGTGTCTTTGTGAGTGAAACTTCACAATTTGCAACCTTAAATTATGAGGAATTACTATTTTCAGACCTTGATTAAAATATTATAAACATTTCAGGGACATACTTCTCTAAAATCCTACAAAACAAAAAGTTACCAGAAATGACTAAAAATTAAGTATATAAAATGATGTACAAATGTTGATTTTCTTTTTTTTGTTTCCTAATGTGATTTTGTTTCTCTTCCTTTTCTCCCTTTTTTGTCTTTTTTTTTTTTTTTTGATTTAAGGATTCCTTGACAAAAGAAAAAAATAACCCAAAATGTGGAATTATTCAGTGGTAGAATAATATGGTGTTGTATGATATTATCTTGTGGAAAAATCCAAACATAATCTGATTCACTAGGGCCATCAATCTGAACGAACAAGTGGTAGAAATATGCTTAACGCCCTATATTGGTTAATGATGTATAAGTGAGTGTTATGATCATAATTAGCAACTCGAGTTAATTATTATGGACTAGTAGACCAAGGTCCATGATAGTTATTTGATTCACTAATTGTTTACTTTTCGAGTTATTTTCTTTATTGCCTATAAAGCACTAAACTCTCGGTAATTTTTGTTATCTTTTAGTTAAGCTTATTAACGTGTCGTAGAGTATCATCCACAATAGCCATATGCTTCACCATGAGTATTGGAATCACAATTAATACGAGACGTGTAATTTTCTTGTGTAAAGTTTTAGGAGTCTATTTTGAACAAAAAATCTAATCTTCAAAGGCATAAAATAAACATCAAGTGTTTATTTTGTGAAATTACAAATATGCAGGCATAATTGTCTTTTGGCCATGGAATTGAAAGAAGAAATCCACTTTTCTCTTCGATGTACATATGACCTACAAAAAAATGTTAAAAAATAAGTTGAAGTAAACACACATCTAAAGTAGAAAAGACAATCTAATTATTAAAAACACCTAGGATAATAAAATGAATTAAAATCAATACCCAACTCGACATTAAAAATCCAAGATAACAATTTATTTTTTTCTTTCCTAGGGGGCAAAGCTGATTATGAAGGAATAAGTTTAGGGGATGTTTCACCTTTGGCATCATGCTCTAGCATATTGTAGAAAGTCTCTTGTGGGTGATCCAAAGAGTAGTAGCCAATGGCGGAGCCACTCTTTGTCTTGCTTGTAATATAAGCATTAAAGCATATATGAAGTCTTCAAGACACCTTTTGTTTGGGTTGGTGGGTTGGATTGGTGAGGACATGCATGTTGTCTTTTTTTTTTTTTTTTAAATATGAAATTACCAAAATAGTTCTCACTTGTACACAACCTAAGTATGCCTCCCCCCTTGTGTGTGTGTGTGTATATATATATATATTGAAGAAAATATAAGTTCTCTTATTCCTATAATGTGTACATGCTTACATATATATACACCAAAACAACAATGATTCCAAGAAAGTAATCAAAAGATGTCAATCCCTAAAATTCAGGCATATTTAAACTAAATAAAAAGAATAGAAAACTATCCCTAATTTAGAGTTATGCATTTATTTCTAGGAAAGTCAAAAGATCTACGAGATTCTCCACCACTCTCCCTCAAGTTGGTGAATATATACTCTCCATTCCTAGCTTCCTTGTAATCTCTTGGAAAGAAGCACTTGCTAACCCTTTGGTTAGAATATTTGCTAACTGCCTGTGTGTAGGAACATTAGGTGTGCAAATTAATCCACTCTTTAATTTCTCCTTTATAAAGTGTCGATCCACTTCAACATGTTTAGTTCTGTCATGTGGAACTGGATTGTGTGCGATATTAATGGTTGATTTGTTATCGCATTACAATTTCATTGGTCCCTGCCATTCAAATTTGAGATCATCCAAGACAATCTTTATCCACAAAAGTTCACAAATGCCATGAGTCATAACCCGAAAATTAAGCTTTTGCACTTAATGTTGCCACTACTACCTGCTTCTTACTCTTCCATGTTACCACGTTTCCCCAAAGAAGAGCACAATACCCAGTAGTTGATCTCCTATCTGTCATTGAACTTGTCCAATCTGCATCTGTATAGATTTTGGTAGTTCTATTTGCATTCTTTTTAAACATGATTCCTTTTCCAGGAATAGTTTTGAGATACCTTAGAACTCTATGGGCTGCTTGAAGGTGAATGCTCTTCGGATCATGCATGAATTGGCTTATCACACTCACATAATATACTATGTTAGGTCGTGTGTGTGACAAATAAATCAGTTTGCCTACTAGCCTTTGGTATTTTTTGCGATCCACTACTTCATCATCTTTGGCTTTACTCAATTTATGGTTTGGTTCTATAGGTATATCATTACGTTTACATCCCAACATTCATATCTCTTGTAGGAGGTACAAGATATATTTTTGTTGGGACATGAAAATTCCTTCTTTTGACCGAGCTATTTCTATTCCCAACAAATACTAGAGTCTCCCAAGATCTTTGATCTCGAACTTTTATCTTAACTTGCGTTTGAGTCGTTGCATCTTCTCTTGATCATTGCCAGTAATAATTATGTCATCTACACAAACAATCAACACTGTGATTCCCCCTTTGTTTAAGTGTCTGTTAAACAAGGTGTGATCCCCCTCACTTTGCTTGTATTTCATACCAAGCATCATCTTAGTGAATCTTCCAAGCCATGCATAAGGAGACTGTTTCAGCCCATACAATGCTTTCTTTAACTTGCAAACTTTATTTTTATCCAAATATTTTTCAAAACCAGACGGTGGCTCTATGTACACCTCATCATCTAAATCACCATATAAAAAGGCATTCTTTACATCAAATTGTTGCAAACACCAATCAAAGTTAGTTGTCAAAGATAAAAGTATGTGAATTGTATTCATCTTCGCCACTAGTGCAAAGGCTTCTTGATAATCAACTCCATAGGTTTGAGTGTAGCCCTTAACAACTAGTCTTGCCTTTTATCTTTCAAAGGACCCATCTACTTTATACTTTACAGTGAACACCCACATGTATCCTACAAGTTTTTTCTTATTTGAAGAATCTACTATTTCCCAAGTTCGATTTTTGTTTAATATATTCATTTCCTCATTCATTGCAGTTTTCCAATTCTCAACCCTAAGTGCCTCGTGGAAGGTTTATGATATAGGAATAAAGTTTATTTGAGTAAGGAAACACTTGTGTTGTGGAGAACACTTGTCGAAGGAAACAAAGTCAGATATTGGATGTTGAGTACAACTTCGAGTTCCTTTTCTAATAGTGATGGGAACATTTAGGTCATCAATGGTAGGTGAAGAGTTTTGAGTTTCCATACCTGGTTCCGGATTAGACTCTTGAACTTGCATTGATAAGGGATTTGATGCTTTTCTCTGTGAATATACCAAGGTGGTTTTTTAGCAGCAGATGTTGGTTTGGATAAATTCTCAGGTTGGATTGATTTTGTTTGGGCTACGTTCTCAATTTGTGAGCTAGGTTGTGATTGAGGTTTTCTAGGTAAAGAGGTATTAAGGTGCATAGTAGATGGTAAAGGTAGTAGTACATAGGAACCAATAGAGAAATCAGTCAAAAACATGTCCTCATTCTTATATTCCATTGTGTTTCTCTTCCCTTGAAGATAAGAACCAGAAAAGAATAATTGTCTCTCGACAAATGTTATATCCATGTTGACAAAAAAATTCCTTGAATGAGGATGAAAACATTTATACCCCTTTTGTGTGGAAGAATAGCCAATAAACATGCACTTTAGGGCTCGTGGGTCAAGTTTTCCTCTATTATGAATATGAACAAAGCTAACACACCCAAAAACCTTTGGAGGAAGTTTGATGGTCATGTAGCAGTTGAAAAAATGGATTAAGAATACTTCTCTAGGTATTTTAAATCTTAGACTCTTTGAAGGCATCCTATTTATCAAATGGGTTGCAGTCAAAATGGCTTTCCCCCAATAGGTTTTAGGAACATGCATTTGGAACAAAAAAGCTCTAGTTACTTCAAGTATCGGTTTTTCCCTTTGCCAACCCCATTTTGTTGAGGATTGTTTGCACAAGAGGAGTAATGAATTATACCTTCATTCTTAAGAAAATATGATAAAGTTTTGTTGAAATATTCCTTTGCATTATCACTCCGTAGGCTTTTAATGGTCAATCGAAACTGATTTTTGATTATTTGAAAGAAATTGAAAAAAACCTCATTCACTTCAAATTTATTTTTTAAGAGAAAGACCCACGTTACCCTTGTATAATCATCAATGAATGTAACAAACCATTTTTCCCTGACACATTAGGGATCCTTGATGGACCCCAAATATCTGAGTGGATTAAAGAAAAGGGTAAAGATGATCTATTATTGCTTAAAGAAAAGGAAACACGATGGTGTTTAGCAAATTCACAAACATCACAATGTAAACTACTAATGTCAACATTTTTTAACAATGAGGGAAACATATGTTTCAGCAAACCAAATGGAAGGTGTCCAAAGTGATAATGATGAAGCCAAATTTTCTCCTTATTTGAGAATGTGTGCTTGGATAGACAAGAAAATAAGGGTTGGTCACTGCTATCACTCTTGGTTTCTAAGATGTAGAGTTCATCCCTTTCCTTAGCAAGTCCAATTGTCTTCCCCGTAACCCGATCCTGAAAAACACAATAAGTCAGATAGAAAGTAACTTGACAATCCAAATCCTTGGTAGCTTGTTTAATGGATAAAAGGTTCACAGATAACATGGGGACATGCAACACATTTTTTAAAGGAAGATTAGGTAACAAAGTTACATTTCCTTGACCTACAACAGTAATAAGAGATCCATATGCAATTTTGACTTTCCTATTACTAGAAGAAGGAGTATATGTGACAAATGACTAATGAGAATAGATTATGTGATCAATAGCTCCTGAATCTATAACCCAAGACCTATTGTGAAGTGTTTTAAAGGCACAAAGAGTACAAGAACCAGAAAACTTACTTCTTTGAGCTAATGAACACGATCCACTAGGTTTTTCAAGGGAATTAAGTAGGCTTCTTAATATCTCAATCTCTTCATTGTTGAGTTTTTAATTTTTTGGTCCATTTTGTCTTGGATTCTCGACAATGATAAGGTGTACTTGTTGTCGCTACTTACCTCCCTTATAGCCACCTTTTTTACCAACGCCTAGAGGCTTCCCATGGAGTTTTCAACATGTGTCTTTTGTATGACAGGATTTCTTACAGTACGTGCACCAAGTTCCTTCTTTGTTTGATGCCCTCGGGTTCTTTATTTTTCCATTCTCGAGATTATAATTCGCCATGGGTTGTTAGACTCAGCATCATCCTGGTGGATTTTGTAGAGATCACAACTGAACCTTCTTCAATGTGGGATTCTAGCATAACAGTTCTTCGACTCTCCTCAGAACGGATTATTGAAAAAGTCCCATAGAAGGATGGCAAAGTTTCTTTTCCCAACACCTTAACACAGATTTGTTCATATTCTGCATTGAGACCTGCAAGAAATTCAAAAATCCTTTCCTTTTCTACAAAACTCCAGAGCGTCTTGCTATCCTCGCTACACTTCATCTCTATATTTTGGTAATGATCTAATTCAGACCAACAACCTTTCATAAGATTATAGTATTTTGTTATTGAATGTGTACCTTGCTTAGTGGCTGATATTTTAGGGTTGATTTCATAAATAAGGGCTGCATCATGCATCTTGGAATAGGATTGAGAAATGGCTTCTTATATCTCTCAAGCAGTCAAAAGAAACATATTTAGTGCTGCTGATTTTAGCAAAGAAATCTGATTAGAAGATTTCAATAATGAAGGCTGTTGAAAACTTTCAAGAGAAAAAGCTGATTAGAAAGGTTTCCCAGAGAACTTAGCTCTGATACCATGAAGAAAATATAAGTTTTTTCTTATTCCTTTAATGTGTGCATGCTTACATATATATATATACCAAAACAACAATGATTCTAGGAATGTAATAAAAGGATGTCAGTCCCTACAAATTAGGCATACTTTAACTAAGTCCAAAAGAGTAAGAAACTATCCTTAATATACAACTATGCATTTATTTCTAGAAAAGTTAGAAGATCTACGAGATTCCCCATGTGTTTTGTAAACGACTTAACACCTTCTGTGTTTTGTTAAAAGTGTAAAATATTCCGTGTTTTAAAACGTAGTTGATTATCCTCACGTATTTTATAAAAATAGTTGAATATCCTTCTATGTTTTAGAACATAGTTGATTACACCCCCCTCCCCCCCAACCTGTGTTTTAAAAACGTAGCTGAATACTCCTTTGTATTTTTAAAAATATAGTTGAATACCCGCTTCCGTTAGAAAAAAAAAGTTCATTTTAACAGGGATATTCAACTACATATTTTAAAATACTGGGGGTATTTAGCTATGTTTTTAAAACACAGAGGGGTAATTAGCTTATTTATAAAACATTGGGGGTATTCAACTACTTTTATAAAATACATGGGGGTAATCAGCTACGTTTTACAATACAGGGGGTTTTGTGTACTGTTGACAAAACACATGGGGATGTTAATTCGTTTACTCTCTATATATTTAATATGACACATGGGTAGGTCTTAATGTGCGGCTTGGTCTCACTCCCTTCCCGTACTATTCCTCCCCACTAAAAAAATGATTGAGAATCTCGAAGTAATTGACCAATCCATAATGAACACATATGAGGATTCATTATCAATAGCTTCTTGTGAAAATTAAAATCCTATCAAATAATTATTCATTTCTTAACCAGATTTATGACCGTATGAATACTCTTCTAATTTGAATTTAAATTGTAACTACTGTTATCCCTATTATAATGGGTTGATTTGGCATGATTATACTCGCAACATAGATAAGATACTTATGTGAAACCCATTTATAAAGAAGGCAACATACAATATAACCTCTTTAAATTAATAGTGTTGGGACCACTAAATTTTATTAATTTGGCTAGATATCAATTTATCAATAAGTTAATAATTATTAATTTATAGAGATATTTTTAGTTGTTTTGACTTAATAGTGAACATATTATATTTATGGCATCTCTTAGATGGTTATGAATTGGGGCAAACAAATCCATAGAAGATAAATATTTTGGATGCAATCAATCTTGCAAATTCAACTTGGACAGTAGATGTTTAGGCATTGACAACTGCAAATTGCTTTTGCCAATGTAAGATACGATCCATGGAAAATATGACAGCTGATACATTTGATGAACCAATAGATAGACATGCCATTAATGAAATGGGAGTTGTAATCATCTGTTTCAAAAAGATAGTTGGTTGAATGAAAACCTTCTTTCTTTGATTGGAATATAGATGAGATTAGAAAGGCCATTATTGGGGCAAACCTAAAGAGAGATCAGTGGTCTAAAAAGAGATCATAGTTCTGCATTGACACTATTATTCGCCGATACAGAACACTTTCTTTGGTGTCACATTCTCTTATCTGAGTGATAGGTTCACTCAAAAGATCCCCTCGAGGAGAATGAAAAACACTTCGAATTTGGATATATTTGGCAAGAATGGAATTGGGATGAAATCCACTCCTCCATGTGAAATATTCATCTTCATTAGAGCTTTTTGGTAGTAGTCGTGACCAACAGCCATCAACTGTCAGCTCGTTGGTAAGTGAGAGCTTCAAGCCTGATTTTTGGTGGTGCACCCCCCACACAAGCATCGTTTGACGAAGGATGAATGGGGAAAGCTACAAGCAATCACTGAGTTGGGGTACCGTAAAAAAAATATATGACAACTCTTAGATTTTTTTGATAAAAATAATACAAATACGGAGGTTTTGAGCATAGATGAAATTATTAACAATTTGAAACGGTGTTCTCAAAATGAATCTGAAGTTGAAGTTGATGATGATACACAACCTTTGGAACTAGTGTCACGCAAGGAAACACTCAGAGCATCAAAGACACTCCAAAATTTCTTGTTTTAATATGAGAAAGCAACCTCAAAATTTTTATATACATTGCGCACAATAAAAGATAAGATTTAGGTAGATTTGAAGTTCAACAAAAGACAAGCTAATCTTGATTCATATTTTGAGGAAACTTCATAGTCAATTTATTATGTAATTTTTAGCTAATTATTAATTTATAAAATATTTGGGTCGATAAAATATAAAGAAAATATTTTAAATGATTATCTTATTTTTTTATCGAAATGATTAATTTTTGACACTAGTCCTAAGTCGGGACCAGACAATTTTATCATTTAAAAAATATTATTAATTTATCGAATATTAACTTAAAGAGGTTATTACATATTTACAAACTCATTTGTGTGGCTTATGAGCCTTTACTCGGGTTCATGTTTGATTTTGCTATAAATGATTACAAAGCGGTTAGGATTACAAGGATATGACATAGTTGAGGTTTATAGGTTAACTATAAGAATTTGGGAACGATAGTGAGATGTTTTGGGCAATAGACAATGAGTGCTTGGTTTAGTCCATTTGTGGTTTGGTATTTCGTTCTATGTTGGTACTTGCACACACAGCCTTGTTGTTTTGCTCAATAAAGGGGCAAATAGTTGGATGCAAATAATAAATGCAACAAAGAACGAAGAGAGAGGGATAAAGATTCAAGGCTAAATTCAATTGACTTTAGAAACTGTTACTTTATTGTATTTTTGTTTGATTTACAAGGAGGCTAAAAGCCGATTCTATTCTCTAATCATTTTAGGGGTCAGGTCGCCTCTCATATCTTTCTCTATTAGCTCTCGCAAAGGAACACGAACATAATCAATATTACAACTCTCAAAAGGCCTACTCAAACCAGAATTTGATAACTAATCTACACATTAATTAGTTTCACGATGGATATGCATGATATCATTGGCTCGTATCAGGCCTTCCCATGGAAGTGGAGATGGATTCGGGGACTAGCAGTTTGATGCTGATGCTTTTGTGCTTCTACTTGGTGAGTACAGATTTGTAAGTCATTTTTATACTTTAACGCATGTTTAGCACTTCGACTTTATTTTTTTGGCTGGAAATATACTTCCTCTAAATTGTTTGGAAGATGAGCATTAGTTTTGATATGTTTGCACCCCTACATATCATCTCACATTAGATCCACCCAAAGTAATAAACTCGTAAGTACAGCCGAAACAAGTAAATCACAATTCGCTACCTGACCACTTCAGCCAACCCTAGGGGCAAAGCAGTCCTTTTTTCCGGAAATCATACACTAAACGATTTCTCTAAATTGGTCAATTGTCTTCAACTGGAAACTTAAAAGCTGTCATGAAACTGATTCATATTAACAGAGAACAAAAATTATAAGAAACTGGGTCCTCAGATTCAGACCCAAGAAAAAGAAAAAAAATGCAGATATATGGGTTTCCAACACCAAGAAAACATTGAAAATAAACCAACACAGGCCACAAAGCAATTGGGCCACGTCAAAGCCCAGCAACACAAGTCATAGGTCCATAAAAATCACCACCAACCTAACCAGAGTAGACACACAAGCACTACTGGTGACTCGGACTACAACTCCATAAGCCCTATGCTGGAAAGGCTATTATCAAACTAAATCAAACTAAGCCTTGTTTCATTAGGTGGGTTCGGCTATATGGATCATGCGACGTCATTCCTTCCTGTCAAGAGTCATTTCCTTTATGAGATCCATACACGTGAGATCTTGTCTAATAGTCTTCGTCCAAGTAATCTTATGTCTACCTCTACCTCTCTTCTGATGTATTATTTCTAAACTTTCGCACTTTCTAACAGACGACTCAACAGGTCGTCTCCTTACGTGGTCAAACCATCTCAGACGATTTTCCCTCATCTTATCCTCAATCAGGGTCACTCTTACTCTTTCACGTATCACCTCATTCCTAATCTTGTCCTTCCTAGTTTTGCCACACATCTATCTCAACATTCTCATCTCAACCACCGATATTTTATGAACATGTTAATATTTCACCGTCCAACACTCCGAACCATATAGCATAGCAGCCCTAATGGCTATCTTATAGAATTTCTCTTTTAGTTTAAGTGGTATTTTTCGATCACACAAGATTTCTGACACATTTCTCTACTTCGTCCATTCTGGTTTGATTCTATAATCAACGTCTGCATTTATCTCCCCATCTTGTTGAACCATAAAGCCCAAGTATCTAAAACTCTCTTTTTTGTATTCTTTCTGAGTCTAATCTTACATCTATCGCATTTATCGACTTATTTTTGCTAAAGATACATTCCATATATTCTGTCTTTGATCTGCTTAGCTTAAAGCCCTTAGATTCTAAAGTAGATCTCCATAATTCTAGCTTAGTATTTACATCTTCTCTAAACTCATCTATCAAAACAATATTATCTGCAAATAACATGCACTATGGTACTGCATCTTGGATACCATGGCTAGAAAAACTCGTAAATCACAACAACGAGCTGGAAGTAGCACGTTTAACAGCATGTACAACCCCGTTAGCGGCAACACACAACAAAAACTCTAATAGCCAACAAGCAACTAACAGAGTTCAACCCAAAACAAGAAATGAGGTCCACCCGGAAAACCACCGAAAACACCACCTATACTAGTGGTAAACACCATCTTAATTGACATTCCTATTTCTTAATTATATTGGTTTAGACATAGTGCTTTGCTAAATTTTGCTAAACCATTACACTACTAGTCAATTTTCATTATTATTACAAAATGGTCAGATCTTGCAATCACTGAAACTTTGGAGCTCTTTAGCACCTTAATACCGAACCTTTCTTCATTGGCAAATTACTACTTCACGACATGAGTGAAACCTGTGCGCTAGAGATCACCAATAGATTCTCAAGAATCTTAAGTTCCTCCATGAGGCATCTTACTTAACAAAGGCTAGCAGACATCTGTCATGTGCATTCTCAAAGTAAACCGAGTGGGAATCTCAGAAGATGGAGTTTTCTCATTTCGGTACAATTGGTTGTGGAATCCACACCCAAACTCCCACCCCCGACCCAGCCGGGGGGACCAACTGAAAGTGTGAATCAACATAAGCATGATCGATGCACCTTAGTATGTGAAAACCATCAACAATAACAAATCATAGAGTGGTTTTGAAGAGAGTACATTAAGACATAACACCAATTATATGGGGAAATATAGAGCATAGTCGCAGGTTCTTTGAATTAACTATAAGGTAAGGTAACCAGATGTACTTGTCTACAGAGCCTATGTCATAGGGAACTATAACAACTCTAACACAAATCAACTTTCCACGGCTTGAAAAGAGTATCATCAACAAACATATTCGCATAGATACATCAAAATCTGAATATTAGAACTAGACCTAGTGCATCAATCGTTTAACAAAAACTTGTAAGATTATCAACCAAAAAGCACGATAAAGTCACCAGACACTTGACTCCTTTGAGGCATCTCCACGTTGTTTTTTACTTAAATGTTCTTGCATTCTGGTAATCCTCAACCCTGCCAAACAGCATTGTCATGTTAAAATCCATTATAGTTGCTTTTTATCATTTAAGACACCAAAGGGAAAAAAATTCTTTTACTCAATTATATAATATTTTCCACACAGTTGATGTTGACTAACAAACATATGCCATAACAAATAGAAACTTCCATGTGAACATAATCATTAAATTGCTTCACATAATGAGAAAGATAGCTAGTCTTGCCTGTTCTTACTCTAGATCGTCAAGACTGTTGCTGCTGATTCCATGGTTCTCTTGGTAACCTAGATAGGTGTCAAAATCCGAAAGTTCCATCTTTCTATCAAGTAGCACAAGGCTCTCCACGAAGGTCACAGCATGAAATGAACGCCAATGTAAGCCACCTGTATAGCCTCTAATTCCAAGATACTCAAATTGTTCAGATTTTGGATCATATGAAGCCACATATGTTTTCAATAGCCATAGAATTTGACCATTATGCCTGAAACCAAGTGGCCTCCTTAAACCACTTACAGCAACATTGAATAGCTTACTCCAAGACTCCGCTACTCCATATTCTTTCATCATCCAAAACTCAAACGTTTTATCCCCAGAATTATAAACCCAGTGGATCACATAAAGTGAACCCTTAAACACCAAAAGATCCGGTGGATTTAAATGAAAATCAGTTGCAACATCATATGGCAGCTCCATCCGCCCGAACACCTCATTACCCATATCAAATGACACAAGGAAATACCTATAGAGCCGGGGCAAATCCCTCTCCTTTCCAACCCAATGTACAACTCCATTCAAGTAAGCCTGTGGATACTTTTCACAAACCTCATACCTATGCTCCAAATGACTAATATCTTCCCAAATTCCACAACTCAACCGATAAATCTCAACTTTAGCAGGGATTTCATGAAATTCAAGATACACAATCCTAACCACCTTATAATCATTTCTAACCGGATCAAACCCGAATCCGAAAACATGCATAAAAGGACCATGTGTCATAAAAGTAAAAATGGGTCTTGGAAGGCAAACCCATCTTTTGATACATGGGTTCCAAATCACAGTACAATGCCTATAAGTAAACTCATCATCAGAAAGACACACCAACCCATTACAACTACCAATGATTCTATAATACCAGTTGGGAGTAAAGAATGGAAAATCATCACGCAAGTTCGCATACTCATCAAAGGTTTCATTATCATGGTACAGAGTATAGTGAGCCTCATATCCTTCATAGAATTCTTCATCATGGTAATCTTTTTCTGGGTCTTTTACGAAACTCCTAAGCAAAATGTGGGTATTGTTGTTGTTGATGGTGGTGGTTTGTGCAATGTTGTGATTGACGTGTGTGGAGATGAAGTTGGAGCTGGTGATGAGAGTGTACCATGTTTTGCATATTGATGTGCAACGTATGAGGCTCTTGATGGGTAGTCTATGCAGGATTTTGATCAGCAATTCTTGTGGAAAATAGTCTGACATTTTTTTTTTCTTTTACTTCCTTGTCTTTCCTTCAAGGGTTTAAGCTTCTTGCCGAGTCTTGGAAAAAAACCCCTTTGGTATGAGCAAACAAAGTGAAGGAGATATTTACCCTAGCGTAAATTGTGCAAATAGTCACTATTGTTTAAATTTTTTTCAAGTTTGCTTCTTAATATTTCAAAAAAAAAAAAATACTAATTCTTAATGTTTATAAAAGTTATTTAAAATAATCTTTATTGTTCAAAACTAGTTAATTTAGTTCCTATTTTATTTCAAAAAAATTTAAATTAGTCCTTAAACATGGATCATATGAAGAGACTAACTTGAATTTTTTTTAAAAAATAATAAGAATTAAATTAATTTTTTTAAAAATAATAAGGACCAAGTTGGTTAGTATTGAATAATAATAATCATTTTGAATTATTTTTATAAATATTAGGGACTTTTATAATTTTTTTAGAACATTAAAAATGTCATTAAAAAAATACGTAAACAATAGTCTATGGAGGATTTTGATCAGCAATTCTTGTGGCAAATAGTCTGACAATTTTTTTCTCCTTTTTCTTCCTTGTCTTGCCTTCGAGGGTTTAGGCTTCTTGCGGAGTCTTGAAATAAACCCTTTTGGCATGAGCAAACTAGTTAAGTGAAGGAGATATTTACCCAAGGAAAAACAAGGCCTTTATAATTGGTAAAGTGAAAAGAATAACACCACCTTTCTATACACTTCTCTCTTTAGCCAAATCCTTGTATCGTACAGAACATTGTCGTATTTGAAATGATTCCCCTTGTAGGTTAGGCTACAATGAACAAGATTTAATAATTATAAAATATTGATATAATAAAAATGAAATAATGTATATAATGCATAATGTTGATTTTGTTTATAAAATTATAATATTATAAGAAAATCTTACTGTGAATTATAAGGATAATGTCAAATATTACTCCTAATTTTTTTTTTTACTCGGTAAGCAAGGATATGGATTACTACCAAAAATATTTACATAACTTTATAATGAATATTAGTCATCTCACTGTCTATCTAAGAGCACTAGCATCTAAGTTCCATGCTCTATAGAGTTTTCGATTAAAAACGTTGTTACAAAAATATTGTCCTATACAATTTTTGTCTAACACAGTAACAAATCGGGTTGTGCATCTGGTCTTCATTAAGTGTATTTTTGTCATGGAGGATGTTGTTCCTTTCACGCCAACTACTATAAACTACAGCCTGGAAGAAAAGAAGGACCAAAGTTGATTATAAGGAGCAGTCCGCACATTTTCTGTTAGACCAACATATGATTTGATCCTAGGAATGAATCCAATGAGGCCTCTTGGCCAGTCTTATACCTCGCCTCCAAATTCTCTTTGTAAAACTGCATTGGAAGTAGAGATGTCCCTATCCTTTATGTACAGTTTACAAAAAACACAACGAACATCCACCTGAATACCCCAATAGATGAGTCGTCTCTTGGGAGGATTCCTATCATGCCAAAACAACCAAGAGCAGTAAGCATGTTTCAGTGTGTGGTATTTGAACCAGATGTTTCCAGCACCTTCCATATGGTTATACTTAGGTCGGATAATATCCCAAGCCAAGTGAGAAGTGAATTTTCCATCAGCTTTGCCAAGCCCAATAAGAGAATCCTCTACCTCCGGGTTAGGTGACATTGCCATGAGAGAAAAGATAAAGTTCAATAATGCATTAGATGGCCAATGCCATGTCCCATCAACAATGTAGCAACTCACCTTAGCATAATATCCAAACCAAAGTTATTGATTGTTGCTTCACCAAAAACATCAATGAGAATTCACAAAGGATGCCATAAGTCAAGCCAAAAAGCAACATGATTTCCTTTCCCAATTTTATGAAGAACAAATGGTTTTATATCGGATCTCAAATTGACCAATTTTCTCCAATACCAAGCGCCATCATTAGGAACTTTTGCATCCCAAAGATTATTAGCCCTTTTTAGGTGGTACTCATAGATCCATTTAACCCACATTGAGTTGCTTCTAATGAGAATCAGCCACAAATAATGCATTTGGGCAGCTCTATTTGTATCAATCAGTCTTTTGATATTGAGATCACCTTCTTTTCTTGTTCTACAAATATCATTCCAAGCCACCTTCGTCTTCCTACCATTCATATCATTACTGGACCAAAGAAATAGAAAGGTTTCTGTCAATCTCCATAAGAATACCCTTTGGAAGGATGAACAGGCTAGCCCAGTAGGCATGCAGATTAGTAAGGATAAAGTCAATCAACAACTTCATGTCGCCATGGAAAGCCACTTGTTCGACCACCCTTCAATGCCACTGTCAATCCTTTCGATAAGAGTTTTGTAGTCCCTAATATGAAGTTTGCCATCAATTAATAGGACTCCAAGATATCTAACAGGAAGAGCATCAATTTTGAAATCAAATATGTTTTTTATTCTTGCAAAAGTCACCTCACTACAACTTCCATGATGAATCTAACTTTTCTCCATGCTAATATTCAAACCTGATAATCTTTGGAAAAGATTCAGCCCGTCTCTTATGATAGAAAGAGAGTGAACATCTACCTTTGAGAAGATAAGAATATCATCTGCAAAGAGTGAATGGTTGAGTTTAATTCTACTACAACTGGGATAAAACTTGAATCTTTAGTTATTTACAACAATGTCCATGATGCTAGAGAACACTTGCATTCCCAAAACAAAAAGATACAAGGACATAAGATCCCCTTGCCTTAAGCCTCAGGCTCCTCTAAAATATCCATGTAGTTCACCATTGATGGCGACAGAATACATTGGGATTGTGATGTAGCTTCTAATCCTCATCTTTTACTTATTATATAAGAGCAAAATTAGTTTTCTCAAAGTCAAATGCAATTCCCCCTTTTTTCTCATCTATTTTTAGTTCCAAACGGACCATCATTAGAGCACTATGACAAAATAGTTAATTAACCCAATATAATTACAAAAAGATTCCAATCATTGTTTGTTTGCACTTTGCCCCTAACCACTTAATACATCTATATATTTCATTCAAATTCCTTCTAGATTCCTCTTAAAAATTATAAAAATCTCCCAATAAATTTCTTCATAATTATAAAAGATTCACCAAATTTGTTCTAGAAATTACTCAAAATTAAAACTTAAAATTATCCTTTATTTTTCTTCAAAATTATTAATAAATTCTTTAAAATTCTTCCTAAGTTACTTCAAAATTCTAAAATAAAACAGCAATTATAAATTCCTTCTAATTTTCTTCAAAATAATTAAAAAACCATTTATCACATTTCTTCAACAGTCCTTTTAGTTTTTTTTGAAGATCAAAGAATTTCCTTAAAATTTCTACTAAAATTTGTAAATTTTAGTAGAAATTCATCAATGCTCCGTTTGTTTACCGTATCATAACTTGTTGGTGAAAAATATTTATAGAAAATATATTTCTCTTAACAATAATCTATTTTTTCGGTGTTTGAATGTAATCGTGAAAAGTTCATTAAAATTATTAATTTATTAATTGTTAAAATTATTAATAATTAATAACTAGTAATTAATAATTTAATAAAACTATTGATTTATCATTTTTTTAAATTATCAATAATTAATCACTATTAATTAATTAATAAATTAAAATTATTAATCTACTAAGAACAAATTTAAAATAATTTTAAAATATTTAATTAATAGATATTTAAATTCATACATAATAACAAATAATTAATTAATTTTTCTTATTAAATTAATTAATTTATTATTAGATTAATGAGTAGGGTGAAGGTGGGTTGGGGTGGATGAAGGTACGGAGGAGAGTGAGTGAAAAATATTTTCTTCTCCTAAGTATTAGAAAATATTTTTTACTCTTTTTAACTAAATATTTTTCTTTGATCGGAAAATATTTTCTGGTTAACCAATTTTTCTGTGGTTCAGTGTTACCAACCACAGAAAAATTAAGAAAATATTTTTCAGAAAAATATTTTACGACAAACAAACAGAGCCCAAATTTCTTCAAAATTGTTCCACTTTCTTCGAAAAAAACTGTTCTAGTCTATTTGGGTATCTTTTCAATCCTAATTGATACATGTAAGACCCAATTGCGTTTTTTTTTTACATCATAACATAACCAGTTTGATGTGATTTTGAAATGCTAGATCAAGAAAATTTATGGGGATTTAAAGTTTTAAAATTCATTGAATTTGAGCAAAATAACATTTTCAAATCTCAAAATTGTCAAAAATTAAAATCCTACTTACCAAACCTAGTCAAAAGAACACAACCTTCATTGAATTTGAGCAAAATAACATCTCCAAATCTCAAAATTGTCAAAACTCTACTTATTAAATCCAGTCAAAAGAGCACAACCTTACTTTTTTTTTTTAAGATTAACTTTCCGTCATGTTGAGTAATTCCTTTTGTTGAGAAGTGAAACTTTCTATTTTAATTTAATAACTACACACTCTTTTACTCTTATAAAAGTACCCTACGGTGTGTTGTTCCAATGTCATCTAATCAACATTATCATCCCTAGTAGACTATAGCTTCTTTACTAAGTAATAAGTTCCCCTAGAAGAAAACAACATGAAAGATTTTGTCTTCCTATTCATTTTGACACTTCTCATCATCGCAGAATTGACACCAAACGTTGCATGTAAAGATGAGAATGCAATTAAGAGAGTTGTTCATGTTCAAAACGATGTAGACAATAGAATAACGATGACACTGAGTTGTAAGTCAAATGTTTGAAAAGGCTTAAAGCATTCAACGTATTCCAAGTGGTGGATCCTTGTCATTTGAGACAAGTATTTTAGGAAATATTGTTTATTCATGTTTGTTAAAGTTTCATGGAGAACTAGAGATTAAAGTCAAAATCTATGATAATAAAAAAAGATACTTCATACTGTTATGATAAATGTTTATGGAGATTTAATCAAACGGGGGATTTTCTTTTCAATCCAAACAAGAAGAGATGTGATCAGATGGTAGCAGCAAGTTCTAAATGTATATTGTGCATTCGCTTTCAAGATTGCTAGTATAGTGATTAGCATATGCAGGCTGATTTTTGTATTGTATTTGATCACGTCTTTGGTTGAAGTGCACAACACCCCCTATGCTTTTAAAAAAATACATACTACCTCTGTACTTTTAAAACTACTAAACACCTCCCCATGATTTTTGAAACATAGCACGGTTGCCGCTTTCGTCAATAAAATTGTTACTTTTAACAGCAAGTGCAGAACATGCGCCTATTTTACGACTTTGACTGATTTTTTTTTACTTTTGGCAATAAAATATGTTAGTTCTATTACCAAAATACCCTCTCATTGATTTATAAAACTTATTATGAAAAATGTCACATTTAGTCCCTATTGTTTCCTTTTAGTTTCAATTTGGTCCCTATTATTTAAAATGTCTCAATTTCGTCTCTATTATTTTTTAAAAGGTCTCAATTTTGTCCTTATTATTTTTAAAAAATCTCAATTTCGTCCTTATTATGTTTCAAATTCATCCTTATTATTCAAAATTAATCAATTTAGTCTCTATTATTTTCTAAAAAAGTTCAAATTCGTCCTTATTATTTCTTAAAAGATTTCAATTTAGTCCTTGAATAACAGGGACAAATTTGAAACTTTAAGAAAATAATAGGCACGAAATTAAAACTTTTGGGAAAACTTTTATAGGGATGAAATTGAAATTTTTTTAAAATGATAGGGAAGAAATTGAAACTTTTGAAAAATAATAAGAATGAAATTGAGAAATTTTAAATAATAAGGATGAAATTGAAACTTTTGAGAAAATAACAAGGACGAAATTGAGACATTATAAACAATAGGGACCAAACTAAAACTAAAAGGAAACAATAGGAACTAAATGTGGAATTTTCCCAACTTATAACAACACAAAACATATATTTCTCACTATGGTTCACCATAAGATGAGATGCTTGAAGTGTGTAGGTTCTGGAATTGCATTGAGTTGAGTTTTGTCAAGGTGGGTTCCATGGAAGTGGGTTTCGTCGAGGTGAGTTCCGTCAAGGTGAGTTCGTGTTGAAGATCTTCTAATTTCGTCTGTGTTAATTTCAAGTAATTATAGTCTCCTAACAGTATTCCATTAACCTACATTGATTGTTGAGGTGTAGCCAACCAATCTTTTCCTTCTCTCGTTTATTTGTTTTTTCTTCTCTGTTCTATGATCGATCTTTTGCCTTTTTTATATTTCTCAATCTGAAAAGCATAAATCTTATTTTGTTGTCGTGTTGTGTTTTTTGATTATAAGAGTTGTAGCTGATCTAAGTTATCATTTTCTGATTACAAGAGTTGTAGCAGAGAAAACTTCGTAGTCAATTTATTATATAATTTTTAAATAATTATTAATTTATAAAATATTTAGATCGATAAAAGATAAAAAAAATATTATAAATATATTATCTTATAATTTTATTAAAGTTATTAATTTTTTACACTGATTCCAAGTCAGGACACAATAAAATATATTATTGATTTGTACATTAATTACCTTCGTGATAAATATGCGCAACTTGAATGCCCCGCGTTACTTCGAGAAATTTACTTGCAACCATCCATCAACTGTCTTAAAGAGGATCTTTGGGAGGAGTATTCCCCTCAATGAGCATGACCATGTTGCTGGCATCAGTTTCATACCTTCGGATCGTCTCAGGCCCCCTCACATGGCCCCACCATTTCGCTTCTGTGTTTGACGTAATTCCCAGGTTGAGCAACCCTCCAATCCGTTCACCCCTTTCGACATGATGAGACTAACAACTCAAGAAGATCAAATAATTAGCACTAGTCCTGTGGCTTGCATGATTTAATGGTGTAAGTGAATGTTTCTGCTTGGAAAATATAGCAGCCCCTGGAATACATATCATCTACATAGTGTTCTAGTTTGTATTTGCTAATTTTCAAAAACAACGAGGAACTCTTTTTAAATGGGAACACATTGAATTTACCTAAATTTATAAATTCCATACTGCAATAGTGTGCCTCAATATATGCTCCCAGTTAGTCAATAGTTGAGTAATATTTGTTGATAGAGAGTATAGATTTAAACTTGGACCATAAGTCACAAGTCGCTATCCGACAACTTTTCCGGAAATCATATACTAAACGATTTGTCTAAATTGGTCAATTGTCTTGAATTGGAAACTTAGAAGTTATCCGGAGAAAAAAAGGCTAGTCCTATTTTTATTTTTGCTAAAAGCAAGCAAGATTTCATTAAAACTCAAAAATATTTACATCATATAATACCCATGGGTTACATCAGGTGACGTGTATCTAAATTCCAAGTCATGCTAATGGCTTGGTTCAAGAGAGAATGTTTAAACTTTTTATACATGTATAGTTTTGTTCTAATATCAAAAGAAATATTTTCAATAATCTAATCCTTTGTAAAAGCAATACTACCAAACATTCGATTATTTCTTTCTTTCCAAATGTGAAAGATAAAAGCCCCGATGAATAATTTAGCACAGAAGGATTGAAACGAATCTTTGCTAAGAGACTGAATGATCCATGCTTCACATTGCGACCAGTTTGAGTATCTAGGGTCTTTCACCTTGCGCCAGCCCTTAAGCCAAATCCTTCTTGTGAAAGAACACAGATGAAAGAAGTGTTCTATATCCTCAATGCAAGAACAACAGAACACACACAAAGGGTTCAAGTTTAGTCCCCAACTGATCGGTCTTCTCTTGGTGGGAAGTCTATCAAGCCAATACAACCAAGTACAAAAGGAGGACTTGCTGAACCAAATAGTTTTATACCAATTCACAGCAGGATGAGGAGTCCTAATGAGGTCCCATGCCCATTCATTGTTGCGAATGAAATAATCCACTTTAGCATTAAGATCAGTCCCCAACTCCATCATAATCAAATCGTTTCAAGAATGCCCAGTGGGTGCCACAAGTCTTTCCAGAAAAAAAAGTGTTTGAGCCCAACTCCAAGGAAACAAACACTCTTGAAAATAAACCAACACAGGCCATAAAGCTATTCGGCTACGTCAAAGCCCAGCAACGCAGGCCATAGGCCCATAAAAAAAACACCACCAACCTAACCAGATCAGACACAATAGCACCACTGATGCTCGGACTACAACTCCATAAGCCCCATGCCGGAAATGCTATTACCATGGCTGCAAACTCACAAACCACAACAGCGAGCTAGAAGTAGCATGTTTAACAGGATGTGCAATCCCGTCAGCGGCAACACATAAGGAAAACTCTAACGGCCAACAAGAAACATACAGAGTTCAACCCAAAACAAGGCAGAAATGGAGAATTGAGTAATAGCCCAGTGGTAAGGGCTATCACCATGGACTTGGGAGGTCCAGGGTTTAATTCTCGGGGTTGGGAGAAAGTTTCACCTTTCAAGAAAAAAAAAAAAAGAAAGGCGGAAATGAGGTCCACCGAAAACACCACCAAGACTTGTGGTAAACACCATCTTCATTGACATTCCTATTTCTTGATTATATTGGTGTAGACAAAGTGCTTTGCTAAATTTTGCTAAACCATTACACTAGTAGTCAATTTTCATTATTATTACAAAATGATCAGCAATAGATTCTCAAGAAGCTTAAGTTCCTCCATGAGGCATCTTACTTAACAAATGAGGCATCTTACTTAACAAAGGCTAGCAGACCTCTGTTATGTGCATATTCTCAATGTAAACCGAGTGGGAATCTCAGAAGACGGAGTTTTTCCATTTCGGTGCAATTAATTGTGGAATCCACACCACGTCCCACCCCCGACCCAACCGAAAGGACCAACTGAAAGTATGAATCAACCTAAGCATGATCGATGCACCTTAGTATGTGAAAACCATTAACAATAACAAATCACAGAGTGGTGTGGAAGAGATCACATTAAGACATAACACCAATTATATACGGAAATATAGAGGATAGTCGCAGGTTCTTTGAATTAACATAAGGCAAGCTAACCAGATGTACTTGTCTACAGAGCCTATGATGTAAGGAACACTAACAACTCTAACACAAATCCACTTTTCACGGCTTGAAAAGAGTATCATGGACAACCATATTCACATAGATACATCAAAATCCGAATGTTAGAACTAGATCTATTGCATCGATTGTTTAATAAAAATTCGTAAGATTAGATTATCAACCAAAGAAGCACGATAAAGTCACCAGGCATTTAACTCCTCCGAGGCATGTCCACCTTGTTTTACTTGAAGGTTCTTGCATTCCACAAATCCTCAGCCCTGCCAAACAGCATTGTCATGTGAAAATCCATTACAATTGCTTTTTAGCATTTAAGATACCAAATGGAAGAAAATCTTTTACTCAATTATTTAAAATTTGCCGCACAGTTGATGTTTACTAACAAACATATACAATGACAAAATAGAAACTTTCACGTGAACATAATCATTAAAACGCTTCACATAATAAGAAAGATAGCTAGTCTTGCCTGTTCTTCCCCTTGCTCTTCACTTGCCTGTTCTTCCTCTTGCTCTTCAAGACCGTTGCTGCTGCTTTCATGGTTCTCTTGGTTACCTAGAACAGTATCAAAATCCGACAAATCCATCTTTCTATCAAGTAACACAAGGCTCTCCAAAAAGGTCACAGCATGAAATGAACGCCAATGTAAGCGACCTGCATAGCCACTAATTCCAAGATTCTTAGTTCGTTTGGATTTCGGATCATACGAAACCACATATTGTTTCAATACCCACAGAAGTTCATCATTATGCCTGAAACCAAGTGGCGTACTTAAACCACTAACAGCAACATTGAATTGCTTACTCCAAGACTCCGCTACTCCGTATTCTTTCATCATCCATAACTCAAACGTTAGAACCCTCGAATTATCAGAATAAATCCAGTGGACCACATAAAGTGAACCCTTAGACACCAAAAAATCCGGCGGATTTAAATGAAAATCAATTGCAACATCATATGGCAGCTCCATCCGCCCAAACACTTCATTACCCATATCAAATGACACAAGGAAATACCTATAGAGATGGGGCCAATCCCTCTTCTTTGCAACCCAATGTACAACTCCATTCAAGTAAGCCTGTGGATACTTTTCACAAACCTCATACCTTAGCTCCAAATGACTAATATCTTCCCAAATCCCACAACTCAACCGATAAATCTCAACTTTAGCAGGGATTTCATGAGATTCAAGATACACAATCCTCACCACCTTATAATCATTTTTAACCGGATCAAACCCGAACCCGAGAACATGCATAAAAGGGCCATGTGTCATAAAAGTAAAAATGGGTCTTGGAAGGGAAACCCATCTTTTGATACATGGGTTCCAAATCACAGTACAAAGCCTATAAGTAAACTCATCATCAGAAAGACAAACCAACCCATTACAACTACCAACGATTCTATAATACCAGTTGGGAGTAAAGAATGGAAAATCATCACTCAAGTTTGCATACTCATCAAAGGTTTCATTATCATGGTAAAGAGTATAGCGACCCACATACCCTTCATATTTTAAGGTTGAATCATCATGGTGATCTGTTTCTGGGTCTTCCACGAAACTTCTAAGCAAAATATGGGTATTGTTGTTGTTGTTGATGGTGGTGGTTCGTGCAATGGCGTGATTGAGGTGTGTGGAGATGAAGTTGGAGCCGGTGATGAGATTGTACCATGTTTTGCATATTGATGTGCAGCGTATGAGGCTCTTGATGGGTAGTCTATGGAAGATTTTGATCAGCAATTCTTGTGGCAAATAGTCTAACATTTTTTGTCTCCTTTTTCTTCCTTGTCTTGCCTTCGAGGGATTACGCTTCTTGCGGAGTCTTGAAATCAACCACTTCGGCATGAGCAAATTTTTCGAAGGAGATATTTACCCAAGGAAAAACAAGGCCTTTATAATTGGTAAAGTGCAAAGAATACCAACACCTTTCTATACCCTTCTCCGCTTAGCCAAACCCTTGTATCGTATATAATATTGTCGTATTAGAAATGATTCCTCATAACGTTATTAATATTAATGTAACGTTATTAATATTAATATGAACGAGATTTAATTATTATAAAATATTAATATAATAAAAATAAAATGATGTATATAATGTATAACATTGTTTTTATTTATAAAATTATACTACTATAAGAAACTTTTACTGTAAATTATAAGGACATGTCAAATGTTACTCCTCTTCTTTTACTTATTATAAGAGCAAAATTAGTTTTCTCACAGACTGTTTATAACAAATAAATTTTATAAAATTTTATGAAATTTATTTATAAATCTAATTTTTTTTGTTTAGTTGCACTTTTTAAAAAAATTACAAATTCAAGATTTACAATCCTTAAATTTTCACAAGTCTTAATCAAATTCAAATTCAAGAGGTGAAATTTGTAAATTCATATTTTTTAATTCTATTGTTAATCTTTTGATGACAAAATTACCTTCAGATTTAAGTGATTGACTTTATTAAGAATAATAAAAAAAAATATCCAAAAAAAGAAAAAAAAATAACGTCTTCTCCACTCTTTTCTTTTTAACGACAAAAAAAAAAATAACATCTTCTATTCACTTTTCTTTTAAATATTCATTTAATTTTTCTCACAAATTTATTCGTAATTTTTCTTTTAGTTTCTATTATTATTTTCTTCAAATAAGCAATCCAAAAGGAGCAACCCTTTACTTTCCTATATTATTTTTCGTCTACTATACTTCCTTTACTTTTCCTTGTGCAATCGAAAACATAGTGTTAAAGTCATGCGAACAAAACATAATTATGTACGGTGAGTTCCAATTTTCTCATTATATCTCTGACTCTTCATTCATTTTCATGGTCCTTTTTTTCCCTTCTTGAATCGGATGCTGGCGATGTTATTGAGGCCATGTCATTTAATTCAGATTGCAAATAGAAAATATACGATATTTGAGAGATGCTAAGCTTCTCCTATTTTCATTAAAATCACTCAACTTAAGCTACCAATATATTTTTGGTGCTGAAGTGGTGAGACAATAAGTTATGAAACGAATGTGTGTTTCAAGATATATTTGTTTTAATATATTTAGCCATCTTAAATTACAAGTTATATATTTGTGTTGTCTATTCACTGAATAATGAAATGAGAAGATAACACTTATATGATAACCTAATTTTAATTGAATAGAAAAAGGGTATTTAATTAAAAAATAACTATTAATTCTAATTTTACATGTGTTCCAAATACAATTTGGATTTACAAATAACATAATTGACTTAATATTGATTTACAGTTCCAAACAAGAGAATTTATTTGTAAATACAAATTTTCAAAGAATTCATTTATTAATGAAATGAATTGTACAAATGAATTGCTTCCAAACACTATGTCAAAGTCAAATGCAATTCCCCCTCTTTTTTTTTCCTCATCTAAGTATTTTTAGTTTCGAACGGACCATCGTTTGAGCACTATGACAAAATGGTTAATTGACCCAAAATAATTACAAAAAGCTTTCAATCATTGTTTGTTTGCACTTTTGCCCAAACCATTTAATACACATATATGTTTCATTCAAATTTCTTCTAACTTCCTCTTAAAAATTATAAAAATCTCCTAATAATTTTTTTCAGAATTATAAAAGATTCACCAAATTTGTTCAAAAAATTACTCAAAATTAAAACTTAAAATTGCCCTTTTCTTTTCTTCAAAATTATTAATAAATTCTTTCAAATTCTTCCCAAGTTACTTCAAAATTCTAAAAAAAAGAACAACAGTTCTAAATTCCTTCTAACTTTATTAAAATTTTTTTTAAAAAAAAATCATCACATTTCTTCAACATTCCTCTTAGTTTTGTTCAAAATCAAAGAAATTCCTTAAAATTTATCCTAAAATTTGTAAAATTTCTTTGAAATTCATCAAGACTCTATTTGTTTACCGTAAAATAACTTGTTAGTAAAAAATATTTAAAGAAAATTATTTTTTTGAAAAATAAAGTATTTTCTGGTATTTGAATGTAATCGTGAAAAACTTATTAAAATTATTAAATTATTCATTTTTAAAAAGTATTAATAATTAATAACTAGTCACTAATAATATAAGAAAATTACAAATTTATTATTTTTTAAAATTCTGAATAATTAATCACTATAATTAATTAATTAAGTAAAATTATTAATCCATCAAAAAATTAAAATAATTTAAAATAACTAATTATAGAATTTGGAATTAATACATAATAAGTAAAGGTTTAAATTAATGGTTTGATAAATTAAAAAAAATTAATTTAAATTAGTTGAATAATTAATTAATAGTTAATAAATAAATAAAATATAAAATTAATTAAAAATAAATTTTATTAATTTTTTGTTAAATTAATTAACTTGTCACTAAATAAAAGTAATTAATTTTTCTTAGTAAATTAATTAATTTGTATTTAAGAATATTTAATTAAAAATGTGACGGGTGTAGGGTGAGGGTGAAGGTGAGGGTGAGGGTGAGGGTGAGGGTGGGGTAAGGTTGGGGTAGATGAAGCTAAGGTGAAGTAAGTAGAGAATGTTTTCTTCACCTCAAGGAGAAGAATACATTTTTCATTATTTTTAACAAAATATTTTCCTTTGATCAGAAAATATTTTCTGGTTGACCAATTTTCTAATGTTAACAACTGTTGAAAAATTAGTTACGACAAACAAACAAAGCGAAAATTTCTTCAAAATTGCTCCTACTTTCTTAAAAAAAAAAAAATTAAAAAAAAAAAAAATATATATATATATATATATATATATATATATATATATATATATATATATGGGTATTTATTTCAATCCTAATTTGTTCATATAAGACCAAACTGCGTTTTATTTTTACATCAAAACATAATCATTTTGATGTGGTTTTGAAATGCTAGATCAAGAAAATTTATGGGTATTTATAGTTTTGAAATTCATTAAATTTGAGCAAAATAACATCTCTAAATCTCAAAATTGTCAAAATTCTACTTACCAAAACTAGTCAAAAGAATACGACCGTGAATTTGAGCAAAATAACATCTTCAAATCTCAAAGTTGTCAAAATCCTACTTATCAAATGTAACGCCCCGAACCCAACCCCACGCTACAGGTCAAGTAAACCCTGTAGCTGAATTTTCAACTCCTGCAACTCAGGGGGAGCCATTCTATATGGGGTTCTAGAAATAGGATTAGTTCCTGGCAATAAATCAATCACAAACTCTATTTCTTGGTCAGGTGGTAACCCAGACAACTCTTCAGGGAATACCCCCAGAAAATCCTTTATAATAGGTACCTCATCCAGTTTTAATTTATCCCAAGGCTGATTAATTAAATATACTAAATATGCTTCACAACCTTTGCTCAACGTTTTAGTAGCTTTAATAGAAGAAATGATGCGAGTTCCTGTAGATTTCCGACTCCCAACAATTTTAATGACAGGTTGTTCAGGTATCTCTAAAGTTACAATTTTCCTTCTACAATCCAAATAAGCATAATATCGCCCCAACCATCCATCCCCAAGATAACCTCAAAGTCTCGGAATGGCGTGATTATCAAATCAATAGGATACATATGCCCCTCAATGCAAATATCACAATCTTTACACACAGACTCCGTAATAAATTTGGTACCCATAGGATTACCTACTTCAATTACATACGACAGTTTATCAACTTTTAAAGCAGTAGATTGTGCACACATAGGAGTGATAAATGAATGCGTTGCCCCGGTGTCAATCAAAACTACTACTGGTTGATTATTAATAAGAAATGTACCTTCTGCCACTACCGTCGTATCTGGGAGCTCCTTCTGATCCAGTGCAAATACCCGTGCTTGCCCTCGAGGAACTGAGGCTGCACCTGAAGTTCTAGTCTGAACACTCTGGCCGGAAGTCCGTCCTTGTCCCTGCTTGTACCTGGTGCAATCTTTAATCTTGTGCTGGTCGTTCCCGCAACCAATGCATTGGCCCAATTTCCTCCAACACTCCGCCTCTATGTGGCCCTTCTTATTACAGTGACTGCACTGCTGGTTTTTCCTTACAACAGTGCTTCTTGTAGGAGCCCTGTAAGTAGATGTAGCGGAGTTACCTTGCTGAGATCTAGTGGTCACTGGTCGGGTCTCACTCTGCATCTGACTCTGAACCGGTCTTGTCTGAGGCTGTGTCTGAACTGGCCCTGAGTAGCTCTAAGTCTGCCTTGGCGGCTGAACCTGAACAGTTTGTTGAAACTGCCTCTGATAGCCCTGACTCTGGGACTGATACTACCATTTACTCAACTGACTAGACTCGACCAACACATTTGCTTTGCGTTTCTTATACCTCGATGCAGCCCTAACTGCTGCAGCATAATTAGGATAATCCTGCGAAGACAAATTAAGCCAAATATCACTTCGCAGACCCTTAATGAATCTCTGAATCTTCATCTCCTCAGGCTACATTAAAGTTGGCACGTAGCGAGAAAGTCTAGTGAAAGTAGCCTCGTACTGATCCACAGTCATGTTTCCCTGCCTCAGAGCTATGAACTCCCCTTGATGTCTCTCACGAGCTACCACAGATACATACTTATCTCGGAATTCCCAAATAAAGTCGGCCCACGAATGTTGTACTCTCTCGGCCTCCCATTTTTCTTTAACGGTACGCCACCATTCCTTGGCGTCACCCTCCAGTAAAAATGCAGCATAAGTGATTTTCCTTTTATCATTACACTCGAGTATCACAGCAACTTTCTCAAATTTACCCAACCACATTTATGCTTTCATGTCATCTGGCTCTCCATTGAAACTATACGCCTTGTGGTGTAAGAACTTGTCATACAAATTGCCCTTAGTTGTACCATTACCCTCGGCTCTAGCAGCCTGATTACCTCTACCAGTTCCTGGCTGACCTTATTGTGTCACAAACTGTGCAATAGTGTTCATAGCATTGGCCATTGTGGCCATAATCTGCGTGTTGCTCGGTTCTTGTCCCTGCTGTACATTCCCTGCTACTCTGGCCTCTTGCCTAGGTATATCCTGCCTAGGAGCCTCATCCAGTTCCCTCTCGGTCTTCATCTTCTCCACATCTCGATGCTAGAAGAATACAGTGTTATAATAGGCAAATAGATAACACAAAGATAACATATACATGTTTCAAAACACCTTATGCACATAAGACAACATATAAAACACTTAACAAGTATTAAACACCAAACTTTTCATATTCATATCATATCATGCATTAGACACTTCTTTTACATGCTAGCATGTTCCTTATTCAAACAATTGTTCACCTAATCAATTAGACAATCATATAGTCACGCAATTCAACTTTCACATATGGACCTCTACCCACATAGTGAGGAATTTAACCTAGCTTCATGCATTTAAATAGCTTTGATACTACCTCAATGTAATGCCCTGAACCCAACCCGATGCTATAGGCCAAGTCTGGACCCGTTACATGGACAGAGTCTCCTCCGTATTGTGGACAAACTGGTTACTTGTAACAAGCACAAACAAGACCCGAGCCAACTAGCAAACATCTCATACAACCCAATTTCTATATTAATAATAACCAATCAACTTTCCAAGACTAACCGAGTCTTGATACCTCAAAATCTAGATATAATATACAAGCATGCAAGATATTCTCTAACTTTAAGACATAAGTAGCAAGTCGTAATGATAGGCCAAGCTCAACCTTTTAACCACTAAATACACAAGCATGCAACAAAAGAAGTAAGGACTAGAATTAATTATTACATGCCATCTACTTTACTATTAGACATACAAGATTACAATTTGTTACGACCACCAAATATATACAAGCCTTCATGGTCTCAAAAGAACGTCAACCAACATCTTTACACAAGCTTCACATCATAGCCAACCTTAACACACAAGAAAGTCACGGAAGTTGTTCAACTTGCACTTCTTTCTCTTCTACTACCGCTATTAGCTGGGGATTCACTTCAGCTTCTCCTAAAACATGTTAAATAAGGAGTGAGCAACAACATTATCCAACGAGGGAGGTGATGCAACATACCGGGGCGTACAACATGATATGCAACAAGATAACAACATATTCAACACCAAATAACACAACTAATTAAACAAGTAATTAACCACATATAAAAATGATATAGTTCAACTTGTTTTCAATCACGAGCCACGAGCCAAGATCTTCAAGCATGTGCCGGCAAAACTCTTATTCCTATAAAAATAGGGTACTCTGGATGTACCCCGATTCTACGACCCATATCTCCCGTGGTAGGTTCGTATGCCCCAACGAGGTGAACCACGCCTCTGGGGTAGGGGAGTATGCCTCAGCGAGAAAGGGACTGGGAAACCATGATAGTCGAGGGAGCACGGCAAGCCCGACACCACCCGTGTTTCTCGATGCTACCATGCCCGAAAAGGTTGCGCAATCCCAAAACAAGTCCACGAGAACCAAGATCATCAAACATCACACAAGAAAGATGACAAAGTAGGCCGCCCTCGCAATTAACCACAATATAAGTCATATATACACGAAATAACTATGAATCACAAAAGAGGCAAAAATCATGTTTTCCCACAAAACACTCTAGATAGCTAAAACATATCTTTTCCATGCATATAAATCCTAACAAGCGTCTACAAGTTCATATAGCCACAAAAGCATCCATTATAGCGTTTACCCTTTGTTAACCATGCAATTTCTTATCCCACACAAAATTCAAGATATCAAATTCACAAGCCATTCACTCTCCATCCCTAAGAAGGTCAAAAGACACCTATCTAGACCCTGAAAACCCGCTTTGGAGACAAAAACTCGGAAAGGCCCCGAGTGGGTTTTAACTACACCTATCCTA
This sequence comes from Ehretia macrophylla, assembly GCA_037974665.1. Taxonomy (NCBI): domain Eukaryota; kingdom Viridiplantae; phylum Streptophyta; class Magnoliopsida; order Boraginales; family Ehretiaceae; genus Ehretia; species Ehretia macrophylla. The sequence goes on along the minus strand of CM075772.1, from coordinate 72,670,221 downwards.
TCCGGACCCCAATTTAACATAACGAAAGCACCAAAAGTGCTTCCATGCCCCAATGATACCTAATCTAAAGTCCAAACGTGCCCGAATTTCATTTCGTGAAAAACCCCATTTTTAAAGTTAGCCACTTTTGCATTTTTGCTCAATTTCGGATAATTCAACTTCACGTGAACTTCTAACTAATTTCACTAATGTCTAGAGCACCTAAAGGAAGTCTCAATTCACTCTAATTAGTAAGTTATAGCAAAACCCTAAAAAACGTCACTATTCATTGTCTTCTTTGTGAGATTCAAGCATTCAACCATGGAGGTTGTGAACTAACTACCCAAACATGGTCCATAGAACACATTAAGCATGTATATCACTATATGTAAACATATCTATAGCTAATATCAACAAATCATAACATTACAAATATTGACATAAACTTGAAACTACATTAAATGCAACTCCCTCACAATTTAAAGGTTGAAGACCACTTGATGAAGCTCCTAGATGCTCCAAACAACCTCCAAAGCCAAGCCAAGAGCTCACTTGCAAAGCCAAGCCAATCGGTAGGGGGACTTTTTGGGAACTAAGTGTTTTATTTTGAGTGTGTTTTTGCTTGTATGCGTGATATATATGTATATAGTACATATGTGTTATATTATATTAGGTCAATTGCTCCTAATTCATAGTCAAACAATGCTAAAACTCAAATAAATGCCAACTAGTTTAAAACAATGTTTATACTACATAACACTATTCAAGCGAAGCACAAAAATATTTTTCAAATGCATGTTCCCAACCTCTAAAGTCTAAAACGACAAGTTTTCGATTCCTTTTATAAGTCATGTTGTTAAGAAAAAATATTAAATCGAGCATTTAAGACAATCAAATTTCTTATAAATAGTGCCCAATAGTAAAACAATTAAACAAGAAAATCAATACACATAAAATGCTCAAGTAATTATGCAATAGATGTGATGAAATTCTCGGGCGTCACATCAAATCCAGTCAAAAGAGTACAACCTTACTCTCTTTTTTTTTGTAGATTAACTTTCCTTCATATTGAGTAATTCCTTTTGTTGAGAAGTCAAACTTTCTATTTTTATTGAATAACTACATACTCTTTTACTCTTATAAAAGCACCCTATGGGGTATTGTCCCAATGTCATCTAATCAACATTATCATCCCTAGTAGACTATAGTTTCTATACTATATGATAAGTTCCCCTAAGAAGAAAACAACATAAAAGAGTATGTCTCCATATCTATTTTGGCACTTCTCATCATTGCACCATTGATACCAAAGGTTGCATGTGAAGATGTAAATGCAATTAAGAGAGTTGTTCATGTTCATGTTCAAAACGATCTAGACAATGGAATAACGATGACACTGAGTTGCAAGTCAATTGTCCAAAAAGACTTCAACATTCAACATTTTTCAAGTGGTGGATCCTTTGAATGGTCATTTGAGACGAGCCGTTCAAGAAATATTGTTTATTCATGTTTGTTAAAGTTTCATGGAGAACCAGAGACTGAAGTCAAAATCTATGATGATAAAAATGATGCTTCATACTGTTGTGATAAATGTTTATGGAGCATTAAACAAACAGGAGCTTTTCTTTTCAATCCAAATAACAAGAGATGGGATCAAATGGTTGCATAAAATTAATTATTTATGTCCTTAAATAAATTATAAGTGCCCTTGGAAACAACTTTATCATATAATATTTGGACCTATAAATTAATAATTTAAAATTTTTAAAAAGATAATCCATTTCCATTTGTCAAATTATGATTTTTGAGTTCAAAGGTAAACATTTTAAATTTACAAGTTTTCTGTTACAACTATAAGACTTTTAGCTCAAAAGGGATAAATTATTTCAGTAGTTACCAAACTATTTCATCAGTTCTATTTTGACCATCAAACTATTTTTAGCTCTAAAAAGGTCACTAGTTTGAACAATTTTTAGCTCTAAAAGGGTCATTAGTGTTTCTGAATGTTTTAAATTAAACCATTTTGTTAGATACCATCAAAAATCTTAACGGAAATGGGCTAAAATATAAATAGTAAAGAATAAAGGTCATAAATAAAATAATTAGTTCTTTTTCTTTTCTCCTTGCTTCTCCACCGTTTCCCCTTTCTCCAATTCTCCACACACACACATGCACCACCGTATACTATCTAACCACACTGCGATAGGATCAAGCCCCACCTCACTCTAACCATCCAAAATCAAATCCACAGGTAGTGAGCCACTCGTAGAAGCTCAAGGACCAACCATTGTAATGCATAAGCCCATTGCAGTGGTGCACCCATTAGGGCAAAATTTGTACGCCATATGTATCTAGAAAATATCCCTTTGTGATTTTTTTTTGCATAATACGTTGGAGGAGATATGAATTAGACTTGATGGATCTGACAATGAGGGGGAATGAATTATCTTAAAGGGAGGGTTGATAAGTTAAATTATTCATAGTAGCAACAAGTTCTAGGTGATTGGCATATGCAGGCTAATTTTTGCATTGTATTGATCATGTCTTTTCACTATATTATCCTAATTTATAATTGGATATGCTTCACTTGCATGCTTCACTTTTATCTCCAAACCTTGGCAATGTACAACTGATAAGGGTGGTAGGTGCGTGGTGATGTGAGGCTGGGCAATGTGAGATATGTCACCTATGGTGCAATGCATTAATCGTGAAACTGATGGGTCGCACTTTGGTAAACAGTTTCGTTGGTACTTTAACCTTATAGACTCTTTATTTTCTATAAATATGACTTCTTGGAATAAAAACAATGTACTCACATATTTATTTGGGTATTTTTTACCTAGATTTCCTCTACTTTTATACATATGAGACTTGGACTCCATACTTATTCAAAAATGAGACTTATATCTCTCGTGCATTGGAAAATGAGACTTATACCCCTTTCATGCATTGGAAAAATGAGACTTACACCCCATACTTGTCAAAAATTGGTTAACTTTTATGTTAAAAATATTTTAATGACAATTATACCCTCCCATCCCCAATATCCCTACCCAAAAAATGCCACTCAACATACACGGTTCTTTGTCTTTTTTTTTTTTTGATTCTTTGTCTTTTTTTTGTTGAACATACAGTTTGTCAACCAAAAAAAAAGTTGCGGGCTGTTTGGGGGTTGGAATTGGTTAGGGTGTATTTACGTTAGGGATTGGTAAAGGTAGAGATGTCATGTTATGGGGTTTTAACAAATAGTTTTTTAATAGAAGGGGGTATAAGTCTCATTTTTTAAGAAGTATGAAGTATAAGTCTCATATATCTAAAAGTGGAGGGGGTCTAGGTAAAAAATATCCATATTTATTCCCTTATGATTTGTGCTTTGTGTGTGCATTCCCCAACAGAAGGGAATAAGAGGACTCCTGTTAGATAAAGATCAGCTTACAAAGGCCTGGATTAATAAGAACCAACACGATAAGAGGGTCAAACAAGAAGTGGCTTCGAATTTTCTATTTGCTTCAACAGTTTGGTGGACTTGGCGTAATGTCATCTTCTATGGCAACGAATAACATATTACTCGGTACATGGCATGGGCCATTCATCATGACACTGAATGTAATGTGGTTCAACAACAGAAATTGAACCACATCACGGCTGAAAATTGAACATTGATGGATGCGCCACATGCACCAAAGGGAATCCATGTCTTGTGATAGCAATGGTTTATTTAGACAAGAGGATTGACTTTGGATTTTTGGGTATATGATAAATATGGGGGATAACTACAAACATGATGGAAGTAAGTCACAACTTTGTGAGAAGGTTTACAAAAAGTCGTGCAAATGCATATTGAAGAATTGGAAATTGAAACTGATTTAAAGGCAGAAATTGGAACTCATTCAAAGGTGATTGTATTCCTTATTCAAAGTTCCATCATTTGTGATAGCCCAACGAAAGCCAATGATCAAAGATTGCATGCAAATTTTGCAGAAGCATCCAGGATATAGACTTTGTTATGTCTATAGGAAAGCAAACAAGTATACGAACTGAATTGCCAACTTTGGCTTTAATCAATCTCTTCCAACTGCAATTATAGACATTATACCGCATGCACTTTTAGTTATGCTGAATAAAGACATGTGAGTGAAACTTCCCCTAGTTTAGTTGTAGAATAGTCTTATTTGGCTTGTTGTGCCATTGTATCAATCTATGCAGATCAATTAGGCATCCATTTGTATCAAAAAAAAATATGGATATATATGTAGCCATAGCCAAATTCAATTGTAGTCTATATTTAATATTTTTAACATCTATTTTATTTAATATCTATATATTTGAAGAGTGCATTTTATTGTATGTAGATGGGATCCACAAAGAGTTGTACATCCAACACTACCGAATATAAGTTAAGCTCTTTGATTGAATTGTTTGCTTTTGATATCTAAAATTATCTGACTTGAACAAATAAAAAATTTCTAAAAGTATACAAATTTGTCAAATTTATATTCTTATAGGATATTATATCAAAAAGAGATTCTTGTAATGCTTTACGTCACTTGCAAGAATCTATCCATTTTCGTATACTTACATTTAGGGTTCATTTGGATTTAGAGGGATTGAATAATAAAGGAAAGGAATGAATAGAATCATAAAGAAAAGAAAAGTAGATGATTAAATCTTGTTTGAATTTGATGAAGTAAAAGAATATATCATAAAAATGATGTATTGAATGAATCATAGAAGATGATGTATTTTTCTTTGTTTAGATTGAGGAAGAAACGAAAGGAAATATAAACTTTATATACAAATTGATACATTAACCCATTACAAAATGATTATAAGGTTTGGACTTTATATAAAAGAGAGGAATATAATAACAATTATATAAAATGTTGATTTAATCTTTTCTTCTTTTTAATTCCAAATTAGAGGAATTGAAAATTAAGATGTAAGAGGAATTAGGTAATCCCTCCAATTCCATTATTTTATTAATCCCTTCAAACTAAACAACAAGAGTATTCTTTAGACCCTCCTTAACAGTGTGTTTGGATTGAGGGGAATGGGTGGAAAGGGAGGTAGGGGGAAGGATCAAAATATACTTTCCTTGTTTGTTTTGAAAGGTTTTCAAGGGGGAGAGAAATAGGGGGGTCAAAATAACCCCTCATATACCCCATTTTTCTTTCCTCCCAATTTGGGGGAATTAGGGGGAAAATGAGCCAAAACAATTTTGATACCAATTTTGACCTCTTCACTTCTTCATTTTCTCAACCAATTTTTTTTTGGGTGTAACTGTATGCATGTATATGTGTATATACAACTTTGGGGCTGTGTATGGTATATGTATTTGTGTAAAGACCTATGCGTGCAACTGTGTATGCGTGCATTTGTGTCTGCTTGTGTTTTTATGTGTGCAAGTGTGTTTATATATGTTTGCAGCTTGTGTATCTACTTGCTTTGGTGTGTGTATCTGGTTTTATTTATGATAATGTATATGTAGTGTGCAGCTGTGTTAATCGAGGAAAGAAGAAGATAAGTAAGAATAAATGAGGAAAAACAAAGAAAAATGGAACCTGACCATAAAGCTTCAAGTATTTTTTGTCTTTTCTTTTCTTTTTTTTTTTTTTTTTTGTTGACAAAAGTTGTAAGTGGCGTGAAAAAGATAGAGGAAGAGAAGAAAAAAATAATGAAGATAATGAAAATTGATAAAGTTTTATATCAAATAAGGGAAAGGTTTAAAAGTCATTTTACACAAAATTTATCCCTCCCTCCCATTTTCTTCTTAATCCAAACAAAAGACACCCAAAACCCTTTATTATACTCTTATTCCCTAAAATTATCCAATCCAAACATAATTTAATACCCTCATCTCCTCTCTTTTATGATTCCCTCCCTTCCTCTCCTTTACTAAACTTTTCCCCTCAATCCAAACACACTGTAAGTGTCAAATCTTCAAAATATCTTAGCAGTGCTCCCCATTCAATGGCTTGGTTTGAGGGATGGAATTTATCCTCTCATATCAAAATGGCTAAAAGGCAATTATAATCCTGAAGAATTATAATATCTCAAATACGTACTTAAAGTTTAGCAATATTCTTCATTAATTGTTTTTTGCATGCGACCTCGAAGTTTCATCTTTTCTTCCAGTACTTGTATATATGAGTGGTGGAAGAAGTGTCTTTGTGAATATCACGATTTGCAACCCAAAATTTTGAGGAAATTATAATTTTCAGACCTTAATTGAAATATTATAAACATTTCAAGGCCTTCTCTAAAATCCATCAAAACAAAAAGCTACCATAAATGACAAACAATTAAGGATATAAAATGACGTATAAATGCTGAGTTTCTTTTTCTTGTTTCCTAATGTGATTCTGTTTCTCTTCCTTTTCTCCCTTTTTTTTGTTTTATTTTTGTTTTTTATTTTATTTAAAGGAAACCTTTAAAGCCTAAGCGGTATAATATATATTAAAGGATGTCACTTACGAGAATTGATATCACAATCTCTTACACTTACAACAAAAGATATACCAATAAACCAAAGGCGTGTTGGTTATTTTTTTTTTTTGGACATTCCTTTTGTTAGAGTTTATGCCCTAAGAACCAATTAACTTTAGGACATATTTATTGTATTACCTATTTATTCATTTATTTTATTTAATGACTGGGCAGTTTCATTTAATTGTGATTAAATATATTAATTGTTAAATAAAGTCCATAGAATAATCAAATGAATTTCATTTTTAAAGTGATTAAGAATATGAGAGTCAAAATTCACAATTAATTGATAAATTCTAGAAAATATTTCTGATCGTAGAATGACTTAATTGGGCGTTGACTCATTCGGATAGATCTATCCACATGTTACCACTTTGATTGACATGTGATGCCAATGAGAAGAAACGACAATGAGACTCATGTTGTTTTAGTAAGTGTGGAAGTACGATTGATGAATAGACAACTGGACTTGACCGTAGTCATATATAAGATCACATGGTTAGTGAATGATCTATATATATATACATATTTGTAACGAGCATGTATGATAATTCCTTAGACCTGAGGTATCATGGTCGCCTTATGCATGTAACGCCATGATTTGCAATTATGAAATGATCTGATTCTATTCATAGGTGAGATTAAGTAATTAGTGGTCGTGGTTCGTCTGTGCATGGAGGTGTGTGATTATCCATTAAGGGATCCGTTGACTAAGGGGTCCTATGAGATCTAATTAATTGAGCAATTAGAAATCCTTGGCCAAGGTGAATTAGTGGAAACTGTTCCGCGATTTATTTGTGGATTCCTAAATTAATTAAATCTAGTCATTTGGTTAAGACCATGAGTTTGACTTCCCTTCCATGGCTTATACTTAACCGAGACAAGACTTATAAGATGAATTTATTATATGTCTTGGGTTCGTATATCCACTTCATCATTAATTGGAGAATTACGATATACTGCTAGGTGTCACTTGTAATTTGTGGAAATAGTTAAATTATAAAGGTTCTAATTTCAATGATTAATTAGATTAATGAATTTCTGCTACCGATTAATCATAAACCCGAAAGGTCACACACAATAGAAGTTTTGTTAATTAATCAGTGAGAAAATAAATTAATTAAATCGGAGTGTCTGACCCCACCTAGTGGGACAAGACTTAGTTTGGTTTGGTGGTTTGGTTTGGTATAAGACTAACTGGAACTGGATTCTAGTCTGATTAGTTTTATAATCCAAGACCAGGGTTTGGGACTGGCCCAAAAGTCAGACTTAACTGGCCAGGTGATTTCTATATGTATGAGGCTATGACAAACCTGGATAGCTAGCACAAAATCAGTTTGTCATAAAAATTTCTCTTTTCTCTAAAATCTTTAGTGAGGGATTTAGCTGATTAATTGGAGAGTTTCGTGTGGATACTTTTGGAGGTTTCACGCGTGGGAAGCCTGAGCATATCAGAATCTGCATCAGACCCTACTTCGTAGAGGTATTCGAATCGTCCATCTATAATAATTATGTGATAATTATGTTTTGTTTAAATTTGCATATTAAGCCATGAACGGATCCTAGTATTTAATAGTATTTAATTCCGTTGCGTTACCCAAAAATTTTAAAGACTTCAATAATATTATCATGTGATATATATACCATATTTGTCACGCCCCCAAAATTCACTATAGCAAATTTCAAGAACGTAACCGTTGCGTATCTAAGAAGGAGTACCATTCCTAAGCCCACAAGGCCACAGTTACACAAGAATCTAAGCCATTTAATATAGGCGCACAATCATCTATAACAAAAGAAACTTTTTATATTTCCAATAAGCAATTTACATCCGCACATTTCCCAATTACAAAATAATATCAATTCTAAAATACTAAATTTAAAGACTTTTAGTCTTAACGTGAAAGATCTCATATATTTAGAGCTATGAATATCATCTAGCTAAGAATCGAGTGGAAGCGAAACATGACATTCAAAAATTTCTGGAATTCAAAGCATGATGTTCATATGAAACTCTAATCTTTATATCATGTGATTAAAATATGCAAAACATATATATAGCAAATATATATATTGACAAGAGATAGAAGAAGATGATACCTCTTGTAGACAACTTAAGGAAGCCACAAATCTAAAATTTTGCTCACTTGATTGAAGACACTACCCCTTGAAAGCACAAGGGCTCTAGTCCGTCCACACGAGCAAAGAATGACTTCTCCATTTCCGTGGTTGTTTTGTGCTAGATAACCATGGAAGATTTATGAGCTTGTTTGTAAAGAAGAGAGCAAAACCATTTTCTTCTTCTCTCTTTCCTTGGCTGCGTTTTTATGAAGAAGAAGAGAAGACAAGTGCATCTAGTTCATCTTCATTTTTCAGCCATGGTTCTCTCAAGATGATGAAAAAGAAGATACTTTTTCTTCTCTTTCTTCTTGCTGCGTTTTTCTCTAATTTTTTAGCCATGGAGGCTTGAGGAGAAAGAGAGAGATGGATGACAACTACTACTCATCAAAAAGAAGAAGAAGACAATTCTTCTTCATCTTTCTCTTTCTCCAACGTGTGGAGAGAAGAGAAAGATGACAAGCCTTGTCATCTTTTTTCCATCTTTTCTTATTCTTGTCTCCTTGGGTGAAGAAAAGAGTAGACAACTCTTTTCTCAATGTGTTGTTTTGTCTCTTTGTTAGAAAAAGAAAAGATGACAAAGTTGTCATCTTTTATTTTTTTTATTGTAGTATTTTTCCACTAATGTATTTAAATATTCAACCTAATCACAATTAGTTGAAATTATGAAAACAACATTTTCATATTTTCACATTAGCCCCAACACTTGATAATAATTGTATATTGATCCCAATAACTTTTAAAATGTCAATTACACCATTGTTAACGCCTTAAAAATATAAGAGAAACAAAATATAATTGTCAACACTTTAACAACTCAAGAGAAACTAAACGCAATTGTTAACACTTTAAGAATTCAAGAGAAAAAAAAACGCAATTGTTAACACTTTAACAATTTAAGAGAAACTAAATCAAGCTCAATAGGAAAAACATTCACTATGCTCTATTGTGTGTGACTTTCAAAATTCACCGCTATATAGCATTGAAGAAACGTTGAGCACTTTCAATGTTAATCAAACTAATTGATTTGTTTAGAGAATATCTCCCGTCATTCTCAAAACATCTTCAGAGTTCTTGAGTGACGTTCTAGCTACCAACGTATCAAAACAGTTTATAAAGCAATGAAGTCTTATTCAAGTGAATCTATTTATGGTCGCCGATTATCGTGCAATCCAATCATTCCATTAATTGTCCCGTCAAGCAAGAACCATGATCCGATTAAGTTCATAGACTCGAAACGATGCATAGATCTAAATGGTGGAATGAGAGATGACACATAGAAAAACCCATTTCCATCATTCATGCCTTGGCCAAGGACTTTCTTATTCAACAACCAAACTTAGATCGCATAGGACATCACCTCACGCCAAAGGTAATGGATCCTATCTTGACCACTACCTGCCAATCACTATACTAGACGAATGAAACTGCGAGAGGATGCATCTCATCTCGTTTGTCGAAACAATCATTGTCCAAATGCTAGAATCAAACCCCAATATAGATGACAGCAGTAATATCTCAAGTCTAAGGATTACATGCACAATCGCAACAGATAACAAATTATTAATCTCTAGTCATGTAATTTGTTATTCACGTCACATTCAGTAAACTATTCAACTAATAGTCACTCACATGTTTGTTAGTCGCATCCCTATGCTGTTATGTCACGTAGCTCACCATCCTTTATCATTAACATCCATATGTTAATCAAAGGTAAAAACACATGTGATAGTCCGTAATAGATTATTGAAGTTCCGATCAAATAATCTAAAGACTATGAATACTTTAAATATTAATCATATTAAGGAAATATGCCAACATATTCTAAACGCTTTTAGAATACATTTCTATAATGAAAATACTAGGGACTCATTCATACACATTAAAGAAGGAGAATATGAATGTACTAATTATGTCAATATGAAAAACACACATATAGACATGAATGCCATAATATACAAGTTAATGTCAAAATGCCCCAATATATGTCATCTAAGTATGTAGCATTAGTGCATATCTCCAACAATCTCCCACTTGCACTAATGCTATTTAACATAATATTAGTACAATAAACAATGATATCTCATATCCATCTTCTCAAAACGAGGACTTAGCTGTGACAAATTCATAGCTATGATTAGTGGGTCAGCTACATCAAGTGATGTGGCCATTTTCTGTAATGACATATGATGATATGATTATTGGCTACAGATACAACACATGAAGATGAAAATACTTTTCCAAATGTTTGGACATACAGTGAGACCTTGGTTCTATAAGCGTGTGCAATAGCTCCGTATAGTCGTAACACAAAAGGATCACAACTTAACGATAGGAACCATAAGCAACTCGTATGATTTCCTCGATCCAAACAACTTCTTTCGTAATATTACATATCACAAAAGACATGAGTTATATAATGGAATCTACAGTTTTCTTAGAACCTTTCTAAATTACTGAGCTCCCACTACAAATAAACGTGAACCCTAATATAAATATTCTATTATAAGATTCAGATTAAGAATCTGAACTAGTAAATATGTCACTACGGAATTTACCTCTATGAACTAAAATATATCTTTAGTGCTTCCCAAGTACTTAAGAATTTACTTCAATTTTATCCACCATTCCAAAACTTGGATTGGACTAATATTTACTCATAACACTGTACAGTTTACGCAATATCAAGTCTTGTACATAGTATAACAAATATGAAGTTACTATAACTTTGAATACAAATTTGCTACGCAACTAGAGTTTCTTGAACACCTTCAAAAATACTCTTATGTACAATATAAGGAATATGCCAAGTAATCTATTTGTACTATCATTATAGCTACAAATTCACAAGATACGAATGACAAGTTCTAAATGGAGAGCATTTAATATGACTACACTATAATTAATATCACAACACACATATTATCAACTATGATATTGAAGTCATCATTATTGCAATCATAGAAAAGTGGATGTGCTCCCACTATTCTTTTGCAATCACAAGGTTCATATACATTTTAAATGAAATCTAACTCTTTAATCTCATTTGAAATGGGTGAAAATTTTCCAAGGAATTCACTTAAAAATCCACAAGTGGATTTATCAAGTATGCACATATTACTCATATCAATAGATCAGAATCATCAATATAGTAATACAATGTGCTATAATGACTAGCATAATACAACGAGACTAAAGCACAATAATTGGTAAAAGGACTTCATCATAGCTAACACTTTGGCTTTGATGATATCTTTTAGAAACCAATATAGCTATAAAAGGTCATTACCTTTTTCTATTAACTTCAACCTGTATCTCGGAGATCAATATCCAAATTAAGCTAAAGTATATGAAGTCTCATTATTATGCTTTGTATTATATAGTTTCTTGGAATCGATATCAAATATATCGTTTCTTTGTAGATCGTAGGATCAACTAATTGATAATTATCTCAAATACACAAACAACGTTTGTGCTTCCAAAAAGATATCCCTATATTCTATTAAAGAATGAGATACACTACTAGTTTTTCAAAGATCTTGTGTGATGACTTATCTCGGACCTTATTGAATAGATTCATTACTTTTGTCTAGGTGATTTTATAGCTTTAGAGGATACATCCTCAATTTCTATTTTATTATAAAGTAACATCTTCTTGAACAAAACCTTTTTTCTTCAAGAAAGATTACAATATAATAGATCAATAGACATTGATCACTAAATAGAAATTATATCCTACAAAACTAGGATATACTATAAAATTACCTTTAACCAAAACTCCCACTAGTCCTTTAAAAACTTTTCAATAAAAGTAGGACAAACCAAAATTAACACATTTAATACTTGGTTGACATCCAACTTATATCAAATATAAAGTTCTAGCAATAGTAGGCAGTTACTATTCAATATAATATTAAATTAAGAAAAGCATGACCCACAAATAAATAGAATGATTAGTCAAACTAATCAACAATTTTACTACGTCCAACAAAGCACAGTTTCTTCACTAAGAAAACCCTATTTATTTGTGGTACACCGGGCATTATTAATTTTGATACTATATCAAAATTTTAGGATACTCAAATAAAATAGTACTTAAGTATTTTGCCTTCATGATCTAATCATAAGGCACTAATACATTTTTCTATACGAGCCTATTCTCAAATAGCTCTAAATACATCAACATGTACTAATCCAAATAAGCTAGTAGTTTTAATCCTTTATCAAACAAAGAATGACTTGGTTACCTTTCCAATAAATAAGATGTATAAGTTGATTAAACCAACTTAATCATCATCTTATTTTTAGAAAAACCTAATCATGTAGAAACTACAATTAATTTAGATTATTTGAGTAATCTATAAAATTTGGTGGATGGTTATAACGGTTGATAATATGTTTGCAATACATTCTTTCGTCCATATCAAGATAATAAAGACTACACCATAATGCGCTTTTACAAGCTTTAGGAATATACATTTTATTCCTAATATCATTTAGGTATAAACCTTAAAATACAAAATATGTCCAGAAGGCATCCAAACAAATTGTCTTTAGCTAATGCAACAACCTTTGTTTCATTTGCTAACACTTAAAGCAGTCCACACTTCCAAAAGCGCACTACTGAGATTAAAATTCTATCCTCGAACACATTTACTAATGTTTCACTAGAATCCATAAAGTAGTACCAATCACAATGAAAGAAGATTTATAATTTATAGTATCTTTACAACCTTGACATTCAAGCTATAAAGATACTTTAGATTAAAACCTCTTTTAATGTCCGGGTTTAAGGCTATGAAAACATCATTTACACATGCCTATTCAATCCTTAATATTCTTCTTAGAATGCTCGCACTGACTAATAGAAATCATCTCTATTTGTCTTTTGTCTTTGCATTACCACTAACCAAAGAGGAAATACGAATATGAGAATGAATTCCATTTATATCTAATACCATGCATTAAATATGCTTACCACAAACCCATTTGCTAGTTTAGAATTATATTCTTTACATCTTGCATACCCTTATATAAACTATGAAAGAATACAAATCTTTAGCATATTTAATTTGTTTTACTTATCAACCATAAGTACTACAACCTTTTATTTTGATACTTTATCAAGATAAAAATAACGGAGCATACAACTCTAAGACTTTATTAAGTTTCTAAGAACCATTCTTAGATGATAACGTTAATCAAAAAGTTTGGTCCAGTTGCGCGATATAAAGTCCAGTTAATTAAAAACGATGGGTTCATTATTGTAGCCATAAACGTATGTAGAAAATAAGATCGCTAGTTGACATAAACTTGTTAAAACATTTAATTTGGCCTTTAATTAAATGATACATCCCACTAATTTTATCGAATCTCACATTTCCTAAATGAGATCATGAATCTAATTAAAGACTCATTAGTAGGTGACCATGATTCTCTTTAATATGAATACCCCTCAGCTTTGGTGCATTATTGGAATATATATACAAAGAGTTAGCAACGATTACTATCTATATCACTATATAGGATATGGCCATTTTGCCCCCAAATCACCGTAACCTCAGCTTTGGTGCATTATTGGAAACGTGATCTAGTTAGATTACACCCACTGTCACAACGTAGCAATAGTTTGAATCCTAGACCTCATTTTTAGTGCGTTATTGGGCTCGCGATATTGGAACAACACAACATCACTATGCTTGCTAGGTAAACATAATACTTTCATGGAATATGTCTTCCTAGCTTTGGGTTAGCCAAGACATATCCAATCGAGAAAATATAACCTGGGATAGTGGATGGCAACGATAAACACTTTTACCGCTTTACAATCTAATATGTTTGCACGTAGGAATATTTTGAATTTAATTAGGTCTTACTTTGCACATTAGTTCATTTACAAGTATACATCACATATCGGCAAATAAATAAACAAACATAAAAAATCATACATCATGATGGATCATGGACTTGGACTATAAATTAAATCAAGACAAAAATAAAACCTAAACAAACACATCAACATGTCTTATTTGGTCTTGTCTTCTTGAATTCTTCAAAGATCCAAAGCACCTCCAACTCCTTGAAAGTCTCCAATGGTCTTATTGCAAACTTCTTGTAGAAATTACATACATTATATCTCATTACAAATTTCTCTCAATTGCAAGAAAATAAAACGGGACTTATGTCTCAATTACATACTAATGAATGATATAATTAGTTACAACGCCATCTAATAAAATTACAACTAATTATCCATTCATTAACCAAGTCCATGATCAAATTCACCATTTATCATCCAACATCACAATGTAAGATAAAACTCATAAAGCATAGAATATGCATCATATACATAAATAATAAAACTAAACAAGCAATCTAACACAAACTAATGTATCAAATACATTAAATAAATAAAAGGCATGTTTGCAATAAGTTTCATATCTTGAGATTTTAGCATCTCATATTAAACAACACAAAAGAACTAGATAAAATCAATTTTAAGTCCATAATTGTTCAATAAGGCCCAATGCAAATCCTTTATTAATTTTACGGCCCAATTTGAGTTCTAAGGCTCATTTTAATCTTCACTAAAAAAAATAATCTCATCTAATCTTATTAGACTAAAGCCCACTGATTTTTAAGCCCATTGGACTTAACCAAAATCAAACCAATTAGTCATTGCTTTCAATTTATGACCCATCATAAATCTACTGCACATATACCAATTGTTTTGACTCGTTTAGCCTACCTACAGTTCTCCAAAAATTCTGAAATTTTGCAGAGACATAGCTCTTCGAGTGTAGATAGTTTTAGAATCAAACAGAACTCAATTCGGAGTAAAATTGACTACGTTATTCAATGGTCCTAAGTAAATAATGCCCTTAATCATACTTTAAATTAAATTCTTTGTAGCTCTAGTAATTTCCAAGCCACTAAAGACACTAGTCTAGGTTTGATTTCCCCTACAACAAGCTTAGATACCAAATAATTAAGCTAGATCACAAGATTATACAAAGCCCTAATTTTTACTATTCATTATCTTATTTAAATGTAAGATTTATCACATTAGGCATTAAAATTGCCATCTACTCGTAAAAGTAAGTTCTACAAGCATATTCAAGAATATATTAAGTAAATACAAGCATAGATAATTCAATACATAACAAATCTATATTATCAAGTTAAACCCTAATTAACAAAGCACAAAATTTATGCAATCTCCCTCACCTCTACTAGGCAGAACAAGCAAGAAATTAGCTTTTGGAAGGCTTAGAACACTTCAAATGAGCTCAATAGACCAACCCTTAAATTTTCCCTAATTTCTTTCCTTTCCCGTTTTCCTTCTCTGCCCGTGATTTCCTTTTATTTCTTTTGTTGGTTTCTTTTTTTTTTTTTTTTAACTTATGTGGTCTATGCTAACTAATATAAAAACTAAAGACAATGCACTAAAAATGCTTAACCAAGTTGACTTTCTTATTTTTTTATGCTTTGTTTTCTAACTAAAATAATAGACTAAAGTTTTGGTTTTGGCTTTTGTATGCCCCACGACTATATATATAACAATAATATATATATATATATATATACATATATGTATATATATATATATATATATATATATATATATATATTATTGCTTTGTGAACTAAGTTGACTAAAAGCTAAAATACTAAACATTATAAAGCTAAGCTAGGACTATAACCGGTCGGCTTATAAAATAAAATGGTAGCTAATAAAATTAGGTCCAAACTAAGTTAAGATTAAGCCTGGACAAATTAAAAACACCCAATTCTACCCTCCCGGACATGCGATGCACATAAAGAACACTAATCAAATTCGCAGAATAATTCACGTATGGAAATTATGAAAGCAGATAAAATAAATAAATTAAACGAAAATCGTCTCTAGGCTCGAAAAAATATAAGTCAATTAAAAATAAATAAATAATAAACATAAGATAATCATTTATGGTAATTAGATGAAATTTACATTAATACATTTATTATTAAAAATATTAAGATATCTCGTTCAAGTTTGGGCAATTAAATAAATATAATTATTTAAAATAACCTTCTAGCCCGTTCAGGTCTTGACCAATTAAAGAAATATAATATTTTTTTTAACTAATAAGTTAGGTCGTTCGGGTCCGAGCCTGGGCTTCTTGTTTGAACAGTAAAATAAATTAATTTAGAGGCAAATAGAATAATCTTTAAATCAATAAAATAATAAACTATTTATCCCAACAAATCGGTTAATTATAAACTAAATTAAAACATATAGATATGAATACACATTTCCCAAGAATAATGCACATGAATGACATGTATAAATGTAAATGAACAAAATTAAATGCATGGTCGGGCACGGGCGTCACAGGAAGCTTCTTGCTTCCTCTGTCTTTTGACATGAACGAGATGGCTCTAGTCCCCTCAACGGGACACCTAGTATTATTTTCAACGACAACATTCATTGGTTCTTGTAGAGATTTTATGGAGTCATGTAACTCCATTTTGCTGGTCATGTGTTAAGAAACTCCACTATCTAACATGTAACGCCCCGAACCCAACCCCACGCTATAGGCCAAGTCCGGATCTGTTACGGATAGAGTCTCCTCTGTACCATAGACTAACTGGTACCCGTAAATAGCCACATACAACTCCTGAACTACAACCAAACAACTCATATAACCCATCTTCCAATATGAACATAGCCTACCAACTCCTCAAGGCCATCCGAGCCTTGGAACAACAAAATAAACATCATACAAGCATGCAAGACATTTCTCTAAATTCCAAGTTATAAGTAGTATGTTATACTTATAGGCTAAGTTCAACATTCTAACTACTAAACATATAAGTATGCAACAAAAGAGGTAAAGTCTAGTATCAATTATTACATGCCAACTACTTTGCTATCAACCATACAGGCTTACAACTTTGTGACAACTACCAAATACATGCAAGACCACAAAGGTCTCAAAATGAACATCAACCAACATCTTTCACACAAGCTGCACAGAATAGACAACCTCAGCACACACAAGAGATCACGGAAGTTGTTCTACTTGAACTTTTTCTTCTTCCTCTACTGCTACTAGCTGGGGGTTCACCTCAACTTCTCCTGAAACATGTTAAATGAGGAGTGAGCAACAATGTTGCCTAACGAGGGAAGTGATGCAGCATACCGGGGCGTGCCATTATGATATGCAACAAAGATAACAACATATACAACACAAATTAACAAAACTAGTTAGATAAGTATTTAACCACATATAAAAAGGATACGGTTCCACCTGTCTTCAATCACGAGCCATGAGACCTTTAAGCAAGTGCCGGCAAATCCCTTATTCCTCCAAATGGGGTACTACAGATGTACCCCAATCTTACGACCCATATCTCCCGAGGTAGGTCCGTATGCCCCAATTAGGTGAACCACACCTCTGGGGTAGAAGAGTATGCCTCAACGAGAAAGGGCCTGGGAAACCATGGTAGCCAAGGGAGCACGGGAAGCCTGATACAACCCGTGTTACTCGACACTACCATGCCCGAATAGGTTGTGCAACCCCGAATCAATTTTTACAAGAGCCAAGGTTTCTAAGGTAACTACAAGGTAAACAAACAACAGTTCCTACACTAAGCCATTCACTCCCAAGCATGCAAAGCAACTAGAAATAGAAATATAAGTTATTACAAGCCATAGAATTACCACTGCTACTACATTATCAGACTTCCAGCTTACATATTACTCAACTACATACATGAGCTTTAAGGCCCCAAAATAGATTATACATAGAACAACAAATTCTTCACATAGCAACCAGAAAACACATCCGCCTCAAACAAATATCACACAGCAGCTAAGGCAACTCCACCAACTGTACCACCTGAAATATGTTAGCGAGGTATGAGCAACCACTGTTGCCCAGTGAGGGATATAGTCCCGGGGCGTGCAATGCAACAGATAATACAGTTATACAACAATATCACTTAGACAATTTAAGAAGCAATGATAACATAAGTGACCACACATTTAAAAGGATACATTTCACACAATCCCCTATACACCAATCTTCACTGGTCTTCATTCACGATCCACGAACCACGAGCACGATCACGATAAGCCGGCATAACCCCAAACACTCCAGTGGGTGTACTCCGGATGTACCCCGATAATCCTACGACCCAACATCCCCTGGCAATCTCCGGACCAGGCGAATGAGGGACTAGGGCACGGAGTTTGAATATCCACCGGCAAGCCCTCTGCCGCCCAGCCGATATTCAACACATCCGCCCCTGACACTATGGTTGTGCAACCACTATGCAATGCACTTAATGATGGCAAGTTAATAGCAATAATATAAGCATTAACACATATGCGGATCAACAAAGTAGGTCGACCTCGAGGCAATTAGCATAGAAGCAATTATATAAGCTAATAAGCAGTTTTACAAAGGGACATTTACAAAATAACCATAGAATTATACCAAAAGCTTCAAAACAACTTGAAACCATATATAAACACTCAAGAATTTATGCCATGGGTTTAGAAGTGTGAGTCAACCGAAATAGCACATAAACCCCTTTGTTTTTCAAACTATTTCTCTTCCAAACCAAGGTTAATGATTCCATTTTCAAAGGAAACTCTCCCAACTTTCTAACTAACCCTCAAGGTACCCTCTCAACCCTCTAACTCATTCAAATACCCGCAATTACCCCGAAAGCCCCGAATTCCCTCTTATGGCTTTAAACTACACATACAATGTCCGGGCCTCAAACAAGGGATATCAAGGCTTCTATAGCACCTAGGTAGTCTAAGAATACTAGAATTGGAGCCCGAATCCACCCGGATTCGCATTACCCTCGAAAGCCCCAAGTTAAAGTCGGCTATTTTCCATTTTAAGCGATTTAAGGACAATGCAAGTGCACGGGGCTATTAGGTTACCTTCACTAGCACCTAAGGTGTCTATTCGAAGCATTTAATCAAGCTAATTCGAGCAATTACGCAAAACCCTAGAAAAACGTCACTATTCACCCTAAAAATTAAACTAACGATTCTAACCGTTTAAATTGCGAAACGATGGCTCAAATATGTTCTCTAGCATTCATATACATGGTATAATAGCATAGATAACTAATACAATAGCATTTGATCACATTTTCAACAAATCAAGAAATTGACAACTATTTAGAAATGCAAAAACAAGCCGTGAAATCCCTCACCAATATGCGTAGGAGCACCTAGGAACCTTGCACACACCCTACACTAGTTGCTGAAGGCTTGGAGAGGCTTGGATTGGAGGCTTGGTGAGCAAAATCTCCTTCTTTTCCTCCCTTGGAGCTGTCGGGTCCTGCCCTCTTTTTTTCAGCTTTTATTTTTTTTTTTTTTCTTGTGTTATATGAGTTAATGTTATGTTATGTTGAGTATATATTGGGGTGGGGTCATGTTTGGGGCTTAAGTGGCTTCTAAAATGCGCGTAGTAAGCTTAAAAACGAGCCTAAGGTGAAACATGTGTGCTAGCTAATTAAATTTCTAAGTTAGTTACGTAACACTATTCATTGAACTACTAAAATCATTTTCTAAACGAGCTCTCCTAACGCCTTTAGCTCAAATGCACATTTTTCCCACTACTTTTACAATTAATATGATTTAATAAAAATGCTAATTAACCAATAGAATGCAGTTTAAAAATGAAGTGAATAGTAACTTAAGAAAGCAGTTAATAAGACATAGAAAGAAATGCGCAAACAAGGGATGCAACAGTAATTAAATGCATGGCTAAATCTCGGGCGTCACATCCTCTCCCCCTTAAACAAATTGCGTCCACGCAATTCTTCCTCACAAGAGAACATCTGCATCAACTGAAAACCAACTCCGATTATTCGTCATCAGTTGCTAAGCAAGAATACCATATACAAATTCTCGTGGAAGCTCATTAAGAAATCGCAGTAGTATTGTCTGCGAACCTCACTTAATAAGGCCAAATAAAGGCTCCAATAAAGATGCTACTTCGAAATCCAAATAAGAATCCCGCTGGCATGAATACCATAGAAGAATGGAATCCCAACTAAGAGCGGCGAGAAAATACCAATAGAAGTTCTGAGCAGGAATATTGTAAATAATACCAGATAATAAGGCTGAAAAGAATCCCATATACCAATTCTTCCGAGAGATGCTGACAAAAGAATACCAAAAGAATAGCTGATAAGAAAAGACCAAAAATATACTCCAGAGAATTGTCATATAGAAACCCAAAAGAAGCTACTCATTTATGACCGCTAAGCACTGAAGAAGGCCTTAGAAGAATCCCAATAACTGAGCTTCAACTATATCCACCAATTCCCAAATAAAGGCTGATTAATTGCCTCTCATTTCTGCTAATCAACATAATTTGGAAGGCCTGCCACTAATCACCTCTCTTCAGGGGAGGAAGAAGTTTTTCTTACCATTCGACGGCTATGTATGCATGCCAAACAATTGCATATGTATAATCATTCTTTAAACTATTATGCAAACACGTTAATAAAAGAGTTTGTGAAACAGTGTAATCATCAAAGTCATTCAAATACAGACATTACAAGCAACAGTTCAAGCAATTAATAATTCACGAAGTCAATTTGATGCATAACTAGCCACTTTGCTTCACTTAGCACACATTTAGCACGTAACACATAATTATATCACATAGGTGCACACATTCAATACAAAACACACAATCAAACATGCAGACATACACTTTTAAGACACACACTTAATCAAGCACACACGCAAGGGTTACTACCCGACAGGCCGAGGACCCTGTCCCGGCTTAGAGCTAACTAAGCTCTGATACCACCTGTAACGCCCCGATCCCTCACGAGACCGGAGGCTCTAATAACCATGCTATTCTCAACCCAATACTAAACCCGGTCACAAAATTTTAGGAGAAAAACGGACAGAGTTTCTCCTGTACTATGGACATTCTGAAAACCTGTAAATTCTCAAATAAGGTAACTACAAGGTAAACAAACTTTTCATGGCTAAATATTTAAAGATTCACGGCCATCCGAGCCTTGAAGCAAAAAACAGTTCCAAAACCACACAAGCATGCAAGTAACTTGTTTATAATATAGTCTAACAACCATGCCATTCTAGGATAACATTAAAACATACTTAGAGATAAAACATTCTACACTAAGCCATTCACTCCCAAGCATGCAAAGCAACTAGAAATAGAAATATAAGTTATTACAAGCCATAGAATTACCACTGCTACTACATTATCAGACTTCCAGCTTACATATTACTCAAATACATACATGAGCTTTAAGGCCCCAAAATAGATTATACATAGAACAACAAATTCTTCACATAGCAACCAGAAAGCACATCCGCCTCAGACAAATATCACACAGCAGCTAAGGCAACTCCACCAACTGTGCCACCTGAAACATGTTAGCGAGGTATGAGCAACCACTATTGCCCAGTGAGGGATATAGTCCCGGGGCGTGCAATGCAACAGATAATACAGTTATACAACAATATCACTTAGACAATTTAAGAAGCAATGATAACATAAGTGACCACACATTTAAAAGGATACATTTCACACAATCCCCTATACACCAATCTTCACTGGTCTTCATTCACGATCCACGAACCACGAGCACGATCACGATAAGCCGGCATAACCCCAAACACTCCAGTGGGTGTACTCCGGATGTACCCCGATAATCCTACGACCCAACATCCCCTGACAATCTCCGGACCAGGCGAATGAGGGACTAGGGCACGGAGTTTGAATATCCACCGGCAAGCCCTCTGCCGCCCAGCCAATCTTCAACACATCCGCCCCTGACACTATGGTTGCGCAACCACTATGCAATGCACTTAACGATGGCAAGTTAATAGCAATAATATAAGCATTAACACATATGAGGATCAACAAAGTAGGTCGACCTCGAGGCAATTAGCATAGAAGCAATTATATAAGCTAATAAGCAGTTTTACAAAGGGACATTTACAAAATAACCATAGAATTATACCAAAAGCTTCAAAACAACTTGAAACCATATATAAACACTCAAGAAGTTATGCCATGGGTTTAGAAGTGTGAGTCAACCGAAATAGCACATAAACCCCTTTGTTTTTCAAACTATTTCTCTTCCAAACCAAGGTTAATGATTCCATTTTCAAAGGAAACTCTCCCAACTTTCTAACTAACCCTCAAGGTACCCTCTCAACCCTTTAACTCATTCAAACACCCACAATTACCCCGAAAGCCCCGAATTCCCTCTTATGGCTTTAAACTACACATACAATGTCCAGGCCTCAAACAAGGGATATCAAGGCTTCTATAGCACCTAGGTAGTCTAAGAATACTAGAATTGGAGCCCGAATCCACCCGGATTCGCATTACCCTCGAAAGCCCCAAGTTAAAGTCGGCTATTTTCCATTTTGAGCAATTTAAGAACAATGCAAGTGCACGGGGCTATTAGGTTACCTTCACTAGCACCTAAGGCGTCTATTCGAAGAATTTAATCAAGCTAATTCGAGCAATTACGCAAAACCCTAGAAAAACATCACTATTCACCCTAAAAATTAAACTAACGATTCTAACCGTTTAAATTGCGAAACGATGGCTCAAATATGTTCTCTAGCATTCATATACATGGTATAATACTATAGATAACTAATACAATAGCATTTGATCACATTTTCAACAAATCAAGAAATTGACAACTATTTAGAAATGCAAAAACAAGCCGTGAAATCCATCACCAATACGCGTAGGAGCACCTAGGAACCTTGCACACACCCTACACTAGTTGCTCAAGGCTTGGAGAGGCTTGGATTGGAGGCTTGGTGAGCAAAATCTCCTTCTTTTCCTCCCTTGGAGCTGTCGGGTTCTGCCCTCTTTTTTTCAACTTTTATTATTATTTTTTTCTTGTGTTATATGAGTTAATGTTATATTATGTTGAGTATATATTGGGGTGGGGTCATGTTTGGGGCTTAAGTGGCTTCTAAAATGCGCGTAGTAAGCTTAAAAACGAGCCTAAGGTGAAACATGTGTGCTAGCTAATTAAATTTCTAAGTTAGTTACGTAACACTATTCATTGAACTACTAAAATCATTTTCTAAACGAGCTCTCCTAACGCCTTTAGCTCAAATGCACATTTTTCCCACTACTTTTACAATTAATATGATTTAATAAAAATGCTAATTAACCAATAGAATGCAGTTTAAAAATGAAGTGAATAGTAACTTAAGAAAGCAGTTAATAAGACATAGAAAGAAATGCGCAAACAAAGGATGCAACAGTAATTAAATGCATGGCTAAATCTCGGGCGTCACATAAGAGGGACGACGGAGTAGGTCACCCTCGCAATGAGCTACAATTTACACAAAGTAACGATATAAACATAAAGGAGACAAATAACATATTTTTCCACAAACTCCTCAATTAGCATGATTATACTTTAGACAAGCATATAAACACATAACAACACTTCTACGAACTCATATAAGCACACAAGTATCCGTTTGTCACTTTTCCCCTTTTATAACTATGCAGTTCTTCTTCTATATGAAATCCAAAGCCTTAAATCTATAATCCAATTATTCTACACTCCTAATGAAGCCAAAAGACACCTATTAAGGCCCTGAAAACCCGCTTTGGAGACAAAAGCTTGGGAAGGCCCCAAGTGGGTTTTAACTACACCTACCTCATCTGGACCCCAATTTAACGCAACGAAAGCACCAAAAGTGCTTCCATGCCCCAAGGATACCTAATCTAGAATCTAAACATGCCCGGATTACGTTTCGTGAAAAACCATTTTTTAAAAGTTAGCTAAGTTTGCATTTTAACTCAATTTCGAGCAATTCCACCACACGTGAGCTTCTAACTAGTTTCAATAATGTCTAGAGTACCTAAAGGAAGCATCAATTCACTCTAAATAGCAAGTTATAGCAAAACCCTAAAAATTCATCACTATTTATCATATCTTTCATGCAACTCAAGCTTCAAGCATGGAATTTACCAACAAGCTACTCAAGCAAAGTCTAAACAACATATAAAGCATGTATAACACCATATTTAAGCATTTCAATAGCTAATTCCAACAAATCACAAAATTTAAAAAGTTGACATAAACTTTAAACTCAAACAAATGCAACTCCCTCACAATTTAAAGGGTTGTAGGCAAGTGGTTGAAGTTCCTTAGTGCTCCAAAAACCCTCCAAAGCAAGCCAAAAGATCAAATGCAAGGTTGGATGATTAGATTTTTCTCCTTTCTTCCTCCTAAGGCTGTCGGGTTTGGGGGGGTAGTTTGGGAAATTTTTGTTTTGTTTTGTTATGAGCATTTCATGTATATGTGGTGTTGTTTGTGCATATGTATGTGTATGTATAATTAGCATAAGTCAATTGATATTAATTCTTGGTCAAACTATGCAAAAAACTCAAATTAAAAGGCTAGTTAGCTAACTAATGTTTATTCTAATGTTACACTATTCCACGAAACACAAAACATTTTCCAAATGCACGTTCCCAACCTCCAAAGTCCAAAACTACAAGCTTCCGATTCTCTTTATAAGTTATACTATCTAGGAAAAATACTAAACCAAGCAACTTAGACAGTTGAATTTTCTATGAATAGTGACCCCCAATTAATGCAATAAGCAAGAAAAGAAATGCACATAGAAATGCTCAAGTAAATATGCAATAGTTATTTAATAATATGATGAAATTTCCCGGGCGTCACACCCTCTCCCCCTTAAAATAATTGCACCCACGCAATTCTTGCATGATTCGCCAAACAGCTCAGGGTATTTATCTCTTATCAGATCTTTCCACTCCCAAGTAGTATCATCAACTCCGTGATGATCCCAAAGAACTTTCACCATAGGAATACTCTTAGTTCTGAGCTCTTGAATCTTCTTATCCACAATTCGAAGAGGTCTCTCAATATATGTCAATGACTCATCAATCTCCAGCGGTTCCATCTCTAGAATTTGCAAAGGATCTCGCTAATACTTTCTCAACAACGACACGTGGAACACATCATGAATTTTGCCCAAACTTGAACGTAGTGCTAACCTGTAAGCCAAATAACTAACTTTCTCGATAATTTCAAACGACCCCATATATTTATGACTGAGTTTACCTCATTTTTCGTGTCGAATCAGACCTTTAAGCGGAGAGACTTTCAAGAACACATGATCACCCACTGTAAACACCAAGTCACGTCGGCGTCTATCAGCATAACTTTTCTGTCGGTTTTGAGCTGTGAGCATTCTTTTCTTTATAAGTTTCACATTGTCAACCATCTTGATCATCTCAGGTAGAATAGCTGGGTCAACAGTTTTTATTTCTCCTACTTCATCTCTACATTTCTACCCGTAAAGTGCCTCGTACGGCACCATTCCAATGGTAGCTAGATAACTGTTATTATAAACAAACTCTGCAAGAGACAAATACATTTCCTAACTTTTACCGAAATTCAGAATGCAAGCTCGCAACATGTCCTTTAGTATCCTAATAGTCCTCTCAGACTGACCATCTGTCTGCGGGTGATATGCAGTACTAAAACTCAAAATTAATCCTTAAAGCCTTCTGTAATTTCTGCCAGAACTGTGATGTGACCCTAGGATCTCTATCTGACACTATATTAGTTGGAGCCCCATGCAATCTTACAATGTTTTCAACATATAACTCAGTCAGTTTATCAAGAGTATCTGTCGAAATCTAAGGTTTTTGTCAACCTATCAACCACAACCCATACGGAATCATTACCTCACGATGATCTCAGTAAATCAGATACAAAGTCCATGGTAACCTGGTCCTATTTCCACACAAGAATCTCCAATGGTTGCAATAATCCCGCAGGTCTTTGATGCTCAGCTTTAACCTTCTGGCAAGTCAAACATTTAGCTACATAATCTGCTATCTCCCTCTTCATATTATTCCACTAGAAACTTTGTTTCAAGTCCTTGTACATCTTAGTGCTACCAGGGTGAATAATGTATTTAGTGCTATGAGCCTCAGCAAGAATTTCATTCTTCACAGTTGAACTACCAGGAATACAAATTCTATTCTTATACGTAAGTAATTCATCATTATGCAACTTGAAATTGGACTCTCCCCCTTTGGACTTCTCTAGAATCTTCAATAACTGAAGATCTGACTGTTGTGCTTCCCTGATTCTAGACAACGGTAAAGACTAATTTGTAAGCTAGCAAATAGGATACATGTTTCTGAAGCCTCTGGTTTCCACAGACATAACTCCTCTACAGTTTCCCAGTCCTTTATTATCAAGCTGGCCACAGTAGCCTTCCAGCTCAAAGTATCTGCAATAGTGTTGGCTTTACCTGACAAGTAGCTAATGGTGCAATTATAATCATTCAACAACTCTAGCTAGCGCTTTTGCCTTATATTTAGATCTTTCTGTGAGAATAGATATTTCAAGCTCTTATGATCAGTAAATATTTCAAATTGATTACCCCACAAGTAATATTGTCATTTCCTCAAAGCAAAGACAACAACAGCAAGCTCAAGATCATGTATAGGATAATTAATTTCATAGGGCTTTAACTTTCTCGAGGCATAAGCTATTACCTTACCATTTTGCATAAAAATGCAGCCCAAACCTTCTTTCGAAGCATCACTGTAAATCACCAAATTATCAGTCCCATCAGGCAATGCAAGAATAAGAACAATGGTAACTCTCTTTTTTAATTCTTGAAAATTGGCTTCACATTTGTCATCCCAATTAAACACAATTTTCTTTTGAGTTAAGGAAGTCAACGATCCAGCAATTTTAGAAAAATCCTTAACAAACCGCCTATAGTAACCAGCCAACCCTAAGAAACTACGAACTTCCGTCATAGTTTCAGGTCTTTTCCAGGAGATCACAACTTCAATTTTTGCAGGATCAACAGATATTCCTTCTTGTGAAATTATATGGCCTAAAAAAGCTACCTGTTTCAACCAGAATTCACACTTGCTAAATTTACCAAATAGCTTATGTTCCTAAAATGTTTGCAACACAATTCTTAAATGTTCTTCATGCTCTACCTCAGTCTTAGAATACATCAATATATCATCAATAAAGATCACAACAAATTGGTCAAGGTAGGGCTTAAATACTCTCTGCATCAAATCCATAAAGGCGACTGGAGCATTTGTAAACCCAAATGGCAGCACAACAAATTCATAGTGGTCGTACCTGGTTCTGAAAGCAGTCTTGGGCACATCATCTTTTTGAATTCTTAGTTGATAATAGCCCTGTCTCAAATCAAACTTAGAATACATAATGATACCCTACAACTGATCAAATAGTTCTTCAATCAAAGGTAAAGGATATTTATTTTTCACAGTCAACTGATTAAGACCCCGATAATCGATGCACAACCGCAAAGTACCATCTTTCTTCTTTACAAATAAAACAAGAATACCCCACGACGAAAAGCTAAGCTGAATAAAACCCTTTTCAAGTAAGCCCTGCAGCTGAATTTTCAATTCCTGCAACTCAGGGGGAGCCATTCTATATGGGGTTCTAGATATAGGATTAGTTCCTGGAAATAGATCAATTACAAATTATATTTCCCGGTCAGGTGGTAAACCCGACAATTCTTTAGGAAATACCCCCAGAAAGTCCTTTACAACAGACACTTCATTCAACTTTAGTTTATCCCCATGCTGATTAATTAGATATGTTAAATATACATTACAACCTTTACTCAACATTTTTGAGGCTTTAATGGAAGAAATGATGTGAGTCCCTGTAGAATTTCGACTTCCAGCAATTTTAATGACAGGTTGTTCAGGTATTTCTAAGTTACAATTTTTCTCCTACAATCCAAGTAAGTATAATACCGCCCCAACCAATCCATCCCCAAAATAACCTCAAAGCCCCGGAATGAAAAAATAATCAAATCAACAGGATATATGTGCCCCTCAATGCAAATATCACAATTTTTACACACAGACTCCGTAACAAACTTTGTTCCTATAGGATTACCTACTTCAATTTTATACGGCAGTTTATCAACTTTTAATGCAGTAGATTGTGCACACATAGGAGTGATAAATGAATGTGTAGCCCCGATGTCAATCAAAACTACTACTGGCTGATTATTAATAAGAAAGGTACCTTCTACCACCATTGTCGTATCTGGAAGCTCCTCCTGGTCTAATGCAAATACTCATGCCTGGCCTCGGGGAACTGGAGCTTCATCTGAGGTTCTAGTTTGAGCATTCTGGCCGGAAGTCTGTCCCTGTCCCTGCTTGTACCTGGTGCAATCTTTAATTTTGTGCTGGTCGCTGCCGCAACCAATGCATTGGCCCAATTTCCTCCAACACTTTACCTCTGTGTGGCCCTTGTGATTACAGTGACTGCATTGCTGGTTTTTCCTTCCAGTAGTGCCTCCCGTAGGAGCCTTGTAGGTAGATGTAGTAGAGATACCTTGCTGAGATCTAGTGGCAAATGGTCGGGTCTGGCTCTATGCCTGGCTCTGAATTGGTCTTGTTTGAGACTGTATCTGAACTGGCCCCAGGTAGCTCTAAGTCTGCCTTAGTTGCTGAACCTAAACAGGCTGCTGAAACTGTCTCTGATAGCCCTAACTCTGAGACTGATATTGTCATTTACTCAGCTGACTGGACTCAGCCAACACATCTGCCTTGCGTTTCTCATACCTTGATACAGCCCTAACTGCTGCTGCATAATTAGGATAATCTTATGAAGACAAATTAAGCAAAATATCACTTCTCAGACCTTTAATAAATCTCTCAATCTTCATGTCCTCAGGCTGCACTAAAGCTGGCACAGAGTGAGAGAGTCTAGTAAATGTAGCCTCATACTGATCCACAGTCATATTCCTCTGCCTTAGAGATATGAATTCCTCTTGATATCTCTCACAAGATACCAAAAATACATGTTTATCCTGGAATTCCCGAATAAAGTCAGCCCACGAATGTTGTACACTCTTGATATCCCATTTTTCTCTGACAGTGTGTCACTATTCCTCGGCGTCGCCCTCAAGTAAGAATGCAACATAAGTAATTTTCTCTCATCATTACACTCAAGTATTGCAGCAACTTTCTCAAACTTATTCAACCACATTTCTACTTTCATATTATCCGGCTCTCCATAAAAACTAGATACCCCGTGATGTAGGAACTTATCAAACAAATTACCCCCAATAGTTCTGCTACCCTCAGCTCTAGCGCCTTGATTACCTCTACCAGTTCCTGCTTGACCCTGCTGAGTCACAAACTGAGCGATAGTATTCATAGCAATGGCTATTGTGGCCATAATCTGTGTATTGGTCGGTTCTTGCCCCAGTGGTACATTCCCAGCTACTCCTACCTCTCGCCTATGTACATCTTGTCTAGGAGCTTCCTCTGGTTCCCTTCTCGGCCTTCCCCTCTTTCTTATCTCGATGCTAGAAGAATCCAATGTTATAATAGGCAAATAGATAACTCAAAAGATAGCACATTCATGTTTCAAAACAACTAATGCACATAAGACAACATATAAAGCACTTAACATGCATCAAACACCAAACTTTTCATATTCACACTATATCATGCATTAGACACTTCTTTTACATGCTTGCATGTCCTTTACTCAAGCAATTATTCACTTAGGTAACTAGACAATCATAAAGCTATGCAATTCAACTTTCACATAAGGATCTCTACCTCACATGCCGAGGAATTTAACCTGGCTTCATGCATTCATATAGCTCTGATACCACCTAAATGTAACGCCTTGAACCCAACCCTACGCCAAGTTTGGACCTGTTACACGGACAGAGTCTCTTTTGTATTGTGGACTAACTGGTACCTATAAATAGCCACATACAACTCCTGAACTACAACCAAACAACTAATATAACCCATATTCCAATATGAACATTGCCAACCAACTCCTCAAGGACATCCGAGCCTTGGAATAAAAAAATAAACATCATACAAGCATGCAAGACATTTGTCTAAATTCCAAGTTATAAGTAGTATATAATACTTAAAGGCAAAGTTCAACACTCAAACTACTAGACACACAAGCATGCAACAAAAAAGGTAAAGTCTAGTATCAATTATTACATGCCAACTATATTGCTATCAACCATACATGCTTACAACTTTGCAATGTGTGAAGGAACTGGCTGATACTTTCTCAATGACACGTGGAACACATCATGAATTTTACACAAACTCGGAGGTAGAGCTAACTTGTAAGCCAAATCACCAACTTTCTCGATAATTTCAAACGACCCCACATATCTAGGATTGAGGTTACCTTACTCATCGTCGTCAAAAATGCATTTTTGTACTTTTAGAATGGGTCATAAAGTGTATCTAGGAGGGTAGAATGATTGGTTTGTGGATTATTTGTCTCGTATTCCATGTGTGCCTTGAAGTGGGTGTTGTGCTAAAGGGGGATTATTTCATAGTCAAGTTTGTTGCTTCAATTGCCTTGTGTTGATACTTATTATGCTAAATATATGTTTATTGACTTGCTCGTACATTGTTATCTATGTGTGAAGGCAACCTACTTTGTTATCCCTCGTTTACGTGTTATTGTACCTTATTGCTATCTCGTGAGTTCTTGTGATCGTATCAAGTTGTGCAATCTTTCGAACATGGTAGTGTCAAAAAACTCCAGGCAACATCGGGCTGTCGGTCTAGCTCGGTTACCACAGTGTTGATTCCCTCTTTCGCAGAGGCACACCCACTTACCTCAGAGGCGTGTTTCACCTCGTTAGGGCATTCGGATCTACCTCAGGTGTGTTGGGTCAAAGGATTCGGGCTATATCCAGAGTACACCCATCGGGAGTAAGGGGTTTGCCAGCAATTGATATCGATGTTCGTGGTTCGAGGTTAGTGGATCGAGATTAAGTGGAACTGTATCCTTTCCATATATGGTTATCTCGTTACGTGAGTATATTGTTACTTGTTTACTCCTATACTATCTAGCCTTTTCACTTGAGTGGTGTCTAGTCTTGCATTCTTGCATGTTATCTAGTTTACTACTTGTTTACATGCATAGCACGAAATGATTTTGAAAACTCCCTGATTATATGTCCCTCCCTCATTGGGCATACGTGTTTTGTATGCCCACCCTCGTTTCTAACAAATTCAGGTTCAATGCCTTAAGAAGTTTATAAAAGGAAAGTTCGGGAGTTTCTGTGATTGCATATACTGGCATCAGCTGAATGTATATGTGAATCTATGTGAAATAGTTACGTGGCTGGAGTGTAGTCAATTGAAGACCATAGAATCTTGAATGTATCGACAATTAGTCTTGTATGTATTAGAATTACTATGGAAGATTGTAATGTAAAATTTAAAGTTTTGTGTGAATTGATAGTGATAGGTGGCTTGTAATAACTTAATAGTTTACTTTATCGTCTAATTGGCTTGCGTGTTTGCTTGGGTTAATGGAATTGATTGACATAATTAATAGACAAGAAAATTGAATAGATAAGATTAAAGTGGTATGATAATCGAATTACTATTAATAAAAAATCAATAAATGAATGAAATGCTTGCTTGTATGTTGATAGAAAGACTCGGATGGTCTTATAGACTTGGAAAGTCATGTTATGAATGTTATATATTGCTGTTGTAATGATTTATTATGAGTGCAGGGTTTTGGTTAGTATTAGAAATAGGAGAAACTCTGTCCGTTTTCTGTCTTTTTTTTTCATGTCGTGGGGTATTGGATCGGGAGCCTAATTCTGCAAGGGGTCGGGGCGTTACAAGTGGTATTAGAGCTTAGATAGCTCTCAGCTGGGAAAGGGTCTTTGGCCTGTTGGATAGTGACCACTGATTGTGTGCTTGTAAAGTGTTATACGTGGATAAAGTGTTATACGTGACTTGTGTGCAAAGTATGTAAATGTATTATGTGCTTGGAATGTGTAAAGTTGTGTATTAATGTGAGCTTTATGCATTTGTACCTATGTAGTGGTTTACGTGACCTTATATGACTGTATGATTGTGTGATTGTCTACGTGTCTAAGTATGTGATTGTCTAAGTGAATCGCATGCTAGCATAAAAGTAAGAATATAAAGAGGCTATTGCATGAGTTGTGAAATGTTTGGATCATCTTGTAAGCTAAGTGCATTGTATATGGTTACGTGAACCAGATATCTTGAATGTAAATAGTTCTTCTTGTCTTTATGTGTTATATATGACTACTTGTTATATCACTACTACTTCTGGTATAGAGGTGAAGAGTGGAAGATCCAGGAGGTAGTCAGACGGGGCTCCGAGGCATAATATTGTAGTGGCAGGGATTGAGTTGCGACTGTTGACCTACTGGTAGATAACTAGTTGCATGCATGTTATACATTGTCTAGGTTAGAGAGAATAGGCTTGCTATAGTTAATCTTTGCATGATCGTCGGACTAGGTAAGGAGAAATCATCTTTTGTGCATTATGTTGCTGCTTTAGAGCTAGATTAGATGTTGATTGCATATTGCTAAATGACATTCGAGCTTATGTGCATATTTACATAATTTTCTAGGCTGTATAAGTAATCTTTAGCTTAATCTTGCCTAAATATATATAAAGTGTTCTATAAACTGTGTAAATGAACATTTGAGTGGATGTTAGTTTAAGAGAGTATAACATTTAAGTTAGGATTAGATTAGCATGAAAGTTACAGGTTAGATTGAGTGACTCTTAAATGTGTGTGCATGTATGTGAGACTTGTATATTCTTGAATGAAAAAGTGCATTTATGTGTCATACTTGTGTAAATTGTGAAAGATGTGCAATATGTGTAGCTATGTGGCTATGTGTACATCTATGTGATTTAACTATGAAATACGTGAAAGAATATGTGATAAGTGTTAGTGTATGATTATGTGTATATTTAGTTGATTCTTGAAGAATTACTTATCTTATTAACAATGACATATATAATTTAACTTTCCGAAATAAAATGTTATTTATGTTAAGACAACTTGGAGAATAAAAGAAGGTGATAATACATCCTCATATAGCTAATGATTGCATAGTAGTTTAAGATATTAATTGTGCTTATGTGATAGATACTGGATATGCGAGCATTACATTCAATAAGTTGTGTATGTGTTAGGAAATGTCTACTTTATATGATTTCGACTGCATGCATACATATTTCCCTTTGAATTGGTAAGTGATCTTTCCCCTCTATAGTACGATGGCCGGCAACTAATCTTCTCGAGATGTGAACCAACCAGAAAGGGGGCAGTTAGACAGACATCGACAGGAGAACGTCATAGAACAAGTAAGGATAAGAATGAATTCGTCTATGTCACTATAACTGATACTCTTATGGGGTTGCATTTATATTTCTAAGATTAAGGAATCTAAAATCATTTATCTATATATATATGACTTGTGACCAATGGGGAGATATGATATATAGTCGAACTTCTTGAGGGATATTCACTTTGATATTTTTGTCGGGGCTATTTATCGACAATGGTCTTTAGTGGTATTTCTATCAGTAGTATTGCCTGGGAATTTCGGCCGCTCTTTATTCATCGGGATTCTATTAGTGGAATTCTTGACTGGTACTTATATTCAGAAGAGTTCACCCTTATAGATGTTCAGGCGGTGTTCTCGACATAAGCTCTTACTTGGATTTCTTATTCGGAACTTCACATCTGGTATACCCTTGGTATTCCTATTGGGTATTTTTCAGTAATATCTATATGCGGGAATTACTATTGGATTTCTATTCAACTTCATCTCCAGTATTATATATGGGTTTCTTCTTGGTATTTTCTTGGTAATTTCTAACTGGTATGTTCATAGGAGCCTTTATTTGGCTACCTTGCTTGGGATTTCATTGATGAAACTCTTCTAGGATTTTTGTTGGATTCCTCGGTGAAAGTAGTGTGGGTATTCTTACTAGTCTTCTTGGGTGTTGCGCTTTTCAGCTTCAAGTCCGATTAGAGCGACTACAGTTGTTGAGGATTCTCTTTGAGCATAAAAAATTGCGAGAACGCAATTTTTGTAAGGAGGAGAGGATGTGAGACCCCGGACCCGCATACATGTGCATTTACTACTTTAGTGTCGAATTATTTGTATTTATGTGATGTTTCTTAAATAGTAGAAATAGGTACTATTTATAGTGATTTTTGACAGTTTTGTTTTTTTTGATTATATATTTTTCTCATGATACTTGTCATTTAGGAGGTATGAGAAAAATAGAATTATGTGCATTGCATGTCCAGAGAGTATATTAGGAAAATGTTTTATGTACCGTGTAAATAGTAAAAATAATATGTCTTTGAGCTAACTAGATTTTTATTGCATTTTGAGCTTATTTAAGTTATCTTGCACCATGTTTAAGTCCAATTAAGCATCCTGCACTTATTATATAACACAAACACCACACAAACACTATGCAATACAAATATATAAAAACAAAAAAAATACCCCTTTTGTCCCTTTAGGCCTTCGGCCAAAGCTAGCCAAAAAGAGAGAAAAATCATCTTCAAACCTTGCATTTGGTGCTCAATCAAAGCTTCTACAAGTGGATTCAAGGTCTCCCTAGCTTCTTCCTAGTATCTACAAGGAGTTTCTGTGAGGGTTTTGCATTTCATGGTTTTTCCAAGTTTTGATCTAAACTTTAACTTTTAAGATTGTAATTATATGACTATTTCATGCTTGAATCCTTTTTCTTTTTTTAAAGGGGGGTGCAACACGAGGACTTCCCAGGGGGTCACCCATCCTAGTACTACTCTCGCCCAAGCACGTTTAACTTCGGAGTTCTGATGGGATCTGGTGCATTAGTGCTGGTATGATTACATGACCTAAAAACTTGATTTGTGTAGTTAGTTAGCTTGTTTGATTGAATTTTATAAAGGGTTAATTTTACAAGATAATGAATAGTATTTTTCTAGGGTTTTTTTGTGCAAAGTTGTTTCTAAGCTTGAGTTTGTGTAATCTATTGGTTCTATAGGTGCTATTGAACATAGGTTAGTGATTGTGTGAGATTAATTTGATAGGAACTAGAGAAAACTAGTGAAAATGGCTTGAAATTGCAAAGGGCTTTGCGTAGAATTATCACCTGTGCACAATTGAACATTGTAGTTAGTGTCTATTGGGTATAGAAGTGCTAAATATGCTTTTATGACACTCGATGGGGGATTGGATTGGGTAATTGTAATTCAAATCACCCTCGGGGCTTCCGGGCTTTTTGTACTAGTCGTTGTCAAAAATGCATTTTTGTGCTTCTAAAATAGGTTCTAAAGTGTATTTAGGAGGGTAGAATGATTGGTTTATGGATTGCTTGTCTCGTATTCCGTGTGTACCTTGAATTGGGTCTTGAGCTAAAGGGGTATTATTGCATAGTCAAGTTTGTTGCTTCAATTGTCTTGTGTTGATACTTATTATGCTAAATATATGTTTATTGACTTGCTCGTACATTGTTATCTATGTGTAAGGACAACCTACTTTGTTGTCCCTCGTTTACGTGTTATTGTACCTTATTTCTATCTCGTGATATCTCGTGAGTTCTTGTGATCGTATCGGGTTGCGCAACCTTTCGAACATGGTAGTGTCGAGAAACTCTGGGCAGTATCGGGCTGTCAATCTAGCTCGGCTACCATAGTGTCGATCCTCTTTCTTACTGAGGCACACCCACTTACCTTAGAGGCGTGGTTCACCTCGGTAGGGCATTCGGATCTACCTCAAGAGTGTTGGGTCATAGGATTCAGAGTACATCTGGAGTACACCCATCGGGAGTAATAGGTTTGTCGGCAATTGATATCGATGTTCGTGGATCGAGATTAAGTGGACCCGTATCCTTTTCATATATGGTTATCTCATTATCTCATTACGTGTGTATATTGTTACTTGTTTACTCGTATACTTGTGTGCTATTTAGCCTCGTCATTTGAGTGTTGTCTAGTCTCGCATTCTTGCGTCTTATCTAGTTTACTACTTGTTTACATGCATAACACGAAATGATTTCGAAAACTCCCTAATTATATGTCTTTCTCTCACTGGACATATGTGTTTTGTATGCTCACCCTCGTTTCTAACAATTTCAGGTTCAATGCCTTCAGAAGTTGAAAAAGGGAAAGTTCGGTAATTTTCGTGATTGCATGTGCTGGCTTCAATTGAATGTATATGTGAATCTATGTGAAATAATTACGTGGCTGAAGTGCAGTCAATTGAAGACCATAGGAATCTTGAATGTATTGGCAATTGGTCTTGTATGTATTAGAATTACTATGGAAGATTGTAGTGTAAAATTTAAAGTTTTGTGCGAATTGATAGTGATAGATGGCTTGTAATAACTTAATAGTTTACTTTATCGCCTAATTGTCTTGAGTGCTTGCTTGGGTTAATGGAATTGATTGACGGACTTAATAGACAAGAAAATTGAATAGATAAGATTAGAGTGGTATGATAATCGAATTACTGTTAATAGAAATTCAAAAAATGAATGAAATGGTTGCTTGTATGTTGATAGAAAGACTCAGATGGTCTTATAGGCTTGAAAAGTCATGTTATGAATGGTATATATTGCTGTTGTGGTGATTTCTTCTTAGTGCAGGGTTTTAGTTAGTCCGAGAAACAAGAAAAACTTTGTCCATTTTCACTCGTTTTTTTTGTGTCGTGTTGTATTGGATCAGGAGCCCGATTTCGCGAGAGGTCGGGACGTTACAGTGATTGTAATTAATGACTTGGGTTAATTATTGTGGGTTAGCAGACCAAGGCCCACAATAGTTATTTGATTCCTTAATTGTTTACTTTTTTGAGTTATTTTTTTTTATTGCCCATAAAGCACTAATCTCCCAGTAATTTTTGTTATCTTTTAGTTAAGCTTATTAACGTGTCGTAGAGTATTATCCACAATGGCCCTAAACTTCACCACTATTGAGACATTTTTAAAATTCTGAAATTTTAAAATTTTGAAAAGTTGTAATTGAAACAACACTATTTTTTAAAAATGTTTCAAATTTAAGTGTTACAACTATTCAAAATCAACTTCCCCATATTTTTGGTCCTATTTAAAGTAATTTTTTTACTGCAGGAAAAAACTAACTTTAATAATATTTAGATATGAAAATAAACACAACAGATTACTCTAGGCTAGTTTTTGTCAAGTACAAAGACACAAACTAGGAACTTCATTGTATTCTAATATTTTTTTGGCAAGAAACCTTTTGCACGAATTGGGGGAAAAATATTCCTTTAGAAAAGTAGCATTTGCTACACGTCTTGAAGCCAGTAAAATATTACTAGTTCTAAAAATCTAAAGGAATATTTTCGCTTGCAATTATGGCTTCTAATTTGAGGAATTTGGTTACTGATTTCTTAAAACTATAAAATTTTCGTCTTTAGGCATTTCCCGTTCTATTATTAGTGATCGAGATCCTTTATTCCTTAGTTCTTTCAGAAGAATCTTTTCCGGCTGCATAATACTACTTTGACAATGAGCTCGGCTTACCATCCTCAAATGGATGGCCAAACGGAAAATTTGAAGAAACTTTGGAGTTATATTTGCAGTGTTTTTATTATGGATTTGGAGTTATAATACTACTTTGACTATGAGCTCAGCTGCATAATACTACTTTGACTGGTCGTGAATTTGATGTTGGTACAAATGTGATTTAAAATAATTTTTATTGTTTAAAAATTAGTCAATTTAGTTCATATTGTTTTTCAAAAAAAATTTAATTTAATCTCTATTATTTTTAAAAAAAAATCAATTTAGTCTCTGCATGAAATTCTATTTGGAGACTAAATTGAATTGTTTGAAAAACAATAGGGATCAAATTGGTTAATTTTGAACTACTGTGACCATTTTGAATCACATTGTAAACATTAGGGATTATTGTGAATCTTTTAGAACATAGGGACGACATTAAAAAATTGGTCAATTGCCTTGAATTGGAAACTTAGAAGCTGTCCAGAAAAAAAAAAAGGCTGGTGATATTGGTTGAAGGATGGAATTAAATATAAAATTCCTTGAAGCTCTATTAATCAACGAAAAAAGTAGTCTTGGTCAGTCTCATCTATAATCTCTTCATTTTTTATTTTTCTGTTTTTTTTTTTTTGTCATGAAAATTATTCATATTAACAGAGAACAGAAATTACAAGAAACTGGGTCCTCAGATTCAGACCCAAGAAAAATAAAAATAAAAATTGACTTGGACTACAACTCCATAAGCCCCATGCTGGAAAGGCTATTACCATGGCTACAAACTCACAAACCACAACAACGAGCTGGAAGT
This sequence comes from Ehretia macrophylla, assembly GCA_037974665.1. NCBI lineage: Eukaryota > Viridiplantae > Streptophyta > Magnoliopsida > Boraginales > Ehretiaceae > Ehretia > Ehretia macrophylla. The sequence goes on along the minus strand of CM075772.1, from coordinate 72,631,413 downwards.
AGCACGTTTGGCGGGATATACAACCCCGTCGACGGAAACACACAACGAAAACTCTAACAGCCAACAAGCATCCGACAGAGTTCAACCAAAACAAGGCGGAAATGAGGTCCACCAGAAAACCACCGAAAACACCACCAAGACTTGTGGTAAACACCATCTTCATTGACATTCTATTTCTTAATTATATTGATGTAGACATAGTACTTTGCTAAATTTTGCTAAACCATTACACTACTAGTCAATTTTCATTGTTATTACGAAATGGTCAGATCTTGCAACCAAAAAGGTCCTTCCTAAGTTTTCTCCCAAACACTGAAAATTTGGAGCTCTTTAACACCTTAATACCGAACCTTTCTTCATTGGCAAATTACTACTTCACGATATGAGTAAAACAACAGGCGCTAGAGATCACCAATAGATTCTCAAGAATCTTAAGTTCATCGATGAGGCATCCTACTTAACAAAGGTTAGCATACCTTTGTTATGTGCATTCTCAAAGTAAACCGAGTGGGAATCTCAGAAGACGGAGTTTTCCCATTTCGGTGCAATTGGTAATAGAATCCACAACCAACCTCCCACCCCCAACCCTACCGGGGGGCCAACTGAAAGTGTGAATCAACCTAAGCATGATCGATGCACCTTAGTATGTGAAATCCATTAACATTAACAAATCACGGAGTGGTGTGGAAGAGATTACATTAAGACATAACAAATCACGGAGTGGTGTGGAAGAGATTATATAGGGATATATAGAGCATAGTCACAAGTTCTTTGAATCAACTATAAGGCAAGGTAACCAGATTTACTTTTCTACAGAACCTATGAGGTAGGAAACTGTGACTATTTTAACACAAATCAACTTTCCATGGCTTGAATAGAGTATCATGGACAAACATATTCACATAGATACATCAAAATCCGAATATTTGAACTAGATCTAGTGCATCAATCGTTTAACAAAAACTTGTAATATTATGAACCAAAAAGCAAGATGAAGTCACCAGGCACTTAAATCCTTTGAGGCATCTCCACGTTGTTTTTTTACTTAAATGTTCTTGCATTCTGGTAATCCTCAACCCTGCCAAACAACATTGTCATGTTAAAATCCATTACAGTTGCATTTTATCATTTAAGACACCAAAGGGAAAAAAATTATTTTACTCAATTATATAATATTTTCCACACAGTTGATGTTGACTAACAAACATATGCCATAACAAATAGAAACGTTAATGTGAACATAATCATTAAATTGCTTCACATAATGAGAAAGATAGCTAGTCTTGCCTGTTCTTACTCTAGATCGTCAAGACTGTTGCTGCTGGTTCCATGGTTCTCTTGGTAACCTAGATAGGTGTCAAAATCCGAAAGTTCCATCTTTCTATCAAGTAGCACAAGGCTCTCCACGAAGGTCACAGCATGAAATGAACGCCAATGTAAGCCACCTGTATAGCCTCTAATTCCAAGATACTCAAATTGTTCAGATTTTGGATCATATGAAGCCACATATTTTTTCAATAGCCATAGAATTTGACCATTATGCCTGAAACCAAGTGGCCTCCTTAAACCACTAACAGCAACATTGAATAGCTTACTCCAAGACTGCGCTACTCCATATTCTTTCATCATCCATAACTCAAACGTTTTATCCCCTGAATTATAAACCCAGTGGATCACATAAAGTGAACCCTTAAACACCAAAAGATCCGGTGGATTTAAATGAAAATCAGTTGCAACATCATATGGCAGCTCCATCCGCCCGAACACCTCATTACCCATATCAAATGACACAAGGAAATACCTATAGAGTCGGGGCAAATCCCTCTCCTTTCCAACCCAATGTACAACTCCATTCAAGTAAGGGTGTGGATACTTTTCACAAACCTCATACCTAAGCTCCAAATGACTAATATCTTCCCAAATTCCACAACTCAACCGATAAATCTCAACTTTAGCAGGGATTTCATGAAATTCAAGATACACAATCCTAACCACCTTATAATCATTTCTAACCGGATCAAACCCGAATCCGAAAACATGCATAAAAGGACCATGTGTCATAAAAGTAAACATGGGTTTTGGAAGGCAAACCCATCTTTTGATACATGGGTTCCAAATCACAGTACAATGCCTATAAGTAAACTCATCATCAGAAAGACACACCAACCCACTACAACTACCAATGATTCTATAATACCAGTTGGGAGTAAAGAATGGAAAATCATCACGCAAGTTCGCATACTCATCAAAGGTTTCATTATCATGGTACAGAGTATAGTGACCCTCATACCCTTCATAGAATTCTTCATCATCGTAATCTTTTTCTAGGTCTTGCACGAAACTCCTAAGCAAAATGTGGGTATTGTTGTTGTTGATGGTGGTGGTTTGTGCAATGTTGTGATTGACGTGTGTGGAGATGAAGTTGGAGCTGGTGATGAGAGTGTATCATGTTTTGCATATTGATGTGCAACGTATGAGGCTCTTGATGGGTAGTCTATGGAGGATTTTGATCAGCAATTCTTGTGGAAAATAGTTTGACATTTTTTTTTTCTTTTTCTTCCTTGTCTTTCCTTCAAGGGTTTAAGCTTCTTGCCAAGTCTTGAAATAAAACCCCTTTGGTACGAGCAAACAAAGCGAAGGAGATATTTACCCTAGGGTAAATTGTGCAAATAGTCACTATTGTTTAAATTTTTTTCAAGTTCGCTTCTTAATATTTCAAAAAAAATCATACTAATTCTTAATATTTATAAAAGTTATTCAAAATAGTCTTTATTGTTCAAAATTAATCAATTTAGTTCTTATTATTTTTCAAAAAATTTAAATTAGTCCTTAAACATGGATTATATGAAGAGACTAACTTGATTTTTTTTTTTAAAAATAATAAGGACTAAATTGAATTTCTTAAAAATAATAATGACTAAGTTGGTTAGTATTGAACAATAAGAATCATTTTGAATTATTTTTATAAATATTAGAGACTTCTATAAATTTTTTAGAACATTAATAATGTCATTAAAAAAATACGTAAACAATAGTCTATGGAGGATTTTGATCAGCAATTCTTGTGGCAAAAAGTCTGACATTTTTTTTTCTCCTTTTCTTTTCCTTGTCTTGCCTTCGAGGGTTTAGGCTTCTTGCGGAGTCTTAAAATAAACCCTTTTGGTATGAGCAAACTAGTTCAGTGAAGGAGATATTTACCCAAGGAAAAACAAGGCCGCCTTTATAATTGGTAAAGTGCAAAGAATAACACCACCTTTCTATACACTTCTCTCCTTAGCCAAATCCTTGTATCGTACAAAACATTGTCGTATTAGAAATGATCTCTCGTACCGTTAGGTTATTATGAACGAGACTTAATAATTATAAAATAGTAAAATAATAAAAATAAAATGACGTATATAATGCTTAACATTGATTTTTTTTTAATAAAATTATAATATAATAATAAAATCTTACTGTGAATTATAAGGATAATGTCAAATATTACTTTTTTTTTGCTCGGTAAGCAAGGATGTGGATTACTACCAAAAATATTTACATAACTTTATAATGAATATTAGTTATCTCATTGTCTATCTAAGAATACTAGTATCTAAGTTTCATACTCTATAGAGTTTTCGATTAAACACGTTGTTACAAAAACGTTTTGTCCCATACAATTTTTGTCTAATGCAGTAACAAATCTGATCGTGCATCTGGTCTTCATTAAGTGTATTTTTGTCTTGGAGGATGTTGTTCCTTTCACGCCAATTACTGTAAACTGCAGCCTGGAAGAAAAGAAGGACCAAAGTTGATTGTAGGGAGCAGTCCGCACATTTTCTGTTAGACCAACATAGGATTTGATCCCAGGAATGAATCCAATGAAGCCCCTTGGCCAGTCTCATACATCGCCTCCAAATTCTCTTTGTAAAACTGCATTGGAAGTAGAGATGGTCCCTATCCTCTATGCATAGTTTACAAAAAAAAAAGACAACAAACATCCACCTGAATACCCCAATTGATGAGTATCATGCCAAAATAACCAAGAGCAGTAAGCATGTTTCGGTGTGTGGTATTTGAACCAAATGTTTCCAGCACCTTCCATATGGTTATACTTAGGTCGGATAATATCCCAAGCCGAGTGAGAAGTGAATTTTCCATCAGTTTCGCCAAGCCAAATCAGAGAATCTTCTACCTCCAGGTTAGGTGACATTGCCAATGAGAGAAAAGATAAAGTTCAGTAATACATTAGATGGCCAATGCGATGTCCTATCAACAATGTAGCAACTCACCTTAGCATGATATCCAAACCAATGTTATTGATTGTTTTTTCACCAAAAACATTAATGAGAATTCCCAAAGGATGCCATAAGTCAAGCCAAAAAGCAACTTGATTTCTTTTCCCAATTTTATGAAGAACAAATGGTTTTATATCGAATCTTAGATTGAACAATTTTCTCCAATACCAAGCGTAATCATTCGAAACTTTTGCATCCCAAAGATTACTAACCCTTTTTAGGTGGTACTCATAGATCCATTTAACCCACATTGAGTTGCTTCTAATGAGAATCAACCACAGATAATGCATTTGGGCAGCTCTATTTGTATCAATTAGACTTTTGATATTGAGACCGCCTTCTTTTCTTGTTCTACAAATATCATTCCAAGCCACCCTCGCCTTCTTGCCATTCATATCATTACTGGATCAAAGAAACGCATAAAGTTTTCTCTCAATCTCCATAAGAATACCCTTTGGAAGGATGAACATTCTAGCCTGATAAGCATGCATATTAGTAAGGATAAAGTCAATCAACAACTTCATGTCGCCATGAAAAGCCACTTGTTCGACCACCCTTCAATGCGACTGTCAATCCTTTTGATAAGAGTTTTGCAGTCCCTAATATAAAGTTTGCCATCAATTAACGGGACTCCAAGATATCTAATAGGAAGTGCACCAATAATGAAATAAAAAATGTTTTTGATTCTTGCAATAGTCACCTCACTACAACTTCCATGATAAATCTAACTTTTCTCCATGCTAATATTCAAACCCGATAATCTTTGGAAAAGATTCAGCCCGTCTATTATGATAGAAGAGAGTGAACATCTGCCTTTGAGAAGATAAGAAGATCATCCGCAAAGAGTAAATGGTTGAGTTTAATTCTACTACAACTGGGATAAAACTTGAATCTTCTGATATTTGCAACAATGTCCATGATGTAACACCTGAGAATTTCATCATATCTTTTTAAATAACTGCTACATATTTACTTGAGCATTCTTATGTGCATCTTTTTTCTTGCTTAATTGTTTTATTTTGAGGCTACTATTCACAAAAAATTTGACTGTCTTAAATGGTCGATTTAATATTTTTCCTAGATAAAATGGCATATAAAAGGAATCGAAAACTTGTCGTTTTGGACTTTAGAGGCCAGGAGTATGCATTTAAAAAATGATTTTTGACTTCGTTTGAATAGTGTTACGTAAGTAAACATTAGTTTGAGTTAGTTAGCAATTAAATTGGCATTTTAATGTAGTTGACCAAGATTTTAGTGGCATTTGACCAATAATATAACACCTACACAAATATATATATCTAAATTATCCTATATGCATAATACTCACCAAAACTAAAAGCCAAAAATAACCCAAAAAGGCTCCCCAAACCCTTCAACCCCATGGAGCAATAAGGAGATGAATTTTCGCCATCCAACCTTGCAATTGACTTCTTGGCTTGATCTTGGAGATTCTTGGAGCATCTAGGAGTATCACTACATTGCTTATAACTACAAAATTGTGAGAGAATTTACATTTGTTGCATTCTAAAGTTTATGTTCAATTTTGTAATTTTTGGATTTTGCCATTAATGTGTCATAACATGCTTGGTTCTTGTTCTATATAATATTATTACATGCTAGAGACCTTGTATATGCATTGGTATAGCTTGAAACTAAGTTTTTGACAAAATTTCACTTGAGGAAGATGATGAATAGTGCCAAACTAGGGTTTACGAAAAAAGTTATAATTTAATTCGATTCGAGGCTTCTAGTATTTGCTAATTAGGTCCATGAGCATGGGAAAAATCTTAATTGCACTTGATATGTTCAAAATTTGAGAAATTTGATCAAAATAGGCTACTTTAATAAGGGGTTTCGGGGTTAATTCGAATCTGGGTACGTTTCGGTGTCATGGCTAGACTTTATTAAGTAATGAAACCTTAGAAGTGCCCTCATTTCACTTGTTTAGGATCTGAAATTGGTACTTGTAGTGTAAATCCACAAAGATGCATTTTCGGTGTTTTCGTATACTTGTGCTCTAGGCTATGAATTGGAGGCTCTAGATGATGCATTTAAGTATCCTTGGATTAGTAGTATAGCTATCTTGCTTATCTTGACCTTAAATTTCTGTTAGGAAGCAAAATAGCCTAGTTGAACAAGGAAGAAACTCAGGGTTTTCATGCTTAGCCTTTGAATTAGCTTTGGTACTCATATATCTCACCTTTATATGTTATTATATAGCATTTGTGAGCATTTCGTGAAGTTTCGTGATCATCGGTCATTGATCCCTTTGTGTTCGTATAGTTATTTTCATATTTAATACTTATATCTTGTTATAATGACTATATTACTTGTACTTTGTTAAAGATCAAATTCTAATAGACATTGTATGCTAAATGAGTAGGACTATAAGTGATTATAAATATAGCTTCTATTGTTGTAGGTTTGAGTTAAGTAATAGTTAAGTTGGAATTGATATAGTTACTGCTAAAGTGCTAAACTTATATGAACACACTAGGGCTACGTATTCGAGCTAATTCGAGAAAGTTTGAAGTGAATTGGAACTATTTTCTTGCATGCTTGGCTTAATTCCAAGTGAGAGAGTCTTTAACCCTTTTATGCATTTTAGTTTATTTCATTGTTTTTTTTAATTATATGATTTAGCTAATTGATAAACGTTACATGTACCATTTATTTGTTATCTCGTGGTTATTCGTATTTGTTTGATATTATCTTGTGAATTCTTGAATTTGTGTCGAGTTGCGCAACCTTTTCGGGCATGGTAGTGTTGAGTAACACGGGCGGCATCGGGCTTTCCATGCTCCCTCGACTACCATGGTGCCTATTCTGTGATGCCCGGAAATTTCATCACAATTCCTATATAACTGTTGCATATTGACTTGAACATTCTTATGTGCATCACTTTTCTGCTTAATTGTTTTATTTTGAGGCTACTATTCATAAGGAAATTTACTGTTTTGAAAGTGCGATCTAATATTTTTCCCAAGTCATATAGCACATAAAAGGAATCGAAAACTTGTCATTTTGGACTTTCGAGCTCGGGAGAGTGCATTTGAAAAATGTTTTCCGTATCATTTGAATAGTGTTACGTATGTAAAAGCAATAGTTTATATTAGATATCAATTAATTAGAGTCTTAAGCTTGTCTGACCATGTATTAGTAACACTTGACTTAATAAATTATAACCTACTCAAACATATACTCAATATATTACATACACATGCCATATGCTCATAAAACAAAAGCTAAAAAAAAAAACTACCCAAAAGCCCCCTAAAAAACCGACAGCCCTAGGTACAAAGGAAGAAGATTTTCTTCAACTTTGGTGCATAAAATTGGTCCTTTAGCTTGGTCTATGAGGAGTTTGGAGCACTAGGGAGCATCTACAAGTAGTCTACAACTACTTGTGAGGGAGTTTTTGCATTTTCTTAATATTTTAAGTTTATGTTAAATTTTCAACTTTTCTTAAATTGTTGCTTTTGGCTTATATTATGCTTAAATGTTGTTAAATACATCTTCTACAAGTCTTATATACCTTGATTGTGTTGTGTAAAAGATATTTCCATGGTTGAAAGTTTGGGTGCATTGATAGAGATGATAAATAGTGCTTGAACTTAGGGTTTTGAATAAACTTGTTAATTGGAATGAATTGAGACTTCAATTAGGTGCTCTAGACTCTAGTGAAGCTAGTTGGGAGGCTACATGAAGTTGAATCACCCAAAACCGAGTTAAATTGCAAATTAGTTAACTTTAAAAAGAGGACTTTTCTCGTTATGCAATCTGGGCACCTTTGAGCTTTGGATTGGGTATTCTTGGGGCATAGAAACACTTTTGGTGCTTTCGTTGCGTGAAATTTGGGGTCTGGTTAGGGTAGTTGTAGTTAAAACCCGCTCGGGGCCTTCCCGAACTTTTGCTTCTAAAATAGGTCTTTATGATCTTGATAGGTGTCTTTTGGCTTAATTAGGAATGTAGTATGATTAGAATGTGGTTTTGTAACTTTAAAATGCACATAGGAGAAGGAAAGCTTGGCTAAAGAAAGGGGAAAAGTAGTGTAATTGAGCTATTTGAGTAGATTGTGGGAAAAGTTATGATGTTTGCCTTTTTTGAGACTATAAAGCTATCTCGTGTATATGTTGACTTATATTGCAATTAAATGTGAGGGCGGCCTACTTTGTCAAACCTCTTACTTATTATTCGTTATTTTTGAATCTTGTAGCTTGATTTCGGGGTTGCGCAACCTTTTCGGACATGGTAGCGTCAAGAAACACGGGCGACGTCGGGCTTGCCGTGTTCCCTCAACTACCATGGTGCCTATTCCCTTTCTCGCTGAGTATACTCCACTACCCCAGAGGAGTGGTTCACCTGTTGGGCATATGGACTTACCTCAAGAAAAAAGGGTCGTAGGATCAGGATACATCCGGAGTATCCCATACTTGGAGGAGTAAAGGTTTGCCGGCACTTGCGTGAAGTTCGTGGCTCGTGGTACGTGATTGAAGACTTGAAGTGGAACCATATCCTTTTTAAAGATGTGGTTAATTACTTGACTGTTTGATCTTGTTGCTTTATGTTATAATTATGGCTTTCTGGGATTGCATATCATATTGCACACCCCGGTATGCTGCATTACCTCCCTCGCTAGGCCACATTGTTGCTCACTCCTCATTTGACATGCTTCAGGAGAAGCTGAGGTGAATTCCCAGCCAGTAGCAGTAGAGGAAGAAGAAGAAGTGCAAGTAGATCCGATTCCGTGATTCTTGTGTGATAAGGTTGATTGTATTGTGAAGCTTGCGTTGAGTTGTTAATTGTTGTCTTTTTGTGACTTTAAGGGTCTTGTATATATTTGGTAGTTGAAGGAACTTGTAATCTTGTATGGAGGATAACAAAGTTAGAGGGCATGTAATAACGGATTCTAGTTTACTTCTCTTATTGCATGCTTGTGTGTTATTAACTTGGTAGTAGGACTTGGTTATAGTTGTACCCAACTACTTAAAGTTAAAGTTAGCATTGTCTTGCATGCTTGTGTGCTATAAGTAGGTTTTTGTTGCTCCAAGGCTCGGATGGCCTTGAGATCTTGGCTTGACTATGAATATCTTGAAGAATAGGTTGTATCTGTTGTTGTTTGTGAATCAAAGATTATGTATGGCTATTTGCAGGTAACAGTTTAGTTCACGGTACAGAGGAGACTCTGTCGAAGTGATAGGTCCGAACTTGACCTATAGCGTGGGGTTGGGTTCGGGGTGTTACATATTCTCTCTCTCTCGCTGAGTATACTCTATTACCCTAGAGGCGTGGTTCACTTGCTGGGCATATAGACCTATCTCAAGAGAAAGGGTCGTAGGATCGGGGTACATCCGGAGTACCCCAATTTGGAGGAGTAAGGGTTTGCCGACACTTGCATGAAGTTCGTAGTTCGTAGTAAGAGATTGAAGACTTGAAGTGAAACCGTATCCTTTTAATATGTGGTTAATTACTTGTTTAATTGGTTGTGTTATTTGTTGTTAGAAATGCTATTATTCTGTTGTATATCATGTTGCACACCCCGGTATGCTGCATCACCTCCCTCACTGGGTAACTTTGGTTACTCATTCCTCATTTTAACATGTTACAAGTGCAGTTAGAACAACTACCTTGAGTGTTGTATTGTTGATTGCTTATCTTGCTGAGGTTGAATCCCTTTGAAGAAGTGTGTTATTATATTATGTCTTATTTTGAGACCTTTGAGGTCCTGTATTTATTAGGGATAAATTTTGTGGGTTGTAATTAAAGTTGTAGTCTTGAATAATTAGCGGCTTAATTGGCATGTAATAGCTAAAGATAGACTTTATTGTCTTTTGATTGCATACTCGTGTGGTTATGTTTTTGTCTAAGGCTCGGATGGCCTTGAGACTGGGAAAAGTGGGTCAATTGGAGTTGAGGTGTTGTATTGTGGTTATACTTGCTACTTGCAGGTTTTTGATTAGTCCTATTAATAAGGGAAACTCCGTCCGTTTTTCTTAAATTTTGTGACCGGGTTAGAATTGGGTTGTGATTAGCATGGCCATTAGAGCCTCCGGTCTTGTGGGGGATCGGGACGTTGCAGAAGTGGTATCAGAGCTTAGCAGCTCATAGCTGGGACAGGGTCCTCGGCCTGTTGGGTATTGAGCCTCAAGTGCGTGAATGTGAAGTATGATTTAAATAGGTATGTGCTTTCATGTGAACTTGTGTTTGCTTGAGTGAAAATGTGTTCTATTAGTATATTTGCGTGAAATAGGAAGATCTTGTGATATGTATAACTATGTAATTATTTGTAACTTGAATGGAAATGTGTTTCTACATGAATTGCTTATATGAAATATGAGGAATGTGTTAGATGAACAAATATGTGATTATGTGTACTTCTATATGGTATATTTGTTAATATATGTACCTTATATACTTTTCATTGCATGCATGCATATAACCCCATTTGAAATGGTAAGTAATCACTCTCTCCTATAAAAAGATGGTCAGTGGCGGCTTGCATGAAGACGTGAACTAACAGAAAGAGGGAATGTTGATCAATTGGTATTCTCTCTAGGATTCTTATTGGTATTTTCATATGGGATTCTATAGTAGTATTCTTATTGAGACTCTTGTTGGTATTCTTACTCGGCGCTTACACATATATGAGTGGTCTTTTTCGGGGTTCAATATGGGGACTCTCAATTGGTATATTTATACTAAGCTTATTGTTTGGTACTTCCATTGAATTCTTATTTGGCTTTCATTGCCTGGTGACTTGGGAATAATGTTATGGGATTCTTAATAATATGCTTATTCATCAATAATGATTGATGGTTTAACTTGGGATTCTTATCTGCTATAATTATGGTATTTTCGTTAGAGATCCTCGGTCAGGCTTCTCGCTTGATAATTACATTAGGAATTCCTATGTAATGTATATATTCGGAGGGACTCCTATTCGACCTTTTGGATTGGTATTCTTATCGAGGCCTTTATTTGGCACCTTTATTAGTCAATTGAGATTTTTATTGGAATTCTGTTAGCACATGTCTTGGTATTCTATATGGCATTCAATTTTGAAGCTCTTAAGTGAGATATTTTTCTAGCACACTCCCTTAGTATTCTCGGTGGTTTTCGCATGAGGTCTTTCGGAATGTCCAAGTAAAGTTCTTTTCAAAGAAGAAATTGCGAGGACACAATTTGTTGAAGGAGGGGAGAGTGTAACACCCGGTAATTTCATCATACCTTTCTTAAATAACTGTTACATATTTACTTGAGCATCTTATGTGCATCTCTTTTCTTGCTTAATTGTTTTATTCTGAGGCTACTATTTACAAGAAATTTGACTGGCTTAAATGGTCGATTTAATATTTTTCCTAGATAAAATGACATATAAAAGGAATCAAAACTTGTCGTTTTGGATTTTAAAGACCCGGAGTATGCGTTTAAAAAATGATTTTTGACTTTGTTTGAATAGTGTTACGTAAGTAAACATTAGTTTGAGTTAGTTAGCAATTAAATTGACATTTTAATGTAGTTGACTAAGATTTTAGTAGCATTTTACCAATAATATAACACCTACACAAATATATATATATCTAAATTACCCTATATACATAATACTCACCAAAACTAAAAGCCAAAAATAACCCAAAAAGGCCCCCCAAACCCGTCAACCCCATAGAGCAAAAAGGAGAAGAATTTTCATCATCCAACCTTGCAATAAACTTCTTGGCTTGATCTTGGAGATTCTTGGAGCATCTAGGAGCATCACTACCTTACTTATAACTACAAAATTTTGAGGGAATTTACATTTGTTGCATTCTAAAGTTTATGTTCAATTTTGTAATTTTTGGATTTTGCCATTAATGTGCCATAACATGCTTGATTCTTGTTCTATATAGTATTATTACATGCTAGAGACCTTGTATATGGATTGGTATAGCTTGAAACTAAGTTTTTGACACGATTTTACTTGAAGAAGATGATGAATAGTGCCAAACTAGGGTTTCCAAAAAAAGTTACAATTTAATTCGATTCGAGGCTTCTAGTAGTTGCTAATTAGGTCTATGAGCGTGGGAAAAATGTTAATTGCACTTGCTATGTTCAAAATTTGAGAAATTTGATCAAAATAGGTTACTTTAATAAGGGGTTTCGGGGTTAACTCGAATCTGGGCACGTTTCGATGTCATGCTAGACTTTATTAAGTAATGAAACCTTAGAAGTGCCCTCGTTTTGCTTGTTTAAGATCCGGAATTGGTATTTGTAGTGTAAACCCACAAAGAGGCATTTTCGTATTTTCGTGTACTCGTGCTCTAGGCTATGAATTGGAGGCTCTAGATGATGCATTTAAGTGTCCTTGGATTAGTAGTATAGTTATCTTGCTTATCTTGACCTTGAATTTTCGGTAGGAAGCAAAATAGCCTAGTTGAACAAGGAGGAAACTCGAGGTTTTCATGCTTAGCCTTTGAATTAGCTTGGGTACTTGTATATCTCACCTTTTTATGTTATTATATAGCATTTGTGAGAATTTCATGAAGTTTCGTGATCATTGGTCATTGACCCCTTTGTGTTCGTATAGTTATTTTCATATTTAATACGTATATCTTGTTATAATGACTATATTACTTGTACTTTGTTAAAGATCAAATTCTAATAGACATTGTATGCTAAGTGAGTAGGACTATAAATGATTATAAATATAGCTTCTATTGTTGTAGATTTGAGTTAAGTAATAGTTAAGTTGGAATTGAGATAGTTACTGCTAAAGTGTTAAACTTATATGAACACACTAGGGCTACGTATTCGAGCTAATTTGAGAAAGTTTGAAGTGAATCAAAGCTATTTTCTTACATGCTTAGCTTAATTCTAGGTGAAGGAATCTTTAACCCTTTGTGCATCTTAGTTTATTTCATTGTTTTTTTTTTTAATTATATGATTTAGCTAATTGATAAAGTTTACATGTACCATTTATTTGTTATCTCGTGGTTACTCGTGTTTGTTTGATATTGATGAGGACATCAAGGCTGCTAGGATTGTTCCAGGTCCAGTGCAAGTGCCAGTTGGTCCAGTGACAAGAGCTCGCACTAAAAGGTTCAAGGAAGAGCTAAATAACTTGGTTCACAAAGTTCTACAACAGGAGGAAAGGGTATTGGTTAGTAGGGATGAAGAAAGGCTTTTTTTACTCCTCCAAGTTGATCCACAAGAAAGCCAAGATCCAGCCATACATGTCCACATTCATTGAACCATTTGGGCGAATTTTCCAGCAAAGATTCAAGTCAAGATTCTATTTTCAAGATTCAAGAACTTCAAGATTCTTCAAGAAGTTTCAAGAAGATTCGAAGATTTAGTCAAGATTTGATTTCTTTGTAATTCTATCCTAGTTTTGGTTTCAATTTTAGTTTAATTTCCTATGGACGAATTTAGGTGTTCACACTAGGAAAATACTTTCTTGGGCTGCAAGATTAGGTGTTCACACTATGAAGGAGTTTTTCTTGGGCTGCAAGTTTGTTTCCTTTTGACCGAGTTACTATTCACATTTTCCTATTTAAACTAGGGTTTAGGAGTTCTTTTTCAAATAGGAAACTTATTTGTCTTTGCCTATATAAGGCGGATTTGCATGAAATAAAAGTTAGACAATTTTGATATTAAATTTGTGAGATTATTCTCCTTAAGTTTTCAAGAAACTCTTCGAACTTATCAAGATAATTCTTGTGGCATTCAACCTTGACTTATCAAACAGGTTTTCCATCCTCGTTTGTGGCATCTTCACCATACCAAGGTTCTTGCTTTGCTAAGCATAGGGTCGCGGTTCCATCCAATCTTGAAAGGTCTTGGGGTCGTTTGCCATATTTGGTGTTGGGTCGCGTCACATGTTGGCGTGATTTGTATCAATTGGTATCTGAGCCAGGTTAATCAGGTTTGCCTATCATTTTTCTTGTTTTCTTGGTTATTTCCGTGAGTCTAGGTCTAAGTTTTAAGTTCTTTCTTCGTTCTTGATTGAGTTTTGTTATCAATTCCGTTTCAATTCCGTTTTAGGTTGTCCTAAATCCGTTCTTGCTTTCAATTTCGTTTCTTGTCTTGTATTTCCATTCTGTCGTACTTTAATTCCGTTTTCTTGCTTAGCTGTCAATTGGTCAAACCCTAGAATCTTGAATTAGGATTTCTTGCGCTTCTAAATTCAAGTTCTTGGTTACTTGCTCATTGTGGTTGTTTATGAAAATCATAAAAAAAAGAGCATCAAGAAAAGAAAAGAAAGGTCAAGAAAATATCAGAAAAGAGAAAAAAAAATTACAGTTCGGAGCTGAAAAAAAAAAACAAAACAGTGAACAGTAAATTTTTTTTTGGAGAATTAGCCTGCGAGGCCAAACTTTTCTGAAGGGAAGTGACAATCTGAGCATAACCCACAGCTTTGCTGTGGGCACCACCCTCTTAGGGCCAAATTCCATTGTTTGCTATGAGTTTTAGGTGTTTTTATGTTTTCCAATAGGGTTTTCTCAACTTTTTTTATTTTTTTAGGCTTCCTTCTTCGGGTTTTGTTCAATTTTCTTTCTCTAACCTTGTTTCCAGAGGCTTAGAGGTCTGAAAAAAAAAGTTAGATTCCGAAATAGATTAATACGCTGCTTTAGTGTCTTTCTTGGTATTCTTGGTTAGTTCAAGGGAACTTGAAGGAGAATACGAGAGGAAAAATGCAGAGTGTGTGAGAATATTATAGGGTAAAAGCCATGTTGAGTTGAGTGAAACACGTGAGGGCAGATTTTAATAATGTCTAATAATCAAGAGGGAAATGCAAACGAAGGTGTTCAACAACCTGTTGGATAGAATTTACAGATGCAGGCGTTGATGGGAGAGATGAGACGGATGATGAGGGTTGAATTGGAACAAATACACGTGAGGTTGGATAGAGTAGAAGATAGAGCACAACAAGGGCAGCTGCAAGTTGCTCAAAACGCACCAAAGAGGAACAGGTTGCAGCAAAGAGTTGAAGATGTTAATGAAGTTGATGAGATCGATGAGGAAGGTTTAGATGAAGAGTTTGATAGAATTTCGGTAGGCAGCAATAGAAGACATGTCCGAGATAGAGATGCTAGGGATCGTGTTGATCGTGTTGATAACAACTTAGGAAGCATCAAGCTGAAGATTCCTACGTTTCAAGGAAGGTGTGATCCTGAAGCCTATCTTGAGTGGGAAAAGAAGATAGAGTTGGTGTTTGATTGCCACAACTATTCTGAGTTGAAAAAGGTAAAGCTTGCTGCAATTGAATTTACTGATTATGCTATTGTTTGGTGGGATCAATTGTGTATCAATAGGAGGCGGAATGGAGAACGTCATGTTGCAACTTGGGATGAGATGAAGAGAGTGATGAGGAGGCGATTTGTACCTAGTCATTACTACAGAGATTTGTACCTTAAGCTACAAGGTCTTCATCAAGGTAATAAGAGTGTTGATGAATATTATAAAGAGATAGAGATGGCTATGATTAGAGCCAATGTAGAGGAAGATCGGGAGGCGACAATGGCTAGATTTTTGAATGGGCTGAATCGTGAGATTGCTAACACCATTGAGTTACATCATTATGTTGAATTGGAGGATTTGGTGCATATGACAATTAAGGTGGAAAAACAATTAAAGAGGGGTGGCACACGACAAAGACCAGCCCCACTATACTCGAGTGCATCGCCTTAGAGATCGAGTTACCTAAAAAAGGAGGAGAATTCATCTACTTCTAAGGTCAAGCCCGAGCCCAAAATATCCACCCATGCCATGACTTCTCAAGGTAAAACAGCCCCTCCTACAACTTGTTCTAGTGATATTAAATGCTTTACATGTCAGGGACGAGGTCATATAACTAGCCAATGTCCAAACAAGAAATCAATGGTAGTTTTGGAAAGTGGGGAGATTGAATCTGAAGATGAAACACAATCTAATGACATGTCCATACTAGAGGACACCGAAGTAGGTGAAGAAGAGTTTGGGGCAGATTATGGAGAGATGCTTAGATTAGTGGCCCGACGAGCCTTAAGTTTACAAGCTAAAGAGGAGGAAGAAGTAGTGCAACGTGAGTCATACTCACTGCCACGTGAAAGATAAGGTATGTAGTGTTATTATTGATGGTGGTAGTTGCACTAACATTGCTAGTGCTTCAATGGTTGATAAGCTAGGGCTCATAACAATTAAGCATCCACGTCCATACAAGCTGCAATGGTTGAATGATTGTGGTGAGGTAAGGGTTACAAAACAGGTTGTGGTTCCGTTTTGCATTGAAAAATATGAGGATGAAGTATTGTGCGATGTGGTACTTATGCATGCTGGACATCTTCTTTTGGGAAGGCCATGGCAATTTGATCGACGTGTGCAGCATGATGGCTTCTCTAACAAGTACTCATTCATGTTCAATCAACGGACAATCCTTCTAGTTCCAATGACACCAAAACAAGGTTATGAGGATCAAGTGAGGTTACAAAAATTGAGTGATCAAAATAACTTGAGTGATCAAAAGAATTTGAATGAGCTAAAGATAGAGAGTGAAAAGAAAAAGAGCAAGGCCAAATCTGGAAAGGTAGTGAGGAGAGAAAAGAATGCGACCTAAAAATAAAGGAAAAACAAAGAAAGTTTTATGCAAAAGCAAGTGAGGTTAAGAGAGCTTTGATTTCAAAAAGGCCAATGATTGTCCTTATGTACAAAGAAGCTCTTTTAAACACTAACCAATTTGACTCTGCATTGCCTAGTGTTGTTGTTTCTCTCTTGCAGGATTTTGAGGATATGTTTCCCAAGGAGATACCACATGGTCTACCACATCTTCGAGGGATTGAACATTAGATAGATTTCGTACCTGGAGCCTCAATTCTAAATCTTCTAGCTTATAGGAGAAATCTAGAGGAGACGAAGGAGCTTCAAAGGCAAGTCGAAAAGTTGATAGATAAAGGGTACATGAGAGAAAGCATGAGTCCTTGTGCAGTTCCTGTAATTTTAGTGCCTACGAAGGATGGGACATAGAGCATGTGTGTTGATTGCAGAGCCATCAATAACATAACAGTAAAGTATAGACATCATATTCCTTGCTTAGATGAATTGTATGGTTCTTGTGTGTTTTCTAAAATTGATCTTAAAAGTGGATATCATCAAATAAGAATGAAAGAAGGAGATGAATGGAAAACATCATTTAAAACTAAATATGGATTGTATGAGTGGTTAGTCATGCCTTTTGGATTAACTAATACACCTAGTACTTTCATGCGCTTAATGAATCATGTTTTGTGTGCTTTCATTGGTAAGTTTGTTGTTGTTTATTTTGATGATATTCTGGTTTATAGCAAGAGTTTGCATGAACATGTCTCACATTTAAATTCGGTTTTGGATGTGCTTAGAAAGGAGAAGTTATATGCTAACCTCAAAAAGTGTACTTTTTGCACCAATAAGCTTGTTTTTCTAGGATTTGTTGTTAGTGCTACGGGTATTAAGGTTGATGAAGAGAAGATCAAAGTCATCCAAGAGTGGCCAACCCCCTCCAGTATAGGTGATGTTAGAAGTTTCCATGGACTTGCTGGTTTTTACAGGAGGTTCGTGAAAGATTTTAGCACCATCGCAGCATCACTCACTGAAGTTATCAAGAAAAACGTTGGGTTCAAATGGGGTGAAGATCAAGAGAAGGCATTTCAGCTTATTAAATACAAGCTTACTCATGCTCATTTACTTGTTTTACCTAACTTTACTAAAACGTTTGAAATTGAATGTGATGCCTCAGGTGTAGGTGTAGGCGCTGTCCTTATGCAGGAAGGAAGACCCCTTGCATACTTTAGTGAGAAGCTCAGTGGGGCAGCACTTAACTACCCCACTTATGACAAAGAGTTATATGCTTTGGTTCGAGCTTTGGAGACATGGTAGCACTACCTATGGCCAAAGGAGTTTGTAATTCGTACAGATCATGAATCCTTGAAGCATTTAAAGGGTCAACACAAGCTGAATAAGAGACATGCTAGGTAGGTTGAGTTTATTGAGACTTTTCCATATGTCATTCTCTATAAACAAGGTAAAGAAAATGTGGTTGGAGATGCATTGTCAAGAAGGTATGCCTTAATCTCTACTCTTGATGCTAAATTTTTGGGTTTTGAGCATATCAAGGACCTTTATAAAGATGACCCCGATTTTAGTGAAGGTTATAGGGCTAGTGAGAAATGTGCAGGAGGTAAGCTTTATAGGCATGAGGGGTTTTTATTTAGAGAAAATAAGTTGCGTGTGCCTAATTATTCTTTAAGAGACTTGTTAGTTCGGGAATCCCATGGTGGTGGTTTAATGGGACACTTTGGAGTCGCTAAAACCTTAGCTATTTTGCAAGAGCACTTTTATTGGCCACACATGAAAAGGGATGTTGAGAGAACTTGTGGAAGATGTGTTACTTGTAGGCAAGCTAAGTCTAGGGTTCAGCCACATGGATTGTACACACCACTACCTATTCCTAGTTCACCTTGGATTGATATTTCGATGGATTTTGTTTTGGGTTTACCTAGGAGTAGGCGTGGAAGTGATTCAATTTTTGTTGTTGTGGATAGATTTTCTAAGATGGCTCATTTTATCCCTTGTCATAAGACTGACGATGCTTCTAATGTTGCAGATTTGTTCTTCAAGGAGATTGTTAGGTTGCATGGTATGCCTAGGACAATTGTTTCAGATCGTGTTCTTAAGTTACTTTTGGAAGACTTTGTGGGGCAAGCTAGGGACAAAACGTTTGTTTTATACAACTTGTCATCCTCAAACTGATGGTCAAACAGACGTAGTTAATAGGACTTTATCTTCATTGTTAAGGGCTATCGTAAGTAAGAACATTAAAACTTGGGAGGTTTGTTTACCACCTGTTGAGTTTGCTTATAATCGTATTGTTCATTATGCTACTAAGTTTTCACTTTTTGAAATTGTTTATGGTTTTAATCCTTTAACTCCTTTGAATTTATCACCTTTACCTGTTTATGAGCATGTGAACTTAGATGGTAAAAAGAAGGCACAATTTGTGAAACAACTCCATGAGCGAGCTCGACTCAAAATAGAGAGGAGAATTGAGCAATATGCTAAGCAATCTAACAAGAGACGTCGGAAGCTGGTCTTTGAGCCTGGAGATTGGGTGTGGGTACATATGAGGAAAGAAAGATTTCCAGCACAAAGACGTTCTAAGTTGCTACCTAGAGGAGATGGTCTTTTTCAACTCCTCGAGCGGATCAATGACAATGCCTACAGACTTGATTTGTCAGGTGAGTACAGTGTTAGTGCTACTTTCAATGTTACTGATTTAAGTCCTTTTGATGTAGGTGACGATTTGAGGGAAAATCCTTCTCAAAAGGAGGGGAATGATGAGGACATCAAGGCTGCTAGGTGTAACGCCCCGATTCCTCACGGAACCGGGACTTCTATTAACCATACTAATCACAACCCAATTCCAACCCGGACTCAAAATTTTAGGAAAAACGAACAGAGTCTCTCTTGTACCGTGGACATTCTGGAAACCTGTAAGCATTCAAATAAAACACGAAGCAAAAGGAACAACATTTCTAATTGAAATCCCAACTTTAAGACCATCCGAGCCTTAAGCAACACAAGACAATATAAACACATACAAGCATGCAACCATAGTCATAAAATCTTTGTCTTCATTCGCTTATCATACCATTCTTTGTTAGCAATTAAACATTCTTAGAAATTAAAGCCAACCATACATCCGTTCATTCACACCCAAGCATGCAACGTAGCTAGAAGCAGAAGCATAAGTTATTACATGCCACAATTCCATAACATTTACTACATCCACTTAGCTTTCAAATTTGCAACCACTCAAATATATATACATAAGCCCTTAGGCTCCAAAATAGGACATAAAGTAGACAAGCAAGGTTTTCTACAGTTTAGCAAGCAATCACTCCAATCTCAAGTAATAGTACACAGCAACCAAGGCAACTCCTCCAACTGCACCACCTGAAACATGTTTAGCGAGGTATGAGCAATCACAATTGCTCAGTGAGGGATAAGGTCTACCGGGGACGTGCAATACAGCAAATTAACACAATTAATACAATAGATAAACAGTGAATAACAATTCTAATACCACATTTTAAAAGGATACAATCGATAACCCTTATCACTCCAAATCTACGATCCCCGATCCACGAACCACGATCTCAATCTCGATATGCTGGCATCCCTTACACCAATGGGTACTCCGGATGTACCCGATCCTACGACCTAACACCCCTTGGCAATCTCCAGACCAGGCGAGTGAGGGAATAGCAGACGGAGCTAAGGCAACCAACACTGACAAGCCCGATGCCGCCCAGCAAGGCCATCGCATCTGCCGCGACAATGAGGTTGTGTAATCACGATGCAATGCAAGAATGGTAACAATTACAATATAATCAGTAAACATATTTAAGAACAAAAAGTAGGTTGTCTTCGCACCAAGTTACAATTTAGCAACAATAAGCATATATCAATTACGCAATTATACTAAACAATATACTCTTTTAGCAAAAAAATAAACTATAATGCACGTAAGGATGCAGGTCCCTCACCTCTACCGAGTTCCAAGATGAAAGTTTGAATCACATCATTTCCAGTCATCTTGAACCTATGAGCAAACATTACTTCAATTACTCTTCAACTAGAACATTCATTAATTATTCAGCTAGGTTAGCGAACTCATAACTTCGCTTATTTAGCATATATACAATATCTATTAGAATTCTATTTTTAACAAAATGTCACTTTTATATACTTTAACTTAACATATATTCTAAGTAGTCATTTCCCACAACATAACTCATATAATTATAAGCAACACGGTATTATAAACAAGATACAAACATATTTTAATGAAGTAGCTATACAACCTATTTCATGAAACTTCTCCAAACAACTACTTATTACATACCATTACCATTTAAACTCTTATTTAAATCATTTAAAAGTCAATTATAATAACTACATCAATTCAAATAACCAACTAAGCACCAAGCTCAACTAATTCACATAAAATCCAATTAAAACCTTTCCACATGCTTAGTATTTAGGTTATAAACTTCACACTTATACAACATATAACTCAATCATGATCAATTAGAACAAATATAACAATACAATAACTACTAATGCAACTAATTCAAGTAATTCAGAAGAAATCCAATAAATCTCCTTCTAAATGCTTACAAAACAAGCTCTAAACTTCGCACAAGATAACGAACCTCAAATCTAACTATACTACATCTCTAATGACACTTTATGGCACCATTTAAGCCTTGAAATCTCACTTTAAGTACAATTACCCAAAAAGTCCGAATTTTCCTCTTCATGCATTACTCTACAAGTACTCTAATCGGAGCTCAACTAAGCGAAACGAATACATTTCTAGCACCTCCTCACTTACTAGACACTTTCCCTAATGCCCGAACGCACCAGGATTTACTTTCAACCTGAAACCCCTATGTCAATCTTTGCTATTAAGCTCCAAACCGAAAGGCAAGGTTCAAGATTCCCAAACAAGTTATCCTATCCTTCAAATCACACCTTATAGCACCCCAAGGACCCTCAAGTTCACCCGTTAAATCTCGTTTACCATTAAATCCTCGATTTTCTCTTTGTGCGTTTACACTACAAGTACCAATTTCGAAACCCAAACAAGCGAAACGAAGGCACTTCTAAAGGTTCAATACTTAATAAAGACTAGCCATAATCTCGAAACGTGCCCAAATTTGAGTTAACCCCGAAACCCCTTATTAAAGTAGCTTAATTTGATCAAATTATTCAAATTTTGTACATGGCAAGTGCAACTAACATTTTTTCCACGCTCAATGACCTAATTAGCAACTACTAGAAGCATTGAATCAAATTAAATTGCACAAATTTTCGGAACCCTATAAATTTCACTATTCATCATCTTCCCCAAAGCTCCAACTCTATTTTCAACCATTCAAAATGCTATCTAACCACAAAAGTATGCTCTATGATCATTAATAAGAGTAATTTAAGCATAAACAAGCATATCCAAGTAATATCTCAACAAATCCCAAAAAAAATAAAGTTTAGGTGCAAAATTTTCAAATACAAAAATAAGATGAAATTCTTACCACACAAGGCTAGAGAAGCTTGAAGAAGGTGTAAACATGTTCAAGAACTCAACATTCAAGCTTGGAATGGATGAAAATGACCAACTATAGCAATTTTGCAAGAAAAAGTTACTATTCCCGTAACTATTTTTTTGGCCATTTTTTGTCTCTTTTTTTTTTTTTGTTCTTGGCTTATATTATTATCATGAGAAGGTCAAATGATTGGTCAAATAATTAAGGCATTTTAGTATGGGCAAAAGGGTCATTTGGGTGATCAAATTTCAGCAAAACAAATGCCAAAAATCTGAAAAAATCTGGAAAAAAAAATCTCGCTGGTACTATTCATCAGACATTTTGCAAATTTTTTCCCGTTGATCTCGATATGCAATGCATACACCGTTAGGGGCTGTAGTCCCCTAAAAATATGTAGTATTTTATAAAAATATAAAATTCATGAAAAGAAACAACTGAATTTATGAAAATATGAAAAATAAAAAATAAAAAGTAATTAGCTAAGTTACATCCAAATTAACCATTTAATGAATGCAATTAATGAAGTGCTGGGTTCGGGGTGTCACACTAGGAATGTTCCAGGTCCAGTGCAAGTGCCAATTGGTCCAGTGACAAGAGCTCGTGCTAAAAGGTTCAAGGAATAGTTGAATAACTTGGTTCAAAAAGTTCTACAACATGAGGAAAGCGTATTGGCTAGCAGGGATGAAGAAATGCTGGTTTTACTCCTCCAAGTTGATCCACAAGAAAGCCAAGATCCAACCATACACGTCCACATTCAATGAATCATTTAGAAGTCCACATTCAATGAACCAGTTGGGTGTCCACATTCATTGAACCATCTAGGCGAATTTTCCAGCAAAGATTCAAGTCAAGATTCTATTTTCAAGATTCAAGAACTTCAAGATTCTTCAAGAAGTTTCAAGAAGATTCGAAGATTTAGTCAAGATTTGATTTCTTTGTAATTCTATCCTAGTTTTAGTTTTAGTTTTAGTTTAATTCTCTATGGACGAATTTAGGTGTTCATACTAGGAATAAGTTTTTCTTGGGCTGCAAAATTAGGTGTTCACACTAGGAAGGAGTTTTCTTGGCCTGCAAGTTTGTTTTCTTTTGACCTAATTACTATTCACGTTTTCCTATTTGAGCTAAGGTTGAGGAGTTCTTTCTCAAATAGGAAACTTATTTGTCTATGCCTATATAAGGCTGATTTGCATGAAATAAAAGTTAGACAATTTTAAATTTGTGAGATTATTCTCCTTAAGTTTTCAAGAAACTCTTCAAACTTATCAAGATAATTTTTGTGGCGTTCAACCTTGACTTATCAAACGGGTTTTCCATCCTCATTTGTGGCGTCTTCACTATACCAAGGTTCTTGCTTTGCTAAGCATAGGGTCGCGGTTTCATTCAATCTTGAAAGGTCTTGAATTCGTGTCAGGTTGCGCGACCTTTTCGGACATGGTAGCGTCGAGAAACACGAGCAGTGTTGGGCTTGCCGTGCTCCTTCAACTACTATGGTGCTTATTCCTTCTTTCTCGCTGAGTATACTCCACTACCCCAGAGTCGTGGTTCACCTACTGGGCATATGGACCTACCTCAGGAGAAAGGGTTATAGGATTGGGGTACATACGGAGTACCTCAATTTCGAGGAGTAAGGGTTTGCCAGCACTTGCGTGAAGTTCGTGGTTCGTGGTACGAGATTGAAGACTTGAAGTAGAACCATATCCTTTTAATATGTGGTTAATTACTTGTTTACTTAATTGTGTTATTTGGTGTTGGAAATGCAATTATTCTGTTGCATATCATGTTACACGCCCTAGTATGCTGTATCACCTCCCTCATTGGGTAACTTTGGTTACTCATTCCTCGTTTCAACATGTTACAGGTGCAATTAGAATAACTACCTTGAGTGCTGTGTTGCTGGTTGCTTATCTTGCTGAGGTTGAATCCCTTTGAAGAAGTGTGTTATTATATTATGTCTTATTTTGAGACCTTTGAGGTCTTGTATGTATTAGGGATAAATTTTGTGGGTTGTAATTAAAGTTGTAGTCTTGAATAGTTAGCAGCTTAGTTGGCATGTAATCGCTAAAGATAGACTTTATTGTCTTTTGATTGCATACTCGTGTGGTTATGTTTTTGTCTAAGGCTCAGATGGCCTTGAGACTGGGAAAAATGGGGCAGTTGGAGTTGAGGTGTTGTATTGTGGTTATACTTGCTACTTGCAGGTTTTTGATTTGTCCTATAAATAGGAAAAACTCCGTTCATGTTCCCTAAATTTTATGATCGGGTTGGAATTGGGTTGCGATTAGCATGACCATTAGAACTTTCGGTCTCGTGAGGGATCGGGGCATTACACATGATGCTAGAGAACACTTGCATTCCCAAAACAAAAAGATAATAGGACATAACATCCCCTTGCCTTAAGCCTCGAGCTCCCCTGAAATATCCATGTAGTCCACCATTGATGGCTACATAATACATTGAGATTGTGATGCAACTTCTAATCCTCATGTTTTACTTATTATAAAAGAGCAAATTAGTTTTCTTAAAGTCAAATGCAATTCCCCATTTTTTTTCTCATCTAACTATTTTTAATTCCAAACGAACCATCAATAGAGCACTATGACAAAATAGTTAATTAACCCAATATAGTTACAAAAAAATGTCAGTCATTGTTTGTTTGCACTTTTGCCCTAACCACTTCATACATCTATATATTTCATTCAAATTCCTTCTAGATTCCTCTTAAAAATTATAAAAATCTCCTAATAAATTTCTTCATAATTATAAAAGATTCACCAAATTTGTTCTAGAAATTACTCAAAATTAAAACTTAAAATTATCCTTTATTTTTCTTCAAAATTATTAATAAATTCTTTCAAATTCTTCCTAAGTTACTTCAAAATTCTAAAACAAAACAACAATTATAAATTCCTTCTAATTTTATTCAAAATAATTAAAAAAACATTTATCACATTTCTTCAACACTCCTCTTAGTTTTGTTAAAGATCAAAGAATTTCTTTAAAATTTCTACTCAAATTTGTCATTTTTTTTGAAATTCATCAAGGCTCCATTTGTTTACCGCAACATGACTTGTTAGTGAAAAATATTTATAGAAAAATATATTTCCCTTAAAAATAAACATTTTTTTCGATGTTTGAATGTAATCATGAAAAGTTGGTTATAATTATTAATTTTTAAAATTATTAATAACTAGTAATTAATAATTTAATAAAACTATTGATTTATCATTTTTTAAAATTATCAATAATTAATCACTATTAATTAATTAATTAAAATTATTAATCTATTAAAGAAAAATTTAAAATAATTTTAAAATAATTAATTAATAGATATTTAAATTCATACATAATAAAAAAGTTTTAAATTAATGGTTTTATAAATTAATAATAGTTAATTTAAATTAGTTGAATAAGTAATCAATAGTTAATAAATGAATAAATATATTAATTAGTTAAATAAATATTTATGAAATATACATTTAATTGATTATTAGTTTAATTAATTAATTTATTATTAGATTAATTAATTCTTACATCAAAATAATTAACTAAAAATGTGACAGGACTAGGGTAAATGTGGGGTTGGAGTGGATGAAGGTAGGGTGGAGTAATTGAAAAATATTTTCTTCTACTAAGTATTGGAAAATATGTTTCACTTTTTTTAACTAAATATTTTTTTTTGACCGAAAAATATTTTTTGATTGACTAATTTTCCAGTATTACCAACCACAGAAAAATTAAGAAAATATTTTTTAGGAAAATATTTTACGACAAACAAACAGAGCCCAAATTTCTTCAAAATTGCTCCTACTTTCTTCAAAAAAAAATTGTTATAGTCTATTTGGGTATCTTTTCAATCCTAATTGGTACGTGTAGGGCCCAATTTTGTTTTATTTTGACATCATAACATAACCAGTTTGATGTGATTTCGAAATGCTAGATCAAGAAAATTTATGGAGATTTAAAGTTTTAAAATTCATTGAATTTGAGCAACATAACATTTTCAAATCTCAAAATTGTCAAAAATTAAAATCCTACTTACCAAACCTAGTCAAAAGAACACAACCTACATTGATTTTGAGCAAAATAACATCTCCAAATCTCAAAATTGTCAAAATTCTAATGATTAAATCCAGTCAAAAGAGCACAACCTTACTTTTTTTTTTAGATTAACTTTCCTTCATATTGAGTAATTCCTTTTGTTGAGAAGTCAAACTTTCTATTTTTATTTAATAACTACACACTCTTTTACTCTTATAAAAGTACCCTACGCGGCATTGTCCCAATGCCATCTAATCAACATTATCATCCCTAGTAGACTATAGCTTCTTTACTAAGTAATAAGTTCCCCTAGAAGAAAACAACATGAAAGATTGTGTCTTCGTATCCATTTTGACACTTCTCATCATCGCATAATTAACACTAAAGGTTGCATGTGAAGATAAGAATGCAATTAAGAGAGTTGTTCATGTTCAAAATGATGTAAACAATGGAATAACGATAACATTGAGTTGCAAGTCAAATGTCCAAAAAGGCTTAAAGCATTCAATGTATTTCAAGTGGTAGATCATTTGAATGGTCATTTGAGACAAGCCTTTCAGGAAATATTGTTTACTCATGTTTGTTGAAGTATCGTGGAGATCCAGATATTAAAGTCAAAATCTATGATGATAAAAATGATGTTTCATACTGTTGTGATAAATGTTTATGGAGATTTAAACAAACGGGGGATTTTCTTTTCAATACAAACATCAAGAGATGTAATCTGATGGTAGCAGCAAGTTCTAGATGTATATTGTGCATTCTCTTTCAAGATTGTTGGTATGGTGATTGGCATATGCAGGCTGATTTTTGTATTCTATTTGATCACGTCTTTGGTTGAAATGTACAGGACCCCCTATGCTTTTAAAAAAAAAATACATACTACCTCTGTATTTTTAAAACTACTAAACACCTCCCCGTGATTTTTGAAACATAGCACGGTTGCTCTTTCGTCAATAAAATTGTTACTTTTAACAGCAAGTGCAAAACATGCGCCTATTTTACGACTTTGACTGATTTTTTTCACTTTTGGCAATAAAATATGTTAGTTCTATTACCAAAATACCCTCTCATTGATTTATAAAACTTATTATGGAAAATGTCGCATTTAATCCCTATTATTTCTTTTTAGTTTCAATTTGGTCCCTATTGTTTAAAATGTCTCAATTTTGTCCTATTATTTTTAAAAAAGTCTCAATTTCGTTCCTATTGTTTTAAAAAAATCTCAATTTCATCCTTATTATTTTTCTAAAGTTTTAAATTCGTCCATATTGTTCAAAATTAGTCAATTTAGTCCCTTTTTTTTTCTAACAAAGTTCAAACTCGTCCCTATTATTTCTCAAAAAATCTCAATTTAGTCCTTGAATAATAGGGACTAATTTGAAACTTTAAGAAAATAATAGGGACGAGATTAAAAAAATTAAAAAATAATAGGGACGAAATTGAGAAATTTTAAACAACAAGGATGAAATTGAAACTTTTGAGAGAATAATAGGGAGGAAATTGAGACATTATAAATAATAGGGACTAAACTAAAACTAAAAGGAAACAATAGGGACTAAATGTTGAATTTTCCCAACTTATTACAACACAAAACATATCTTTCTCACTATTGTTCACCACAAAATGAGAAGCTTGAAGTGTGTAGGTTCTCGAATTGCATTGAGTTGAGTTTCATCAAGGTGGGTTCCATGGAAGTGGGTTTCATCGAGATAAGTTCATGTTGAAGATCTACTGATTTCGTCTGTGTTAATTTCAAGTAATTATAGTCTCCTAACAGTATTCCATTAACCTATATTGATTGTTGAGGTGTAGCGAACCAATCTTTTCCTTCTCTCATTTATTTGTTTTTTCTTCTTTGTTTTATGATCAATCTTTTGCCTTTTTATTCGTGTTGTGTTTTTTGATTTCAAGAGTTGTAGATGATCTAAGTTATCATTTTTCTGATTACAAGAGTTGTAGCCAGTGTTGAGAAAACTTCGTAGTCAATTTATTATGTAATTTTTTAGATAATTATTAATTTATATAATATTTAGGTCGATAAAAGATTAAAAAAAATATTGTAAATTTATTATCTTATAATTTTATCAAAATTATTAATTTTTTACACTGATCCCAAGTAGGGATAAGATAATTTTATTATTTAAAAAGAAATTATTAATTTATTGATTATTAATTTAAAGAGATTCTAGTGGATTTATAAACTCATTTGTGTGGCTTATGAGCCTTTACTCGAGTTCATGTTTGATTTTGCTATAAATGATTACAAAGTGGTTAGGTTTATAGGTTAACTATAAGAATTTGGGAACGATGGTTTAGTCCATTCGTGGTTATGGTATTTCATTCTATGTCGGTACTTGCACATAGAGTCGTGTTTTGCTCAGTAAAGGAGCAAATATTTGTATGCAAATAATACATGCCACAAAGAACGTGAAGAGAGAGGGATATGAGGCAAGATTTTTTTTGGTCAAGTGTAAGATTCATTAACTAGAAAAGAAGATTACAAAGGCTATCCAATCCCCGTTGGGTAGATGTCCAAGTTCATAAGTTAATACAACCGGGGGGAATGTTAGAGCACCAGTCTAAGGGCAAGGTTCCATTGAAATTTTCTTTCGCAACCCAGTCACAGGATCTGTTGGTAGTTCTCCTCACGCATTGAAACCTAATGGATGGGTTCCCTGCTACAATCTTTCGAATATCCTTCACTATAACTCTCGCTCTCCAGTTAGGGGCGATATCCGGAGAATTGATTGCATTGATCACTGTCTCTGCATCACTTTCAATAGTGATGCTATAGTACTGGATATCCTTAGCAAAGAAACTGGCACTTCTAATTGCAAAGGCTTCTCCTTTAGGTACAGAATAGCAAAGGACTGAAGCCGCTTGGCCGTTGACAAGGCGACCATCACTGTCGCGACCGATGAATACGATGGATACTTTCTTTGTCTCTTAAAAAGATGCATCAACATTGAACTTGATTCCATTAGGTGGTGGGAGGACCAGTGAGTAAGCGTACCCGAACTATTCTGGTAAACACGGTAGGGTTCCACTCTCTGAAGTGCTGTGGCTCTTGCAAATTCGGCTCTGTTACTTTGAGCTTGAATAAGGGCTCTGTCAATATCAATACCTCTTTCTTCAAGACAAGCTTTGTTCCTTTGTAGCCAGATTTCCCAACATAGATACGTAATAAGTGATGAGGCTTCTTTGTTGCTGTATCTGACACTGATACAATTGGTTATTGTAGTCAAGAGCCATTCACTAAATCTCTTTACCTCTTGCGACATGGGCTTGAGTTGGAGTGGGGATACAAACCAAAACCTTTACACCTAGGGGTAAAGAATGAAGAGGTGTTCTACGGTTTCAGTCTCTTGCTTGCAGATCTGACACATCGAACTGTAGGCACATTTCCTTTTGAATCTGTTCTCCTGACTCAGTAACCCATTTTTGCAAATTTTTCACATGAAGATCTTCATTTTTTGGGGCACTTCCATGTTCCATATGATCTTCCAAAGGTATGGCGAATCACTGTAGAAGGAGCTCGCCAGGTTGTTGTCGCCTCTATCAGTATGACTGTTGAGCTCCTTTGCGACCTGGTAGGTTGTCTTAATGCTGAAATCGCCATTCTTCGTGAGGGGCCATACAAGACTGTCTTCTTGGTCTTCGTTTGGGATGAACACTACCAGTATTTCCAATGCAATCTTAGCCTTGACCAGACTTCGGATAAGATTCTCCTTCTAGGTTCTTAAGTTTGGCTCAATAAGATCCCGGACCATCCTCGACCCATCTGTGTGATTGTAGATAGTCATGTCATGGTTGGTTAACCAACGATCCTCCCAAATATTAACTGACATCCCATTCCCGATGGACCAAATTGTTCTTCTCTTAATAAGCTCTCTTCCTTTGAGGATACTATTCCATGCCCAAGATGTGATTCTTTTAGGTTTGGCATTCCAGAAGCTGCCATTTGCAAAGTAAATTCCTTTCATGACATTTGAGGTAAGGGATTCTGGGTTTGCTTGGATTCTCCAAGCCTGCTTGGCAATCATAGCGAGATTGAAGGAGTGAAGGTCATGAAAACCCAATCCACTTTTCCATTTCGATTCTACCAGGGTTTCTCAGTTAATCCAATGGATTCCTTTTTTCCTATTTTATTCCTACCAGAAATTAGCTGCTTTTGAGGAAAGTTGGCTACAAACTGTTTTTGGAATAAGGAAAGTGGCCATCACGTGAGAGGAAAGAGCTTGGACTTTAATGAGCGTGTCTTTTCCTCCGTCTGAAAGGAGAAGACTTTTCTAGCCATTGAGTTTTGTGTCATATCTCTCAAGGAGAAAATTGATTGCACTGGCTTTGGATCTCACCCACTTTGTTAGGAGTCCAAGGTACTTCCCTAGATCATTAGAGCTTTTCATTCTGAGGATGTCTGCAATGCCCTTTTTGAGACCATCAGGTATTACAACTGAAGACAATGGAGCTTTTGTTAAGGTTGAGGCTTTAGCCCGATGCAAAGCAATATCTGTACAGTATTTCTTGAAGAGCCAAAGCTTCCTGGTAGTTGGCTTCGAAGAAGAAGATTGAGTCATCTGCGAATACCATATGAGTCAGGGAAGGACAGGACTTTGCCAGTTTGTACCCTTTGAAAAGTTTACAACTAAGCTGCCTGTTAAAAAGGGCTGTGAGTGCTTGGGTAGCAATCGTAAAGAGGTATAGGGAGAGTGGGTCCCCTTGTTTGATTCCTCTCGAGGGACTAATAGTTTCACATTGTGCTCCATTAATCACGATTGAGAGGGAAACTGTGGAGATGCACATCTCAATCCATTGGATCCATGTTGTGTGGAAGCCAAGTCTTTTCAGGACTCCTAGTAAGAAATCCCATTCAATTCTATTGTAAGCTTTGCTCATGTCTGCCTTAAGAATTGTGTGGCATTGCTTTGCATTTTTTCTTTTCTTCTTGAGCCTAAATGCTACTTCTTGTGCAATGAGAATGTTGTCTTGTATCGACCTTCCTTGAATAAATGCAGTTTGAGTTGGATCGATAATTTTCCTCATGATAGGTTTAATTCTCAAGATAAGAACTTTTGCCATAATTTTGTAAAGGAAATTGCAGCAGCTGATGGATCTAAAATCAGTAGCCTGTAGAGGATTTTTTATCTTCAGGACGAGGATGACATTGGTCTGGTTGATAGGTCGGATGCTATTATTGCCTTGGAAAGCTTGGTTGATGACATTGAAGACTTTTCAATCAAGTGCCAGTATTTGTGGTAGAAATATCCAGAGAAACCATCAGGACCCGGGGCTTTTTTTGCTCCCAAGCTAAAGGCAGCTCTTTTCACTTCTTCCCTAGTCACGGGCTATACAAGGATGTGGTTATCTTCCCTTGAAACCATTGGTTCAATGCACTCGAGGATGGGGCTAATGTTTCTTTCTCCCACTGTGGCAAATAAGTCTTCAAAGTAACCATTGATTAAATTCTTGATGCCTACTTGGTTTGAGACCCATTCACCATCCATTCCTTGAAGCCTAACAATTCTGTTTTGGGCTCTCCTTTGTTTCGTTACTGCTTGAAAGTAGCCATTTTAACCTTGCTCTCGCTTCCTAATATTGTTCTTCACAGTTCCAAATTCTTTCCAGTTCACCATTAAGGTCTTTGGATTTCTTCATGTTAAACTCCTCCTTAGGTAGGTTGAGAATTCTTCCATCTTTGATTTAAGCTACTGAATTACTTCTTGTTATTCCCGAACTGATGGCGGCTCTATTTGTTGAGTTTAGACCTGCACTTCCCAAGCTTTTCTTGAAACACAGCACTAGGCTCAGTCGCCAATTCTTCTGACCAACAATTGGTGATGATAGTGTTGTATTTCGTTTCCTCTGTCTATAATGACTCAAAATGGAACCTTTTCCTTCCTTTGAAATGAGATGGGGCCTCAGTGCAAAGAAGAATTGGGGTATGGTCTGAGCTAACAGGGGGTAAATTGATAGCAACTGCTTCCAGGTAAAAGGACATCCAGCTGAGATTGGCCAACGTTCCATCCAATTTTTGCATGATGAGATTGTCACATTCTCTCTTGTTAAACCATGTAAACCTGCATCCTTTAGTTGCCACCTCCAATAACCGAGCTTCACTAATTTGTTGTGAGAAAGATCTCATGTCAGAAAGAGCTTTCAACCTACCCCCCTCTTTTTCATCCTGAGATCTGATGCAATTAAAGTCGCCGATGAAGACATGAGGTGTGACTGTATTTTCTTGTGAGACGATGATAAAGTTCCATAACACTTTATGTTCCTGTTTGTTAGGGTATGCATACACAAAAGAAAGATTCCACTGATTGGGCAGATTATTATTAAATGTAATAGAAATAGCAAAATAGTTGGCATTAATAACATTAACATCCTGATCATCCATACACAAAACAGCCAGTCCTCCAGAAAGACCGGACGGCTCAACACAGTAGAGAATATTACACTTTAATCTCTTAGCAACTCTACAAATTTTATTAAGTTTGATCGAGAGACAAATGATAGAGGGTTTTTCTTGAGAGATGATATCTCTCAAATTCTGAACTGTCAAGGGGTTCCCTAACCCTCAACAATTCTAGGCTAATACCTTCATTTGTGCGCTTGGGGCTGTTTAGGGCCAGCACCCGACGCCGCAAAAAATTGGATTATAGGAGTTACTTGTTTCCTTTTCATAGTTCTCTTCTCCTTTCAGTCGTTTGAATTTCCTTTGTTGATCCTTGTTCCGGTTGGAGTTTGAGCTTCCGCACAATTCATGAATTATTGGTATTTCCACCAGGCTGTTGGGGACGCATTCTTGATCTTCCTCTTCGTCCCATTGTTCTGCGAGCTTCTCATCTTCCAGGTTGTCGAAGTCCTCTTCCTCTTCTTCCAAAGTCTCTGCCTTTCTTTTAGTACCCGTTGGCATTGTGTTCTGTCTGTCTACTTTGTATTAACTGCCCTTGTTCCTTCCCTTTTCCATGTGCATCAGTTGGGTGATGGGTTAGGAGTCATTGGGTTGGGAGTGGTTTTTACTTTCTGTTTTGTTGAGTTGGATTTTTGGGTATTGAGTGGTGGGTTTTGTGTAGTTGGGCTAGGTATTTTTGAGAGATTGTTAGTTGTTTGTGTAACGCCCCGATCCCTCACGGAACCAGGACTTCTATTAACCAAACTATACACAACCCAAATTCCAAACCCCAGGCACGTAATCCAAAAATATGATATTTTATGCAAACAAATATATATAAATAATTAAAGTAGACATATAAATATATGCACATTAATAAAATAATTATATGCACAGGTCGGGGTGTCATACTCTCCCCTCCTTCAAACAATTGCGTCCTCGCAATTTCTTAGGCTCCAGAATAATCCTTCAATAGCTATAGCAACCCTAGTCAGACTTGAAGCCAATAAGTGTACTGACAAGTTTACCAAGAGAAATACCCATACCATTGCTACCGATAATTCCACTGAGAATACCAAAAGCTCTTCAGAAGGAATCCCGATTAATATAGCCAAATAAAGGAATTTTTTTTTTGGAACTACCGTTTAGAAAACCAAATAGAAGCACCATATAAGAATCTCATCTATTAGTATCTGAAGTTAATAATAAGAAATTTGTATGTGAATACCAAGATAATACCATGTCATAGGTAAGGCCCCAAATAAGAATTCCAACAAGAAACCGTATAAAGAATACCGATGGAGTATCTTTGAGTACAATTCCTCCAATAGAAGTATTATACGAGTATTCCATGTACGATACCAAATAAGAGATGCATCCAAGATCCACAGGAGATGTTACCTATGAAAATTGTTGTTTAAAGATCAACTGTCACCAATTAACTCTTAACTAGAAGGCCAAAGAGAATACCCCATTAGAAACTCAACCGTGAACAACATTTCTCCGCAAGACATAAGTTGTATATATATATATATGTAGATAATGCTAGATGCTCCCTTTTCTTGTTGGTTATCGCCTCCAAATGTACCGCTACTGATCATCTCTTTATAAGGGAGAGTTTACTTACCATATGTGAGGGCTAATGCATGTATACATACAATGATGAATATATAAGATACTAATATTAATAAATATACTATATAAAGGTACACAAGGTCACATAATTGTTCAGTTAACACATTATTCATATTTCACATAAGCAAATCACGTAACATACATTTCTCATTCAAGTCACACATGATCACATAGTTATACGTATCACAAAATCTTCCTATTTCACACAAATGTAACCAATAGAGCTTATTTTCACTTAAGCAAACACAAGTCCACATACAAGCACATACCTATTCCAAAACATAATTCACATGCACGCACTCGAGGTTCATTACCCACTAGACTGAGGACCCTGTCCCGACCGAGAGCAAACTAAACTCTGATACCACAACTATAACGCCCCGATCCCTCACGGAACCGGGACTTCTATTAACCAAACTATACTCAACCCAAATCCAAACCCCAGGCACGTAATCCAAAAATATGATATTTTATGCAAACAAATATATATAAATAATTAAAGTAGACATATAAATATATGCACATTAATAAAATAATTATATGCATAGGTCGGGGTGTCACACTTTGGGCTGTGGGTTTTGGGCTAGTATTGTTTTCTTTCTGATCTGGATTTTGGTTGAGTTCTGACCGGTTTTGTTTGGTGTAGTTGACAACACATT
Organism: Ehretia macrophylla; assembly: GCA_037974665.1. Taxonomy (NCBI): domain Eukaryota; kingdom Viridiplantae; phylum Streptophyta; class Magnoliopsida; order Boraginales; family Ehretiaceae; genus Ehretia; species Ehretia macrophylla. Next base: position 72,596,309 of record CM075772.1, on the reverse strand, counting down.
CAGTTTCTTTTTGACTGGTCTCTTGGTAATTACCTTTCCCTAGTTTCCTTCTGTCCGTTGGCTTTTGATCAGTTTGGTTGTCGTGTTGGGGTTGCTTTCCTAGCACAGCGTTGACAGCTTTGTCTACACCCAATTCAAATTGTGATCTTTTTTGGTGTTCTCCTGTCCCATCCGAGGTTAGGGGTGGTTAAATTCACTCGACTTTAAAAACTGTTTATTGCATTTTTGTTTTGTTTACCCGATTATATTCTACAATTATTCTAGGGGATTAGGTTGCCCATCATATCTTTTTGCTCTCGCAAAAGTGCATGAACATAATCAATATTACAACATTCAAAGCCCTACTCAAACCAGAATTTGACAATCAATCTGTACATTGATTACCATCGTGATAAATATGCACAAATTAGAAGCCCTGCGTTACTTCGAAGAAGTTGCTTGCAACCATCCATCAATTGTCTTACCTTCAGATCATCTCAGGCCCCCTCACATGGCGCCACCATTTCGCTTTTGTGTTTGACGTAATTCCCAGGTTGAGCAACCCTTCAATCCGTTCACCCCTTTCAACATGATGAGACTAACAACTCAAGAAGATCAAATAATTAGCACTAGTCCTATGGCTTGCATGATTTTATAGTGTAAGTGAATGTTTCTGCTTGGAAAATATAGCAGCCCCTAGAATACATATCATCTACATAGTTTTTAGTTTATATTTGCTAATTTTCAAAAATAACGAGGAACTTTCTTTAGATAGGAACACATTGAATCCATCTAAAATTATAAATCATGTATTGCAATAGTGTGCCTCAATACATGCTCCCGGTTAGTCAAGAGTCTAGTAATATTTGTTGATGGAGAGTGTAGATTTGAACTTAAACCATAAATTATAACAAGTCATTATTCAACCACTTCAATCACCCTTGGAGATTAAAGTAGTCCTCTTTTCTGTATTCATATACTAAACAATTTTTCTAAATTGGTCAATTGTCTTGATTTGGAAACTTGTTGTCCAGAACACAAGGCTGGTCATATTGGTTGAAGGATGGAATTAAATAAAAAATTCCTTGAAGCTCTTAATCAATGAAAAAGGTAGTCTTGGACAATCTCATCTATTGTTCTATAATTGAGCTTGTCCAGAGTCATATAAATGTCAACATTTTTCATTGAATTGAATCTTGTTTTATGTCAACATAACATCTTCATTTTTCTTTTAATTTTTTTTCAATGAAACTGATTTTTTTTTTTGAAATCCATAAATATTCGAGTTTTGCCTGATTAATCCTATAAGATCCTGAAGTTAACGATCGAGTAAACTTTCAATTACTCTGAGGGGACTCGAACTGATGATCTCCGGGTACACCCCAAGGATCTTTACTAATTGAAACTAATTCATATTAACATAGAACAGAAATTACAAGAAAGTAAAAAACACATATGTTTGGGCCAACCCTAAGGAAACAAACACTCTTGAAAATAAACCAACATAGGCCACAAAGCAATTGGGCTACGTCAAAGCCTAGCAACACAGGCCATAGGCCCATAAACAACACTACCAACCTAACCAGAGAAGACACACAAGCACCACTGATGACTCGGACTACAACTCCATAAGCCCCATGCCGGAAAGGCTATTACCATGGCTACAAACTCACAAACCACAAGAGCGAGCTGGAAGTAGCACATTTGATAGGATGTACAACCCTGTCGCAGCAACACACAACGAAAACTCAAACAGCCAACAAGCATCTGACAGAGATCAACCAAAATAAGGCGGGACTAGTGGTAAACACCATCTTCATTGCCATTCTATTTCTTAATTATATTGGTGGTAGGCATTACATGAGTAGTCAGTTTGCACTATTATTACGAAATGGTCAGATCTTGCAACCACAAAGGTCCTTCCTAAGTTTTCTCCCAATCACTAAAAATTTGGAGCTCTTTTAACACTTTAATAATGAACCTTTCTTCATTGGAAAATTACTACTTCATGACATGAGTAAAACCACAGGCGCTAGAGATCACCAATAGATTCTCAAGAATCTTATGTTCCTCCACAAGGCATCTTACTCAACAAGGCTCGCAGACTTCTGTTATGTGCATTCTCAAAGTAAACCGAGTGGGAATCTCAGAAGATGGAATTTTTCCATTTCGGTGCAATTGGTTGTGGAATCCACACCCAACCTCCTACCCCCGACCCAACTGAAAGTGTGAATCATCCTAAGCATGATCGATACGCCTTAGTATGTGGAAACCATCAACAATAACAAATCACAGAGTGGTTTTGAAGAGAGTACATTAAGACATAACACCAATTATATAGGGAAATATAGAGCATAGTCGCAGGTTCTTTAAATTAACTATAATGCAAGGTAACTAGATGTATTTGTCTATAGAACCTATGATGTAGGGAACTGTAACAACTCTAACACAAATCAACTTTCCATGGCTTGAAAAGAGTATCATGGACAACCATACTCACATAGATACATCAAAATCCGAATGTTAGAACTAGATATATTGTATCGATCTTTTTACAAAAACTTGTAAGATTAGATTATCAACCAAAAAAGCACGATAAAGTCACCAGGCACTTAACTCCTTTGAGGCATCTCCACCTTGTTTTACTTAAATGTTCTTGCATTTTGCTAATCCTCAGTCCTTCCAAACAACATTTTCATGTGAAAATCCATTACAATTGCTTTTTATCATTTACGATACCAAATGGAAGAAAAATCTTTTACTCAATTATTTAAAACTTGCCATAGTTGATGTTTACTAACAAACATATGCCATGAGAAAATAGAAACTTTCACATGAACATAATCATTAAAACACTTCATATAATAAGAAAGATAGCTAGTCTTGCCTATTTTTCCTCTTGCTCTTCACTTGCCTGTTCTTCCTCTTGCTCTTCACCTGCTTGTTCTTCCTCTTTCTCTTCCTCATGGCTGGAAATTGAACGTTGATGGATATGCCATATGCACCAAAGGGAATCCGAATCTTGTGATGGTGATGGTTTATTTAGACAAGAGGATTGACTTTGGATTATTGGGTATATGATAAATATGGGGGATAACTACAAACATAATGGAAATAAGTCACAATTTTGTGAGAAGGTTTACAAAGAGTCATGCAAATGCATATTGAAGAATTGGAAATTGAAACTGATTTAAAGGCGGAAGTTGGAACTCATTCAAAGGTGATTGTATTCCTTATTCAAAGTTCCATCATTTGTGACAGCCTAACGAAAGCCAATGATCAAAGATTGCATGCAAATTTTGCAGAAGCATCTAGGATATAGACTATGTTATGTCTATAGAAAAGTAAACAAGTATACGAACTGAATTGTCAACTTTGGCTTTAATCAATCTCTTGGGACTGCAAATATAGACACTATACCGCATGCACTTTTGGTTATGTTGAATAAAGACATGGGAGTGAAACTTCCCCTAGTTTAGTTGTAGAATAGTCTTATTTGGCTTGTTGTGCCACTGTATCAATCTATGTAGATCAATTAAGCCTCCACTTGTATCAAAAAAATATATGGATATATATGTAGCCATAGCCAAATTCAATTGTAGTCTATATTTAATATTTTTAACATCTATTTTATTTAATATCTATATATATGAAGAGTACATTTTATTGTATATAGATGGGACCCACAAAGAGTTGCATATCCAACACTACCGAATGTAAGTTAAGCTCTTCGATTGAATTGTTTGCTTTTGATATCTAAAATTATCTGACTTGAAAAAATAAAAAATTTCTAAAAGTATAAAATTTTTTCAAATTTATATTCTTATAGGATATTATATCAAAAGGAGACTCTTGTAATATTTTACGTCACTTGCGAGAATCTATCCATTTTCGTATATTTACATTTAGGGTTCATTTGGATTTAGAGGGATTGAATAATAAAGGAAAGGAATGAATAGAATCATAAAGAAAAAAATAGATGATTAACTCTTGTTTGAATTTGATGAAGTAAAAGAATGTATCATAAAAATGATGTATTGAATGAATCATAGAAGATGATGTATTTTTCTTTGTTTAGATTGAGGAAGAAACGAAAGGAGAAAGAAACTTTATATACAAATTGATATATTAACCCATTACAAAATGATTATAAGGTTTGGAATTTATATAAAAGAGAGGAATATAATAACAATTATATAAAATGTTGATTTAATCTTTCATTCTTTTTAATTCCAAATTAGAAGAATTGAAAATTAAGCTATAAGAGGAATTAGGTAATCCCTCCAATTCCATTATGTTATTAATCCCTTCAAACTAAACAACAAAAGTATTCTTTAGACCCTCCTTAACAGTGTGTTTGGATTGAGGGGAATGGGTGGAAAGGGAGGTAGGGAGAGGGATCAAAATATACTTTCCTTGTTTGTTTTGAAAGGTTTTCAAGGGGGAGAGAAATAGAGGGGTCAAAACAACCCCTTCTATACCCTGTTTTTCTTTCATCCCAATTTGGGGGCAAAATAGGGGGAAGAGGAGCCAAAACAATTTTGATACCAATTTTGATCTCTTCACTTCTTCATTTTCTCAACCAAATTTTTTTTGGGTGTAACTGTATGCATTTATGTGTGTATATACAACTTAGGGGTTGTGTATGGTATAGGTATTTGTGTAAAGACCTATGCGTACAACTGTGTATGCTTGCATTTGTGTCTGCTTGTGTTTTTATGTGTGCAAGTGTGTTTATATATGTTTGCAGCTTGTGTATCTACTTGATTTGGTGTGTGTATGTGGTTTTATTTATGAAAATGTGTATCTAGTGTGCAACTATGTTCATCGAGGAAAGAAAAATATAAGTAAGAATAAATTAGGAAAAACAAAGAAAAATGGAACCTGACCATAAAACTTCAAGTATTTTTTTTTCTTTTTTTTTCTTTTTTTGTTGTTGTCAAAAGTTGTAAGTGGCGTGAAGAAGATAGAGGAAGAGAAGAAAAAAATAATGAAGATAATTAAAATTGATAAAGTTTTATAATAAGGGAAGGGTTTAAAAGTCATTTTACACAAAATTTATCCCTCCCTCCCATGTTCTTTTTAATCCAATCAAAAGACACCCATAACCCTTTATTATACTCTTATTCCCTCAAATTATCCAATCCAAACATAATTTAATGCCTTCCTCTCCTCTCTTTTATGATTCCCTCATTTCCTCTTACTGTGTCAAATCTTCAAAATATCTTAGCAGTGCTCTCCATACAATGGCTTGGTTCGAGGGATGGAATTTATCCTCTCATATCAAAATGGCTAAAAGGAAATTATAATCCTGAAGAATTATAATATCTCAAATACGTACTTAAAGTTTAGCAGTATTCTTCATTAATTGTTTTTTACATGCGACCTCGAAGTTTTATCTTTTCTTCCAGTACTCGTATATATAAGTGGTAGAAGAAGTGTCTTTGTGAATAAAACTTTACAATTTGCAACCCTAAATTTTGAGGAAATTATAATTTTCAAACCTTAATTGAAATATTATAAACATTTCAAGGCCTTCTTTAAAATCCATCAAAACAAAAAGCTACCAGAAATGACGAACAATTAAGGATATAAAATGACGTATAAATGCTGATTTTCTTGTTCTTGTTTCCTAATGTGATTATGTTTCTATTCCTTTTCTCCCTCTTTTTGTTTTATTTTTTGTATTTTATTTTATTTAAAGGAAACCCTTAAAGCCTAAGCGGTATAATACATATTAAAGGATGTCAATTACGAGAATTGATATCACAATCTCTTACACTTACAACAAAAGATATACCAATAGACCAAAGGCGTGTTGGTTATTTTTTTATTTTTGGACATTCCTTTTGTTAGAGTTTATGCCCTAAGAACCAATTAACTTTAGGACATATTTATTGTATTACCTATTTATTCATTTATTTTATTTAATGACTGGGCAGTTTCATTTAATTATGATTAATATATTAATTGTTAAATAAACTCCATAGAATTATCAAATGGATTTTATTCTTAAAGTGATTAAGAATATGAGAGTCAAAATTCACAATTAATTGATAAATTCTAGAAAATATTTCTGATCATAGAATGACTTAATTCGGCGTTGACTCATTCGGATAGATTAGTCCACACGTTACTACCTTGATTGACATTTGATGCCAATGAGAAGAAAGGACAATGAGACTCATGTTGTTTTAGTAAGTGTGGAAGTACGATTGATTAGTAGACAACTGGACTTGATCGCAGTCATATATAGGATCACATGGTTAGTCAGTGATCTATATATATTCATATTTGTAATGAGCACGTATGATAATTCCTTAGACTTGAGATATCATGGTCGCCTCATGCACGTGACGCCATGATTTGCAATTACGAAATAATTTGATTCTATTCATGGGTGAGATTAAGTAATTAGTGGTTGTGGTTCGTCTGTGCATGGAGTTGTGTGGTTATCCATTAAGGGATCCGTCGACTAAGAGGTCCTATGAGATCTAATTAATTGAGCAATCAAAAATCCTTGGCCGAGGTGAATTAGTGGAAACTGTTCTGTGATTTATTTGTGGATTGCTAAATTAATTAAATCTAGTCATTTGGTTAAGACCATGAGTTTGACTTCCCTTGCATGGCTCATACTTAACTGGGACAAGACTGAAAAAATGAATTTATTATATGTCTTGGTTCGTATATCCACTTCAATTACGATATACTGCTAGGTGTCACTTGTAATTTGTGGAAATAGATAAATTAGAAAGGTTTTAATTTAAATGATTAATTAGATTAATGAATTTCTGCTACCGATTAATCATGAACCCGAAAGGTCACACACAATAGAAGTTTTGTTAATTAATCAGTGAGAAAATAAATAAATTAAATCGGAGTATCTGACCCCACCTAATGGGACAAGGCTTAGTTTGGTTTGTTGGTTTGGTTTGGTATAAGACTAACTGGAACTGGATTCTAGTCTGATTAGTTTTACAATCCAAAACTAGTGTTTGGGACTGGCCCAAAAGTCAGACTTAACTACCGAGGTGATTCCTATATGTATGAGGCTATGACAAACCTGAATAGCTAGCACAAAATCAGTTTGTCATAAAAATTTCTCTTTTCTCTAAAATCTTTAGTGGGGGATTTAGCTGATTAATTGGAAAGTTTCGTGTGGATACTTTTGGAGGTTTCATGCGTGGGAAGCTAGAGCATATCAGAATCTGCATCAGACCCAACTTCTTAGAGGTATTCGAATCGTCCATCTCTAATAATTATGTTTTGTTTAAATTTGCATATTAAGCCGTGAACGGATACTAGTATTTAATAGTATTTAATTCCGCTGTGTTACCCAAAAATTTTAAATACCTAGTATGATTGTGAAACCCCACTTTCTTGCTTATCTCGTTTTACGTGTTTTACCTCGTTTTGCGTGCATATGATCTGTTTATGTGCTATAAGACCTAGAAAGTTATAATTTTGATTTCAATACTCCTAATAGGTGCTAAATGTGCATTCATGAAATTTTCATCAAAAACGAAGTCAGAAATTTTATTGTCGATTTTCAGTGAATAGTGTTTTCGAAACACGTCCGCTATAATTTTGAAACTGGTCTTTTTAACCCTTCTAGACCTAGTCCACGGACTTTAATAGACCTGTGTTTGATGAAAACGGTTTTAAAATCGGCTTAAGAATTTATTAGGGTTTTTACACCGACTTTTGCGAAAATCGAGTTTTAAGCCGACTCGGGTGGAATTCTTTGAATGTAAAACTTCTTGTCACCTAAAAATAATCCACTTGAGATATCTTGGGGGTTGCATATTTATTTTTAACTTGGTGAGCACTAAAATGCAATTAAAGTCATTAAAAACACAAAAATACCTATTAAAATAACTTTGACTTTAATTAATTAATTGACCATTTAAGCTAATGTCCTCAACACACACTCACACAACACAAAAACACCATCACACACACACACATTGCCGTGAGGTTGAGGAGAGAAAAGAGAAGAGAAAAACTCAAGCTTTCAATCCAATTTTTCAAAGAAAAACCTAGTTTTTGTCTGTGAAACTTCGCACCGACTTGGATTCTGCTTGTTGGGCACGCATTGCACGCATTCCTAGGCTTATATCGCATCTAAGGTGAGAGAAAAATTCTAGATCTCAAAATGTCATTTTTGTGTTTTTGCGTATAAATGAAGATTGAACCGTTAGAATTGAAATCTGATGATAGATTATTGCTCCTTGCATGCTAGGGATCATTATATACTAATACTACGAATTTCTGTCGGATATAGCATAATTTTTATTTTCCGGGTATTTAATTTTGATTAAAATGTTCAAAGTTGATTTAATTGAGTTGCGTTGCTCGAAATCGATTGCCGTCGATTTCTAAATACTTGATAATTACGTGTTAGCGCTGTTGTAATGCCGAATTTTCGATTACATTGTTTGTGTGAAAATCCGGAAAATCCAGCCATGACATCTTAGGATTTTAGGGTTATCGGGCATGATTTGGAGGTGTTATGGTGGATTTCCGAGAGGGCTAATGTAGTAGGTTGAATGGGTGAGTGATAGGAACTGATTTGGCAATGTTTGGATTAGTAGATTGTAAGTTATGAATTTTAGAAGTTTAGGTTGTCATTCTTTAATTTCTTGAACGATGCCTTAGATGGTTGGGTAGTGTTGGAGTGATGAATGGTGAGTCGTTGTTAAGTAATTTAGGGTTTAATTATGTATATTATGCATGTCCGGTTAGATGGCCTACTTTGTCATCTAACTACGTTGTTTGTTATTTAATTTAATATTGATGTTATATTGATGTTATTGATTGATTATTATTGAATGCGGGAATCGGGCACTCTTGTTGCTGATCTCCCAATTGATTGATTGATTTATGCTTGCATGATGATTGATGAATATGGAGCCTTGGTATGTGTGTGCCACCTCTCGGGCAGCGTCGGGCTGTCGGGTTGATAACGGCATGACTGCCATAGGCTACCCCCAGCTCGCATGACGGAGATGTCATGGAGGGAAGGGGTTAGTGAGGTACCTCGGGTGCGTGAGTAATGGGGAGTTATAAGAAGAACGGTTGAGATCGTGATGGCGTTTGGAGCTACACCAAATAGAGTATCCTTATTGATTGGTTATATAGTTATGTGATGATAGCTTTATTTATGTTATTATGTTGTTGTGTGTTTACTTGCTCAAAGGACTAAATCCAAGGAGCGTAGTGAATACTGTCGAGATCTATCGGATCCTCACTGGGCTTATGTATATAAGCTCACTCTCTATTAATGCATGTTTCAGGTGTACTTTCACAAGATTACGGGTACGTGCCTCCTGAAGAGGAGAATGTGGAAAACGTGCCTTTCGTGGATGAGTCATATGTCCCTGAGTCTTATCCATGATTCTATGTTGTTAAACGTTATGTATATTAGCTTAATGGACTTTTATATGCTTTACGGTTCTTAGTGTAATAGTTGTTGAAAAGATAATGATCCAAATGATGTTAATATTTAGTGGCTTCTTTTGTCTATGGTTAAATTGTAGGTGTGTCTCAACTTACTTTTGAAATGTATGATGAAGTTGAGGTATTGTATGTCATGTTGGAACGGAGGCGTATAACGAGGATGTTTTATTGTATAATATGGTTGTGTTGTATGTTGTTGTTTGTATTGAGGAATTTCTGGATGTATGATGTTTAATGAGGTTGGTTTAGAACCTCGGAAATCTGTTTACTGTCGTTATGCCGCCGAAATTCCGTTGCGTCCTGACTGATCGTAGGTGGGGTCGAGTTGGGGCGTGACAGTTTAAGTGGTATCAGAGCTCATGTTAGTTGTCAGTCGGGGTATTCTCGGAATGTGGGTAATGGTCTTAGGATGAAATATGTATGAAAGGAAAGAAAAATGAAATATGTATTGGTATGATTAATTGATTAAGTGATTATGTGATTTAAGTGCTTATGTGATTATGTGATCAATTTGTTTATGTGTTTTATATGAGTTTGTTATTTATGTGTTAATAGTTGTTTATAACCTGTCTACGTGCTATAACTGTGCTAACTCTTTGATTAGTAGAATGGCCGGTCGACCGAGAACCAGAGGTAGGTCTGAGATGACTGATGAGACTCCGAGTAACGTGGCACCGGGCCGTGACGGGGGTGATGACCGATTTGGAGCAGCTATGGAGCGGATTGCAGAGTTAGTGGCTAGTCAGGCACAGTTGTTAGCAGGGCAGGCTGCCCAGAATCAGGCTATGCAGGCTCAGCTTCTGAATATTCAGGGTGGTAACCACGGGCGTGGTACCCTGAAGGATTTTTTAGGATATCACCCACCGAGATTTCAGGGGGAGCCGGATGATAGGAAGGCGGAGGTATGGATTAGCAAGTTGGAGAAGATTTATGATCCACTTGGCTATACTGATGAGCAGAAAGTCTCTTTTGCCGTGTATTTGTTAGATGACGAGGCAGAGGAGTGGTGGCGCACGGTAAGGACTAGCTGGGCGGCACAGGGTATTCCTTATGTTTGGGGTACCTTTCTGATGGCTTTCCGAGCAAAGTATGTCCCGAGGATTTGCAGGGAACGGAGAGAGGCCGAGTTTCTAGCCTTGGTCCAGGGAGATGCTACAGTGGCTCAATATGAGGCCACATTTACTCGATTGTCCCGGTATGCACCGGAGTATGTGGCAGACGAGGAGCGGAGGACTCGCAGGTTTATGTTGGGGTTGCGGCCCGAGATTCAGGATGTGATGGCTCTGAATCGTTATGATATCTTCACTGAGGCTTTTGAGGCAGCTTCTAGATTAGAGAAGAGGAAAGGGGATCAGATCGTCTCCAGTCAGCCTAGTAAGAGGCCGTATCAGCCGCAGGGCCAGCAGGTTTTATATAGGCCTCCAGTACAGCAGTTTGTCTACAGGCCACCAGCCCCGCAGGGTTCTTATAGGCCACAGAGTCAGCAGAGTTACTATCGGCCTCAGTTTCAGCAGAGGCCATATCAGGTTCAGACTCAGTTTAGGCCAGCGCAGTCTCAGGGTCAGTACAGGCCTAGTGTGGTGAGACCTCAGCAGCAGGCTGTATCAGCTGCTTCTTCAGCTTCTGGTTATTCTAGGGGCAGTGTTAGTGCCACATCGTCGCAGTGTAATTACTGCAAGCGCCTAGGGCATGTAGAGTCCGACTGTAGGGTAAAGGCAGGGACATGTTTGGGTTGTGGTAGCAGCGATCATAGGGCGAAGGATTGCCCTAAATATGCGAGGACTGAGGGTCGGGCAGCGACTCAGGGTTATCAGGGTAGGCCTACGGGCAGTGTACCACAGCAGCAGCGGGTTCAGGCTCGGGCTTATGCAGTTGACTTAGAGGAGATGCCTGAGGAGACTGCAGTTGTGGAAGGTAACTTTCTTATACTTGATCAACTTGTTAAAGTGTTGATTGATTCTGGTGCTACGCATTCTTTCATTACTCCTGCTTGTGTGCAACGTGTTAAATTGCAACCTGAAAGATTGCCTTATGTGGTTGAAATTAGTACCTCTTTGACTGATAAGTATGTTACTGGCTTAGTATGTAAGGATTGTATAATACATGTTAAGGGGCATAATTTTCCTTCGGACCTTATCTTATTTCCTATCCGGGGGTATGATGTTATCTTGGGTATGGATTGGCTTTCTAAGTATGATGCCCAGTTGAACTGTAGAACCAAGGTAGTACAGTTTCGTTTGCCAGATCAGCCAGTAGTTGAGGTAGCGGGTAACCGGGGTGCTAAGACGAGTTTTGTTATCTCAGCAACTAAAGCCGTTAAGTTGGTGAGTAAGGGGTGTTCGGGTTATCTAGCTTATTTGATCAACAAGCCATCTGTTAAGCTACAGCTTGAGGAAGTCCCTATTATCCGGGAATATCCTAATGTATTTCCCGAGGAGTTGCCAGGGTTGCCGCCTGAGAGGGATATCGAGTTTGTGATTAATCTTGTTCCCGGTACTCAACCTATTTCTAAATCGGCGTACCGGATGGCACCAGCTGAGTTGAAGGAGTTGAAGACTCAGTTACAGGAGTTGTTGGAGAAAGGATTTATTCAGCAGAGTTCTTCACCTTGGGGAGCTCCTGTTTTGTTTGTGAAGAAGAAGGATGGTACTTTGAGATTATGTATTGATTACCGTGGTTTGAATCAGGTGACCATCAAGAACAAATATCCTTTGCCACTGATTGATGAGTTGTTTGATCAACTTCAGGGAGCCAAAGTCTACTCTAAGGTTGAATTGAGGCAGGGGTAGTATCAGCTTCGGATTCGCTCAGTCGATGTACCGAAGTCTGCCTTCAGAACTCGGTACGGGCATTATGAGTTTGTTGTTATGCCCTTTGGTTTGACTAATGCACCGGCAGCATTCATGGATCTTATGCATCGAGTCTTTCAGCCGTACTTGGACCAGTTCGTGGTGATTTTTATTGATGATATCTTGGTCTATTCTAAATCTGAATTAGAGCACGAGCAACATCTACGGCTTGTATTAGAGAAGTTGCAGGAGCATCAGTTGTTTGCCAAGTTCAGCAAATGTGAATTTTGGCTGCAACGGATTTCTTTTCTTGGCCATGTTATTACACAGAGTGGTATTTCTGTAGATCCCACTAAGATTGAATCGGTGATGTCTTGGAAGCGGCCAGAGAGTGTTACTGATGTCCGTAGTTTTCTTGGCTTGGCGGGTTATTACCGTAGGTTTGTCAAGGACTTCTCAAAGATTGCGGGGCCACTATCTAAGTTGACTCAGAAACGGACTATCTTTAATTGGGACGAGAAGTGTGAGAGTGGATTTCAGGAGTTGAAAAAGAGGTTAACTACCGCTCCAGTACTTGCTCTACCAGAGGGGACCGATAATATGGTCATTTACAGTGATGCATCCAAGGAGGGCTTGGGATGTGTTCTTATGCAGGATGGCCGAGTTATTGCCTATGCTTCCAGGAAGTTGAAGCCTTATGAGGTGAATTATCCGACTCATGATCTTGAGTTGGCAGCAGTTGTCTTCGCACTGAAAAAGTGGCGTCATTATCTGTGGGGCAGTAAGTTCGAGATTTTCACTGATCATAAGAGTCTAAAGTATTTATTCTCACAGAAGGAGTTGAATATGCGCCAGCGGAGGTGGATGGAGCTTCTTGGAGATTATAATTATTCTATCAATTATCTGCCTGGCAAGGCAAATGTTGTAGCAGATGCTCTTAGCCGGAAGGCTAGTATTTCTTGTTTGGCTGTCAAGAAGTGGGAGGTTCTTGAGGAGTTTAGTTATTGGAGACCAGAGTTGACTCAGGTTGGGGTGATGTGTTCACATCTCCGTATTCAGCCTTTATTATTGTCTCAGATCAGGGAAGCTCAGCAACTTGATGTTAAACTTCAGAAGATCAAGGATCAGATCACTGATGATCAGTCTGACTTCAAACTGCATGAGGACGGTATTCTTCGGTTTCGGAACAGGGTTTGTGTTCCCGATGAACCGGGCTTGAGGCGAGGTATTCTGGAGGAAGCTCATAATTCTAAATATACTATTCATCCCGGTGGAACCAAGATGTATCGGGATTTGAAACAACATTTCTGGTGGAACAACATGAAGAGGGAGGTTGCTCAGTTTGTGTCTAGATGTTTGACTTGTCAGAGAGTGAAAGCCGAGCATCAACGACCAGCAGGTTTGCTTCAGCCGTTGGCTATACCAGAGTGGAAATGGGAGCATATTACGATGGACTTCGTCACTAGTTTGCCTAGATCACCGAGGGGTAATGATGCAGTTTGGGTTGTCGTGGATCGTTTGACGAAGACAGCTCATTTTATTGCCATGAGGTTAGGAGATGAGGTTACAAAGCTGACGGATCTCTATCTGGATCAGATTGTTAGACTTCACGGTATTCCATCTAGTATTGTCTCTGATCGAGATCCTCGATTTACTTCTCGTTTGTGGGAGAAACTTCAGGAGACTTTGGGTACTCAGTTGAACTTCAGTACAGCGTATCATCCACAGACCGACGGTCAATCTGAGCGGACTATTCAGATTCTGGAAGATATGCTTAGGGCTTGTGTTCTGGACTTCGGGAAGAACTGGGAGAAACATCTACCACTTGCCGAGTTTGCCTATAACAATAGTTATCAAGCTACTATTGGAATGGCACCTTTCGCAGCTCTTTACGGTCGTAAGTGCCGTTCACCTTTATATTGGGACGAGGTAGGAGAGATGAAGACTGTTGATCCGACTATTATGCCAGAACTTCTTGAGAAGATCGAGAATGTTCAGTTGATCAGGCAAAGAATGCTTACGGCGCAGAGTAGATTCAAGAGTTATGCTGATAAGCGTCGTCGAGACTTGGAGTTTGCAGTTGGAGATCGGGTTTTCTTGAGATTGTCTCCTCGAAAGGGGTTTGTTCGTTATGGTAAAGGTGGTAAGCTGAGTCCGAGATTTGTTGGGCCGTTTGAGATTACTGGCAGGGTTGGTAAGTTGGCATATCGGTTGGCTTTACCGGAGAACTTCTCTAATGTCCACGATGTGTTTCACGTGTCTAATTTACGGAAATACAATCCGGATCCTTCTCATATTCTTGAGCCAGAGCCGTTACAGCTTCGAGAGAATTTGACTTATGACGAGCGTCCGATTCGTATTCTAGATCAGATGGACCGAGAGTTGAGGTCGAAGAGGATTCCGATGGTTAAGGTGTTGTGGAAGCATCACGGCATTGAGGAAGCTACGTGGGAGAGACGAGATCAGATGCAGCAACAATACCCAGATCTATTCCGTACATCAAGTAAGAATTTCGAGGACGAAATTTCTATAAGGGGGGGAGAATGTGAAACCCCACTTTCTTGCTTATCTCGTTTTACGTGTTTTACCTCGTTTTGCGTGCATATGATCTGTTTATGTGCTATAGGACCTAGAAAGTTATAATTTTGATTTCAATACTCCTAATACGTGCTAAATGTGCATTCATGAAATTTTCATCAAAAACGGAGTCAGAAATTTTATCGTCGATTTTCAGTGAATAGTGTTTTCGAAACACGTCCGCTATAATTTTGAAACTGGTCTTTTTAACCCTTCTAGACCTAGTCCACGGACTTTAATAGACCTGTGTTTGATGAAAACGGTTTTAAAATCGGCTTAAGAATTTATTAGGGTTTTTACACCGACTTTTGCAAAAATCGAGTTTTAAGCCGACTCGGGTGGAATTCTTTGAATGTAAAACTTCTTGTCACCTAAAAATAATCCACTTGAGATATCTTGGGGGTTGCATATTTATTTTTAACTTGGTGAGCACTAAAATGCAATTAAAGTCATTAAAAACACAAAAATACCTATTAAAATAACTTTGACTTTAATTAATTAATTGACCATTTAAGCTAATGTCCTCAACACACACTCACACAACACAAAAACACCATCACACACACACACATTGCCGTGAGGTTGAGGAGAGAAAAGAGAAGAGAAAAACTCAAGCTTTCAATCCAATTTTTCAAAGAAAAACCTAGTTTTTGTCCGTGAAACTTCGCACCGACTTGGATTCTGCTTGTTGGGCACGCATTGCACGCATTCCTAGGCTTATATCGCATCTAAGGTGAGAGAAAAATTCTAGATCTCAAAATGTCATTTTTGTGTTTTTGCGTATAAATGAAGATTGAACCGTTAGAATTGAAATCTGATGATAGATTATTGCTCCTTGCATGCTAGGGATCATTATATACTAATACTACGAATTTCTGTCGGATATAGCATAATTTTTATTTTTCGGGTATTTAATTTTGATTAAAATGTTCAAAGTTGATTTAATTGAGTTGCGTTGCTCGAAATCGATTGCCGTCGATTTCTAAATACTTGATAATTACGTGTTAGCGCTGTTGTAATGCCGAATTTTTGATTACATTGTTTGTGTGAAAATCCGGAAAATCCAGCCATGACATCTTAGGATTTTAGGGTTATCGGGCATGATTTGGAGGTGTTATGGTGGATTTCCGAGAGGGCTAATGTAGTAGGTTGAATGGGTGAGTGATAGGAACTGATTTGGCAATGTTTGGATTAGTAGATTGTAAGTTATGAATTTTAGAAGTTTAGGTTGTCATTCTTTAATTTCTTGAACGATGCCTTAGATGGTTGGGTAGTGTTCGAGTGAGGAATGGTGAGTCGTTGTTAAGTAATTTATGGTTTAATTATGTATATTATGCATGTCCGGTTAGATGGCCTACTTTGTCATCTAACTACGTTGTTTGTTGTTTAATTTAATATTGATGTTATATTGATGTTATTGATTGCTTATTATTGAATGCGGGAATCGGGCACTCTTGTTGCTGATCTCCCAATTGATTGATTGATTTATGCTTGCATGATGATTGATGAATATGGAGTCTTGGTATGTGTGTGCCACCTCTCGGGCAGCGTCGGGCTGTCGGGTTGATAACGGCATGACTGCCATAGGCTACCCCCAGCTTGCATGACGGAGATGTCATGGAGGGAAGGGGTTAGTGAGGTACCTCGGGTGCGTGAGTAATGGGGAGTTATAAGAAGAACGGTTGAGATCGTGATGGCGTTTGGAGCTACACCAAATAGAGTATCCTTATTGATTGGTTATATAGTTATGTGATGATAGCTTTATTTATGTTATTATGTTGTTGTGTGTTTACTTGCTCAAAGGACTAAATCCAAGGAGCGTAGTGAATACTGTCGAGATCTATCGGATCCTCACTGGGCTTATGTATATAAGCTCACTCTCTATTAATGCATGTTTCAGGTGTACTTTCACAAGATTACGGGTACGTGCCTCCTGAAGAGGAGAATGTGGAAAACGTGCCTTTCGTGGATGAGTCATATGTCCCTGAGTCTTATCCATGATTCTATGTTGTTAAACATTATGTATATTAGCTTAATGGACTTTTATATGCTTTACGGTTCTTAGTGTAATAGTTATTGAAAAGATGATGATCCAAATGATGTTAATATTTAGTGGCTTCTTTTGTCTATGGTTAAATTGTAGTTGTGTCTCAACTTACTTTTGAAATGTATGATAAAGTTGAGGTATTGTATGTCATGTTGGAACGGAGGCGTATAACGAGGATGTTTTATTGTATAATATGGGTGTGTTGTACATTGTGGTTTGTATTGAGGAATTTCTGGATGTATGATGTTTAATGAGGTTGGTTTAGAACCTCGGAAATATGTTTACTGTCGTTATGCCGCCGAAATTCCGTTGCGTCCTGACTGATCGTAGGTGGGGTCGAGTTGGGGCGTGACAATGATTCCTACCACCTTTCACCACTTAAGTCTATTTTAAGGACTCCTTGGCAAAATACGCAAATAACCCAATGTGGAATTATTCAACGGTAGAATAATGTGTTGTTGTATCATATTATATTGTGGAAAAATCCAAACATGATGTAATTCACTAGGGCCTTCAATCTGAATGAACAAGGGGTAGAAATATGCTTAATGTGTTATAAAATAATTGCTAAAAAGACAATAAAATAAGAACTGAGAGAAGCTTTAGAGAATTTTATTGATTTTCACAATAAATTTTGAATTACAATGAAACCTACTTATAAGAAAAAATTATTAATATGCAGTTATTATGCACACTCTTTTCAAGACTTCAATAATATTATCATGTGATATATATACCATATTTGTCACGCCCCCAAAATTCACTATAGCAAATTTCAAGAACGTAACCGCCGCGTATCTAAAAAGGAGCACTATTCCTAAGCCCGCAAGGCCACAATTACACAAGAATCTAAGCCATTTAATATAGGCGCACAATCATCTATAACAAACGAAACTTTTTATATTTCCAATAAGCAATTTACATCCACACATTTTCCAATTACAAAATAATGTCAATTCTAAAATACTAAAATTAAATACTTTTAGTCTTAACGTAGCCTAAAGGTTCCAAATGCTAAGTCGGTCCTATATCCATAAATCTATAGGCGGTAGTGAAAAAGGAGACACTACCACAAATGACGCAATATCTCTCGAAGTCTACAAAAATAGATGAAAACTAAAATGAGTATATAACTCAGTAAGTGAGAAACTTCCTTAGAAAATAGTTTAGGACCTTATATCTGTACAAAATAATCGATACAATAATAGTTTTCGAAAACTCAAAAGGATAAGTAGCATAATTAAACAATAACAATGAAATTCATTAGTTTATTCAAAACGAAAGTCAATATCCAATGCAAAATAACAAAGTCAAGTAAATTCTTATCAAAATTCGTGATAGATTGTGACCATGGCAAAACAATAACAAAAAGTGATTCATTTTGCCCAACCCCCAAAGGCTAGTAGGATATCTTCAATAAGTAGTGCACTACACGATACGATAACAAAGACGATGTACAAGCCCCACGGATGCAAGGGTCTCAATATTACAATATTTGTCATTCGAACACAGCCTCAAAGCAATGTCAAAACACATTTTAGAAATTTAGATAATTCTTTTTCAAAATGTTCAAAGTTCATAATATTGCATTAAAAAACATATTTGCAATGTGTTTTTCCAAAATTTTTGGTCCCAAGTTTGCTCGATTATTCTTGTACCATATGCATCTTTTAGAAAAGATTTTAAGAGTTTATGAAATGGAAAACTAGTTTATCAATTACATATACCTTAAACTAATATAAAAATGTAAGACTCATTGGCGATCATAGGATAACAAAACATTTTATGAGAAGTTTGTCATAAGAAGCAGCAAAGTGAGTTTATTAAACTAACTTTTCTGAAGGAAAAAAAATCATAGTTAAATAGCAAATAGAAGAAGAAGAAAAAGAAATTGTTTCATAAACATAACTGAATTTTAATAAGAAAAGTAGAACACGTCACTATTTTCGAGTTTTAACACAACTTTAGGAACAATTTTGCAAGACTACAATACAAGCATTCACATGAAAAACTTTTCCAAGCCAATCGGAAGATCAATACTAAATCGAGAGTTGTAAAATTTAAATTCAATCATACTAATACATACGATATTGGATATATCTTAAAGAAGGGAAGTCCCAACTTATATTAAAGACGAATCATCAAAAAGCTCGAATGTCTTACAATGAACTCACACACCAAAACTTGATATAAAACTCTATGTGAAGAACGCTACCTAAAGCTGCAAGTATGATTGTTAATTATCTTCACCACGCTACATATCCTTTCTTCTTCAAAGTTCTATGATCAAGTAATGGCTAAAAAATATCTTTACATGCTATTCTTTTATTTGTTCATAATACAACTCACTATAAATTCTGCCAAAAAGTAACCCCTAACTGGCACTTAAGAAGGCTTGTATAACCAATACATATTAAAGTCAATTAAGCTACATACTTGACCTCAAATAATGGGATAATTGCATATGGTATTATGGCCATAATATCTAGTATTAATGCACCATAATCACCCATACCATTAGCTCCAACTTTATATGAATGATTTCGGTTACAACCTTTCCATTTCTCTCATTAATTAATTTTTTTATTTCAAAGAAAAATATGGGGTATTACAATATTCATAAGACGCATAAGAAGTCCTTTTTCAAAATTACCAGGCTAATATCAATATAATTTTTTTGAAGAATATAGAGGTCTAATCACACTGCGTACTAACTCATTCCTTGTTTACCTTTAAACAATTTAATGAAAAACCAACTATTATGATTAATTCCTTGGAATTTCATTTCTCATAGTGTTGTGGGATTGTCTTCATAATACAATGATTCCCCCAAATCCCATCAACATATTTCATGTGCATTTATTTTCTGTCTGGATTGCGTATCCTCTATTATTTTGGCCAATCATTTATTTGTCGACATTCTTGAGTGGACTTCAATTCAAGATTCTCGATTTCTATCATAGAATCAGTAACTACTGCATTTTTCAAAATTTGATCATGATCAGTTTCTCTTTTTGGTTCCATTCTCTTTCAAGAGTAGTATAATTAAGTGAGATCTCTATATTTTCAATACTTTCAACATTCACATTATTTTTAGGTACCTGATACTTTTTTGGAGTAATGTTTTTCAGTTATGTTTTTGACTCATTTTCTTGATATCTTTAGGATATCAAACATTTCAAAAATGTCAACTCACTTATTACGCTCCTTTGTCTTTGGAACTGATATGTCTACCACGTTTCTAGCGTGTAGTAGACTTTATTTCTTTATGTGTTTCTCAATTGAAACATCAATTCTATTAAGAGCATTTAAAGCTGGTATATGTTGTAAGAATGTGGCAAAGTTTCTAGAAACATCTTAACAACAATCAAGTAGAAAGACAACACTACTCTTTATAACAATTCAATATAACACTTATAAGATTAGAGGTTCAATGGTTTCTGGACTTACAAGAAGAATATAAGAAAGATTAACCAACCTAGGAGTTGTGTTTGGAGGCGTTTAATGAATGATTTGATTGAACTAATGTATGGCTATTTATAGAATTTAGCTAGCCCACCATAGAAGAGTTTCTACAGAAAATTTTTCATCTTGGTTGGCTTTACTAACCATGTTCAAAGTATTTACTACTATATTTGACCACATGTGTCACAACCCCAATTTTCAAATGCTAATGTATGTACTATGATACCACGAAAGCGGAATAAAGTTCAAACTTGCATTTACCACAACATCCTGGGATCGTGATGCCACGGGCTTAGGAAGATCACTCCGCCTAAGTTCGCTAAGGCACAAGACAGTAGCCCGGACACTATTAGCCATAAAACAATTCAACCTTATGTAAAATAACCCAATACTAAAATTCAAGTTATTAAAGTTACATAAGTTCAACAATACTTGTTATACAAACTTCATCACTAAAAGTTAAAATCACAGTCCGAATACATATTTACAAACCCGTATCCATCAAGGTGCAATCTTAGAAATCCATCTAGTATAACCAAGTCTCCCACGAGTCATAGTCTAATTAGTTACACAACTAATAATCCAAAAGGAGTTACAAGATAGCATTATAGTCAATTATACAAAATATTCTCCATGAGCGAGTAAGTAGAGCACGAAGGTAGAAAATCCAAATCATCACATTAATGGGGCTTCCATCAACAAGCAGGCTCAACTGTACCTGGGATGTTAAGAAAAAGGATGACCTACAACTAGCTCAATGAGGGATAAGGGAAATAGGGATTTTCGCAATCGTTTTATCATTTTGAAATCCATTTTGAAAACAATGTCATGCACATATAGGTATAATTTACATGTAAGCAATACCTGACCTTGAACATATTCAATATGAACATCTAGTAAAACATGAATTAAGACAACAGTTATAATATGATAATAGTATCCAACTCCACTATTCGAGGACCTTGAGGGACCAAGCGAGAGTAGGGAAAATACATATCGAAGCGTATATCCCAGACATAATCAAGAGATTGATACAAGATAAGGAATGTGGCTTATATAGATTCAAGATGTCTCCCACTATCACAGTCGTGTGCACCGAAAAAGTGTCTCCCACTATCACTGACATGTGCACTTTACTCCATATATCCCTAATCACAAACAATATAGGAGTTAATAGGGTAAGGAGGTGTCTGCCACTATCACAGACGTGTGCACCTCAAAAGGTGTCTACCACTATCACTACCATGTGCACCTTTGATCCATTTCCTTAACAATTGAGATGTTGCAACCAAGTCGTGCCCATATAATTCATATATATATAGCATTCACAATATTTCCATGCAAGAGTTTAGATTGACAAGTACAAATTGAACTTAAGACTTACAAGCATGACTTTCGTATGCACATTTAATGTGCACAAGTTCAAGGCAAAAGAATCAAGTTCATAGTAGTTCGATGTAATTGATTAGTTCATGATCAAATATAATCTTCCATGCCACACAACCACAAACCTTCATATACCTCAATAATGCCACAATTAACCTCCTTTTATGTCCATGAAACAAGTTGGTACCAATGCCACAAAGGTACATCAAGAAATCAAACAACTTCAATACTTCTGCATTAGCCTAACTTAAACAGTTAATTTCCCTATTCTCCAAAACCCCAAATAACCTGATTTTGGTCTATAATCAAAGCTTATCTAACGTAGATAGTTATATAATCAAACGAAACTCAATTCAGAGTTGAATTGAGTGAGATATGACTTTTAGAAAAACGCTGCGCAAAATGGGAGGGACAGTCGGACGAGGGGACTCGTCCGGCTCCTTTGACCGACTCAAGCAGTGGGAGTTGGATGAGGAAGTCGGGTGATCTCCCTCGACTGACTCCCTTGACCAACTCAAGCTGTCAAGGTCATTCCAAGCCCGAATTTTATGTTCTTTCCTTCTTTCTTCGTTAATCTTGCTTCAACCAAGTTAATGCCTCAAATTCCTTTCAATTACAACTTTATTAACATCACCTAAACATGGATTAAGCATCATATAGCTTCAAAATCATCATAGAAGCAACAAAAGTACTCAACCAACAACTAAAATACATTTGCAAGTTCAATCATCAAGATTTGTCTTCTAGAGTTGTTTATTCTATTCTCATGCTTCAACTCAAGTGTAATGACCACATATAACATTATAGTATCTTACAAGAACAAGAACAAGCACAATATAGCTTTGTAACCAAGTATTGAAACCCTAAAAATTCAACCTAAGCTCAATCTACCATCTATCATACATACAACTTTATTCATGCTTTGTACACACATAAATCTCTCTACCATAAGTTGTATGCCTTTATAAAACCTTTGAAAATCATCCCTCACCTCAATTTTGAACAAAGGAAGCAAGATACACTTGGTTTTTGCTAGAAATTGCTAGAAGGTACTTGAAAATGGCTTAGTTCTCCCTTCTCTTCCTTCTTTTTCCTCTCATTCTTTTTCTTCTTCTTTTCTTTCTCTTCCTCTAGCCGTGCAAGTATGTGTCTGAGATTATGTGTGTGTGTTTGTGTTGTGTATGTATATGTATTGTATGATGTGTGGAGTGTTTTGTGTGGTGGTGGTAGGTGATAGATATTTAATTTTTTCCAAGGACCAATATGCCCCTCAACTAAAACAGTAACTTCTAGTTGTTTCCTAACTATTTGGTTAGCTAGTGTAGTATAGTGTAATTTATTTATCTCCTACGATACCCAAATCACACAAATGTACGTTAAACAATGCAAATGCACGTGAAACGATACTAGTACACATAAAACGATACTAGTGCACATAAAATGATGTAAATGCATATAAAATCACTAAAATGCACGTAAATCAATATAAATACATATTTAATGATATAATATGCATACGATGTTTCGTGTGGGGCTTCACAATATGGGTGGCTTCAATTGACCACATGGGTAGCTAGTATCCAAGCCAACTTCTAGGAAGTTTCATTTAGTCTAACTTGTTAGTTCTAGTATTGCATCATGCCGACGACATCATAGCTTGAACGTTTCGTGCAAATCTCCCAAACTAGGTGCTTCTTTCATGTAGCCATTGCGGTCTCTTTAACCTCATTGACATTCGAGTCAGAATTGTTAATTCACGTTACCCTATTACCAATTTGGCTCTCCTCATATCGGTGGCCGAGAGTACATACAATTAACGATACTAACTATGAGGTGGTCATTGACATATGTCAATACCCCCTCAATGTTTACCTCATGTTGACTTTGCTATTGAGCCAACACCCAATGTTTGAAGATGCTTGCACAACTGGATGCTCCCTAATGCTTTAGTGAAGATATCTGTCACTCCCCGACCCAACCCCCAAACTAAAGGTTAAGTCCGGACCCGACACACGGACAAAGTTTCCCCAGTACCGTGGATATTCTGGAAACCTGTAAACTTACAAATAAGGTAATTACAAGGTAAACAAACTTTTCATGGCTATATATAAAGACTCAAGGCCATCCGAGCCTTAAAGTAAACAACAATTCCAAAACCACACAAGCATGCAAGAACTTTGTTTACAACATAGTCTAGCAGCCATGACATTCTAGGATATCAATAAAACATAATTAAAAGACAAAACATTTCTACCATAAGCCATTCACTCCCAAGCATGCAAGGAAATAAAAGCAGGAATAAAAGTTATTACAAGACATGGCTTCCAATTCGACACCACAATATACTATCCTTCAACTTTACACCACAAGCATATACATAGCCCTTAGGCTACAAAATAGGACATAAGATAAACAGTTGAGCCTTCCACAAGCAGCAAGAAATTAAACCACCTCAAGCTATCAGGCACAGCAACTAAGGTAAAGGATCAATCTGAACTTCCTCCTCCTCAACTAACTCAACAAGCTGGGGATCACCCTCAGCGTCTCTTGAAACATATATCGAGGTATGAGCAACCACTGTTGCCCAGTGAAGGATATAGTCCCGGGGCGTCCAGTGCAACAGATAATACAATTAGACAACAATATCACTTAGACAATTAAAGAAACAGTGATAACTTAAATAACCACACATTTAAAGGATACATTTCACATAACCCCTATACACCAATCTTCACTGGTCTTCATTCACGATCCACGAACCACGATCTCGATCACGATAAGCCGACATAACCCCAAACACTCCAGTGGGTGTACTCCGGATGTACCTCGATAATCCTACGACCCAACATCCCCTGGAAATATCCGGACCAGACGAATGAGGGACTAGGGCACGGAGTTTGAATATCCACCGACAAGCCCTCTGCCGCCCAACCGATATTCAACACATCTGCCCCTGACACTATGGTTGCACAACCACTATGCAATGCACTTTACAATGGCAAGTTAAGAGCAATAATATAAGCATTAACACATAGGAGGATCAACAAAGTAGGTTGACCTCGAGGCAGTTAGAATAGAAGCAATTATATAAGCTAATAAGTAGTTTACAAAGGAATATATACAAAATAAGTATAGAATCATACCAAAAGCTCCAAATCAATTTAAAATCACATATAAACACTCAAGAAGTCATGCCATGGGTTTAGAAGTGTGAGACAACCAAAATTGCACCTAAACCCCTTTATTTTTCAAACTATTTCTCTTCCAAACCAAGGTTAATGATTCCATTTTCATAGGAAACTCTCCCAACCTTCTAACTATTCCTCAAGGTGCCCTCTCAACCCTCTAACTCATTCAAATGCCCTCGATTACCCTGAAAGCCCCAAATTCCCTCTTATGGCTTCAAACTACACATACCTTATCCGGGCTTCAAACGAGAGTTATCAAAGCTTTTATAGCACCTAGGTAGCCTAGGGATACTAGAATTGAAGCCCGAATTCACCCGGATTCACATTAACCCCGAAAGCCCTTTATTAAAGTCGACTATTTTACGTTTTATACGATTATAGAGCAATGTAAGTGCACGTGGCTATTAGACTACCTTCATTAGCACCTAAGGCTTCTATTAGGAGTGTTTATTCAAGCTAATTCGAGCAATTACACAAAACCCTAGAAAAAATGTCACTATTCACCTCATGAATTAAACTAACGATTCCAACAGTTTAAAAATTGTGAAATGATGGCTCAAATATGTTCTCTAGCATTCATATATATGGTATAATAGCATAGACAGTTAATACAATGGCATTTGATCATATTTACAACAAATCAAGAAATTGACAACTATTTAGAAATGCAAAAATGAGCCGTGAAATCCCTCACCAATGCACGTAGGAACACCTAGGAAGCTTGCAAACACCTTACACTAGTTGCTTAAGGCTTGGCTTGGCTTGGATTGAGGAGTTGATGAGCAAAAATCACTTTTTTCTTTCTTCTTGCTGCTCTCGGCCCATGCACAGTGTTTTCAGCTTCTATTTCTTTTTTGTTTGCTATATGAGCTAAAATGTGAGTTGTGTTGGCTTTATAAAAGGTGGGGTCTAGTTTGGGTGTTTAAGTGGCTTCTAAAATGCGCGTAGTAAGCTTAAAAACGAGCCTAAGGTGAAACATGTGTGCTAGTTAATTAAATCTCTAAGTTAGTTACGTAATACTATTCATTCAACTACAAAAATCATTTTCTAAACGAGCTCTCCTATCGCCTCTAGCTCAATTGCACATTTTTCCCACTACTTTAACAATTAACATGATTTAATAAAAATGCTAATTAACCAATAGAATGCAGTTTAAAAATGGAGTGAATAGTAACTTAAGAAGGCAGTTAATAAGACATAGAAAGAAATGCGCAAACAAGGGATGCAACAGTAATTGAATGCATGGCTAAATCTCGGGCGTCACATCCTCTCCCCCTTAAACTAATTGCATCCACGCAATTCTTACATGATTCGGTGAATAACTCTGGATACCGTTCCCGCATCTGATCCTCTCTCTCCCACGTCGCATCCTCTACTCCGTGATGATCCCACAGAACTTTAACGATCGGAATGCTCTTAGTCCTCAGCTCCTGAACTTTCTGATCAACAATTCGAAGAGGTTTCTCTGTGTAGGTCAAAGTTTCACTGATCTCTAGCGGTTCCGGCTCAAGTATGTGAGAGGGATCTGGCTGATACTTCCGAAGCATAGAAACATGGAATACATTATGAATTCTGCCCAGACTGGGAGGTAAAGCTAGACGATAAGCCAAATCACCAACAGTTTCAGTTATCTCAAATGGTCCAACATATCGAGGACTGAGTTTACCTCCTTTACCATGCCGAATTAAACCCTTGCGAGGAGAGATTTTCAGAAATACTCGATCCCCTACAGCAAATTTCAGATCACAACGGCGTCTATCTGCATAACTCTTTTGTCGGCTCTGTGCTGTAAGCATTCTTTTCCTGATAAGCTGCACATGATCAATCATTTTGTTCATTTCAGGTAAGAGAGTAGGGTCGATAGTCTTCATTTCACCAACATCATCCCAGTGGAGAGGAGACCGACATTTACGCCCATACAGTGCCTCATAAGGTGCCATACCAATAGTAGCTTGATAACTATTGTTGTAGGCGAACTCTGCCAGTGGCAAATACTTCTCCCAACTCTTACCAAAGTCCAGAATACAAGCCCGTAACATATCCTCAAGGATTAAGATAGTTCTCTCGGATTGACTATCTGTCTGAGGATGATAAGCTGTACTGAAATTCAAAGTCGTGCCCAAAGCTTTCTGAATCTTCTGCCAGGACTGAGATGTGAATCTGGGATCTCTATCTGACACAATACTCTTTGGAATTCCATGAAGTCGGACAACATTCTCAATATACAACTCTACCAGCTTGTCAAGAGAATCATACTTCTTTTTAGCAATAAAATGAGAAGTCTTGGTCAATCTATCCACAATAACCCAAACAGAGTCATTACCCTTCGAAGACCTCGATAAATCAGAGACGAAATCCATGGTAATATGATCCCATTTCCAAACAGGAATAGCCAAAGGTTGCAACAACCCTGCAGGTCTCTGATGTTCCGCTTTAACTTTCTAACAAGTAAGACATCGAGCAACATAGTCAGCAATTTCTCTCTTGATATTATTCCACCAGAAATTCTGCTTCAAATCTTTATACATTTTAGTACTGCCTGGATGGATAGTATATCTGGAACTGTGTGCTTCAGCAAGAATATCCTTCTTTAGAGTTGGATCATTCGGAATACAGATTCTACCTTTGAATTTGAGAATACCATCGTCGTGCAGTTTGAAATCCGACTCTCCCCCTTTAGAATTCTCTAAGACTTTCAACAATTGAAGATCAGCTTGTTGAGCTTCTCGAATCCTGGATAATAACAAAGATTGAATCTGCAAACTTGCGAATTGAATACCAGAATTTGAAGTACTAGGCTTCCATAAGCACAATTCTTCCATGAATTCCCAATTCTTGATAATCAAACTGGCAAAAGTAGCCTTTCGGCTCAAAGCATCGGCAACAATATTGGCCTTACCCGGAAGATAGTTAATAGTGCAGTTATAGTCCTCAAGTAATTCCAGCCAACGCCTCTGCCTCATGTTCAACTCTTTCTGTGAAAACAGATATTTCAAGCTCTTATGATCTGTAAAGATTTCAAACTTGTTGCCCCAGAGATAATGACGCCATTTCTTTAATGCAAGAATGATAGCGGCAAGCTCAAGATCATGAGTCGAATAGTTGAGTTCATAAGGCTTCAGTTTCCTGGAAGCATAAGCAATAACCCTGCCATTCTGCATCAATACACAACCCAGACCTTCCTTCGAACCATCACTATAGATCACCAGATTATCATAACCCTCAGGTAACGCAAGGATAAGAGCTGTAGTCAATCTCTTCTTCAATTCCTGGAAGCTGGCCTCGCATTTATCATTCCAGTCAAATACTGTTTTCTTCTGAGTAAGTTGAGTTAAAGGCCCTGCAATCTTAGAGAAATCCTTGACAAACCTCCGATAATACCCAGCTAAACCAAGGAAGCTACGAATCTCTGTTACAGTTTCAGGTCATTTCCAAGATAACACCACTTCAATCTTCGCTGGATCAACAGAAATACCATCCTGCGAGATAATATGGCCCAGAAAAACAACTTGCTTAAGCCAGAATTCACATTTGCTAAACTTTGCAAACAACTGATGCTCCTGAAGAGTCTGCAACACAATTCTGAGATGCTGTTCATGTTCCGCCTCAGATTTAGAATAGACAATAATATCATCAATGAATATGACCACAAATTGGTCTAGATAAGGATGGAATACCCTCTGCATTAAGTCCATGAATGCGGCGGGAGCAATAGTAAGACCAAACGGCAAGACAACAAACTCATAATGGCCATATCGAGTTCTGAAAGCAGTTTTAGGAACATCATCTTTCTTAATCCTCAGCTGATAATAGCCTTGCCTCAGATCGAATTTAGAGAATACCCTGGCGCCTTGCAACTGATCAAATAACTCTTCAATTAAAGGCAAATGATATTTATTTTTGATGGTTACCTGATTAAGACCCCGATAATCAATGCATAAGCGAAGAGATCTGTCTTTCTTTTTAACAAATAGGACTGGCGCACCCCAAGGCGAAGAACTCGGCTGAATGAATCCCTTCTCAAGCAAGCCCTACAATTGAACTTTCAATTCCTGCAATTCGGGTGGAGCCATTCTATACGGAGTCCTAGAGATAGGTGAAGTCCCTAGCAATAAATCAATCATGAACTCCATCTCTCTATCAGGCGGTAACCCAGGTAATTCCTCCGGAAAGACCCCCGGAAACTCCCTCACGATGGGTACATCATTCAATTTCAATTGATCTCCAGGTTGATTAATCAAATATGCAAGATAAGCCTCACAACCCTTGCTCAATAATTTAGATGCCCTAATAGAAGAAATAATAGGAGTTCCCGTAGATTTTCTACTACCAACTATTTTAAGTATAGGCTGGTCAGGCATTTCTAGATACACAATCTTCTTTCTACAATCAAGCTGGACATAATATTTACTTAACCAGTCTATCCCCAATACAATTTCAAAGTCATTGAAGGGTAGAATAATCAAATCAGCAGGAAAAACACGACCCTCAATAAATATACTACATGCTCTGCAGATAGATCTAGTAACAAATTTCGGACCCATAGGAGTATAAACCACAATCTCATGCAACAGTTTATCATGTTTCAGTTTAGTATTTTGTGCACAAGTAGGAATAATAAAAGAATGCGAAGCCCCAGAATCAATTAAAACCTTAACTGACTGATCATTAAGAAGAAAAATACCTTCTACCACATCGGTTGTATCCGGAAGCTCCTCAGCATCCAAAGCAAATACACGGGTCTGACCTCGTGGTGGTGGTGCTGCAGTTGGTGCCCTAGTCTGAGAGTTCTGAGCTGACGTCTGACCCCTAGGGTTCTTAAATTTCTGACAGTCCTTAACCTTGTACTGATCACTGCCGCAACCTGTACACTTGTTATGTTTCTTCCAACAAACATCCTTAGTGTGGCCCTAGCGTTGACAGAAGCTGCACTGCTGGTGACGTCTTGCAACAGTGCCTCCCGAAGGAGCTCTGTAAGTAGAGGTAGCTGAACTACCCTGCTGGACGGAACTAACTCTGAGTCTGACTCTGAACTGGTCGTGACTGAGTCTGAGTAGGCCTTGTATAACTCTGAGTCTGCCTCGGCTGTGTACTCTGCCCAACTGATATAGCCTGACCCTGGTACCCTTGACTCTAAGACTGAAACCGTTTACTCGATTGACTGGTCTCGGCTAACACATCGGCCTTGCGTTTCTCATATCTCGAGGTGGCTTGGACTACTGCATCATAGTTAGGAAAATCATTTGCAGACAAGTTCAGCATAATATCCCTCCTCAAACCCAGGATGAACCTCTGGATCTTCATGTCCTCCGGCTGAATCAAAGCTGGTGCATAACGGGAAAGCCGGGTAAAAGTAGCCTCATATTGATCTACTGTCATACTCCCCTGTTTCAGGTTTATGAACTCTGATTGACGCCTCTCGCGGGCGACTACCGATATGTACTTGTCTCGGAATTCTCGGACAAAGTCGGCCCATGAATGATGAACCCCCTCGGCTTCCCATTTCTCACTACCGGTACGCCACCAGTCTTCAGCATCACCCTCGAGAAGGAAAGTGGCATAAGTAATCTTCCTGTCATCATGGCACTCGAGTATTGCTGCCACTCTCTCAAACTTCCTTAGCCACATCTCAGCCTTCATATCATCCGGTTCTCCAAAGAAAGTATAGGCCCCATGATGAATGAACCGGTCATACAGATTACCTCCGGTAGGGCCACTACCTCCGGCTCTCGTAGCCTGATTATCTCCAATGACCCCTGGCTGACCCTGCTGTGTCACAAACTGGGCGATAGTGTTCATAGCAGTGGCCATCATGGCCAAGATCTGTGCAGTGCTCGGATCTTGAACCTGCGGTGCATTTTCGGCCACCTCAGCTTCTTGCCCATGAACCCCCTCAGGTTCTCCACCAACATTCGGATTCTCAGTACGACGGCGAGGCCCCATCTCGAATAGCTAGAATGCAAAGTGTTATGACAAGTATATATAGGTATATATGCAATTTATAAGTAAACACATGAAGAAAAGTCCAAATAGATTCACATAAAGTCAAGTACATAGAAGTTCAAATAAATATTCTACATTCTTGAAGTACACATAAGTCACTAGATCATACTTGACATTCTAGACTCTTGATATTCTATTTCCATGCTAGCATGTTCAGCCCTAATTCAAATTTCACCTAGGCAAATCAAAATCAAAGACTCATGTATTCACAAAGTCACATAACAAATCTCTACCCACAGACCGAGAAATTTAACCCGGCTTCATGCAATCTATAGCTCTGATACCACTTAAATGTCACGCCCCGACCCAACCCCCAAGCTAAAGGCTAAGTCCGGACCCGACACACGGACAGAGTCTCCCCTGTACCCTGGATATTTTGTAAACCTGTAAACTCCCAAATAAGGTAATTACAAGGTAAACAAACTTTTCATGGCTATATATAAAGACTCAAGGCCATCCGAGCCTTGAAGTAAACAACAATTCCAAAACCACACAAGCATGCAAGAACTTTGTTTACAACATAGTCTAGTAGCAATGACATTCTAGGATATCAATAAAACATAATGATAAGATAAAACATTTCTACTATAAGCCATTCACTCCAAAGCATGCAAGGAAATAAAAGCAGGAATAAAAGTTATTACAAGACATGGCTTCCAATTCGACACCACAATCTACTATCCTTCAACTTTACACCACAAACATATACATAGCCCTTAGGCCACAAAATAGGACATAAGATAAACAGTTGAGCCTTCCACAAAGCAGCAAGAAATTAAACCACCTCAAGCTATCAGGCACAGCAACTAAGGTAAATGGTCAATCTGAACTTCCTCCTCCTCAACCAACTCAACAAGCTGGGGATCACCCTCAGCGTCTCCTGAAACATATATCAAGGTATGAGCAACCACTGTTGCCCAGTGAGGGATATAGTCCTGGGGCGTGCAATGCAACAGATAATACAATTATACAACAATAACACTTAGACAATTAAAGAAACAGTGATAACTCAAATAACCACACATTTAAAGGATACATTTCACACAATCCCCTATACACCACTCTTCACTGGTCTTCATTCACGATCCACGAACCACGAGCACGATCACGATAAGCCGGCATAATCCCCAAACACTCCAGTGGGTGTACTCCGGATGTACCCCGATAGTCCTACGACCCAACATCCCCTTGCAATCTCCAGACCAGGCGAATGAGGGACTAGGGCACGGAGTTTGAATATCCACCGGCAAGCCCTCTGCCGCCCAGCCCATATTCAACACATCCGCCCCTAACACTATGGTTGCACAACCACGATGTAATGCACTTAACAATGGCAAATTAATAGCAATAATATAAGCATTAACACATAGGAGGATCAACAAAGTAGGTTGACCTCGATGCAATTAGGATAGAAGCAATTATAGAAGCTAATAAGCAGTTTACAAAGGAACATATACAAAATAAGCATAGAATCATACCAAAAGCTCCAAATCAATTTAAAATCACATATAAACACTCAAGAAGTCATGCCGTGAGTTTAGAAGTGTGAGACAACCGAAATTGCACCTAAACCCCTTTGTTTTTCAAACTATTTCTCTTCCAAACCAAGGTTAATGATTCCATTTTCAAAAGAAACTCTCCCAACCTTCTAACTATCCCTCAAGGTACCCTCTCAACCCTCTAACTCATTCAAATGCCCTCGATTACCCCGAAAGCCCCAAATTCCCTCTTATGGCTTCAAACTACACATACCTTATCCGGGCTTCAAACGAGGGTTATCAAAGCTTTTATAGCACCTAGGTAGCCTAAGGATACTAGAAGTAAAGCCCGAATCTACCCGGATTCGCATTAACCCCGAAAGCCCTTTATTAAAGTCGACTATTTTACGTTTTATGCGATTCTAGAGCAATGTAAGTGCACGGGGCTATTAGAATACATTCATTAGTAACTAAGCCTTCTATTAGGAGTGTTGAATCAAGCTAATTCGAGCAATTACACAAAACCCTAGAAAAAACGTCACTATTCACCTCATAAATTAAACTAACGATTCCAACCGTTTAAATTGTGAAATGATGGCTCAAATATGTTCTCTAACATTCATATATATGGTATAATAGCATAGATAGTTAATACAATGGCATTTGATCATATTTTCAACAAATCAAGAAATGACTGATAGCTTTTAAGGATCCGCATCCCTGCTTGTTAATGACTTTATCTCAGTTTGTTTGAAAACCGACTAAGGACTCTCACATCATAACTGATATTAGGTCTTGTGTTACAAAGAAAGATTAAACTTCTAATCAATCTTCTGTCGAGCTTGTTATCAACTTGTTCTGAAGGATCAGCAACTGATAGCTTTGTATGCACTTCCATCAGGGTGATAAGTGGCTTACAATCGGACATAACAAATATAGTCAAGAGCTCACGAACGTATCGTTGTTGTGAGATGAATATAGTATGAGGTTTCTGGCATACCTCGATTCCCAAGCAATAATGAAGAAGACCATGATTTGTCATTTCAAATTCTTGGCTCAACCATTCTTGCGTCTTTCGAATATTATCTTCATGGTCACCAATGATTACAAGATCATCCACATATAAGACTACAATTACCTTCTTTTTTTGTTCAATTAGAACATACAAGTTGGCCTCTGACTTGCTTATACAAAAACCATGCTTCAAAAAGAAAGAGTTTATACATTTGTACCAAGCTTGTAGTACTTGCTTTAACCCATTTAAAGCCTTCTTCAATTTGTAGACTTTTTCTTCTTCACCTGGTATTTTGAAGTTAGGGGGTTGTATAACATAGACTTCTTTTTCAAGTTTTTGATTAAATAAGGCTGACTTGATATTCATTTGATGTACAATCCATCCATAATGACCAATAGCTACAACAACTAACCTGATTGTTGTCATTTTTTACTATTGGAGAAAAAGATTCATATATATCGAAACCTTCGACTTGCAAAAATCTCTGTGCTACAAGGCGTGCCTTGTATTTTTCAAGGCTTCTATCTACCTTGCACTTCACTTTTCAAATCCATTTGGTGTCGATGATCTTTTAATTTGGTGGCTTTTCAACGATATCCCAAGTATCATTTTTCATGATACTATCATACTCGACTTGCATAGCTGCTTTTGTAACACCCTGATCCCTCATGAAATCAGAGTTGTGACGCCCGAACCCTAGACCACATATATATCCTACATTGCATACATTTTTGTGCATTTGCTTGATTAAATGTTTATTTGTTTTATATTATACAATTAAATGTTTATTTGGCTAATTATATGTAATTACATGTTTAATTAACTTTTAATAGCAAAATTGTGAAACTAATTATTTTAGAAAATGCTAAATATTTATTCAAATTATTTCCATAAATGCTTTTACAAAAATTATATTTATTCACTTAAAATGTTTTCTTCAGAATAGTTACTATTCACAAGCATTTTCGACCGTCTTATTTTTCTAATTTTGCATTTTTTCCATAATACGTGACTTATATGAGGCATGAGAAAATTGGAATTATGTGTATAGCATATTGGGAGAGCGAGTTACAAAATTATTTCTCAATCGTATGAATAGTAATATTAAAGTCCATGTTTAAACAATTTTAGCTAACTTTGACCCATTTTTCCAAAATAATCCATGACACATTGACCATATTTGACCCATTTTAAGTCTTATAAACCATATAAGCTAAACAAAACAAACAAAAAAAGAGAACAAGAAGCCTCAAAATCAGCCAAAGGCCAAGAAAAAAAAAGAATTTTCAAAAAGCTTCCAATTTGATCTTGTGCTTGGATTAGAGGGTGTTTGAGCTTGCAAGGAGCATTTTCAAGCCATTTCTTCTTGCATAGGTGAGGTATTCATCCTAGTTTTTGCATTTGAAAGTTTTATGAATTAACTTTAATTTTTAAGATTTGTGTGTATTTTGCTTGTAAATGCTTGAGTATGCTTAAATTTCCTTCTAATGAGTTATTAGAAATTTTTTTGAAAGTTATTTGACAAGGTTCTTGGCTAGAAATGCAAAAACTAACTTGGAGAAGTTGATAAATAGTGAATTCTAGGGTTTTTATGCAAAAGTTGATTCTAAGCTTGTAATTGTGCTATCTAATGGTTCTTTAGGTGTTATTGAACATAGAATAACATTTATGTGAGATTATATTGATTGTAACTTGAGTAATTGTATGAATTTGGCTAAAATTACAAAGGGGTTTTGTGCAAAAGTATCACCCGTGCATGTTTGAACTTCGTAAATGGTGTTTACTAGGTATAGAAGTGTTAAATGTTCTTTTATGGCACTCGGTTGGGGTTCAAATTGGGTAGCTATAGTTCAAAGCACCTACGGAGCTTTTAGGGCTTTTGTGCTAAACTTCTTCAAAAATAGGGTTTTGTGGCACTAAAGTGGGTCATAAAGTGTGGGTAGAATTGTGGTATAGTTGGTTTGTGAATTGGATTTCGTGTGTTTTGGGTATTCGTTGATTTGTGCTAGTTTACTAAAGGGAAAAGTTGAAAAACTTGGGTTTAATGCTTGAATTACTTTGCTTGGGAGTTTCTTGTGCTAAATAGTTGAAATTAGGCTTGCCTATACCTCAATACTTGTGTGTGAGGGCAACCTACTTTGTTGTCCCTCATATATGTGTTATTGAATTATAGTGTTATATCGAGATTACTTGTGGTATCTTGTGGTTTCTCGTGTTTATTTGTGATTATCTCATTATATCTCGTGTTATTTGTGTATATCGTGTCCTCGTATCGGGTGGCGCAACCCTTCGGACATGGTAGTGTTGAGAAACTCCAAGCAGCCTCGGGCTGTCGGTCTAGCTTGGCTACCATGGTGCTTATTCCCTCTCTCACTTAGATATGCTCATCTACCCCAGAGGCGTGGTTCACCTCGTAGGGCATACGCATCTACCTTAGGAATGTTGGGTCGTAAGATCCGGGATATATCTGGAGTACACCCTTTGAAGTTATAAGGTGGTATACCGACTATTGATATCTTGGGTTGTGGCTTGTGGTCGTGGTTCGTGGATAGAGATTTTATGGAACCGTATCCTTTTATAAGTGGTTATTTTATGAACTTGACACCTCATTACTTGTTTACATTGCCTTATTGTAATACTTAATCTCGTTAGCTTGTACCTTGAATGCATTGCTTGTGTGTTCCTCGTTACTTGAGTGTTGCCTAGTCTCGGTACCTGTGTGTTATCTCGTCTCATGTGCTTGTGTGTTAACTAGTCCCATGTGCTTGAGTGTTGTTTAGATTCGTATGCTTGCGTGTTAACTAGTATTGTAATCTCGTGTATTACTTAGATACTTGTCTACTTGCATTGCACGAAATGGTTTCGAAAACTCCCCATTATACGCATCCTTCCCTCACTGAGCATATGTGGTTAGTATGCTCACCCTCTTTATAACATTTTAGGTGAGGTGGGTTCAGCTCCTCTTGATCCTGCAAAGGACAAGGCTCGTGAGACCCCTTGACCATGTGTGATACTTTGACGTTAGCCTTAGTAGTTGTTATGTATATGTTTTTGAGGGCCTTAGTGTCATATGTATAGTAGATGCTTTATTGTATTTTGTAGCTTTAGGGATTTTGTGTAAAGTTGTGCCATTTTGGAGCTGTAAAAGTGTTGTAAGGCTTAGGTCCCTGTAGCTAGTAGTATTGTAAATGTTGTAATAACTTAACGTACTTTTGATACTTGGCTTTCGTGCATGGTTGTGTATGGAAAGCTAATGCAGGTGGACTTAATACATAAGTAAGGTTGGTAGATAAAGTTAAAGTGATATGATAACCAATCTCGTGATTTAGAAATTCTAAGTCTTAATGCATGCTTGTTGTGGACTGTTGTTGAGTTCCAAGGTTCGGATGGCCTTGAGGAGTTCGTTGTATGTGATGATATAGGAGGTTAGGATTTATGGAGGAGGATGGGTTATGGCTTTGAGGTTATAATTTCCATGTTTAGGTTTTGAATTGTCCTATAAATAGGGGAGACTCCATTCATTTTCTCTAAATTTTGTGTCTGGGTTTAGAATTAGGATGAGTATAGCGTGTTAATAGAAGTCCCGGTTCTGTGAGGGATCGGGGCATTATAGGAGCCCTGATCCAATACCCGAGGTCACGAAAAATGAAAAAAAATGGACGGAGTTTCCCCTGTTTCTAGGCCTAACCGGTCACTTGCACTTAGAAGAAATAGCAACACAACTATAAACCAACATTCATAACCAACCCCAACTTTCAACATTACAACATTCTTCAGTCCTTTTGGCTATCCGAGTCTTTCTACTACCACAAACTATAACATACAGGTATGCATTCATTAATTGTTGAAATTCTATGATCATAATTTCACTTATCATACCACTCTAATATTCTTTATTTGTCTAACTTAGGTTCTAAGTCTTTTAGCCAACTTTAACCTAACCCTATTTGTCTTTCATTCACTTAGCAGGCCTATAATTTCATAGCAAAATAGATTATAGCATTCTAGGTATGTTACAACTCACGAAAGCATTAGCTACAATATTACAAACCATTATATTTAAGTGAGTCCTCCTTAGTTACATTCATTACAACAAACTAATATATACAAGGCACACATGCCTCAAAAGAATACACAATCTTAGCATTCACAAATTTACAAAGAAGCAGCCACATCAAGCTAGCACATAAACAGTCAATGTGATGCCCGAGACCTAGAGCATGCATACATCACTTATTTGCATATATTTTGTGCATTTACTTGTTTAAATGTTTATTTGATATAAATGTGCAATTAAGTGTTTAGTTGTCTTTTATATATAATTACATTTAGGTGGTATCAGAGCTATTTGAATGCATGAAGCCGGGTTAATTTCCTCGGTATGTGGGTAAAGGTCAATATATGGAAATTGAACTACGTGACTATGTGATTTTCTAATTGTCTAAGTGAGTAAGAGCATTCCTTGATGGTTTTAGAAGTTTTATGGTTATTTTCATGTTAGAACCATAAGTAATGCTAGCTAGAAAGAGTTATGAGTATTAGTGAACTAAATGCATACTAGCTTAATTTTCATGAAGATAAAGTGATGCTTAAGTGTTGGTTGCTAGCTAGATATTCCTTGTTTACATGTTGTAGTATCTTGTTAATATGTTGTATATGATATATATGTTTTATTGTGGTTCAGGAATTGTATGTGACTATTTGCAGGTACCAGTTTAGTCCATAGTACAAGGGAGACTTCGTCCGTTTTTCTTAAATTTTCGTGCCTTGGGTTTTGGGATCGGGACCCCTGTCCCGTGAAGGATCAGGGAATTATAGTCAAGGCATCTCACGAGCCTCCTCCTCCTCCTCCTCCACAGACTCAGGAGGAACCGAACCTGTCTCACCTGAAATGGTAAGAAAGAGGGAATGAACAAACACAGTTGCTTAGTGAGGGAGGAGAACAGATAACCAGGGAGTTTGGAAAACCATTTCATGCAATGCAAACAAGCCAGTGAATCTATTAACATAAAAACTCTTACTCAAGATAAACAAGTTAATCAATACATTAAAAGAGCTAACTTAACCTATTATACAAAATAAACAATTAAGGACATGTAACGGACTATAGCTAAGTAACAAGTTCATATAACAACAGGAAACGAACAACACAATCACTTACGAACCACATCAACACATAAGAATCAACTAATAACACCAATTACACAACATTAAACTAAATCTCAACATCAAAACAATGTGTCATTCAAGTAACCAAGCTAGATAACATACTTTCAGAACAATACAAACATTAGCAACATATAATCACAAGATCTAATAGCTATACAAGATAGATAATAATTTAACATTAAATAACACACCTTAAAAAGGATACGATTTCGATAACCCCAAATACTCCAAAGTTACTTTTCAATCACGAACCTCAATTCACGAACCACGAACTCGATCAATGTGCTGGCATAATTCCATAACACTCTAGTGGGTGTACTTCGGATGTACCCCGAAATCCTACGACCCAACACCCCATGGCGATCTCCGGACCAAGCGAGTGAGGGATTAAAGTACTGAGATCAAATATCCATTGGCAAGCCCACTGCCGCCCAACAGATACCCAATACATCCGCCCTGACAATATGGTTGCGCAACCACTATGCAATGCACTCAAATAACAATGACAATGTAGTACTATAAACACAAATGAGGGACAACAAAGTAGGTTTCCCTCACATATAATCACATTGTATAAGCAATAAACAATAATTAACCATTTCTAAACAAAGGGGCCAAATTCACACAACCCACGAACTTTATGACAATAAACAAACATTCTATCTAAACCTCTTTTAGCACTTAACTAATCACACAAAGGCCATACACAAACAACTAATCCATCTTTGGCACTTTTCCCCTTTATCTACTAATACATTTCGATGCACAACCGAACCACAAGTTATCTAATTCACATGTTAGCTATTATACACCTCTAATGTCACTTTATGGCACCACTAGAATCAAAGAAAACCCATTTTTAACTTAGTTAAGCGTAAAAGCCCGAAGTCACTTTGAACTACAAGTACCAAAATCAATGAGCAATTTGATCTCACATCGAAACGCTGCAATACTCGGTTACTATTTTAAACGTAATTAAGTCTTCCAAATTCAACGTTCTCGGAATTCAATAAATTTTATCGAGTAACCATTTTAGCATCCCTAGAGTCCATATAAACTATCAAATTAAGCATCATGTCTTATTTTGATGGTCTTGAATGAATAGTGCCTATTAACTCACTTTAAATCAAAGTTCTAGTAACTTAAACAAATCCAATCCATTAGAGGCTCTAATCTAGGTTTAACACCTCCAAAACATGATTAGATGTCAACTAATTAAGCTAGAACACAAGGGTTTACAAAATTCCAATTTTTACTATTCATAGTCTACTTTAAATTAAGGATTGATATTCATGGCCATTAACAATGCTATCTATTCTCATATACATGTTCTACAAGCATAATGAAGAGCAATATAAGCATAGATAAGCATGGAAAGTTCATTACACAACAAATCAAGATATTCAAAATAAACCCTAACTATTCAATACATGAAAAATGGATTTGTCCCTCACCAAATAGCTCAAGAAATGCTTGTAGAAGGCTTAGGAGAGGTTAAAAACACTAAGAGAAGGCTTGATTGAGCACACAAACAAGAATTGATGAAGCAAAATCTCTTTTCTTTCCTCTATGTACCATCGGGTAGGGGGGATATGAAGGGTATTATGCAATTTGTTTGTATAGCTATACTTATGTATGTGTATCATAATGTATATACTATATGTATATATTATCATTTTGGGCCAAAATATGCAAGATTAGGCTTAATTAAGGTCCAAAAGTACCATTAAAATTAACTAGCCCAATTAACTATGTTATCTAATATTTTTTACTATTCACTCGGTCCGAGAATATTTTCCAAACGCACGCTTTCCCAACATGCAATGCTCAAATTAGCGATGAACGAATACTAAACATATGTTAAGACACGTAAGAAAAATATAAAATCACGAAATTAGAATGATAGAAATTTTAGCCCCGGGCTCAGGGTTCTAGCACTTAAATGCAATAAAATAATTTCTAATAACTATTTTACCAAGATAACTACCTCATTTAAACTTACTACATACTATTTACACATATTTCAAGAAATATGAATATAGTATAAATAAATGAATGAATTAGTATAAACATATGATTATGAGTAAACATTTAAAGTAAACACATAAGTATATGCAAGTAGCTACTATTACTATATGCCGAGTTTGGGTGTCACAGCTTTCCAATTTGGATCTGACATGGCTTCCTCCATAGTTATCGGTTCTTTCACCCTCTTAATGATTTGTGTCATCAAAGCCATGTTTACTAATTGTTGTCCTGATCTGTTCTGCTCTTCTATTCTCTTTGATCGTCTTAGTCTATCAGGATGTGGACTATCATCAATAACTCCTAGATTTCTTCCATCAAAGGGCTGTTAGAACCACTTTTGTTGTGGCTTCCTTGTGGGTACAACAGGTTGGTCTTTAGTCTCTTCATCATTATAGACTTCTTTATTGTTCAACAGTTGTTGTTCAGGCACTTAGTGGATTACTTTAGCGGTTGATGACGAAATAGAAGGATCACTATCCTTCATTGAGTATGGTCACTCACTAAATACACATCTCGGCTTTTGATCTCCTTCTTGGCCTCTACATCATAGAGTCTATATGTTTTAGACCCTTCACTATAACCCAAGAAAATGCACTTATTGCTCTTGTCATCCAATTTCTTTCTATTTTCATTTGGGATGTGTACAAAAAACTCACACCCAAATTTTCTTAAATGAGACACAGAAGGGTCCATACCATAATAAGCCTTATTAGGAGTCTTATCGTTAAGTGCCTTGGTTGAACAACGATTGAGGATGTACACCGCTGTGTTGTTTGCTTCAGCCCATAATGTGTCAAGTAGGCCAGCACCTTTCAACATGCATCGAGTCATTTCTACAATTATTCGATTTCTTCATTCCACAGCTCTATTTTGTTGTGGTATGTATAGAGTGGTCAATTGGCACTTAATCCCAAGCTTGTTGCCGTAGTTGGTAAACTCTGTAATAAAAATTTCCCCTCACAATCAGTACAAATCTTCTTCAATTGTGTTGTGTTCTTATTTGTCACAAGTTTGTGACACACTTTCAATTTTTCAAGAGAATCAGCCTTGTCCCGAAGGAAGTACATCCACATCTTCCTACTATAATTGTCGACTAATTGCATAATGTAGGAAGATCCTCCCAATGCTGTGGTAGTCAATTTTTCGCAGAGGTCAGCATGAACCAACTCTAGAGGAGCCTTTGATCGGTTATGACTCACTTTGGGAAATGATTGTCTATGTTGCTTGCCCAACATACAATAAGCTTCACATGGTCCTTCTACTTCTTCAATTGAAGGCAAGTCGGCCACCATTTTCTTCTTTTGCATTTCCTTTAACATAGGATATGAAATATGCCCCAACCTTTCATGCCAAAGTTGACTTGTTTTGGCATCCGCAACGACAAAAAAAGAGCTAATTTCATAAAGGTTATTTTTGTGAATCCCTTTACTTACTATATTTTGATCTTTGTCAAGAATCAAAGCTTCAGTTTTCTTGAATCGCACTTCTAGATCATTATCTATAATAGCAACTACAGATAACAAGTTTCTGGTGATCTAGGGTACAAGGTGTACATTAGGCAGTGTAACACCCCGATCCCTCACGAGATCGGAGCTCCGATCCAAATCCCGAGGTCATGAAAAATGAGAGAAAACTGACAGAGTTTCTCCTGTTTCTAGGCCTAACCACAAACCTGCACACAGAAGAAATGACCATAACAACAATATACAACATTCACAACATGACTTCTCGAGTACCCAAGGCCATCCAAGCCTTTCTACTAGCAAAGTAAAACATACAAGCATGCATTTCATTAACTATTGAAATTCTATGTTATAAATCCGATTATCATACCACTCTAATTTTTTCTACTTAACTTTTTTATATTTTAAGTCTTTCAGCATTCCTTCATTCAAACACACACAAGCAAACAACTAACTAAGCATTAAAACAAAGCTTTAGAGTTATTACATGTCATCTACCACTAACTAACTATACAAGACCTTAACTTCATATTATAATTCTTCAAAACAAACACAAATACATACAAGACCCAAAAGTCTCAAAATAAATTACAACAAAGCTAATCTATTAATTTACATAAGTTCACTTTGAGCAATTAACTAAGCTAACATCCGCTCAAGGAGACTCTTGAACCTTCTCTATCTCAAACTCTATAGGCACCGAACCTGAAATGGTTAGAAAGAGGGAGTGAGCAACATAGTTGCCCAGTGAGGGAGGGGAACAGATATTCGGGGAGTTTTGGAAAATTTTTCGTGCAATGCATATAAAACAAATAGTCGAATAACTATAGTAAATATACTAGTTTAAAAGTAATAGAGCCAAGTATCACATTTTAAAGAACTAAATATATTCGAGCATTAACTACATTGAACTATCTAAAGACAATAAAGTATCCTCAATGAACTTAATTAATTTATGAGACCAATACACAACTAACTAGTAATCATTAAAGAAGATATCCAAACACGAGAAAACAAATGCAACAAGTAACCGGAGATTACAATAGCAAGACAATGTTCTATTCAAGTAAACAAGTGAGATAACCTACATCCAAAGGAATACAAGCAATAATAACTCTCCAAGGACTTAGGGCCCAAGCAAGAGTTACATAATAAAAGGATACAATTCGATAACCCTTATCACTCTAAATCCTCAAATCATGAACCACGAACTAAATACCAATGGGTACTCCGGATGTACCCAATACCTATGACCTCGCACCCCTTGGCAATTTCCGGACCAGACAAATGTGGGAATAGCTACGGAGCTAGAGCAACCAACTCTGGCAAGCTCGATGCTGCCTAGAGAGGCTCATCACATCCGTGCGACGATAAGGTTGCACAACCATCGATTCGATAACACAAATAGCAATAACAACAACAATATAACCAAATAACCCGATAAATACATAACTTAGGGACAACAAAACAGGTTGCCCTCGTACGTAAGCTCCAATATACAAGCAACTCAATAAGCACTAAAACAACATTATAAGGAGGTTTCCAAGCTATTTCTAACATTAGACTTTGACACTTTTCCCCTTAGTTTACTTGCACAATTTGAATCACAAACGAAACATAAGTCACATAATCTACAAACCAACTATCCCAAACTTCTAAGGACACTTTATGGCACCACTTGGAGCTGCTAAA
Source organism: Ehretia macrophylla (assembly GCA_037974665.1). Classification (NCBI taxonomy): domain Eukaryota; kingdom Viridiplantae; phylum Streptophyta; class Magnoliopsida; order Boraginales; family Ehretiaceae; genus Ehretia; species Ehretia macrophylla. The sequence continues at coordinate 72,552,571 of CM075772.1, read as the reverse complement.
TCCCATTTTTAACTATGTCTAACACGAAAGCACCAAAAGTCCCGTGGTTCATTTGAACTACAACTACCAAAATCGTTGATTAATTCGATGCCATAAAGGTGTTTTAGACTCTACCCTAACTATATAAGACTAATTAGTACCTTTAATCTCACCCCGGATCATTACATCAATAGGCCACTTTTATACGCAATTAAGTCCTCAAAATTCAACATTGTCATAATTCAATAATTTTTATTGTACAACCATTTTAGTATCCCTAGAGTCCATATAAATTGTTAATTAAAGCATCGGGTCCTAATTCAATGGTCCTGAGTAAATAATGCCCTTAATCATACTTTAAATTAAATTCTTTGTAGCTCTAGTAATTTCCAAGCCTCTAAAGACACTAATCTAGGTTAGATTACCCCCACAACAAGCTTAGATACCAAATAATTAAGCTGGATCACAAGATTATACAAAGCCCTAATTTTTATTATTCATTATCTTCTTTAAATGTAAGATTTATCACATTAGCCATTAAAATTGACATCTACTCTTAAAAGTAAGTTCTACAAGCATATTCAAGAATATATTAAGTAAATACAAGCATAGATAATTCAATACATAACAAATCTATATTATCAAGTTAAACCCTAATTAACAAAGCACAAAATTTATGCAATCTCCCTCACCTCTACTAGGTAGAACAAACAAGAAATTATCTTTTGGAAGGCTTAGAACACTTCAAATGAGCTCAAGACACCAACCCTTAATTTTTCCCCAATTTTTTTCCTTTCCCGTTTTCCTTCTCTGCCCATGATTTCCTTTCATTTCTTTTGTTGGTTTCTTTTTTTTTTTTTGAACTTATATGGTCTATGCTAACTAATATAAAAACTAAAGACAATGCACTAAAAATGCTTAACCGGGTTGACTTTCTTATTTTTTTATGCTTTGTTTTTTAACTAAAATAACAGACTAAAGTTTTGGTTTTGTCTTTTGTATGCCCCACGACTAGGAGCAAAAAGGAATGTTCTCCATCTCTCTCTCTCTCTCTCTCTATATATATATATATATATATATATATATTCTTTTTTTTTTTATTGCTTTGTGAACTAAGTTGACTAAAAGGTAAAATACTAAACATTATAAAGCTAAGCTAGGACTATAACAGGTCGGCTTATAAAATAAAATGGTAGCTAATAAAATTAGGTCCAAACTAAGTTAAGATAAAGCCTGGGCAAATTAAAAACACCCAATTCTACCCTCTCGGACATGCGATGCACATAAAGAACACTGATTGCATTCACAGGATACTTCACGTATGGCAATTATGAAAGCAGATAAAATAAATAAATTAAACGAAAATCGTCTCTGGGCTCGAAAAAATATAAGTCAATTAAAAATAAACAAATAATAAACATAAGATAATCATTTCTGGTAATTAGATAAAATTTACATTAATACATTTATTATTAAAAATATTAAGATAACTCGTTCAAGTATGGGCAATTAAATAAATATAATTATTTAAAATAACCTTCTAGCCCGTTTAGGTCCGGACCAATTAAAGAAATATAATAATTTTTTTAATTAACAAATAAGGTCGTTTGGGTCCGAGCCCTGGCTTCCCGTTCGAACAGTAAAATAAATTAATTTAGAGGCAAATAGAATAATCTTTAAATCAATAAAATAATAAACTATTTATCCAAACAAATCGGTTAATTATAAACTAAATTAAAACATATAGATATGAACACACATTTCCCAAGAATAATGTACATGAATGACATGTATAAATATAAATGAACAAAATTAAATGCATGGTCGGGCACGGGCGTACAACTTCTTGCTTCCTCAGTCTTTTGACACGAACAAGATGGCTCTAGTCCCCTCAACGGGACACCTAGCATTATTTACAACGACAACATTCATTGGTTCTTGTAGAGATTTTATGGAGCCATATAACTCCATTTTGCTGGTCATGTGTCGAGAAGCTCCACTATCAACATGTAACGCCTCGAACCCAACCCCACGCTACAGGCCAAGTCCGGACCTATTACACAAACAGAGTCTCCTCTGTACCGTGGACTAACTGGTACCTATAAATAGCCACATACAATTCCTGAACTACAACCAAACAACTCATATAACCCATCTTCCAATATGAACATAGCCAACCAACTCCTCAAGGCCATCTGAGCCTTGGAACAACAAAATAAACATCATACAAGCAGGCAAGACATTTCTCTAAATTCCAAGTTATAAGTAGTATGTTATACTTATAGGCATAGTTCAACATTCTAACTAGTAGACATACAAGCATACAACAAAAGAGGTAAAGTGTAGTATCAATTATTACATGCCAACTACTTTGCTATCAACCATACAGGCTTACAACTTTGCTACAACTACCAAATACATATAAGACCACAAAGGTCTCAAAATGAACATCAACTAACATCTTTCACACAAGCAGCACATAATAGACAACCTCAGTACACACAAGAGATCACTGAAGTTGTTCTACTTGAACTTCTTCTTCTTTCTCTACTGCTACTAGTTGGGGGTTCATCTCAGCTTATCCTTAAACATGTCAAATGAGGAATGAGCAACAATGTTACCCAACGAGGAAGGTGATGCAGCATACTAGGGCGTGCCATTATGATATGCAACAAAGATAACAACATATACAACACAAATTAACAAAACTAGTTAGACAAACATTAAACCACTTATAAAAAAGATATGGTTCCACTTGTCTTAAATCACGAGCCATGAGCCAAGACCTTCAAGCAAGTGCCGGCAAATCCATTATTCCTTCAAATGGGGTACTCCGGATGTACCCCAATCTTAAGACCCATATCTCCCGAGGTAGATCCGTATACCCCAACGAGATGAACCACACCTCTAGGGTAGAGGAGTATGCCTTAGCGAGAAAGGGACTGGGAAACCATGGTAGCCGAGGGAGCACGACAAGCCTGATACCGCCCGTGTTACTCAACACTACCATGCCCGAATAGGTTGTGCAACCCCGAATCAATTTTTACGAGAGCCAAGGTTTCTAAGTAACACATAAGAGGGACAACGAAATAGGCTGCCCTCACAATTAGCTACAATTTACACGAAGTAACGATATAAACATAAAGGAGACAAATTACATATTTTTCCACAAACTCCTCAATTATCATGATTATACTTTAGACAAGCATGTAAACACATAACAACACTTCTACGAACTCATATAAGCACAAAAGTATCCGTTTGTCATTTTTCCCTTTTTATAATTATGCAGTTCTTCTTCTATATGAAATTGAAAGCCTCAAATCTATAATCCAATTATTCTACACTCCTAATGAAGCCAAAAGACACCTACTAAGGCCCTGAAAACCTGTATTGGAGACAAAAGCTCGAGAAGGCCCCAAGTGGATTTTAACTACACCTACCTTATTCGGACCCCAATTTAACGCAACGAAAGTACCAAAAATGCTTCCATGCCGCAATGATACCTAATCTAAAATCCAAACGTGCCTGGATTACATTTCGTGGAAAACCCATTTTTAAAAGTTAGCTAAGTTTGCATTTTAACTAAATTTCGAGCAATTCTACCACACATGACCTTCTAACTAGTTTCAATAATATCTAGAGCACCTAAAGGAAGCATCAATTTACTTTAAATAGCAAGTTATAGCAAACCCTAAAATTTTATCACTATTCATTATCTCTTTCATGCAACTCAAGCTTCAAGCATGGAATTTACCAACAAGCTACTCAAGCAAAGTCTAAACAACATATAAAGCATGTATAACACCATATTTAAGCATTTCAATAGCTAATTCCAACAAATCACAAAATTTAAAAAGTTGACATAAACTTTAAACTCAAACAAATGCAACTCCCTCACAATTTAAAGGGTTGTAGGCAAGTGGTTGAAGTTCCTTAGTGCTCCAAAAACCCTCCAAAGCAAGCCAAAAGATCAAATGCAAGGTTGGATGATTAGATTTTTCTCCTTTCTTCCTCCTAAGGCTGTCGGGTTTGGGGGGGTAGTTTGGGAAATTTTTGTTTTGTTTTGTTATGAGCATTTCATGTATATGTGGTGTTGTTTGTGCATATGTATGTGTATGTATAATTAGCATAAGTCAATTGATATTAATTCTTGGTCAAACTATGCTAAAAACTCAAATTAAAAGACTAGTTAGCTAACTAATGTTTATTCTAATGTTACACTATTCCACGAAACACGAAACATTTTTCAAATGCACGTTCCCGACCTCCAAAGTCCAAAACTACAAGCTCTCGATTCTGTTTATAAGTTATACTATCTAGGAAAAATACTAAACCGAGCAACTTAGACAGTTGAATTTTTTATGAATAGTGACCCCCAATTAATGCAATAAGCAAGAAAAGAAATGCACATAGAAATGCTCAAGTAAATATGCAATAGTTATTTAATAATATGATGAAATTTCCCGGGCGTCATACCCTCTACCCCTTAAACTAATTGCGCCCACACAATTCTTACAAGATTCGGCAAGCAACTCAGGGTATTTATCTCTTAGCTGATCTTTCCCCTCCCAAGTGGCATCCTCAACTCTGTGATGATCCCAAAGAACTTTCACCATAGGAATACTCTTAGTTCTGAGCTCTTGAATCTTCTTATCCACAATTCGAAGAGGTCTCTCAATATATGTCAATGACTCATCAATCTCCAGCGGTTCCATCTCTAGAATGTGCGAAGGATCTGGTTGATACTTTCTAAATAACAACAAGTGGAACACATCATGAATTTTGCCCAAACTCGAAGGTAGTGCTAACCTGTAAGCCAAATCACCAACTTTCTCGATAATTTCAAACGACGTCATATATCTAGGACTAAGTTTACCTCCTTTTCCGTGGTGAATCAGACCTTTACGCGGGGAGACTTTCAAGAACATATGATCACCCACTACAAACTCCAAGTCCCGTCGGCGTCTATCAGCATAACTTTTCTGTCGGTTTTGAGCTGTGAGCATTCTTTTCTTTATAAGTTTCACATTGTCAACCATCTTGATCATCTCAGGTAGAATAGCTGGGTCAACAGTTTTTATTTCTCCTACTTCATCTCTACATTTCTACCCGTAAAGTGCCTCGTACGGCACCATTCCAATGGTAGCCTAATAATTTGTATTATAAACAAACTCTGCAAGAGACAAATACATTTCCTAACTTTTACCGAAATTCAGAATGCAAGCTCGCAACATGTCCTTTAGTATCCTAATAGTCCTCTCAGACTGACCATCTGTCTGCGGGTGATATGCAGTACTAAAACTCAAAATTAATCCTTAAAGCCTTCTATAATTTTTGCTAGAACTGTGATGTTAACTTGGGATCTCTATCTGACACTATATTAGTTGGAGCCCCATGCAATCTTACAATGTTTTCAACATATAACTCAGTCAGTTTATCAAGAGTATCTGTTTTCTTTGTAGCAATGAAATGTGAGGTTTTTGTCAACCTATCAACCACAACCCATACGGAATCATTACCTCACGATGATCTCAGTAAATCAGATACAAAGTCCATGGTAACCTGGTCCTATTTCCACACAAGAATCTCCAATGGTTGCAATAATCCCGCAGGTCTTTGAAGTTCAGCTTTAACCTTCTGGCAAGTCAAACATTTAGCTACATAATCTGCTATCTCCCTCTTCATATTATTCCACCAGAAGATTTGTTTCAAGTCCTTGTACATCTTAGTGCTACCAGGGTGAATAATGTATTTAGTGCTATGAGCCTCAGCAAGAATTTCATTCTTCACAGTTGAACTACTAGGAATGCAAATTATATTCTTATACTTAAGTAGTTCATCATCATGTGGCTTGAAATCAGACTCTCCCCCTTTGGACTTCTCTAGAATCTTCAATAACTGAAGATCTGACTGTTGTGCTTCCTTGATTCTAGACAATAGTAAAGACTGAATTTGTAAGCTAGCAAATTGGATACCTCATTCTGAAGCCTCCAGTTTCCACAGACAACTCCTCTACAGTTTCCCAGTCCTTTATTATCAAACTGGCCACAGTAGCCTTCCAGATTAAAGCATCTGTAATAGTATTGGCTTTACCTGGCAAGTAACTAATGGTACAGTTATAATCATTCAACAACTCTAGCCAGCGCCTTTGCCTCATATTTAGATCTTTATGTGAAAATAGATATTTCAAGCTCTTATGATCTGCAAATATTTCAAATTTATTACCCCACAAGTAATATCGCCATTTCTTTAAAGCAAAGGCAACAGCAGCAAGCTTAAGATCATGAGTAAGATAATTAAGTTCATAGGGCTTTAATTTTCTCGAGGCATAAGCTATTACCTTACCATGTTGTATAAAAACGCAGCCCAAACCTTCTTTCAAAGTATCACTGTAAATCACCAAATTATCAGTCCCCTCAGGCAGTGCAAGAATAAGAACAGTGGTAACTCTCTTTTTTAATTCCTGAAAATTGGCTTCACATTTGTCATCCCAATTAAACACGATTTTCTTTTGAGTTAAGGAAGTCAACGCTCCAGCAATTTTAGAAAAATCCTTAACAAACCGCCTGTAGTAACCAGCCAACCCTAAGAAACTATGAACTTCCATCACAGTTTCGGGTCTTTTCCACAAGATCACAACTTCAATTTTTGCAGGATCAACATATATTCCTTCTTGTAAAATTATATGGCCTAAAAGGCCACCTGTTTCAACTAGAATTCACACTTGCTAAATTTACCAAATAGCTTATGTTCCTGCAATGTTCGCAACACAATTCTTAAATGTTCTTCATGCTCTACCTCAATCTTAGAATACACCAATATATCATCAATAAATATCACAACAAATTGGTCAAGGTAAGGCTTAAATACTCTCTGCATCAAATCCATAAAGGCGACTGGAGCATTTGTAAACCCAAATGGTAGCACAACAAATTCATAGTGGTCGTACCTGGTTCTGAAAGCAGTCTTGGGCACATCATCTTTTTGAATTCTCAGTTGATAATAACCTTATCTCAAATCAAACTTAGAATACATAACGACACCCTACAACTGATCAAACAGTTCTTCAATCAAAGGCAAATGATATTTATTTTTCACAGTCACTTGATTAAGACCCTGATAATCGATGCACAACCGCAAAGTATCATCTTTCTTCTTTATAAATAAAACAGGAGTACCCCACGATGAAGAGCTAGGCTGAATAAAACCATTTTCAAGTAATCCCTACAACTGAATTTTCAATTCCTACAACTCAGGGGGAGCCATGCTATATGGGGTTCTAGATATAGGATTAGTTCCTGGCAACAGATCAATTACAAATTCTATTTCCCGGTCAGGTGGTAACCCAGACAATTCTTCAGGAAATACCCCCGGAAAGTCCTTTACAACAAGCACTTCATTCAACTTTAGTTTATCCCCAGGCTGATTAATTAGATATGCTAAATATACATCACAATCTTTATTCAACATTTTTGTGGCTTTAATGGAAGAAATGATACGAGTCCTTGTAGATTTTTGAATTCCAGCAATTTTAATGACAATATGTTCAGGTATTTCTAAAGTTACAATTTTTCTTCTACAATCCAAGTAAGTATAATACCGCCCCAACCAGTCCATCCCCAAAATAACCTAGAAACCCCAGAATGGAAAAATAATCAAATCAATAGGATATATATGCCCCTCAATGCAAATATCACAATTTTTACACACAGATTCCGTAACAAACTTTGTTCCTATAGGATTACCTACTTCAATTTTATACGGCAGTTTATCAACTTTTAATGCAGTAGATTGTGCACACATAGGAGTGATAAATGAATGTAGCCCCAGTGTCAATCAAAGCTACTACTGGCTGATTATTAATAAGAAATGTACCTTCTACCACCACTGTCGTATTTGGAAGCTTCTCCTGGTTTAGTACAAATACTCATGCCTGGCCTTAGGGAACTGGAGCTTCACCTGATGCTCTGGTCTGAGCACTCTGGCCGGAAGTCTATCCTTGTCCCTGCTTGTACCTTGTGTAATCTTTAATCCTGTGCTGGTCGCTCCTGCAACCAATGCATCGGCCCAATTTCTTCCAACACTCTGCCTCTGTATGGCCCTTACGATTACAGTGACTGCACTGTTGGTTTTTCTTGCAACAGTGCCTCCCGTAGAAGCCCTGTAAGTAGATGTAGTAGAGATACCTTGCTGAGATCTAGTGGCAAATGGTCGGGTCTGGCTCTATGCCTGGCTCTGAATTGGTCTTGTTTGAGACTGTATCTGAACTGGCCCCAGGTAGCTCTAAGTCTGCCGTGGCTGCTGAACCTGAACAGGCTGTTGAAACTATCTCTGATAGCCTTGACTCTGAGACTAATACTGTCGTTTACTCGGCTGACTGGACTCAGCCAATACATCTGCCTTGCGTTTTTAATACCTCGATGCGGCCCTAACTGCTACTGCATGATTAGGATAATGTTGTGAAGACAAATTAAGCAGAATATCACTCTTCAGACCCCAAATGAATCTCTGAATCTTCATGTCCTCCGACTGCACTAAAGCTGGCACGTAGCGAGAAAGTCTAGTAAATGTAGCCTCGTACTGATCTACATTCCTATTTCCATACCTCAGATATATGAACTCTTCTTGATGTCTCTCACAAACTACCACAAATACATGTTTATCCTGGAATTCCCGAATAAAGTCAGCCCCCGAATGTTGTACCCTCTCAACATCCCATTTTTCTCTGATAGTGCGCCACCATTCCTCAGCGTCACCCTCAAGTAAGAATGCAACATAAGTAATTTTTCTCTCATCATTATACTCAAGTATTGCAGCAACTTTCTCAAACTTATTCAACCACATTTCTACTTTCATATCATCCGGCTCTCCATAAAAACTATACGCCCTGTGATGTAGGAACTTATCAAACAAATTACCCCTAACAATTCTGCTACCCTCGGCTCTAGCACCTTGATTACCTCTACCAGTTCCTGCTTGACCCTGCTGAGTCATAAATTAAGCGAAAGTATTCATAGCAATGGCCATTGTGGCCATAATCTATGTATTGGTCGGTTCTTGCCCCAGTGGTACATTCCCAGCTACTCCTGCCTCTTGCCTAGGTACATCTTGTCTAGGAGCTTCCTTTGGTTCCCTTCTCGGCCTTCCCCTCTTTCTCATCTCGATGCTAGAAAAATCCAGTGTTATAATAGGCAAATAGATGACACAAAAGATAGCACATTCATGTTCCAAAACACCTTATGCATAAGACAACATATAAAGCACTAAACATGCATTAAACACTAAACTTTTCATATTCACACTATATCATGCATCAGACGCTTCTTTTACATGATAACATGTCCTTTACACAAACAATTATTAACTTAGGCAATTAGACAATCATATAGCTGCGCAATTCAACTTTCACATAAGGATCTCTACCCCACATGCCGAGGAATTTTACCTGGCTTCATGCATTCATATAGCTCTGATACCACATAAATGTAATGCCTTGAACCCAACCCCACACTATAGGCCAAGTCCGAACCTGTTACACGAACAGAGTCTCCTTTGTACCGTGGACTAACTGGTACCTGTAAATAGCCACATACAACTCCTGAACTACAACCAAACAATTCATATAACCCATCTTCTAATATGAACATAGCCAACCAACTCCTCAAGGCCATCCAAGCCTTGGAACAACAAAATAAACATCATACAAGCATGTAAGACATTTCTCTAAATTCCAAGTTATAAGTAGTATATTATACTTATAGGCTAAGTTCAACATTCTAACTACTAGACACACAAGCATGCAACAAAAGAGGTAAAGTCTAGTATCAATTATTACATGACAACTACATTGCCATCAACCATACATGCTTACAACTTTGCTACAACTACCAAATACATACAACACCACAAAGGTCTCAAAATGAACATCAACCAACATCTTTCACACAAGCTGCACATAATAGACAACCTCAGCACACACAAGAGATCACAGAAGTTGTTCTACTTGAACTTTTTCCTCTTTTTCTACTACTACTAGCTGGAGGTTCACCTCAGTTTTTCCTGAAACATATTAAATGAGGAGTGAACAATAATGTTACCCAGCGAGTGAGGTAATGCAGCATACCGGGGCGTGCCATTATGATATGCAACAAAGATAACAACATATACAACACAAATTAACAAAACTAGTTAGACAAGTATTTAACCACATATAAAAATGATACGGTTCCACTTGTCTTCAATCACGAGCCACGAGCCAAGACCTTCAAGCAAGTGCCGGTAAATCCCTTATTCCTTCAAATGGGGTACTCCGGATGTACCCCAATCCTACGACCCATATCTCCTGAGGTAGGTCTGTATGCCCCAACGAGGTGAACTACGCCTCTGGGGTAGGGGAGTATGCCTCAGTGAAAAAAGGACTGGGAAACGATGGTAGCTGAGGCAGCACGGCAAGCCCGATGCTGCCCGTGTTACTCAACACTACCATGCCCGAATAGGTTGTGCAACCCCGAATCAATTTTTACGAGAGCCAAGGTTTCTAAGTAACACATAAGAGGGATGACGAAGTAGGCCGCCCTCACAATTAGCCACAATTTAAACGAAGTAATAATATAAACATAAAGGAGACAAATAACATATTTTTTTCACAAACTCCTCAATTAGCATGATTATACCTTAGACAAGCATATAAACACATAACAAAACTTCTACGAACTCATATAAGCACAAAAGTATCTCTTTGTCACTTTTCCCCTTTTATAACTATGTAGTTCTTCTTCTATATGAAATTCAAAGCCCTAAATCCATAATCCAATTATTCTACACTCCTAAGGAAGCCAAAAGACACCTATTAAGGCCCTGAAAATTCTTTTTGGAGACAAAAGCTCGGGAAGACCCCGAGTGGATTTTAACTATACCTACCCTATCCGGACGCAAATTTAATGCAGCGAAAGCACGAAAAATGCTTCTATACCCCAAGGATACCTAATCTAAAGTCCAAATGTACTCAGATTATGCTTCGTGAAAAAACCCCTTTTAAAAGTTAGCTAAGTTTTCATTTTAACTCAATTTCGAGCAATTCCACCATACATGAGCTTCTAACTGGTTTCAATAATGTCTAGAGCACCTAAAGGAAGTATCAATTCACTCTAAATAGCAAGTTATAGTAAAACTCTAAAAATTCATCACTATTCATTATCTCTTTCATGCAACTCAAGCTTCAACCATGGAATTTACCAACAAGCTACGCAAACAAAGTCTAAACAACATATAAAGCATGCATAACATCATATTTAAGCATTTCAATAGCTAATTCCAACAAATCAAAAAATTTATAAAGTTGACATAAACTTTAAATTCAAGCAAATGCAACTCCCTCATAATTTAAAGGTTGTACGCAAGTGGTTGAAGCACCCTAGTGGTCCAAAAACCCTCCAAAGCAAGCCCAAAGATCAAATGCAAGGTTGGATGATGATAGTTTTTCTCCTTTCTTCCTCCTAGGGCTATCGGGTTAGGGAAGAGTAGTTTGGAAAATTTTTGTTTTGTTTTTTATGAGTATTTAATGTATATATGGTGTTGTTTGAGTATATGTATGTATATGTGTAATTAGCTTAAGTCAATTGTTATTAATTCTTGGTCAAACTATGCTAAAAACTCAAATTAAAAGACTAGTTAGCTTACTAATGTTTATTCTAATGTTACACTATCCCACGAAACACGAAATATTTTCCAAATGCAAGTTCCCAACCTCCAAAGTTCAAAACTACAAGCTCCCGTTTCTGTTTATACTATCTAGGAAAAATACTAAACCGAGCAACTTAGACAGCTGAATTTTCTATGAATAGTGACCCCCAATTAATGCAATAAGCAAGAAAAGAAATGCACATAGAAATGCTCAAGTAAATATACAATAGTTATTTAATAATGTGATGAAATTTTCTGGGTGTCATACCTTCTCCCCGTTAAACTAATTGCGTACACGCAATTCTTACATGATTTGGTAAACAGCTTAGGGTATTTATCTCTTATCTGATCTTCTCGCTCCCAAGTGGCATCCTCAACTTCGTGATGATCCCAAAGAACTTTCACCATAGGAATACTCTTAGTTCTGAGCTCTTGAATCTTCTTATCCACAATTCAAAGAGGTCTCTCAATATATGTCAATGACACATCGATCTCCAGCGGTTCTGGCTCTAGAATTTGCGAAGGATCTGGCTGATACTTTCTCAACAACAACACGTGGAACACATCATGAGTTTCGCCCAAACTCGGAGGTAGTACTAACTTGTAAGCCAAATCACTAACTTTCTTGAGACATATCTAGGACTAAGTTTACCTCCTTTTCCATGTCAAATCAGAACACATGATCACCCACAGTAAACACCAAGTCACGTCGGCATCTATCATCATAACTTTTCTGTCGATTTTGAGCTGTAAGCATTCTTTTCTTTATAAGTTTTACATTGTCAACCATCTTGATCAGCTCAGGTAGAATAGCTAGGTCAATAGTTTTTATTTCTCTTACTTTATCCCAATGCAACGGAGATCTATATTTTCACCCGTAAAGTGCCTCGTACGGCGCCATTCCAATGGTAGCTTGATAACTATTCTTATAAGAAAACTCTTGAATCTTCCTATCCACAACTCGAAGAGGTCTCTTAATATATGTCAATGACTCATCGATTTCCAGCGGTTTCGGCTCTAGAATGTGCAAAGGAACTGGCTGATACTTTCTCAATGACACGTGGAACACATCATGAATTTTACACAAACTCGGAGGTAGAGCTAACTTGTAAGCCAAATCACCAACTTTCTCGATAATTTCAAACGACCCCACATATCTAGGATTGAGGTTACCTTACTCATCGTCGTCAAAAATGCATTTTCATGCTTTTGAAATGGGTCATAAAGTGTATCTAGGAGGGTAGAATAATTGGTTTATGGATTGTTTGTCTCGTATTCCGTGTGTTCCTTGAATTGGGTCTTGAGCTAAAGGGGTATTATTTCATAGTCAAGTCTGTTGCTTCAATTGTCTGGTGTTGATACTTATTATGCTAAATATATGTTTATTGACTTGCTCGTACATTGTTATCTATGTGTGAAGGCAACCTACTTTGTTATCCCTCGTTTACGTGTTATTGTACCTTATTGCTATCTCGTGAGTTCTTGTGATCGTATCAAGTTGCGTAACCTTTTGGACATGGTAGTGTCAAGAGACCCTGGGCAGCATCAGGCTATCGGTCTAACTAGGTTACCATAGTGTTGATTCCCTCTTTCGCTGAGACACACCCACTTACCTCAGAGGCGTAATTCACCTCGTTAGGGCATTCGGATCTACCTCATGAGTATTGGGCCATAGGATTTAGGGAACATCCGGAGTACACCTATTGTGAGTAAGGGATTTGCCGGCAATTGATATCGATGTCCGTGGTTTGAGGTTTATGGATCGAGATTAAATGGAACCGTATCCTTTTCATATATGGTCATCTCGTTATCTCGTTACGTGAGTATATTGTTACTTGTTTACTCTGATACTTGTATGCTATCTAGCCTCGTCACTTGAGTGTTGTCTAGTCTCGCATTCTTGCGTGTTATCTAGTTTACTACTTGTTTACATGCATAACATAAAATGATTTCAAAAAATCCCCGACTATATGTCCCTCCCTCATTGGGAATACGTGTTTTGTATGCCCACCCTCGTTTCTAACAATTTCAGGTTCAATGCCTTCGGAAGTTTATAAAAGGAAAGTTCGGGAGTTTCTGTGATTGCATATACTGGCTTCAGCTGAATGTATATGTGAATCTATATGAAATAGTTACATGGCTGGAGTGTGATCAATTGAATACCATAGAATGTTGAATGTATTGGCAATTGTTCTTGTATGTTTTAGAATTACTATGGAAGATTGTAATGTAAAATTTAAAGTTTTATGTGAATTGATAGTGATAAGTGGGTTGTAATAACTTAATAGTTTACTTTATCATCTAATTGGCTTGCGTGTTTGCTTGGGTTAATGGAATTGATTGACAGACTTAATAGACAAGAAAATTGAATAGATAAGATTAGAGTGGTATAATAATCGAATTACTATTAATAGAAATTCAATAAGTGAATGAAATGATTGCTTGTATGTTGATAGAAAGACTCGGATGGTCTTATAGACGTGGAAAGTCATGTTATGAATGGTATATATTGCTGTGGTGGTGATTTCTTCTGAGTGCAGGGTTTTTGGATAGTCCTAGAAATAGGAAAAACTCCGTCCGTTTTCTCCCTTTTTTCTTTTCATGCCATGGGGTATTGGATCGGAAGCCCGATTTCACAAGGGGTCGGGGCGTTACAAGTGGTATCAGAGCTTAGATAGCTTTCAGCCGGGAAAGACTCTTTGGCATGTTGGATAGTGACCACTGATCGTGTACTTGTAAAGTATTATACATTGATAAAGTGTTATACGTGACTTGTGTATAAAGTATGTAAATGTGTTACATGCTCGGAATATGTAAACTTGTGTATTAATGTGAGCTATATGCATTTGTACCTATGTAGTGGTTTACGTGACCTTATATGACTGTATGATTGTGTGATTGTCTACGTGTCTAAGTATGTGATTGTCTAAGTGAATCGCATGCTAGCATAAAAGTAAGAATATAAAGAGGCTATTGCATGAGTTGTGAAGTGTTTGGATCATCTTGTAAGCTATAGGCATTGTATATGGTTACGTGAACCAGATATCTTGAATGTAAATAGTTCTTCTTGTCTTTATGTGTTATATATGACTACTTGTTATATCACTACTACTTCTGGTATAGAGGTGAAGAGTGGAAGATCCAGGAGGTAGTCAGACGGGGCTCCGAGGCATGATACTGTGGTGGCAGGGATTGAGTTGTGACTGTTGACCTACTGATAGATAACTAGTTGCATGCATGTTATACATTGTCTAGGTTAGAGAGATTAGGCTTGCTCTAGTTAATCTTTGCATGATCGTCGGACTAGGTAAGGAGAAATCATCTTTTGTGCATTATGTTGCTACTTTAGAGCTAGATTAGATGTTGATTGCATGTTGCTGAATGACATTTGAGCTTATGTGTATATTTACATAATTGTCTAGGTTGTATAAGTAATCTTTAGCTTAATCTTGCCTAAATATATATATATATATATATATATATATATATATATATATATATATATATATATATATATAAAGTGTTCTATAAACTGTGTAAATGAGCATTTGAGTGAATGTTAGTTTAAGAGAGTATAACATTTAAGTTAGGATTAGATTAACATGAGAGTTACATGTTAGATTGAGTGACTCTTAAATGTGTGTGCATGTATGTGAGACTTATATATTCTTGAATGAAAAAGTACATTTATGTGCCATACTTGTGTAAACTGTGAAAGATGTGCAATATGTGTAGCTATGTGGCTATGTGTACATCTATGTGATTTAACTGTGAAATACGTGAAAGAATATGTGATAAGTGTTAGTGTGTGATTATGTGTATATTTAGTTGATTCTTGAAGAATTACTTATCTTATTAGCAGTGACATATATAATTTAACTTTCCAAAATAAAATGTTATTTATGTTAAGACAACTTGGAGAGTAAGAAAAGGCGATAATGTATCCTCATATAGCTAATGATTGCATAGTAGTTTAAGATATTAACTATGCCTATGTGATAGATACTGGATATGCGAGCATTGCATTCAATAAGTTGTGTATGTGTTAGGAAATGTCTACTTTATATGATTTCGACTGCATGCATACATATTTCCCTTTGAATTGGTAAGTGATCTTTCCCCTCTATAGTACGATGGCCGGCAACTAATCTTCTCGAGATGTGAACCAACCAGAAAGGGGGTAGTTAGACAGACATTGACAGGAGAACGTCACGGAACAAGTAATGATAATAATGAATTCGTCTATGTCACTATAACTGATACTCTTATGGGGTTGCATTTATATTTCTAAGATTAAGGAATCTAAAATCATTTATCTATATATATATGACTTGTGACCTATGGGGAGAAATAATATACAGTCAAACTTCTTGAGGGGTATTCACTTTAATATTTTTGTCGGGGCTATTTATCGACAATGGTCTTTAGTGGCATTTCCATCAGTAGTATTGCCTGGGAATTTCAGCCGCTCTTTATTCATCGGGATTCTATTAGTGAAATTCTTGACTGGTACTTATATTCAGAAAAGTTGATCCTTATAGATGTTCAGGCGGTGTTCTCGACATAAGCTCTTACTTGGATTTCTTATTCGGGACTTCACATCTGGCATATCCTTGGTATTCTTTTTGGGTATTTTTCAGTATTATCTATATGCGGGAATTACTATTGGATTTCTATTCAACTTCATCTCCAGTATTATATATGGGTTTCTTCTTGGTATTTTCTTGGTAATTTCTAACTGGTATGTTCATAGGAGCCTTTATTTGGCTACCTTGCTTGCGATTTCATCGATGAAACTCTTCTAGGATTTTTGCTGGATTCATCGGTGATAGTAGTATGGGTATTCTTACTAGTCTTCTTAGGTGTTGCACTTTTTGGCTTCAAGTCCG
Source organism: Ehretia macrophylla (assembly GCA_037974665.1). Classification (NCBI taxonomy): domain Eukaryota; kingdom Viridiplantae; phylum Streptophyta; class Magnoliopsida; order Boraginales; family Ehretiaceae; genus Ehretia; species Ehretia macrophylla. The sequence goes on along the minus strand of CM075772.1, from coordinate 72,536,018 downwards.
ACTAGAGCGGCCACAGTTATTGAGGATTCTCTTTGAGCATAAGAAATTGCAAGAACTCAATTTTTATAAGAAGGGAAGGATGTGAGACCCCAAACTCGCATACATGTGCATTTATTACTTTAGTGTCGAATTATGTGCATTTATGTGATGTTTCTTAAATAGTAGAAATGGGTAGTTGTAACGCCCCGATCCCTCACGAGACCGGAAGCTCTAATAACCAAGCTATTCTCAACCCAATTCCAACCCAGTCTCAAAATTTTAGGGAAAACGGACAGAGTTTGCTGTGGACCGAAGACATTTTTCAAACCTGTAAATGCTCAAAATAGCCACAATATACTAAAACAAGCTTTTATACTTAAAATTCAAAGGTTCAAGGCCATCCAAGCCTTAGAACAACAATTACATATAACACACAAGCAAGCAAAGCATTTCTAATTTTAACCATAGGCAGTTAGATACAACAATAGCCAAGTTATACTTCCAAGTTTGTTAATCACACAAGCATGCAAAAGAATAAGTTTACTATGGATTATTACATGTCATTCCACTTTATATCCAACACACAAGATTACAACTTATTACATTCACCAAATATACTCAAGACCCCAAGGTCACAAAAAGGCAATCAACAACAACTTTATTTAACTTAAGACAACTCAACTATTTCTAAACAAGTTATCTTGCATGCCATAATCACATTTTATACTTTAATTTAACACATAATCCAAGTAATCACTCAAGTAGCCAAGTATTCCAATCATAATCATAACTTCACACATACAATACAATTTACAAGCAATATAAACAATATAACAAGATATAAGCATGTTCACTCCATATAACACATTCGAGATCTCAAGATAGCAAGTAAATAAAAAGTCAGGAGGTTAGCAAAGTAGGCTAACCTTACCCACGTATCAATTTATAACTCAAGAAATACTAAATATAACAATTATAACATGTATACCAATTCAACTATCTAGCTATGCTACAAGTTCAAGAAATTCTCAAATAATCCAACAAATCTCTTAACAGAAGCTTATCTTAGTCAATTCAGTTACAAATGCTATTGACCTCCAAACTAACTAATTTTTGTGTAGAAACGTAGCTCTTCGAGTGTAGATGATTTTAGAATCAAACGGTGCCTAATTCTGAGTTAAATTCCATAAGTTATACCATTTTCCGTGCAACTATTCTAAACTGCCCTGCACCAACGATTTTTCCTAGACACATTTCGAAAATGGCTAAATCGGAGGCCTAAAACATTAGAATTAGCCTTAGCCCTAGAAATCAACATTTGCTCTAAACTGCCTAATCTAGCTGCTGTACAAATTTGGTTAATTTTTGAGCATGTTTTCTATGTCCGAAAGGCTCCAAAAGTCGGGTACAGTGCACTGATCCAAACAGAACACATACACACAAGCACACTTGAGTCCTTTTGCTATTTTCTTGCTTGACTAACATGTTTTGGACTCTAACACTCCTAAGAGCTATTAATCAACAACTTCTAAGCCTAACTAGTCATCAAAGTCTCAAGAATTCAAAAGAAACACAAAGGGGTTGAATTCATTTAAGCAAAACTACTTGAAATTCTTTGTTGATTCCTTGCTCATAAGTCATATTAAGCATGTTTCTAACATATAAACTTCATTAATGCATTTAAACAAACACTTTGTCTACCATTTTACATTTAACTAACTAAACTTTATTCTATCAATAAACTACCATAAAAACTTCAAATGCTAGCAAAAGAACACTCCTACAACATTATGAACTCTAATACTCAAGCTAGATATGTAAAAGAACACATTACCACTTTTGTCTACTTTGAAGCAAACCTAAAAAAAAAAAATAATAAGAACTTGACAGCAACTTAAAATAAGAAAATTTTCATCTCACATTCATAGCAGACTCAAGTTAAAGATAACATTTAACAAGCCAATAAATAATCACTTCACAATTAACTTACATTCTAACTAAACCACTACACAATTAAATTAACTCTTCAATCTACAATTAAATCATAAGCTTAAAGAATAGATGTTACACCGAAACACTTATCTTCATTTCCAATCAAATTAGCATTCAAGATAAATATTAGATCTAAATCACATGCATTTATAGTTAAACAATCATTTTCATGTAGGTAGTATGACATTCAAGCTAATTATCTTATTTGAACAAGAAACACAACTCGGTTATGAACTAGTAACCAAAATAATAAAGCAACATAATATACACTAACACTTAAACCTCAATTTTCAGCTTTAACTAACATGAATCTCTTAGTCTCTACAACAAATATAACACAATAAACAAGCTAAAGTTAAGTATGAGGCCTAAAATCTCCATTTTCTCCTTTAAGTTCAATATGCCGAAACTAGTTTTAGCCAAGGTTTAGTTAACTAAAGTATCTAACTATCATCAACTACATTTATGGAACCTAAACCAAACATTAAACTAGTATTTAAGGCACTAATTGTATTAATTCTAATGGGCGCATACAAAGAGGCATAAAAATCGACGTCCTCGAAATTCGATAAATTTTAACGTGGTACCGTTTTATCAACCCAACATCACATATCTATCATTAAATTAAGGTTTTGAGTAAGATTTAAAGGGCCTGAGTGAATAGTACCCCATTAAATGAACTTTAACTAATTGATCTTGCATTTCAAGCATTGCCAACCCATTCAAGGCTCTAATCTAGGTTTAATAACTCCTAAATAACATGTAAATAGCAACAAATTAAGCTAGAATACAAAGATTTTACTATTCACGTTTTTTACTATTCATCACCTTCTACAATGTAACATTCACCATTCTAGCCATTCAAGATGTCAACTAACTTCAAAAGAGTATTCTACAACATCAATAAGAGGTACTACAAGCATCTATGAGCAAAGATATAGCAATAATCAACAATTGTAAAAATTCAAGTTTAAACCCTAGAAATTTAAATGCATATAACATGAAATCTCTCTCACATACCAAGTTGTAGGAGCTTTGTAGTACTCTAGGATACCTCAATCTACCTCCAAGACCAAGCTAGAAGATCCAATTGGCAAGATTTGAGGACATTTTCTCTTCTTTTTTTTTTTCTCATGAAAATTGGCCCTAAGGCCATTTTTTCCCTCTTTTGTTTTTTTTTTCTTGCTTGGTTTAGCTTATAAAAGAAAAGATGACAAGGTCAATGGGTTGGGTATTTGGGTCAAATAGTTGTAATTAGATCAAATAATAAGCAAATGAGTTATTGAAATGTTAAATTAAAAGCTGAAAATACTATTCATTAGAGAACACTAATCTAATTTTTATTCAACGTTCCCGAAATGCTATGTACGCAAACTCAATGAACGTATGACACATAAATGATAAGTAAGTAAGAAAAAAATATAAAATTCAGAAAAAGAAGCAGAAAATTTTCATTTCCAAACTTAGAGTTATTTAAGCAATTAATGAAAAATAATAATAATAATAATGAAATCTAACACTTAAATACAAAATAATAAAATATAATAATTTTAATATTAAAATAGTTACCCTATTTAATTTTACTAAACTCTATATGCACGTATTTCAAAAATATAACAAATAGTGCAATTAATGAATGCATTGAATTAAGTTATTCACTAATAATAAATAAACTTTTAAAGTAACACATAAATATATGCGAATATGTACTGTATACTATATGCTGGGTCTGGGTCATCACAGTAGTATTCATAGTGATTTTTGACTGTTTGATTTTCTTGATTTTATACTTTTCTCATGATACTTGTCATTTAAGAGACAAGAGAAAAATAGAATTTTATGCATTACATGTCCGGAGAGTGCATTAGGAAAATATTTTATGTACTGTATGAATAGTAAAAATAATATGTCTTTGAGCTAACTAGATTTTTATTGCATTTTAAGCTTGTTTAAGTTATCTTGCACCATGTTTAAGTCCAATTAAGCATCCTACACTTATTATATAACATAAACACCACACAAACACTATGCAATACAAACATAACAAACAAAAAATACCCCTTTTGTCCCCTTAGGCCTTCGGCCAAAGGTAGCCAAAAATAGAGAAAAATCATCTTCAAACCTTGCATTTGGTGCTCAATCAAAGCTTCTACAAGTGGATTCAAGGTCTCCCTAGCTTGTTCCTAGCATCTACAAGGAGTTTTGGTGAGAGTTTTGCATTTCATGGTTTTTCCAAGTTTTGATCTAAACTTCACTTTTAAGATTGTAATTATATGGCTATTTCATGCTTGAATCCTTCACAAAGTGTTGTTTACATGACCTAGAAACTTGATTTGTGTAGTTAGTTAGCTTGTTTGATTGAATTTTATAAAGGGTTAATTTTACAAGACAATGAATAGTATTTTTCTAAGATTTTTTGTACAAAGTTATTTCTAAGCTTTAGTTTGTGTAATCTATTGGTTCTATAGGTGCTATTGACCTTAGGTTAGTGATTGTACGAGATTAATTTGATTGGAACTTGAGAAACCTAGTGAAAATGGCTTGAAATTGCAAAGGGCTTTGCGTAGAATTATCACCTCTGCACAATTGAACATTGTAGTTAGTGTCTATTGGGTATAGAAGTGTTAAATATACTTTTATGACACTCGGTTGGGGATTGGGTTGGGTAATTGTAGTTCAAATCACCCTCGGGGCTTCCGGGGTTGTTGTACTAGTCGTCATCAAAAATGCGTTTTCGTGCTTCTAAAATAGGTCATAAAGTGTATCGAGGAGAGTAGAATGATTGGTTTGTGGATTACTTGTCTCGTATTCCGTGTGTACCTTGAATTGGGTCTTGAGCTAAAGGGGTATTATTGCATAGTCAAGTTTGTTGCTTCAATTGTCTTGTGTTGTTACTTATTATGCTAAATATATGTTTATTGACTTGCTCGTACATTGTTATCTATGTGTAAGGACAACCTACTTTGTTGTCCCTCGTTTACGTGTTATTGTACCTTATTTCTATCTCGTGATATCTCGTGAGTTCTTGTGATCGTATCGGGTTGCGCAACCTTTCGAACATGGTAGTGTCGAGAAACTCTGGGCAGTATCGGGCTATCGATCTATCTCGGCTACCATGGTATCGATTCCCTTTCTCGTTGAGGCACACCTACTTACCTCAGAGGCGTGGTTCACCTCAGTGGGGCATTCGGATCTACCTTAGGAGTATTGGATCGTAGGATTCGGGGTACATTCAGAGTACACCCATTAGGAGTAAGGGGTTTGTCGGCAATTGATATCGATGTTCGTGGTTCGAGGTTAGTGGATCGAGATTAAGTGGAACTGTATCCTTTCCATATATGGTTATCTCGTTATCTCGTTATGTGAGTATATTTTACTTGTTTACTCGTATACTTGTGTTCTATCTAGCCTCATCACTTGAGTGTTGTCTAGTCTCGCATTCTTGTGTGTTATCTAGTTTACTACTTGTTTACATGCATAGCACTAAATAATTTCGAAAACTCCCCGATTATATGTCCCTCCCTTACTGGGCTTACGTGTTTTGTATGCTCACCCTTGTTTCTAACTATTTCAGGTTCAATGCCTTCGGAAATTGATAAAGGGAAAGTTTGGGAATTTCCGTGATTGCATATGCTGGCTTCAATTGAATGTATATGTGAATCTATGTAAAATAGTTACGTGGCTGAAGTGTAGTCAATTGAAGACCATAGGAATCTTGAATGTATTGGCAATTGGTCTTGTATGTATTAGAATTACTATGGAAGATTGTAATGTAAAATTTAAAGATTTGTGTGAATTGATAGTGATAGGTGGTTTGTAATAACTTAATAGTTTACTTTATCGCCTAATTGTCTTGAGTGCTTCCTTGGGTTAATGGAATTGATTGACGGACTTAATAGACAAGAAAATTGAATAGATAAGATTAGAGTGGTATGATAATCGAATTACTGTTAATAGAAATTCAAAAAATGAATGAAATGGTTGCTTGTATGTTGATAGAAAGACTCAGATGGTCTTATAGGCTTGAAAAGTCATGTTATGAATGGTATATATTGCTGTTGTGGTGATTTCTTCTTAGTGCAGGGTTTTAGTTAGTCCGAGAAACAAGAAAAACTTTGTCCATTTTCACTCGTTTTTTTTGTGTCGTGGGGTATTGGATTGGGAGCCTGATTCTGCGTGGAGTCGGGACGTTACAGTGATTGTAATTAATGACTTGGGTTAATTATTGTGGGTTAGCAGACCAAGGCCCACAATAGTTATTTGATTCCTTAATTGTTTACTTTTTTGAGTTATTTTTTTTTATTGCCCATAAAGCACTAATCTCCCAGTAATTTTTGTTATCTTTTAGTTAAGCTTATTAACGTGTCGTAGAGTATTATCCACAATGGCCCTACGCTTCACCACTGTTGAGACATTTTTAAAATTCTGAAATTTTAAAATTTTGAAAAGTTGTAATTGAAACAACACTATTTTTTAAAAATGTTTCAAATTTAAGAGTTACAACTATTCAAAATCAACTTCCCCATATTTTTGGTCCTATTTAAAGTAATTTTTTTACTGCAGGAAAAAACTAACTTTAATAATATTTAGATATGAAAATAAACACATCAGATTACTCTAGGCTAGTTTTTGTCAAGTGTAAAGACACAAACTAGGAATTTCATTGTATCCTAATGTTTTTTTGGCAAGAAACCTTTTGCACGAATTGGGGGCAAAATATTCCTTTAAAAAAAGTAGCATTTGCTACACGCCTTGAAGCCGGTAAAATATTACTAGCTCCAACAATCTAAAGGAATATTTTCGCTTGCAGTTATGGCTTCTAATTTGAGGGTTTTGGTTACTGATTTCTTGAAACTATAAAAGTTTGATGGAGGAATATTTTCGTCTTTAGGCATTCCCGTTCTATTATTAGTGATCGAGATCCTTTATTCCTTAGTTCTTTCGGAAGAATCTTTTCCGGTTGCATAATACTACTTTGACTATGAGCTCGGCTTACCATCCTCAAATGGATGGCCAAACGGAAAATTTGAACAAACTTTGGAGTTATATTTGCGGTGTTTTTATTATGGATTTGGAGTTATAATACTACTTTGACTATGAGCTCGGTTGCATAATACTACTTTGACTGGTCATGAATTTGATGTTGGTACAAATGTGATTCAAAATAATCTCTATTGTTCAAAATTAGTTAATTTAATTCTTATTGTTTCTTAAAAAAATTTAATTTAATTTATATTATTTTCTAAAAAAATTCAATTTAGTCCCTGCATGGAATCCTATTTGGAGACTAATTTGAATTGTTTGAAAAACAATAGGGATCAAATTGGTTAATTTTGAACAACTGTGACCATTTTGAATCACATTGTAAATATTAGGGACTATTGTGAATCTTTTAGAACATAGAGACAACATTGAAAAATTGGTCAATTACCTTGAATTGGAAACTCAGAAGCTGTCTAGAAAAAACAAAGGCTGGTGATATTGGTTGAAGGATGGAATTAAATATAAAATTCCTTGAAGCTCTATTAATCAACGAAAAAAGTAGTCTTGGTCAGTCTCATCTATCTATAATCTCTTCATTTTTTCTTTTTCTATATATATATATTTTTTGTCATGAAAATGATTCATATTAACAGAGAACATAAATTACAAGAAACTGGGTCCTCAGATTCAGACCCAAGAAAAATAAAAAAAATGCAGATATATGGGTTTCCAAACCCAAGGAAACACAATTGAAAATAAACCAACACAGGCCATAGACCCATAAACAACACCATCAACCTAACCAGAGCAGACAAACAAACAAGCACCACTGATGACTTGGACTACAACTCCATAAGCCCCATGCTGGAAAGGCTATTACCATGGCTACAAACTCACAAACCACAATAACGAGCTGGAAGTAGCATGTTTGACGGGATGTACAACTCCGTCGGCGACAACACACAACGAAAACTCTAACAGCCAACAAGCATCCGACAGAATTCAACCAAAACAAGGTGGAAATAAGGTCCACCGAAAACACCACCAAGACTTATGGTAAACACCATGTTCATTGACATTCTATTTCTTAGTTATATTGATGTAGACATAGTACTTTGCTAAATTTTGCTAAACCATTACACTACTAGTCAATTTTCATTGTTATTACGAAATGGTCAGATCTTGCAACCAAAAAGGTCATTCCTAAGTTTTCTCCCAAACACTGAAAATTTGAAGCTCTTTAAAACCTTTCTTCATTGGCAAATTACTACTTCACGACATGAGTAAAACAACAGGCGCTAGAGATCACCAATAGATTCTCAAGAATCTTAAGTTCCTCGATGAGACATCCTACTTAACAAAGGCTAGCAGACCTCTGTTATGTGCATTCTCAAAGTAAACCGAGTGGGAATCTTAGAAGGCAGAGTTTTCCCATTTTGGTGCAATTGGTTGTGGAATCCACAACCAACCTCCTACCTCCAACCCAACCGGGGGGCCAACTGAAACTGTGAATCAACCTAAGCATGATTGATGCACCTTAGTATGTGAAAACCATTAACAATAACAAATCACGGAGTGGTGTGGAAGAGATTACATTAAGACATAACAAATCACGGAGTGGTGTGGAAGAAATCATATAGGGATACATAGAGGATAGTCACTGGTTCTTTGAATCAACTATAAGGCAAGGTAACCAGATTTACTTTCCTATAGAGCGTATGACGTAGGGAACTGTAACTACTTTAACACAAATCAACTTTTCATGGCTTGAAAAGAGTATCATCGACAAACATATTCACATAGATACATCAAAATCTGAATATTAGAACTAGATCTAGTGCATCAATCGTTTAACAAAAACTTGTAAGATTATCAACCAAAAAGCACGATAAAGTCACCAGGCACTTAACTCCTTTGAGGCATCTCCACGTTGTTTTTTACTTAAATGTTCTTGCATTCTGGTAATCCTCAACCCTGCCAAACAGCATTGTCATGTTAAAATCCATTACAGTTGCTTTTTATCATTTAAGACACCAAAGGGAAAAAAATTCTTTTACTCAATTATATAATATTTTCCACACAGTTGATGTTGACTAACAAACATATGTTATAACAAATAGAAACTTTCATGTGAACATAATCATTAAAATGCTTCACATAATGAGAAAGATAGCTAGTCTTGCCTGTTCTTACTCTAGCTCTTCAAGACTGTTGCTGCTGATTCCATGGTTCTCTTGGTAACCTAGATAGGTGTCAAAATCCGAAAGTTCCATCTTTCTATCAAGTAACACAAGGCTCTCCACGAAGGTCACAGCATGAAATGAACGCCAATGTAAGCCACCTGTATAGCCTCTAATTCCAAGATACTCAAATAGTTCAGATTTTGGATCATATGAAGCCACATATTTTTTCAATAGACATAGAATTTGCCCATTATGCCTGAAACCAAGTGGCCTCCTTAAACCACTAACAGCAACATTGAATAGCTTACTCCAAGACTCCGCTACTCCATATTCTTTCATCATCCATAACTCAAACGTTTTATCCCCTGAATTATAAACCCAGTGGATCACATAAAGTGAACCCTTAAACACCAAAAGATCCGGTGGATTTAAATGAAAATCAATTGCAACATCATATGGCAGCTCCATCCGCCCGAACACCTCATTACCCATATCAAATGACACAAGGAAATACCTATAGAGCCGGGGCAAATCCCTCTCCTTTCCAACCCAATGTACAACTCCATTCAAGTAAGCCTGTGGATACTTTTCACAAACCTCATACCTATGCTCCAAATGACTAATATCTTCCCAAATTCCACAACTCAACCGATAAATCTCAACTTTAGCAGGAATTTCATGAAATTCAAGATACACAATCCAAATGACATTTTTTTTTTTTTTTCTTTTTCTTCCTTGTCTTCAAGGGTTTAAGCTTCTTGCCGAGTCTTGAAATAAAACGCCTTTGGTATGAGCAAACAAAGTGAAGGAGATATTTACCCTAGGGTAAATGGTGCAAATAGTCACAATTGTTTAAATTTTTTTCAAATTAGCTTCTTAATATTTCAAAAAAAATTATACTAATTGTTAATGTTTATAAAAGTCATTCAAAATGGTCTTTATTGTTCAAAATTAGTCAATTTAGTTCTTATTATTTTTCAAAAAATTTAAACTAGTCCTTAAATATGGATCATATGAAGAGCCTAACTTCAATTTTTTTTTTTTAAATAATAAGGACTAAATTGAATTTTTTAAAAATAATAAAGATCAAGTCGGTTTGTATTGAATAATAAGAATTATTTTGAATTATTTTTATAAATATTAAGGATATTAGGGACTTCTATAAATTTTTTAGAATATTAAGAATGTCATTAAAAAAATAGGTAAACAATACTCTATGGAGGATTTTGATCGGCAATTCTTGTGGCAAATTGTCTGACATTTTTTTTCTCCTTTTTCTTCCTTGTCTTGCCTTCGAGGGTTTAGGCTTCTTGTGGAGTCTTGAAATAAGCCCTTTTGGTAAATTGTGCAAATAGTCCTTGTTGTTTACAATTTTTTTTAAGTTAATTTTTAATATTTCAAAAAAATTATATTAGTCCTTAATATTTATAAAAGTGATTTAAAATGATTCATATTGTTCAAAATTAGCTAATTTAGTCCCTATTATTTTTTAAAATTTTTAAATTAGTCTATAAACATGGGTCACATGTAAGGACTAACTTGAATTTTTTTTAGAAAGTAATAGGGACTAAATTAAATTTTTTGAAAAATAATAAGGACTAACTTGGCTAGTATTGAACAATAGGGACCATTTTGAATTATTTTTGCAAATATTGGGGACTTCTATGAATTTTTTAGAACATTAAGAATGTCATTGAAAAAATATATAAACAATAGAGATTAAATGTGAAATTTACCATTTACCGATTGAAAAACAAGGCCTTTATAATTGGTAAAGTGCAAAGAATAACACCACTTTTCTATACACTTCTCTGCTTAGCCAAATCCTTGTATCGTACAGAACATTGTCGTATTTGAAATGATTCCCCTTGTAGGTTAGGCTACTATGAACGAGATTTAATAATTATAAAATATTGATATAATAAAAATGAAATAATGTATATAATGCATAATGTTGATTTTGTTTATAAAATTATAATATTATAAGAAAATCTTACTGTGAATTATAAGGATAATGTCAAATATTACTCCTAATTTTTTTTTTGCTCGGTAAGCAAGGATATGGATTACTACCAAAAATATTTACATAACTTTATAATGAATATTAGTCATCTCACTGTCTATCTAAGAGTACTAGCATCTAAGTTTCATGCTCTATAGAGTTTTCGATTAAAAATGTTGTTACAAAAATATTTTGTCCTATACAATTTTTGTCTAATATAGTAACAAATCGGGTCGTGCATCTGGTCTTCATTAAGTGTATTTTTGTCGTGGAGGATGTTGTTCCTTTCACGCCAACTACTGTAAACTGCAGCCTGGAAGAAAAGAAGGACCAAAGTTGATTGTAGGGAGCAGTCCGCACATTTTCTGTTAGACCAACATAGGATTTGATCCTAGGAATGAATCCAATGAGGCCCCTTGGCCAGTCTCATATCTCGCCTCCAAATTCTCTTTGTAAAACTGCATTGGAAGTAGAGATGGTCCATATCCTTTATGTACAATTTACAAAAAACACAACGAACATTCACCTGAATACCCCAATTGATGAGTAGCCTCTTGGTAGGATTCCTATCATGCCAAAACAACCAAGAGCAATAAGCATGTTTCGATGTGTGGTATCTGAACCAAATGTTTCCAGCACCTTCCATATGGTTATACTTTGGTCGGATAATATCCCAAGCCAAGTGAGAAGTGAATTTTCCATCAGCTTCGCCAAGCCAAATCAGAAAATCTTCTACCTCCAGGTTAGGTGACATTGCCATGAGAGAAGAGATAAAGTTCAATAATGCATTAGATGGCCAATGCCATGTCCCATCAACAATGTAGCAACTCACCTTAGCATAATATCCAAACCAAAGTTATTGATTGTTGCTTCACCAAAAACATCAATGAGAATTCCCAAAGGATGCCATAAGTCAAGCCAAAAAGCAACTTCATTTCCTTTCCCAATTTTATGAATAACAAATGGTTTTATAGCATATCTCAAATTGAGCAATTTTCTCCAATACCAAGCGCCATCATTAGGAACTTTTGCATCCCAAAGATTACTAGCCCTTTGCAGGTGGTACTCATAGATCTATTTAACCCACATTAAGCTGCTTCTAATGAGAATCAGCCACAAATAATGCATTTGGGCAGCTCTATTTGTATCAATCAGTCTTTTGATATTGAGATCACCTTCTTTTCTTGTTCTACAAATATCATTTCAAGCCACCCTCGTCTTCCTCCCATTCATATCATTACTGGATCAAAGAAACACATAAAGTTTTCTCTCAATCTCCATAAGAATACCCTTTGAAAGGATGAACATTCTAGCCCAGTAAGCATGCATGTTAGTAAGGATAGAGTCAATCAACAACTTCCTGTTGCCATGGAAAGCCACTTGTTCGACCACCCTTCAATGCCATTGCCAATCCTTTCGATAAGAGTTTTGCAGTCCCTAATATGAAGTTTACCATCAATTAACAAGACTCCAAGGTATCTAACAGGATGAGCACCAATTTTGAAATAAAAAAATGTTTGTGATTCTTGCAAAAGTCACCTCACTGCAACTTCCATGATAAATCTAACTTTTCTCCATGCTAATATTCAAACCTGATTGGAAAAGATTCAGCCTGTCTCTTATGATAGAAAAAGAGTGAACATCTGCCTTTGAGAAGATAAAAAGATCATCTGCCAAGAGTAAATGGTTGAGTTTAATTCTACTACAACTGGGATAAAACTTGAATCTTCTGTTATTTGCAACAATGTCCATGATGCTAGAGAACACTTGCATTCCCAAAACAAAAAGATACTAGGAGATAAGATCCCTTTGCCTTAACCCTCGAGCTCCCCTAAAATATCCATATAGTTCACCATTGATGGCGATAGAATACATTGGGATTATGATGCAGCTTCTAATCCTCATCTTTTACTTATTATATAAGAGCAAAATTAGTTTTCTCAAAGTCAAATGCAATTCCCCCTTTTTTCTCATCTAACTATTTTTAGTTCCAAACGGACCATCATTAGAGCACTATGACAAAATAGTTAATTAACCCAATATAATTACAAAAAGATGCCAATCATTGTTTGTTTGCACTTTTGCCCTAACCACTTAATACATCTATACATTTTATTCAAATTCCTTCTAGATTCCTCTTAAAAATTATAAAAATCTCCCAATAAATTTCTTCATAATTATAAAAGATGCACCAAATTTGTTCTAGAAATTACTCAAAATTAAAAGTTAAAATTATCCTTTATTTTTCTTCAAAATTATTAATAAATTCTTTAAAATTCTTCCTAAGTTACTTCAAAATTCTTCAAAAAAAAATAGCAATTATAAATTCCTTCTAATTTTCTTCAAAATAATTAAGAAAACATTTATCACATTTCTTCAACACACCTCTTAGTTTTGTTAAAGATCAAAGAATTTCCTTAGAATTTCTACTAAAATTTGTAATTTTTTTTTGAAATTCATCAAGGCTCCATTTGTTTACCGTAACATAACTTGTTGGTGAAAAATATTTATAGAAAATATATTTCTCTTAAAAATAAACAATTTTTTTGGTGTTTGAATTTAATCGACAAAAGTTGATTATAATTATTAATTTATTAATTGTTAAAATTATTAATAATTAATAACTAGTAATTAATAATTTAATAATACTATTGATTTATCATTTTTTTTAAAATTATCAATAATTAATCACTATTAATTAATTAATTAATTAATTAAAATTAATAATCTATTAAGAAAAAATTTAAAATATTTAATTAATAGATATTTAAATTCATACATAATAAAAAAGTATTTAATTAATTTTTCTTATTAAATTAATTAATTTATTATTAGATTAATTAATTCTTATATGAAAATAATTAATTAAAAATGTGACGGGAGTGGGTTGAAGGTGGGATTGGGGTGGATGAAGGTAGGGTGGAGTGAGTGAAAAATATTTTCTTCTCCTAAATATTAGAAAATATTTTTCATTCTTTTTAACTAAACATTTTTCTTTGACCGGAAAATATTTTCTAGTTGACTAATTTTTCAGTGTTACTGACCACATAAAAATTAAAAAAATATTTTTCAGGGAAATATTTTACGACAAACAAACAGAGCCCAAATTTCTTCAAAATTGCTCCTACTTTCTTCCAAAAAAACTGTTCTAGTCTATTTGGGTATCTTTTCAATCCTAATTGGTATGTGTAAGACCCAATTGCGTTTTATTTTTACATCATAACATAACCAGTTTGATGTGATTTTGAAATGCTAGATCAAGAAAATTTATGGGGATTTAAATTTTTAAAATTCATTGAATTTGAGCAAAATAACATTTTCAAATCTCAAAATTGTCAAAAATTAAAATCCTACTTACCAAACCTAGTCAAAAGAACACAACCTTCATTGAATTTGAGCAAAATAACATCTCTAAATCTCAAAATTGTCAAAATTCTACTTATTAAATCCAGTCAAAAGAGCACAACCTTACTTTTTATTTATTTTTAGATTAACTTTCCTTCATATTGAGTAATTCCTTTTGTTGAGAAGTGAAACTTTCTATTTTTATTTAATAACTACACACTCTTTTACTCTTATAAAAGTACCCTACGGGGCATTGTCCCAATGCCATCTAATCAACATTATCATCCCTAGTAGACTATAGCGTCTTTACTAAGTAATAAGTTCCCCTAGAAGAAAACAACATGAAAGATTTTGTCTTCGTATCCATTTTGACACTTCTCATCATCGCAGAATTGACACCAAAGGTTGCATGTAAAGATGAGAATGCAATTAAGAGAGTTGTTCATGTTCAAAACGATGTAGACAATAGAATAATGATGATACTGAGTTGTAAGTCAAATGTCTAAAAAGACTTAAAGCATTCAACGTATTCCAAGTGGTGGATCCTTGTCATTTGAGACAAGCATTTCAAGAAATATTGTTTATTCATGTTTGTTGAAGTTTCATGGAGAACCAGAGATTAAAGTCAAAATCTATGATAATAAAAAAGATACTTCATACTGTTGTGATAAATGTTTATGGAGATTTAAGCAAACGGGGGATTTTCTTTTCAATCCAAACAAGAAGAGATGTGATCAGATGGTAGCAACAAGTTCTAAATGTATATTGTGCATTCGCTTTCAAGATTGCTGGTATGGTGATTGGCATATGCAGACTGATTTTTATATTGTATTTGATCACGTCTTTGGTTGAAATGCATAAGACCCCCTATGCTTTTACAAAAATACATACTACCTCTTTACTTTTAAAACTACTAAACACCTCCCCATGATTTTTGAAACATAGCACGGTTGCCGCTTTCATCAATAAAATTGTTACTTTAAACAGCAAGTGTAGAACATTCATCTATTTTACGACTTTGACTGATTTTTTTCACTTTTGGCAATAAAATATGTTAGTTCTATTACCAAAATACCCTTTCATTGATTTATAAAACTTATTATGAAAAATGCCACATTTAGTCCTTATTGTTTCCTTTTAGTTTTAATTTGGTCCTTATTGTTTAAAATATCTCAATTTCCTCCCTATTATTTTTTTAAAAGTCTCAATTTCGTCCTTATTATTTTTAAATAATCTCAATTTGGTCCTTATGATTTTTCTAAAGTTTCAAATTCGTCTCTATTATTCAAAATTAGTCAATTTAGTCTATATTATTTTTTTAAAAAGTTCAAATTCGTCCCTATTGTTTCTTAAAAGATTTTAATTTAGTCTTTAAATAATAGGGACGAATTTGAAACATTAAGAAAATAATAAGGACGAAATTGAAACTTTTGGAAAAACTTTTATAGGGATGAAATTGAAACTTTTGAAAAATAATAATGATGAAATTAAGAAATTTTAAACAATAAAGATGAAATTAAAACTTTTGAGAAAACAACAAGGACAAAATTGAGACATTATAAACAATAAGGACCAAACTGAAACTAAAAGGAAACAATAGGAACTAAATATGGAATTTTCCCAACTTATTACAACACAAAACATATCTTTCTCACTATGGTTCACCACAAAATGAGAAGCTTGAAGTGTGTAGGTTCTAGAATTGCATTGAGTTGAGTTTCGTCAAGGTGGGTTCCATGGAAGTGGGTTTCATCAAGGTGATTTCCGTCAAGGTGAGTTCGTGTTG
Source organism: Ehretia macrophylla (assembly GCA_037974665.1). NCBI lineage: Eukaryota > Viridiplantae > Streptophyta > Magnoliopsida > Boraginales > Ehretiaceae > Ehretia > Ehretia macrophylla. The sequence goes on along the minus strand of CM075772.1, from coordinate 72,519,748 downwards.
AAGATCTTCTAATTTTGTCTGTGTTAATTTCAAGTAATTATAGTCTCCTAACTGTATTCCATTAACCTATATTGATTGTTGAGGTGTAGCCAACCAATCTTTTCATTCTCTTGTTGATTTGTTTTTTCTTCTATGTTCTATGATCGATCTTTTGCCTTTTTTCTCTTTCTCAATTTGAAAAGCATGAATCTTATTTTGTTGTTGTGTTGTGTTTTTTTATTATAAGAGTTGTAGCTGATCTAAGTTATCATTTTCTGATTACAAGAGTTGTAGCCAACATTCAGAAAACTTCGTAGTCAATTTATTATATAATTTTTAGATAATTATTAATTTATAAAATATTAAAGTCGATAAAAGATAAAAAAAAATATTGTAAATGTATTATCTTATAATTTTATCAAAGTTATTAATTTTTTACATGGATTCCAAGTCGGGATATGATAGTTTTATTATTTAAAAGATATTACTAATTTATCGAGTATTAATTTAAAGAGATTTTAGTAAATTTACAAACTCATTTGTGTGGCTTATGAGCCTTTACTCGAGTTCATGCAAATAATACATGCCACAAAGAATGACTATATGAGGCAAGTTATATTTACTCAACTTTAAAAATTGCTTATTGTGTTTTTGTTTTGTTTACAAAGAGGCTAAAAGTCGATTATATTCTACAATTATTCTAGGGTTAGGTTGCCCCTCGTATCTTTCTCTATTAGCTCTTGCAAAAGTGCATGAACATAATCAACATTACAACACTCAAAGGCCTACTCAAACCAGAATTTGACGATCAATTTATACATTGATTACCTTCGTGATAAATATGCGCAACTTGGAAGCCCTGCATTACTTCGAAGAATTTGCTTGCAACCATCCGTCAACTGTATTAAAGAGGATCTTTGGGATGAGTATTCCCCTCAAGGAGCATGACTATGTTGCTGGCATCAGTTTCATACCTTCGGATCATCTCAGGCCCCCTCACATGGCCCCACCATTTCGCTTTTGTGTTTGACGCAATTCCCCTTTCGGCATAATGAGACCAACAACTCAAGAAGATCAAATAATTAGCACCAGTCCTGTGGCTTGCATGATTTAATGGTGTAAGTGAATGTTTATGCTTGGAAAATATAGCAGCCCCTAGAATACATATCATCTACATAGTGTTCTAGTTTGTATTTGCTAATTTTCAAAAATAACGAGGAATTCTCTTTAGATAGGAATACATTGAATCCACCTAAAATTATAAATTCTATACTGCAATAGTGTGCCTCAATATATGCTCCCAGTTAGTCAAGAGTTGAGTAATATTTGTTGATGAAGAGTGTAAATTTGAACTTGAATCATAAGTTATAACAAATTACTATCCAACCACCCTTCGAAGTTGAAACGAGGAGAAATCATATACTAAACAATTTGTCTAAATTGGTCAATTGTCTTGAATTGGAAACTTAGAAGCTGTCCAGAACACGAGGCTGGTCATATTGGTTGAAGGATGGAATTAAATATAAAATTCCTTGAAGCTCTTAATCAACGAAAAAGGTAGTCTTGGTCAGTCTCATCTATTGTTCTGTAATTGAGCTTGTCCAGAGTCATATAAATGTCAAACATTTTTCATCGAATTGAATCTTGTTTTATGTCGACATAACATCTTCATTTTTCTTTTAAATTTTTTTTCTATGAAACTGATTTTTTTTTTTTTTAAATCTGTGGATATCTGAGTTTTGTCCGATTAATCATATAAGATCCTGAAGTTAACGACCGAGTAAATGACTCGAACTGACAAATCAACAAGCAACCAACAGAGTCCAACCCAAAACAAGGCGGAAATGAGGTCCGCCGGAAAACCACTAAAAACACCACCAAGACTAGTGGTAAACACCATCTTCATTGTCATTCTATTTCTTAATTATATTGGTGTAGGCATTACACTAGTAGCCAGTTTGAATTATTATTACAAAATGGTCAGATCTTGCAACCACAAAGGTCCTTCCTAAGTTTTCTCCCAATCACTGAAAATTTGGAGCTTTTTTAACACCTTAATAACGAACCTTTCTTCATTGGCAAATTACTACTTCACGACATGAGTGAAACAACAGGCGCTAGAGATCACCAATAGATTCTCAAGGCTAACAGACCTCTGTTATGTGCATTCTCAAAGTAAACCGAGTGGGAATCTCAGAAGACGGAGTTTTTCCATTTCGGTGCAATTGGTTGTGGGAGCCACAACCAACCTCCCACCCCCAACCCAACCGAGGGGGGGGGGGGGGGGGGGGGGGGGGTGCAAATGGAAGTGTTAATCATCCTAAGCATGATTATGTGAAAACCATCACCAATACCAAATCACAGAGTGGTATGGAAGATATCACATAAAGACATAACACCAAGTATATAGGGAAATATAGAGCACAGTTGCAGGTTCTTTGAATTAACACAAGGCAAGCTAACCAGATGTACTTGTCAACAGAGCCAATGATGTAAGGAACACTAACAACTCTAACACAAATCAACTTTCCGTGGCTTGAAAAAAGTATCATGGACAACCATATTCACATAGATACATCAAAATCTGAATCTATTACAATTGATCTAAAAAGGCTTAAAGCATTCAACGTATTCCAAGTGGTGGATCCTTGTCATTTGAGACAAGCCTTTCAAGAAATATTGTTTATCTATATTTGTTGAAGTTTCATGGAGACCTAGAGACTGAAGTCAAAATCTATGATGATAAAAAGCATGTTTCATATTGTTGTGATAAATGTTTATGGAGCATTAAACAAACAGGGGCTTTTCTTTTCAATCCAAATAAAAAGAGATGGGATCAAATGGTTGCATAGAATTAATTATTTATGTTCTTAAATAAATTGTAAGTGCCCTTGGAAACAACTTTATCATATAATATTTGGATCTATAAATTAATAATTTTAAAATTTTAAAAAGATAATACATTTCTATTTGTCAAATTATGATTTTTGAGTTCAAAGGTAAACGTTTTAATTTTACAAGTTTTTAGTTTCAACTATAGGACTTTTAGCTCATAAGGAATAAATTATTTCAATAGTTACCAAACTATTTCATCAGTGCTATTTTGACAATCGAATTATTTTTAGCTCTAAAAGGGTCATTTGTTTTTCAAAATGGTTTCATTTAAACCATTGTGTTAGATACCGTCAAAAATCTGAACAGAAAGGGGCTAAAATATAAATAGTTAAGATTAAGGGGACGTTTGGTTCACAAATTGATTTTTCATTCTTGGAATAATATTCTTAGGAATGTTGTTCTCAAGAATGTGATTAAAACTGTCTGCTGCGTTATATTTTATCAAATTCCTGTGAATATTTTTTTGTTATATTTGGTTAGACTGTCCTAAGAATTTTGAGTAATTTTTCAACAATGCCTAAACTCAAAAAAGTAAAAATATCATAAAACGTGTACAAATAGTTGCATGCAAATAATACATGCAACAAAGAACGAAGAGGGGGATAAACAGGTACGGCTAAATTCACTCGACTTTAGAAACTATTACTTTATTGAAATTTTGTTCGGTTTGCAAGGAGGACAAAAGCCGATTATATTCTATAACCATTCTAGGAGTCAGGTCACTCTTCATATCTTTCTCTATTAGCTCTCACAAAGGTGCAAGAACATAATCAACATTACAACATTGAAATGCCTACTCAAACCAAAATTTGACAATCAATCTGTACATTAATTACATTCGTGATCGATATGCGCAACTTGGAGGCCCCGCGTTACTTCGAAGAATTTGCTTGCAACGACGATCCAACCACGCCTTAAGAGGATCGTTGGGAGGAGTATTCCCCTCAATGAGCATGACTATATTGCTGGCATCAGTTTCGACTTGCAGGCATGAAAGATTCGTAGCTTTGGCTCGTCTCAGGCCCTCACATGGCGCCACCATTTCGCTTTTGTGTTTGACGCAATTTCCCTTTCGGCATTATGAGACCAACAACTCAAGAAGATCAAATAATTAGCACTAGTCCTGTGGCTTGCATGATTTAATGGTGTAAGTGAATGTTTATGCTTGGAAAATGTAGCAGCCCCTGGAATACATATCATCTACATAGAGTGTTCTAGTTTGTATTGGGCTAATTTTTAAAGACGATGAAAAATTCTCTTTAGGTAGGGACATATTGAATTCACTCAAGGTTATAAACCCCGTAATGTAACACTGTGCCTCAATGCATGCTCCAAATTAGTCAAGAATCGAATAATATTTGTTAATAGAGAGTATAAGTTTGAACTTGAACCATAAGTCACAAGTCGCTATTCGACCACTTTTTCGGAAATCATATAGTAAACGATTTGTCTAAATTGGTCAATTATCTTGAATTGGAAACTTAGAAGCTGTCCGGAGAAAAAAAGGCTGGTCCTATTTTTATTTTTGCTAAAAGCAAGCAGGATTTCATTAAAACTCAAAAATATTTACATCATATAATACCCATGGGTTACATCAGGTGACGTGTATCCAAATTCCAAGTCATGCTAATGACTTGGTTCAAGAGGGAATGTTTAAACTTTTTATACATGTATAGTTTTGTTCTAATATCAAAAGAAATATTTTCAATAATCTAATCCTCCGTACAAGCAACACTACCAAACATTCGATTATTTCTCTCTTTCCAAATGTGAAAGATGAAAGCCCCGATGAATAATTTAGCACAGAAGGATTGAAACGAATCTTTGCTAAGAGACTGAATGATCCATGCTTCACATTGCGACCAGTTTGAGTATCTAGGGTCTTTCACCTTGCGCCAGCCCTTAAGCCAAATCCTTCTTGTGAAAGAACACGGATAAAAGAAGTGTTCTTTATCCTCAATGCAAGAACAACAGAACACACACAAAGGGTTCAAGTTTAGTCCCCAACTGATCAGTCTTGTCTCTATCAAGCAAATACAACCAAGTACAAAAGGAGGACTAGCTGAACCAAATAGTTTTATACCAATTCACAGTAGGATGATGAGTCCTAATGAGGTCCCATGCCCATTCATTGTTGCGAATGAAATAATCCACTTTAGCATTAAGATCAGTCCCCAACTCCATCATAATCAAATCGTTTCAAGAATTCCCAGTCGGTGCCACAAGTCTTTGCAGAAAAAAAAAGTGTTTGAGCCCAACTCCAAGGAAACAAACACTCTTGAAAATAAACCAACACAGGCCATAAAGCTATTGGCTACGTCAAAGCCCAGCAACGCAGGCCATAGGCCCATAAAAAAAACCCCCCCCACCTAACCCGATCACACACAATAGCACCACTGATGCTTAGACTACAACTCCATAAGCCCCATGCCGGAAATGCTATTACCATGGCTACAAACTCACAAACCACAACAGCGAGCTAGAAGTAGCATGTTTAACAGGATGTACAACCCCGTCAGTGGCAACACATAAGGAAAACTCTAACGGCCAACAAGAAACAGACAGAGTTCAACCCAAAACAAGGCAGAAATGGAGAATTGAGTAATAGCCTAGTGGTAAGGGCTATCACCATGGACTTGGGGGGTCCAGGGTTTAATTCTCGGGGTTGGGAGAAAGGTTCAGCTGTCAAGAAAAAAAAAAAAAAGAAACGCGAAAAAGAGGTCCACCGAAAACAACAACAAGACTTGTGGTAAACACCGTCTTCATTGACATTCCTATTTCTTGATTATATTGGTGTAGACAAAGTGCTTTGCTAAATTTTGCTAAACCATTACACTAGTAGTCAATTTTCATTATTATTACAAAATGATCAGCAATAGATTCTCAAGAAGCTTAAGTTCCTCCATGAGGCATCTTACTTAACAAAGGCTAGCAGACCTCTGTTATGTGCATATTCTCAATGTAAACCGAGTGGGAATCTCAGAAGACGGAGTTTTTCCATTTCGGTGCAATTAATTGTGGAATCCACACCACGTCCCACCCCCGACCCAACCGAAAGGACCAACTGAAAGTATGAATCAACCTAAGCATGATCGATGCACCTTAGTATGTGAAAACCATTAACAATAACAAATCACAGAGTGGTGTGGAAGAGATCACATTAAGACATAACACCAATTATATACGGAAATATAGAGGATAGTTGCAGGTTCTTTGACTTAACATAAGGCAAGCTAACCAGATGTACTTGTCTATAGAGTCTATGATGTAAGGAACACTAACAACTCTAACACAAATCAACTTTCCACGGCTTGAAAAGAGTATCATGGACAACCATATTCACATAGATACATCAAAATCCGAATGTTAGAACTAGATCTATTGCATCGATTGTTTAACAAAAACTCATAAGATTAGATTATCAACCAAAGAAGCACGATAAAGTCACCAGGCACTTAACTCCTCTGAGGCATGTCCACCTTGTTTTACTTGAGGGTCCTTCCATTCCACAAATCCTCAGCCCTGCCAAAAAGCATTGTCATGTGAAAATCCATTACAATTGCTTTTTAGCATTTAAGATACCAAATGGAAGAAAAATCTTTTACTCAATTATTTAAAATTTGCCACACAGTTGATGTTTACTAACAAACATATGCAATGACAAAATAGAAACTTTCACATGAACATAATCATTAAAACGCTTCACATAATAAGAAAGATAGCTAGTCTTGCCTGTTCTTCCTCTTGCTCTTCAAGACTGTTGCTGCTGCTTTCATGGTTCTCTTGGTTACCTAGAACAATATCAAAATCCGACAAATCCATCTTTCTATCAAGTAACACAAGGCTCTCCAAAAAGGTCACAGCATGAAATGAACGCCAATGTAAGCGACCTGCATAGCCACTAATTCCAAGATTCTTAGTTCGTTTGGATTTCGGATCATACGAAACCACATATTGTTTCAATACCCACAGAAGTTCATCATTATGCCTGAAACCAAGTGGCGTACTTAAACCACTAACAGCAACATTGAATTGCTTACTCCAAGACTCCGCTACTCCGTATTCTTTCATCCTCCATAACTCAAACGTTAGGACCCTCGAATTATCAGAATAAATCCAGTGGACCACATTAAGTGAACCCTTAGACACCAAAAAATCCGGCGGATTTAAATGAAAATCAATTGCAACATCATATGGCAGCTCCATCCGCCCAAACACTTCATTACCCATATCAAATGACACAAGGAAATACCTATAGAGCCGGGGCCAATCCCTCTCCTTTCCAACCCAATGTACAACTCCATTCAAGTAAGCCTGTGGATACTTTTCACAAACCTCATACCTAAGCTCCAAATGACTAATATCTTCCCAAATCCCACAACTCAACCGATAAATCTCAACTTTAGCAGGGATTTCATGAGATTCAAGATACACAATCCTCACCACCTTATAATCATCTTTAACCGGATCAAACCCGAACCCGAGAACATGCATAAAAGGGCCATGTGTCATAAAAGTAAAAATGGGTCTTGGAAGGCAAACCCATCTTTTGATACATGGGTTCCAAATCATAGTACAAAGCCTATAAGTAAACTCATCATCAGAAAGACAAACCAACCCATTACAACTACCAATGATTCTATAATACCAGTTGGGAGTAAAGAATGGAAAATCAGCACTCAAGTTTGCATACTCATCAAAGGTTTCATTATCATGGTAAAGCGTATAGCGACCCACATACCCTTCATATTTTAAGGTTGAATCATCATGGTGATCTGTTTCTGGGTCTTCCACGAAACTTCTAAGCAAAATGTGGGTATTGTTGTTGTTGTTGATGGTGGTGGTTTGTGCAATGGCGTGATTGAGGTGTGTGGAGATGAAGTTGGAGCTGGTGATGAGATTGTACCATGTTTTGCATATTGATGTGCAGCGTATGAGGCTCTTGATGGGTAGTCTATGGAAGATTTTGATCAGCAATTCTTGTGGCAAATAGTCTAACATTTTTTTGTCTCCTTTTTCTTCCTTGTCTTGCCTTCGAGGGTTTACGCTTCTTGCGGAGTCTTAATCAACCACTTCGGCATGAGCAAATTTTTCGAAGGAGATATTTACCCAAGGAAAAACAAGGCCTTTATAATTGGTAAAGTGCAAAGAATACCAACACCTTTCTATACCCTTCTCTGCTTAGCCAAACCCTTGTATCGTACAGCATATTGTCGTATTAGAAATGATCCCTCGTAACGTTAATAACGTTAATATGGACGAGATTTAATAATTAAAAAAATTAATATAATAAAAATAAAATTATGTATATAATGTTTAACATTGATTTCATTTATAAAATTATACTACTATAAGAAACTTTAACTGCAAATTATACGGGCATGTCTAATGTTACTCCTCATCTTTTACTTATTATAAGAGCAAAATTAGTTTTCTCACCAATTGTTTGTAATAAATAAATTTTACAAAATTTTATGAAATTTAATTATAAATTTAAATTTTTGTGTTTGGTTACACCTTTTTAAAAAATTGCAAATTCATGATTTATAATTTTTAAATTTGAACAAGCTTTATTCAAATCCCAACTTAAGAAGTGAAATTTGTAAATTCACATTTTTTAAATTTATTGTTAATCTTTTGAGTACAAAATTACCCTCAGATTTAAGTAATTGACTTTGCTAAAAATAGTAAAAAAAAAAAACCCAAAAAAAGAAAAAAAAATTAACGTCTTCTCCACTCTTTTCTTTTTAACGACCAAAAATAATAATAATATCTTCTATTCACTTCTCTTTTAAGTATTTATTTAATTTTTCTCACAAATTTATTCGTAATTTTTCTTTTAGTTTCTATTATTATTTTCTTCAAATAAGCAATCCAAAAGGACCAACCCTTTCCTTTCCTATATTATTTTTCGTCTACTCTACTTCCTTTCCTTTTCGTTGTGCAATCGAAAACATAGTGTTAAAGTTATGCGAACAAAACATAATTATGTACGGTGAGTTCCAATTTTCTCATTATATCTCTGACTCTTCATTCATTTTCATGGTCCTTTTTTTCCCTTCTTGAATCGGATGCTGGCAATATTATTGAGGCCATGCCATTTAATTCAGATTGCAAATAGAAAATAAACGATATTTGAGAGATCTAAGCTCCTCCTATCTTCATTAGGATCACTCAACTCAAGCTACCAATATGTTTTTGGTGTCAAAGTGGTGAGACAATAAGTCGTGAAACGAATGTGTGTTTCAAGATATATTTGTATTAACATACTTAGTCATCTTAAATCACAAGTTATATATTTGTGTTGTCTTTTCACTGAATAATGGAATTAGAAGATAACACTTATATAATAGCCTAATTTTAATTAAATAGAAAAAGGGTATTTAATTAAAAAATAACTATTAATTCTAATTTTACATGTGTTTCAAACATAATTTGAATTTACAAATAACATAATTGACTTAATATTGATTTACAATTTCGAACAAGAGAATTCATTCATGAATACAAATTTTTAAAGAATTCATTTATTAATAAAATGAATTCCACAGATGAATTGCTTCCAAACACTATGTCAAAGTCAAATGCAATTCCCCCTCTTTTTTTTTTTCCTCATCTAAGTATTTGTAGTTCCGAACGGACCATCATTTGAGCACCATGACAAAATGGTTAATTAACCCAAAATAATTACAAAAAGCTTTCAATCATTGTTTGTTTGCACTTTTGCCCTAACCATTTAATACACATATATGTTTCATTCAAATTTCTTCTAAATTCCTCTTAAAAATTATAAAAATCTCCCAATAAATTTCTTCAGAATTATAAAAGATTCACCAAATTTGTTCAAAAAATACTCAAAATTAAAACTTAAATTTGCCCTTTATTTTTCTTCAAAATTATTAATAAATTCTTTCAAATTCTTCCCAAGTTACTTCAAATTTTTTTTTTTTTATAAAAAAAAGCAATTCTAAATTCCTTCTAATTTTGTTTAAAAAAATTTCATCACATTTCTTCAACATTCCTCTCAATTTTGCTCAAAATCAAAGGAATTCCTTAAAGTTTCTCCTAAAAGTTGTTAAATTTCTTTGATAACATCAAAGCTCTTCTTTTTTACTGTAAAATAACTTGCTAGTAAAAAATATTTATAGAAAAAAAATATTTTTTTGAAAAATAAAGTATTTTCTGGTGTTTGAATGTTGTCGTGAAAAACTGATTAAAATTATTGAATTATTAGTTTTTAAAAATTATTAATAATTAATAACTAGTCACTAATAATATAATAAATTATTAATTTATTATTTTTTAAAATTCTGAATAATTAATCACTATAATTAATTAATTAATTAAAATTATTAATCTATCAAAAAATTAAAATAATTTTAAATAACTAATTATAGAATTTCAAATTAACACATAATAAGTAAAGGTTTAAATTAATGGTTTGATAAATTAATAATAATTAATTGAAATTAGTTGAATAATTAATTAATGCTTAATAAATATTTATTAAATATAAATATTATTATTTGTTAGTTAAATTAATTAACTTGTCATTAAATAAAATTAATTAATTTTTCTTAGTAAATTAATTAATTAATTAATTTTTATTTAAGAACAATTAATTAAAAATGTGAGGGGAGTGAGGTGAGGGTGGGGTAGGGTTGGGGTGGATGAAAGTAAGGTGGAGTGAGTGGAGAATGTTTTCTTCTTCTAATGAAGAAGAATACATTTTCCACTCGTTTTAACAAAATATTTTCCTTTGACTAGAAAATATTTTCTGGTTGACCAATTTTCTAATGTTAACAACCATCGAAAAATTAGAAAAATATTTTTCAGAAAAATATTTTACAGCAAACAAACAAAGTTCAAATTTCTTCAAAATTGCTCCTACTTTCTTTTAAAAATAAACTAGTCTATTTGGGTATCTTTTCATTCCTAATTGGTATGTATAAGACTCAATTATGTTTTATTTTTACATCATAACATAACCATTTTGATGTGATTTTGAAATACTAGATCAAGAAAATTTACGGGGATTTATAGTTTTGAAATTCATTGAATTTGAGCAAAATAACATCTCAAAATTGTCAAAATTCTACTTACCAAAACTAGTGAAAAGAATACAACCTTTTATTTGAGCAAAATAACATCTCCAAATCTCAAAGTTGTCAAAATCCTACTTATCAAATCTAGTCAAAAGAGTACACCTTACTTTTTTTTTTTTTTTGTAGATTAACTTTCCTTCATATTGAGTAATTCTTTTTGTTGAGAAGTCAAACTTTCTATTTTTATTGAATAACTACACTATTTTACTCTTATAAAAACATCCTACGGGGAATTGTCCCAATGACATCTATTCAATGTTATCATCCCTAGTAGACTATAGCTTCTTTACTATGTGATAAGTTCCCCTATAAAGAAAACAACATAAAAAAGTGTGGCTCCGTATCTATTCTGACACTTCTCATCATCGCATCACTGACACAAAAGTTTGCATGTGAAGATGAAAATGCAATTAAGAGAGTTGTTTATGTTCATGTTCAAAATGATCTAGGCAATGGAATAACAATGACACTGAGTTGCAAGTCAAATTTCCAAAAAGACTTCAACATTCAACGTCTTTCAAGTGGTGGATCCTTTGAATGGTCATTTGAGACAAGCCTTTCAAGAAATATTGTTTATTCATGTTTGTTGAAGTTTCATGGAGAACCTGAGACTGAAGTCAAAATCTATGATGATAAAAATGATGCTTCATAGTGTTGTGATAAATATTTATGGAGCATTAAACAAACCAGAGCTTTTCTTTTCAATCCAAATAACAAGAGATGGGATCAAATGGTTGCATAGAATTAATTATTTATGTCTTTAAATAAATTGTAAGTTCCCTTGGAAACAACTTTATCATATAATATTTGGATCTATAAATTAATAATTTTAAAATTTAAAAAAGATAATACATGTCTATTTGTCAAATTATGAATTTTGGGTTCAAAGGTAAACATTTTAAATTTACAAGTTTTTAGTTACAACTATAAGACTTTTAGCTCAAAAAGGGTAAATTATTTCAATAGTCACTAAATTATTTCATTAGTTCTATTTCGACCATCAAACTATTTTTAGCTCTAAAAGAGTCATTAGTTTGAACAATTTTTAGCTCTAAAAGGGTCATTAGTTTTTCTGAATGGTTTAAATTAAACCATTTTGTTAGATACCATCAAAAATCTTAACGGAAATGAGCTAAAATATAAATAGTAAAGAATAAAGGTCATAAATAAAATAATTAGTTCTTTTTCTTTTCTCCTTGCTTCTTCACCGTTTCCCCCTTCCCTAACTCTTCACACACACACACGCACACCACCGTACACCAGCTAACCACGCCACCATAGTATCGAGCCCCACCTCACTCTGACCATCCAAAATCAACTCCACAGGTAGTAAGCCACTTATAGAAGCTCAGGGACCAACCATTGTAATGCATAAGCCCATAGCAGTGGTGCACCTATTAGAGCAAAATTTGTACGCCATATGTATCTAGAAAATATCCCTTTGTGATTTTTTTTTTGCATAATACGTTGAAGGAGATATGAATTAGACTTGATGCATCTGACAATGAGGGGAATGAAGTATCTTAAAGGGAGGGTTGATAAGTTAAATTATTCATAGTAGCATCAAGTTCTAGGTGATTGGCATATGCAGGCTGATTTTTGCATTGTATTGATTATGTCTTTTCACTATATTATCCTAATTTATAATTGGATATGCTTCAGTTGCATGCTTCACTTCCATCTCCAAACCTTGGCAATGTACAACTGATAGGGGTGGTAGGTGCGTGGTGATGTGAGGTTGGGCAATGTGAGATGTGTCACCTATGGTGTAATGCATTAATCGTGAAACTGATGTGTCGCACTTTGGTAAATAGTTTCGTTGGTCCTTTAACCTTATAGACTTTTTATTTTCTATAAGTATGACTTCTTGGAATAAAAACAATGTACTCGCATATTTATTCGGGTATTTTTGACCTAGATTTCCTATACTTTTATATATATGAGACTTGGACTCCATACTTATTCAAAAATGAGACTTATATCTCTCGTGCATTGGAAAAATGAGACTTACACCCCATACTTGTCAAAAATTGGTTAACTTTTATGTTAAAAATATTTTAATGACAATTATACCATCATATCCCCAATATCCCTACCCAAAAAATGCCACTCAACACACACGATTCTTTGTCTTTCTTTTTTTTGATTCTTTGTCTTTTTTTTTGTTGAACATACAGTTTGTCAACCAAAAAAAAAAAGTTGCAGGCTGTTTTGGGGTTGGAATTGGTTAGGGTGTATTTACGTTAGGGATTGGTAAAGATAGAGATGTCATGTTATGAGGTTTTAACAAATAGTTTTTTTTATAGAAGGGGGTGTAAGTCTCATTTTTTAAGAAGTATGAAGTATAAGTCTTACATATCTAAAAGTGGAGGGGGTCTAGGTCAAAAATACCCATATTTATTCCCTTGTGATTTGTGCTTTGTGTGTGCATTCCCCAACATAAGGGAATAAGAGGACTCTTGTTAGATAAAGATCAGCTTACAGAGGCCTGGATTAATAAGAACCAACACGATAAGAGGGTCAAACAAGAAGTGGCTTCGAATTTTCTATTTGCTTCAATAGTTTGGTGGACTTGGCGTAATGTCGTCTTCTATGGCAACAAACAACATATTACTCGGTACATGGCATGGGCCATTCATCATGACACTGAATGTAATGTGGTTCAACAAAAGAAATTGAACCACATCAACGCTGAAAATTGAACGTTGATAGATGCGCCACATGCACCAAAGGGAATCCGTGTCTTGTGATGGAGATGGTTTATTTAGACAAGAGGATTGAATTTGGATTATTGGGTATATGATAAATATGGGGGATAACTACAAACATGATGGAAATAAGTCACAACTTTGTGAGAAGGTTTACAAAAAGTCGTGCAAATGCATATTGAAGAATTGGAAATTGAAACTGATTTAAAGGCAGAAATTGGAACTCATTCAAAGGCGATTGTATTCCTTATTCAAAGCTCCATCATTTGTGATAGCCCAACGAAAGCCAATGATCAAAGATTGCACGCAAATTTTGCAGAAGTATCCAAGATATAGACATTGTTATGTCTATAGGAAAGTAAACACGTATACGAACTGAATTGTCAACTTTGGCTTTACTCAATCTCTTGCAACTGCAAATATAGACACTATACTGCATGCACTTTTAGTTATGCTGAATAAAGACATTGGAGTGAAACTTCCCCTAGTTTAGTTGTAGAATAGTCTTATTTGGCTTGTTGTGCCATTGTATCAATCTATGCAGATCAATTAGGCCTCCATTTGTATCAAAAAAATATATGGATATATATGTAGCCATAGCCAAATTCAATTGTAGTCTATATTTAATATTTTTAACATCTATTTTATTTAATATCTATATATTTGAAGAGTGCATTTTATTGTATATGGATGGGACCCACAAAGAGTTGCACATCCAACACTACTGAATGTAAGTTAAGCTCTTCGATTGAATTGTTTGCTTTTGATATCTAAAATTATCTAACTTGATAAAATAAAAAAATTCTAAAAGTATAAAAATTTGTCAAATTTATATTCTGATAGGATATTATATCAAAAGGAGATTCTTGTAATGTTTTACGTCACTTGCAAGAATCTATCCATTTTTGTATACTTACATTTAGGGTTCATTTGGATTTAGAGGGATTGGATAATAAAGGAAAGGAATGAATAGAATCATAAAGAACAAAAAAAAAAAGAAAAGTAGATGATTAAATCTTGTTTGAATTTGATGAAGTAAAAGAATGTATCATAAAAATGATGTATTGAATGAATCATAGAAGATGATGTATTTTTCTTTGTTTAGATTGAGGAAGAAACGAAAGGAAAGATAAACTTTATATACAAATTGATACATTAACCCATTACAAAATGATTATAAGGTTTGGACTTTATATAAAAGATAGGAATATAATAACAATTATATAAAATGTTGATTTGATCTTTCCTTCTTTTTAATTCCAAATTAGAGGAATTGAAAATTAAGATGTAAGAGGAATTAGGTAATCCCTCCAAATCCATTCTATTATTAATCCCTTCAAACTAAACAACAAGAGTATTCTTTAGACCCTCCTTAACAGTGTGTTTGGATTGAGGGGAATGGGTGTAAAGAGAGATTATACTTTCCTTGTTTGTTTTGAAAGGTTTTCAAGGGGGAGAGAAATAGATGGGTCAAAAACAACCCCTCATATACCCCATTTTTCTTTCCTCCCAATTTGGAGTAAAATAGGGGGAAGATGAGCCAAAACAATTTTGATACCAATTTTGACCTCTTCACTTCTTCATTTTCTCAACCAAAATTTTTTTGGGTGTAACTGTATGCATGTGTGTGTGTATATACAACTTTGGGGCTGTGTATGGTATATGTATTTGTGTAAAGACATGTGCGTGCAACTGTGTATGCATGCATTTGTGTCTGCTTGTGTTTTTATGTGTGCAAGTGTGTTTATATATGTTTGCAGCTTGTGTATCTACTTGCTTTGGTGTGTGTATGTGGTTTTATTTATGAAAATGTATATGTAGTGTACAACTGTGTTAATCAAGGAAAGAAGAAGATAAGTAAGAATAAATGAGGAAAAACAAAGAAAAATGGAACCAGACAATAAAGCTCCAAGTATTTTTTTTCTTTTTTTTTGTTGACAAAAGTTGTAAGTGGCATGAAGAAGATAGAGGAAGAGAAGAAAAAAATAATTATGATAATGAAAATTGATATAGTTTTATATAAAATAAGGGAAGGGTTTAAAAGTCATTTTACACAAAATTTATCCCTACCTCCCATTTTCTTCTTAATCCTAACAAAAGACACCCATAACCCTTTATTATACTCTTATTCCCTCAAATTATCTAATCCAAACATAATACCTTCCTCTCCTTTCTTTTATGATTCCCTCCCTTCCTCTCCTTTACTAGACTTTCCCCCTTAATCCAAACACACTGTAAGTGTCAAATCTTCAAAATATCTTAGCAGTGTTCTCCATACAATGGCTTGGTTCGAGGGATGGAATTTATCCTTTCATATCAAAATGGCTAAAAGGAAATTATAATCCTGAAGAATTATAATATCTCAAATACATTAAAGTTTAGCAATATTCTTCATTAATTGTTTTTTACATGAGACCTCGAAGTTTCATCTTTTCTTCTAGTACTCGTATATATAAGTGGTGGAAGAAGTGTCTTTGTGAATAAAACTTCACGATTTGCAACCCTATATTTTGAGAAAATTGTAATTTTCAATTTTCAGACCTTAATTGAAATATTATAAACATTTCAAGGCCTTCTCTAAAATCCATCAAAACAAAAAGCTACCATAAATGACAAACAATTAAGGATATAAAATGACGTATAAATACTGATTTTCTTTTTCTTGTTTCCTAATGTGATTCTGTTTCTCTTCCTTTTCTCCCTTTTTTTGTTTTATTTTTGTTTTTTATTTTATTTAAAGGAAACCCTTAAAGCCTAAGTGGTATAATACATATTAAATAATGTCACTTACGAGAATTGATATCACAATCTCTTACACTTACAACAAAAGATATACCAATAAACCAAAGGCGTGTTGGTTATTTTTTTTTCTTTTTGGACATTCCTTTTGTTAGAGTTTATGCCCTAAGAACCAATTAACTTTAGGACATATTTATTTTATTACCTATTTATTCATTTATTTTATTTAATGAATGTGCAGTTTCATTTAATTGTGATTAAATATATTAATTGTTAAATAAAGTCCACTTAATTATCAAGTGGATTTCATTCTTAAAGTGATTAAGAATATAAGAGTCAAAATTCACAATTAATTGATAAATTCTAGAAAATATTTCTGATCGTAGAATGACTTAATTGGGCATTGACACATTCGGATAGATCAATCCACACACGTTACTACCTTGATTGACATGTGATGCCAATGAGAAGAAAGGACAATGAGACTCATGTTGTTTTAGTAAGTGTGGAAGTACGATTGATGAATAGACAACTGGACTTGACCGTAGTCATATATAAGATCACATGGTTAGTCAATGATCTATATATATATATATATATATATATATACATATTTGTAACGAGCACGTATGATAATTCCTTAGACCTGAGGTATCATGGTCGCCTCATGCATGTGACGCCATGATTTGCAATTATGAAATAATCTCATTCTATTCATGGGTGAGATTAAGTAATTAGTGGTTGTGGTTCGTCTGTGCATGGAGGTGTGTGATTATCCACTAAGGGATCCGTCGACTAAGGGGTCCTATGAGATCTAATTAATTGAGTAATCAGAAATCCTTGGCCGAGATGAATTAGTGGAAACTGTTCCGTGATTTATTTGTGGATTGCTAAATTAATTAAATCTAGTCATTTGGTTAAAACCATGAGTTTGACTTCCCTTCCATGGCTTATACTTAATCGGGACAAGACTGACAAAATGAATTTATTATATGTCTTGGGTTCGTATATCTACTTCATCATTAATTGGAGAATTACGATATACTGCTAGGTGTCACTTGTAATTTGTGGAAATAGTTAAATTAGAAAGGTTCTAATTTAAATGATTAATTAGATTAATGAATTTATGTTATCGATTAATCATGAATCCGAAAGGTCACACACAATAGAAGTTTTGTTAATTAATCAGTGAGAAAAAAAATTAATTAAATTGGAGTGTCTGACCCCCACCTAGTAGGACAAGACTTAGTTTGGTTAGGTGGTTTAGTTTGCTATAAGACTAACTGTAACTGGAATCTAGTCTGATTAGTTTTATAATCCAAGATCAATGTTTGGGATTGGCCCAAAAGTCAGACTTAACTGGCCAGGTGATTCCTATATGTATGAGGCTATGACAAACCTGAATAGCTAGCACAAAATCAGTTTGTCATAAAAATTTCTCTTTTCTCTAAAATCTTTAGTGGGGGATTTAGCTGATTAATTGGAGAGTTTCGTGTGGATACTTTTTGAGGGTTCAAGCATGGGAAGATAGAGCATATCAGAATCTGCATCAGACTCGACTTTGTAGAGGTACTCGAATCGTCCCACTCTCATAATTATGTGATAATTATGTTTTGTTTAAATTTGCATATTAAGTCGTGAACGGATACTAGTATTTAATTCCGCTGTGTTACCCAAAAATTTTAAATACCTAGTATGATTCCTAACACCTTTTGCCACTTAAGTCTATTTTAAGGACTCCTTGGCAAAAGACTCAAATAACCCAAAATGTGGAATTATTCAACGGTAGAATAATGTGTTGTTGTATCATATTATCTTGTGGAAAAATCCAAACACGACATAATTCACTAGGGCCTTCAATCTAAACGAACAAGTGGTAGAAATATGCTTAATGTGTTATAAAATAATTGCTAGAAAGACAATATTATAAGAACTGAGAGAAGCTATAGAGAATTTTATTGATTTTCACAATAAATTTTGAATTACAATGAAACCTACTTATAAGAAAAATTATTAATATGCAGTTATTATGCACACTCTTTTCAAGACTTCAATAATATTATCATATGATATATATACCATATTTGTCACGCCCCCAAAATTCACTATAGCGAATTTCAAGAACGTAACCGCTGCGTATCTAAGAAGGAACACCTTTCCTAAGCCCACAAGGCCACAGTTACACAAGAATCTAAGCCATTTAATATAGGCGCACAATCATCTATAACAAAAGAAACTTTTTATATTTCCAATAAGTAATTTACATCCGCACATTTCCCAATTACAAAATAATGTCAATTCTAAAATACTAAAATTAAAGACTTTTAATCTTAACATAGCCTAAAGATTCCAAATGCTAAGTCGGTCCTATATCCATAAATCTTTAGGCGGTAGTGAAAAAGGAGACACTACCACAAATGACGACCTATCTCTTGAAGTCCACAAAAATAGATGAAAAATAAAATGAGTATATAACTCAGTAAGTGAGAAACTTCCTTAGAAAATAGTTTGGGACTTTATATTTGTACAAAATAATTGATACAATAATAATTTTCAAAAACTTAAAAGGGTAAGTAGCATAATTAAACAATAACAATGAAATTCATTAGTTTATTCAAAATGCAAGTCAACATCCAATGCAAAATAACGAAGTCAAGTAAATTCTTATCAAAATTCGTGATAGATTGTGACCATGGCAAAACAATAACAAAAAGTGATTCATTTTGCCCAACTACCAGAGGCTAGTAGAATATCCTCAATAAGTAGTGCACTACACGATATGATAACAAAGACGATGTACAAGCCCACCGATGCAAGGGTCTCATTATCACAATATTTGCCATTCGAACACAACCTCAAAGCAATGTCAAAACACATTTTCAAAATTTAGATAATTCTTTTACAAAATGTTCAAAGTTCATAATATTGCATTAAAAAAAAACATCTTTGCAATGTGTTTTTCCAAAATTTTTGGTCCCAAGTTTGCTCGATTATTCTCATACCATATGCATCTTTTAGAAAAGATTTTAAGAGTTTATGAAATGGAAAACTAGTTTATCAATTACATATACCTTAAACTAATATAAAAATGTAAGGCTCATTGGTGATCATAGGATAACAAAACATTTTATGAGAAGTTTGTCATAAGAAGCAGCAAGGTGAGTTTATTAAACTAACTTTTCTGAAAAAAATCAAAGTTAAATAACAAATAGAAGAAGAAGAAAAATAAGTTGTTTCATTAACATAACTGAATTTTAATAAGAAAAGTAGAACATGTCACTATTTTCGAGTTTTAACACTAGTTTAAGAACAATTTTGCAAGACTACAATACAAGCACTCACGTGAAAAACTTCTCCAAGCCAATCGGAAGATCAATACTAAATCGAGAGTTGTAAAATTTAAATTCAATCATGTTAATACATACGATATTGGATATATCTTAAGAAGGCTTGTATAACCAATACATATTAAAGTCAATTAAGCTATATACTTGACCTCAAATAATGGGATAATTGCATATGGTATTATGGCCATAATATCTAGTATTAATGCACCATAATCACCCATACCATTAGCTCCAACTTTATATGAATGATTTCGGTTACAACTTTTCCATTTCTCTCATTAATTAATTTTTTTATTTCAAAGAAAAATATGGGGTATTACAATATTCATAAGACGCATAAGAAGTCCTTTTTCAAAAGTACCAGGCTAATATCAATATAAATTTTTTCGAAGAATATAGAGGTCTAATCACACATCGTACTAACTCATTCCTTGTTTACCTTTAAACAATTTAATGAAAAACCAACTATTATGATTAATTCATTGGAATTTCATTTCTCATAGAGTTGTGGGATTGTCTTCATAATACAATGATTTCCCTAAATCCCATCAATATATTTCATGTTCATTTAGTTTCTGCCTGGATTGCGTATCCTCTATTATTTTGGCCAATCATTTGTTTGTCGACATTCTTGAGTGGACTTCAATTCAAGATCCTCGATTTCTATCATAAAATCAGTAGCTACTGCATTTTTCAAAATTTGATCATGATCAATTTCTCTTTTCGGTTTCATTCTCTTTCAAGAGTAGTATAATTAAGTGAGATCTCTGTATTTTCAATACTTTCAACATTCACATTATTTTTAGGTACATAACACTTTTTTGGAGTAATATTTCTCAGTTATGTTTTTTGACTCCTTTTCTTGATATCTTTAGGATATCAAACATTTCAAAAATGTCAATTCGCTTATTATGCTCCTTTGTCTTTGGAACTGATATGTCTACCACGCTTTTGGCATGTAGTAGACTCTATTTCTTTATGTGTTTCTCAATTGAAACATCAATTCTATTAAGAGCATTTAAAGCTGGTATATGTTGTAAGAATGTAGCAAAGTTTCTAGAAACATCTTAACAACAATCAAGTAAAAAGACAACACTACTCTTTATTACAATTCAATATAACACTTACAAGATTAGAGTTTCAATGGCTTCTGGACTTACAAGAAGGATATAAGAAAGATTAACCAACCTAGGAGTTGTGTTTGGAGGCGTTTAGTGAATAATTTGATGAACTAATGCATGCCTATTTATAAAATTTAGCTAGCCCACCATAGAAGACTTCCTACAAAAAATTTTCCATCTTGGTTAACTTTACTAACCATGTTCAAAGTATTTACAACCAATATTTGACCACATGTGTCACGACCCCAATTTTCAAATGCTAATATATGTACTCTGATACCACGAAAGTAGAATAAACTTCAAACTTGCATTTACCTCAACATCTTGGGACTGTGATGCCACGGGCTTAGGGAGATCACTCTGCCTAAGTCCGCTAAGGCACAAGACAGTAGCCCGGGCACTACTAGCCATAAAACAATTCAAACTTATGTAAAACAACCCAATACTAAAATTCAAGTTATAAACATTACCTAAGTTCAACAATACTTGTTATACAAACTTCATCACTAAAAGTTAAAGTCACAATCCGAATACATATTTACAAACCCGTATCTATCAAGGTGCAATCTCATAAATCCATCTAGTATAATCAAGTCTCCCACGAGTCATAGTCTAATTAGTTACACAACTAATAATAAAAAAGAGTTCTAAGATAGCATTATAGTCAATTATACAAAATATTCTCCATGAGCGAGTAAGTAGAGCACGAAGGTAGAAAATCCAAATCATCACATTAATGGGGCTTCCATCAACAAGCAGGCTCAACTGTACCTGAGATGTTAAAAAAAGGGTGACCTACAACTAGCTTAGCGAGAGATAAGGGAAACAGGGATTTTCGCAATCGTTTTATCATTTCGAAATCCATTTTGAAAACAATGCCATACACATATAGGTATAGTTTACAAGTAAGCAATACCTGACCTTGAACATATTCAATATGAACATCTAGTAAAATCTGAATTAAAACAACAGTTATAATATGATAATAGTATCAAACTCTACTTTTCGAGGACCTCGAGGGACCAAGTGAGAGTAGAAAAAACACATATCAAAGCGTATATCCCAGATGTAATCAAGAGATTGATACAAGATAAAGAAGGTGGCTTATACGGGTTCAAGAGGAGTCTCCCACCATCACAGTCGTGTGCACCGAAAATGTGTTTCCTACTATCACTACCGTGTGCACTTTACTCCGTATAGCCTCAACCACAAACAATATAGGAGTTAATAGGGTAGGGAGGTGTCTACCACTATCACAACCGTGTGCACCTCAAAAGGTATCTACCACTATTACTGCCATGTGCACCTTTGATCCCTTCCCTTAACAATTGAGAGGTTGCAACCAAGTCATGCCCATACAATTCATATATATGTAGCATTCACAATATTTCCATGCAAGATTTTAGATTGACAAGTACAAAGTGAACTTAAGACTTACAAGCGTGACTTTTGTATGCATATTTAATGTGTACAAGTTCAAGGCAAAAGAATCAAGTTCATAGTAGTTCGATGTAATTGATTAGTGCATGAGGAAATATAATCCTCCATGCCATACAACGACATATCTTCACATACTTCAATCATGCCACAATTAACCTCCTTTTATGTCCATGAAACAAGTTGGTACCAATGCCACAAAAGTACATCAAGAAATCAAACAACTTCAATGCTCCCGCATTAGCCTAACTTAAACAATTCATTTCCCAATTCTCCCGAATTCCAAATTACCTGATATTGGTCAATAATCGAAGATTATCTAACGTAGATAGTTCTAGAATCAAACGAAACTCAATTTGGAGTTGAATTGATTGAGATATGGCTTTTAGAAAAACGCTTAACAAAAGGGGAGGGATAGTCGGACGAGGGGACTCGTCCGGCTCCTTCGACCGACTCAAGCAGTAGGAGTTGGATGAGGGAGTTGGGTGAGCTCCCTCGACCGACTCAAGCTGTCAAGGTCATTCCAAGCCCGAATTTCATGTTCTTTCCTTCTTTCTTCTTCAATCTTGCTTCAACCAAGTTCATGCCTCAAATTCCCTTCAATTACAACTTTATTAACATCATCTAAACGTGGATTAAGCATTATCTAGCATCAAAATCATCATAGATGAAACAAAAGTACTCAACCAACAACTACAATACATTTGCAAGCTTAATCATCAAGATTTGTCTTCTAGAGTTGTTTCTTCTATTCTCATGCTTCAACTCAAGTGTAATGATCACATATAACATTATAGTATCTTACAAGAACAAGAAAAAGCACAATATAGCTTTGTAACCAAGTATTGAAACCCTAAAAATTCAACCTAAGCTCAATCTACCATCTAGCATACATACAACTTTATTCATGCTTTGTACACACATAGATCTCTCTACCATGAGTTGTATGCCTTTATAAAACCTTTGAAAATCACCCATCACCTCAATCTTGAACAAAGAAAGCAAGATGATACTTGGTTTTTGCTAGAAATTGCTAGAAGGTACTTGAAAATGGCTTAGTTCTCCCTTATCTTCCTTCTTCTTCCTCTCCTTCTTCTTCTTCATTTCTTTCTCTTCCTCTAGCTGTGTAAGTGTGTGTGTGTTTGTGTCATCTATGTGTGTGTATTATGTGGTGTGTGGAGTGTTTTGTGTGGTGGTTGTCACGCCCCAACTTGACCCCTCTTACGATCAATCAGGACGCAACAGAATTTCAGCAGCATAACGACAGTAACATGAGCATCAGGGCTCTAAACCAACCCTTAAGAACAACTTGCATCAACCTCCCTAAATCACCAACCAATTCCACAATCAAATTAACAACATACAACACAAGCACTTCATACATTAAATATTCTTTCATCAACTCTTTCATAATTACGTGCCTCTGTTCCAACATAATACATAGGCTATACATACATTTCCAAATAGATTATAAACCAATTTAGTAATCTAAACATGATCAAAAGAAAAACTACTAAACTATCATACATAAGTCTTTAAGTTAAAGTAAGTTTATAATACATCATAATACATCAACTGCAAACAATCTCATGGCAAAGACTCCTACATATAAGACTCATCCACGATAGGCACATTTTCCTCATCAAAAGGCACGTACCCGTAGTGAAACTCAGTAACACCTGCATGCATGCAATAATTGAGAGTGAGCTTATATAAAACAAGCCTAGTGAGGATCTGATAGATCTCTAACAGTATTTACTATACTCCTTGTAAATCATCCTTTGAGTAGTAAACACACAATGAACATCAATAATCATTATAAATGCAACAATAGTAATAACTGTAAACACACAATAAGGATACGATACATTTGCTGATGAAGCTCCATACACCAATTCTATGCTCAACAACTCCAACAAACTCAACGACACAATCCTGAGGTACCTTGACCTAGACCCATACCCCATGGCCTCTCCGCCCATGCGAGATAGGGAATAGCCATGATAACTGTGCCTGCAGCCCAGGATGCCTCCCGAGGTGACACAACATTATCAAAGCTCACAACAATGAGACTCAACAAAAATAAACCGAGAGATCAGCAACGAAAGTGCCCGATTCCCGTAATCAATAATCAATCAATATTCTGAGAGATCAGCAACGAAAGTGCCCGATTCCTGTACTCAATAATCATCAATATTGTGAGAGATCAGCAACGAAAGTGCCCGATTCCCGTACTCAATAATCATCAATATTCCGAGAGATCAGCAATGAAAGTGCCCGATTCCCGTACTCCATAATCATCATTCAATTAACAATGTAATGCCCCGGATTAACTATGAGCACACTACCCACAGTTTTGTAACAACAATCAATAATCAATTAATCCGTATTTTAACAATCAATTAAACAACATTTAACAATCAACAACTATATAATCATGAAACAATTATGTTAGATGACAAAGTAAGCCATCTAACTCAACATGCATTAAACACACAATCAAACCCTAATCTAACCATTAAC
This sequence comes from Ehretia macrophylla, assembly GCA_037974665.1. Lineage (NCBI taxonomy): Eukaryota > Viridiplantae > Streptophyta > Magnoliopsida > Boraginales > Ehretiaceae > Ehretia > Ehretia macrophylla. The sequence goes on along the minus strand of CM075772.1, from coordinate 72,494,894 downwards.
AACTCACAATTCAATCTCTCAAACACCACCCAATCATCTAAAGGTTCAATTCAACAATTTAAAGAAAGATAACCTAAACTTCAAATAATCATATCTTACATTCTACTAATCCAAACAACCCCAAATCAGTTTCTAACACTCACGCATTTAGTCAACTACATTAGCGCTCTCGGAAACCAACCAAGACACATCAAAATCAAGCCCAACAACCCTAAAACATCAATGCACCTAGGCTGAAATTTCTGAATTTTCACACAAACATCCTAATCAAAAATACCGCATTATAACGGCGTTACCACGCAATTAACAAACTTTTAAAAATTGACGGCAATCGATTTCAACCATAACAACTCAAGTTATTGATCAAATGGCTAATCTATCAACTTTAAATACCCGAAAATAAATAATTTTGCTACAATGGTTCAAATCTCGTAGTAATACACATAAACAATCCTTAGCATGCACTGAACAATAATATAACTTCAAATTAACATTCTAACAGTTCAAAATGCAATTATAACCAAAAACATAAAATATGACTTTTGAGATCTAGAATTTTTCTCTCACCTTTGATGCGATATAAGCCTAGATATGCGTGTAATACGTGCTGAACAAGCGGAATCCAACTCGGCATGAAAATATACGGATAAAAACTAAGTTTTTCTATGAAAATTTGCTTTGACAAAATGTTGAAAATGCTCTCAAGAAAAGCTATGGAGTTCAGCCACCTTGTGTGTGCTTTGAATGTGTTTTGTGTTGTTTTAGTAGGTGTTGATGCATAAATAAGCTAAGGTCAAATAAATTAAAAGAAAGTCAAAGTTAATTTTTAGTCTTTTAATTCTATTTTAGTCTTTTAATTCATTTAATGACTATTTCTTGCTCAACTATTAAATTGAAAACTAAATTAATTCTAGACAATATATTTTAGGTGACAAAGAGTTTTACATTTAAACAATTTCACTAGAGTCGGCTTAAAACTCGTTTTCTTGCGAAAGAAAGTGTAAAAGTCTTTAAAATTCCAAAACCGATTCCAAATCCGTTTTAATCAAACACGGGTCTATTAATACTCGAGGACTAGGTTTTAAAACGTTTAAAAAACCCTGTAAAAATTTTTGCGAACAAGTGTTCAAAAATACTATTCACTAAAAATCGACGATAAAATTTCTGACTTCGTTTTTTATGAAAATTTCATGTATGCACACTTAGCATGTATTAGGAAATACAATCACATATTTAACACATTCTAAGTCATATAGCATATAAACAAGTCAATTCACACAAAATGAGGTAAAGCACGCAAATCGAGATAAGATAGAAAAGTGGGGTTTCACATTCTCCCCTCTTTAAAACAATTGCGTCCTCGCAATTCTTCACTCAAGTACTGCTGGCTCAAACATAAGGAATGAAAGACCGAAAATCAAATTCTGAGTACGAACTAAGTGTGCCAACTAGGAATACCGAACAAGAAGCTTAAATAGGAACGCTAAATAAGAACACCGACTAAGACTTTCGGATGAGAATCTCAAATAATTACTGAAGAAAATGCCAAACATAGATCCCGTAATAGAGCACCAACCAAAAATACCAAGTAAGAGCTTCAACAAGATCACCGAGCGAGAATACCAAATAATAATCGTAATATAAGAACTCCGGATAATACCGTATTAGAATTCCACTTAAGAATACTGCATAGAAAATACCATAAAAGAAGTCCAAAGAAGTATTGTGAAACCCCACTTTCTTGCTTATCTCGTAATACGTGCTTTACCTCGTTTTACGTGCATATGACCTGTTTATGTGCTATAGGACCTAGAAAGTTATAATTTTGATTTCAATACTTCTAATACGTGCTAAATGTGCATTCATGAAATTTTCATCAAAAACGGAGTCAGAAATTTTATCGTCGATTTTCAGTGAATAGTGTTTTCGAAACACGTCCGCTATAATTTTGAAACTGGTCTTTTTAACCCTTCTAGACCTAGTCCACGGACTTTAATAGACCTGTGTTTGATGAAAACGGTTTTAAAATCGGCTTAAGAATTTATTAGGGTTTTTACACCGACTTTTGCGAAAATCGAGTTTTAAGCCGACTCGGGTGGAATTCTTTGAATGTAAAACTTCTTGTCACCTAAAAATAACTCACTTGAGATATCTTGGGGGTTGCATAATTAATTTTAACTTGGTGATCACTAAAATGCAATTAAAGACATTAAAAACACAAAAATACCTATTAAAATAACTTTGACTTTAATTAAAAAAATTGACCTTATAAGCTATTGTCACCTACACACACTCACACAACACAAAAACACCACCACACACACACACATTGCCGAGGGGTTGAGGGAGAAAAGAGAAGAAAGAAAACTCAAGCTTTTCAAACAATTTTTCAAAGAAAAACCTAGTTTTTGTCCGTGAAACTTCGCACCGACTTGGATTCTGCTTGTTGGGCACGCATTGCACGCATTCCTAGGCTTATATCGCATCTAAGGTGAGAGAAAAATTCTAGATCTCAAAATGTCATTTTTGTGTTTTTGCGTATAAATGAAGATTGAACCGTTAGAATTGAAATCTGATGTTAGATTATTGCTCCTTGCATGCTAGGGATCATTATATACTAATACTACGAATTTCTGTCGGATATAGCATAATTTTTATTTTCCGGGTATTTAATTTTGATTAAAATGTTCAAAGTTGATTTAATTGAGTTGCGTTGCTCGAAATCGATTGCCGTCGATTTCTAAATACTTGATAATTACGTGTTAGCGCTGTTGTAATGCCGAATTTTCGATTACATTGTTTGTGTGAAAATCCGTAAAATCCAGCCATGACGTCATAGGGTTTTAGGGTTATCGGGCATGTTTTGGAGGTGTTATGGTGGATTTCCGAGAGGGCTAATGTAGTAGGTTGAATGGGTGAGTGATAGGAACTGATTTGGCAATATTTGGATTAGTAGATTGTAAGTTATGAATTTTAGAAGTTTAGGTTGTCATTCTTTAATTCTTGAACGATGCCTTAGATGGTTGGGTAGTGTTCGAGTGATGAATGGTGAGTTGTTGTTGAGTAATTTAGAGTTTAATTATGAATATTATGCATGTCCGGTTAGATGGCCTACTTTGTCATCTAACTACGTTGTTTGATGTTTAATTTAATATTGATGTTATATTGATGTTATATTGATGTTATTGATTGATTATTATTGAATGCGGGAATCGGGCACTCTTGTTGCTGATCTCCCAATTGATTGATTGATTTATGCTTGCATGATGATTGATGAATATGGAGCCTTGGTATGTGTGTGCCACCTCTCGGGCAGCGTCGGGCTGTCGGGTTGATACCGGCATGACTGCCATAGGCTACCCCCAGCTCGCATGACGGAGATGTCATGGAGGGAAGGGGATAGTGAGGTACCTCGGGTGCGTGAGTAATGGGGAGTTATAAGAAGAACGGTTGAGATCGTGATGGCGTTTGGAGCTACACCAAATAGAGTATCCTTATTGAATGGTCATATAGTTATGTGATGATAGCTTTATTTATGTTATTATTGTTGTTGTGTGTTCACTTGCTCAAAGGACTAAATCCAAGGAGCGTAGTGAATACTGTCGAGATCTATCGGATCCTCACTGGGCTTATGTATATAAGCTCACTCTCTATTAATGCATGTTTCAGGTGTACTTTCACAAGATTACGGGTACGTGCCTCCTGAAGAGGAGAATGTGGAAAATGTGCCTTTTGTGGATGAGTCATATGTTCCCGAGTCTTATCCATGACTTTATGTTGTTAAATGTCTTGTATATTAGTTTAATAGACTTTATATGCTTTACGGTTCTTAATGTAATAGATATTGAAAAGATGATGAACCAAATGATGTTAACTTAGCGGTTTCCTTTTGTCTATGGTTAAATTGTAGTTGTGTCTCAACTTACTTTTGAAATGTATGATAAAGTTGAGGTATTGTATGTCATGTTGGAACGGAGGCGTATAACGAAGATGTTTTATTGTATAATATGGTTGTGTTGTATGTTGTTGTTGTATTGAGGAATTACGGGATGTATGATGTTTAAAGAGGTTGGTTTAGAACCTCGGAAATCTGTTTACTGTCGTTATGCCGCTGAAATTCCGTTGCGTCCTGACTGATCGTAGGTGGGGTCGAGTTGGGGCGTGACAAGTATGCTGAATAAGAATCTCCATACAGAAATCTCGAGGAAGAATGCCGTATAAAATCACCAAATAAGAATCCCAATAATCAATGTATAGTCATAAAGTAGCTTGACCCCTAATCGGAATTCCATATACCTCAGCGTCACATACTACTCAATCGCCAACTGATATGATGCACGTGCTAACTTTAATCATATAAGACAAACTCTCTACTCACATTTTAGCACGTTGCACTCAAGGAGATATAATATTTAATTGGTTGAGAATAAGTAAGTTACCTTTCACCACTGCTGCCGCCTCTAGCAATTCCTCCAAGTCCACTGCGTAGGCCCAAGCCTGAGCGTGCTGCTGCAAAGGTGTACTACTTGCAGGTCTACTCTGATAACCCTAGACTGCTGGCTAACCCGTAGAACCTTGATACCTGGGGCAATCCCTCGCCCGGTGTTGGTTGCTACAGCAACCTAAACATGTCCCTGCCTTCCTCCGACAGTCGGCCTCCAGATGGCTTTTACGTTTACAATAAACACACTGCGGCGTCGGAGCACTGACACTGTCTCCTAAAGAACCAGAAGCTGAACAAGCAGTTGAACCAGCCTGCTGCTGAGGTCTAACAACACTAGGCCTGTATTGACCCTGAGACTGGGCCAGCCTATATTGTGACGAAGCTTGATAAGACCCCTGCTGAAACTGAGGCCGATAGTAACCCTGTTGTACTGAAGGTCTATACATACCCTGCTGGCCCTGTGGCTGAAATGGCCTCTTGCTAGGCTGGCTAGGTCCGATCTGTTCCCCCTTTCTCTTCTCTAACCTAGAAGTTGCATCAAAGGCCTCAGTCAGTACATCATACCGATTCAGGGCCATCACATCCTGAATCTCGGGCCTCAACCCCAACATGAACCTACGAGTCTTATGTTCCTCGTCAGCCGTATACTCTGGTACATACCGGGACAACCTAGTGAAAGTGGCCTCATAATGAGCCACTGAAGCATCTCCCTGCACTAAGGCTAGAAACTTTGCCTCTCTCCGCTCCCTCGCAATCCTCGGGACATACTTTGCCCGAAAAGCTAACAAAAAGGTATCCCAAACATACGGAATACCCTGAGTCTCCTAGCTAGTTTTCACCATGCGCCACCATTCTTCTGCCTCATCATCTAGCAAGTACACGGCAAAAGTGACCTTCCGCTCATCGGTATAATCAAGAGGGTCAAAGATCTTCTCCACCTTACTAATCCACGCCTCAGCTTTCCAATCGTCCGGCTCCCCCTGAAACCGCGGTAGATAATACCCTAAAAACTCTTTCAGTGTACCACGACCGTGTTACCCACCTTGTGCGTTCAGTAACTGATTCTGCAATACCTGAGTTTGGGTAGCCTACCCTGCCAGTAGTTGTGCCTGACCGGCCATGATCTCGGTTAACCTATCAAATGCTGCACCTATACGATCATCACCCCTAACTTGGCCTGGTGCCACATTTCTCGGAACCTCATTAATCACCTCAGGCCTACCTCTGGTCCTCGGTCTACCCGTCATTCTTTTAACCAAAGAGTTAGCACAGGTTATAGCACATAAACAAACTATGAACCACTATTAACACATAAACAACAAACTCATATAAAGCACATAAATCACTTAAGTATCAATCACATAAACAAATTGTTCACATAATCACATAGTCACTAAATCACATAATCACTTAATCACTTAATCATATTAACACATATTTCACTTTTCTTTCACTTCATACATACTTGCATGCTTGAAGCACTACCCACATTCCGAGGATACCCCGGCTTACAGCTAATCAAGCTCTGATACCTCTAAATGTCACGCCTCAACTAGACCCCTCCTACGATCAGTCAGGATGCAACGAAATTTCGGCAGCATAACGACAGTAACATGAACATCAGGGCTCTAAACCAACCCTTAAGAACAACATGCATCAACCTCCATAAATCACCAACCAATTCCACAATCAAATTAACAACATACAATACAACCATTTCATACATTAAACATTCTTTCATCAACTCTTTCATAGTTACGCGCCTCCGTTCCAACATGATACATAGGCTATACATACATTTCAAAATAGATTATAAACCAATTTAGTAATCTAAACATGATCAAAAGAAAAACTACTAAACCATCATACATAAGTCTTTAAGTTAAAGTAGGTTTATAATACATCATAATACATCAACTACAAACAATCTCATGGCAAAGACTCTTACACATAAGACTCATACAGGATAGGCACATTTTCCTCATCTAGAGGCACGTACCCATAGTCAAGCTCAGTGACACCTGCATTCATGCAATAATTGAGAGTGAGCTTATATAAAACAAGCCCAGTGAGGATTCGATAGATCTCTAACAGTATTTACTATACTCCTTGGAAATCATCCTTTGAGCAGTAAACACACAATGAACATCAATAATCATTATAAATGCAACAATAGTAATAAATGTAAACACATAATAAGGATACGCTACATTTACTGATGAAGCTCCATACACCAATTCCTTGCTCAATAACTCCTCCAAACTCAATGACACAATCCTGAGGTACCTTGACCTACACCTACACCCCATGGCCTCTATGCCAATGCGAGATAGGGAGTAGCCACGATAACTGTGCCTGTAACCTAGGATGCCTCCCGAGGTGACACAACATTATCAAAGCTCACAACAATGAGACCCAACATAAATAAATCGAGAGATCAACAACGAAAGTGTCCGATTCCCGTAATCAATAATCAATCAATATTCCGAGAGATCAGCAACAAAAGTGCCCGATTCCCGTACTCAATAATCATCAATATTCCGAGAGATCAGCAACGAAAGTGCCCGATTCCCGTACTCCATAATCATCATTCAATTAACAATGTAACGCCCTGGATTAACTTCGAGCGTGCTACCCATAGTTTTGTAACAACAATCAATAATCAATTAATCTGTATTTTAACAATCAATTAGACAACACTTAACAATCAACAACTATATAATCATGAAACAATTATGTTAGATGACAAAGTAGGCCATCCAACTCAACATGCATTAAACACACAATCAAACCCTAATCTAACCATTAACAACTCACAATTCAATTACTCAAACACCACCCAATCATCTAAAAGCTCAATTCAACAATTTAAAGAAAGACAACCTAAACTTTAAATAATCATATCTTAAATTCTACTAATCCAAACAACCCCAAATCAGTTTCTAACACTCACCCATTCAGTCAACTACATTAGCCTTCTCGGAAACCAATCAAGACACATCAAAATCAAGCCCAACAACCCTAAAACCTCAATGCACCTAGGCTAAAATTTTTGGATTTTCACACAAACATCGTAATCGAAAATTCAGCATTATAACGACATTACCACATAATTAACAAACTTTTAAAAATCGACAGCAATCGATTTCAACCATAACAACTCTAGTTATTGATCAAATGGCTAATCTGTCAACTTTAAATACCCGAAAATAAATAATTTTGCTACAATGGTTCAAATCTCGTAATAATACACATAAACGATCCTTAGCATGCACTAAACAATAATATAACTTCAAATTAACATTCTAACGGTTCAAAATGCAATTATAACCAAAAACATAAAATATGACTTTTGAGATCTAGAATTTTTCTCTCACCTTTGATGCGATATAAGCCTAGATATGCTTGTAATCCGTGCCCAACAAGCGGAATCCAACTTGGCATGAAAATATACGGATAAAAACTAGGTTTTTCTATGAAAATTTGCTTTGAAAAAATGTTGAAAATGGTCTCAAGAAAAGCTATGGAGTTCGGCCACCTTGTGTGTGCTTTGAATGTGTTTTGTGTTGTTTTAGTAGGTGTTGATGCATAAATAAGCTAAGGTCAAATAAATTAAAAGAAAGTCAAAGGTAATTTTTAGTCTTTTAATTCTATTTTAGTCTTTTAATTCATTTAATGACTATTTCTTGCTCAACTATTAAATTGACAAATAAATTAATTCTAGACAATATATTTTAGGTGATAAAGAGTTTTACATTTAAATAATTTCACCCGAGTCGGCTTAAAACTCATTTTCTTGCAAAAGAAAGTGTAAAAATCTTTAAAATTTTAAAACCGATCCCAAATCTGTTTTAATCAAACACGGGTCTATTAATACCCGAGGACTAGGTTTTAAAATGTTTAAAACACATCTATACAAATTTTAGCAGATAGGTGTTCAAAAATACTATTTACCAAAACCGACGATAAAATTTCTGATTCCGTTTTTTATGAAAATTTCATGAATGCACACTTAGCATATATTAGCAGTATTAATCACATATTTAACACATTCTAAGTCATATAGCACATAAACAGGTCAATTCTTGCAAAACGAGATAAAGCACGCAAATCGAGATAAGATAGAAAAGTGAGGTTTCACAGAGGTGGTAGATGATAGATATTTAATTTTGACCAAGGACCAATATGCCCCTCAACTAAAACGCTAACTTCTAGTTTGCCCTTTTAGTTGTTTACTAACTATTTGGTTAGCTAGTGTAGTATAGTGTAATTTATTTATCTCCTACGATACCTAAATCATACAAATGCACGTTAAACAATGCAAATGCACGTGAAACGATACTATTGCACATAAAACAATATAAATGCATATAAAATTATCCAAATGCACGTAAATCAATATAAATACATATTTAATAATATAATATGCATATGATGTTTTATGCGGGGCTTCACATCTTCCCCCCCTTATTAGAATTGCGCCCACACAATTCCGTCATTTGACAATTCCTCAATAAGATGCAACGACTCTGTTTGAAGCACATAAAAGAGACCAGATCCCTGGAATAGGATGCTGAACTATAATACCTCGAATACAGACTCCCAAATAAGAACTCCGCATAAGAATGCCACGTAAGTATTGTCAAATAAGAAGTCTAGATAAAATGTTGAATGTCGAATATGAATATCGAATAAGAACTCTGAGTAAGAATACTGAATTTCGAATACCGCAAGAGAATACCAATAGAGAATATCGAATACCAAATAATAATTTCCCAAAATGAGAATACCGATTGAAAATACCAAGTAGGAGTCTCAAACAAGAACACCACCAGAGAATACCAAGAGAGATTACATACTAAGAATTCCCATGATAAAATCTAAATAACAAATGAGAATACCAAGAGAGAACATCAATGAAAATACTAGCAAATAAAATCTACCTTCAACTGCAGTTGCTGCCCTTAGAAGTTCCCCTTGGACAATGTCATCAACTTAGGCATGAACTCCTTGTCTTGAAGCATTCTTGGTAGGTTGAGGCCATGTTCCCACATTCTGTATCCTCAGGCAGTCCTTATATAAGTGTTGATCACTCCTACACTTTACACACTTGTCTACCTTCTTCCAACATTGGGTTTCTATATGTCCCCTTGATGTAAGTGTATTTGCAGTACTCAAACCTTGGTATTTGTACTATATTTGCATCTTAACTTGAGAATTATTGCAATACTTTGATACTTTCGATGCAATGTAGGAGAATACAGGAAAGTGGAAATTCAGACCTAAAACGATCCAAAATGCAAGTCATGAAGTGAACATTGGGGAAACACATGGAACAGTGGAAGAATAGAGTCCGCAGAGTTAGAATTCGGCCGAAACTAGCGCGAAATCAGACTCAGAACGCTGAAAATAGCCTGAAAATACCTCAGTCAATGCTCGATCAAAAGTCAAAATGCCAGCCCAAAAAGTCAATAAAAGGGCACTTGAACACGCCCTCCTGGCGCTCAAGCGCCTTATGGAAAAAATTCAACTAGCTTCTTGAAGAAAACACGTGGCAAAGATTCAACGATTGAGCAGATGGGCACTCGAGCGCTCCTCACTGGCGCTCGAGCATGCCATTAGAACCTTTCGGATGCAACACGTGTCAAGTTGCCCGCGGATGAAAATCGAGCGCGCCTTTGAAAAATTGTCTATAAATAGCCCCCCCATTCCCTTCGAAAATAGTAATTAATTTTGAATTTTGGTTATTTTGAATCAATTTCGAGTTAATTTTAGTCGTAGTTGTAGTTAATTAATTAGTAGGATATGGGAAAAATCCCACATAGGTAGTTCTTATTCGGGAAAATTTTGCCTGAATAGCTACTATTAGGGGAAAGTCCGACCTAAGTAGTTATTATCCCGGGGAGGTTCTGCCCGAATAGCTTTTAATAAGAAAGCTCTTATTCGGAGAAAACTCATCCCTAGTAGTTCTTATTCAGAGAAAATTAGCTCCGCCCGAATAGCTATTTTGCGTTGGACCTCTGCTCAAATTTTCGAGATAAAAAATACGCATTTGTCAATACGGGAGAGCCTTTCTTGACTTTCTTTTATTTACATAATTCGTATTTAATTATGTCTGAGTAGATTGATATCTAAGGGAGAATATTGTAAATGTTAGTCTTTTAATATACGGTCTCGGATTCGGATTATATGTTTTAAATACAATACATGGATTATTTTAATTCAGTAATGTCTTTTCATACGTAATGTTTTTCAGTAGATGTATAATTGCTTAACTATTAAATATTGTCTTTCATAACGTAATGCTTTTAAGTAGATGTTATGATTACCTTACTTTCGTGCCATGTATCCATGCTTTAATAGTGAATCAGAAATAGCTTGACAACCTTAGATTCCATGAACTATAGGTAATAATTTTAAGTAGACCGTAGTTCTAGTCCAAGTAAGAAGAAGTTGATTGCTTAGTCGAAATAGACCTTTCACGCCAGGATGCAAGGACAGCTCTATACTATGGCTCCAATGCTCGTAGATGGCACAATACCTACATCAGAGTTAGTAATATTTGTACTATATTTGCATCTTAACTTGGGAATTATTGCAATACTTTGATACTTTTAATGCAATGTAGGAGAATACCAGAAAGTGGAAATTCAGAACCAAAACGATCCAAAATGTAAGTCATGAAGTGAACATTAGGGAAACACACAGAACAGTGGAAGAATAGAGTCCTTAGAGTTGGAATTTGGCCGAAACTAGCACGTAATCAGACTCAAAACGCTAAAAATAGCTCGAAAATACCTCCGTCAACGCTCGGTTAAAGCCCGGTCAAAAGTCAAAATGCCAGCCCAAAAAGTCAATAAAAGGGAACTTGAGCGCGCCCTCCTGGCGCTCAAGCGCCTTATGCAGAAAATTCCACCAGCTTCTTGAAGGAAACACGTGGCAAAGATTCAATGATGGAGCAGATGGGCACTCGAGTGCCCCTCGTTGGCGCTCGAGCGCGCCATCAGAACCTTCCGGATACAACAAGTGTCAAGCTGCCCGCAGATGAAAATCGAGCATGCCTCTGAAAAATTGTCTATAAATAGCCCCCTTCCCTCCAGAAAATATAATTAATTTTATATTTTGGTTATTTTTTAATCAATTTCTGAGTTAATTCTTGTTAGTTTTAGTTGTAGTTGTAGTTAATTAATTGGTAGGATACAGGGAAAATCCCACCAAGATAGTTATTATTCGGGAAAATTTTGCCCGAATAGCTACTATTAGCGGAAAGTCCGACCAAAGTAGTTATTATTCGGGGAAGGTTCTGCCCGAATAGCTTTTAACAGGAAAGCTATTATTCGGGGGAAACTCATCTCTAGTAGTTCTTATTCGAGGGAAATTAGCTTCGCCCGAATAGCTACTTTGCGTCGGACCTTTGCTCAAATTTTCGGGATCAGAAATACGCGTTCGTCGATACGGGGAAGCCTTTCTTGACTTTCTTTTATTTACAGAATTCGTATTTAATTATGTCTGAGTAGATTGATATCTAGGGAAAAATATTGTAAATTTTAGTCTTTTAATATACGGTCTCGGATTCAGATTATACGTTTTAAATGCAATACATAGCTTGTTTTAATTCAGTAATGTCTTTCATACGTAATGCTTTTCAGTAGGTGTATGATTGCTTTACTATTAAATATTGTCTTTCATACTGTAATGCTTTTTAGTAGATGTTATGATTGCCTTACTTTCGTGTCATGTATCCATGCTTTAATAGTGAATCAGAAATAGCTTAACAATCTTAGATTCCATAAACTATAGGTAATGCTTTTAAGTAGGCCGTAGTTCTAGTCCAAGTAAGGAGAAGTTGATTGCTTAGTCGAAACAGACCTTTTACGCTAGGTTACAAGGACAGTTCCATACTATGGCTCTAATTCTCGTATATGGCACAATACCTACATTAGAGTTAGTAATCGGGATTTTAATAAGCTAAGTTAATTGACTAGGTTAAATGTTTGTAGCTTAACCCTTGCATTAAATCAGATAATTTTGAATACCGTGCCTAGATTAATTATCTCATTTACATATTCGACCCTTAGATCACTATCTCTCGTATTCATATTTAGTTAATTTAATTTAGTTGTAGTATAATCTAACACCCTGTACAAACTGTCACCTACCGCTTTAACACTTTCACATACTACTTCACTAACTTAACTAATGCGCTTCCCTGTGGTACGATTCCACACTCATAGCACACTATACTGCAAAGATTCATGCACTTGCGGGTATTTAAACTTGGTCGTTTAACACCAATTTTTACACACACAATCGATCACATCAAGTTTTTGGCACCGTTGCCGGGGAAGCACGGTCTAGTTTAGTTATTGATAAAAGTATTTGTGAACTTGTTTAAGGTGTTGTAATTATTTAAGTATTGTAATTATTGTTTGCATTGTCTATACTTATTTTAAACTGTATAAATTATTGCTTGTATAGTATTTTAGTAGCATAAAATGTTTGGGAAGTTTATATGATTGGAAATATGACTTATTTTAATGTTTAATCCGATCAATGAGCTTTTAATGAAACAACACAAACCTCCATTCCAAATACGTGTGAAGTTTGTTTTCGATTTGGGCATACTTGTAATAACCCGAACTCGGCATGCATTTAATAGCATTTGACTACATTTAATTAAGTGTTTAATTAGTTAATCATCCATTTTTGCACTATTTTGATATTTCTTTTAAAAATATTCAATAATTTTTATATTGATTAATTAAAAGATTATTACCTATTTCTATTATTTATAGTAATTGGATTAATTTTCTTGTATTTAATTAAGTGTTATCTTAAATGTTAGTATTTAATTGTATTTGATTATGTGTTTATATTAACTTGTTTATTCGTATCTTAGCATTAATATCATAATTCTTGGAAATATTCTAGAAATAGTTAAATTATTTATTTTTAAATGAATATTGATTATTTTGATTGTTTTAATTATTTTAATAATCGGTTTTATTTTCTTGTATTAAATTACTCGGTTTTTAATTAAATGAGAAAAGTAACTCCAAGCCGGAGTAAATTTTAAACTATTCTACGATTTTATTTTTTAAAAATTATAGTTTTATAATATTGCTCATCATTTGATTAGCGACCGTTTATTGACCGTTTGATCGTAGCATTTTAAAAATGAAAGTTAGAGGAATATTTCTCGAATTTCGTGAATAGCGTTTCTAGTTTAATTTAGCTAGTTTTAGTTGGTTTTCATTAAAATTGCATTGTTTAAACTTGAATTTGACTAAATGCTAATTAAATAAGCTTATTTGACCATTTTTAACTTAAGCTTGATTTTGCAAAAGACCAAAATGCCCTTGTCACCTTATAAAAAAAAAACAAAAAACAAGCCAAAATTGTCAAAAAGCAAATTGCCAAATTCCCCCCAAGTCCCCGCCTTGGCCGAAACTCAAAGGAAAAAAAAGAAAATTTGATTTTGTATTTTTAGGCCAAAATCTTGCATGGAATCGAGCAAGGATCGTGGCTAAGGTTCTTGCGTGTCTTGGTCTTCAATCTTTGTGAGGGTTTTCATGTTTTTGTGCATATTTAATTGAATTTGATTTTTGTTTTAAATTTTCAGATTTGATATTTATTGCATTATAATGCATGTTATTGCTTGAAATAACTTCTTTAGGGTTCGTAGAACATTGTTTGCTAGTTATTTAGAGATTTTTACGGCTATAAATGCAAATTGAAATTAAGGAAGAACGTGAATAGTAAAAATAAATAGTAAAACCCTAGATTTTTGGATTTTTTATCCGAATTATGATTTCTTGATTTGGATAGGTGCCATTAATGTTAGAAAGATAAAATGTGCAATAAAAACGGACCGACCTTTGTTAAAATTGGAAATTTGACAAAGAAACATAAGGGGCCGTTTGACCCATAGTTGATCGTGCTTGAATTGAGTTGGATGTTTTGTTATTAAGGGCATGGAAGCACTTTTGGTGCTATTGTGGCGTTGATTGAATGACCGGTTAGCATAGCTGTAGTTCAAACACAGTAGGTGGACTTTCGGGCCTCGGGTGAGAAAGTGAAGTTTCGTGATATAGAAACGTGCCTTGTAGTACCTAAGTGAATGTAGTGAAATCGGTTTCCTAATCCCGTAGCTCGTTTGTTCATAATTGCCTTTGGAGTTAAAGATTGAATAGTGATATTTGTCGTTTTCGTGTTTGAACTGCTAAATGCTTGTTTAGTTGATAATCTTGTTGATATTAATGATAATCATGCTTGAAAAGTTAATTGATTGCTATTATTGATTGTAAATGCTTGATATCTCGTTTATCGCCACTAATCTGCACTTTCGTGCTATTGCGTGTTTATTGCTTGTATCTCATATTACATTGCATAGTGTCAGGCGCATGAGTAATGGGCCTCTCTGGGTAGTCTCGGGTTGTTAGGGTTGGTTGCTCTAGCTCCGTGTCCTATTCCCATTCTCGCTAGGGATGCCGCCCTGGGAAATTTGGGTCGTAGATGTGCCAGGGTACTTCCGGAGTACACCCAGTGGAAGTTATAAGGTGGTTGGACGCTTATTGTCATCGTTGTCATCATCAAGCTCGAGATTGATGTATTGCTCGTGAAATGGTACATTGCTCGTATGAGTGAACCATAGCCTTCAAAGTGTGGTATAGCTTTGAATGGTTGTGTTAATGCTTTTATTAATTGTTTATTGTATTGTTGTTTATATTGATTGATTACCTGTCGTTTATATTGCTTAATTGTCTTATTTGCATTGCACGATCTTCTTTCTCTCTACCTCGATATCTGTTCCGCCCTCACTGAGTATAAGTGTTGTGTATACTCACTTCTCACCACCACATTTCAGGAAATGCCATGTAGCTGGAAAGTTCGTGGATATGTGATAGATCGTGCTTGATGAGTTGCCTTGCATGCTATGTGGCTTGAGTTGTCAAAGATGCAAAGCTGTATATTTTCATGTAATGTTTGTGTTTTGTGTTAAAAGGAATGTAATTTTAGTTTATGAATTTAGTTAGTATAGTTTAACTTCAATGCATGTTTGTATGTCCAAAGGAAAATAGTTAGAATGGTCTGGGTACTTGGAAATATGTATATTTATTTACTTGTGTTCGCTTGTTGAGAACCGAGGCTCGGATGGCCTTGAGGTGTTTGGTATGGTTGGACACGGTATTGGTCCACTTATATGCTGTTGTAGGTTTATTGTTTTTGCCTAGAAACAGGAAAGACTCCGTACGTTTTCCCCAAAATTATGCCCGGGTTTGGATTTGGGTTGTGATTAGATTGATTGATAAAACTCCCGGTCTCGAGAGGGATTGGGGTGTTACAGGTGGTATCAGAGTTTGTTTAGCTCATAAGCCGGGACAGGGTCCTCGGTCTGGTGGGTAGTGATCCTTGAATGTGTGCTTGTTAAGTGTACCTTGAAAGTATACGCTTGTATGTGAGATTGTGTGTCTTGACTTGAATGTATGCACCTATGTGATATAGTTATATGTTATGTGTTAAATGTTTCTTAAGTAAAGTGAAGTGACTACTCGTGTATCGAATTAGCATCGTGAATCGAATCGACCTAGTGAATTGTTATTTACTTGGAGTGTTGCTTGTAATGTGTATATTGGAATGTCTTGAATTGGTTGTGCCGTGATTTGAATTGATTATGTTGAGCTTGACTTGATTGTCGTGCTTCAGTGACTTTGTAGAATAAACTGTTTTACAAACATGCTTGCATAATAGTTTAAGGCATATATGTATAAATGTGATATCTTGGCATTCATACATATCCTGTTGAAATGGTAAGTAAGTCTTCTTTCTCCCCTGAAGAAAGTGGGCCTTTCAAGGTGTATGGATTGGCAGGAAATGAATGGCAATTAATTAGCCTTTATTTGGGAGTTGGTGTTTGTCTTTGGAGCTCGGTTATTGGCATACTTCTAAGACTCTTCTTTGTTGTTGGCAATCATAAAAAGATAACTTTCTTTGGGGTTTCTGTATGATGGCTCTTGGTAGCATTCTTTTGGTATTCTCTTATTTGGTTTCCTTATTGGCAAGGTTGTATGAAGTACTCACTTGGCAAACAGTGCAGGGGCCTCGGAGTTTGGTTTGTATATTGTGCACCAGCTCGGTATTTTCCCTCAGTATTTGATAGCGATACTCGGGATCTAACTGGTTATCCTATGGGGTTAATATTTGGAAGACTTCTCTGGAACTTTTGAAGTATATTTGATTGGGTTTTTTTAGTACTTTCCTCAGCACTCTTAACAGGGAATTCTTCTATGAAATTCATGACCAGCGGGGTACTTCTTTGGACCTCTAGATGGAACCTTTATTTGAGCCTTTAGTTGGCCTCCTGCTTGGGTATTCTCGGACGATAATAGTTGAGCTTCTATTGGATATTCGTATGTGGGGTATTCATTCGGTATTCTTTTTATCATTAATATGTGATGTTAATTTTATCTATAGTATCTCTGCTTCAGTCTTTAGTTGGTATTTTCTCGGCATTCTTGGTTGGGATTTCAATTTGGATTTTCCTACGAGTATCTTATTCAGTGTCTTGCTCAGCAACCAATGAAGAGTGGTCAGAGTTGGATTTCAGAGGATGTTGTCTTATTGGAAAAAGAATTGCGAGGATGCAATTGTTTTAAGGGGGGACGGATGTGATAACCCGAACCTGGCATGCATTTAATAGCATTTGACTACATTTAATTAAGAGTTTAATTAGTTAAATCATCTATTTTTGCACTATTTTGATATTTCTTTTAAAAGTATTTAATAATTTTTATATTGATAATAAAAAGATTATTACCTATTTCTATTAATTATAGTAATTGAATTTATTCTCTTGTATTAATTAAGTGTCATCTTAAATGTTAGTATTTAATTGTATTTGATTACGTGTTTATATTAACTTGTTTATTCATATCTTAGCATTAATATCATAATTCTTGGAAATATTCTAGAAATAGTTAAATTATTTATTTTTAAATGAATATTGATTATTTTGATTGTTTTGATTATTTTAATAATTGGTTTTATTTTCTTGCATTAAATTACTCGGTTTTCAATTAAATGAGAAAAGTAACTCCGAGCTGGAATGAATTTTAAACTATTCTACTATTTTACTTTTTAAAAATTATAGTTTTATATTATTGCTCATCATTTGATTAACAATCGTTTATTGACCGTTCAATCGTAGCATTTCGAAAATGAAAGTTAGAGGAATATTTTTCGGATTTCGTGAATAGCGCTTCTAGTTTAATTTAGCTAGTTTTAGTTGGTTTTCATTAAAATTGCATTGTTTTAACTTGAATTAGACTAAATGCTAATTAAATAAGCTTATTTGACCATTTTTAACTTAAGCTTGATTTTGCAAAAGACCAAAATACCCTTGTCACCTTATAAAACAAAAAAAAAAGCCAAAATTGTCAAAAAACAAATTGTCAAATTCCCCCCAAGTCCCCCCCCCCCTTGGCCGAAGCACTCAAGGAAAAGAAAGAAAAATTTCTTTTGCATTTTTAAGCCAAAATCTTGCGTGGAATTGGACGAGGATCGTGGCTCGGGTGCTTGCGGGTCTTGGTCTTCAATCTCTATGAGGGTTTTCATGTTTTTGTGCATTTTTATTTGAATTTGATTTTTGATTCAATTTTTCAGATTTGATATTTATCGCATTATAATGCCTGTTATTGCTTGAAATAACTTCCTTAGGGTTCGTAGAGTATTGCTTGTTAGTTATTTAGCAATTTTTATGGCTAGAAATGCAAATTGAAATTAGGGAAGAATGTGAATAGTAAAAATAAATAGTAAAACCCTAGATTTTCAGATTTTTGATCTGAATCACGTTTTCTTGATTTGATTAGGTGCCATTAATGTTAGAAAGATAAAATGTGCAATAAAAATGGATCGGCCTTTGTTAAAATTGGAAATTAGACAAAGAAACGAAAAAGGGCCATTTGACCAAGTGTTGACCGTGCTCGAATTGAGTTGGGGGTTTTGCTATTAAGGGCATGGAAGTACTTTTGGCGCTGTTGTGGTATTGATTGAATGACCGGTTAGCATAGCTGTAGTTCAAATGCAGTAGGTAGACTTTCGGGCCTCAGATGAGAAAGTGAAGTTTCATGATATAGAAACGTGCCTTGTAGTACCTAAGTGAATGTAGTGAAATAGATTTCCTAATCCCGTAGCTCGTTTGCTCATAATTGCCTTTGGAAGTTAGAGATTGAATAGTAATATTTGTCATTTTCGTGTTTGAACTGCTAAATGCTTGTTTAGTTGATAATCTTGTTGATATTAATGATAATCATGCTTGAAAAGTTAATTGATTGCTATTATTGATTGTAAATACTTGATATCTAGTTTATCGCCACTAATATGCACTTCGGTGCTATTGCGCGTTTATTGTTTGTATCTCGTATTGCATTGCATAGTGTCAGGCGCGTGAGTGATGGGCCTCTCTTAGCAGTCTCGGGCTGCCAGGGTTGGTTGCTCTAGCTCCGTGTCGTATTCCCATTCTTGTTAGAGATGTCGCCTTGGGAGATTTGGGTCGTAGATGTGTCAGGGTACTTCCGGAGTACACCCAGTGGAAGTTATAAAGTGGTTGCGCGCTTATTGTCATTGTTGTCAACATCAAGCTTGAGATTGATGTATTGCTCGTGAAATGGTACATTGCTCATATGAGTGAACCATAGCCTTCAAAGTGTGGTATAGCTTTGATTGGTTGTGTTAATGCTTTCTTTAATTGTTATTGTATTGTTGTTTATATTGATTGCTTACTTGTCGGTTATATTGCTTAATTGTCTTATTTGCATTGCACGATCTTCTTTCTCTCCACCTCGATATCTGTTCCGCCCTCACTGAGTATACGTGTTATGTATACTCACTCCTCACCACCACATTTCAGGAAATGCCATGTAGCTGGAAAGTTCGTGGATATATGATAGATCGTGCTTGAAGAGTTGTCTTGCGTGCTATGTGGTGTGAGTTGTCAAAGATGCAAAGGTGTATATTTTCATGTAATGTTTGTGTTTTGTGTTAAAAGGAATGTAATTTAAGTTTTACTAGGTTATTGAAGTGGTATGATAAGCTAGTTTATGTATTCAGTTAGTATAGTTTAACTTCAATGCATGTTTGTAATGTCCAAAGAAAAAGAGTTAGAATGGTCTGGGTACTTGGAAATATGCATAATTATTTATTGTGTTTAATTGTTCAGAACCAAGGCTCGGATGGCCTTGAGGTGTTTGTATGGTTGGACACGGTGCTGGTCCACTTATATGCTATTGCAAGTTTTGCATTTTGCCTAGAAACAGGGGAGACTCCGTCCGTCTTTCCCTAAAATTTTATGCCCGGGTTTAGAATTGGGTTGTGATTAGATTGATTGATAGAACTCCCAGTCTCGAGAGGGATCAGGGTGTTACAATACTTTTGAAAATTATCCCAAAAATCCCGAATTCTTTCATAATCATGATTCTACAGATCAGGGTTATTTTTTGAACCAAAATTTGTACTCAAATGCATATAACCCGGGGTGGCAGAATCATCAAAATTTCTTTTAGGATCAAAATAATATATCGTTTCTGCCTCAAAATTTTGAAGAAAATGTATTTCGAAGCCCTAATTCTTCCGAGTTTTGGGAAAGCTTTCAAAGTAATTCTTTCAATCAAAACTTTTGCTATCCTAACTCGGTTGAATTCACTTCTCCTGAACCAAACTTCGATGACAAGTTCGACCAACTTGTCCAACTCGCTGAATCCAACCACCAATCCAAAGATAGGGTACAAGACCAAGTCAGTCAACTAGACGAGAGCATAAATGGGTGGGAAAAAAATGAGCATCCTATTCAACCTGTTCTGAGTTCACCAGACCAATATAGTTTCGTTTATCATGAACCTATCCAAAATTGGGTTGTTGAGGAAAAAGAAGGGTTTAGTGGGGATGATGTATGTAGAGAATGTAACACTAGGAATGAGGTAGATAACATGTTCGAGGCACACACTCCAGGTTGGAAAAACCAGTCATCACCTTGGATACAAGAAAATTTTTCTCAAAGCTTTGAAAGTCAAGTCCTTGCACCTTTTCAATCTGAATCTTCTATTGATCCTATCCTTAATCTTCTCAAACAAAATGATCAACATAATGATTTGATTGACTCTGCTCCTCCCAATTCCAATGACAAGTATGACCAACTTTATCTACTTCCCGAATCTAATGCTCGCATGCTTCAATCTTTAGATCAACACATTCAGTCTGTTATGAAGTCTTTTGATGAAATACCATGTGACAGACTAATGGAATGAGTAAGGTTATTTGGGAGACATCTAATAGGGAATATGAATTTGAGAAAAATGATTAAATGCCTCACATAGAATGAAATGATGACCTTATTAATATCATGACTCAACCCGACTTTGATTCCTCTTCAAGGAAGATGTGTGTACACACTTCTTTAGAGTCTTCACTCTTTTAGGATGAGTCTATTGAGTCTACTTTAGTTCCTCCATCCTTCTTGACACCTGTTAATTTGACCCATTTCTAAACAATATGTTAGATACTTCTAATTCATGGGTTGACCAATTGAAATTGGGACACACTGTTTTACAACACAAAATTGCCCCTGTTTATATAACCATGAACATTCCCACACATAACACATTGGGATGGGAATTGTCACATTTTCAAGGTGACTTGCGAAATACATGTTTTGTAGGAATAATGTACCATCATCTGTTGCATGATCCTTTTCCATTCAAGAACTGTACTGAAACGATTATCAGGCAATATGTGCCGAAGAGCTTTAAACATAGATGGCTCTAACATTGGCGCCTGGCTGAGGGCGTAAAACTTAGCGCTACTAAGATGCAACCTAGATTTTTAAAATGCTTTCTTATTATGTGTGTTTATTTTCTGTCTGTGTGATTTTTGCAGTCTAGCTAAAGACGATAAGCTACTAGAAGGCAACCTAGTATTTTTTTTAAATGTTTTAATGTTTTAGGTTAACTCTTGAACCCTAGAAAAGAGTATAAATGTTCTGGGTAATTAAATTATTTGTTTAATATATTAGTTATTTTCCATGACCATATTTTTTTTTGGTTTTTACCCTATATATTTATTCTTGACCCCATCCCTTATACTAATTTGTATAGACTAACTTACCATTATTTTTGCTGTGTTGATGATAATCTGTAAAATGCTTTGTCTACTAATCTTTAATTGCAGAATAATACATCTTTTGGTAAAAGTTAGTATAAAATCTTTGACATCAACATAGAAATGCTTCACAACATGTGATATCTTTCCTTACTACATTTTTCTTTATACCTGATCAACATGCGCTGAAGAGTAAGCAAACCATAGGTTTGGAGATGTAGCATTTGTCATTATGTTATTACTTGCATATTACACTCTCACTATTTTACATTGCTATTTGCATGAGGACAAGGAAAGTTTCGGTATGGTGGTGCGTATATTTCATGAAAAGCTTTTTCAAAATATGCAAGAAATACACTATTTTTGTTCATAAGAAGAATAGTTTGCTACCTTACTTGTTAAAGGAGATGATTTAGATGATTTGAGAACCTATGTTGTTTGCTATATATTGTGAAAAACTATGTAAGAGAAACTTTGGGGTATTGTATTCATTAGTAAACCTAGATGTTCTTCCTTTCTTCAATTGATAGCTATGTGATTATGAAAGGACTAAGATAGGATTTTCGTTTGTTATAAGAACTCCTTGTGATTAAAACCTGAACCTTTATGCCATGCTTGTACAATAAGTTATATTACTCTGTCTGTATGTACACTCTAAAGAAAAAGAAAAGAAAAAGAAAAAGAAAAAAAGAAAAAAAAAGAAAGAAAACAATAAAAAAATAGAAAAAAAGGAAAAAGAGTTGTACATACCTTTACTATTGAATAAAATTTTTGGAGTAAATATGTTGTAAATCTTTAAGCACCACAATCCTAGACATTGTAATTTGGGATATGTGCCATAGTGTAAGGCTTCGAGTCTGGATATATCGGGTAATTAAGGCACGTAAGGGTACCTTTGAAACCTGGCAACCTCAGTCATAATGGCGGAGAATTGTTGGCCTTAAAGCACGTTACATGGGATATCCAGAAAGCAAATGAAACTAAATACTATATAGAGATATTGTAAGTTGTACTTTTAAATTTCTGGCAAATCTTAAAGGGTTAAGGAATGATCAAGAGTTTGATTCCAAATGTAGGCAAGAATATCAAAGTCCAATCTGTTTGCATAACTTGAAAGTTGAGTATTGAATGAACTTAATCTGTTTAGTTTACTTCTAAATATGTACTCCGAAGCAATCGATAGTCGATTTCCAATAAGAGTACCTTTTTGTTAAAACTATGTACAAGGTTCTCTTATCATGTTTGTCATCAACTACTGAATATGTTTAAGATAGTAGATTGCATTTCTCATGTTTCATATTTGGAAAAATGTTAGACAAAAAGATAGGATAGATTATTTCATCTGTTTTGATTTGTAAAAACTTTGCAAAATTCACTTTCATATCTGTTTTAAAGACAGTCTTGCTTGAGGGCAAGCAAGGTTTAGGTTTGGGGATATTGATGTGACTGCATTTGCAGCACTCAAACCTTGGTATTTGTACTACATATTGCATTTTAACTTAGGAATAATTGCAATACTTTGATACTTTCGATGCAATGTAGGAAAATACCGAAAAGTAGAAATTTAGATCCAAAACGATCCAAAATGCAAGTCATGAAGTGAAGACTAGGGAAACACGTGGAACAGTGGAAAAATAGAGTCCTTAGAGTTGGAATTTGGCCAAAACTAGCACGTAATCAGACTCGAAACGCTGAAAATAGCCCGAAAATACCTTGGTCAACGTTCGGTCAAAACCTGGTCAAAAGTCAAAATGCCAGCCCAAAAAGTCAATAAAAGGACGCTTGAGCGCGCCCTCCTGGCGCTCAAGCGCCCTATGCAGAAAATTACACTAGCTTCTAGAAGAAAACACGTGGCAAAGATTCAACGATGGAGCAGATAGGCACTCCAGCGCCCCTCACTGGCGCTCGAACGTGCCATCAGAACCTTCCAGATGCAACACGTGTCAAGCTACCTGTGGATGAAAATCAGGCGCGCTCTTTGAAAAATTGTCTATAAATAGCCCCCT
The DNA here is from genome assembly GCA_037974665.1 of Ehretia macrophylla. Classification (NCBI taxonomy): domain Eukaryota; kingdom Viridiplantae; phylum Streptophyta; class Magnoliopsida; order Boraginales; family Ehretiaceae; genus Ehretia; species Ehretia macrophylla. The sequence continues at coordinate 72,471,293 of CM075772.1, read as the reverse complement.
CCCTCCGAAAAATGTAATTAATTTTAGATTTTGGTTATTTTTAATCAATTTTTGAGTTAATTCTAGTTAGTTTTAGTCGCAGTTGTAGTTAATTAATTAATAGAATACAGGAGAAATTCCACCTAGATAGTTATTATTCGGGAAAATTTTTCCCGAATAGCTATTATTAGGGGAAAGTCCGATCCAAGTAGTTATTATCCGGGAGAGGTTCTGCCCGAATAGTTTTTAATAGGAAAGCTCTTATTCAGGGGAAACTCATCCCTAGTAGTTCTTATTCGGGGGAAATTAGCTTCTCCCAAATAGCTACTTTGCGTCTGACCTCTACTCAAATTTTTGGGATCAGAAATATGCGTTCGTCAATACAGTGGGGTCTTTCTTGACTCTATTTTATTTATAGAATTCTTATTTAATTATGTCTGAGTAGATTGATATCTAGGGGAGAATATTGTCAATGTTAGTCTTTTAATATACGGTCTCGGATTCAAATTATACGTTTTAAATGCAATATATGACTTGTTTTAATTCAGTAATGTCTTTCATACGTAATGCTTTTCAGTAGATGTATGATTGTTTTACTATTAAATATTGTCTTTCATAAAATAATGCTTTTCAATAGATGTTATGATTGCCTTACTTTCGTGTCATATATCCATGCTTTAATAGAATCAAAAATAGCTTGACAACCTTAGCTTCCATGCACTCTAGGTAATGCTGTTAAGTAGAACGTAGTTCTAGTCCAAGTAAGGAGAAGTTGATTGCTTAGTCGAAACACACATTTTACGCCAGGTTACAAGGACAGTTCCATATTATAGCTCCAATGCTTGTAGATAGCACAATACCTACACCAGAGTTAGTAATCGGGATTTTAATAAGCTAAGTTAATTGACTAGGTTAAATGCTTGTAGCTTAACCCTTGCATTAAATCAGATAATCTTGAATACCGAGCTAGATTAATTACCTCATTTACATATTCGACCCCTAGATCACTACCCCTCGTATTCATATTTAGTTAGTTTAATTTAGTTGTAGTATAATCAAACATCTAGTACAAACTGTCACTTACCGCTTTAACACTTTTACACACTACTTCACTTACTTAACTAACGCGCTTCCCTGTGGTACGATTCCGCACTCATAGCACACTACACTGCAAAGATTCGTGCACTTGCGGGAATTTAAACTTGGTCGTTTAACACCAATTTTTACACACACAATTGATCACATCACCTCTCTTGTTGCAACAAGCACAAATAATATGTCTAGAGGTAGTTGTATTAACTGATAACCCTTAAGTTGTCTTTGTATGGAATGCACTAAGCTGAGATCTAATAGCAGCAGGTGGCTCTTGACTCTGAGTCGAATAGGGTTCTTATGGTGTCGGAGATAGGAACGACCTTTTATTGACTTGGCTCGGTCCATTTTGGGTTTCAAATCTCCTCTTCTCAATGTGAGTCGTCGAATCGATCACATCACTATATGAGATAAATCGATGTGAAACCAAGAAGTCTTGAATCTTAGGCCTTAATCCTCGAACAAACGGTCTAATTCTCATCTTTTTCGTTTAGACCAACTCGGGGAGGTAATGTGACAACTTGTTAAAATGAGCTTCATATTGGACCACAGACATTCCACATTGCCTCAAGGTAAGATACTCTTCTTCTTTCCTCTCTCGGGCTACTTCTGTAATGTAATTTTCCTTGAGAGATTTGACAAAGTTAGCCCAAGTGTCGGGTGTGCCATCACGCTCCCAACGAAGCTTTTATGTTCTCCACCATTGTTCTGCATCTTCTTCTAACAAGAATACCGTGAAAATCACCTTTCTTCCATAACTGTAATCAAGAGCAGCATATATCTTTTCAACTTTTGCCAACCAAGCTTCAACTTTCCATCATCGGGTTCGCCTAGAAACTTGGGAGGTCCATAACTTAAGAAATCCTTCAATGTGCTATTATTGCCCCCTGCTCCAGTTGCTTGGTTTTCTAGAATCTGGCTCATCCTATCCACGGCAATTGCCAACATACTGAACATCTATCTTCCAAAATCAGCCTGACCAATATCATCCGTTCTTTGAGTCCTAGTATTCCTATGAATGTTAGGCCCTGCTATCTATGGGTATGGATGTACGATACCACTTACGGTTTTATGATGTATATGCGTTGTATAAGACATGGATGTGTGCCCTATCAATGCTCCCAACATGTATATATTATAACTATACCTAACACATGTTTTTCATATAGACACGAAACATCTATAGTATTTTAAACACATATGATTCACATAACAAATTAAACATAAAAGTTCTCACATAACACATAAGGCATATTGAGCAAGTTACATGTAACATTTAAGCACATAGGTTTCACACAAGTACCAAATAAGGAAACTAATCCACTAGGTCAACCTCTTAGTCTGCTTCTTATACCACAACTTTACTTTAGTCCGTAAACCCAAGGCAATTCTTATGTACCAATGACACTATGGCTAAATTCTTACTCAAGAATCTGCAACCTTCAACTCAATCCTTTAGTTATAATATTGTCAAAGAACCATAATCTCTAACTTTAGCTAAAATCATCTATTCACCTTATTACACACCTCATCATAACCAATTCCACCTCAAGGCTTCTACCCACTGACCAGGGGTTCTAAACCCAGCTTACACCTAGCTAACTAGCTAAACTCTGATACCACTCTGTCACGAGCCCAATTTTCAAACGCTAATATATGTACTCTGATACCACGAAAGCAGAATAAAGTTCAAACTTGCATTTACCTTAACATCTTGGGATCGTGATGCCACGGGCTTAGGGAGATCACTCCGCCTAAGTCCCCTAAAGCACAAGACAGTAGCCCGGACACTATTAGCCATAAAACAATTCAACCTTATGTAAAGAACCCAATACTAAAATTCAAGTTATAAAAGTTGCATAAGTTCAACAATACTTGTTATAAAAACTTCATCACTAAAAGTTAAAGTCATAATCCGAATACATCTTTACAAACCCGTAACCATGAAGGTGCAATCTTAGAAATCCATGTAGTATAACCAAGTCTCCCACGAGTCATAGTCTAATTAGTTACACAACTAATAATCCAAAAGGAGTTACAAGATAGCATTATAGTCAATTATACAAAATATTCTCCATGAGCGAGAAGTAAAGCATGAAGGTAGAAAATCCAAATCATCACATTAACGAAGCTTCCATCAACAAGCAGGCTCAACTGTACCTGAGATGTTAAGAGAAAGGGTGACCTATAACTAGCTCAGCGAGGGATAAGGGAAACGGGGATTTTTGCAATCGTTTTATCGTTTCGAAATCCATTTTGAAAACAATGCCATGCATATATAGGTATAATTTACAAGAAAGCAATACATGACCTTGCACATATTTAATATGAACATCTAGTAAAACATGAATTAAGACAACATTTATAATACGATAATAGTATCCAACTATACTCTTCAAGGACCTCGAGGGACCAAGCGAGAGTAGGAAAAACACATATTGAAGCCTATATCCCAGACGTAATCAAGAGATTGATACAAGATAAGGAAGGTAGCTTATACGGATTCAAGAGGTTTCTCCCACTATCACAGTCTTGTGCACTGAAAATCTGTCTCCCACTATCACTGTTGTGTGTACTTTGTTCTGTATAGCCCTAACCACAAACAATATAGGAGTTAATAGGGTAGGGAGGTGTCTGCCACTATCACAGCCGTGTGCACCTTTTATCCATTCCCTTAACAATTAAGAGGTTGCAACCAAGTCGTACCAATAAAATTCATATATATGTAGAATTCACAATATTGCCATGCAAGAGTTTAGATTGACAAGTTCAAAGTGAACTTAAGACTTATAAGCATGACTTTCGTATGCATATTTAATGTGTACAAGTTCAAAGCAAAAGAATCAAGTTCACTCTAGTTTGATGTAATTGATTAGTTCATGATCAAATATAATCTTCTATGCCACACAACCACAAACCTTCATATACCTCAATCATGCCACAATTAACCTCCTTTTATGTCCATGAAACAAGTTGGTACCAATGCCACAAAGGTACATCAAGAAATCAAACAACTTCAATGCTCCCTCATTAACCTAACTTAAACAGTTAATTTACCTATTCTCCTAAACTCCAAATAACTTGATTTTGGTCTATAATCGAAGTTATTGAACGTAGATAGTTCTAGAATCAAATGGAACTCAATTCGGAGTTGAATTGAGTGAGATATGGCCTTTAGAAAAACACTACGCAAAAGGGGAGGAATAGTCGGACGAAGGGACTCGTCCGGCTCCTACGACTGACTCAAGTAGTGGGAGTCGGATGAGGGAGTCGGGTGAGCTCCCTCGACTGACTCCCTTGACCGACTTAAGCTGTCAAGGTCATTCCAAGCTCAAATTTTGTGAAACCCCACTTTTCTATCCTGTCTCATTTTGCGTGTTTATTCTCGTTTTACGTGTTTATTCTCGTTTTGCGTGAATTGACATGTCTATGTTCTATATGACTTAGAATGTGATAATTTTGATATTAATACTCCTAGAACATGCTAAATGTGCATTCATGAAATTTTCATAAAAAACGGAGATAGAAATTTTATCGTCGACTTTTAATGAATAATATTTTTGAAACACGTCCGCTAAAATTTTGAAACTGATCTTTTTAACCCTTCTAGACCTAGTCCTCGGACTTTAATATACTTGTGTTTGTTGAAAACGGATTTTAAATCAGCTTAGGAATTTATTAGGGTTTTTACACTGACTTTTGCGAAAATCAAGTTTTAAGCCGACTCGGGTGAAATTGTTTGATTGTAAAACTTCTTGTCACCTAAAAATAACTTACTTGAGCTATCTTGGGTGTTGAATAATTGTTTTGAACAATGGTGATCAAGAAAATACCAAAAATACTAAAGTTTCAACTTTGACTTTCATTTAAAATGTTGACTATTATGCATATATCACCAACACACACAAGCAAAGCACAAAAACACACTTATTTGCACACACATTGCCGTGAGGAAGGAGAGGAAAAATAGAGAGAAATTTCAAAGGTTTTTCAAACAAATTTTCAAAGGAAAAGCTAGTTTTTGTCCCTAGAACTTCGTGGTGAGTTGGATTCCTCTTGTTGGGTATGCATTGCACACATTTCTAGGCTTATATTGCATCAAAGGTGAGAGAAAAATTCTAGATCTCAAAACTCATTTTTTATGTTTTTGCTCATAACTGCATTTTGAACCGTTAGAATGTTAATTTGAAGTTAGATTATTGCTCCATGCATGCTAGGGATCATTTATATGTAATCTTACGAGATTTGAACCGTTGTAGAATAATTATTTATTTTTGGGTATTTAAAGTTGATTAATTTGCTAAATGTTGATTATCTTGAGTTCTATTGATTGAAATCGATTGCCGTCGATTTCTAAAAGTTTGATAATTACGTGGTAGCGCCGTTTTAATGCCGAATTTTCGATTGTGATGTCCGTGTGAAAATTCAAAAAATGTTGATTATCTTGAGTTCTATTGATTGAAATCGATTGCCGTCGATTTCTAAAAGTTTGATAATTACGTGGTAGCGCCGTTTTAATGCCGAATTTTCGATTGTGATGTCCGTGTGAAAATTCAAAAATTTCAGCCATGACACACTAAGGTTTTAGGGTTGTTGGGCATGGTTTGGATGTGTTTTGGTTGGTTTCCGAGGGGGCTAATGTAGTTGATTGATTGGGTGAGTGATAGAAACTGATTTGGGGTTGTTTAGTAGAATGTAAGATATGATTATTTGAAGTTTATGTTATCTTTCTTTAAAATGTTAGATTATGCCTTTAGTTGACTGGGTGTGGTTTGAGTGATTGAATTATGAGTTGATGATGAGTAAACTAGGGTTTGATTGTGTGTTTAATGCATGTTCAATTAGATGGCCTACTTTGTCATCTAACTTAGTTATTTGTTGTTAAATTGGTTATTGATGTTATTATGATGATCATATGATTATTGATGATTATTGATTGATGATTGATGCTGGGAGATAGGCAGTTCTGCTAGACTATCATCCTGTGAATGATTGATGTTTATTATTATTGCTGAGTCTTTGGTATGTGTGTGCCACCTCTCAGGCAGCATCAGGCTGTCGGGTTGATAACTGCATGACTACCAGAGACTACTTCCAGCTCGCATGACGGAGGTGTCACGGAGGGAGAGGTTATTGAGGTACCTCGGGTGCGTGAGTTTATGGGAGTCACAAGAAGGCTGTTATGATCGTGATGGCGTTTGGAGCTACACCAACTAGTGTATCCTTTATTGAATGGTCATTATAGATTATGTGTTGATAGTATTATTGATGTTATTGTGTGTTTATTTGGTCAAAGAATCATTTTCCAAGGAGTATAGTGAATACTGTTAGAGATCTATCAGATCCTCACTGGGCTTATTTTATATAAGCTCATTCTCTATTATTGCATGCTTACAGGTGTACTTGAGCAGGATTACGAGTACGTGCCTCGTGAAGAGAAAAATGTGCCTTACGTGGATGAGTCTTATGTTCCGGAGTCTTATCCTTGATGTTGTATTGTCTTACTATCTTGTATACTATCTAGTTGACTTTTATATGCTTTGTAGTTCATAATGTAAAAGATGTTGAAAAGATAATGAATTAGTTGATGCTATCTTAGTAGTCTTTCTTTTGTCTATGTATAGGTTGCTAGGTTGGTATCAATATATTTTGCAATGTATATTAAGGTTTATGTATTACGTTGGAACGGGGGCGTATAACGAAGAATGATTATTGTATAATATGGTTATGATGTATGTTGTTGTTGTATTGAGGAGTTGTTTGTTGTATGGTTTATGGAGTTGATGTATGATGTTCTAATGAGGTTGGTTTAGAGCCTCGGTATCCTATTTACTGTCGTTATACTGCCGAAATTCCGTTGCGTCCTGACTGATTATAGGAGGGGTTGAGTTGAGGCGTGACAAATTTTATGTTTTTTCCTTTTTTCTTCTTCAATCTTGCTTCAACCAAGTTTATGCCTTAAATTCTTTTCAATTACAACTTTATTAACATCACCTAAACATGGATTAAGCATCATATAGCTTCAAAATCATCATAGAAGCAACAAAAGTACTCAACCAACAACTAAAATACATTTGCAAGTTCAATCATCAAGATTTGTCTTCTAGAGTTGTTTCTTCTATTCTCATCCTTCAACTGAAGTGTAATGACCACATATAACATTATAGTATCTTACAAGAACAAGAACAAGCACTATATAGCTTTGTAAGCAAGTATTGAGACCTTAAAAATTCAACCTAAGCTTAATCTACCATCTAGCATACATACAACTTTATTCATGCTTTGTTCACACATAGATCTCTCTACCATGAGTTGTATGCCTTTATAAAACCTTGGAAAATCATTCCTCACCTCAATCTTGATGAAAGGAAGCAAGATACACTTGGTTTTTACTAGAAATTGCTAGAAGGTACTTGAAAATGGCTTAGTTCTCCCTTCTCTTCCTTCTTCTTCCTCTCCTTCTTCTTTTTCTTCTTTTCTTTCTCTTCCTCTAGCCGTGTAAGTGTATGTGTGAGCTAATATGTATGTGTTTGTGTCATGTATGTGTGTGTATTATGTGGTGTGGTGTGTGGTGTGTGGAGTATTTTGTGTGGTGGTGGTAGGTGATAGATATTTAATTTTGCCCAAGGACCAATATGCCCCTCAACTAAAACACTAACTTCTAGTTTGCCCTTTTAGTTGTTTTCTAACTATTTGGTTAGCTAGTGTAGTATAGTGTAATTTATTTATCTCCTACGATACCCAAATCACACAAATGCACGTTAAACAATGCAAATGCATGTGAAACGATACTAGTGCACATAAAATAATATTAGTACACATAAAACGATGTAAATGCATATAAAATCACTCAAATACAAATAAATTAATATAAACACATATTTAATGATATAATATGCATATGATGTTTCGTGCGGGGCTTCATAATATGGGTGGCTTCAATTGACCACATGGGTAGCTAGTATCCAAGCCAACTTCTAGGAAGTTTCATTTAGTCTAACTTGTTAGTTCTAGTATTGCATCATGCCGACGACATCATAGCTTGAACGTTTCGTGCAAATCTCCCAAACTACGTGTTTTTCTCTTGTAGCCATTATGGTCTCTTTTAACCTCATTAACATTTAAGTCAGAATTGTTAATTCACGTTACCCTATTACCAATTTGGCTCTCCTCATATCAAGGGCCGAGAGTACATATAATTAACGATACTAATTATGAGGTGGTCATTGACATATACCAATACCCTTTCAATGTTTACCTCATGTTGACTATGCTATTGAGCCAACACCTAATGTTTGAAGATGCTTGCTCAACTGGACACTCCCTAATGCTTTAGTGAAGATATCTGCATAATTATCTTATGTAGGACAATACTCCATGTAGATTTCACTTTCCTCAATCAGTTCTCTCATATAGTGATACTGAATATCTATGTGTTTTGTTCTAGTATGAAATACAGAATTCTTTGACTTGGCTATACAACTCTAACTGTCATATTTCAGCATTGTTGCTTCTTCTTTTGGAATGACTATATTAGTCATTATGCATCGTAGCCAAATAACTTCACAAGATGCTATGCAAGCAACCTTGTACTCTGCCTCTATTGATGAAAGTACAATGGTGGGTTATTTCTTACTAGCCCATGAGATGATTCTACTACCAAATATGAATGCGTAACCTATAACAAATTTTCTTGAGTCAATATCACCAGCCCAGTCTGAGTCATACTACCCAAATAAATTATCTTCAGACTTGTATGATATCCCATACTCCAACGTGTCTTTGAGATATTTGAGGATCCGCATCCCTACTTGCTAATGACTTTATCTCGGTTTGTTTGAAAACCGACTAAGAACTCTCACATTATAACTGATATCAGGTATTATGTTACAAAGAAAGATTAAACTTCCAACCAATCTTCTGTAAAGCTTGTTATCAATTTGTTTTGAAGGATCATCAACTGAATGCTTTGTATTATCTTCCATTGGGGTGATAGCTGGCTTACAATCGGATATAACAAATACAGTCAAGAGCTCACGAACATATCGTTGTTGTGAGATGAAGATAGTATGAGGTTTCTGGCATACCTCAATTCCCAAGCAATAATGAAGAAGACCATGATTTGTGATTTCAAATTCTTGGCTCAACCATTCTTGTATCTTTCGAATATTATCTTCATGGTCACCAGTGATTACAAGACCATCCACATATAGGACTATAATTACCTTCTTTTTTTGTTCAATTAGAACATACAAGTTGGCCTCTGACTTGCTTCTACAGAAACCATGCTTCAAAAAGAAAGAGTTTATACATTTGTACCAAGCTTGTGGTGCGTGCTTTAAACCATATAAAGCCTTCTTCAATTTGTAGACTTTTTTTTCTTCACCTGGTATTTTAAAGCTAGAGGATTGTGCAACATAGACTTTTTCTTCAAGTTTTCTAATAAATATGGCTGACTTGACATCCATTTGATGTACAATCAATCCATAATGAGCGACAGCTACAACAACTAACCTGATTGTTGTCATTTTTTACTGTTGGAGAAAAAGGTTCATATACATCGAAACCTTCGACTTGCAAAAATCTCTGTGTTACAAGGCGTGCCTTGTATTTTTCAAGGCTTCCATCTGCCTTGTACTTCACTTTTCAAATCCATTTAGTGTCGATGATCTTTTAATTTGGTGGCTTTTCAACGATATCCCAAGTATCATTTTCATGATACTATCATACTCGATTTGCTTACCTGCTTTTGTAACACCCTGATCCCTCAACAGACTGGAGCTGTAACGCCCGAACCCTAGACCATATATATATCCTACATTGCATACATTTTGTGCATTTACTTGATTAAATGTTTATTTATTTTATATCATAAAATTAAATGTTTATTTGGTTAATTATATGTAATTACATGTTTAATCAACTTTTAATAGAAAAATTGTAAAAATAATTATTTTAGAAAATGAAAAATATTTATTCAAATTAATTCCAAAAATGCTTTTACAAAAATTGCATTTATTCACTTAAAATGCTTCCTTTAGAATAGTTATTATTCACAAGCATTTTCGACCTTCTTATTTTTCTAATTTTGCATTTTTTCCATAATACGTGACTTATATGAGGCATGAGCAAAATTGGAATTATGTGTATAGCATATTGGGAGAGCGAGTTACCAAATTATTTCTCAACCGTATGAATAGTAACTATTAAAGTCCATGTTTAAACCATTTTAGCTAACTTTGACCCATTATTCCAAAACAACCCATGACCCATTAACCTTATTTGACCCATTTTAAGTCTTATAAACCATATAAGCTAAACAAAACAAACAAAAAAAAGAGAACAAGAAGCCTCAAAATAAGCCAAAGGCCAAGAAAAGAAAAAAAAAGAATTTTCAAAAAGTTTTCAAATTTAATATTATGCTTGGATTAGAGGGTGTTTGAGCTTGCAAGGAGCATCTTCGAGCCATTTCTTCTTGCATAGATGAGGGATTCATCGTAGTTTTTGCATTTGAAAGTTTTATGAATTAACTTTAATTTTTAAGATTTGTGTGTATTTTTCTTGTAAATGCTTGAGTATGCTTAAATTTCCTTCTAATGAATTAGTAGAACATTCTTTGAAAGTTATTTGACAAGGTTCTTAGCTAGAAATGCAAAATATAACTTGGAGAAGTTGATGAATAGTGAATTCTAGGGTTTTTATGCAAAAGTTGATTCTAAGCTTGAAATTGTGCTATCTAATGGTTCTTTAGGTGTTATTGAATATAGAATGACGTTTATGTGAGATTAAATTGATTGTAACTTGAGTAATTGTATGAATTTGGCTAAAATTACAAAGGGGCTTTGCGCAAAAGTATCACTTGTGCATGTTTGAACTTCGTAAATGGTGTTTACTAGGTATAGAAGTGTTAAATGTGCTTTTATGGCACTCGGTTGAGGTTCAAATTGGGTAGCTATAGTTCAAAGCACCTACGGGGCTTTCAGGGCTTTTGTGTTAAACTTCGTCAAAAATGGGATTTTGTGGCACTAAAGTGGGTCATAAAATGTGGGTAGAGTTGTGGTATAGTTGGTTTGTGAATTGGATTTCATGTGTTTCGGGTATTTGTTGATTTGTGCTAGTTGGCTAAAGAGAAAATTGATAAATTCGTATTTTTAGTAACTTTAACCCATTGAATCATGTATATTGCATTATTATTTCAAGCTTAATTGTATATTTTACACAAATTTAGTGCAATATAGGCTTTAAACAAGAAAGAGCAAAAACGACCATAAAAACCAACTTTTGGAGCGAATATTCGGCACAACACTGAAGAAAAATTGTAGAACAACTTCAAAACGAATAATTCGAGATTGAATTTGGCCAAACCGAGTGCGAAAACAGATTAAGGACGCTGAAAAACCTTGGAATAGACCTGGTCAACTTTTTGGTCAACGGTCAAAGTCAGCGGTCAAAGTCAACCGAGCCGGTCAAAGTCAAAGTTCAGAGTTAAAGTTCACCTACCACAGCCGGAAGCACACTCGAGTGCCCCTTTTCCGCGCTTGAGCGTCACTTTTTGAAAAAGACAGACAATTGAACGGCAGAATACGGACGGAAAAGGACAGAAAAATTATAAAAATAAAAAGTACAGAATGGCGCTCGAGCACGCCTTACTGGCACTCGAGCGCCCTCCTGAAATTTTGCTTATAAATGTCACGATTTTCAGCAACAAAACAGACCATTTTTTCCTTAGCTTATTTTTTGTTGCTCTTGTGAATGTTTGTGTGATTTCTTTAAGTGTTTTTGTTAGTAGTTAGTTTGTGTGAGATTTGTAATCCCGAGGGGAGGGTCTTGTGAGCCATCAACATACCGAAATCGTACCGGTCTACCGGAATCCGTTCAACACGATAACTATCCTTTTATTTTGGTTTTCATTATGATTTCATGTACTTTAAAGTTTATCATGGCATACTAGACCCGAGATTCGGTGTGGTACGTGTAAGGTTACTTTTGTACATATGTTTTGATTCAGATTTATTAAAGTCTCTTATTTTTATTTTTAAGTATTCTTTGATTAATTATACATATACTTGTAGTTATGTTATATTTAATTGAAAGTACATATACGCCCGATTTTGTAAACTAGCGGTAATACGAGACTACCTCGGATGGATTCTAGTCTAGTTGTACCGACACCTCCAGGTTACATAAGTAAAAAATTAATTGAGAGATTGGATATCGTTAGGTTGTACCAACACATCCAGTCTTGCTAATTAATTAATTTTCTCACTTATGTAATTAAGGCTCATTTCAGTAGTGGGAGCTTGTAGCCCTGTTTCTGAAGGACTTAACTTTTATTCTGAATCAATAACTTTGTACTTGCATATACCGAGCTATAACCACCCTAAATCATTAACCCTTTTTATTTTCATTGTATTATTAAGTGTTGTAATTCTTCAATTTAGTATCTTTGTTCAAGTCACTTTTGGATCTCGTTACTACCGTATCTTTGGAAATATCTTGGACTTTTGGACTTAATTTACCGTACTTTTGGACTTTTGGACTTAATCAAACTTATCCGTGACGGAAGATAGTCAAATAATTCTAAATTAAGGACTTAACTTAATCTGATAATCCAATTTCCGTGGATCGACCCTCTACTCGCCACAGCTAGAGGTAATTCAAGGTAAGTAATATTTCCAATCATTTAAACTTATTATTTTTTAGCGCAAAATGATGCGATCAAAATTTAGCGCCGTTGCCGGGGATCGGTGTTCATTAAATAACGTAAGTCTTTGATTTATGTATATAAGTATTATTATGTATATATATTTTAGATTTTAGTTCTTATTTTATTTAATCTTGTTTTTCTATATAGGATGTATTTTATTTTCATTCATCTTTTGGGTTTTAGTTTTGTATGCATGGTTGGAGATCTTTAAAGCCCCCCATCTTTGTTTTTGATTCAGAAATTGAGAAAACCTTTAAATCTATAATCAAAGCACGTACTTTTCAAATCATGGCTGATCAAAATCCAAATCAAAACCAAAATCAGGATCAAATTGAAGGTAGAGAAGTAGGAAATGTGAGGAGGAGCATAAAATATTTTTCCACACCACAAGATTATGTTCCTCCATGAGCTACCGCCTTACATGAAACTGATGAAGGTTTTAAAATAAAGTCTCACGTGATTTCAATGCTTCCCATGTTCCACGGTATTTCTAATGAAAACTCGTATGATCACATTAATACTTTTGTTCATACATGCAGATCGATCAATACTAGAACTGCCTCAGAAGAGGTTGTTAAATTGAGATTGTTTCCTTACTCTTTAATGGATCAAGCACAAAATTGGCTTTACAGATTACGTTCTGGTTCTATTACTTCTTGGAATCAATTGCAAAGAGAATTTCTTGAATTTCATTGTATTATTAAGTGTTGTAATTCTTCAATTTAGTATCTTTGTTCAAGTCACTTTTAGCTCTCGTTACTACCGTATCTTTGGACATTTCTTAGACTTTTGGACTTAATTTACCGTATTTTTTAGCGCAAAACGACGCTATTAGAAAGTTGCAAACTTGGGTTTAATGCTTGAATTACTTTGCTTGGGAGTTTTTTGTGCCAAATAATTGAAATTCGGCTTGCCTATACCTCAATACTTGTGTGTGAGGGCAATCTACTTTGTTGTCCCTCATATATGTGTTATTGAATTATATTGTTATATCGAGATTACTTGTGGTATCTTGTGGTTTCTCATGTTTATTTGTGATTATCTCATTTTATCTTGTGAATTCTCGTGTTATTTGTGTATATCATGTCCTCGTTTCGGGTTGTGCAACCCTTCGGACATTGTAGTATTGAGAAACTTCGGGCAGTCTCGGGTTGTCGGTTTAGCTCGACTACTATGGTGCCTATTCCTTCTCTCGCTTAGGCATACCCATCTACCTCAGAGGCGTGGTTCACCTCGTGGGGCATACAAATCTACCTTAGGAGTGTTAGGTCGTAGGATTCGGGGTACATCCGGAGTACACCATTTGAAGTTATAAGGTGGTATGCTAACTATTGATATCTTGGCTCGTGGCTCGTGGCTCGTGGTTCGTGGTTTGTGGATCGAGACTTTATGGAACCGTATCCTTTTATAAATGGTTATTTCATGAACTTGACACCTCATTACTTGTTTACATTGCTTTATTGTAATACTTAATCTCGTTAGCTTGTACCTTGGATGCATTGCCTGTGTGTTCCTCGTAACTTGAGTGTTGCCTAGTCTCGATACCTGTGTGTTATCTCATCTTATGTACTTGTATGCTAACTAGTCCCGTGTGCTTGAGTGTTGTTTAGATTCATATGCTTGCATGTTACCTAGTATTGTAATCTTGTGTATTACTTAGATTGATACTTGTTTACTTGCATTGCACGAAATGGTTTCGAAAACTCCCTGTTATACGCATCCCTCCCTCACTGAGTATATGTGGTTAGTATGCTCACCCTCTTTATAACATTTCAGGCGAGCCGAGTTCGGCTCATCCTGAGCCTGCAAAGGACAAGGCTCATGAGACCCCTTGACCATGTATGATACTTTGATGCTAGCCTTAGTAGATGTTTTGTATATGTTTTTTAGGGCCTTAGTGTCATGTGTATAGTAGCTGCTTATATTCTATTTTGTAACCTTAGGACTTTTGTGTGAAGTTGTGCCATTTTTGAGCTGTAAAAGTGTTGTAAGGCTTAGGCCCCTGTAGCTAGTAGTATTGTAAATGTTATAATAACTTAACGTACTTTTGGTACTTGACTTTCGTGCATGCTTATGTATGAAAAGCTAATGCAGGTGGACTTAATACATAAGTAAGGTTGGTAGATAAAGTTAGAGTGGTATGATAACCAATCTTGTGATTTAGATCTTCTAAGTCTTAATGCATGATTGTTGTGGACTGTTGTTGAGTTCCAAGGCTTGGATAGCCATGAGGAGTTCGTTGTATGTGGTGATATAGGAGGTTGGGATTTATGGAGGAGGATGGGTTATGGTTTTGAGGTTATAATTGCTATATACAGGTTTTGAATTGTCCTATAGACTCCGTCTGTTTTCCCTAAATTTTGTGTATGGGTTAGGAATTGGGATGAGTATAGCGTGTTAATAGAAGTCCCAATTCCGTGAGGGATTGGGGCGTTACAGGAGCCCTGATCCAATACCTGAGGTCACAAAAAATGAGAAAAAATGGGCAGAGTTTCTCCTGTTTCAAGGCCTAACCAGTCACCCACACTTAGGAGAAATAGCAACAAAACTATAAACCAACATTCACAACCAACCCTAACTTTCAACATCACAACATTCTTCAGTCCTTTTGGCCATCCGAGCCTTTCTACTAACACAAACTATAACATACAGGCATGCATTCATTAACTGTTGAAATTCTATGATCATAATTTTACTTATCATACCACTCTAATATTCTTTATTTGTCTAACTTAGGTTTTAAGTCTTTCAACCAACTTTAACCTAACCCTATTTGTCTTTCATTCACTTAGCAGGCCTATAATTTCATAGCAAAATAGATTATAGCATGCTAGGTATGTTACAACTAACTAAACCATTAGCTACAATATTACAAACCATTATAACTAAGTGTGTCCTCCTTAGTTACATTCATTACAACAAACTAATGTATACAAGGCACACAGACCTCAAAAGAATACATAATCTTAGCATTCACAAATTTACAAAGAAGCAGCCACATCAAGCTAGCACATAAACAGTCAAGGCATCTCACGAGCCTCCTCATCCTCCATAGACTCAGGAGGAACCGAACCTGTCTCATCTAAAATAGTTAGATAGAAGGAATGAGCAAACACAGTTGCTCAGTGAGGGAGGGGAACAGATAATCGGGGAGTTTGGAAAACCATTTCATGCAATGCAAACAAGCCAGTGAATCTATTAACATAAAAACTCCTACTTAAGATAAATAAGATAATAAATACAATAAAAGAGCTAACTTAACCTATTATATCAAATAAACAATTAAGGACTTGTAACGGATTATAGCTAAGTAACAAGTTCATATAACAACAGGAAACGAACAACACAATCACTTACGAACCACATCAACACATAAGAATCAACTAATAACACCAATTACACAACATTAAACTAAATCTCAACATCAAAACAATGTGTCATTCAAGTAACCAAGCTAGATAACACACTTTTAGAACAATACAAATATTATAAACATATAATGCGGAAATAATGTCTAGTGGAAGATAATAATACTCTAGTAGTTCTTGTAGGCAATTTATCAAACACTTAGTGGGCACACAAGTATTTAACACTAGATAAGCAATTAGAACTTCAAAGTAAAATTCCAAATAGATAACTCAACAATTATCAAGTAATTAATGTGAACAATATCCACACAAAAGTAAATGACTTGAAAATAAAGAGAATATAGTAAGAGAAATCAAACACGATGATTTTCAAGTGGTTCGCACTCCCGAAGGCCTAGTCCACCACCTAAGGTCTTCCCTTTCCTTAGGATTTAATAACTCTTCACTAAGATGCTTCTTCAAATGTTGGTGAAGCAAAAAACCAACTACAATTACTCTTGAGTCCACAAGAGTTACACAAGCTCCTTCAATAGTATGTGAAGCTAAACCTACTATATTCACTTCCTTTGAGTCCACAAAGGATTATAATACTTCTTCTCACAATGATTCTCTCAATCTATGTGAAAGAGTATATTACAAAGATTGTGTGATAAAATGAATGACAATTACAACTCCTATTTGAGTTTGATATTACACTTGAAGAAAACTTTGAATGCTCAAAGATATGAGAATGATAGCTCAAGATTTCTCAATAAGAATGATATGAAAAGATTTTTTAATTAGCTTGGAAATATGAAGATTAAGGCTTGGAGAGATGTCTTAGAAGGTGAGAGAGCATGGTTTAAAAAGAGGAAAAAGTTTTGACACAAAACGGATTTTAAGCAGGAATTCTGGAATTTCGCGTTAACCCATCCGGGCGCTGAGGCCTTCTTCCGGGCGCCAGGAAAGAGCATGTATCGCCCGAATCAGTCTTCTTTGCCGGGCGTTGTGCCTTCTATCCGGGCGACCGGAAAAGGCCAGTAACGCCTGGATGCTTAAAAAATACTGAAAAGTTATATTTTGAGCCCTAAAAATAATTTGTTTAATTGCAAAGCATTTGGGCACATATAAAAAATATTTCTTAGCATTTTTTAACATCCCAAAGCATTTTCAAAACTGTTGAGAGGTTTTAAAACAATTTATAATACAAGAGTTTGAAAACAAACAAAAATTATTTTTCAAGGATGATTTTGAAAAGATGTTTGATCGAAAGATATCTTGAAAGTATGAAAGACCTTTTTGGAGAAATTATGAGCAATACAAATCATACTCAGGCAAACGACATTTTTTAAGGCCGGTACCCTTTATGTTGCCACGTCTCCTTCCTTGTGACTCCCTTTTTATCATCGAGTCTTTATCTTGAATTCTTTTGAGATTGGATACAATTTCTGATTGGGCTGGGACTTTGATCTAATAGCTTTCTACTCTTTGACTGAAACTAGTTGATCCATGTTGATGTGGACTTGCTTTGTTGGATAAAAGGTCTTACCAAAAAAACAAAAAAGAATGCTAAAGCACTATTTAGATGTTTTGTTATTATCAAAATAAAGATTATAGGCTTTTCAAGCCAACATATACAAGATAGATAATGATCTAACATTAAATAACAAACATTAAAAAGGATACGATTTCGATAACCCCAAACACTCCAAAGTTACTCTTCAATCACGAACCTCGATCCATGAACCACGAACTCAATCAATGTGCTGGCATAACCCCATAACACTCCAGTGGGTGTACTTTGAATGTACCCTGAAATCCTATGACCCAACACCCCCTAGAGATCTCCGGACTAGGCGAGTGAGGGATTGGAGCACGGAGACAGAATATTACTGGCAAGCCCACTGCCGCCCAACATATACCCAATACATCCGCCCCGACAATATGGTTGCGCAACCACTATGCAATGGACTCAAATAACAATGACAATATAGTACTATAAACACAAATGAGGGACAACAAAGTAGGTTGCCCTCGCATATAATCACATTGTATAAGCAATAAACAATAATTAACCATTTTTAATCAAAGGGGCCAAATTCACACAACCCACGAACTTTATGAAAATAAACAAACATTCTATCTAAACCTCTTTTAGCACTTAACTAATCACACAAAGGCCATACACAATCAACTAATCAACCTTTGGCACTTTTCCCCTTTATCTATTGACATATTTCGATGCACAACTGATGTGAAACCCAAGTTTTTGTCTTTACCTCGATTTGCGTGTCTTTGCCTCGATTTGTGTGATTTGACCTGTTTATGTGTTATATGAGTTAGAATGTGCTAAATATGTGATTTATATTCCTAATACATGCTATCTGTGCATTCATGAAATTTTCATAAAAAACAACATCAGAAATTTTATCGACGATTTTTGTGAATAGTATTTTTGAACACCTGTCCGCTAAAATTTTTACAAGGGTGTTTTAAATGTTTTAAAATGTAGTCCTCGGGTATTAATAGACCCGTGTTTGATTAAAACGGATTTGGAATCAGTTTTAGAATTTTAAAGATTTTTACACTTTCTTTTGCAAGAAAACGAGTTTTAAGCCGACTCGGGTGAAACTGTTTTAATGTAAAGCCCTTTGTCACCTAAAATATATTTTCTAGAATTAGTTAAAGTATTAAATTAATAGTTGAGCAAGAAATACTCAAGAAATGAATTAAAAGACTAGAAAATAGAATTCAAAGACTAATAAAATCAACTTTGACTATTTTAATTTGTTGACCATTTCATGATATATCATCAACACACACTTGCAAATCACAAACACACCCTAAAAAACACATACATAGCCAAGAGCTTCAAGGGAGAAAAGAGAAAGAAATTTCAAAGGTTTTCATAGAAAAACCTAGTGTTTGTCCGTAGTTTTTTGTGCCGAGTTGGATTCTGCTTGTTGGGCATGTATTGCACGCATATCTAAGCTTGTTTCGCATCAAAGGTGAGAGAAAAACTCTAGATCTCAAAAGTCATTTTTTTATATTTTTGCATATAATTGTTTATTGAACCGTTAGAATGTTAATTTGAGGTTATATTATTGCTCAGTTCATGCTAGGGATCGTTTATGTGTATTACTACTAGATTTGAACAATTGTAGTGAAATTATTTATTTTCGGGGATTTAAAGTTGATAGATTGGCCATTTGGTGATTATCTTGAGTTGTTGTGGTTGGAATCGATTGCCGTCGATTTCTAAAAGTTTTTTAATTACGTGGTAACCCCGTTATAATGCTGAATTTTTGATTGTGATGTTTGGGAGAAAATCCAAAAATTTCAGCCTAGGTGCATTGAGGTTTTAGGGTTGTTGGGCTTGATTTTGATGTGTCTTGGTTGGTTTCCGAGAGGGCTAATGTAGTTGATTGAATGGGTGAGTGTTAGAAACTGATTTGGAGTGGTTTGGATTAATAGAATGTAAGATATGATTATTTGAAGTTTAGGTTGTCTTTCTTTAAATTGTTGATTAGAGCCTTTAGATGATTGGGTGGTGCTTGAATGATTGAATTGTGAGTTGTTGATGGTTAGATTAGGGTTAGATTACGTGTTTGATGCATATTAAGTTGGATGGCATACTTTGTCATCTAACTTAGTTGTTTGTTGTTTAATTGATTACTTGATGTTATATTGATGGCAATTGATGATAAATGATGATTATTGATTGATGATTAATGAACAGGGAGATAGGCAATTCTGCTAGATTGTCCTCCTGTGAATGATGGATGTTTAATTTTATTGCTGAGTCTTGGTATGTGTGTGCCACCTCTCGGGCAACATCAGGCTGTCGGGTTGATAACGGCATGACTACCAGAGACTACCCCCAGCTCGCATGACGGAGGTGTCATAGAGGGCGAGGCTAGTGAGGTACCTCAGGTGCGTGAGTAATGGGGAGTTACAAGAAGAATGGTTGAGACCGTGATGGCATTTGGAGCTACACCAACTAGAGTATCATTTATTGATTGGTCATTATAGTTATGTGTTTATATTGTTATTGATGTTTTATTGCGTGTTTACTGCTCAAAGGATTATTTCCAAGGAGTATAGTAAATACTGTTAGAGATTTATTGGATCCTCACTGAGCTTGTTTATATAAGCTCACTCTCTATTATTGCATGCATACAGGTGTTATTGAGCAAGATTACGGGTACGTGCCTCCAGAAGGGGATAATATGCCATATATGGATGAGTCCTATGTACCAGAGTCTTGTTCTTGATGTTTGAGATGTTGTACACTCTATTATCTTGTATATTAAACTAGTTGTCTTTTATTTACTTTGTAGTTTATGATGTATAAGTTGTAATTAAGATAATGAACTAGTTGATGCTAACTTAGTAGTCTCTCTTTTGACTATGATCGGGTTGCTGAGTTGGTTTATAATCTATTTTGATATGTATGTTAAAGTTAAGGTTATGTTGGAGCGGAGGCGTATAACTAAAAATGATTATTGTATAATATGGTTATGTTGTATGTTGTTAATGGTTTTGAGGAATTGATTGTTGTTTGGTTGAGGAGTTTGATTGTATGATGTTCTGAGAGGTTATTTTAGAGCATCGGTGTCCTAATTACTGTCGTTATACTGCCGAAATTCCGTTGTGTCCTAACTGATTGTAGGTGGGGTTGAGTTGGGGCGTGACATTTAAGTGGTATCAGAGCGCATGTTTAACTGTCAGCTGGGGTATCCTCGGAATGTGGGTAGTGGTCTAAGCATGCAAGTATGTATTAAGTGAAAAAAAAGTGAAACATATGATAATATGTTTATGTGATTAATTTACTTATGTGTCTAACTTTCTTTGTAATCAATATGCTTTATGTGTTAAGTGAACTAATGTGGTCAATATGTTTTATGTGATAAAGTGTCTTACGTACTCAATGTGTTGTAGTTAATATGCATTTTGTGATTAATGTGTATTTTGTGACAAATATGTTTTATGTGATTGAAGTGTCTGTGTGAAGTTAGTTGTTTATGTGGTTTTAATTATTTATAACTAGCTTATGTAAAACAACGTGTTTTAGGTGCTCAATGTACTTTAAGTGACCAATGTGAGTGACGTGATCAACTTGTCTTATGTGAAGTTTGTTGCTTATGTGACTTTAATTGTTTATAACTTACTTATGTGATATAACCTGTTTATGCGATGTTGGCTTCTTATATGCTAAATTGTGTGTTATGTGATAATGTTGTAATATATGATAATCATGTAATATGGTGGTACTTGTTTTCGTGAGATATAATTGTATATATGCTATAATTGTGGGTGATTCTTTTGGGTGAAATAAGGATGACTGCAAGAGTTTTCGAAAATAGAGATAGGCCATGATTTTGAATTATTATTATTCTAGTAGTTTATCAGTGAGATTTTAATTGTTATGTTTATGGATTTTTGTCTCAGTTTAATGGATCTGTTCTTGATGTTCCTTTAGCGAAAATGAAGTTGTTCGAGGAAATAGTAATGTATCTTGATGATTATAATTACTTTTGTTGCCATGTTTAACTTGTTATTACTTGGAGATGGATCATAAGTTGAGGTTTCTATGAGGTTGTGATCATTCACTTTTGGAGTCTCAACTCAGACTATACTTTCTTGAGGTTATTTTAGAATGAATTTATTTAAGAAATTAGTGATGTATATTTGTGAATGGAATGAAGTGTGGTATAACATATGAATATTTCTACTATTTGGGAGTGCTATATTATTAATAGATATTTTGGAGTTTTGATCTTTAAACCTTGGAGACAATTGGAGTAATTCCTGACTAAAGTTACTTTATTCGAAGATGTAATTGTTGGGAGATAGAATTATTTGAGGAAATAAGAATGCATTTTGGTGACTGGACATTTACTTGCCTATATCAAGCTTTTGAGTTCTAGGTGGTATGACTTTCTAAATTGTTGATTAGGGATTCTCTTGTGTTATAATGGGTTAGTATGAATCTTTATTGTGTTATCAGATTTTGGAGTCTTCATTAGTTAATCTTGGTAGGTAATCGGTGATTTATTTTGTTTGGTGATTGTTATGACTCTTTAGGTTCTCTAGATCTCCTTAGTGTTTTGTTTTGATGAGAGATAGATTGTAGGATTTGACTTGTTGGTATTTAAATGTGTAGGTGGGACACCCCTTTTGTGATTCATATTCTATTGGTCTTATTATTCTTTTCTACTCTATTCTCACTTATTTGAGAAAGAGTTACACTTTTCTAGCATATCAATTGTTTCTTGAAAGTTTTACTTATTGGATTAACAGATCCTATACTCATTTGACATTGTTTCTATTCTTAACATTCATATTTGTTTCTTATAACAATGTTGTTTATTGGAGTAAAGGTTTGAGACTTGTATATTTCATTCTATATCTCCAGCCATTGATTTCAATATATTTCATTTCATCCTATTTCTATTCATTTGAAAGTAATTTTTCCTTTGGTATTCCATTTTACTTGTTCGAATTTCACTTGCTTGATGTACTCCCTACCTAAGTACATCCTTGTCATTCTTGTTGATCTTTGTTAATCCTATTGTTTTATTATTTAATCCTGAGCCATTACTTTTCTTGTAATTGCTCATTTAATATACTCACCATTGTCCTTTCTTATTTATCCTTCTTTGGTTATTACGTGCTGAGATACTCATTATCTTGACGCTCATATTTTCTATTGAATTAATCATCTCTTATATCTTAATTTCATTTCACCTCAAGTACAACTTACTTGTTGGTTCCTTGAACAATCATCGAGAATTGAAATGTCTACTTGTTCAGGAATTTTTGTTCAACATACTCAGCACTGTTTTGACTCGTCATCATCCTTTGTTCGTACTTATTTAACTGATAGGTGTTGAGACATTTCTTATCTTAGTTATCATGCTTCCTTATTAAACTATTAGTCTCTTGATTCTCTAACCTGTTTGACCTCTTATTCATTTGATTGTTGGCTCGAATATGACTTTCCATATTCTTATTTCCTTGTAAATTCATAAGAGCCATATTCTGACCAATGTCATTTTTGAGATATTCCCTTGATCAGTAATCATTCATGTTATCGTGAATGAGTTTTTAAACCCTCGGGGTGTTCATAGAGCCCTTTTATGTGATAGGGGATGATTGTTAAGTAGTGGTATCATGCTAAGACTTTGGAGTTGCGATTTCTTTCATATGCAATATGATATTAGGTGGGAGAGAATTATGAATTGAAGATTGTCTTGGAATTATGATAATCATCTTGCAGTCAACAGAGTCTGTTCTTTTGAGGTCTTTGGTTAGGGGTCATCCTAAGAGATAAATGAGAACTAAGAGAAGTATTGTTAAGTGTAACGATTGAAGATCTAATTGTCTGTCAGTTCGAGAATTGTGCTGACGCAATTGTTTTAAGGGGGAGAGAATGTGAAACCCCAATTTTCGTCTTTACCTCAATTTGTGTGTCTTTGTCTCGATTTGCGTGATTTGACATGTTTATGTATTATATTAGTTAGAATCTGCTAAATATGTGATTTATATTCCTAATACATGCTATGTGTGAATTCATGAAATTTTTATCAAAAACAGAATCAGAAATTTTATCGTGGAATTTGGTGAATAGTATTTTTGAACACCTGTCCGCTAAAATTTTTACAGGGGTATTTTAAACGTTTTAAAACCTACTCCTTGGGTATTAATAGACCCGTGTTTGATTAAAACGGATTTGGAATCGGTTTTGGAATTTGAAAGAATTTTACACTTTCTTTTGCAAGAAAACAAGTTTTAAGCCGACTCGGGTGAAACTGTTTTAAAGTAACACACTTTGTCACCTAAAATATATTGTCTAGAATTAGTTTAGGTGTTAATTTAATAGTCAAGCAAGAAATAATCAAGAAATGAATTAAAAGACTAGAAAATAGAATTAAAAGACTAATAAAATCAACTTTGACTATTTTAATTTGTTGACCATTTCATGATATATCATCAACACACACTTGCAAAGCACAAACACATCCTAAAAAATACACACATAGCCGAGAGCTTCAAGGGAGAAAAGAGAAAGAAATTTCAAAGGTTTTCAAAGTAAATTTTCATTGAAAAACCTAGTTTTGTCCGTAGTTTTTCGTGCCGAGTTGGATTCTGCTTGTTGGGCACGCATTGCACGCATATCTGGGCTTGTTTCGTATCAAAGGTGAGAGAAAATTTCTAGTTCTCAAAAGTCTTTTTTTATGTTTTTGCATATAATTGATTATTGAACCTTTAGAATGTTAATTTGAGGTTATATTATTACTCAATGCATGCTAGGGATCGTTTATGTGTATTACTACTAGATTTGAACCATTGTAGTGAAATTATTTATTTTCGTGTATTTAATGTTGATAGATAGGCCATTTGGTGATTATCTTGAGTTGTTGTGGTTGGAATCGATTGCCGTCGATTTCTAAAAGTTTGTTAATTACGTGGTAATGCCGTTATAATGCCGAATTTTCGATTGCGATGTTTGGGAGAAAATACGGAAATTTCAGCCTAGGTGCATTGAGGTTTTAGGGTTGTTGGGCTTGATTTTGATGTGTCTTGGTTGGTTTCTAAGAGGGCTAATGTAGTTGGTTGAATAGATGAGTGTTAAAAACTGATTTGGAGTGGTTTAGATTAGTAGAATGTAAGATATGATTATTTGAAGTTTAGGTTATCTTTCTTTGAATTGTTGATTAGAGCCTTTAGATGATTGGGTGGTGTTTGAGTGATTGAATTGTAAGTTGTTGATGGTTAGATTAGGGTTAGATTACGTGTTTAATACATGTTAAGTTGGATGGCCTACTTTGTCATCTAACTTTGTTGTTTGTTGTTTAATTGATTACTTGATGTTATATTGATAGCAATTGATGATAAATGATGATAATTGATGATTATTGATTGATGATTGATGAATCGGGAGCTAGGCAATTCTTCTAGATTGTCCTCCTATGAATGATTGATGTTTATTATTATTGCTGAGTCTTGGTATGTGTGTGCCACCTCTCGGGCAGCATCGGACTGTCGAGTTGATAACGGCATGACTACCAGAGACTACCTCCAGCTCGCATGACAGAGGTGTCATGGAGGGCGAGGCTAGTGAGGTACCTCGGGTGCGTGAGTAATGGGGAGTTACAAGAAGAATGGTTGAGATCGTGATGGCATTTGGAGCTACACCAACTAGAGTATCCTTTATTGATTGGTTATTATAGTTATGTGCTTATATTGTTATTGATGTTTTATTGCGTGTTTACTGCTCAAAGGATCATTTTCAATGAGTATAGTAAATACTGTTAGAGATCTATCGGATCCTCACTGAGCTTGTTTATATAAGCTCACTCTCTATTATTGTATGCGTACAGGTGTTATTGAGCGAGATGACGGGTACGTGCCTCCAGAAGGAGATAATGTGTCGTATATGGACGAGTCCTATGTGCCAGAGTCTTGTCCTTGATGCTTGAGATGTTGTATACTCTATTATCTTGTATATTAAACTAGTTGTCTTTTATTTACTTTGTAGTTTATGATGTATAAGTTGTAGTAAAGATAATGAACTAGTTGATGCTAACTTAGTAGTCTTTCTTTTGACTATGATCGGGTTACTAAGTTGGTTTATAATCTATTTTGATATGTATGTTAAAGTTATGGTTATGTTAGAGCGGAGGCGTATAACTAAGAATGATTATTGTATAATATGGTTATGTTGTATGTTGTTACTGGTACTGAGGAATTGATTGTTGTTTGGTTGAGAAGTCTGATTGTATGATGTTCTGAGAGGTTGGTTTAGAGCCTCGGTGTCTTAATTACTATCGTTATACTACCGAAATTCCGTTGCGTCATGACTGATTGTAGGTGGGGTCGAGTTGGGGCATGACAACCGAACCCCAAGTTATCTAATTTACATGTTAGCTATTATACACCTCCAATGTCACTTTATGGCACCACTAAAAGCAAAGAAAACCCGTTTTTAACTAAGTTAAATGCAAAAGCCCCGAAGTCGCTTTGAGCTACAATTACCAAAATCAATGAGCAATTTGATGTCATAAAAGTGTTTAGGCTCTACCCTACTTACATAAGACTAATTAACACCTTAGATCTCACACCGAAACGCTGCAACACTCGGTTTCTATTTTAAACGTAATTAAGTCTTCCAAATTCAACGTTCTCATAATTCAATAAATTTTATTGAGTAACTATTTTAGCATCCCTAAAGTCCATATAAACTATCAAATCAAGCATCGGGTCTTATTTTGATGGTCCTGAATGAATAATGCCCATTAACTCACTTTAAATCAAAGTTCTAGTAACTTAAGCAAATCCAATCTATTAGAGGCTCTAATTTAGGTTTAACACCTCCTAAATCATTATTAGATGTCAACTAATTAAGCTAAAACACAAGGGTTTACAAAATTTCAATTTTTACTATTCATAGTCTACTTTAAATTAAGGATTGATCTTCATGGCCATTAACAATGTTATTTATTCTCATATACATGTTCTACAAGCATAATGAAGAGCAAAATAAGAATAGATAAGCATGGAAAGCTCATTACACAATAAATCAAGATATTCAAAATAAACCCTAACTATTTAATACATGAAAATTGGATTTGTCCCTCACCAAATAGTTCAAGAAATGCTTGTAGAAGGCTTAGGAAAGGTTTAAACCACTAGGAGAAGGCTTGATTGAGCTCACAAGCAATTATTGATGAAGCAAAATCTCTTTTCTTTCCTCTATGTGCTGTCGGGTAGGGGCGATGTGAAGGGTATTATACAATTTGTTTGTATAGCTATGCTTATGTATGTGTATTATAATGTATATACTATATGTATATATTATCATTTTGGGCCTAGGGGCGATGTAAAGGGTATTATACAATTTGTTTGTATAGCTATGCTTATGTATGTGTATTATAATGTGTATTATAATGTATATACTATATGTATATATTATCATTTTGGGCCAAAATGTGCAAGATTAGGCTTAATTAAGGTCCAAAAGTGCCGTTAAAATTAACTAGCCCAATTAACTATGTTATCCAATATTTTTCACTATTCACTCGGTCCGAGAATATTTTCCAAACGCGTTCTTTCCCAACATGCAATGCTCAAATTAGCTATGAACGAATACTAAGCATATGTTAAGACATGTAAGAAAAATATAAAATCACGAAATTAGAATGATAGAAATTTAGCCACGGGCTCAGGGTTACATATATATTCAACTAATTGAAAATAAGGGAAACTAGAACTTGAATGCAATAAAATAATTTTTAATAACTATTTTACCAAGATAATTACCTCATTTAAATTTACTACATACTATTTACACATATTTCAAGAAATATGAATATAGTATAAATAAATGAATGAATTAGTATAAACATATGATTATGAGCAAATATTTAAAGTAAACACATAAGTACATGCAAGTAGATACTATTACTACATGCCGAGTCTGGGTGCCACAGCTTTCCAATTTGGATTCGACATGGCTTCCTCCACAGTTACCGGTTCTTTCACCTTTCTTAATGATTTGTGTCATCAAAACCATGTTTATTAATTGTTGTCCTGAACTGTTCTGCTCTTCTATTCTCTTTGATCGTCTTAGTCTATCAGGATGTGGACTATCATCAATAACTCCTAGATTTCTTCCATCAAAGGGCTGTTAGAACCACTTTTGTTGTGGCTTCCTTGTGGGTACAACAGGTTGGTCTTTAGTCTCTTCATCATTATAGACTTCTTTATTGTTCAACAGTTGTTGTTCAGGCACTTAGTGGATTACTTCATCTGTTGATGACGAAATAAAAGGACCACTATCCTTCATTGAGTATGGTCACTCACTAAATACACATCTCGGCTTTTGATCTCCTTCTTGGCCTCTACATCATAGAGTCTATATGTTTTAGACCCTTCACTATAACCCAAGAAAATGCACTTATTGCTCTTGTCATCCAATTTCTTTATGTTTTCATTTGGGATATGTACAAAACACTCACACCCAAATTTTCTTAAATGAGACACAGAAGGGTCCATACCATAATAAGCTTTATTAGGAGTCTTATTGTTGAGTGCCCTGGTTGAGCATCGATTGAGGACGTACACCGCTGTATTGTTTGCTTTAGCCCATAATGTGTCAAGTAGGCCAGCACCCTTCAACATGCATCAAGCCATTTCTACAATTGTTCAATTTCTTCATTCCACAACTCTATTTTGTTGTGGTGTGTATAGAGCAGTCAATTGGCGCTTAATCCCAAGCTTGTTGCCGTAGTTGGGAAACTCTCTAAAACAAAATTCCCTCCCATGATCGGTCCAAAGCTTCTTCATTTGTGTTGTGTTCTTATTTGTCATAAGTTTGTGCCACACTTTAAATTTTTCAAGAGAATCAGCCTTGTCCCGAAGGAAGTACATCCACATCTTCCTACTATAATTGTCGACTAATTGCATAATGTAGGAAGATCCTCCTAACGCTGTGGTAGTCATTTTTTTTTTTTTGCAGAGGTCGGCATACACCAACTCTAGAAGAGCCTTTGATCGGTTATGACTCACTTTGGAAAATGATTGTCTATGTTGCTTGCCCAGCATACAATAAGCTTCATATGGTCCTTCTACTTCTTCAATTGAAGGCAAGTCGGCCACCATTTTCTTCTTTTGCATTTCCTTTAACACAAGATAGGAAATGTGCTCCAACCTTTCATGCCAAAGTTGACTTGTTTTGGCATCTGCAACGGCAGAAAGATAGCTGATTTCGTAAAGGTTATTGTTGCGAATCCCTTTACTTACCATATTTCGATCCTTGTCAAGAATCAAAGCCTCAGTTTTCTTGAATCGCAATTCTAGATCACAATCTATAATAGCAACTACAGATAACAAGTTTCTGGTGACCTAGGGTACAAGGTGTACATTAGCCAGTGTAACACCCCGATCTCTCACGAGACCGGAGCCCCGATCCAAATCCCAAGTTCACGAAAAACAAGAGAAAACTGATAGAGTTTCTCATGTTTCTAGGCCTAACCACAAACCTGCACGCAAAAGAAATGGCCACAACAACAATATACAACATTCACATCATGACTTCTCGAGTACCTAAAGCCATCCGAGCTTTTCTACTAGCAAAATAAAACATACAAGCATGCATTTCATTAACTATTGAAATTCTATGTTATAAATCCGATTATCATACCACTCTAATTTTTTCTACTTAACTTTTTTATATTCTAAGTCTGTCAACCTTCCTTCATTCAAACACACACAAGCAAGCAACTAACTAAGCATTAAAACAAAGCTTTAGAGTTATTACATGTCATCTACCACTAATTAACTATACAAGACCTTAACTTCATATTACAATTCTTCAAAATAAACACAAATACATACAAGACCCAAAGGTCTCAAAATAAATTACAACAAAGCTAATCTATTAATTTACATAAGTTCACTTTAAGCAATTAACTAAGCTAACATCCGCTCAAGGAAACTCTTGAACCTTCTCTATCTTAAACTCTATAGGCACCGAACCTGAAATGGTTAGAAAGAGGGAGTGAGCAACAGAGTTGCCCAGTGAGGGATGGGAACAGATATTCGGGGAGTTTTGGAAAACCTTTTGTGCAATGCATATAAAACACATAGTCGAATAACTATGGGAAATATACTAGTTTAAAAGTAATAGAGCCAAGTACCACATTTTAAAGAACTATATAAATTCGAGCATTAACTACATTGAACTATCTAAAGACAATAAAGTATCCTCAATGAACTCAATTAATATATGAGACCAATACACAACTAACTAGTAATCATTAAAGAATATATCCAAACACGAGAAAACAAATGCAACAAGTAACCGGAGATTACAATAGCAAGACAATGTTCTATTCAAGTAAACAAGTGAGATAACCTACATCCAAAGGAATACAAGCAATAATAACTCTCCAAGGACTTAGGGCCCAAGCAAGAGTTACATAATAAAAGGATACAATTCGATAACCCTTATCACTCTAAATCCTCAAATCATGAACCACGAACTAAATACCAATGGGTACTCCGGATGTACCCAATACCTATGACCCAGTACCCCCTAGCAATCTCCGGACCAGACGAATGTGGGAATAACTACGGAGCTAGAGCAATCAACTCTGGCAAGCCCGATGCCGCTTAGAGAGGCTCATCACATTCGTGTGATGATAAGGTTGCGCAACCATCGATTCGATAACACAAATAGCAATAACAACAACAATATAACCAAATAACCCGATAAATACATAACTGAGGGACAATAAAGTAGGTTGCCCTCGTACGTAAGTTCTAATATACAAGCAACTCAATAAGCTCTAAAACAACATGATAAGGAGGTTTCCAGGCTATTTCTAACATTAGACTTAACTTTGACATTTTTCCCCTTAGTTTACTTGTACAATTTGGATCACAAACGAAACATAAGTCACATAATCCACAAACCAACTATCCTACACTTCTAAGGACACTTTATGGCACCACTTGGAGCTACTAAATCCCATTTTTAACTATGCCTAACACAAAAGCCCCGAAAGTCTCCTGGTTCATTTGAACTACAACTACCAAAATCGTTGATTAATTCAATGCCATAAAGGTGTTTTAGACTCTACCCTAACTATATAAGACTAATTAGCACCTTTAATCTCACCCCAGATTATTACATCAATAGGCCACAATTTTATACGCAATTAAGTCCTCAAAATTCAACGTTATTGGAATTCAATAATTTTTATCGTACAACCATTTTAGTATCCCTAGAGTCCATATAAATTGTTAAATCGAACATCAAGTCCTAATTCAATGGTCCTAAGTAAATAATGCCCGTAATCCTACTTTAAATTAAATTCTTTGTAGCTCTAACAATTTCCAAGCCACTAAAGACACTAATCTAGGTTTGATTACCCCTACAATAAGCTTAGATACCAAATAATTAAGTTGGATCACAAGATTATACAAAGCCCTAATTGTTACTATTCATTATCTTCTTTAAATGTAAGATTTATCACATTAGCCATTAAAATTGCTATCTACTCTTAAAAGTAAGTTCTACAAGCATATTCAAGAATATATTAAGTAAATGCAAGCATAGATAATTCAATACACAACAAATCTATATTATCAAGTTAAACCCTAATTAACAAAGCACAAAATTTATGCAACCTCCCTCACCTCCACTAGGTAGAACAAGCAAGAAATTAGCTTTTGGAAGGCTTAGAATACTTCAAATGAGCTCAAGAGACCAACCCTTAATTTTTCCCTAATTTCTTTCCTTTCCCGTTTTCCTTCTCTGCCCGTGATTTCTTTTCATTTCTTTTGTTGGTTTGTTTGTTTTTTTTTTTTAAACTTATATGGTCTATGCTAACTAATATAAAAACTAAAGACAATGCACTAAAAATGCTTAACCAGGTTGACTTTCTTATTTTTTATGCTTTGTTTTCTAACTAAAATAATAGACTAAAGTTTTGGTTTTGGCTTTTGTATGCCCCACGACTAGGAGCCCTAAGTAATGCTATATATGTATATATATATATATATATATTATTGCTTTGTGAACAAAGTTGACTAAAAGCTGAAATACTAAACATTATAAAGCTAAGCTAGGACTATAACCGGTCGGCTTATAAAATAAAATGGTAGCTAATAAAATTAGGTCCAAACTAAGTTAAGATTAAGCCCGGACAAATTAAAAACACCCAATCGAAAGGCGAACATCTGGGCAAGGGAAAGCGCAGTGCGCCTGGTGCAAATGGCTTTCTACCCTCCCGGACATGCGATGCACATAAAGAACACTGATCGAATTCACAGAATAATTCACGTATGGCAATTATGAATGCAGATAAAATAAATAAATTAAATGAAAATCGTCTCTGGGCTCAAAAAAATATAAGTAAATTAAAAATAAATAAATAATAAACATAAGATAATCATTTCTGGTAATTAGATGAAATTACATAAATACATTAATCATTAAAAATATTAAGATAGCTCGTTCAGATCTGGGTAATTAAATAAATATAATTATTTAAAATAACCTTCTAGCCCGTTCAGGTCCGGACCAATTAATGAAATATAATAATTTTTTTAATTAATAAGTTAGGTCATTTGGGTCCGAGCCCAAGCTTCCCGTTCGAACAGTAAAATAAAATAATTTAGAGACAAATAGAATAATCTTTAAATCAATAAAATAATAAACTATTTATACCAACAAATCGGTTAATTATAAACTAAATTAAAACATATAGATATGAACACACATTTCCCAAGAATAATGCACATGAATAACATGTATAAATGTAAATGAACAAAATTAAATGCATGGTCGGGCACGGGTGTCACAGGCAACTTCTTGCTTCCTCCGTCTTTTGACACGAACGAAATGGCTCTAGTCCTCTCAACGGGACACGTAGCATTATTCCCAATGACAACATTCATTGGCTCTTGTAGAGATTTTATGGAGTCATATAACTCCATTTTGCTAGTCATGTGTCGAGAAGCTCCACTATCTAACATGTAACGCCCCAAACCCAACCCCACGCAATAGGCCAAGTCCGGACCTGTTATACTGACATAGTCTCCTTTGTACCGTGGACTAACTAGTACTTGTAAATAGCCACATACAACTCCTAAACTATAACCAAACAACTCATATAATCCATTTTCCAATATGAACATAGCCAACCAACTTCTCAAGGCCATCCGAGCCTTGGAACAACAAAATAAACATCATACAAGCATGCACGACATTTCTCTAAATTCCAAGTTATAAGTAGTATGTTATACTTATAGGCTAAGTTCAACATTCTAACTACTAGACACACAAGCATGCAACAAAATAGGTAAAGTCTAGTATCAATTATTACATGCCAACTACTTTGCTATCAACCATACATGTTTACAACTTTGCTACAACTACCAAATACATACATGACCACAAAGGTCTCAAAATGAACATTAACCAACATCTTTCACACAAGCTACACATAATAGCCAACCTCAGCACGCACAAGAGATCGCGGAAGTTGTTCTACTTGAACTCCTTTCTCTTCCTCTACCACTACTAGCTGGGGGTTCACCTCAACTTCTCCTGAAACATGTTAAATGAGGAGTGAACAACAATGTTACCCAGCGAGAGAGATGATGCAGTATACCGGGGCGTGCCATTATGATATGCAACAAAGATAACAACATATACAACACAAATTAACAAAACTACTTAGACAAGTATTTAACTATACATAAAAAGGATATGGTTCCACTTGTCTTCAATCACGAGCCACGAGTCAAGACCTTCAAGCAAGTGCCGACAAATCCCTTATTCCTCCAAATGGGGTACTCCGGATGTACCCCAATCCTACGACCCATATTTCCCGAGGTAGGTTTGTATGCTCTAATGAGGTGAACCACGCCTCTGGGGTAGGGGAGTATGCCTCAGCGAGAAAAGGACTGGGAAACCATGTTAGCCGAGGGAGCACGGCAAGCCCGATGCCGCTCGTGTTAGTCGACACTGTCACGCCCCAACTCGACCCCACCTATAATCAGTCGGGACGCAACGGAATTTCGGCGGCATAACGACAGTAAACAGATTTCCGAGGTTCTAAACCAACCTCATTAAACATCATACATCTAGTAATTCCTCAATACAAACAACAACATACAACACAACCATTATTATACAATAAAACATCCTCGTTATACGCCTCCGTTCCAACATGACATACAATATGTGAAACCCCACTTTCTTGCTTATCTTGTTTTACGTGTTTTACCTCGTTTTGCGTGCATATGATCTGTTTATGTGCTATAGGACCTAGAAAGTTATAATTTTGATTTCAATACTTCTAATACGTGCTAAATGTGCATTCATGAAATTTTCATCAAAAACGGAGTCAGAAATTTTATCGTCGATTTTCAGTGAATAGTGTTTTCGAAACACGTCCGCTATAATTTTGAAACTGGTCTTTTTAACCCTTCTAGACCTAGTCCACGGACTTTAATAGACCTGTGTTTGATGAAAACGGTTTTAAAATCGGCTTAAGAATTTATTAGGGTTTTTACACCGACTTTTGCGAAAATCGAGTTTTAAGCCGACTCGGGTGGAATTCTTTGAATGTAAAACTTCTTGTCACCTAAAAATAACTCACTTGAGATATCTTGGGGGTTGCATAATTAATTTTAACTTGGTGATCACTAAAATGCAATTAAAGACATTAAAAACACAAAAATACCTATTAAAATAACTTTGACTTTAATTAAAAAAATTGACCTTATAAGCTATTGTCACCTACACACACTCACACAACACAAAAACACCACCACCACACACACACATTTCCGAGTGGTTGAGGGAGAAAAGAGAAGAAAGAAAACTCAAGCTTTTCAAACAATTTTTCAAAGAAAAACCTAGTTTTTGTCCGTGAAACTTCGCACCGACTTGGATTCTGCTTGTTGGGCACGCATTGCACGCATTCCTAGGCTTATATCGCATCTAAGGTGAGAGAAAAATTCTAGATCTCAAAATGTCATTTTTGTGTTTTTGCGTATAAATGAAGATTGAACCGTTAGAATTGAAATCTGATGTTAGATTATTGCTCCTTGCATGCTAGGGATCATTATATACTAATACTACGAGTTTCTGTCGGATATAGCATAATTTTTATTTTTCGGGTATTTAATTTTGATTAAAATGTTCAAAGTTGATTTAATTGAGTTGTGTTGATCGAAATCGATTGCCTTCGATTTCTAAATACTTGATAATTACGTGTTAGCGCTGTTGTAATGCCGAATTTTCGATTACATTGTTTGTGTGAAAATCCGGAAAATCCAGCCATGACGTCATAGGGTTTTAGGGTTATCGGGCATGTTTTGGAGGTGTTATGGTGGATTTCCGAGAGGGCTAATGTAGTAGGTTGAATGGGTGAGTGATAGGAACTGATTTGGCAATGTTTGGATTAATAGATTGTAAGTTATGAATTTTAGAAGTTAGGTTGTCATTCTTTAATTTCTTGAACGATGCCTTAGATGGTTGGGTAGTGTTCGAGTGATGAATGGTGAGTTGTTGTTGAGTAATTTAGAGTTTAATTATGAATATTATGCATGTCCGGTTAGATGGCCTACTTTGTCATCTAACTACGTTGTTTGATGTTTAATTTAATATTGATGTTATATTGATGTTATATTGATGTTATTGATTGATTATTATTGAATGCGGGAATCGGGCACTCTTGTTGCTGATCTCCCAATTGATTGATTGATTTATGCTTGCATGATGATTGATGAATATGGAGCCTTGGTATGTGTGTGCCACCTCTCGGGCAGCGTCGGGCTGTCAGGTTGATACCGGCATGACTGCCATAGGCTACCCCCAGCTCGCATGACGGAGATGTCATGGAGGGAAGGGGATAGTGAGGTACCTCGGGTGCGTGAGTAATGGGGAGTTATAAGAAGAACGGTTGAGATCGTGATGGCGTTTGGAGCTACACCAAATAGAGTATCCTTATTGAATGGTCATATAGTTATGTGATGATAGCTTTATTTATGTTATTATTGTTGTTGTGTGTTTACTTGCTCAAAGGACTAAATCCAAGGAGCGTAGTGAATACTGTCGAGATCTATCGGATCCTCACTGGGCTTATGTATATAAGCTCACTCTCTATTAATGCATGTTTCAGGTGTACTTTCACAAGATTACGGGTACGTGCCTCCTGAAGAGGAAAATGTGGAAAATGTGCCTTTTGTGGATGAGTCATATGTTCCCGAGTCTTATCCATGACTTTATATTGTTAAATGTCTTGTATATTAGTTTAATAGACTTTATATGCTTTACGGTTCTTAATGTAATAGATATTGAAAAGATGATGAACCAAATGATGTTAACTTAGCGGTTTCCTTTTGTCTATGGTTAAATTGTAGTTGTGTCTCAACTTACTTTTGAAATGTATGATAAAGTTGAGGTATTGTATGTCATGTTGGAACGGAGGCGTATAACGAAGATGTTTTATTGTATAATATGGTTGTGTTGTATGTTGTTGTTGTATTGAGGAATTACGGGATGTATGATGTTTAAAGAGGTTGGTTTAGAACCTCGGAAATCTGTTTACTGTCGTTATACCGCCGAAATTCCGTTGCATCCTGACTGATCGTAGGTGGGGTCGAGTTGGGGCGTGACAGTTTAAGTGGTATCAGAGCTCATGTTAGTTGTCAGCCGGGGTATTCTCGGAATGTGGGTAATGGTCTTAGCATGAAATATGTATGAAAGGAAAGAAAAATGAAATATGTATTGGTATGATTAATTGATTAAGTGATTATGTGATTTAAGTGCTTATGTGATTATGTGATCAATTTGTTTATGTGTTTTATATGAGTTTGTTATTTATGTGTTAATAGTTGTTTATAACCTGTCTACGTGCTATAACTGTGCTAACTCTTTGATTAGTAGAATGGCCGGTCGACCGAGAACCAGAGGTAGGCCTGAGTTGACTGATGAGACTCCGAGTAACGTGGCACCGGGCCGTGACGGGGGTGATGACCGATTTGGAGCCGCTATGGAGCGGATTGCAGAGTTAGTGGCTAGTCAGGCACAGTTATTAGCAGGGCAGGCTACCCAGAATCAGGCTATGCAGGCTCAGCTTCTGAATATTCAGGGTGGTAACCACGGGCGTGGTACCCTGAAGGACTTTTTAGGATATCACCCACCGAGATTTCAGGGGGAGCCGGATGATAGGAAGGCGGAGGTATGGATTAGCAAGTTGGAGAAGATTTATGATCCACTTGGCTATACTGATGAGCAGAAAGTCTCTTTTGCCGTGTATTTGTTAGATGACGAGGCAGAGGAGTGGTGGCGCACGGTAAGGACTAGTTGGGCGGCACAGGGTATTCCTTATATTTGGGGTACCTTTCTGATGGCTTTCCGGGCAAAGTATGTCCCGAGGATTTGCAGGGAACGG
The DNA here is from genome assembly GCA_037974665.1 of Ehretia macrophylla. Taxonomy (NCBI): domain Eukaryota; kingdom Viridiplantae; phylum Streptophyta; class Magnoliopsida; order Boraginales; family Ehretiaceae; genus Ehretia; species Ehretia macrophylla. The sequence goes on along the minus strand of CM075772.1, from coordinate 72,434,187 downwards.
AGAGAGGCCGAGTTTCTAGCCTTGGTCCAGGGAGATGCTACAGTGGCTCAATATGAGGCCACATTTACTCGATTGTCCCGGTATGCACCGGAGTATGTGGTAGACGAGGAGCGGAGGACTCGCAGGTTTATGTTGGGGTTGCGGCCCGAGATTCAGGATGTGATGGCTCTGAATCATTATGATATCTTCACTGAGGCTTTTGATGCAGCTTCTAGATTGGAGAAGAGGAAAGGGGATCAGATTGTCTCCAGTCAGCCTAGTAAGAGGCCGTATCAGCCACCGGGCCAGCAGGTTTTATATAGGCCTCCAGTACAGCAGGTTGTCTACAGGCCACCTGCCCAGCAGGGTTCTTATAGGCCACAGGGTCAGCAGAGTTATTATCGGCCTCAGTTTCAACAGAGGCCATATCAGGTTCAGACTCAGTTTAGGCCAGCCCAGTCTCAGGGTCAGTACAGGCCTAGTGTGGTGAGACCTCAGCAGCAGGCTGTATCAGCTGCTTCTTCAGCTTCTGGTTATTCTAGGGGCAGTGTTAGTGCCACATCATCGCAGTGTAATTACTGCAAGCGCTCAGGGCATGTAGAGTCCGACTGCAGGGCAAAGGCAGGGACATGTTTGGGTTGTGGTAGCATCGATCATAGGGCGAAGGATTGCCCTAAGTATGCGAGGACTGAGGGTCGGGCAGCGACTCAGGGTTATCAGGGTAGGCCTACGGGCAGTGTACCACAGCAGCAGCGGGTTCAGGCTCGGGCTTATGCAGTTGACTTAGAGGAGATGCCTGAGGAGACTGCAGTTGTGGAAGGTAACTTTCTTATATTTGATCAACTTGTTAAAGTGTTGATTGATTCTGGTGCTACGCATTCTTTCATTACTCCTGCTTGTGTGCAACGTGTTAAATTGCAACCTGAAAGATTGCCTTATGTGGTTGAAATTAGTACCTCTTTGACTGATAAGTATGTTACTGGCTTAGTATGTAAGGATTGTTTAATACATGTTAAGGGGCATAATTTTCCTTCGGACCTTATTTTATTTCCTATCCGGGGGTATGATGTTATCTTGGGTATGGATTGGCTTTCTAAGTATGATGCCCAGTTGAACTGTAGAACCAAGGTAGTACAGTTTCGTTTGCCAGATCAGCCAGTAGTTTAGGTAGCGGGTAACCGGGGTGCTAAGACGAGTTTTGTTATCTCAGCGACTAAAGCCGTTAAGTTGGTGAGTAAAGGGTGTTCGGGTTATCTAGCTTATTTGATCAACAAACCATCTGTTAAGCTACAGCTAGAGGAAGTCCCTATTATCCGGGAATATCCTAATGTATTTCCCGAGGAGTTGCCAGGATTGCCGCCAGAGAGGGATATAGAGTTTGTGATTAATCTTGTTCCCGGTACTCAACCTATTTCTAAATCGGCGTACCGGATGGCACCAGCTGAGTTGAAGGAGTTGAAGACTCAGTTACAGGAGTTGTTGGAGAAGGGATTTATTCAGCAGAGTTCTTCACCTTGGGGAGCTCCTGTTTTATTTGTGAAGAAGAAGGATGGTACCTTGAGGTTGTGTATAGATTACCGTGGTTTGAATCAGGTGACTATCAAGAATAAATATCCTTTGCCACTGATTGATGAGTTGTTTGATCAACTTCAGGGAGCCAAAGTCTACTCTAAGTTTGATTTGAGGCAGGGGTATTATCAGCTTCGGATTCGCTCAGACGATGTTCCGAAGTCTGCCTTCAGGACTCGGTACGGGCATTATGAGTTTGTTGTTATGCCCTTTGGTTTGACTAATGCACCGGCAGCATTCATGGATCTTATGCATCGAGACTTTCGGCCGTACTTGGACCAGTTCGTGGTGATTTTTATTGATGATATCTTGGTCTATTCTAAATCTGAATTGGAGCACGAGCAACATCTACGGCTTGTATTAGAGAAGTTGCAGGAGCATCAGTTGTTTGCCAAGTTCAGCAAATGTGAATTTTGGCTGCAACGGATTTCTTTTCTTGGCCATGTTATTACACAGAGTGGTATTTCTGTAGATCCCACTAAGATTGAATCGGTGATGTCTTGGAAGCGGCCAGAGAGTGTTACTGATGTCCGTAGCTTTCTTGGCTTGGCGGGTTATTACCGTAGGTTTGTCAAGGACTTCTCAAAGATTGCGGGGCCACTATCTAAGTTGACTCAGAAACGGACTATCTTTAATTGGGACGAGAAGTGTGAGAGTGGATTTCAGGAGTTGAAAAAGAGGTTGACTACCGCTCCAGTACTTGCTCTACCAGAGGGGACCGATAATATGGTCATTTACAGCGATGCATCCAAGGAGGGCTTGGGATGTGTTCTTATGCAGGATGGCCGAGTTATTGCCTATGCTTCTCGAAAGTTGAAGCCTTATGAGGTGAATTATCCGACTCATGATCTTGAGTTGGCAGCAGTTGTCTTCGCACTGAAAAAGTGGCGTCATTATCTGTGGGGCAGTAAGTTCGAGATTTTCACTGATCATAAGAGTCTTAAGTATTTATTATCACAGAAGGAGTTGAATATGCGCCAGCGGAGGTGGATGGAGCTTCTTGGAGATTATAATTGTTCTATCAATTATCTGCCTGGTAAGGCAAATGTTGTGGCAGATGCTCTCAGCCGGAAGGCTAGTATTTCTTGTTTGGCTGTCAAGAAGTGGGAGGTTCTTGAGGAGTTTAGTTATTGGAGACCAGAGTTCACTCAGGTTGGGGTGATGTGTTCACATCTCCGTATTCAGCCTTTATTGTTGTCTCAGATCAGGGAAGCTCAGCAGCTTGATGTTAACCTTCAGAAGATCAAGGATCAGATCACGGATGATCAGTCTGACTTTAAAGTGCATGAGGATGGTATTCTTCGGTTTCGGAACAGGGTTTGTGTTCCCGATGAACCGGGCTTGAGACGAGGTATTCTGGAGGAAGCTCATAATTCTAAATATACTATTCATCCTGGTGGAACCAAGATGTATCGGGATTTGAAACAGCATTACTGGTGGAACAACATGAAGAGGGAGGTTGCTCAATTTGTGTCTAGATGTTTGACTTGTCAGAGAGTGAAAGCCGAGCATCAACGACCAGCAGGTTTGCTTCAGCCGTTGGCTATACCAGAGTGGAAATGGGAGCATATTACGATGGACTTCGTCACTGGTTTGCCTAGATCACCGAGGGGTAATGATGCAGTTTGGGTTGTCGTGGATCGTTTGACGAAGACAGCTCATTTTATCTCGATGAGGTTGGGAGATGAGGTTACAAAGTTGACGGATCTCTATCTGGATCAGATTGTTAGACTTCACGGTATTCCATCTAGTATTGTCTCTGATCGAGATCCTCGATTTACTTCTCGTTTGTGGGAAAAACTTCAGGAGACTTTGGGTACTCAGTTGAACTTCAGTACCGCGTATCATCCACAGACCGACGGTCAATCTGAGCGGACTATTCAGATTCTGGAAGATATGCTTAGGGCTTGTGTTCTGGACTTTGGGAAGAACTGGGAGAAACATCTACCACTTGCCGAGTTTGCCTATAACAATAGTTATCAAGCTACTATTGGGATGGCACCTTTTGCAGCTCTTTACGGTCGTAAGTGCCGTTCACCTTTGTATTGGGACGAGGTAGGAGAGATGAAGACTATTGATCCGACTATCATGCCAGAACTTCTTGAGAAGATCGAGAATGTTCAGTTGATCAGGCAGAGAATGCTTACGGCGCAGAGTAGATTCAAGAGTTATGCTGATAAGCGTCGTCGAGACTTGGAGTTTGCAGTTGGAGATCGGGTTTTCTTGAGATTGTCTCCTCGAAAGGGGTTTGTTCGTTATGGTAAAGGTGGTAAGCTGAGTCCGAGATTTGTTGGGCCGTTTGAGATTACTGGCAGGGTTGGTAAGTTAGCATATCGGTTGGCTCTACCGGAAAACTTCTCTAATGTCCACGATGTGTTTCACGTGTCTAATTTGCGGAAATATAATCCGGATCCTTCTCATATTCTTGAGCCAGAGCCGTTACAGCTTCGTGAGAATTTGACTTATGACGAGCGTCCGATTCGTATTCTAGATCAGATGGACCGAGAGTTGAGGTCGAAGAGGATTCCGATGGTTAAGGTGTTGTGGAAGCATCACGGCATTGAGGAAGCTACGTGGGAGAGACGAGATCAGATGCAGCAGCAATACCCAGATCTATTCCGTACATCAAGTAAGAATTTCGAGGACGAAATTTCTATAAGGGGGGGAGAATGTGAAACCCCACTTTCTTGCTTATCTCGTTTTACGTGTTTTACCTCGTTTTGCGTGCATATGATCTGTTTATGTGCTATAGGACCTAAAAAGTTATAATTTTGATTTCAATACTTCTAATACGTGCTAAATGTGCATTCATGAAATTTTCATCAAAAACGGAGTCAGAAATTTTATCGTCGATTTTCAGTGAATAGTGTTTTCGAAACACGTCCGCTATAATTTTGAAACTGGTCTTTTTAACCCTTCTAGACCTAGTCCACGGACTTTAATAGACCTGTGTTTGATGAAAACGGTTTTAAAATCGGCTTAAGAATTTATTAGGGTTTTTACACCGACTTTTGCGAAAATCGAGTTTTAAGCCGACTCGGGTGGAATTCTTTGAATGTAAAACTTCTTGTCACCTAAAAATAACTCACTTGAGATATCTTGGGGGTTGCATAATTAATTTTAACTTGGTGATCACTAAAATGCAATTAAAGACATTAAAAACACAAAAATACCTATTAAAATAACTTTGACTTTAATTAAAAAAATTGACCTTATAAGCTATTGTCACCTACACACACTCACACAACACAAAAACACCACCACACACACACACATTGCCGAGGGGTTGAGGGAGAAAAGAGAAGAAAGAAAACTCAAGCTTTTCAAACAATTTTTCAAAGAAAAACCTAGTTTTTGTCCGTGAAACTTCGCACCGACTTGGATTCTGCTTGTTGGGCACGCATTGCACGCATTCCTAGGCTTATATCGCATCTAAGGTGAGAGAAAAATTCTAGATCTCAAAATGTCATTTTTGTGTTTTTGCGTATAAATGAAGATTGAACCGTTAGAATTGAAATCTGATGTTAGATTATTGCTCCTTGCATGCTAGGGATCATTATATACTAATACTACGAGTTTCTGTAGGATATAGCATAATTTTTATTTTCCGGGTATTTAATTTTGATTAAAATGTTCAAAGTTGATTTAATTGAGTTGTGTTGATCGAAATCGATTGCCGTCGATTTCTAAATACTTGATAATTACGTGTTAGCGCTGTTGTAATGCCGAATTTTCGATTACATTGTTTGTGTGAAAATCCGGAAAATCCAGCCATGACGTCATAGGGTTTTAGGGTTATCGGGCATGTTTTGGAGGTGTTATGGTGGATTTCCGAGAGGGCTAATGTAGTAGGTTGAATGGGTGAGTGATAGGAACTGATTTGGCAATGTTTGGATTAGTAGATTGTAAGTTATGAATTTTAGAAGTTAGGTTGTCATTCTTTAATTTCTTGAACGATGCCTTAGATGGTTGGGTAGTGTTCGAGTGATGAATGGTGAGTTGTTGTTGAGTAATTTAGAGTTTAATTATGAATATTATGCATGTCCGGTTAGATGGCCTACTTTGTCATCTAACTACGTTGTTTGATGTTTAATTTAATATTGATGTTATATTGATGTTATATTGATGTTATTGATTGATTATTATTGAATGCGGGAATCGGGCACTCTTGTTGCTGATCTCCCAATTGATTGATTGATTTATGCTTGCATGATGATTGATGAATATGGAGCCTTGGTATGTGTGTGCCACCTCTCGGGCAGCGTCGGGCTGTCGGGTTGATACCGGCATGACTGCCATAGGCTACCCCCAGCTCGCATGACGGAGATGTCATGGAGGGAAGGGGATAGTGAGGTACCTCGGGTGCGTGAGTAATGGGGAGTTATAAGAAGAACGGTTGAGATCGTGATGGCGTTTGGAGCTACACCAAATAGAGTATCCTTATTGAATGGTCATATAGTTATGTGATGATAGCTTTATTTATGTTATTATTGTTGTTGTGTGTTTACTTGCTCAAAGGACTAAATCCAAGGAGCGTAGTGAATACTGTCGAGATCTATCGGATCCTCACTGGGCTTATGTATATAAGCTCACTCTCTATTAATGCATGTTTCAGGTGTACTTTCACAAGATTACGGGTACGTGCCTCCTGAAGAGGAGAATGTGGAAAATGTGCCTTTTGTGGATGAGTCATATGTTCCCGAGTCTTATCCATGACTTTATATTGTTAAATGTCTTGTATATTAGTTTAATAGACTTTATATGCTTTACGGTTCTTAATGTAATAGATATTGAAAAGATGATGAACCAAATGATGTTAACTTAGCGGTTTCCTTTTGTCTATGGTTAAATTGTAGTTGTGTCTCAACTTACTTTTGAAATGTATGATAAAGTTGAGGTATTGTATGTCATGTTGGAACGGAGGCGTATAACGAAGATGTTTTATTGTATAATATGGTTGTGTTGTATGTTGTTGTTGTATTGAGGAATTACGGGATGTATGATGTTTAAAGAGGTTGGTTTAGAACCTCGGAAATCTGTTTACTGTCGTTATGCCGCCGAAATTCCGTTGCGTCCTGACTGATCGTAGGTGGGGTCGAGTTGGGGCGTGACACAATACCTCAACTTTATCATACATTTCAAAAATAAGTTGAGACACAACTACAACTTAACCATAGACAAAAGAAAGCCACTAAATTAACATCGTTTGGATCATCATCTTTCAACATCTATTACAATAAGAACCATAAAGCATATAAAAGTCTATTAAGCTAATATACATGACATTTAAACAACATATAATCATGGATAAGACTCGGGAACATATGACTTGTCCACGTAAGGCACATTTTCCTCCTCAGGAGGCATGTACCCGTAATCCGGCTCTGCAACACCTGTAAGCATGCAATAATAGAGAGTGAGCTTATATACATAAGCCCAGTGAGGATCCGATAGATCTCGACAGTATTCACTACGCTCCTTGGATTTAGTCCTTTGAGCAAGTAAACACACAACAACAATAATAACATTATCATCACATAACTATATAACCATTCATTAAAGGATACTCTATTTGGTGTAGCTCCAAACGCCATCACGATCTCAACCGTTCTTCTTATAACTCCCCATTACTCACGCACCCGAGGTACCTCACTAGCCCCTCCCTCCATGACACCTCCGTCATGCGAGCTAGGGGTAGCCTATGGCAGTCATGCCATTATCAACCCGACAACCCAACACTGCCCGATAGGTGGCACACACATACCAAGACTCCATAATCATCATCAATCAATCATCAATCAATCAATTGGGAGATCAGCAACGAAAGTGCCCGATTCCCGAACTCAATAATAATCAATCAATAACATCAATATAACATCAATATTAAATTAAACAACAAACAACGTAGTTAGATGACAAAGTAGGCCATCTAACCGGACATGCATAATATACATAATTAAACTCTAAATTACTCATCAACAACTCACCATTCATCACTCGAACACTACCCAACCATCTAAGGGCATCGTTCAAGAAATTAAAGAATGACAACCTAAACTTCTAAAATTCATAACTTACAATCTACTAATCCAAACATTGCCAAATCAGTTCCTATCACTCACCCATTCAACCTACTACATTAGTCCTCTCGGAAATCCACCATAACACCTCCAAATCATGCCCGATAACCCTAAAACCCTAAGATGTCATGGCTGGATTTTCTGGATTTTCACACGAACAATGTAATCGAAAATTCGGCATTACAACAGCGCTAACACGTAATTATCAAGTATTTAGAAATTGACGGCAATCGATTTCGATCAACACAACTCATTTAATTCAACTTTGAACATTTTAATCAAAATTAAATACCCGAAAAATAAAAATTATGCTACATCCGACATAAATTCATAGTATTAGTATATAACGATCCCTAGCATGCAAGGAGCAATAATCTATCATCAGATTTCAATTCTAACGGTTCAATCTTCATTTATACGCAAAAACACAAACATGACATTTTGAGATCTAGAATTTTTCTCTCACCTTAGATGCGATATAAGCCTAGGAATGCATGCTATGCGTGCCCAACAAGCAGAATCCAAGTCGGTGCAAAGTTCTACGGACAAAAACTAGGTTTTTCTTTGAAAAATTGGATTGAAAAACTTTGAAATTTCTTTTCTTTTTCTCTCCTCCTTCTCACGGCAATGTGTGTGTTTGTGGAGTGTGTTTTGTGTTGTGTGAGTGTGTGTTGATGACAAGAAGTATTTAAAAGCTTGGTCAATTAAAAAAATGCAAAGTCAAAGTTAGTTTTAATTAGTATTTTTGTGTTTTTAATGACTTTAATTGCATTTTATTGCTCACCAAGTTAAAAATAATTATGCAACCCCCAAGATATCTCAAGTGGATTATTTTTAGGTGACAAGAAGTTTTACAATCCAACAATTTCACCCGAATTGGCTTAAAACTCGATTTTTGCAAAAGTCGGTGTAAAAACCCTAATAAATTCTAAAGCCGATTTTAAAACCATTTTCATCAAACACAGGTCTATTAAAGTCCGTGGACTAGGTTTAGAAGGGTTAAAAAGACCAGTTTCAAAATTTTAGCGGACGTGTTTTGAAAACACTATTCACTAAAAATCGACGATAAAATTTATGACTCCGTTTTTGATGAAAATTTCATGAATGCACATTTAGCACGTATTAGGAGTATTGACATCAAAATTATAATTTTATAGGTCCTATAGCACATAAACAGATTATATACACGCAAAACGAGGTATAGCACGTAAAACGAGATAAGCAGGAAAGTGGGGTTTCACATTCTCCCTTCCTTATAGAAATTTCATCCGCGAAATTCTTACTTGATGTACGGAATAGATCTGGGTACTGCTGCTGCATCTGATCTCGTCTCTCCCACGTAGCTTCCTCAATGCCGTGATGCTTCCACAACACCTTTACCATCGGAATCCTCTTCGACCTCAACTCTCGGTCCATCTGATCTAGAATACGAATCGGACGCTCGTCATAATTCAAATTCTCTCGAAGCTGTAACGGCTCTGACTCAAGAATATGAGAAGGATCCGGATTATATTTTCGCAAATTAGACACGTGAAATACATCGTGGACATTAGAGAAATTCTCTGGTAAAGCCAACCGATATGCCAACTTACCAACCCTGCCAGTAATCTCAAACAGCCCAACAAATCTCGGACTCAGCTTACCACCTTTACCGTAACGAGCAAACCCCTTTTGAGGAGACAATCTCAAGAAAACCCGATCTCCGACTGCAAACTCTAAGTCTCGACGACGCTTATCAGCATAACTCTTGAATCTACTCTGCGCCGTAAGCATTCTCTGCCTGATCAACTGAACATTCTCAATCTTCTCAAGAAATTCTGGCATGATAGTCGGATCAACAGTCTTCATCTCTCCTACCTCGTCCCAATACAAAGGTGAACGGCACTTACGACCGTAAAGAGCTGCGAAAGGCGCCATCCCAATAGTAGCTTCATAACTATTGTTATAGGCAAACTTGACAAGTGGTAGATGTTTCTCCCAGTTCTTCCCGAAGTCCAGAACACAAGCCCTAAGCATATCTTCCAGAATCTGAATAGTCCGCTCAGATTGACCGTCGGTCTGTGGATGATACGCTGTATTGAAGTTCAACTGAGTACCTAAGGTCTCCTGAAGTTTCTCCCACAAACGAGAAGTAAATAGAGGATCTCGATCAGAGACAATACTAGATGGAATACCGTGAAGTCTAACAATCTGATCCAAAGAGAGATCCGTCAGCTTTGTAACCTCATCTCCCATCTTCATCGAGATAAAATGAGCTGTCTTCGTCAAACGATCCACGACAACCCAAACTGCATCATTACCCCTCGGTGATCTAGGCAACCCAGTGATGAAGTCCATCGTAATATGTTCCCATTTCCACTCTGGTATAGCCAACGGCTGAAGCAAACCTGCAGGTCGTTGATGCTCGGCTTTCACTATCTGACAAGTCAAACATCTAGACACAAACTGAGCAACCTCCCTCTTCATGTTGTTCTACCAGTAATGTTGCTTCAAATCCCGATACATCTTGGTTCCACCGGGATGAATAGTATATTTAGAATTATGAGCTTCCTCCAGAATACCTCGCCTCAAGCCCGGTTCATCGGGAACACAAACCCTGTTCCGAAATCGAAGAATACCGTCCTCATGCAGTTTGAAGTCAGACTGATCATCCGTGATCTGATCCTTGATCTTCTGAAGTTTAACATCAAGCTGTTGAGCTTCCCTGAAGTTGATCAAACAACTCATCAATCAGTGGCAAAGGATATTTATTCTTGATGGTCACCTGATTCAAACCACGGTAATCAATACACAATCTCAAGGTACCATCCTTCTTCTTCACAAATAAAACAGGAGCTCCCCAAGGTGAAGAACTCTGCTGAATGAATCATTTCTTCAATAACTCCTGTAACTGAGTCTTCAACTCCTTCAATTCAGCTAGTGCCATCTGGTACGCCGATTTAGAAATAGGTTGAGTACCGGGAACAAGATTAATCACAAACTCTATATCCCTCTCTGGCGGCAATCCTGGCAACTCCTTGGGAAATACATTAGGATATTCCCGGATAATAGGGACTTCCTCTAGCTGTAGCTTATCAGATGGCTTGTTGATCAAATAAGCTAGATAACCCGAACACCCCTTACTCACCAACTTAACGGCTTTAGTTGCGGAGATAACAAAACTCGTCTTAGCACCCCGGTTACCCACTACTTGTACTACTGGCTGATCTGGCAAACGAAACTGTACTACCTTGGTTCCACAGTTCAACTGGGCATCATACTTAGAAAGCCAATCCATACCCAGAATAACATCATACCCCCGGATAGGAAATAAAATAAGGTCCAAAGGAAAATTATGCCGCTTAACATGTATTATACAATCCTTACATACTAAGCCAGTAACATACTTATCAGTCAAAGAGGTACTAATCTCAACCACATAAGGCAATCTTTCAGGTTGCAATTTAACACGTTGCACACAAGCAGGAGTAATGAAAGAATGCGTGGCACCAGAATCAATCAACACTTTAACAAGTTGATCAAGTATAAGGAAGTTACCTTCTACAACTGCAGTCTCCTCAGGCATCTCCTCCATATCAACTGCGTAAGCCCGAGCCTGAACCCGCTGCTGCTGTGGTACACTGCCTGTAGGCCTACCCTGGTAACCCTGAGTCGCTGCCTCACCTTCAGTCCTCGCATATCTAGGGCAATCCTTCGCCCTATGCTCGATGCTACCACACCCCAAACATGTCCCTTCCTTTACCCTGCAGTCGGACTCCACATGCCCTGGGCGCTTGCAGTAATTACACTGCGATGATGTGGCACTAACACTGCCCCTAGAAGAATCAGAAGCTGATGAAGCAGCTGATACAGCCTGCTGCTGAGGTCTCACCACACTAGGCCTGGATTGACTCTGAGACTGGGCTGGCCTATACTGAGTCTGAACCTGATATGGCCCCTGCTGAAACTGAGGCCGATAGTAACTCTGCTGACCCTGTGGCCTATAAGAACCCTGTTGGGCTGGTGGCCTGTAGACAACCTGCTGTACTGGAGGCCTATATATAACCTGCTGGCCCTGTGGCTGATACGGCCTCTTACTAGGCTGACTAGAGACAAGAAGCTGCATCAAAAGCCTCAGTGAAGATATCATAGCGATTCAGAGCCATTGCATCCTGAATCTCGGGCCTCAATCCCAACATAAATCTACGGGTCTTCCTCTCCTCCACAGCAACAAACTCCGGTGCATACCGGGACAACCTAGTGAATGTAGCCTCATACTGAGCCACAGTAGAATCCCCCTGCACCAAGGACAAGAACTCAGCCTCTCTCCTCTCTCGTGCAACTCTCGGGACATACTTATCCCTAAAAGCAGTCAGAAAGGTATCCCAAACATACGGAACACCCCGGGTCTCCCAACTAGCTCTCACAGTGCGCCACCATTCCTCTGCCTCATCATCAAGCAAATAGACAGCACAAGTCACCTTCCGCTCATCAGTGTACCCGAGAGAATCAAAAATTTTCTCTAACTTACTAATCCACGACTCGGCCTTCCTATCATCAGGCTCTCCCTGAAATCTAGGAGGATAGTACCCCAGAAATTCCTTCATAGTACCTCGACCGTGATTACCTCCCTGTACATTCTGTATTTGAGCCTGCAACGCCTGAGTCTGAACAGCCTGACCTGCTAACAACTGGGCTTGCCCAGCCATCAAATCTGCAATCCGATCCATTGCTGACCCTAACCTGACATCACCCATATCACTGCCTTGTGCCACATTACCAGGGACCTCATCTACAATCTCGGGCCTACCACGAGTCTTCGGTCTACCGGCCATCGTACTAATCAAAGAGTTAGCACAGGTTATAACACATAAACAGATTATATACAACTTTTAACACATAACAACAAACTCATATAAAACACATAGATCACATAAGTTTCAATCACATAAGCACTTAAATCACATAATCACATAATCATTTAATCATACCAATACATATTTCACTTTTCTTTCTTTTCATACATATTTCATGCTAGGACCATTACCCACATTCCGAGAATACCCCGGCTGACAACTAACATGCGCTCTGATACCACTTAAACTGTCACGCCCCAACTCGACCCCACCTATAATCAGTCAGGACAAAACGGAATTTCGGCGGCATAACGACAGTAAACAGATTTCCGAGGTTCTAAACCAACCTCATAAAACATCATACATCCAGTAATTCCTCAATACAAACAACAATATACAACACAACCATATTATACAATAAAACATCCTCATTATACGCCTCCGTTCCAACATGACATACAATACCTCAACTTTATCATACATTTCAAAAATAAGTTGAGACACAACTACAACTTAACCATAGACAAAAGAAAGCCACTAAATTAACATCGTTTGGATCATCATCTTTCAACATCTATTACAATAAGAACCATAAAGCATATAAAAGTCTATTAAGCTAATATACATTACATTAAACAACATATAATCATGGATAAGACTCGGGAACATATGACTCGTCCACGTAAGGTACATTTTCCTCCTCAGGAGGCACGTACCCGTAATCCGGCTCTACAACACCTGTAAGCATGCAATAATAGAGAGTGAGCTTATATACATAAGCCCAGTGAGGATCCGATAGATCTCGACAGTATTCACTACGCTCCTTGGATTTAGTCCTTTGAGCAAGTAAACACATAACAACAATAATAACATTATCATCACATAACTATATAACAATTCATTAAAGGATACTCTATTTGGTGTAGCTCCAAACGCCATCACGATCTCAACCGTTCTTCTTATAACTCCCCATTACTCACGCACCCGAGGTACCTCACTAGCCCCTCCCTCCATGACACCTCCGTCATGCGAGCTGGGGGTAGCCTATGGCAGTCATGCCATTATCAACCCGACAGCCCGACGCTGCCCGAGAGGTGGCACACACATACCAAGACTCCATAATCATCAATCATCAATCAATCATCAATCAATCAATTGGGAGATCAGCAACGAAAGTGCCCGATTCCCGAACTCAATAATAATCAATCAATAACATCAATATAACATCAATATTAAATTAAACAACAAACAACGTAGTTAGATGACAAAGTAGTCCATCTAACCGGACATGCATAATATACATACTTAACCTCTAAATTACTCATCAACAACTCACGATCCATCACTCGAACACTACCCAACCATCTAAAGGCATCGTTCAAGAAATTAAAGAATGACAACCTAAACTTCTAAAATTGATAACTTACAATCTACTAATGCAAACATTGCAAAATCAGTTCCTATCACTCACCCATTCAACCTACTACATTAGCCCTCTCGGAAATCCATCATAACACCTCCAAATCATGCCCGATAACCCTAAAACCCTAAGATGTCATGGCTGAAATTTTTGAATTTTCACACGAACAATGTAATCGAAAATTCGGCATTACAACAACGCTAACACGTAATTATCAAGTATTTAGAAATCGACGGCAATCGATTTCGATCAACACAACTCATTTAATTCAACTTTGAACATTTTAATCAAAATTAAATACCCAGAAAATAAAAATTATGCTACATCCGACAGAAATTCGTAGTATTAGTATATAACGATCCCTAGCATGCAAGGAGCAATAATCTATCATCAGATTTCAATTCTAACGGTTCAATCTTCATTTATACGCAAAAACACAAAAATGACATTTTGAGATCTAGAATTTTTCTCTCACCTTAGATGCGATATAAGCCTAGGAATGCGTGCTATGCGTGCCCAACAAGCAGAATCCAAGTCGGTGCGAAGTTCTACGGACAAAAACTAGGTTTTTCTTTGAAAAATTGGATTGAAAAGCTTTGAAATTTCTTTTCTTTTTCTCTCCTCCTTCTCACGGCAATGTGTGTGTTTGTGGAGTGTGTTTTGTGTTGTGTGAGTGTGTGTTGATGACAAGAAGTATTTAAAAGCTTGGTCAATTAAAAAAATGCAAAGTCAAAGTTAGTTTTAATTAGTATTTTTGTGTTTTTAATGACTTTAATTGCATTTTATTGCTCACCAAGTTAAAAATAATTATGCAACCCCCAAGATATCTTAAGTGGATTATTTTTAGGTGACAAGAAGTTTTACAATCCAACAATTTCACCCGAGTCGGCTTAAAACTCGATTTTCGCAAAAGTCGGTGTAAAACCCCTAATAAATTCTAAAGCCGATTTTAAAACCGTTTTCATCAAACATAGGTCTATTAAAGTCCGTGAACTAGGTCTAGAAGGGTTAAAAAGACCAGTTTCAAAATTTTAGTGGACGTGTTTCGAAAATACTATTCACTAAAAAACGACGATAAAATTTCTGACTCCGTTTTTGATGAAAATTTCATGAATGCACATTTAGCACGTATTAGGAGTATTGACATCAAAATTATAACTTTCTAGGTCCTATAGCACATAAACAGATCATATGCACGCAAAACGAGGTATAGCACGTAAAACGAGGTAAGGAGGAAAGTGGGGTTTCACAGACACTACCATGCCCAAATAGGTTGTGCAACCCCGAATCAATTTTTATGAGAGCCAAGGTTTCCAAGTAACACATAAGAGGGACGACGAAGTAGGCTGCCCTCGCAATTAGCCACAATTTACACAAAGTAACGATATAAACATATAGGAGACAAATAACATATTTTCCCACAAACTCCTCAATTAGCATGATTATATCTTAGACAAGCATATAAACACATAACAACACTTCTACGAACTCATATAAGCACAAAAGTATCCATTTGTCACTTTTTCCCTTTTATAACTATGCAGTTCTTCTTTTATATGAAATTCAAAGCCCTAAATCCATAATCCAATTATTCTACACTCCTAAGGAAGCCAAAAGACACCTATCAAGCCCCTGAAAATCCGCTTTGGAAACAAAAGCTGGGGTAGGCCCCGAGTGGGTTTTAACTACACCTACCCTATCCGGACCCCAATTTAACGCAACGAAAGCACCAAAAGTGCTTCTATCCCCCAAGGATACCTAATCTAAAGTCCAAACGTGCCCAGATTACGTTTCGTAAAAAACCCACTTTTAAAAGTTAACTAATTTTGCATTTTAACTCAATTTCGAGCAATTCCACCACACATGAGCTTCTAACTGGTTTCAATAATGTCTAGAGCACCTAAAGGAAGTATCAATTCACTCTAAATAGCAAGTTATATCAAAACCCTAAAAATTCATCACCATTCATCATCTTTTTCATGCAACTCAAGCTTCAACCATAGAATTTACCAACAAGCTACGCAAACAAAGTCTACACAACATATAAAGCATGTATAACACCATATTTGAGCATTTAAATAGCTAATTCCAACAAATCAAAAAATTTAAAAAGTTGACATAAGCTTTAAACTCAAACAAATGCAACTCCTTCACAATTTAAAGGTTGTAGGCAAGTGGTTGAAGCACCCTAGTGGTCCAAAAACCCTCCAAAGCAAGCCCAAAGATCAAATGCAAGGTTGGATGATGATAGTTTTTCTCCTTTCTTCCTCCTAGGGCTATCGGGTTAGGGAAGAGTAGTTTGGAAAATTTTTGTTTTGTTTTTTATGAGTATTTCCTGTATATGTGGTGTTGTTTGAGTATATGTATGTGTATGTGTAATTAGCTTAAGTCAATTGTTATTAATTCTTGGTCAAACTATGCTAAAAACTCAAATTAAAAGACTAGTTAGCTTACTAATGTTTATTCTAATGTTACACTATCCCACGAAACACGAAATATTTTCCAAATGCAAGTTCCCAACCTCCAAAGTCCAAAACAACAAGCTCCCAATTATTTTTATAAGTTATACTATCTAGGAAAAATACTAAACCGAGCAACTTAGACAGTTGAATTTTTTATGAATAGTGACCCCCAATTAATGCAATAAGCAAGAAAATAAATGCATATAGAAATGATCAAGTAAATATGCAAAAATTATTTAATAATGTGATGAAATTTTCTGGGCGTCACACCCTCACCTCCTTAAACTAATTGCGCCCATGCAATTCTTACATGATTCGGCAAACAACTTAGGATATTTATCTCTTATCTGATCTTCCCAGTGGCATCCTCAACTCCGTGATGATCCCAAAGAACTTTCACCATAGGAATACTCTTAGTTATGAGCTCTTGAATCTTCCTATCTACAACTCGAAGAGGTCTCTTAATATATGTCAATGACTCATCGATTTCCAGCGGTTTCGGCTCTAGAATGTGCAAAGGAACTGGCTGATACTTTCTCAATGACACGTGGAACACATCATGAATTTTACACAAACTCGGAGGTAGAGCTAACTTGTAAGCCAAATCATCAATTTTCTCGATAATTTCAAACGACCCCACATATCTAGGATTGAGGTTACCTTACTCATCGTCGTCAAAAATGCATTTTTGTACTTTTAGAATGGGTCATAAAGTGTATCTAGGAGGGTAGAATGATTGGTTTGTGGATTGCTTGTCTTGTATTCTGTGTGTGCCTTGAATTGGGTCTTGAGCTAAATGGGTATTATTTCATAATCAAGTCTGTTGCTTCAATTGTCTTGTGTTGATATTTATTATGCTAAATATATGTTTATTGACTTGCTCGTACATTGTTATCTATGTGTGAGGGCAACCTACTTTGTTATTCCTCGTTTACGTATTATTGTACCTTATTGCTATCTCGTGAGTTCGTGTGATCGTATCGAGTTGCGCAACCTTTCAGACATTGTAGTGTCGAGAAACTCCAGGTAGCATCGGGCTATCGGTCTAGCTCGGCTACCATGGTGTTGATTCCCTATCTCGCTAAGGCACACCCACTTATCTCAGAGGCGTGGTTCACATCGTTAGGGCATTCGGATCTACCTCAAGAGTGTTGGGTCGTAGGATTCGGGGTATGTTAGGAGTACACCCATCGGGAGTACGAGGTTTGTTGGCTATTGATATCGATGTTCGTGGTTCGAGGTTCGTGGATCGAGTTTAAGTTGAACCGTATCCTTTTCATATATGGTTATCTTGTTATCTCGTTACGTGAATATATTGTTACTTGTTTTCTTGTATACTTGTATGCTATCTAGCCTCGTCACTTGAGTGTTGTCTAGTCTCGCATTCTTATGTGTTATCTAGTTTACTACTTTTTTACATGCATAACACGAATTGATTTCAAAAACTCCCCTGATTATATGTCCCTCCCTCACTGGGCATACGTGTTTTGTATGTCCACCCTCGTTTCTAACAATTTCAAGTTCAATGCCTTCGGAAATTGATAAAGGGAAAGTTTGGGAATTTCCGTGATTGCATATGCTGGCTTCAATTGAATGTATATGTGAATCTATGTGAAATAGTTACGTGGCTGAAGTGTAGTCAATTGAAGATCATAGAATCTTGAATGTATTGGCAATTGGTCTTGTATGTATTAGAATTACTATGGAAGATTGTAATGTAAAATTTAAAGTTTTGTGTGAATTGATAGTGATAGGTGGCTTGTAATAACTTAATAGTTTACTTTATCATCTAATTGTCTTATGTGTTTGCTTGGGTTAATGGAATTGATTGACGGACTTAATAGACAAGAAAATGGAATAGATAAGATTAGAGTGGTATGATAATCGAATTACTATTAATAACAATTCAATAAGTGAATGAAATACTTGCTTGTATGTTGATAGAAAGACTCGGATGGTCTTATAGGCTTGGAAAGTCATGTTATGAATGGTATATATTACTGTTGTGGTGATTTCTTCTGAGTGCGGGGTTTTGGTTTGTCCTAGAAATAGGGGAAACTCCATCCGTTTTCTCTTCTTTTTTTTCATGTTGGGGGTATTGGATCAGGAGCCCGATTCTGCTAGGGGTAGGGGCGTTACAAATGGTATCAGAGCTTAGATAGCTCTCAGCTGGGAAAGGGTCTTTGGCCTGTTGGATAGTGACCACTGATTGTGTGCTTGTAAAGTGTTATACGTGGATAAAGTGTTATACGTGACTTGTGTGCAAAGTATGTAAATGTATTATGTGCTTGGAATGTGTAAAGTTGTGTATTAATGTGAGCTTTATGCATTTGTACCTATGTAGTGGTTTACGTGACCTTATATGGCTGTATGATTGCATGATTGTCTACGTGTTTAAGCTTGTGATTATCTAAGTGAATAGCATGCTAGCATGAAAGTAAGAATATGAAGAGTCTATTGCATAAGTTGTGAAATGTTTAGATCGTCTTGTAAGCTAAGTGAACCAGATGTCTTGAATGTAAATAGTTTGTCTTGTCTTTATGTGTTATATATGACTACATGTTATATCACTGCTACTTCTGGTACGGAGGTGAAAAGAGGAAGATCCAGGAGGCAGTTGGATGGGGCTCCGTGTCACACCCCAACTCGACCCCTCTTACAATCAGTCAGGACGCAACGGAATTTCAGCAGCATAACGACAGTAACATGAACATCAGGGCTCTAAACCAACCCTTAATAACAACATACATCAAACTCCACAAATCACCAACCAACTCCACAATCAAATCAACAACATACAACGCAACTATTTCATACATTAAATATTCTTTCATCAACTCATTCATAGTTATGCGCCTCCGTTCGAACATAATACATTTACTATATAACATACACTTCCAAAATAGAATATAGCCTACCAAGCAACCAACTCATAGACAAAATAAAGACTACTAAGATCACATCAACTAATTCGTTATCTTTTCAACATCTTTTACATAATGAACTACAAAGTATATAAAAGTCTACTAAGTTAATATACAAGATAGTAAAACAATACAACACCAAGGATAAGCCTCTAGAACATAGGACTCATCCACGTAAGGCACGTTTTCCACATTCTCCTCTTCAGGAGGCACGTACCCGTAATCCTGTAAAAGTACACATGTATGCATGCAATAATAGAGAGTGAGCTTATATAAATAAGCCCAGTGAGGATCCGATAGATCTCGAGCAAGGTCTACTAAACTCCTTGGAATAATCATTTGAGTCAATAAACACACAATAACATCAATAATACTATCATCACATAATTATATGACCATTCAATAAAGGATACTCTCTCTAGTTGGTGTAGCTTCAAACGCCATCACGATCTCAACCAATCTTCTTATAACTCCCCATTACTCACGCACCCAGGGTACCCTCAATAACCTCTCCCTCCATGACACCTCCGTCATGCGAGCTGGAGGCAGTCTCTGATAGTCATGCCGTTATCAACCCGACAGCCCGATGCTGCCCGAGAGGTGGCACACACATACCAGAGACTCAGCAATAAATATAAACATCAATCATCAATATTCCGAGAGATCAGCAACGAAAGTGCCCGATTCCCGTACTCAATAATCAATCAATATTCTGAGAGATCAGCAACGAAAGTGTCCAATTCCCATACTCAATAATCATCAATAATCATCAATTATCATATTATCATCATCAATAATCATATCAATAATCAATTTAACAACAATTAACTAAGTTAGATGACAAAGTAGGCCATCCAACCGGACATGCATTAAACACACAATCAAACCCTAGTTTACCCATCAACAACTCACAATTCAATCACTCAAACCACACCCGATCAACTAAGGCTCAATTCAATAATTTAAAGAAAGATAACCTAAACTTCAAATAATCATATCTTACATTCTACTAATCCAAACAACCCCAAATCAGTTTCAAACACTCACCCATTCAACCAACTACATTAGCCCTCTCGGAAATCCACCATAACACCTCCAAATCATGCCCGATAACCCTAAAACCCTAGGATATCTTGGCTGGATTTTCCGGACTTTCCCACGAGCAATGTAATCGAAAATTCGGCATTACAACAGCGCTAACACGTAATTATCAAGTATTTAGAAATCGATGGCAATCGATTTCGATCATCACAACTCAATTAATTCAACATTGAACAATTTAATCAAAATTTAATACCTGAAAAATAAAAATTATGCTACATCCGACAAAAACTTGTAGTATTACCACTAAACGATCCCTAGCATGCAAGGAGCAATAATCTAACATCAGATTACAATTCTAACGGTTCAATCTTGATTTATACGCAAAAATGCAAAAGACAAGTTTTGAGATCTAGAATTTTTCTCTCACCTTTGATGTGTTTTGATGCAAGAAATGTGTAGAATGGATGCCAAACAATCAATTTCAAGCTTTGAATCACTCAATTCGGCTTTGAAACGCAAAATCTGTGAGAAAAATGCTTTGAAAATGCCTTTATCTTTCTCCTCCAAGGAGCCACGGTTTTGTGTGTGTTTTTGGTGGTATTTTGCTTTGTTTTTAATGTGTGTTGATCATATATTAAGCAAAGGTCAAATAAATAAAAGAAAGTCAAAGTGGAAACTAATTATTTTTAGTGTTTTCTTGACTTTAAATGCATTTTATTGATCACCAAAGTTCAAAACAATTATTCAACACCCAAGATAGCTCAAGTAAATTATTTTTAGGTGACAAGAAGTTTTACAATCAAACAATTTCACCCCAATCGGCTTAAAACTGGATTTTCGCAAAAGTTGGTGTAAAAACCCTAATAAATTCTTAAGCCGATTTTAAAACCGTTTTAATCAAACACAGGTCTATTAAAGTCCGTGGTCTAGGTCTAGAAGGGTTAAAAAGACCAGTTTCAAAATTTTAGCGGACGTGTTTCGAAAACACTATTCACTAAAAATCGACGATAAAATTTTTGATCCCGTTTTTTATGAAAATTTCATGAATGCACATTTAGCATGTATTAGGAGTATTGACTTCAAAATTATAACATTCTAGGTAATATAGCACATAAATAGGTCAAATGCATGCAAAACGAGATAAAACACGTAAATCGAGTTAAAGCAGAAAAATGGGGTTTCACATTCTCCCCTCCTTAAAACAATTGCGTCCGCGCAATTCTCGAACTGACAGACAGTAAAATCCTCAATCGTTACACTTAACAATACTTCTCTTAGTTCCCATTTATCTCTTAGGATGACAACTAACCAAAGACCTCAAAAGAACAATCGCTGTTGACTGCAAGTTGATGATCATAGTTCCAAGACAATCTTCAATTCATAATTCTCTCCTACCTCATATCTTATTGCATATGAAAGAAATCACAACTCCAAAGTCTTAGCATGACACTACTAATTATCAATCATCCCCTATTACACAAAAGAGCTCTATGAACACCCCGAGGGTTTAAAAACTCATTCACGATAACATGAATGATTATTGATCAAGGAAATATCTCAAAAGTGACATTTGTCAGAATATGGCTCTTATGGAATTTACAAGGAAATACGAATATGAAAAATCATATTCGAGCCAACAATCAAGTGAACAGGAGGTCAAACAGGTTAGAGAATCAAGAGGTTAATAGTTTAATAAGGAAGCATGATAACTAAGATAAGAAATGTCTCAGCACCTATCAGTTAAATAAGTACGAACAAAGGATGATGACGGATCAAAACAGTGCTGAGTATGTTGAACAAAAATTCCTGAACAAGTAGACATTTCAATTCTCGATGATTGTTCAAGGAACCAACAAGTAAGTTGTACTTGAGACGAAATGAAATTAAGAAATAAGAGATGATTAATTCAATAGAAAACATGAGTAGCAAGAGTATCTCAGCACGCAATACCAAAGAAGTAGAAATAAGAAATGATAACAATAGGACAGTGCTGAGTACTTTGAGCGAGCAATTACAAGCAAAGTAATAGCTCAGAATTTAATAATAAAATAATAGGATTAACAAAGATCAACAATAATGACAATGATGTACTTAGGTAAGGAGTACATCAAACAAGTTAAATCGAATAAGTAAAATGGTATACCAAAGGTGAAATTACTTCCAAATAAATAGTAATAGAATGAAATGAAATATTGAAACCAATGGCTGGAGATATAGAATGAAATATAAAAGAGTCAAAGCTTAACTACAATAAGCGACATTGCTATAAGAAGAAAATATGAATGTTAAGAATAGAAGCAATGTCAAATGAGTATAGGATCCATTAATCCAATAAGCAAAACTTTCAAGAAACAATTGATATGCTAGAAAAGTGTAACTCTCTCTCAAATAAGTAAGAATAGAGTAAAAGACAATAATAAGACTGATAGAATTATGGAGTACAAAAAGGGTGTCCCACCTATACATTTAAATACCAACAAGTCAAATCCTACAATTTATCTCCTACCAAGACAAGACACTAAGGAAATTTAGAGAACCTAAGAAGTCAACAATCACCAAACAAGATAAATCACTCCAAAATTTTACATTCCGTACCAGACCAATCACTAAACAAGATAAATCACCGATTACCCAACAAGATTAACTAATGAGGACTCCAAAATCTGATAACGCAATACAGATTCATATTAACCCATTATAACACTAGTGAATCCTCAATCAACAATTTAGAAAGTCATACCACCTAGAACTCAAAAGCTTGACGTAGGCAAGTAAATGTTCAGCCATCGAAATGCATTCTTATTTCCTCAAATTATTCTATCTCCCAACAATTACATCTTCGAATAAAGTAACTTTAGTCAGGAATCACTCCAATTGTTTCCAAGGTTTAAAGATCAAAACTCCAAAATACCCATTAATAATATAGCAATCCCAAATAGTAGAAATATTCACACGTTATACCACACTTCATTCCATTCACAAATATACATCACTAATTCCTCAAATAAATTCATTCTAAAATAACCTCAAGAAAGTATAATCTGAGTTGAGACTTCAAAAGTGTCTAATCACACCCTCTCAGACACTTCAACTTATGATTCATCTCCAAGTAATAATAAGTTAAACATGGCAACAAAAGTAATTATAATCATCATGATACATTGCTATTTTCCTCGAACAACTTCATTCTCGCTAAAGGAACATCAAGATCAATCCACTAACCCGAAAATAAAATCCATAAACATAACAATTAAAATCAAACTGATAAACTTCTAGAATAATAATAATTCAAAATCATGGCCTATCTCTATTTCCGAAAACTCTTGCAGTCATCCTTACTTCACCCAAAAGAATCACCCACAATTATAGCATATATACAATTATATCTCATGAAAACAAGTACAACGTAATGCATGATTATCATATAATATAACATTATCACATAACACACAATTCAGCATATAAGAAGCCAACATCACATAAACAGGTTAAATCACAAAAGTAAGTTATAAACAATTAAAGTCACATAAGCAACAAACTTCACATAAGGCACTTTGATCACATAAAACACAATTGTCACATAATACACATTAATCACATAATGCACATTAATCACAACACATTGAGTACGTATAGCACGTTATCACATAAAACATATTGACCACATTAGTTCACTTAACACACAAGGCATACTGGTCACATAGAAAGTTAGACACATAAGTAAATTAATCACATAAACATATTAACATATGTTTCACTTTTCTTTCACTTAATACATACTTGCATGCTTAGACCACTACCCACATTCCGAGGATACCCCGGCTGACAGCTAATCAAGCTCTGATACCACTTAAATGTCACGCCCCAACTCGACCCCTCTTACAATCAGTCAGGATGCAATGGAATTTCGGCAGCATAACGACAGTAACATGAACATCAGGGCTCTAAACCAACCCTTAATAACAACATACATCAAACTCCACAAATCACCAACCAACTCCACAATCAAATCAACAACATACAACGCAACTATTTCATACATTAAATATTCTTTCATCAACTCATTCATAGTTATGCGCCTCCGTTCCAACATAATACATTTACTATATAACATACACTTCCAAAATAGATTATAGCCTACCTAGCAACCTAATCATATACAAAATAAAGACTACTAAGATCGCATCAACTAATTCGTTATCTTTTCAACATCTTTTACATAATGAACTACAAAGCATATAAAAGTCTACTAAGTTAATATACAAGATAGTAAAACAATACAACACCAAGGATAAGACTCTAGAACATAGGACTCATCCACGTAAGGCACGTTTTTCACATTCTTCTCTTCAGGATGCACGTACCCGTAATCCTGTAAAAGTACACATGTATGCATGCAATAATAGAGAGTGAGCTTATATAAATAAGCCCAGTGAGAATCCGATAGATCTCGAGCAAGGTCTACTAAACTCCTTGGAATAATCCTTTGAGTCAGTAAACACACAATAACATCAATAATACTATCATCACATAACTATATGACCATTCAATAAAGGATACTATCTCTAGTTGGTGTAGCTCCAAACGCCATCACGATCTCAACCATTCTTCTTATAACTCCCCATTACTCACGCACCCAGGGTACCCTCAATAACCTCTCCCTCCATGACACCTCCGTCATGCGAGCTGGAGGCAGTCTCTGATAGTCATGCCGTTATCAACCCGACAGCCCGATGCTGCCCGAGAGGTGGCACACACATACCAGAGACTCAGCAATAAATATAAACATCAATCATCAATATTTCGAGAGATCAGCAACGAAAGTGCCCGATTCCCGTACTCAATAATCAATCAATATTCTGAGAGATCAGCAACGAAAGTGCCCGATTCCCATACTCAATAATCAATCAATAATCATCAATTATCATATTATCATCATCAATAATCATATCAATAATCAATTTAACAACAATTAACTAAGTTAGATGACAAAGTAGGCCATCCAACCGGACATGCATTAAACACACAATCAAACCCTAGTTTACCCATCAACAACTCACAATTCAATCACTCAAACCACACCCGATCAACTAAGGCTCAATTCAATAATTTAAAGAAAGATAACCTAAACTTCAAATAATCATATCTTACATTCTACTAATCCAAACAACCCCAAAATCAGTTTCAAACACTCACACATTCAACCAAGTCCATTAGCCCTCTCGGAAATCCACCATAACACCCCCAAATCATGCCTGATAACCCTAAAACCGTAGGATATCTTGGCTGGATTTTCCGGACTTTCCCACGAGCAATGTAATCGAAAATTCAGCATTACAACTCAAATAATCATATCTTACATTCTACTAATCCAAACAACCCCAAATCAGTTTCAAACACTCACCCATTCAACCAACTACATTAGCCCTCTCAGAAATCCACCATAACACCTCCAAATCATGCCCGATAACCCTAAAACCCTAGGATATCTTGGCTGGATTTTCCGGACTTTCCCACGAGCAATGTAATCGAAAATTCGGCATTACAACAGCGCTAACACGTAATTATCAAGTATTTAGAAATCGACGGCAATCGATTTCGATCATCACAACTCAATTAATTCAACATTGAACAATTTAATCAAAATTTAATACCCGAAAAATAAAAATTATGCTACATCCGACAGAAACTCGTAGTATTACCACTAAACGATCCCTAGCATGCAAGGAGCAATAATCTAACATCAGATTACAATTCTAACGGTTCAATCTTCATTTATACGCAAAAATGCAAAAGACAAGTTTTGAGATCTAGAATTTTTCTCTCACCTTTGATGTGTTTTGATGCAAGAAATGTGTAGAATGGATGCCAAACAATCAATTTCAAGCTTTGAATCACTCAATTCGGCTTTGAAACGCAAAATCTGTGAGAAAAATGCTTTGAAAATGCCTTTATCTTTCTCCTCCAAGGAGCCACGGTTTTGTGTGTGTTTTTGGTGGTGTTTTGCTTTGTTTTTAATGTGTGTTGATCATATATTAAGCAAAGGTCAAATAAATAAAAGAAAGTCAAAGTGAAAACTAATTATTTTTAGTGTTTTCTTGACTTTAAATGCATTTTATTGATCACCAAAGTTCAAAACAATTATTCAACACCCAAGATAGCTCAAGTAAATTATTTTTAGGTGACAAGAAGTTTTACAATCAAACAATTTCACCCGAATCGGCTTAAAACTCGATTTTCGCAAAAGTCGGTGTAAAAACCCTAATAAATTCTTAAGCCGATTTTAAAACCGTTTTAATCAAACACAGGTCTATTAAAGTCCGTGGTCTAGGTCTAGAAGGGTTAAAAAGACCAGTTTCAAAATTTTAGCGGACGTGTTTCGAAAACACTATTCACTAAAAATCGACGATAAAATTTCTGATCCCGTTTTTGATGAAAATTTCATGAATGCACATTTAGCATGTATTAGGAGTATTGACATCAAAATTATAACATTCTAGGTCATATAGCACATAAATAGGTCAAATGCATGCAAAACGAGATAAAACACGTAAATCGAGTTAAAGCAGAAAAGTGGAGTTTCTCACTCCGAGGCATGATACTGTGGTGGCAGGGATTGAGTTGTGACTATTGACCTATCGATAGATAACTAGTTGCATGCATCTTATACATTGCCCAGGTCAGAGAGAATAGGCTTGCTCTAGTCAATCTTTGCATGATCGTCAAACTAGGCAAGGAGAAATCATCTTTTGTGCATTATGTTACTGCTTTAGAGCTAGATTAGATGTTGATTGCATGTTGCTAAATGACATTTGAGCTTATGTGCATATTTACATAATTGTCTAGGCTGTATAAGTAATCTTTAGCTTAATCTTGCCTAAATATATATAAAGTGTTCTATAAACTGTGTAAATGAGCATTTGAGTGAATGTTAGTTTAAGATAGTATAACATTTAAGTTAGGATTAGATTAGCATGAAAGTTACATGTTAGATTGAGTGACTCTTAAAAGTGTGTGCATGTATGTGAGATTTGTATATTCTTGAATGAAAAAGTGTATTTATGTGTCATACTTGTGTAAACTGTGAAAGATGTGCAATATGTGCAGCTATGTGGTTGTGTGTACATCTATGTGATTTAACTGTGAAATAAGGGAAAGAATATGTGATAAGTGTTAGTGTATGATTATGTGTATATTTAGTTGATTCTTGAAGAATTACTTATCTTATTAGCGGTGACATATATAATTTAACTTTCTGAAATAAAATGTTATTTATGTTAAGACAACTTAGAGAGTAAGAAAAGGTGATAATGCATCCTCATATAGCTAATGATTGCATAGTAGTTTAAGATATTAACTGTGCCTATGTGATAGATACTAGATATGCGAGCATTACATTCAATAAGTTGTGTATGTGTTAGAAAATGTCTACTTTATATGATTTCGACTGCATGCATACATATTGCCCTTTGAATTGGTAAGTGATCTCTCCCCTCTATGGTACGATGGACGTCAGCTAATATTCCCGAGATGTGAACCAACCAGAAAGGGGGCAGTTAGACAGACATCGACAGGAGAATGTCACGGAAAAAGTAATGATAAGAATGAATTCGTCTATGTCACTATAACTGATACTCTTATGGGGTTGCATTTATATTTCTAAGAGTAAGGCATCTAAAATCATTTATCTATATATATATGACTTGTGACCTACGGGGATATATGATATATAGTCGAACTTCTTGAGGGGTATTCACTTTGATATTTTTGTCGGGGCTATTTGTCGATAGTAGTCTTTAGTGGCATTTCCATCAGTGGTATTGCTTGGGAATTTTGGCCGCTCTTTATTCATCGGGATTCTATTAGTGGAATTCTTGACTGGTACTTATATTCGGAAGAGTTCACCCCTATAGATGTTCAACCAGTGTTCTTGACATAAGCTCTTACTTGGATTTCTTATTCAGGACTTCACATCTGGCATATCCTTGGTATTCCTATTGCGTGTTTTTCAGTAATATCTATATGTGGGAATTACTATTGGATTTCTATTCAACTTCATCTCTAGTATTATATATGGGTTTCCTTCTGGTATTTTCTTGGTAATTTCTAACTGGTATGTTCATAGGAGTCTTTATTTGGCTACCTTGCTTGGGATTTCATCGATGAAACTCTTTTGGGATTTTTGCTGGATTCCTCGGTAATAGTAGTGTGGGTATTCTAACTAGTCTTCTTGGGTGTTGCACTTTTCGACTTCAAGTCTGACTAGAGCGGCTACAGTTGTTAAGGGTTTTCTTGGAGCATAAGAAATTGCGAGGACGTAATTTTTGTAAGGAGATGAGGATGTAAGACCCCGGACTCGCATATATGTGCATTTACTACTTTAGTGTCAAATTATGTGCATTTATGTAATGTTTCTTAAATAGTAGAAATAGATACTATTCATAATGATTTTTGACTATTTTGTTTTTTCTAATTTTATATTTTTCTCATGATACTTGTCATTTAGAAGGTATGAGAAAAATAGAATTATGTGCATTGTATGTCCGGAGAGTGCATTATGAAAATGTTTTATGTATCGTGTAAATAGTAAAAACAATATGTCTTTGAGCTAACTAGATTTTTATTGCATTTTAAGCTTGTTTAAGTTATCTTGCACCATATTTAGGTCCAATTAAGCATCCTACACTTATTATATAACACAAACACCACACAAATACTATGCAATGCAAACATAACAAAATAAAAAGTACCCTTTTTGTCCCCTTAGGCCTTCGGCCAAAGCTAGCCAAAAAGAGAGAAAAATCATCTTCAAACCTTGCATTTGGTGCTCAATCAAAGCTTCTACAAGTGGATTCAAGGTCTCCCTAGCTTGTTCCTAGCATCTACAAGGAGTTTTGGTGAGGGTTTTGCATTTCATGGTTTTTTCAGGTTTTGATCTAAACTTTAACTTTTAAGATTGTAATTATATGGCTATTTCATATTGAATCCTTCACAAAGTGTTGTTTACATGACCTAGAAACTTGATTTGTGTAGTTAGTTAGCTTGTTTGATTGAATTTTATAACATGTTAATTTTACAAGATAATGAATAGTACTTTTCTAGGGTTTTTTGTGCAAAGTTGTTTCAAAGCTTGAGTTTGTGTAATCTATTGGTTCTATATGTGCTATTGAACATAGGTTAGTGATTGTGTGAGATTAATTTGATTGGAACTTGAGAAAACTAGTGAAAATGACTTGAAATTGCAAAGGGTTTTGCGTAGAATTATCACCCGTGCACAATTCAACATTGTAGTTAGTGTCTATTGGGTATTGAAGTGTTAAATATGCTTTTATGACACTCGGTTGGGGATTGGTTTGGGTAATTGTAGTTCAAATCACCTTCAGGGCTTCCGTGGTTTTTGTACTAGTTGTCTTGTGTTGATACTTATTATGCTAAATAAATGTTTATTGACTTGCTCGTACATTGTTATCTATATGTGAGGGCAATCTACTTTGTTGTCCCTCGTTTACGTGTTATTGTACCTTATTGTTATCTCGTGATATCTCGTGAGTTCTTGTGATCGTATCGGGTTGTGCAACCTTTCGAACATGGTAGTGTCGAGAAAGTCCGAGTAGCATCGGGCTGTCGATCTAGCTCGACTACCATGGTGTCGATTCCTTTTTCTCGTTGAGGTACACCCACTTACCTCAGAGGCGTGGTTTACCTCGATAGGACATTCGGATCTACCTCAGGAGTATTGGGTCGTAGGATTCGGGGTACATGCGGAGTACACCCATTGGGAGTAAGGGTTTTGTCGGCAATTGATATCGATGTTCGTGGTTCGAGCTTCGTGGCTCGAGATTATGTGGAACTGTTCCCTTTCCATATATGGTTCTCTCGTTATCTCGTTATGTGAGTATATTTTACTTGTTTCCTCGTATACTTGTGTTCTATCTAGCCTCATCACTTGAGTGTTGTCTAGTCTCGCATTCTTGCATGTTATCTAGTTTACTACTTGTTTACATGCATAGCACGAAATGATTTCGAAAACACCTCGATTATATGTCCCTTTTTCACTGGACATACGTGTTTTGTATGCTCACCCTCGTTTCTAACGATTTCAGGTTCAATGCCTTCGGAAGTTGATAAAGGGAAAGTTCGGGAATTTCCGTGATTGCATATGCTAGCTTCAATTGAATGTATATGTGAATCTATATGAAATAGTTACGTGGCTGAAGTGTAGTCGATTGAAGACCATACGAATTTTGAATGTATTGGCAATTGGTCTTGTATGTATTAGAATTACTATGGAAGATTGTAGTGTAAAGTTTAAAGTTTTGTGCGAATTGATAGTGATAGATGGCTTGTAATAACTTAATGGTTTAGTTTATCGTCGAAATTGTCTTGCGTGCTTGCTTGGGTTAACGGAATTCATTGATGGATTTAATAGACAAGAAAATTGAATAGATAAGATTAGAGTGGTATGATAATCAAATTACGGCTAATAGAAATTCAATAAGTTATTGAAATGCATGCTTGTATGTTGATAGAAAGACTTGGATGGTCTTATAAGCTTGGAAAGTCATGATATGAATGGTATATACTGTTGTTGTGGTAATTTTTTCTGAGTGCGGGGTTTTAGTTAGTCCTAGACATAGGAAAAGTTCCGTCCATTTTTCCTCATTTTTTTTCATGTCATGGGGTATTGGATCGGTAGCCTGATTCTGCGTGGAGTCGGGACGTTACAGTGATTGTAATTAATGACTTGGGTTAATTATTGTGGGTTAGCAGACCAAGGCCCACAATAGTTATTTGATTCCTTAATTGTTTACTTTTTTGAGTTATTTTTTTTTATTGCCCATAAAGCACTAGTCTCCCAGTAAGTTTTGTTATCTTTTAGTTAAGCTTATTAACGTGTCGTAGAGTATTATCCACAATGGCCTTAAACTTCACCACTATTGAGACATTTTTAAAATTCTGAAATTTTAAAATTTTGAAAAGTTGTAATTGAAACAACACTATTTTTTAAAAATGTTTCAAATTTAAGTGTTACAACTATTCAAAATCAACTTCCCCATATTTTTTGTCCTATTTAAAGTAATTTTTTTACTGCAGGAAAAAACTAACTTTAATAATATTTAGATATGAAAATAAACACAACAGATTACTCTAGGCTAATTTTTGTCAAGTGCAAAGACACAAACTAGGAACTTCATTGTATCCTAATTTTTTTTTGGCAAGAAAACTTATTATTAGTGATCGAGATCCTTTATTCCTTAGTTCTTTCAGAAGAATCTTTTTTGACTGCATAATACTACTTTGACTATGAGCTCGGCTTACCATCCTCAAATGGATGGCCAAACGGAAAATTTGAACAAACTTTGGAGTTATATTTGCGGTGTTTTTATTATGGATTTGGAGTTATAATACTACTTTGACTATGAGCTCGGTTGCATAATACTACTTTGACTGGTTGTGAATTTGATGTTGGTACAAATGTGATTCAAAATAATTTCTATTATTCAAAAATTAGTCAATTTAGTTCATATTATTTTAAAAAAAAATTTAATTTAATTTCTATTATTTTTTTAAAAAAATTTAATTTAGTCCCTGCATGGAATCCTATTTGGAGAATAAATTGAATTGTTTGAAAAACAGTAGGGATCAAATTAGTTAGTTTTGAACAACTGTGACCATTTTGAATCATATTGTAAACATTAAGGACTATTGTAAATCTTTTAGAACATAGGACGGTATTGAAAAATTGGTCAATTGCCTTGAATTGGAAACTTAGAAGCTGTCCAGAAAAAAAAAAGGCTGGTGATATTGGTTGAAGAATGGAATTAAATATAAAATTCCTTGAAGCTCTATTAATCAACGAAAAAAGAAGCCTTGGTCAGTCTCATCTATAATCTCTTTATTTTTTATTTTTCTGTTTTTTTTTTTTTTGTCATGAAAATGATTCATATTAACAGAAAACAAAAATTCCAAGAAACTGGGTCCTCAGATTCAGACCCAAGAAAAATAAAAAAAAATGCAGATATATGGGTGTCCAACCCCAAGGAAACACAATTGAAAATAAACCAACACAGGCCATAGACCCATAAACAACACCACCAACCCAACCAGAGCAGACAAACAAACAAGCACCATTGATGACTTGGACTACAACTCCATAAGCCCTATGCTGGAAAAGCTATTACCATGGCTACAAACTCACAAACCACAACAGCGACCTGGAAGCGGCACGTTTAAAGAGATGTACAACCCCGTCGGCGGCAACACACAATAAAAACTCTAACAGCCAACAAGCATCCAACAGAGTTCAACCAAAACAAGGCGGAAATGAGGTCCACCGGAAAACCACCGAAAACACCACCAAGACTTGTGGTAAACACCATCTTCATTGACATTCTCTTTCTTAATTATATTGATGTAGACATAGTACTTTGCTAAATTTTGCTAAACCATTACACTACTAGTCAATTTTCATTATTATTACGAAATGGTCAGATCTTGCAACCAAAAAGGTCCTTCCTAAGTTTTCTCCCAAACATTGAAAATTTGGAGCTCTTTAACACCTTAATACCAAACCTTTCTTCATTGGCAAATTACTACTTCACGACATGAGTAAAACAACAGGCGCTAGAGATCACCAATAGATTCTCAAGAATCTTAAGTTCATCGATGAGGCATCCTACTTAACAAAGGTTAGCATACCTTTGTTATGTGCATTCTCAAAGTAAACCGAGTGGGAATCTCAGAAGACGGAGTTTTCCCATTTCGGTGCAATTGGTAGTGGAATCCACAGCCAACCTCCTACCGCCAACCCAACCGGGGGACCAACTGAAAGTGTGAATCAACCTAAGCATGATCGATGCACCTTAGTATGTGAAATCCATTAACATTAACAAATCACGGAGTGGTGTGGAAGAGATTACATTAAGACATAACAAATCACGGAGTGGTGTGGAAGAGATTATATAGGGATATATAGAGCATAGTCACAAGTTCTTTGAATCCACTATAAGACAACGTAACCAGATTTACTTTTCTATAGAGCATATGAGATAGAGAACTGTAACTATTCTAACACAAATCAACTTTCCATGACTTAAAAAGAGAGTATCATGGACAAATATGTTCACATAGATACATAAAAATCCGAATATTAGAACTAGATCTAGTGCATCAATCGTTTAACAAAAACTTGTAAGATTATCAACTAAAAAGCACGATGAGGTCACCAAGCACTTAAATCCTTTGAGGCATCTCCACGTTGTTTTTTACTTAAATGTTCTAGCATTCTGGTAATCCTCAACCCTGCCAAACAGCATTGTCATGTTAAAATCCATTACAGTTGCTTTTTATCATTTAAGACACCAAAGGGAAAAAAATTCTTTTACTCAATTATATAATATTTTCCACACAGTTGATGTTGACTAACAAACATATGCCATAACAAATAGAAACTTCCATGTGAACATAATCATTAAATTGCTTCACATAATGAGAAAGATAGCTAGTCTTGCCTGTTCTTACTCTAGATCGTCAAGACTGTTGCTGCTGGTTCCATGGTTCTCTTGGTAACCTAGATAGGTGTCAAAATCCGAAAGTTCCATCTTTCTATCAAGTAGCACAAGGCTCTCCACGAAGGTCACAGCATGAAATGAACGCCAATGTAAGCCACCTGTATAGCCTCTAATTCCAAGATACTCAAATTGTTCAGATTTTGGATCATATGAAGCCACATATTTTTTCAATAGCCATAGAATTTGACCATTATGCCTGAAACCAAGTGGCCTCCTTAAACCACTAACAGCAACATTGAATAGCTTACTCCAAGACTCCGCTACTCCATATTCTTTCATCATCCATAACTCAAACGTTTTATCCCCTGAATTATAAACACAGTGGATCACATAAAGTGAACCCTTAAACACCAAAAGATCCGGTGGATTTAAATGAAAAGCAGTTGCAACATCATAGGGCAGCTCCATCCGCCCGAACATCTCATTACCCATATCAAATGACACAAGGAAATACCTATAGAGCCGGGGCAAATCCCTCTCCTTCCCCACCCAATGTACAACTCCATTCAAGTAAGCCTGTGGATCCTTTTCACAAACCTCATACCTAAGCTCCAAATGACTAATATCTTCCCAAATTCCACAACTCAACCGATAAATCTCAACTTTAGCAGGGATTTCATGAAATTCAAGATACACAATCCAAATGACATTTTTTTTTTTTTTTCTTTTTCTTCCTTGTCTTCAAGGGTTTAAGCTTCTTGCCGAGTCTTGAAATAAAACGCCTTTGGTATGAGCAAACAAAGTGAAGGAGATATTTACCCTAGGGTAAATTGTGCAAATAGTCACTATTGTTTAAATTTTTTTCAAATTAGCTTCTTAATATTTCAAAAAAAAACTATATTAATTGTTAATGTTTATAAAAGCCATTCAAAATAGTCTTTATTATTTAAAATTAGTCAATTTAATTCTTATTATTTTTAAAAAAATTTAAGTCCTTAAACATGGATCATATGAAGAGGCTAACTTCAATTTTTTTAAAAAAATAATAAGGACTAAATTGAATTTTTTAAAAATAATAAGGATCAAGTTGGTTAGTATTGAATAATAAGAATCATTTTGAATTATTTTTATAAATATTAGGGATATTAGGGACTTCTATAAATTTTTTAGAACATTAAGAATGTCATTAAAAAAATAGGTAAACAATACTCTATGGAGGATTTTGATCGGCAATTCTTGTGGCAAATAGTCTGACATTTTTTTTCTCCTTTTTCTACCTTGTCTTGCCTTCGAGGGTTTAGGCTTCTTGTGGAGTCTTGAAATAAGCCCTTTTGGTAAATTGTGCAAATAGTCATTGTTGTTTACAATTTTTTTAAGTTGATTTTTAATGTTTCAAAAAAATTATATTAGCCCTTAATATTTATAAAAGTGATTTAAAATGATTTATATTGTTCAAAATTAGCTAATTTAGTCCCTATTATTTTTTAAAAATTTTAAATTAGTCTATAAATATGGGTCACATGTAAGGACTAACTTGAATTTTTTTTAGAAAGTAATAGGGACTAAATTAAATTTTTTAAAAAATAATAAGGACTAACTTGGCTAGTATTGAACAATAGGGACCATTTTGAATTATTTTTGTAAATATTGGGGACTTGTATGAATTTTTTAGAACATTAAGAATGTCATTGAAAAAATATATAAACAATAGAGATTAAATGTGAAATTTACCATTTATCGAATGAAAAACAAGGCCTTTATAATTGGTAAAGTGCAAAGAATAACACCACTTTTCTATACACTTCTCTGCTTAGCCAAATCCTTGTATCGTACAGAACATTGTCGTATTTGAAATGATTCCCCTTGTAGGTTAGGCTACTACGAACGAGATTTAATAATTATAAAATATTGATATAATAAAAATGAAATAATGTATATAATGCATAATGTTGATTTTGTTTATAAAATTATAATATTATAAGAAAATCTTACTGTGAAATATAAGGATAATGTCAAATATTACTCCTAATTTTTTTTTTTGCTCGGTAAGCAAGGATATGGATTACTACCAAAAATATTTACATAACTTTATAATGAATATTAGTCATCTCACTATCTATCTAAGAGTACTAGCATCTAAGTTTCATGCTCTATAGAGTTTTCGATTAAAAATGTTGTTACAAAAATATTTTGTCCTATACAATTTTTGTCTAATGTAGTAACAAATCGGGTCGTGCATATGGTCTTCATTAAGTGTATTTTTGTAATGGAGGATGTTGTTCCTTTCAAGCCAACTACTGTAAACTGCAGCCTGGAAGAAAAGAAGGACCAAAGTTGATTGTAGGGAGCAGTCCGCACATTTTCTGTTAGACCAACATAGGATTTGATCCTAGGAATGAATCCAATGAGGCCCTTTGGCCAGTCTCATACCTCGCCTCCAAATTCTCTTTGTAAAACTGCATTGGAAGTAGAGATGATCCATATCCTTTATGTACAGTTTACAAAAAACACAACGAACATTCACCTGAATACCCCAATTGATGAGTAGCCTCTTGGCAGGATTCCTATCATGCCAAAACAACCAAGAGCAATAAGCATGTTTCGATGTGTGGTATCTGAACCAAATGTTTCCAGCACCTTCCATATGGTTATACTTTGGTCGGATAATATCCCAAGCCAAGTGAGAAGTGAATTTTCCATCAGCTTCGCCAAGCCAAATCAGAGAATCTTCTACCTCCAGGTTAGGTGACATTGCCATGAGAGAAGAGATAAAGTTCAATAATGCATTAGATGGCCAATGCCATGTCCCATCAACAATGTAGCAACTCACCTTAGCATAATATCCAAACCAAAGTTATTGATTGTTGCTTCACCAAAAACATCAATGAGAATTCCCAAAGGATGCCATAAGTCAAGCCAAAAAGCAACTTGATTTCCTTTCCCAATTTTATGAAGAACAAATGGTTTTATAGCATATCTCAAATTGAGCAATTTTCTCCAATACCAAGTGCCATCATTAGGAACTTTTGCATCCCAAAGATTACTAGCCCTTTTCAGGTGGTACTCATAGATCTATTTAACCCACATTGAGTTGCTTCTAATGAGAATCAGCCACAAATAATGCATTTGGGCAGCTCTATTTGTATCAATCAGTTTTTTGATATTGAGATCACCTTCTTTTCTTGTTCTACAAATATCATTTCAAGCCACCCTCGTCTTCCTGCCATTCATATCATTACTGGATCAAAGAAACACATAAAGTTTTCTCTCAATCTCCATAAGAATACCCTTTGAAAGGATGAACATTCTAGCCCAGTAAGCATGCATGTTAGTAAGGATAGAGTCAATCAACAACTTCCTGTCGCCATTGGAAAGCCACTTGTTTGACCACCCTTCAATGCCATTGCCAATCCTTTCGATAAGAGTTTTGCAGTCCCTAATATGAAGTTTACCATCAATTAACAAGACTCCAAGATATCTAACAGGAAGAGCACCAATTTTGAAATAAAAAAATATTTGTGATTCTTACAAAAGTCACCTTACTACAACTTCCATGATAAATCTAACTTTTCTCCATGCTAATATTCAAACCTGATTGGAAAAGATTCAGCCCGTCTCTTATGATAGAAAAAGAGTGAACATCTGCCTTTGTGAAGATAAAAAGATCATCTGCAAAGAGTAAATGGTTGAGTTTAATTCTACTACAACTGGGATAAAACTTGAATATTCTGTTATTTGCAACAATGTCCATGATGCTAGAGAACACTTGCATTCCCAAAACAAAAAGATACTAGGAGATAAGATCCCCTTGCCTTAACCCTCGAGCTCCCCTAGAATATCCATATAGTTCACCATTGATGGCGATAGAATACATTGGGATTGTGATGCAGCTTCTAATCCTCATCTTTTACTTATTATATAAGAGCAAAATTAGTTTTCTCAAAGTCAAATGCAATTCCCCCTTTTTTTCTCTTCTAACTGTTTTTAGTTCCAAACAGACCATCATTAGAGCACTATGACAAAATAGTTAATTAACCCAATATAATTACAAAAAGATGCCAATCATTGTTTGTTTGCACTTTTGCCCTAACCACTTAATACATCTATACATTTCATTCAAATTTCTTCTAGATTCCTCTTAAAAATTATAAAAATCTCCCAATAAATTTCTTCATAATTATAAAAGATGCACCAAATTTGTTCTAGAAATTACTCAAAATTAAAAGTTAAACTTATCCTTTATTTTTCTTAAAAATTATTAATAAATTCTTTAAAATTCTTCCTAAGTTACTTCAAAATTCTTCAAAAAAATAGCAATTATAAATTCCTTCTAATTTTCTTCAAAATAATTAAGAAAACATTTATCACATTTCTTCAACACACCTCTTAGTTTTGTTAAAGATCAAAGAATTTCCTTAAAATTTCTACTAAAATTTGTAATTTTTTTTTGAAATTCATCAAGGCTCCATTTGTTTACCGTAACATAACTTGTTGGTGAAAAATATTTATAGAAAATATATTTCTCTTAAAAATAAACAATTTTTTTGGTGTTTGAATGTAATCGACAAAAGTTGATTATAATTATTAATTTATTAATTGTTAAAATTATTAATAATTAATAACTAGTAATTAATAATTTAATAATACTATTGATTTATCATTTTTTAAAATTATCAATAATTAATCACTATTAATTAATTAATTAATTAATTAAAATTAATAATCTATTAAGAAAAAAATTAAAAAATTTAATTAAAAGATATTAAAATTCATACATAATAAAAAAGTAATTAATTAATTTTTCTTATTAAATTAGTTAATTTATTATTAGATTAATTAATTCTTATATGAAAATAATTAATTAAAAATGTGATGGGAGTGGGGTGAAGGTGGGATTGGGGTGGATGAAGGTAGGTTGGAGTGAGTGAAAAATATTTTCTTCTCCTAAGTATTAGAAAATATTTTTCACTCTTTTTAACTAAATATTTTTCTTTGACCGGAAAATATTTTCTAGTTGACCAATTTTTTAGTGTTACCAACCACATAAAAATTAAGAAAATATTTTTCAGGGAAATATTTTACGACAAACAAACAGAGCCAAAATTTCTTCAAAATTGCTCCTACTTTCTTCCAAAAAAACTGTTCTAGTCTATTTGGGTATCTTTTCAATCCTAATTGGTATGTGTAAGACCCAATTGCGTTTTATTTTTACATCATAACATAACCAGTTTGATGTGATTTTGAAATGCTAGATCAAGAAAATTTATGGGGATTTAAAGTTTTAAAATTCATTGAATTTGAGCAAAATAACATTTTCAAATCTCAAAATTGTCAAAAATTAAAATCCTACTTACTAAACCTAGTCAAAAGAACACAACCTTCATTGAATTTGAGCAAAATAACATCTCTAAATCTCAAAATTGTCAAAATTCTACTTATTAAATCCAGTCAAAAGAGCACAACCTTACTTTTTATTTATTTTTAGATTAACTTTCCTTCATATTGAGTAATTCCTTTTGTTGAGAAGTGAAACTTTCTATTTTTATTTAATAACTACACACTCTTTTACTCTTATAAAAGTACCCTACGGGGCATTGTCCCAAGGCCATCTAATCAACATTATCATCCCTAGTAGACTATAGCGTCTTTACTAAGTAATAAGTTCCCCTAGAAGAAAACAACATGAAATATTTTGTCTTCGTATCCATTTTGACACTTCTCATCATCGCAGAATTGACACCAAAGGTTGCATGTAAAGATGAGAATGCAATTAAGAGAGTTGTTCATGATCAAAATGATGTAGACAATAGAATAACGATGATACTGAGTTGTAAGTCAAATGTCTAAAAAGGCTTAAAGCATTCAACGTATTCCAAGTGGTGGATCCTTATCATTTGAGACAAGCATTTCAAGAAATATTGTTTATTCATGTTTGTTGAAGTTTCATGGAGAACCAGAGATTAAAGTCAAAATCTATGATAATAAAAAAGATACTTCATACTGTTGTGATAAATGTTTATGGAGATTTAAGCAAACGGGGTATTTTCTTTTCAATCCAAACAAGAAGAGATGTGATCAGATGGTAGCAACAAGTTCTAAATGTATATTGTGCATTCGCTTTCAAGATTGCTGGTATGGTGATTGGCATATGCAGACTGATTTTTATATTGTATTTGATCACGTCTTTGGTTGAAATGCATAAGACCCCCTATGCTTTTAAAAAAATACATACTACCTCTGTACTTTTAAAACTACTAAACACCTCCCCATGATTTTTGAAACCTAGCACGGTTGCCGCTTTCATCAGTAAAATTGTTACTTTTAACAGCAAGTGTAGAACATGCGTCTATTTTATGACTTTGACTGATTTTTTTCACTTTTGGCAATAAAATATGTTAGCTCTATTACCAAAATACCCTTTCATTGATTTATAAAACTTATTATGAAAAATGTCACATTTAGTCCCTATTGTTTCCTTTTAGTTTTAATTTGGTCCTTATTTTTTAAAATATCTCAATTTTCTCCTTATTATTTTTTTAAAAGTCTCAATTTCGTCCTTATTATTTTTAAATAATCTCAATTTCGTCCTTATGATTTTTCTAAAGTTTCAAATTCGTCTCTATTGTTCAAAATTAGTCAATTTAGTCTCTATTATTTTCTAAAAAAGTTCAAATTCGTCCCTATTGTTTCTTAAAAGATTTCAATTTAGTCCTTGAATAATAGGGACGAATTTGAAACTTTAAAAAAATAATAAGGACGAAATTGAAACTTTTGGAAAAACTTTTATAGGGATGAAATTGAAACTTTTGAAAAACAATAAGGATGAAATTAAGAAATTTTAAACACTAAGGATGAAATTAAAACTTTTGAGAAAACAACAAGGACAAAATTGAGACATTATAAACAATAAGGACCAAACTGAAACTAAAAGGAAACAATAGGAACTAAATATGGAATTTTCCCAACTTATTACAACACAAAACATATCTTTCTTACTATGGTTCACCACAAAATGAGAAGCTTGAAGTGTGTAGGTTCTGGAATTGCATTGAGTTGAGTTTCGTCAAGGTGGGTTCCATGGAAGTGGGTTTCATCAAGGTGATTTTCGTCAAGGTGAGTTCGTGTTGAAGATCTTCTAATTTTGTCTGTGTTAATTTCAAGTAATTATAGTCTCCTAACTGTATTCCATTAACCTATATTGATTGTTGAGGTGTAGCCAACCAATCTTTTCCTTCTCTTGTTGATTTGTTTTTTCTTCTCTGTTCTATGATCGATCTTTTGCCTTTTTTCTCTTTCTCAATTTGAAAAGCATGAATCTTATTTTGTTGTCATGTTGTGTTTTTTTACTATAAGAGTTGTAGATGATCTAAGTTATCATTTTCTGATTACAAGAGTTGTAGCCAGCATTCAGAAAACTTCGTAGTCAATCTATTATGTAATTTTTAGATAATTATTAATTTATAAAATATTAAAGTCGACAAAAGATAAAGAAAATATTGTAAATGTATTATCTTATAATTTTATCGAAGTTATTAATTTTTTACATGGATTCAAAGTTGGGATATGATAGTTTTATTATTTAAAAGATATTATTAATTTATCGAGTATTAATTTAAAGAGATTTTAGTAAATTTACAAACTCATTTGTGTGGCTTATGAGCCTTTACTCGAGTTCATGCAAATAATACATGCCACAAAGAATGACTATATGAGGCAAGTTATATTTACTCAACTTTAAAAATTGTTTATTGTGTTTTTGTTTTGTTTAAAAAGAGGCCAAAAGTCGATTATATTCTACAATTATTCTAGGGTTAAGTTGCCCCTCATATCTTTCTCTATTAGCTCTCCCAAAAGTGCATGAACATAATCAACATTATAACACTCAAAGGCTTACTCAAACCAGAATTTGACAATTAATTTGTACATTGATTACCTTCGTGATAAATATGCGCAACTTGGAAGCCCTGCATTATTTCGAAGAATTTGCTTGCAACCATCCGTCAACTGTATTAAAGAGGATCTTTGGGATGAGTATTCCCCTCAATGAGCATGACTATGTTGCTGGCATCAGTTTCATACCTTCGGAATGATCTCAGGCCCCTTCACATGGCCCCACCATTTCGCTTTTGTGTTTGATGCAATTCCCCTTTTGGCATAATGAGACCAACAACTCAAGAAGATCAAATAATTAGCACCAGTCCTGTGGCTTGCATGATTTAATGGTGTAAGTGAATGTTTTTGCTTGGAAAATATAGCAGCCCCTGGAATACATATCATCTACATAGTATTCTAGTTTGTATTTGCTAATTTTCAAAAATAACGAGGAACTCTCTTTAGATAGGAATACATTGAATTTACCTAAAATTATAAATTCCATACTGCAATAGTGTGCCTCAATACATGCTCCCAATTAGTCAAGAGTTGAGTAATATTTATTGATGGAGAGTGTAAATTTGAACTTAAACCATAAGTTATAACAAATTATTATCCAACCACCTTTCGAGGTTGAAACGAGGAGAAATCATATACTAAACAATTTGTCTAAATTGGTCAATTGTCTTGAATTGGAAACTTAGAAGCTGTCCAGAACATGAGGCTGGTCATATTGGTTGAAGGATGGAATTAAATATAAAATTTCTTGAAGCTCTTAATCAATGAAAAAGGTAGTCTTTGTCAGTCTCATCTATTGTTCTATAATTGAGCTTGTCCAGAGTCATATAAATGTCAAACATTTTTCATCGAATTGAATCTTGTTTTATGTCGACATAACATCTTCATTTTTCTTTTAATTTTTTTTCTATGAAACTGATTTTTTTTTTTTTGAAATCTGTGAATATCCGAGTTTTGCTCGATTAATCATATAAGATCCTGAAATTAACGACTGGATAAACTTCCAATTACTCTGAAAGGACTCAAACTGACGAACCAACAAGCAACCAACAGAGTTCAACCCAAAACAAGGCGGAAATGAGGTCCACCGGAAAACCACTGAAAACACCACCAAGACTAGTGGTAAATACCATCTTCATTGCCATTCTATTTCTTAATTATATTGGTGTAGACATTACACTAGTAGTCAGTTTTCATTCTTATGACGAAATGGTCAACTTGCAACCACAAAGGTCCTTCCTAAGTTTTCTCCCAATCACTGAAAATTTGGAGCTCTTTTAACACCTTAATTCCCAACCTTTCTTCATTGCCAAATTACTACTTCACGACATGAGTGAAACCATAGGCGCTAGAGATCAGCAATAGATTCTCAAGAATCTTAAGTTCCTCCATGAGGCATCTTACTTAACAAAGGCTAGCAAACCTCAGTTATGTGCATATTCTCAAAGTAAACTGAGTAGGAATCTCAGAAGATGGAGTTTTTCCATTTCGGTGCAATTAATTGTGGAATCCACACCACCTTCCACCCCCGACCCAACTGAAAGTATGAATCAACCTAAGCATGATCGATCCACCTTAGTATGTGAAAACCATTAACAATAACAAATCACAGAGTGGTGAGGAAGAGATCACATTAAGACATAAGACCAATTATATAGGGAAATATAGAGGATAGTCGCAGGTTCTTTGATACATAAGGCAAGCTAACCAGATGTACTTGTCTACAAAGTCTATGATGTAAGGAACACTAACAACTCTAACACAAATTAGCTTTCCATGGCTTGTAAAGAGTATCATGGACAAACATATTCACACAGATACATCAAAATCTGAATGTTAGAACTAGATCTATTGCATCCATCGTTTGACAAAAACTCGCAAGATTAGATTATCAACCAAAAAGCATAATATAGTCACCGCGCACTTAACTCCTTTGAGGCATCTCCACCTTGTTTTACTTAAATGTTCTTGCATTCCGCTAATCCTCAGCCCTGCCAAACAGCATTGTCATGTGAAAATCCATTACAATTGCTTTT
This sequence comes from Ehretia macrophylla, assembly GCA_037974665.1. Lineage (NCBI taxonomy): Eukaryota > Viridiplantae > Streptophyta > Magnoliopsida > Boraginales > Ehretiaceae > Ehretia > Ehretia macrophylla. Next base: position 72,390,437 of record CM075772.1, on the reverse strand, counting down.
TATCATTTACGATACCAAATGGAAGAAAAATCTTTTACTCAATTATTTAAAATTTGCCACAGAGTTGATGTTTACTTACAAACATATGCAATGACAAAATAGAAACTTTCACATGAACATAATCATTAAAACGCTTCACATAATAAGAAAGATAGCTAGTCTTGCCTGTTCTTACTCTTGCTCTTCACTTGCCTATTCTTCCTCTTGCTCTTCACTTGCCTGTTCTTCCTCTTTCTCTTCCTCTTACCCTGACTGTTGCTGTTGCTGCTTTCATGTTTCTCTTGGTTACCTAGAACAATATCAAAATCCAACAAAATCATTCTTCTATCAAGTAATACAAGGCTCTCCACAAAGGTCACAACATGAAATGAACGCCCTTGTAAGCCACCAGTATAGCCGCTAATTCCAAGATCCTTAGTTTGTTTGGATTTCGGATCATACGAAACCACATATTGATCCAATGCCCACAGAAGTTCACCATTATGCCTGAATTAAACCACTAACAGCAACATTGAATTGCTTACTCCAAGACTCCGCTACTCCGTATTCTTTCATCATCCATAAATCAAATGTTAGAACCCTCGAATTATGAGAATAAATCTAGTGGACCACATTACCCATATCAAATGACACAAGGAAATACCTATAGAGATGGGGCCAATCCTTCTCCTTTCTAACCCAATGAACAACTCCATTCAAGTAAGCCTGTGGATACTTTTCACAAACCTTATACCTAAGCTCCGAATGACTAATATCTTCCCAAATCCCACAACTCAACCGATAAATCTCAACTTTAGCAGGGATTTCATAAGATTCAAGATACACAATCCTCACTGCCTTATAATCATTTTTAATTGGATCAAACCCGAACCCGAGAACATGCATAAAAGAGCCATGTGTCATAAAAGTAAAAATGGGTCTTGGAAAGGAAACCCATCTTTTGATACATGGGTTCCAAATCACAGTACAAAGCTTATAAGTAAACTCATCATCAGAAAGACAAACCAACCCATTACAACTACTAATGATTCTATAATACCAGTTGGGAGTAAAGAATGGAAAATCAACACTTAAGTTTGCATACTTACCAAAGGTTTCATTATCATGGTAAAACGTATAGCGACCCACATATCCTTCATATTTTAAGGTTGAATCATCATGATGATCTGTTTCTGGGTCTTCCACAAAACTTCTAAGCAAAATGTGGGTATTGTTGTTGTTGTTGATGGTGGTGGTTGGTGCAATGGCATGATTGAGGTGTGTGGAGATGAAGTTGGAGCTGGTGATGAGATTGTACCATGTTTTGCATATTGATGTGCCGCATATGATGTGACTGTATTTGCAGCACTCAAAACCTTGGTATTTTGTACTATATTTGCATCTTAACTTGGGATTTATTGCACCACTTTGATACTTTCGATGCAATGTAGGATGATACCGTAAAGTGGAAATTCAGAACCAAAATAATCCAAAATACAAGTCAAAAAGTAAAGAATAGGGAAAACACGTGGAGTGGTGGAAGAATGATGCTGATAGAGTTGGAATTTGTTCGAAACTAGCGCGTAATCAGACTCGGAACGCTCAAAATAGCCCAAAAATACCTCGTTCAATGCTCGATCAAAAGTCAACAAACGGAGCTAGAAAGTCGACAGACGGGAGCTTAAGCACGCTCTCTTGGTGCTCGAGTGCCCCATGCAGAAAAATCCACAATGTTATGGAAGAAAACACGTGTTGCAAATTCAACATTGGAGCAGAATGGCGCTCGAGCGCACCAAATTGGCGCTCGAGCGCTTCCCAGGAATCATCTGGAAGCTGCCACGTGTCAAGCATTCAACAAACTACACTGAGGCACGCTCGAGCTCGCCTACCGGGCACTCGAGCGCGCCTCTGATTATTTGCCTATAAATAGCCCCCCTCCCTCCAAATTGGTTTAATTAATTTTGGATTTTGGTTATTTTTAATTAATTTTTGAGTTAATTCTAGATAGTTTTTAGTTTTAGTCATATTTAGTTAGTAGGATATAGGAAAAATCTCACATAGGTAGTTCTTATTTGGGAAAATTTTGCCCGAATAGCTACTATTAGGGGGAAGTCCAACCCAAGTAGATATTATCCGAGGGAAGTTCCGCCCGAATAGCTTTTAATAGAAAAGCTCTTATTCGGGAAAAACTTGTAACACCCCGATCCGTTACGAGATCAGAGTCCCAAACCCAAACTCGAGGCACGAAAATCGAGGGAAAACGGGCAGAGTCTCCCCTGTTTATAGGATATTCCAACACCTGTTTCCAGAGGAATTTTCACACAAAAACTCCACAAATAACACAAGACATTGAAATTCCCAAGATAACGCTAGCTATCTAGTCTTAGCAAAATAGTCTATAGAGTTCTAGATTATATAGCTAACAGTCTTAATGTCTTCCATAAATATCACAGACCGCTAGCCTTAGTGAACTTTAACTTAGTTACATATTTACATTTATCAAATATTTACAAGGCACACAGGCCTCAAAAGATTTCATATTAACCACTACATTTACAAGAACTACCACACAACACTGCACTAGAACTCAAGGAGACTCCCGAGCCTCCTCTTCCTTCTCTAGAGGAACTGAGCCTGCCTCGCCTGAAATAGTTAAAGAAAAGAGGAATGAGTATACATTATGAGTATACTCAGTGAGGGAGGTGTACAAATACCTGGAGAGGTTTTCACAAGATTCTCATGCAATGCAGATAAACAAGTGTATCATGTAGCTCAAATAACAATAAGATTAAATGATAAAATCAATTGCAAGACTAAATGCTAAGTCGAGAAAATAAAGCTACAAGATTTCTTCTGAAATTTTAGCTCGGAAACAAATCATAAACAGCAGTAGGACATCTCACACATTAAACAACAACTCAACATTTACCAACACTTTAATAGGAATACAATTATAAGTAACAATTATATTGAAAAGGATACAGTTCATCTTCTTGCTTTTAATCTCGAACCACGAGCCATGATCTTCAAGCAATTGCTAGCAAACCCTTACTCCAACAAGTTGGGATACTCCAGATGTATCCCGATCCTACGACCCTTTCTCCTGAGGTAGGTCCATGCCCAGCAGGTGAACCACGCCTCTAGGGTAGTAGAGTATGCCTCAGCGAGAAGGGAATAGGCACCATAGTAGTCGAGGGAGCACAGCAAGCCCGATGCCGCCCGTGTTTCTCGACGCTACCATGTCCGAAAAGGTTGCGCAACCTCAAAAACAATTACAAGATAGCAAATAAGTAGTACAAGCAACATTTATTTATTGCCAGGCACATAAATGAGGACAACAAAGTAGGTTGACCTCAAACACATAGCTTTAGAGTCAAAGTCATTAAAGGACTCCAGTTTGAACATGCAACTTATCTATTCACTCAAATGATTGGCATTAATGGGTAAATAATGGCTTGTAAGGGATTGAATAAATCAACCAATAGTGAAAGTTAACCATGAGCTATTTGACTACTAACTGACTTTAATAATTAGGAGATAAACAAGCCTTATACTAAGTTCACTGAATCCCTTTTTATATTTCTACACATGAGCATATGTTGTTAGTTAAAGCTTTTGCACATGAAAGGATAAAGAAGCAAGTGTTCAGCAACTAATAACATTTTAACTTAACTATTCAATAGTCATTGGTTGTAATTACATGATAATTACACTCAAGCTAAATCACCACCTTAGACTACTCTTTATAGTACAATTAGCATGTAATAATCATTATCTTTACATTAGCTATTATCCTTTCAAAGTTTCACAATCTTAATATACTTTATTATAAAGTTGGAAGATATATCCCGGTATGCTACGTGTTCTCATAACTTAGCTTATTCTTGAACGGCTAGGCATAGACTTGATTTTAGAATTTAACCCTTTTAAACACATGGATAACATATAATACCTTTTAACACATAATACTTTTTTAATATGTTACACTTTTATAAAGTTGGAATCATCTCATATAACATATTTTACTTTAAGAAGATAGGGATTAGTAACACGTTTGGTACCTTACTTCATAATTCATGTCATGTTAACCTTAATCCAAATTCTACACCTGATCCTAAGGTCACTGACATGTGCAAAGGTCAAACTCTTCATCAACTCCAATTTATCACTCACTAGACAAAATAGTTAAGCTAAGCACTTAAGAAAGTTTAACGTTTCTGACACATAAGTAGGATTAACTAATTAGCCCTATCTCAACTATCTACTTGAAACATGAATGAATCTAAACCCTCACATCTTAAACATATCCTGGACTAATACTTAACATCCAATGATAACGAAATAACTAAGGTAAACATTTAATGAAACTCTCACATTGTTAATTCATAAAAGGGCTTAACTCATTAATCATATTTCAGCTAACTTCACAAAATGAGAATAAGTCTAAACTTTCATATCTCAAAACATATCTTGGATTAATAACTAATATCAAGATAACATATTTTCCCCTTAAGCCAAGAACCTTCCAACTCCTACTGACTACATTACAACTATTTGATTCATAATAATAATCTAACCCAAGTAATCTGCAACCCATTTAACACAACATTTGAATCATACAAAGCACTGCTTAACATAAACATAGCTTAGCGCACAGTTCACACAAGGCCAAAGGAAAGGACAGCGCCGTCAGCTAGCTACTTGGCAGCAGTTGCTGACATTCAACAGCTCCAACGCTGGTAGATTCACTGTCGGTGCTGGCAGATCAAAGCACACATGCACATACTTTTGCACAAAATAAAACACCAACTTGCTTGCTTAAACTTTAACAACTTAGCACCTTATGTTGGTTTGCACACAAACATCTTCTTTGAGCCTTAATATCAAACACTTAACATGCAGTCCTACCCTTTAACCAAACAACATCTTCAATTTTTAGTAAAGATGGTACCCATTCAAAATATCACATCCGAAACACATACCAAGCTATAATTCACACATTCTTGCAATATTGAGTTTAGGAATTGTATATAAAATTATAATTTTCAGAATAGCAACATATATGCACGAAATGAATGCTAAAAATACACAAATCCCTCACTTGAATTAAATCCCCGCTTCGGATCTGATTCCTGCCCCTTACGTCGAACTTGCCGTCGGATGAGAGGCTTCGTGCCCTAATTAAAATGTTATCATTTTTTTTTTTCGCCAAAGCTGCAGCCTCTCTCCCCCTCTCTCTCTCTCACCGCGGTTGCTACTAATTCTACCTAAACCTTTCTTCTTCTTACCGCGACTGACACTGGTTCCCTACTCTCTTTCTCTGCCCGATGGTATGCTGGTGGTGAGGAGAGGTTTGATGTGTTTATTAATTGTCTGTGAAGTGTGTACATGTGTGAGACGTGTAAGAGAAGGGATCAGAGTGGATTTGGTAAATTGTGAAGTCATACGCATGAGAGTACGTGAGAGTGGGTGAGATTTAACTTTTATGTGGCTGAGTTATTTTTTTGCTGTTTATTTAATTATTTTATTATTATTATTATTATTATTATTATTATTATTATTATTATTATTATTATTATTATTATTTTCTATTGAATAGATATACATACACATTTTAAAATATGTGATGATAGATCTCAAAATCAACTAATTAGAGTTAAAAGATCAGGTGTCTCAGAAACCCGCTTAGTCCCGGCCCGGCTTTGCACTCAAACTAAAGACAACCGATTAAAAGTACCTAAGATAAATTCAAATAACAATATAATATATTAAAAATAATTATCCCGGAGCCAATTATTCCTTAAATTAATTAAACGCAATTAATGGAAATAATAATTTATTAACTATTCTATGTAAATCAATTATTTATAACTCATATATATCTAAAGGGTAATTTAATAACAATATAATCATTCTCAAATTCGGGATTTCACACTAAATTAGCAAATTAAATTAATTAAAATATTCACAAGGTGACTTTTAGTAAATAAAATACTAAAGTAACAAAATAATTATTCTTGACAAGTTGATTAAATACAATTAAAAATAATTACAATAATGAAATATTAACTGATTGTTTCTCATAAAATAAAAAGTAATGGTTTCATGAAATTTCATTACTTAATTTATTAATTATAGATAATAATGATAAGTAAAATTCTGGATTAAAAATCTAATTAAAATGCAATTTAGTAAAATAAATATGCAATTTCTAATTAAAAATCTATATGCCAGGTCTGGGCGTCACACTCTTCCCCCTTACAAAGAATTGCGTCCTCGCAATTCCTTACTCTCAAAAGAATCTCCACATCAACCATGATAACCCTGGTCAAAATTGTTGCTGAAGAGAAGCATCGCTCAAGAATGCCAAATAGAACTCTAAATGTGAATTCCCGGTAAAAGAGTCGAACAAAAAACCCATTCTAAAATCCTGAATCCCAAGTAAATGCCAAGATACAAGTAATTAGTATGAATCATAACCCCCGGTCTCAAAGAATACCACTAGTTCTAATTATTGATTAATAATCCATGAAGAATTTTCATAAGAATGCCGCAAAGAATTCCATATTGAAAATTCAGAATAAGGGTACCAAATAAAGGTCCCTATAGGAACACCAGCTATTCATGCTTCTATAAATAGAAATGTCACACAAGAATTCCAAATGCAATGTCAAACAAGAAGGCCAACCGAGTTTTCCAAATGATATTACTAATGGAGATGCTGTTAAAGGTCGATTGACATCAAATAATTTCTCCCCAATAAAATACCAAAAGAATATCCCACAAGAAACTCCACTGCATCCGTCATCTCTCCGTAGAAAACCAGTCATGTATATGGATGCTTCCAACTCCTTATAGATTAGTATGAATGCATGCCAACATTAATTACTTAAATATGAAATAGACTCATTTGATTCTTACCCAATCCCTAAAATACTCCCTGCGGGTCCACAAAGTATACCACAGCCAGATCCCTGTGGGTAGAAGCCCCATCTGCAGCACTGCCTTAGGTAGTACCACTCACTCCTGTCTCCCATTTAGGACAATATTTCACTTGATGTAAGTGGCTTCCACAACCTGTACAACGTCCCGTTCGTTTCCAACAATCTACAACAGAATGCCCCTGGCGTTTGCAATAGCTACAGCGCATGAGCTGAAAAGATTTCTTAGTAGTCTAATTTGGCCCTGCTTCGGAGTCATATTGCCTCTTTTCTCCCCTAGTTACCCCTCCAAATGACTCTTGCAGAATCTGGATTTCAAGGCCCTGTACCACTCTCAACATAGTTTCTGCTACTTGAACTAGCACCCAAACTTGCTCAGCAATAGAGGTATGATAACCTATCTCCTCTCTTGATGACCTTTCATCCCCCGATAGCTTGCCTTCTTGCATCTTTGCTCTATAGAGGGGAAGAGATTATTTACCAGTTTAAGGGTGATGTATGCATGCAGTTGATGTCATTTATATTAGACTTCTCATAAGATGCTCATGTTATATGTGATAGAATTTCACATGCTAAGCAATTATCTCATATGCATAATTATCACTTTAGACTACTATACATTTATTAACTATTCTAAGGCTAATAACACTTAGTCTGATTAACAAGTTATCCTACTATTGTAACATCTTAATTTACAAAATTCAAACACACATATTATTACTAATAATTGAGGTAAATAATTATTCATGAAGTCACTTAGAAACGCACCTAGTCACATAAATACAAGTTTCATACAATCTTCATATATACACAGTTATAACTCATAGAGTACTCTTGTATTCAAAAATAAACAAGCCTCGTATACAAACACACGTCTTTATTCGGGACTCGTCTACATGTGCACATTCAAGGTTTGCTACCCGACAACCCAAGGATCCTGTCCCGGCTGAGAGCTAACTAAGGAAGCTCTGATACCAACAGTAATACCCCAATCCCTCACAAGATCAGAGTCCCAAACCCAAACCCGAGGCACGAAAATCGAGAAAAAACGAGCAGAGTCTCCCTTGTTTATAGGATATTCCAACACCTATTTCCAGAAGAATTTTCACACAAAAACTCCACAAATAACACAAGACATTGAAATTCCCAAGATAACACTAGTTATCTAGTCTTAGCAAAATAGTCTATAGAGTTCTAGATTAGATAGCTAACAGTCTTTATGTCTTCCATAAATATTACAGACCGCTAGCCTAGGTGAACTTTAACTTAGTTACATATTTACATTTATCAAATATTTACAAGGCACACAGGCCTCAAAAGATTTCATATTAACCACTACATTTACATGAGCTACCACACAACAACGCACAAGAACTCAATGAGACTCTCGAGCCTTCTCCTCCGTCTCCGGAGGAACTGAGCCTGCCTTGCCTGAAATAGTTAAAACAAGAGGAATGAGTATACATTATGAGTATACTCAGTGAGGGAGGTGTACAAATACCCGGAGAGGTTTTTACAAGATTCTCATGCAATGCAGATAAACAAGTGTATCATGTAGCTCAAGTAACAATAAGATTAAATGATAAAATCAATTGCAAGACTAAATGCTAAGTCGAGAAAATAAAGCTACAAGATTTCTTCAGAAATTTTAGCTCGGAAACAAATCATAAACAGCAGTAGGACATCTCACACATTAAACAACAACTCAACATTTACCAACACTTTAATAGGAATACAATTATAAGTAACAATCATATTGAAAAGGATACGGTTCATCTTCTTGCTTTTAATCTCAAACCACGAGCCATGATCTTCAAGCAATTGCCGGCAAACCCTTACTCCAACAAGTTGGGATACTCCGGATTTATCCCGATCCTACGACCCTTTCTCCTGAGGTAGGTCCATGCCCAGCAGGTGAACCACGCCTCTAGGGTAGTAGAGTATGCCTCAGCGAGAAGGGAATAGGCACCATAGTAGTCGAGGGAGCACGGCAAACCCGATGTTGTCCGTGTTTCTCGACGCTACCATGTCCGAAAAGGTTGCGCAACCTCAAAAACAATTACAAGATAGCAAATAAGTAGTACAAGCAACATTTATTTATTGCCAGGCACAGAAATGAGGACAACAAAGTAGGTTGACCTCAAACACATAGCTTTAGAGTCAAAGTCATTAAAGGACTCCAGTTTGAACATGCAACTTATCTATTCACTCAAATGATTGGCATTAATGGGTAAATAATGGCTTGTAAGGGATTGAATAAATCAACCAATAGTAAAAGTTAACCATGAGCTATTTGACTACTAGCTGACTTTAATAATTAGGAGATAACCAAGCCTTATACTAAGTTCACTGAATCCCTTTTTATATTTCTACACATGAGCATATGTTGTTAGTTAAAGCTTTTGCACATGAAAGGATAAAGAAGCAAGTGTTCAGCAACTAATAACATTTTAACTTAACTATTCAATAGTCATTGGTTGTAATTACATGATAATTACACTCAAGCTAAATCACCACCTTAGACTACTCTTTATAGTACAATTAGCATGTAATAATCATTATCTTTACATTAGCTATTATCCTTTCAAAGTTTCACAATCTTAATATACTTTATTATAAAGTTGGAAGATATGTCCCGGTATGCTACGTGTTCTCATAACTTAGCTTATTCTTGAATGGCTAGGCATAGACTTGATTTTATAATTTAACCCTTTTAAACACATGGATAACATATAATACCTTTTAACACATAATACGTTTATTAATATGCTACACTTTTATAAAGTTGGAATCATCTCATATAACATATTTTACTTTAAAAAGATAGGGATTAGTAACACGTTTGGTACCTTACTTCACAATTCATGTCATGGTAACATTAATCCAAATTCTACACCTGATCCTAAGGTCACTGACTTGTGCAAAGGTCAAACTCTTCCTTAACTCCAATTAATCACTCACTAGACAAAAAAGTTAAGCTAAGCACTTAAGAAAATTTAACGTTTCTGACACATAAGTAGGTTTAACTAATTAGCCCTATCTCAACTATCTACTTGAAACATGAATGAATCTAAACCCTCACATCTTAAACATATCCTGGACTAATACTTAACATCCAATGATAACGAAATAACTAAGGTAAACATTTAATGAAACTCTCACATTGTTAATTCATAAAAGGGCTTAACTCATTAATCATATTTCAGCTAACTTCATTAAATGAGAATAAGTCTAAACTTTCATATCTCAAAACATATCTTGGATTAATAACTAGTATCAAGATAACATATTTCCCCTTAAGCCAAGAACCTTCCAACTTTACTGACTACATTACAACTATTTGATTCATAATAATAATCTAACCCAAGTAATTTGCAACCCATTTAACACAACATTTGAATCATACAAAGCACTGCTTAACATAAACATAGCTTAGCGCACAGTTCACACAAGACCAAAGGAAAGGACAGCGCCAGCAACTAGCTGCTTGGCAGCAGATGCCGACGTTCAACAGCTCCAGCACTGGCAGATTCACTACCGGCGCTGTCAGATCAAACCACACATTCACACACTTTTGCACAAAATAAAACACCAACTTGCTTGCTTAAACTTTAACAACTTAGCACCTTAGGTTGGTTTGCACACAAACATCTTCTTTGAGCCTTAATATCAAACACTTAACATGCAGTCCTATCCTTTAACCAAACAACATCTTCAATTTTCAGTAAAGATGCTACCCATTCAAAATATTACATCCGAAACACATATCAAGCTATAATTCACACATTCTTGCAATATTGAGTTTAGGAATTGTATATAAAATTATAATTTTCAGAATAGCAATATATATGCACGAAATGAATGCTAAAAGTACATGAATCCCTCACTTGAATTAAATCCCTACTTCGGATCTGATTCCTGCCCCTTACGTCGATCTTGCCGTCGAATGAGAGACTTCGTGCCCTAATTAAAATGTTATCTTCTTTTTTTTTGCCAAAGCTGCAGCCTCTCTCCCTTTCTCTCTCTTTCTCACCGCGGCTGCTACTAATTATGCCCAAACCTTTATTTTTCTTACCGCAACTGACACTGGTTCCCTGCTCTCTCTCTCTGCCCGATGGTATGCTGGTGGTGAGGAGAAGTTTGATGTGTTTATTAATTGTCTGTGATGTGTGTACATGTGTGAGGCGTGTGAAAGAAGTGGTCAGAGTGGATTTGGTGAATCATGTTGTCATGCGCGTGAGAGTACGTAAGAGTGGGTGAGATTTAACTTTTATGTGGCTGAGTTATTTTTTTGTTGTTTATTTAATTATTTAATTATTATTATTATTATTATTATTATTATTATTATTATTATTATTATTATTATTTTCTATTGAATAGATATACATACACATTTTAAAATATGTGATTATAGATCTCAAAATCAACTAATTAGAGTTAAAAGATCGGGTGTCTCAGAAACCCACTCAGTCCCGGCCGGGTTTCGCACTCAAACTAAAGACAACCGATTAAAAGTACCTAAGATAAATTCAAATAACAATATAATATATTAAAAATCATTATCCCGGAGCCAATTATTCTTTAAATTAATTAAACGCAATTAATGGAAATAATAATTTATTAACTATTCTACGTAAATCAATTATTTATAACTCATATATATCTAAAGGGTAATTTAATAACAATATAATCATTCTCAAATTCGGGATTTCACACTAAATTAGCAATTTAAATTAATTAAAATATTCACAAGGTGACTTTTAGTAAATAAAATACTAAAGTAACAAAATAATTATTTTCGACAAGTTGATTAAATACAATTAAAATAATTATAATAATGAAATATTAACTGATTGTTTCTCATAAAATAAAAAGTAATGTTTTGATGAAATTTCATTACTTAGTTTAATAATTATAGATAATAATGATAAGTAAAATTTCTGATTTAAAAACTAATTAAAATACAATTTAGTAAAATAAATATGCAATTTCTAATTAAAAATTTATATGCCAGGTCTGGGCATCACAAAACTCATCCCTATTAGTTCTTATTCGGGGGAAATTAGCTCCGCCTGAATAACTACTTTGCGTCTGACCTCCACTCAAATTTCTGGGATAAGAAATACGCGTTCGTAAATACGGGAGAGCCTTTCTTGACTCTCTTTTATTTATAGAATTCATATTCAGTTATGCAGTTATGCATGAGTAGATTGATATCTAGGGGAGAATATTGTAAATGTTAGTCTTTTAATATACGGTCTCGGATTCAAATTATACACTTTAATGCAATACATGGCTTGATTTAATTCAGTAATGTCTTTCATATGTAATGCTTTTTAGTAGATGTATGAATGGTTTACTATTAATATTGTCTTTCATAACGTAATGCTTTGTAGTAGATGTTATGTTAGGTTCACTTTCGTGCTATGTATCTATGTTTTAGAAAGTGAATCAAATAGCTTGACAAACTTAAAAGATTCCAAGTGACTATAGGTAATGCTTTTAAGTAGACCATAGTTTCTAGATTAGAAAGGAGAAGTTAATTACTTAGTTGAAATAGACCGCTTATACCAGGTTGCAAGGACAGATCCATACGAAGAATGGAACGATACCTACGTCAGAGTAGTAATCGGGATTTTAATAGGCTAAATTAATTGACTAGGTTAAATGCTTATAGCTTAACCTCTTGCATAGAATCAGATAATCTTGAATACCGAGCCTAGATTAATTGCCTCATTTACACATTCAATCCTCTAGATCCCTACCCTTTATATCCATATTTAGTTAGTTTAATTTAGTTGTAGTATAATCAAACATCTTGTATAAACTGTTACACTTCCGCTTTAAACACTTTCACACACTACTTCATCAACTTGCTAACGCGCTTTCCTGTGGTACAATTCCGCACTCTAAGCACACTATACTGCAAAGAACCGTGCACTTGCTAACTTGGTCTTTTAACACCGATTTTACACACATAATTGATCACATCAAGTTTTTGGCACCGTTGCCGACGAACCACGATCTAGTTTTTGGCGCCATTTCCAGGGAAGCACGGTCTAGTTTAGTTTTTGAATTAAACTGTGAACGTGTTTTAAGTGTTGTAATTATTTGTGTTAAATTGTATAAATTCTACTTGTAAAGTATTTTGTATATAGTTTTTAAATTTGTATATTGTCTGTATAATACTTGCACATAAATTGTTTATATTATACTTTGTTAAAATAGCTTGCACAAATACTTAGCTTAATTTATGTCTTTAATTTAAGTACTTTGTAACGCCCTGAACCCAACCTCACACTAAAGTCAGGCTCAGACCTGTCATTCGGACAGAGTCTCCTCTGTACCAAGGACAAAACTGTTACCTGAGAATAGTCAGCCAAGACATTTGAACTATAAACAACAACTTATCTTCTAATATCTCCAAAGCCAAAACAAAATCACAAGGCCATCCGAGCCTTGGAACAACAACAATCTACTTAAGCACACAAGCATGCGAGATAAGTTGGTTTTAGCCATAAGTAGTTACATACTATATAATTTTAAGTTCCATATGTAAGACAACAACACTCCAAGCATGCAAGAGAAAATAAAGTCTAGAATCCATTATTACAATCCAACATCTTTCTCTAACATTCAAGACTACAACTACTAAACATATACACAAGACTCCAAGGTCTCAAAATACAACATTTAACATGAACTCCACGCAAGTTGCACATAAGATCCACCTTAGCACACAAAGTCACGGATTCTGATCTACGTGAACTTCTTCTTCTTCTTCTTCTACTTCTAACAGCTGGGGATTCACCTCAGCTTCTCCTGAAACATTTCAAATGAGGAGTGAGCAACAATGTTGCCCAGCGAAGGAGGTGATGCAACATACCAACGTGCAATATGATATACAAACACAAGAAAACATCTACAAGCCAAGTAAACCAGCAAGATAACAAACCAAGTAATTTAATCACTTTTAAAAGGATACGGTTCCACTTCCAAGTCTTCAATCACGAGCCTCGAACCACGAACTTCACGAATATGCCGGCAAACCCCAAACACCAACAATTGGGATACTCCGGATGTATCCCAATCCTACTACCCTTTCTCCCGAGGTAGGTCCATGCCCAGCAGGTGAACCACGCCTCTGGGGTAGTGGAGTATGCCTCAGCGAGAAAGGGAATAGGCACCATGGTAGTCGAAGGAGCACGGCAAGCCCGACGCCACCCGTGTTTCTCGATGCTACCATGTCCGAAAATGGTGCGCAACCCCGAGACAAGTCACAAGAAATCAAGATATCATATAACACATAAGAGGGTCAACAAAGTAGGCTGCCCTCACATATAAGCACGATATAAGTTTACATAAGCACGAGAATAGCTTTAAGATTCCAAAAGAAGCAATCAACACAAATAATTCCCACAAGCTACTCAAATAGCTTAATTATATCCTAAATATTCAATACAAGACAATACAATCCCACAACAAGTTTCAAATGCAACTAAAACGGCTAAAAACTACTTTTCCCCTTTCTTTAACCGAGTTTTCTTTCTCCTATGCGTGGTTCAAGATTTCCAAATCATATCCTAATCTTTCTATACTCCTAATTAAGTCCAAAGACACCTTTTAGGATCATAAAAACTCATTTAAGAAACAAAAGTTCGGGAAGACCCGAACGGGTTTGAACTACAAATATACTAACCGAACCCCATTTTCGCGAAACGAAAGCACCAAAAGTACTTCCTTAGCTCAAGGATACCTGAATCAATGCCCAAACTTGCCCGGATTGCTTAACGAGAAAAGTCCCCTTTTTAAAGTCGGCTATTTGTGCAATTAAGCTCGATTTCGAGTTATTCAACCTCACCTGGCTTTTCAACTAACTTCACTAGGGTTTAGAGAACCTAATTGAAGCCTCAATTTAAGCTAATTAGTAATTTTATTCAAAACCCTAAAAAAACGTGTACTACTCATCCCTCTTTAATCAATCTCAAATTCTAATCATAAACATTGTTATCAAATATCAAAAGTTAACTCTATAGCATTTATTAAGCATATAATAAGCATGTATAACAAGTTTTAGAGCTATAATCAACAATTCAAAGAAATTCAACAATATACATAACTTTAACTTTTAAAAAAAAACTAAACTCCCTCACAATTTAGAAGACAAAGAGGCTTGATGGAGACCCTAGGATGCTCAACCAAACTTCAAAACCCAAGCTAGATGGCCAAGATGCAAGATTTGTTGAAGCAAATCTCCTCTTTTTTCCTCTTGAAGTGGTTGGCCAAGGAGGGGACAAAATGGGAATATTTGCAATTGTTTTTTATGACAAGTTGAGTGTGTTATGTTATGTAATGAGTTTGTATATTATATGCTAAGTTTTCTAAGTCAAAACTTATAAAAAGATTGGTCAACTAAGCTTAAACTTTAATCTAATGCTAACTAATTGTAATTTGAGTTGTTGCATACGTAATACTATTCAAAGGTCATGGAATCTATTTTTTAAACGCACTCTCCTAAGCTCGAAAGTTCAAAACGAAAATTCATCGGTTCCTTTTAAATGTCATATGACCTAGGAAAATTTTAAAATCAAACTTTTAAAACAATCGAAAATATTATGAATAGTAACCTCTAATAAAACAATTAAGCAAGAAAGATGATGCACATAGAAATGCGCACATAGATATGCAACGGTTATAAATAAATTTATGGTAGAATTCTTGGGTGTCACACACTTAGTTTACTTTCTGTATTTAGTTAATATACTTAGTTTATTTTCTGTCTTGACTTATTGCACTTAGCTTTAGTTTAATTTGCATGAACAAGCGTCGTTCTTCAAATCCGGAACTCGCCGAGTTTGATCCTGAGCCCTAAAAAACTCTGCGAATGAGAGTCCAAATCCCGATGGCGGAACAAGAAGAAAATGTCCATAACATACCGCCTCTTCCTATAGCTCAACCTGTTAACCGACCCGTTAATCGACCCGTTGACCCACAAATGACTCTTCGTCAACATTTTTCTCCGGGCGATTACAACCCCGAATTTGCCATAGCCCCACCGGTTCTTGGCAATGCTAACTTTGAGCTAAAGATATGGACAATTTCAAATTTTCTTTCCTTTTATGGGAAGAGCAATGAAAGCCCTCACGCTCATATCATACAATTCTTGGAAGTATGTTCTATGTTTCACATCCCTAATGTAAGTCGTGAGATCATTCAACTGGGTCTATTTCTATTTTCCTTGAAAGACAAAGTCAAACAATGGCTGAATCATTTAGACGCAGGAGTTATAACATATTGGGAAGAACTTGTCAGAAATTCTTACATAGTTTCTTCCTAATGGCCATAACCACTACTCTGCGAACAGACATTATATCATTCGTGCAGTCAGACTTAGAGCCTTTTCATGAAGCTTGGGAAAGATTTATAGATCTTAGGAATCAGTGTCCCCACCATGGGTTTGCCCATCACGAACTCTCGTATTATTTCTTTAAGGGTCTTACACCTCAGGATAAAATGATGGTTAATGCAATGAGTAATGGAGGTTTCTACAACCTCACAGCAAACGAAACTTGGAGTAGAATTGAAAATATAGCTGAAGATTCTCTTCAGAACACAACTATAGATAGGGAAACTAGAAGCACCCACAACCCCCAAAAGAGGGCATTGTATGAGGTTAACTCTAACTCCAACACCCAATTGACCAACAAAGTAGATGCCCTAGCACTTCAATTAGAAAAATTCATGTCTCTAGGGTCTACTTCTTCACAACAAGCTCCTCAAATCACGGAAGTGTGTGCTGTATATTGTGCAGTAGATCACTCTACTCTAGACTGTCCAATTAGCTTACAATTTTCCGAATTTATGCAAGAACAAGTCTTCGCTACTCAAGGATATACGATAAATTACAATCCATATTCAAACATGTATAATCCTAGCTGGCGAGACAATCTCGCATTTTTGTGGCGACAAGGGAATCATAAGACTCAATTTCCTCAACAATAATATCAGAAACAACAAGAAAATTTTGAGCCTCATTTCCCTCAGCAACAATATCAAAGGCCACAAAATTCTAACCCTCCCGGTTTGTACCAAGTTCAGAAAGAACCGTTCCAAACACAACAGAACAACTTCCCCGCTCTTCTTCCTACACAGTCATCATCTGATGACAAGTTTGATAAACTCTTACAATTGGTCCAAGTTCAGCAACAATCTATTGCTAAACGTGAGGGACAAATTGGGCAGATGGCCCAAACTATGAGCAAAAGAGATGAGGGTAAACTCCCATCTCAGACCGTGGAAAATCCACGAGGACAATGTAGTAATGTCCAAACTGAGACCGCCCACAAACAGGCTAAGGCTGTAACTACCCTTAGGAGTGGAAAAGTAATAGACAAGGAGGATAGAAAGAAAAATAGGGATGTTCCTGAGGAGATAGAGAAACCTGAGATCGAGGTTTTAAGCAACAATAATGATAACTCCCGTAGGAATAAAAACCCAACGGTAGAGCCTTTAGTTGAACCTTCATCCAAAGCACCTTTCCCAACAGCTCTGACTCGTCCAAAGCCGAGTGTTGATCCAAAATAGCTCAAGGTCTTAGAGCATCTGAAAAATATTAAGATCAATTTGCCTTTAGTATAGGTAATCCAACAAATCCCTGCCTATGCCAAATTTCTAAAGGATTTGTGTGTGAGAAAGAGACGGACCAACTCCATTCCTAAGACAGCCCGTCTTACTAAAAAAGTTAGTAGCATTTGTACTAGAAGGTTGCCGCAGAAATGCAGTGACCCAGGAGCTTTCACCATTCCATGTTTAATCAATGACCATTAAGTAGAAAGCGCCTTGCTAGACTTAGGATCTAGTGTTAACCTTATTCCTCACACAGTTTACCAAAGGCTAGGTCTTGGAGAATTAATCTCAACAAATGTAACTCTCTAGTTGGCAGATAGATCTGAGCGGAGACCTCGAGGTATTGTAGAGGATGTCCTAGTCAGAGTAGGAGAGTTTCTGTTCCCAGTGAATTTTATTGTGTTAGATATGGACTTAGTCCTTGATAACAAAAATACCACTCCCGTTTTACTAGGCAGACTTTTCCTAACAACAACTGATGCTGTTATTTACTGTAGGAAGGGAATGATAGAATTGACATTTGGGAACATGAGAACAAAGTTAAGGGTTGCTAATGCAGCCAACAAGTTAGACCAAGATGAGGAAGAAGAATGCTTCCATATTGATACCGTTGACTCATGCATAGATGAGTTTGCCCAATCACTTTTGTCTCCTAATGAGGAGATAGCCGAACGTGAATGGCTATTGAATGAATGCGACATTTCATCCGAAATGGTCGCCTCTGCTTCCATTGTTGTTGATCCAAAGGACGATCAAGTAACAAATCATTTCCCTGAAGTCCTTGATTGTCCCACAATTGAGTCTCCACCAGCTTCAGAGTGCAAAACCTTCCCTAAACATCTTAAGTATGCCTATTTAGGACTTGAAGAGACCTTACCAGTCATTACTGCCTCAGATTTGACTACCAAGAATGAAGCCAAACTCTTGAAAGTCCTGAGTACTCACAAAAAGGCGATAGGTTGGACAATTTCAGACTAGAAATGAATTGATCCCTCTGTGTGTATGCACCGAATTCATCTCGAGGAAGGAGTTACTCCTTCTCGAGAATTTCAGAGAAGACTAAACCCAAAAATTGGTAATGTCGTTCACAAGGAGATCATTAAGTTGCTTGATGCGGGTATTATCTACCCGATTTCTGACAGTTCTTGGGTAAGTCTGGTACAAGTTGTACCGAAGAAATCTGGGATTATAGTGGTCCCAAATGATAAAGGTAAGCTCATTTCTACACGAACCACTACTGGGTAGCGTGTATGTATTGATTATAGGAAGCTCAACTCCAAAACAAGGAAAAACCACTTCCCTCTACCATTCCTTGACCAAGTCCTAGATAGAGTAGCCAGACAAGACTACTACTGCTTCTTGGACAGGTATTTAGGATACAACCAAATCCCAGTCTTTCCTGAAGATCAGGAAAAGACTACATTCACTTGTCCTTACGGAACCTTTGCATTCAGGCGCATGCCTTTCGGTCTTTGCAATGCACCTGCGACATTTCAAAGGTGTGTAATGGCCCTTTTCTCAGACATGATCAAAAATTTTCTAGAAGTCTTTATGGATGACTTCTTAGTATTCGGAGCTACCTTCGACGAGTGCCTTACACATCTTTCACAAGTGTTCAACCGATGTGTTGACATGAACCTGGCTCTAAGTTAGGAAAAGAGCCATTTTATGGTTAAGCAAGGTATAGTTCTGGGTCATGTTGTTACATAGGATGAAATGCATGTGGACCCAGCCAAAGTCGAGCTAATAGAAAAGCTGCCTGCACCTAAGACGGTGCGTGACATCCAATCATGCCTTGGTCACGTTGGTTTCTATTAGCGTTTCATTAAGGACTTCAAACATATAGCCCGACCTCTCTCTAGTCTCCTAGCACACGATACCGAATTCAACTTTGATGACAAGTGCTCGGAAGCTTTTGAGAAACTCAAATTCTTGCTATCCTTTGCTCCAATCATCCAACTTCCTGATTACAATCTCCCCTTTGAGATAATGTGCGATGCATCTGACTATGCAGTGGGACTTGTATTAGGCTAGCGTAAGGATAAGCTGCCGACTGTAATTTATTATGCTAGCAAAACTTTAGATGAAGCTCAAAAGAACTACACTACTACTGAAAAGGAATCACTAACTATAGTCTTCTCTTTGGATAAGTTCAGATCCTACATCCTAGGATCCAAAGTAATAGTCTACACGGACCACGCGGCTTTGCGGTATTTACTGACAAAAAAGGATACAAAGCCCCATCTAATCCATTGGCTATTACTCCTCCAAGAGTTCAACCTCGACATCAAAGACAAGAAAGGAAGCAAGAACTCTGTTTTCGATCATCTATCACGTTTGGTACGTGATTCTTCTATTGATACTCTGCCTTTCAAAGACACGTTCCCTAATGAGCAACTTTTTGCTGCCTCACATAAAACCCCATGGTATGCCCACTATGTCAACTATCTGGCTACCCAAGAGCTTCCAACTCACTGGGGTAAATGAGAATGAGAATGATTCATGGCACAAGTGAAGTACTTTATTTGGGAAGATCCCTATCTTTTCAAGATTTGTATCGATCAAGTCATTAGGAGATGTACTCCTGAGAATGAAACTGATAGCGTTCTCCAATTCTGTCACTCTAAAGCATGTGGTGGACATTTTAGAGGAAAAATGATAGATGCTAAAGTCCTTCAAAGTGGGTTCTTCTGGCCCACTCTTTTCAAAGATACGCAGCACATGTGTAAAAATTGTCCACAATGTCAACAAGCTGGCTCTATCTCAAGAAGGGACATGATGCCCCTTACACCCATCTTTATATGTGAAATATTCGATGTGTGGGATATAGATTTCATGGGTCCCTTTCCTCCTTCCTCAGGTTTTACTTATATTCTTGTTGGTGTGGACTATGTGTCCAAATAGGTAGAAGCAGTGGTAGCCCGAACCAATGACCATAAAGTTGTGGTCAAGTTCATTAAAGAGAACATCTTTTCTCGATTCGGGATGCCACGTGTACTTATCAGTGACGGTGGACAGCATTTTCGTCATAGGACACTTGAAGCCTTATTAAGAAAATATTCAATTCATCACAAGATAGTAACGCCTTACCACTCACAAATAAGTGGTCAAGTGGAGGTGCCAAATAGGAAAATCAATTCAATTCTTCAGAAAACGGTTAAGCCCAATTGCAAAGATTGGTCAATTCATCTGTACAATGCATTATGGGCTTACTGTACTGCTTTTAAAACTCCCATCGGCATGTCCCCGTATAGACTGGTATACGGTAAAGCTTGCCACCTCCCTGTTGAACTAGAGCATAAAGTCAATTGGGCTATTAAGGCCCTGAACTTTGACTTGCAACAGGCAGGTGAAGGTAGGAAGTTGGCATTGAGTGAACTGGAAGAGCTTCGCTTCGAAGCTTATGAGAATGCCAAACTCTACAAAGAGAGAATGAAAAGGATTCATGATAGATCTACTCTAAGAAAGACTTTCTCTCCTTCTGATAAAGTGTGGCTATTTAATTATAGGTTGAAGTTCTTCCCAGGCAAATTGAGAACAAAGTGGGATGGTCCTTATGTAGTGCTTAAAGTATATCCTTCTGGAGTTATCTAAATTAAGGATCCCACAGATAGGCGTGTAATCATAGTCAATGGACAAAGACTGAAGCATGCTTTCGATCCTAAGGTAGTCCCTCATGAAGTTGAATCCGTTGAACTTCTGGACCCTGTATACCTTCCATAAAATGAAATTTGCCTAGCTGATGGCATTAAACTCAGTACAACCATCTGACTGAAGACGTTAAACATAGCGCTACTAGGAGTCAACTTAGTTCTCTTTTGTGTAAATATCTGTTTAATTTTTATCGTTTATATATACTCTTTGAATTTTTCTCCAGTTTTAGGTAGTTTGGGTTTTAAACCCTGATGAACATTCATAGAGGTACCAGTGTTAGCTTACTAGTGGTCACTGTACATTTTTGTGTGCAGTTAGCTTAATTGTATAACTCTGTCTTATAGTATGAGATACTCCACTCGCTTAATGTAGTTTGGGTCTGTTGGATATTACTTGATAAGGTAGTTAAGAGTGTGAGCATACACCAGACGTAACTTTTGTGATGTAAAATCCCACTGTAATAAACCTTGACCTTGTAGAACTAGCTTTGGCCTTAAGTGGCCAAAGGAAAGCACTAGACATCGTGAGCATAAAAACCTCTGGAAGAACTAGTCTTTGTAGGAGTATCAACTCTAAAATCCCATAAAAGAGTCTAAATGGTTTGGGTAGTTTATTTATTTGTTTTATGTCTTAGTTAGTCTCCTTGACCGTAATTCTTTTTGACCCCTCTCCCTTATACTATTTTGTATAGATTAACTCACTATTATTTTTGCTGTGTTGGTGATAATCTGTAAAATGCTTTCTCTACTAATCTTTAATTGCTGAATGATACATCTTTTGGCAAAAGTTAGTAGAAAAGCTTTGACATCAACATAGAAATACTTCACATCAGGTGATATCTATCCTTACTACATTTCCCTTTATACCTGATAACCTGCGCTGCAGAGTAAGCAAACCATAGGTTTGGGGATCTAGTATTTGTCATTATGATATTTCTTGCATATTACACTCTCACTGTCTTACATTGCTATTTGTTTGAGGGCAAGCAAAGTTTCGGTGTGGGGGTGCGTTCATTTCATGAAAATGTTTTCAAAAGATGCAAGAAATACACCATTTTTGTTCATGAGAAGAGTAGTTTGCTACCTTAGCTGTTAAAAGAGATGATTTAGATGATTTGAGAACCTGTGTTGTTAGCCTTGTATTGTGAAAAACTCTGAGGAAACTCTGTAAGAAAAATTTTAGGGTACTGTATTCATGAGTAAACCTAGCTGTTCTTCCTTTCGTCAATTCATAGCTATGTGATTATAAAAGGACTAAGATATGATTATTGTTTGTTATGGAACTTCTTGTGATTGAAACCTGAACTCTTATGTCATGTCTGTACAGTATGTTATGTTACTCTATCTGTATGTACACTCTTGAAAGAAAAAAAGTTGTACATACCTTTACTGTTGAATAAAATTGTTGTAAATATGTTATAAATCTCTAAGTACCATTATCCTAGACTTTGTAATTTGGGATATGTGCCATAGTGTAAGGTTTCGAGCCTGGATATCTCGGGTGATTAAGGCACGTAGGGGTTCCTTTGAAACCTGGCAACCTCAGTCATAATGGCGGGGGATTGTTGGCCTTAAAGCCCGCTACATGGGATATCTAGAAAGCAAAAGAGACTGAACACTATATAGAGATA
Organism: Ehretia macrophylla; assembly: GCA_037974665.1. Taxonomy (NCBI): domain Eukaryota; kingdom Viridiplantae; phylum Streptophyta; class Magnoliopsida; order Boraginales; family Ehretiaceae; genus Ehretia; species Ehretia macrophylla. The sequence continues at coordinate 72,367,607 of CM075772.1, read as the reverse complement.
TTGTAAGTTATACTTTTATATTTCTGGCAAATGTTATAGGGTTAAGGCATGATCAAGAGTTTGATTACAAATATAGGTAAGAATATCAAAGTCCAATCTGTTTGCATAACTTATAAGTTGAGTGTTGAATGAACTTAATTTGCTTAGTTTACTTCTAAATATGTACTCCGAAGCAATCAATAGTCAATTTCCAATAAGAGTACCTTCTTTTGAGAATACTATGTACAAGGTTCTCTTATCATGTTTATCATCAACTGCTGAATAGGTTTAAAATAGTAGATTACATTTCTCATGTTGCATACTTGGAAAATGTTTGACAAAAAGATATGATAGATTATGATATCTGTTTTTGACTTGTTAAAATTTATGCAAATTTTACTTTCATATCTGTTTTAAAGACAGTCTTGCTTGAGGGCAAGCAAGGTTTAAGTTTGGCGATATTGATGTGACTGTATTTGCAGCACTCAAACCTTGGTATTTTGTACTATATTTGCATCTTAACTTGGGAATTATTGCAATACTTTGATACTTTCGATGCAATGTAGGATGATACAGTAAAGTGAAAATTCAGACCCAAAATGATCCAAAATACAAGTCAAGAAGTAAAGAATAGGGAAAACATGCGGAGCGGTGGAAGAATGATGCTGATAGAGTTGGAATTTGGCTGAAACTAGCGCGTAATCAGACTCAGAATGCTGAAAATAGCCCAGAAACGCCTCGGTCAATGCTCGGTCAAAAGTCATCAAAATGGAGCTAGAAAGTCAACAGACGGGCGCTCGAGCGCGCCCTCTTGGCGCTCGAGCGCCCTATGCAGAAAAATCCACAATGTTTCGGAAGAAAACACGTGTTACAAATTCAATGTTGGACCAAATTGGCGCTCGAGCGCGCCCCAGGAATCATCCGGAAGCTGCCACATGTCTGGCATTCAACGGACAGCCAGAAATGCGCTCACAAGGCACTCGAGTACGCCTCTAATAATTTGCCTATAAATAGGCCCCCTTCCCTCCGAATTTGTTTAATTAATTTGGATTTTGGTTATTTTTAATCAGTTTTCGAGTTAATTCTAGATACTTTTTAGTTTTAGGCGTATTTAGTTAGCAGGATACGAGGGAAATCCCACCTAGGTAGTTCTTATTTGGAAAATTTTTTCTTGAATAGCTACTATTAGGGGAAAGTTCGACCCAACTAGTTATTATCCGGGAAAAGTTCTGTCCGAATAGCTTTTAATAGGAAAGCTCTTATTCGGGAGAAATTCATCCCTAGTAGTTCTTATTTGGGGGAAATTAGCTCCGCCCAAATAGCTACTTTGCGTCGGACCTCTGCTTAAATTTCTGGGATCAGAAATACACGTTCGTCAATACGGGGGAGCCTTTCTTGATTCTCTTTTATTTATAAAATTCGTATTCAATTATGCCTGAGTAGATTGATATCTAAGGGCGAATATTGTAAATGTTAGTCTTTTAATATACGGTCTCGGATTCAGATTATACGCTTTAAATGCAATACATGGCTTGTTCTAATTCAGTAATGTCTTTCATACGTAATGCTTTTTAGTAGATGTATGATTACTTTACTATCATTATTGTCTTCCATAACGTAATGCTTTTAAGTAGATGTTATGTTAGCTTTACTTTCGTGCCATGTATCCATGTTTTAGAAAGTGAATCAAATAGCTTGACAAACTTAAAAGATTCCAAGTGACTATAGGTAATGCTTTTAAGTAAACCATAGTTTCTAGATTAGAAATGAGAAGTTAATTACTTAGTTGAAACAGACCGTTTACACCAGGTTGTAAGGACAGATCCATACGAAGGATGGAACAGCACCTACATCAGAGTAGTAATCGGGATTTTAATAGGCTAAGTTAATTGACTAGGTTAAATGCTTATAGCTTAACCTCTTACAAAGAATCAGATAATCTTGAATACCGAGCCTAGATTAATTGCCTCATTTACATATTCAATCCTTTAGATCCCTACCCCTTGTATCCATATTTAATTAGTTTAATTTAGTTGTAGTATAATCAAACATCTTGTTTAAACTGTTACACTTCTACTTTAAATACTTTCAAACACTACTTCATCAACTTGCTAACGCGCTTCCCTGTGGTACGATTCCGCACGCTAAGCACACTACACTGCAAAGAATCGTGCACTTGCGGGTATTTTAACTTGGTCGTTTAACACCGATTTTACTCACACAATTGATCACATCAGGTAGTATATGGAAGAATTTGATAATCAATTCTTGTGGCAAATTGTCTAACATTTTTTTTGTCCTTTTTCTTGCTTGTCTTGCCTTCGAGGGTTTACGCTTCTTGCGGAGTCTTGAAATCAACCACTTCGGCATGAGCAAATTTTTCGAAGAAGATATTTACCCAAGGAAAAACAAGGCCTTTATAATTGGTAAAGTGCAAAGAATAACACTATCTTTCTATACCCTTCTCAGGTTAGCCAAACCTTGTATCATATTAGAAATGATCCCCTTGTAACGTTAAAGTTATTATAAATGAGATTCAATAATTATAAATATTATAATGTATAACGTTGATTTTATTTATAAAATTATACTATTACAAGAAACTTTTACTGTAAATTATAAGGGCAAGTCAAATGTTACTCCTCTTTTTTTCTTTTGTTTTTTTCTCATCTAAGTATTTTTAGTTCCGAACGGACCATCATTTGAGCACTATGACAAAATGGTTAATTGACCCAAAATAATTACAAAAAGTTTTTTTTTTTTCGTTCCTAGGGAGGCAAAGTCGATTAGAGTAGAATAACTCTAGGGGATGTTTCACCCCATATATCTTTCTCCACAAAAACATTTCAATCATTGTTTGTTTGCACTTTTGCGTTAACCACTTAATACACATATATGTTTCATTCAAATTTCTTTTAAATTCCTCTTAAAAATTATAAAAATCTCCCAATAAATTTCATCTAAAATATAAAAGATTCACCAAATTTGTTCAAAAAATTACTCAAAATTAAAACTTAAAATTGTCCTTTATTTTTCTTTTAAATTATTAATAAATTCTTTCGAATTCTTCCCAAGTTACTTCAACTTTTTTTTTTTATATAAAAAAAACAGCAATTCTAAATTCCTTCTAATTTTGTTTTAAAAACTTTCATCAAATTTCTTCAACATTCCTCTCAGTTTTGCTCAAAATCAAAGAAATTCCTTAAAGTTTACCCTAAAATTTGTAAAATTTCTTTGAAATCATCAAGGCACTATTTGTTTACCGTAAAATAACTAGCTAGTAAAAAATATTTATAGAAAAAAAAATATTTTTTTTAAAAATAAAGTATTTTCTGGTGTTTGAATGTTGTAATGAAAAACTGATTAAAATTATTGAATTATTAGTTTTTAAAAATTATTAATAATTAATAACTAGTCACTAATAATATAATAAAATTATTGATTTATTATTTTTTAAAATTCTGAATAATTAATCAATATAATTAATTACTTAATTAAAAATATTAACCTATCAAAAAATTAAAATAATTTGAAATAACAAATTATAGAATTTCAAATTAACACATAATAAGTAAAGGTTTAAATTAATGGTTTGATAAATTAATAATAATTAATTTAAATTAGCTGAATAATTAATTAATAGTTAATAAATAAATAAAATATAAAATTAATTAATAAATATTTATTAAATATAAATTTTATTAATTTTTAGTTAAATTAATTAACTTGTCATTAAATAAAATTAATTAATTTTTCTTAGTAAATTAATTAATTAATTAATTTGTATTTAAGAATAATTAATTAAAAATGTGACATGAGTGAGGTGAGGGTGGGGTAGGGTTGGGGTGGATGAAAGTAAGGTGGAGTGAGTAGAGAATGTTTTCTTCTTCTAATAGAGAAGAATACATTTTCCACTCGTTTTAACAAAATATTTTCCTTTGACCAGAAAATATTTTATGGTTGACCAATTTTCTAATGTTAACAACCATCGAAAAATTAGAAAAATATTTTTCAGAAAAATGTTTTACATCAAACAAACAAAGTTCAAATTTCTTCAAAATTGAAAAATATTTTACAGCAAACAAACAAAGTTCAAAATTCTTTAAAATTGCTCCTACTTTCTTTTAAAAATAAACTAGTCTATTTGGGTATCTTTTCATTCCTAATTGGTACGTATAAGACTCAATTATGTTTTATTTTTACATCATAACATAACCATTTTGATGTGATTTTGAAATGCTAGATCAATAAAATTTATGGGGATTTATAGTTTTGAAATTCATTGAATTTGAGCAAAATAACATCTCCAAATCTCAAAATTTTCAAAATTCGACTTACCAAAACTAGTGAAAAGAACACAACCTTTTATTTGAGCAAAATAACATCTCCAAATCTCAAAGTTGTCATAATCCTACTTATCAAATATAGTCAAAAGAGTACAACCTTACCTTTTTTTTTCTTAGATTAACTTTCCTTCATATTGAGTAATTCCTTTTGTTGAGAAGTCAAACTTTCTATTTTTATTGAATAACTACACTCTTTTACTCTTATAAAAACATCCTACGGGGCATTGTCCTAATGGCATCTAATCAACGTTATCATCTCTAGTAGACTATAGCTTTTTTACTATGTGATAAGTTCCCCTATAAAGAAAACAACATAAAAAAGTGTGTCTCCGTATATATTTTGACACTTCTCATCATCGCATCATTGACACAAAAGTTTGCATGTGAAGATGAAAATGCAATTAAGAGAGTTGTTCATGTTCATGTTCAAAACGATCTAGGCAATGGGATAACAATGACACTGAGTTACAAGTCATCCAAAAAGACTTCAACATTCAATCTCTTTCAAGTGGTAGATCCTTTGAATGGTCATTTGAGTCAAGCCTTTCAAGAAATATTGTTTATTCATGTTTCTTGAAGTTTCATGGAGAACTTGAGACTGAAGTCAAAATCTATGATGATAAAAATGATGCTTCATAGTGTTGTGATAAAAGTTTATGGAGCATTAAACAAACCAAAGCTTTTCTTTTCAATCCAAATAACAAGACATGGGATCAAATGGTTGCATATAATTAATTATTTATGTCCTTAAATAAATTGTAAGTGCCCTTGGAAATAACTTTATCATATAATATTTGGATCTATAAATTAATAATTTTAAATTTTTAAAAAGATAATACATTTCTATTTGTCAAATTATGAATTTTGGGTTCAAAGGTAAACATTTTAAATTTACAAGTTTTCAGTTACAACTATAAGACTTTTTAGCTCAGAATGGGTAAATTATTTCAATAGTCACTAAACTATTTCATCAGTTCTGTTTCAACCATCAAACTATTTTTAGCTCTAAAAGAGTCATTAGTTTGAACAATTTTTAGCTGTAAAAGGGTTATTAGTTTTTCTGAATGGTTTAAATTAAACCATTTTGTTAGATACCATCAAAAATCTTAACGGAAAGGGGCTAAAATATAAATAGTAAAGAATAAAGGTCAGAAATAAAATAATTAGTTCTTTTTCTTTTCTCCTTGCTTGTGACACCCGAAAATTTTACCATAAATTTATTTATAACCGTTGCATATCTATATGCGCATTTCTACGTGCATCATCTTTCTTGCTTAATTGTTTTTATTAGACGTTACTATTCATAATATTTTTGACTGTTTCAAAAGTTTGATTTTAAATTTTTCCTAGGTCACCTGACATTTAAAAGGAACCGAGAAATTTTCGTTTTGAACTTTCGAGCTTAGAAGTGTGTGTTTGGAAAATGTTTTCTATGATAATTGAATAGTGTTACGTTAGAATAGTGCTAGTTTCAACTATAAACATTTGAAATTGTAATTAACCTTAGTTGATCAAGTTTTTGAGACTAATTAACTTAAATTATTAATTATGCACCACATATAATATAACCAACTCATGAAATTAAAAACAATAACACACATTAGTCATCAAAACAAAAGCAAAAATGACCTCCAAGTCCCTTGAGATGGCCGACCACCTATAGGAGAGAAAAGAGGAGATTTTGCTTCTTCAACCTTGCATCTTGAGCTCCTAGCTTGATCTTGGGAGGGTTTTGAGCATCCTAGGGCCTTCAACAAGCTTCCTTGTCTTCAAAAATTATGAGGGAGATGCATTTCATTGCTTTTAAAGTTTATGCTCTTATGTTGAATTTTCTTGGTTTGTTAATTGTAGCTATAAAACTTGTTATAAATGCTTACTATGAGTTTATTGGTTCCTATAGAGTTAACTTTTATAGCTTGTTAGAAGACTTTATGGTTGAATGCATATATTGATCAAAAGAGATGATGAATAGTACCTAGAATTAGAGTTTTGAGAAAAATTGCCAATTAGCTTAAATTGAGGCTTCAATTAGATGCTCTAGACCCTAGTGAAGTTAGTTGAAAAGCCACGTGAGGTTGAATCACACGAAACCGAGCTTAATTGCATAAATAGCCAACTTTAAAAAGGGGACTTTTTCCGTTGAGCAATCCGGGCAAGTTTGGGCATTGATTCGGGTATCCTTGGGCTAAGGAAGCACCTTTGGTGCTTTCGTTTCACAAAAATGGGGTTCGGTTAGTATAGTTGTAGTTCAAACCCGTTCGAGGCCTTCCCGAACTTTTATTTCTAAAATGAGTATTTATGATCCTAAAAGGTGCCTTTGGGCTTAATTAAGAATATAGAAAGACTAGGATATGATTTGGGAATCTTGAACCATGCTTAGGAGAAAGAAAACTCGGTTAAAGAAAGGGAAAAAAGTAGTTTTGGCTATATTTAATGCAATTGGCACATGTATTTAAGTTATCTTGTATTGTATTGGATATTTAGGATATAATTAAGCTATTTGGGTAGATTGTAGGAATTAATTGTGTTGATTGCTTCTTTTGGAATCTTTAAACTAATCTCGTGCTTATGTGAACTTATATCATGCTTATATGTGAGGGCGGCCTACTTTGTCGTTCTTTTTATGTGTTATGTGATATTTTGATTGCTTGTGACTTGTCTCAGGGTTGCGTAACCTTTTCGGACATGGTAGCATCGAGAAACACGGGCGGCGTCGGTCTTGTCGTGCTCCCTCGACTATCATGGTGCCTATTCCCTTTCTCGCTAAGGCATACTCCACTACTCCAGAGACGTGGTTACCTGCTGGGCATAGACCTACCTCAGGAGAAAGGGTCGTAGGATCAGGATACATCCGGAGTATCCCAATTGTTGGTGTTTGGGGTTTGCCAGCATGTTTGTGATGCTCGTGGTTCATGGCTCGTGAGTGAAAACTTGGAAGTGGAATCGTATCCTTTTAAAAGTGTTTAATAGCTTGGCTTTTTGTCTTGTTGGTTTATGTGGCTTATATATGTTTTCTTGTATTGCATATCATATTGCACGTTGGTATGTTGCATCACCTCCCTCACTGGGCAACTTAGTTGCTTACTCCTCATTTGAAATGTTTCAGGAGAAGCTAAGGTGAATCCCCAGCTGTTAGAAGTAGAAGAAGAAGAAGAAGTTCACGTAGATCAGAATCCGTGACTTTGTGTGCTAAGGTGGATCTTATGTGCTACTTGTGTGGAGTTCATGTTAATATTGTATTTTGAGACCTTGGGGTCTTGTGTATATGTTTAATAGTTGTAGTCTCGAATGTTAGAGAAAGATGTTGGTTTGTAATAATGGATGTTGGACTTTATTTTCTCTTGCATGCTTGGAGTGTTTATTGTTCTACATATGGAACTTAAATTATATTGTATCTAACTACTTATGGCTAAAACTAACTTATTTCGCATGCTCGTGTGCTTAAGTAGATGGTTGTTCTTCCAAGGCTCGGATGGCCTTGTGATTTTGTTTTGGCTTTGGAGATATTAGAAGATAAGTTGTTGTTTATAGTTCAAATGTCTTAAGTGAATGTTTACAGGTAACAGTTTTGTCCTTGGTACAGAGGAGACTCTGTCCGAGTGACGTCTCCGTGCCTGACTTTAGCGTGAGGTTGGGTTCGGGGCGTTACACTTTAGGTGGTATCAGAGCTACTAGAATGCTTGAAGCCAGGTTAAATTCCTTGGCATGTGGGTAGTGGTCTATATGTGAAAGTGAATTATGTGAATATATGATTGTTTAACTGTTTAAGTACTTAGATAAAAGACACGCTAGCATGAAAAAGAATGATAAAGCATGCCATGATAAGAATATGAAAAGTTAGTGTTAAATGTTGTTAAGTGTTTTACGTGCTTCTTATGTGAGTAAGATGTTTGAAAGCAATGTGTATATTATCTTTGCATAGTTTATTTGCCTATTATAATACTATGTTCTTTTAGCATTGTAATGAGGAGACGGGGTAGACCACGAAGAAAGCCGGAGGAAACTCCCAGACAGGATGTACCGGGGCAAGGTGCTGGGGCAGCCGGGGATGTACCGCAGGGTCAGGAACCGAGTAATGCCTAGATTTTGGCCACAATGGCCACCGCAATTAATACCATAGCTCAGTTTGTGGTTCAGCAGGGTACAGCAGGTGTCGGTAGGGGTAATCAGGCTGCCAGAGTAGAGGGCAGTGGTACTGCAGGAGGTAACTTGTTTGATAAATTCCTGCAACACGGAGCATATAGTTTTTATGGCGAGCCTGATGATATGAAAGCAGAGATATGGTTGAGTAAGTTTGAGAAAGTCACTGCGATACTTGAGTACAACGATGAAAGAAATATTACCTATGCTGCCTTTTTAATGGAGGGTGATGCCGAGGCTTGGTGGTGCACTATTAGAGAGAAATAGGATGCCGAGAGGGTTCAGCATGTATGGGCTGACTTTGTTCGTGAGTTTCGAGATAAATATGTATCAGTTGTAGCCCGTGAGAGACATCATGATGAATTTATAGCTTTGAAACAGGGGAACATGACTGTAGACCAGTATGAGGCTACCTTTACGAGACTATCTCGATATGTGCCAGCTTTGGTTCAGCCGGAGGATGTGAAGATCCAGAGATTTATTACAGGATTGAGGAGTGACATCATGCTTAATTTGTCTTCGTAGGATTATCTGAACTATGCTACAGTAGTCAAGGCTGCATCGAGATATGAGAAACATAAGACAGATGTGTTAGCTCAGTCTAGTCCGCCAAGCAAACGTCAGTTTCAGTCTCAGAGTCAGGGGTATCAGAGGCAGTATCAGCAGCCTGTTCAGACTCAGTAGCCTAGGCAGACCCAGAGCTATCCAGGACCAGTTTAGGTACAGTCACGGCCGAGACTAGCTCAGAGCCAACCACAGGGACAGTCACAGACCCGACTAGTGACTGCTAGATCTCAGCAGGGTAGTTCTACCACATCTACTTATAGGCCCCCTACAGGAGGTGCTGCTGCTAAGAAGAACCTACAGTGTACTCATTGCAACCGTAAGGGCCACACAGAAGCTGAGTATTGGAGGAAATTGGGCCGTTGCACAGGTTGTGGCAGTGATCAGCACAGAGTTAGATATTGTCCCAAGTTTAAATTTGGTCAGGGTCAGACTTCAGGCCAAGGTGCCCAGCCTAGAGCTTCAGGAGCAGCTACTGTACCGCGAGGTCAGGCACGGGTATTTGCACTCGACCAAGATGAGCTTCCAGAGATGACAGTGGTGGTGGAAGGTACTTTTCTTATTAATAGTCAGCCAGTAGTAGTTTTGATTGACACCGGGGCTATACATTCATTCATTACTCCTGCATGTGCACAGTCTGCTACATTAAAAGTTGATAAACTGCTGTATGTGATTGAAGTAGGTAATCCTATGGGTACTAAATTTGTTACAGAGTCTGTGTGTAAAGATTGTAATATTTGCATTGAGGGTTACATGTACCCTATTGACTTGATAATCATGCCATTTCGGGACTTTGAAGTTATCTTGGGGATGGATTGGTTGGGGCGATATTATGCATGTTTGGACTATAGGAAGAAAGTTTTAACTTTAGAAGTACCTAACCAACCTGTTATTAAAGTAACTGGGAGTCGAAAGTCTACTGGGAGTCGAAAGTCTACTGGGACTCGTATCATATCTTCCATTAAAGCTACTAAAATGTTGAGTAAAGGTTATGATGCATACTTAGCTTATTTAATTAATCAGCCTGGAGATAAATTGAAATTGAATAAAGTACCTGTTATAAAAGAGTTTCCGGGGATTTTCCCTGAGGTGTTGTCTGGGTTACCACCTGATAAGGAGATTGAGTTTGTGATTGACTTGTTGCCGGGAACTAATCCTATCTCGAGAACCCCGTATAGAATATCTCCCCTTGAGTTACAAGAATTGAAAATTCAGCTACAGGGTTTACTTGAGAAAGGTTTCATTCAGCCTAGTTCGTCACCGTGGGGTGCTCCCGTGTTATTTGTGAAAAAGAAAAATGGTACTCTGCATTTGTGCATAGATTATCGAGGTCTTAATCAGGTAACGGTGAAAAATAAATATTCTTTGCCCTTAATTGAGGAGTTGTTTGATCAGCTACAGGGTGCTGTTGTGTTTTCAAAATCTGATTTGAGGCAGGGCTATTATCAATTGAGGATCCGAAAAGAGGATGTACCTAAGACTGCATTTAGAACCAGGTATGGTCATTATGAGTTTATTGTTCTACCATTTGGTTTGACAAATGCTCCAGCCGCTTTTATGGATTTGATGCAGAGAGTATTTCGACCCTATCTTGATCAGTTTGTTGTGATTTTTATTGATGATATATTAGTATACTCTAAATCTGAGTCAGAGCATAAAGAATATTTGAGAATTCTACTTCAAACCTTGCAAGAGCACAAATTGTTTGCCAAATTTAGCAAATGCGAATTCTGGTTGAAACAGATTGCCTTTTTAGGTCATATCATTTCATAGGAGGGAATATCTGTTGATCTTGCTAAAATTGAGGTGGTTATGTCGTTGAAAAGACTTGAAACTGTCACGGAAGTCCATAGTTTCCTGGGATTAGCGGGCTATTATAGACGATTTGTTAAAGATTGCAGGACCTTTGACTACATTAACCCAGAAGAAAACTGTGTTTAATTGGGATGATAGATGTGAAGCCAATTTCCAGGAGTTGAAAAAAGAGACTTACCACTGCACCTATCCGTGCCTTGCTTGAGGGGACTGAAAACTTGGTGATATACAGTGATACTTCGAAAGAAGGCTTGGGTTGTGTTCTTATGCAAAATGGTAAGGTGATAGCATATGCATCTAGGAAATTGAAACCATATGAACTCAATTATCCTACACATGATTTGGAGCTTGCAATTGTTGTCTTTGCTTTGAAGAAATGGTGTCATTATTTATGGGGTAATAAATTTGAAATATTTACTGACCATAAAAGTTTAAAATACCTATTTTCTCAAAAAGATATGAATATGAGGCAAAGGCGTTGGCTAGAACTATTAAATGGTTATAACTGTACCATTAGCTATTTGCCAGGAAAAGCTAATACTGTTGCAGATGCACTGAGCCGAAAAGCTTCTGTGGCTAGTTTGATAATCAAGGATTGGGAGATTATGGAAGAGCTATGTTTGTGGAAACCAGAAGCTTCTAGATCAGGTATTCAATTTGCTAGCCTACAAATCCAATCTCTATTGTTATCTAGAATCAGAGAAGCGCAACAATCAGATTCTCAGTTATTGAAGCTTTTAGAGAAGTCAAAAGGGGGAGAGCCCGACTTTAAGTTGCATGATGATGGACTTCTCAGGTACAGGAATAGAATTTGCATTCCTAGTGATTCGACTGTGAAAGATGAGATTCTTGCTGAGGCTCACGCTTCTAAATACACAATTCATCCTGGAAGCACTAAAATGTACAGAGATTTAAAACAGAATTTCTGGTGGAACAACATGAAGAGAGAGATAGCTGATTATGTAGCTAAGTGTTTGACTTGTCAGAAAGTTAAGGCAGAACATCAGAGGCCGGCAGGATTGTTGCAACCATTGGAGATTCCGGTATGGAAATGGGACCAGGTTACTATAGACCTTGTGTCGGATTTGCCGAGATCACCACGAGGTAATGATTCTGTGTGGGTTGTAGTAGACAGGTTGACGAAGAGTTCACATTTTATTGCTACAAAGAAAACAGATTCTCTCGATAAATTGGCCGAGCTATATGTTGAAAATATTATGAGACTGCATGGATTTCCATCTCAGATAGTGTCAGACAGGGATCCCAGGTTTACATCACAGTTCTGGCAGAAACTACAAAAGGCTTTGGGGACTAATTTGAGTTTTAGTACTGCATATCACCCGCAGACGAATGGCCAGTCAGAGAGGACTATCAGGATACTGGAAGACATGTTGAGAGCTTGTGTTCTGGATTTTGGCAAGAATTGGGAGAAATACCTACCTTTAGCAGAGTTTGCTTACAATAACAGTTATCAGGCTACTATTGGCATGGCACCCTCCGAAGCACTTTACGAGCGGAAATGTAGGTCTCCGTTGTATTGGGATGAGGTAGGTTAGATGAAAACAGTTGATCTCGCTATCCTTCCTAAGATGATCAAAATGGTGGATAATGTGAAACTTATAAAGAAAAGGATGCTTACAGCTCAGAGTCGACAGAAGAATTATGCTGATAGACGTCGACGGGACTTAGTATTTTCTAAGGGTGATCGTGTATTCTTGAAAGTCTCTCCGTGCAAAGGTTTGATTCAACACAGAAAATGAGGTAAACTTAATCCTAGATACGTGGGACCATTTGAAATCACTGAGAAAGTTAGGGATTTAGCTTACAGATTGGCATTACATCCGAGTTTGGGCCGGATTCATGATGTTTTTTATGTCTCACTGTTGAGGAAATATAATCCTGATCTGTCGCATGTTATTGAGTCAGAACCGTTGGAGATTGATGAGTCTTTAGCATATGTTGAGAAACCTCTTCGAGTGGTTGACCGAAAGATTCAAGAACTTAGAACTAAAAGTATTCTTATGGTAAAAGTTCTTTGGGATCATCATGGGGTTGAGGATGCCACTTGGGAGCGAGAAGATCAGATCAGAGAGAAGTATCCGGAGCTCTTTGCCGAATCATGTAAGAATTGCGAGGACGCAATTAGTTTAAGGGGGAGAGGGTGTGACACCTGAGAATTTTACCATAAATTTATTTATAACCGTTGCATATCTATGTGCGTATTTCTACGTGCATCATCTTTCTTGCTTAATTGTTTTTATTAGAGGTTACTATTCATAATATTTTTGACTGTTTCAAAAGTTTGATTTTAAATTTTTCCTAGGTCACCTGACATTTAAAAGGAACCGAGAAATAGTCGTTTTGAACTTTCGAGCTTAGGAGTGTGTGTTTGGAAAATGTTTTCTGTGATAATTGAATAGTGTTACGTTAGAATAGTACTATTTTCAACTATAAACATTTGAAATTGCAATTAACCTTAGTTGATCAAGTTTTTGAGACTAATTAGCTTAAATTATTAATTATGCACCACATATAATATAACCAACTCATGAAATTAAAAACAATAACACACATTAGTCATCAAAACAAAAGCACCTCCAAGTCCCTTGAGATGGCTGACCACCTATAGGAGAGAAAAGAGGAGATTTTGCTTCTTCAACCTTGCATCTTGAGCTCCTAGCTTGATCTTGGGAGGGTTTTGAGCATCCTAGGGCCTTCAACAAGCTTCCTTGTCTTCAAAAATTATGAGGGAGATGCATTTCATTGCTTTTAAAGTTTATGCTCTTATGTTGAATTTTCTTGGTTTGTTAATTGTAGCTATAAAACTTGTTATAAATGCTTACTATGAGTTTATTGGTGCCTATAGAGTTAACTTTTATAGCTTGTTAGAAGACTTTATGGTTGAATGCATATATTGATCAAAAGAGATGATGAATAGTGCCTAGAATTAGGGTTTTGAGAAAAATTGCCAATTAGCTTAAATTGAGGCTTCAATTAGATGCTCTAGACCCTAGTGAAGTTAGTTAAAAAGTCACGTGAGGTTGAATCACTCGAAACCGAGCTTAATTGCATAAATAGCCGACTTTAAAAAGGGGACTTTTTCCGTTGAGCAATCCGGGCAAGTTTGGGCATTGATTCGGGTATCCTTGAGCTAAGGAAGCACCTTTGGTGCTTTCGTTTCGCGAAAATGGGGTTTGGTTAGTATAGTTGTAGTTCAAACCTTTTCGGGGCCTTCCTGAACTTTTATTTCTAAAATGAGTATTTATGATCCTAAAAGGTGCCTTTGGGCTTAATTAAGAATATAGAAAGACTAGGATATGATTTGGGAATCTTGAACCATACTTAGGAGAAAGAAAAGTCGGTTAAAAAAAGGGAAAAAAGTAATTTTCGCTATAGTGGATGCAATTGGCACTTGTATTTAAGTTATCTTGTATTGTATTGGATATTTAGGATATAATTAAGCTATTTGAGTAGATTGTGGGAATTAATTGTGTTGATTGCTTCTTTTGGAATCTTTAAGCTAATTTCATGCTTATGTGAACTTATATCGTGCTTATATGTGAGGGCGGCTTACTTTGTCGTTCCTCTTATGTGTTATGTGATATCTTGATTGTTTGTGACTTGTCTCGGGGTTGCGCAACCTTTTGGGACATGGTAGCGTCGAGAAACACGAGCGGCGTCGGGCTTGCCATGCTCCCTCGACTACCATGGTGCCTATTTCCTTTCTCGCTGAGGCATACTCCATTACCCCAGAGGCGTGATTCACCTGCTGGGCATGGACCTACCTCGGGAGAAAGGGGTGTAGGATCGGGATACATCCGGAGTATCCCAATTGTTAGTGTTTGGGGTTTGCCGGCATGTTCGTGATGCTCGTGGTTCGTGGCTCGTGAGTGAAGACTTTGAAGTGGAACCATATCCTTTTAAAAGTGTTTAATAGCTTGGCTTATTGTCTTGTTGGTTTATGTGGCTTATATATATATTTTTGTATTGCATATCATATTGCACGTTGGCATGTTGCATCACCTCCCTTGCTGGGCAACTTTGTTGCTCACTCCTCATTTGAAATGTTTCAGGAGAAGCTAAGGTGAATCCCCAGCTGTTAGAATTAGAAGAAGAAGAAGAAGTTCACGTAGATCAGAATCCGTGACTTTGTGTACTAAGGTAGATCTTATGTGCTACTTGCGTGGAGTTCATGTTAATATTGTATTTTCAGACCTTGGGGTCTTGTGTATATGTTTAATAGTTGTAATCTCGAATGTTAGAGAAAGATGTTGGTTTGTAATAATGGATGCTGGACTTTATTTTCTCTTGCATGCTTGGAGTGTTTATTGTTCTACATATGGAACTTAAATTATATTGTATCTAACTACTTATGGCTAAAACCAACTTATTTCGCATGCTCGTGTGCTTAAGTAGATGGTTGTTCTTCCAAGGCTCGGATGGCCTTGTGATTTTGTTTTGGCTTTGGAGATATTAGAAGATAAGTTGTTGTTTATAGTTCAAATGTCTTAAGTGAATGTTTACAGGTAACAGTTTTGTCCTTGGTACAGAGGAGACTATGTCCGAGTGACGAGTCCGAGCCTGACTTTAGCATAAGGTTGGGTTCGGGGCGTTACATTGCTTCTCCACCGTTTCCTTCTTCCCCTACTCTCCATACACACACACATGCACCACCATACACACACACGTGCACCACTGTACACCATGTAACCACGCCGCCATAGTATCTAGCCCTACCTCACTTTGACCATCCAAAATTAACTCCACAAGTAGTAAGCCACTTGTAGAAGCTCAGGGACCAACCATTGTAGTGCATAAGCCCATAGTAGTGGTGCACCTATTAGAGCAAAATTTGTACGCCATATGTATCTAGAAAATATCCCTTTGTGATTTTTTTTTGCATAATACGTTGGAGGAGTTATGAATTAGACTTGATGCATTTGACAATGAGGGGAATGAAGTATCTTAAAGGGAGGGTTGATAAGTTAAATTATTCACAGTAGCAGCAAGTTCTAGGTGATTGGCATATGCAGGCTGATTTTTGCATTGTATTGATCATGTCTTTTCACTATATTATCCTAATTTATAATTGGATATGCTTCAGTTGCATGCTTCACTTCCATCACCAAACCTTGGCAATGTACAATTGATAGGGGTCGTAGGTACATGGTGATGTGAGGCTGGGCAATGTGATATGTGTCACCTATGGTACAATGCATTAATCGTGAAACTGATGGGTCGCACTTTGGTAAATAGTTTCGTTGGTCCTTTAACCTTATAGACTCTTTATTTTCTATAAATATGACTTCTTAGAATAAAAACAATGTACTCGCATATTTATTCGGGTATTTTTGACCTAGATTTCCTCTACTTTTATATATATGAGACTTGGACTCCATACTTATTCAAAAATGAGACTTATATCTCTCGTGCATTGGAAAAATGAGACTTATATCCCTTTCATGCATTGAAAAAATGAGACTTACACCCCATACTTGTCAAAAATTGGTTAACTTTTATGTTAAAAATATTTTAAAGACAATTATACCATCCCATCCCAATATCCCTACCCACTCAACACACATGGTTCTTTGTCTTCTTTTTTTTGATTCTTTGTCTTTTTTTTGTTGAACATACAATTTGTCAACCAAAAAAAAAAGTTGCAGGTTGTTTTGGGGTTAGAATTGGTTAGGGTGTATTTACGTTAGGGATTGGTAAAGGTAGAGATGTCATGCTATAAGGTTTTAACAAATAGTTTTTTTTTTTATATAAAAAGGGGTGTAAGTCTCATTTTCTAAGAAGTATGAAGTATAAGTCTCATATATCTAAAAGTGGATGGGGTCTAGGCCAAAAATACCCATATTTATTCCCCTGTGATTTGTGCTTTGTGTGTGCATTCCCCAACAAAAAGGAATAAGATGACTCCTGTTAGATAAAGATCAGCTTACAGAGGCCTAGATTAATAAGAACCAACACGATAAAAGGGTCAAACAAGAAGTGGCTTCGAATTTTCTATTTGCTTCAACAGTTAGGTGGATTTGGTGTAATGTCATCTTCTATGGCAACGAACAACATATTACTCGGTACATGGCATAGGCCATTCATAATGACACTGAATGTAATGTGGATCAACAATAAAAATTGAACCACATCATGGCTGGAAATTGAACGTTGATGGATACACCACATGCACCAAAGGGAATCCGTGTCTTGTGATGGCGATGGTTTATTTAGACAAGAGGATTGACTTTGGATTATTGGGTATATGATAAATATGGGGGATAACTACAAACATAATGGAAGTAAGTCACAATTTTGTGAGAAGGTTTACAAAGAGTCGTGCAAATGCATATTGAAGAATTGGAAATTGAAACTGATTTAAAGGCGGAAATTGGAACTCATTCAAAGGCGATTGTATTTGTAATGCCCCGAACCAACGCACCCACGCCTGCAGGATACACCCCGCCCATAGGGGACGAGCATGCAACGAGGCCATGGCGTACGGGCCCGGAAGCGCACTATGCACGTATTGTCCGCTTTGGTGCCCATACACCTCACGATTTTGTCGCCTCCCAGCCACTGCCAGGAAAACGCGCGTGCACGATACAACGAGACATCCCATTATATCTAGCAGCCCAGAACCATCCGCGTCCGATGTGGGATATTACACCCGCCCCCCCTTGGGGACCCAACGTCCTCGCTGGCCATGCTAACGCGTCAGCTCTAATACCACCTTTGTAGCGCCCCGAACCAACGCACCCACGCCTGTAGGATACACACCGCCCATAGGGGACGAGCGTGCACCGAGGCCATGGTGTACGGGCCCGGAAGCGCACTATGCACGTATTGTCCGCTCTGGGGCCCATACCCCTCACGGTTTTGTCGTATCCCAGCCACTGCCAGGAAAACGCGCGTGCACGATACAACGAGACATCCCATTATATCTAGCAGCCCAGAACCATCCGCGTCCGATGTGGGATATTACAGTATTCCTTATTCAAAGCTCCATCATTTGTAACAGCCCAACGAAAGCCAATGATCAAAGATTGCATGCAAATTTTGTAGAAGCACCCAGGATATAGACTTTGTTATGTCTATAGGAAAGTAAACAAGTATACGAACTGAATTGTCAACTTTGGCTTTAATCAATCTCTTGCAACTGCAAATATAGACACTATACTGCATGCACTTTTGGTTATGCTGAATAAAGACATGGGAGTGAAACTTCCCTTAGTTTAGTTGTAGAATAGTCTTATTTGGCTTGTTGTGCCACTGTATCAATCTATGCAGATCAATTAGGCCTCTATTTGTATCAAAAAAATATATGGATATATATGTAGCCATAGCCAAATTCAATTGTAGTCTATATTTAATATTTTTAACATCTATTTATTTAATATCTATATATTTGAAGAGTACATTTTATTGTATGTAGATGGGACCTACAAAGAGTTGCACATCCAACACTACCGACTGTAAGTTAAGCTCTTCGATTGAATTGTTTGCTTTTGATATCTAAAATGATCTGACTTGAAAAAATAAAAAATTTCTAAAAGTATAAAAATTTGTCAAATTTATATTCTTATAGGATATTATATCAAAAGGAGATTTTTGTAATGTTTTACGTCACTTGCGAGAATCTATCCATTTTTATATACTTACATTTAGGGTTCATTTGGATTTAGAGGGATTGAATAATAAAGGAAAGGAATGAATAGAATCATAAAGAAAAAAAAAAGTAGATGATTAAATCTTGTTTGAATTTGATGAAGTAAAAGAATGTATCATAAAAATGATGTATTGAATGAATCATAGAAGATGATGTATTTTTCTTTGTTTAGATTGAGGAAGAAATGAAAGGAGAGATAAACTTTATATACAAATTGATACATTAACCCATTACAAAATGATTATAAGGTTTGGACTTTATATAAAAGAGAGGAATATAATAACAATTATATAAAATGTTGATTTAATCTTTCCTTCTTTTTAATTCCAAATTAGAGGAATTGAAAATTAAGATATAAGAGGAATTAGGTAATCCCTCCAATTGCAATATGTTATTAATCCTTTGAAACTAAACAACAAGAGTATTCTTTAGACCCTCCTTAACAGTGTGTTTAGATTGAGGGGAATGGGTGGAAAGGGAGGTAGGGGGAGGGATCAAAATATATTTTTCTTGTTTGTTTTGAAAGGTTTTCAAGGGGAAGAGAAATAGAGGGGTCAAAACAACCTCTCATATACCCTGTTTTTCTTTCCTCCCAATTTGGGGCAAATTAGGGGGAAGATGAGCCAAAACAATTTTGATACCAATTTTGACCTCTCCACTTCTTCATTTTCTCAACCAATTTTTTTTTGGGTGTAACTGTATGCATTTGTGTGTGTATATACAACTTTGGGGCTCTGTATGGTATAGGTATTTGTGTAAAGACCTGTGCGTACAACTGTGTATGCGTGCATTTGTGTCTGCTTGTGTTTTTATGTATGCAAGTGTGTTTATATATGTTTGCAGCTTGTGTATCTACTTGCTTTGGTGTGTGTATGTGGTTTTATTTATGAAAATGTGTATGTAGTGTGCAACTATGTTAATCAAGGAAAGAAGAAGATAAGTAAGAATAAATTAGGAAAACAAAAAAAAAAATGGAACCTGACCATAAAGCTTCAAGTTTTTTTTTTCTTTTCTTTTTTTTTCCCTTTTTTTTTTGTTGTCAAAAGTTGTAAGTGGCATGAAGAAGATAGAGGAAGAGAAGAAAAAAAATAATGAAGATAATGAAAATTGATAAAGTTTTATATAAAATAAGGGAAGGGTTTAAAAGTCATTTTACACAAAATTTATCCCTTCCTCCCATTTTCTTTTTAATCCAATCAAAAGACACCTATAACCCTTTATTATACTCTTATTCCCTCAAATTATCAAATCCAAATATAATTTCATACCTTCATCTCCTCTCTTTTATGATTCCCTCCATTCCTCTCCTTTACTAAACTTTCCCCCTCAATCCAAATACACTGTAAGTGTCAAATCTTCAACATATCTTAGTAGTGCTCTCCATACAATGGCTTGGTTCGAGGATGAAATTTATCCTCTCATATCAAAATGTCTAAAAGGCAATTATAATCCTGAAGAATTATAATATCTCAAATACATACTTAAAGTTTAGCAGTATTCTTCATTAATTGTTTTTTACATGCGACCTCGAAGTTTCATCTTTTCTTCCAGTACTCGTATATATAAGTGGTGGAAGAAGTGTCTTTGTGAATAAAACTTCACGATTTGCAACCCTAAATTTTGAGGAAATTATAATTTTCAAACCTTAATTGAAATATTATAAACATTTCAAGGCCTTCTTTAAAATCCATCAAAACAAAAAGCTACCAGAAATGACGAACAATGAAGGATATAAAATGACATATAAATGCTGATTTTCTTGTTCTTGTTTCCTAATGTGATTCTATTTCTCTTCCTTTTCTCCCTCTTTTTATTTTATTATTATTTTTTATTTTATTTAAAGGAAACCCTTAAAACCTAAGCGGTATAATACATATTAAAGGATGTCACTTACGAGAATTGATATCACAATCTCTTACACTTACAACAAAAGATATACCAATAGACCAAAGGCGTGTTGGTTATTTTTTTTCTTTTTGGACATTCCTTTTGTTAGAGTTTATGCCCTAAGAACCAATTAACTTTAGGACATATTTATTGTATTACCTATTTATTCATTTATTTTATTTAATGACTGGACAGTTTCATTTAATTGTGATTAAATATATCAATTATTAAATAAATTCCATAGAATTATCAAGTGGATTTTGTTCTTAAAGTGATTAAGAATATAAGAGTCAAAATTCATAATTAATTGATAAATTCGAGAAAATATTTCTGATCATAGAATGACTTAATTTGGCGTTGACTTATTCGGATAGATCAGTCCATACGTTACTACCTTGATTGACATGTGATGCCAATAAGAAGAAAGGACAATGAGACTCATGTTGTTTTAGTAAGTGTGGAAGTAAGATTGATGAATACACAACTGGACTTGACTGCAGTCATATATAAGATCACATAGTTAGTCAATGATCTATATATATTCATATTTGTAACTAGCACGTATGATAATTCCTTAGACCTGAGGTATCATGGTCGCCTCATGCATGTGACACCATGATTTGCAATTACGAAATAATTTGATTCTATTCATGGGTGAGATTAAGTAATTAGTGGTTGTGGTTCGTCAGTACATAGAGGGGGGTGATTATCCATTAAGGGAGCCGTCGACTAAGGGGTCCTATGAGATCTAATTAATTGAGCAATCAGAAATCCTTGGACGAGGTGAATTAGTGGAAACTATTCCGTGATTTATTTGTGGATTGCTAAATTAATTAAATCTAGTCATTTGGTTAAGACCATGAGTTTGACTTCCCTTGCATGGCTCATACTTAACTGGGACAAGATTGACAAAATGAATTTCTTATATGTCTTGGTTCGTATATCCACTTCATCATTAATTGGAGAATTACGATATGAATTAGAAAGGTTCTAATTTAAATGATTAATTAGATTAATGAATTTATGTTATCGATTAATCATGAATCCGAAAGGTCATACACAATAGAAGTTTTATTAATTAATCAGTGAGAAAATAAATTAATTAAATCGGAGTGTCTGACCCCACCTAGTGGGACAAGGCTTAGTTTGGTTTGGTGGTTTGGTTTGGTATAAGACTAACTGGAATTGGATTCTAGTCTAATTAGTTTTATAATCCAAGACCAGTGTTTGGGACTGGCCCAAAAGTCAGACTTAACTAGCCAGGTGATTCCTATATGTATGAGGCTATGACAAACCTGAATAGCTAGCACAAAATAAGTTTGTCATAAAAATTTCTCTTTTCTCTAAAATCTTTAGTAGGGGATTTAGCTGATTAATTGGAGAGTTTCGTGTGGATACTTTTGGAGATTTCATGTGTGGGAAGCTAGAGCATATCAGAATCTGCATCGGACCCAACTTCATAGAGGTATTCGAATTGTCCATCTCTAATAATTATGTGATAATTATGTTTTGTTTAAATTTGCATATTAAGCCGTGAACGGATACTAGTATTTAATTCCGCTGTGTTACCCAAAAATTTTAAATACCTAGTATGATTCCTAACACCTTTTGCCACTTAAGTCTATTTTAAGGACTCCTTGGCAAAATACGCAAATAACCCAATGTGGAATTATTCAACGGTAGAATAATGTGTTGTTGTATCATATTATATTGTGGAAAAATCCAAACATGATGTAATTCACTAGGGCCTTCAATCTGAACGAACAAGTGGTAGAAATATGCTTAATGTGTTATAAAATAATTGCTAAAAAGACAATAATATAAGAATTGAGAGAAGCTATAGAGAATTTTATTGATTTTCACAATAAATTTTGAATTACAATGAAACCTACTTATAAGAAAAAATTATTAATATGCAGTTATTATGCACTCTTTTCAAGACTTCAATAATATTATCATGTGATATATATACCATATTTGTCACGCCCCCAAAACTCACTATAGTGAATTTCAAGAATGTAACCGCCGCGTATCTAAGAATGAGCACCATTCCTAAGCCCGCAAGGCCACAGTTACACAAGAATCTAAGCCATTTAATATAGGCACATAATCATCTATAACAAACAAAACTTTTTATATTTCCAATAAGCAATTTACAGCCGCACATTTCCCAATTACAAAATAATGTCAATTCTAAAATACTAAAATTAAAGACTTTTAGTCTTAACGTAGCCTAAAGGTTCCAAATGCTAAGTCAGTCCTATATCCATAAATCTTTATGCGGTAGTGAAAAAGGAGACACTACCACAAATGACGCAATATCTCTCGAAGTCTACAAAAATAGATGAAAACTAAAATGCGTATATAACTCAGTAAGTGAGAAACTTCCTTAGAAAATAGTTTGGGACCTTATATCTGTACAAAATAATCGATTCAATAATAATTTTCGAAAACTCAAAAGGATAAGTAGCATAATTAAACAATAACAATGAAATTCATTAGTTTATTCAAAACGAAAGTCAATATCCAATGCAAAATAACAAAGTCAAGTAAATTTTTATCAAAATTCGTGATAGATTGTGACCATGGCAAAACAATAACAAAAAGTGATTCATTTTGCCCAACCACCAAAGGCTAGTAGGATATCTTCAATAAGTAGTGCACTACACGATACGATAACAAAAACGATGTACAAGCCCCACGGATGCAAGGGTCTCAATATCACAATATTTGCCATTCGAACACAGCCTCAAAGTAATGTCAAAACACATTTTAGAAATTTAGATAATTATTTTTCAAAATGTTCAAAGTTTATAATATTGCATTAAAAAAAACATATTTGCAATGTATTTTTCCAAAATTTTTGGTCCTAAGTTTGCTCGATTATTCTCGTACCATATGCATCTTTTAGAAAAGATTTTTAAGAGTTTATGAAATGGAAAACTAGTTTATGAATTACATATACCTTAAACTAATATAAAAATGTTAGGCTCATTGGTGATCATAGGATAACAAAACATTTTATGAGAAGTTTGTCATAAGAAGCAGAAAAGTGAGTTTATTAAACTAACTTTTCTGAAGGAAAAAAAATCATAGTTAAATAGCAAATAGAAGAAGAAGAAAAAGAAATTGTTTCATAAACATAACTGAATTTTAATAAGAAAAGTAGAACACGTCACTATTTTCGAGTTTTAACACAACTTTAGGAACAATTTTGCAAGACTACAATACAAGCACTCACGTGAAAAACTTTTCCAAGCCAATCGGAAGATCAATACTAAATCGAGAGTTGTAAAATTTAAATTCAATCATGCTAATACATACGATATTGGATATATCTTAAAGAAGGGAAGTACCAACTTATATCAAAGAGGAATCACCAAAAGCTCGAATGCCTTACAATGAACTCACACACCAAAATTTGATATAAAACTCTATGTGAAGAATGCTACCTAAAGCTGCAAGTAAGATTGTTAATTATCTTCACCACGCTACACATCCTTTCTTCTTCAAAGTTCTATGATCAAGTAATGGCTAAAAAATATCTTTATATGCTATTCTTTTATTTGTTCATAATACAACTCACTATAAATTCTACCAAAAAGTAACCCCTAACTGGCACTTAAGAAGGCTTGTATAACCAATACATATTAAAGTCAATTAAGCTACATACTTGACCTCACATAATGGGATAATTGCATATGCTATTATGGCCATAATATCTAGTATTAATGCACCATAATCACCCATACCATTAGCTCCAACTTTATATGAATGATTTCGGTTACAACCTTTCCATTTCTCTCATTAATTAATTTTTTTATTTCAAAGAAAAATATGGGGTATTACAATATTCATAAGATGCATAAGAAGTCCTTTTTCAAAATTACCAGGCTAATATCAATATAATTTTTTTGAAGAATATAAAGGTCTAATCACACAGCATACTAACTCATTCCTTGTTTACCTTTAAACAATTTAATGAAAAACCAACTATTATGATTAATTCCTTGGAATTTCATTTCTCATAGTGTTGTGGGATTGTCTTCATAATACAATGATTCCCCCAAATCCCATCAACATATTTCATGTGCATTTATTTTCTGTCTGGATTGCGTATCCTCTATTATTTTGGCCAATCATTTATTTGTCGACATTCTTGAGTGGACTTCAATTCAAGATTCTCGATTTCTATCATAAAATCAGTAGCTACTGCATTTTTCAAAATTTGATCATGATCAATTTCTCTTTTTGGTTCCATTCTCTTTCAAGAGTAGTATAATTAAGTGAAATCTCTGTATTTTCAATACTTTCAACATTCACATTATTTTTAGGTACTTGATACTTTTTTGGAGTAATATTTTTCAGTTATGTTTTGACTCATTTTCTTGATATATTTAGGATATCAAACATTTCAAAAATGTCAACTCGCTTATCACGCTCCTTTGTCTTTGGAACTGATATGTCTACCACGCTTCTGGCGTGTAATAGACTCTATTTCTTTATGTGTTTCTCAATTGAAACATCAATTCTATTAAGAGCATTTAAAGCTGGTATATGTTGTAAGAATGTAGCAAAGTTTCTAGAAACATCTTAACAACAATCAAGTAGAAAGACAACACTACTCTTTATAACAATTCAATATAACACTTACAAGATTAGAGGTTCAATGGCTTCTGGACTTACAAGAAGAATATAAGAAAGATTAACCAACCTAGGAGTTGTGTTTGGAGGCGTTTAGTGAATGATTTGATTGAACTAATGCATGCCTATTTATAGAATTTAGCTAGCCTACTATAGAAGACTTTCTACAGAAAATTTTCCATCTTGGTTGGCTTTACTAACCATGTTCAAAGAATTTACCACCTATATTTGACCACATGTGTCACGACCCCAATTTTCAAATGCTAATATATATATACTCTAATACCACGAAAGCATAATAAAGTTCAAACTTGTATTTACCTCAACATCTTGGGATTGTGATGCCACAAGCTTTGGGAGATCACTCCGCCTAAGTCCGCTAAGGCACAAGACAGTAGCCCATACACTATTAGCCATAAAACAATTCAACCTTATGTAAAACAACCCAATACTAAAATTCAAGTTATAAAAGTGACATAAGTTCAACAATACTTGTTATATAAACTTCATCACTAAAAGTCAAAGTCACAGTCCGAATACATATTTACAAACCCGTATCCATCAAGGTGCAATCTTAGAAATCCATTTAGTATAACCAAGTCTCCCACGAGTCATAGTCTAATTAGTTATACAACTAATGATCCAAAAGGAGTTACAAGATAGCATTATAGTCAATTATACAAAATATTCTCCATGAGCGAGTGAGCACGAAGGTAGAAAATCCAAATCATCACATTAACGGGGCTTCCATCAACAAGCAGGCTCAACTGTACCTGGGATGTTAAGAAAAAGGATGACCTACAACTAGCTCAATGAGGGATAAGGGAAATAGGGATTTTCGCAATCGTTTTATCATTTTGAAATCCATTTTGAAAACAATGTCATGCACATATAGGTATAATTTACATGTAAGCAATACCTGACCTTGAACATATTCAATATGAACATCTAGTAAAACATGAAAGACAACAATTATAATATGATAATAGTATCCAACTCTACTATTCGAGGACCTCGAGGGACCAAGCGAGAGTAGGGAAAACACATATCGAAGTATATATCCCGAACATAATCAAGAGATTGATACAAGATAAGGAATGTGGCTTATATAGATTCAAGATGTCTCCCACTATCACAGTCGTGTGCACCGAAAAAGTATCTCCCACTATCACTGCCGTGTGCACTTTATTCCGTATAGCCCTAACCATAAACAATATAGGAGTTAATAGGGTAGGGAGGTGTCTGCCACTATCACAGCCGTGTGCACCTCAAAAGGTGTCCACCACTATTACTGCCGTGTGCACCTTTGATTCTTTCCCTTAACAATTGAGATGTTGCAACCAAGTCATGCCCATATAATTCATATATATGTAGCATTCACAATATTTCCATGCAAGAGTTTAGATTGACAAGTACAAAGTGAACTTAAGACTTATAAGCATGACTTTCGTATGCACATTTAATGTGTACAAGTTCAAGGCAAAAGAATCAAGTTTATAGTAGTTCGATGTAATTGATTAGTTCATGATCAAATATAATCTTTCATGTCACACAACCACAAAACTTCATATACCTTAATCATGCCACAATTAACCTCCTTTTATGCCCATGAAACAAGTTGGTACCAATGCCACAAAGGTACATCAAGAAATCAAACAACTTCAATGCTCCTGCATTAGCCTAACTTAAACCATTAATTTTACTATTTTCCCGAACTCCAAATAACCTGATTTTGGTCTATAATCGAAGCTTATCTAATGTAGATAGTTCTAGAATCAAATGAAACTCAATTCGACGTTGAATTGAGTAAAATATGGCCTTTAGAAAAACGCTGGGCAAAAGGGGAGGGACAGTCGGACGAGGGGACTCGTCCGGCTCCTTCGACCAACTCAAGCAGTGGGAGTCGGATGAGAGAGTCGGGTAAGCTCCCTCGACCGACTCCCTTGACCGACTCAAGATGTCAAGGTCATTCCAAACCCGAATTTCATGTTCTTTCCTTCTTTCTTCTTTAATCTTGCTTCAACCAAGTTCATGCCTCAAATTCCTTTCAATTACAACTTTATTAACATCACCTAAACATGGATTAAGCATCATCTAGCATCAAAATCATCATAGAAGCAACAAAAGTACTCAACCAACAACTACAATACATTTGCTAGCTAAATCATCAAGATTTGTCTTCTAGAGTTATTTCTTCTATTCTCATGCTTCAACTCAAGTGCAATGACCACATATAACATTATAATATCTTACAAGAACAAGAACAAGCACTATATAGCTTTGTAACCAAGTATTGAAACCCTAAAAATTCAACCTAAGCTTAATCTACCATCTAGCATACATACAACTTTATTCATGCTTTGTACACACATAGATCTCTTTACTATGAGTTGTATGCCTTTATAAAACCTTTGAAAATCATCCCTCACCTCAATCTTGAACAAAGGAAGCAAGATACACTTGGTTTTTGCTAGAAATTGCTAGAAGGTACTTGAAAATGGCTTAGTTCTCCCTTCTCTTCCTTCTTTTTCTTCTCCTTCTTCTTCTTCCTCTTTTTTTTTTCTCTTCCTCTAGCCGTGCAAGTATGTGTATGAGCTGATGTGTATGTGTTTGAGTCGTGTGTGTATGTCTATTGTGTGATGTGTGGAGTGTTTTGTGTGATGGTGGTAGGTGATGGATATTTAATTTTGCCCAAGGACCAATATGCTCCTCAACTAAAACACTAACTTCTAGTTTGCCCTTTTAGTTGTTTCCTAACTATTTGGTTAGCTAGTGTAGTATAGTGTAATTTATTTATCTCCTATGATACCCAAATCATACAAATGTACGTTAAACAATGTAAATGTACGTGAAATGATACTAGTGCACATAAAACGATACTAGTGCATATAAAGTGATGTAAATGCGTATAAAATCACTCAAATGCACATAAATCAATATAAACACATATTTAATGATATAATATGCATATGATGTTTCGTGTGGGGCTTCACAATATGGGTGGCTTCAATTGACCACATGGGTGGTTAGTATCCCAGCCAACTTCTAGGAAGTTTCCTTTGGTCTAACTTGTTGGTTCTAGCATTGTATCATGCCGACGTCATCATAGCTTGAATGTTTTGTGCAAATCTCCCAAACTATGTGTTTCTTTCATGTAGCCATTGCGGTCTCTTTTAACCTCATTGAAGTTTAAGTCAGAATTGTTAATTCACGTTACCCTATTACCAATTTGGCTCTCCTCATATTGGGGGCCGAGAGTACATACAATTAACGATACTAATTATGAGGTGGTCATTGACATATACCAATACCCCCTCAATGTTTACCTCATGTTGACTATACTATTGAGCCAACACCTAATGTTTGAAGATGCTTGCTCAACTGGACGCTCCCTAATGCTTTAGTGAAGATATCTGCAAATTATCTTATGTTGGACAATACTCTATGTAGATTTCACTTTCCTCAATCAGTTCTCTCATATAGTGATACTGAATATCTATGTGTTTTGTTCTAGTATGAAATACAGAATTCTTTGACTTGGCTATACAACTCTGACTGTTACATTTCAGCATTGTTGTTTCTTCTTTTTGAATGACTCTATTAGTCATTGTGCATCGTAGCCAAACAACTTCACAGGATGCTACACAAGCAACCTTGTACTCTGCCTCTGTTGATGAAAGTGCAATGATAGGTTGCTTCTTACTAGCCCATAAGATGATTCTACCACCAAATATGAATGCGCAACCTGTAATAAATTTTCTTGAGTCAATATCACCAGCCCAGTCTAAGTCACACTACCCAGATAAATTATCTTAAGACTTGTATGATATCCCATACTCCAACGTGTCTTTGAGATATTTAAGGATCCGCATCCCTGCTTGTTAATGACTTTATCTCGGTTTGTTTGAAAACCAACTAAGAACTCTCACATCATAACTGATATCAGGTCTTGTGTTACAAAGAAAAATTAAACTTCTAACCAATTTTCTGTCGAGCTTGTTATCAACTTGTTCTGAAGGATCATCAATTGATAGCTTTGTATTCACTTCCATCGTGGTGATAACTGGCTTACAATCAGACATAACAAATACAGTCAAGAGCTCACAAACGTATCGTTATTGTGAGATGAAGATAGTATGAGATTTCTGGCATACCTCGATTCCCAAGCAATAATGAAGAAGACCATGATTTTTCATTTCAAATTCTTGGCTCAACCATTCTTGCGTCTTTCGATTATTATCTTCATGGTCACTAGTGATTACAAGATCATCCACATATAGGACTATAATTACCTTCTTTTTTTGTTCAATTAGAACATACAAGTTGGCCTCTGACTTGCTTCTACAAAAACCATGCTTCAAAAAGAAAGAGTTTATACATTTGTACCAAGCTTGTGGTGCTTGCTTTAACCCATATAAAGCCTTCTTCAATTTGTAGACTTTTTCTTCTTCACCTGGTATTTTGAAGCCAGGGGGTTGTGTAACGTAGACTTCTTCTTCAAGTTTCCTATTAAATAACGCTGACTTGACATCCATCTGATGTACAATCCATCCATAATGAGCGACAGCTACAACAACTAACCTGATTGTTGTCATTTTTTACTGTTGGAGAAAAAGGTTCATATACATCAAAACCTTTGACTTGCAAAAATCTCTGTGCTACAAGGCGTGCCTTGTATTTTTCAAGGCTTCCATCTTCCTTGTACTTCACTTTCCAAATCCATTTGGTGTCGATGATCTTTTAATTTGGTGGCTTTTCAACGATATCTCAAGTATCATTTTTCATGATACTATCATACTTGACTTGCATAGCTACTTTTGTAACACCCCGATCCCTCATGAAACCGGAGTTGTGACGCCCGAACCCTAGACCACATATACATCCTACATTGCATATATTTTTGTGCATTTACTTGATTAAATGTTTATTTATTTTATATCATACAATTAAATGTTTATTTGGTTAATTATATGTAATTACATGTTTAATCAACTTTTAATAGCAAAATTGTGAAAATAATTATTTTAGAAAATGTTAAATATTTATTCAAATTATTTTCATAAATGCTTTTACAAAAATTACATTTATTCACTTAAAATGCTTTCTTTAGAATAGTTACTATTCACAAGCGTTTTTTAACTTCTTATTTTTTTAATTTTGCATTTTTTCCATAATACGTGACTTATATGAGTCATGAGAAAATTGGAATTATGTGTATAGCATATTGGGAGAGCGAGTTACAAAATTATTTCTCAATTGTATGAATAGTAACTATTAAAGTCCATGTTTAAACCATTTTAGCTAACTTTGACCCATTTTTCCAAAAAAATCCATGACCCACCCATTTT
The DNA here is from genome assembly GCA_037974665.1 of Ehretia macrophylla. NCBI lineage: Eukaryota > Viridiplantae > Streptophyta > Magnoliopsida > Boraginales > Ehretiaceae > Ehretia > Ehretia macrophylla. Next base: position 72,337,215 of record CM075772.1, on the reverse strand, counting down.
AAGTCTTATAAACCATATAAGCCAAACAAAACAAACAAAAAAAGAGAACAAGAAGCCTCAAAATCAGCCAAAGGCCAAGAAAAAAAAAATCAAAAGGCTTTCAAATTTGATCTTGTGCTTGGATTAGAGGGTGTTTGAGCTTGCAAGGAGCATTTTCAAGCCATTTCTTCTTGCATAGGTGAGGTATTCATCCTAGTTTTTGCATTTGAAAGTTTTATGAATTAACTTTAATTTTTAAGATTTGTGTGTATTTTGCTTGTAAATGCTTGAGTATGCTTAAATTTCCTTCTAATGAGTTAGTAGAACATTCTTTTAAAGTTACTTGACAAGGTTCTTGGCTAGAAATGCAAAATATAACTTCGAGAAATTGATGCATAGTGAATTCTAGGGTTTTATCGAAAAGTTGATTCTAAGCTTGTAATTGTGCTATCTAATGGTTCTTTAGGTGTTATTGAATATAGAATAACATTTATGTGAGATTAGATTGATTGTAACTTGAGTAATTGTATGAATTTGGCTAAAATTACAAAGGGGCTTTGCGCAAAAGTATCACCCGTACATGTTTGAACTTCGTAAATGGTGTTTACTAGGTATAAAAGTGTTAAATACGCTTTTATGGCACTCAGTTGGGGTTCAAATTGGGTAGCTGTAGTTCAAAGCACCTACGGAGCTTTCAGGGTTTTTGTGCTAAACTTCATCAAAAATAGGGTTTTGTGGCACTAAAGTGGGTTATAAAGTATGGGTAGAATTATGGTATAGTTGGTTTGTGAATTGGATTTCTTATGTTTCGGGTATTCATTGATTTGTGCTAGTTGGCTAAAGGGGAAAGTTGCAAACGTGGGTTTAATGCTTGAATTACTTTGCTTGGGAGTTTTTTGTGCTAAATAATTGAAATTAGGCTTGCCTATACCTCAATACTTGTGTGTGAGAGCAACCTACTTTGTTGTCCCTCATATATGTATTATTGAATTATATTGTTATATCGAGATTACATGTGGTATCTTGTGGTTTCTCGTGTTTATTTGTGATTATCTCGTTATATCTCGTGAATTCTCGTTTTATTTATGTATATTGTGTCCTCGTGTCGGGTTGTGCAACCCTTCGAACATGGTAGTATCGAGAAACTCCAGGCAGCCTCGGGCTGTCGGTCTAGCTCGGCTACCATGTTGTCTATTCCCTCTCTCGCTTAGGCATGCCCATCTACGCCAGAGGCATGGTTCACCTCGTAGGGAATACGGATCTACCTTAGGAGTGTTCGGTCGTAGGAGTCAAGGTACATATGGAGCACACCCTTTGAAGTTATAAGGTGGTAAGCCGACTATTGATATCTTGGCTCATGGCTCGTGGTCGTGGTTCGTGGATAGAGACTTTATGGAACCGTATCCTTTTATAAGTGGTTATTTCATGAACTTGACACCTCATTACTTGTTTACATTGTCTTATTGTAATACTTAATCTCGTTAGCTTGTACCTTGAATGCATTGCCTGTGTGTTCCTCGTTACTTGAGTGTTGCCTAGTCTCGGTACCTGTGTGTTATCTTGTCTCATATGCTTGTGTGCTAACTAGTCCTATGTGCTTGAGTGTTGTTTAGATTCGTATGCTTGCATGTTACCTAGTATTGTAATCTCGTGTATTACTTAGATTGATACTTGTTTACTTCCATTGCATAAAATGATTTCGAAAACTCCTCGTTATCCGCATCCCTCCCTTACTGAGCATATGTGGTTAGTATGCTTACCCTCTTTATAACATTTCAGCTGAGTTGGGTGTGGCTCCTCCTGAGCCTACAGAGGACAAGGCTCGTGAGACCCTTTGACCATGTTTGATACTTTGATGCTACCCTTAGTAAATGTTATGTATATGTTTTTTAGGGCCTTAATGTCATGTGTATAGTAGCTGCTTTATTCTATTTTGTAGCCTTAGGGCTTTTGTGTCAAGTTATGCCATTTTGGAGTTGTAAAAGTGCTGTAAGGCTTAGGCCCATGTAGCTAGTAGTATTGTAAATGTTGTAATAACTTAACGTACTTTTGATACTTGGCTTTCGTGCATGGTTGTGTATGGAAAGCTAATGCAGGTGGACTTAATACATAAGTAAGGTTGGTAGATAAAGTTAGAGTAGTATGATAACCAATCTCGTGATTTAGAAATTCTAAGTCTTAATGCATGCTTGTTGTGGACTTTTGTTGAGTTCCAAGGCTTGGATGGCCTTGAGGAGTTCGTTGTATGTGGTGATATAAGAGGTTGGGATTTATGGAGGAGGATGGGTTATAGTTTTGAGGTTATAATTGCTATGTACAGGTTTTGAATTGTCCTGTAAACAGGGGAGACTCCGTCCGTTTTTCCTAAATTTTGTGCCTGGGTTTAGAATTAGGATGACTATAGCGTGTTAATAGAAGTCCCGATTCCGTGAGGGATCGAGGCGTTATAGGAGCCCCGATCCAATACCCGAGGTCACGAAAAATGAAGAAAAAAGGATAGTTTCCCCTGTTTCTAGGCCTAACCGGTCACCTGCACTTAGAAGAAATAACAACAAAACTATAAACCAACATTCACAACCAACCCCAACTTTCAACATCACAACATTCTTCAATCCTTTTGGCCATCCGAGCCTTTCTACTACCACAAACTATAACATACAGGCATGCATTCATTAACTGTTGAAATTCTATGATCATAATTTCACTTATCATACCACTCTAATATCCTTTATTTGTCTAACTTAGGTTTTAAGTCTTTTAGCCAACTTGAACCTAACCCTATTTGTATGTCATTCACTTAGCAGGCCTATAATTTCATAGCAAAATAGATTATAGCATTCTAGGTATGTTACAACTAACTAAAGCATTAGCTACAATATTACAAACCATTATATTTAAGTGAGTCCTCCTTAGTTACATTCATTACAACAAACTAATGTATACAAGGCACACAAGCCTCAAAAGAAAACATAATCTTAGCATTCACAAATTTACAAAGAAGCAGCCACATCAAGCTAGCACATAAACAGCCAATGTGACGCCCGAGACCTAGAGCATGCATACATCACTTATTTGCATATATTTTGTGCATTTACTTGCTTAAATGTTTATTTGATATAAATGTGCAATTAAGTGTTTAGTTATCTTTTATATATAATTACATTTAGGTGGTATCAAAGCTATTTGGATGCATGAAGCTGGGTTAATTTCATTGGTATATGGGTAAAGGTCCATATGTGGAAATTGAACTACGTGATTATGTGATTGTCTAATTGTCTAAGTAAGTAAGAGCATTCTTTGATGGTTTTAGAAGTTTTATGGTTTTTTTCATGTTAGAACCATAAGTAATGCTAGCTAGAAAGAGTTATGCGCATTAGTGAACTAAATGCATACTAACTTAATTTTTATGAAGATAAATAAGTGTAGGTTACTAGCTAGATTTTCCTTGTTTACATGTTGTAGTGTCTTGTTAATATGTTGTATATGATATATATGTTTGATTGTGGTTCAGGAATTGTATGTGACTATTTGCAGGTACCAGTTTAGTCCATGGTACAGGGGAGACTCCATCCGTTTTTTCTAAATTTTCATGCCTTGGGTTTTGGGATCGGGACTCCTGTCTCGTGAGGGATCGGGGCGTTACAGTCAAGGCATCTCACGAGCCTCCTCCTCCTTCTCCTCCTCCACAGACTCAGGAAGAATCGAACCTGTCTCACCTGAAATGGTTAGAAAGAGGGAATGAACAAACACAGTTGCTCAGTGAGGGAGGGGAACAGATAACCAAGGAGTTTGGAAAACCATTTCATGCAATGCAAACAAGCCAGTGAATCTATTAACATAAAAACTCTTACTCAAGAAAAATAAGTTAATCAATACATTAAAAGAGCTAACTTAACCTATTATACCAAATAAACAATTAAGGACTTGTAACGGACTATAGCCAAGTAACAAGTTCATATAACAACAGAAAACAAGCAACACAATCACTTACGAACCACATCAACACAGAAGAATCAACTAATAACACCAATTACACAACATTAAACTAAATCTCAACATCAAAACAATGTGCCATTCAGGTAACCAAGCTAGATAACACACTTTTAGAACAATACAAACATTAGTAACATATAATCACAAGATCTAATAGCTACACAAGATAGATAATGATTTAACATTAAATAACACACATTATAAAGGATACGATTTCGATAACCCCAAACACTCCAAAGTTACTCTTCAATCACGAACCTCGATCCACAAACCACAAACTCGATCAATGTGCTAGCATAATTCCATAACACTCTAGTGGGTTTACTTCGGATGTACTCCAAAATCCTACGACCCAACACCCCCTGGCGATCTCCAGACCAGGTGAGCGAGGGATTAGAGCATGGAGACTAAATATCCATTGGCAAGCCCACTGCCACTCAACAGATACCCAATACATCTGCCCTGACAATATGGTTGCTCAACCACTATGTAATGCACTCAAATAACAATGACAATATAGTACTATAAACACAAATGAGGGACAACAAAGTAGGTTGCCCTCGCATATAATCACATTGTATAAGCAATAAACAATAATTAACCATTTCTAATCAAAGGGGCCAAATTCACACAACCCACGAACTTTATGAAAATAAACAAACATTCTATCTAAACCTCTTTTAGCACTTAACTAATCACACACAGGCCATACACAAACAACTAATCCATATTTGGCACTTTTCCCATTTATCTACTAACACATTTTGATGCACTACCGAACCACAAGTTATCTAATTCACATGTTAGCTATTACACACCTCCAATGTCACTTTATGGCACCACTAGAAGCAAAGAAAACCTGTTTTTATCTAAGTTAAGCGCAAAAGTCCCGAAGTTGCTTTGAACTACAACTACCAAAATCAATGAGCAATTTGATCTCACACTGAAACGCTGCAACACTCGGTTACTATTTTAAACGTAATTAAGTCTTCCAAATTCAACGTTCTCGGAATTCAATAAATTTTATCGACTAACCGTTTTAGCATCCTTAGAGTCCATATAAACTATCAAATCAAGCATCGGGTCTTATTTTGATAGTCTTGAATGAATAGTGCCCATTAACTCACTTTAAATCAAAGTTCTAGTAACTTAAGCAAATCCAATCCATTAGAGGCTCTAATGTAGGTTTAACACCTCCTAAATCATGATTAGATGTCAACTAATTAAGCTAGAACACAAGGGTTTACAAAAATTCCAATTTCTACTATTCATAGTCTACTTTAAATTAAGGATTGATATTCATGGCCATTAACAATGTCATCTATTTTCATATACATGTTCTACAAGCATAATGAAGAGCAGTATAAGCATAGATAAGCATGGAAAGTTCATTACACAACAAATCAAGATATTCAAAATAAACCCTAACTATTCAATACATGAAAAATGGATTTGTCCCTCACCAAATAGCTCAAAAAATGCTTGTAGAAGGCTTAGGAGAGGTTGAAAACACTATGAGAAGGCTTGATTGAGCACACAAGCAAGAATTGATGAAGCAAAATCTATTTTCTTTCCTCTATGTGCCATCGGGTAGGGGGGATATGAAGGGTATTATGCAATTTGTTTGTATAGCTATGCTTATGTATGTGTATTATAATGTATATACTATATGTATATATTATCATTTTGGGCCAAAATGTGCAAGATTAGGCTTAATTAAGGTCCAAAAGTGCCATTAAAATTAACTAGCCCAATTAACTATGTTATCCAATATTTTTTACTATTCACTCGGTCCGAGAATATTTTCCAAACGCGCACTTTCCCAACATGCAATGCTCAAATTAGCAATGAACGAATACTAAACATATGTTAAGACATGTAAGAAAAATATAAAATCACGAAATTAGAATGATAGAAATTTAGCTTCGGGCTCAGGGTTACATATATATATTTAACTAATTGAAAATAAGGGAAACAAGCACTTAAATGCAATAAAATAATTTTTAATAACTATTTTACCAAGATAATTACCTCATTTAAATTTACTACATACTATTTACACATATTTCAAGAAATATGAATATAGTATAAATAAATGAAAGAATTAGTATAAACATATGATTATGAGCAAACATTTAAAGTAAACACATAAGTATATGCAAGTAGGTACTATTACTACATGCCGAGTTTAGGTGTCACGGCTTTCCAATTTGGTTCTGACATGGCTTCCTCCACAGTTACCGGTTCTTTCACCCTCTTAATGATTTGTGTCATCAAAGCCATGTTTACTAATTCTTGTCCTGATCTGTTCTGTTCTTCTATTCTCTTTGATCGTCTTAGTCCATTAGGACGTGGACTATTATTAATAACTCTTGGATTTCTTCCATCAAAAGGCTGTTAGAACCACTTTGGTTGTGGCTTCCTTGTGGGTACAACAGGTTGGTCTTTAGTCTCTTCATCATTATAGACTTCTTTATTGTTCAACGGTCGTTGTTCAGGCACTTAGTGGATTACTTCATCGGTTGATGATGAAATAGAAGGACCACTATACTTCATTGAGTATGGTCACTCACTAAACACACATCTCGGCTTATGATCTACTTCTTGGCCTCTACATCATAGAGTCTATATGTTTTTAGACCCTTCACTATAACCCAAAAAAATGCACTTATTACTCTTGTCATCCAATTTCTTTCTATTTTCATTTGGGATGTGTACAAAAAACTCACACCCAAATTTTATTAAATGAGACACAGAAGAGTCCATACCATAATAAGCCTTATTAGGAGTCCTATCATTGAGTGCCTTGGTTGAGCACCGATTGAGGACGTACACCACTGTGTTGTTTGCTTCAGCCCATAATGTGTCAAGTAGGCCAGCACCCTGCAACATGCATCGAACCATTTCTACAATTATTCGATTTCTTCATTCCACAACTCTATTTTGTTGTGGTGTGTATAGAGCGGTCAATTGGCACTTAATCCCAAGCTTGTTGCCATAGTTGGTAAACTCTGTAGAACAAAATTCCCCTCCACGATCGGTACAAAGCTTCTTCAATTGTGTTGTATTCTTATTTGTCACAAGTTTGTGCCACACTTTAAATTTTTCAAGAGAATCAGCCTTGTCCCGAAGGAAGTACATCCACATCTTCCTACTATAATTGTCAACTAATTACATAATGTAGGAAGATCCTTCCAATGCTGTGGTAGTCAATTTTTCGCAGAGGTCAGCATGCACTAACTTTAGATAAGCCTTTGATCGGTTATGACTCACTTTGGGAAATGATTGTCTATGCTGCTTGCCCAGCATACAATAAGCTTCACATGGTCCTTCTACTTCTTCAATTGAAGGCAAGTCGGCTACCATTTTCTTCTTTTGCATTTCCTTTAACACAGGATAGGATATGTGCCCCAACATTTCATGCCAAAGTTGACTTGTTTTGGCATCCACAACGACAGAAAGAGAGCTGATTTCATAAAGGTTATTTTTTTGAATCCCTTTACTTACTATATTTTGATCCTTGTCAAGAATCAAAGCTTCAGTTTTCTTGAATCTCACTTCTAGATCATTATCTATAGTAGCAACTACAGATAACAAGTTTATGGTGATCTAGGGTACAAGGTGTACACTAGGCAGTGTAACACCCCGATCCCTCACAAGATCGGAGCCCCGATCTAAATCCCGAGGTCACGAAAAATGAGAGAAAACTGATAGAGTTTCTCCTATTTCTAGGCCTAACCACAAACCTGCACGCAGAAGAAATGACCACAACAACAATATATAACATTCACAACATGACTTCTTGAGTACCTAAGGCCATCCGAGCCTTTCTACTAGCAAAATAAAACATACAAGCATGCATTTCATTAACTATTGAAATTCTATGTTATAAATCCGATTATCATATCACTCTAATTTTTTCTACTTAACTTTTTTATTTTTAAGTCTTTCAGCCTTCCTTCATTCAAACACACACAAACAAGCAACTAACTAAACATTAAAACAAAGCTTTAGAGTTATTACATATCATCTACCACTAACTAACTATACAAGACCTTAACTTCATATTACAATTCTTCAAAACAAACACAAATACATACAAGACCCAAAGGTCTCAAAATAAATTACAACAAAGCTAATCTATTAATTTACATAAGTTCACTTTGAGCAATTACCTAAGCTAACATCTGCTCAAGGAGACTCTTGAACCTTCTCTATCTCAAACTCTATAGGCACCGAACCTAAAATGGTCAGAAAGAGGGAGTGAGGGAGGGGAACATATATTCGGGGAGTTTTGGAAAACCTTTCGTGCAATGCATATAAAACATATAGTCGAATAACTATGGGAAATATACTAGTTTAAAAGTAATAGAGCCAAGTATCACATTTTAAAGAACTAAATATATTCGAGCATTAACTACATTGAACTATCTAAAGACAATAAAGTATCCTCAATGAACTTAATTAATTTATGAGACCAATACACAACTAACTAGTAATCATTAAAGAAGATATCCAAACACGAGAAAACAAATGCAACAAGTAACCGGAGATTACAATAGCAAGACAATGTTCTATTCAAGTAAACAAGTGAGATAACCTACATCCAAAGGAATACAAGCAATAATAACTCTCCAAGGACTTAGGGCCCAAGCAAGAGTTACATAATAAAAGGATACAATTCGATAACCCTTATCACTCTAAATCCTCGAACCATGAACCACAAACTAAATACCAATGGATACTCCGGATGTATCCAATACCTATGACCCAGCACCCCCTGGCAATATCCGAACCAGACGAATGTGGGAATAACTACGGAGCTAGAGCAATCAACTCTGGCAAGCCCGATGCCGCTTAGAGAGGCTCATCACATTCGTGTGATGATAAGGTTGCGCAACCATCGATTCGATAACACAAATAGCAATAACAACAACAATATAACCAAATAACCCGATAAACACATAACTGAGGGACAACAAAGTAGGTTGCCCTCGTACGTAAGTTCCAATATACAAGCAACTCAATAAGCACTAAAACAACATTACAAAGAGGTTTCCAAGCTATTTCTAACATTAGGCTTAACTTCTACACTTTTCCCCTTAGTTTACTTGCACAATTTGGATCACAAACAAAACATAAGTCACATAATCTACAAACCAACTATCCCAAACTTCTAAGGACACTTTATGGCACCACTTGGAGCTACTAAATCTCATTTTTAACTATGTCTAACACAAAAGCCTCGAAAGTCCCGTGGTTTATTTGAACTACAACTACCAAAATCGTTGATTAATTCGATACCATAAAGGTGTTTTAGACTCTACCCTAACTATATAAGACTAATTAGCACCTTTAATCTCACCCCAGATCATTACATCAATAGGCCACAATTTTATACGCAATTAAGTCCTCAAAATTCAACGTTATTGGAATTCAATAATTTTTATCGTACAACCATTTTAGTATCCCTAGAGTCCATATAAATTGTTAAATCGATCATCGGATCCTAATTCAATGGTCCTAAGTAAATAATACCCTTAATCATACTTTAAATTAAATTCTTTGTAGCTCTAGTAATTTCCAAGCCATTAAAGACACTAATCTAGGTTTGATTACCCCTACAACAAGCTTAGATACCAAATAATTAAGCTGGATCACAAGATTATACAAAGCCCTAATTTTTACTGTTCATTATCTTCTTTAAATGTAAGATTTATCACATTAGCCATTAAAATTGACATCTACTCTTAAAAGTAAGTTCTACAAGCATATTCAAGAATATATTAAGTAAATACAAGCATAGATAATTCAATACATAACAAATCTATATTATCAAGTTAAACCCTAATTAACAAAGCACAAAATTTATGCAATCTCCCTCACCTCTACTAGGCAGAACAAGCAATAAATTAGCTTTTGGAAGGCTTAGAACACTTCAAATGAGCTCAAGAGACCAACCCTTAATTTTTCCCCAATTTTTTTCCTTTCCCGTTTTCCTTCTCTGCCCGTGATTTCCTTTCATTTCTTTTGTTGGTTTCTTTTTTTGGAACTTATATGGTCTATGCTAACTAATATAAAAACTAAAGACAATGCACTAAAAATGCTTAACCAGGTTGACTTTCTTATTTTTTTATGCTTTGTTTTCTAACTAAAATAATAGACTAAAGTTTTGGTTTTGGCTTTTGTATGCCCCACGACTAGAAGCACAAAATAATGCTCTATATATATATATATTATTGCTTTGTGAACTAAGTTGACTAAAAGCTAAAATACTAAACATTATAAAGCTAAGCTTGGACTATAACCGGTCGGCTTATAAAATAAAATGGTAGCTAATAAAATTAGGTCCAAACTAAGTTAAGATTAAGCCCAGACAAATTAAAAACACCCAATTCTACCCTCCTGGACATGCGATGCACATAAAGAACACTAATCGAATTCACAGAATAATTAACGTATGGTAATTATGAAAGCAGATAAAATAAATAAATTAAACGAAAATCGTCTCTGGGCTAGAAAAAATATAAGTCAATTAAAAATAAACAAATAATAAACATAAGATAATCATTTCTGGTAATTAGATGAATTTTACATTAATACATTTATTATTAAAAATATTAAGATAACTCGTTCAAGTTTGGGCAATTAAATAAATATAATTATTTAAAATAACCTTCTAGCCCATTCAGGTCTGGACCAATTAAAGAAATATAATAATATTTTAAATAAATAAATTAGGTCATTTGGGTCCAAGCCCGGGCTTCTCGTTCGAACAGTAAAATAAATTAATTTAGAGGCAAATATAATAATCTTTAAATCAATAAAATAATAAACTATTTATCCCAACAAATCGGTTAATTATAAACTAATTTAAAACATATAGATATGAACACACATTTCCCAAGAATAATGCACATGAATGACATGTATAAATGTAAATGAACAAAATTAAATGCATGGTCAGGCACGGGCGTCACGGGCAACTTCTTGCTTCCTCTATCTTTTGACACGAATTAGATGGCTCTAGTCCCCTCAACAAGACACCTAGCATTATTTACAACGATAACATTCATTGGTTCTTGTAGAGATTTTATGGAGTCATATAACTCCATTTTGCTGGTCATGTGTCGAGAAGCTCCACTATCTAACATATAACGCATCAAACCCAACTCCACGCTATAGGCCAAGTCCGGACCTATTACACGGATAGAGTCTCCTCTGTACCGTGGACTAACTGGTACCTGTAAATAGCCACATACAACTCCTGAACTACAACCAAACAACTCATATAACCCATCTTCCAATATGAACATAGCCAACCAACTCCTCAAGGCCATCTGAGCCTTGGAACAACAAAATAAACATCATACAAGCATGCAAGACATTTCTCTAAATTCCAAGTTATAAGTAGTATGTTATACTTATAGGCTAAGTTCAACATTCTAACTATTAGACACACAAGCATGCAACAAAAAAGGTAAAGTCTAGTATCAATTATTACATGCCAACTACTTTGCTATCAACCATACAGGCTTACAACTTTGCTACAACTACCAAATACATACAAGACCACAAAGGTCTCAAAATGAACATCAACCAACATCATTTACACAAGCAGCACATAATAGACAACCTCAGTACACACAAGAGATCACTGAAGTTGTTCTACTTGAACTTCTTCTTCTTTCTCTACTGCTACTAGTTGGGGGTTCATCTCAGCTTATCCTTAAACATGTCAAATGAGGAATGAGCAACAATGTTACCCAACGAGGAAGGTGATGCAGCATACCGGGACGTGTCATTATGATATGCAACAAAGATAACAACATATACAACACAAATTAACAAAACTAGTTAGACAAACATTAAACCACTTATAAAAAAGATATGGTTCCACTTGTCTTAAATCACGAGCCATGAGCCAAGACCTTCAAGCAAGTGCCGGCAAATCCATTATTCCTCCAAATAGGGTACTACGGATGTACCCCAATCTTACGACCCATATCTCCCGAGGTAGGTCAGTATGCCCTAACGAGGTGAATCACACCTCTGGGATAGAGAAGTATGCCTCAGCGAGAAAGGGACTGAGAAACCATGGTAGCCGAGGGAGCACGAAAAGCCTGATACCGCCCGTGTTACTCTACACTACCATGCCCGAATAGGTTGTGCAACCCCAAATCAATTTTTACAAGAGCCAAGGTTTCTAAGTAACACATAAGAGGGACGACGGAGTAGGTCACCCTCGCAATGAGCTACAATTTACACAAAGTAACGATATAAACATAAAGGAGACAAATAACATATTTTTCCACAAACTCTTTAGCATGATCATACTTTAGACAAGCATATAAACACATAACAACACTTCTACGAACTCATATAAGCACAAAAGTATCCGTTTGTCACTTTTCCCCTTTTATAACTATGCAGTTCTTCTTCTATATAAAATTCAAAGCACCAAATCTATAATCCAATTATTCTACACTCCTAATGAAGCCAAAAGACACCTATTAAGGCCCTGAAAACCCGCTTTGGAGACAAAAGCTTGGGAAGGCCCCAAGTGGGTTTTAACTACACCTACCTCATCTGGACCCCAATTTAACGCAACGAAAGCACCAAAAGTGCTTCCATGCCCCAAGGATACCTAATCTAGAATCTAAACATGCCCGGATTACGTTTCGTGAAAAACCATTTTTTAAAAGTTAGCTAAGTTTGCATTTTAACTCAATTTCGAGCAATTCCACCACACGTGAGCTTCTAACTAGTTTCAATAATGTCTAGAGTACCTAAAGGAAGCATCAATTCACTCTAAATAGCAAGTTATAGCAAAACCCTAAAAATTCATCACTATTTATCATATCTTTCATGCAACTCAAGCTTCAACCATGGAATTTACCAACAAGCTAATCAAGCAAAGTCTAACCAACATATAAAGCATTTATAACACCATATTTAAGCATTTCAATAGCTAATTCCAACAAATCACAAAATTTAAAAAGTTGTCATAAACTTTAAACTCAAACAAATGCAACTCCCTCACAATTTAAAGGGTTGTAGGCAAGTGATTGAAGCTCCCTAGTGCTCCAAAAACCCTCCAAAGCAAGCCAAAAGATCAAATGGAAGGTTGGATGATGAGATTTTTTCTCCTTTTTTCCTCCTAAGGCTGTCGGGTTTGGGGGGTAGTTTGGAAAATTTTTGTTTTGTTTTTTATGAGTATTTCATGTATATGTGGTATTGTTTGAGTATATGTATGTGTATGTATAATTAGCTTGAGTCAATTGCTATTAATTCTTGGTCAAACTATGCAAAAAACTCAAATTAAAAGACTAGTTAGCTAACTAATGTTTATTCTAATGTTACACTATTCCACGAAACACGAAACATTTTTCAAATGTACATTCCTGACCTCCAAAGTCCAAAACTACAAGCTCCCAATTCTCTTTATAAGTTATACTATCTAGGAAAAATACTAAACCGAGCAACTTAGACAGTTGAATTTTCTATGAATAGTGACCCCCAATTAATGCAATAAGCAAGAAAAGAAATGCACATAGAAATGCTCAAGTAAATATGTAACAGTTATTTAATAATGTGATGAAATTTCCCAGGCGTCACACCTTCTCCCCCTTAAACTAATTGCGCCCATGCAATTCTTACATGATTTGGCAAACAGCTCAGGGTATTTATCTCTTATCTGATCTTCCCACTCCCAAGTGGCATCCTCAACTCCGTGATGATCCCAAAGAACTTTCACCATAGGAATACTCTTAGTTCTGAGCTCTTGAATCTTCTTATCCATAATTCAAAGAGGTCTCTCAATATATGTCAATGACTCATTGATCTCCAGCAGTTTCAATTCTAGAATGTGGGAAGGATCTGGCTGATACTTTCTCAACAATGGCACGTGGAACACATTATGAATTTTGCCCAAACTTAGAGGTAGTGCTAACCTGTAAGCCAAATCACCAACTTTCTCGATAATTTCAAATGGCCCCACATATCTAGGACTAAGTTTACCTCCTTTTCAGTGTCGAATCAGACCTTTACGCGGAGAGACTTTCAATAACACATGATCACCCACTGTAAACACCAAGTCACGTCGGTGTCTATCTGCATAACTTTTCTATCGGCTTTGAGCTGTGAACATTCTTTTCTTTATAAGTTTCACATTGTCAACCATATTGATCATCTCAGGTAGAATAACTGGGTCAATAGTTTTCATTTCTCCAACTTCGTCCCAATACAACGGATATCTACATTTCCACCTGTAAAGTACCTCGTATGGCGCCATTTCAATGGTAGCCTAATAATTGTTATTATAAGAAAACTCTACAAGAGACAAATACCTTTCCCAACTTTTACCAAAATCTAGAATGCAAGCTCACAACATGTCCTTTAGTATCCTGATAGTCCTCTCAGACTGACCATCTGTCTACGGGTGATATGCAGTACTAAAACTCAAATTAGTCCCTAAAGCCTTCTGTAATTTCTGCCAGAACTGTGATGTAAACCAGGGATCTCTATCTGATACTATATTAGTTGGAGCCCCATGCAATCTCACAATGTTTTCAATAGATAACTCAGCCAGTTTATCAAGAGTATCTGTCTTCTTTGTAGTAATGAAATGTGAGGTTTTTGTCAACCTATCAACCACAACCCATACAGAATCATTACCTCGCGGTGATCTCGGTAAATCAGATACAAAGTCTATGGTAACCTGGTCCCATTTCCACACAGGAATCTCCAATGGTTGCAATAATCCCGCAAGTCTTTGATGCTCATCTTTAACCTTCTAGCAAGTCAAACATTTAGCTACATAATCTGCTATCTCCATCTTCATATTATTCCATTAGAAGCTTTGTTTTAAGTCCTTGTACATCTTAGTGCTACCAGGGTGAACAATGTATTTAATGCTATGAGCCTCAGCAAGAATTTCATTCTTCACAACTGAACTACCAGGGATGCAAATTATATTCTTATACTTAAGTAGTTCATTATCATGCAACTTGAAATCGGACTCTCCCTCTTTAGACTTCTCTAGAATCTTCAATAACTGGGGATCTGACTGTTGTGCTTCCCTGATTCTAGACAATAGTAAAGACTGAATTTGTAAGCTAGCAAATTGGATACCTATTTCTGAAGCCTCTGGTTTCCACAGACATAACTCCTCTACAGTTTTCCAGTCCTTTATTATCAAGCAGGCCACAGTAGTTGTCCGGCTCAAAGCATCTGCAATAGTATTGGCTTTACCTGGCAAGTAGCTAATGGTACAGTTATAATCATTCAACAACTCTAGACAGCGCTTTTGCCTTATATTTAGATCTTTCTGTGAGAATAGATATTTCAAGCTCTTATGATCAGTAAATATTTCAAATTGATTACCCCACAAGTAATATTGTCATTTCCTCAAAGCAAAGACAACAACAGCAAGCTCAAGATCATGTATAGGATAATTAATTTCATAGGGCTTTAACTTTCTCGAGGCATAAGCTATTACCTTACCATTTTGCATAAAAATGCAGCCCAAACCTTCTTTCGAAGCATCACTGTAAATCACCAAATTATCAGTCCCCTAAAGCAGTACAAGAATAAGAACAATGGTAACTCTCTTTTTTAATTCTTGAAAATTGGCTTCACATTTGTCATCCCAATTAAACACAATTTTCTTTTGAGTTAAGGAAGTCAACGATCCAGCAATTTTAGAAAAATCCTTAACAAACCGCCTATAGTAACCAGCCAACCCTAAGAAACTACGAACTTCCGTCATAGTTTCAGGTCTTTTCCAGGAGATCACAACTTCAATTTTTGCAGGATCAACAGATATTCCTTCTTGTGAAATTATATGGCCTAAAAAAGCTACCTGTTTCAACCAGAATTCACACTTGCTAAATTTACCAAATAGCTTATGTTCCTAAAATGTTTGCAACACAATTCTTAAATGTTCTTCATGCTCTACCTCAGTCTTAGAATACATCAATATATCATCAATAAAGATCACAACAAATTGGTCAAGGTAGGGCTTAAATACTCTCTGCATCAAATCCATAAAGGCGACTGGAGCATTTGTAAACCCAAATGGCAGCACAACAAATTCATAGTGGTCGTACCTGGTTCTGAAAGCAGTCTTGGGCACATCATCTTTTTGAATTCTCAGTTGATAATAACCTTATCTCAAATCAAACTTAGAATACATAACGACACCCTACAACTGATCAAACAGTTCTTCAATCAAAGGCAAATGATATTTATTTTTCACAGTCACTTGATTAAGACCCTGATAATCGATACACAACCGCAAGGTACCATCTTTCTTCTTTACAAATAAAATAGGAGCACAACATGACGAAGAGCTAGGCTGAATAAAACCCTTTTCAAGTAAGCCCTGCAGCTGAATTTTCAATTCCTGCAACTCAGGGGGAGCCATTCTATATGGGGTTCTAGATATAGGATTAGTTCCTGGCAACAGATCAATTACAAATTCTATTTCCCGGTCAGGTGGTAACCCAGACAATTCTTCAGGAAATACCCCCGGAAAGTCCTTTACAACAAGCACTTCATTCAACTTTAGTTTATCCCCAGGCTGATTAATTAGATATGCTAAATATGCATCACAAATTTTATTCAACATTTTTGTGGCTTTAATGGAAGAAATGATACGAGTCCTTGTAGATTTTTGAATTCCAGCAATTTTAATGACAATATGTTCAGGTATTTCTAAAGTTACAATTTTTCTTCTACAATCCAAGTAAGTATAATACCGCCCCAACCAGTCCATCCCCAAAATAACCTCAAAGCCCCGGAATGAAAAAATAATCAAATCAACAGGATATAGGTGCCCCTCAATGCAAATATCACAATTTTTACACGTAGACTCCATAACAAACTTTGTTCCTATAGGATTACCTACTTCAATTTTATACGGTAGTTTATCAACTTTTAATGCAGTAAATTGTGCACACATAGGAGTGATAAATAAATGTGTAGCCCTAGTATCAATCAAAACTACTACTGGCGGATTATTAATAAGAAATGTACATTCTACCACCACTGTCGTATCTGGAAGCTCTTCCTGGTCTAGTGCAAATACTCATGCCTGGCCTCGGGGAACTGGAGCTTCACCTGATGCTCTGGTCTGAGCACTCTGGTCGAAAGTTTGTCCTTGTCCCTGCTTGTACCTGGTGTAATCTTTAATCCTGTGCTGGTCGTTCTCGCAACCAATGCATTAGCCCAATTTCTTTCAACACTCTGCCTCTGTATGGCCCTTACGATTACAGTGACTGCACTACTAGTTTTTCTTGCAACAGTGCCTCCCGTAGAAGCCTTGTAAATAGATGTAGCGGTGCTACCTTGCTGAGATCTAGTGGCCACTGGTCGGGTTTGACTTTGTGTCTGGCTCTGAACTGGTCTTGTTTGAGACTGTATCTAAATTGACCCTGGATATTTCTGAGTCTGCCTTGGCTGTTGAACCTGAACAGGCTGTTGAAACTGTCTCTGATAGCCTTGCCTTTGAGACTGGTACTGTCGTTTACTCGGCTGACTAGACTCAGCCAACACATCTACCTTGTGTTTCTAATACCTCGATGTGGCCCTAACTGCTACTGCATGATTAGGATAATCGTATGGAGACAAATTAAGCAGAATATCACTTCTCAGACCTCTAATAAATCTCTGAATCTTCATGTCCTCAGGCTGCACTAAAGCTAGCACGTAGTAAGAGAGTCTAGTAAATGTAGCCTCATACTGATCCACAGTCATATTTCCCTACCTCAGATATATGAACTCTTCTTGATGTCTCTCATAAACTACGACAAATACATGTTTATCCTAGAATTCCCGAATAAATTCAGCCCCCGAATATTGTACCCTCTCGACATCCCATTTTTCTCCGACAGTGCGCCACCATTCCTTAGCGTCGCCCTCAAGTAAGAATGCAACATAAGTGATTTTTCTCTCATCATTACATTCAATTATTGCAGCAACTTTCTCAAACTTATTCAACCACATTTCTACTTTTATATCATCCGACTTTCCATAAAAACTATACGCCCCGTGATGTAGGAAATTATCAAACAAATTACCCCTAACAGTTTTGCTACCCTCGACTCTAGCACCCTGATTACCTCTACCAGTTCCTTCTTGACCCTGCTGAGTCACAAACTGAGCGATAGTATTCATAGTAATGGCCATTGTGGCCATAATCTGTGTATTGGTTGGTTCTTGCCCCAGTGGTACATTCCTAGCTACTCCTGCCTCTCGCCTAGGTACATCTTGTCTAGGAGCTTCCTCTGATTCCCTTCTCGGCCTTCCCCTCTTTCTCATCTCAATGCTAGAAGAATCCAGTGTTATAATAGGCAAATAGATGACACAAAAGATAGCACATTCATGTTCCAAACACCTTATACATATAAGACAACATATAAAGCACTTAACATGCATCAAACACTAAACTTTTCATATTCACACTATATCATGCATTAGACACTTCTTTTACATGCTAGCATGTCCTTTACTCAAGGAATTATTCACTTAGGCAATTAGACAATCATATAGCCATGCAATTCAACTTTCACATAAGGATCTCTACCTCACATGCCGAGGAATTTAACTCGGCTTCATGCATTCATATAGCTCTGATACCACCTAAATGTAACACCTTGAACCCAACCCCACGCTATAGGCCAAGTCCAGACCTGTTACACGGACATAGTCTCTTTTGTACCGTGAACTAACTAGTACCTACAAATAGCCACATACAACTCCTGAACTACAACCAAACAACTCATATAACCCATCTTCCAATATGAACATAGCCAACCAACTCCCCAAGGCCATCCGAGCCTTGGAATAAAAAAATAAACATCATACAAGCATGCAAGACATTTCTCTAAATTCCAAGTTATAAGTAGTATATTATACTTATAGGCTAAGTTCAACATTCTAACTACTAGACATACAAGCATGCAACAAAAGAGGTAAAGTCTAGTATCAATTATTACATGCCAACTATATTTCTATCAACCATACATGCTTACAACTTTGCAATGTGCAAAGGAATTGGCTGATACTTTCTCAACAACGATACGTGGAACACATCATGAATTTTGCCCAAACTCGGAGGTAGTGCTAACCTGTAAGCCAAATTGCCAACTTTCTCGATAATTTCAAATGACCCCACATATCTAGGATTAAGTTTACCTTACTCATTGTCGTCAAAAATGCATTTTCTTGCTTTTAGAATGGTTCATAAAGTGTATCTATGAGGGTAGAATGATTGGTTTGTGGATTGCTTGTCTTGTATTTAGTATGTGCCTTGAATTGGGTCTTGAGCTAAAGGGGTATTATTTCATAGTCAAGTCTGTTGCTTCAATTGTCTTGTGTTGATACTTATTATGCTAAATATATGTTTATTGACTTGCTCGTACATTGTTATCTATGTCTGAGGGCAACCTACTTTGTTATCCCTCATTTATGTATTATTGTACCTTATTGCTATCTCGTGAGTTCTTGTGATCGTATCGAGTTACGCAACCTTTCGGACATGCTCGTACATTGTTATTTATGTGTGATCATGTCAAGAAACTCTTAGCAGCATCGGGTTGTCGGTCTAGCTCGATTACCATGGTGTTGATTCCCTCTTTCGCTGAGGCACACCTACTTACCTCAGAGGCGTGTTTTACCTCGTTAGGGCATTCGGATCTACCTCAGGAGTGTTGGGTCATAGGATTCGGCGTATATCCAGAGTACACCCATCGCGAGTAAGGGGTTTATCGACAATTGATATCGATGTTCGTGGTTTGAGGTTTGTGGATTGAGATTAAGTAGAACCGTATCCTTTTCATTTATGGTTATCTCATTACGTGAGTATATTGTTACTTGTTTACTCCTATACTTGTATGCTATCTAGCCTCGTCACTTGAGTGTTGTCTAGTCTCGCATTCTTGCGTGTTATCTAGTTTACTACTTGTTTATATGCATAGCACGAAATGATTTCGAAAACTCCCCGATTATATGTACCTCCCTTATTGGGCATACGTGTTTTGTATGCCCACTCTCGTTTCTAACAATTTCAGGTTCAATGCCTTCGGAAGTTTATAAAAGGAAAGTTTAGGAGTTTTTGTTATTGCATATACTGGCTTCAGTTGAATGTATATGTGAATCTATGTGAAATAGTTACGCGGCTAAAGTGTAGTCAATTGAAGACCATAGAATGTTGAATGTATTGGCAATTGTTCTTGTATGTTTTAGAATTACTATGGAAGATTGTAATGTAAAATTTAAAGTTTTATGTGAATTGATAGTGATAAGTGGCTTGTAATAACTTAATAGTTTACTTTATCGCCTAATTGGCTTGCGTGTTTGCTTGGGTTAATGGAATTGATTAACAGACTTAATAGACAAGAAAATTGAATAGATAAGATTATAGTGGTATGATAATTGAATTACTATTAATAGAAATTCAATAAGTGAATGAAATGCTTGTTTGTATGTTGAAAGAAAGACTCGGATGGTCTTATAGACTTGGCAAGTCATGTTATGAATGGTATATATTGTTGTTGTGATGATTTCTTCTGAGTGCAGGATTTTGGTTAGTCCTAGAAATAGGAGAAACTCCATCCATTTTCTCTCATTTTTCTTTTCATACCGCGGGGTATTGGATTGGGAGCCCAATTCTGCAAGGGGTCGAGGCGTTACAAGTAGTATCAGAGCTTAGATAGCTTTCAACCGGGAAAGAGTCTTTGGCCTGTTGGATAATGACCACCGATCATGTGCTTGTAAAGTGTTATACATGGATAAAGTGTTATACGTGACTTGTGTGCAAAGTATGTAAATGTGTTATGTGCGCGAAATGTATAAAGTTGTGTATTAATGTGAGCTTTATGCATTTGTAACTATGTAGTGGTTTACATGACCTTATATGACTGTATGATTGCTTGATTGTCTACGTGTCTAAGCGTGTAATTGTCTAAGTGAATTGCATGCTAGCATGAAAGTAAGAATATGAAGAGTCTATTGCATGAGTTATGTGCTTGAAAGTAAGAATATGTTTTGATCATCTTGTAAGCTATGTGCATTGTATATGGTTACGTGAACCAGATGTCTTGAATGTAAATAGTTCGTCTTGTCTTTATGTGTTATATATGACTACTTGTTATACCACTGCTACTTCTGGTACAGAGGTGAAGAGAGGAAGATCCATGAGGCAGTCAAACGGGGCTCCGAGGCATGATACTGTGGTGGCAGGGATTGAGTTATGACTGTTGACCTACTGATAGATAACTAGTTGCATGCATGTTATACATTGTCTACGTTAGAGAGAATAGACTTGCTATAGTTAATCTTTGCATGATCGTCGGACTAGGTAAGGAGAAATCATTGTTTGTGCATTATTTTGCTGCTTTAAAGCTAGATTAGATGTTGATTGCATATTGCTAAATGACATTTGAGCTTATGTGCATATTTACATAATTGTCTAGGGTGTATAAGTAATCTTTAGCTTAATCTTGCCTAAATATATATAAAGTGTTCTATAAACTGTGTAAATGAGCATTTGAGTGAATGTTAGTTTAAGAGAGTATAACATTTAAGTTAGGAATAGATTAGCATGAAAGTTACATGTTAGATTGAGTGACTCTTAAATGTGTGTGCATGTATGTGAGACTTGTATATTCTTGAATGAAAAAGTGCATTTATGTGCCATACTTGTGTAAACTGTGAAAGATGTGCAATATGTGCAGCTATGTGGCTATGTGTACATCTATGTGATTTAACTGTAAAATACGTGAAAGAATATGTGATAAGTGTTAGTGTGTGATTATGTGTATATTTAGTTGATTTTTGAAGAATTACTTATCTTATTAGCAGTGACATATATAATTTAACTTTCCGAAATAAAATGTTATTTATGTTAAGACAACTTGGAGAGTAAGAGAATGTGATAATGCATCCTCATTTAGCTAATGATTGCATAGTAGTTTAAGATATTAACTGTGCCTATGTGATAGATACTGGATATGCGAGCATTACATTCAATAAGTTATGTATGTGTTAGGAAATGTCTACTTTATATGATTTCAACTGCATGCATACATATTGCCCTTTGAATTGGTAAGTGATATCTCCCCTCTATAGTACGATGGCCGGCAGCTAATCTTCTCGAGATGTGAACCAACCAGAAAGGGGGCAGTTAGACAGACATCGACAGGAGAACGTCACGGAAAAAAGTAAGGATAAGAATGAATTCGTCTATGTCACTGTAACTGATACTCTTATGGGGTTGCATTTATATTTCTAAGATTAAGGCATCTAAAATCATTTATCTATATATATATGACTTGTGACCTATGGGGAGATATGATATATAGTCAAACTTCTTGAGGGGTATTCACTTTGATATTTTTGTCCGGGCTATTTATCGACAATGGTCTTTAGTGGCATTTCCATCAGTAGTATTGCCTGGGAATTTCAGCCGCTCTTTATTCATCGAGATTCTATTAGTGGAATTCTTGACTGGTACTTATATTCAGAAGAGTTCACCCTTATAGATGTTCAAGTGGTGTTCTTGACATAAGCTCTTACTTGGATTTCTTATTCGGGACTTCACATCTAGCATATCCTTGGTATTCCTATTGGGTATTTTTCGATAATATCTATATGCGGGAATTACTATTGGATTTCTTTTCAACTTCATCTCCAGTATTATATATGGGTTTCCCCTTGGTATTTTCTTGGTAATTTCTAACTGGTATGTTCATAGGAGCCTTTATTTGGCTACCTTGCTCGAGATTTCATCGATGAAACTCTTCTAGAATATTTGCTGGATTCCTCGGTGATAATAGTGTGGGTATTCTTACTAGTCTTCTTGGGTGTTGCACTTTTCGGCTTCAAGTCCGACTAGAGTAGCTACAGTTGTTGAGGATTCTCTTTGAGCATAAGAAATTGCGAGAACGCAATTTTTGTAAATAGGGGAGGATGTGAGACCCCGAACTCGCATACATGTGCATTTACTACTTTAGTGTCGAATTATGTGCATTTATGTGATGTTTCTTAAATAGTAGAAATGGGTACTATTCATATTGATTTTTGACTGTTTTGTTTTTTTTGATTATATATTTTTCTCATGATACTTGTCATTTAAGAGGCATGATAAAAATAGATTTATGTGCATTGCATGTCCGGAGAGTGCATTAGGAAAATATTTTATGTACCGTGAGAATAGTAAAAACAATATGTCTTTGAACTAACTAGATTTTTATTGCATTTTGAGCTTGTTTAAGTTATCTTGCACCATGTTTAAGTCCAATTAAGCATCCTACACTTATTATATAACACAAACACCACACAAACACTATGCAATACAAATATAACAAAACAAAAAAATACCCCTTTTGTCCCCTTAGGCCTTCGGCCAAAGCTAGCCAAAAAGAGAGAAAAATCATCTTCAAACCTTGCATTTGGTGCACAATCAAAGCTTCTACAAGTGGATTCAAGGTCTCCCTAGCTTGTTCCTAGCATCTACAAAGAGTTTTGGTGAGGGTTTTGAATTTCATGGTTTTTCCAAGTTTTGATCTAAACTTTAACTTTTAAGATTGTAATTATATGGCTATTTCATGCTTGAATCCTTCACAAAGTGTTGTTTACATGACCTAGAAACTTGATTTGTGTAGTTAGTTAGCTTGTTTGATTGAATTTTATAAAGGGTTAATTTTACAAGACAATGAATAGTATTTTTCTAAGATTTTTTGTGCAAAGTTGTTTCTAAGCTTTAGTTTGTGTAATCTATTGGTTCTATAGGTGCTATTGAACATAGGTTAGTGATTGTGTGAGATTAATTTGATTGGAACTTGAGAAAACTAGTGAAAATGGCTTGAAATTGCAAAGGGCTTTGCGTAGAATTATCACCTTTGCACAATTGAACATTGCAGTTAGTGTCTATTGGGTATAGAAGTGTTAAATATACTTTTATGACACTCGGTTGGGGATTGGGTTGGGTAATTGTAGTTCAAATCACCCTCGGGGCTTCCGGGGTTTTTGTACTAGTCGTCGTCAAAAATGCATTTTTGTGCTTCTAAAATAGGTCATAAAGTGTATCTAGGAGGGTAGAATGATTGGTTTGTTGATTGTTTGTCTCGTATTCCGTGTGTACCTTGAATTGGGTCTTGAGCTAAAAGGGTATTATTGCATAGTCAAGTCTGTTGCTTCAGTTGTCTTGTGTTGATACTTATTATGCTAAATATATGTTTATTGTCATGCTCGTACATTGTTATCTATGTGTGAGGGCAACCTACTTTGTTATCCCTCGTTTACATGTTATTGTACCTTATTGCTATCTTGTGATATCTCGTGAGTTCTTGTGATCGTATCGGGTTGCACAACCTTTCAAACATGGTAGTGTTGAGAAACTCTGGGCAGCATCGGACTGTCGATCTAGCTCGACTACCATGGTATCAATTCCATTTCTCACTGAGACACACCCACTTACCTCAGAGGCGTGGTTCACCTTGATGGGGCATTCGGATCTACCTTAGGAGTGTTGGGTTGTAGGATTCGGGATACATCCGGAGTACACTCATCAAGAGTAAGTGGTTTGTCGGCGATTGATATCGATGTTTGTAGTTCGTGGTTCGTGGATCGAGATTAAGTGGAACCGTATTCTTTTCCATAAGTGGTTATCTTGTTATCTTGTTACGTGAGTATATGGTTTCGTCGAGGTGAGTTCTGTCAAGGTGAGTTCGTGTTGAAGAACTTCTAAATTCGTATGTGTTAATTTCAAGAAATTATAGTCTCCTAACAGTATTCCATTAACTTATATTGATTGTTGAGGTGTAGCCAACCAATCTTTTCTTTCTCTAGTTTATTTGTTTTTTCTTCTCTGTTCTATGATCGATCTTTTGCCTTTTTTCTCTTTCTCAATTTGAAAAGCATAATAAGTCTTTTGCTTTTTTTCTCTTTCTCAATTTGAAAATCATAAATCTTGTTTTGTTGTCGTGTTTTGTTTTTTTATTATAAGATTTGTAGCTGATCTAAGTTATCATTTTCTGATTTCAAGAGTTGTAGCCAGGGTTCAAAAAACTTCATAGTCAATTTATTACGTAATTTTTAAATAATTATTAATTTATAAAATATTAAACTCGATAAAAGATAAAGAAAATATTGTAAATATATTATCTTATAATTTTATCGAAGTTATTAATTTTTTACATGGATCCCAAGTCGGGATATGATAGTTTTATTATTTAAAAGATATTATTAATTTATCGAGTATTAATTTAAAGAGATTTTAGTGGATTTACAAACTCATTTGTGTGGCTTATGAGCCTTTACTCGAGTTCATGCAAATAATACATGCCACAAAGAATGACTATATGAGGCAAGTTATATTTACTCGACTTTAAAAATTGTTTATTGTGTTTTTGTTTTGTTTACAAAGAGGCCAAAAGTCGATTATATTCTACAATTATTCTAGGGTTAGGTTGCCCCTCATATCTTTCTCTATTAGCTCTTGCAAAAGTGCATGAACATAATCAACATTACAACACTCAAAGGCCTACTCAAACCAGAATTTGACAATCAATTTGTACATTGATTACCTTCGTGATAAATATGCGCAACTTGGAAGCCCCGCATTACTTCGAAGAATTTGCTTGCAACAATCCGTCAACTGTATTAAAGAGGATCTTTGGGAGGAGTATTCCCCTCAATGAGCATGACTATGTTGCTGGCATCAGTTTCATACCTTCGGATCATCTCAGGCCCCCACACATGGCCCCACCATTTCGCTTTTGTGTTTGACGCAATTCCCCTTTCGGCATAACGAGACCAACAACTCAAGAAGATCAAATAATTAGCACCAGTCCTGTGGCTTGCATGATTTAATGGTGTAAGTGAATGTTTCTGCTTGGAAAATATAGCAGCCCCTGGAATACATATCATCTACATAGTATTCTAGTTTGTATTTGCTAATTTTCAAAAATAACGAGGAACTCTCTTTAGATAGGAATACATTGAATCCACCTAAAATTATAAATTCTATACTACAATAGTGTGCTTCAATATATGCTCCCGGTTAGTCAATAGTTGAGTAATATTTATTGATGGAGAGTGTAAATTTGAACTTAAACCATAAGTTATAACAAATTATTATCCAACCACCCTTCGAGGTTGAAACGAGGAGAAATCATATACTAAACAATTTGTCTAAATTGGTCAATTGTCTTGAATTGGAAACTTAGAAGCTGTCCAGAACACGAGGCTGGTCATATTGGTTGAAGGATGGAATTAAATATAAAATTCCTTGAAGCTCTATTAATCAACGAAAAAAGTAGTCTTGGTCAGTCTCATCTATTGTTCTGTAATTGAGCTTATCCAGAGTCATATAAATGTCAAACATTTTTCATCGAATTGATTCTTGTTTTATGTCGACATAACATCTTCGTTTTTCTTTTAATTTTTTTTTCTATGAAACTGATTTTTTTTTTTTTAAATCTATGGATATTCGAGTTTTGCCCGATTAATCATAAAAGATCTTGAAATTAACAATCGGGTAAACCTCCAATTACTCTGAAAGAACTCGAAAACCTCCAATTACTCTGAAAGGACTCGAACTGACGAACCAACAAGCAACCAATAGAGTTCAACCTAAAACAAGGCGGAAATGAGGTCCACCGGAAAACCACTGAAAACACCACCAAGACTAGTGGTATACACTATCTTCATTGTCATTCTATTTCTTAATTATATTGGTGTAGGCATTACACTAGTAGTCAGTTTTCATTCTTATTACGACATGAGTGAAACCACAGGCGCTAGAGATCAGCAATAGATTCTCCAGGCTAGCAGACGTCTGTTATGTGCATTCTCAAAGTAAACTGAATAGGAATCTCAGAAGACGGAGTTTTTCCATTTCAGTGCAATTGGTAGTGGAATCCACAACCAACCTCCCACCCCCAACCCAACCGGGGGGGCCAAATGAAAGTGTGAATCATCCTAAGCATGATTATGTGAAAACCATCAACAATAACAAATCACCGAGTGGTGTGGAAGAGATCACATTAAGACATAACACCAATTATATAGGGAAATATAGAGCACAGTCGCAGGTTCTTTGAATTAACATAAGGCAAGCTAACCAGATGTACTTGTCTACAGAGCCAATGATGTAAGGAACACCAACAACTCTAACACAAATTAACTTTCCGCGGCTTGAAAAAAGTATCATGGACAGCCATATTCACATAGATACATCAAAATCTGAATGTTAGAACTAGATCTATTACAATTGATCTAAAAAGGCTTAAAGCATTCAACGTATTTCAAGTGGTGGATCCTTGTCATTTGAGACAAGCCTTTCAAGAAATATTGTTTATCCATGTTTGTTGAAGTTTCATGGAGACCTAGAAACTGAAGTCAAAATCTATGATGATAAAAAGCATGTTTCATACTATTGTGATAAATGTTTATGGAGCATTAAACAAACAGAAGCTTTCTTTTCAATCCAAATAACAAGAGATGGGATCAAATTTTTGCATAGAATTAATTATTTATGTTCTTAAATAAATTGTAAGTGCCCTTGGAAACAACTTTATCATATAATATTTGGATCTATAAATTAATAATTTTAAATTTTAAAAAATATAATACATTTCTATTTGTCAAATTAAGATTTTTGAGTTCAAAGGTAAACATTTTAAATTTACAAGTTTTTAGTTACAACTATAAGACTTTTAGCTCAGAAAGGATAAATTATTTCAATAGTTACCAAACTATTTCATCAGTTCTATTTTGACAATTGAATTATTTTTAGCTCTAAAAGGGTCATTTGTTTTTCAAAATGGTTTCATTTAAACCATTATGTTAGATACCGTCAAAAATCTGAACAGAAAGGGGGCTAAAATATAAATAGTTAAGATTAAGGGGGTATTTGATTCACGAATTAATTTTTCATTCTTGAAATAATATTCCTAGGAATGTTGTTCTCAAGAATGTGATTAAAACTTTCTGGTACGTTATATTTTGTCAAATTCCTGTGAATATTTTTTTGTTATGTTTGGTTAGACTCGATAGTTTTAGGAATTTTGAGCAATTTTTCAATAATGCCTAAACTCAAAAAAGTAAAAATATCATAAAACGTGTACAAATAGTTGCATGCAAATAATACATGCAACAAAGAACGAAGAGAGGGATAAACAGGCATGGCTAAATTCACTCGACTTTAGAAACTGTTACTTTATTGAAATTTTGTTTGGTTTACAAGGAGGCCAAAAGCCGATTATATTCTATAACCATTCTAGGAGTCAGATCACTCTTCATATCTTTCTCTATTAGCTTTCGCAAAGGTGCAAGAACATAATCAACATTACAACACTGAAATGCCTACTCAAACCAAAATTTGACAATCAATCTGTACATTAATTACCTTCGTGATAGATATGCACAACTTGGAGGCCCCACGTTACTTCGAAGAATTGCTTGCAACGATCCAACCACGCCTTAAGAGGATCGTTGGGAGGAGTATTCCCCTCAATGAGCATGACTATATTGCTGGCATCAGTTTCGACTTGCAGGCATGAAAGATTCGTAGCTTTGGCTCGTCTCAGGCCCTCACATGGCGCCACCATTTCGCTTTTGTGTTTGACGCAATTCCTCTTTCGGCATGATGAGACCAACAACTCAAGAAGATCAAACAATTAGCACTAGTCCTGTGGCTAGGAAAATGTAGCAGCCCCCGGAATACATATCATCTACATAGAGTGTTCTAGTTTGTATTGGGCTAATTTTTAAAGACGATGAGAAATTCTCTTTAGGTAGGAACATATTGAATCCATTCAAGGTTATAAACCCCGTAATGCAACAGTGTGCCTCAATGTATACTCCAAATTAGTCAAGAATCGAATAATATTTGTTGATAGAGAGTATAAGTTTGAACTTGAACCATAAGTCACAAGTCGCTATTCGACCACTTTTCCGGAAATCATATACTAAACGATTTGTCTAAATTGGTCAATTGTCTTGAATTGGAAACTTAGAAGTTGTCCGGAGAAAAAAAGACTGGTCATATTTTTTTTTTTTTTTTTTTTTGCTAAAAGCAAGCAAGGTTTCATTAAAACTCAAAAATATTTACACCATATAATACCCATAGGGTCACATCAGGTAATGTGTATCTAAATTCCAAGCCATGCTAATGGCTTGGTTCAAGAGGGAAGGTTTAAACTTTTGATACATGTATAGTTTCGTTGTAATAACAAAAGAAATAATCCTCCGTAAGAACAACACTACCACACATTCAATTATTCTTCTCTTTCCAAATGTGAAAGATGAAAGCCCCGAGAAATAATTTAGCACAGAAGGATTGAATCGAATCTTTGATAGGAGACTGAATGATTCATGCTTCATTGCGACCAATTTGAGTATCTAGGGGCTTTCACCTTGCGCCAGCCCTTAAGCCAAATCCTTCTTGTGACAGAACACAGATGAAGGAAGTGTTCTTTATCCTCAATGCAAGAACGACAGAACACACACAAAGGGTTCAAGTTTAGTCCCCAGCTGATCAGTCTTCTCTTGGTGGGAAGTCTATCAAGCCAATACAAACAAGTACAAAAGGAGGACTTGCTGAACCAAATAGTTTTTATACCAATTCACAGTAGTATGATGAGTCCGAATGAGGTCCCATGCCCAGCAGGTCTTGTACATGCCATTGGGTGAATTCACCCAAATAATAGGGTCTTCTCTTTAAGCAATTTGGTTTGAGAGAATGAAGATTCTCATGGATGAATTGGAAGATCAAACAGTTGGTTGGCGAAGCTCATTCATTGTTGCGAATGAAATAATCCACTTTAGCATTAAGATCAGTCCCCGCCTCCATCATAATCAAATCGTTTCAAGAATGCCCAGTGGGTGCCACAAGTATTTCCAGAAAAAAAAAAAAAAAAAAAAAAAAAACACCACCAGCCTAACCAGATCAGACACAATAGCACCACTGATGCTCGGACTACAACTCCATAAGCCCCATACCGGAAAGGCTATTAAATGGCTACAAACTCACAAACCACAACAGCGAGTTAGAACTAGCATGTTTAACGGGATGTACAACCCCGTCAGCGGCAACACATAAGGAAAACTCTAACGGCCAACAAGAAACAGACAGAGTTCAACCCAAAACAAGGTGGAGATGGAGAATTGAGTAATAGCCCAGTGGCAAGGGCTATCACCATGGACTTGGGAGGTCCAAGGTTTAATTCTCGGGGGTGGGGGGTTTGGGGTTAAAGGGGGAAGGGGGCAGGGAGAAGGAAAGAGGGGGAGGTTCACCTTTCAAGTAAAAAAAAAAAAAGGAAAGAAAAAAAGAAAGGCGGAAATGAGGTCCACGGAAAACCACCGAAAACACCACTAAGACTTGTGGTAAACACCATCTTCATTGACATTCCTATTTCTTGATTATATTGGTGTAGGCAAAGTGCATCGCTAAATGTTGCTAAACCATTACACTAGTAGTCAATTTTCATTATTATTACAAAATGGTCAGAGTCCTTCCTAAGTTTTCTCCCATAACTGAAAATTTGGAGCTCTTTAACACCTTAATTCCAAACCTTTCTTCATTGGCAAATTACTACTTCACGATATGAGTGAAACCACAGGCGCTACTGTTCAGCAATAGATTCTCAAGAATCTTAAGTTCCTCCATGAGGCATCTTACTTAACAAAGGCTAGCAGACCTCAATTATGTGCATATTCTCAAAGTAAACCGAGTGGGAATCTCAGAAGACGGAGTTTTTCCATTTCGGTGAAATTAATTGTGGAATCCACACCACCTCCCACCCCCGACCCAACTGAAAGTATGAATCAACCTAAGCATGATCGATGCACCTTAGTATGTGAAAACCATTAACAATAACAAATCACAGAGTGGTGAGGAAGAGATCACATTAAGACATAACACCAATTATATAGGAAATATAGAGGATAGTCACAGGTTCTTTGAATTAACACAAGGCAAGCTAACCAGATGTACTTGTCTATAAAGTCTATGATGTAAGGAATACTAACAACACTAACACAAATCAGCTTTCCACGGCTTGTAAAGAGTATCATGGACAAACATATTCACATAGATACATCAAAATCCGAATGATAGAACTAGATCTATTGCATCGATCGTTTAACAAAAACTCGCAAGATTAGATTATCAACCAAAAAGCACGATATAGTCACCACGCACTTAACTCCTTTGAGGCATCTCCACCTTGTTTTACTTAAATGTTCTTGCATTCCGCTAATCCTCAGCCCTGCCAAACAGCATTGTCATGTGAAAATCCATTACAATTGCTTTTTATCATTTACGATACCAAATGGAAGAAAAATCTTTTACTCAATTATTTAAAATTTGCCAGAGAGTTGATGTTTACCAACAAACATATGCAATGACAAAATAGAAACTTTCACATGAACATAATCATTAAAACGCTTCACATAATAAGAAAGATAGCTAGTCTTGCCTGTTCTTACTCTTGCTCTTCACTTGCCTGTTCTTCCTCTTGCTCTTCAAGACTGTTGCTGCTGCTTTCATGGTTCTCTTGGTTACCTAGAACAATATCAAAATCCGACAAATCCATCTTTCTATCAAGTAACACAAGGCTCTCCACAAAGGTCACAGCATGAAATGAACGCCAATGTAAGCCACCTGTATAGCCTCTAATTCCAAGACACTCAAATTGTTCGGATTTTGGATCATACGAAGCCACATATTGTTTCAATAGCCATAGAATTTCACCATTATGCCTGAAACCAAGTGGCCTCCTTAGACCACTAACAGCAACATTGATTTGCTTACTCCAAGACTCTGCTACTCCGTATTCTTTCATCATCCATAAATCAAACGTTAGAACCCTCGAATTATAAACCCTCGAATTACGAGAATAAACCCAGTGGACCACATAAAGTGAACCCTTAGACACAAAAAAATCCGGCGGATTTAAATGAAAATCAATTGCAACATCATACGGCAGCTCCATCCGCCCAAACACCTCATTACCCATATCAAATGACACAAGGAAATACCTATAGAGATGGGGCCAATCCCTCTTCTTTCCAACCCAATGTACAACTCCATTCAAGTAAGCCTGTGGATACTTTTCACAAACCTCATACCTAAGCTCCAAATGACTAATATCTTCCCAAATCCCACAACTCAACTGATAAATCTCAACTTTAGCAGGGATTTCATGAGATTCAAGATACACAATCCTAACCACCTTATAATCATTTTTAACCGAATCAAACCCAAATCCGAAAACATGCATAAAAGGACCATGTGTCATAAAAGTAAAAATGGGTCTTGGAAGGCAAACCCATCTTTTGATACATGGGTTCCAAATCACAGTACAAAGCCTATAAGTAAACTCATCATCAGAAAGACAAACCAACCCATTACAACTACCAACGATTCTATAATACCAGTTGGGAGTAAAGAATGGAAAATCATCACTCAAGTTTGCATACTCATCAAAGGTTTCATTATCATGGTAAAGAGTATAGCGACCCACATACCCTTCATATTTTAAGGTTGAATCATCATGGTGATCTGTTTCTGGGTCTTCCACGAAACTTCTAAGCAAAATGTGGGTATTGTTGTTGTTGTTGTTGATGGTGGTGGTTTGTGCAATGGCGTGATTGACGTGTGTGGAGATGAAGTTGGAGCTGGTGATGAGATTGTACCATGTTTTGCATATTGATGTGCAGCGTATGAGGCTCTTGATGGGTAGTCTACAGAGGATTTTAATCAGCAATTCTTGTGGAAAATAGTCTGACATTTTTCTTTTTTCTCTTTTTCTTCCTTGTCTTTCCTTCAAGGGTTTAGGCTTCTTGCTGAGTCTTGAAATAAAACCCCTTTGGTATGAGCAAACAAAGTGTGAGGAGATATTTACCGAAGGAAAAACACTACCTTTCTATACACTTCTCTGCCTATCCAAACCCTTGTGTCGTACAGCATATTGTCGTATTAGAAATGACCTCTCGTAACGTTAAGTTATTATGAACGAGACTCAATAATTATAAAATTTTGATATAATAAAAATAAAATAATATATATAATGCATAATATTGATTTTATTTATGATTAGCAAAAAATAAACATTGATTTTATTTATAAAATTATAATATTATAAAGAAATCTTAATGTGAATTATAAAAGGCATGTCAAATGTACTCCTCATCGTTTACTTATTATAAGAGCAAAATTAGTTTTCTCAAAGTCAAAGTCAAAGTCAAAGTCATTTGTTTGCACTTTTGCCCTAACCACTTAATACATTTATATATTTCATTCAAATTCCTTCTAGATTCCTCTTAAAAATTATAAAAATCTCCCAATAAATTTCTTCAAAATTATAAAAGATTCACCAAACTTGTTCTATAAATTATTCAAAATTAAAACTTAAAATTATCCTTTATTTTTCTTCAAAATTATTAATAAATTCTTTCAAATTCTTAAAAATTCTTCCTACGTTATTTCAAAATTCTAAAAAAAAAGAGCAATTCTAAATTCCTTCTACTTTTCTTTAAAATAATTAAAATAATTTCATCACATTTCTTTAACATTTCTTTTAGTTTTGATCAAAATCAAAGAAATTCCTTAAAATTTCTCCTAAAATTTGTAAAATTTCTTTGAAATTCTCCAATGCTCCATTTGTTTACTATAAAATAACTTGCTGGTGAGAAATATTTATAAAACAAAATATTTTTCTGAAAAATAAAGTATTTTCTGGTGTTTAAATGTAATAGTGAAAAATTGATTAAAATTATTAAATTTTTAATTTTTAAAAATCATTAATAATTAATAACTAGTCATTAGCAATTTAACAAAATTATTAATTTATTATTTTTTAAAATTATGAATAATTAATCACTATTAGTTAATTTATTAATTAAAATTATTAATCTATCAAAAAAATTAAAATAATTTTAAAATAATTAATTAATAGAAATATAAATTAATACATAATAAGTAAAGGTTTAAATTAATGGTTTGATAAATTAATAATAATTAATTTAAATTATTTGAATAATTAATTAATAGTTAATAAATAAATAAAAATCTTAAATTAATTAATGATTATTTTTTAAATATAAATTTTATTAATTATTAGTTTAATTAATTAAATTGACATTAAATAAAATTAATTAGTTTTTCTTAATAATTAATTAAAAAAAGTGACAAGAGTGGGATGAGGGTAGGGTAGGGTTGGGGTGGATGAAGGTAAGGTGGTGTAAGTAGAAAATATTTTCTTCTCTTTTAAGAAAAGAAAATATTTTCTACTCTTTTTAACTAAACATTTTTCTTTGATCGGAAAATATTTTTTGCTTGACCAATTTTCTAATGTTTCCAACTATCGAAAAATTTAAAAAATATTTTTTAAGAAAATATTTTACGGCAAATAAACAGAGCCCAAATTTCTTCAAACTTGCACCTACGTTCTTTAAAAAAAAATTATAGTCTATTTGGGTATCTTTTCAATCCTAATTGGTACGTGTAAGACCCAATTGCATTTTATTTTTCCATCATAACATAACCATTTTGATGTGATTTTGAAATGCTTGATCAAGAAAATTTATGGGGATTTATAGTTGTGAAATTCATTGAATTTGAGCAAAATAACATCTCCAAATCAAAATCCTACTTATCAAATCCAGTCAAAAGAGTACAACCTTACTTTTTTTTATTTTTAGATTAACTTTCCTTCATATTGAGTAATTCCTTTTGTTGAGAAGTCAAACTTTATATTTTTATTGAATAACTACATACTCTTTTACTCTTATAAAAGCACCCTTGAGGTCACTGTTCCAATGTCATCTAATCAATATTATCATCCCTAGTAGACTATAGCTTCTTTACTAAGTGATAAGTTTCCCAAAAAAGAAAACAACATGGAAGAGTGTGTCTTCGTATCTATTTTGGCACTTCTCATCGTTGCACTATTGACACCAAAGATTGCATGTGACGATGAGAATGCAATTAAAAGAGAGTTGTTCATGTTCAAACCAATCTAGGCAATAGAATTACGATGACACTGAGTTGCAAGTCAAATGTCCAAGAAGACTTAAAGCATTCAACGTATTCCAAGTGGTGGATCCTTTGAATGGTCATTTGAAACAAGCCTTTCAGGAAATATTGTTTATTCATGTTTGTTGAAGTTTCGTGAAGAACCAAAGATTAAAGTCAAAATCTATGATGATAAAAGGGATGCTTCATATTGTCGTGATAAATGTTTATAGAGCATTAAGCAAACATGAGCTTTTCTTTTCAGTCCAAATAACAAGTGATGGGATGAAATGGTTGCACGGAATTAATTATTTATGTCCTTAAATAAATTGTAAGTGCCCTTGGGCACAACTTTATCATATAATATTTGGATCTATAAATTAATAATTTTAAAATAAAATAAAAAATAAAAAACATAATATATTTTTATTTGTCAAATTATGATTTTTGAGTTCAAAGGTAAACATTTTAAATTTACAAGTTTTCAGTTACAATTATAAGACTTTTAGCTCAGAAGGGTAAATTATTTCAGTAGTTACTAAACTATTTCATCAGTTCTATTTTGACCATCAAACTATTTTTAGCTCTAAAATAATCATTAATTTTTTAAAATAGTTTCATTTAAACCATTCTTTTAGATACCGTCAAAAATCTTTTAAAATATAAATAGTTAAGATTAAAGATTATAAATAAAATAATTAGTTCTTTTTCTTTTCTCCTTTCTTCTCCACCGTTTCCCCCTTCCCCAACTCTCCACACACACACGTGCACCACCGTACACCATCAAACCACGCCACCATAGTCATAGAAGCTCAGGGATCAACCAGCGTAGTGCATAAGCCCATAGCAGTAAGTTCTAGATGTCTATTGTGCATTTGCTTTCAAAGATTGCTGGGTATGGTGATTGGCATATGCAGGCTGATTTTCTGCATTGTATTGATCATGTCTTTTCACTATATTATCCTAATTTATAATTGGATATGCTTCAGTTGCATGCTTCACCTCCATCTCCAAACCTTGGCAATGTACAGCTGATAGGGGTGGTGGGTGTGTGGTGATGTGTGGCTGGGCAATGTGGTACTTTGGCCTCGTGGTGCAAGGTCAGAGGTGGAACCAGAAATTTGATTTTGGGATCAAAATTTAATTAAAAAGATTGACGATAAACAAATATAAAAAATTAAGAGGGCCTAACATTTTTTTTTTTAAAAAAATTACATATATTTTTTCTCTTTTTTTAAACTTCGGGTGCCGAGCTCCCCTCTAAGTGGGCTAGCTACGCCCCTGCTTAAAGCATGGGCCATTCATCATGACACCGAATGTAAAGTGGTTCAATGAATGCACGGCATGCGCCAAAGGGAATCCGGGTCTTGTGGTGGCCGGTGGTTTATTTAGACATGATGGCAGTAATTCATAACTTTGTGAGAAGGTTTACAAAGAGTCGTGCAAATGCATATTGAAGAATTGGAAATTGAAACTGATAGAAGGCGGAAATTGGAACTGATTTAAAGGCGATTGTGTTCCTTATTGAAAGTTACATCATTCGTGATAGCCCAACGAAAACCAATGATCAAAGATTGCACGCAAGTTTTGCAGAAGCATCCAAGATATAGACTTCCTCATGTCAATAGGAAAGTAAACAAATGTACGGACTAAGTCACTATTTGACCTAATTTTTAGACACTCAAAAGCACTTTCCGTGAGTTTAGAAGTTGAAATAACTTATTTAACCCATTTTTAAAAGTACTTTTAGGTAAAAGTTGAAGCTGAAAAAAATTAAAAATTGAGAAGCTCTAAATTAAAACTTTTTAAAAAAGATTTTTGCGAAACTGTTTTACATAATGTAAAAAACTATTTTTTTTTCTCAAATTTACCCCTCCATATTTTTAAAATCCTATATTATCCTCAAAATTTTTAAAAGTTCTACGTTGTCTAACACAGGCCAAACAGTCAACGACTTTTGTTCTAACAACACTTCTTGCAAAAAGTCTATTCTAAAAGTTCTTCAACTCAAAAGTTAAAATTTCACAACTAGACCAAATAGAACCTAAATTGTCAACTTTGGCTTTAATCAACCTCTTGCAATTGCAAATATAGAATCTATATCACATGCACTTTTAGTTTTGATGATTAAAGACATGGGAGTGAAACTTCCCCTAGTTCAGTTGTAGAATAGCATTATTAGGCTGCTTGTGCCACTGTATCAGTCTATGCCTAATTTGCTTGTGCCACTGTATCAGTCTATGCAGATCAATTAGGCCTCCATTTGCCTCAGGAAAATATATAGGACATATATGTAGCCATAGCCAAATTCTGCTTATACCATATCTTGGTGAACAGATTTTGAGCACTAGGTTATTAGCAAAAGAATTAGAAGTTTCATAAGAGGTGGAAGGAGATGAAAATGGATTATTGGCGTGTTGAAAATATTAAACTAAGTACAGACTCTTTAGTAGCTTAAATTTGGTCACTTATATAGTCTTCGAACCAATTACCAAAAAAGTCCTAAGTTCAATTCTTACCATTGCCATTGCTTCAATTTGGAAGAAAGGAAAAGACAAAAAGGAAATAATCGAATAATTCAACCTAGGAATCGACCCCCACCAAATGAGATAAGACTTGATTTATCCAACCTACGAGCAGTCTGAAGAAACTAACAGGCTGTGATGGTGACTTCAGCCTGCAAATTTGAGATCATGTTGCATCTCTGGCTAGGACTTAGCAGCTCAAGCTCTATTGTAAGAACGAAGAACTCTTAACCATGCATATACACGTCGTACTGAAATTTTAAAAGGATCAAGCGTCTCAAAACTTTTCCCAACCTGAAATTCATTTGAAAGCGAATGCCCAATCCAGCCATATCTGACTCGGGAAGTATCCACATATGGCAAGAAAGGCCTGCCCCAATGATCATCGGTTGGCAAAAGTGATTTCTACCTCAAGGGAATACAAGAAACAGTTAAGATATGAAGAGTGTTACACCCAAGACTTTGGTGGAATGGTCGAGTAACGACCTATTGTAATCAGAAGTTTTGAATTAGAACTACGCGTTCGGCCTCCATTGTAACCAAAAAAACAAAAAAAAGAAAAGAAAAGAAAAGAAAAGCAAGCTGTTGAAGAAGATTCAAAAACCATATTCTCATCAGTACCCGGTCCAACGAATAAATCTACAAATCTTCTGTGTAAATAAATGCAGTAGTGTACTCATGTATATGCTTATTAAGGCACACAGAATTGAACATCATACTTTCCCTAATCACCATGTATAATCTACAACAATCTGCTAAATTGTTCAATCAACAAGAACAATAAATAAGTAAGCTTAACTGGCGAAATAAATAAACCAGCTTCATTACAACTCATATGGAAAGATAAGAGCAGAAAAGATGGTTCCAGTACCGATGGGCATTTGCTCTAGTGGAACGGTTCTCACTTTGTTCCGAGAGGTCCCAAGATCAATTCTTGGTGCATGCAATATCTATTGCAAGTGATGTAATTGGCTTAGGCCTCCCTTCTTTTTACCCCCTCCCCCCGCCCCCATACCACCTTTCCCCCCACCCCCATGACTCGAACCCTACCAACCCACTTGACACCGGATGCAGCCCTCCACTGGGCTGCACCTCAGAGCCATGGCTTAGGCCTCCCTTTAAATAAATAAAAAAGAAAAAGATGGTTCCAGTAAAATCCTCAAGAAAAGGAAATTTAGAACTCTAGATGCTACCTTACATGGTGTAGACAAGCTTTCATTAGTCAGGCAAACATATGCATAGAAATTAGTATCATATAGGTGAAGTAGAATTAAACTGTACGGGAAGAAATGGATTAAACTTCATGAAGAAAACAAAATTTGAATTTTTACAGTTACCTATTTCAGTTTCTGTTCATTTTCTTTTCTTTTCCTTTCTCCCCTCCCCATAGAGAAGGGTATCGCACGTCCGGTTCCTTCATAGCTCGGCAGTGTACCAAAATTTGCCAGAAGTGATGCCAATCAAAGCTCTGACAGCCTGACATCATTCTAATTGCTCCTTGCTCATCACTATCATCTCTATAAGAGAGCAAAGGCATAAAGTTTTGAAATTACAGTGAAAAGAAAGATTATAATTGGTATCTAATGTGACCAGTACACCATCTCTGAAAATGAATTTTAAATCAAGCTCGCTGCGAGATGACTTCATCTCTCTAATGACACTATCATTTGTTGGATGACAATGACATTCCACCGGTAGTCGTTCTGTATCATTACAAGGAGACAGTCCAATCTCTTGACAATATTCGGTATATTTAGCTTCCATCAGCTTTTTCTCACGTGAGTAGCTTGTATTTTCAGACAGAGACAATCTTCTTACTGCTGTATGAAGTTTACTAGATAAGCGGAACACAATATCATGAACCTCCTCCACTGTTGAACGGTTTCCTTTAAGACCCCAATAACAATTAAGAATTTCTTTCACCAAATGGTGAAGTTTGACTAAACATTCTGAGCAACAATGGTACGAGCACATCATGTCAGAATGACAACTTCTGGTGGAATTTGAAGAGTGATTGCTATCAACATTGTATCCATTTGTATTTTCTGTGACATTTTCAGAAGAAACATTGTTCTCAGCCAAGGATCCACCATCCTCGTGTTGGCAACCACGGAGCTGAGTACTACATTGATCACCTGAACCACAGGGATGCTCATTTTTAAGGTTACGAGATTTTATCTCTACAAACCCATTGGGATGTTTTACAGGTATGGAATCTTTGACAGCATCCACATCATTTTCAGGAGCTTCTGCAACACGTTCAAAATCTACCCCATCTTGCACAGAATTTTGAAAACGTGTGACATGTACCGAAGAGTCCGAAACGAGCAACTGTGCCTTCTCTTTGCCAACTGTAAGTTCAGAAAATGTGTTTTGCTGACCAAGACCACCATCTCCTCCCAGGCCAATGCCTCCAATATTATTAGCATTGAGTTCCTGAGGATTTTTTCCCAATACTTCTGATTCATCCAAGATCTGACATGAAATATCTTTCTTGCAAACATCGCCTTCAAGAGGACAGTTCTTGCACGCACTCTCACACTCCACAGATGCTTTACAATGTAGTTTGGAATCTGCTTCGGAAGGTTGAGCATCCACCTCTAATCTGAAAGGGAAAGAATTCTAGTTGAATGAAACCATTTTTGAGATGTAGTTGCATGAAACCATTAGAGTAATCAAAAGAATTCACAAATACTAAGCCATGCAAAATACCTCTGCAATGTATGAGCCCAACTAAGAACTATGTCTTCAAGATAAGCCACCTGTGACATTAGCCGAATATAGCAATATCTGTCTTTTCCAGCCTGAATTTTAGCATTGATGCGTCCTACCAGAAGTTCCAGAACTTTTCGAACCTCAGACACAACTGCTCTAAGTGAGGTGTATTCACCCCTATATGCTGATAAACCAACAGCAATCAGCCCTCTCACTACACTGGACTTTTCTTTGATTTTGATAAATCCGGCACCAGAAATAGCAGCAACCTTTTCTACTGAGTTGGTAGGACGAACTATACAAGAACTAAAGGGCCAACCCTTCCAAGGACCATGTATGTTAGCACAAGGACCTTCTTTCAACTTGGATGTGACCCAACAAAGCTCAGCAAAATGAGGATAGAGCAGAATTTGATAGCCAAATGTGGATATCGCCAGTAACAAGCTGGATTTCCCTTTCAAAGAAACGTTTCCCAACAGAGTGGAGGAAACAGGAACGACAGGACATAGTTTGCCCTCAGGTCCAGTCGTTGATACTAGATCTGACTGGGGACATGCTGCAACGACATTCTCTGGAACTACATCACAAACTTTATCCTCTTTGAATGAATTAACATGGCTATGATTTCTATAATGCAGCATCTGAACAAAGTGCTGGGCTAAATCATTTGACAACTTTCCCACACATGAATCGAACATTATATCAGAATCAAAATTCTCATCAACTTCCACCAAAAACTGAGGCGCCGAATCCCCCATAGGAGTTGAGAGATTACCTCTAAATATCTCAGCCTTGAAAAACTGTCTTATTCTAGAAGGGAGTTCTGAAAATTGTACTTCTGATGTTGCCTGTTGTTAACAAGAGAAAAAAGGTTATATTAGCCCTTGTTCCTCATATCTGTCTCTTTCCTCAAGTAAAAGCTCAGTTTGCAATCAGAGAGACTAGCTAACCGTGGATTAAATGTCCTCTTGATCGGGGCAAGGGATTCATTCTTTTTAACTGAATTGCATACTTAAGAAAAGACAGAGTAAAAGCTCAGTTTGATTTTGGTTTAAAAGCTATTGCTGCTTTTAATACACTAATGCTCATAATGAACCAAATAATGATATAAGCCAAAAGTGGCCACATGATATGGACAACATGGCACATAAAGAGTAAGTTGCTTTGTTAATAATGAGGCTCTCCTAACTGCCATTTCAGAACCCTAACTGAATAGGCTGCAGACCGAGAAGACTGAGGTGGCTCAGGCCATAAAAATTATGAACTAATCCCACCTCTAGCTGTCTCTTTATGTTGTACACGTAAAAAATATAAGCAAATAAAAATATTGTTACCGTTGAAGCCCTTCAACTCTGCAATCCACTACAGCATATATATAGGTACATTCAACCAACTAATCTGTTAGTTCTTTTCCTTCCCCAAATCAACTTAAAAGCTACCTTGTGACAATTAAGCTGAATCTAGCAAGATTGGTTAGATCTGCATTTTGCTTGAGAATTTCCAAGTCTCTCACAATTAAATGAGAAATTTACTAAGATCCAAACGTGAATGAGACTTCCAACCAATCAATTTTGAAGCCACTAACAGCAGACAGTAATTGGAGGTCTGACAATACACAATCTTATTTTTTTTTTTTTTCTTTTAAGAAGGAAATAAGACACTAAACAATCTTATTCTCAGGTCATACTTCTGCAAATGAAGCATATTTATTTGTTGAAGAATAAGCTCTGAACCTATTAATGCAATTACCTCAACAAGTTATAGACAAAGTTGTCTAATTAGTAGATCTTGTATAACTTTGTGATACAATAATACTATCTAAATCAGATGCAACATCATCATTCTATTTTTAGTTCTATGATCTGAATGTATCAGAAAATCGAGATTCATTCTGGAGCTTAAATGAAGCCTTGTTCATTGCACTTTAGAAAGTATTCATATAACATGAATAGAACTATAACAGAATTCAAGCACCAAGAATGTGCTTCAGCTCAGGAAACTGGTTCTTTCACTGTTACTCTTTTATTTGCTACCAAATATGTTCCAGTTCGATTTGCCCAATGAATAGAAATTAAGGAGGGAAAAGAGATCAGGAAAAGCAAATACAAAATTGTCTAATCCTATAGCAATTGTAGCTAATTGTATCAGCATCAAAAGGGAAATTAGGAGGAAAAATTATCACAAACAGATAACTGATTTTCAATAGTTTCTGGTTGCACCCCAACATAATCAAACCTACAGTTAAAGCTTATGTAATAAAATCTGAACTTAATTCACGTTATGCAAAGGTGCTCTGTTTTTATTCCCAAAGTACGAAATTTATAATCTCATTATATAATGAAGGAGAGAAACGAGGAAAAGTATACTCACCAGAATCATCAAGGATGTGTTTATGCATATAGAATCCACCTGTTCAATAAATGAGTTCCAGAGATAAGATGCCTTAGTCACAAAACTTCGAGGCTGGGCTGTATCTGCTAATTCAGCATTTGGACAAAGTTTGTCTTCCTTATCAGTTTCAATGTGCCTACAGCAGGCTGTCTCCACTGATAATTCAGATTGTGTTGGAGAGGAACGACTTTCCAGATCATCTTCTTGATCAGAGATATCTATGGCCCATAAATCCATTCTTGGCATGAAAATCAAGCAAGAATGCAGACTAGCACATCTCACTGCCACAAGAAATGAAAATGTTGATTATCAGTTTAAACAAAAAAGGGTTAAAAAATTACAGTAACCCTATTAAGGCTACAATAATTGTTCTTAGGAAGACATTACACTGAACTATTCATCTCTATTCTCGCAGTTAACAGGCAATCACAGTCAAATAAGATGTTAACAGCACTGTAGAACCTCAATCACCAAGATAACTGGAAGAACTAGAAAATTAGCTTTTGGCATTTCAATCATATTATAATATTTACAACAGCTGAAGAAAATGCAGAAAATGCAAGACTCTTTAGGCCAGGAAAACCTCTCACACATAATAAGCACGAGACAAAATCTATTGACTATTGATTGGCAGGATTTCGCTAATGACAGTAGGTACACACTAATATAGGATGACATTTTAAAAATTCAGCCATCAATCATCAATAAGATACAGCAACATCAGCAGAGACAGGATATGACCAGAGAAAAAAAATCATGTCATACGTGAAACCTCATTCACAAAGAACATGTAAAATCCAGATACTCAATAAAAAAGACAGGTGAGATGACTGAGCACACAGAGATTTCCCAAAAGGGGAAGGGGAAGCTATCTTACAAAAGAAAAAGTTATACAACAGGCTAATCCGTAAATAAGAATTTGTGAGGTGCAAAACCCATAAAAGTAAATTGAGAGTATTCACAGGGTATTCATATCGCATAAGATGTGCTACAAGCATCTTTATAAACCAGCTGAGTATTATACAGATTTTTTTGCATACAATGTATTAAGTATGCTCACT
This sequence comes from Ehretia macrophylla, assembly GCA_037974665.1. Taxonomy (NCBI): domain Eukaryota; kingdom Viridiplantae; phylum Streptophyta; class Magnoliopsida; order Boraginales; family Ehretiaceae; genus Ehretia; species Ehretia macrophylla. The sequence goes on along the minus strand of CM075772.1, from coordinate 72,293,524 downwards.
TCGTAAATATAGCAATCCTTCATATCTGATCATTAATCAGTCATCATTTAATATATTCAAGAGTTATGTATCACACAGTGTAATCCAAATCTGCAGGAAAGGGTGACAAGGATGCATAGACATGATAGATGGCGTTTGACAATCCATTGAGGTCTGGGTGATTAAGAAGATGAGTTGACGTTATGCATGAATTCTTGATGCCATGGAAGCATTTTACTTGAGGAAAGAAGTAATGCAAGAAAGGCTAACATACTCAATAACTGTGTTAGCCCCTGAACCATATCTCCATGTCCTTCTTGAGAAATCGTTGCCAGATCAACCTTTTGTACTTCAACATTACCGACAAAATAGTGAAGAAGACAAGAAGAGAGATGCCTCTGGCCAGATCTTGGATTTCCAGAGATCAATATGCGAAACCCGGATTTCTTTCTTGAGGCATAAGATACATTTTGCAGCAAGCCAGGGCGAGCGCACTGCACACTGGAAGATTCGAGCTTTGAATGACCATCATCAATGTCATCTTCTAATGCACCAGTGCTACCAAAACAAGTATCTCCAACCACAATCCCTGCATTTCTGAGCCCATCCTCTATTTGACTCGTAATATTTGTTTCTTGAAGCAAATCAGAAGCGTGGGACCACCAATTATCTCTCTTCAATTTCTTCTTACCCAAAGCAGATACAATTACATTTTCTATCAACGTGGCAGCTTTAGAAAGGGGAGTTGGCAACCAGACACGTTCATCAAGATATAGGGAAACAAGCAATCTGGAAAGGGGTTGCAATAAACAAGGAACAAGATAAGTGTGAAGAGGTGAGGATACCAAGTCATTTGCAGCCATTCCAGCTTCTCTTCGAGAGCATGGAGGGGGTGCACATGAAAGAGCTTCCAGCCAATCCCTCTCCTCTACTACAACAGCAGGAAGAGGAGGGCGCTGACGACGAGGAGTTTTCTCAGCAGCTGTTGAGAGAAGTTCTTGTAAAGGAAATCTCCTCCTTAGAGCAATTATAGCTGCTTGAGTACAAAGTGCCTGAAGATCAGCACCAGCATATCCCACAGTTTTCCTTGCTACACACTTGAGTAGTGAACCAGTAATTGGTTTTGGCCACTTCTTTGTATGCAATGAGAGAATTGCTTCTCTGTCCTTGACTGATGGCAGTGGAAAATATATCTCACGGTCAAACCTCCCAGGGCGCCTTAAAGCAGGATCAACAGCATCAGGGCGATTAGTTGCCCCTATTACAACTACTGACCCTCGAGATTTCAAACCATCCATTAGAGCAAGCAAAGTTGACACAACTGAACTATGAGTCTGATCTTGCTGCCGAGTGCGGCAAGGAGCCAGGCCATCTATCTCATCAAAGAAGATGATAGACGGCTGAGATTTCTCAGCAACCTGAAACAGAAGTCTTAGCTGGCGTTCAGCATCACCAACGTATTTGCCCAAACAATCTGCTCCTTTACGAGCGAAATATGCTATCCTTTTGTCTCCACGAGCACATGAACCAATTAAAGCACGCACTACCAAAGTTTTACCTGTTCCAGGATATCCATGCAAAAGTACACCCCTGGGAGGCGTAAGCCCTAGATTATTAAAAAACTCCGGATACAGAAGAGGTAAAATGACAACCTCCTTCATACATTGGATGACATTTTGCAGTCCAGCAACAGATTCCCAACCTTCAAACTGCATCTCCTGGTTGCTGCTTGAACCACCAATGTAGGTCGGGGCAATTCTCAACAAGTCTCGATGAAGCCTCTTGCTCTCACGCTTCAAAAACTCTTCATCTTCGCCACAATTCTCTAACCATTTTTCTTCAGCCTCAACATCCTTACGCCAGGCATCATTTGCCGTCTTTCTTATTTCCAACTTCATTTTCTTCGCCTTCAGTTTCTTCAAGCGGTCAAAATATTGAGTTCCATGGGGTTGAAAATGATGCCGGTGATGCGTGCAAGCTATAAGAAACTTGCGATGATCAAAGATGCAGCCATTGGCACGTGCACAGGGCTATAATAGAAAAGAATGTTGCAGTTAAAATAAAAACAGAATATATCAAGATAAGTCACAATAACTACATCTGACATAATCAAACCAAAGGAGTATATAAAGAAAGATCAAGAAAAAGAGGCAAAGAATACTCAAAAAGAGGGTATAAAAAGGACTAAGCTACTAACCAGGTGGTAAGTTTTTGGACATCGATCAACACGGCACCCAATTGTAGCCCCTGGTCTCCCACAACGGCTGCATTTCAAAACCCTTCCCCGGCAAAGTGCCGCTCTCACATTTTTCAAGCATCCCAAGCCAGCAAAGTAAACCTGAAATATGTGGATACCTTGTAACGTTATAGTTTGACTGAAGGAGGAAAGAGAGAGAAAGAAAAAGGTGGGCAGAAAGTCCATCGAGAAATATTAATAATATCGCCATAAAGTATGTAGTGAAACACATGTAAGAATCAAAGATAAAAATTCTGGCAGTTAAGATTGTTGGTTACTTCCTACCCACATTTCCACAAGCAAGACTTCAAATGGTAGAGTGATTATCCCTGGTAATCTTATAAACACATGGCATCAAAGAATATAACAAGATAAGTAACGGTATAGCCCCATTGAAATTCAAGAGATGATATTGCAAAGACACAACATATGCACACTCAGTCATACATGCAGACACAACAGAGACGCACACAAAGAGAGAGCAATAATATGATTTATCAACAACTTGAAAGAAATATCAATTACAAGAGCATCAAATTTCAAATGAAGAAAGATACAACGAGAGGGATCCATATTGAGGATTTGCTTTGCTCACATAGAAAGAATTTGAGATAAAGGAGAATTCTGATGAAATCTCATTTGAGTACTACGCATAGGGCCAAGGGCGGATCTAGAACTTTTTGTTCAGTGAGGGCTGAAACACACAATACAACACTTACATACTAATAATGTTTTTTAGTGGGGGCTAAATTGATTTTTTAGACCATAAATTTACACATATTTTCAAAAAAAAAAAAAAAAAGAATTTGGGTGAGTGGGGGCTGCAATGCATGGCACGGCCCATGCATACGGCATAGAGGTATGATGAGTATGACATATAGGGCATATAGATTATCACAAAACAATAAGCCATTAACACCAGTAGAGATGATTAAGAATCAATTAGGGAAGGGTTAGGTGCTAGAAAAGTTATGAGATCCAACATAAAAAGATTGCAGGACTCATTGAGAGTCAACTTGATACAGACAGCAAAACAGGAAAGAGTGTTACTTACACTCTCCAAAATGCTGAAGCATCACAAAGCTCAACCTCACTATGACTGTATTAAGATTTGACTAACCAGACCAGATAATCTCTATCAACTTTGCTGTAAAATACCATGCCCCAAAGTTTCAAATCAGCCATAATAGGTGGTTGATTTGGAAGTCCTGATGATGATGACAACAATGACACACATAGGAATCAAAGATGAATTCATGAGAGAGAGAGAGAGTTGAGAGTGTACTTTGTGCAACATTCACTTTCTCAGAGTTTATGTAATGTACAACAACCATGATAATATCATACATTTCCATTAACCCTTAGGGGTAGCTCAACCGGTAAAGATCCTGGGGGTTGTACCCAGAGGTCACTAGTTCAAGTCCCCTCAGGGCCACTAGAGGTTTACCCGGCCGTTAACTTCAGGGTCCCGTGGGATTAGTCGAGCAAAGTTCGGATACCCACAGATTTCAAAAATAAAAATAAAAATATGATACATATCCATTAACACTCATTCTTAAACAATTAACACTCCTCCATGGATAGAAACAAGATATCTTCATACAACAACTAATGACATTCATAATAAAAGAACAAGTAGCAGAATGACATGTATTGACATCGCATCTGCTCAGACATCTTGCTAAAATTCCAAGAGGATGGTCCAAAATGTGCATGCAACAAGTAAAATGCGCATCTCAAAAGGCAGCAAACTTCATCAGACAAGCAAGAGGGAAATATTAATCAAGATGAAACTGAAAAGCTATTGTATCGACCATACCTCCGGGCTCCATACTGCACATTGCTGATGAACCCAAATTCCAGCTATACCAAAACGATCATTTATGGGACCTAAGAGACGTCCAAGCCAGCCAGGTTCATCACCAAATCCATCCCATATGTCATAGGTAGGTTCTTCAGAAGCAGAAGAGCCACTATATGCCTCACTGTCACTTCCAGCCCCATCGTGTGACATCTTTTTTGGAGGCTTGCCATCGTTACCTGTACCGCACAAACCACAGTGTCTTCCCTCCTTGATTCTCAGCTTTCCAAGTGGGCCATCTGAACTATAATCCTTCTTTCTCAACTTCTCAAATGTCTCATTTTCCAATGGTTTATCAGAAGTCCTACCATCTTTATCTCTGTCAGCCGTAGATTCATCAACTTCCATAGGATTTGTCTGGTCTACTCCAATAGTACATTCTTGCACTTCTGCCTGCATGTCCTGCTCAATGGTTTCTAACTTGTCCTTCCCCTGGCTGTCTTCTAACCGTTTATCAGCTTCAACTTCACTCTTCCCCATATCAACCAACTGCAAAGGTGCATTGTCATCATTCTCTTTTCTATCATCTTCGCATTCCATTTCAGGCCTCAAAGGCAATTTAGCCTCTTGATCCGTCGCTTCTAATACCTCCCTCTCGCTATTCTCTTTGTCGCCTTCATCCCCCACTTCTAATAAGTCCCGCTCACTACTCTCTGTGTCGCCTTCATCCCTCACTTCTAATACCTCCCTCTCACTACTCTCTTTGTCATCCTCATCCGGACATTCTAAATCAATATGCTCATGCTCATTTCCTGAAACATTCGAAGCTTTAATTCTTCCTGGCCTCTGTGACTTCACAACAGTTAATTTTTCAAGGACTGTTCTGTCTCTTATCTCATCAAACTCTTCAGCCTCTGATATTGATTCTTCCTTCGCTGCCACAAAGTCATCAAAAAGCTTTCTTTTACCTTTGGGGGAGGAAATTCCCTTCCCCCTCACTTTAGAACCCTTAGTTTTGCGCCTAGATCTCAACCTCGATCTCCATCCGCCCGAACCTTCCTCCAAATCCCTCGGTACTGAACGAACCAACTCCCTCTTAACCTCACCTTCTTTCTTCACACTATCAACGCTATTCATTCCACTTCTGTTCTCAATCTTCCGCCTCTTCTTCGCAGGCGGGGGCGATGTATCCAGCAACACCGGAGCCTTACGAACCCTAGCGCTACGACGTAGCTCCGTTTCATCCCCTCCAACATTAGGCTCACTTGACTCTACTCTTCCCACCCCACTGTGGCTCCTACTATATGCTTTCTCACAAATTGCATCAAGCCTTTTATGCTTCGTCCTTCCCAATTTCTTATCTTTCCTCCTCTCCTCACTCGACGCAGACCGCCCCAATCGCATGACCAGAATCACTGATTCTTCTATACAATAATATACAATGCCTCTTCCCTATAAAGTAAATGACTCTATATAAGTAGTCTACATTAGTGTATATACAAGTAGATATATTTTAACATCTGCAAAAGGGTATTCAATAATCTTCTTATTTATTCAATTGGGTGTCTAAAAAACCTTCAAATTATAGCAATGACTCTATATGTATCGGTTACAAATGAGTCGAAATATATTAATATGAGCAAAAGGGTATTGAAAAATCTTGTTATTTACTCAATTGGGTGTCTGAAAAAGTGTAAATTAAAGGCAATGAGGCAAGAGAAGAAACTCACCTTTGATGGGTTGATCAAGAAGAAGATGAAACCCTAGATACCATTTTTGATTCTGAAGCTGAAGCTTTCGGATTATATTAATTATTTTTCTTCTTGTTTTTCTTAAATTTTATTTTCAAGGTTTTTTAATGGATTTTTTTTTTTTTTCCAAAGGTTTTTGCTGCTTCTCTTCAATGGTTTTGTTCACGGTTTATATAAGAAGACGACTAGGGCGGAGGTATTCTTGTGTTCACAGTCGTGATATTTTTCGGTTTGTAAGCACGCGCGGGGAAGTGCGTGAACTACACGTTGCATTTGTATAGCTTGAAGGTAGTGACGTGGAAGTTTTTGGTGGCATCTTAAGGGAGGGTGTTCACACGCAAGTTGGGAGAGAGTTGGTGACTTGATAAATAAATTAATTTAAATATATTCTTTTATGCTTTTCCCACCATGCTTACCGCCTATATGTCTATTTTTATTTTTGGCTGATTTTATGTGTCAATGTCAAGAGTGGATATTTTTGTGTCAAGAATGATCCCAGGAGAACCTCACTAATGAGAAATCAACAAGTGAGTTGTTCCTCATACGGAGAACACATGCACCCTCAAAAGGTCCAAGTGTGAAAGTAAGTAGCGGTTAATAGTAGAGTCAAATCGTTTTTATAAAATTGGAGATTTGATATTTTTTATTGTTTTAAAATTTTGTGTTTGACTGATTTGTATATATATAAAAATGCACCTCTACACTCAAGAGTTATTAGTTGGTGGTCAGACTCAACCAACTGAAGTCTCATGTCATCTAAAAAAAATAACCACAACAAGTCGGTTTATAGCAAAAATAAGATATTTATAATCAAAATTAGTTAGTATAACCTGTTGCCAAAATTGTAATCAAAATTTAATAAATTTAAAAATCACTTACTAAAATTAAAACCACTAAATATCCAATAAACAATAGTTGACAGTACCCGTCACTATTTGTTTTGAAATAAATAAAAAAATTAGTTTAAATTGAAAAGCAATCTTAAAAAGTGTAGAAAAAAATTTTTAAAAAAAATCAATCTAAATGTCAGTAAATCCAAAAATAAAATGAATCAAACATCATACACAATAAGATGATAGGATTCAAGATAAATTACATAATGATTGCTGACGAGCGAGATCCCGAGCTGAGGTAAGCCAATTCCGAGCCAAGTTTGAATCAATCAATCAATGCCCAACCCGAATGCCAGCCGACCTCACTCCGACCCAGGATAAACCCTGACCTCTGCGCCAACTGTTCTGATAGGACATAAAGCTGCGTCGCATTAAATATTGTCAGAATTGAATTTAGTATAAATAGAGTTCCACCCCCTCATTTTAAAGGTAACTCATCATTAATGCTCTCAGTTACCTTGCCAGCTCGGACAAACTAATCATTCGCACGCCTGAGGGGAAAATTCGGGTCATCACCCCGCCTTTTCCTTCCTTTTCCTTGTGTAGATCAAGCAATCGACCCGAAAATCCAGGTCAGGTAGCCGACCCAGAAATTTAGCTCGGCAGGAGTAGTCGTCCAACCTCAACTACAAGATTCCCAACCTCGATAGTTTGGCGCTGTCTGTGGGAAACAAAGTTCTTTCTATCACTCTTCTAACAACTCATTGAGAAACCATCATAGTACAAACTAGAAGCCACAGCGCACCGGTAGAGGACTCGCCCAACCCGGACGGGAATCTCGAAACCACGCAAGTGCCTAGCCAAAACCCAACCCAAACCGACGTTGGAACGAGCCAACGTATACACTTAGCCTCACAAACCAACCCCTCTACAGATGCCAACCTCAACTCCAACATGTCACCAAAGATGAAGATGATGCTCGGGATGTTTGAGGAACTCAAAAAGCAGGTAGCCCGACTTGCTACAGATTCCCCAGCTCCGCAAGCAGCTACACTGTGGCCCACGCGTCCATAGTTCCGTATTCCAATCCAGGGGCAAACCCGAGCGCAAGACGGAGAAGGTTTCCTGGAACCGGTGGCAAGACCCGCAAAGGTGAGAAGCAAAAGGGCGACACATGCCGACCCCGAGCAGGCCAAGATCGCGACTGCCATAGCCTATGTCATCAACCAGCTCGGTGTAAGCCCGTTCTCTCCCGAGGTACTGGCCATGCCATTGCCCACCGGTAATTGGATGCCCAACCTGACAATCTATAACGGGGACAGAGACCCCGCCAGCCACCTGCTCAACTTTGATCACCACATGACTCTGCATGACATGACTGACCTCATGAAGACGAAAACATTCCCGACTACCCTAGTTGGCAATGCCTTGGACTGGTTCCAAAAGCTTTGTCCCGGCTCTATCGCAAGTTTTCACCAGCTGGCAGAGGCTTTCCTATCCCGCTTCGCAGGGAGCCGACGTGCAACCCGTCATATATCATCACTGTTATCAGTGAAGCAGCAGAGATGAGAAAATTTGAGGTCTTCTACAGCCCGATTTAATGACGAATTCCTCCGAATCCCTAACCTGGAGGACTCCATGGCATTGATGGCTTACCAAAGTAGGCTCAGGTCGGGCCCCCTCATATCCTCCTTGGCCATCGACCTCGTGGATACTGTAGGCGAGTTGATGGTACGGGCAGAAGAGTACATACACTCAGAAGAAATCTATTAGGCGAAGAGGGATGACGACAAGGAGAACGAAGTCGGTAGGAAATGGGAGGTCTCCCGAGGCCAACCTGGAGGAAAGGCCCAAAATGATCGAGGCAAGTAGCCTCAGCAGCCAAAGTAGAACCCCTGGTTCACCTTGTTTACTCCTCTCAATACCTCAAGGGAGCAGATCCTGCTGGATATCCAGCGTTAGAACCACCTACCTCCAACGCCGAGGATAAAAGGCCGACCTGAGAAGCGTAATAGGACCAAGTATTGCCGGTACCATATAGATTATGGCCACACCACCGAGGAGTGCAAAGATTTAAAATAGGAGATCGGGGTATTGATAGCCCGAGGTTATCTCCGAAGGTACATAGATCAACAGCTAGCCCGGAATCACGATCAGAGAGAGAGAGAGAAAAGTCTACCCAGGCGCTAGGTCGGGGGCGGACGTTTGGCTGTGATTGAGACCATCGTGGGAGGATTGGCGTCGGGTAGTGAGACCTTGGCTGGCAGGAAAGGTTATGTTCAGGCTAGAATAGAGTATGGGCCGGCGCAAAGTTTGGTCTCGGAGATAGAGGAACTCATTTTCTCCTCGGAAGACTTGGAGGGAGTAATATTGCCCTATGACGATCCATTGGTGATCAGCACTGAAATAGCCAACTTTACTGTGAAGAGGCTGATGGTAGACACTGGGAGCTTGGCAGAGGTCCTATTCCTGAGCGCATTTAAGCAGATGGGATTGAATAGGAGCTGACTCAGACCATTGAGGGGCACCTTGGCTGGTTTCACTGGACATGCCCACCGAGCCGAATGGGTCATCAACCTCCCCCTGAAGTTGGAAGACAGAGACAAGCGGGTTTCGATACAAGTCAACTTCATTGTAATGGATTACAACTCTACTTACAATGGGATATTGGGGCGAGTGGCCCTCAATCATTTCAGGGCCATTCTTTCAACTTACCATTAGGCCTTGAAATTCCTGACCTCGGGCGGCACGACCACCATCTGAAGAGCCCAATTCTCGGCTCGGGAATGTTATGAAAACTCCCTCCACCCCAAATATCAGGTTGGTTGGGGACCAGATTTGTCTGAGGAGAAGAGGGATGCCAAGAGAGGGAGCCCAACTAAAGACCTTCAAGAGGTGGAGCTCTCCAATGAAACAAAGAGAGCGAAGATCGGGAGTGAACTCTCTAATGACCTCAAGAAAGGTATAAGCCAATTTCTTCTGAAAAATTAACACATATTTGCATGGTCTGCTTCTGACATGACAGGTATCGACCTGAGTATGATTGAGCATCACCTGAATGCCGACCCAAATCACTATCCGGTAAAGCAAAAGCGCAGGCACTTCCATTATGATAAGCAATAGATCATAGCATAAGAGGTTGATAAGTTGGTGGATACCGGCCACATAAGGGAAATCCAATACCCAACCTAGTTATCCAACGTGGTACTAATGGCCAAGTCCTCGGGCAAGTGAAAATTGTGTATTGACCTCACTGACCTCAATAAAGCCTGCCCCAAGGATTGTTTTCTCCTACCTCAGATTCATCATATGGTGGATGCCACCTCCGGGTTCGAGCTACTCTCTTTCATGGATGCCTTCAAAGGCTATAACCAGATCAAGATGTCTCCCGGAGACAAGGAGAAAACTGCCTTTACCACCAATAAAGGTCTCTATTACTATGAGGTCTTGTCTTTTGGCCTCAAGAATGCTAGAGCTACCTACACTCGGATGCTGAACAAGGCCTTCAAAAAGAAAATTGGTCAAAATATAGAGATCTATGTATATGACATGTTGGTCAAGAGCAAGAGAATGGAAGACCATGTGACCGACCTAGCTGAAACATTTGCCGTAATGGAGCACTTGGGGATAAAACTAAACCCAAAAAAGTGCGCATTCGGCGTCAAGACAGGACAATTTTTAGGATTCATGGTCACAGCTCGGGGAATAGAGGCCAACCCAAAGAAAGTTCAGGTAATACTTGACCTGGCACCGCCAACTTGCGTGAAGGACGTCCAAGTGCTCACGGGCAAAGTTGCAGCGTTAAGCAGATTTATGTCTAGGTCGGCCGATAGGTGTATTCCTCTGTTCAAAATATTAAGGAATCTTAAAAATTTTGAATGGACTACAGAATTCTAGAGCGCCTTCCAAAAGCTGAAAAGGTATCTAGCTTCGCTACCCCTGCTATCCCGACCTGAGGTGGGGGATAAGCTGGTATTATACTTGGAATGCTCGGGGACCGCAGTGGCTGCGGCATTAGTTCGTGAAGAAAGAAAAGAACAGAAGCCGGTCTATTATGTCAGCAAAACTTTGCAAGGGGCGGAGGTGAGGTACTCCTCTTTGGAAAAACTCGCCCTCGCACTCATCAAGACGGCAAGGAAGCTGAAGCCATACTTTGATGCCTACCCAATTAAGGTCATGGCGGATGCCCCACTTAAGTCCATCATGCACAAGCCGGAAGCGTCGGGTAGGCTATTAAAATGGGTAGTTGAGCTGAGCCAATTTGGCATCACCTACCAGCCCAGAATAGCCATCAAAGCCCAAGCTATCGCGGACTTTGTGGTGGAATGTACTGGCCAATCCGAGCATGACCCGGAGGATGTGTGGTAGGCAAATGTGGATGGAGCATTGGGGAAGTCAGGAAGCGGAGCCGGGGTGGTCATCCTCGACCCGACCCAGCATGAGCACCAATATTCCCTCAAGTTCGCCTTTACGACGTCCAACAATGAGGCTGAGTACGAAAGAGTGATCGCGGGGTTGAAAATTGTGGCTCAGCTCGGGACACAAACAGTTGACCTGAGTATAGACTCTCAATTGGTCGCTAGTCAGATATCAGGTGAATTCGAAGCCAAGGATAATGCAATGATGGCCTACCTCAACAGAGTTAAGGATTTGACCTCAGGGCTCAAGAGGTTTACAATACAGCAAATTCCAAGAGAGGAGAATATGAAGGCTGACGCTCTGTCCAGGTTGGCCTTGGATGAAAGCCGACCTGCACTGGTCCATGTGGAAGAAGTCTCCGAACCAAGTATTCAGTTGGGAAGGCAAGCCGTAGCCGAGCTCAATTTAAGTCCAAATTGGACCAAACCAATCGTGGACTACTTGGAGGGAAAAATGATCCCGGAGGAAGAGAAGGCAGCTCAAAAACTCATGAAACAAGCCTCAAGGTTTGTCATAATAGCTGGACAACTCTACAAAAGAGCCTACACTCGGCCTCTCTTGAAGTGTGTTGGGCTCGATGAGGGAAACTATGTACTCCGAGAGATCCATGAAGGAGTATATGGAAACCACTTGGGTGGCAAGGCTCTGGCTCGGAAAGCATTGAGGCAAGGCTATTTTTGGTCAACTTTAGAACAAGATGCCAAAGAGTACGTAAAAAAGTGTGACATCTGCCAGAGGTTCGTCAATATACAGAGAAAGCCAGTGGTAGACCTGACGGTGATGATAAGCCCATGGTCATTCTATCAATGGGGTCTAGATATCATCGGCCCATTGCCAACCAGTGTTGGCCAAAAGAAATACGTTTTCGTGGCTGTAAACTACTTCACCAAATGGCCCGAGACTGAAGGTGTTGCTAGAATAACAAAAAAGGCAGCTTAGGATTTCATATGGAAGAATATCATTTGCCGATTTGAGGTGCCGAAGATCATCATCACCGACCACGGCAAACAATTTGACAGTGCGTACTTTCGAGGCAAATGTGTTGAGATCGGGATCGACCTCAAATTTTCATCTATTGCTCACCCTCAAAGTAATGGCCTAGTCGAAAGGACTAACCAAATCATTTTGCAAGGTCTGAAAACCAAGCTGGAGGAAGTGGAAGGCCAGTGGGCATCGATTTTTCCTGAAGTGCGGTAGGCTCAGCGCACAACTACCAACTCGGCAACAGGAGAGTCGTCTTTCGAGCTGACCTTCGGTATCAAGCAGTACTGCTAGTGGAGATCGAGTCTCCAACCAATAGAACCCTTCACCATGATCCAGTAATAAACGGAGCCCTAATCCATGAGGAGCTCGACCTCGCTGAAGAGCTTCGAGCCAAAGCTCAAATCAAGATGTTGGCTAGCAAAGCCGCCATGAAAAGAGCCTATGCTAAGCAGGTCAAGCCTAAGCCTATTAAGGTTGGCGACCTCGTCATCAGAAAGGCCGTCTTTTTGTTGTGCTCGGGTAACAAGCTCTCCCTAACCTGGGAGGGACCGTACGAAGTCATGAAAGAAGCCCGATCTAGAACCTTCTACCTCCGCGACAAGTATGGCAAACCACTGAAGAATGCATGGCACGCGGAACACCTGAAGCAGTATTTCATCTAAAGCTCCCAAGCCGAAATCTTTTGTAACGGCCCCCGAGCTGGGATCTTTTATAAAGGCCCCCGAGCCGAAATCTTTTGTAATGGCCCCCAAGCCAAAATCTTTTATAACGGCCCTCGAGCCAAAATCGCTTGTAACCGCCCCCGAGCCGAAATCTCTTGTAATTGGCTCCCTAGCCCAATCAATACAATGCATTTTGTGAACCAGTATGAAGCCCGACCTGGGCCTAAGCACCTTAGCTCCTTAGCTCCTTAGCTCCTGCCAACTCAGATTAACGCGGTTGCCACGCTTAATTACGAGCTAACAATCAAGTAAACCAACTCGAACCAGGTTCCAACTATGTTATAATTAATAACAATTTGGTTCACGTTACTAGTTCGGATTAAAGTCCAACTCAATACAACCGGCTTCAGGTCGGCATGTTAGTTTAGGTCTAAACTTGAACTCAACATTCGTCAACATTAGTTTGACCCATTTCAAATCGGACTGACGAGTCCAGGTCAGCAACAATAATGGTTGTCCAGTTAATCAGCTAGGATTGTGATGATTGTTCATTAATCGCGTCCAGCTTGGTTCTTTATATTTAAATCAATTACTTAAGTTTGAAAGGTCCATTATATTGGTCCGACCCCATTTACTTAAGAAAAAATTGTGAAGGAAAAGTACACTTGTACGAACTCAAACAATACGCAGATAAACATGAAAATATTCATTTCATTAAATCGGAAAGTATAAGTTACAAAAGCCCGACCCGGGTAAATTACAAAAATCATTTAGGTGCAGGGGCAGAGACAGCAGTGTCGGCTTCTTCCCCAACCTGGTCCATGCGTTTTTTGACGAAGTCCATCACCTCCTGGGCTTGGGACTTGAGATCGGATGGAAGCTCGGGAACTTCCCAGAACTCTGACGGTGGGGCCTCCAGGACATCGATATAGTCATTCTTGGAGGGAGGAAGGAAGGTATTTGCTCGCTCCTGAACGATGACCTAGCCTCGGAAATAGTACTTCAGCTCGGCGTACTTGGCCATTACCCCACCTTCCGCTGCCACCTAATCGATAGCTACCTCACTGAACTTGTAGGCTTCCACCGCCTTCTCACCATGGGGCCCGACCTGATCCAGGAGCTCTTGGAGCTTTGCCTCGGTCTCGCGTCACTCTAACTTATAGCGCTCTACGTCCTTGGCCGCCGCTTGATATCGAGCTTTCTCCGCCTCGAGCTCCTTCTTCAACCGATCGATCTCTGCTGCATCCACTTTGTACCTTTGGGAGGCCTCCTCTCTTTGGGCTTCAAGCTCGGCTCGGGCATCGGTGTACCGCTGCTCGAGCTCGACGCAATAAACCTGGGCCTTGGCAAGGAAGCTAGGTGTCGAGAGGATGTAGGACTTGGCCTACACAAAGTATAACAGGGTAATCAGCTGAGCTAACGAACATAACCATACCTACATAATCAAGTACAACTCACCGTGACCACAACTATCCTCAGGTCGAGAGAGAGCCGCTCTGCTAGAACCTTTGCCAGCTTGGGGTCGCGACCGACCTTGGCAGCCTCCATAAAATCCTTGCTGGGGGGAATCACCTCCAAGGCCTTGCCTTTCCTAGAGTATTCTGTCCGAGGCCGCTTCCTATTGTCAGGATGGGTCACCGAACGCTCCTAGATCGACACGACCGAGCTTGGCCTCTTGGACAATGGAGATTCTGAGGTCCCTCTGGAGGTCACCTCAGCATCGACCTCCCAGACTTTGTTGCTGGATCGCTGCTTTTGTCCTTGAGGAACAAGGCCGTGACCAGACTGAGCCGAGCCTTCGGCACTGGCCACTGCCTTCTTTTTCTTGATATAGGCAAGTTTCTCGGCCTCTGACATGTTTGCAAAAGAGAAAGGGAAAAGAGGTGAGAAATGACCAAATACCAACTGAAAAGAACAACGGTAGACGAGGAGACGGGAAGGTCAGGCACTAATCTCTCGAACTAACCCTCTTCCGAATTGGATTCTTCATCTTCCCTGGGCTCGGGAAGTAGATGGGGATGCTTCTTTCTCAGGTCAGGTTCTCTCCCGAATAACTTGGATTCCCAAATCCTCTCCCATTTGAGCACGCTATCAATATTATCAACATTCCTGGCTCGGGTCTCAGCACCATGACTTCCTCAAGTTCTTCATCCAAAAACATGGGATCGTCGTTCACATTCTTCTTTAGGGAGGGATTTTAATCCCTCCTACACCCTGGGTTCACAGCCGGCTCCACCCAATAATAGTCGTTGTGCCAGCCCTTGTTTGAGGAGTGCCACTTGGTGAATATGGCATTACCTGCCCAAGCTTGCAAATGGAACCTCCTAGGCTGCTTCGGGTTGGGCTTGCATATAAAAAACTGCCTGAACTGACGCAGGGTCGGCTTTACTTCCTTCTCAAGGCAGAACACATAGAACGCCACCACTACAGCCCAACCATTGGGTGACATTTGACCCGGGCTGAGCTCGAAGTAGTTCAAAATTTTGACAAAAAAGCCATGGAGTGGGAGCCGGATGACATCGAAGGCGAGGTCATAAATGGTAAAATGGTCAGGTGGAGGATAGCAGGCAATGTCATGCCGACCCGGGACCTTCAACTTGTAATCCCCATCTACCGACCAGTTTCTCAGCCTGGCGTTCGCCATCTCCATCGTAGGCTGGCATTTCCTCCTACAACAGGCGAATAGTTGCTCAATCCTCTTCCCCTGACCTGATAAACCACTGGCTGTGGCCGAACTCTGGTGTCGGACCGCCCTCACCGGAACTGCCTCAATTGGCTCCGCTGTTGAGGCTCTAGCTAAGTACTCCTACAGAAACTCGACTCCCTCCAACCGATTCAACAGCTCCTCATCCTCTTTATCTCCCAAGTCTCCTAGGTAGGCCAAAAGGTCCTCCTCGGCCTCTTCTTGCACATGCCTAGCCTCGATGACTTGACAATCGTCATCGCTCTCCCTGGGCTCAGGTCGCCGGACTGACCATTGAGATACGTTGGTGCTGTCATCACCTTGACTCCCATCTGAGGTGGACTCTGAGCTCGACGGACTCTCATTCCCGCCATAGGATCTCACCTTCATTACTTGGGAATCCTCGGACCCCGACTCTAACCTCCCCATCCTGTCTATAGATTAAAAATATATGTACATGAATATCTAAAGGGAGTCGGGACGTACCTACTGCTTTAGCTGTATAAGGTGACCCGACCTAATTGACTCCGAGCTAGAATGTCCGACCACTCTGGTTACCGACCTAAAAGCTCTTAAAATTTTGTAAGCAAAGTGTGAAATGAGTTCTGGACATCAGGGCCCTATTTATAGGCAAGTATAGTAACCGCCTCGGGAATCTCAAACGTTGTGTCTTGTCATAATTATCGGATAACGTGTCGGCCATCTGAAGGTCATGTTTTGCTGACGTGGCATCCTTCCTCTAGAGAGGTTGGCAACCTCCAGCTTGGGAACAACTCTTTAATCCAGATATTACCTTCTCAATCTCGACTTGGGAGTGGGGGAATTGACGAGGGAGATCCGAGCTGAGGTAAGCCAACCCCGAGCCAAGTCTGAATCAATCAACCAATGCCCAACCCGGATGCCAGTCGACCTCACTCCGACCTAAGATAAACCCCGACCTCTATGCCAACTATTCTGATGGGACATAAAGCTGCGTCACATTAAATGCTATCATAACTGAATTTAGTATAAATAGAGCTCCACCCTCTCATTTCAAAGGTAACTTGTCATTAATGCTCTTAGCTACCTTGCCAGCTCGGACAAACTAATCATTCGCAATCCTGAGGGAAAAATCCAGGTCATCACCTCGCATTTTCCTTCTTTTTCCTTGTGCAGGTCAAGCAGCCGACCCGAAAATTCAGGTCAGGTAGCCGACCCAGAAATTCAGCTCGGCAGGAGTAGTCGTCTAACCTCAACTACGAGATTTCCAACTTCGACAATTGCAATAGTCCATAAATAAATATTCAATCCCAATAAAGCTAAAATGATAAAATATTTGTTCATACATGATAAGATAACAAAATTTATAATAAAAGCATCCAAAAAAATAGAAAAAGACTGTCCTTGGAACTTTTCATGCTTCTCCTATCCAAAAGTGAAAAAAATAAGTTCAAGAGAAAGTATGACTACTCTACTCTGTACAATTTGTAAGAAAAGATTGGATCAATTGAGCACATTCTATTGGACAAGGAGTATTTAGTTTGCTTCTCCTATAACTTTCCGAAAGTGACTAGTTTTGATACTTGTTACCTATGGTCATGCTATGAGTATAAGATGCAATTCTGCCTTACAAGGTGATGCCATTGCATAAAGGAGTACTTCTCATTTTGCTTGTTTAAGTGAAATGAACAATGTTAGGGTATCTCCAATGAGGTTTACTATTCACAAAAACTTACTATTTTTTATAATTTTTAGAGACTCGAGTCTCTATTTTAACTCAAAACTCCAATGGGACCTACCACTTTTTAGAGGTTTAAGTCAAAATAGATGCTCAGTTTACTTTTTTGGCAACAAATTTAGAGATCCAAAAAGTGATTGGGTTTCTATTTTAACTTAAATATCTAAAAAGTGGTTGGGCTCCATTGGAGATTTGAGTTAAACTAGAGATTCGAATCTTTAAAAAATATCAAAAATAATAAATTTTTGTGAATAATAAGTCTCATTGGAGATACCCTTATTATGGTAAATTAAGTTGACGGTGTGTAGACACATTGCCATATTAATATGGCTATGTCACTGAGCAACATCAAATCAAGTATTTTTTGCTTCAAAGATATACAAACCACATGTCTTGTTTATAAGGGGAAATTCTATAAATTGGGGTGCAAGAACCGGGGATAGAGCATCGAGCGACACATGATTATAGGTCCCGCATAAAGTTAGGCTTTTATAATTTTGATAAAACTAAAAATACAGGTAAATGACATTTCTACCCCTGAAAAATTTAATCAGAGCAATTAATGCATTCAGATTGAATGTGATAACCAAACCAATAGAATTGTGACATGTGGCATTGCGTAAAGAGATTCAGCCATTTAGAAAACAAATTGTCCATTATACCCTCATTTTGTAATGGAAAATGTCTGGTATACCATTAATTAATCATCATAAAAATAATATTGAATAAAGAGCAATAAGTAATAAAATGACCAAAATGGGTAAATAATAATAAAAAAAAGTGGTATGTCAAATGACAAAAAAACCCTCCTACTAATGTGCGATACAAAAGTAGAGTTGTGAGAAAAGACGAAAGTAGTCTTTTAGGCATGAAAAATTACTAAAATGGGTTCCGAATTGTGCGCGTGTATGGTATCTTCTTAACATAAACATTCACAAAAACTAACAAATATATGTTTGGCATTAGGCCTCCCTCGAAAAATAAATAAATAAATAGTGTAAATCTGAAATTTGACATATTATAAAACAAAATATATAATATTCTAGCTACATTGTTACATTTAATTAGACGATTAATAGATAATATTAGGAAATAATTTCATCATGTGTACGTCACATAAACATACATTGTATTATTTGTGTACTGACTCACAGTCTTGAATCCCAAGCCAACTCGTCCGTATCATCTTGGGTGGGTCATGTACATGACAACATAGAGTTTTCTAAATGAGATGGTGATATCCCAATAGTTTATGAAAGATTTTGTACAAACTATCACAACACTTTTCTGCCTTTGTCTTCGAATCCCTTACAAACACGTCTAGGTTTGTTATTGCTTGTTCTCTTGATGGATTAGCGAAAAATAGCTTCATGACTAACAACACATAATGCACACCAAGATGACCATAATTTTCCGCTTTGGTCAAACATTGATATCCAAACGTCGAGTCCTCTTATGTCCAAAAACACTCATGCTGCAAGCATTGATGGACACATAAAATTATCTTTTTTTCCAACGGTCGCTTCATTTTTGTAATAGGAAAAAAAATTTGTATTAGAAAACTTACAACTCCCATTTAGTATAAATACTCTGCATTTCTACTTTCCAGGAACCTTTGTCCGAGAACATCTATTTATTATAGATATTCCACCACCACGGCTTGGGCGTAAGCCTGTGAATGTTGGTATGTTTGTATACGTAGTTTGATTCACCGATACTTCAAAATAACTTGCAACTGTAAAAAAAGGTGCCAACATTAGGAAACATCTAACTCATATTAACAAAGTTCCACGTGTGTGAGAATAAAAGATAACCACAAAATAAATGTAAGATAATATTGTACCTTAATTTTGCATTAACAAGATCATTTCTCGAAGATGAGATGACAAGGTTAAGAATTTGTATGTTGAGAAATTAAGAAGAAAGAACAAAAAACTTGTAATTGGAATTTTTTTTTTCGTAATCGAGTCAATGTATACCGTAAATTTGAATATGGTTAAATAGACAATGAAAATGGGTTGACATAGAAATTCTCCTTTCTCACATCATATTTTATTTGATCCGTCACGTTAAATGAAGAGGAAGGGAAGAAGAGAGTAGTGAAGTGATGTGTGTCTAAGAAGCCTTGTCATAATCCAATTCAAATAAGGGTATAAACGTAATTTCGTGTTTTGAAAGAGTTTTTGTTTTGAAGGTAATTTAGTAAATGTATTCTTTTTTTTGTGTGTGGGTGAAATAGACATTTTAACCCCTCAAATATTGATAGTTTACTGTTTTGTGGATCTCATGTCATATTAATCAAACAGAGGTAATAAAGTAATTTAACATTGTAAAGAGTTAATCATTAAAAATTGATGCAGTACATATATATGTGGGTCCTACAAGGATTATTACTATAATGGTCAATTTGGTAATTACACATTACAATGGAGATAAAAAAAATAATAATTGTCAAGCTGAGCCGTTGATTTGAATTAATAGCCTGCAAGTGCTCACTCCGGATCCCCGGACTCTGGACAGTAGAACGACCTGATTTATAAGATTTTATTGTGGTAACTTCCATTAGAAATTGGCTCACTATCTTAGATGTTTTCAAGAAGGTAGATATTCTATTCAAACTAATAATGAAAATTTTTATTTTATGTTTCCTTTTACCAAATTACATGCCACTTGGAAGTTACTTGCATTGGCTTACAATGTTATAAAACTAACCTGATTCATATATTATCAAACTGTTTAGAATAAATAAATTCCATAAAATTTTAAAAAATTCATTTGTAAAATCTAATTTTTGGTGTTTGGAATCACCCTTTTAAAAAAAATTAGAATTTTAAGATTTTCAAATCATGGATTTCCTTATGTTTCACTCAAATCCTTATTTAAGAGGTAGAATTTGCAAATCTATATTTTTCAAATCTATTACTCATCTTCTGAGGACAAAATTGCTCCTAGGTTTAAAAGATGAACTTTGGCTAAAGTACAAAGATAAAAAAAAAAAAATATTGTCTCTCTCTCTGTTTCTCTTTCAACAAAAAAAATAACAAAAAAACTAACGCCTCTCTCACTCTTTCTCTTAAGATTATTGTTTCATATTAAACGTATAGTTGAATTTAAGATTATTTTGTCGGTAGGTTTTTTGTAATCTTGAACTGATGGTTTTGCTTTTTTTGGGATAATTTTATGATAATAGCAATAATTAATAATGGGATGAGATGATAACCTATGACAAGCCTAATTTTAAAATAACAAAAAGGGGCATTTGAGTAAAATATAAGTATTAATTCCAAGTCCGCATGTGTTTCAAACACAATTTGTATTTCCAAATAACATAAATTGACTTAATACTATTTTATAATTCCAAATAAGAGAATTCATTTGTAAATATAAATTCTCGCAAAATTCATTTATAAATCAACTAAATTTCACATCTCAAGTGCTTCCAAACGCTATGTAAGAATTCAAACTTGAGATCTTTGATCATAATAAGCCACCATCTGATCTGACCAGTCCATCTAACCTTGCTCATTATTTCATCCCATTTTAGTAAAATACCATTTGGGATGATTTCTGGAACTTAAAGTCCAGTCACAGTTGGATTCTATAATGTTCTTCTATACACCATGGATGTTTGGTAACTATAATTGAGAATTGAGTAAGCCCTTCTCCAACATCCCCAAATTACCAATTTTCTTAGATTTGACAAATTACAACTACTTTTCTAATTTTTATCTTACATGTAGAGATATTTTCCTACACTTAGGGATTTTCTATTTTAGTTGTATTTCAAAAGCTTCTCTATATTTTATCAATCCTTTTTTTAAAAGATTCTCTATTTCAATTTCACTTCATTAACTTATCTACATTTGATAGATTTTGGTTTTTCACAATTGATAGATTTTAAGGGATAAGATAAGGGATTGTACATTCTCCCCTACATGTAGAGATGTTAAAAATGAGTTTAAAAATCCCTACAATTTAGAAGATCACTTAGAGAATTTGTTAGAATTTATTTGTACCATTCTATTCCTTAATGAGTAAAGAACTATATAAGGATGTTATTGAAGTTGGTTTTAGAAAAACTATTGGTCCCAAATCACTCAAATAGCATCCTTATCTCATTCTCTAAAAAATATGGAATCCTCAACCTAAAATCCAACTTATTCAAACGTGGAGAAACGGAAGGAATCCCCTAAAATCCCAACGAATGTGACAAAACACACACACACACACACACACAAAAAAAAGGAATATAGATTGTTATTTGAATAAAACTAGAATAAGATTGACTAAAAATATAAACCATTAGTGGAGTGAAATTAAAATAAAATTAAAAAAAAATCTTAAAAATAGAGAATAATATTTGATTCCTTAAATATAGGGAAAAAAATAGAAAATATCTTGAAGTTAGTCCGGTTGCCTTTCTTTGAAGGATGATTGAAGTCGAGATAAAAATATTAAGGCCCGCACAATGATATTAATTTCCTACTAAATAACTTCTTAAAAGAATCTATCCAAAAATATATTCCTAAAAATACCGTATCAACAGTTTCGTATATTCCTAACACTATAGACAACCACTCAAAACGATTTACTATTTTGAAGAAAATCCCCATATTGAAATGCACAGTTGTAACTTTTTTATATCCATGCAATCAATAATTTGTCGGAAGATGATGTACAGGGCTTTTGACATGAGCAAATTATTATGATTTGCATCCATAAAAGAACCCAAATCGCTACTCACCAAAGAATAAAAAAAGTTTCTGCCTCTATGCTGTTCATGTTGAGGCTCTTAAAAATTTGTTGAAAAGAAATTACCAATGGGAATAAAATCAAGGTATCTTACTGAACTTAACAGGCAAATGAACTATAGACAATTACCACATCATAATAAGCGCACAGTTGACAACAAATTGATCAATTTTTGTGCATGATACCACTTTGATTGATCAAACTAATAGAGCATTTCATGTGGCATCCAATTTCCACCAAGTAATCTTTTTCTTTCCTTTCTTTTTCCTTTGTGTGGTGTGTCTGTGTGTGTGTGTTTTTTTTGGGGAGGGGACGGTGTTGGAGGAGAAAGAGAGAGGAGTCGAGACAGAAAGGACGTGGACGTGGGAGCGGAGAGCAAGAAGCTATATACACACATAATCATAAACAAGGATGAGAATGCAAGTAAAACAAATTCAAAGATGCATTACTAAATACGGTTTTTAAAGCGAAAATCAACACGGTCTGGGGAAGCAGGGCTTCTTCTGGCAGTAATTTGCAGATGGGCACCATCAAAAAGCATATGCCGCAACACTCTTGCTATATTTTTTGTATCATCAATTCCGAGATGGTGGCTTCCAACTAATGGGATCTGGAGTTCTCGCATCATAGAAAGCATTCCAGGGGCCTACATCAAATAAGCAGAATATAGTAAAAACTTCTACTAGATGAAAGAGGGAATCAGCTCGATGTACTGGAACATCAGTTCGATGTATTGGAAAATAAGACTGAACTTTAAAATTCTCTATCCAAATGACATGCTACGGAAATCAATTACAGTCAAGTGTACAACCAAGCCAGCTAAAAATCGGAAAATGTTCATCTGCTGAGATGATATTAACCATCATCCAGCATCGCTTGGTAAATTCATTACCATCAGTGGTGTTCAACCAGTATAACACAACAGCGGAAAAACACAGCTATTCAATGCAAAGTATACATGAACTTTGAAGTTGTTTAATACCAAATTCTTAAAGAATCTTGTCTACTAACCCTTCTCTTATAGAAGTTCAGAAAGATGTCCTTCAGATTGATCCACTCCAAGAAATAAGGTGGAAGTTTCATCTCTGATACGTTGCACTGCTGGGGTATTTTTGTCTTCAAGTCCCAGTTCCCACTAGCATGTATATAAACATCTATCAGTTAAGCATATTAAAGAATCAGAAACAGATCATGTATATTGGATAGGACGAAACTGGATGATCACCCCCACTAAAAATTTCAAATCCTGGTGTTGTTTAGTCTTATTTCTCTGATTCGGTATGAAATAATGTTATCAAGTGAGTTAATTATCAAGGGCAGTTTCATGACTCCCACATTCTTGTTAACCAAACCATGCCATTCAATTTCAAGTCATTTGAGCAGTTCAAGCCCATCAAAACTTGAAGCCTGGTCAGCAATACAATTGATTGCAAAAAGTAAAAATTGATTTCAAACATTAGTAGCCATTCAGCTTACCATGTTACAAATGCAGCTTTATTAAGATGCCCGCCTGACTCCTTTCCCCACAGCTGATGTGTATCCAGCCAAGCTTCAAATTGTTGAGTAACTTCCTCAAATGGGATAGCTGTATCATGCCAAACACTGCATATTTAATGAATTATGTCAACTTTGACGTGTGTGGGCATGTTTGTTTCTTCCTTTGTGGAAAAGAGAGAGCCAACACTCTAAACTACTTGGACCATATGAGTGTCAGACACAATTTGTTCAGAAATGTCCCAACACTAACAAATTCTAAGAAGCAATTTAATTGAAGGCTTCCAAGAGGTAATAAGCATCTTAATTTCCAATTTACTCAACTACGATTAAGTTGAGTGCATACAAGTACAACTAAAGTCTAAGATCCCCTGCTCAAATATGCTTCGAAATTTCCAACACAGTGCAAAGACCAAAATATAATTGAATGGCCAACCAAAAGAGCAGCGTTCTAAATATTACTCTCCACCAATGCAGAACACATTGAGGCTCATTTACCAACTTCTTGCATCCTGAATTGCTTATCAAGAGCATGAGTGAAAAAGAAAAAAATGCAATTAAGTCAACGGAATTGCAGAATTTGAAGTGAAAATGAATTATTGATGTACAATACTAGATTAAATAACACATTACATCACAGAGTTACACTAAGGAAACGGTTCTTTCAAACAGAAGCCCAATACAACGCCAAAGCTGTTATTTGATAAAAGAATGTTCAAAACCAAACAGCAAAGAGAAATGAAGTGTTAGGACTCCTATGACAAGTTATATTGTTGGTGAATGGTGAATGGGCTGAGTCCTAACCCTTGTGCTCTTCCTGAATTGGTGAATAGGCTGCTCACTTATATTGTTGGATTGAGGAAGCTCTGAAGATGAGCTTGGGCTGCTGTTCTTTGGCTGGGCTTGGGCTGCTGGAACCATACCATATTGGCACAATATCGAAAAATAAAAGAAGGTTTAAGGTTGCAGAACCATGATTTCAGTCTTAATTTTTTGAGAATTTACACTAAACAAAGCTTTTATGGAGCATTATATCCTGTGTTGGCAAAACAATTTTCTCGTCCATCTCACCTTTTCATATAACATAAGTTTTTCGCTTCTTTGCCATTTTCCCCTCTTCAATTTTCCTTTTCATCTTAGGGGATGGGGGGAATCTAAATAGCAATCACATGCTTAGCGAACATCTAAAAACAGAACAAATTTTCGTGAGCAAAAGAAAACGAAAAGCTGGTTAGAGATAGTCATGAAGCTATTTTGTCTAGTGTTTTCAATCTTGTATAACACATTGAAATTGATCGAACCTGAAGACCTGGCTAGTCAAACCCAATCAGTTAATTAAAACTCCAAGAGAGAAAAGAGCAGGTGGCAGAGTAATAAGTTCAAGGACAATGAAAAATTACCGATCAACTCCTAGTTTTCCATATTTCCCTTCAATATACTGATTTATTCTGTCCTCGTGCATTTTGGATGGTCTTACAAACCTGTAGCAGTATACAGAAATAGGGGAATATAAATAATCAGGGAGCTGAAAAGTTGCTCCTCAATTGTAAGCCATCTTTTATAACAAATCAGCTAAAAGAGTATCCTCTGACAAACAAAAACTTCTTTATGAGAGCCAGAATGTACTTTCGATTCTTACCATGCCTATCAAAAGTACAAGACAACTAAGATAACTTATTTATGAACCAATTCTAAACGAATGGATGTAAGATAACTTACTACATTTGGAAAAAGCTACACCCATATTACCACAATTTAATCCAATTTTCTGCGTGGACCATAAACCAATATATCTACAAGGCTAGTCACAAGCTAACTTACTAATTTCCCTACAATTCTACACATTCTCTATGCTAAAGGCCATTTTGGATATCCTCTTTCAATCCCATCCCAACATGTTACATTAAAAGATTAACATTGACAACCAAAAAGGACAAAGCTTTGAAATAAATAGATGTAATACCATCCCACGGACAAAGACGAACATGAATATTGTTTGCATACAAATGTTCATCCAAACTACATATGTTAATCCCTCAAAAGAAAAGTTGCACGGCAGAAACAAATGTATGTACATCAAGACACAAATATCATTATTCAAGATTATTTCAGGTTGTTACACCTCCATGTAAACATATATACACACACAATACACAGATATTCAAATATTTGTATGAGTATATGTGTGGATATGTTCACATATAATTTCAAGCTGTTAGACTTTACCCAATACATATATAATATATACACGAAGATAGCGAAAACCTGTGGAAAAAGTCGACAACATCCATGGCTTTGACATCGAACAACAGAACCGGAAACTCGAGAATTTCGATTTTGCCCTCCAAATCAAGCACTAAAAAGTAATCGATTTCCTGCGCCCTAATTTTGTTCAAATCCTTTTCGTTTACCTCAAAATCACCAAGACCACACACATTATGATTGAATTTCTCTACATGAAGAGCATCATCCATCTAGAATTCAATAAACACAGCAAAAAAAGAATTTGTAAAAAAATAAAACAAAAATTGCAATAAATCATAAAATAATGCAAGAAAAAATGAAAAAAAGAATGAGATTATGCTTACCTTAGTACACTTACCTTGAGTGTAGTACAAACAAGTTGGTTTCCACTTGGTGGCTATCTTCTTCGAGGTAGGTTCTTGTGTGTAAAGCGAAGCGGCGACGGTGATTGTACTACGGTTAGGTTGATGAGAAAATGTGAGAGACGCCATTGGAGATGAGAGAATAAAGCTTCGTCGGAAGTGAGGAAGAACCCTAGAGAACGCCATTCCTAATGCTAAGGTGATATTTTGGATTACGGAGGGAAAAGCAAAAGAAACCAAAATACCGTAAAAGTGCATAAAAAAGCAAAAAAAAAAAAAAAAAAAAAAGGAGACACCGGTCTAGTGGTGAGAATTAGGGACCACAACCGGAGATACCCCATTAAATTTATAAAAATAAATTAAAATTTGTTTAAATTATATTTTATTAAATTTGTGATGATAATTTGTCAGATTTAGATTTTATTTATTAAATTTGAACCTGTTAAATATTTAAAAACTCACGAGTACCTGACCCGACCCGTTAATAAATAAAAATAATAATTTTTTTAAAAAAAACCTTTAAAAGTTTTTAAAAGAAATGAAAAGAAGTCCTAAAATAAAGACAAATCGTAATGAATTAAAAAAAAAAAATTAAAGTTCTTGTCTATAAAAACTTACTAAAAACATTTAACAAAATCTTTATGCTGAGAAGTTATCATCATCCTATAATAATATGAAATAATCTGAAGGAAAAAAAAAATATAAAGTACTTGTCACAATTGTAAATTATCATTCTCGTTTGAATTATTCAGTAATTGAGTTGTTGTGCTATTTGAATTAGATAAAAGAATATATAAACATAAACTATGATGATTAACAACTGATAATAAGATTTGGGCTATACCCCATAACTATTATTATTGAACCAATATTAAAAAATTATTATTTTTTAAATAATATATTATTTGTATATGTATGTAAATATATAAATATTTTTATTAATTTATTTTTACTAAATTACTAATCGGGTTCTCGGATTTTGAATTTTTTTAAATTGCTATTATCAAACCCTATCAGACTACCCATCGGTAACCATTTGTAAAAATCAAACCCTAACGGATACTCTATCGGTTTGGTAAACGAGTTTATACTCGGATCGGATACCCGTCGAATTCGAATTTAAACCCTACCCATTGCCATCCCTATTGAGATTCTCCCGTGTGGATTAGGGATTTTTTTTTTTTAATATACAAGGGGAGGCAAAGTCAAATTAATCAGCGATGATTTTAGAATAAGTTACTCCATGTCTATCTTTTTCGATCATGGTCATAAGACGCGGAGGAGACTCAAGTAAATGAAGGAAGTAATAGAATGAAGATACGACGATTTTAGG
Source organism: Ehretia macrophylla (assembly GCA_037974665.1). NCBI lineage: Eukaryota > Viridiplantae > Streptophyta > Magnoliopsida > Boraginales > Ehretiaceae > Ehretia > Ehretia macrophylla. The sequence continues at coordinate 72,266,274 of CM075772.1, read as the reverse complement.
GTATGCTTTAGGAATGAAGATACAAATGAATATATTGAGTAGTAATGAAATGATTTGTATAATATGATATGATTATCCTTTTTTTATTATAGTATTAAAAATAACAATAAACATGAACATAAATATAAACAACATAAACAATATAAACATAATAACAATAACAATAATTGTATTATAGAATTACCCTTTCTATTATTATTATTATTATTATTATTATTATTATCGAGAACGTAGATCAGAGGTAATCCCGTTGCCTTGCCCTACCATATTTCCTTCCTATCTACCTTCCTTTCCTATTATTATCAAAATAATAATAATTATTATAATTATTAGTATTGTAATGATTATTATTGTTGTTGTTGTTATTGTTGTTGTTGTTGTTGTTATTGTAAATATTATGTTTTGACCTGGTATTTTAGTCATTTAAAAAATAAGTTTATTATCAAGTACATGGAAATAGACTAATTCTATATATTTGTTTTGAAATGACTAATCTCATGTACGGGAGAATGAAATTATCTTAGGAATGATATTCTCAAATTAATTCTCTCATACCAAACATGAGATTTGAAATAGAGTTGGACATGCTATTTCATTTCCAACTCATTCTAGTGTACCAATCGCTACATATGTTTATTAAGTAACTAAAATGGTATCTAATTGTTTCGTTAAAATGAGATGATGAAATGGGTAGTAACTATATAAGTATTATTTTTTTAGACTAACTTAAAATTCTGGAGACAATTCTGCAAGATATGAAATTAAATTGTTTATTTTTTGCCCAATTTGAAAGAAAATAACATAATGATCAATTTGACATGTTTTGGAGAATGTTGGGCTCATAATGTAATTCTCTTAATATTACAGACTGTTGGGTTTAGGCCCAATGCATAATTTTGATGATAACAAATATGACTATTTGGTTATGTCAAGTGTGGTTGATCTAATGTATCTATATTGCTAAATTCATACTTGTAACTCTTGTGTATAAATGGTACATATTTGCTTGAGTCATATATTGATTGGATGATGATTTGAATAGAGAAAATAATTGTATTAATCTAATGAAGAATGCAAGTATGATTAAATTGACTTACTAAGTGTGGTTGTGTCAATATGTTTATATGGTTAATCGCACACTTGTTGGCTTGTGCATTAAATGAGTTTGAATGTTTTGGCTTGTGTGGATAATCTTGTACTAATATCATTCTGAGCCAAAATATCTTGTGAATATTAGATGTTATAGAGAAAAAAGTTGATCTTGGTTGAAAGAAGAAGATGTGATTGACCTAAAGAAGATTGCAAGATCAAGAAGATACCAAATTATGTTGTCCCCAGTTATCAATATCACCACAAGTATATGAAGTCTTGAAGAACTAAAGAAGTGAAGATCAAGACTTGAATACATGAAGATGAAGTGGTGTCATAAGGATGAAGATGTGGTGACATAGGGGGTAGCGGCTTGAAAATGTCGTTTGCCTTAAGTATGCATTTCTATGATTCAAGATCTTGGTATAATTTCAAAATATTTTTAAATCATTCCTCAAGAGTTTTGAAAAGATTTTAAAAGATTAAATAGATTGGAATATCTTTTGAAGAAATGCTCATAAAAGGTTTAAACAATTTATTTTCAAAAGATTGAATTTTTAGATGAAAATATTGTTTTAAACTCTTGAATTCAAAAATCGGTTTTAATCTTTCCACAAGAGTTTAGAAAATATTTTGAACGGTTAAATAGGTTGGAAACACTTTAGAAGAAGTGTTTTTGAAGTGCCTAAATGTTTGACCTTAAAAAATTGTATTTCAGGTGAAAATTTTTGTTTTAAACTCTTGAATTGAAAATTTGGTTTTAATCTTTCTTCAAGAGTTTAGAAAAAATTTTGAAGTGTTAAATAGGTTGGAAATACTTTAGAATAAATGTTTTTGAAGTGCCTAAACATTTTACCTTTGAAAAATTGGATTTCGGGTGAACTTTTGCAAAATTGAAAATTTTGGCACTATTCATCCGGACGTGTCACTTGTTTGGATCTACTCGTCTGGATCAATGTCATAATGTATCCAGACGAATTCGCGCTGATTTGAAAAACTAGCCATTATTTGAACGTTGCAATATTTTGTATAAATACCAAATCAACCAATTTAATCAAATAACTCTTCCAAACATCTTCCAAGACTCTTCCAACATATTTCTAGCATATCTAAACTTCAAATTTCATATCTTTATCAAATCAAACAAAATTTGAGCTAAAATTTACAAATCCATTGAGCATTCAAGAGATTTCAATTGTATTACCAACTCATTGAGGAGTTTTGATTGTTTTTCATTGTATTATCATTCAAACACTCAATTCATTGTATTTTAAACACTCTTGGGGCTCTAGAATAGGATTGGGTGAGTTCATGTAAAAGAGAAGAGTGTGGGAAAATACTTTATGGATTTAAAGGGAATAGTGATTAGGTTTGAAGTCTCACCTACATTTGAAGAGACTTTGGTTGATCTCTTGTGGACTCAAGAGATTGATGTAGTAGGTTCTTAGTTTTCCCTACATTAGAAGAAGCTTGTGTTTCTCTTGTAAACTCAAGAGAATGTTGTAAAATTAGTTTTGTGCTTCACCAACATTTGAAAAAGTATCATAGTGGAGTTTGTAGAAATCCTAAGGGGAGAAGACCTTAGGCAGTAGATGTAAATTAGCGAACTACCTAAAAATCTTTGCGTTTGATCTCTCTAATCCTACTCTCTTTACTATCACATATATTGCATATCTTGTGCTTGATTTATTGCACAATTCTCACTATTATATGTGTTACACACAAAGTGTTTGATAAATTGTCTAACTGAATATTGTAGTTAAATTACATAAATTTTAAAGTAGTGATTTGCTTCTATTAGCCTAATTCGCCCTACTCTTAGGCTCATTTGGACTAACATAGACTCTTTCGAAAATTCGTATTTTCATTAAAAATTATTAGTGAAATTTACCCATAAATCAACAATAATTCTTTTGGAGTTTAGAAGAAATGATAATTTATTTAGAAAAATAACAATAATTTTTTTGCCATGTACAATTCCATTATCCTTTTGCTTTTTTTTAAAATCAATCTGAGATGATACAAAAATAAAGAAAATAGGCGATACATTCATTTTTTTCTCCCTAAAAAATATTTCAACCCAAACTTGTCCTTTCCTTCTTCCTAAAATAAATTTCGATCTGAATATGGTATAGGATTCTTTAATCCTTCTCTTTTTGTCCTTGCCCTCCATGTCCCCCAACCCAAACAAAGGACAAAAAAACCCAAAAAAAAAATACATATTTGTTAGATTAGTACTAGTAGTGGGTATTGCTAATAATATGTACACCTCAGATTAATCTCTTACGAGCCTGCAACTAAAGATACATAGTGACAGTTCTTGAACTCAGACATCAATACTTCTCTTAAGATAGTAGTAGAAGTTTGAAAAAAAAAAAATCATTTTCCTTAAAAAGTTGAACAACGAATATAGTTTTGAAAAGAAGGTGTGTGTGTGCTTCTTTTCAAAGCTATATTCGTAGTTCAACTTTTTAAGGAAAATGACTTTTTCTTTTTTCTTTTCATAATAAGGTAAAGAGTGAATGACATATTACCTTCCTGTGTTTTACCATAAGTGCATAAAACCCTCATTTGTTTTACAAATAAGCTTATTACCCCTACCCCCTATGTTTTTCAAAACACAACTAACACAACCCAAAAACCTACTTCCGTCTGCAACTTTAACGGAATAAAGCAAATGACAATAATGCCCTTATTTACTTTTTACAGCATTTTATCACTTTAGCTTTTACTTTTTTCCCATTCTAACCATGATCTTACCCCCAAAATTAACCCTAAACCTTAAATCGACAAGTCACCATCGATTGAATATTGAAGATTTCAACGGTGATGATTGTTATGCGTATATCATCAGGCAAGGTCCCTATCATTATGTTGTGGTCCCTTTTCTATATTGTTATTTATGAAAATGCTATAAAAAGTTACGGTTTTGACTCTTTTGACTTATCTTTCACTAATTGCTATTAAAAAAATAGGTTTTGTACTGTTTGACTTGGATTTCCCAAACCGATGGTGTAAAAATTAATGTTTTTCACTATTCTTTTATGAACCGATTGCTATAAAAAATAAGGACTTGTGACTTTGATTTATGAAATTTTTGTAAAATATTAGGGCTTGCAACTTCAATTTCTGTGCTTATTGTAACATATTAGGGCTTGTGCATTTTTGTTAACTGTTAGGGTTTTTTCACTTTTGTGACTTCGAATGCAATAAAATAATAAGGGTTTTGTATTATTGTAACTTAAATATAACTGTTATTGTATTAACTGATTGGGGCCTTTTGCACTGTTGTGCAAATTTTGTAAAATATTAGGACTTGTATTAGGGCTTGTGACTTCGATTTCTGCGCTTATTGTGATAGATTAGGGCATGTGCATTTTGTAAACTTTTTTGCTGTTATGCTTTCGGATTTTGCAATTGATGTACAATATTAGGGATTTTGTTGTTTTTTAACTTTAAATATGTAATTGTTGTAATACATTAGTTCTTTTATTGATTTGTTATACTCTGCATTTTGTTTAATATCAAAATGGACGATGACAACTTTAGAATGATTGATGGGTATTATGAGATTGATGTGTGGTTATGGGGTAACATTGTGATACATCCAAAACTTAGGTATAAGGGTGGTAGAAAATGAACTTTCGTTAATTACCCACTAGATTATTTGTCTGAGTTTGAAATAAATTCTAGGTATGAAAAACTTGGTGGGCAAAAGTCCAACATTCAGGTATACTACACTATACCTGGTAGAACAATCGAGGATGGACTCTATGTGTTATCTAAGTATGAAAGTGTTAGGTGTTTTCAAGAAGCAGTTGCTAATTTTCCATTTGCCGATATATATACATAGTAGAAGACCATGACCCTTTAACAGTAGTGGATACACAAGGATCTACTATTTTTAGGTGTATTGATATTGTATTGTATATATGATGATAGAAATCCTTTAATCTTTTATTTCTTCGCAAAGAGCCAGATGAGAAAAAACTCTCATGTTTGGTTCTATAACGCTGTTGGTTTAGCTAATGATGTTGGGCCAGATAATGTGGCTAAAGTTGGGCAAGATAATGTGATTGAATTTGGGCCATATAATGTGATTGAGTGTGGGGCAGAGGATAAAAATAGGCTAGATAATGTGGCTAAAGTTGGGCAAGATAATGTGACTGAATTTGGGCCACATAATGTGACTGGATATGGGGACAGAGGATAGAAATAGGACAGATAATGTGACTGAATGTAGGGTAGATGAGTTGTATGATTTTGGTCCACATGAGTCTAATAATTGTGGACCAGAAATGAATGAGTCTGGTCCAGATAATGTGAATGATAATGGACCAAAAAACTTGATTGAAAGTCAACCGCACACATATAATGAGCCGGAGATAGAGACATTTAATGATGTTAATATAGTCAGAAATACAAACATAGGTGCAAATTCTGAATCACAACAGAGCCAAAAGCAGCTTGATAATAGGAAGAAAATGAGTCAAAACAAGTCTAATTCTAATGTTCATGAATGATGGTACAATGATATGGTACAGTGATGTTGAAAGTGCAAATCTGACAAGTGTAAGGGGGTTTGATGATGGCGTAGATCCATTCCCAATCTTCAATGATAGGGTGAAAATGAAGGGTTTTGAAATAACAGTTGGGTTGACTTTTAGTTCAGCTGTAGAGTTTCACAAAGTTCTTAAGGATTGGGCTATGAGAAATGTCATTAATATGGAAAATAATTGTACATGGAAAATACATAGTTGTACATGGAATTGAAGCATTCCGGGTTAAGAGTTTGGATGAGACCTGCAAATGTAGTTGGAGGTATGATAACAAACTTGCAAACTATAAGTATATGGGGGTGAGGATTGTGAAACATGTTAGGGAAAATCGCGATAAGTCAATTGCTAACCCCGGGAACTGTTAGTGGAAAATAATCTTAAGAGGGGGGTGAATTAAGATTATAAAAATGTATGGCTATTTAAAAATTTACTACAACCCACAAAAATGTCTTTGAGACAATTTATCAAACACCTTGTGTGGACAACTTGATAAGAGTTAATATGATGAATAATAATCATACACAAGAGCAAGATAATTACTGTAATCCCCCGAACCCAACCCCACGCTACAGGTCAAGTCCGGACCCGTCACACGGACAGAGTCTCCTCTGCACTGTGGACAAACTGGTTACCTGCAATAAACACATACAAGTCCCGAGCCACTAGCAAACATTTCATACAACCCAAACTTTCATATTCACAATAGTCCACCAACTTTCCAAGATTAACCAAGTCTTGGTACCACAAAAAAATTTACATCACATACAAGCATGCAAGACAATTCTAACTTTAATCATAAGTAGTGAGACAGAATGATAAGCCAAGTTCAACCATCTAACTATCAACCACACAAGCATGCAATAAGAGAAAATAAAACTAGAATCAATTATTACATGTCATATACTTTACTATTATTCATACAAGATTACAACTTGTTACATCCACCAAATATATACAAGACCACGTGGTCTCAAAAGAACACCAATCAACATCTTCACATAAGCTGCACATTATAGCCAACCTTAACACACAAGAAAGTTACGGAAGTTGTTCAACTGGCACTTCTTCCTCTTCTACTACCATTACTAGCTGGGGATTCATCTCAACTTCTCTTGAAACATGTTGAATGAGGAGTGAGCAACAATGTTGCCCAACGAGGGAGGTGATGCAGCATATCGGGGCATGCAATATGATATGCAACAAGATAACACATATTCAATACCAAATAACATAACTAGCTAGACAAGTAATTTAACCACACATAAAAAGGATACGGTTCAACTTGTCTTCAATCACGAGCCACGAGCCAAGATCTTCAAGCAAGTGCCGACAAAACCCTTACTCCTCCAAAACTAAGGTACTCCGAATGTATCCCGGTCCTACGACCCATATCTCCCGAGGTAGGTCTGTATGCCCCAACGAGGTGAACCACGCCTCTGGGGTAGGGGAGTATGCCTCAGCGAGAAAGGGACTGAGAAACCATGGTAGCCGAGGGAGCATGGCAAGCCCGATGCCGCCCATGTTACTCGACACTACCATGCCCGAAAATGTTGCGCAACGCCGAATAACGAATCCACGAGAACCAAGATCATCAAATAACACATAAGAGGGACGACAAAGTAGGTCGCCCTCACAATTAACCACAATATATGCAAAGTAACGATATAGACATAAAGGGGAAAATGACATTATTCTTCACAAACTCCTCAATTTGCTCAATTATATCATAGACAAGCATATAAACACGCATCAACACCTCTATAAGCACCTATAAGTACTAAAGTAATCATTTATCACTTTTCTCCTTTATTTAACTAAGCATTCATTTCCTATATGAAATTCAAGGTTCCACAACTACCATCCAATCATTCTACACTCCTAAAGAAGCCAAAAGACACCTACCAAGGCCCTGAAAACCCGATTTGGAGGCAAAAGCTCGGGTAGGCCCCAAGTGGGTTTCAACTACACCTACCCTATTCGGACCCCAATTTAACGCAACGAAAGCACCAAAAGTGCTTCCATGTCCCAAAGATACCTAATCCAAAGTCCAAACGTGTCCGGATTACGTTATGTGAAAACTCCCTTTTTAAAGTTGTCCAATTTTGCATTTTAACTAATTTTTGGGCAATTCAACTTCGTGTGAGCTTCTAACTAGCTTCACTAATGTCTAAAGCACCTAAAGGAAGCCTCACTTCATTCTAAATAGCAAGCTATGACAAAATCCTAAAATCTCGTCACTATTCATTATTTTTTTGGTGATACAAGCTTTTAGCCATGAAAGTTGTTATCAAGCTACTCAAACATGGTCTTTAGCTCACAATAAGCATGTATATCACAATATATAAGCATATCTATGGCCTTAAGCAACAAATCACAAAATTGAAATACTTGACATAAACTTTAAATCAACAAAAATGCTAACTCCTTCCCAATTAGTTGATGCAAGCAAGTTGTAAAAGCTCCTAGATGCCTCAAACTCCTCCTATACCAAGCCAAGAGACCAATTTCATGCACAAGAGTTGAAGAAATCTATCCTCTTTGCTCCTAAGGGCTGTCGGGTTTGGGGGGGCTTTTTGGGGTTTTATTTTTTTGTTTTTGATGAGCATAATGCATATATGTGTGATATAATAAGTATATGTATGTGCATGTGTATAAAGCCTAAGTCAAAAGCTTCTAATTATTGGTCAAACTAAGTTAAAACTCCACTTAGATGACAATTAGCTAAAACTCATGTTACACTTATGTAACACTATTCTAGCGATGCGTAAAATATTTTTCAAATACATGTTCCCGGCCTCTAAAGTCTAAAACTACAAGTTTCCGATTCCTTTTTATAAGTCATGTTGTTTAGGAAAAATATTAAATTGAGCATTTAAGATAGTCAAATTTCTTATGAATAGTGCCCAATAGTAAAACAATTAAATAAGAAAAGAAATGCACATAAAATGCTCAACTAATTATGCAACAGTTATTTAAAAGATATGATGAAATTCCTGGGCGTCACACCCTATCCCCCTTAAACTAATTGCGTCAATGCAATTCTTACATGATTTGACAACAGTTTCGGGTATTTATCCTTTATCTGATCTTCCCGCTCCCAAGTGGCATCCTCAACTCCGTGATGATCCCAAAGAACTTTCACCATAGGAATACTCTTTGTTCGAAGTTCCTGAATCTTTCTATCAACCACTCGAAGAGGTTTCTCAACATAGGTCAATGATTCATCGATCTCCAGTGGTTCCGGCTCTAAAATGTGCGAAGGATCTTGCTGATACTTTCTCAACAACGACACATGGAATACATCATGAATTTTGCCTACACTTGGAGGTAATGCTAATTTGTAAGCCAAATCTCCAACTTTCTCAGTAATTTCAAACGGCCCCACATATCTAGGACTGAGTTTACCTCCCTTTCCGTGTCGAATTAGACCTTTGTGAGGAGAGACTTTCAAGAACACATGATCACCCGTTGAAAACTCTAAGTCACGTCGGTGTCTATCAGCATAATTCTTCTGTCGACTCTGTGTTGTAAGCATTCTTTTCTTTAAAAGTTTCACATTATCAACCATCTTGATCATCTCAGGTAATATAGCTGGGTCAACAACTTTTATTTCACCTATCTCGTCCCAATACAATGGAGATTTGTATTTCTGCCCTTAAAGTGCCTCGTAGGGTGCCATACCAATGGCAACCTGATAACTGTTATTATAAGCAAACTCTGCAACAGGCAAACACCTTTCCCAACTTTTATCGAAATCTAGAATGCAAGCTCGCAACATGTCTTCTAAAATCCTAATAGTCATCTCAGATTGGTTGTGACGACCCAGACATAACATATAGATATTTTATTAATTTGCATATATTCATTTTATTAAATTGCACCATTATTGAAAAACGTGCCACGATAACTGTTGCATTCACTTAAATGATATTCAATTGGCTTTCCCGAAATAAATATTTTATTTATTAGAATTTATTTTACTAACAATTTAAAATGATTTTAGTTCACTATTTGAATGTGAAGTCTTAAACTCGGGAATAATTATTTTTATTATTATCACCATTTGTATTTATTTAGATTATATTTAATTGATTTACCCAGGACACGTATTCTATTATTTTAAAAATTATATGTATTTATGTTTCCCGGACCCGAACGAGCTGGATTATTTTTAATATTGATTATAATTATTTAAATTGGATTTAAAAGAGTTATTAGAAATGATTATCTTATATTTATTATTTATTTACATTTAATTAATTTAAACTGCCCGAGCCCAAAGAGATTTTTAATTTATTATATTTAATTATTCGGTGTGCATATTTGACTTATTTGCCCATTTGTTTGATTTTATTTGCTTTTACATATTTTATTTATTAAGTTTAACTTGAGCCCGGGTAAAATTCTAAACTGTCTTATTTTCTAAATTTGATATTTTTTCCCTGAGCATTACTGTATTTAATATATTCGTTCATTGTTGGAATTGTATTTCATGTCCCGAGCGTGAGAAAAATAAATATTTTTAGTGTCCCTGAGTGAATAGTAATATTTAGTTATTTTGGGCCTATCGTATTTTTTTTTTAGTTTTCTACTAAGCTAACTAGGACCTTAGTATTTAATTATAGCCAATTATATTATATGAGCTAGTCCATTATTTAGTCTACCTATCTACCTAATATACATACTAATACATAGTAGTTAAGAAAACCAAATAAAGGAAAGAAAAAAAAAAGAAATCGAATCAGCAGCAGTGGAAAAGAAAAGAAAAATAAAACGTGAGACCAAGTCTTTTAGCCAACTAGATACATTTCTATATTATTATATTATACTTCTATTATATGTTAGAAAAGAAAAACAAAGAGCATTAGAAAAAAGGAACAAGAAATTGGAAATAGCAGCAAGAAAACGTGTGCATTTCTTTGAGCTTAAGGTTGACTTTTCTTCAAATTCCTCCATATTTGCAAGATCTAAGGTGTTCTCCAACTACTTTTCAACATATTTTTAGCCTTAGTAAGGTGAGGGAGTTGCACTTTCTTTGATTTAAAGTTGATGCATATATATATTGAAATTCTTGTATTGTTGAATTTAGCTATATTTCTTGTTATAATTGCTTGATATATGATCTTTGGAGTTTATAGAACACTTTTGCATAGCTAGTTGTTATATTCCATGGTTGAATGTTGAGATTGAAGGAAGAAGATGATGAATAGTGTCTAGAATTAGGGTTTTGAGAAAATTTGTTAATTAGCTTGAATTGAGACTGCAATTAGATGCTCTAGGCCCTAGTGAAGCTAGTTGAGAGGCCACGTGAAGTTGAATCACCCAAAACCGAGCTAAATTACGGAATTAGTCGACTTTAAAAAAATGACTTTTCTCGTTGTGAAATCCGTGCACGTTTGGGCTATGGTTTGGGTATCCTTGGGGTAAGGAAGCACTTTTGGTGCTTTCGTTACGTGAAATTGGGGCTCGAATAGTATAGTTGTAGTCAAAACCCGCTCGGGGCCCTCCCGAGCTTTAGCTTCTAAAATGGATTTTGATAATCTTAATAGGTGTCTTTTGGCTTAATTAGGATTATAGTATGAGTATGGTATGGTTTGGGAATCTTGAATTGCACATAGGAGAAGGAAAACTTGTTTAAAGAAAGAAGGAAAAGTAGCATTTGGCCGTATTTGATAGATTGGAGCTTGTTGTTGAACCGTCATGTATTATGTTGTTTATCTAAAGTATAATAAAGCTATTTGAATGGATTGTGAGGAAAAGTTATGTCGATTGCTACTTTTGATACTATAAAGCTACTTCGTGCTATTGTGAGCTTATATTGTGCTTATATGTGAGGGCGGTCTACTTTGTCGACCCTCTTACGTGTTATATGATATTTTAATGCTTGGGGACTTGTCTTGGGATTGCGCAACCTTTTCGGACATGGTAGTGTTGAGAAACACGGGTGGCATCGGGCTTGTCGTGCTCCCTCGACTACCATGGTGCCTATTCCTTTTCTCGCTGAGTATACTCCACTACCCCAGAGTCGTGGTTCACCTGCTGGGCATATAGTGTTACCTCAGGAGAAAGGGTCGTAGGATCGGGATACATCCGGAGTATCCCAACTTGTTGGTGTATGGGTTTGCCGGTACTAGCGTGAAGTTCGTGACTCGTGGTTCGAGATTGAAGACTTGAAGTGGAACTGTATCATTTTTAATGTGGTTAACTACTTGTTATTTAAATCTTGTTCTTTATGTTATATATATATATATATGTTGTCTTGTGTTTGGATATCATAATGCACGCCCGATATGTTGCATCACTTCCCTCACTGAGTAACTTGATTACTCATTCCTGTTTCTAACATATTTCAGGAAAAGCTGAAGATTGGATTGCCTCCTATGTGACCTGCTTGCTCTATCAGTGTGTAAAACATGGAAGAATGTGATCATGATATGCTTGTATTGTATTTGAGACTTTGTGCCCATGTATGTATTTATGTTATATCAAGGAATGTAATATTAAAGTTTTAGTTTTGTTTGATGATTAGGTACTAGTGGGCTTGTAATATCTTCTATTTGCTTTACTTTGTTACTTAGTAGTGCATGCTTATGTGGACGATGAAAACCAGTTAGTTGGTTGGACACAAATTATAAGAAAGCTTGATTGATCATATAGAGTGGTATGATAAGTGGATTAAAAAGATAGAACTTCAATGGATTTAATTTTGCATGCTTTTGTGATATGTTGTTGGGTTCCAAGGCTCGGATGGCCTTGAGGAGCTGGTTGGCTTTATGAATCTTGAAAGCTAGGTTGTATGAATAGTTGATTGTGATTCATGACTTGTATGTGATTGTTGGCAGGTTTCTAGAGAGTCCTATAAATAGGGGAAACTCCGTCTGTTTTTTCATAAATTTCGTGTCTGGGGTTTGGAATTGGGTGAGAATAGCATGATAAATAGGAGTCCTGGTCTCGTGAGGGATCGGGGTGTTACACTGGCCATCTGTCTGCGGGTGATATGCAGTACTAAAACTCAAATTAGTCCCCAAAGCCTTTTGTAGTTTCTGCCAGAACTGTGATGTAAACCTGGGATCTCTATCCAACACTATTTTAGATGGAACTCCATGCAGTTTTACTATATTTTCAATATATAACTCAGCTAATTTATCAAGAGAGTCTGTCTTCTTTGTAGCAATAAAATGTGAGGTTTTTCGTCAACCTATCAATTACAACCCATACAGAATTATTACCTCGCGGTGATCTCGGCAAATTAGATACAAAGTCCATAGTAACCTGGTCCCATTTCCACACCGGTATCTCCAATGGTTGCAACAATCCCGCTGGTCTCTGATGCTCAGCCTTAACCTTCTGACAAGTCAACCATTTAGCCACATACTCAGCTATCTCCCTTTTCATATTATTCCACCAGAAGCTTTGCTTCAAGTCCCTGTACATCTTGGTGCTACCAGGGTGGATTGTATATTTAGTGCTATGGGCCTCAGCAAGAATCTCATCTTTTACAGTTGAATTACCAGGAATGCAAATTCTATTCTTATACCTGAATAGTCCATCATCATGTAGCTTGAAATCAGACTCTACCCCTTTTTGACTTCTCTAGAATCTTCAATAACTGAAGATCAGATTGTTGAGCTTCCTTGATTCTAGACAGCAATAAAGACTGGATTTGTAAACTAGCAAATTGGTTACCTATTCTAGAAGCCTTTGGTTTCTACAGACACAACTCCTCCACAGTTTCCCAGCCCTTTATTACCAAACTGGCCACAGTAGCTTTTCGGCTCAAGGCATCTGCAACAGTATTAGCTTTTTCTAGCAAATAACTGATGGTACAATTATAATCATTTAACAACTCTAGCCAGCGCCTTCGTCTCATATTTAAATCCTTTTGAGAAAATATATATTTTAAACTCTTATGATCCGTAAATATTTCAAATTGATTACCCCACAAGTAATGGCGCCATTTCTTCAAAGCAAAGATAACAGCAGGAAGCTCAAGATCATGAGTAGGGTAATTAAGTTCATATGGCTTCAATTTCCTCGAGGCATAAGCTATCACCTTAACATTTTGCGTAAGAACACAACCTAAACCTTCTTTCGAAGCATCACTATAGATCACCAAATTATCAGTCCCCTCAGGCAATACAAGGATAGGAGCAGTGGTAAGTCTCTTATTCAATTCCTGAAAACTGGCTTCGCATTTGGCATCCCAGTTAAACACAGTTTTCTTTTGAGTTAAGGAAGTTAATGGTCCAACAATTTTAGAAAAGTCCTTAATAAACCGCCTATAATAACCAGCCAATCCCAAGAAACTACGAACCTCCGCCTATAATTTTCTAGGACATAACTACCTCAATTTTCACAGGATCTATAAATATTCCCTCCTGTGAAATGATATGGCCTAGAAAGGCTACCTATTTCAACCAGAATTCACAATTGCTAAATTTGACAAACAATTTATGTTCTTGCAATGTTTGCAGCACAATTCTCAAGTGTTCTTCATGCTCTGCCTCAGATTTAGAGTACACTAGTATGTCATCAATAAAGATTACAACAAATTGGTCAAGGTAGGGTCTAAACACCCTCTGCATCAAATCCATAAATGCAGCTGGAGCATTTGTTAACCCAAATAGCAGTACAACAAATTCATAGTGGCCGTACCTGGTTCTGAAAGCAGTCTTGGGCACATCCTTTTTTTGAATTCTCAGTTGATAATAACCCTGTCTCAAGTCACATTTTGAATACACAATGGCACCCTGCAACTGATCAAACAATTCCTCAATCAAAGACAAATGATGCTTATTTTTCACAGTTATGTAATTAAGTCCCTGATAATCAATGCACAATCGCAAAATACCATCTTTCTTCTTCACAAATAACACAGAAGCACCCCAAGGTGAAGAACTAGGTTGAATGTAACCTTTTTCAAGTAAACCCTGTAGCTGAATTTTTAACTCTTGCAACTCAGGGGGAGCCATTCTATATGGGGTTCTAGAAGTAGGATTAGTTCTTGGCAACAAATCAATCACAAACTCTATTTCTTGATTAGGTGATAACCCAGGCAACTCTTCAGGAAATACTCCCGGAAAATCTTTTACAATAGGTACCTTATTCAGTTTCAATTTATCCCCAGGCTGATTAATTAAATATGCTAAATATGCATCACAACCTTTGCTCAACATTTTAGTAGCTTTAATAGAAGACATGATACGAGTCCCAGTAGATTTTTGACTCCCAACAAATTTAATTATTGGTTGATTAGGCATTTCTAATGTCACAATTTTCCTTCTACAATCCAAATAAGCATAATACCGCCCCAACCGGTCCATCCCCAAAATAACTTCAAAGTCTCGGAATGGCATGATAATCAAATCTATAGGATATATGTGCCCTTCAATACAAATATCACAATCTTTACACACAGACTCCGTAACAAACTTTGTACCCATAGGATTACCTACTTCAATTACACATGACAATTTATCAACTTTTAAAGCAGTAGATTGTGTACACATAGGAGTGATAAATGAATGTGTAGCCCCGGTGTCAATCAAAACTACTACTGGTTGACTATTAATAAGAAAAGTACCTTCCACCTCTATCGTCGTGTCTGGGAGCTCCTCCTGATCTAATGCAAATACCCATGCCTGGGCTCGTGGAACTAGGGCTGCACCTGAAGCTCTAGTCTGAGCACTCTGGCCAGAAGTTTGTCCTTGTCCCTGCTTGTACCTGGTACAAGCTTTAATCCTATGCTGGTCACTCCTGCAACCAATGTATCGGCCCAATTTCCTCCAACACTCCTCCTCTGTGTGGCCCTTGCGATTACAGTGACTGCACTGCTGGTTTTTCCTTGCAGCAGTGCCTCCCGTAGGAGCCTTGTAGGTAGATGTAGGGGAGTTACCTTGCTGAGATCTAGTGGTCACTGGTTGGGTCTGACTCTGCATCTGACTCTGAACCGGTCTTGTCTGAGGCTGTGTCTGAACTGGCCCTGGGTAGCTCTAGGTATACCTCAGCGGTTGAACCTGAACAGTCTGCTGAAATTGTCTCTGATAGCCCTGACTCTGGGATTGATACTGTCGTTTACTCGACTGACTAAACTCAGCCAACACATCTGCTTTGCATTTCTCATACCTCGATGCGGCCCTAACAGCTGCAGCATAATTAGAATAATCATGCGAAGACAAATTAAGCGAAATATCACTTCTCAAACCTTTGATGAATCTCTGAATCTTCATGTCCTCAGGCTGAACTAAAGTTGGCACGTAGCGAGAAAGTCTAGTGAAAGTAGCCTTGTATTGATCCACAGTTATGTTTCCCTGCCTCAGAGCTATGAACTCCTCTTGATGTCTCTCACGAGCTACTACAGATACATATTTATCTTGAAATTCCCGAATAAAGTCGGCCCACGAATGTTGTACTATCTCGGCCTCCCATTTTTCTCTAACAGTATGCCACCATTCCTCGGCGTCACCCTTCAATAAAAATGCAGCATAAGTGATTTTCCTTTCATCATTGCACTCGAGTATCGCAGCAACTTTCTCAAACTTACCCAGCTACATTTCTGTTTTCATGTCTTCTGGCTCTCCATAGAAACTATACGCCCCGTGGTGTAAGAACTTTTCATACAAATTACCCCTAATAGTACCGCTACCCTCGGCTCTAGCAGTCTGATTACCTCTACCAGTTCCTGGCTGACCCTGTTGTGTCACAAACTGTGCAATAGTGTTCATAGCATTGGCCATTGTGGCCATAATCTGTGTGTTGCTCAGTTCTTGTCCCTGCGGTACATTCCCTGCTACTCCGACCTCTTGCCTAGGTATATCCTGCCTAGGAGCCTCATCCGTTCCTTTCTTGGTCTTCCCCTTCTTCTCATCTCGATGGTAGAAGAATGCAGTGTTATAATAGGCAAATAGATAACACAAAGATGACATATACATGTTTCAAAACACCTTATGCACATAAGACAACATATAAAACACTTAACAAGCATTAAACACCAAACTTTTCATATTCATATCATATCATGCATTAGACACTTTTTTTACATGCTAGCATGTTCCTCGCTTAAACAATTGTTCACCTAACCAATTAGACAATCACATAGTCACGCAATTCAACTTTCACATATGGACCTCTACCCACATGCCAAGGAAATTAACCTGGCTTCATGCATTTAAATAGCTCTGATACCACCTAAATGTAATGCCCCGAACCCAACCCCACGCTACAGGTTAAGTCCGGACCAGTCACACGACAGAGTCTCCTCTGCACTGTGGATAAACTGGTTACCTGCAATAAATATATACAAGTCCCGAGTCATTAGCAAACATCTTATACAACCCAAACATCCATATTCACAATAGTCCACCAACTTTCCAAGACCAACCAAGTCTTGGTACCACAAAAAAATTTACATCACATACAAGCATGCAAGACAACTTTAACTCTAATCATAAGTAGTAAGACACAATGATAAGCCAAGTTCAACCTTCTAACTATCAACCACACAAGCATGCAATAAGAGAAAATAAAACTAGAATCAATTATTACATGTCATCTACTTTACTATTATTCATACAAGATTACAACTTGTTATATCCACCAAATATATACAAGACCACATGGTCTCAAAAGAACACCAATCAACATCTTCATATAAGTTGCACATTATAGCCAACCTTAACACACAAGAAAGTTACGGAAGTTGTTCAACTGGCACTTCTTCCTCTTCTACTACCGCTACTAGCTGGGGATTCACCTCAGCTTCTTCTGAACCATGTTAAATAAGGAGTGAGCAACAATGTTGTCCAGCGAGGGAGGTGATGCAGCATACCGGGGCGTGCAATATGATATGCAACAAGATAACACATACTCAATACCAAATAACATAACTAGCTAGACAAGTAATTTAACCACACATAAAAAGGACATGGTTCAACTTGTCTTCAATCATGAGTCACGAGCCAAGATCTTCAAGTAAGTGTCGGCAAAACCCTTATTCCTCCAAAAATGTGGTACTCCAGATATACCCCGGTCCTACGACCCATATCTCCCGAGGTAGGTCCGTATGCCCCAACGAGGTGAACCACGCCTCTGGGGTAGGGGAGTATGCCTCAGCGAGAAAGGGACTGGGAAACCATGGTAGCCGAGGGAGCACGGCAAGCCTGATGCCGCCCGTGTTACTCGACACTACCATGCCTGAAAAGGTTGCACAAACCCGAATAATGAATCCACGAGAACCAAGATCATCAAATAACATATAAGAGGGACGACAAAGTAGGCCGCCTTCGCAATTAACCACAATATATGCAAAGTAACGATATAGACATAAAGGGGAAAATGACATTATTCTTCACAAACTCCTCAATTTGCTCAATTATATCATATACAAGCATATAAACACACATCAACACCTCTATAAGCACCTACAAGCTCTAAGGTAATCATTTATCAATTTTCTCCTTTCTTTAACTAAGCCATTCATCTCCTATATGATATTCAAGGTTCCAAAACTACCATCCAATCATTCTACACTCCTAAAGAAGCCAAAAGACACCTACCAAGGCCCTGAAAACCCGATTTGGAGGCAAAAGCTAGGGTAGGCCCCGAGTGGATTTTAACTACATCTACCCTATCCGAACCCTAATTTAACGCAATGAGAGCATCAAAAGTGCTTCCATGCCCCAAGGATACCTAATCCAAAGTCCAAACGTGCCCGGATTACGTTATGTAAAAAACTCCATTTTTAAAGTTGGCCAATTTTGCATTTTAACTCATTTTTGGGCAATTAAACTTCGTGTGAGATTCTAACTAGCTTCACTAATGTCTAAAGCACCTAAAGGAAGCCTCACTTCATTCTAAATATCAAGCTATGAAAAAACCCTAAAATCTCATCTCTATTCATCATCTTTTTGGTTATACAAGCTTTTAGCCATGAAAGTTGTTATCAAGCTACTCAAACATGGTCTTTAGCTCACAATAAGCATGTATATCACAATATATAAGCATATCTATGGCCTTAAGCAACAAATCGCAAAATTGAAAAACTTGACATAAACTTTAAATCAACAAAAATGCTAACTCCCTCACAATTAGTTGATGCAAGCAAGTTGTGAAAGCTCCTAGATGCCTCAAACTCCTCCTAGACCATGCCAAGAGACCAATTTCATGCACAAGAGTTGAAGAAATCTCTCCTCTTTGCTCCTAAGGGCTGTTGGGTTTGGGATGGCTTTTTGGGGTTTTATTTTTTTGTTTTTGATGAGCATAATGTATATATGTGTGATATAATAAGTATATGTATGTGCATATGTATTAAGCCTAAGTCAAAAGCTTCTAATTATTAGTCAAACTAAGTTAAAACTCCACTTAGATGATAATTAGCTAAAACTCATGTTACACTTACGTAATACTATTCAAGTGATACGCAAAATATTTTCCAAATACATGTTCCCGGCCTCTAAAGTCTAAAACTACAAGTTTTCGATTCTTTTTATAAGTCAAGTTGTTTAGAAAAAAATATTAAATTGAGCATTTAAGACAATCAAATTTCTTATGAATAGTGCCCAATAGTAAAAAAAATTAAACAATAAAAGAAATGCACATAA
This sequence comes from Ehretia macrophylla, assembly GCA_037974665.1. NCBI lineage: Eukaryota > Viridiplantae > Streptophyta > Magnoliopsida > Boraginales > Ehretiaceae > Ehretia > Ehretia macrophylla. Next base: position 72,247,028 of record CM075772.1, on the reverse strand, counting down.
AATGCTCAAGTAATTATGCAACAGTTATTTAAAAGATGTGATGAAATTCTCGGGCGTCACAATTACTCTAAGTAATATATATGACTGTAAATGTAAATAGAGTAGGGAGAGAAATCAAACTTGCTATTTTCAAGTGGTTCGAATTCCCGAATGTCTAGTCCACCGCCTAAGGTCTTTCTCCCCTTAGGATTTCTTAAACTCTACTAAATTAATGCTTCTTCAAATGTTGGTGAAGTATAAACCAACTTATAACAATCCCCTCTTGAGTCCACAAGAGAAAATATAAGCTTTTTCAAATGTAGGTAAAACTTCAACCAACTATCCCTCTTCCTTTGAGTCCACAAAGGATTTTTCCGCACTCTTTTCTTTACAAGGATTCTCTCAATCCTAATCTAGATCCCAAGAGTGTATATAATACAAAGATTTGAGTATTTGAATGATAGTACAATGAAGAACAATTAAAACTCTTCAATGAGTAGACAATACAATTGAAAGAACTTGAATACTCAATAGATTTGCAATTTTAAGCTGAAGCTTGGTGTATATTGATTGAAATATATGGAATTTGAAGTTTATAATCAATATATAATGTTTTGGAGTTGTTGGAATAGTTATTTGTTGGAATGGATTAGTTTGGTATATATAGAAAACATTGCAACAGACAAATAATGACTATTTTTTTCAAACTGCTGCACATCCGGTTGAATGTATCCGATCAAGTCACTCGTCCGGATGACTCAACCGGATAGTCATTGCTATGGATCCAGAAGAGTAGATCTAACTCGACCGGATCAACATTTTCTTGCAGAAACTGATACAAATCGATTTTTTCGTAAGCAAAACATTTAGGCACTTCAAAAACACTTATTCTAAAGTGTTTCTAACCTTTTTAACACCTCAAAATATTTTTTAAACTCTTGTAGAAAGATTAAAATCGATTTTTGTAATCAAGATTTTAAAACAAAGTTTCAATCGAAAATTCAATTGTTTGAAGATCAATTGTTTAATCTTTTAAGAACTTTTCTTCAAAAGATATTCCAACTCATTTAACCTTTTGAAATCTTTTCAAAACTCTTGAGGAAAGATTTAAAGACATTTTTGAAAGATTACCAAGAGCTTGAACCATAAAAATGTATACCTAAAGCAAATGACATTTTTAAGCCGCTACCCCTTATATCACCACGTCTCTATCCTTATTACACCACTTTATGTTCTTGTCTTCAAGTCTTGAGTCTTGAGATATAATCTCCATTTTTCTTAAACTCTTCAAGACTTCATTTCTTCATGCTAGTGGTGATTTTGATCTTTGCATTCTTCAATGGTATACATAAGTTCGCATCTAATCTATGTTGCATTTGCTCTTTGATCAATAATATATCTTCTTTGTGCAAAATCTCTTCCTCATATAACACCAATCATTCATGACATATTTGGCTCATAATAACATAGATACAATGTAATCCACAAAAGCCAATAAGTGTGTATTTAAACATATAAACATATTTGCACAAACACACTTACAAATCCAAATTTTCTTGATTTGTTATTATGAAAATCATATCTTTTGGCATAAAGCCAACAATCTCTCCATTTTTGGTGATGACAAATCATTCTATGCTATAACAATAATAATGTACAAGTGAAGCACATATAGCATGAATATGGAGTCTCCAAGGCATGACTTCCCCTCATATATGCATTCAATATTCTATATTCCAAGTGAGTAATGTTTAAACAATAAAGCACATATGGAGTCTTTGACTCCCCCTCACTTAATGCATATAACATATAATGCTTATGCAATGTTTGTTATCATTAAAACAACCTTAGGATTAACAGGAACAAAGATATATATGAGAAGGTGAAAGTGTTTTCTAGCAAGTACAAAGTATTAAGAGCAAAAAAAAGTGGATGTGAAAATTATTGATAGGGATTCAGTTGATCAATATGCAAGATTGTAGGGTTATTGTGCCATTGTTAGACTGCATAATCTAGGTAACACCTTGCTGTTAAGGGTGAATAAGAGTTTACCTGATCCAATATTTGAAAGAATGTTTTTCTGTTTGGCTGCAATGAGAGATGATTTACCACCATTGGTAAAAAGGAAGACATGTAGTGTAACACCCGGCCTAGCACGTAAACATTTTATTAATGTACATACATAAATTCATTTCATTAATTGCATAATTATTGAAAACGTACAACGATAGTTATTTGCATTCATCCAATTTATATTTATCTGACTTGCCTGAAATAATTGTTTTATTATTTTATTTACTCGAATTTACTTTACTAACTTTTAAATTGAATTGATTTTTTTATTTGAATGTGAAGTCCCGGACCTAGAAATAATTATTCTTATTAGTATCATAAATTATATATAATTAAATTACATTAATTTGAATTACGAAAAGTAATTAATTTATTAATATTTTCACTAATGGTGTTTATTTAATTATATTTAGATGACTAGCCTGGGACACTTACTTTATTATTTTATTTATTTTGCATGTCTTCTAGTTAATTCATTTTATTGTTCAAATAAGAAGTCGGGCCTGGGACTAAACAAGTTAGTGGACTTGGTCTTCTAGATTTTTTTGCATTTTGGTTTACCTTACTTTAGGACCACACAATACAACTCAAAAAAAAAAAAGTCATGCAAATGCACAACCACATGTAACCACACAAATAAACTAATATCGCACACTCTCAAATATACACATACACGACTGCTCTTCTTCTTCACCACACAAATGAAATCCATAACTTTAATCACCACCCACCACCACGATCGGTTAGCAGAAGTAAAAAAAAATGTATGAGAGTGAAAGGCTACCGAGAGAGGGAGAAAGGAAAGAAATAAAATAATAAAGCTAATTCTCACCTCACCTTTTATCACCATCTTCGGCTGAAGTAAAAGAAAAAAGGGGAAGAAAAGCTGATTGTGACAAGTAGAAATGAGAGAAAATCGACTCTTTTAGTTCCATATTTAGCTCATTTGAGCATTTTTCTAGCTAATTTGGAGGTGAGGGGTTACATATTTTTTTTTTAGCTTATTTCTTGAATTATTGTTAAAGATAAGATTATATTATAACTTGTTTATCTAACTAAATGTTTTTTATGAGCTCTAAGTAAAGTTTAAGTGTTAATCTTAATTGAACTTCCATTTGTGGTGAAAAAGTTGATAATGATGTTGGAAGTTGAAATGCTGAAATTTGTAGTTTAGATGTTGATTTAAAGCCTAGAGGGCATTATGAAATCCCAATTTTTGTCTTTACCTCGATTTGCGTGTCTTTATCTCGATTTGCGTGATTTGACCTATTTATGTGTTATATGAGTTAGAATGTGCTAAATATGTAATTTATATTCCTAATACATGCTATGTGTGTATTCATAAAATTTTCATAAAAAACGGCATCAGAAATTTTATCGACGATTTTTGTGAATAGTAATTTGAACATCTGTCCGCTAAAATTTTTACAATGGTGTTTTAAACGTCTTAAAACCTAGCCCTCTATTATTAATAGACCCATGTTTGATAAAAATTGATTCTGAAACTGAATAGTAATTTAAATAGTGTTTTCGGGCGAAAAGTAGCGTTTTTGAGCCAAATAGTAATTTCTTCTCAACCCGATTCTTGCATTAACTTTAGTTGACCTAGTATATATTAATATAAATGTATTTAAATGTGGTATTAAATGATTTTAGATTAATTGTGCATTCAAAAGACATTTGAAAATAAATAATATGACTTTTCACCTTCTTTTGCAGAAATCGCGTTTTTAGCCGAGTCGGGTGAAAGTCTTTGTATGAGAAAACTCTTGTCACCTAAAAATAAACTACTTAAAATAGTCTAAGTGTTAAATTAATGTTTTGAGCAAGAGATAGTCTAAAATGGAATTAAAAGACAAGAAAACATTAAAAATAACTAAGTGTCAACTTTGACTTTCTTTTATTTGTTTGATGTTTGCTTAATATATCATCAACACACATTAAAAGCTCACAAAACACACTCATTTTACACACACATTATCGAAAATCCATGAGGGAGAAGAAAGAAGGCATTTTCAAGGTGTTTCAAAGCATTTTTCATATAGATTTTGCAATTCAAGTCCAAATCACTTCATTCAAAGCTTGATTCAAAACACATCAAAGGTGAGAGAAAAATTCTAGATCTCAAATGTCATCTTTTATATTTTTGCGTATAATTGAATTTTGAACTGTTAGAAAGTTGAATTGATGTTATATTATTGCCCAGTGCATGCTAAGGATCGTTTATATGCGTTTATATAAGATTTGAACCGTTGTAGCATGAATTTTTATTTTCGGGTATTAAAAGTTGAGTTGTTGGCTATTTGTTGAATATTTTGAGTTGTAGTGGTTGGAATCGATTGCCGTCGATTTGTAAAAGTTTTTTAAATACGGGGTAGTAGTACCGTTGTAATGCCCAAATTTTGATTGTGATGTCAGTATGAAAGTCCGAAAATTTCAGCCTAGGTGCATTGAGGTTTTAGGGTTGTTGGGCTTGATTTGGATGTATTTTGGTTGGTTTCCGAGGGGGCTAATGTAGTTGATTGAGTGGGTAAGTGATAAAAACTGGTTTGGAGTTGTTTGGATTAGTAGAATGTAAGTTATGATAATTAGAAGTTTAGGTTGTCTTTCTTTAAAATGTTGATATATGCCTTTAGATGATCGGGTGGTGTTTGAGTGATTGAATTGTGAGTTGTTGATGGTTAGATTAGGGTTTGGTTGTGTGTCTAATGCATCTTAAGTTGGGTGGCCTACTTTGTCATCTAACTTAGTTGTTTAGTTGTTAATTGATTAATTGATGTTATGTTGTTGAAATGTTATTAATTGATTGATGATTAATTGATTATTGATTATTGATTATTCATTATTGATGAATCGGGAGATAGTCAACGGAAAAAGGTTGTCCTCATGTGATTGAATATTTATTTTCATTGTTGAGTCTTGATATGCGTGTGCTACCTCTCGGGTGGTATCGGGCCGTCGGGTTGAAAACGGCATGGCTATCAGAGGCTACCCTCATCTCGCATGGGCGGAGATGCCATGGAGGGCAGGGCTAGTGAGGTACCTCGGGTGTGTGTGTCATGGGGGTGATAAGAAGTTGGTTGAGATAGTGATGGCGTTTGGAGCTACACCAACTAGAGTATCCTTTATTGATTGGTTATTATAGTTTATGTGTTTATATTGTTATTGATGTTTATTGTGTGTTTACTGCTCAAATGATGATTTCCAAGGAGTATAGTAAATACTGTTAGAGATCTATTGAATACTCACTCTCAATTATTGCATGCATACAGGTGTTACCGATCCGGATTACGGGTACGTGCCTCCAGAAGAGGATTATGTGCCATATGTGGACGAGTCCTACGTGCCAGAGTCTTGTCCCTGATTTATGATGTCGTACTCTTTTGTTATATTGTATATTAAACTTAGTAGTCTTTCTTTTGATTATGATTAGGTTGCTAAGTTGGTTTCAATCTGTTTTGCAATGTATATTAAAGTTAATGTATTATGTTGGAACAGAGGCGTATAACTAAGAATGGATTGTTAAAAGAATGGTTATTATATAATATGGTTGTGTTGTATGTTGTTAACTTAATTGAGGAGTTGATTGTTGAATTGTTTGTGGAGTTTGGTTATATGAGTTCTGAAGAGGTTGGTTTAGAGGCTCGGTGTCTTAATTACTGTCGTTATACTGCCGAAATTCCGTTGCGTCCTAACTGATCGTAGGAGGGGTCAAGTTGAGGCGTGACAGGCATTTTATGGCTTTAGAAGATATAATACACAATTGTATACAAGAATTGATAGCTAAAATGTACCAGTGTGTATGCGTGTGTGAGTTTCTTGGCCTGGACTGTTCAGCTTGGCTGAACAGTCCAGCGATTTGGACTATCCAGTCCGACTGCCGTGGACCTTTAGTTTCCCCCTTGACCCCGATTCGTTACGTAATTTTTACATGAATTGTTAAGATGCATAATAGTAGTATTTATCTAGCTTTAAGTGGAATATTAATATGTTTCTTGCTTGTAATTTAGTTATATAAATATGTATTATAGCTGCCTCTTTCCCTAGCCTTTTCCCCAAAATGCTAAAATGTGTATTTAATCGTAGTGTTATGTAGGACTGAGTTATAGCATTGAATACATTTTGGAGTGCATATGCTTTGCTTGGTTAGTAGTTGTTGTTAGTCTTAACATGGCGAATTGTTAAGTTAAGAAGTCATTAGCCATTAAGCAATAATAGTAGGAGAGGTAAAGGGAGATAAAACAAAGTTACTTAGTGTTGGGAAGTTACGTGGTAAGAGTTTGGAGTTGATGAGGATGTTGTAGTATGTGGTTTGTGGTTTTAACTTTAGTTTACAGGTAAATGGTTAGTCCTATAAACAGGGGAGACTCCGTCCATTTTCCCTGCTATGGGGTTTGGATTGGGGCTCCGGTCTCGTGAGGGATTGGAGTGTTACAGGTGGTATCAAAGCTTAGTTAGCTCGCAGCCGGGACATGGTCCTCGGGCTGTCGGGTTGTAAACTTTGAGGGTGTGCATGTTAACCATACCCTGAACGAATGTATGTGCTTATATGTGAGATTCGTGTGACTTTGAATGAATGTGTGCCCTTATGTGTCATACTTGTGTATATGTGAAGATTGTATGAAATATGCGCTTATATGATTATGTATGCCTTTATGTGATTCTATGAATAATTACTTAATCATTAGTAACAATGTGTGCATTTGAATTCTATGAACTAAATTGTTATATATTATAGAACAACGTGTTGTTATAACTAAATGTTATTGGTCTTTAGTATGGTAAATAATCGCATAGTAGTCTGAATATTAATTGCGCATATCTGATAGTTGCTTAGCATGTGAAATTCTATCATTTATATTATGTGCATGCTATAAGAAGTCTATCTTTTGTGACATCAATTGCATACATGCACTATCTGATAAATTGGTAAGTAATTTTTTCCCCCCAGAAAGATGGCCAGCAGTGGATCTTCCCAAGATGTGGACCAGCAGAAAGAGGGAGCAGTTAATCAGACATTGATAGAAGAACATACACTGTTACAAATGGGTTCTTCAGGGTATTCTTATTCAGTACTCGTAAATTGTGGTCTTCCTTGGGGTTCTTATTTGATATTATCCTTCAATATTTTCACTCGGGATTCATATGGGTTTCTTATTTGGTAATCTTATTTGGCATTTAATACAGAGCTCTTAGTCAAAGGGATTCCCCTTTGGATTTCGGTGTTGATATTTTAATTGGAGCCTTTATTTGACGTTCTTATTTCGGGATTCCTTATCTAGTATTTTTTTTGGTAGTTTGCTAAAATTCTTGTCAATACTCTTCAGCATCTGCATTGGTCTTCCTTTCTTGTAGGATGTCTATTGAAAGATCATCATTGGGTGTATCCCTTGATATCCCTCCTTGACAGTCTACGTAGTGTATATGTTTGAGATTCATATACGGTGTTATACAGAGTTCACATTTATGGCATTATTCAGAGTTCATATTTGAGGGTGTTCTTTGAAATTCCTGCTCGATAACCGACAATGATAACCAACATGTGACATTTGGTGTTCCACCATGTATATCTGGATTGAAGATGCTGTGGTATCGTGAGACTTGGTCTTCTGAAGAAAGAATTGCATGGACGCAATTGATTTAAGGGGGGAAGAATGTGACACTCGGCCTAACACGTAAACATTTTATTAATGTACATACATATATTCATTTCATTAATTGCATAATTATTGAAAACGTACAACGATAGTTATTTGCATTCATCCAATTTATATTTATCTGACTTGCCTGAAATAATTGTTTTATTATTTTATTTACTCGAATTTACTTTACTAACTTTTAAATTGAATTAATTTTTTTATTTGAATGTGAAGCCCCGGACCTAGAAATAATTATTCTTATTAGTATCATCAATTATATATAATTAAATTACATTAATTTGAGTTACGAAAATTAATTAATGTATTATTTTATTAATATTTTCTCTAATGGTATTTATTTAATTATATTTAGACGACTAGCCCGGGACACTTACTTTATTATTTTATTTATTTTAATTATTTTGCATGTCTTCTAGTTAATTCATTTTATTGTTCGAATGAGAAGCTGGGCCTGGGACTAAACGAGTTAGTGGACTTAGTCTTCTAGATTTTCTTGAATTTTGGTTGACCTTACTTTAGGACCACACAATACAACTCAAAAAAAGAAAAAGTCATGCACATGCACGACCACATGTAACCACACAAATAAACTAATATCTCACTCTCTCAAATATACACATACACGACTGCTCTTCTTCTTCACCACACAAATGAAATCCATAACTTTAATCACCACCCACTACCACGATCGGTTAGCAGAAGGAAAAAAAAATGTATGAGAGTGGAAGGCTGCCGAGAGAGGGAGAAAGGAAAGAAATTAAATAATAAAGCTAATTCTCACCTCACCTTTTATCACCATCTTCAGCTGAAGTAGAAAAAAAAAGGGAACAAAAGCTGATCGCAGCAAGTAGAAAGGAGAGAAAATCAGCTCTTTTAGTTCCATATTTAGCTCATTTGAGCATTTTTCTAGCTAATTTGGAGGTGGGGGGTTACATATTTTTTTTAGCTTATTTCTTGAATTATTGTTGAAGGTAAGATTATATTATAACTTGTTTATCTAACTAACTATTTTTTATGAGCTCTAAGTAAAGTAACTTAATTGAACTTGCAATTTGTGGTGAAAAAGTTTATAATGATGTTGGAAGTTGAAATGCTGAAATTTGTAGTTTAGATGTTGATATAAAGCCTGGAGGGCATTTTATGGCTTTAGAAGATATAATACACAATTGTATACAAGAATTGCTAGCTAAAATGTACCAGTGTGTGTGCGTGTGTGAGTTTCTTGGCCTGGACTGTTCAGCTCAGCGATTTGGACTATCCAATCCGACTGCCATGGACCTTTAGTTTTCCCCTTGACCCCGATTCGCTATGTAATTGTTACATGAATTGTTAAGATGCATAAAAGTAGTATTTATCTAGCTTTAAGTGGAATATTAATATGTTTCTTGCTTGTAATTTAGTTATATAAATATGTATTGTAGCTGCCTCTTTCCCTAGCCTTTTCCCCAAAATGCTAAAATGTGTATTTAATCATAGTGTTGTATAAGAATGAGTTATAGCATTGAATACGTTTTGGAGTGCAAATGCTTTGCTTGGTTAGTAGTTGTTGTTAGTCTTCACATGGCGAATTGTTAAGTTAACAAGTCATTAGCCATTAAGCAATAATAGTAGGAGAGGTAAAGGGAAACAAAACAAAGTTACTTATATTTTATTAAAGGTTAACTATAGTTGAGTTGCTTGAATTCTTTTATTGTAATGTTTCTATCTAGTAAGTTGAAGTAAATAAATATTGAAATTGGATTGTGCTAGATATTATACGAGCTATCGGCATTGAAAAATAAGAGAATACACGAATTATCTTCAGAGGCAGGTGTTAGTTTTTAAAAGTTAATTATAGCCTGTTAAAAGTTGACTTTAGAGTTACTAATGAATGTAGTATTTGAACCTTAATGGAGCCTAGCTTTGATTAGCTTTAATCCCTTAAGAGAATTACCTTTAGATTAAGTTAATAGTTGGTTAAAGGATAAGTGGTGTGAACTAGTTTCATATACAAGTTATTAACTAATGTAAAGTAAAGGAAACCCTGAACAACTTATGAACTTGTGTTAGTTGAATTAACTAGATTTTAATACTAAAGTACCAAATTCTAGTGTAATAGTCAAACAACTCTTTCTTGACTTGTAAAGTTATATTTTGTTTTTAACCTTAATCGCTAAATGAGAAACCTTAACTTTAAAGATGTTACAAAATATAAGTTAAATAATTGTTGAACTTCTATTAGTTTAATTTGTGATTAACACTAGTTGTTTCAATTGTATCTATTCCATTGAATTACTTCTACCTCATGTGAGATAACTTTATATGTGAACTAAAAGCTCCAATAATTAGTTGATTTACTATGAATAAAGTGTTCAACTTGGATTCATGGATGTGTAACGAAATATGAAGTTAATTGTTAAATAGTTTATAGTTAGTTAAAGCTACTAGTCACTAAGTTAATCATTTCTTATATGCTATTATCTCACGTATTAATATTTGATTACTTCGGTTATGTGTTAATTTGAAGTATAATAATGATTGTCTAAATTTTATTATTTTATGCGATGATGGGGGCTTAAGTTAGTTATATGGATAATTGAATAGAATTAATATAGTCAATTGATAAAGTGTTATGCTGGTTTAATGGCTACGTGTTATACTTGTGTGAATAGGCTAGGGTTTACATATTCCAACTAATTCAAAGGAGGTTGGAGTGAACCTTAACTATTCTCTTGCATACTTAGCCTAATACGAGGTGAGAGATTTTCATCCTTTTGTGCATTTTGGTTCATTTTCTTATTAATATATTGTATGACTTAGGATAATTGCTTGAGCTATATAATTGTCATTTCTTAATGTTCGTGCGAGGTCAATCTACTTTGTTGACCCTTATTTATGTGTTTAATGACTTTTATTGTTAAATTGCTTTATCGTTGCTTTCTGTGATTTTGTAACTATGGTTGCGCAACCTTAGTGTCGCACAGATGTGATGATCCTCTCTGGGCGGCATCGGGCTTGCTAGAGTTGATTACTCTAGCTCCGTAGCTATTCCCTCATTCGCCTGGTCCGGAGATTGCCATGGGATGTTGGGTCGTAGATTGGGTATATCCGGAGTACCCATTAGTGTTTGGGATGCTGGCATATCGAGATTATGGTTCATGGTTCGTGAGTTCGTGGTTCATGATGCTGGAGTTGGAGTGATAAGGGTTATCGCAACGTATCCTTTTTAAATGTGGGGTATTTCATAGTTAATTTGCTTCTTTATTGTATAATTGCTATCTTCTGTGACTAATTGTTGCATTGCACGGAAATGATTTCGAAAACCTCCCCGGTTAACTGTTTTCCTCCCTCACTGAGTATACACGTGTTGTATGCTTACCTCTCTTTCTAATCATCTCAGGTTCGGGTTCTTCAGAGATTAAGAAAAAGAAGTACAGTTGGGTCAATTGCCTTGACTTGTTGCTCACCGAGGTTGGATGGCTTATGTGAAGAATGTAATGTGTCGTGTTTATGTTCCATTTTGAGACATTTTGCTCTTGTATGTATTTGTTTGTTGTCTTAGAGGACTGTAATAGATAGTTTAATGTTTGTATGATGTGATTATTGTAGTAGTATGTAATAAGTTAAAGCTTTACTTTACTACTTAATAAGTTGCATGCTTGTTTGGTTAATTGGAGATTTGGTAGCCGACTTAAAATATAAGAATAGTAAATAGACAATATTAGAGTGGTATGATAAGTGGAACTATAAACATAGTCTATCAACAGTTAATGAGTGCATGCTTGTGTATCTTAATGCATAGAGTAGACTAAGGCTCAGATGGCCTTAGTGTTGGGAAGTTGCGCGGTAGAAGTTTGAAGTTGATGAGGATGTTGTAGTATGTGGTTTTAACTTTAGTTTACAGTTAAATGGTTAGTCTTATAAACAGGGGAGACTCAATCCCTTTTTTCCTCGTTTTTCATGCTATGGGTTTTGGATTGAGGGTCCGGTCTCGTGAGGGATTGGAGTGTTACAGGTAGACCACCAACGGCGAGGAGAAAGACTGTAACTAATGTTGAAAAAAATGAACAGTTAGTTTCTACAAGAAAGAATCTCACAACAACATGCCAGAAATGCTTACAAAGTGGACATAACAGACTCACATGTCAAAATGGATTCCACCCAGATTCATCACTTTTCAAGGTATACATTAATTCTTTATGTTGTGAACTAACCTTATATTGCATTTGTCTACAGAAAATGAACAATCATGATATACATGTGGAACATCCAACTCCCAACTCTACTAATACAAGCACTGTTAGTACACTGCACATAATTATTTGTTTTTTGTATTCTCCTTTCTATACATTAATTATTTATGCTGTTAACTAACATTATATTGTACATGGATTCAGAGGCTGAATAACCAGGATGCAAATATGGAACATCTAACATCCAACTCCCAACTCTTAACTCTATTGATACAAGCAATGTTAGTACACTACACATTTGGTTTATTTTTTTGTATTCTTCCTTTTTGTACATACTAATTGATATGGTGTTTATATCTTATACTAGGCTCCTAGCACCCAAGAATCAAACATAGTTGATATTGGTGAGGGTAGGGGTAGAGGTACAACTGGAAGAGCTGCAACTGGTGGAAAAGTTTCAATTGGAAAAGGTACAACTAGTGGAAGAGGTGCAACTAGTGGTGGCAGATTTGGTACAAGCATCAAAGGTGGTACATTTGGAAGGGGTGCAACTAGTGGTAGCAGAGGAGATGAATCAATTAGTACAACAGACATAGCTGGTAGCAGCAAAGGTAACAATGGCAGGGGTAGGTGATGTATATACACTAGCTTTCATGATGATGCACTTACTGGTAATATCATTGCAGGAAGAAAAAGAAAGATGCCAAGCATTGATGAAGTTGTAAGTAACATCCCGAAAAAGAACATGGAAACCTTGAGGAAAATATTGGCAGATAACAAAACAAGATGTTGACGGATTGTATGACTATACCTTTGTGTTTTTTTTTTTGGTTTAAGGAAATTAGGCATATGACAACAGGGACATATGTTGGATTTGTTGACTGTAAATATTGATATTTTGGTATTTTGGTGTTTCAGGCATTTTATCTTTTTGGCTTTTGGACATGTAACATATAATAGGGGCAATTATCTTGCTTTTGAACATGTATGAAGTGCTAATGTAGTACACTAAGTATGACATTTGATTGCAAATCTTATGGCAATTTGTATTTATCATGCTCTTTTTACCATGCTCTTGTTGTACTTGTGATTGCCCTTAATATTTTGACCACAAGCTTAATATGTTTACTAGTGTAGCTTATCGTGCCTCTAAGGATGATGAAAAAAGAGAGGTGGTAATATTACAGTTTATATAATAAAGTAGTGGTAATCCAATCCATTGTAGGGATGGCAACGGGTACCCGTTCTATTCGAAATCGACGGGTAACTACTCGATAAAAACCCGATAATGCAAACCGAAGGGGAATTTGTTAGGGTTTAGATTTTATAAGGAAAACCGACAGGTAAACCGATATGTTTTGGTTTTTGATGTGAAAAAAATCAAAACCCGAAACCTGATTATTATATATATATATATATATTTAGAATTGATAAAAATATATAATATAAGTCCAATACTACTATTCTAAAAATAATAACTAAGGAAAAGCCCAATACTCTTTAATTAACATCACGCTAATTCTTCTTCTAAAAAAATAGCCCAATTCTACTTTACCTTTAACCCCCAAAAGCCCAATATAAAAATAGTCTTAACCTAACATCTTTTATTCTTTTAAGTTTAACCCTAACTAACCTAAAAGCAGTAAAAGTTTTCTTATAAAAAGAGAGAGCGCAAAAGCATAGCAGTGTTGACGTAGAGAAGGAAAGGCGAAAATAGGCGATGTTGCAGATAAGCTTGAAAGAAATGGTTGTCAGTTTAGTCAAAGTCGGTTTATAGAGAGAGATTTTAGCTGCTTTATTTTTTTCACTTTTGGAAAGCTTTATCAGCATCGCCATCGTGTCCAATGTCCTCCATAAAAGAGTCATGTTTCTTCTCAAACAGACATGTCCAGTTAAGAGGTTGTTGTCCAGCTGTCACCGAGTGATGTTCGACTTCGTTGGATTCCATAGGGTCTTTGAGGACATTTTGTTGGACATTTGTTCCTAGCAATTTCGCATTTTTGCTGCAGCGTTCATCAGAGATAGGTTCATGGGTGGCAGGTTGAGATAACCCAAGTCTCGTTTGTGGAGGTGGAAGGTCATCCTCCATGTTCAAGTGTATGATTGATAGGTGTTTGATGAAACGGTTCAAAAAAATAAACTTCTTTTTCCTTTTTCATTTCGGCCCAAGAGATTTTCACAACATTTTTAATTAGTTTTATCTTTTCCAGTCGCTAGTTATTTACCAAGCTTAGAAAATGTGATGGCATTTTTATAATTTTGTCATAGTTTGAGAGACCATAAATAACATATTTTGTCACTTTCAAAATTTTATAGATTTTAATCAATGTTAGCAGTGATTTGTTGGTTTAAATTAACTTTTTTAATTATCATTATTGATTTCGGCTATTTGCGGTTTTTTATCGCTTATCGTTTTCAATTTTGGATTAAAACCGTCAGGTTTCGATTTCGATTTCAGGTTTAGGTTATACTAAACAGTTTCGATTTTTATTTTCTCAATTTTTGCGGCTAACCAAACCATTGTTATTCATAATCTATTGCCTACCAATCCAAAAAAGAATACTTAAATGTGGAGAATTTCACATGAGCTAAAGAACTTACATAAGCAAAGCAATCATTTACAGCAAAAAAAAAAGAAAAAAACAAAGTAATCAACATTCCAAAATGAGCTAAGCCTGTGCATTAACACAGTCACAACATCAAAAACATACATCCAGGCATCTAACAAGCTAGGTACATTCAAATATTACACAACTTAACAAGAAGATATACGAATTATCAACAAGAAAATATACGCAACATCACATAAACTGTGATCATCAGTATCGTCAAACATATGGACAAAACCAACACCAACTTTGTCTTGTGTTCCCGGTTTATCATCTTCTCTTCTCAGTTGTTCAATGACCTCAACAACCCAGGGATTGTAACGGCCCAGACCCAGCATGTAGTATAATATACTTAATTGCACATAAATTGGTGCTAGTTTAAGTGTTATATGTGTGAAAGTAATTATGTTAGCATTTAAGATTTAATTAGTAGTTTCGCTTCCTTTTAATTTTCTTATTTATTTTAAAAAGGGACCAATACTATTAATTCAAGTAAAATATTTTAAATATTATGTTGACATTTACTGTGACACCCGAGAATTTGCATCATAATCATAAATAACTGTTGCATACTCCTTTGTGCATTTGAATGTGCTTATTTTTAGTTTTAATATGCATTTATTGTTAGGTACTATTCATAAGAAAATAAACTATCTAATTTGATTGAATTGATATTTTTCTTAAATAGTATAACTTATAAAAGAAATCGGGAACATGTAGTTTTGGGCTTTCGAGGCCCGGAATACGTGATAGGAAAATAATTTGTGCTTCGTTGAATAGTGAAATTTATGTAATAACTTTAGGCTTTAACTAGTTAACATGTAATTTGAGTTTTAACTTAGTATGACCTTGTTAGATTAGCATTTGACTTAAAATAATTTAACATACATCTATTATATATATACAGTATTACATATACATGCATTATACTCATGAAATAAAGCAACAAATCACCAAAATGCCACCCCCCAAACCCGATAACCCTTAGGAGGAGAAAGAGGAAGATTTCATCATCAAATCTTGCAAGTTTGGACTCTTGGCTTGATCTTGAGGTGTTTTTGGAGCTTCTAGGACTTCAACAACTAGTCTACAACCTTTAAATTGTGAGAGAGTTGCATTTATTTGAGTTTAAAGTTTGTGTCAATTATTTTGAAATTCTTGTATTATTAATTATAGCTATATTAATTGTTATGGATGCTTGATATATGATCTCTAGAGCCTATAGAACTCTCTTTTGTAGCTTGTTATCAAATTCTATTGTTGAATGCTTGGATTGAATGAAAGAGATGATGAATAGTGACAAAAATTAGGGTTTGGCTTTAGATTGATATTTGGAACGAATTGATACTTCCTTTAGGCACTCTAGATATTAGGAAAACTAGATAGAAACTCACGTGAAGTTGAGTTACCCAAAATTGAGCAATGATGCAAAATTGGCTAACTTTAAAAAGGGAGTTTTTCATGAAACGTAATCCGAGCATGTTTGGACTTTTGATTAGGTATCCTTGGGGTATGAAAGCACTTTTGGTACTTTCGTTGCATTAAATTGGGGTCTGTATAGGCTAGGTGTAGTTATAACCCACTCGGGGCCTTCCCGAGCTTTTGTCTCCAAAGCTAGTTTTCAGGGTTTTGATATGTGTATTTTGGTATTCTTAGGGATGTAGTATGGTTGGCTTATAGAATTGGAGTTTTGAATTTCGTATGGAAGTAGAATTGTCTAGTTGTAAAAGGGGACTTCGGAATGAAGGTTTGAATTTGTCATGTTTGAATAGCTAGATAATCTTAGACGTGTTAAGAAGCCTCTAAAATGTATTTATGACGTGGTTTGGTTAATCGAATTAGGTAACTGTAGTTCAAATCACTTAAGGAGCTTTTCTGTGTTTTTGTGTAATCATACTTGGAAATGTGGTTTCATGGCATTTAGGTGTATCACAATGTGGCTAAATGGGATTGGTAAAGTTAGATTTGAAGTTCCATATCGTATGTGAAGTTTAGAACCTAATTCGTAAGCAATTAGAAAAGAGTTTTGTTAGAATTTATAAGAATTGGTTGAACTTGTTGCTTAGTTAGTTATTTGGACTACTTAATTTATATATTTGATTTTTAATTGAGTTATATATGTTGTATTTGGGTGAATAAGCATGATAATAATTCTTAGAACATGTTATAGTTGAATTATATTTAAGTGTTAAAGTAGTTGTCTTGATTGGATGTTTAACTTGATATTCCTTGTGGTATAAACGAAGTTAAGTTAGTTAGGGAGTTTAACTTGTTAGATGGTAACGTAGCTAATGCCCTTGCAAGACTAAAGAAATGCTTTAGAGTCATTTGTGTGATTTCTTGGGTTATGTGGCAATATGATATAAAGGTGATTATATATAACTTATATTGTTGTGAATTGAGTTAAGTTATAGTTAAGTTGGAATTGATATAATTAATTGCTAAAGTGCTAAACTTATATGTACACGTTAGGATTACATATTCGAGCTAATTTGAGAAAGTTTGGAGTAAATTGGAGCTATCTCTTACATATTTAGCCAGACCCAAGGTGAGGGAGTCTTCATCTCTTTTGTGAATCTTAACTTATTTTATTATTTCTAGATTGTATGATTAATAATTGATAAAGTTTATATGCGTTATTTACTTGTTATCTTGTGTCTTTTCGTGTTATCTGTTATTAACTGCGAGAATGGCCTACTTTGTCGTTCCTCTTATGTGATATTTGATATACTTGACTCTCGTGATCTTGACCCGGGGTTGCGCAACCTTTTCGGACATGGTAGCATCGAAAAAGACGGGCGGCGTTGGGCTTGCCGTGCTCCCTCGACTACCATGGTGCCTATTCCCTTTCTCTCGCTGAGTATACTCCACTACCTCAGAGGCGTGGTTTACCTGCTGGGCATATGGACCTACTTCAGGAGAAAGGGTCGTATGATCGGGGTACATCCGGAGTACCCTATTTTGGAGGAATAAGGGTTTTGCCAGCACTTGCTTGAAGATCTTGGCTCGTGGCTCGTGATGAAATACCAGTGGAACCGTATCCTTTTATTATGTGATTAAATACTCATCTAACTAGATTTTTTATTTTATGTTGTATATGTTGTTATCTTGTGCATATCATGTAGCATTCCCCGGTTTACTGCATCACCTCCCTCACTGGGTAGCTTTGGTTACTCATTCCTCATTTTAAAATATTTCAGGTATAGTTAGAACAACTACATTGTGTGTCGTGTTGTTGGTTGCTTATCTTGCTATAGTTGGAGCTGTTTGTGAAGATAAGACTTGATGTATTTTTGTTCTGTTTTAAAACCCCTTGAAGTCTTGTATGTATTTTCTATTGCTTGTTGGATTGTAAACCAATTTAAGGACTTATGTGATTTGATAGAGTAGTGGCATGTAATAGATAAATATAGACTTTATTATCTTTTGATTGCATGCTCATGTGGTTATATTTGCTGCTTACAGGTTTTTGATTAGTCCTATAAATAGGAAAAACTCTATCTATTTTTCCTAAATTTTGTGCCCGGGTTTTGATATGGGATTAGATTAGCTTGATTAATAAAGGTCCTGGTTCCGCGAGGGATCAGGGCATTACAGGGATCAATTGTTTGATATGCTTACAAATAGGAGACTCCATGGTATGCTATCGGAGGCAACCAAAAATAAAACCTATACTCCAAAAAATATATATAGTAGTACGAGTAAGGATCGTTTCCACAAATAGTATCTAGCCTAATTTTATGCTACGCGAACAAGGTTGGGGGGAGGGGTTTGAGAATAGCAAAAATTAAGAAAAACAACTGAAATTGAAAATATCGAATTTAATTAGAAAGACGAACCTTGGTCTAAGTCAACATCCACCATTGGAATCTTGTAATTGATTATTGATGCAAGTATATATCAATTCAAACTTTAAATATTCACCGTTGGAATTATTTTTCTATCTTTCCTTAGTCGTAGTTAATTAGAATACACGCGACCTAATTAACGCTAACCACTAAACAACCAAAGACAAGCGCTAGAGGTTTAATCTAGTAGCAGCCTTAAGAATTAGAGAGATCGATGAAGCTAAACAACACAAGCACATGCCGTTGCATTTAATTTAGCTGAACGTTCTTCCTAAGATCTAATAATCTATAATGCAGCAAATCATTAAATCCTAGTCGCTTTGCAAGTTAGAGTTATCAAACAATTACAAATTTTATATCTAACTTAGCAGTAGATTATAACAAATAATAAACTAGTTGGCCACCCTAGCAATTAAATGAAAGAATCATGTAAATAACACAGAAGAACATTCAATACTTAAAGCATAAATTGAACAGTAAAAACTAATTAGATCTCACAGTTTTCTTGATTCCGAGGCTTTAGTTTCCTTTGTCCAAGAATAAAAGTTTAGCCATGCAAAGTCATGAAGAAAACTCAAAAAATAAGAGGAGAGAAAGAGAGGTGGTCGAAATCTAATAATTTTTCCCCTTATTTATAGTTTGTGAAGCTTACAAAATCTCCTAAAATAATGGAATCATAATCTAAATAGAATAAAGAAAATATTAAAGATAAAGTAAAGTCCTAATATAACTAGGAAAGCCTTAAATCAGCTAGAATAGTCCTAATATAATTAGGATAGCTAAAATAGCTAGAATTTTTGTGCACCACCTCCTCCACCATTTTCTAGAAGCTTTTAGATAAGGAGCATTCAGAACGTCAAACAGTGCAGGTGTAGCAACTTCACATTTGATTTCGACGTTGATGCAGTGAGTATCTCTCAAAACTCAAAACATAAAAATTGTAGATCTTCTTCTTGGCTTTCCACAACATCTTGAATTGTCTCAATCGGAGCTTGGATGAGAGAGTTATGCCTAGAAAACAAAGCAATGTCAAAACTGTCCGGAATTGCGTGATTTAGCTTCATTTTGCACTTAACGCTTCCATTTGCATCCTAAATCAAAATATAAAAATAATGAGTACATTTAGGCATCAAATACGTGTAAAAGATTAAACATTAAGGGAAAAAATATGACATTTTGCACTCTCATCAAATTTCCCCACATTTCTACCATAGGCTTGCATATCTTCTCATTCTCCACCACTAAGATCACATGCATAACATGAATCATAAGGGATTTTCAAGGGTTGTAACGGGGCTTAAGGACCAAGGTAGGAAATATTTGGGAATGTAGCTCTAAAGCCATTGAAACTAGCAGAGCAAAAATGAATCAACTCAAGCTTGAATATATAAGACGTGTAAAAATCAATCACTCCATTCAACAGCTTCCACCTTTGTATATATCATGTATAAACATAACCCTTTCTTGGAATTTTTAGGAGGAATTATGAACATGGATAGTTTAAAAGAAATTTATTTCATCACTTTCTTTCTTCTTTGTCTTTTTATTTTTTATTTTTTTATTTTTCTTGTCAAAATTACATCAACAATGGAACTCACAAATCGAGAATGAAAACATGTTCTATTTTACCAGTCATAGCCATGCCACAAATCACCCCCACACTTATTTCTTACACACCCATACATATCATAACGATGAACAATGCTCCACTAGCCCTAAGGCTTGGGTAAATGCATTGTTTTTCGGGTTATAAGCTTGTAATGTGGGTTCACAATAAACAAGGTCAATAAAGCTTAAAGGGGTTTAAGAAAGGGAAAAATTGATTACAAGGTAGACTATTTGGCTTATGTAGCTAAATCAAAGAAAACCTTAATCATGTTCATGCATGCATGCACAATGTGACCTCGAAGAGAGTCAAGGTAAGTTCTAGAGAAACAAATCCATGAAATAATATCTCTCATAAAAGAAAATAGTGAGATTGATTATCGATGTGTCAATCTAAAGGCTCAAAATCTCACCAGTTTTTGTCTACGAAATTTAGTCACTACCATCCTCAAGGAAAATAACTAAACTAATTAATTATAAGTGAAAATAGTACTTATTCAATCATGTTCTGAATCTTTTAAGCTTAATTGCACCTTGCTCATGCCATGCACAAAAACCTATTGAAAATCGCAATTTTTTTTTTTTAGAAACAAATTAAACACAACCTAAATCTCCTCCCCCACACTTAAAACTTACATTGCCCTCAATGAGTAAAAACAGACTCTCAAACTGATGCAAAGATGAAGAGAGAATAACATGAGAACAATTTAGGTAAGAAAAATAGAGTTTGTAGGAGGACATACCAGAAGTAATTGTTAAGGAAAAGAAAAATAATGCTTTAAATTTGCAACTATTTAGTGAAGCCCAAGGAAACAAGAGAAAGCAAAACAATAGGAAACAACAAAAATAATAAATTACTTCGTTTTTTTTTTCATTTTTATATTTTTTTTGCAGGCCGACCTTATTTACATCCCCATACAAAGGCTCAGAACTCTGGGAGGTACTAAAGCCGACTCTGTGAAACAATAAAAATGTCGAACTAACTAATATCTAAAAAAATAATACTTAAATACCTGGATCCATTTAACGACAGCTAGTAAGACAAACTGTGATACCCCAGACCTAGCATATAGTGATTAGTGTCTATTTGCATATATTTATGTGTTAATTTAATTGATTGGTTGAATTTAAGTGTTTATTTTAACTTTATATATATATATATATATTTAGTAATTTTACTTTTAGTATTTTTTTAAATGTGTAATTAGCAATTAATTAAATTATATAAATGCTTAATCTCTTATTTTGTTATTTGTAAAATTTGATATTACTTTTTTATGTCTAATAAATTAGTTTTCATCATTTTAAAATGAGCCCAAGTCCGGAGTGATTTTTTAAGTACGTTATTTTTAAAATTTAAAATTTTATTTTCATTATATGTTTATTTTCATGCATACATTCATAATTTTTATATGTATGGTATTTCGGGAAGGTTGGTAGAAAATTGATTAGTATAACAAAGGAATAGTGTTCGGGGTGTAAAATTTGACTATTTTATTTTTCAAAATTTATAATTTTCCTTTATTACTTACCTTATTAGACGTATTTCGTCCATTGGAACTATATGTATAACATGTCGAGAATGTGAGATATAAAAATATTAGTGTCCTGAATGAATAATGTTACGAAAGAATAGTAACTTTTTATAGAATTTTTATTTGGGCCTTTAGAGATTTTAGCTAACCTTGGATATTTGGTTACCATTTTAATTAATTCAACTAAACCCATTTAGCAAGCCCAAGCCCATTATAAGTCATTAGTTAGCTTTTATTAGTTATTTGAAGACCAAAAATCAAAAAAAAAAAAAAAGAAGAGGAGAAAAGCTGAAAATACTGTAGCAAATCCGAAAATGGCATAGGAGGATAATTTCTTCATCAAACCTTGGAGTTGAGCTCTTAGCTTGGTCTAGGAGGAGATTGGAGCATTAGGGGGCATCTACAACTTGTCTTCATCTTCAATATTATGAGGGAATTGCATATTTCATAATTTTAAAGTTGATGCATATATATTAAATTTCTTGTCTTGTTGAATTTAGCTATTTTGCTTGTTATAAATGCTTGTTATATGATCTTTGAAGCCTATAGAACTCTCTTTTGGAGCTTGGTTGCAATTGTAATAGTTTGATTTTGAGAATCAAAGTTGTAGGAGAAGGTGAATAGTGCAGTGAATAGTAAAATCTGAAAATTTAAGGTTTTTGAAATAATTTGTTAATTAGCTTGAATTGAGACTTCAAATAGATCCTCTAGGCCCTAGTGAAGCTAGTTGAAAAGCCACGTGAAGTTGAATCAACCGAAACCGAGCTAAATTGCGTAATTAGTCGACTTTAAAAAGAGGACTTTTCTCGTTGTACAATCTGGGCACATTTGGGCTATGATTTGGGTATCCTTGGGGTATGGAAGCACTATTGGTGCTTTCGTTATGCAAAATTGGGGTTCGGATAGTATAGTTGTAGTTAAAACTCGCTTGGGGCCTTCCCGGACTTTTGTTTTTAAAACAGGGTTTTATAATCTTATTAGGTGTCTTTTAGCTTAACTAGGAATGTAGTATGATTAAAATATGGTTTGGTAACCTTGATGCGCACTTAGGAGAAGAAAAACTTGGTTAAAGAAAGGAAGAATCAACCTAGGCCTTTGCATTTTGCATGTTTTAGTCTTTGAAGGTGATGAAATCATCTTATATGTATTTTATTTTGATTATATTGCTATATTTGTGCATGCTTTGTTAGTTTCACAAGTAGTTGTTGATTTGCTATCTATGAACAAAATTGTAGACTAGATGTTTGTTTAAAGCCTTCAATGAAGTGTAAATACTAAGTAATGGCAAAAAGTAGCTAAAAGTGTAGTATACAAAATGAGCAAATATCTGGACAGCCTACTGCCCGTGAGTTCTAGAGCCATTTTGACATAGTAAACATGATCGAAACTTAGCGAAATTTTTACAGCAGCTAGATTAGGCAGTTTAGAGAAAATGTTGATTTCTAAGGCTTAGGCTAATTCAAATGTTTTGATCATCCGATTTAGCAATTTCAAAAATGTGTCTGGAAAGTCGCTGAAGCAGGGCAGTTTGCGCAGTTGCACGAGTAAGGTCCTAACTTGTGGAATTTAGATCGGAATTGAGTTATGCTTGAGGTTAAAATTAACTACACTCGAAGATCTTTCTTTCTATGTCAAAATCAAAGGATTTGGAGATCAATAGATTAGGTTACAGATTTGCTAAATTTAGCTTCTGCTAGAAAACTTAGACTGTTTTCATTAATTTGTTATTTGTATAGTCCATTGTTGTTGCTAAATAATTAAATTGTGAGTTTTGCCAAGGTATAATGTTATTTGGTGCACACTTAGGAAGGCTAATAAAGATATTTGGGAGAATGTGCTTAAAGCTCTTGAACCCTACATGCAAGGTTAATTGCAAAGGATGATAAAGCATATTCTCGTGAAGTAAACTTGTCAGAATGCTAGATAAGTTAACCACGAAGATCTCATATCAGTTGAACTGTAATTGATTCTAGGTTGTTCATAATTATAAATTCTAGTTAAATTGCTTCTAACTTGGACTGTTTACTTCATGTACGTGCTAAGTAATGTTTTACTTGCATTGTGTTATGCTAGTTTAAAGGCTAAGTGTTATATTTATATGAGTAGGCTAAGGTTGCACATTTGAGCTAATTCAAGGAGATTTGGAGTGAATCTAAGCGATTATCTTACATAATTAGTCTAATCCAAGGTGAGGGAGTTATATTCTTTTGTGCATCTTAATTTGTTTTACTGCTCATGAATTGTATAGTTCAATATAATTGCTTATAATTACGTGTACTTTGATATGAATAGACTAAATATACACTTGTCTTTTACTTATATTGTTATATGGCTTATTTATTGTAAACTACGTGCGAGGGCAACCTACTTTGTTGTCCCTCATTTATGTGATTCTTGAATTATATTGCCATTGCTTGAATTATTGTGATCGAATATCTGGTTGCGCAACATTTTCGGACATGGTAGCGTCAAGAAACACGGGCGGCATTGGGCTTGCCGTGCTCCCTCGACTACCTTGGTGCCTATTCCCTTCTCGCTAAGGCATACTCCACTACCCTAGAGGCGTGGTTCACCTGCTGGGCATTGACCTATCTCAGGAGAAAGGGTCGTAGGATCGGGATACATCCGGAGTATCCCAACTTGTTGGTGTATGGGTTTGCCGGCACATGCGTGAAGTTCGTGGCTTGTGGTTCGTGTTTGAAGACTTGAAGTGGAACCGTATCCTTTTTAATGTGGTTAACTACTTGCTATTTAATCTTGTTGTTTATGTTATATATGTGATTTCTTGTATCTGCATATCACAATGCACACCTGGTATGTTGCATCACCTCCCTCACTGAGTAACCTAGTTACTCATTCCTCTTTTCAACATATTTTAGGAAAAGCTGAAGATTGGATTGCCTTATGTGTGACCTGCTTGCTCTATCAATGTGTAAAACATGGAAGAATATGATCATGATATACTTGTATTGTATTTGAGACTTTGTATCCATGTATGTATTTATGTTATATCAAGGAATGTAATATTAAAGTTTTAGTTTGGTTGATGATTAGGTACTAGTGGGCTTGTAATATCTTCTATTTGCTTTACTTTATTACTTAGTAGTGCATGCTTGTATGGACGATGAAGACTAGTTAGTTGGTTGGACACAAATTATAAGAAAGCTTGATTGATAGTATAGAGTGGTATGATAAGTGGAATAAAAAGATAGAACTTCAATGGATTTAATTTTGCATGCTTGTGTGATATGATGTGGGATTCCAAGGCTCGGATGGCCTTGAGGAGCTGGTTGACTTTATAAATCTTGAAAGTTAGGTTGTATGAATGGTTGATTGTGATTCAGGATTTGTATATGACTGTTGGCAGGTTTCTAGATAGACCTACATATAGGGGAAACTCCGTCCGTTTTCTCTAAAATTTTGTGCCCGGGTTTGGATTTGAGTAAGAATAGCATGATAAATAGGAGTCCCGGTCTCGTGAGGGATCGGGGCGTTACTCAAACTTTCCTTGGGTTGCCTCCCAAGCAGTGTCTTTGTTTATAGTCGTTGGCTCGACTCAATGCTTCCTTTTTCAATCAGGATTATCAAGGTCCAATTTGTCCACATTCTCCTTATGAAAAGGCTCCAAATCTTGAATGGGGGCCTGCGGGGAAATATTCAATGCTGCAACAGCATCATACAAATCAGTACTCAAGGCTAACCCCTCATTCTCTTCCTCAAGAACCTTATAAATGGAAACTTCCGATCCACCTTCTCCATCAAGTTCAAAAACTTCATGTGCTAAGGAATCAATCACATCAATAGAATAAACACGATTATCATCACTAAGATTGTCATTACTAGGATATTGCATGGCATCATAAATATTAAACTGAATAATTTCACCATCAAATTTCATGGTAAATGTGCCACTATGAACATCTATCTTAGTCTTGGATGTCTTTAAAATTGGTCTCCCTAACAAAATATGAGTAGTTTGTTCACCATTCCCCATATCAAGCACATAGAAATCAGCAGGAAAAACCAAATCATTAACTTGCACAAGAACATCCTCAACTATCCCCTTAGGATAGACATTAGATCTATCAGCTAATTGAGTCATAACACCAGTTTTATTCAAAGGTCCAAGTTTCAGAGCAACATATATAGAATATGGCATGACACTAATGGAAGCTCCTAAATCTAGCATGACCTTCTCAAATCTAGTGTTACCTATCGTCCAAGGGATAGTAAACATACCTAGATCCTGGCACTTTGTAGGGAGTTTTCTTTGAATAACTGCAGAAACATTCTCCCCTACTCTTATCTTCTCACATCCTTTAAGTTTTTGTTTCCTTTTAATTGTACACAGTTCTTTCAGGAATTTATCATAACGAGGTACTTGTTTAATAGCATCTAAAAGTGGATTATTTACCTCGCATCTACGAAAAGTTTCATATAAATCGCTATTCCGCTTATATTTTCTAGATTCCGCTAAAGCCTGAGGAAAATGAGGTATTGGTTTATAATCAGAAAGAGGTAGAAACTTACGCTTAGGTATCTCATCGTCATTGAGCATCTTCTTGTCTACAACGACATTCTTCTTCTTTTCTTGCTTCGATGATGCAGGGGCTACCTTTATTGGAATCTCAAGCTCCTTACCACTTCTCAAAACGATTGCACTTACATTTTCTCTTGGATTTACTACCGTTTGATAGGGTAATTTTTCGAACTTTGCACTTCTAGCCGACTAATTACGGTTGCCATCTGCCCCACCTGCGTGTCCAAATTTTGGATATTAACCCTCATCTCCTATTGAAATTGCAAAGTACTAGTGGCAAGAGACTTAACAATATCTTCTAAAGACATACCTGAATTAGATGTTTGGCTCGATTGTTGATATGGCTGCTTATATTGCTGAAAACTTGGGCGATTCTGAGTTGTAGGTTGATTTACTTGTGGATTCACATAGCTAAGATTATGCTGATCTCTTCATGCTGGGTTATACATGCTTGAATAGGGATCATACTTCCTTTGCGGTTGTCCAGGAAAAGCACCCTCCATATTCACTTGCTCAACGTGGTCCTCTTGAAGAGTTGGGCACATATCGGTTGGATGCCCTACTATCGAACATATCCTACAAGCCTTCGCCACTTGCATATTACCTACAGCCATTTGACGAACAAGAGAAGTTAAACTCGCAATCTGTTCTTCAAGGGAAGAAATATTTACCTCATTAACATGCTTAGATGGATGATCAAGCCTAGTGCCAAATTGTTGAGAATTGGCCGCCATATTTGCAATCAAGTTCCTCGAAGCCTCAGG
Source organism: Ehretia macrophylla (assembly GCA_037974665.1). Lineage (NCBI taxonomy): Eukaryota > Viridiplantae > Streptophyta > Magnoliopsida > Boraginales > Ehretiaceae > Ehretia > Ehretia macrophylla. Next base: position 72,220,243 of record CM075772.1, on the reverse strand, counting down.
AGTTTTATCCACCAAAGATCCTCCACTCACAACATCAATCATGCTCCTATCAGTAGGTAGAAGACCTTCATAGAAATACTGGATAAGTAGTTGTTCACTAATTTGATGATGGGGGTAACTCGCACATAATCTCTTGAAGCGTTCCTAATATTTGTGCAGCGTCTCCCCGCTATGCTTCCTTATACCACAAATTTCTTTTCGAATGTTGGCCGCCCTTGAATCTGGGAAATACTTCTCCAAAAACAACCTTTTCATCTTGTTCCATGTGGTAACACTCCCAGAAGGTAGATAATAGAGCCAATCTTTAGCCGCATCCTTCAAAGAAAATGGAAAGACTCTTAATTTGATATGCTCGTCAGTCACCCTCGTGGGCTTCATACTCATGCATACCACATGAAGCTCTTTTAGATGCTTGTGAGAATCTTCACCTGCAAGGCCATGAAAAGTAGGCAACAGATGTATTAGGCCAGATTTTAACTCAAAAGTAATATTAGCATCTAAAGTAAGAAACGTTATGCATAAGGGTTGTTGATCTAAATCAGGGGCGGAAAACTCCTTCAAAGTTCGATTTCTAGCCATGATTTCCTCCTCTTCTAAATCAGAATCGCTAGCAAATAAGGAATCAATAACTAGTTCGTCCTCTTAAGAATTTCTCCGAGCTCAATTTCTTAACCTGTGTGCATCTTTTTCTATTTCTGGATCGTACTGCAAATCACCTTGATTAGTAGATCGAGTAACAATCATACAATCAAGGAAACGCTAATAAACCACGAAAAACAAAGCAGGAAAAAAAATCTAGAGTAATAAGAAAAATTAAAAATCTACGTGAAAATACAAAAATGCCTAAAAATCCTAGTAAACGAAGGAATTTGGCCTCAAAAGGGTGGGGCTCGTAAGTCATAAAGACTGACGAGTCTTGCTCATAACGTCGTTCCCTTCAGAAAAGTAAAGTTTCGAGGCCTAATTCTACCAAAATTTTAAAAACTGCTGAAATTGTAACGATAATTTTTTTTTTTTTTCAGATTTCAAGAACGAAATAAAAATCATAAAAAGCACAAAAATAAACTAAAATAACTCCCCGACAACGGCGCCAAAATTTGGTGTACTGTCGCAAGCAACCAAAAATAAAACTTGTACTTCGAAAAATATATGTAGTAGTGTGAGTAAGGATCGTTCTCACAGAGGGTATCTAGCCTAATTTTATGCTACGCGAACAAGGTTGGGGGGGGGGGGGAGGGGTTTGAGAATAACGAAAAATTAAGAAAAGCAACTGAAATTGAAAAAATCTCGAATTTAATCAGGAAGACGAACCTTGGTCTAAGTCAACATCCACCATCGAAATCTTGTAACTGATCATTGATGCAAGTATTTATCAATCCAAACTTTAAATATTCACTGTTGGAATTATTTTTCTATCTCTCCTTAATCGTAGTTAATCAGAATACACGCGACCTAATTAACCCTAACTACTAAACAACCAAAGACAAGCGCTAGAGGTTTAATCTAGTAACAGCCTTAAGAATTAGAGAGATTGATGAAGCTAAACAACACAAGTACAAGCGGTTGCATTTAATTTAGTTGAACGTTCTTCCTAAGATCTAATAATCTTTGATGCAGCAAATCATTAAATCCTAGTCACTTCGCAAGTTAAAGGGATCAACCAATTACAGATTTGATATCTAACTTAACAGTAGATTATAACGAATAATAAACTAATTGGTCACCCTAGCAATTAAATGAAAGAATCATGTAAATAACACAGAAGAGCATTTAAAACTTAAATCATAAATTGAACAATGAAAACTAATTAGATCTCACAGTTTTTTTTAATTCCAAGACTTCAGTTTCCTTTGACCAATAATAAAAGTTTAGCCACGCAGAGCCATGAAGAAAACTCAAAAAATAAGAGGAGAGAAAGAGAGGTGGTTGAAATCTGATGATTTCTCCCCTTATTATAGTTTGTGAAGCCTACAAAATCTCGTAAAATAATGGCATCCTAATATAAATAGAAGAAGGAAAATATTAAAGATAAAATAAAGCCATAATATAACTAGGAAAGCCTTAAATCAGCTAGAATAGTCCTAATATAATTAGGATAACTAAAATAGCTAGAATTTTTGTGCACCACCTCTTCCACTATTTTCTAGAAGATTTTAGATATGGAGCATTCAGAACATCAAACAGTGCAGGTGCAACAACTTTATATCCGATTGTGACCTTGATGTAGTGACTATCTTTCAAAACTCAAAACATGAAAGTTGTATATCTTCTTCTTGGCTTTCCACATCATCTTGAATTGTCTCAATCGAAGCTCGGATGAGAGAGTTATGCCCAGAAAATGAAACAATGTTGAAACTGTCTAGAATTGTGCGATTTAGCTTCGTTTTGTACTTAACGCATCCATTCGCATCCTAAATCAAAATATAAAAATAATGAGTACATTTAGACATGAAATACGTGTAAAAGATTCAACACTAAGGGAGAAAAATATGATATTTTGTACTCTCATCAGTCTACCTAATCAAAGAACCCACATGACTCACCACCGTTGTACTTTTCACAGCCAACAAACCTTCATCTCGGATTATAATAAGTCCATGAAGTTAATTTCACCTTATCCGATTTTCCACAATAACAATATTGTGACGACCCAGACCTAGCATATAACATACAATACATATTTGCATATATTTATGTATTATTTAAAAGTTTATTTGTGATTAAGTGAATAACTTAATTTAATTCATTCATTAATAGTACTATTTATTATATTTTCGAAATACATGTGAATAGAGTTTAGTAAAATTAAATAAGGTAACTATTTTAATATTATAATTATTAGAATTTATTATTTTGTATTTAAGTGCTAAATTCTATTATTTTTCATTAATTGTTTAAATAACCCGGCCCGAACATGAAAATTTTTTGTTTCTTTTTTTGAATTTCATATTTTTTCATTAATATTTGCTATTTTAGATGCATACATCCATTAAGTTTGCATGCATAGCATATCAGGATCAACGGAAAAAAATTTGTAAGTGAACGTAATGAATAGTAAAGTTTTCTAGCATTTTTTCACTTAGAATACTTGACCCATTTGGCATAAAACTTGATCCATATGCATTAATTTAACCCACAACTAACCCATCTACCCATATATCATTTATCATATACATATAATAGCTAAAAATGCTCAAAAATACTCAAAATAAGCCAAAAATGCCTAAAAATAGCCAAAAAAAACCCTATTACAGAAATAGTATTTTTCTTATAAATTTTGCTCAATTTGATCTTCCAAGCTCTTCCAAAGAATTTCAAACCATCAAAAAGCTTCTCCTTTGCTCCTATATCTCTAATTTGGTGAGGGAGTTGCAAAATTTTCATGTTTTAAGTTTATGTCAATTGCTTGAAATTCTTGTATTGTTGATTATAGCTACAATAATTGTTATGGATGCTTGTTATATAATCTCTAGAGCCTATAGAACACTCTTTTCTAGCTTGATAACATTCTCCATGGCTAGAAGCTTGAATTGCTCAAAGAAGATGATGAATAGTGATAATTTAAGGTTTTGATATAACTTGTTATTTAGAGTGAATTGATACTTCCTTTAGGTGCTCTAGACATTAATGAAACTAGTTAGAAGCTCACGTGTGGTTGAATTGCTCGAAATCAAGTTAAAATGCGAATTTAGCTAACTTTTAAAAGGGGTTTTTTTACGGAACGTAATCCGGGCACATTTGGAATTTATATTAGGTATCCTTGAGGCATGAAAGCACATTTGGTGCTTTCGTTACGTTAAATTGGGTTCCAGATTGGGTAGGTGTAGTTGAAACCCGCTTGGGGCCTTCCCGAGCTTTTGACTCCAAAGTGAGTTTTCAAGACTTTGGTAGGTGTCTTTTGATTTCCTTAGGAACGTAGAATGGTTGGATTGTAGTTTTGGAGCCTTAAAATTCATATGGAAGAAGAATTGCATAGTTGAAGAAAGGGGAAATGTGATAAATGAATGTCTTTGTGTTTATATGAGCTCATAAATGTGTTGTTATGTGTCCTTATTATTGTCTAAGATATAAACATACTAATTGAAGAGTTTAAGGGAAAAATATGCTATTTGTCTCCTTTATGTTATATCGTTACTTTGTGCATATTGTGGTTAATTGCGAGGACGACCTATTTTGTCGTCCCTCTTATGTGATATTTGATGATCTTGGTTCTCGTGGACTTGATTCGGGGTTGTGCAATCTATTCTAGCATGGTAGTATTGAGTAACGCGGGCGGCATCAGGCTTATCTTGCTCCCTCAACTACTATGGTTTCCCAGTCCCTATCTCGCTGAGGATACTCCCCTACCCCAGAGGTGTGGTTCACCTCGTTGGGACATACAGACCTACCTCGGGAGATTATAGGTCGTAGGATCGGGGTACATCCGGAGTACCCAATTCAGAAGAATAAGGGATTTTCCAGCATTTGCTTGAATATCGTGGTTCATGGTTCGAGATTGGAGATAAGGAGTTGAACTGTATCCTTTTATAAAGTGTTTAACTAGTTGTTTCATTTGCTTGCTTATTGGTGATATTTATGTGTTATCTTTGGTGCATCTCATGGAAGCATTCCCCGGTATGCTGCATCACCTCCCTTGCTGAGCAACTGTGTTGTTCACTCCTCTTTTCAACATGTCCCAGGAAAAGCTGGAGATGGGATTGCCTCCTGTGTGGCCTGCCTGCTCTATCAGTGTATAGAACAAGGAAGAATGTGTACATGATATGCTTGTATACTATTTGAGACCTTATGGTCATGTATGTATTTGTGTTATCTTAAGAAATGTAATATTAAAGTTTTAGTCTTGGGTAATGGTTAGGTGCTAGTGGTTTGTAATAACTTCTATTGTTTAGTTGACTTGCATGCTTGTAAGGATGAAATGGATTGAGGTTGTGGGTTATGGTCTTGTTGTTGTATGTTGTTGTTTGCAGGTTTTCAGATAGTCCTATATATAGGGGAAACTCTGTCCGTTTTTCTCTAAATTTCGTGCCTGGGGTTTGGAATTGGGTTGAGAATAGCATGGTTAATAGAAGTTCCAATTTCGTGAGGGATCGGGGTAGTACAGGTGGTATCATAGCTTAAATAGCTCTCAGTCAGGAAAGGGTCTTCGACCTATTGGGTAGTGACCTTTGATCATGTGTTTGTAAAGTGTGTTATGTGGATAGAGTATTATACATCACTTGTGCGCTAAGTATGTTAATGTGTTAAGTGCTCGGATTGTATAGAGTTGTGTCTTAATGTGAGCTTGATATATTTGTTTTTAGTTTATGGTTTAGGTGGCTTGGTATGAATATAAGGTTGCGTGATTGTTATTTGTCTAGGCTTGTGGTTGTCTAAGTGAGTAACAGACTAGCATGAGAGTGAGAGAGTCTATTGCATGAATACGTGAATTGATGGAATGTCTGGATTGCCTTGTAAATTGAACACATCGTATGTGACTATGTGAACAATGTGTCTTGAGTGAAAATGTTTTGTTTATATTTGTTATATGTCTATCTAATTACTGGCTGTATATATGCTTATGTCTTGTTTAGGTTAAAAAAACAAATTTACTTTAGTTACTCTCCATATGGACCTCAAGCTAAATGAAAGGAAAATTATCTTTGTGCATTATTTTGATGGTTTAGAGTTAGAATAAATGTTGATTGCATGTTGATTAAGTGATATTTGAGATTATATGTAGTTACCTAGTTATTCAAATTATGTAAGTAATCTTTTGGTTTAATCTTGTTTGAATGATTAGGTTGACATTTAGTTATCTAGAATTGATTTAGGAATCTTATGTTACATATAAATGTTTAGTTTAACATGGTGGATGAAGTATAACATTTGAATTAGATTTACATGCTAGGAAGAGTTAATCTTGAATGTATGTGTATGTATGTAAGACTTGTAGGTTTTGAATGAAAATAGGTACCTATATGTGCCATGCTTGTGTAAACTGTGAAAAGATGTGTAATGTATGCAATTATGTGTCTAAGTGTGCACCTATGTGACCTCTTTGTGATGTAAGTGAAACTTATATGATATGTATGCTTATATGATTATGTATACATCCAAGTGATTTCATGAGTAACTACTTGCTTCAGCTATTAGTAACAATATGTGTGTTTGAATTATGTGAACTAATTTATTGTCAGTAACAAGATAACTTGCTAATCAAAACTAAGTGTTGTTGGTTTCTAGTATAGTTCATAATTATATAAGTAATCTAAAGTATTCATTAAGCATATGTGATAGTTGTATAATCTGTGAAATTTTATCACATAGTATGTATATGCTATAAGAAGTTCATCTCGTATAATCTCAATTGCATGCATCCACTACCCGTTGAATTGATAAGTAAACTCTCCCCTATAGAGATGGCCAGAATTGGGTTTTTTGAAGATGTGGACCAGCAGAGCTGATTTTTGTACATATCTGAGATCAACAAGAAGTACTTCGAGAAGCAGGCTTGGAATTCTCTTTGGGTATTTTCTTGGTAATCTCCTTCAGCATTTTAGTTGGGAGTTCCTATTCAATAATATTTGGTATTTTCTCTGGAACTCTTACACAACAATCGCATTGGGAATTCTTATGTAATATTCCTAGTCGAAGGGGATTCTTACTCAGACTTCTAGATTCGTATTCTTATTCGGAGCCTTTATTTGGAATCCTTATCTCAATATTTTTTATCTGGTATTTCCTTTGATAGCCTACTGCGGTTTTCATCAATATTCCTTCAGCACATGTGGGTATTCTTCTGGGCATTTTACTTTGAATCTTATTTAAGATGTCTCTCTGACACACTTTCTTAATATTATTGGCGGTTTTTGCGTTCGAGCTTCTTATTCAGATTGTTCAAGATGCATTTGAGAAGTTCACTTGAAATAAGGAATTGCGAGGACGCAATTTTTGTAAGAAGGGTAGAGTGTGACGACCCAGACCTAGCATATAGCATACAATACATATTTGCATATATTTATGTGTTACTTTAAAAGTTTATTTATGATGAAGTGAATAACTTAATTTAATTTATTCATTAATAGTACTATTTATTATATTTTTGAAATACATGTGAATATAGTTTAGTAAAATTAAATAAGGTAACTATTTTAATATTATAATTATTAGAATTTATTATTTTGTATTTAAGTGCTAGATTCCATTATTTTTCATTAATTGTTTAAATAACCCGAGCCCGAACATGAAAATTTTTCTGTTTCTTTTTCTGAATTTCATATTTTTTCCTTAATACTTGCTATTTTAGATGCATACATCCATTGAGTTTGCGTGTATAGCATATCGAGATCAATGACAAAAAATTTAAAAATTTGTAAGTGAACGTAATGAATAGTAAAAATTTTCAGAATTTTTTCACTTAGAATACTTGACCCATTTGGCATAAAACTTGACCCATTTGGCATAAAACTTTATCCATATACATTAATTTAACCCACAACTAAACGCATATACCCATATATCATTTATCATATACATATAATAGCTAAAAAATACTCAAAATAAGCCAAAAATGCCTAAAAATAGCCAAAAAAATCCTATTACGGAAATAGTATTTTTCTTGCAAATTTTTCTCAATTTGATCTTTCAGCTCTTCCAAAGGATTTCAAACTCAAAAAGTTTCTCCTTTGCTCCTACATCTCTAATTTGGTGAGAGAGTTGCATAATTTTCATGTTTTAAGTTTATGTCAATTGTTTGAAATTCTTGTATTGTTGATTATAGCTACAATAATTGTTATGGATGCTTGTTATATAATCTCTAGAGCCTATAGAACACTCTTTTCTAGCTTGATAACATTCTCCATGGCTAGAAGCTTGAATTGCTCAAAGAAGATGATGAATAGTGACAAAATTTAGGGTTTTGATATAACTTATTATTTAGAGTGAATTGATGTTTCCTTTAGGTGCTCTAGACATTAATGAAACTAGTTAGAAGCTCACGTGTGGTTCAATTGCTCGAAATCGAGTTAAAATGCGAATTTAGCTAACTTTTAAAAGGGGATTTTTTACGGAACGTAATCCGGGCACGTTTGAACTTTAGATTAGGTATCATTGGGGTATAAAAGCACATTTAGTGCTTTCGTTGCGTTAAATTGGGGTCCGAATTGGATAAGTGTAGTTAAAACCCGCTCGGGGCCTTCTCGAACTTTTGCTTCCAAAGCGGGTTTTCAAGACTTTGGTAGGTGTCTTTCGATTTCATTAGGAATGTAGAATGGTTGGATTGTAGTTTTGGAGCCTTAAAATTCATATGAAAGAAGAATTGCATAGTTGAAGAAAGGGGAAACGTGATAAATGAATGACTTTGTGTTTATATGAGCTCATAAATGTGTTGTTATGTGTCCTTATGCTTGTCTAAGATATAAACATACTAATTGAAGAGTTTACGGGAAAAATATGTTGTTTGTCTCCTTTATGTTATATCGTTACTTTGTGCATATTGTGGCAAATTGCGAGGGCGGCCTACTTTGTCGTTCCTCTTATGTGATGTTTGATGATCTTGGTTCTCGTGGACTTGATTCGGGGTTGCGCAACCTATTCGGGTATGGTAGTATCGAGTAACGCGGGCGGCATCGGGCTTGTCGTGCTCCCTCAACTACCATGGTTTCCCAGTCCCCATCTCGCTGAGGCATACTCCCCTACCCCAGAGGCGTGGTTCACCTCGTTGGGGATACAGACCTACCTCGGGAGATTATGGGTCGTAGGATCGGGCTACATCCAGAGTATCCCATTTGGAGGAATAAGGGGTTTGCCAGCATTTGCTTGAATATCGTGGTTCGAGATTGGAGACAAGGTGTTGAACCATATCCTTTTATAAAGTGTTTAACTACTTATTTCATTAGCTTGCTTATTGGTGATATTTATGTGTTATCTTTGTTGCATCTCATGGAAGCATTCCCTGGTATGCTGCATCACCTCCCTCGTTGAGCAACTGTGTTGCTCACTCCTCTTTTCAACATGTCCCAGGAAAAGCTGGAGATGGGATTGCCTCCTATGTGGCTTGCCTGCTCTATCAGTGAGTAGAACAAGGAAGAATGTGTACATGATATGCTTGTATACTATTTGAGACCTTATGGTCATGTATGTATTTGTGTTATCTTAAGAAATGTAATATTAAAGTTTTAGTCTTGGGTGATGGTTAGGTGCTAGTGGTTTGTAATAACTTCTATTGTTTAGTTGACTTGCATGCTTGTAAGGATGAAATGGATTGATGTTGTAGATTATGGTCTTGTGGTTGTATGTTGTTGTTTGCAGGTTTCCAGATAGTCCTATATATAAGGAAAACTCCATCCATTTTTCTCTAAATTTCGTGCTCGGGTTTGGAATTGGGTTGAGAATAGCATGGTTAATAGAAGTTCCGATTCCGTGAGGGATCGGGGCATTACAAATACGTTGCCATCACCTTAAGCTTCGTGTGCCTAGTTCATCTTCTCTTGTGAATGATCTACTTTGTTTTTGATTTGTGGGTTGAGTTCTTAGAAATGTTAGAAAAAAATTGTGCATATCATACTCATTTCAAATCTATTAGCAAAAAAATAAATTTGTGCATCTGAAACCCATTTCAAATAAACTGTGAATATTATACCCATATCACATATTGTTAGGAAAAAAAAAATTGAGCAACTGAAGCAAGCTAATCTGGAAAAAAAAATGTTTACTCTTTGAAAAAAAAAACAAACTTCAACAAAAAAAAATAATGCAAGCACTGACGACAATTACTCACCAACTTTAAAGCTTCAACTTGAATATAAGACATTTTCCAACAGCTTAGCCACTATAGAGAGGCAAAATGGTGCAATCTTCTCCAGCAGCCTCCCTATGGGAGGCTCCCTAGAATGTGGATCTCCACATTTCATGGCAAAGCTCACTGGATGTAGAGAGCCAAAAGCTGGCTCTCTACATCCAAAAAGCTGACTTTGTAAAAAAAACAAAAATTAAAGCTCTCCAATGATAAAAAAAAATTGAACGTTGGAGAGCTTTTGATTTTGTTTCTATAAATTGAACACAAATCAAGTTGAATCAACAAACAAAAATTTCAATCTTTTCAAATCTAGGAATTTTATATTTGAAACCTAAAAATTTCAGCAAAAAAAAAAAATTCAAGATCAGGTCCCAAAAATAATATAAAGCCAAAAAAAAAGCAAATCAGAAAAAAGAAACACAAAAGCCATAAGTTAAAAGGTAAACTTACAGTTTTTTCTTGAATTTTTGACAAATCCGTGAATTTGTGGTGTGTGTGTGAGAGAATAGATTGTTCGCTTGAGATGCTGGTATAGCATGGCAAAGAAAAAAAAAGATGAATATTTTCGTGTGTGAGGGAAGAAGGGAGGGAGGGGGGCGGATAAGAAGATATTTGTGTTGAATAGGTTAATTAGTGGAATAGGTCAAGTGGAACAGGAGAAGGCGTTTGTGGGATTTTTTCTTTTTGTTTTGTCAAAGTTGTGTTCTTTCTTTTTTGTTAATATTATGTTATCGTTAATAAATTTCATTTTTAACTTAATAATTCTTTTATTAATATTAAGATCATTTCATAATTTTAGTTTTAATTCATTTAACTTAATAATTCTTTTATTAGTATAAATTCTTACTATTTCACTTTGTACTATTCTAATTATAGTTCTTTTTTATAGATGGACTAACAAATTCGTACTACACAAGTTTGCTTAATAGGACTTCAATTTTTTATAACGACTTTCTAGCCGAGTCGGTTCCGTCTTTTTCGATTGATCAAAAGCAATCAAACCTCGGAAAAAAGAAAGTGTCATGAAAAAGAAACTTCTCGGTCAAAGAAGATATGCTACTTATTTTAACATGGCAAAACATTAGTGTAGATGTTGTGCATAGCAACAACCAAACACACAAACATACTGGCGAAGAATACACGAATATTTTCATGCACACAAAAATTTTCCTTCCAAACGTAATGAAAATTCTATCATGCATCATTGGTCGACTATTAATCTTGCAACTAACAAATTCTATGGAAGTTATGCCAAATTGAATTTAGAAGACAAAGTGGCAAGACTGAACAAGATCAGGTACAATAATTTTTTTGTATAATAATTTTTTAGGAATATTATATATTAAATTTAACTAATTTTTTCTTTTTAATTGTTTGATACAGATTCAAGACGCCAAATTACTGTACAAAACATGTCGCATGACATCTTTTTAATTTGAGCATTGTTGGAATATGGTAAGATATCAACAAAAATAGCTACAAGAAGGTGAAAAGAAGAAATCAAAAAGATTTAAAGATGATAGTCCAAGTGCCTCATCTCTATCAACTCCTCATTCAATAAACTTAGAGGATAATAACAGTGCATATGATACCTTCACCTCAAACGAAAGACCACCAGGTAAAGATTCAGAAAAAGAAAGATTGAATAAGCGCAAAAGTAAATATGTGGAAAATGATCCAGATGTGATGATTGCAAAAACTATGCAACAATTTATCGAGTGCAAACAAAAAATGCACGAAGAGAAGATGGAAAGACTGGACCGAAAGTATGAAGAGAGAATTATGAAACAAGATCTCTCTAACATGTTTGAAATGTAAGTTCAATATTGGAGAAATAATCAAGAAGAAATCATGCAAAAAAATGGTTGGATATAATGGATTTTCTAATCTATGATTTTTTTTAGTTATCGATATTATCCATGTAGTTTCTTTTTTCGCGATATTAGCTATTTAGTTTCTTTGTCATCAGTATTATCATGTAGTTTAATATTCAAGAACTTTATTATTTGTCGAAAGTACATGTAGTTGAATGAAAAACTTTATTGAACTCTAATATTTTACATGGAACTATAAATTATCTCATTCGCTTCCATGTAGTTACCACAAATGTTCTACAAGATCTGTTTGTAGTTGAGCGTGAGCCTCACTATCACAAATACAATAATGAGTTTGAATGAAATTTGTAAGTTCAGTTGTATGTTCACGTGAGACCGTCGAATTTGAAATATCACCAGTGCCATCATAGTTGAAATCTAAGTTACCCACCTCTCTCTCATCTTCTATAATCATGTTACGCATTATAATGCATGCTGTCATTATATATTTTTGAGTGTTTCAACATCCCAAAATCGTGCAGGTCCACGAACAATAACAAATCGAGCTTGGAGCACTCCGAAGGCACGTTCCACATCTTTCCTTGTTGACTCTTAAGCTGCAACAAAATTCTTTCTCTTGTTGCCTTGTGGAGCTGGTATAGTTTTAACAAATATTGATCAAGCGGATATGTGACGCCCAAACCTGCCATATAGATTTTTAATTAGAAATTGCATATTTATTTTACTAAATTGCATTTTAATTAGATTTTTAATCCGAAATTTTACTTATCATTATTATCTATAATTATTAAATTAAGTAATAGGATTACAAGAAATGATTACATTATTGTTATCATTATGTGTAATTATTAAAAATTGAATCTAAATTCTTTATGAGAGATAATTAGTTATTATTCCATTTCTGTAATTATTTTTAACTATATTTAATCAACTTGCCGAGAATAATTATTTTATTATTTTAGTATCTTATTTACTAAAAGTCACCTTGTGAATATTTCAATTAATTTAAATTGCTATTTTAGTATGAAGTTCCGAATTTGAGAATGATTATATTGTTATTATTTTACCCCTTAGATATATCTGAGCTACAATTAATTGATTTACAAAGAATAGTTAATAAATTATTATTCCCATTAATTGTGTTTAATCAATTTAAAGATTAATTGACTTCGGGATAATTATTTTAATATGTTATATTATTATTTAAAATTTATCTTAGGTGTTTTTTAATCAGTTGTCTTTGGTTTGAGTGCGAAGCCGGGCCAGGACTGAGCGAGTTCCTGAGACCACCCGATCTTTTAACTTTAATTAGTTGACTTTGAGGTCTACCATCACACATTTTAAAATGTGTATGTATATTTATTCAAACAGAAAATAATAATAATAATAATAATAATAATAAATAAATAAATAAACAACAAAATAAACCTAGCCACACAATTCTTATATCTCAACCACTCTCACGTACTCTCACGCGCATGACCACACAACTCACTAGATCCACTCTGATCTTTTCTCTTACACGCCTCACACACACACACACTTCACAGACAATTAATAAAAACAATCAACTCTCTCCTCACCACCAATATACGATCGGGCAAAGAGAGAACATAGGGGATCAGTGTCAGTCGCGGTAAGAAGGAAAGAAAACTAAGTTCAAGCCTCTCCATCCGACGGGAAGCCTGACGAAAGGGGTAGGAAGCGGATCCGAAGCAGGTATTCGAATCAAGTGAGGGAGATCTCTTTTGTGTTCATTTTTTTTTCATACTTTGTGCTTTAATACTTGCTAGACTATAGATAAATGATTCATGAGTTATAGTGCTCATTTGGATGCTAATTAAAGTCTAACATGGTAATGGTGTATTATTGTGAGTAATGTAAAGCTTTGTGTGGCGGTTTAGATGTAGATGATGAACTATTAATCCAACTAGATATGTGTTAGTTATATGCTTGTTGAAAGTCTCAAGTGAAGAATAGTAGAGTAATACATGCTTATATGAAGTTTTGGCTAGATTAAAGAGTAAAGAATCACAAAATAAAGCAAGGTAATTGTGTGTGTGGGTGTCGGCCAGACTGTCCAGCCGACGCTGGACAGTTCAACGAAGCTTCAACCACAATAGTCCTTTGCTATGGCTTGACCCCTTTCTTTCGACCCCAATTTATGCTAGTAACTGTGGCCAGATCATATGTAGGAGCTGCAGCTTGAAGTATTAAAATGGAGGATCACATTTAGCTTGTAAAATGACAAGAATTGTTGTAGCTCGTAGCAATTGGTTGGGATTACTTGGAAGCTAGTTAAGAAGTAGAAGATACAATGAGATCCTTCTACATTAGTTATTAAATTATAAGATCTTACTTGAAATTTTTATAATAGTTGAAACCTTGATTTACAAGTAAGGCAGCTAGTTGAAGAAGTAAGCCATGTAAAGAATTGATGCCTACTAAAGGTGCTTATAAGCATTTAGTGGTGTTTAATGAAGTGTACCTAGTATATTGTAGGCTAGATTTCTTCTTGTTTAGATGTCATATATGGGTGTATATGATAATTCATGTGTGGTAAAGTCTTAAAATTAGTTCTTATAGTAAAGTAATTGCAAAAGCATGAGTTTCGAAAAATCTGGAAATTTAGACAGAGTTGCATTCCTGAGTGGTAGGACCGATTTGACCTAGCAAATGTTGATGAAATTAGATGAATTTTGGATATGTTGTAGTAGACTCATAGTAGAACAAAAGTGTATTTCTAAGGCTTGGCCAAATTCTAGCTCTAAGTACTCGTTTTCAGATGATTTCTGAGAGACACATAAATAGGCGTAAGCTGGTCAGTTTCTGCCAGCGTTTTTCTTTCTTTTCTTTCTTTGCCTTATGTAGGGTGTATGCTAAAATCGGTTTATCCTAGTGATGTATAGTATATCAGAATGTTGTGTTATGTGGTTTGCAAGTTCATTAGTTTACTTATAACCAGAGATTTCGTGTTTACAACATAGATAGATTGGGTGGCAGATTTGGCCAAGAGGGATTCAATATCCTTGATATAGGTTGGTCTAAGGCATGTTTAGAATATGAAGGTTTAGTTTTATTTATGCTTAGTAAAGTTGGTTTGAAATAAGATTATTTAGCTAGGCCTTTCCATATGTTAAAAAAAATTGGTCTCCTTTAAGTGTCGGTTAAATATTGTGTTCACTGTCTAGCCTTGCAATCTAACTTTAAGATTTAATATTGAAACACTATTTTGTCCAGCAAAAGAGGTAGTTGGATTTTTTTTTAAGTATAAACAAAGTTGTTAATAGTTAAGACATCGTGTAGGAGTTTTGCAATTAAGTTGGGTTAGTAAAATTGATTGAATAGATTAATTGTTGTTGAGGACTAGAGATTAGCATGTGACTCATTTATTTTGACTTGTAATTCCTAACTGAGTGGTGTACTTGCTCAGTAAAGTAATTAGTTAGAAAGCCAAAATCTTGAACATAGCTAAAATTATTTGGTAAAGAATAAAAATAAGTAAAATAGTGTTTTATTAGACTTTTATGAATTAAGAATACTTGATAGATGAATAACTATATGAGCTTGATATACTTGAACTTGATAAGTGTTTGTGATTGTTATTGATTGTTAATTGTCTAAGGGAAAGGATAACCTACTTTGTTATCCTCCCTCTCTTGTTATCAAATTGCCATTTCATGCTCGTATGTGGTGTTTGTGATTGATTTCGGGGTTGCGCAACCTTTTCGGACATGGTAGCGTCAAGAAACACGGGCGGCGGCGGGCTTGCCGTACTCCCTTGACTACCATGGTGCCTATTCCCTTTCTCGCTGAGCATACTCCACTACCCCAGAGGCGTGGTTCACCTGCTGGGCATGGACCTACCTCAGGAGAAAGGGTCGTAGGATCGGGATACATCTGGAGTATCCAAACTTGTTGATGTATGGGTTTGTCGGCACTTGTGTGAAGTTCGTGGTTCATGGCTCGTGATTAAAAGCAAGAAGATGAACTATATCCTTTTTAATATGATTGTTACTTATAATTGTATTCCTAGTAAAGTGTTGATTAATGTTGAGTTGTTGTTTAATGTGTGAGATGTTCTACTGTTGTTCATGATTTGTTTCCGAGCTAAAAGTTTTGAAGTAAGCTTGTAGTTTTATTTTCTTGACTTAGCATTTAGTCTTGCAATTGATTTTATCACTTAGTCTTATTGTTACTTGAGTTACATGATATACTTGTTTATCTGCATTGCATGAAAACCTTGTGAAAACTTCTCCGGGTATTTGTACACTTCCCTCACTGAGTATACTCATAATGTATACTCATTCCTCTTTTCTTTAACTATTTCAGGCGAGGCCGGCTCAGTTCCTCTGGAGACGGAGGAGGAGGCTCAGGAGTCTCCTTGAGTTCTTGTATGATGTTGTGTGGTAGTTCCTGTAAATGTAATAGTTAATATGTAATCTTTTGAGGCCTGTGTGCCTTGTAAATATTTGATAAATATAAATATGTAACTAAGCTAAAGTTCCTAGGTTAGCGGTCTGTAATATTTTTTTTGGATGACATTAAGACTGTTAGCTATCTAATCTAGAACTCTTTAGACTATTTTGCTTAGAATAGATAACTAGCGTTATCTTGGGAATTTCATTGTCTTATGTTATTTGTGGAGTTCTGTGTGATAATTCCTCTGGAAACATGTGTGGGCATATCCTATAAACAGGGGAGACTCCGCCCGTTTTTCCTCATTTTTCATGCCTCGGGTTTGGGTTTGGGGCTCCGGTCTCGAGAGGGGTCGGGGTGTTACAGGATATATAGTATCTGCAAGATAATACCCCATTGTATAATTATGTCTATTGATCGAATAATTGACCTTCGGAGCTCGTCCTTCAGCCAATTCAGTAAAAAGTGGTGACTGCTCCAAAACAGTTATATCATTAAGAGAACTAGGTAAACCAAAAAATGCATGTCATATCCAAAGATCGTATAAAGCAATAGCTTCTAAAATTATTGTTGGTTCATGAACATGGCCACTATACATATATTTCCATGCAGTTGGGCAGTTTCTCCACTTCCAATGCATGCAATCAATACTTCTCACCATTCTAGGGAATCCTCTTCGATTTCCCACTTCAAGCATTCTAGCAATATCATTCTTGTTTGGTGATCACAGGTATACATCAGAAAATATTTCTACTGCGACCTTCACGAATTTTCTCAAAGTCGCAATGGCTGTACTTTCTCCTATTATGACATATTCATCCACTAAGTCTGCAACAGCTCCATATGCAAGCATCCTTAATGCAGCTGTGACCTTTTGCAAAGAATACAAGCCCTAATGTCTTGTAGAATTTTGTTTCTAAACAAAATATGGATTGTGGGCTTCTATCGCGGATTGAATTCGGCAAAACAATGAAAGATTCATTCGAAAAATATTGGAAAGATAAACAGGATTTTCGATAAAATAATCATGGTAGAGTTTTTCATGACCTTGTAGTCTATCTCTCCATATGTAAGCATAGCCTGGTATAAAACCGCCACTCATACTATTTTGTCTCCTACATCGTCTACCATGTTGATTGGCTAATAGTTGAACTAATACCAACTTCTTATCAAAGTCAAAATCATCAAAATATTTCATTCATTCATAATTAGAATCCATATTTCTAAACACAAAAAATATTATGATAGAAATATAATCGGATAGCTTTTGAAATTATAAGAAGAACAAGAAATAAGGCTAGCAAATTTTAGAAGATTTTTTGTGGCATTTTATGAGCTTCATGCATGACAATTGATAGTCTTTAAATCTCACCAACCTTCATAAACCAACAAAATATGGTAGTATATAAAGGTGATGGAATTGTAAAGTTGATGGAACATAAAGTTAAGTTAAACTAAAAAAGCTATCCGGACAAGACAATGCATAAAAAGAAAATGAAAACAAAAGGTGATGGTACATAAAGATGATGAAATTTTAAAGTCGATGGAACATAAAGTTGACATCAACCAAAAAAAATTCGACGGACAAGACAATGCATAAAAAGAAAATGACAACAAATGGTAATGGTACATAAAGTTGATGGAACATAAAGTTTTTTCTTCAATCAAAAAATCTACCACGGACAAGATAATACATAAAAGAAAATGGCAACGAAAAGTGACCGATGAAACATAAAGTTACTATTAAAAATACAAGATATAAAGGAACGATTGATGTAATATAATGTTATTAAAAAACTAAAAAGGTGTGTAGGATCTAAAATAGAGATATATTAAAGTAAAAACAAATAGGAAGTCCCTAAATAGAGAAGTTGTTGGAGTGAAATTGAAATAAGGAGTCCCTAAAATAAGGAGAGATTAAAAGTAGGGAGGTTGTTGGAGTGAAACTGAAATAGGGAGCCCCTAAAGATAAAGAGGCAAGCTTAAACTCCCTACATATAGAAAAAAAAATAGGGAGACTGTTGGAGTTAGTCTAAAACCTTCTCCAACAGCCTCTTTATAGTTGCTCCTTTGTCATTATAGAGAGGCAAAATTGTGTAATCTTCTCCAACAGCCTCCTTATAGGAGGCTCTTTGGAATGTGGAGCTCCACATTTCATGGCAAGACTCGCTAGATGTAGAGAGCCAAAAACTGGCTCTCTACATCCAAAAAGTTGACTTTGTAAAAAAAAAATTATTAAAGCTCTCCAACGGTAAAAAAAATTGAACTTTGGAGAGCTTTTGATTTTATATCTATAAATTGAACACAAATCAAGTTGAATCAACAAACAAAAAAGTTCAATCTTTTCAAATCTCAGATTTTTATATTTGAAACCCAAAAATTTCAGCAAGAAAAAATTCAAGATCAGGTCCCCAAAACTATATCAAGCCAAAAAAAAAAACAAATCAGAAAAAAGAAACACAAAAGCTACAAGTTAAAAGGTAAACTTACTATTTTTTCTTGAATTTTTGACAAATCTGTTAATTTGTGGTGTGTGTGTGAGAAGGCAGATTGTTTGCTTGAGATGCTAGTATAGCATGGCAAAGTTTTTTTAAAAAAAAGATGAATATTTTCGTGTGTGTGTGGGGAGGGCGCAGCGGAGCAGAAGATGTTTGTGTTGAATAGGTTAATTAGTGGAATAGGTTAAGTGGAATAGGAGAAGACGTTTTTGGGCCTTTTTTTTGTCAAAGTTGTGTTCTTTTCTTTTTTGTTAATATTAGGTTATAGTTAATAAATTGCATTTTTAACTTAATAATTCATTTATTAATATTAAGATCATTTCATAATTTTAGTTTTAACATGTTAATTTTTTAATTATGTTTATTAAAGTATAACTTCTTAATATTTCATTTGGTATTATTAATTGTACTATTCTAATTATAATTCTTTTGTATAGATGGACTCACAAAATCCGTACTACACGAGTTTGCATAATGGGACTTCAACTTTTGATAACGACTTTCTAGCCGAGCCGGTTCTGTCTTTTTCGGTAGATCAAACGCAATCAAACCCCAAAAAAAAGAAAGTGTCACGAAAAAGTAACTTCTCGGTCGAAGAAGATATGCTACTTATTTCAACATGGCTAAACATTAGTTTAGATATCGTGCATAGCAACAACCAAACTCATCAAACATACTGGCGAAGAATACCCGAGCATTTTCATACGCACAAAAATTTTCCTTCCAAATGTAATGAAAATTCTCTCTTGCATCGTTGGTCGACTATTAATCATGTAGCTAACAAATTCTAGAGATGTTATGCCAAATTGAATTTAGAAGACAAAGTGAAAAGACTGAACAAGATAAGGCACAATAATTTTTTGTATAATAACTTTTTAGGAATATTATTTATTAAATTTAACTATTTTTTTCTTTTTAATTGTTTGATATAGATTCAAGACGCCAAATTACTGTACAAAACATGTCACGGATCATCTTCTCAATTTGAGCATTGTTGGAATGTGCTAAGATATCAACAAAAATGGCTACAAGAAGGCGAAAAGAAGAAATCAAAAAAATAAAGAAAATTTAAAGATGATAGTCCAAGTGCCTCATTTCCACCAACTCCTCAATCGATAAACTTAGAGGATAATAATAGTGTATATGATACCTTTACCTCAAACGAAAGACCACCAGATAAAGATGTAGAAAAAGAAAGATTGAATAAGCGAAAAAGCAAATATGTGGAAAATGATCCAGATGTGATGATTGAAAAAACTATGCAACAATTTATCAAGTGCAAAGAAAAAATGCATGAAGAGAAGATGGAAAGATTGGACCGGGAGTATGAAAAGAGAATTATGAAACAAGATCTCTCTAACATGTCTGAAATGCAAGTTCAATATTGGAGAAATAATCAAGAAGAAATCATGCAAAAAAATGGTTGGATATAATGGATTTTCTAATCTATGATTTTTTTAGTTCTCGATATTATCCAT
Source organism: Ehretia macrophylla (assembly GCA_037974665.1). Lineage (NCBI taxonomy): Eukaryota > Viridiplantae > Streptophyta > Magnoliopsida > Boraginales > Ehretiaceae > Ehretia > Ehretia macrophylla. Next base: position 72,200,238 of record CM075772.1, on the reverse strand, counting down.
GTAGTTTCTTTTTTCGCGGTATTAGCCATTTAGTTTGTTTGTCATCAGTATTATCATGTAGTTTAATATTAAAGAACTTTATTATTTGTCGAAAGTACTTGTAGTTGAATGAAAAACTTTATTGAACTCTATTCTTTTACATGGAATTATAAATTATCTTATTCGCTACCATGTAGTTGCCACAAATGTTCTACAAGATCTGCTTGTAGTTGAGCGTGAGCCTCACGATCACAGATACAATAATGAGTTTGAATGAAATCTGTAAGTTCAATTGTATGTTCACGTGAGACCGTCGAATTTGAACTATCACTAGCGCCATCATAGTTGAAATCTAAGTTACCAACCTCTCTCTCATCTTCTATAATCATGTTATGCATTATAGTGCATGCTGTCATGATATATTCAAGTGTTCAACATCCCAAAATCGTGCAGGTGCACGAACAATAGAAAATCGAGCTTCGAGCACTCCAAAGGCACGTTCCACATCTTTCCTTGCTGACTCCTGAGCTGCAACAAAATTCTTTCTCTTGTTGTCTTGTGGAGCTGGTATAATTTTAACAAATATTGATCAAGGCAGATATATACCTTTCTGCAAAATAATACCCCATTGTATAATTATGTCCATTGATCGAATAATGACCTTAGAAGCTCGTCCTTCAGCCAATTCAGTCTAAAGTGGTGACTGCTCTAAAACATTTATATCATTAAGAGAACCAGGTAAACCAAAAAATGCATACCATATCCAAAGATCGTATGAAACAATAGCTTTTACAATTATTGTTGGTTCATAAACATGGCCACTATACATACCTTTCTGTGCAGTTGGGCAGTTTCTCCACTTCCAATGCATGCAATCAATACTTCCCAGCATTCTAGGGAAGACTCTTCGATTTCCCACTTCAAGCAATCTCGCGATATCATTCTCGTTTGGTGATCTCAGGTACTCATCAGAAAATATTTCTACCATGACCTTCACGATCCTCTCAAAGTCTCAATGGTTGTACTTTCTCCTATTCTGACATATTCATCCACTGAGTCTACAACAGCTCTCCATATGCAAGCATCCTTAATGTAGCTGTGGCCTTTTGCAAAGAAGACAAGCCCCAATGTCCAGTATAATTTTGTTTTTGAACAAAATATGGATTGTGGGCTTCTATTGCAGATTGAATTCGGAAAAACAATGAATGATTCATTTGAAACCTCCTTCGAAAAATATTGGAAGGATAAACAGGATTTTCGGCAAAATAATCATGGTAGAGTTTTTCATGACCTTGTAGTCTATCTCTCCATATGTAAGCATGGTCGGGTATAAAACCACCACTCGTACTATTTTGTCTCCTACATCATCTACCATGTTGATTGGCTAATAGTTGAACTAATACCAACTCCTCATCAGAGTCAAAATCATCAAAATATTTCATGCATTCATAATTGGAATCCATATTTCTAAACACAAAAAATATGATGATAGAAATATAATTGAATAGCTTTTGAAATTATAAGAAGAACAAGAAATAAGGGTAGCAAATTTTAGAGGATTTGTTGTGGCATTTTATGTGCTCCATGCATGACAATTTATAGCCTTTAAATCTTACCAACCTTCATAAACCAACAAAATGTGATAGTACATAAAGGTGATAGAATTGTAAGGTTGATGGAACATAAAGTTAAGTTCAACCAAAAAAGCTATCTGGACAAGACAATGTATAAAATGAAAATGAAAATAAAAAGTTATGGTACATATAGATGATGGAATTTTAAAGTTGATAGAACATAAAGTTGACATCAACCAAAAAAAATTTCACGGACAAGACAATGCATAAAAAGAAAATAACAACAAATGGTGATGGTACGTAAAGTTGATGGAACATAAAGTTTTTTCTTCAATCAAAAAATCTACCGCGGACAAGACAATTCATAAAAGAAAATGGCAACGAAAAGTGACCGATGAAACATAAAGTTATTATAAAAAATACAAGATATAAAGGAATGATTGAGGTAATAGAAAGTTATAAATTTTTTTTTAATGAAAATGAAAAAAGAAATATATGGACAATGAAAAGAAAAAAGTATTTATTATAAACTATAATAGAAAATAATTATTAATAATTAAAATAGTATATCATCATTAAAAATAAATAATGTAAATAAAAAAATTTAAAATGTGTATTTGATCTAAAATATAGATATATTAGAGTAAAAAGAAATAGGGAGTCCCTAAAATATGAAAGTTATTGGAGTAAAATTGAAATAGAGAGTCCCTGAAATAAGGAGATATTAAAAATAGAGAGTCTGATGGAGTTAAACTGAAATAGGGAGCCCGTAAAGATAAAAAAGTAAGTCTAAACTCTCTACGTGTAAAGAAAAAAATAGAGAGACTGTTGAATTTAGTCTAAATTTTATAATGCAACCACCTGATGCAACTCAAAAGCACAAGCAATAATGTAAGGCGACAATCAATAGATCTTTTTTGGCAGAAGAAGCAATAGATATGTCTAACGTTTGCTTAATTTTATAGACAAAAGAGGGATGTTCTCATCCAAAAAAGTAAATTTGTCAAGGGCTTGGTAGGCAGAGTTATTGAGAAATTTGCTCTAAACAGAGTATTATTTAGTTTCATTTAAATTTAAAGTAATTTTCAAAAAATAGATTGTGTTTCTTTGGTGTTTGATTTAATTATTTTTAGACTCAGTATTACTCTAGAAAGTTATATATTTAGTCAGACACAAGAGATCTAATCGTAAAACTTTACTTTTAAAGTTAATAATAATTTTATGATCTGCTATATAATAAACTATGTAGTACTAAAGCTATCATAAATCCCTTTTTGGAATTACATTTGAATATTTATAGATAATATATTAAATTGCACATATAAAGCGCCATTTTACAATCCAAAAAATACAATCTTCTCTAAGGAACATATACTTTATTTTATTTTTCCTACGAGTTTATGTCATTCAAAGCACAATAGCCTGGATTTGCACGATTCTAGTTGTTTATGCCATAATCGGTAAATGAGTTATTACGCGATTAGCCCTTAATGTTTTTTATATTTAAAAAGGGTTAATACTATTTTTGATCTTTTATTTTTGACATCATTGATAACGTAGTCTCTTATCTTTAAAAGTGATACATTTTAATTCCTTATATTTTCAAGTTGAGACACTGTTAGTCTTTTTATGTGAATCCATTAAAAAACTAACGGGAGATGTACGTATCCAGCATGTGTTCAGTATGTATATTTTAATAAGTCCGTCAAATTTTTAATGGATTCACAGAAAGGGTCGGGTATGTAGGGGTGGCTGGTTGTAGATTGTTTTGGATGGGGAAGGAGTGGGTAGGTAGGGGTGTAAGGATTTTTTCTTTATCTTTTGTTAGCAATTTGCGAGATTGATGTGTGTGTATTATGTGATATTAGGGAAAGAAAGTACTCTATACTTGTTTTTTGAATTATCTAGGGACAGTTAATTTTACATGTTTTTTTCGTCAATACTAACCTTATGTTTAACAAAAAAAGCCTTCAACTTCAAGGAGGATAAGCATGTGAGTCTGTACATCTGCTACATGATTTCCGTTGATTTATCTGCTATCCATAACAACGGTGCTAACCTCACATTAAGAGGATTGAAGAGATACATACTCCTCTTGTATTGTGTTTTGTTGTAATGAAAGTCCTTTTGCTGATCGAGTAAAAAAAAAAGAGATATGTACAATAGATCTTCCTTGTTAGAATATATATTTGTCCTACATAGAAAAATCATAAACTCTTAGACCACTTAATAAGATCATGGGTCACTCTACTTGGTACCAACTGATTTTAAGTTGAAAACTCAGTTATCTTCACATGGTATCAGAGCTGAGCCTTTGGCCCAGTCAAATTCTTCCACGTGTGACCCATCTGTTCTCTTGTCTCATCTCACTATCTCGTGCGCCCCCATGTCAGCACTCAATTCTCGCTCTCCCTGACTTGTGCGCCTCCATGTCAATTCTTGGTTCTCACTCTTCAACTCTTACCGGGTCTACGCGTGTTCAATCTTCCACGTGTGACCCCTCTCAAATCAGGTCACACGTGAGGGGGAGTGTTAGAATATAGCACTTGTCCCATATCGAAAAATCAGAAACTCTAAGACCACCTTAATAAGATTCTGGGCTACTCCACTTGGCACCAATTGATTTTAAAATAGAAACCCAGTTATCTTCATATAGTATCAGAGTTACGCCCATGGTCGAGTCTCATTCATCTTCCGCGTGTGACCCATCTCAAATTAGGTCCACTTGTCTTCAATCTTTCGCGTGTGCATAGTCCACGCACTTTCAATCTTTCACATGTGTTATTTACCACATGTTTGTTCAATCTTTCAAGTGTGACCATATCAAAATAAGGTCCACGCGTATTCAATATTTCACGTGTGACCCCTCTCAAATCAGGTCACACATGAGGGGGAGTGTTAGAATATACACTTGTCCCACATAAAAAAATTATAAACTCTTAGACCACTTAATAAGATCTTGAGTCACTCTACTTAGTACTAATTGATTTTAGGTTAAAAACTCAGATATCTTCACACTCCTTGATCCTTTTTAATATCTAAGCCATTGGATAATTATTAATAGACCATTACCCTTATGCTGAAGGCAAACCCATTATATACATTTACTGTACTAAAATAACTTGTCAACCCTGTTTGATCTTGATTATTTGCTCTATCCACTCTACTTATACAATTCCCTTATGCACTTTTTTTCACTTGTCCTTTTACCTTATTCACTTTCTTATCATATATACTATTACTGATTTGAATGTTGAAACTTCTTTAACTGATACTATACTGATATTTTAAAGTAGTATGATTCTCATTGTATTTTAGATAGTAAAAATTGCTACTAATCACCCGTTAAAGGAATTATAGAACTGAGAATTCATAATCAAATTACAGTTCTAACTTCTGCAAAGCTATTCATTATTACTTTTCTATTTGATCTTTCCTTGTAGATCAATGTGGAAGATCAGTCGGCATTATTAGACTAGTCTCAGTCTAATTAAGTCCCATCCTTTCATACCAGCAACCTCCATGACCATGACAGAATAACCTCCAAAGTCCATCCATCCTATATATGGCTATTGAATGAAAGAGAAGTCAATTCTTCTTGTTCTAGACTATTTCTATAAATGTATACTTTCAGGTTCAAACTTGACAGTAGGCGCTAAATTTCAAAATTGGTATGCCAGTAATAAAAGTGTTTCTTATAAGTATAAAAGATTAAAAAGCCTTCCCTCTAAGTTGCTAAAGTAAAATATATCTATGTATTTTTTATTAAAAAGGTTAATTAGCATCAACTGAAAAAAAAAATGTACTCATATAATTAAATAAAATTGTATATTTGAATCACATTGAAAAAAAATTTAAATTCGCGCTGCTTGTTTTGCCCGGCCCTAGTACTTTTTTATTTTTGGGTCAATGCCCTACTACTTGGTGATGGAGACTTTGCATTACAACTTCAACGCCAACGCTTGTTACGAGCTAATTCAGTTGACAAGTGGTCCTGAAAATAACTTCAGCCCTATAAGTGGGGTTCATCATTTTATCCTTATCCAATTAAAGTGTTGCTACATAACATTTCAATTTCTTTGCCACACTTCAATGAAAAAATGAAAAAATCGTCATAATAAGTATCTTATTACAAACATAAATTAAATTATTTTGCAATGGTTTTTTTAATTGCAATAGTTAAATTTTTTTTTATCACATTTTGTTAATAATTGCTTATGAGATTAAAAAACCGCTTATAATTTAATTTGCTACAATGATTTTTGAAATCGTTGCTTATTATTTACAAAAAATTATTGCAATAGAGAATTTGTAACGGAAACATATGTACTAGTGAAAGTCATTTCCAACAGTTTTTAACGTTTTTATAATAATTTTAAGTATTATAACAGATAAAAGATGTGGTATAGTGTTATGCATGATCGTTAACTTTGGAGTCCTTTTAGTAATTCGAGGACTGAAAATGAGCAAATGGCAAAACCCGCTGAAAAAATGCTTAATTTTAAATATCAGATTCTTTCCTTCAAGAAAATATATGGAATGTCCTACAATGAACATGCTGAATATATTGTCAAGCTAATTCTTTTTCTAGGTCTACAATTAAAATGTTGAATGATAATTCAAGCTATTTTTTTCTAGTGTTAATATGCCACCAGTGTGGATGACGTTATCAAATTTATATAATAGAATAAGGTTTGGTTTGATTTGTTGTGGTGTGAATACGTCAATCTAATTGAATATCTAGACTTTTAAACACAATTGTTCTTGAATTTTCATCATTGATGAATGACCAGAGAAGTTACCCCATCAAATATAAAGCTGACAAAACATTCACAAATATTGAAGAATAATTAGGACCAACTTAGTACATTACGTTTTTATGTTCCAATTGAACACTCATTCGAGAAGAAGATTCATTATCTTCATAAAAACACATAAAATTTATTTATTCAATCTTTTGTTAACATTTTGCGAGATTGATGTGTGTATTATATGATAGAAGGGAAGAAAGTGTATACTTGTGGTTTTTTTAATTATCTAGGGGTAGTTAATTTTACATGTTTTTTCGTCAATACTAATCTTAGGTTTAACGAAAAAAGAACTAATCATTAGGGTTGAAGAGATATGGACGGTTGATCCTCCTTGATCCTTTTTGATATATATATATATAGGCCATCAGATACGAATAAATTGACCCCTACACTAAAGCTGAAGGCAAGCCCATTGTATATATTGTTACTCTACTAAAATCACTTGTCAGCCCTCTTTGATCTTGATTATTTGCTCTATCCACCCCATTTATACAATTCCTTTATGCATTTTTTTTACATGTCCTTTTACCTTATTCACTTTCCTATCATACTATTACTTAGACCAACTTCAATAGCATCCCCATTTACTCCTCCCCTACAAATAGGGACCGGGATGGTACAAATGGACCCCAACAGCATTTCTAGGTAATCCCCAACATCTTAGGAGATCCCTGAACTCATTTCAATATCTCTACATTTGGAGAGAACACACAATCGCCCATTCATTAAAATCTTCTAAGGGTCAAAAGAGCAAAGCTTATGAAGTAGGAAAACTATTGGAGTGACTAAAATAGAAGATCTTTAAAATAAGAGATTGATTAAATGTAGGGAAACTGTTGGAATAAAACTGAAATAGGGACTCCCTAAATATAAAAAATTTGCTCCAATCCCTTACATATAGCGAAAAAAATAAAGAAACTATTAGAGGTGACCTTATATGAGTGTTGGAGTTTCTTTAACTAGTACTACATTGATATTCTGAAGTAGTCCGATTCTCAGTGTGTTTTAAATAGTAAAAATTGCTAGTAACCACCCGTTAAAGGAATTATAGAACTCTGAATTCAAAATCTAATTGCAATTCTAACTGTCAATAATAGCTATTCATTATTACTTTTCTATATATACATATATATATATATATATATATATATATATATATATATATATATATATATATATATATATATATATATATATATATATATATATAGCTATTGAATGAAAGAGAAGTCAATGTTCTTGTTCTGGACTATTTCTATAAATGTATACTTTAAGGTTCAAACTTGACCTACTTTTCATGACTTTCTTTGTGAAAAAAAAAAAAAAAAAAGAAGAAGAAAGAAACAATTGGTCACCTAAGCTACTCTGTAAAGAAGAAACACCTAGATGTTTGTTTTCAACATTTTGGTCAGTCAATTATTTGAGAAAGTACCTTGTTTTCATGGGCGGAAGTATATTAGGGTCAGCGGCCGCAGCTCCACTGACTTATAAAAAGGTTAAAAATTTTATATATATATTATTTCAAAAAAAATTAATATTTATGTATTTTTTGTTAAAAAAGTTAATTACTCTTTATTGAAAAAAAAATACTTATATAGTTTAAAAAATTATGTATTTTAATGTATTTTAACTCCATTTAAAAAATTACTGGATCCGCCTTTACATGTTTTGCCCTACTATTTTTTTGGTCAATGCCTACTACTTGGTGATGGAGACTTTGCATTACAACTTCAACGCTTGTTACAAGCTAATCCAGTTGAGAAGTGGTCCAGAAAATGATTTCAGCCCCATCAGTGGGGTTCATCATTTTATCCTCTGATTTATCCAACTAAAACGTTGCTACATAACATTTCAATTTCTTTGGGACACTTCAATGAAAAAATGAAAAAAATGTCATAATATGTGTGTTATTGCAAGCATAAACTATTTTTTTTGCAATGGTTCATTTAATTGCAATAGTTATTTTTTTTTATCACATTTTGTTAATAATTGCTTATGATATTACTTTTTTTGCAACGATTTTAAAATTATAATTTGTTACAACGGTTTTTTCAATTGTTGTATATTATTTACAAAAAATTATTGCAATAAAAAATTTGTAATGGAACAATATGTGCTAGTGAAAGTAATTTTCAACATTTTTTTAACATTTGACAATAGTTTTAAGTATTATAATAGATAAAAAATGTCATATAGTGTTATGCATGGTCGTTAACTTTGGAGTCCTGTTAGTAATTCGAGGACTGAAAATGAGCAAATGGCAAAACCCGCAGAAAAAATGCGTAATTTTAAATATCAGATTCTTCCCTCTAAGAAAATATATGGAATGTCCTACAATGAAAATCCTGAATATATGTCAAGCTAATTCTTTTTTTGGGTCCAATTAAATGTTGAATGAAAAGTCAAACTATTTTTTTCTTATGTAAATATGTCATCGTACCGAGTGTAATATTCGATAAAAATGAATAACATTATCAGACGTATATAATTTGCTTTAGTATAAATATGCCAAGATAATTGAATATCTAGACTTTTAAACACAACTGTTCTTGAATTTTCATCATTGATGATTGACCAGAGAAGTTACCCCATCAAATATAAAGCTGACAAAACATTCAAAAACGAAGAGTAATTAGGGGCAATTTAATCACGTTTTTACGTTTCAATTGAACACTCATTCAAAAAATTAAAAAGATTCATTCTCTTCAATAAAAACATATTGAATTTATTTATTCAATCTGATACCATAACACACTATGATTTTCGTGTGCTAATACCAAAAACAACATTGCCACCATCATTTTGCCAACGTGAAGCACCACTGGTGGATCCATCTCCTCCTTCGCCCAAGAAGCAAACTGGATATAGCTCATCAAGTTGCAAAGCCTCGCCATTTATATCCCAAGAACAGCTCACATCATCGTACAAGCTAGCGCTTCCTCCATCATCGCAGCAGCTAGAAAGAGAAGTCACAGGCGGATGATACGCCTGTATAGCAACAGCAGCAGCAGCTTGTGTATGTGCTGCTATCAACACATCTCGTGCCTTGTGCAACTCTTCTTGAAGATGTTTCACTTCTTTCTCAAGCTGTTTCTTCTCGGCTAATGCACTTTCAAGCCTTTCTTGGAGGGCATTGTAATCAAGCTCAAGAGTCTGGTTTTTCCATCGCGCGCGCTTGTTTTGGTACCAAATCGCAATTTGTCGTGGAGGCACGCCAAGTTCACGAGCAAGCTGGAGCTTCCGCTCAGGCTCGAGCTTTTTGTTGCCATCGAAGCTTGCTTCAAGAAGCCTTATTTGGTCTTGGTTTAGCCCTTTCTTCTTGTGTTTTGGAGAATGGTGGTGCTTTTGGTGGTTTTGAGAGTTCAAAAGACTCATATTTTACGTTTCTATATATGAATAGTATTGATTGAGCTAGCTATGAAGATCGATGGTTTGATGTGTCTTCTCAAGAAATGGTGTGTCTTGGAGGGTTTTTATATACTTCTTTGACATTTGTGGAGGGCTACAATGAGAGATATAGAGGTGCATGAGAATTGTTCACGTGGGATTGGTCCTACCAATTAAGTAAGAATAATATTTTCTTTAGTAGATACTCCATTTTAAAAGTTTATCTTTTTGTGGATTAAGAAGTTGAATAATCTTAAATTAACATTATCATAAGAGCTCCAAATGGGGATCATGAACTTGGCTATCTTTGGGTTGTTCCTTTGGATGAGTGCTATAAATTCGATCTTAACTGTAATACCGTTTAATTAATATTGATTTATTTTACACCGTTATAATATTATGAAAAATCAGAATTTTAAATTCTTAATATAAATGCTCTCGTGTTTCTTTTTATTTAAGTTCTCCAATTATTAATATTATGAGGAAATCTAAATCTCTAATATTGATACTCTCTTATTTCTTTACATCGAAAAGTTAATTCTCCAATTATAACTAATAGTTAGGAGTTAAAAGTTAGTCAAAAAGACGTCTACATTTATATGAGGTGCGTAATTTAATTTACAACATGTAAAGTTTACACTCCACACTAAAAACATCCGAAAGTTTTAAATAATTTTTCATTAATTAATGATGTACAGGGACATATCATTTCTTCATGATTGGAGCCCTTCTCTTGACTTCCCTCTGCAGTGGAAACACTCCCGACAGTAACTATGACTTGGATTACTTTTGCCAGCTAAAAAACAACAATTGTCCTTTTGCTTTTAAAATTATGCTTAATTAAGAGATAGGAGAACCAATGAGCTTGACTTGCCCATCAATTTCCCTTTTCAATAAAATACATATTCATAAATAGGTTAAAAAATTATGGAGAAAAATACAACTCAAGCTCAAAGTTATTATACTTTAATATTTCTGTTTTTCGCAGTTTAGTATGGAGAAAGCATTTTATGCTTTTATTGTTTCCTCTTTATTAATTACTAAAAAATATGAAATGTTGTCTAGTATCGCCATTTTGCATAATTTTTAACCTCAACTTTGATATTAATCTGTGTACTATACAGGACGGGAGAGTATAATTATTAACGTATTTTCTTGTTGAACTATATCTATTCCGCTAATTTATCTTTTAAAATAAAATTGATCTCAATTAGCGAAATAAAACTTTGATTCGGTTTAGTTCCCTCAAATATTGAGTCTAATTTGTGAGAGCTTCTGTATCATTGCCCCTTTAAGTTCCCAAAAGTGGTAAAAACCAAAATGAATAAAAAATAAGTTCGCATATTGCTACTTCCTAATTTTGGAATCTAACTGAAAGTTGAAAATAACAGCTGCATATATTCAATTCTGGACAACATGACCTTTGGTATTTTTCATTTGTTTTTAAGATGGCCTTCTTGTCGACCACCAAAGATAAAAGTAAAGTCAATGCAGAGGGTACCACGTCTTTCACAAGTTGGAGCCCTATGCGTGCAGACCACATGCCGCACCTTCAGACGAGTTGAAAGCAATATTAATTATACATTTCAATGTTATACAAGATCAGTGACCGTTTGGCTAAGTGGTATGATTCTCGTTTTAAATACAAGAGATATCAAGATCTATTATCATATATAACATTTTAAGTGATGTAAAATGACTTATATATATATTTTTTTGGGCTTTAGCTCACATTGCTCGAATCTTCTCACAATGTTAACGTTGTCAGAGGAACAAATGGTGATAATTGTGCAATGTTATCAAAAGGGCGATGGGGATCTATGTGCAACCTCCACTGACCCGCATTAAATAAATAAAATTCATATATTCTTAGTCAAAATAAATAAATTAGTCCTCAATGAAAAAAATTATTGTTAGTATCATTGTCAAATTTTATGTTTTAGCCCAAGTACTCATAAAAAAATTTGGGTTCGTCCTTGGACAGTGAAGAATTTTTCGAAGATATGAAAAAATTTCTCTTTAATTTCCATGTATGATCTTACAACTATATATAGTATAACATTATGAAAGAGATAATGTTGTGAGTAGTGGTGAAGCCAAGCACCAGGGATTAGGGGGGCAGTACGTGGTGAAATCAGTAATCGAGGTTAAGGATACTCATTTATGCAATTTTTTTATTCAAATTACAAAAAAAAAATTAGTCTTTATGCCTAGAATCATAATTTTAATGATAAGAGATCACAACATTTTAAAAATAAAAAATTTACGGATATTCGAATCCAAACTGTTTAATTAAAGACACAACATAAAAATAAAAAACAATCTAAAAATCATAAAAATAAAATAAAAATAAACGAATTAAAATTCATACACAATGGTAAATACAAAAAGTGCCTAAAATATATAACATAGATTGAAAATCTATTTAAGAATAAGTGAATAGAAGTGAAAAGTGAAGAGAGAAAAGCATGAAGAATAAAAATAAGAGTGTAATTTTATATATATATAAAATTAGGGGGTGTAACAAATAGTGATAATCGTGTAACGTTATCTAAAGGGCAACGGGTGAAGCCTTCTCTTGCGATATATATGAGTAATTTCTCTTTAATTTCGATGTAAATATGATCTTATAAGTATATATAGAATGGTATAAAAATATCATATTGGGTCGATTGTCTCGATAAGTAGTCTCTACTCAAGTGTTACTATATCTAATTTGGTATATACGGATGGAGGGGCACATAGTTCCCCACAATTACGTAATGATTGGTTTGTTTAATTCTTCGTTCATGCACCTAAGCTACTAAATTTCCTGACACATAACTCTAGCTAGGGTTCAGATGAAAGTGAATATCTTCTGCATTTAGTCGGGTGAAATGATTAAATAGCGACTTATTATAATTGAAAATTTCAAGTTCAAGTTTATGTCATTATCATATATGTTATTTAACCCTTAACTGACTTAAATCACGCATTAGGATGAGCTGTTGTACCATGAAATTTAAAATCGTAGAGTGAGTTCAATATAGTCCTACTTAAATGAATTCTTCGTTAAAAAACCAAAATAAAAAAAATAAAAAACTAACAAGAAGAAAAGGTATAGAATATATACCCTGAGGTGTCTTTTAGAAGGTATATTATAGCATATCTCTATTTCTTCACTTTGGCAGCCATGGCTAAAGACACATCATAGTGTTGGCATTTATAATTTTTTCAGATAATATAAACAATGTGCTTCGTATATATATGACTTGTTAGCATGATAACGTAATATTAATGTCCTTTTTATACTCTCTTTTTTTATTATTTTATCTGCATAAGCAATAATCTTTGAAAAATTACAAGATAAATACTGGTCTCCCCTTAAGAAATCATGTATGTAAACGTTTTAATTGCTAAGCTTCGCTCATTATCATTTATGTTTGACTTACAAGGCTCTGTTCTTATCGTATGTTCTCAAAAAATCATTTAATTAGATGCTAGAATATAGTAGTAATTCAAGAATGCCAAATTGGGGCAATGCCTAAACCATTGATGAGTGATGACCATTTGCAATTTTTAGAAAAACATAAAAAATCTACAGCTACCCTTCATATCGTGGAACGATGACTGCCTTTTGGCGGCCTAAATGCATTTAGGCATATACGAATTTTTTTATAACGTTATGATATTGTAAGAAATTTGAAATATCTAATTGTTTGATTTAACAGTAACGAAGTAATAAAGATAGAAAAAGGGATTATAATTTTCAGCAATGTGATCAACACTTTATCGTTATTAACAATCAATGGTCTAATCTATCTCATAATGTTACGATAAGTTTTAGGTGTAGTTATGTGCGAAATCGTACTTTGATTTGATTCAGATATGGTTGTGTCCAAAGTTGTACTTGTAGAAATGCATGCACGAGATCCAATTTTTGGTCATAAACGAGCTGGGTGTGGGGCTTGTTTTGGTATAAAGAGCCATCGTTGGAAACATCTACCTAATAGAATTAAATCAGCCCCAAATTCCAGATTGTTTCCTTCTTTGGACTATGACTCATTAAAGTACTTTCAATAATTCTTGAGACATATGAAAAAATATATATAAATTTAGGTTAAGATTTAGGTTTCCAAAATTATGGTATTGTGTGTAGATTAAAGAGCCAGAGAGAAAAACCAATAAAAAGATAGTAAGGATTTTTATTCGACAGTGAGTTTATTTTTTATTGAGTGTCATACCATTCGATACTATTAAATGAAAGCAATTTCTATAATAGGATTAGAATGTCAGATGTATAAGTACATGTGGTGTCTCTTCTAAGGTCAAAATTGACTGACTAATTTTTCATAGGCATGGTCGAAGCTAATATAGTGTCAGTGGGACCTGCATCCTCTATAGGCTCTAAGTTTTCTAAGAAAAATATGTGTATTTATTCCAATATTTGTCTAAAATCTATGAATTCTTTTATATGAAAAACCATATTAGCTCTCACTGAAAAAAATATTACGTTATAGTTTTTATTGAAACAAAATTCTAGATGTGTCCTGATTGTAAGGGTTCTCTCTTTTGTTCAGTTAAGACTCTTCTAGAAATAGGCAAGAGCACTTAATATAAAAAAGAAGAAAGAAATAACATCAAAATGATCAGTTAAAGAAGCATATAGTGAATCGTAGCTCGATGAGAATGATGGTTGAGGACTGTAAATGAATATTTAGAGAACATATTAACTTTCAGTTTGCTCATATTTATCGTGAATTAAATCGTTGTGTGAATTGATTTACTAATATGAGACTTCAACTGTCACTTGACATGCATGTTGTGAAAAATTTATCGTAGCATCTTCAGCTATTATTAGAAAATGATAGAATGGAAAAAACTTCTCGTAGAATGGTTGTCTTCTAATTGGTTTTGCCTCGTTTGAAACAAAAAAAAAAAAACATATAGTTGGCTATTATTGGCCAGCCATGACAACGAATGAAGTGGGGATCATAATACTCCATTTTACACTTTACTAAACAATATTGAAGGAATTACTCATGATTAGTATTTAGATATTTTATTGGGTTAATGGCACGGGACTCTTTTGTACTTTTATTTATTTGTACGTTTTTTTCTATACTTTATAAAATACAAATAACCCCTCTGTACTTTTTTTTATGTGCACGTTTTCCTTCTATATTTTATAAAGTGCAAATAACTCCTTTATAGTTTGTAAATGTGTGCACATGTCCCCCTCCATGTGGAATGTTTCAATTTTTAAAATAATACATTAAATTATATATGGAGGAGGACGTGTGCACGCATTTATAAACTATAAAGGGGTTATTTGTACTTTATAAAGTGCAGGAAAAAAACGTGCATATAAGTAAAAGTACAGGAGAATTATTTGCACTTTATAAAATATAGGAAAAAAATGTACACATAAATAAAAGTATAGGGAGATCTCGTGCCATTAACCATATTTTATTTGTAACTCTTATTTGGAATAACTTATGTAAAAGATTTTATATACGGTTTACATTATGGAATTTACTTTTAGAGTATTTGATATATGTTTGAATATGAAAATTATTTATTAACTTAGTTAATGATATCTTTAATGTTAAATTTTTTTCTTAATTAGTATACTTATTTTGTTATGAATGTGGAAATAATAAATGGGCTTTAAATGTTAGTAGACAGTTTTAGTTTTTACCATTGCAATTATCAGCGATTAGGAAGTACTGTCCCATAAAGTTTTAACTGTAGATAGTCGACAGTTGTGAGAAATTTCTGCCTAAAATTTTATATGAATAATTGGCTTGTCACGCCCTAGGCCCATAAAGCGAAGCATCGAAGTGATAATACTGTTATAGGGCCTCAAATTCATTTACCAAAATAACTTAGTCGAGTTATAATTTAAAATCTTGATATAATTTATAAGCAACTATCACATTATGTCTCTCACTAATGCAAGATATCACAAGCACCACCAGTTGACGATATGATGTCCTCGTCGATGGGATAGTCACTTAGCACCAGCATTGGTTCTGAACATTATTCTGTCACGACTTAGACCTAAAATTCCAAATTCTCAAGTGAAACTAGTGTCATAATTATAAAATAATTGTTTTAGATTTCAAATTTATTGACTCAAAGTAATTAATCCAAATTATTATTTAAAAACACATAATACTAACTTAGAACAATCTCTTATATCAATACAATACATCACACGATGGTCTTAAAAATCAATGTCGAAAGTTTTAACCATAAACAACTAAACATTCAGAAAAATCATTGTGTAAAATGTTAAGACAAATAGTTGGTGATTATAAATAATTTTTTAATTCAAGGGAGATCAAGCGTATAATACACATCAAAATTTAACTTGAATAGCTTATGATTTAAAAAGATTATAAACTTTGAATGCACTATTCGGACGAGGAAGAGTCCTTTCTTCTGGGAAAAATTCTCACATATACCTGGTGTACGATAAATTAATTGTTGGATGAAGAAGAAGTAAACTTAGGTAATTTATTTAGACTGATTTCTCCTGTTGAGAAACGGAAGAGCAACATAATTAACAAATACCAGCCAAATTTACCAGCAATTTCATACAGTAAGCAACAAACAAAGCATTCTTTCAACATTCACTTTGATCTGAATGGTGAATAGTATTATTAGAATATACATTTGTCCCACATCGAAACAAAAAAATAATTAGAGAGATAATCACGTTATACGTAATAAGTGTTTCATCATCTACACATAAGGAATTGGAATCCTTTTAGTTTCTGGACCAGCTACCATATCTTCCCAAAGCAAGTCCGAGAGCGCCATCGTTAATTCTCCAACCTTTCCTGTATTAATCACTACCATGATCAATCTTTTTATCATGGTTAATGTTATGATAAACAAACGACTAGTAAGAACATATCTATTTCAAGCAGTGCTATGCTTTAGCTCAGAGTTTGAGTAATTCAAAATGAGACATTTCGATTGAATGAATTAGGTCTTTGCTTTATCAATATCACCTTTCCTAAGTGGCTTTAAAGTACTACATAAATCTTTTCCTTATAGCCTCCATTTACTTGAAAGCACGGTCGGATCAAACGAGGAGGTTTTTGGGGCTCTAGCCCCCACTGACCTCGCCGTGGCCTGCGTTAGTTCCAATACTATAGTAGTGAAATTTCATAATTTACAGCCCGTTAATCCCCACTCAATCTAATAGCAATATTGATGATATAAATTTTTCCCTCGATCAGATCAAATTGTGGATTCACCCCAAGAAGTTTGAGTAGACTTACCATCTCCAATTGGTTCGTCATCCCACATGAGTATAGGTAATATGACAACTATGCTTCCAACATACATCATCTCAGCAGCTCGTTTAGCCTCGGTCACAGTTAGATTGGCTATTCTAACACTCTTCAAACGCCCCTGCTCAACCAATTTCGGAGCTAATTCAAGAAGCCTCAATGCAGTGCACCCAGTTAAGATTTTATCGAAGGAAGGCAAAATAAGCTCCTTGTCATGTGTTACAAAAGCCACATTCGCGTATGGACCCTCTGCAATATAACCTTCTTCATCAACCCAAATAGACGCTTCTGCTCCCTTCTCCTCGGCTTCCATTTTTGCAAGGACATTCGGCAGGTAGTTCACATTCTTCATTGTCGCAAAGACAGGTGATTTCATGGGGATAGTTGATGTTATAACCTTAACCCCGTCTTTGCATTGTGAAAGGTCATCATCAGTCACTACGGCATAGAATGCAGAGGTTGGGCATCCTGCAGAAGAGAGATCAAAGTTCCCAGGCCCCGCACTCAACCAGTATCTTAAAGTCCCTTTCCTACACTGTGAAACTGCAGTAAGCTGAATAAGAATGCTTCTAAGAGTGGATCGAGAGAAAGGAGAGACAATTTTTGCTTTCGACGCTGATCTAAGAAAACGGTCCAGGTGTTCATCTAGCTCGTAGAGGAATCTGTTAGAACAAATCATCCAATAGCTTTAAACTCCAATTGATAAAAAAGGAAGGACACATACATCAAAGTAGATAGTGTGTTAAAAATCTAGTTCTCAAAAGATTCTCCATGGAAAATCCGATAACTCAACTCATAGACATTCCCCAAGGTATCTAAAATTCCACGGGCAGAACAAATTTGAAGTAAATTACACATTTCAAAAAAAATTCTAAGGGGGTAAAATGCTACTTTGGCACCACAGGGGTAATGTGAATATATTCGGCAAACCACAGGGTAGTTTCATCATTTATATCTCATATAGATCACTGACATATAAACTGTTTAATCTAAAGATTTGAAGAATGTGAACAGATAGGTTGGAGAGAGCATTGCATACCCCTCAATTATCATAGCTGTGTCAAACACGCCATGTCCTCGATGAACCATGTGATCATCCATTGGAATGAACATCATTGCTGGATCAAGTATGATTCCACCAAATGTACTTGAATACATGGCTGCATAACGCTGTGTCTTCTTAGAGTTGAACTTGTCATGCAGCTTTTCGAGCAACTGATTATTAGGAGAAAACAAAGTTATTTAATAACAATTTGGATTAAGATATCGCAAACTTCTGCATTGTACTGCTATCTGACCATTGAAGATGGTAGTGACCAAAATTGGGGTTGGACCGCACGACGGATCACTTGACCCATCTAACTCGCGATGGTAAGGCCACAGCCCACATACCGCCTAACAGTTCATGGGCTACTCCTATGATAGGTCCACTAAAGGCTCAAGGCCCTTGGGTGCACCCGGGCTTTGACACCACCACGGATAGATAACCGACGATGAATCTGAATGGGATTTGAACTCTATCGAATGACTATAGGAAAAGCTCAGCTACCCAATCCGCTATAAGTGGATTACTATCAACGAACCTGAAATAGAATCCGACTCTATCGATCATGAATTCATAGGAGTCCGCATCCTAAGAGTCTAGGGACTCTTTGCCTATCAACGACTATAAGTAGGCCACATTTACCTAGGGAAGGGTATCGAGTATTCTCCACCTCTAGCAATACTGTCCCTTTCTCCCTCCAGATCAAAAGCTTACCATATACTTCGATGCTATTACTACGGTTGTTTCCTTAACTCTTACTATATTTTCTGTCGCACTCATACTTTTCCAACAAATCAGTAATTTGAGCATCGGAGTGTCTTTGACCGGCACCACACTGATGTCAAGGACTCACGTGGTTTGCTTGCCTTTTGACTTTACAGGTTGCTAGTGCTCGAAAATTCATGACGTCTACAAAGACCACGTCCGAGAAAGTCCTAGGGGTGGGGGTGTTGGTTATGACTTTATCTGCATAGATGCATTTATTTTAATTCCTTGTTGGTCTTCTTCAGTCTACTATAAGTAGCTTCGCCCGAGCATAGTAACAGCCAAAACTGAAGGGAAGTTAAAGAAAATATACGATACAATTTACGTTGTGTATCAATACCAAATTACTTTTTATGACGAGAACACTCTTAGAAAGTCCTTTCGCTCATACTGGGGTCCAAACTCTGGATTCATATGACCCAATACCGATTTAGTTTAGTTAAACACAAGTTAACCGAAATTCACCTTGAAGTGAATAATTTTTTAACTGATTTAAAATCGAGACACCAAGACCTCCAACGCTAGGCTAACTACTAGTGTTCTTAATTTGTTGATAGGAGAAAATTTTACTTATTAAAGTTTAGCTATGTTGTCTTGGAAATTAAGTGTTGAAATGTAGCTATATGCTGTTATTGGTAATTACGTATACTTAAAGTGTATCGGGAGTCCTCACGCGTACGTATAAATTTGAGCTATAGCTATTTTGAGCAATATCATGAACGTTGAAAAGGAACAGAGATATCTAATAGCTTACATCATATTCAACCTTTAACCTCAATTACAAAAATTAGGTTGGTGTTTTATACTTCAAAATGTAACTCCATAACCCCATTAATTCATAATTTACCACTCACTTTTACGATTTTGTCTATGGTGTTCATATTAAGAATTATGAAGTTCTATCTTTAAATCAATTGGTGTTAATGTGGCCTTGAAGTTAGTATAAATAATTTTTTTTTTGTGGGGACTAAACTGATTTTTTAATCTCAAAATATCTTAAAAATAAAAATATTTTGAGACAAATTTTGAGTTGAGTATGGCTACAGTCCCTACAAGTGCAAGAGTAAAATTTATGATTTTTTGATATGGATAGGTGAATATTCTAACCTTCCTCCACTCACTTGGACCATGCCAATAATTCGCTTCTTGTACGTTTTAAAGGGAACATCATGCTTTTGATTACAAATAGAGTTAGATCCCGCTTATAACATTATAATGAGTGAATTAATTTCATAAAATTAAGTCCAGAAGAACAAAAAAAAAAATAAGTGTTATCATAACGTTTACCTCTGATGATGATGAGAGTACATGAACTTTGATGTCTTCACCATTCTCAACTTCTTCTGCAACCACTGAAAATTAGATAACGTAAAAATAAAATCTAGACACCTAAATTATCTGTTTGGTACCTGGTCTTTTGTCAGAAGAAGAATTGGTGGTTGCCATAGCCTGAACGATACAAATTCAAGTGAAAGACTGATGAGAATATAAAGCACTCTTTGATGCTTGAAGTGATGATGAGTGATGTGCATAGAGGCTAAACTACTATATATTGACACACTTGTAAATTCAGTAATATCCATATAGAAAATATTACTCCATACCAGTCATATGCGAAATTATCACTCTACTCTATTTATATCCGTAAAACTCTAAGAAAGCCCCATCTATTATTAAAAAGTCATTATATTATCTTTTCTATGACTTTTTTAAACTATTAAATAATATTTTTATCCTTTTAAATACATATGTTTTTTTTTCATCTCCATCTATTTATAAAAAATTTAAAAAATTTTAAAAAAAAATTTTAAAAAAATTTAAAAAAAAAATTGTAAAAATTAAAAAAAAAATGATCATCTTCCCCAAACCCCCCACCCGAGCCCAGAGCTAAATTTTTATTATTTTATTTTCGTGATTTTATATTTTTCCTACATACATTCACATATATTTAGTATTCATTCATCATTAGTTCGCGTATTACATGTTGAGAGAGTGTGTTTGAAAAAAATGTTTTTGGATCGAGTGAATAGTGAAAACCATTGAATAACTATGTTTGGGCTAGTAGACTTTTATTTAACATTTTTAGGCCTTGTTTACTTGTCTTACATCATAAATTAGCCCAATTTGATAAAATACATATAACATATATACATCATACAACACATATACATACACAAGCTTATAAAACAAAAAGAAAAATACCTCCCTTGTCCCCATAGCAAACCCGACGACAAGAAGGAGAAAAAAAATGAAATTTCATCTTCATCTTCCATTTTTTAGTGCATTCAAGCTAGTTTCAAGGGGTTTCAAGTGTTCTTAAGCCTACTACTAGCATCTACAAGTACTTTGGTGAGGGATTCTTGCATATTTTTGCATTTTGAAGATTTATATCAAAACTTTAATTTCTAGATTTGTTAATTTTAGCTTATGAAATGCTTGATTATGGTATTATATGTTGTCTACATGCTATCTAGACTTGAATTGTGTAGCTAAATGGATTGGTTAATGGCTTAATGTATGTGTTGCTTTGGAAAAGACAATGAATAGTAGATTTTTAGGTTTTTTTAGCAAAGTTGGTTCTAAGTTTGATTTGATGCTATCTAGAGACGCCTTAGGTGCTATTGAACTTAGAGTAGTGATTAGAATAGATAAAATTTGAAGTTTTTTGTATAACTTGCATAATTGGCTAAAATTCGAAAGGGGCTTTGCACAAAATGTCAATTCGGGTGCAATCGAATGTTATAGATAGTCTTTTTTAGGTGTGGTAGTATTTAATATGCTTTTATGGCACCAAATTAGGGGTTGGTTTGGGTACTTGTAGTTCAAACGGACCCCAGGCGTTTGGGGGTTTTGCGTTTAACATAGTTAAAAACTGGATTTCTTAGCTCCTAGTGGTGCCATAAAGTGTCATTAGAAGTGTAGAATAACTAGCTTGTGAATTAGGTAGCTTGTGTTTCGTTTGTTAATCAAATTGCATTAGTAGACAAAGGGGGGAAAGTGCCAAAGTTGGATTAATTGTTTGTGTATGGTCTTTATGTGGTTGGTAAAGTGCTAAAAGATGTTTAGAAGGAATGTTTGTTCATTTGACAAAGTTTCGTGAGTTGGGTGAATTTTGGCTCCTTTGATTGGAAATGATTAATTATTGTTATATTTCTTATATATTGTAATTATATGCGATGGCAACCTTCTTTGTTGTCCCTCATTTGTGTTTATCGAATATATATTGTTATTATTATCTTGTGTGAATCGTATCGTGGTTGCGCAACCATTTGGGCATGGTAGTGTTGGGGAACTCCGGGCGGCGGCGGGCTTGCCGGTATATCTCGACTACTATGGTCCCTATTCCTACTCTCACCTGATCCAGAGATCACCAGGGGGTGTTGGGTAGTAGGATTTTGTAGTACATCCGGAGTATACCCACTAGAGTGTTATGGGTTAAGCCGGTATATTGATCGAATTCGTGGTTCGTGGATCGAGGTTCGTGACTGAAGATTGACTTTGGAGTGTTTGGAGATTATCAAAATTGTATCCTTTTGAAATGTGTGATATTCAATTGCTTTATTGATTCTTTATTGTTTAGTTGCTATATCTTGTGTTTAACTGTTGCATTGTACAAAAAGCTTTTCAAAAACGCCCCAATTAACTGTATCTTATCCCTCACTGAGCAATTGTGGCTGCTCATACCTCTTTTAACATGTTTCAGGAAGAGCTGAGCTTGACCCCCAGCTTTCAGCTGTTGAGAAGGGAGAGGAGGTTCAGATAGAGCAGTTGCCTTGAGTTGTTGTGTGTCTTGTACTTGCCGAGGTTAGAGTGCTTATATGCTGGCTTATGTGAAGATGTGTTGTTACTGTGTATATGTTTTACTTTTGAGACCTTTGGGTCTTGTGTGTATGGTATTGCATCGGAGGATTGTAATAGTAAACTTAATAGTCTTGTATGATTTAGTAGTTTAGATGGTTTGTAATAACTTAGAAGTTTATTTTGCTGCCTAGTGAACTGTATGCTTGCATGTTTTGAATGGTTGGTGGATTTAATCTATAAGAAAGTTAAATTTATAAGATTAGAGTGGTAAGATAAGCGGCTTAAAAACATAGAATTTTAATGGTTTTGCAATTGCATGCTTGTATGTTTATCTTGCCATAGTTTAAGGCTCGGATGACCTGAAGGTTGGAGAAAGTTGTGTGGTTGGAGCTTGGGCATATGTAATGAATGTTGTATCATGTGGTTTGTGACCATTTCTTCTGTTACAGGTAACCGGATAGTCCATGGTACAGAGGAGACTCTATCCGTTTGTCAGGTTCGCACTTAACCTTTAACGTGGGATTGGGTCAGGACGTGACAATATCTCCTTATGATGATGTCTTCCAACTTCATCCATAAAATAGGGTTTTAGGCCTCATTCCTCGATTTTCTAATTTGAAGATTCTCCTAACAAGGTGATGGAAAATTCACCTAACAATGTTTCATAACACTACCCTTTGGATATTCATCTTTTAAGAATATGCCTCATTAAAACCTTACTAGGAAAAAATTTAATGGGATAAAAAACGTAGTAAGTGAAAAAGACTACAATATTCTTTGTATACGTTTTTGTACTACCTCATTAAAAACCTTACCAGGAAAACCCAGTAGGACAAGACATGTTCGAAGGAAAAACAGTATAGTTCGTATAAGGCTCCCCCTCATGTGGACATATCAATAATGATCACAAAATCAACACGTGTCAATCTTGGTAGCTAGTTTATCGTTGGCAATGCTTCTGTGGATCCTGTAACATTTTGTTTGACTTTGAATTTGATGAACATTTATGTCACGTCCCTTTTAAGTTTCATGCTCAAATAGAGTTTTAGTGTGACATGCTTGTATTTGTTCTGTCTCGTTAAAACCTTACTAGAAAAAATTCAGTGGGAAAAAACCTTGGTAAAGGAAAAAGAGTACAGAGCACAAATACATTCTCCCCCTCATTTCGATCTTGTCATAGTGATAGATCTTTTGAGTGTCGAATTTCATATTTCTAACCATGTAATCATATTTGATCTGAATAATGCATGTCATATTATCTATCTTCATATAATGTGGTCGGACCGTCTTCGTTGGAGGATAACCCATAGGATTGCTGAACATGTTGAATGACAGATCTCAATTATACACATTCTCGACACAATTGAAGACATACCATGTCTGTGACCTTGTCTTTCGAGAGTCAAACAGACAACCAATATATGCTTAATCAACTAATGTTGATTTTGATCCTTTGTGAGTAAAATAAACCCATATTTGATATTTTATAGAGATTTTCCCTATGTGTTTAATTTCATTCTAATGCATGCAAATCAAATCTGCAATTTAAATAAACCAATAAAGAAAATATATGGTCTTGTATCTTTAACAATATACGTTAGTGCACCAATATTTTCTATGTAAAGAATAAATTCTACAATATATAATTTATGCCACAAGATATATGAAAGATACATCAAATTCTTTCATACTGTTTTCATTGATACAAAGATCTTTGTAATCAAATATATTTATCGAGATTTTTATTCATATGTTTCAGGCATATATAATCCTTTCAGGACTTCAATATAAATATTATTATCACGTGAATATATGCTTCGAGCATATTGAGTCTTTCCAAGACTTTGATATAAATATCATTATCACATGAATATATGTTTCAAGCATATAGAGTCTTCCAAAACTTTAATATTTATCATGTGATTTATATGGGTAAAATATTACCATCCTCATAAGACGCATATAAAGACATTTTTCAAAATTACTAGGCTAATATCAATGTAATTTTTTCAGAGAATATAGACCAAGGTCTAATCACACAACGTATTAACCCATTCCTTGTTTGCCTTTAAACAATTTAGGAAAAGCCAACTATTATGATTAATTCCTTGTAATTTCATTTCTCATGTGATTGTCTTCATAATACAATGCTCCCTATCAATCCCATCAACATATTTCATATGCATTTATTTTCTACCTAGATTCTGTCTCCTTTATTATATTGGCTAATAATTTATTTGTCGACATTCTTGAGTTCACTTCAAGTCAAGATCCTCGATTTTTATCATAAAATCAGTAGCTACCGCATTTTCTAAAATTTGATCATGATCTATTTTTCTTTTCGGTTCTATTCTCTTTCATGAGTAATTTAACTGAGCGAGATCTCTTTATTCTCAATACCTTCAATATTCACATCATATTCAGGTATCTGATATTCTCTTGGAGTAATATTACTCAGTTTGATTTTCAACTCCTTATCTTGACATCTTCAGGATATCAAACAATTTAAAAATGTCAACTTGCACATTTTGCTCCGTCATCTTTAAAACCTATATATATACCACACTTCCGACATGCAGTAGACTATATTTCTTTATCTGTTTTTCAATTGAAACATCAATTCTATTAGAAGCATTTAAAACAGGTAGATGTGACCGAGTCACTATCTTTGCATTTGACAATGCATTTCATAATCCATTTGCAACATTTTGCAAATGAATAATTTGCTGAACTTTCTGTTTACATTAATTTATACGAGGATCAATATGATAATGCATTCCATAAATTTCTCATTTTTCCAGCTTTTGTTTTTCTCCTCCTGATATTGAGAATATCATTTATTAACTAACAAAGCATGCTATTTGAAACATATTCCATCAATGGTCAAACATATATATAATATTCGATGGAGTTTTAAATAATAAATCCTCAGTTTTCTTTATAGTCTCATCTTTATGGGCTTGTCGGGAGAGCAATTGAAACATATATTGCTCAAAACATCCTTCAATGGTCTTTGAATAATTGGGAGTATATAATTCAATCGGTTGGCTTTGTTTGCATAAACATTGCATCATATAATATAAGATGTCTCCAAACAGAACTGGACAACTTAGTTCTCAATAATATTAGTCTAGCAATTAGGTGCAAGTATTTAATAAAGGATTCCACTAAACCATTTTATGTATATGTGTGAGTCACATAATGCTTAACACTAATCTCAATTGATATACAATAGTCATTAAATGATTGAGATGTAAATACTCCTTCATAATCAAGATGAATTCTCTTGATTGTATAATCCGGAAATATCACTTGTAATCGGATTATGTATGCAAAAACTCTTTCAAATGCCACATTTAAGGTGACAGTAAACATACATGTGACCATTATATTGATGCATCTATTAATGCCATAAAATATCAAAATGGTCCACATGATAGAAGAATAGGTTCACATATATCCCCTTAAATCATTTCAAAAAATGCAGGATTTTCGATATAGTTTTAGTAGAGGATGATCTTGTAATCGATTTTCGTTGGGCACATGCAGTACGTGAAAATTCTTTTGACAATAGAATCCTTTAATTCTTTAATGAGTGCCCAAATTTTATTTTATTTTATCATCACTATGCTTGGATGTCTAAAACGATCATGCCAAATAATAAAACTCTTCATGCCAAAGCATAAACTCTTTGGATCAAATATCTTCCGGTTCATTAATGGATGTTCATAGGAATTTTTTCAATGATTCCTCTTTCATTGTCGCTACACCCATAAGTGATCACTTGAATTCATGAAAATACTTAGATCACTACATCTTTATTCAATTGATCATATAATTGTATGATAAAATCCAAAAGATCAAGCAGTGATATAATAATAGCTCTTCTAGAGTATTCAATAAGATTGGTAGGAGCAAAAAATGTCACAAATAAATATGACAACAAAATGTTTAAACATAACATTAAGATATAGATCATCATCCAATATAGAATAATCAATATGATCAGTGTTAACTCTTATCCCTTTTTCTTCAACTACTGATGTTCAAGAAAAATAAACCATATATATTATTATATCATATGTACTTATCAAATACCCAATTTTACCATATTTGTAATAAATATCATTATTACTTTGAGATAACTTATTCCCATTGGTTTCTTTTGTCTCCATATTATCTTCCAGGGATAAACACTTGCTAAGAATAAATAATATATTCGTAATAAAACTATATACCTTCAATAGGATATGCTAACATAAAATTTATATTCTTATGAATCATATCATCAAAAATCATAAATCACAAGTTATCCAAAATAACCCATCTTAAAGAAGTGAATTTTTTTTTGGGTAACAAATAAGTTTGTTAATGAGAAGATTTATAAAATACTACAAAGCAATATAATCGGAAGGTAAGTAAAACACTTACTGGATCACATAAATAATATCATGACCTTGAATATTCATAATCATAGAATATTTAAGATGAATTTGCAACTTCAAACAATTAATGAGCTACAAATGAAAAGAAGATTCTCATATTCAAATATCTAAAATACAATAATGACAAAGATATGAAGTAAGGATCTTTAGTACAATAATTCTAACATCAGTATCACATTTGGATTCTAAATCTTACTTTGAAACAAATGTAGGCAAAAATAAGGGCCATGAGTAGTAAACATTCGAGAACTATAATCGCCATGATAAACGCATTCATTACTAAAATTTTTACTTTTCTTTCTTTGTATTTTTTTTTACGGTGTTGAAGGTGATGGAAAGGATGAGAGAAAGATGATGGAGAAGTAAAGAGTGCGGCAAAATGAGGAAGACAAAAAAAAAAAAAAGGGTATTAAGTCAAACCTTAATTTCTTGGTCAAATCTCCCTCCTTTTTTTTCATCTTCCTTTAATCTTGACACAATCCTATAGGATGTATTATTTTCTTCTTTAATTATTTTCCTAAATAAAGATTCACAATAAATAGTTATTGCCATAAATATCAACAACAAACTCAATGTTTCATGAGATTTAATATTATGGACCGTTGTTGAAAACAACATCAGCACATGGTAGTGTATTATGAAAGCTACTATTATTTGACAGTGGACCCTCGTGCGTATTGGGATCCTCAGCATATTGGAGCGGTCTTCCTTGCAACTTGTTAAAACCAATTTGAGTAGTGAGATGTCTGCCACTATAAATATTAAAATGACTCAAACTTTGATTTTGAGCAAGAGCATTTGTCGTAGCCATATGCATATTTGGAAATCATTTGGTTGCCATAATGAGATGTTGGACCAATTGTTTGTCAAAAGTTTGTGGCTAGACCCGCATGCACTTTTGATATTTGAATATTGTTTCCAAGAGAATCAATATGCATAAATAGACCCATTTCTTTTTGCCTTTCAAGACCATTAATATTCAAACTTTGACAAGGCAAAACAGAGCCAATGTGTGCTATCACGTTGTATTGACATGAATAAGTTCATGAAATGCCATTGGGGTCCATATCACTTTTGTGCTGCAAAAATTGCAATTTATACAAAGATTGGGAACCACATCATTTTATGACAGCACATACCTTACTGTGTCAACAATGGCAAGTTTTGCTCAAGACAACAAACTTAATGTTTTATTCCAACATCCATCATGTGAAACATTCGGTAAAACCCATTTATTGATAAGTTTCAATTCACTTTTTACTAAGGTGAAATATTGACTTGATTTGCATGTTAGAATTTAATCATTAGCATCCATTAAATTCATAAAACTAATTTAAAGCATCTTATAATAATGTCTGCACATCATCGACAAACCGTAGCCTTTTCCAAATGTCATCCAAGATTGGGCCATTAAACTAGCTGGCTACTAAGTGCTAGATTATTACTAGGATGTGAAGTTTCTTAAATGTGGTTTTATCTTTGTGTCGATGCTTATAAAGATCACAAATTTATTGATATATTTTCGTTAATGCATACATATGGTAGAAAGATCTTCCTAGAATTTTTTCGATTTGTTGTTGATACATTATTTCATCTTATCTTCTTTATTGATTGTAGCTTATAAAATATTATAAAATTTGAAACATAATGCACCGTCCTAGATAATGTTATCGTTTTTATGCGGGGTCCAATCATCATGACTTGGTTTAGAGTATGTTATTATTATGAAAGATGTTTTTGTCAACGTAAATGGTATATAAAAGATCTTAGAAGTAAAACACTAAGTTGCTATTATTGTAACATATTTTTATTATATCTACAAAACAATTATGTTCTTACAAAGTCTAGTTCCCTAAGATCTTAGAAGTAAAACACTAAGTTGCTATTATTGTAACATATTTTTATTATAACTACAAAACAATTATGTTCTTACAAAGTCTAGTTTCCTTAATTCCTTTAAGTTCCTGAGTCTATAATACAAAAATAAGGGCAGCTGAAGCATAATTTTGAATATCACAAAGATCAAGTGCATATGGATGTAGAGTATGCCATACTAAAAGGTAAATTTAGATTTCCAAAATTCAGGTAGGTTAATCGTCTTTCTAGCATAGCATAATTTTATTTTCCTTTTCAAATTCTGAAACTATTTTATTTTGTTTTATTTTATTTTATCATCATCATAAATGAGATTTGGACATAGCAACATCATTTAGTTTATTTTATTATTTTTATAGTTTGTCTTAAAATACCATTTTTACAGTTTGTCTTCCAAAATACGGATCTAATCATAAGCAAAATTGTTAACTAAATTTCATACATACCTTGATGATCAAACCACTCTTTGGCCATGATAGGACCATCCACTGAATCTGATGGTTCTTTTTTCCACCTTTAGCCATGTGCAAATAACGATAATTAGGAAGAAAATCGGGGTGTTAATTTCTTCATACTTCTAGCAAATGGTTATCAGTAGAGACTCTTCATGCTGATAACGTGTTATAAAATTAACGTTAAAATACTATGAAACTATGAAAGTAAAGAAAAAATGGAGAGAATGTATAGAAGAAGATTATTTTCAATTCATACAAGTGTACAACTTTCTCTAATTCTAATTTCTCTATTTATAGAATTACAAAGCTCATTGATTACATCAATGGTTACATCACCTTCCATGATAATATCTCCTTATGATTATGTCTTCCAACTTCATCTATAAAAGAGGGCTTTACACCCCATTCCTCGATTTTCTAATTTGAAGATTCTCTCAACAAAGTGATGGAATATTCCCCTAACAATGTTTTATAACATCATAAACTTTCTAATGGTAAACATTTTTTATAATCAACACAATTTTGTGGCTTAATCAATTTGTAAAGATGGAGAAATAGTGATGCTTTTCCTACCTTTTCCATTTATCTGATTACTGGAAAATGGACATCAATGATATTGAAGCATAAGATTTTTTTCCCTATTAGAGCAATGATTTACATTAATTACTCTATGTTTAGTTGTATCTTTCTCTCACAAAGAGGAGTGTACTACTAATTTAATTTTTATTTGGGATCTATCATAAATAATATATATGTGTGTATGAGTGTGTGTGTAAAGGTTATTCAAAATGATTCAATAAGAAAATTTCTTACTGTACTATTGATCTTCTCATTGTTCTTTATTTTTTATTAAGCTTCAAATCCTCCTTAATTTACCACTTAATCAGCTCTTAGCCATCCAATCAAGTGGACTATTGCAAGTTCTCCTAACTAATTCGAACTTCTCATTAGGTAGTTCAACAACAATCTTGTGATTGTCCTCAATCACAGGGTTAATCCTCCATTATGAAAAGATATCAAAGAAACATTTTCATATTTAGAGTTAGAACAATGAGTACATGTTATCAGATTCGGAAAATTCTTGGGTTAGTAACATCTCTTTCATTGCTGGTAGGACCACACGAATATAAGCGACTGATGGATAATCTAGACTAACTGAAGAGTTTCCCATCAATTCAAGGAAATCTTCTCCCATATCATCTTCAACAACCACCCCGATCTTAAAAAAAATAGTGACACACATGTGAGTTGTCAGATATCCTAAAGCAAATGCCTTCTCTATGGGGGAAAAACCCCATCTCCAAACTGCTTTCAGTGGATTAATCACCACAAAAAGCATAAAACCATGGAAAGAATGGCATTGTTTCCAAAGAGTAAATAACTATCCCGATAAATCATGACTCTCAATGTATCTTCAAGCCCGGGAGGATGCAGGAGCTATTGTCACAATTCTTTCATCAGCTCTGGGCATAGTGAAAATTATTACACCCGTATGGACTCCCATACATGGGGTTCACCTCCAACAAGTAAACGAACATTCATCTAGACTGACGGAATAGTTTTCTTTAGACATATATAACACTTGATACCCCATCACAGTCCATCAGGCGCAAAAAGACGATAGTATAGATCACAAACTTCTATACATATCAAGACTTACCACTGATTTCAAAATTTGTAGCATTTATCAAAAACTTCAACCTAGTATATCTCAACCAAACCAATTAAAACTTCATTATGACTTCAAAACATAAGCATGCACTTCCGACAAATTCATGAAACCATTTTGTACATCACACATTTGGTATGACATAATTGACATCAGGAAACATATCCATTGCAAATTGACAGAAAACAGAGAGAATTCTGATGAATTTATAAAAGCAGTAGATGTAATCTGTAAAAGATAATTTCAGCCCATTGGAAATTTTTATATGTATCTAAACAAGAATATGTTGTGATCAATGTCATCAATGTAAATTTTTATCTCCATTACAACAAATTAGGGGCGGCACCAAGGGGATCGATGGGGGCCTCGGCCCCCCAAGGTTTTTAATTTTTTTTAAAATATATATGTAGTATCGTTAAAAAAATTATCGTCTCCCCCCTCCCCCACATTTAAAAAAAAAAAAAATCCATGTAGTATCATTAAAAAAACATTTTGGCCCCTCAATATTAAATTCCTAGCTCCGCCCCTACAACAAATAATGCAAGGAGCTTCGAGAATTTATACTACTAAAGTTGCATTTTGACAGTAGATGTCCACAAGCTTCACCAGGATTAACTGATAGATTCTTGTGAGAATCCATAAGGTTGTGCCATTCAAACAATAGGTTAACAAACACAAAAACTGAGTACAACATGATAGCTGATCTGTTTATCAAGAATTAAAACAAGTCTGAAGCAGAAACTGACATTAATCATAAGACAGTGTGAACACTATGCTAGAAGTTGAAAACGAAAATTTTAGTATAAAATCCTTGGCTTGATAGAAATTAGACTCTCCTGATAAACCACAACTTGCAATGTATCCAGAATCCCAAGAATATCGAAATCATTCATCTCATGGCTGTCAAGGGCACACGAGACCAGTCGTCCCTCACAGCTTTCCAAAAGGATGGCTTCATTCTTCCATGACATAAGAGGACGTTGGATTCCTATCAGAGGTACAATGCTGACTTGTTTTGTCCAACATTCTGCCATGCCATATTCGTGCATTACCCATATGTCAACAAATTGTCTTTAATAGAAAAGAAAAGGAAGTGTGTATACAAACAAGGCAAGAGATTTATTTAAGACCGTGAGAATTTTTCTCTTTCCCTCCCAGGGATCAAGATCGGGAAGCTTTATGTGTTGAAACACCTCAGTGTTCATATCAAAAGAAAGGATAAAAGCATTGACTATGTGCCGGGTAATTTAATGGAATGCACCTTTGAATTGTGTTCCATGACTAGGAATATAATCTATAGATGAAAAGTCGTAGTCGTGGTCGTGGTCGAATGAATAACGATGATTAAGTTGAATGAATAACACCAGAAAAAGAAAGAGGAATGGCACCCATGACTTCTGTGTCACACTAGTGCCACAAAGGCTTTTGGCGATCTTATTGGGGCATACCATGGTAGGATGTTCGATTGGGGTGAACTCATAACAACTAAGATCTAATAAGGTTTGGCATATCTACAAAAAATCTAAAAGCAAACGAATAGTCCTTAGAAGTTGCTTATAAAAGATTGCAACCAAATCCTCCAACGTCAATGCCCACTACCAGTCACCCACATTTATAGAAATGCTAATCGATGCAAGAATTGGTTGGCTAATTATAGACTACCATAACTATTGGGGCGTACAATTGTTAGCCAACAGCCGGCTCCTTTGCTTGTGCTATTGGAAAAGGACAAACGGGAAGAATCTTCTTCCAAAATGATTGTTGATATATAATGGTTGCAGCCCCATTGTATTAAAAATATATATGTAGATATAGATATATTGAAACATAAACCATAGATTTATAAAGAAAATAAGTTGGGAAACTCAAAGAATATGCAAACATGTTCATTCTGTTGCATCTGTTACCCCACCTATTTGTAACCCCTCTTCCCGGGAAGCCTCATTACTATATATGTCAAAGATGATTTTCATTAATCTCTTCTACCTTTCCTGACTTTAAGGCAGTCAATTTTAGCTAATGGGTCTTTCCACATGGCCAATACTTATCAAATTGTTAATTAAATGCAGAGGAACATATTTATTAAAGTATACAATATGTCAAGATTAGAAAATGTCAAGAAACATATTCATATGTAGAGTTGTTAATTACAATGAGTACAAATTATCAGTTCAAGGATGATCATGGTTTTTCACATGATTAGAGCTCACCTGGTAATTCTTCTCCTGTACCATCTTCACCAAGCACCCGTCTTAAATGCCTTCTACTGGGGAAAATCCTATCTCCAAACTGCTTTCAACGTATTATCACCTAAAATATTAACTACTGCAAAAACCATGTAAAAAATGACATTGTTTCCACAAAGAATATAGAACTAGTAAACATTAACACGTTAACTGTATTATGCACACACACGCGTCAGTACAAATAATGAAATTCTTTCGCATTGTTGGACGATCATTCTATATAAGGCTACAAATGCAAACGTGAAAGATGCCATTTTAGGTAAAAGTCTTTATTAAAGAAACTGGTAAAGTATTAATATAAGCAAAGGCATATAGCCGGTAATCTAATTCCTGCTTCCCACCAAAACTTATGATATACTTCCAAATGTGAATCTTAAATACAGTGTAGTGACTTATTTTCTCATCATCAATTTACAGAATGTGAAAAACACCACAAAACAAATAGGCAAGTAAAGTGAAGGAGGAAAGATTGAGTAATAGACAACAGAAAATGCAAACTAGAAAGAACTACTCAGTAAACAGATGAGACTAGAGGGTGTGACACTCTGCAATGTACAGTACTAATGTTGCATTTTGACAATAGATGTCGATGAGCTTCAGTGGAATAAACAGATACATGTCTGTGAGAATTCATAAGATTGTGGCTTTCAAACAATTGATTAACAGGAACGCAAAGTGAAGATAACTTGCTATAACTGATCTATTTATCAACTATTGAAACAATTCTAAAGCAGAAACCGACTTTGATTATATAGACACCTTTACTTGGTTCAATGAGACAAGACCATCTCTCACTTGATAGAAATTAGACTAAATTTGGCCAGAGCACTGATTTACTGTTATGTCACCTAGTCCTCTGCATCATCCGCATCGCCGATTGACTCCCTGGTTGGACCATCATTTTGGGGCTTCATCAGGACAGATTTCAGTATAAGACAAACCTGGGGGAACTGAGCTTCTTGTCTCCTGAGGAGCAATAGACTGACCCCAAACTTGACAGACCCAAACGCCATGGGCAGGGCTGCTCAGAGCCTGAAGCCTTTGCTTTTCCCGAAACAAGCTGCAGACCAGCTGCATATGGATTCCTGTTTCATTTAAAGTTTTCTCCAGGCATCTCTGGGTTTTAGCCACCATAGGGGCGCCCTCCTGACCACTTATCAGATTAGCAGCAACCAGTAGGAGGACATTTTCAGGTTCACAGGCCCCTTCCTCATCAATTCTATTTGGTGCTGCACCTGACCTGCCCACTCGTTGGGCTATACACCTGCCGCTACATAGCCCAAAGCTTATTTCATTGACCCAAAAAATAAATGATTTAAGTTGAATTACCAACACCAGAGAAAGAGAAAGGAGGGGCACTGTATCTGATAAGGTTTGAGATTTCCACTTGGAATCTAAAAGAAAAGAAAACAATCATTGTGAACCAATATTGTTCAAACATAAACTATTGTTCGCAAAGGAAAAAAAATGTCGTGCACTTTAGAAAAGCTGAAAGAGTATGCAAACATGTTCACACTGTGTGTTTTGATTTTACAGCAAGCATGTTATTCATGAAACATGTCATGCACCTTAGGAAAGCAGAGAATCATGATGTTACTTAAAAGCCTTCATTATCGGTACCGGTATCCTGTGGGCTGTCTGCAAAAAAGCATAACAGAAGGTTGCATGCCTTCGCAAACTTCAGATTTTTGGGTTTGAATAAGCCAAGTCACTTACCACAGAAAAATCAAAACTGAGAACGATTGAAGCAGAGGAGCCGGGAGCGTATTCATCAAATTGTTAATTAAATGCAGAGGAACATAATAATCAAATCGAACACTATACACTAAGTCAAGATAAAAATGTCAAGAAACATATTCATATATAGTTGCTATTTAGAATGAGTAGAAGTTAACAATTCAAGGATTATCATGGTTTGTCATATGATTAGCACTCACCTTGGTAATTCTTCTCCCTTTTCATCTTCACCAAGCACCACTATCTCAGAAAAAACAGTTTTTTTTAATGCCATTTGTCATAGCAAATGCCTTCTCTTTGGGGAAAAAGCCCATCTCTAAACTGCTTTCATTGAACTATCAACAAAAGTATTAACTATTAACTACTACAAAAAGCATTAAATCATGCAAAGAATGATATCTTGTTTCCGCAAAAGGATAAAGAACGAGTAAACAATAACACATCAACTATATTATACACGCACAAGGATAAAGAACTATCAAACAATAACACGTTAACTTTATTATATATGCACAAAGAATAAAGAACTCGTTAACTGTATTATAAGGTATACGAATGCAAACCTGAAATATGCCATTTTACATAAAACATTAAAAACATAATCAAAGGCATGAGACTTGGAAAGATAACTGGAAATCTGATTCTTGCTTCAAACCAGAAATTCCAAATGTGACTTGTTACTACAATGCATTCAACTCATTTTCCCACTAGAAAACTTTCTCATATACTCCTTTACTTACTTCAATGAGACCAGATCATCTCTATAGAAATTAAACTCTCCTTGTAAACCATGACTCCTGCTGATACATCCCCAATTCCATAAATATCAAAATCAGTCATTTCATAGGTGTCAAGGGCACACGAGACCATTCTTCCTTGACACCAATCTATAAGGATGACTTCATTCTTCCACAACAAAAAAGGACACCAAAGAGGTCCAATAATGATTTGTTTTGTCCAAGATTCTGCTACGCCGTATTGTTGCATCACCCATATTAAGTCTATATTTCCTGCCCATATAGAATTTTGCTTTGATGTCATTCCTAATGGAATAAAAGACCTGTTCCTCTGTAAGAAATTTACAATGAAAGAGTTCACTGTTTCGTTCAATCCAAATATGATAGATTCTTGCGCCAAGGAGGAGGAGAATGATGTTCCTTTTTAGGGAAGAGACTCTGCCCCTTGATCCAACAATCTAATAATCTGTTCCCACTCATGACATGTATCTTGAAGAGTTTTCTTTCTCTTATCTTACTCTTCACATACTTGTGTATTGTGGATATTATGTGTTCGATGAATTGCATCACTTACATTTATTGTAGATAGCATAATTTTTAAATTGATAGCTCACCATTTTTAAATGGATGGGGCCATGGTCTAAGTCCACCTAAGAATTTTCCACAAGTGGTTTATAAAGTCATTCCGGTACATACCACAAGAAGTTAACTAGCATAGTCGGCAAAACACATGGAGTATTACGCATGTCGCCTGAAGTATAATAGTCAAGATTGCAATCACACGTGAAACCATGGGTCATGCACACTCATCAAAACGCCTTCCAACAACTGTTGTATGGTAAACTAGTTGTGGGTAAGAATTTTTTTTTTATTCTACTGGCTACAAAGGGGGGTTTGCAGTGGATGGGATGACAGGAATCAAACTTACAAGTGCAATTCCTTTAGACGGATTTCTACTATTCACAAATCGAAGACCAACATAATTAACAAAAACCAGCCAAATTAATAGCAATTTTATTCAATAAGCAGCAAAAAAAGCATTACATCCACTTTGAATAGTGATTTATTTTCTAAACATACGGAACTAGAATCCTTTTAGTTTTCGGACCAGCTACCATATCTTCCCATAGCAAGTCAGAGAGTGCCATCGTCAATTCTCCAACCTTTCCTGTATCAATCATTACGTTGATCAATCTTTCATCTTGTTTAGGATAAATTACCTATTTAGTCTTGTATCTTTACTATTTATCTCAATTTAGTCTTTATCTTTCAAAATATACTCTTTTAGTCTCGTATCTTTATCATTTGTCTCAACTTAATCCTTATCTTTCAAAATGTACCCTTTTTGTCAAATATCTTTGTCATTATGGTCCACGTTAGTCCTCTACTATTTTTTCGTCTAAAAATCTAAAGAAATAAACACGTGACTACAAGGGTACATTTTGAAACATAGGGACTAAGTTGGGATAAATAGTAAAGACATGAGACTAAAAGGATACATTTTAAAAGATAAGAACTAAATTGGGACAAATGGTAAAAATACGGGACTGAAATGGTACATTTTAAAAAATAAGAACTAAATTGGGATAAATGGTAAAGATACCGGACTAAATAGGTAATTTACCCTCATGTTTAATATTATGTTAAACAAACAAGTAGTAAAACATATATATGTTAGGAGTACTATGCTTTAGTTCAAAGTTTGACTAATTCACAATGTAGACGTTTATTCTGAACGTCAACAAATCACGCCTTTGCTTTAACAATATCACTATAATCCAATGGCTTTTAGAAGTACTATGTGAATCTACAATAAGGGTAATTAACACAAATGGATCTTTTCCGCATGTGCCAACTAACTTCCTTATCTTTCAAGTATGACATTTTGGTCTTTGATCTAATACTAAAATGACGCCGTTAATTTTAACGTGTGAAATCCATTAAAAAAATGATGGAAATGATATGCATTGTTCATGTGCTGACTTATGCAAGGGTAAAATAGTCCATTACAAGTTAGATACTCATTTTTCACAGGGTTAATGACACCAATGGTCTTATATCTTTGCTTTGAGTGTCAACTAACTCCTTTATCTTTCATTTGTGATGAATTGGTCCATGATCTTGAATTACAGTAACAACGTATTCCTTGCGTGCGAAATCCGTCAAAAATAAGACGGAAGTGGCACGCTGACTGCATGTGTTCACACATTGAGTATAAACCCATCTAATAGGGTATGATCTTCTCAAAGGGACATTTTCTAAAACGATATTCACATTATTTAATTTTTACTTTCAACCCAAAATAAACTTGTAACTAAGACACCAAATATGTGAATCAATTGAAAAAAAAAGTAAATTAATGGTTTACAACAAAAAATCTCCACACACAAAAGTCAGTACGCGAGCGAAGCATGTCATTTCGTCATTTTTTGGACGGATTTCACACATTAGGACTAATGACGTCATTTTAGTATTAGATCAGGGACCAAAATGTCACACTTAAAAGATAAGGGAGTTAGTTGGCATACGCGGCAAAGATAAAGGACCATTTGTGTTAATTACCCCTACAATAATATGAAAGAACCCCAAGAAGTTAGAGTAGACTTACCATCTCCAATGGGTTTCTCATCCCACATGATTATAGGTAATATGGGAAGTGTGCTTCCAATGTACATCATCTCAACAGCTCCTTTTGCCTCAGTCAAAGTGAGATTGGCTGTGCTAACACTCTTCAATCGGCCCTGCTCAACCAATTTTGGAGCTAGTTGAAGAAGCCTCAATGCAGTACAACCACTTAAGATTTTATCAAAAGATGGCAAAATAAGCTCCTTGTCATGTGTTATGAAAGCCACATTCACATTTGGACCCTCTGCAATATAACCTTGTTCGTCAACCCAGATGGACGCTTCTGCTCCTTTCTCCTCAGCTTCCATTTTTGAGAGGACATTCGGGAGATAGTTCACATTCTTCATTGTCGCAAAGAGAGGTGATTTCATAGGGATAGTAGAGGTTATTACTTTAACCCCGTCTTTGCATTGTGAAATGTCATCATCAATCACCACAGCATAGAATGCAGATGTTGGGCATCCTGCAGGAGAGAGTAAAAAGTTCCCAGGCCCTGCACTCAACCAGTATCTTAGAGTCCCTTTCCTGAACTGTGACACTGCAGTGAGCTGAATAAGAATGCTTCTAAGAGTCGACCGAGAAAAAGGAGAGACAATTTTTGCTTTTGATGCTGATCTAAGAAAACGGTCCAGATGTTCATCCAGCTCATAGAGGAATCTGTTTAGAACAATCATGTGATACCTTTCAATTCCAATTGGTAAAAAAGAAAAGACAAATATTGTAAATTAGATAAAGAACACTATAGAAGTCTAGTTCTCAAAAGATTCTCTTTGGCAAATCTGATAACTCAACTCATAGACCTTCTCCAAGGTATCAATGATTCCACAGGGAGAAGGAAATTCGATACAAAAAGTTAAGTATCTGGAATTTTACATGGTTTATCTGTTCAGAAAAATCATTATTTATATCTCGAATAGATCATTGACATGAGCTGTTTAATCTAAAATTTGAAGAATTTAAACTGTGAGGTTGGAGAGGGCATGTATACCCGTCAATTATAACAGCTGTGTCAAAGACACCATGTCCTCGATGAACCATGTGATCATCTATTGGGATAACCATCATTGCTGGATCAAGAATGATTCCACCATATACACTTGAATACATTGCCGGGTAGGGTTGTGCCTTCTTTGAGCTCCACTCCTCATGTAGCTTTTCGAGCAACTGATTATTAAGACAAAACAGATTTAATAATAATTTGGAATAAGATATCACACGCTTCTGCAGTTTACTAGTGTCTTACCAGTGAAGACCAAGTCCTAATAAAGACCAGTACAAGATAGATAATTTCATTCAGACACATCTAGATGGATATAACTCTTAAAGAAATATAGCTGTTAAACATTGTGATGCATCCTGTTTTGATTCAGAACATCTTTAGTCAAGATGGTTGCTCTGCATTTAGGTCCAAATGCATCAACAATTGCTCTCCCCTACCATTCCGGAGATTAAACTTTTCAATTTCATTTTGGACTGTGTGGTTTGGGGTTTGGGTGGCCGGGGGTAGGGAATGATGGACAAGAGAAAGGCCTCTCGATGCAATCCTTTTGAGGGTAATTTGAAGAAATGATTGGAAATGTCCTAATATCATGGAAAGAAAAATCTAAGATTTTACAATGTATTCATCCCTTAACATCAATTAGGAAATATAGATTGGCTCATATTTTTCACTTTTTCTTTTTCTTTTACCCCCCCCAACTCTCACTTGGATCCCACCCTATGAAATTCGAACTCTGGTCTCCCAACTGTCAGGGGAGTAGCCCACCACTAAGGTACCAAATCTCGGCTCATATTTTATACTTGAAAATGTAATTTTTCTCATTATGTCTATGGTGTTTGTAAAATGGCATGATCACACCTTTCCCTCACTTGGACAGACGAAGTCACCACTGACTCTATTTATTATTCTGGTAAATCATTGAATCAAGATGTCAATCTAATATCTCATTTTTAAGAATAAAAAGCCTTATTCATATCCTTTGGGAGGCAGTAGTTTAATATGGTATCTAACCTCACATTATTAAACTGTCTTGGATTCAAATCTAGCCACCATCCATTTAAGAACAAAAAAAATGTCTACATGCAAGACTCAAACCGAATTACGCCTAGACGTGATGGGGCGTCTCGAAAACAATAAATAAATATAAACTCATTTTTAACAACTTCAACTTTTAGACGAAACAGTATTACAATAATAATGAAGCAGTAATGGTCGAATTGTCTGATAATCCCATGATTCATCTTAACTTCCTGTAGCCACCACCATTTTCTTACCACAAAGCTTTGGCTAACCCATAAAGATAGTACCTTAACTCAGAACTAAGCCAAGAAGAAAACAAAGATGTGTTTTCAAAACATTTACCTCTGATGATGATGAGAATACATGGACTTTGAATTGCTCAGCATTATCTACCTTTTCTGCAGCAACTGCATATTATATAACAACAATATAACATCTACACAACTGATAAATTTCTCATTGAATTTCCTCAAAATTTTCAAGAGAACCAAAAAAAGAATTAGATAATAGTGAAAGCAAAAGAGGGTACCTGATATTTTATCAGAAGAAGAATTGGAGGTTGCCATAGCCTGTGTGATAGAACTTCAAGTGAAAGACAGATTGGTATAGAGTATTCTTTGGTGGCTTAATGTTATAGAAGTTTTACTTCTATATATAGATAAAACACTTGTAACATTCAGTATAGTATCAACCGAGAACTTTTTAGGTCAGCTCGGATTGATTATCACTCCACTCACATACGAGTCATATATATGAAGCCCATCCATCCATTATTTATAGGTTTGAGAGTAAGCACGGATTGATCAAAGAATTTTCAATATCCATGAGATACACGAAGAGGAATCTGTAGTTGCTTTACTGACTTTGTGTTGTCAGCAATTTAACCACTTTTTTGTACCTAGGATAATGTCTGATGAGTAAGACAGAAGCCGTGTGTGGACTTCTGTCTAGTAGTTGTATGATTATTGTGTATTTTTGTATTTTGGTTTTGTCATTTGGAGAGATTCCCTGACAAAAAAAAAAAAAAAGAAAAAAAAGAAAAATTTCTGGTGAAATTCATTTGTTTTTAAAACTTAATTAATGATTGGAGTGCGCAAAATCATTGTAAGGATTAATTGAACCGTGGTGTAGATTATGTGGCTAAATCTTTTTTGTATAAATAAGTTACCCGTAAATTGGTTAGCTAATAATTTATCTCCACATGAATTGTTTTTTGAAACCTTACTTTTCAAATAGTGAGATTAGTTAGCTTGTGCTATTACTTTTTCTAATAAAATTTTCAATTGACAAGAGAAACAGAAAAATATTGAACCGACCCTAAGGTTAATTTAATTATCGCCTTGATCTATAGAACTGGTTGTATAGATTTTACACCAATAAATTAATTTGAAATATACGTAAAATAGCTGAAAATACTATTTACAGTAAAAGACGAAAAATGAATTAATTTGGACAAATAATCTTCTTGGATGGTTAGTTGAGAGGTCAAATTCTCTATGTTAAGTTTCTTTTTTTCTTTTTCTTTTTCTTTTGTCAAAATTTCTCAGTGTTAGGTTGTGAATTCGATTTTATTAGAGAGCCGGCTAAAACATTTAAGATTTTCATGGTTGTATAAATAAAAACAAAAAGGGAAAAAGAATTAATTGGTCAAGTGACCTCTACATCTTATTCCAAGAATTTAATTTGAAGAAAAAGGGTAACTATATACTCCCGGGGTCCCAATTTTGATCACTCTAGATTTAGATTTTTTCATAACGTTATAAAAAAATTAACTTTGGTAAAATGATGTAGTTACCAAAAAATAATTCAGATTATTAAATATGGAGATCAAATAATTACATCACTATTCCACCAGATTTGGATCCTCTTAACATTATTGGAGAGAATAATCATGGTAAAGTGATAATACAATTATTTACTCTTCATGTTCAATGGTCTATATCATTTCGTTGTAAATGTGTCATCATTTCACATTTATCTATATCATTTTGTTATAAGTGTATCATCATTTCACATTTATTGATCTCTCTAATAATATTATTACGGGACCTGAATCCCTCTTCACCACTATTAATCTCCCTCACAATGTTATGACATTATAAAATAAATTTTTTTTTGGGTCAAATCCATGAACTAAAAGGGAATAATTCACTCATAACGCAATAAGCGAGATTTAACAGTGACGAAATGAGAGATCTAGTGAATAAAAACTGTTAAAATTATTTGATCATAACCACATCATCAATTTATTATCATGATGAAATAACAGTTCACTATTATAATGCAATTAAAATGAAATTATCCTGATAGTTCATATCAGTTAAATCCAATCGTATATTTTTTGTTGAATCTCGCTTATAACGTAATAATGTAACGAAAGAATCCTTGCTCAGAGCAAAAGTCTCCTAGGCTTTGTTTTGTCTCCAGTTGATAGGTTCAATTTCATATTTTGTCACAAGAAGACAACAAGAAAGAAGCCCTCTATTCGGACAATGAAGAGCGGCTCCATTAAAATGCCACCATAATTTTATTGCCTAATATTAAGAAGATAATGACCAAATAATCAATGGAATTAATTTATTTATGGCATTTACATACGGACAAGATACAAGAAACAAACCACTAGCTGCTCTGATCAGAACATGATATACCAAAACTACTTTAACAATTACAGACATGGCCGAATCTAGAATTTTTTTAAAAACTTTTGAAATAAGTACACATATTTTATAAAAGGTTGAGCTCGTGAGGGCTGCAACCTCCATACATCCACCCTTGATTATAAAAGGCTGAGCTCGTGAGGGCTGCAGCCTCCATACATCCACCCTTGATTACAGACGTAGGACTTATGACAGCGATGACATATATCTACCGTATGAAAAAAGTAAAACATAAAATATCAAGTAAACCACAGGATTGAGATACAGATAGGAGAATGTTTTTTCTTTTTCGTTTCTGCTAGGTTCAGATACGACTACTTAATTTTATAACTAAGTGCGTGAAATATAAATAGATCGTTACTAAATCTGGATAAATTTGAATGAAGGAGACGATAAATGGATGTGCAGATCAGATAGATCAATCTAACCCTGGCACCATTTCTGATCTGATCTCTGAAATTGCATGAATCAACCATTGTTCTAGACTTCCTGTTCGAGAAACAGATCAACATACTTCAACACCGATATTTAGATGCTCACCAGGCCGCGTCATTGAGTTATCAGTGTCCGTTTTGTTGAATTGAGTATCTGTGGCAGAAAGATTTCAACCTCTCTAATGCTTCTTCAAGGGAAGATGGCTCAGCAGCGAAAGTGATTCGGAGCCAACTCTTCAGGCCAACTGCAATTCCTGCAAAACAATGTGCATGTAAATATGTTTAGCTTATATAAGATATGACACATGCTTTTTACTTGCTTCTGCTTAATGGAGTATTTAATATGTTTCAGACTGTAAACTTTAAGCTTTTCCATGAAGGCCGGAGCATGCTGAATTTATCAAAATGTCATAGTTTTAACTACACATGATGACGAGTACTTGAATCAATCATTTTCCATATCGTCAACTTAACTAATAACTACCAAAAGCAGTCTATGCAAAGAAACAATTCTGAGTGGAATCTAAAAGCAACTGATCCGTTGCTTCAAGGTTTTTTCCGGAATGATTATCTAGTTGTGAGCCAAAACATACTAAAAGAGATTGCTTTAATGCGTTTATAAATAGTTCAACTTTGCATCTGATCATGAGAGTTATCTAATAGTTCAGAATATGAGACAGACGAATGCCTTTTGACAGAAACGAACTAGTGGAAGCCAATTTAATCCTGGTAATGCAGTCACATCGACCAGAAAGATTTTGTTCAAGAACTCAAAAGCTTTATATCGCTGGTATTATGCCTTGACTGCTGAAGAAAATAGTTTACCTAGTTCATATAATCCCTTATATGCTTAAGATGTTCAAGAACCGGCCACATAAAACATGCCAAGCTCTATATTATTCAATACAGGTATCAAAATGTTTTGCTTCTCACCTGGAAGAATGATAACATTCTCCTCTTTGGCCAGCTTGAAGCAGAAGTCAATGTCATCGCTTATGTCTTTTAGCAAGGACAAGTTCAGCTTCATCTACAATATAAACCATTGAAAGTTAAACAAATAAGGCAAGCACAGACTTCTCCCGTATATAGAAAATCTATAACTACTTCTGGAGATTTTCGGTTTGGATTTAGCTCTCACCATCACTGCC
The DNA here is from genome assembly GCA_037974665.1 of Ehretia macrophylla. NCBI lineage: Eukaryota > Viridiplantae > Streptophyta > Magnoliopsida > Boraginales > Ehretiaceae > Ehretia > Ehretia macrophylla. The sequence goes on along the minus strand of CM075772.1, from coordinate 72,155,539 downwards.
ATCGATCCTTCTGGTTTATATGGACAACTAATACAAGGGATTTCCTTTACTTTCTCGCAACAAATATCTGCAGCATGCTTCAGCATATTGATGGTCTTTTTGAAGAAAACCTCTTCAGTCTGCTCAATGATTGTAGGAACAGCTGCCTGAAACACGCATCAAATGGAGAGAATCAGATCATATGAACTTGAGTTTCAGTCATGCTTAGAAGCTTGACGGCAACAATCATATTGAAAACAATCGGAATTTCTATATTACACATTATTGTAGGTAATGAAAGTATGAAAACTAGAGATTTTGTCACAAAGATGAAGACCGGTTGATGCAACTATTACAGCTTACTTGTTACAGAATTGTATGATCAATCAAAGAGGTATCTTTAACCTATAAGCATCTTTCTCTGAAAACTAAGAGGGTATCTGATCAGGGATTGACCAACATAATCATGTTGGAAAACCCTACATTAAAGCTGGGAGGAATGATCAGACGTAAGACAGGCTATAGTTGTTCCTGTACCAGCTGAAGGAATGCTGAGAAGGTGATTAACTAGATACCAACTAAAAACAGAGGGGCATTCTACCAGAAGATTGGATTTCTTTCCCTCGAAGAACACTCCATCACATGCGTGAATATGAATTGATCTAACCTGTGCGTATCCTATTGTTGGTCGTACCTCTGTCCCGTCACAAGGGAGAAACGGGTATTTTCAGTCAGGTAAAGCAGCAATTGAGTACCAAGGATTTCTTTCTGTTATTCTGGGTTCCTAACTCAGAAACTTACAATTGAGGCAATGTATATTTATATAATAATGCATCTTTTGTATATTTATATAATAATGCATCTTTTAAATGCCAGAAGGCATAGCTATAATAACTGTAACTCCTTTTTTCACTGCAGTGAGGCAATTGTTATTATCCTTGTTTGCGTTATCAATTTTTTCTGATGATAGAGCCTCGGATTTGCATTAAGTAGAATGCCAGACACAAAATTATGAGAAAAATAGTTAGTGAAGAAGTAGTACCTGAATAAACGTTGCTGGACCTCCGTTAAGGTCACAGTACTTCTTTAGGCGCTCAACAAACTGAGAAGAAGAGAAGAAAATATATTTCAATAATAATCGTAGTATAAGAGATGAAATTACTAATTCCGGATAACAATAATAACAAATAAAAAATGCTGACAAACTCAGAGCATGGTGAAGAAATATGTCGATGAAAATATTGTCTTCAGCAAAACAAGAGATGGGGAAAATACATATTCGACCAAGAAGATGATTTAATAACATAATTCTAAATACACTTCAACCACCGCCCTTCCTGCCCCACAGGAAAGAATAAGAAACAAGAACAAACAAATAGATGGGAGAACTATTTTTCAACATTTTAAGCATACCTTCATGTAGACCGGTCACAAATGCTCTCAGAAAGAGTTGCGTTATTCATTTTATGAAGAATGAGAGAACAACAAACCTTGAGGTTTTTGAAAACACAATTGGGGTCATTTATCACAAGCCAACCGAGACGCCAACCAGGCACCAAGTATCTCTTGGATAAAGATCCAAGAGTAATGACAGGAGCAATTGAGGCAAAAGTTGCCATTGGCACAAATGGATTAGTCCCGAAGACAAGATGTCCGTAAACTTCATCAGCAATTACAATAGTCCTCAGTCTCTTTGCAGTTTCCGCAATCTGATTAGTATTAAAGAATTGCCATAAATAAACACAATTGTAAATGCAGGAAAAAGCATACGGACAAGTACATTAAACTATAGAAACAACATCAACACTAAACCGACCTTCTCTAGATGCTGGGATGAGTATACATTGCCACATGGATTTCCAGGGTTTATAATTACTATTGCAATTGTATCATGATCTGCAAGAGCTTCAACAGCATCTAGGTCAACCTCCCATCCCTTCTCAGGAAGAAGATCATAATATCTAACTTCAAGGTTTCTAAAAGCAGCACAAAGTCCATAAATTGGGAATCCTGGCTTCGGAATCAAGATATTAGCACCAGGACGAGCTAGAATTGACAATGTAGTTTCTATAGCTTGTGTGCAACCAGCTGAAACATAAACATCATCTGGTGATACTTCTTCTGGAAGATCACGGGATAAATATTCTGCAATTGCCCTGTTCAAGGAGCCAAACATCATAGCATTAGATGCTGAAAAAATTAACTAATAGCAAGTGAAGTTATAGGTAGCTCATTACTACTACTAAGGATTTGACCAATAAGAACAGTGTGAACAACCATTAAACACATTAAGAAGACACTGCAACCACATTTGCAAATTTGATGATCATTGTGCGAAAAAAATTAAAAAAATTAATCCAGTCGTTAAACAACGTCAAATACTTAAAATGTTTGATTGTAGAATTAAGGGGAAAAACGAGAGAATTGCCAGCAACACAGAAAGTGATGCTGTCAATAGATCAATTCATAGCTAAATTTTAACTCAAATATGTAGACTACCACCTGATGATGATAATGATGATAACAAGAACAAGTCATGATCGATGAATCTGAAACCAAACCTACTGGCCCAAAATGATTAATCAAAGTTATTACTTAAACCTATAGCAAAAGTCTCGCTTGTGCGTCTAGAGTTTTGGGTTTGGGGCGTAACACTCAACTTGGTCAATGTAATGAATCTTTGAATTCGGTCTATTTCTTGTCACATTGCACCAAGTCTTTACCTGCCATCTCTCAGATCTTCAAACTCCACTTTCCTGATGTATAAGTTCTATATGGAAAACTGTTCAGTCAGTTCATATTAAGTCAGTCTCTTACATATTAGTGAGATCCAAACATTTGGGTCTTACAAATAATGTGTGAAACTGATGGATTAATTTAGACTGACCCGAGAATTTTCCGTTTTATATGGAGTAAAAAGACTTTGCAATTCTTTTCCTATGTGGTACTATCAAATGGTCATGCCAAGATGGCCTACAAATTAATTATAATTATTGAGGGCCCAACTGATGACTTAACACAACATTTTTATAAAAAAAAAAAGACTTAACACAACATTTCTGTGTCAAATAAAGTGACGTTGACTGAAAAATTACTATTAGCATCCAAAGACAACATAAACAATTTTTTGTAAATCTATTTCATTCTACAGTGCAACATATGTCTCCTTAAACTAGATCAAAAATAAATTTGACCATTTTTCGAATATCGTACATTTTCTGTAAGTCTATTTCACTTAGGGGCGGATCTATTAGGCGACCAGGGAAATCTAAAATTAGAGTTATTAACGAGTGAGTTGGACCTATATTTTAAAAAAATTCTATATTTTAAAAGTATTTTTAGACTAAAAAATTAATTTAGCCCCAACTTTTTTTTTCTTCAATATATGAGTGTTCAATTGTATATTTTTAATGCCCGTTGAGTAAAAATTCCGGATCTACCCCTGATTTCACTCTAGTATGCCAGATACGCTACTCAAAATAGACCCCGTACAGGTTTGATCATTTTCTAAATCTCGTGCATTTATTGTTAGTCTATTTCATTCTAACATGCCAAATACAACTATTCAAGACTCCAAATAGGTCCGACCATTTTCCGAATCCCACGCACTGTGCGAGAGTTTCCCTTTCTCAATTTCATTCTAACATGAAACCCCGAGAAATTACCAACAGTTAATCGAAGTACATTACAATCGAGAAGAACATAAACAATAGAATAGTGCAATAATTGCATGGACTTTTATCAACTTCAACAAAGAAATTATAAGGCAACTCACACTTTAGCAAGATAATGACAGCTATAAACATAAATTAAATAAACGAATCTGAAGACAATCTGAGAATACTGAGCAATAATTTGATAGAAACAATAAATGCACCTCGGAATCATATCAAATGATAGCTGAAAATACACAAGGAATCAAATCCAAAACAGTAAATTCACGCTTTCAAAGAAATGATGTAACCTGTCCACTTTATTTTGTCTCGAGTCTTGACATTGCAGACCCTCAATTAGTTAATAAAAATTGGTTAGAACTAAAATTATTATATGGAGGTACTACCTATCCTCTCACTACATTCATTAAACCATATAAATCTTAATTTGATTCTTAAATGTATCGTAATTATAACAACAATTCACAACTTTACACACATGTCCATTCCCATTATTGTATTCTTTTTAGGCAGACACAAAACGTTGGCATCATTGAAATGACAAGTGACAAACTAACCAGAAACAAATAGTTAAAAATTAACAAAACAATAAAGAATCAAAACCTCAAGCTAAATGAAAATTCTTATATCCATTCGTTTATAGTCAATCAACTCATATAAAAGTGAGCCTCACAGAGTGAGTGGACTGAGTATTCATCCGGGTAAATGGAAGAACAACTCCAAGCTGATATTGTAAACAAAGTGAAGGAAGGAGAATTTTACTTTCTGGTTTGAGGAAGACCAACAGTGGGGGCATAGCCATTGAACTTGTTAGAACGAAGTGTGTCAACAACAGCTTCTTGAACAGCAGAAGTGGTACGAAAGCATGTGTAAACAGTAGGGTCACCTATGCCTAATGAAATCACTTTCTTTTCATCATTTTCTTCAGTGTTAGCCATCAACAATCCAAGAATGCCTTTAATGGTGATTGTGGTTGGCGTTTCATGATGATGGTCTTTCCCATTTCCTCCATTAACAGCCCCATTTTGCTTAATCCCATTCTCCATTTAAAGAAATAGAGAGAGAAAGAGGAGAGAGAGAGGGAGAGAGAGAGAATGAGATTCAGACAAGAGAGAGTAATGCAAGAAGATGGAAACCACACACGTTTGTGAATACAATGATACTAGAATATATATATATATATACATATATATGTACAGTGTTATTACATGCATGGGGGAAACAAAAGCAAAAGCGAAACTTGGTACTAAGGGCTCCGTTTGTTTGTCATAAAATAATTTATTTATATAAAATATTTTTTTGAATTTTATTTATTTGTCGTAAAATAATTTGTTGAGAGAAAATATTTTTTTCTCTCAAAAAATATAAAAATATTTTTTTAAATTTTGTACTAATATAATATTTGACTGAAAAATATTTTCAGTTAATCAATTTTTCAGTATTATCAAATACTAAAAAATTAAAAAAAAATAGCCACTATTTTTTAATGAAAAATAGTTTTTAATTAATTAATTTTTTAATATTATTAAACATTAAAAAATTAAAAAAATATTTTTCGAAAAAATATTTTACGGCAAACAAACGGAGCCTAAGTGTTAGAAAAAAGAGACCGGTGGGATTGTAGCGTGTGATCAGGGCAGCTGAGAAGAGGGGGTAGGTGGCAAACCCATAAAGGTCTTTTTACACAATTTATGGTGTTGTACGTGGTTGAGAAACTCTGATTGCATAACGTGACGGAAATTAATCGTGGACCAAACGTACGTACCAAAGCCAAACACGTCCACACCATTTTTGAAGAATATGTTAGGGCATCCTCAATGGAGTATTTAAATACAAAACTTTCTTAATTTAGGTGTTTTTAGAGACTCCAGTCTCTAAAAACAACACTATTCATAGCAAAAGTACGTGGGGCCCACCACTTTTGGCTTAAAAGATGTCAAAATAGAGACCCAGTCTCCATTTTCTTCCACAAATTTGTTGAAAAAAATAGAGACTTGGTCTCTATATTGGCATCTTTTAAGCCAAAAGTGGTGGACCCCACGTACTTTTGTCATGAATAGTGTTATTTTTAGAGAATGGAGTCTCTAAAAATATCCAAATTAGGAAAGTTTTACATTTTAGAGACTCCATTGAGGATAGCCTTAGATATATGGTATATTGATTTTTCTTGGAATCTGTAACATATACCACAAATATTGTATAGTTTTTAATTAATTTAAAATATGAATTGAAATGTGTTATTGGATTATAAAATTTATAGTTTTGAACAGAATTTAATGTGATTTTATTTAACGTGAATTTCTAATTAGTCCAAAAAAAAACACCACTTTTATGTGCCTCTAGTAATGAAGTGACTTGGCTACACAATTACTAACTTGTTGTGATAAAAAATTTTAAATTCAAACTTAAATTTTTTTGTCACAATTATTGTGACTTTTAAATAATTTAAAGCATACGTTAAAATATATTGATTACCACGAAATTTATAATGTGAATTTCTTGTTGTAAAAAAGGAAATAACCAAGGGATTTCTTTAAACTTGTGTGGGAAAATAGTTCATTTGATCAAGATACGTGTGCGCTCAATAATGAAAAGCCACCATTAATGTGATCAAACTTAACGGACACTTCTCTTCATGCAAATGATTGCTTTCTAAAGGATACATTTCTTTGCCGCCACCAGGGAGTCTGGTGGTATATTTTTCGCTATGAGTATGAGAAATTATGAGATCTATTTTTAATAATTATATTTTTAATATATGTTGTACAGACATTTTCCCTTGAATTAAAAAAAAAAAGAGGATACATTTCTTTTCATATCAATCTAAGACAATATTAATAACCAAAAAAAAAATCTAAAACCATATTGGCAAAAAAAAAAAAAAAATCTAAAACAATTTTTAAGGATGTAAGTACTTGGATCTCTAATGGTAATTCACGGTCCATGCAATTACAATAAAATTAATTCATAAGGTTGTAAGGACTTGGATTCCTAACAAAACTTAAAAGAAGAGAAGACCCGTACATACCATCTCACTTTGTTACATTTTATTCTTTACTGTTAAAATTCAGTTACTTAGGGCATATTCAATGGAGTCTTTTAATAATAATGATTGCGATTTTTAGAAATTCTATTGATCAAAATTCATCACCAATGGGGATTTCTAAAATACTATTTGATAGTTTTTGACAAAATCATGACATCACTCAAGCCTTGAGTTTCTAAAATAACGCCTAGTCTTTATTTTCTTCAATAAATTTATTAAAAAAATAGAGACTATACAAAAAGACAAAAACGGAGCAAAGAAAAAAAATATCAGATCTAATGATGTCAGATTATTTGACATTGTCAGATTTGAAAAAAAAAAATTAACAAACAACAACAAAAAAATTTAACAAACAAAAAAAAAAATTACAAAACAATTGTTTTTTTCAACAAACAGCAACAAAAAAAAAAAAGGTAAACACAAAAAAAAAAATCCATGTGGTGGTGGTGGTGGTGGTTTAGCCGTTGGGGGGGGGGGGGGGGGGGGGGGGGGCGCATTGGAATATTTATGGTTATTTTTTTTAATTAAATTTTTTTAAATTTTTTTATATATTTTTTTTTGGTTTTTTTATTATGATTTTGTAATTAGGATTTTTTAATTAGATTTTTTAATTAAGGTTTTGTATTTATGGTTTTTTAATTAGACTTTTTTTTTAAATTATGGTTTTGTATTTTATTTTTTTATTTTAATTTTTTAGTTTAGTTTTTTTAGTTTGGTAAACTTTTTTAGTTTTTTTAGTCTAGGTTATTTTTTAATTGTAATTAAGCATTTTTTAATTAGAGATTTTTAATTAGTTTTTTCATTCAATTATATAATTAAACGTAATCTTAATTTTTTAAATGTTATCTTTGTCACAATTTATTTATTTTTTAGTTAAAATATTCGTTAAAAAAGTTGAGATAATGTAAATAACAATTAATTAAAAAAAGTAACACACTAGAAAAAATAACACATAATCAAATTATTATGTAAAATTAAAATTAACACAATATAGAGACTCAATTTTATAGAGACTGGGGATTTTTTTTTTTATCTTGGTCTTTAAATAAGTCTCTAAAATAATTTTTTTGTCTTCGTCTCTAAGTAGGTCTCTAAAATTAATTTTGATCTCTATATGAGTCTCTAAAATGATGGATAGAGACTCTATTGAGAATAGTCTTAGTACATAGATCCAAAAATAACTTAGCGAGAGAAGTCCCATATCTTGTTTTGGTCTTCTTGATATGAGATAGTTATTTCGTTATCGAGTCTGAGTATCTTTTACTGTAAAATAAAAACAATAATGTATTCTTTTTGTCTATTCGACAAGCACTATTAGAAGGCTAAAAAATAATCGAGAGATGCTAAACCGAGAATTACGTTAGAGGATATATCACCTTTTTTTTTGTTACTCTCCAAAAAAGGGTGGAGGGCAGAAGGAACTTGCTCAAACACATTTTTTTCAAGGATTGTTCTATGCCGAAGTTGACAAGCAAACAATAATATAATCTTCCCTACACATGGAAATTGCTGTTTATTAGTGGCTGCCGAAATTTGAATCAAGTCTAATGAAGGTTAGAGATACTCCATGTCCGTACTTTCTGGAACTACCCAGGAATGAACAGTCTCTTTTCAAATATTTAATAAATTAAAATAAAAAAAGCCAACAACTCCACAACTTATCGATCGGAAGACGGCAGCAGCCATAAAAGGACCTATTCATTTGATAATACTCAGTGGGGGTCCACACTTGAAGTTTTATTGATTACAAAATAATTTAAAATATTATTAAAATGTTTTAATTTGTTTTTTTATTTTATATAAAAAGCATTTAAGAATTAAGCACAACAACCGAGAGTGAGGCTATGTTAACATGATCTTCAATTTCTTTTTTAAAAAAGATGTGGCTATTTTAAGAATATTTTTAAAAAATAATAATAATTTAGTCTCCACGAAAAAATTTATTTTAAACTAATGTTAAATTGTGTATTTTTAATACTTACTGAATAGAAATTATGATTAGTCCCACACTACCACTAACTTTGGTATCTAAAAGGGTAAAGGTCATCAATAGTCTATTATCTTTGGACTAATTAATACTTTCATCCATTATCCTTTCAAATGAATCTTTTAATCAATTATGTTTAATATTATTGACGCTGTTAGTCCAACTCGTCATTTTCGTCTAATTTTTAACGTTAAAATCACGTGACGCGCACGTGTATTGTAATATCTCAATTTTTCAAAGGTAAAATTGGCATTAATATTTTCAAACACATGATGCAGATGTGTTAGATATGTCCAAACAACATCTTCAAGAGCATACACGTGCGTGTCACATGCGCACCACGTGATTTTAATATTAATAATTAGATGGAAAAGACGAGTTGGACTAACGATATCAATAATGTTAAACATAATGGATTAAAAAGTTCATTTGAAAAAATAATGGATGAAAGTGTCAATTAAATCAAAGATAATAAAATAATTTATCACATTTACCCTATCTAAAATTACTTAGCCTCCGATCCATTGATTAAATATCCTAAATCCCCTGTGTATGATGGTTTGTATCGCATTTGCATTAGTTAGATAATTTAGTGAATTTAATTGCTGATTCGAAATGTTTTCGTTAGATTTAGCTTTTCTTAAAAAAAAAAAAAAAAGGAAACTAGAAGTAGAGAAGAAGAAACAATATATATTTTCTGCTTGACTTTTTATTTTTTAATACCTATGCATTTGTAGTTGACTCATAGTATGAACACTCTTTTGAATTCAATAAATTAGTAGGAAAGTAAAGTTTGATTAATATATTTCTTGGCACTCATTAATTTTCTTAAGCATTTGAACTTCTTACGGAATTAGACTAATTCAAAGCACGCAAACCTTCAAAGCCCTCCAGTCTAACGCCTTATAATGACTATATATATTCTTTATTTTTATAAAAATAGTCATCATTGTGGAATAAATATCAAGGTTAGAAAAACGCATCTTGATTTACTCCTCTTTGTTCTTTTTTTTTTTTTTCCTTTATCAGAATAAGTATGCATTGATTCAAAAGCATATACATCATTCAATTTCTGCTAAAGGAATATATCATTACAAAATATACTATGAAACTCTTGTGGTGATGTTGAAAACCCAATCAAGAGGTAATAATTTGCTTCTAATTTTAGTAGCAAGCCAATGGAATGTCTGATTAGCTATTTTTCCCTAATTTAGAGGTGAGATATAAGATAAGAACATGGATGTTGACATCTTACATATAAAGATGACGGTAGAGAGACATACTATCACTCTATTAAGAAAAATATTATTCTCGATGAGAATTTAAAATTGAGTGAAATAGTAAAATAATAACTTATTGTAATCACATATTTTTAGTTCGATGAGAATTTAAAATTGAGTGAAATAGTAAAATAATAACTTATTGTAATCACATATTTTGAGTTCGAACTAAAACTTTGACCGATATTATGCCAAAAAAAATTACTCTCAATTAAGGCTAGAGTCTAAATTTCTCCACAACTGCATGACTCACAATCACAATGTCCTATTCTTGCTTACAAGTCACTTTCATTGAAAAATATAAGCAACATTTGTCGATGGAAAAATAGTTAACGAGGACATTGGTATGTCTACATACAAAATGGAATGAAATATATAATGTTATTTCTTTTTGCAAGTGAAAAGACTATTATGTTAGGTAGCGATTGATACATTGAAATGAATTTGGATATGAATGAAATGAGCTAAAGAATGAAATGAAACTAGAAATGGAATGAACTTAAGAAATGAGAATGACATATTTGATATGCTCTAAGAATGAAAATATGAATTGATATATTAATTCTAAACTCATGTTTAGTAGTCAGTATATAAGAGTAATAATGAGAATGATTTGTATAACATGACATGATTGCCCTTTTATTATTACAGCATTAAAAATAAAAATAAATACGAACATAACCATAAACAACATAATAAATATAATAATAATAATAATAATAATAATAATAATAATAATAATAATAATAATAATAATAATAAAAACAACAATAATAATAATTTTATTATTATTATTATTATAATTATATTGTTATTCTTATTATTTTTATTTTCTGCAAATGTTTGAGGGAAGAAGACGATGCTAGCGAAGTAAATTCACTAAGAGGCATCAGTTTATTATCATTATTATTATATTTATATTGTTATTATTATTATTTTAGTTTATTATATTATTTTGATTTTATTATTATTATTTTAAGTTTTATCTTTTATTATTATTGTTATTTATTATTATTATAATAATTATATTGTTATTATTATTATTTTTATTTTCTGCAAATTTTTAGGGAAAGAACACTATGCTAGCGAAGTAAATTCACTAAGAGGCATCAGTTTATTATCATTATTATTATATTTATATTGTTATTATTATTATTTTAGTTTATTATATTATTTTATTTTTATTTTTATTATTTTAAGTTTTATATTTTATTATTATTATTATTATTTTAATTATTATCATTATTATTATTTTTGTTTTATTTTTGTTATTATCATTTTAATTATTACTATTATTTTTATTTTTATTTTTATTTACTGTTGTTATTATTATTATTATTATTATTACTACTACTACTATTATTATTGCAAAAGAAACTATATATAAAAATCATGTTTTTATCGGGGTATGTTAGCCATTTGATAAATAAGTTTATTCCCAAGTACATGAGAATGTGTTAATTCCATGGAATGGCTAATCCTATATACATGAGAATAAGATTCTCAAGCTCATTCCTTCATACTAAGTATGAGAATCAGAATAGAGTTGAGAATGACATTTTATTCCCAACTTCATTCCAGTGTACCAATCACTATTTTAGGTGTGTAAATTGGACAAAAATGGAAATTTTGAAAGAATAGAACAACCTAACAATGTGATTGTACCCAATACAAGAATCAGGAAACTATTCGATTTATTTGGACTAATATCAATCTCTGATATATAGGTAGGATCAAACGTATGAATTCTACTAATAATGTGAGATCCTAGACCCAAATTTTTTCCAAAGGAAAGAGTATTAGAATGACCATCCCATATACAAAATATAATTTCAATGAATGCCACTTTTTATCCTTTATTTTTTAACGACAAAGAACTTACACTAAATAAGAATATATTGAATTCACTTCAAAGTGCATCCCATAGTATTGTAGCATGCCTCAATAGATGTTCCAAATCAATTATTGACCAAACCATATTTGTGATGAGAGAACTTGAAACTTGTAATTATAATAAGTTAATAGCCGATCTCTTTCCCTAATTTTTTAGGTAACCTTTTATTTTTGTCAATTCCGTGATAGTGTTACAGTGCTTCACAGGAATGTGGGAACTCTCCATTCGATTTATTGGAATATAAATTTTTTTCACATAAAAAAATTATAAATTATAAATTTATTATATAAAATATTAAATTATTTTATTTAAATAAATTAATTTTAGAATACAATCTCATTGTTCTTAAAATGATTAAAAAATATTACTGGTTGTATTGCTAGTCTTGATTAATTTGTCCGATATTTCCAGTCAAGCACATGGAAAAGCTGCCCCACATGATCGTATCTTAGCCGCGTGAAACATCGCTGGAACAACGTGAAGCAAACACTGAAGACCCTAGAGCTATTTTTGCTTCTACAGAAAGATTTTGACTCTTTTGACATAGACAAAAAAGAAAAAAAAATTGCCTGTTTTAATGAAACTTGTCTTCCGACAAAAAAACAAAAAAATTGGCTAGTTGGTGGGAAAGTGGAGTAGTTTGCCACCTAACCCCATAAACGACAAGAAGGTTGTTGCCTTCATAATAATTTGTGTACTCGGCTTTCACCACCTACTTGATTTGCACAAATAGATTAATGTATGATGACATCAAAATTTAAGTATTGTAACTTGGTTTAATAATTAAATATAGGATAAATGACGCTAGTCATCTTATATTTTTGGGGATTGGAACACGTTAGTTTAATATCTTTTAAAATGAATTTTTTAGTTCTAAATATATTATAAATTTGATATTGTTGACCTAACTTACTTATTTCGTTAATTTATTAACATTTTTTGCACGTGATTGACACATACCTAGGTACAGAACAATACGTGATAGATATAGATAAAAATACATGTTCTTGTAGAAGGTGCCAATTGAAAGTAAACGTTATATCGCATGAATCAAATTCTATCTTAGACAAGAATAAGGCAGAAACTGTAATGCTCCGATCACTCATGAAACTAGAACTAATAAAAGCAACCCGATCCAATCCTCAATGCACAAAAAACGAAAAAAAATAGACAGAATTTTCCCTGTACCTAAGCCAAACCAAAATCTGCACATAGAAGATTTCCACAACATACAATAACCACAACATATACAAGGTTCCATTTCAAATTCATAAGATAGTTCTAGCTTCTTTTGCCATAACAAATTATACTCAAGCATTCTAAACTAACATCTACTAACTAAAGCAATTAGATAAGCTTATTACAGGCCACTTATTAGATATCCAACTTTCATTTACAAGCCTTACAAACATGAATTACTTATAAGACTACTAGACTTCAAATTGGTTACAAAGTCATAAAATCAACTAAGACTTCACTTTACAATATATTTGATCACATAACACAAGTATCCAAACTCGAGCAATCAAGAAAAGGCTTCAACTTCTTCTTTCTCTACAACTTGAAACATGATAGATGAAAAGAGTGAGCATTACAATGCTCAATGACGGGGAAATAAAGTTGGGGTGCTTTCGAAAATATTTTCGTGCAATGCATATAAACAAGCTATATAAGCAATAACAAAATTACGAAAATGGAACACAAGAGCACGATATCAATACGAGACAATTATACAAGAAAATGAAACTATATAACACATAATAAAAAGGATACGATTCCGATCATGAGCACGAACCATGAGCCACAAGCACGAATAGGATCACGATACGATAACGATAACATAGCTGGTATCCCTATACACCAACGGGGGTACTCCGGATGTACCCTAAATCCTACGACTCAACTCTCTCGAGGTAGATCTGTATGCCCCAACGAGGAGAACCTCTTGAGGTAGAAGAGTATGCCCTAGCGAGAGAGGGACTTGGTACCATGCTAGCCGAGCTATACCGGCAAACCCGATGCCGCCTAAAGTTTCTCGATATTACCATGACAAAAGGTTGCAACCTTGACACTTGACACACGATATAAAACATAACGAGTAATAGAACAACAATTCGATAGCATTAACACATAAATAGATAAGCACGTAAATAAGGATCAACAAAGTAGGTTGTCCTCACACTTAACGATAACAATTCATATAAGCATTAAAGCAACTTCTAATTCAACTCATAGTTCACATAATCACACATATAGCCATTTTTTTCCCACCAACTATTTGCATATAAGAAACGTACCTTTATCTAGAAATTAGCTTTCATAACTTGTAAGCACTCCTTGACAATTAACATTACCATATAAATGGCTTTACACTACAACTTGATTCTCTAGTTAACATTATTTACACAAAATCTGTCAAGTTAAACATTTATACAAACTTATCTTCAATTAAACACAAAGGAAGCTCAACTTCTAAAGCACGTTTTCAACAAATAGCAAGCAAAACTTCACAAAAGCAAGCTCATTTTTCAATTTCTAGCAGAAGCCTAACTTTACCAAGTCAGTTACCTATGCTAATGACCTCCAAATATTATGATATTTACGTATAAATGAATCTCTTCGAGTGTAGATAGTTTTAAGATCAAATAAAACTCAATTCCGGGTTAAACTCCATAAGTTATGACCATTTTCGTGCAACTGCTCCTAACTGCCAGTTTCAACAATTTTCATGCTACCTTAACGAAATGGCTTTGTCAGAGAATTAAAACGATTGAATTAGCTCTTGCTTCAAAAACAAAGTTTATTCTACACTAAGACATCTAGTTATCGTAAAAGTTTCGTTTAATTCCAAGCACGTTTACTATGTCAAAAATGCTCTAAAAGTCAGGTATAATAATCTGTCCACTTGCACTTTCGTTGTTTTCTTGCATTTCAAACTAGTTCGAAGCTTAGTCATTGCATGCACTTGTTCTATGCAACATTAACTCTTCATTTAAGACATTTATCAAACGCCTAAGCTACACAATTGCACATAGACACAAAGTATATGCTACATCTATCTACAACACTCAAGAGTTCATTTCATGGGCACAAGAGAGCTACTACAACTTCTAAACACTAAATCATTCATTACAGATGCATTTTTAGCTTCATAAGTTAAATCTCTACAACATGGCATGATTAAGAATAGCAAAGTAATCAAATATAATTGCAAATAACATGATCCCTCACCTCTAGATAGCCAAAATATGCAAGAAGATTTCTAGAAACCACTCAAAAACTCTTCCAAAATGCTTAATTTCCCTCCAAAACCGAGCCCTAGCAAACTTTCTCTCTTTCCCTCTTTTTTCTCCCATAGCCGACCCTATCCTCTTCTTTTTTTTTGGTCAATTTTTTAGCTAATATAAGTGTTGTAGGATAATTAGATGGGCTTGGGTTTTGGTTGGGCTTCATTTAATTAGTTTAGGTGTTAGAAGAAGGCCCAATGCTAGCTTAGATTCTCAAATGGCCCAAATAAAATCTCTATACTAGTTAGTATTCATTGTGTTATACTATTCACTCGGGAACTTCCCGAAATACAATGCACACAATTTTCTTGATGAACGTGCACTAGAAATAAGTCAAGTAAGATAAATATCTATGCAAAATAATTAAATAAAATAAAATAAATTTATCTCCGGGCTTGGAGCTCTATATTCAAATAATGAAAACTAGCCAATTAAATGCTAGGAAATAATTTCAACTAATACAAATAATAAAATAGTATGATATTCATTTTATATAAATTAATTAAACACAGATTGTACGTTTTTCAAGAAATATGAAAATTAATGCTAATAAATAAATGCAATCAATTAAAGTAAATATCTAATTTTTGCAAACACTTAAAATAAACACATAAACTTATACAATTAAATAAATATAGTATATGCTCGGTTCGGGGTGTTACAGAAACATTCATGCATGGATCTTTAAAAAATGAATAAAGCATGAAATAGCTAATTGGACATCTAAACAATTCATAGTTTAATCTAAAAGCAAACAAAGTTTTTCGGAATACCTTTTAATCGCGAAACAAAAAACTTCACCTTGAAGAAGATGCTCTACACGCCTAGAGCTTGCTTCCACTCCTCGACTTTGATCTTTTCCTCTAAGCCAAATCTTTGCTAAATTGTTGACCAAGTTGTGAGACTTGATCTTGCAAAACTAAAATAAAAGAAGAATGTTTCATGTTTGCTCTTAGAAAGGCTTACATGAGAGAGATCTCAAAGGAGATGGTGCAATTATAGAGTTTGGGGTAGAAGCCTTTATATAGGTGAAAATCATGCTAAGTAGTTATGTCTTAATCAGAAACCAAGATAGAATATGATTAGGACTTTGAATTAATTTTAATTCTATAATTATATTGGAAAATCCTCTTCTTAGCAAAATACACTAAGTCATACGCCTAGCCCATGGTGGGACTCCTAGCCCATGCACCCTAGGCCTTGGTTTGCGTGATTAATACTCTAGTTAGCCCACAAGCTTTATCTAATTAACTAATTAATTAAGTCCAAATCTAGTCCACCTTTAAGAATAGAAACTCCTTCCAAGAATGGAAACTCTACCTTAAATTCTTAGTAGCTTTTAGACTTTAATTCTCTCCCATATTTAAAAACACCAAAGTTTAGCAATGACACTCATAAGATAAATGGCTAGAAAGAGGACCAAAGATATAATTATCCTTCTATAAAAAATGACCAAAATACCCTTGTTAATTTTTTGCAATATTTTGTCACTTTAACCTTAGTCTATTCTACTAAAAGACTATGGCTGCATTACAAGATAAAAACTATATGAAAAGGACTTAGTTAATAACATATGATGCCCAGTCTTTAGACCAACCAAGTGATAATGACCATATTGCCCTTCTATACTTACTCATAGCCAAGACAGGTACACCATTTGTACTATCATCTCTTTGACTACATCTTTCTCCTTAGAACCTCTAACTCATAATCCAACCATCCTTCGAAAGTTATCCACTTGTACATGGGAGCTACTCATTAGTGTAACAACCAATACAAACTATATTACTATGCATAGATTCAAAGTGCAGACACCCAAATCATAGAGCTATTGACCCATACAAGATCTCACCCATAGTGACTCAAAGTGCAAGAACTTGACTTCGTCAGTTCATCCATATATGCTCAAAATTGAGAATACTGGCCCACTTAGAAGCTTGTAAAGTATAGGTGATCTTTTTCTTTGATAGTACGTGTTTAGAGTTCATACCTACGGTGGCCCGTCCAATGCATACACATGCATAAGTGAAGTATGTTTAGAACCCCATCCATGATCAAGACAGATCACCCTACTATAAAGGGAACTTATTTCACAATAACTTCTACCATAGTAGAGTGTCCAGTTCTACTACTTAGTTATGGACAAAACGATTCTGCTTGATAAGTAACCATGAATTGAACCTTCTGTACATAACCACCACGTACTAAAGTCAACACTTGAAGCAAGGACCTTACATACATATATATATATATATAAATCAACCACATAAGAGAGAAACATGCTGATAAAAGTAAGATGACATTAATTATTCATTGCAAATATTTAGATACAATGATGACAAAATGCTAGTGGTCTTTTGGGCATATCCTATTTTCAACACCAATCACGTGCAAAAAACGTTAATAAACTAACAAAATAAGCAAGTTAGGTCAACAGTGTCAAATTTGCAATACATTTAAGATCAAAAGGTTTATTTTAAAAGATATAGGATCAAAGTGTCCTAACCCCCAAAGATATAGGACCATCGGTGTCATTTACCCTTAAATATAAAGTATCTTCAACTTCCTAATAGTTGGACGATTCTCCAAGAACTTGCAAATAAAATGTTTATGCTCGTTTGGCCAATACGGTACTGGCTACCAGTAACTTGACCTTTGATTTTACAAAAATTAAGGCAGAGAAAAAGCTATGTACACTTCAAAACTTAGGCAACAAGTTAAAATTGACAGATTTTGTTGATAATAAACTCGATAACAAAATTGATAGAGTATCCATTAGAATTTGATCATTACAACGGACAAACTAGTAGGTAAACTGATAAATTTTGGTATGAGACATTAAAAAATTGAAATCGAAACTCGAAATACAATGATTGATTTATTTATATATCTATATATATATATATAAGCCTGGCTTGTTTGCTTCTTTCTCTTCTTATTCTCTTTTTGTCCCTGCAAGGCTGGTAATTATACGCAACAACAGTTTAAAAGGTTGTCCTATTATGGAATCTCTGGAAGTCGGACTAACTACTTAGATTGCGAGTTTAGTTTGTACGGAATAACACCTATTCTTACCATACCAGATCGTGTACAAAAAAATGTGAACAAGAACATACACAATTTAATGTGGTTCAAACTAAGCCTACTCCACAATCCAAAATTAGAAAAATCCATTATTTAGCAATAATGGTTACACAATGTCGACTTTTGCATAGAAAAATCTAACCCTCGCTCTCGTTCTCAATCACCATTCTACCCGATTACACTTCTCTTAACCTAGAATACAAAGAGTGATTTTGAGACATCTACTTACAAGCTAGAACACCATATTTTTACAGGGAACTAATCCTAGTCACGCAGGACAAGGACTTTTCTTTCCCATGTTACCTCTATTTGAATAGGACTCATACCATTCTGACTACAACTCAACCACCAACAGTAGGAGAGCCAACACGAAATAATAGATGTGCAATGCATTCTATAAGGCTCAAAAGGCATTCTCTAACAAGAAAAACAAAGACCTCGTCTACTTGGGGATATGGTACTATGGAAGAAAGCTTATCATGGATTATAAATAAGCCAAAAATTCTTCTTAGGGCAATGTCTGAGGGGTTAATTAGACGGACTATAAGTTCATTGGCAATATGTCTACACTAGTTCAAATCCAGCTTGACCCAATAATTTTATAATCTACCTTGAGATGTTATAACCCCCTTGTTTTTATTGATAAAGGAATCAATAGGTATTTGTTAGGGTTTGATTCTTATAATAGGTAATTGAGGTATAATTTGGTAGGTTTTGGTATTAAATATTACAAGAAACTGAACTTTGATTATTAATTTATAATGTTTATATAAATACATATATGTATATATACACGCTAGACACATATATAATATAATGTTTAAAATTGACAGAAAAGTAAAAGACATGTTTTTATATTGACCTAATTAATTCATACCTAAAATTACTCTTATAAACCTATGTTTATTAACCTAGTAGTATTTTTTTAATGATTATGTAATTTATATTGCAATTACTATTTAATTTAGTCTAAGTTTTATCATCTTTTTATTCATGGTTTTGGTTCATTTTATTTTTGAATTTTTTTTATATTTAAATTTAATTTCTTACATTTTTATAACGAGTTTTGTATTTAAACTAATTTTTTATTTATTTTCAAAGTAAATGATTATGGGTACATGTACTTGCAATTTGCAAAAAGGTCATCCTATTACCTCACCTACCACAGCAGCTCTAACCAGTATAACCAATTCAAGCCCAAGAAGAAGCACACGTAAGAAAGACACGCCAATTCGGTGGAAGGATTAAAAGATTCCAACTTAACTGAAAGGCTAATATATACTACTATAGCCTTCAGTTGAAGGAACATCATAGAGCAAAGTTGTTATTTTTCTTCTTATTTACTCTTGGGTGAAGTGCACTAGACCCCCTTGTAGTTTGTTATAAGTGCACAATACCCCCTTATAGTTTCAAAACCACCAAACACCTCCCTTGTGATTTATTAAACTTAGCATAATGCCCCATTCGGTCAAAAAATCCATCTATTTTGACGCAGAGTGTATTACACTCTTTATTCATGCAATTGTTAATCCTTTTTTGCACAAATAAATCACTATTTGGACAAGAATACCCTTATTAAGATTTTTTTTCTTTTCTCTCACCACACTAACTTCACAAAAAAAAAGTCAGAAGTTGCATCGTCCCCAGTCCCCACCACCCCCCAGCCCAGCCCAGCCCAGCCCACACCACACCGTCAGGCGTCAGTTACACATACTTGTAGAAGCAGCAACAGATCATATGGATAATTCATTTTTAATTTGGCTTGCCTCATGCATTTTTTAATTAGTCTTGCTGGTGATATGATGCCAATATAATGCATTTTCTAATCACTACTGCACTGCACTGCACAATCGGGTTCATAATTCATTTTTTTTTTTGGTCAAAACGTTCATAATTCAATTAGTCTTGCTTTATGAAAAAAAAAATTAATCTTGCTTGGACTCGTCTTTGACACGAGGAACGTTGCAGAAAACATATGTTTGTGTATGAGTTTTAACATATATATATATATATATATATATATATATATATATATATATATATATATATGTATAGATCTGTGTATGTATAATATATGTGACATATATATATATATTTTTATATGTGTAGATCTGTGTGTATATATATGTGGATAACAAAGAAAAAATTTTAAGGGCACTTAAGTCTTTTTGTGTAGTTATGTTAGTTATATTGATGGAAATATGGGGAGGAGGCATGTGAGCTTAATTTAACAAACCATAGGGGAGTTGTTTGGTGGTTTTAAAATCATAAAAGGGTGTTGTACACTTATGACAAACTACAAGAGGGTATGAAGTACTTCACCCTTTACTCTTTCCAGTTGTCTTTGAATAAGCTTAGCAGATAGATAGTGTGAGGTTGTAACCTCTGTAATTTCTCATTATCTTCTACAATATTAGCAATACAATAACCTCTGTTTTTTTCAATTCCTCAAACAATAATTTACATCATTTCATTGCCCTCTTGCCATGGTTGATCCTTCTAACTTCCCTCACATCGAAGACATTCTAAAGTAACTCACCACCGCCTCTGCCCAATATCAATTACTCCACCAACTAACTCCTTTTCCTTTGATACAAATTATCACCTTAACACATACCAAGAGACCCTTTGCGGCCTAGTCGCCAAATTTACCACTCTTGACACTAAAATCGATAGACTCATCTGCCAATTTGACAAATCTTACATATCTCTATACCCTTCAACCACAATCTCTCTTCTCACTACCACTAGCTCTGTTATTTGCTCTGCCACCTATGGCATTCCTTCGATTCCTCTAGTCCTAATTCCTATGTCTACCCCACTTCTCGCCCTAATTCCATATCATGATTACACTCTTCATTTCTTATGCTTAGACTTCCCATGCTTCAATGGTGAAGATCCGTCAACCTAGATTTTCAAAGCAAAACATTTCTTTGCATTCCATTGAACGCTTGATGACCAACTCTGACCATTTCGTCATTCTACATGGATTGCAAGATATTGGTCTGGTTCCAGTGGATGAATTTGTGATCATCAATTTCCTTCTTGGGATCACTTTGCTCGTGCGATAGAGTTTCGATTCAGCCCATCTGAGTTAGAGGACAACTCCGACAACCTTACCAAGTTGACTCAAACTCTGTCCTCCTGGCTAGAAGAATCAATCTATCCTTTTTTTCGAGCAGGTGGCAAAAGGTATCACTCTAGATTGGGTCTCTCTACCAAGTGTTTTGCCTGTGGCTTCATAAGGTATTCATGTTGGGCATATGCCGACTTTGGTCGAAATATTTAGGGATGATTCCGTACTGCCAATTCTGTTGATTACCTTTGCTTTGCCATCTCATGAGTAGCTGTTAGATGCATCATTCTCAGTCTTAACATGACCTCGATATGGTTGTGATATTTGCTCTCCCTCTCAGTTGTCATGTCCCTTCCTGCTAGTGCTATTCTACCTTCCTTTCCCCCGGAGACCATTCTTTACCTGAACTCGGCCTAAAAGGGAAGATTAGCCCCTACCTTCTCTAAATGCTTCTTTGATTCTGTTGACATGAATGAAAGCATAATAGGACAAGAAGCGGTTGAACTAATGGAAACAAACCGCCTGAACTGAAAAAGAATAGTTGTATTTCTAGCCATAGTCATGAGCACTATTTCTTCGGCTGCTCTCACTATTGGTACGGCGGCTTGAAACTACAATTTCTTCTTTATTAAAGTTAGTATAGAAGGACGTTGAATGCACTTTGCTTTCTCATATTGGTCGGTATAAAAGTGCCTGGTAGACCTCATACTTAAAGAGAATAGGATCCCAACTCGATGACCTAAGAAAGGAAAATGCTATCAACTTTAGAACCGCCCGATCAAACAGCTTCTACTTTTTCTATTCAAGACGGGGATAAATCATCAATTCAATTAGAAGCTGGCTATTTCTTGAAAATAACAACTGGGCTAGAATGCCTATTTCCCTTTAGCATGGATAATCTAGCCAATTATCTTATTCTTATATATAGGCGATTTGGCCTCTATTCGAAGGCTAGGCCCCTCTGCAAGCCTTAAGGAATGAGATAGTTTCACAACTTGGGATCCCTCATTGAGAAGAGAGGTCGAGGCTTAGTTAAGTATAATTGAGTTACGCTACTTGATGCTCCAATCGAAAACAAATCAATAGGGCCATGCCGGTACCACTGAGGTTGGAGGTATATCAATCCATGTTCAAGTCCTTAGCTAACAGGATTGTGGGCTTGCCTCCAGTGTTCTTAGTCAGCTGTTTCATCGCGGACCTTCGACCCGATATTTGATTAGAAGTCTGTGCTTTTCAACCCACATTTCTAGCTGAGGCAATTGGGCTGGCCCACCTCTAAGAAGAAAAATTCTAGGCCAAATCGTAATTGGGCTCGCATTCTTAAAATCCAAGCCATATACACCTAGCCCAAACACCTTACCTAATACTCATATGCCTACCCATTTACGAGTTTCCAACCCAACACACTCACTTCCAGCTCATTATCCTCTATTTATCTCTTATCCAAACACTTACCCATCTCTTACTTTGCCAACTTCTCATCTCAATTCCATTCTATCACCTATGGTTCACAAGATCTCATTAGGGAAAATGCAAGCTCGCCATGAGCGAGGCCTTTGCTACTACTGTGAGAAAAAGTAGGATCATAAACACTGATGCAAAACTGTCACGCCCCGAGCCTAGAACCCCAGGCCCACAAGCGCAACTAGTATTCTAGGCATAAGGAACAACTACTTGGGCCTTTTTTTCTACTAGCCCAAAATAGTTAATACAAGTTATTCCTTATACCCACAACACCCACTTATAAATTACTCACAAACTCTATATTTCACTGATATGGGATATTACAAAAATACATCCCCAATTATTCATCCTTGATCTTCACCTACTAAGGAATCCAATGATGATGATGCTCCATTGGCTGAGCAACTTCAGATGGCAGAGCTTTGTTCTCCATCTGACATCTCTTTTAATGTCTTTGCGGGTCAAATTTCACATAATACACTTTGCTTCACAGGCATCCTTGCGAGTCACTCGGTTTAAGTCCTTATTGATGGGAGTAGCACCCATAATTTCATACAATCTCGCGTTCCTCAATTTCTTGGCCTTTCCTTCACTACTACACCTCAATTTGTAGTTTCAGTTGGCAATGGATCTAAGCTCTTCACTAAGGGTTGTATTAATCAAAAAATGCTCACTATCCAAGGCTTTCAAATAATCCCTGACTTCTTTGTTCTACCATTGCAAGACTTAGATGTGGTCCTAGGTACTTATTGGTTATTAACTCTAGGACCAATTCTTGATGATTATCATCAATTATGTTTGGAATTTTAACACAACAATACCACAATCAGGCTTCAAGGCTAGTCACAACCCCCGATTTCATCTATTCCATATAACGGCCTCTATCGACTTTCCCAAGTAGATGGTGTTGCTGAGCTCTATAGCTTGGACGTGGCAGTTCACACATTTGACCAACAACCTCACTTGTGCCCAGCTATCAACTCCTTATTATCAAAATATATTGCATATGTTCCACCCCTAAAGGCTTACCACCAAACCGCAAATTTGACCATCACATACATTAACAACCATAGTCCTTGCTAATAAATGTCAGGCCCTATCGATATCCTTATTTTCAGAAGGCTGAAATGGAAAAATTAGTCACTGAAATTCTTTAAGAATGTGTCATTTGCCCAAGCATTAGCTCATTCTCATCTCCTGTCCTATTGGTGAAAAAGAAGAATAGATCATGGCAGTTTTGTGTGGATTATTGAGCACTCAATGCTATTACAACCAAAGATAGATTTCAATATCATTACAAATTAGCAAAGTTTAAATAATCTCACAGAGTAGACCATTCTGACACCAGAACAACAACAATGGTTTTGCAAATTGTTGGGCTATAATTTGAAAATTCGTTATCGACTTGGAAAGCATAATGTGGTAGTGAATACTCTTTTTCGACCTCTAACTACTACTTTGCTTGCTTTTTTCAGGCATTCTTTAGATATTTTGGATGATGTCAAAGCAGGCAACCTCAGTGATCCCAGATTAATCTAATTTCAATCTCGCCTCAGTAATAATCCAACTGCTTATTCTCAATTTGCAGTTTATGATGGCCTCTTACTTTATCGTGATCGATTGTTTGTCCTTATATATCTTCAAGATAGCATTCTACATGATTTTCACACCTTACCCATTGGTGGTCATGCCGAGTTCCATAGAACTCTTTATAGGCTCTAATCTACTTTCTATTGGCCTTCACTTTGCAAGGATGTCAATACATATGTTAATCATTACCTCATTTGTCAAGAGGCCAAATTTTTGAACACATCTCCAGCAGGGTTTACGACCCCTACCAATTTCTTCAAAAGTTTGGGATGACTTTGGCTATGGACTTCGTAACAAACCTACCTAATTCCAATGGTAAAATTGAGATCTTGGTTGTCATCGATAGGCTCACCATGTTTGCACATTTTCTACCATTGCCTTTGGCTCCTACCAGCAGCTTTGTTGCTAAAGTATTCATAAAAGAAATCGTCTGCCTTAATAGATTTCTTCATTCAACAGTCACGGATCGTGACCCATTATTTTCTTAGCTCTTTTAATTTGGCAAGAGCTCCTTCGGCAACAAGGTACTCAAGTTCCCATGAGCTCTGTTTACTATCCCTAATCTGATGGGCAAACCGAGAACTTGAACAAAACACTTGAGCTTTACGTACATTGCTTTGTTATGGATGCTCCAAAGCAATGACTTAAGCATATTCCGTGGGTTGAATTCTAGTATAATAGAACTGATCACTCAACGATTGGTATGACTCATTTTCCTGCTTTTTATGGCCACGATCCACTAACACTACTTCATTACACATCTCAATGTTCTGCCAATCCCGTAGTTGACAGTGAATTGGCGTCCTGTGATAATGTATTAAAGAAACTAAAACGTAACTTAAAGCATGCCCAAAATCGCATGAAATTTCACGAAGACAAAAAATGAACTGAGAAAGCATACGCTAAAGGCGATTGGCTTCTAGTTAAATTGCAGCCCTATCACCAGCTTTCGATTTGTGCATACACTAATCAAAAGCTGAGTCGCTGATACTTTGGCCCTTTTCAAATCAATGCGCGAATTGGTAAAGTTGCATACAAGTTATATCTGTCGTTCATCAGCTAAGATTCACGACGTCTTTCACATATCATTCCTTAAGCCATTTCAGGGTTCTTCACCTTGCTCCTCACAAAATACATAGAATGCCCTCTTACAATTCAAGAATTTACAACCACTTTAGGCTCTGGACTCTCGTATAACTATCATACAAGGCCAACCAATTTCCCAACACCTAATTCAAAGGGAAAACCTCTCTATCTCTGAAGCTACATGAGAAGACATTGAGGAGTTCAATCGCACATATACATCTTGGAACCTTGAGAACATAGTTTGTGTTCAAAAGAGGGGGCACTGCAACGATGTCATTCGATGGCCTCACTACTAGGGGCGGAGCCAGGAATTTTTGTCAGTGGGGGCTAAAATTTATAATTTTTGAACTATACGAGTCAAAAAATACATAGAATTTTAATGTTTTTATGAGCAAGTGGGGACTAAAATCCATAATTTTTGAACTATACGAGTACTTTTATTTTTCAATGGGGGCTAATTAATTTTTTTTAACTAAAAATACATAGATATCTAATTTTTTTTTCAAAAAATACATAGAAATTTTAACATTTTTATGGGCCAGTGGGGGCTAAAATTCATAATTTTTGAACTATACTAGTATTTTTATTTTTCAGTGGGGGCTAATTATTATTTTTAACTAAAAATGGATAGATATCTAATTTTTTTTTAAAAATACATAGAAATTTTAACGATTTTTATAGGTCAGTGGGGACTGCAGCCCCCACTGACCCCAATGTGCCTCCGCCAGTGCTCGCTACCATAACAGCTCCAACCTACATAACTAACTCAGTCCCCAGAAGAAGCGCACACAAGAAGGACACTCCAATTCGATGGAAGGATTACAAGATTCCAAATTAACTGAAAGGCTAATATATACCACTGTAGCCTTCAGTTGAAGGAACACCAAAGAACAAAGTTGTTATTTGTCTTCTTCTTATTTACTCTTTCGAGTTGTCTTTGGAGGGTAGCTCCTCGAATAAGTGTAGCAGATAAGTAGTGTGAGGTTACAACCTCTGTAATTTCTCATTATCTTATGCAATATTAACAATACAATAAGCTCTGTTTCTTTTGATTCCTCAAAAAATAATTTACATGATTGCACAATTTCTAGATATTTAATAGTTATAGTTATGGTTAATAATTTTCAAACACGTTGAGTTTTAGTTACAGTTTTTGTTAAGATAATTGAGTTTTCATCTTGAAACCAATTAGTTTCCAGTGGAGTAGCCCAAGATGTTATAAGGTGTTTTAGAGTTTCCAATTTTTCGATGTGGGACAAGTGTTATATTCTAATACTTCTCCTCACGTGTGACCTGATTTGAGAGGAGTCACACGTGGAAGATTGAACACGCGTTGACCTAATTTTGAGAATGGTCACACTTGGAAGATTGAACACATGTGGAAGATTGAAGAACATGTGGACCTAATTTTTGAGATAGGTCACATATGGAAGATTGAACACACGTGGTAGATAACATGTGGGAGATTGAAGATGCATGAAACATGACACACGTGAAAGATTGAATACAAGTGGACCTGATTTGAGATAGGTCGCACGCGGATGAATATGACTAGACCAAGGGCCTAGCTCTGATACCATGTTAAGATAACTGAGTTTCCATCTTGAAACCAATTGGAGCCAAGTGGAGTAGCCCATGATCTTATAAGATAATCTTAGAATTTCTAATTTTTCGATGTGAAACAAGTGTTATCAGGGGCAGAGCCAGGCACCGAGGGTCAGTGTAGGCACCCAGTGCTTGGCTCCGCCTCGAATAGTGACACAACTAATAACCAAAGTTCATGACACTTATCTATACATAATACAAACCTAAAATATATGTAATTATACACCTAAAATTATTAAATATTAGCACACAATTTATTTTTTTCAGTTAATTAAGACATAACAAAAATATATACACACGCACGTATATACATAATTTACACACTTGCACAAATCACAATAAACTTTTTTTGTAGCTAATTAGTTAGGTCACAAGACTCAACACTAATTCAAAAACAAACATATACACATATATAAATTATAATATATCTAGACGATACATTTAGATACATTAGTAAGGTTATACAAACATACACACATATCAAACATGCACAAAGACAAACATACACAGACTGAACTATACATACTAGTACATATATATAATTCATGGCGGAGTGATACACATATAAGATTAAACCAAGAAGAAAGAAAATGTCACAAGAAAATAGCTATTGATCACGCCAGAAAAAATTCCCTTCGAGTGCTCCAAATCTGATCTCCACCGTACAAATTGAAGAACCACGAGTATGAATATGCTCACAAAATTTTAGCTCGATTGGATAAGAAATCACTATCTTATCGTTCACTTGATCAAAATTGTACAGAGTTTTGCAATATTTCTCTCAACCTCTTCTTTCTCTTTCTATTTTTTCTCTCTCTCATTCTTTCTCGTGTTCACTCTCTCACCCCTCATGACAAATCAATGGTATTTGCACTCCTGTTTTTTTTGCTTTTGGTACAAAGACAAGAATAATAATAATAAGACTAACTTCTAAGATGAGACTTATCAATCTAGTGTAGGCCTATGCCTACACTCATGACTATATAGCTCGCCTATGAGTGTTATATTTTAATAGTTTTGATTATATGTTACACTCAATGATTATGGTTATGATTATTTTATATTTTTTTGTCAACATTTTATCCAAGTTCATAACCCAAACCATCCATAAAATTGATGTGTAAATTAAGTTGCATAGAAATTACTCTACAAGGTTATGGTTCTAGAACTGACCAAAAAAAAAAGGTTATGGTTCAAGAAGGTATGGCTTGATGGTTTTCTTTTCTTCTTGTGCCAATTATACGTGGACAGTGATGTGCCAGGAATGTTAAATAATACCACATACGATATCGTAGTCTTCGTCTTGTCAGGGGAAAAGAAAAATCAAAGAAAATAATTTCATGATCGGCCTACCTTACCTACTCCTACAAGATATGAAATAATCACTGCATTATGGTTTATGGACGAAGGATGGACCACATAAAGTGATTCAAGCTTACTTGCCAAACACCACAATCTAACTTTTTTGGTAAGACACCACAATCTAACTTGTCCAAGAGGTAAAAGGTTCATCATCTGATGGTAGTGACAAACCAGACGGATGCCTAATTAGAGGACAAGGCTACGAAGAAGAAAACTAGTCAATCAAATACCACCACTAATATATTGAATCTCATTAGAAAATCGGAAATCGGAATTGCTCGTGTTGATTGGATAATTAGTATATAATTAATGGTAGAGTCATTTAAAAGTGAGTGGGGCTTGTCCCAAATTTTTTTAAAAAAATATGTTTATTTTTAAAGTATTTTTAGTTTGAAATTAATTTAACATTCACTCAAAAAAAATTTTTATGTATAAATATTAAATTATGTATTTTAGTTCCTAATGAAAAAGAGTCTTAAATCCACTCCTGTGTACAATTGATATATTGGCTAAAGAAATAAGATGAAGAAAATTGGCTATAGTACCAGAATTATTATTAGGTCAATTGTGGAAGCATCAGGGATAGAATGAGTAGCTGAAAAGAAAGTTGTTGTAGTCTTAGGTTCTATTTGGCTTAATTGTAAAATTAACTGTTGAAGTATAAAATTTTTAGTAGTAAAGTTTTGATAAGAATTGCTGTTAAATTTAGCCTATATTGCGGTTTTAAAAATTTTGAGAGCAATGTTAGGCTTCTAAAGATAAATAGGAGTCTTTACCTAAAATATTTTCAGTTTTGGCTTTTAGCTAAAATATTTTCTTTAAAAAAGAATTAAACAGATTAATTTCAACTTATTAACTCACAAAAAATACTTTTAAATGTTTAAAAGGTGAACCAAACATACGCTTTATTTGCTTTAAACAGTTGATATTTTAAATTCATTAATAGGTCTTATTAACAATCTGCTTGTCAATAGCAACTTGATTACTCTATCAACATGGAATATAAATCTAACGGCAACTTTGAAATCACATGCTTATTCACGTTACTAGTAGTAGGTTCATTGTAAAAGGTTTCAATCATTTGCAAGGACATATAAATTAAGGCTGCTAACGTGACCCTTCCCTCGACCATTCAAGCCTTTTCCATTCCAAGCTAGCTCGAGTCACTGCTGAACTCACTTACTCAAGTTTAGGGTGTGTACTTATATAATGAGAAATATTATAGTATAAATTAATACAACGATAATGTCAAATATAATAATTTTATAGAAAAAACAAAAAAAAAATTATTTTTTTTCAAGTTGAGGGCGTGCACAAACACACCCATTGTCTATATAAGTCTGCCATAGGCTCGAGTTTCATTGTTGTTTTCAAAATCGTAAGTTCGTACCTTAGGAAAACTCCCATAGTGCTTTTTTTTTTTTTTCTAATTATAAGAAAGTGGAATTGCCTTTCTCAATTTATTGAGCTATCTATTTTTTTTTGTCAATGCGAAACTTCATTTATATAAATATACAACAACCTTACAAAAGAGTAACTTTTTTTTGTATTTTTTACCTAAAACATTTAGATTTTGAAGATTTATAATTTTTTTTAATAGTTATATCCCTAAACATTCCATTGTTTTGCTCAATGAGGCTAGTCGGGACTACTAACTTCACTTGCTCCACAATCTACTTTAATATATATGTATAAGTTTAGTTTAAAAAAATTAATTAACTCCTACCCAACTAATTTATGTCTACTAAATCAAGTGTGAATTCCGTAGCTCCCTGCCCTACAAAGTTAGGTCTTTAAAACCTTTTAATTTGAATAGGCCACAAGTTTTAATTTGTTTTAAGTAAAACTTAAGTTCAACAACATGTAAGTCTCCTAGCAAAAACAACATGTAAGTCTCTTTTGGGCCATTAACTTTATATTTCTTTCTTTCTTTCTTTCTTCCTTTATTTTTCTCTTATCTTTATTAATTTCATTTTACTGAGAATAAGATGGAAATAGAGTTATGAAAATCATAGCTTCCATCTCAAACCCTATTTAAATTACTAAAATGTTGGAATATTTTTTCTTTTCCTTTTTCGAGTGAAGGATGATGTTCATTACCTTATGATAAATGAAGAAATACCTACCTCGAGTTGAAAGACCATTATACCCCACAAACACGTACCAAGTTAAGAGGGCAGGTTGGGCCTCCCATGCAGACCTCGACCTCCAGACCTCGACCCGACAACGTCCCACGAGACTCGACCCGATGCTATCCCAAATGACATCTTGACCCGACAACGTCCCACTGAGGTCGAGATATTCTAATAGAATAACAGAATGTCAGCTCATCCCGGAAATCCCAGAGGTGCTAGATTCCCTCTTATCCAAAGGTATAAAAGGACCAACACATTCTTCAGGGAAAGTACCTAATTCATTCTAGTGAAATTATATATGTTTCTCCTTCTTTGTAAAACACTCTACTAATTTAGGCATTATAGTACTTATTTTACAGGTTTTAGAAGTTGTTTTCAAGTCGCTTTCTAAACCCAATTTTATACCTTAACAGGTGCATAATTTCTCATTTCCTCTCTTCTCTAGGTTGGACTTCATCCTGGGGTGGCCATTTTATATTGAGGTCAAGTCGGGATTTGATCTCCATCAGTACTTCTAATCTCAGCATGATTAGAGGAGTATACTTGTCAAATCTACCTCTAGGGGCTGAGGCGCTTGATGCTGCTTCCAACCTGGGACCCCACGCAAGGATCTTTCATCCTTACCCCTGCCATAAAATGGGGCCGCGCGAGTAGAATAACGCATTGTTTTTCATAGTGAACTTACTAGATTCACTGGTCACGAGTTCAAACCCGAAGGTACCATCAAGTTGCCCCTCACCATTGGGCCAAAAGGTAGACAAATCCAATACATGACTGAGTTTGTGGTAGTAGACTGCTACTCAGCGTACAACGGGATCTTAAGGTGTATCGCCCTGTATCACCTTAGAACGGTTATCTCTACCTATCACAAAGTGATGAAGTTCCCAACTCCAAAAGGGATTGTAGTGGTCAGAGGATACCCGAAGGCTACTAAGGAATACTATGCTACAACGCTAAAAATCAGGAGCTCGGATCCCTCGGAAGGGGTAAAAGATGAGGGCAAAAAAGAGAAGAAGGACAAAGAGAAGAATGCTATTCCAGTGGAGATGCTGGACCTGGTAGAGATCGAGTAAGGGAAGACAGTTCGAGTTGGTCCTACCGATGAGAGAAGGTATAATTAATTTCCTCTCTGAAAATAAAAATGTATTTGTATGGCCTTTTTCTAACATGACAGGGGTCGACCTATATGTGATCACACACGACTAAACATGGACTCGAATCAAAGCCCGGTATGGCAAAAAAGAAGAAATTTTCACCTAGATAGAAATAAACCTATTCAAGAAGAGGTGGAAAAACTTCTAAAAGCTGGCCATATTCAGGAATTGCAGTACCCGACCTGGTTGGTTAACGTAGTCTTGGTTAAGAAGAGCTCGGGGAAGTTGCAAATGTGTGTGGATTATACCGACCTCAACAAAGCATGCCCAAAGGATTGCTACCCACTACGTCGGATCGATCAGCTGGTAGATACAATCTCTGGAGGCAAGATATTGTCCTTCATGGACGCTTTCAAAGGGTACAACCAGAACAAAATGGCCCCTAAAGATGAAGAAAAGAATGCATTCATAGTTGACAGAGGCACATACTATTACACAGTGTTGCCATTTGGCTTAAAAAATACAGGTGCAATATACTAGCAGATGATAAACAAAGTATTTGAACTCTAGATTGGGAATAACATGGAGATATATGTAGATGACATGGTGGTTGAAAGCTACAGAGTAGAGAACCACCTAGCCGACCTGGCCGAAGCATTCGAGACCATGTCAAAATTCAGCATCAAGTTGAACCCGGAAAATGTGTATTTGCTGTGAAAGCCGGAAAGTTTCTGGGGTACATGATTACCTATAGAGGCATGGAAGCCAATCTTGACAAAATCCAAGCCATTCTCGAGATGACCCTTCCACAAAGTGTGAATGAGGTACAATCTCTGGATGGAAAGGTAATTGCCCTCAGCCGATTCATGTTGTAATTGGCAAACAAATGTGCTCCATTCTTTAAAACACTAAGAAGTCCCAAAAACCTCTAGTGGATCGAGAAATGTTAGAAGGCGTTCGAAGAGTTGAAGGAATACATGAGCTCTCTTCCCATACTGTCCTAACCTGAGCTAGGAGAACCACTCTATGTTTACTTGTCTGCAACAACAACTGCAGTAGCTGCGGCCCTAGTCCGAGAGGATGGAAGGACCTAGAGGCCAATATACTATGTTAGTAAGATGCTCCAAGGAGGAGAAACAAGGTACCCGTCAATCGAAAAGATTGCCCTGGCCTTGATAACAACCTCAAGAAAACTAAAGCATTACTTCGATGCACACACGATTCGTGTGATGACAAACCTACCCCTGAGACAAGTCTTGCATCGTCCAAAAATATTGGGAAGGTTGCTGAAATAGGCGGTGGAGTTGAGCCAATTCGATATCGAATACTAGCCAAGGACGACAATCAAAGCGCAAACACTTGCGAGCTTCATAGTTAAGTGCACATGAGGAGTCCATGGGAAGACAGACTTGACCTAGAAAATACAGGTCGACGGATCTTCTAGCAGACAACTAAGTAGAGTCGGAGTAGTGCTCATAAATCCAGAAGGGGGGGAGATGCTGTATTCCCTTAAATTCAGTTTTCTCGCCTCAAACAATAAAGCAAAATATAAGGCGTTGGTGGTTGGACTGAAAACTGTGACGTCATTGAGAGCTCGAGCTGTGGAAGTGAAATAAGACTCGTAGATAGTTGCATACCAAGTCCTCGGAGAGTACGAGGCCAAGGAGCCCACCATGGCGGTATACCTATCTCAGGTCAAGGACCTCATTTCAGGATTCAACCGCTTTATCATATCCTAAGTCCCACGTGAAGAGAATGAGAAAGTGGATGCGCTTTCTAAACTTGCACTGAACACTGCCGAAAGAACAATAGTTCAGCTTGGGGAGGTCGAGAATCCCAATATCTCGATCAAAGGCAAACAAACAGCAATGATCAACAGAGAGGACTTATGGACTCGACCCATTGTTGAGTACCTCAAAGAAGAAACGCTTCCCGAGAATAAAAAAGAAGCCAAAGAGATCGAACATCAAACTTCTCGGTTCACACTTATCAGAGATTATTGTGTGAAATCTAACGCAAGTGCACGTATCGCAACAAGTAATAAAATAGTAAATAAAGATCGTTCCCACGAGGACTATGATTATTAAGTACCAAAATTAGTGTAACTCTAACTTTATTTGGACAACCACGAATTGAGAGTTTGTAACTAACGACTAAAGAAATTATAGAACTTATAAAAATAGCAACTAAAATAATTACGAAATTAACAAAAGATGGTAATTCAATAATTAAAAGTCTCTAGGGATTCCGATTTCACCATGATTAATCCTACTTGAAACTATTGATTGAAATCAATTGACGCCTATTCCTTATGTTGTCAGCAATTTCATTAAGGTAGATATTAATATTTGTCAAGCATCAATAACCTATCCCAATAAACAAGCTAATTACATCTCTGTGATAACTGTGAACTTATGGAACGCATTAAGCCCTAGAAATTCAAGTGCTGTACTAGATCTCATAACTATCTCTAGTTTATGACGATTTAGTGGTATTTCACACGAACATCAAAAAAACATTAAATAAAATCCAAAACATAGTATAATTCATGATAAGAGAGATAGAGAAAACTAGGATTTGGAGAATAATTAGGGCAGAAGTCCCTCTCCGGATTGTTCTTCCATCTTCAACTCGCGAATCCCCTCTTTTTTCCCTTTGGAACGTTGCTTTTTCTCCCCAAATGATGGCTACCCGCTTCTCACGTTGTCTCCTTTGATTTCATAGGGTTTCTTTCTTTTCTTGCCAATTTACCAAACTGTCCTTAATTTTCCAGCAACGCTGTACAGCTGCGTTGTGACTGCGCTACTTCTGATTTTTCTTCAACTGCTCCACAAGTTGTATGAAAGCTAATCATTTGCTATTTCTCTTCAATTTTGGCCTAAAAACTTAGACTTTCTCATGGAAATTACCTACGTCATAAATCAAACACAAAACCAATCAAATTGCTCATAAATTACTCAAGAACTAACAAAAATTAAGTGAAAATGTGCTGAAATAATATGTCAATAATATACCCAACAAACACCCCCAAACTTAAGCTTTGCTTGTCCTCAAGCAAAAGACACAACTAAAGAAAGAAACAACCTAAAAACTAAAGACTCGACACAATATTACTCATGAAAGCAATGCTGTAAGATAGTAAACTTCCACGGCCTCAGTAGCAATATTATACAACTCAACCTAAAAAGGTAAGTTTCAATCATAAGCATGAGAAATCTCAACTTCACATAAATTTTATTTTACTTCAAAT
The DNA here is from genome assembly GCA_037974665.1 of Ehretia macrophylla. NCBI lineage: Eukaryota > Viridiplantae > Streptophyta > Magnoliopsida > Boraginales > Ehretiaceae > Ehretia > Ehretia macrophylla. Next base: position 72,120,646 of record CM075772.1, on the reverse strand, counting down.
CCCCCAAGTGAGTGTGTGTATAGCCTCCATCCTAATCAATTGTACCCGGATAAGTTTATGCAAGCTAAGTGAATTGCCAATGTGGCTCTTTTATTTTCAATTACTTAGGACTTCATAGGCTCACTTTTTATGCCACTCTCCACTAATATAGGTTAATCATAGCATTAAAGATCAGTAGGACTTTACATTTGGTTGTAACGTGTGGCTAGGGGCAAGGTAGGATAATGGAGATTATATAAGGCTAAACTACCCGTAAGCACACAATCATTTAAGGATATTCAATGGAGCATCTGCCAACTCTACTTCTTACCACCAAAAGTATTCAACATATCTCTTTTCTTTCTTCTTTCATTTCACTTCCTCAACATTCATCCACAACATTAATAAACATATAAAGAATCCACACTCCCCAAACTTGCATTTTGATATTAACTACAAGGAGTGTGAGTCTTCTCTTTTCTTTTCATTCTTTTTTTTTTCTTTTCATGTTTTATTTTTCTAAAAAACAAGACACCATATCACCTCCCATCTTTCAATACAAAATACAACTCCATATAATCATCCTAGAACAATCATATGTCACAAGTAGGAGGGTCATTATTTGGGAAAATCAAACTTGTCAAGCTAAGGAAGATAGTGTAAGTCGCATAAGAAAGAAAAGGCTAATTAAGCTCAAAAGGGTGGACTAGGTATATTTAATTATTACAAGGGTTGGCTTGAAAGGTTCAAATGATCCAAAGATGGCCTAAATCATTTCCCTAATGCTATGTAACCCAGGATTTCGCCTCGAATGACAATCAAGTAAGTTCTAAAGTCCCCTTTTATCATGTTCCAGTTCACTTAAGCTCACATAACCTTTCTCTAAGCAACAACATAACTAGGCGAGGCTAAGTGCGCAATAGGTAGGAATTTTTCGTAAAACGAAGCTATGTTTCAGTCAATTATCCTCATTACTATCATGTACTCCTTACATTACTCATCATCAGCCTATTTCTTATCTTTTCAACATTACTTTCATTTTTTTTTCTTTTTTCAAATTTTTCTAATTTTTTTTAAAACATAATAAAAATAACAAAACACATAAAAAGAAAAACACATAATATGAATACTAAAAGAACAAGTCACAGAGGAAAATACATAATAACCACCCCCAAACTTTAAACTAGGCATTGTCCTCAATGTCAAAAGTAAAGAAAAGTAAACAGAAGACTTCCCTGAATGCCTATGTCGTTCATTGTCCGAAGGCTCCTCAAATATTTTAGCTCCAATTATGTGAAGCAACTTGATCCAATAGATGTCATTATCATGTTGATATGCTAAAAAACTTACTCTAGTTGACACCACCCAACAAACACAAGTTTAACCCCAATCACCTTGTACTCTAACCAATATCACAACTTCACGTAAGCATTACTTACTTTCACAACTCAATTAGTCTGCCTCAACTAAAGATAGGTACAATAGACAACACACTCAAACCTCAGTACACCTTCACTACCACAATGCAAATCTATTGGTATAACTCAAATGAAAACACGGAGTAAACACATAAACACCAAGAAACTCGTTACAGATCACGAAATGCACATTAGTCTTGTGGTGTGTTTATCGAAACATTTAAGCAAACACCTTGTAGACACTCAATTTTTATAATCCTCACATGCAAGTCTCACAAGGAAGCCACAGATCACCTACCCACAATGTGGGTTTGCAAACATTTAAGTCTCAAACTACAACACTAACTCAAAACAAAAATTTTGTCTTTTTTTTCCCTTTTTTTTTTCTATTCCAACCAACAATGCTAAAAAGGACTAACTTACGCGAGTGTGAGAGATGTGCTTCTGCCTCCTTAAAGCGTGACACCGTCGCTGGAGTCACGTAACGCCGCCACCAGCCCGTTGGAGCACCGTCGGAGACTGATGTGACTGTATTTGCAGTACTCAAACCTTGGTATTTGTACTACATTTGCATCTTAACTTAAGGATAATTACAATACTTTGATACTTTTGATGCAATGTAGAAGAATACTGGAAAATGAAAGTTTAGACCCAAAATCTAAGTCAAAAAGTAGAGAATTGGGAAAGCAAGAGAACCGGTGGAAGAATAAAATCCTTAGAGTCGGAATTTGGCCAAAACTAGCGCGTAATCAGACTCGAAACGCTGAAAATAACCTGAAAATACCTCGATCAACGCTCGGTCAAAGCTTGATTAAAAGTCAAATTCTAGCCCATTAAGTCAACAAAAGGGCACTTGAGCGTGCCTTCCTGGCGCTCAAGCCTTCTATGCAAAAAATTCCAGAAGAAAACACGTGGCAAAAATCCAGCGAAGCAGTAGAATGATGATCGAGAGTGCCTAACTGGCGCTCGAGCGCCCATCGCGGAAGAATTTGGAAGGCCACGTGGTAGCTTGTCAACGGTTAAAGATCAGGCGCGCTCGAGCACGCCAAACTGATACTCGAGCGCGCCTCTGATTTTCTGTCTATATATAGCCCCCCTCCCTCAAAATTTTTTAATTAATTTGGGATTTTGATTATTTTTAATCAATTTTCGAGTTAATTCTAGTTAGTTTTTAGTTCTAGTTGTAATTAATTAGTAGGATACGGGGGAAATCCCACCTAGTTAGTTCTTATTCGGGGAAATTTTGCCCGAATAGCTACTATTAGGGGGAAGTCCGACCCAAGTAGTTATTATCCGGGGGAGGTTATGTCCAAATTGCTTTTAATAGGAAAACTCTTATTCGGGAGAAACTCATCCCTGGTAGTTCTTATTTCGGAGAAATTAGCTCTGCCCGAATAGCTACTTTGTGTCGGACCTCTGATCAAATTTCAGGAATTAGAAATATGCGTTCGTCGATACGGGGGAGCCTTTCTTGACTCTATTTTATTTATAGAATTCGTATTCAATTATGTCTGAGTAGATTGATATCTAGGGAAGAATATTGTAAATGTTTGTCTTTTAATATACGCTCTCAGATTCAGATTATACGCTTTAAAATACAATACATGACTTGTTTTAATTCAATAATGTCTTTCATATGTAATGTTTTTCAGTAGATGTATGATTGTTTTACTATCAATATTGTCTTACTTAACGTAATGCTTTTAAGTAGATGTTATGTTAGCTTTATTTTCGTGCCTTGTATCCATGTTTTAAAAGTGAATCAAATAGCTTGACAAACTTAAAAGATTCCAAGGAACTATAGGTAATGCTTTTGAGTATACCATAGTTTCTAGACTATAAAGGAGATGTTAATTACTTAGTTGAAATAGACCTTTACACCAGGTTGCAAGGACAGATCCATACGAAGGATGGAACGGCGCCTACATCAGAGTTAGTAATCGGGATTTTAATAGGCTAAGTGAATTGACAAGGTTAATGCTTGTAGCTTAATCCTTGCATAAAAGCAGATAATCTTGAATATCGAGCCTTGATTAATTGTCTCATTTACATATTCAACCCCTAGATCACTACCCCTCGTATCCATATTTAGTTAGTTTAATTTCATTGTAGTATAATTTAACGCCTTCCGCAAACTGCTACACTTCCACTTTAAATACTTTTGCATTTTACTTCACTAACTTGCTAATTCGCTTCCCTATGGTACGATTTCGCACTCATAACACACTACACTACAAGATCTGTGCACTTGCGGATATATAAACTTGGTTGTTTTACATTGATTTTTATACACACAACTGATCACATCAAGTTTTTGGCGCCGTTATCGTGGAAGCATGGTATAGTTTAGTGTTTGATAAAAGTATTTGTGAACCTGTTTTTAGTGTTGTAATTATTGTCTATATTTGTTTTAAATTGTATAAATTCTGCTTGTAAAGTATATATTGCATATAGTTTATAAAATTTGTATATTGTCTGTATTATGCTTGCACATAAACTGTTTATATATTTTTTTAAAAAAATTGGGAATATTTAGTTGATTGAAAAATGAATCATTTTCATGGTTCATCCAATCAATGTGCTTTTAATGAAATAAACCCAACCTTTATCCCAAATACATGTGAAGTTTGTTTTCAATTTGGGCATACCATTGTAAACTGTCCCCAAAATACCAAGTTCTTTCACAGTTATGATTCTACTACTCAGGGTTGTTTTTCTAACAATGATTTGTACTCAAATCCATATAACCCAGAGTGGTAGAATCATCGAAATTTCTTTTGGGATCAACATAATGCATCTTTTCTGCCTTAAAATTTTAAAGAAAATGCATCTCAAAACCCTAATTCTTCGGAGTTTAGCGAAAGCTTTCAAAGTAATTCTTTCAAACAAAACTTTTGCTTTCCTAACTCGGTTGAATTTACTTCTCCTGAACCAAGCTTCGATGACAAGTTAGGCCAACTTGTCCAACTCGCCGAATCCAACCACCAATTCATAGAAAGGCTACAAGACCAAATCGGTCAACTAGCCGAGAGCATAAATGGGTGGGAAAAAGACGAGCACTCTATTCAACTTGTCATGAGTTCACAAGACCTCATTCATCACGAGACTATCCAAAACCAAGTTGTTGAGAAAATAGAAGTGGTTAAGGAAGATAATCAGGGTAGAGAGTGTAACACTCGAAATGAGGTAGACGACATGTTTGAGGCACACACTTCAGAATGGTAAAACCAGTCATCTCTTTGGGGCTAAGAAAATTTTTCTCAGAACTTTGAAAGTCAAGTCCCTGCACCTTTTCAATCTGAATCTTCTGTTGACCCTATCCTTAATCTTTTCAAACAAAATGATCAACATAATGATTTGATTGACTCTGCTCCTCCCAAATCCAATGACAAGTATGATCAACTTTATCAACTTGCCAAATCTAATGCTTGCATGCTTCAATATTTAGATCAACACATTCAGTCTGTTATGAGCACCTTTGATGAAATAACATGTGAACAGACTAATGAAATAAGCGAGATTATTTGGGAGACATCTGATAGGGAAAATGAATTTGAGAAAAATGAGGAAATGCCTCACATAGAAGAAAATGACGACCTTATTAATATCATGACTCAACCCGACTTTGATTCCTTTTCAAGGAAGATGAGTGTACACACTTCCTTAGAGTTTTCACTATTTCAAGACGAGTCTATTGAGTCTACTTTAATTCTTCTATCATTCTTGACACCTGTTGGATTTGACCCATTTCTGAACTATATGTTAGATACTTTTAATCTATGGGTTGACCAATTGAAAATGCGACACACTTATTTACAACACAAAATAGCCCATGTTGACATAAACATGAACATTCTCACACATATCACATTGGGATGGGCTTTTTCACCTTTTCATGGTAACTTGGGAAATGCATGTTCTGTAGGAACAATGAACCATCATCTGTTGCATGATCCTTTTCCATTCAAGGACTATGTTGAAACGATTATCAGACAATATGTGCCGAAGAGCTTTAAACATAGATGGCTCTAACATTGGCACCTGGCTGAGGGTGTAAAACTCAGCGCTACTAAGAGGCAACCTAGATTTTTAAATGCTTTCTTATTATGTGTGTTTATTTTCTATCTGTATGATTTTTGCAGTCTAGTTGAAGACGATAAACTTAGCGCTACTAGGAGGCAACCGAGTGTTATCTTTAATGCTTTATTGTTTGATTAAATTTTTGTCATAACTCTAGAACCCCAGAAAAGAGTCTAAATGGTCTGGGTAGTTTATTTATTGCTTTATGTATTAGGTTATTTTCCTTGACCATAATTCCTTTTGACCCCCCATTTTTTGTATAGATTAGATTAACTATTATTTTTGCTGTGTTGATGATAATCTGTAAAATGCTTTATCTACTAATCTTTAATTGTAGAATGATACATCTTTTGGCAAAAGTTAGTAGAAAAGATTTGACATCAACATAGAAATGCTTCACAACAGGTGATATATTTCCTTACTACATTTCCCTTTATACCTGATCAACCAGCGCTGTAGAGTATGTAAACCATAGGTTTGGGGATGTAGCATTTGTCACTATGTTATTACTTGCATATTACACTCTCACTATTTTTCATTGCTATTTGCTCGAGGACAAGCAAAACTTCAATGTGGGGGTGCGTATATTTCATGATAAACTTTTTCAAAATATGCAAGAAATATACCATTTTTGTTCCTGAGAAGAGTAGTTTGCTACCTTACTTGTTTAAAGGAGATGATTTAAGTGATTTCAGAACCTGTTTTGTTAGCTATGTGATTATGAAATGACTAAGATAGGATTACCGTTTGTTATGAGAACTTCTTGTGATTAAAACTTGAGCCCTTATGCCATGTCTGTACATCTTGTTATGTTACTCTGTCTGTATGTACACTTTGAAAAAAGAAGAAAAAGAAAAAGAAAAGAAAAAAAAGAAAAAGAAAAAAAAACAAAGAAATCAATGAAAAAAATAGAAAAAGGAAAAAAAGTTGTACATACCTTTACTGTTGAATAAATTTTTGGTGTAAATATGTTATAAATCTCTAAGCACCATTAACATAGACATTGTAATTTGGGATATGTGCTATAGTGTAAAGTTTCGAGCCTGGATATCTCGGGTGATTAAGGCACGTAGAGGTCCCTTTAAAAACCTGGCAACCTCAGTCATAATGGCAGTGGATTGTTGGCCTTAAAGCCTGCTACATAGGATATCTAAAAAGCAAAGGGAACTAAACATTATATAGAGATATTGTAAGTTGTACTTTTATATTTCTGGCAAATGTTAAAGGGTTTAGGCATGATCAAGAGTTTGATTGCAAATAAAGTTAAGAATATCAAAGTCCAATCTGTTTACAAAGTCTTGAAAGTTAGGAATTGTTTGAACTTAATCTGCCTAGTTTACTTGTAAATATGTACTCCGAAATAATCAATAGTTGATTTTCAATAAATAGTACCTATTTGAGAAAACTATGTAAAGGTTCTCTTATCATGTTTATCATTAACTGTTGAATAGGTTTAAGATAGTAGATTGCATTTCTCATGTTTCATTTTTGGCAAATGTTTGACAAAAAAAGATAGGATAGATTATTTCATCTGTGTTTGACTTGTAAAAATTTCTGTAAATTTCACTTTCACATATGTTTTAAAAAATAGTCTTGCTTGAGGGCAAGCAAGGTTTAGGTTTGGGGAAGTTGATGTGACTGTATTTGCAGCACTCAAACTTGGTATTTGTACTACATTTGCATATTAACTTAAGGATAATTGCAATACTTTGATACTTTCGAAGCAATGTAAGAGAATACTGAAAAGTGGAAGTTCAGAAGTGGAGAATGGGGAAAGCACGAGAACTAGTGGAAGAATGGAGTCCTTACAGTCGGAATTTGGTTGAAACTAGCGCGTAATCAGACTCGGAACACTGAAAATAGCCCGAAAATGCCTCGGTCAATGCTTAGTCAAAGCTCGGTTAAAAGTCAAAATTCCAGCCCATAAAGTCAACAAAAGGGTGCTCGAGTGCGCCCTCCTGGCGCTCGAGCGCCTTATGCAGAAAATTCCACAACATTCTGGAAGAAAACACATGGCAAAAATCGAGCGAAGCACCAGAATGGCGCTCGAGCGCCCATCGCTGAAGCATTCGGAAGGCCACGTGGTAGCCTGTCAACGGTTGAAGATCAGGCACGCTCGAGTGCGCCAAACTGGCGCTCGAGTGCGCCAAACTGGCACTCGAGCGCACCTCTGATTTTCTGTCTATAAATAGCCCCCTCTCCCTCCGAATTTTGTAATTAATTTTGGATTTTGGTTATTTTTAATCAATTTTTGAGTTAATTATAGTTAGTTTTTAGTTCTAGTTGTAGTTAATTAGTAGGATACGGGGGAAATCTCACCTGATTAGTTCTTATTCGGGGAAATTTTGCCCGAATAGCTACTATTAGGGGGAAGTCTGACCCAAGTAATTATTATCCGGGGGAGGTTTTTCCCGAATAGCTTTTAATAGAAAAACTCTTATTCGAGGGAAACTCATCCCTAGTAGTTCTTATTCGGGGGAAATTAGCTCTGCCAGAATAACTACTTTGTGTCGGACCTCGGCTCAAATTTTGGGAATTAGAAATATGCGTTCGTCAGGGGAGCCGTTCTTGACTCTCTTTTATTTACAGAATTCGTATTCAATTATGTCTGAGTAGATTGATATCTAGGGAAGAATATTGTAAATGTTAGTCTTTTAATATACAGTTTCAGATTCAAATTATACGCTTTAAAATGCAATACATGGCTTGTTTTAATTCAGTAATGTCTTTCATACGTAATGCTTTTCAGTAGATGTATGATTGCTTTACTATCAATATTGTCTTACATAACATAATGCTTTTAAGTAGATGTTATGCTAGCTTTATTTTCGTGCCATGTATCCATGTTTTAAAAGTGAATCAAATAGCTTGACAAACTTAAAAGATTCCAAGGGACTATAGGTAATGCTTTTGAGTAGACCATAGTTTCTAGACTATAAAGGAGATGTTAATTATTTAGTTGAAACAGACCTTTTACACCAAGTTGCAAGGATAGATCCATATGAACGATAGAACGGCACCTATATCAGAGTTAGTAATCGAGATTTTAATAGGCTAAGTTAATTGACTAGGTTAATGCTTGTAGCTTAACCTTGACATAAAAGCTGATAATCTTGAATACCGAGCCTAGATTAATTGTCTCATTTACATATTCAACCCCTAGATCACTACCCCTCGTATCCATATTTAGTTAGTTTAATTTTATTGTAGTATAATTTAACTCCTTCCGCAAACTGTTATATTTCCACTTTAAACACTTTTGCATTTTACTTCACTAACTTGCTAATGCGCTTCCCTGTGGTACAATTCTGCACTCATAGCACACTACATTGCAAAGATCCGTGCACTTGCGGGTATATAAACTTGGTTGTTTTACACCAATTTTTACACACACAACTGATCACATCAGAGACAATAGGTGGTGTTGGTTTGTTCGGCTATGGGTGTTTGTTTGATAGGAGAGAGTGGCGCAAGAGAGAGAGATCTTAAGATCTTGAGAGCTTGAGGGAAAAAGAGCGTGAGATTGGAGGAGGCAGAGATTGTATTTGTAGGATTTAAGTATGTGTTGTATGTTAATGGGGCTTAGGGTTTAGATTGAAAGATATATTTGGGTGTTGATGGTGTTGGCTGAAAGAAGAAGAAAGTGTTTTGATTTCCATTTTTTTTTTTTCGAACGTCAACTATAGGGACGCCAGCGCAGATACGCCACTTTTTAGCGCAATAACGCTACTCATTTTTTCTATTAGCTCCTCAAGATCGTAACTTTTTAACTCCGCCAGCGCAGCTGCGCTAAATTCTAGCGCAACAGTGCTACCTGACAACTTTATTTTTCTTGCTTTTCTCTTCCACGCATGCATTCTCTCCAATCCAAACACCAATTTCTCCCTATTTTTTCCCTTAATTGACTTGGTAGAACTTCAATTTGCCTTGACTTCTTCCAAACTTGTTCTTGAACCTATCATGAAAATAAAAATTAACAATTAGCTATGACAACTATAACTCAAAAATTAACTAAAAATAACTAAAACTATTAAATCAAGAAAAGTAAAAAAATTCAGGTTGCCTCCCGAAAAACGCTTGTTTTAACGTCGACAGCCCGACGGAACAATTATTCATGACAAGTTAAGGTGGATTGTAGTCTTTTGCTTATCAAAACCATCATCCCAGTAAAACTTCAAGCGTTGCCCGTTAACTTTGAACGTCCCTTTCTCTAGATGAGTGACTTCTACAGCACCATAGGTAAATACCTTAGTCACAACAAAAGGCCCCGACCATCTTGACTTGCGTTTTCCAGGAATTCTTGGTTTATAAAAAAGTACTTGTTGCCCAGAGATAAATCTTTTCCCAAAATGAGTTTGTGATGTCAATCGTTTATCCTCTCCTTGTAACTTCTTGCATTGTCATTCGCTCCATCATGGGATCCTTCTAACTTATTCAATTGCAAGAATTCTTTCTCACCCACTACTTGTATACCCATGATTAGTTGTTTAATAGACCAATATTACTTGTGCTTCAATCCTACAGGAACAAAAGAATCATCTTGTAACAAGCTAGCCTCCAAGGGATCCAACTGACCCCTATGGTTAGACATTATAGCTTGTATGGCGTCAATGTGAAAACAATTGTCGCTGGCTTCTGGGTACTTGATAGCTTTGAAAACATTAAAGGTTACCTCTTCCTCTTGTACTCACAACCTAAGCTCACCCTTTCGAACATCAATAAGTGTTCCTCCCATTGCAAGGAAAGGTCTTCCAAGAATGATAGGAATTTCCTTGTCTTCCTCCATGTCTAGCACTATGAAATTTGCTGGAAAGATGAGTTTATCGACTTTGACTAGCACATCTTCAATTACTCCACTGGGATGCTTTAGCGAACGATCAGCTAACTGTAGTGTTACAGTTGTGGGTCTTGCCTCTCCTAAACCAAGCTTTCTGAAAATAGACAAAGGCATTAAATTTATACTAGCACCTAAATCACACAAAACTTGCTCAAAAACAACATTGTCAATTTCACATGGAATAATAAAACTCCCTGGATCTTTGAGCTTTTGTGGTAACTTCTTTTGTAGAATAGCGTTGCACTCCTCAGTAAGTGCAACTGTCTCGTAATCTCCAAACTTCCTCTTATTTGAAAGAATGTCTTTCATAAACTTCACATAAATTGGCATTTGTTCAAGCACATCCACGAATGAAATATTAATGTGAAGTTTCTTGAAGACTTCAAGAAATTTCGAAAATTGTTTGTCAAGCTTGTTCTTCTTCAATCGTTGAAGGAATGGCACGACCACAAGTGGCTCTTGGGTAGATGGTGGTAGGCGAACTTCTACTTTATCTTCATCTTTTGCTTCATTCTTCGCGTCACATTTCTCTCTTTTCTTGGTTCTTACTAGCTCCTCTAACTCCTTACCACTACTTAAGGTGATCGCTTTGCAATGCTCTATACCCTATCTTCTAGGATTCACATCTGAAGTGCTAAGTAAATTCCCCTACTGTCTTTCTGATAACATCATAGCCATTTGGCTAAATTGTGCCTCTAATTTTTTAATTTGTACAGATTGGTTCTGGAAGTTTGTCCTAGTTTCATTCATGAACTGAGTTTGCGAAGTCGCCAACTGAGCCAATGCATCCTCCAAATTTACCTTATTCTCTGGTGGGGGGTTATTCTGTCAAGACCTCATTTTCTTAATTCCTAAATCGGTCTCTGATACCATAATAATGACAAGTTATTAAAATTTAAACTTACGAATCCTCAAACGTTTTGGGGTCGTAATGCCACGGGCTTAAGAAAATCATTTATCCTAAGTCCACTAAGGTACGAAACAGTAGCCCGAGCACAATTACCATAAATCAAAACATCAAACTATGTATTACACAAATTATAGTAACACACATTATACAAAATTCATCATTAATAGATAAAGATAACTTTTACCGGATGCATGTATACAAGATCTAGATCCTTCAATTTACATCAAATATCTCATATACTTGTACAACATTCTAATATTACAACAAGAAGTCAAGTCTTCACATATGCAATCTTTTCCTTCAACTTGTAAAGTCTACTCAACCCATCTCACCTGAAATTGTCATAAAAGAGGGGTGAGCTAATCTTGCATATAGCTCAGTGAGGATAAAATGGGAAAGGTTTTCACAAAGGTTTTATCATTTCACAAACGTTTTAGCAATCGTGCAATGCATAGAATATTATAGCGAGTACATTCATTAGCAATCATAAATCATATCTTCCCTCGAGGTATCATTGGTTCCTGGTAATTATATTGTTCCGGGGTATTCAATGGCGCTCGGCAAGAGAAGGAATTAATACTTCATATCTTCTCACGAGATATCATTGGTTCCTGGCGATTAGATTGTTCCGGGGTATTCAATGGCGCTCGAAAAGAGAAGAAATCAATACATTGGTAGTCGAGGTATACTGGTAAGCCCAACGCTGCCTAGAGTTCCCGTCACTACCTCATTCAAATATGGTTGCAACCTAACCGTGCATTTACAATTCATATACATATGCATTTACATAAGCAAATAAGTTTAGTCAATCATATCCGAGTACATTCTATATTTCACATCATGTAAACGTGTCAAGCATTTATCATATACTCATAAGGACATGTAAGCTCCTTTAGTACTAACACATAATAACAAGAAAAAATAAGAATTTGCAAGTTGGCCATTTAACAATGGCTTCTACCAATAACAACCACTAATTACACTAAACAACTTCACTGCTTCTACAATAGCCTAACTTGCACAGTTTATTTCCCTGCTCTCCCAAACTCCAATTAGTCTTATTTTGGTATAGAATCGAAGCTTATCGAATGTAGATAACTCTAGAATTAAACAGAACGCAAGTCGGAGTTGAATTGACCAAGAAATGGTCATTTGAAACATGTTGCGCAAATCTGTCAAACATCCAGGCGATACAAGCTCTATTTGGTCGACTGGATAGAAGCCACAACGCCCGGCAGCGAGCATTGGTCCGGGCGATACATGCTCCATCCGGTCGACCAGATGGAGAGCATATTGACCGAATCCCTGATGGGAAAAACACAACTTCTACCACCATTAAGCTTGCAACCACACAACTTCCTACCACAAACCAAGCATGCTCGACCGGATGGAGAGCATATTGACCGAACCCCTGATGGGAAAAACACAACTTCTACCACCATTAAGCTTGCAACCACACAACTTCCTACCACAAACCAAGCATGCTCAAGGTGACTATTAGGCACATACAAGAGTTCAACTTCACTCAAACACCCATTCTCAACCATCCACAAACACCCAACATGAAATTCAATTCCTAGATCTACAACACACAAGATTCTCAACCTTCACATTTAAGCTCTTGAATGCAAACTATAACAATATTAACATCATATCATCATCAAAATAACCTTGAATGAGGATTTAAAAATCAGTTTTGAAGAATCTCTCACCTTAGCCAAGAGTTTGATATGCAAGAAAATGTTGTAGGATGCAAGAAAAGCTCAAGAAATGCTTGAAGATGTTTGGGGATGGCTTAAACTTCTCTCCCTCTTCTTCTTCTTCCTTTTTCCCCTTATTCTTTCTCTTTTTTCTTCCTCTTCCTTGGCTGAATCGTGTGGTGTGTGTGTAGTGTTTTTGTGTGTGTATGTGGTGTAATGTGTGTTGAGTGGTGTTTTAGTTGGTAGGATATTTTTTTTCAGATTTTTGCCTAATGACAAGAGTGCCCTTGAACTAAAAACCTATTTTTTTGCATGCCATGTTGTCTAATTCTAATTGTTTTAGTTCTAGTTTAATTATTCTAGTTAGCTATCATCACTTGGTAAAACTTAATTATTTACTCTATCACCTAAAATACTCAAATGCACGTTAAACGATAAAATGCACGTAAATCGAGATGAATGCACATAAAATGATTTAATTATTATCTACATTATCTAAATTACTCAAAGACACGCAATTGAATTTAAATGCACGTTAGACGAGGCATATGTACGTAAATTGATGTAAATGCATATTAAATTATGCAAAAACATATAAACTGGTATAAAATGCATATGGGCTTGATACAGGGTCTCACATCCTTCTCTCCTTAATAGAATTGCGCCCTCGCAATTCATTCTTTATTCAAAGGCTATTAGAACTCAATCATCAAAGAAAATCCTCAACATATGGTACATGATTTCACTCACTAGAGGAAATGTTACTTCTTATTTCTAAGGCTTGCTAAATATTGCAAAGACATTCTCCGATCATTGTAATAGTAACTTCATCATCATCTAACAAGAATATTTCTAATATCATAAAGCAGAAGTAGTTTCTACACTCTTCAAATAGCCTCAAAAATAGATGTTCAAGCTCTCAAACCTATTACCTTTAAATGTTACTCAAGTGTAGCCTAGTATTTCTAGCATATATATATGTCTAACTTAATCAATCACTTAAGCCACGAACTTATTCATCACTTCCTCATTTTAACCTTACTCGGTTATCATCTTGCTAAGTTTCACCCCTTTGACATTCTTTCTTACTTACATCCTTAGGAAATCAAACACTAAATTCTCCTTAATCATAACACTTCAACCCTTTTTAAAACCAAACGAAGGGTCTCCCACACATCAAGTAACACATAGAGTTCATCAAGATGCCATCTAACACCAAGAGGCTTTGAACTTTTATCATTAGATTGTCACACATCTAAATCACATATAAAGCCAGTAAGATACCTCATTTAACTAGGATTCTCAACTTTTTAGCACAATATAACACTACAATTCACCAAGTAGCACCTAGATGTCAAACCTTAGCTCAATTCATCCCATAGAGCAAGATCATCTTCAATAACACATATATTGAAATCAATAAATTATTATAGCACAATTATAGGTCACAATACCCAAGGATAACACCTAATGTTTGGGGTTTTCATTCAAGTCCAAATTCACGTATATTACTTCATGTCTATTATCTATCAAGATGTCCTAGCACTGGTAACACCTTAGTAACCGTATATGAGAATCCTGGCCAAGGATATATGTAGACCTCATATCCACTTATCATCCCATTGTACTTAACTTGTACTCCTAGGTACACTTGCAACACTAAATATGCTAATGGTTCAAGACTTAATCATTTTATAACTAACACAACCCAATTCATGTATAATACATATTTTAGCCTAAACATACTATATAAACTCTTCCTTTACCAATATTCCAACTCTTTAGACACATATGTTCTTACTTAGCATCCTATAAACTAATGCCTCAAGTACGTTGGTAGTCATCAAGATTTATTAATTTGGGTTCTAGGGTCCCTACATTTAACTAGTGCAATCAACACCTAGCTACAAGGGATGAAGAACTTAGTCTTGTCAATACTTTATTAATTCCTAAAGGATCCACAGTGTCTAAGGCCACTTAGTCGAATCTAAGCCTTGTAATCCTTAGATAAATCTACCAACGACCTTTAAAAATAGAATAACTCCAAATGCATATCAACATTAATAGTTACTATAAGTACCCTAAAATTATAACTTACAATCTCCATAATATTAAGTTCATCCTCGTAATCTTTTCCATTAACCAACATAAACAACTTGGCGTATCAAATTATCTACTTCCTACCTCGCATTTATTTGTTCCTTTAGTTGGTCCTAATTTCACCATTTACTTCTACTAAGTTCAGCTATTCAAATACACTTATGCACATGTATAATTCATCTCTAATATTGCCCAAACCGTTAAATCAACTTAGTTCGGAAGAAATCAACTTACATGGTCTACCCAATATCCAAACATTAGGCTTACACTCAACCTCTATGAAGACTTAGTCCTTCGCAAAACTAAGTATTCATCTTAAGCATCACATCTACTTAATCTCGTTGATCACTAAGCCTATTGTCCTAGCTGGTTATGACTTTAGAAGGCTATTCATGAGTCAAATCACACATGCTACTCGTATAACCGTACCTAGCACATAAATTTCACATAAGTAGGAAGTAATTACAACATGTTAAGCACGTACAATTCACACAAGCACGTCAAACACATAAGTTCACATAAACAAGAAGCAAGTATAACATGTTGTAAATGTAAGTTCATGTAAGCACATATAGACATAGACACCCAAGCATGATCCCATTTTAGGTCTCCTACTCACAGACCAGGGTTCTACGCCCATCTTGCGCTTAGCTAACTAGTTAAGCTTGGATACCACTTTGTCACGACCCCATTTTTCTTAATTCCTAAATCGGTCTCTAATACCATAATAATGACAAGTTATTAAAATTTAAACTTACGAATCCTCAAACGTTCTAGGGTCGTGATGCTACGGGCTTAAGAAGATCACTCCTCCTAAGTCTGCTAAGGCACAAAACAGTAGCCCAAGCACCATTACCATAAATCGAAACATCAAACTATGTATTACACCAATTCTAGTAACACACATTATAAAAAATTCATCATTAATAGATAAAGATAACTTTTACCGGATGCATGTATACAAGATCTAGATCCTTCAATTTACATCAAATATCTCATATACTTGTACAACATTCTAATATTACAACAAGAAGTCAAGTCTTCACATATGCAATCTTTTCCTTCAACTTGTAAAGTCCACTCAACATGTCTCACTAGAAATTGTCATAAAAGATGGGTGAGCTAATCCTGCATATAGTTCAGTAAGGATGAAATAAGAATGGTTTTCACAAAGGTTTTATCATTTCACAAACGTTTTAGCAATCGTGCAATGCATAGAATATCATAGCGAGTACATTCATTAGCAATCATAAATCATATCTTCCCCCGAGGTATCATTGGTTCCCGGTGATTAGATTGTTCTGGGGTATTCAATGACACTTTCCAAGAGAAGCAATTAATACTTCATATCTTCCCTCGAGGTATCATTGGTTTCCGATGATTAGATTGTTCCGGGGTATTAAATGGCGCTCAACAAGAGAAGGAATTAACACTTCATATCTTCCCCTGATGTATCATTGGTTCCCAGTGATTAGATTGTTCCGGGGTATTCAATGGCGCTCAGCAAGAGAAGGAATCAAAACATTAGTAGTCGAGGTATACCGATAAGCCCAACGCTGCCCGGAGTTCCTGTCACTATCTCATTCAAATATGGTTGCAACCTAACCGCGCATTTACAATTCATATACATATGCATTTACATAAGCAAGTAAGTTTAGTCAATCATGTAAACGTGTCAAGCATTTATCATATACTCGTAAGGACATGTAAGCTCATTTAGTACTAACACATAATAACAAGAAATAACAAGAATTTGCAACTTGGCCACTTAATAATGGCTTCTACCAATAACAACCACTAATTACACTAAGCAACTTCACTGCTTCTGCAATAACCTAAGTTGCACAGTTAATTTCCCTACTCTCCTAAACTTCAATTAGTCTATTTTGGTATAGAATCAAAGCTTATCAATTTAGATAACTCTAGAATCAAACAAAACTCAATTCGGAGTTGAATTGACCAAGATATGGTCGTTTGAAAAATGTTACGCAAATCTGTCAAACATCCAGGCAATACAGGCTCTATCCGGCCGACCAGATAGAAGCCACAACGTTTGGCAGCAAGCATTGATCCAGGCGATACATGCTCCATCCGATTAACCGGATGGAGAGGGTAACATCTGAATCGCTGATGGGAAAAACACAACTTCTACCACCATTAATCTTGCAACCACACAACTTCCTACCACAAACCAAGCATGCTCAAGGTGATTATTAGGCATCATACAAGAGTTCAACTTCACTCAAACACCCCTTTTCAACCATCCACAAACACCCAACATGAAAATTTAATTCCTAGATCTATAACACACAAGATTATCAACCTTCACATTTAAGCTCTTGAATGCAAACTATAACAATATTAGCATCATATCATCATCAAAATAACCTTGAATGAGCATTTAAAAATCAGTTTTGAAGAATCTCTCACCTTAGCCAAGAGTTTGATATGCAAGAAAATGTTGTAGGATGCAAGAAAAGCTCAAGAAAGGCTTGAAGATGTTTGGGGATGGCTTAAACTTCTCTCCCTCTTCTTCTTCTTCTTCCTTTTCCCCTTATTCTTTCTCTTCTTTCTTCCTCTTCCTTGTGAATCGTGTGGTGTGTGTGTATGTGGTGTAATGTGTGTTGAGTGGTGTTTTAGTTGGTAGGATATTTTTTTCAGATTTTTGCCTAATGACAAGAATGCCATTGAGCTAAAAACCTATTTTCTTGCATGCCATATTGTCCAATTCTAATTGTTTTAGTTCTAGTTTAATTATTCTAGTTAGCTATCATTACTTGGTAAGACTTAATTATTTACTCTGTCACCTAAAATACTCAAATACACGTTAAACGATAAAATGCACGTAAATCTAGATGAATGCACATAAATCAATATAAAAGCATATAAAACAAGGTGAATGCACATAAAATGATTTAATTATTATCTACGTTATCTAAATTACTCAAAGACACGTAATTGAATTTAAATGCACGTTAGACGAGGCATATGTACGTAAAATGATGTAAATGCATATTAAATGATGCAAAAAGCATATAAAATGGTATAAAATGTATATGGGCTCGGTATGGGATCTCACATATTCTACTCAGGCTGCAACACATTCTGAGTATTTCTCCAAGACAAATTAGGATGGTAACGCAACCCAAGATGATATACATTGGAAAACTGATTGTGCTGCTACCCATTAAAATTTCTCACATATTGTGCTTGTTCCGCTACACCTTGCGTAAATGGATTGCCAATCTGACATTCTGCACTATAATGTGGACCACAGTAAAACTCACACACCACTGCCGCCTAAATAGCATTAGCAGTTACATGATTATTCAGCATTTGTTTAGCAAGATTGTCAATTTTTACTGCCAAAGCAATTATGGAATCAATCTCATGGATCCCAGCTGTCTTCTTTGGTATGACTCTCTCACTCGACCACTGCAGGTTGTTCAAGACAATATCTTCAAGCAACTCATAAGCTTCATCTGTTGTCTTGTTCATCCAAGCTTCTCATGCTAATGTATCAATCAAAGTTCTTGTTGAATTTATCAGCCCATTGTAAAAATTGTGAACTTGCATCCACTTGGGTACTCCATGATTAGGACACTTCCTCAACAGTGCTTTATATCTTTCCCATGCTTCACACAGGGTTTCTCCTTCATGTTGCGCAAAATTATTGATTTCTATGCGTAGCTTCGTTGTCTTTCCAGGTGGGAAAAATCTTGACAGAAACTTGTGCACCAAATCCTCCCAAGTGGTGATTGAATCTGAAGATAAGAAGAGGTTTTGATGTTATAGAAGTGTTGTGATGCTAGGTTTGAAGAAAAGTTGTAAAGGTTTTGATGAGGAGATAGAGGATATTGAGAGAAATAGAGAGAGTTTGAAGTTGAGTAATAAATTTTTTGAAAAAATTAGGCCAATTCCCATTTTTCAAACAGCGCGATCCGATCGATAGGGCCCTGATTCGGTCAACCGGATAAAGGCAGTAATGCCCGGAAATGAAGCCCGATCTAGTCGTTACATGCTTCATCCGGTCGACCAGATGAAGCAGTAACGCCCGGATCCCCTATTTTCTGAAAAAAAAAATGCAATTTTTCAAAAATCAAGTGACCCAAAACATTCTTAATTCTCGTCTAATGGCACAAAATTGATTCTCATGCAATGGTTTTGTAAAAATGTCGACCAATTGATGCAAAGAATCAACAAATTCTAGTTCAATATCATATTTTTGCACATGATCTCTTAGAAAATGATGACGAATTTCAATATGCTTAGTTCTAGAATATTGAATTGGATTCTTTGATAGACTTATAGCACTTGTATTATCACATTTGATCGACACACGATCATATTCTAAACCAAAGTCAAGCAAAGTTTGTTTCATCCAAAGAATTTGTGCAACACAACTACCCATAGCTACATACTCGGCTTCAACCATTGAAAGAGCTACACTATGTTATTTTTTGCTAGACCATGAAACTAAAGCATGTCCTAGAAATTGACAACTACCCCTAGTGCTTTTTCTATCAATTTTACAACCCGCATAATCAGCATCGGAGTATCCTAGGAGTTCAAAAGATGTGCCTTTAGGGTAAAGAAGTCCTAAATCAATAGTACCTTTAAGGTATCTAATAATCCTTTTTACAGCATTCAAGTGGGATTCCCTATGGGAAGATTGGAAACAAGCACATAAGCACACAGAAAACATAATATCAGGTCTTGAGGCAGTTAAGTAGAGAAGACTTCCGATCATACCTCGATATTGTTTTTCATCAATCGATTTACCTTTTTTATCTTTGTCAAGTTTGATTGACGTTCCCATAGGAGTGCTAATTTCTTTTGCGATTTCAAGCCTGAACTTCTTGATGAGTTCCTTAATGTACTTGGCTTGATTTATGAAGATCCCTTCCTTTGTTTGTTTGATTTGGAGTCCAAGGAAGAAGTTTAATTCTCCTATCATGCTCATTTCAAATTCTTTATGCATACATTTAGAAAAATACTTGGAAAGAGATTCGTTAGTAGCACCAAAGATAATATTATCAACATATATTTGAACAAGCAAGATATCTTTAGCTTTTCTTTTTACAAATAATGTAGAGTCTAATTTACCTCTAAGAAAACCGTTATCAAGTAGATAATTGCTTAATCTATCATACCATGCCCTAGGTACTTGTTTAAGTCCATAAAGAGCTTTTTGAAGTTTGAACACATGACTTGATAAATTTGTATTTTCAAAACCGGGTGGTTGTTCAACATACACTTCTTCTTGAAGATTACCATTTAAGAAAGTACTTTTGACATCCATTTGATAAAGTTTGAAGTTCATAAAACATGCATATGCTAGCAACATATGAATGGATTCAATTCGAGCTATCGGTGCAAAGGTTTCTTCATAGTCTATTCATTCTTCTTGATTATACCCTTGTGCAACCAATCTAGCCTTATTTCTAGTTACATTACCAGATTCATCTAGTTTGTTTCAAAAAACCCATTTTGTACCAATAATCAGGTAATTACTAGGTCTTTCAACTAAGGTCCAAACTTGATTTCTTTCAAATTGATTAAGCTCTTCTTGCATAGTAATAATTCAATCATCATCCAACAATGCTTCTTTTATATTCTTAGGTTCAATTTGAGATATAAAAGCAACATGTTCACAAAAAGTATTTAGATTGGAACGAGTTCTTACACCTTGTGATAGATCTCCGAGGATTTGATCATTTGGATGATTTTTGATAAATTTTCAACATTTTGGAAGATCTTGATTTGTTGATATGATTTGATCATTTGATGTTGGTTGTTCTTCCTCAATAGGAATATCAATTTGATTGCTTGTGGATGTATTACCTTCTTCACTAGTAGGAATAGGTTGACCTTGTTCTTCAACTTGTTGAATGCTCACATCATCATCTTCATATTTTCTTGATATAAAGGGGTTAGTTTCATCAAAATTAACATGCATAGATTCCTCAATTACCGAGGTTCTTTTATTGTAAACTCGATATGTCTTGCTTCTAGAAGAATAACCAATAAAAATACCTTCGTCGGATTTTAAATCAAACTTACCAAGATGATCTTTATTATTTAAAATGAAGCATTTATATCCAAAAATTTTAAAATGTGAAATATTTGGAGTACGTCCTTCCCATAGTTCATATGGAGTTTTCTTGAGAGAAGGTCTAATTAAAACTCTATTTAAAACATAACAAGTCGTATTGACAGCTTCTCCCCAAAAGTATGTAGGCAAGTTGTTTTCTTTCAACATTGTTCTTGTCATTTCTTGTAGAGTTCGGTTTTTCTTTTCAACAACCCCATTTTGTTGAGGAGTTCTAAGAGCCGAAAAGTTATGCTCAATGCCATTTTGTTCACATAATTCCACAAAAGATGCATTTATGAATTCTGTGCCTTGATCACTATGAATGCATGAAATGTAGTATCATTTCTCATTTCGCACTCTTTTACAGAATTTTGCAAACTCATTGAAAGCATCAATTTTGAGAGCAAGAAACATGACCCATGTGTATCTAGTATAATCATCAACAATAACAAAAACATATCTAGATCCTCCTAGAATTATTACATTCATTGGTCCGAAAAGGTCCATATGAAGTTTTTGTAAAGCTTTTGATGTGGTCACATGGCTAATGGTTTTAAAAGATGCTTTATGTTGTTTTCTAAATTGACATACATCACATAAATAATCTTTTTCAAACTTGGTTTTCGGAAGACCTCTTACAAGATCCTTTCGAGAAAGTTTACCAAGTAGATCCATGTTAATATGTTCTAATCTTCTATGCCATAACCAAGATCTTTCATTTGTTGTAATTAAACAATTAACATTTTGGCATGATATACTTTCAAAGTCAATGATATAGACATTTTCATGTCTATTTGAAATAAACAACACATTTTTCATTTTGTCAAAAACGGTGCAACATAATGATTTGAATTCAATTAGATAATCATTATCACATAGTTGACTTACACTTAGCAAATTATGTTGCAAACCTTTCACAAGTAGCACATCATGGATAGATATATTAATTTTATTTCCAATGCCACCTTTACCAATAATTTTACCTTTCTCATTATGTCCAAAGCTCACAAAACCTTTGTAATTTTTGATAGGCTCATAGAAAAGAGATGGATCACTGGTCATATGCCTTGAACATCCACTATCAATGACCTAATTTCCTTCATACTTCATCCTTAGGGTAACCTATATACAAAAACAAAATTTAGGTCCCCAAGTTCTATTGGGTCCTAGATTTTAGTATTGATTTTTAACACATTTAATAATCCATTTTGGTTTGAGCCAAGAAGGAATCTTAGAGTCTCTACCTACCATATTTCAAAATTTACAATGTAATGTTATATGACCTTGTTTTCACATTAGTTGCATGATTTTTGAAATATTTTTGATGTTGATGCTTCATTTGTGAAGATGATGCTTTTACAAAATAAGTTTTGAGAGATTTTTGTTTTGAAGAAGGTTCATATCCTATTCCACTTTTATCAAAAGCCAATTTTTGTGAGCCAAGCATTTTATCAAGATTTTCTTTTCCTTTTGTAAATCTTGTTAGGCTTCCATTTAATCCTTGATTTTTTTTTCAAGCTTTTCAATTTTTGTTTGAAGATTATCGTTTTCAAAATGAATCTTAAGTGCCTTTTCATGAGCACAATTTCGACCTTTTTCAAGCAACTTGTTTTCTTCTTTTAAAGCATTATTTTCCTTTTGAAGTTCATGTATCTTGATAATTACAATTTCAAAACTATCATGCATTTTAGAAAATTCATATTGTAATTCTTCAAAAGAACATTCATTATCAATTAATGAGCTAGAAGAATAATATTCGGAGTTAAAAGAATAACATACCTCATCATCCTCTTTTGTCACAAGACAAACGATGTTTGCTACTTCTTCATTTTCGCTTTCTTCACCGGTTGATGCATCATCATCAACATATGTTGCTTTCAAAGTTTTTTCTCCTTTGGTTTTGATTGGTTTTGGACAATTTGCTTTTATGTGACTCGTCTTGTCACAATTGAAACATCTTCCTTCTTCTTTTGGTTTGTTTCTCCCTTTGTTCATAAACTTATTGTAAGGAGCTTTGCTTACCTTTTTGAATTTGAGAAATTTTTTAAAGTTCCTTGTAAGAAGAGCTATCTCATCATCATCTTCTTTGTTTTCTTCTTCTTCATCACTTGAGTAAGCCTTTGAATCAAGAAGTGCAAGTGACTTCTTGTTGTTCCTTTTTTCTTCTTCTTGATCCTTCTTCTTTAACTCATGGCTCATAAGAGATCCCATAAGTTCACTAAGAGTGAGAGTTTTGAGGTCTTTAGCTTCCTCAATAGCCGTTACTTTAGCTTCCCATGGCTCGGTTAAACTTCAGAGAACTTTTCCTACCAATTCTTCATTAGAATACTCTTTTCCAAGAGATTTAAGAGCATTAACAATATCGATAAATCTAGAAAATATTTGTTCAATATTTTCATCAAATGACATTTGAACATTTCATATTTATGAAAGTTTCTTTAACTTGGTTAGTTCCTTCATATGTGACTTCTAATTGATCCCAAATTTCTTTAGTACTTTTGCATCCAGAAATTTTGTTAAACTCATTTGAATCTAAAGCAAGATATAACATGTTCATGGCCTTAAAGTTTCTTTCACACATTTTGAAGTCATCATCATTAAAGTCTTTTTTCCGGTTTAGAGACTGTGATGCTTTGTTCTCCTTCCTTCTTAGTTAGAGTAGGATTGATTGGTCCATTTTTTATCACATTACATACTCTTATGTCATTTGCTAAAATATAGATTCTCATCTTAGTTTTCTAAAAAGAATAGTTTGTTCCATTAAACAATGGTGGTCTAGAGGAAGATTATCCTTCAACAATATTAGACATTGATGAGTTTGCCATAGGGATCCTCTACTAGATGTTAAGCTATATGTAGAGTACTAGTTCTTGATACCACTTATTGTCCCTAGATAACCTAAGAGAGGGAGAGGCCAATTAGGTTGTTTAGCAAGATTACTAAATTTAAAAACTAATGCGAAAATATTATCTAGCAAGAGATAATTATATCTAGAAGTTCTTATAGGCAATTTATCAAACACTTAGTGTTCATACAAGTATATATAACTAGATAAACAACTAGAACTTCAAGAATTAATTTCTAAGTTGATAAATTAATAATTATCTAACAATCAATATGTGCAATATCTAATAGGAAGAAAAATGACTTGAAAATGAAGAGTGAGAGTAAGAGAAATCAAACACAATGATTTTTAAGTAGTTCGCACTCCCGAAGGCCTAGTCCACCACCTAAGGTCTTCCCTTTCCTTAGGATTTAACCAAACTCCACTAAGATGCTTCTTCAAATGTTGGTAAAGCAAAAAAACCAACTACAATTACTCTTGAGTCCACAAGAGTTACACAAGCTCCTTCAAATGTAGGTGATGCTCAACCTACTTTATCTCTCTTCTTTTGAGTCCACAAAGGATTACAACACTTCTTCTTGCAATGATTCTCTCAATCTATGTGCAAGAGTGTAATACAATGATTGTGTGAAAATAAGAATAACAACTTCTATTTGAGTTTGATATTACAATTGAATAACAATTTGAATGCTCAAAGATATGAAAGTGATAGCTCAAGATTTCTCTATGAAAAAGATATGAAAAGCTCTTTGAAAATAGCTTAGAAATCTGAAGATTAAGGCTTGGAGAGATGTTTGAGATGGTGAGAGAGCATGACTTAAAAAGAGAGAAAAGTTAGACACAAAGCGGATATAATGCAAAAATCCCAGATTTTCCCGTTAAGCCATCCGGTCGTTGAGGCCTTCATCTGGTCGACCGGATGAGGCAAGTAACGCCCAGACCAGAGCTCTCTGCCGAGTGTTGTGGCCTTCATCCGGTCGATCGGATGAAGCTAATAACGCCCAGATGCTTAAAATGCTAAAAAGTGACATTTTTGAACCCTAAAACAATTTGTAAAATAATAAAGCATTTGGGCACTTTTGAGGGCACTTATAAAAAAGTATTTCTAGCATTTTTAACATCTCAAAACATTTTCAAAAACTCTTAAAAATATATAGAATAATTTTTTATGCCACAAGAGTTTGAAATCCAAAAAATCTTATTTTTCAAAAATGAGTTTGTAATGACCTTTTGAAAATATATGTTCAAATGATATTTTGCAAATAGAAATTCTTTTATAAAAAACCATTTTGAAGAAATTATGAGCTACACAAGTCATACTTAGGCAAACAACATTTTTAATGTCGGTACCCCTTATGTCTCCACGTCTCCTTCCTTGTAACTCCCTTTTTTTATCGTCGAGTCTTCAACTTCATTTCTTCGAGTTGACAAGTCTTTTTCTTCGGGTATTCATAGCTTGATTTCTCAAGAGAGACTTCATTTGAATGAGACAAGATATAAGAATACCTTTTGGGCTTTGATACAATTTTTGATTGGGCTTTGACCTTGATCCAATAGTTTTGAAGCTAGCCTTTGATCCTTTAGAATGAACATGTTGATGTGGGCTTTGTTTGATGGATTGAATAACTTATCCAAAAGAATTCTAAATCACAATTAAGATGTTTTGTTATTATCAAAATAAAGATTATAAGCTTTTCAGGCCAACACAATTGACGCCTATTCCCTACGTTGTTAGCAATTTCACTAAGGTAGATATTAATCTTTCTCAAGCATCAATAATCTATCCCAATAAGCAAGCTAACTACATCTCTGTGATAACTATGAACTTATGGAACGCATTAAGCCTTCGAAATTCAAGTGCTGCACCAGATCTCATAACTATCTCTAGCTTATGATGATTTAATAGTATTTCATACGTGGTCTAATTTAGTTATCACTTCTAGTCTCAAACCAAATCACGCATCATGCAATTGTTGATCGGGCAATCACAAGCATTAAACTCAGTATAAAATACTCAACGCATAAATGAAATAGTTCATCAATCAATTAAAATCAAAAGCATTCAAATATTCATAATCTGACTACATTGTAGCCCTAGAAAAATAACTTAGAACATCAAAAAGAAATTAAATAAAATCCAAAACATAGTATAATTCATGATAAGAAAGATAGAGAAAACTAGAATTTGGAGAAGAATTGGGGTAGAAGTCCGTTTCCAGATCGTTTATCCATTTTCAACTTGCGAATCCCCTCATTTATCCTTTTGGAACGTTGTTTTTTCTCCCCCAATGATGGCTGCCCACTTCTCACTTTTTGTCTCCTTTTATTTCATAGGGGTTCTTTCTTTTCTTGCCAATTTACCAAACTGCCCTTAAGTTTCCAACAACGTTGCGCAGCTGCGCTATGACTGCCCTAATTTTGATTTTTCTTTAATTGTTCCACAAGTTGTATAAAAGCTAATCCTTTGCCATTTCTCTTCAATTTTGACCTAAAAACTTAGACTTTCTCATGGAAATTATCTACATCGCAAATCAAACACAAAACCAATCAAATTGCTCACAAATTACTCAAGAACTAACAAAAATTAAGTGAAAAGGTGTTGAAATAATATGTCAATAACACACCCAATAGAGATCAACTGTATAAAAGATCATTCACCTTGCTACTACTCAAATGTGTGGACAAGGAAGAAGGTGAATATGTACTTTGGGTAATTCATGAAGGCATATGCAGAAATCACTTCGGGCATCAATCTTTAGCTCGGCAGATATTGAGGCAAGGGTACTACTAGCCCACTATCCATGAGAATTCACTGGACTTTGTGCGGCGATATGACATATGACTCCTGGGAAATTTCATCACATTATTAAATAATTGTTGCATATTTACTTGAGCATTCTTATGTATTTCTTTTCTTGTTTAATTGTTTTATTTAGAGGTCACTATTCATAAGAAATTTGACTGTCTAGAATGCTCGATTTAATATTTTTCCTAAACAACATGACTTATAAAAGGAATCGGTAACCTATAGTTTTAGACTTTGGAGGTCGGGAGCATGCATTTGAAAAATAATTTGTGCTTTATGTGAATAGTGTTACATAGGTAAAACATTAGTTTTGATTAAGTTAGCATTTAAGTGGAGTTTAACTTAGTTTGACCAATAATTAGTAGCATTTGACTTAGGCTAATTACACATACACATACATATACTCAATATACAACTAATACATACATATGCTCATTAAAAAAAATTCCTAAACTACCCCCCAAACCAGTCGACCACAAGGAGGGAAAAGAGAAGGAAAAACTCTTCAAGCCTTGTGATTTTGATCTCTAGCTTGTGTTTGGAAGGAGTGTTAGCACCTAGGAGCATCAAACAACTAGCCTACAACATCATTGTGAGGGAGTTTTGCATTTTTCTTGAATTGTTATTATTGGCTTATATTATGCTCAAATGTTGTTTGATACATCTTTTACAAGCTTTATATGCCTTGATTAAGTTGTGTAATAGCTATATTCGTGGTTGAAGCTTGAAATCACAAAGAAGATAATGAATAGTGATGAAATTTTAGGGTTTTGCTATAACTTGCCATTTAGAGTGAATTGATGCTTCCTTTAGGTGCTCTAGACATTAGTGAAACTAGTTAAAAGCTCACGTGAAGTTGAATTGCCCGAAATTGAACAAAAATGCAAAATTAGCTAACTTTAAAAATGGGGTTTTCACATAACGTAATCCGGGCACGTTTGGACTTTAGATTGGGTATCCTTGGGGCATGGAAGCACTTTCAGTGCTTTCGTTGCGTTAAATTGGGATCCGGATAGGGTAGGTGTAGTTAAAACCTGCTCGGGGCCTTCCCGAGCTTTTGCCTCCAAAACGGGTTTTCAAAGCTTTGATAGGTGTCTTTTGGCTTCTATAGGAATGTGGAATGATTGGATTGTAGTTTTGGAACCTTGAATTTCATATAGAAGAAGAATAGCTTAGTTAAAGAAAGGGAAAAAGTATTAAATGGTTACCTTTGCGTTTATAAGAGCTTGTAGAGGTGTTGTGATATGTTTATATGTTTGTCTAAGATATAATTGAGCTAATTGAAGAATTTATGGGAAAATATGTCATTTTTCTCTTTTATGTTCTTATCGTTATTTTGTATATATATTGTGGCTAATTGCGAGGACGGCCTACTTTGTCGTCTCTCTTATGTGTTAATTGGAAATCTTGGTTCTCGTGGACTTGTTTCGAGGTTGCGCAACCTAATCAGGCATGGTAGCATCGAGTAACACGGGCGACATCGGGTTTGTCGTCCTCCCTCGACAACCATGGTTTCCTAGTCCCTATCTCGCTGAGGCATACTCCCCTACCCTAGAGGCGTGGTTCACCTCGTTGGGGCATATGGGCCTACCTTGGGATATTATGGGTCGTAGGATTAGGGTACATCCGGAGTACCCCATTTGAAGGTGTAAAGGTTTTGCCGGCTCTTACTTGAAGATCTTAGCTTGTGGCTCGTGATTGAAGACAAAGTAGAACCGTATCCTTTTATATGTGGTTAAATACTTGTCTAGCTAGTTTTGTTATTTTGTGTTGAATATGTTGTTATCTTTGTTGCATATCATGTTCATGCCCTGGTATGCTGCATCACCTCCCTCGTTGGGCAACATTGTTGCTCACTCCTCATTTAACATGTTTCAAGAGAGGCTGAGGTGAACACCCAGCTAGTAGCAGTAGAGGAGGAGGAAGAAGTGCAATTAGAACAACTTTCGTGATTCCTTGTGTGTTGAGGTTGGCTATTATATGCAGCTTGTGTGAAAGATGTTGGATGATGTATATTTTGAGACCTTTGTGGTCTTGTATGTATTGTTGGTAGACTTGGTAGTTTTAATATAGTTGTAATCTTGTTTGTTTGATAGTAAAGTAGATGACATGTAATAATTGGTACTAGACTTTATTTCTTTTGTTCCATGCTTGTGTGTCTTCTAGGTAAAAGTTGTGGTTAGCCTACAAGTAAAACATGCTACTTGTAACTTAAAGTTTCATGGAATGTCTTGCATGCTTGTATGATATACATTTTTGTTGTTCCAAGGTTCGGATGGCCTTGAGGAGTTAAATGGCTATATTAATCTTGGAAGTTAGATTGTATGAGATGTTCGATTGTGGTTCAGGAATTGTATGTGACTATTTGCAGGTAACCAATTTGTCCACAGTACAGAGGAGACTCTGTCCGTGTGACGGGTCCGGACTTGACCTGTAGCGTGGGGTTGGGTTCGGGGCGTTACATGACACATGCCAAAGGTTCTAAAAAATCCTAAGACTGCCAGAAATTGACTTGACTTGTATTACAAGTCCGTGGTTGTTCACTCAATAAGGGCTCGACATCATAGGCAAACTCTCAATCAACATTGGTCAGAAGAAATACATCTTCATGACGGTCGACTACTTCACCAAGTGGGTAGAAGCTGAGCCGACCTCGACCATAACAAATAAGGCGGCTTGGAAATTCTTGTGGAAATCGATTGTCTGTAGGTTCGGGATCCCATGAGCTGTGATTACCAACCACAATACTCAGTTTGACTGTGCTTACTTTAAAAAGCACTGCTAAGATCTAGGCTTATCATTAAGATTTGATGAGCAAACAAATAATCAGGTCTTGAGGGAAGACCTTGACCTAGTAGAAGAGTTCCGGCAGAAGGCTCAAATCAGGATGATAGAGAACAAAAGGGCCATGGAATGAAGCTATATTAAGCTCGTTCGCCCCCAACGTCTACAAAAAGGAGACTTAGTCTTGAGAAAGGCATGCTTCCAACTTGACCCTACCCAGGGAAAATTTGGGCCACATTGGGAAGGCCCTTACAGAATTGAAGAAGAGCTGGTGCCAGGAACCTACAAATTAGCATAGATTGAGGGGAGAGTGCTTAAGAATGTTTGGCATGTCGAGCATCTTAAGAAATATTTTGTATAAACTTGATTCAAATCATCAATAAAATACAATGCTCTTTCCCATCTGCGGAATCTGTTTGAAGTTTTCATTTCCACAAACCCACCTCTAGATTAGTATGAACTAAGAGTGTAGCATGTCAAAATAAGTAGGTCATAAGTCACTTAGACAAGATCTGAGGTCAAAAGCCTTAAAAGCTCGACCTCCCTAAATCGCTAAGGAACTTCTAAGTTAAATAAGCCAATAAGGGGTAAAGGCTAGGAAAAGCCTAAAACAATTGGTAGTTGCGCAAAAGTGATCACAAAAACTAAGTCCAATGAGTTGCCTCAACAATCATGTGTGAAAAATAAAACGTACGTACAAGAAAGACCTCAACAAGGCATGAGAAATCATAAGTCTTGTTAAGGCAAAGATTTCCATATAGAAATACCTCAAAAAAGCATAAGAAATTGCAAGTTCTGATAGAATGAAGATTTCTTAGAAATTAAAATTTTAAATTTCATAAAATGGAAAAATGGCGATTACAAAAGAAGGCCATAAAAGACCCCAAGAAATTACATCAAAAGCAAAAAGAGGGCCACAAGCTATCATAACTAGCATATACGAAGCCCTCATCATCATCATCTGACTTAGAGTCAGATTCACAGGCAAATGAGGAAAAATCAATGCTGACACCTTGAGCCTTGGCACGCTTCTCAACTCTAGCTCAAGCTTTTTCCTTACCCTCGGTCGCACCTCGAGTTCTTGCCGTTGCGTAGCCATCCTTAAAAGGTTGGCGAAGCTCGGGACCCTTCTTGTATTCTTCAATAGCCTCTTGAGCTCAGGCAGGTGTATTCGTTAGCGTCCTGTTCAGAACTATGGCCATCACGTCCATAGACTATATAGTAGCACTCTGCCTAGCCTTGACTTTTTCATGATGGTGTCCAGTTTTTCCAGCTCATCCTTGATAACTATGATCTCAGGCCCATGCTACGCCTTCAGGCTCACAATCTCCTTTTCGTTGGCTTTTTTGTACTCGGCATAGCTCCGAAAGTAAGCCTTCTTCTCGCTCAGAAAGATCATCAAATAGCTTTGAGGCCTTCACAACATAACGAATAACATCATAACATGCCTGAGTTTCCTGTCAAGGGGAAAAGTAAAGAGGTCAGGAAAGCAACAAGGTAGAAGCCGAATGATCAAAGGCAAAGAGTAAAAGCTTACCTACTGAAAGCAGTATGTAGCAGTATGCCTCAAGGTAGAAGAGTTGACAAGCTTGATGGACTCCTTTAGGATCTGCTCAAAGTTAGGATCTCTCTCAAAGGCAGGATTTGAGCCCACCTCAACTCGAATCCCAGGACTAGGCCGTGAAGAGGAAGGACCTCCTATGTCAGCTCGAGGAATACCCTACTGCCCTTCAAGAACAACAGCCTCTTCCAAAACCTTAAAAGGTGTAGGCCCCCTCATTTTGTTGACAACATATAGGAGAGGTGCGGTATCCTGACTTGCAGTCGGGGACATATCCTCGACCTCATATTCTTCAACATTTGGCTCAGTTCTCTGCCTCTTTGAAGGCTCAGCATGCACCTTGCCCTTGCGCTTGGCCTTGGCCTTCTTGCAGGCTTCCCTCTCAGTAAGGATCTCGCCCTCGGTTTCATCGGCTAGGTCCATTCTTGGGAAGAAAAACATAAGTTAGTCAAAAAAATTGCTGAAATAATAAAAAGCAAAACAAAACTCCAAGGTATTCGACCTCACCATTAATAGCATCAATAGCGGGTGGAGGGCCGAAGTACCTGCTCCACCTTATGGAACAGGACAGGAAGGGTTCGAACCACTTACCTCAACTTGAGGAACATTAACTTGAGGCGCTTGAGAGCGATCGCCATATAGACCCGAGCTGATGACACTATCAAGCTTAAGGTAAACCTTGCCGTCAATAGGTTTACAACCCTCAAAGGTACTGACTGTTCTCTCTTCCTCAGGAGTCAATACCCCACCCATAGGGTAAGGAGGTTTGAGAAGATGTTATACCAACCTTATCTCCTACTTCCCACTCGACTTAATGAAGAAATATTTGGTGTGTCATCCTTTATTGGATGAAGGCCACTTCTTGAAGAGGTTTCTATTAGGTTGGGCATAAAAATAGTACCAATTTGCTCTATCATAAACCTTTAACTGATAGAAATGAAGGAAGATATTGGGAGGGGGCTCAAAACCTAGCTTTTTGAGGTACATGTAAAATGTAACCATTATACGCCAGCTATTTGGAGTCAATTGACCCGGACTTAGGTCAACCATGTTTAGAATGGCTCTAATGAAATGAGGTATGGGAAGAGAAATGAACTTAAAGATGTTGGCGTAAAACATTACCTCTCCCTAACCTGGTTTATATGCCATTTCCTCAGCGTCGAGGATATGGACTGTAAACTCAGGAGGGAATACCCCATCATCACTTAGTCTCGACCTGAGGTCATACGTAGCATCGCAGTCTCGTCGTAAGGCAGAAAAACAAATCTTACCAGGCATAGCAAACCCAGACCCATCGAACCTCCTGGCGGGAATATGGTCCGACAACGCAACAACGAGGGTACTTGAGGTCCCCGCCGTTCCTATAGGTGGGTTAGAATCACCTATGGGAAAGAGCTCGCCAGACGTTACCCTAGAAGAAAAGGGGTCACGGACATCGCTACCTAGGGGCACAACCCTAAATGGAGTAGTCGCCACTGGCCTAAGCCTAGGAGAAACTCTCATGGGATTTTTCACAACAGGTCTCACTGGATTTCTCTTGACGGGCATCTCAGAGCTAGAAGAAAACTCATCACTCTCACTGTTCCCCCTACCATAAGAATGAGTGGACTGATTCTGAGAGTCAGAGCCACTACTACCTATTTCGAAGGAAAAGAAAATTGAGAAGAAAAGAAAAGTGGGAGCGGATGAGACGTACCTAGAATGCAAGAGACCTAAGGAAAAAAGGAGGACTTAAGACTCCAACGACTGCTTAAGGAGCATAAAAGAAGAAATCGGCGAAGAAAGAGTAGAGAGCCTTCTAAAGAGAGGAAGTAGAGATAAGATATTCTTGGTTGAAAGTGATTTGAAAATGAATAAAAAAAGCTCTATTTATAGTCAAAAAGGCAGGAAAATGAAGACTCACCTCAGTCACCAAAGGTCACCGCGCTTCTTAAAAATCACGTAAATGACACATTAATTAAAGAGCGACATATGGTAGACATTTTAATGATCTGTCAAGAGGTGAGGTCGGACGTCGAGATCGGGTAAAAGTTTACAAAAGGCGATTCCTCGACCAGTCTTCACTTGATCAAGAAATCGGGGGGTAATTGATAAAGGAAGAGATACCGACCTTGAGCTGAAAGATCATTATGCCCCACAAATACGTGCCAAGTTAAGAGGACAGGTCAGGCCTCCTATGCAGAGCTAGACCTTCAAACCTTGACCTGACAACGTCCTACAAGACTCGACCCTATATTGTCCCAAATGACATCTCGACCCGACAACGTCCCCCTGAGGTCGAGATATTTTAACAGAATACTAGCTCATCCCGAAAATCCCGGAGGTGCTAGATTCCCTCTTATCCAAAGGTATAAAAGGGCCAAAACATTCTTCAGGGAAGGTACCTAATTCATTCTAGTGAAATTATATACGCTTCTTCTTCTTCGTAAAACACCCTACTAACTTAGGCATTGGAGTGCTTACGCAGGGCATCACCCCTACAATTCTTTCTTATTTTGTAGGTTTCGAAAGTTGTTTCCAGGCCGCTTTCTAAACCCAATTTCATACTTTAACACCTTCAATATCCTTTCTTCAAAATAAAACTTTTGGTATCTTTTAAAATGATAAATTTCATATAATATAATCTTTGGACTAACTTTTTCATTCGTAATTAGTTAAATTTCAAAATGTAGCATGTGACCTTAAGTGTGTTGTTTACGATCAATAATAATAACTAAAAATATTCAATTAAAAACATTTAAAATGAATTCCTTTGTGACCACGTAATGTGGTAGCCCGAGTGTCGTCTATAGGGAATCGGGAAAATGTAATGAGAATTTTGGAGCCAATAATTAAATGGATGAAGTTGACTGATTACCAAAATTAATTGAAGAACTTGACTAATGCAAACTAGAAGGAAAAAAACAAAGAGATGCCTCTGGGGAAAAACTTATGGGAATGCAATGATTTTGGATGATATATCATTCTAGGAAAACATGTAATGATTTGATATGCCAATCTATCCAATTAGGTTAGGATATAAGCACTAATCATGTGTTGTTAATTAATAAGGTGTATTAGAGTATAATCTGTGAGACTCGAACATGCATTTTGTGTGCATTTATTTACTTTAGACATTACTTGAAAGTATTATGTGCTAATTATGTGTTTAACTATTTTAGTACATCATATTTGCATTTAAATTGCATATATACATACATATATATATATATATATATAGAGAGAGAGAGAGAAAGAGAGAGAGAAAAAAATGCTTAGAATGCCAACTTTGACTTAGCATAATAAAACTTATTTTACTTCTTGACCATTGCATATATTATTTACATTACATATACAATATTTTCATAACACAAAACACAAGAAAAGCCTAGAAGAAGCTCATAGGATCGGCTATAAGAAGAAAAAATAGAAAAACTAGATTTTGAGCTTTTTGAAGAAGATTTCTTGCATTTCAAGGCCAATTCAAAGTGGAAATTGCTCAAAGGTTGTTCTCCATAGCTA
This sequence comes from Ehretia macrophylla, assembly GCA_037974665.1. NCBI lineage: Eukaryota > Viridiplantae > Streptophyta > Magnoliopsida > Boraginales > Ehretiaceae > Ehretia > Ehretia macrophylla. The sequence goes on along the minus strand of CM075772.1, from coordinate 72,086,031 downwards.
GCTCTTGCCATATCCTGTCTTTTTCCACAATTTTATGTGAGGGTTTCAAGTTTTGTATGTTATTTGCTTACTTTAATCCATGAAAATCATATATAATTGTGTTATAAATGCTTGTAGAGATGAATATATGTTGTAGTAGTGATTTGAGAGCTTTATATATGTATATGAACTTGTTGGAGGCAAAATAGTTGGTTTTATACTAACCTTGTTGGTTGGAAGTTGAGAATTTGAGTTGGATTTGGTGTTTATGATTATATATATGTGATTGGGATATGATTTTATGGCTTTAGAGTAAATTTGGAGAATTTGGGGGTTTATTTTGATGAATTTCTTAAAATTCCAGCAATGGTGTCATTTTAGAGATTGACATGTTTGGCTTGTTTAATGCTTGGTTTTGTTGTTGTAATGGGTTTATAATGCATTGTAGTTGGTTACTATATTGGTTGTGATAAGGTTATGTGCTGTAGAGATTCATAAGATGGTTAAATATTGTCCAAAAGTTGGAGTTGATTTGTAGAGATCATGTTTTTTTCAAGGTTTAATTGATGTTAATATGTAGAGATCATGTTATTGTGAAGCTTAAGTGGTGCTAATGTGTAGAGATCATATTCTTATGAAGCTTATGTGGCGATTATGTGTTGTAGAGATCATGTTCTTTGATAGTTAAATGTTGGTATTAGTGTGTTGATTATATGTTTTATTAAAGCTTAATTGTAGATGAATGAAAGTGTTATTGAATAATGAATGTGTTGTTGTAGTGTAATGAATGTGTTGTTGAGTAATGAATGCGTTTGACGAGATGTGATGTGAGGCGTTGGGTTGCAACCTTTAAAACATATGCGGTTGGTTGTGTATCCCTGGGCGGCATCGGGCTGTCAGGTAGTGACACAACCACCGATGTTTTAATTCCTATCCTAAATGAACATAGTGTTTCATAAGGGTATGGGTCGTAGGAGTCGAGTCAGAATACATCCGAAGTACATCTGGTGTATAGGGGAAAGAACTCAGAATGGTGTTTAAGGGAACGGCATCAATAAAACGAGCGTATATTTATCAAGTGTTCTAAAGTAGTAACCTTTTGATGTGTTGTTTAACATGAATGTTCCAATGTTGTTAAGCGAATGTAAGTATGTGGTTATTAAAGTGATATGTTGTTTCTAATATGCTTCAAAAGGTTTTCAGATTAAAGCTTTCAAACTTCCTTTTATCCCTCATTCACTGAGCCTGTTTAGGTCACTCCTCTTTAATGCATGTTACAGGTGTTCATGATATTGATTATTTGTGTGAAGAAGGAAATAGTGAGTTTGATCATGTGTTTCATGAGTAGTTGATGTACTTGACTTCGAAACTATGTTTTACTTGCTTTAGTAGTTGTGATGTACGGTGTAGTATTTGACTAGTTTGAAATATTGTGAAGCCTAGCTCCTTTTGATGTATCTATATGCTTGGTCATGTCGAATCATGATCACAATTAGTTAGGCTTATATCTTGTCATAAGTTTATGCTCATGTATGTTTTAATTTTATAGAGGGTGTTGTCTACTTTTGCCAAGCGAATGAATGAATGTTTAGTGTATTCCGCAAGAGATCTGTTGAAATGATGTATATGAATGACGCGAACCTTTGAGAATGTATGTTGTGTATTCTTTGTTGCGTTGGTTGTTTATATTACAGACGTTATAATTTCCGTGTATCGTCGCGTCTAGGCTTGGTTTTCGAGGGGACCGAATTTGGGTGTGACATAATCTATCTCAATGACATAGACTATGTTCTACTTAGCCTAAAATTAACTTATTACTCTCAAGATTGAACTAATTGTGAATAGCATAAATTATCCCCAAGGTATAACCTATCTCAATTCAATAATCAATTACCATTATGCATTCATAATGATCTCTATTCATGGTGCAAGAATCCAAAAAACCCACACACGTAAAGATAAAGAATTCTTAAAAGATAAAGACCAAGCTACAAGCTGGAGTATGATTTGTTAAAATCCAAAATATTGAACAAAACACATGAATAATCAAATAATCCAAATCTCTATTCGTGTTAGTCTTGTACCAATCCTGTGACACCCCAGACCCAGCATGCAATAAATAGTATACGTTTGCATATATTTAAATGTGTGTTCAAGTGTTTGAATGCAATTATGTGTCTACTTTACTAAATTACATGTATTAGCTAGAATACTATTCATATTTCTTAAAAATGTGCAAATTATATTTAGTTAATTTATATAAAATAAATAACCTATTATTTTGATAATGACATTAATTAGATTTATTTTCTTGCATTATTTACTAAAATTCTATTATTTGTTTAAAGAGCTCCGAGCCCGGAGTGATTTTTAAATTATTTAATTAAATTATTCGGCATACATATCTATCTTAGCTAACCTCTCCTTAGTGCACGTTTATTGAGAGAATTGCATTTATTGCATTTCAGGAAGGTCCTAACTGAATAGTATAACACAAATGAATAGTAAGTAGTGTAGAACTTTTATTTGGGCCATTAGGTGTATTGATCTAGCATTTGGGCCATCTTTAGCTACTAAACTAAATTAACTAAGCCTATAAATCAAGCCCAAGCCCGATCATGCATCTATTTTATTAATTTACATTTAATTACTTTAGTAATTAGCATTTCTTGGAAAACGAGCATTCATATCTATCTATTTTTATTTAATTTCCCATTTAACTAATTTGTCTGGGACATTTCTTTTATCATTTTAATTATTCAAATTTATTTTACTTGCATCTGAATTAATTCGTTTCACTGTTCAAATAGAAGCCTAGGGCCCAGAACTGAACGAGCTAGTTTATTATTTTTAATAATTACATTTATTTAATTACATCTAAATGGTTTACGAGAAGTAAATAATTTATTATTTTACTATATGTCTACATTTAATTGACTTGAATTTCCCGAGCCCGGAGAGGTCTTTAATTTAATTTATTTAAATTTTCTATTTGTATATTTACTTTTATTTGACTTGTATCTTACTTTTGTTTATTGAAATTCTATGTTTCATAGGTACCCGGGGTGAAATTTAAACTATTTTATTTTCCGAATTTTATATTTTTTTCCCTCAATATACTTCATATTTAATACATTCGTTCATTGGAAGTTTGTGCATTGCCTGCTCCAAGCGCGATATAGAAAATAGTTAGTATCCCCGAGTGAATAGTAACAAATAAATTATTTTGGGTCATTAATGTTTTAGTTAGTTTTTATACTATATATAACTAGCCAACACCATTTATTAAAGCTCAATCATATTAATACATATCATATACATATATATATATATATATATATATTATATTAGAAACAAACAAAAGATGACTAAAAAAAAGGGAAGAACCCGTAGGTTCTTAGGAAAAAGAAAAAAAAAAGAAAAAAACTTTGATCTTGCAAAATTGGTTCTTGGAGCTTGCTTGGAGTGTGTTTAAGCCTGCCTAGAGCCTTCATCTAGCATCTACATCTTGTATTTGGTGAGAGAGTTTCATGTTCTTTGTATTTGAAGTTTTAGGGTTTATATTGAATTTTTATAATTGTTGATTATTGTTAATTCTTTGCTTATAAATGCTCCAATTACATCCTAATGTACCTAGAGAATATTCTTTTGAAGCTTGTTAGCCTTTTGAATGGTTAGAATTGAAGAATTGATGTTGTAGAAGATGATGAATAGTGAATATGAATAGTAACCTGTGAATTTTGGGGTTTTTACATTTCTAGTTGTTATAATGCTTCTATTAGTTGTCATAATCTCCTAGAATGCTATAAGTAACATAAAAATGGTTATAGCTTGGCTAGAATTAGAAATATAGCTTGAATTACAAAGAGAACTTTGAAACAAAATGTTGAATTTGGCTTGTTTGAATATGTAGATAGTATTAGATATGTTAGGAAGCACTTAAAAATGTATTTATGGAATGGTTAGGATAATCGAATTAGGTAACTGTAGTACAAATCACTAAATGGGCTTTTCGGTGTTTTTGAGTTAACATGCTAGAAAATATGGTTTCGTGGCATTTAGTTGCATCATAAGGTGACTATAAATTATTAGTAAAACTAGATTTTGAATTCGTTACCTTATGTGAAGTTTAGAACCTAATTAGTAAACATTGGAATAGTGAATTATTGGGTTTCTTGAGAATTGATTCAACTTATTGCATAATTAGTTATTTAAATCACTATGGTTGCCACATTTGATTGTTAATTAAGTAAACTATAAAGTTGGTTTATCTAGTTAGATGATTATTGATTGTTGTAGTTAAGACTAATTGGAATTGATAACATATAATTTTAACTTAATGATATTTGATGCTTCTAATGTCTTCGATGCTATCTAATGATATGATAGGGTGAACTTTATAGTTTAATTGCATGTGGAATATGAGCTTGTGTGAATAAGTGATTTGAAGAAGAAAATGAATAGTAACTTGATTAAAGAAATGTTTTAGAGTTATTTGTATGATTACTTGGGCTATGTGGTAATATGATATATATATATAGTTTCTATTATTGTGGGTTTGAGTTAAGAAATAGTTAAGTTGGAATTGATATTGTGAATACCAAAGATAATTATATCTAATAAGGTTGATTAGAATCTCAATCTAAGTCTTCTAAGGAATACCAACAAGAAAATACCCAGAGCATTGCTTCAACAAGAAAATACCAAGGAATGTCCAATAAGAAAGTACTAAGAAAATGCTCCAGAGAACCATCATGTAGAGGAAGTCATTCATTGGAGACTGCCAAGCATTGAAGATATCCTTAGAAGTATGCCATTACCTGAGTTCCAACTATAAACACCAACTCCCAAATAAAGGGCTGATCAAATGCTTCTCATTCCCGCTAATCCACATAACTTGGAGGGCCTGCCACTAATCACCTTTCTTCAAGGAGAGGAAGAAGTAATGCCAAGATATCACATGAATGCAAATATTCTTTAAGCTATTATGCGAGCATGTTTATAAAAAAGTTTATAAAAACAGTTTATTCAACAAAGTCATTCAAGTACAAATTACAACATAACCAATTCAAATCACAACACAACCAATTCAAGACATTCAAATACACACACTACAAGCAATAATTCAAGCGATTAACATTTCACGAGGTCACTTCAATTTACAAGGTCAATTCGATTCACGACTAACCACTTCACTTTACTTATCACACATTTAGCACATAATACACAACTATACCACATAGGTACGCACATCCAAATCAAGACACACAATCTCACATATAGGCACATTCTTCCAAGACACACTTAACATGCACACATTCAAGATTTGTTACCCAACAGACCGAGGACCCTGTCCCGGCTGAGAGCTAACTAAGCTCTGATACCACTTGTAACACCCCGACCTCTCATGAGATCGGAAATTCTATTAAACATGCTATATTCAACCCAAATCCAAACCCGGACACAAAATTTAGGAAAAACGGACGAAGTCCTCCCTGTTTATAGGACAAACCAAAACCTGCAAACAAAATATAAATGGACCAGTACCGTGTCCAATACATTCAACAACTCCTCAAGGCCATTTGAGCCTTGGTTCTCATCAAACAAACACAAGCAATTATACATTTTCCAAATTCAAAGGTTATCCTAACTCTTTTCCTTTTGGACAAGCACGAACACGCATTGACTTTAAACCTTACCAACCTACTACAATTAGCTAGGTTATCATACAACTTTAATGACCTAGTTAAACTTAAATTACATCTCTTTATTCATTGAATACGTACAACTCATAATAGAATAACTTTACAACCTTTTATAATTCAAGCCATATAACACATAAGGCAACTCTTCAGGCACGAACTATCACGTAGTCACGAACTTTCCTACTAACACGGCATTTCCTGAAAGGTGGATAAAGAGGAGTGAGTAGACAATCATGTATACCCAGTGAAGGAGGGGAGAACAGTATACAGGAAGCATTTATAAGGGGATTCGTGCAATGCAATTAGTTACATTCAAATAAAGTAATTAAGCAATTAAAATGTGCATAAGCAATAAGATACCACACATTTAAAAGGATACAATCATTAACCCTTATCACTTCAACCCTCGAATCACGAACCACGATCCACGAACCACGATATGCTGGCATCCCAAACACCAATGGGTATCCCGGATGTACCTAATACCTACGACCCAATACCCCCTGATATACTCCATACCAGGCGAGTGAGGGACTAAGGTACGGGGCTAGAGTAACCAACACTGGCAAGCCCGATGCCGCTCAGCTAGGCCCATCACACCCGTCCCGAACACTGAGGTTACGCAACCATCGAAACAATGCCACAAAACACAACATTATAGCAGTATAACAATAAAGACTATAAATCACGTAAATGAGGGACAACAAAGTAGGTTGCCCTTGCACGAATGTTGCAGTTATCAAGCAGGATACAATATCATAAGAGACAGGTGTATATTTACTCAATTCATCTCAAAATACACATAGGTATAAGCAATTATATTAAAGTATACAATTTGTGAGCAATCAATCAACTAAGATGCATAGAAAAATGAACTCCCTCACCTTATGAAGCCACGAACTCTTATACCCGCTCCCTTGCACCAAAGCTAGCAAACCACAATAGATTCATAATTAAGAATTCAATACAACACAACTAAACACCAATAACAAGTAGCAACGTAACTTAGTTATTAACATAAAATCACATACAACGACACTTCAACACCTAAGGCATTTCATTCTCAACTTAACCACACTAATCACTTCCAAACACCTTATGATACCCCTCAATTATGCGAAACCACACCTTAACCCAAGTCTAACATCAAACTCCAAGTAGACCTTTTTGCCCAATTATGCTTATGCCAAACCAAAGCCACCCAAACCACGATCCAACCATTCAATAAGCATTATAAGAACATATAAAGTAGCATTTTACACAACTACAACATAAACCCCAACTTTCGCCATTTATCCCTTTTTTTCCTCTATGGCCATTTGGCTTCCAAACAAAACTCGAAGTTCAAGATCTGCAAACAAGCTATACTACCTTTCTAATGGCACTACAAGACACCTACTCAAGCTAAAAAAAAAATCAATTTTTGACACAAAAGCTCGGGAAGGCCCCGAGTCACTTTGAACTATAGCTACCCAATTTACCCCGCAATTCAACACAACAAAAACACCAAAAGTGCTTCCATGCCTAGTAGGTACTAATACTATTATTCATTTACACACGATTAACACTTTTACACAAAACCCCTTTGTTAATCTATGCTATTTAGATTCAAACCGAAAGACAAGGTTCAAGATTCCCAAACGAGTTATCCTATCCTCCAAACCATACTTAATGACACCCCTAGAACCCTCAAGTTCACCTGTTTACCCACGTTAACTACAAAATCCCCGATTTTCTCTTAATGCGTTATAACTACGGGTACCTTAACCGACATACAACCAAGCGTTAGAAAAGCACATTTAGCACCTACTCACCCTAAGAACACCAAATATATCAACCAAATTCACTCGGATTTACATTTGACCCGAAACCCCTTTATAAACCGAATCAGTTTTAGCATTTTTTCCAAGTTTCGAGCAATCTAAAGTTATACAATTACATTTCTATGTTAGTTAACATCTCTAGCACCTATAAGAAGCATGAAATCAATATAATAAGCAACTTTTTAACAAAACCCTAAAATGATACTATTCATCATTGTCACGCCCCAACTCGACCCCACCTACGATCAGTCAGGACGCAACGGAATTTTGGCGGCATAACGACAGTAAACAGAGTTTCGAGGTTCTAAACCAACCTCATATAAACATCATCCATCCAGTAATTCCTCAATACAAACAACAACATACAAACAAAACATATTATACAATAAAACATCCTCGTTATACGCCTCCGTTCCAACATGACATACAATACCTCAACTTTATCATACATTTCAAAAGTAAGTTGAGACACAACTACAATTTAACCATAGACAAAAGAAGCCACTAAATATTAACATCATTTGGATCATCATCTTTTCAATAACTATTACACTAAGAACCGTAAAGCATATAAAAGTCCATTAAGCTAATATACATGACATTTAACAACATAGAATCATGGATAAGACTCAGGGACATATGACTCATCCACGAAAGGCACGTTTTCCACATTCTCCTCTTCAGGAGGCACGTACCCGTAATCTTGTGAAAGTACACCTGAAACATGCATTAATAGAGAGTGAGCTTATATACATAAGCCCAGTGAGGATCCGATAGATCTCGACAGTATTCACTACGCTCCTTGGATTTAGTCCTTTGAGCAAGTAAACACACAACAACATATTAACATAAATAAAGCTATCATCACATAACTATATAACCAATCAATAAGGATACTCTATTTGGTGTAGCTCCAAACGCCATCACGATCTCAACCGTTCTTCTTATAACTCCCCATTACTCACGCACCCGAGGTACCTCACTAGCCCCTTCCCTCCATGACATCTCCGTCATGCGAGCTGGGGGTAGCCTATGGCAGTCATGCCGTTATCAACCCGACAGCCCGACGCTGCCCGAGAGGTGGCACACACATACCAAGACTCCATATTCATCAATCATCATGCAAGCATAAATCAATCAATCAATTGGGAGATCAGCAACAAGAGTGCCCGATTCCCGCATTCAATAATAATCAATCAATAACATCAATATAACATCAATATTAAATTAAACAACAAACAACGTAGTTAGATGACAAAGTAGGCCATCTAACCGGACATGCATAATATACATAATTAAACCCTAAATTACTCAACAACGGCTCACCATTCATCACTCGAACACTACCCAACCATCTAAGGCATCGTTCAAGAAATTAAAGAATGACAACCTAAACTTCTAAAATTCATAACTTACAATCTACTAATCCAAACATTGCCAAATCAGTTCCTATCACTCACCCATTCAACCTACTACATTAGCCCTCTCGGAAATCCACCATAACACCTCCAAATCATGCCCGATAACCCTAAAATCCTATGACGTCCTGGCTGGATTTTCCGGATTTTCACACAAACAATGTAATCGAAAATTCGGCATTACAACAGCGCTAACACGTAATTATCAAGTATTTAGAAATCGACGGCAATCGATTTCGATCAACACAACTCATTTAATTCAACTTTAAACATTTTAATCAAAATTAAATACCCGGAAAATAAAAATTATGCTACATCCGACAGAAATTCGTAGTATTATTATATAATGATCCCTAGCATGCAAGGAGAAATAATCTAACATCAGATTTTAATTCTAACGGTTCAATCTTCATTTATACGCAAAAACACAAAAATGACATTTTGAGATCTAGAATTTTTCTCTCACCTTAGATGCGAGATAAGCCTAGGAATGCGTGCTATGCGTGCCCAATAAGCAGAATCCAAGTCGGTGCGAAGTTTCACGGACAAAAACTAGGTTTTTCTTTGAAAAATTGGATTGAAAGCTTGAGTTTTCTTTCTTCTCTTTTCTCCCTCAACCCCTCGGCAATGTGTGTGTGTGTGATGGTGTTTTTGTGTTGTGTGAGTGTGTGTTGAGGACATTAGCTTATAAGGTCAATTATTTAATTAAAGTCAAAGTTATTTTAATAGGTATTTTTGTGTTTTTAATGACTTTAATTGCATTTTAGTGCTCACCAAGTTAAAAATAATTATGCCACCCCCAAGATATCTCAAGTGGATTATTTTTAGGTGACAAGAAGTTTTACATTCAAAGAATTCCACCCGAGTCGGCTTAAAACTCGATTTTCGCAAAAGTCGGTGTAAAAACCCTAATAAATTCTTAAGCCGATTTTAAAACCATTTTCATCAAACACAGGTCTATTAAAGTCCGTGGACTAGGTCTAGAAGGGTTAAAAAGACCAGTTTCAAAATTATAGCGGACGTGTTTCGAAAACACTATTCACTGAAAATCGACGATAAAATTTCTGACTCCGTTTTTTATGAAAATTTCATGAATGCACATTTAGCACGTATTAGGAGTATTGAAATCAAAATTATAACTTTCTAGGTCCTATAGCATATAAACAGATCATATGCACGCAAAACGAGGTAAAGCACGTAAAACGAGATAAGCAGGAAAAGTGGGGTTTCACATTCTCCCCTCCTTAAAACAATTGCGTCCGCGCAATTCTCGAACTGACAGACAATTAAATCCTCAATCGTTACACTTAATAATACTTCTCTTAGTTCTCATTTATCTCTTAGGATGACACTTAACCAAAGACCTCAAAAGAACAACCTCTGTTGACTGCAAGTTGATGATCATAGTTCCAAGACAATCTCCAATTCATAATTCTCTCCTACCTAATATCATATTGCATATAAAAGAAATTGCAACTCCAAGGTCTTAGCATGACACCACTACTTATCAATCATCCCCTACTACACAAAAGAGCTCTATGAACACCCCGAGGGTTTAAAAACTCAATCACGATAACATGAATGATTATTGATCAAGGAAGTATTTCAAAAGTGACATTGGTCAGAATATGGCTCTTATGAAATTTACAAGGAAATACGAATATGGAAAGTCATATTCGAGCCAACAATCAAATGAACAAGAGCTCAAACAGGTTAGAGAATCAAGAGCCTAATAGTTAATAAGGAAGCATGATAACTAAGATAAGAAATGTCTCAGCACCTTTTAGTTAAATAAGTACGAACAAAGGATAATGGCGAGTCAAAACAGTGCTGAGTATGTTGAACAAAATTCCTGAACAAGTAGATATTTCAATTCTCGATGATTGTTCAAAGAACCAACAAGTAAGTTGTACTTGAGGTGAAATAAAATTAAGAGATAAGAGATGATTAATTCAATAGAAAATATGAGTGTCAAGATAATGAGTATCTTAGCACGCAATAACCAAAGAAGTATTAATAAGAAGGACAATGCCGAGTATATTGAATGAGCAATTACAAGCAAAGTAATGACTCAAGATTTAATAATGAAACAATAGGATTAACAAGGATCAACAAGAATGACAATGATGTACTTACGTAGGGAGTACATCAAGCAAGTGAAATTCGAATAAGTAAAATGGTATACCCATAGAGAGATTACTTTCAAAAGAATAGTAATAGGATGAAATAAAATACTGAAACGAATGGCTGGAGATATAGAATGAAATGTAGAAGTCTCAGACCTTAACTGCAATAAGCGACATTGCTATAAGAAGCAAATATGAATGTTAAGAATAGAAGCAATGTCAAATGAGTATAGGATCCATTAATCCAATAAGCAAAACTTTCAAGAAACAATTGATATGCTAGAAAAGTATAACTCTCTCTCAAATAAGTGAGAATAGAGTAAAAGATAATAATAAGACCGATAGAATTATGAAGCACAAGAAGGGTGTCCCACCTACACATTTAAACACTAACAAGTCAAATCCTACAATTTATCTCCTACCAAAACAAGACACTAAGGAGATTTAGAGAACCTAAGGAGTCATAACAATCACCAAACAAGATAAATCACTCCAAATTTTTACATTCCATACCAGACCAATCACTAAACAAGATAAATCACCGATTACCCAACAAGATTAACTAATGAAGACTCCAAAATCTGATAACACAATACAGATTCATGCTAACCTATTATAACACAAGAGAATCCCCAATCAACAATTTAGAAAGTCATACCACCTAGAATCCAAAAGCTTGATGTAGGCAAGTAAATGTTCAGTCACCAAAATGCATTCTTATTTCCTCAAATAATTCTATCTCCCAACAATTACATCTTCGAATAAAGTAACTTTAGTCAAGAATTACTCCAATTGTCTCCAAGGTTTAAAGATCAAAACTCTAAAATATCCATTAATAATATAGCAATCCCAAATAGTAGAAATATTCACATGTTATACCACACTTCATTCCATTCACAAATATACATCACTAATTCCTCAAATAAATTCATTCTAAAATAACCTCAAGAAAGTATAATCTGAGTTAAGACTCCAAAAGTGTCTAATCACAACCTCACAGAAACCTCAACTTATGATTCATCTCCAAGTAATAACAAGTTAAACATGGCAACAAAAGTAATTATAATCATCAAGATACATTATTATTTCCTCGAACAACTTCATTCTCGCTAAAGGAACATCAAGATCAATCCACTAAGCCGAAACTAAAATCCATAAACATAACAATTAAAATCTAACTGATAAACTTCTAGAATAATAATAATTCAAAATCATGGCCTACCACTATTTCCGAAAACTCTTGCAGTCACCCTAGACATTAAAAGGTCACTCACGAGTTAAAACATGTATGCAACTATATCATATGAAAGACAAGTACAACGTAATGCGCAATTATCATACAATGCAACATTATCACATAACACACAATTCAACATATAAGAAGCCAACATCACATAAACAGGTTATATCACAGAAGTAAGTTATAAACAATTAAAGTCACATAAGCAACAAACTTCACATAAGACAAGTTGATCACGTAACTCACATTGGTCACTTAAAGTATATTGACCACCTAAAGCACGTTGTTTCACATAAACTAGTTATAAACAATTAAAAGCACATAAACAACTAACTTCACACAAGGCACAAAATCACATAAAACACAATTGTCACATAATACACATTAATCACATAATGCACATTAATTACAACACATTGAGTACGTATAACACGTTATCACATAAAACATATTGACCACATTAGTTCACTTAACACACAAGGCATACTGGTCACATAGAAAGTTAGACACATAAGTAAATTAATCACATAAACATATTAACATATGTTTCACTTTTCTTTCACTTAATACATACTTGCATGCTTAGACCACTACCCACATTCCGAGGATACCCCGGCTGACAGCTAACATGCGCTCTGATACCACTTAAATGTCACGCCCCAACTCGACCCCACCTACGATCAGTCAGGACGCAACGGAATTTTGGCGGCATAACGACAGTAAACAGATTTCCGAGGTTCTAAACCAACCTCATATAAACATCATACATCCAGTAATTCCTCAATACAAACAACAACATACAACACAACCATATTATACAATAAAACATCCTCGTTATACGCCTCCGTTCCAACATGACATACAATACCTCAACTTTATCATACATTTCAAAAGTAAGTTGAGACACAACTACAATTTAACCATAGACAAAAGAAGCCACTAAATATTAACATCATTTGGATCATCATCTTTTCAATAACTATTACACTAAGAACCGTAAAGCATATAAAAGTCCATTAAGCTAATATACATGACATTTAACAACATAGAATCATGGATAAGACTCAGGGACATATGACTCATCCACGAAAGGCACGTTTTCCACATTCTCCTCTTCAGGAGGCACGTACCCGTAATCTTGTGAAAGTACACCTGAAACATGCATTAATAGAGAGTGAGCTTATATACATAAGCCCAGTGAGGATCCGATAGATCTCGACAGTATTCACTACGCTCCTTGGATTTAGTCCTTTGAGCAAGTAAACACACAACAACATATTAACATAAATAAAGCTATCATCACATAACTATATAACCAATCAATAAGGATACTCTATTTGGTGTAGCTCCAAACGCCATCACGATCTCAACCGTTCTTCTTATAACTCCCCATTACTCACGCACCCGAGGTACCTCACTAGCCCCTTCCCTCCATGACATCTCCGTCATGCGAGCTGGGGGTAGCCTATGACAGTCATGCCGTTATCAACCCGACAGCCCGACGCTGCCCGAGAGGTGGCACACACATACCAAGACTCCATATTCATCAATCATCATGCAAGCATAAATCAATCAATCAATTGGGAGATCAGCAACAAGAGTGCCCGATTCCCGCATTCAATAATAATCAATCAATAACATCAATATAACATCAATATTAAATTAAACAACAAACAACGTAGTTAGATGACAAAGTAGGCCATCTAACCGGACATGCATAATATACATAATTAAACCCTAAATTACTCAACAACGACTCACCATTCATCACTCGAACACTACCCAACCATCTAAGGCATCGTTCAAGAAATTAAAGAATGACAACCTAAACTTCTAAAATTCATAACTTACAATCTACTAATCCAAACATTGCCAAATCAGTTCCTATCACTCACCCATTCAACCTACTACATTAGCCCTCTCGAAAATCCACCATAACACCTCCAAATCATGCCCGATAACCCTAAAGCCCTATGACGTCCTGGCTGGATTTTCCGGATTTTCACACAAACAATGTAATCGAAAATTCGGCATTACAACAGCGCTAACACGTAATTATCAAGTATTTAGAAATCGACGGCAATCGATTTCGATCAACACAACTCATTTAATTCAACTTTAAACATTTTAATCAAAATTAAATACCCGGAAAATAAAAATTATGCTACATCCGACAGAAATTCGTAGTATTATTATATAATGATCCCTAGCATGCAAGGAGCAATAATCTAACATCAGATTTCAATTCTAACGGTTCAATCTTCATTTATACGCAAAAACACAAAAATGACATTTTGAGATCTAGAATTTTTCTCTCACCTTAGATGCGATATAAGCCTAGGAATGCGTGCTATGCGTGCCCAACAAGCAGAATCCAAGTCGGTGCGAAGTTTCACGGACAAAAACTAGGTTTTTCTTTGAAAAATTGGATTGAAAGCTTGAGTTTTCTTTCTTCTCTTTTCTCCCTCAACCCCTCGGCAATGTGTGTGTGTGTGATGGTGTTTTTGTGTTGTGTGAGTGTGTGTTGAGGATATTAGCTTATAAGGTCAATTATTTAATTAAAGTCAAAGTTATTTTAATAGGTATTTTTGTGTTTTTAATGACTTTAATTGCATTTTAGTGCTCACCAAGTTAAAAATAATTATGCCACCCCCAAGATATCTCAAGTGGATTATTTTTAGGTGACAAGAAGTTTTACATTCAAAGAATTCCACCCGAGTCGGCTTAAAACTCGATTTTCGCAAAAGTCGGTGTAAAAACCCTAATAAATTCTTAAGCCGATTTTAAAACCATTTTCATCAAACACAGGTCTATTAAAGTCCGTGGACTAGGTCTAGAAGGGTTAAAAAGACCAGTTTCAAAATTATAGCGGACGTGTTTCGAAAACACTATTCACTGAAAATCGACGATAAAATTTCTGACTCCGTTTTTTATGAAAATTTCATGAATGCACATTTAGCACGTATTAGGAGTATTGAAATCAAAATTATAACTTTCTAGGTCCTATAGCACATAAACAGATCATATGCACGCAAAACGAGGTAAATCACGTAAAACGAGATAAGCAGGAAAAGTGGGGTTTCACAATCATCTTCTCCAACTCAACTTTTGCTAAAGCTCTAAAACCAAACCATAAAACTAACAAAAACACATCTCTATAGCATGTAGACAACATTTATGATCATATTTGAGTATTTCATTGGCTAATATTGGCAAATCTAAAAATTTAAAGTTATGGCATAAACATTAAAAATACACAAAATGCTAAATCCATCACCTAGATGACCAAGATATGTTGGATTTGAGATTTAGAGGACTTGATTCCACTAGGATATGGCTTGGTAGAGCTAGAGATTGAAGTTGGAAGAAGAAATTTTCTTCTTCTTTGGCTAGGAGAGGTCACGGCAATGAGGGGGGGACAAGAGGGAATTTATGCTTTGTTTGATAACTAATGACTTGGTTTTGTGCGGTAGGCTAAGTATATATTAGGTGTAGTTAGTTAGTTAGCTTATTTTAGGTGCAAGACAACTTAAATCAAGTCTAAAATGCAATACCAATTAAAACTAGCTAAAACTAACTACTAGATACTAAAAATAGTGCTTAAAACACTATTCACTGAGTCCTAAAAACAATTATCTAACTCTCATTTCCGATGCGCTACACACGAACGAGCGATGAACAATTACTATATAAATGATAAGTAATGTTAGAAAAATATAATTTTTGAAAAGTGAAATAGTTTAAAATTCACTCCGGGCTTGGAGTTACTTTTCATTTAGTTGAAAATAAATTAATTAAGTGTAAGAAGAAGAAACTGATTAATGGAAATAATAAAATTAGTTAATATTCATTTATATATACTTTATTCAAATATCATTTGAATAGTTTTGAAGAGGTATAAAAATAATGTTAAAAGGGACGACTTAACTAAAATAAACACTTAATTTTTATACTAGCATTCAAGGTAAAACTTAATTAAATGCACACAGGTATTATTAATTATATGTTGGGTTTGGGGTATCACAGATATAGTTAATTACTAAAGTGCTAAACTTATATGAACACACTAGGGTTACATATTCGAGCTAATTCGAGCAAGTTTGGAATGAATCGGAGCTATTTTCTTGCATGCTTGGCTTAATCCAAGGTAAGGGAGTTTTCATTCTTTTGTGTGTCTTAGCTTATTTTGTTGCTCTCAAATTATATGATTTAGTTTAATTGATTGAATTTATATGAACTTATTACTTGTTGTATCGTGATTGAGGACAACCTACTTTGTTGTCCCTCGTTTATGTGATTCTTGAATTATATTTTCATTGCTTGAGTTCTCGTGATTGTGATTCGGGTTGCGCAACCTTCTCGGATATGGTAGTGTCGAGAAACTCCCTGCAGCATTGGGCTGTCGGTCTAGCTCGGCTATCATGGTGCTTATTCCCTTTCTCGCTGAGGTATACTCTTCTACCCCAGAGGCGTGGTTCACCTCGTTGGAGGCATACAGACCTACCTCGGGAGAAATGGGTCGTAGGATCGGGGTACATCCGAAGTACCCTATTGGTGGTATAAAGGGATTTGTCGACATCTGTTATCGAAGATCATGGTTCATGATTGAAGACAAAGAAACTAAATAGTATCATTTTTAAATGTGTTTAATGTTTAATCAATTAACTTGCTATAATGTATTACTCGTGTTCTTGTCTTTGTTGCATTACATGAAATGTTTTGTGAAAACTCCCCAGTTAACTGTATCCCCTCTCTCACTAAGTAACTTTGGTTACTCATTACTCTTTTCAACAAATTTCAAGAAAAATTGAAGATTGGATTGCCTGCTTGCTCTATCAGTGTGTAGAACATGGAATAATGTGATCATGATATATTTGTATTCTATTTGAGACTTTATGGTCATGTATATATTTGTGTTATACTAAAGAATGTAATATTAAAGTTTTAGTCTTGTATGATGATTAGGTACTAGTGGGCTTGTAATAACTTCTATTGCTTTACTTTATTGCTTAGTAGTAGCATGCTTGTATGGTGTAATAAAAGTGGGTTGAAGGATTTAGATAGCGATTGGTACATTAGAATGGATTTGGGCAGGAATGGAATAAACCAAGGAATGAAATGAAATTGAGAATGGAATGAACTTGGAAATAAAAATGACATGTTTGGTATGCTCTAGGAATTAAGAGTAGTAATGCGAATGACATGTATAATATGACATAATTGCCCTTTTATTATTATAGTATTAAAAATAAGAATAAATATAAATATAATTGTAAACAATATAAACATAAATAATAATAATAATAATAACAAAATAAAAATAATAAATAATAAATAATAATAATAACAACAACAACAATAAATAATAATAATAATAATAATAATAATAATAATAATAACAAAATATTATTATATTTTTAATTATTATTATTATTATTATTTAATCACTATTATTATTTTTTATTTTTGTTTTTATTATTTTATTTATTTATTTATTTATTATTATCATTTTTTTATTATAATAATAATAATAATTTTTTTTTATTTTTTATTTTTTTATTTTTTTTTATTTTTATTTTTATTATAATAATAATAATTATTATTATTATTTTCATAATAATATTATTATTTTTTTTATTATTATTATTATTATTATTATTATTGTAAAACAAATTATTTATAAATGGTATACTAGTCAAGTTGATTCTCAAATACATAGGAATGGGCCATTCCCATGTATTTGGTCTGGAATGACTATTTCCATGTATGTGGGAATGGGATTCCCTTGGGAATGACATTCCCAAGTTCATTCCCTCATACCAAACATGAAAATTAAAATAGAATTGTGAATGTCATTCTATTCTCAACTCATTCCTACATACCAATCAATACCTTAAAATATAAGGAGGTTAGGTAAATAATATTATAGTGGTATGATAAGTGGATTTAAAAGATTTCAATGGATTTACCCTTGCATGCCTGTGTGCTATGTTGTTGGGTTCCAAGGCTCAAATGACCTTGAGGAGTTTGTTGCATGTAGTGATAGTAGAAGTTGGGTGATACGGATGAGGTTGAACTTTGATTTTGAGGTTATAAATTCTTGTACAAATTTTGAATTGTCCTATAAACAGATAAAAAATTATCTTTCAAGTAAGATTCTCTAATTATTTGTCCTAATTATGCTCGCAAATAATTCAACCATATTAACAATATCATATTGCCTTCTTAATTTTCCCCAACCATGCTTGCAAATAATTCAAATATTCTAGAATCAATACCCGAAAAATTTAAACCCGTATTTAAATTCACGAGTCGTGGCTATTTCAACCAAAACGCAATCCACTATTCAAACTGAAAGAAATCAGTAAAACAGCCCGGTCATACAAATTAATCACTGAAAAAAGAATAATAAACAAAAAGAAATGACAAAATAATAAAAGAAAGAAAATAAATGGTGAATAAACAAGGATGGTAAGATTTGGGGTCCACTTGTACTATTTCGTCATCACCAAGATATATATGAATCTTGAAATTCCACAAAAATTCATTAATTTCCTCTAAACTTAAACCCATCTAACAAGTTAACTAATAAATACAAAAACAATTTCGAAGTACAAACACTTGTATGCAAATATATAAAATCAACATCTTCGAGCTTTGATCCAACACTTTCAGTACTAATCTACCAACTTTGTTTGCAAAACAGCCCTTAATTCTTAAATATTTACATCACAGTACCAAAATCTCCTTAGATCAGTCTCCGGCCATGAGCTCTCCAATACTCTCAGGGGTAAGTATGTATATATATATATATATATATATATATATATATATATATATATATATATATATATATATATATAAATGTATAGGTGAATGATAGATCTGGGAATTTAACCCTTGGAGGTTGCTCGTTTACTCGGCTTAATTTCAGAGTCACGTGAGATTAGTCGGGCTTTTGCCCGGACTGAAAAGAAAGAAAATCTGGGAATTTAGTAGATATTGATAAGTGAAATTGTCGTTTGTATGGGGATTTACGAGGCTGTGCAAGGGTCTGGCAGTGGTGCTAGTGGGAGGCCACATTGTTGTCCAGATTATACCCTCAGCTGTTTCCTATGTGGCTCTCATCCCTGCCAAGTATGTATTTGATTTTCAGTTTTATATTTTTATGTTGATACTATGTGTACTATGTGTTTCAATCACCATATGTATATATATATATATATAGATATCTCTGTGTGGGTAGAGAATATATTTGCTGTGACTTTATGTATCCTTGATTTTGTCTGGAAACAAACATTATCACTATGTTTAGATTCGCGAGGGCAAGGAAAGGAAAGGACTTTAAAAGTATCCGTGATTTTGCGGAGAAACAGACATTATCATTATGTTTAGATTCGCAAGGGAGTCAGAGGGAAGAATCATAAAGGAACGGAAAGGAAAGGAACAAAAGTTCCATTGTTTGGATAGCAAAAAGAGAGGGGAAAGGAAATGAAGTGATTTTGCAGTTACTTGTTTGGATCAAAGAAGGAAAGGGAAGGAAAAAGATAATTTTAGGTGTAAAGTTGCTAAAATATCAAGAGCACCTATTAGAGATGTAAAGTTACTAAAATATACAAAAGTAATTATTGTACTTCTTTTTTCTTTCTTTGGATATGTGACTTTGCAAGGGTTTATGTAATGTCCCACGGTGGTGGGGACGTGATCTGAGTGTGGTTTATATGCGAGTGTTGTGGGTTTTAGTAATTACTTGGGCCAACCTTTTTGGATAAGCGGATTAAGATGTTAGATAGTTATTCTTG
Source organism: Ehretia macrophylla (assembly GCA_037974665.1). Taxonomy (NCBI): domain Eukaryota; kingdom Viridiplantae; phylum Streptophyta; class Magnoliopsida; order Boraginales; family Ehretiaceae; genus Ehretia; species Ehretia macrophylla. Next base: position 72,065,938 of record CM075772.1, on the reverse strand, counting down.
TAATTATTCTTAAAACTATGGTGCTAGTCTTGATTGCAGGTTTGAGGTTATGGGCCTGGGGAATGACAATTTATTAAAGGAATGATTAATATTTTACATGGAATTTTGTTTTGTAATTTATTTCAAGAAAATGATTTAGGTTTAGTGCCTGAGAATTGTTTGTTATGGGATGTTAGTATTACTAGCATCTTTTTGTTAAGATCTGAATGCTTAGTATATGCTTGCAGTTGTGTTTAATGGTCAGTATTGTCGTTGTTAACTTGTTATCATGTACCTATTTTTGTTATTTATATAGGCATTATGCACTCATGTTTTTCCATGAAAAGGCAACAAATTTAGTATTGAGAAGCATTCTCTATCTCATTCTTTTTTGAGTGGCTGATAATTTTCTTCTTATGCCTTGTTGCATTCACTGCTACTGAAATGCAAAAGAAAAGATTCTCTATCTTTTATTAGTTAATTTATAGTTAGCTTGAGCGCAGGAGAGTGAAGGGCAGGGCTGCTTATGGTCAGAATCATCTAGATTCTGAGTTTTAACTACAGCCAATTACAATTAACCATATATGTTAAGTAATGCGTGTGAAAGCAACATGCTAATGCTAGAACAGACTATCAGCCATTATTTCTGCATTCGAAAGCCAGAATGAAATTTTATCCATTCCTTCATTGTAGGACAATCCCATTTGCTTGGAATCTCATAACAGCCGGATATATTGAACAATCAATATATGGGGTATGTACATTTTGCTCAACTCTCTACTACATTCAATATATCTATTTCTTTCCTCCATGTAATTTGTTTGTTGCTTCTTTTCTGGCTTGTAAAACTTTTGTGCATGTTTCGTTTATTTTCCAGGTGGTCATAAACACCATTGGTCTTCTTTTCCTTGGGAAGCTGCTTGAACCCATCTGGGGATCTCGGGAATTCTTGAAGTTTATCTTTGTAGTTAACTTCTTAACATGCGTCTGTGTTTTCATTACAGCGATATCCTTATACTACATAACAACGAATGAGACCTACCTGCAAGTGATGTGAGATCCACTTAACTCAGTTTATATATGTTCTGTTCAAGAGTTCACACTTTTAGCTGTTCCTTTCATGGTATTTCTTTGCATTCTCTATCTATATATCTGATTTTGTGTTATTTTTCTGTTCTTGCAACTTCTGCTATTCTTTAGCACTCCCAAGTGTTTCCGAGGATAATGTTTCTTTACTCTTATCCATCTCAATCTAGTGCATATATGATTATCCCTGTACAACAAATGTCATATTGAACTATAAATAGCAACTTTTGGAAATTTCTTCCTAGAAATTCCCCCCTTGCCTTCACCAGTATATGTTGTTTGCTTAATGATCTGTTCGATAGCCATTTACTTTGTTATCTTATTTCAATGAGGACCTGTACAAAGTCTGATCATCTAACTCTATACATTGGACAGTCCATTTACTTTCTTATCTTATTTCAATGAGGACCTGTACAAAGTCTGATAATCTAACTCTATACATTGGACAGTCCATTTACTTTGTTATCTTATTTCAATGAGGACCTGTACAAAGTCTGATCATCTAACTCACATTGGACAGTTATCTGCCTATATCTGGTTTCCAAGGGGTCCTTTCAGGGTTTTTAGTTGGTGTAAAGCAAATCTTACCGGATCAAGAGCTTCCTGCAATTAAACTTAAAGCTAAGGTAATGTTGAAAGCATCTCAACCCATTCCTTCATGGGTATTGTATGTTGATAGCCATCAGCGCGCTTAGAGATTTATATGGCATCCTCTCTTTAATGCTATGTTGTGCGCTCTGCAGTGGTTACCTTCTGTTGCACTATTGCTGTCCATTGCTATAAGCTGTTTCACAGCAGATTCTGCATCATACCTTCCAACCCTTATTTTTGGGGCATACATAGGCTGGATATACCTCAGATACTGGCAAAGGAAACCAGAAACGAAAATCAAGGGTGATCCAAGTGATGAATTTGCATTTTCTACTTTCTTCCCTGAATTTCTACGGTACTGCATTTTGCTGCTTTAGCCTTTGATAGATTTGGACCCTTCTCTCCTTCCTCCTTCCCCCTTTCTTAACATGGGATCCTTTTGATTGGGTACAGACCAGTGATTGACCCTGTTGCTTTAATATTTGATCGGGCATTTTGTGGAAAAAGATCTGAAACTTCTACTGAGGACAGAGACAGCACTTTAGGAGGCGCCCCATTGCCTGGTTCTGACCCTATTGAGGCATCCAGGAGAAGGTAATTTGACTTTTCAGTCATCAGATTCATATTTGGTTGTGGACAAAACCTTATAAGATGATGTAAAAACCCTGTTTGGTGGTCTTAAAAACGGGAATCATGTTTTGCATTACTTATGTTTGGTTAAAAGCTTTAAGGGATCTGATAATCATAGAAAAGGAGAGGATATGTGCTACTTAAGGTTTTTACAAACTGACCACCTTTTCTGAGTCATTGTTGCTTGTGGAGCTTGCTAGACTCTTCTCAGTAAAACTAAGTAAACAGTTGCATTTAAAAGGCCTTGTTCCTGACACACAAACGCGACGTAGTAGCAAGGGATGATTACCAAGACTCCTTCCATACATGTCATGGTTTGCACATATTTTCACGCAAGAGTTAGAAAGAGATGATATTTTAAGAGAAATAAGACTTGATGTAGGTTTACAATTTTTATATTGTTAAGAGTAGATAAATGGGATATAGAGTGAGCTCAAAATGGATTTCGTTTGTTATATGTGTGCAAGTATATATGTTGTTTATATAAGAGGTAAAGATCCTTCTTTCAGGGGAATAGACATAAATTATGGAAGGATTCTTTTCTTTTTTAACAATTTTGAAACATTAAGTTTGGTTTGATTTGAAGTATTTTCTTCTAAATATCAAAAAAAATTTCCTTTGATTTGTATCAAGTCCTTGATAAAGAATCAAGGAGTAAGTAGTAATCATAATTGGTAGCATTTGCCGATGTTCTCATGGCCACAAGTGATCTACTAGGTGTCAAAGATCAAACTCGAAAGGAAACAAAAGAACCATGGAAATTTTGAGAGCTCTTATGTTACTAATATGCTCGTTGCTAAGAAGACATTCTTATCATCTTTTCAAAATTCTAATCTCGTTATTCAAAGTATTGTCTTTTCAATTAATGAGTTAACTAAATATGTGATTTTATGTGGTGCTTCTTGAAGGATTATAGTACTCCATTTAAGGTTTAGCTGTGTCCATGTGACTGTTAAGAGCTAGGAAAGAATATGTGGACGACAGCTTAGACGGGGTTACAAGAAGACATTTTGTCTGTCTTCAGTACAGATGAGCGATACTTAGTAGAACACTATAAATCTACCAAAGGAGAATACAAGTGTAGTGATAAACAAGAGGTTTATACTTTATACTGATGAATTTCGGATTTATCTTAATGCTGCTCTCTCTGAATTGCAGGGAAAGGGGTGCTCGAGCACTTGAAGAAAGATTGGCAGCGGAGAGGTTGGCTTCTGGAAAAAAGGCCGAAGAGTCTCAAAGTGATGCCTCAGAGAATGTATAGAAATTTTTGTAAGCACAAAGTTGGAAACAGGAAATTTATCTTTATGTGTTTGTTGCTTGGTTCTCTGGGTTCAAGCACTGCTTGGAGACTCACCCTTTTGGATTGGGGAATCAGTTTTGTTATATATTATTAATTGGTGATCCTTACTGTGGCTGCACTTGCATACCAGGTTGTTTCTATATTGTCTGAAATATGCGGAAATTGTTTTGTTTTTCGAGAGGCGTGATGTGCACGTTGAATAAGGAACTTTTCATAATATCACAACGTTATTGGTGGAATTCAGTAGTTGTGAATTGCCCACATTATTTCATATTGTATTTATAATTCATAATTGTTGGATTTTACTCATAAAATTATTACATTAGGAGCATATCTCTCTTTACTTGAGGTGCCATAATTTGCTTGTGTAGACGCTTCAAGAGATGACAAGTGCTAGACTTATAACTTTTCATCTATATCTCTTTCTACTCGAAGTGTCATATTTACTAGTCCAGACATGCTAAGAAACGACAAGTCCTAGACAAGTGGCACGGTCACTTTTTTCCTTATAATACTTAATATTCGATCAAGTAGATGATAATTTCATTGCTTCTTACGGTTTTATTCGATCAAGCTTCTTGTTCTTGCCTGTAACAACATGCACTAGATGCGGCACAATACGCGGGACAAGGTTTATGAAGGAATGTCGCACTTTAGCTACAAATACGCACACGTAAAAAAATGACATGGTAGAAGAATAAGCGAATTTAGAAGAGTTTTATATTATAGTTATTTTGTTGTGAAATATTTTAATAGTATTTCACAATAACGTAGATAAAATTAATTGATAAAATAACTGAAAGAGTATATCGTATATAACGATCGCTTGCTTTTCTTATCACATTCACGAATTTCTTACTCCACTGCAAAAATCAAAACATCTATATTTATACATAAGAAGTCATCATTGCTAAAGATATAATTATTACACTTTAGCTAAAGCAAATATTAAACTAATACAATCTAATCATAACATTTGCAATCCAATTTTGAACTGGATTCTTCTCGCAAAACAAATATCAGCCGACAGTCGATATAACGTATTACTTCTAATGAAACGTTGTTAATAAATATCCATATTTTTATAACACTCCTCTTTAGATATTTATAGCGTAAGAATATGTCTCATTAAAAATCTTATCAAGAAAACCCAATGGGATAAAAACTTTGACGAAGGGAAAAGAGTACATTATCTTATTTGGCTTGCCTCGTTAAAACCTTACATAGAAAAACCCAGTGAGATAAAAATCTTGGTGAATGAAAAAGAGTACAATGCACGCAGAAATAACTTCTCCCCCTCATGGTGACATGAGTCATGATGATAAATCTTTTAGACGACGCATTCCACATCTTTGAACCTATGATTTGAAAATTGATGGTGGTAATGCTTTAGTGAATAAATTTGCTGGATTTTCACTTGAACGTATTTGTTGAATATCAATAATTCCATTTGTTTGTAGCTCATATGTGTAGAAGAATTTTGGTGATATATGCTTCGTTCCATCACCTTTGATGTAACCACATTTGATTTGTGTGATACATATAGTATTATCTTCGTATAGTGTGGTTGGATCGTCATTGTTGGAGGTTAATTCACATGACTCTTGAATATTTTGAATGTCAGATCTCAACCAAATGCATTCTCTACTAGTCTCATGAATTGCTAAAATCTCAACATGGTTTGAAGAAGTAGCAATTATTGTTTGCTTCATGGATCGCCATGATTTAGCAATGTCACCAAAATGAAAAACGTATCCAGTTTGTGATCTTGCCTTATGAGGATTAAATAGATAACCAGTATTAGCATGACCGATTAATGGAAATCTTGATTGTCTTGAATAGAATAAACCCATATCTGATGTTCCACGCAAATAGCGAAATATGTACTTAATTCCATTTCAGTGCCTTTGAGTTGGAGCTGCACTATACCTGGCTAATAAATTAACACAGAAAGGAAGATCTGGCCTTGTGTTATTAACAAGGTATATTAGTGCGCCAATTGCACTAAGATACGGTACTTCTGGACCTAGTAATTTTTCTCCTACATCTCAAGGGCGATAAAGATCTTTTTTCACATCAAGTGACCTAACGACCATCGAGGTCGTTTGTGGATGAGTTTTATCCATATAAAATCGCTTTAGAATTTTCTCTGTATAAGCCGACTGATGGAGAAAATTTCCTTCTGAGAAATGCTCAATTTGAAGACCAAGACATAATTTTGTTCGTCCTAAATCTTTCATTTCAAATTCATTTTTCAAATATTCAGCAGTTTTATTGAGCTATTCAGGAGTTCCAACAAGATTAAGATCATCGACATATACTGCAACAATTGCAAAACCAGTTGTTGATTTTTTAATGAAAATACATGGACAAATGGGATTGTTGATATATCCTTCTCTTGATAAGTAATAACTTAAACGATTGTACCACATACAGCCAGATTGTTTCAATCCATATAAAGATCGTTGTAATTTAAGTGAATACATATGACGGGGTTTCACTGCATTTGTTTCTGGCAAATGATATCCTTCAGGGATCTTCATATATATATCACTGTCAAGTGATCCATATAAATATGTTGTAACAACATCAATTTATTGCATTTCTAAATTAGTCTGAGCAGCGAGGCTAATTAGAAATCGAAATGTAATTGCGTCCATTATTGGCGAATATGTTTCCTCATAATCAATGCCAGGTCTTTGTGAGAAGCCTTGAGCTACAAGTCGGGCTTTATATCTCACAATTTCATTCATTGCGTTTCGCTTGCGCACAAATACCCATTTATACCCAACAGGTTTTGTATCAGTAGGAGTTAATACTACAAGTCCGAATACTTTGCACTTTTCTTACGAGCTTAGCTCTACTCGTATAGTTTCTTCCCACTTTGGCCAATCACTTCTTTGTCGACATTCTTCCACATTTTGTGGTTCAGGATCCTCATCACTTATTCAAGTGCTACTGTGAAAGCAAAACTATATACTTCTATTCCACATTTTCCCGGTAGAAACATAGTTTATAGAAATTTCTTCATTTTCAGGTACCTCAATTTCTTCAGGAACAAATTTGTCTTTAATCTCTTCAGGGATTATGAATTCACCAACATCAGTTGGTTTTACCACTTCTGTCGTGCTTCTTGATGGTATAGAATCTTCCGGATTCATTCTTCTTGTATCCTCCCCGTCCGACTTCCTTTTTCAAGGTACAAGATCTTTTGCACCGACAAGTCTACCACGCTTCTGGGGTACCTTGGATGCATTTTCTGCTATATTAACAATATGTCCTACTGGGACATCAATTTGTGCCAGCACATTAATAGCAGGAATATGTGATTTCACAATATTCTTTGTGTCTACAAATGCATCTGGTAGATTATTTGCAATATTCTGCAAATGAATGATCCTTTGAACTTCAAGTTCACATTGTTTAGTTCTTGGGTCTAAATGTGACAGAGATGATGTAATCCAAGATATGTCATGCTGTACTTTTGGTTGCGATTTTTCTCCCCCTAACAACGGGAAGAGAGTCTCATCAAAATGACTATCCACAAAGCGTGCTTTAAAAAGATCACCCGTCAGGGGTTCAACATATCGAATAATAGATGGAGAATTAAATCCAGCATAAATTCCAAGTTGTCTTTGTGGACCCATTTTACTACGTTGTGTTGGTGTAATAGGGACTTGTACCGCACATCTAAAAACACATAAATGAGAAATATTCGGTGGACAATCATGTACAAGTTGCAATGGAGAGTATTCATGATAAGTTGTTGGTCTTACACGAATCAATGCACCAACATGTAAAATAGCATGACCCCAAGCTGACGTAGGGAGTTTCGTTTTCATAAGTAAAGGCTTGGCAATTAATTGAAGTCGTTTAATGAATGATTCAGCTAAACCATTTTGTGTATGCACATAAGCTATAGGATGTTCAACTCTAATTCCAACAGACATGCAATAATCATCAAATGCTTTAGAAGAAAACTCACCAGCATTATCAAGGCGAATTGTTTTAATGGGATAGTCAGAAAATTATACCCTTAATCTGATTATCAAAGCGAGAAGTCTAACAAATACATGATTTCAAGAAGAAAGTAGACAAACATGTGACCATCTAGACGATGCATTTATTAAAACCATGAAATAATAAAATGGTCCACATGATGGATGAATAGGTCCACAAATATCTCCTTGAATTCGGTCCAAGAATTGTGGAGCTTCAAAAACAACTTTGGTTGGAGAAGGTCTCAAAATTAATTTACCTTGAGAACATGCAACACATGGGTAATTACTTGGTAAAAGAATCTTCTGGTTCTTTAAAGGATGACCAAGTGAGTTCTCAATTATTCGACGCATCATTGTCACCCCTAGATGACCAAGCTGATCATGCCAAAGCATGAATATATTTGGATCATTATATATTTTTCTTTGTACTGCATGTGATTCAATTGCTCGTATAGTTGTTTGGTACAATCCGGAAGAAAGAGCCGGAAGTTTTTTTAGAACATGCTTCTGGCATGAATTGAAAGAAGTAATACAAAGATATTCTTTATCACTTTCATTAATAGTTTCAATATGATATCCATTTCGGCAAATATCTTTAAAACTTAGCAAGTTTCTTCTGGATTTGCTTGAACACAGTGCATTAATAATATCAAATTTTGTACCACAATGCAATATGAGATGAGCTCTTCTAGAGCCTTCTATTAGACTGGTAGAACCAGAAATGGTAAATACATTAGCCGAGGTAACTAGTAAATTAACAAAATACGTTTTATCATGTAGTATACTATGTGTTGTTGCACTATCTGCCAAACATATATCTTCACACTTCATCTTGAAATCTAGTGATATAATAAAAACATAACTTCTTTAATAACTTGTAAATTTATTCAAACAAACATAGATAAAGATAATATATATGTTTACTTAAGGAGTAAATCAACCGAAAAAAACAAACAAACGACAATACAAAGGAAATCAACTTAAGCTTAAAACAATAACATAATTAAAGACTCAACCTTCAAAATATAGCTACTAGTACTTTTAATTAGTTTTGACATTTCCATCTCCAATCAAATGTTCTATATTTTCATCCAGATATTCGAAGAAATCACTAACATCTAAATGTGTAGTAATTTCTGGTCCATCATAGTCAACATGGTTTATTTCAGCTACTTTGGCTTTTCCTTTCGAGGCTTTGTAAAGTTCAACCAAATGTTTTTGCGCACGACAGATACGTGACCAATGACCAGTTCCACCACATCGAAAACATGTCTTATTGTCATGGAATGACTTGTTTTGAGTAGTCTTTTCTCTGTCATATTTTTCCTCATTATTCCACTTCTGGTGGTGAGATTTGTCTTCCTTTGTATTACTTGAATCACCCCGGAACCATGTATTACTTCGGCCATACCAATGACCACGTCCACGTCCGCGTCCGCGGCCACGGCCACGGCCAGGGCCACGACCACGTTGATTACCATATTCATCATTAAATGTTGCATTCACTTCTGGGAATGCAGCTTTATTTGCTTCTGGAAATGGTGTCGTGATAGTTGGACGTAACTGATAATTTTTCAAGAAAAGCTCGTTATTTTGTTCAGCAACAAGAAGACATGATATCAAATCATTATATTTTGTGAATTTACGTTCCCGATATTGCTGTTGCAGGAGCATATTCGAGGCATGAAACGTAGAAAATGTCTTCTTTAACATATCATTGTCAGTGATAGTTTCTCCACATGCTTTCATTAGAGATATAATCTCATATATTTTGGAATTGTACTCACCAACAGATTTGAAGTCTTGCAATCTCAAGTGTAACCAATTGTAACGAGCATTTGGGAGATTAACAGACTTTTGGTGGTCATACCTTTCCTTCAAATTTTTCCATAATGTAAGGGGATCTTTAATCGTCAGATATTCAATTTTTAATCCTTCATGGATATGGTGGCAGAAAAAAATTATTGGTTTAGCGCAATCCTACGAGGATGTCGTATTTTCTTCTTTGATAGTATCCCCAATATTTTTTGTTTCAAGATACATTTCAACATCAAATACCCAAGACATATAATTTTTTTCCGATATGTCAAGAATAGTAAATTCTCTTTTGCCGATATAATTCATTTCAATATATAAAGTTTAACTTAAAATATAATTGAAATGAGAAGAGAATTATTTGTACCTGTTGATACACTTCACTAATTATGGCAGAGGCTCAGACAGAGACTTGTACTGATAATGTGTTGTAAAATATTATAATAACGTAGATAAAATTAACTGATAAAATAATTGAGAGAATATATCGTATATAACTATCGGTTGCTTTTCTTATCACATTCACGAATTTCTCACTCCACTGCAAGAATCAAAACATCTATATTTATACATAAGAAGTCATCATTGCTAAAGACATAATTATTACACTTTAGTTAAAGCAAATATTAAACTAATACAATTTAATCATAACATTTGCAATCCAATTTTGAACTGGATTCTTCTCGCAAAACAAATATCAACAGACAGTGGATATAACATATTACTTCTGACGAAACGTTGTCAATAAATATTTATACTTTTACAACACATTTTACATTCTCTAACAATTACTATATACCCTACAAGAGAAAATGCAGAAAAGACGATGGTTTCAAACGTTTGTAAAGGTTAATGATATAGATTGTGTTTTAGATACAAAACAAACAAAATTCTGAAATGAATAAGATTGACTTCTCCATGAACGCCTCAGCACATGTATACTCATCTTTTCTTATCATTGAATGACAGACCGATTTCAATTTCATGTTGAGCTCGATTTGGACGATGAGCTGGAGACATACGTAAGGTGCTTGATTCAAGAATCTCTCCTTCTTGATCTTTAGTCGCGAGTTTTTTCGCGTTCTCACCATCGGGGTTATGGGGAGATGGTGATCCTTCTGCAGCCCAGCCTTCATTCTCGTAGTTGGACATCCTTGGTGATGTCAGGAGGCTGTCAGGAACACTAGCTTGATAACCACTCAATAGATGCACTGGAGACATACCGTGCAACGGACTAGCAGGCCGACTCTGGAATGACGTCGCAGTTTTTGAAGGTTGTCCATGTTTTAGGTGCCTTTTAGCAGTGTGATGCCAGCTTTGTATTGCTGATGCCACTTGATCACTGAAGATGGTCGATTTCATTTTCGATCCCATCTGTGAAAGACAAAATGAACAAGGTGAGACATCTACGATTTATCTTTAGTTAAGCGTTGTTTTGTATAAGAAGTGTGACGAAGATCTGACATCTGCATAGTACCTGGGTGACTAAGGCATACAGAGGAAGAGTTCTGCAGCTGCATAGGACCTGAGTGATTACCCTGACGCCATAAAAGCAAAAACCGTGATGATTGAACATTTTAACCGAGTTTTGTTGGCTGCAGATAGCGTCATGAATGTGATATTTTGACAAGTATATTCATAGTGAAGCTTACCCCATTGAGATCCGAATAATTATATCTTCAAGGCGTTCGTGGAAGCAAGACCTCAGCCCGAATTCATACTGCAAAAGGTGAAGATACTTTTTAAGACGAACTGACAGAAGTATTCTATTTCCAGGTATGCATAATTTATTTATTTTCATCAATGGTTGATTTGGTTATATGTCGCAGAACAGATTATTAATGGCAACATTTGATGAACTCAAGTATAATTAGCGCGCTATTTGATTTGGTTCTAACTCCTAATTAGGCATAAATGTGAATGAAATGTTTTTGACTTTTGTAAATAACTCATCACTTGATTGAGTTCACTGAAAAATCTAATTTCTTACCCAACTCCATGCGAAGAAAGCAAGCTGGAATGCGTTCTGCAAAAGAAACGCGTAGAAATTAGTATCCCAGTATAAGCTCTGGTAACATTTTCGTTAAGACTATACCGATAAAACTGCAAATTACAGATCATTGCATACTTATTAAAGGAGAGTTACCTGAAAGAGAACAAACTGAATCAAGAACAGCATCAAGCGAGGGCGGTTAAACCAGAACCAGTCATCCCCTGGCTTAACCATTGGTGTACCCTTGATTATATCTCCTCTGTCTTGAATTCTTAGTGCCATCTTTGTTATTATCATCTGAAGCTTCATCCCAATTACGAGAAGTATCTGCAGATGTTAATTGTTTTGCGAAACCCGGTATTAATCGAACAGATTAACTTAATAATGAAAACAGTTGGTATGTATGCTCTCTTCGACTTACAATCAGTGGGATAAATGGTAGCCAAAAGTACGAGTACCATCCTGCAGACAAGAACAAATTTAATTGAAATCTTAGATAATAAAAAAAATACTATGTATGGATGGTATGAACTGCCTTACATAGTTTCTACATGGAGAAGTAAAACATTGCAATATAATGACTTGGAATCATGTAACATGAAAACTGTATTAATCAATTGCAAGAAATAACTATGAACATATTGGTTCTTCAATTAACCAGAGCATCTGTGCAAGATCACTATGCAATTCAAGAGATAGTTGAGATGGTGCAATGGCTAGAAGTTTGTGTCGGACGATAGTTTGAAGATATGAGTTCAGTTTATAATGATTCAGTTCTCTAATACTGTCACCAGAGACTTAAGCATTTTGAGTCTCTTGAACTGCTATAGGTGGTATCAGAATCAAGTTACTAGACAGAAGTGCGGCCTCTACGTTGCTTGGTGATCCTGTATTGTAATTCCCTTATGCCTAACATGTTGGGTATTTGAGGGGGAGTTTGTGATATTATGTCTTACATTGGTTTTGTGAAATATATGTTTCGATTTATAATGCATTAGGTTCTCTCATATTGTCACTACGGGTTTAAACAATTCGGATTAATTAATTAGGCCTAATGTATTGACAGGGTAGTAAGTGAACCTAGGTCGTTGCAGGTATTAAATATCCAATCTACATACTATTGCTTACCATTGGTATAAGAGAGCAGACACAACACTGCAATGAGCCATATGATAGGACTGCAAGCCCAGAAGACAAACTTTAGGATACATAAATCACAAAAAACAAGCACATAAGGATTAGAATTTTTGCCAAATTAACCAACTTTATACCCACAAGGGAGATTCAGGAGTAGCCTAGTGGTAGGTTACTCTTCCTGTTAGTTAAGAGACCAGGGTTAGAATATCATGGGGGTCGTGGATAGGTGGGGGTGGGGGTAAAAAAAAAAAAAAAAAAACCAACCTTATACCCACAACTTCTTTGAAATCATCTTCAAGTGACCTACTAATGTATTTCTGGAAATCAAATGATAGTTGACTTTGAGGAGCTAAATGTGCCTGATAAAGAAACCATTATTTAATTATGTTACGTTCTTGGAATCAGACACTTATGGGTCTAGCCAATCGGATGCAACGACTCTCACATATATAGTAGGGTCTACCTTATACGAGTCTACCAGCATAGAGAGTTGTTTAGGACCCATTAGAGCCCGACATTTTCCTTAAATGTTATGGCATTTGAGAAGATTTGTTAACAATAACTTACAGTGATGAAGCCATGTCTAAGGGTTAAGTAGTCCACTTTTGCAATCGATTTGAGGAATTGTCTGAAGAAACACTCCTGAATCAGAAAAAAATTGTTCAAAGCATAAATTAGTAAACACACAATGTCACTTGTATCTCTTCATATAATTGGAAACATATATAGCAAGTGCCCAAAATACTTGAAAATAAATTTAATACTAGCAATTTGATAATTTTAGAAGCTAGTAGATAAATTCATATGGTCAGATATAACATTAGCCTCAATCCAACTAACTTGAATATAATGAGACCGACGAAAAACCGAGTATACTATGCAGGTAACCAGGGTTTGCTTCAGATACTTGCGGTTTTAGAATATTTTTTACTGGAACTTAAGTAGTTTTGAAAATCGAAAGTGAAAATACGGGCTAAGTTGGCATAATAAATTTGCAAACTAAAAATATAAAGATATTTTAAAACATTTTGTAAGGTCAGTCTAGGCTACATCCTTACAACCCAAAGAGTAAATTGATCTGTGATACTTGTCAACATCCATCAATTTCGTTTCTTATATTTTAGGCCTACATATATAGAGCCAAAGTTGCAATCCTTGATATTTAAGGCACTTCGGTTCATTTTTAAATAAGTCTCCATAATTTTATTTTTTATTTTTTTGGGGTACAAAGTCACCATAATGTTTGCTTGCTCTCCTTTTTTTTTTTCTTCCAAATACAATCGAAGTTGAATCCTTATTCGAATTTAAATTTCTAATTACAACAGGTCATTATTGACTACTCGACTAGGCCATCCAACTCGTAAATGTAAATTTGTGCTCTCCTTCCCTTTCCTTCCATCACTATACACATCCTAGGTGATGCTTTTACAAGCTTATATGAAGTGACCATTTAACAAATATGCAAAAATTCTTCTTCTCATTTGATTTGAATTTGACTTTTCTATCTGAAGCCAGTGGGAAGCTATAGTTGCTAAATATTCATTGTCATGCATTGACGTGAAACTAATATTTTTGTATTAATTTGAAAAGGACACAAAACAACCATTTTAGCTACTTGAGGGGTCGTAACAAGTACATGCATATAATTGCATGTCTGATTTTTCAAATTATGCAAATGACATATACCAAGTAAAGACCTTGAAATAAAGGATAATCATTACGTACTTTCCCTGCATGTAAAACGAAATCAAACTAATCGAATTTTTATCTCATTAGATAGGGTCAACACGTACATAAAAAAAAAAAAAAAAAAAAATGCTTCTAATTCTTACAATCCAGAGGAGGACTGTTGACTTGCTCCATGAATTCATATGCCTGCGTCCGAACGACGTGTCCCTTGCAAACCTGAATCTCTCATGATCTGTCACAAAAAGAGTTAAATTTTGTCACTTGTTGGTTGGATTAAACGCCTTCTCACGTTCCGACTGGATTAACCTAGTAGAGAAAAATGTATTATATTTATTTATCTTATTTCAACATGCTTTCCACACTAACCATTATGGTACTCAATTGTCTTTGTTTCGTCCTCCCAGGCCTTCCATTTTCTCATCTGCATTTAGAATGTTAATCAAAAGATATAAAAAGTACCCAAAGTTATAAAGAGACTCCTGATACAGTGTTGCGCTTCAATACATGTATTAGATTAATCAAGGGACTCAGATGATAGCCGCGAGATTCGAAACATTAAGAAACTTATTAAGTTTTAGACGACATTGTATGTACCTTCAATCTTCCAAGGCCTAGAGTTGTGATACAATAAAGAATGTGAGAAACTGCTAACACAAATATGAATATATGTAGCTGGCGTATCCCATATGCAGAAACCATTTGGACTTTGCCCTGAAGAAAGCAGCAACTATCAATACATTTTAGTCATTGTATAACTGTTTCACCACTTTACCAGTATTAATTTGTCTAACATTATGATATTACGAGTCGTGTTAATTAAACGTGGGACAGGCTATATACCTGCTCTTTGCATGGGTCGTCATATTCTTCGGAATCTTTCTTTTCATCATCACAAGGATGCCAAGAATTGGCAACACTCTTGGGAATGCAAATTTCAGATATTATCCCTTGTCCTACTGTTAGTAGCAATGATAAGAATCCCAGCATGAGCTCTAGAAAACCAGAAAAGAGAAAAGAACAAAGTTAGTTAACGAAAAATTATAACATTATGAGAACATCCAAATATTCGACTATTAAAACAACACAATATACCTGTTTTGATCTTGTCCAGGGCTTCATACAAAGCTCGCTTGTTCTTCTTTTTCAACCACTGAAAGGGTGTAAAAACATTAATAAAAAACATGAAGCTAGCTAGATAGGCAATTCATATCAAGACACAAAAATATTCAAAATTATACCATTACAATGTGATGAATAAGCTGTTCAATTACAGTGGATATGGCGACCAATACAAAACAAACAACGGCAAGAGTCCATGTTGGTGTCACCTCCAGAGATCGTTCTTTAGCCATTGCAAAGGTTTTACTATATTTGTATAGAGATATATATATATCTTTGGCACTGTAGAAGAAGAGAGATGTATATATTATGAAGCCAAAAGGTGTAGTGTTGTTTATGGATTTGCATAGGCAAAGCTTGATATTTATGTTAGAGGGAAGGCAAACAAATTTGACTTTTCTGAATATGGTTAGTCTGAGAGGATTGAATATGTGCACAGTGCAATGCTCAAGAGAGATTGAAAATGATGATCTTTTCTTTGGTCAAGATGATGACTTCGTCATAAAATGAGAAGTGTATATATAGAATGGTGTGAATTTATTGCGTGGAGAATGTACTTAATATATATATATATATATTTTTTTTTGGTTATTTAAGGGAGGGCTAAACCTTATACATCATATATTTTAAATGTCGTTCAAAATAATTGACATCGTAATTTTTTATACTTACAACAAATAATATACCACTAGACAAAAGACCTGTTGGTAGAATGTGCTTCATATTGTGGTAAGACATGCGCAATATGGCATTAAGTTTTATTAAGGGCAAATCTTACAAATAGTCCCTATTGTTTACAAATTTTTGACAAATAGTCCCCATTGTTTGTAAAAGTTTTACTAATAGTCCTTATTGTTTCACAAGTCATTCAGTTAGTCCCTATTGTTTGCAAAAGTCCCACAATTAGTCCCCATTATTTGCAAAAGTCACTCAATTAGTCCTCATTATTTGCAAAAGTCACTCAATCAGTCCCCATTGTTTGCAAAAGTGACTCAATTAGTCCCCAATGTTTGCAACAAACATTGGGGACTAATTGAGTGACTTTTGCAAACAATGGGGACTGATTGAGTGACTTTTGCAAATAATGAGGACTAATTGAGTGACTTTTGCAAACAATTGGGATTAATTGTGGGACTTTTGCAAACAATAGGGACTATTTGTGGGACTTTTGCAAATAATGGGGACTAACTGAATGACTTGTGAAACATTGTGGACTAATTGAGTGACTTTGCAAACAATGGGGACTGATTGAGTGACTTTTGCAAACAATGAGGACTAATTGAGTGACTTTTGCAAACAATGGGGATTAATTGTGGGACTTTTGCAAACAATAGGGACTATTTGTGGGACTTTTACAAACAATGGGGACTAACTGAATGACTTGTGAAACAATAGGAACTATTTGTCCAAAATTTATAAACAATGGGGACTATTTGTCCAATTTCCTCTTTTATTAATTACTTGACAAGCAACAATTAGTCTAAACATTCCCGCACTCCGTTGTTGGATAGACAAATATGATTATCTGAGTTGTTATACACGTCATCAGAAATCGGTTACACCTCCTCCTTACCCAAAAAAAAAAAAAAAAAGACTAATGAAGCTACATACGGGTCTTGGAAAGGAACAAATTTACTTTAGTACCTGTTGTACATAACTTTATCTTGTATTTTATAAAAAGATGACTGTTTCTATTACTCGAACATGGTGAAACATAAAAAGGAAAAAGAAAACTTAATTTTCTTGGCTTTCAATATCCTCTTTTACTCCAAACTGAGGGGGAAATTAATTCTTGAAATTTGTAAAAGTTACTATGATGAGGTTGTTTATATTGCAAACATCTTGAATAGAAGTTCCAATTTCTCTATTTAATTGCAACACGAATTAAATTTCAGCTTTAACCTCTTGACCAATTTCTTTTAATTTGTTGCTTGTATTTTGTTTGTACTTACACCATCATGGTTAAATGAACATAAAATCCGTTTTTTGTTTTTTCATCATTTAAACTTTCTACATTAGTTTGAAGAAGATAATTTATGATAATAAGACGAGATCGAATAGGCAAAATTGTTCCACTAATTACGGTTAGAAGTAAAACTCTATGGTTGTGACAGAAACTCGTGTTTAATCTAATTTTTCATGGTTTTGAGTAATTATTTTTTGAAAAACATTTCGTTCTATCATAATGGACGGTCCGCAGGGGCGGAGCCAGGAATTCTTGTCAGTGGGGGTTAAAATTCATAATTTTTAAACTATACGAGTACTTTTTTTTAATGGGGGTTAATTAATTTTTTTAACTAAAAATACGGAGATACCTATTTTTTTTTTCAAAAAGTACATAGAAATTTTAATATTTTTATGGGCCAGTCGGAACTAAAATCCATAATTTTTAAACTATACAAGTACTTTTATTTTTCAGTAAGAGCTAATTAATTTTTTTAACTAAAAATACATAAATATCTAATTATTTTTTAAAAAAATACATAAAAATTTTAACGTTGTTATGAATCAGTGGGGGCGACATACGTGCCTCCGTCCTTGACGGTCTGTCACTCACAACAATATGAAACCTACATGTGAGAATACTTTATTATAAGTGCCCCACTGACTCTTACGTATCTCCGCCCTTAATGGTCCGTCAATCACAACAATATGAAACCTACATGTTGAAAATTCTACATTATTATGAGTGATATATTGGGTTGATAGAAATTGGTGCAACATGATGGAAAGAATAATCAAAAGTTTCAAACGAAATGAAATTTATCCGCCAACTCTCGTGGTCGTCAAAAAAAGTCCCCAAGTATTAGGAGAGAGAAAATTTGAGCTGTACTGCAGAAGTCCATTATCCTACTATTTTTTTTTGTGGCTTTCCAGATGACAATGAATTTATCTGAAATAAAATTACGTTGGGTGCACTTAAGTAAACAAATATGTAATAGCGCACGTTTCAATGCATGACTCAGATCAGTCAAGAGCGATAAGTGGGATAAAGATGACAAACCCGAGACTTTAATCACAACGATTGTTTTACCTTAATTTATAAATTTTGTGATGTAACAGTATACCTTAATATATGATTCAAATTAATCAAGTACGATAAGAGGGATCGAAATTTCAAACCCAAGACCTTAATCACATTGCTTTACCACTCTGTCCAATCCCTTGGGAGCCACTAGTTTGATTATAGATGAAATAAAATTAGGCAGTAACCTGGATGATCTTAAGTCATATTTCAACAAGAGGCAATCTCCGTTGACTTAAATCTTTACCTAAAAATGATGATGTTGTATGCAAAGTTACGAGGTTGACGGCTGGTGCAGACCTCCACTCTACATTGACCATGTTAATGCCATTTTATCATCACCAATTCAATCTCGTGTTTGACCAAAAAAAAAAAAATTCAATTTCCTGAAATACAAATAAGTCATTAGGAACTAATCTGTCTTATAAACATCATCGTAGACTCTACTCTTTTACTTTGACTGGTGATTTCACGTACTAAGACGGAGTCTACAATTTGTGTTCCGGACTCTACATGTTGTAGAACTTTTCATTATTGTAGAACAAGTCCATTGAAGGTTCCGTAACCCAACGAAAGTGGTCCAGGCCATACTCTTCAAAGTCTTGTGCAGTTTTAATCTCTGGGTCATTATTTGCAACCAATTCAAAAGCTACATATGATTACAGTGATACTTGAGGGAAAGCATAATATTCAACTTTGATACATACAGATACGTTCACAACATTAATTGTTCTTATCTAGATATTCAAAAGTTTAAGTTTTATCCAAGTTCATTCTGCAAGATTAGGACGCTCTCCTAATTAATCTTTTATTTTACTATTTTAATATTACATTGCAGTTATTCATTTAATTTTTAAATTATAAAAATGGAGAACAAGTGTTTCTTGTGGGTAATTGAATGAGATGCAACTAGAATGTTAGAATAAACTATTAGTTAGGAAATGATCTTATCACAATTGTTTAGGCTCTGTTTGGCCTAATTATGAAATTTTAGCTTTTGAGGTGTAGAGCTTTTATAGTATAACTTTGGTTAAAAGTGTTGTTGAACAAAAGTCATTGACTGTTCAGCCTATACTGGGTTGTAATATTGAACTTTTAAAAAATTTGAGGGCAATATTGTACTTTAAAAAATATGAAGGACATATTAGAGAAAGAAAAAGAAAATAACTTCTCGCATTATATAAAAACAGTTTCGCAAAAGCCTATTTTGAAAAACTCTAATTTGGAGCTTCTTGTTTTTCAACTTTT
The DNA here is from genome assembly GCA_037974665.1 of Ehretia macrophylla. Taxonomy (NCBI): domain Eukaryota; kingdom Viridiplantae; phylum Streptophyta; class Magnoliopsida; order Boraginales; family Ehretiaceae; genus Ehretia; species Ehretia macrophylla. The sequence continues at coordinate 72,046,325 of CM075772.1, read as the reverse complement.
TTTAACTTCATTTTTTACCTAAAAACACTTTAAAAAATGGGTCAAATAGAGTCTTAGTCCGTTTTAGATTAGATTATTTTTACATTTGGATCATCTCCTCTACTTTTTCTCTCATCTGTTAATGAAGTTTTATTCTTTTAAATCTCAATCATCAATTTTGAATTTTAGTTGTAAAAAAAGTAGTTAAAAAGATTTGAAATAATGGTTGGAATTTTTAAGGATCAAATCTGATGGCCCATAATTCATTTTATCTAATAGATAGGGGAAAATAGTAGAGGAGAAAATAGTATTTGGATTTTCTCATAACGTTAAATTAAATGGTGATAAAATAATAATACGATTATTATGATAAAATAACTTGAAGTATGAAGATCATATAATTACGTCATCACGTTACCCCAATCTTATTCATGCAAAAGCCTTTTATAATTCATAGTGTAACTATATACAAAGTGATAGATATTATCAAATTTATTAGTTAATATTAATGACAGAGAAAAGATAGGTGATATCTGAAAGAAATATTAACCAAACTGATGGTGACTAGTACAAGTGGGTACTTTGCTATCACATGATTGGTGAGATTAATACGTACAAATTTTATTAATATGTGAAAAATTGATATCCGTTTGAAGTGACAAATCCAGGTATCAGAGGTCAGGACATGTACCACAGGGATATAGTAAATAACTAACGGTTTGAGTACACTTATATATACGTAAATAAATACATATTAATCACATTTTAAATACAAAAGAGAGAAAAAAAGTAACTATAGAATTGTAGTAATATAAAAAGTACATTTTGGGGTTTGATTTGAGAAAGTGAAAGAAGTTTCTTTTTAAAAAATAAAATAAAAATCAGAAGCTAAGAAAGATGAGCAGAGAATCATTTGTGCGAGAGAGAGAAAAGGTTTGGGTTTGGGTTTGATTTGGGTAAGTGACAAGTGAGAGAAGTGTTTTTTTAAAAAATATATATATATATATATATATTATAAGCTAAAAGCAAAATGTGCAGTGCCAAAAATAAAACTTGTAACCTGAAGACTGAAACACTCATACCCATGATCTAAAGCACCAAAATATTTTAAGAGCAGTTCTTTAACCATTGAATCATAGTAATTGTTTTTGAGTGTAAGTCTTTACTTACACTCAATATATAGCAGGTTCGTCTCTGGCTGTTTGTACTGACCAAATAATTTCCCACAGAAGCAGTCGTGTAAAGAGAAAGGGGGTGAAAATCTCCATGTTCGTCGGATTAAAGCAAAAGAAGAGTGACATCTTTTACAGAAGGAAGGGCAAAAATTAACTACTAAGGCTATCCTCAATGGAGTCTCTAAAATACAAAACTTTTTTAATTTGGGTATTTTTACAGACTCCAGTCTCTAAAAGCAATACTATTCATGACAAAAGTACATGGGGTCCACCACTTTTGGCTTAAAAGATGCCAATATAGAGACCCAGTCTCTATTTTTTTCAACAAATTTGTGGAAGAAAATGGAGACTGGGTCTCTATTTTGGCATCTTTTAAGCCAAAAGTGGTGGACCCCACTTACTTTTGCTATGAATAGTGTTGTTTTTTAAAGACTGGAGTCTCTAAAAACACTTAAATTAAGAAAATTTTGCATTTGAAAACTCCATTGAGGATGCCCTAAAGAAAGCAAGAACTTTTGCTAATAAAGCTGATGTCTCCTGTCATGCCACCATCTCCACCTGTTACAAAAAATAAAAAAACGAAGTTAATCAAAAGATCTTTGTTATTAAATTTGTTTATTATTTTTTAAGCTTATCAAAATATAAACACGAAGTAAACAAAACATTTTTAGGTGGGTTACTGTGAAACAAAGTTGTAAATTTAGGTACAAAGTGAAAATTGACAAAAAGAAAGGTTCGGACTACTGATGTATTAAATATATATAGTGGGCTACTGATGTATTATAGGAAAATTGAAGGAAATACTTCAAACTATAGTGGAGCAAAGGGAAAAATATGAAAAGGCAGTGGGCTACTGATGTATTAAATATATATACATATATTTGTGTGTATGCGCTAAGGTACATCCTTATCTATCGTGATTTAAAAAATGAAAATTCTTCAAAAATTATAGAGTCTGAATGTGGTGTGTGTATGGCGCAGTGGCGGACCTATGTTAAGTTCTCAACTTGAAAAAAAAAAGTATTTTTTAAATAAAAAAAAAAATCATATTATATTTGACATTTTCGCTATATAAGTGTTACATCCTGACTTCTCATACTGTATAATTACACACCTTGAACTTGGGTCCATGGATCCGTCTCTAATATGACGTGTAGATCTTATATGCATGTGAGACTAACACACTACTAAATAAGTGAGACATTCTTGAGACTTAACTCCTTGGGAAAATAAGGTAATAATTACTTCAAGCTAAGAAATGTCAAATAGCAAAAATGTGTGAACTTCCATATCTTCTACTAAGACATCTTCTATAAGATTTTAGCCATCAAATATGAAATAATAAACTTATCCTTTATGAAAAAAATATTTAAAAAATATTTGAACCAAATAGCTAAGATTTAAAATAATCAAATTTGATGACTCATAATATACCTCATTTAGAAAATAACAGAATCAATAAAAGGGAAGATCCAAACCCGAATTTATTAACTAATACAAATTAAGTTCTAATCATAGTCTCTAACTTAAGAAGTCAATAAACACTTTGTTCATTGAGAAGATTTTGATTATCAATTTAATAATCAAATGGATAATTACTTACCAATAAAAATCCCATCTAGGCCGGATTTTGGACATCCTATTTTCGCCATGGGGGTAATCAGTTTCTGCTCTTTTGGTGTTTTGGAATGCACAGCAGCCTATGGAGTAGATGCCTATGAGCAACACGACCATCACAATGTTGAGCACTGAGAGTTTGTGCCAATCGATTCTGATGTCTTCAAGCACTCCAGCTTTGCAGGACTCACACTCGTAGCACAGAATGTTGGGATCATTGTTCCATCGATAGCAGTAAGGGTCTTGGACCGGCATTGCTGCCCCATAATTGCATGAAGTTGGTGGCTTGCAGCAGCCAGACTGCAAGATAAAGAATATATATTGTTATTGGGTTGGTCTACTGTTCAACCAACATTTGTTTAGACCACTAATACTCATGCGAGTTCCATATGACTAGATGTAATAATCTTATTGGTCGGTCGATTATTCGGTCAATGACCATTCTGTCCACTAATATGTATGTGGATCTCATATGATTAAATATACAAATATTACTGGGTTAGTCTAATATTCGGTTAACGACTGTTCAGCCTACTAATACACATGTGGGTCTCACATACATGTAGGATCATTTTTTATGTTATAGCCGAATGGGTCGTTGGTTGAACACAAGAATTTTCTTGATGTTATATCTTCCCTTTTAAACTATCTGATGATAAATAACAAAAAAGATAAACTAATTTAAATTAATTAAGAGGTTTTTTTTTGGGACCAATCTTAATAAGCCTTGTGAACTAGTCCAAATCATACCCCTTTCAAATAGAGTTGTGTGTTTAGTAATTTGGACCTTGATTTGAGTTAATTGGCCCCGAAATTTTTGGGAAAAAATTCTATTTTGAGTCATGTAGCATTAAATGAGAAGATAATCCAAGTTCAGTTTGGTGAAATGGTCAAGTACTAATCTATTATAATAAAAAGTTCTAAGTTTAAATCACAACTTCAATAATTACATTACCTGTACAGGCGACATGGTTTTGGTAAGATAATCAAAAGGTGTCCACAAAATGATCTTCGCACAAGTGTTTGAATTCAATATGCAACTCTTGATCTCCATCCAATAATGAGGATCCTCAATTCTTCTCCTCAACCATGGCGAATACTTCTCAATATGATACTCTTTGTAAGCCCTACCAGGCACATCCACACCACCACCTTGGCTTGTGATAACAAAACCAAATATATAATTAACAAAAAAACACAAAACCAAATATAGTCAACGATATTAAAGCTGCTATGATGAAAATCATCACCACTAAGTAGACCCAAAGAGCCCACGCAACATGAAAGCAAGCACCTATGAAGCCTGCAAGTGATATGATGAGAACAATGAAGCCGATGATCACAAGTGGCATCTGAAGAAAGTTTTCACATGTTGTGCTGCTCTTCGCCATCCATAAGCCTGCACCGATGATTGGTATTGATGCTAAGAGTGTGAAGAGGTTCAAGAAACCTATCACTGTGTTGCTAAATCTATACATTTTGATCTCTCTATTTTTTGTGAGAGTGTGTTCGTGTGTGTGTGGATTTTCTCTTTTGATGGATGAAAATATGTTCTTTCTTGTGCAAACTCTGTGTTTCTTTCTTCTGTTGTACTATTTTTTAATGAAAATTTGGCTCGTTTTTGCTTAAGTGCTTTCTATCGACATAAAGCCGTGACTTAAATTTTAAAATTTTTAATTATAATAAATAGAATCATTTTATTTACAACATGTGTGGTAATGACCGAGTTGTGCACACTTCTTAGCTACTAAGGAAAGTTTATTGGAACTCTAGCCGAAAAGAGACTAATGAAACATTTTTACTTATATATCAAAAGAAAATGATTCTTGTGTTCACTTGTTGAGATGCATTATTCTTTTCATAAAGGTAAAACCCAGAATATTTTTCAATTACTCTTCCATTAACTTCTATCAACTTGGTTCTAATTCGGAACAAGTAGATTTAGGAATGTCGATGCAAATTCGTATAAGATTCTCATTGTTACATAGTACTAAGCTAAATCTAGCTCGCTTTCATTTGCCTTTTTTCTCATAAAGAGGTAATCGTGCTAGGCAGGATCACAGTTTATCCACTTGAAGGTCACTGTTAGATATGCAATTTGTCACGTCTGAGCTGAGCACTAGGCCTGCGCAATTCGATCCGAGTTAAGATCCTGCACAAGTAGTGAAAAGGGATGATGGAGGTTATTTTCCGCGTTCCTCATCGGGCGAGAGAATTAGTAAGTTGGCTCAGTAATAAATTTAGCAAGCTATGACAAATTTAGCAAAAGAATGTACATGTTACCTTTCAGTTGCTTTCCATGCACTATCTATAGTACTGCCAATGAATTTTTTTCTGTAGTCCACACTTGTCCTTGCGCATTATTCTTGTGACATGTATCTAAGTGGAGAATGTTCTCTTTGTTCCCATAGGCATTTCGGTAATTGCATAATTCCAATATTTGTGTCAATATCAGTCACAAATTTTGCGATCAAGCGTGCATGCCCAGCACACCATAGGTCGGTCAAGGGTCATCAAATGATATTTGTAGTGGAAATGAGTTATTAAATTACCACATCATCTAAAAGTTTTAAAAATGTTAAAGATAAGCAGTTTATTATACTTATTTATTGTTCAACACTCTCCTACACGTGCAGGCGGTATTCACTTTTGAGTTTTACATGTGGACAGTTTTAATATTTTTAAATGGGTGACTGTGAAACTTAAAAAAAAGACCAGTTGATAACTTACGCTCTGATACTATATTAAATTACCATTATTTAAAAATATAAGATCTTAGAGAAGAGTTTATTTTATTTATTTTTTATTTTTGAAGGGAAGAAATTCAAACTCGAAACATTTTATTAAAAAAAATGGCTATCTATCCATTCTACCGAACCATTAGAGAATTAATCCCATAATATCTCAATTCACAATGAGAGACATACCACTTGTCGAGATTGGAAATCTCATAGTTGAGGTTGGGAGCTACTCTCGCCGAGCTGAACTTTTCAGGTTGGCCTCCGAGTTGAACTTTCCTGGTCGGCTACCTGACCTGCACAAGGAAAAAGAAGGCAAAGATGGGGTGATGACCCGGATTTTCCCATCGGGTGTGCGAATGATTAGTATGTCCGAGCTGGCGAAGTAACTGAGAGCATTTAATGAGCAGTTACCTCTGAAATGAAGGGGTGGAGCTCTATTTATACTAAATTCAGACCTGACGGCATTTAATGTGGTGCAGTTTTATGTCCCATCAAGACTTTATGTCCCATCAGGGCAGCTGGCACTAAGGTCGGGGTTTTTCAGGGTCGGGGTGAAGTTGGATCAGCATCCAGGTTGGGTATTAGCTGAATGGGTTCGGCTTGGCTCGGATTAACCCACCTTAGCTCGGTGTGGGCATCTTTCCTCAACTCGGAATCCCCCTCGTCAATCACCCTCCCCTCCCAAGTCGAGATCGAGAGGGTGAGATCTAGATTTGGGAGTTGTTCTCGAGCCGGAGGTGCCCGACCCCGGCAGAGTGGGGACGGCCACATCAGCAACGTATACCCTTCAGATGGCTGACACGTCACCTGGCAGTTATGATGAGATGCGACGTTTGAGATTCCCAAGGCGGTTACAGGAGTTGCCTATAAATAGGGCCTTGACATCCGAGATTCATTTCACACTTTGCATACAAAGTTCAGAGCTTTCAGGTCGGAAACCAGAGTGGTCGACCACTTTTAGCTCAGAAAATATCTTCTCGGGGTATTCAGCTCGGAATCCATCAGCTCGGAGCCAATTAGGTCGGGTCATCTTCGACAACTAGAGCAGTAGGTACGTCTCGACTCCCTTTAGTTATTCCTGCACATATTTTAATTTGTAAACAGGATGGGGAGGTCGGAGTCGGAAGATTCCTAAGTGATGGAGGTGAGGTCCTATGGAGGGGATGAGAATCCGTCGAGCTCGGAGTCGACTTCAGATAGAGGGCATGGTGATGACATCAAAGGTGCATCTCAAGAATCATCTCGGCAATCTGGGCTCAGGGAGAGTGATGATGATTGCCGAGTGATTGAGGTCAGGCGAGTGCAAGAAGAAGCCGAGGCGGACCCTTTAGCCGACTTGGGTGACTTGGGAGATAGGGAGGATGACGAGCCACTGAACCAGTTGGAGGGGGTTGAGATACCACATGAGTACTTAGCTGGAGTCTCTGCGTCGGAGCCGATTGAAGCGGTCCCGATTAGGGCGGTCCGACCTCGGAGCTCAACTACAACCAGTGGTTTGTCGGTTCGAGGGAAGAGGATAGAGCAGTTATTCGCTTGTTGTAAACGCGAGTGTCATTCTACCATCGAGATGGCTAACGCTCGGTTAAGAGACTGGTCGGTGGACCGACACCACAAGCTGAAGGTCCTAGGTCGGAATGAGTCTGCCTGCTATCCTTCACCCGATCATTTTACTATCTATGACCTCGCATTCGATGTCGTCCAGCTTCCACTTCCCGACTTCATTGCCGGTATTTTGAATTACTTTGAGCTTAGCCCGGGTCAGATGTCACCAAACGGTTGGGCCATAATGGTGGCATTCTATGTGTTCTGCCTTGAGAGGAGGATAGAGCCGACCCTGCGCCGGTTCAGGCAGTTTTTTGTTTGCAAGCCCAACCCGAAGCAGCCAGGGTGGTTCCACTTCGCAGCTCGGGTCAGCAACGCCATATTCGCCAAGTGGCACTCCTCCAACAAGGGCTAGCACAACGACTACTTTTGGGTTGAGCCGGCCGTGAACCCGGGGTGCAGGGTGGATTGGAATCTTTCCTTAAAAAAGACTATGAATGACAACCCCAAGCTTTCAGAAGAGGAACTTGCCAAGGTCAGGGTGCTGAGGCCCGAGCTGGGTATGCTGATTGATATCGACAGTGTCCTCAGGTGGGACAAGATCTGGAAATCCAAGTTATTCGGGAGAGAACCCGACCTGAGCAAGGAGCACCCCCACCCACTTCCCGAGCTCGAAGAGAATGCTCATTCTGGCTCAGAAGAGGGTCAGTTCGTAGGATCAATTCTCGACCTCCCCGTCTCCTTGTTTGTCGTTGCTCTTCTCGATTGGTACTTGGCTATTATTCACTTCTCTTTTCCTTTGTTTTTACAGGCATGGCAGATACGGTAAAGCTCGCGTATGCCCAGAGTAGGAGAAACCCCGATGCCAGCGGTGAAGTCTTTGCTCGGTCCGGCTTGGGCTTCGTCCCTCAGAAGCAGAGGTAGCAGTCCGGGGGCCATGTGCGGGAGGTTGGTGCCAAGGTCTCGTCGGGGTCTCCTTTGCCCAAAAGAGCGAGCTCGAGTGTGGCAATCCATGAGCACTCAGCATCCCGTCCTGACAACAAGAAATGATCCCGGTCCGAGTACTCCGGGAAGGGCAAGGCCACGGAGGTGAGCCCTCCCAATAGGGATTTTGTGAAGGCTGCTAAGGTCGCTCGTGATCCCAAGTTGGTGTCGGTCTCGGCGGAGCAGCTTTCGCTTGACCTGAGGACAGCTATAGTCACAGTAATGCATATCTGGCCGTGCTGACATGGTCTCTTTTGTTGATTATTTTGCCAAGTTTTTTAGCTTTGATTGACCACTTTGCTATCTTCTGCGCATGCCGAGTCCCACATCCTTATAGCATCTGGCTTACTTGCCCAAGCCCAGACTCACTGTGTCGAGCTCGAGCAGTGATACACAGACTCCCGAGCCGAGCTGGAGGCCATTAGGGAGGATGCAGCCCAGAGGCAAAGCGGATGCGACAGAGATCGCCCGGCTGAAGAAGGAGCTCGAGGCGGAGAAGTCCCAGCACGAGGCCGCGGCCAAGGATGTAGAGTGCTTCAAGAAAGATAAGCGCGAGGCCGAGGCGAAGCTTAAGGATCTGGCAGATCGGGTCAGTCCTCAGGGGGAGAAGGCGGTGGAAGCCTTCAAGTCCAGCCAAGAGGCCGTGGACTGGTTGGCCATGGAGGGTGGGGGGATGGCCAGATACGCCGAGTTGGAGTTCTACTTCCGGGGCCAAGTCGCAGCTCGGGATAGAGCGAAGACTTTCTTCCCTGCCACTAAGAATGATTACATTGAGATCTTGGAGGCTCCACCGCAGGAGTTCTGGGAGATTCCTGAGCTCCCGGCCGACCTGACGTCCCAAGCCAAGGAGGTGATTGAATTTGTTCAGAATGGCATGGACCAGGTCGGGGATGAAGCCGATGCCACCACCTCCACCGTCGCTGCTAAGTAAACTTTGTAATCGCCCAGGTCGGGCTTTTGTAATTTCGCCCAGGTTGGGCTCCTTGTAATTGTCACTCTTTTCAATTTTAATGAAATGAATGTTCTGTTTTTATTTGCGTTTTGTTCGAGTCAGTACATGTGTACCTTTCCCTTCGCAAATTTCTCAAGTAAGTGGGGTCGGGCCAATATAATGGGCCTTTCAAACTTAATTTAAATATAAGGAACCGAGCTGGACACGATTAATGAATTATCATCCTAATCCGAGCTGGTCAATTGGGCAACTATATAATTGTCACCGACCTGGACTCGTCAGTCCGATTTAAAATTGGTCAAACTAATGTTGACAAACGTTGAGTTCGAGTTTAGACCCAAACTAACAAATCGACCTGAAGCTGGCTAATACCGAGTTGGAATTTAATCCGAACTGGCAAAACTAATCAAATTATTATCGATTATACCTGAGCTAGAACCTAGTCCGGGTTGGTTTAATCATTAGCTCGTAATTAAGCGTGGCCACCGCGTTAATCCGAGTTAGCAGTAGTTAAGTAGCTGAGGTGCTGGGGCCCGGGTCGGGCGTTGCACTGATTTACAAAATGGGTTTGCATTAAATTTGTACATAAAGTACTTGGGCTCAAGAGCCGATTACAAGAAGTACTTTGGCTCAGGGCCTTAGTAGAGATCTCGGCTCGGGGCCGGTACAAAAAGTTTCCGGCTCGGGGGCCATTTAACAGAGATTTCGGCTTGGGGCCGGTACAAAAGTTTTCCGGCTGGGGGACCGCTACGCAAAATATCTCTTCAAGTGCTCTGCGTGCCATGCATTCTTTAATGGTTTTCCGTGCTTGTCACGGAGGTAGAAGGTTCCAAGTCGGACTTCTTTCACGACTTCGTACGGTCCCTCCCAGGTCGGAGAGAGCTTGTTGTTTGAGCGCGGCGAAAAGATAGCCTTTCTGAGGACGAGGTCGCCAACCTTAATAGGCTTTGGCTTGACCTGTTTGGTGAAGGCTCTTTGCATGACAGCTTTGCTGGCTAGCATCCTGATTTGAGCTTTAGCTCAGAGCTCTTCTGCGAGGTCGAGCTCTTCACGGATCAGTGTTCCGTTTATTTCTGGATCATGGTGAAGGGCTCTACTGGTCAGAGACCCGATCTCTACTGGCAGCACTGCTTGAGTACCGAAGGTCAGCTCGAAGGGCGATTCTCCCGTTGCCGAGCTGGTGGTGGTCTGTTGAGCCCACAGCACCTCGGGGAGAATTGATGCCCACTGGCCCTCTGCTTCCTCCAGCTTGGTTTTTAAGCCTTGCAAAATGATTTGGTTAGTCCTTTCAACTTGGCCATTACTTTGAGGGTGAGCAATAGATGAGAATCTGAGGTCGATCCCAATCTCAGCACATTTGCCTCGAAAGTATGCACTGTCGAATTGTTTGCCGTGGTCAGTAACGATGACCTTCGGCACCCCGAATCGGCAAATGATGTTTTTCCACACAAAATCTCAAGCTGCCTTTTCTGTTATTCTAGCAACACCTTCAGCCTCAGGCCATTTGGTGAAGTAGTCTACTGCTACAAAGGCGTGATTCTTTTGGCCGACACTAGTTGGCAATAGGCCGATGATATCTAGACCCCACTGATAGAATGGCCACAGGCTTATCATCACTGTGAGGTCTATCGCTGGCTTCCTCTATACATTGGTGAACCTTTGGCAGGTGTCGCACTTTTTTACATACTCTTTGGCATCTTGTTCTAAGGTTGGCCAAAAATAGCATTGCCTCAATACCTTTCGAGCTAGGGCTTTGCCTCCTAAGTGGTTTTCACATACTCCTTCATAGATTTTTTGGAGTACATAGTTTCCCTTATCGGGCCCAACACATTTCAAGAGAGGCCAAGTGTAGGCTCTCTTATAGAGTTGCCCGGTAATTATGACAAACCTTGAGGCCTGTTTCATGAGTTTCCGAGCTGCTTTCTCATCTTCCGGGGTCATACCCCCTCCAAGTAGTCCATGATTGGTTTGGTCCAATCTGGGCTTAAATTGAGCTCGGCTACGACTTGTACCCCCAACTGGATACTTGGTTCGGATACTTCTTCCACATGGACCAAGGCAAGTCGGCTCTCGCCCAAGGCCAACTTGGACAGGGCGTCAGCCTTCATATTCTTCTCCCTCGAAATTTGTTGTATCGTGAACCTTTTGAGCCCTGAGGTCAAATCCTTGACTTTGTTGAGGTAGGCCAGCATAGTATTGTCCTTGGCTTCAAACTCTCCCGAGATCTGACTAGAAACTAATTAAGAGTCGGTGCTCAGGTCGACGGTATGTGCCCCGAGCTGAGCTACAATTTTCAGCCCTGCTATTATCGCTTCATATTCCGCTTCATTGTTGGACGCCGAAAAGGTGAACTTGATGGAGTATTGGTGCTCATGCCAGGTTGGGTCGAGGATGACCACCCCAGCTCCGCTTCCAAACTTCCCTGAGGCCCCATCCACATGGACCTTCCATACGTCCTCTGGGTCATGTTTTGCTTGGCCAGTGCATTCTACCACAAAGTCCTCGATGGCTTGGGCTTTGATTGCTGTTCTGGGCTGGTAGGTGATGTCAAATTGACTCAGCTCAACTGCCCATTTCAGTAGCTTACCCGACGCCTCTGGCTTGTGCATGATGGACTTGAGTGGGGCATCCGTCATGACCTTAATTGGATGAGCATTAAAGTATGGCTTCAACTTTCTTGCCACTGTGATGAGCGCGATGGCGAGTTTTTCCAAGGAGGATTATCTTACCTCGGCCCCTTGCAAGGTTTTGCTAACATTATAGACCGGCTTCTGCTCATTTCCTTCTTCTCAGACTAGTGCCGCCGCCACTGCTGTCCCCGAGCATGCTAAGTATAGTACCAACTCCTCCCCCACCTCAGGTTGGGATAACATGGGTGGCAAAGCTAGATACATTTTCAGCTCTTTGAAGGCGTTCTGGCATTCCACAGTCTATTCAAAGTTTTTATGATTCCTCAATATTTTGAACAGAGGGGCACACTTGTCAGCCGACCTGGACATGAACCTGCTTAGCGCCGTGACCTTGCCTGCTAATACCTGGACGTCCTTCACGCAGGTCGGCAGCGCCAGGTCAAGTATCTCCTGAACCTTCTCTTGGTTGGCTTCTATTCCATGGGCTGTGACCATGAAGCCTAGAAACTTTCCTACCTTGACACCGAATGCGCACTTTCCAGGTTCAGCTTTATCCCAAAATTCTCCATTACGGTGAAGGCTTCAGCCAGGTCGGCTACATGGTCTTCCGCCCTTCTGCTCTTGACCAACATGTCATCTACATAGATCTCCATATTTCGGCCAATCTGATTTTTGAAAACCTTGTTCACCATCCGAGTGTAGGTAGCTCCAGCATTCTTGAGGCCAAAAGGCATGACCTCATAGTAGTAGAGACCTTTATTGGTAGTGAAGGCGGTCTTCTCTTTGTCTCCGGGAGCCATCTTGATTTGGTTATAGCCTTTGAAGGCATTCATGAAAGAGAGTAGCTCGAATCCGGAGGTGGCGTCCACCATCTAATCAATCCGTGGTAGGGAAAAGCAGTCCTTAGGGCGGGCTTTGCTGAGGTCGGTGAAGTCAATACACAATTTTTATCCACCTGAGGACTTGGTCACCAGCACCACGTTGGATAACCAGGTTGGGTACTGGATTTCCTTTATGTGGCCGGCGTCCACTAACTTGTCCACCTCTTCTGTTATGATTTGTTGTTTATCATAATAGAAGTGTCTGCGCTTTTGCTTCACCGGATAGTGATTTGGGTCGGCATTCAGGTGATGCTCAATCACATCCGGGTCAATACCTGTCATGTCAGAGGCAGACCATGCAAATATGTGTTCATTCTTTAAAAGAAATTGGCTTATACCTTTCTTGAGGTTGTCAGAAAGTTTACTCCCAATCTTCGCTCTCTTTGTTTTATCGGAGAGCTCCACCTCTTGAAGTTCTTCAGCCGGGCTGCCTCTCTTAGCATCCCTCTTCTCCTCGGGCAAATCTGGTCCCCAGCCAACCTGATATTTAGGTCGGAGGGAGTTTTCATAACATTCCCGAGCTTAGAGCTGGGCTCCGCGAATGGTGGCCGTGCTGGCTGGGGTCAGGAATTTCAGGGCCTGGTGGTAAGTTGAGGGGACAGCCCTGAAGTGGTTGAGTGCCACCCGACCTAAGATCCTATTGTAAGTGGAGTTGCAATCCATCATAATGAAGTTGGCTTGCATCGAAACCCGTTTATCTCTGTCTTCCAACTTCAGCGGAAGGTTGATGACCCCTTCGGCTCGGTGGGCTTGCCCGGTGAAACCAGTTAAAGTACCCTTCAATGGCCTGAGTCGGCTCCTGTCCAACCCCATTTGCTCAAAAGTGTTGAGGAATAAGACTTCTGCAGAGCTCCATGTGTCCACTATCAGCCTCTTGACGGTGAAGTTGGCTATTTCAGCGCTGATCACCAGTGGGTCATCATGGGGCAATATCACCCCCTTCAAGTCTTCTGAGGAGAAGGTGAGCTCCTGCATCTCCGGGGCCGGTCCCTGCACCGGTCCATACTCCCTCCCAACCCGAACATAACCCTTCCTACCTACCGAGGTCTCCCCTCCCGACGCCAATCCTCCTGCAATGGTCTCAATCACAGCCAAACGTCCGCCCCCAGCCTGGCGCCTGGGTGGACTCTTCTCTCTATCTCTTTAATCGGGATTCCGGGTCGGCTGCTGATCTACGTATCTCCAGAGGTGACCTCAGGCTATCAGTGCCTCGATCTCCTATTTCAAGTCTTTGCACTCTTCTGTGGTATGGTCGTAGTCCATATGGTAGCGGCAATACTTAGTTCTATTGCGCTTCTCGGGTCGGCCTTTTATCCTTGTAGCTGGAGGCAGGTGGTTCTGATGCTGGATCTCCATCAGGATCTGCTCCCTTGTGGTGTTAAAAGGAGTAAACATAGTGAACCGGGGGTTCTGCTTTGGCTGTTGAGGCTGCTTGCCTCGGTCATTTTGGACTTTACCCCCAGGTTGGGCTCGGGAGGTCTTTCCCTTCTTGTTGGCTTCCTTCTCCTTGTCATCGTCCCTCTTTGCCTGATGGATTTCTTTCGAGTGTATGTACCCTTCGGCTCGTACCATCAGCTCGAATACAGTATCCACAGGGTCGATTGCCAGGGAGGATGTAAGGGGGCCCGACCTGAGTCCACTCTGGTAGGCCATCAACGCCATAAAGTCCTCCAAGTTGGGGATTTGGAGGGACTCTTCATTGAATCTGGCTGTGTAAGCCCTCAACCTTTCCCCTCTATATTGCTTCACCAGCAGCAATGTAGAAATGTGGCGGGTGGCGCGCCGGCTCCCCGCGAAGCGGGACAGGAAAGCCTTGGCCAACTGATGAAACTTGCAATTGAACCAGGACGAAGTTTTTGGAACCAGTCCAAGGCATTGCCCACGAGGGTGGTCGGAAATGTCTTCGTCTTCATGAGGTCGGGCATGTCATGCAGAGTCATGTGGTGATCAAAGTTGAGCAGGTGGCTGGCTGGGTCTCCATCTCCATTGTAGACGGCCAGGTTGGGCATACGGTTGCCAGTGGGTAGTGGCGTGGCCAGTACCTCGGGTGAGAGTGGGCTTACGCCGAGCTGGTTGATGACCTTGGCTATGGCAACTACGGTCTTGGCCTGCTCGGGGTCAGCTTGAGCCGCCCTTTTACCTCTCGTCTCGTCGGGTCTCGCCATCGGCTCTAGGAAGCCCTCTTCGTCCTGCGTCCATTTTCGCCTTGGGTTTGGGATGCGGAATTGTAGACGCGAGGGCAGCGGCGTAGCTTCTTGTGGAGCCAGGGGGCCCCTAGCTAGCCAGGCTACCTGCTCCTTAAGTTCCTCGAACATCCTCAGCATCATCCTTATCTCTGGTGACAGGCTGGAGTTGAGGTCTCCATCTGCCGTGGGGTTGGTTTGAGTGGCTAAGTGTATATGTTGGCTCGTTCCAACGTCAGTTTGGGTTGGGTTTTGGCTAGGCACCTGCGTGGTTTCAAGGTCCCTTTCCGGGTTGGGCGAATCATCTACCGGTGCGCTGTGGCTTCTCGTTTGCACCATAATGGTTTCTCAATGAGTGGTGAAGAGAGTGATAAAAGAACTCGTCGTTCCCACAGACGGCGCCAAACTGTTGAGGTTGGAAATCTCACAGTTGAGGTTGAGAGCTACTATCGCCGAGCTGAACTTTTCAGGTTGGCCTCTGAGTTGAACTTTCCTGGTAAGCTACCTGACCTGCACAAGGAAAAAGAAGGAAAATGCGGGGTGATGACCCGGATTTTCCCCTCAGGCGTGCGAATGATTAGTATGTCCGAGCTGGCGAAGTAGTTGAGAGCATTTAATGAGCAGTTACCTCTGAAATGAAAGGGTGGAGCTCTATTTATACTAAATTCGAACCTGACGGCATTTAATGCGGTGCAGTTTTATGTCCCATCAAGACTTTATGTCCCATCAGGGCAGCTGGCACTGAGGTCGGGGTTTTTCGGGGTCGGGGTGAAGTTGGATCAGCATCCAAGTTGGGTATTAGCTGAATGAGTTCGGCTTGGTTCGGATTAACCCGCCTTAGCTCAGTGTGGGTATCTTTCCTCAGCTCGGGATCCCCCTCATCACCACTAAACCAAACGCTAATTTGTAATACAGAATATATTCATGATTGCTTCTTTTACCAGGTAAGTGATGAGAAACCAGGACAAAAGGCTTCAGTTCACAAACGGAAGTGTAAGGCAAGCAAAGAACAAAGGACAATTTGGTCCAGACCCAAAAAAGTAGTTCTTGGATATGGACCCCATATTTTAGCTTCTTTTTAGAGCATAATCAGGACCCAGAATTTGACTATCATCTTGTTGGATTGGAATATTTGAATATTTTGATCTTATCTTCCATCTCTGTCTTTGCTTATTGCGCAGTTTGATTCTCTTTTCGGCTCCACTAATTTCTCGAGGCAAAAGTTTTCATTATTATCTTTTAGGGGTAATATCGCTTTTGATTTTTTATTTTTAATTTCATTAATGATGTAATTTTTTATTTTAAAAAATAATATATTTTAATTTTTTATCTTTTTAAATTAAGACACCGTTAGTCTTTTGAATTCATTAAAAATTTAACAGCAGTCTTATTTTTTTCAAAAAAACACATGTTTGATATGTGTATTTGCCGTCAAATTTTTAACGAATTTAGACAAAAAGACTAATAGTGTCCCAACTTCAAAAGATAAAAAATTAAAATGTATCATTTTTAAAAATATGAGATTATATTATCAATAAAATTAAAAATAAAAGACCAAAAATAATATTAATCCTATCTTTTATTATAAAAGTATGGAATTATTTGCACTGACAAATATGTATACATGCCTTTTTACATCATCCATTGGTTCCCTTTAGCTTGCTTTAGCTAACGCGCCACACATTCATTAAAAAATTTAAGTGCTACCCCACGTTGGCATTATGCTTCATCATTACTTTTTTTTTTTTTTTCTTAAATAGTTCTAGTATTAGATTAATAAAATCAAGTATGACAAATAAGCCCAAAAATAGGACAAGAAACCAAGAAAATTGAAGCGGAATAATATTTGGGCTAAGCCCAATACAAAGAAATCCGAGTTGGTTGTGGAGTTTTTGCTACAATAAGCCGATCTTGTAGTATATTATAATATTAAATATTTTTGGTCCCTTGATTTCAGATGGTGGTATTATCATAGACTTCAATTTAATAAAAAAACTAAGTTAATGCCAGATAAAAAAGATTTTGGTTCTTATACAAACAAAAACTTAACAAAGTTTCATAAAAATTAACCATATTGGACTGAATTTATGATATTCATCCACGTTTTCCACGAACAAAATATACGGAAATTAGTAACATTAATAATTTTGTACACGTAAGAGTGAAAATAAAGAAAAGGAGTGCAATTAGTATCTCTAATGATCATTGTAATGCATTTTACAAGCATCCCAAATTATTAAACAATGACAATGCTATATCATTTGTAGAAATGAATGCCATATAATGTATTTTCTACACATCAAAGAAAAAAAAAACTAATAACATTAAATCCTGATGCAGTGAACTAAAATTCCAAAACTCTTCAATCAATTCAAATTTATGAATAATGTAAAAGACTGATGAGTCGATGATTTGTTTCCCCGTCTATTCTCAAGTTGCGGAAGCTGGTAAAGTTTCATTCTTCAAGAAATGCCTAAACGGTGTTAAGGCAAGTCGAGGACGGCCTAAAGGGACCTCATGTCCTGCTCCTCTTACTGTTATATAAGTTAGGCCTTTATATGCTTGGGTCCAGCCACGAAACCTATACCACTGAGGGAGTGACGAAGAAAAATATCTCAATTAGGAAGAAAACTTAAAAATGTCCCACCATTAGGACTCCACGTGAGAAGGAATATGTGAATTTGACAAATACGTGAAATTTACACGTTTTTATATAATGATCAATCATAAAATTTTGACTCTTCAATTAGACTAGTAACAGTGAAAGTTGACTCACCTGTCGGCTGTCATACCAGGCATGCCAATTAGTAATGGTCTTGAGGTTAAGAGCATCGAGTGAATAACAAGTTGCAGTGAGCGGCAAAACAGCATCGGTGTCACCACTGATTTTTCACAAGGTCCAAATATTACAAGATTAAGATTTTTACAACCATGGTTTGTACTAAATATATAATAATTAAGGAACTCGCCTTAATCATAACATTAGATTCATCTCAATACTATAAATTCCGTGGTGTTCATTGAAGACTATAAAACACAATATATATTACAACCATATACAAATACATTTATTTTTTAATTAGGGAAAATTAATTTCTCAGATTAAAAACTCACATATATTTTTTTAAAAAATTGGTCACCCATTTTTCAACACATGTTCCAGATCAATCAAGTCTAAGAGTTTTTTTGGAGTAAATAGAGATTTTGAATTCAAGACCTTAATCATGAAAAATTGATTTTCTTACATTCCACCCAATCCTTAGGAGTAGTTAATTTTATTTATTTATTTATTTATTTAGGGGAGGTCTAAGATTGTACGACGTAATCAATAAAAATTAAACTCGCAACTTCTTGTATATACAATAAATAACAATATTATCACTAGATCAAAGCCCTAGTGACAGAGTAGTTAAGTTTTTTAATGCATAAAGAGACAGAAAAGAAAGCCCAAGAGATATTTGGTTTTGGAAAAGTGGAAGGAAAGTACTATTAATATTTAACGTACCTAAACACCCATATTCTCAGACCAGCTGCTATAAGTTCTTTTAAAATGGGAAGCATTGATTTTAGGTGAATCGCTCCACCTGGCTCTTATAACATCACTGCATTCACAATTTGTTAAGTTGAAGTCACAACTATAAATATATATGTAGGCCTCACATTTGAAAGATTTTTTAAAACAATATTGTTATAAATTAATTACTCGACTGATACTTTATTTTATTATATATGATAAGTATTCTATTATATGTAAAGATATTTGACATTAAATACGTAAATTTTTAGCATAAAAAAAAAGTGAAACAATATCACTCGAATGACATAAAACATTATTTTTTTCAAAAAATATTTGCTGCAAGTAAGTGGCTCGAGTTTTTGTTCAAACCTGCAGGTCATCCAAAGATGAGGGATTCCGGTAAAATTTGCATGGAGAGCCTCTTGCACCTCCGGACGATTCATGTACATTCTTGTGTACTTTACAATGCATTGATCGTTCCCTCTAAATGTCCATGGCTGAATCCAATATATATATATATATATATATATATATATATATATCATGGAATGAGGATGAAAATAGAAATAAAATTCCGAGCAAATCTCACAATTAGTCCCTATTGTTTACCTATTTTAGACAATTAGTCCCTATCATTTCAAAAGTTACGTTGTTAGTCCCTATTATTTGTAAAAGTCTCACAATTAGTCTCTATTGTTTCAAAAATCATGCGATTAGTCACCATGTTTGCTAAAATCTCACAATTAGTCCCCATTGTTTTCCAATGTCTCACCATTAGTCCTTAATGTTTGTAAAAATCTCACCATTAATATCTAATGTTTGCAAAAGTCTCACCACTCATGGTGAGATATTTACAAACATTGGGAACTAATAGAGAGACTTTTACAAATAATAGGAACTAAATGAGTGACTTTTGAAACAATGTGGACTACTTGTGAGACTTTTGTAAATAATAGAGACTAACCGCGTGACTTCTAAAATAATGGAGATTATTTGTCCAAAACTTATAAACGATAGGGACTATTTGTCCAATTTGCCCTAAAATTCCACACCCCAGTTCAATCTTCACTCAATACTAGATCATCACGTAATCTCATTTAGTTTTTCATAAAAGATCAACATTATTTTGTTGTTGAAGCATATTTGTCAAACTTATAGTTGCATGATAAATATTTACTAAGAGATTTTGGAAATTTGGAGTACGTAGCATTTTATGATTAAAAAAGAATTACGGATTGGTTGTACCTAAACCTAAAGTAAACTATCAATAGCAACACTTATATTCTACGCCTCTCACACACACACACACATATATATATATGGGAGGTCTGATCCTACACCGCTACTCGAGACTGTTCAACTCGATCGGATCTGAAACTTCTTATTTATGACATTTGACCTTCCTCTATCTATGCTGAATAAAAGGGCGAAATTAAGATAAAACATGATTAAAGGAATTCACTTTTAAAAATGAACATGTATTTTGAGAGAGAGTAGATTAAAACCAAAGCAAACTGTTCCTCTAAAAATATAGATCGACCATCATCATGTGAGACTACCTTACTTTATTCTCCAAAAGCTAGCTAATACAATAGCATGAAATTACCTATAAGTGATGGGTTGGTCTTCAATTCGAAATTCGGTCATAAGGCCGAAAAATAAATCTTACTTTTTTATTTATAGGTCGAATGATCGAAATTCAGAAACTAAAATATTCAATAAGTGATCATTAGATTAATAATCTTACCAAAGGAATTTTTAAGTTGTTTCGAAGGGTCCCGAGGATGTTGCATGGCTGGTCATAAATGCCATAGGGATTGATGTCTCCAAACTGGGAGTAAGCAGCAGTAAGAGCATCGTAACATTCATTTCTTGGGAGCAAAAATGAATCATATGGACACGACTTATTCAGTGCCTCATATGTTGAATCTGCTATGAACCCATGATTCCACCAATACTCAAACGTACCAATGTTGTCATGATAATCATCGATCAGTGGATTCCCAAGCTGCTCGTAAAATTTTGGAAACAATGATTAGTAACACTTATAAACCATCATTCCGTGCATAAAAATTCTATAGGTGCAATGTTCGAGAAAAGGTTACCCTCATTTTGAGAAACGATAATCAGTAAGATTGATTATTGTTTAAAATGAATGGTTCTATGTGATAAGAATACATGTAAAGGGTGAAAGGATGACATACAACAAAGCTCGTTTCAACTATAGGTCTTTTTGTTCTCAACTCCCATTCTACTTACCAGGAAGCCTTTGAAGTTAATGATGGAATTATTAGTCCTCTTGTTCTGTGTGGCTATGATTTGAGATAGCTCAGGAATGTAATGACCTGGAAAAACAGTTTGTACATTGAAAAAACAGAAGATTAAATATATATATAAAAAGTCGGAGAACTAAATCATGTCAAATCAAGAACAATCAATATTCGGACGGAACTTATGGAGTACTCAATCGATTAATTAATGAAAAGTCATATATGAGGTAGACAATCTTAAAAACCTGCATAGCTTTCTCCAACAATATAGAATGGCCTGTACTTGTATTGAGGGAATCTTTGGACCCATTTTATCAGAAATGTGTAGGCATCTTTGGCTGCAATATAATCATGAAGAAAAAATGAAGTTACTATTCGTTAACAATTGAGAATAAAACGAATTAAGAGAGAGTAGGAGAGCAAAATTAACCTGTTCTCTTGTCTCCCGTGACTAAATCACATGAGGTATTTGAGTAAGAGAAACCAACACCAGCTGGAGAATCAAGGAAAAGCAAGTTGGCCTCTGCAATATAAAGACCAAAGTCACCTTAGAAATGAATAATATTCTTTTTTCATTTTATAACGAGAAATTTCTTTAGGCCGGATAGTCAATATGGTCATTTAAGCTCATATTAGGGTGTAAAATTCTGGGATATATGACCCCATTTGGAGGAAGTATGATCTAATTTAGTTAGGCAAAAAACTTATCGGGACTGGGCCTGAGGAAACTAGCTTATATTGACGGATAGAAATTTTAGACGTGAACAAGTTTTTCACCTATACCCCAAGCGTTGTACATTAAGTTGTTCTCCGATCGAGGTAGAAAATGAGTTACCTAACTCGTGTGCCAAATTTGCTAAACGGAAGGTTTTTTTTTTCAAATAGTGACATAGTATAACTAGAAATTTTAACTTCAACTTACGGTTTCGTCCTTCCAAAAAAGAAAATTGAAAGCTTTGTTAGTGACGATTTTGCATGTACCTTTGTTCCATGCGTGTGGACTCAAAGCGAGAGTCTTCCCATCGGGCTGGACCCGAAAAGGACCAACCTCCTCGGATGCACCATAGGCCACGGAGGAGCAGCCATGTCCACCATTAAGCCACAGAACAAGTGGGTTTGATAATGGCTTCTTACTAGCTTGTGCTGCAATCAACCAATAGAACAAAGCCCGGCCCGCAGTCTTATCCACCGTTAGATATCCTGAATATTGAGAGAAGCTGACATTCGCAGGTTGTCCAGGCAGCTTGATGATCTTGTCTCTCTGTTGCTGTCGCAAATGGTGGCCACCATTTGCAGCAATGGTGGTGGACACTAACCATAGGTTGATGATAAAGGCCAAGACATGTACGAGATGCGAAGAATGGTTATTCGAAGACCTCCTCATTTTTTGAATATCACAAGGTTATGTTTTGTCTTGGCTAGCTGTTATATGTTCATCGTTGCAATTGTAGAGTGCGACCTAAGGAATAATTTAGTAGTTCTTAAATAGAGTTATGCAGTGTTAGTTAAAACTCTTGGTATTAGTTGCTTCACAGATATGATCGCTTTCGGTTTACCCACATTTATCGTGAAGCTAACTAGTGCGCTGATTGATTTATCAATCTGAGCTCGGGCTCTAACTCCTTATTGGGACCACGTCATCATCAACAATCTATCTGGTCATTTAAAGCTTCTGCTCCAGAAGGACAAAAAAGTGAAGGTAACCCCAAAATGGTTAACTAATACATCACCCACATCTTGTTCTGCCCCTTTGAATGAAACAAAAAAAAAAAAAATGTTGTTGGTATTAGTCCTAAAATAGTTATTCCTCAATAGATCTACGAGTAGTCATTTCAAACTATCTCACATCTGCTGATAATTTTTATCAGTTAATCCTCCTTTCAAACCGAAAAAACAATCTAAAGGCATCACCTAGCTCGCCATCATATGCATGTCATAGTTTAATGTAGTCTACTTTTATTAGTATTGATTATCTTATCATATATAGTTTGATATTAGTATATCTTTACAAACTAGTATTGATTATCGAAATTACTATTTACGCGGCAAGCATGTGAAGTCGGTGCCAATCTACTTCCTTGGCTAAATTACAATCATATTTTATCTACACATTGAGTATATTTTTCATCAATATTAGGTGGAGTTGGTAGACTTTTTTTTCTCACCAAACAGTTAATTCGAGTTATTATTACAACTTATAACGTCACGAAGATATTAACCAATACATATAAGACCCACTCCATATATTAAAAAAATTGACGATCAATTAAATTTTTTGAACAATTTTCCTCTACGAAATTCGAGTAGCGATTTGTTAAACTTTATGCTTTCGTTTCGTTGACTAAACGTATAGTTCGCATGGACATGAATATTCATAATTAGGTGAAAAGTTTCAAGTAAATTGACTCTAAGGCTCTGAAATTGAGAAAAAAAGAAAAGTCAAATATACTTTCTATAAAGTGCAGGAACAAGGCCTGCGACCAATACATATACATTAGCAACTCTATTCGACATTCTACTTATCACTAATTGATCTAATTCTTAACAAAAATAAATGTTTGAATACAGTGATACGAATAAGACCTCCAGGATTTATTATAATTACTAAATGACCCCTCGGAGGGGTCAAGAAGATCGAATGAGAGTCGGACAGGACCTCGGGCACCTCGAACATGGGTCGAACAGGACCCGGGCACCTCGGACATAGGGTCGGACAAATCCGACCCCGAGGAGATAGCACCTAGACCTCAAACCAACTAGAGCTGGTAGACATTGTTCCTTAATATCAGGGAATCTCCAGCTAATCTCCCACTAGTCCTTAATAATTCTCCATTAATCCTTTAATGATTACACACCACTTTTCTGTCTTCTCTTTTGACTCAGCAACCATGATGACTTCTCTTTTGACTCAGCAATCATGATGACTTCAACAGTTATGGTGCCTATAAAAGGCAGAGTTTTCAGCAGGGAAATGAGGAGGTACATCTGATACTCATATTAATACACACATATATATTTCTTTCTCTACAAAAGCACCACGTTAATTTAAGCATCTGAGTGCTAAAACGGGCAAGACCCGTCAAGCTCTCTTTGTTTTGCAGGCATCAAGGCAGTGCATGAAGGCCACTTGCGACTCAACATTTTTCTACCTTAACAGGTTGGCGCCCACTGTGGGGCCAATTCTAAGTTCCCCACTGAGTTTTCACAAGATTACACCATGGTAACTACCCGGAGTCAAAATGTTGCAAGTATACATGAAGAAAAAGTTGTAGAACAACCAAATGTGCAGTTCTGTCCAGGAGAGACCTCTAACCTTAGATAGACTGAGTTACTGCCACCAGAGGAGGAGATACCTACGGGAAACCGTCCACCATATACAAACAAATACACAAATCCATACCCAAACCATCTGCCAACATATTCACAAAATTATTCACAAGGATCGGTTTGGTACACATGGTGGCAATATCCCACTGCTACGACGCAGATTCCGCAAACTAACCAGCCAGCGGATCTTGGTTATATCCTAAAAACCCTGGAGGAGTTGAAACAGGCTGTTCATAACCTAACACCTTAACCAGCACCTCACCACCCAGATAATCAACCTCATCAAATACCCCAGCAAAACCACTCACGCCAAAACACCTAATCAACCAGAAACATAACCAACCCAAGAGAGTCCAGACAACGAGTTCACGCTAGGAGGCAACGCAAAGTAACGATGAACTCCACAAGATCGTCTCAGGGCTCGGATACGATGGCGTGAGGCCCGTCTCATAGTGCCCGAAGAGGAGGTACTACTTGTACTGTCTCGGTTGCAAGGGTTTTCTGAGGCCCAAATCCCTTTAATTGCGCCATCAACAAGGTTCCGAAGCCCGTATAGTATAAATTGCCTTATTTGCCCACCTATGATGGACATAGATACCCTAAAGATCACCTGGCAGTGTTCAGGCACAAAATGGAGTTCACGGAGTTGCCAGAGGCCTGGGTGTGTAAAGCTTTTGCAGGAACTTTAGTGGAAGTGGCCACGGTGTGGTATGACGAACTGACAGGGGGGTCGGTCGGTTCTTATGCGCAGTTAGTAGATTTATTTGTTAGGAGATTTTCCTCAGCTATTAAGCCGACTTGCCACACTACCTCTTTGCTCGGTCTGAAGCAGAGAAAAGGATAAACGTTCCGTCAGTATACAACTCGCTTTAATGAGGCAACCTTTCAGTGTACGCAATTTGATCAGAGGTTTGCAATACAAGCATTCACAAATGGGGTAACAAACGAGTTGCTCCAGGCTTCTTTAGCCAAAAATACCTCGCAGAACATGACAGAGTTGAGGACCAGAGCTGAGAAATATATTAAAGTAGAAGAGGTGGCAATGACAGAGAAAGAAGAAGACCCTAAGAAGAGAGGACCGAAGGAGAGCCCAAGAATGCTATGCGACTAGTCTGAGGATGCAGAAGGGAAAGAAAAAACTAATTGAGATTCTAGAAAGCTCAAAGAAGGAGATTGGGTCCTAGGAAAAGGCAATTTTCAGACCTGACCCAAATCAGGGAAAGCTCGGACCAAATTGGGGAGGCCCATACAAGATAGTTGGAGAGGTCAAGCTAGGAGCCTACAGATTCGAAGACATCAGCGGTAAAGAACTGAGAAGGGTTTGGCACGTAGAGCAGCTAAAAAAATACTATTTGAATGTTTAGTTGTTTATGTCGAGACAAATTATGTCTCTACAATGAATTTGATATTCGCGTCCTAAGTTCTGTCAAATAATTGTAATTTTTTTAGACAAATATCATGAGACCTACTAAGGCAAACTTTTAACGGAAGAGAGCCAAATCCCGAAAAGGATGGCCAACTTTCAAAATCAATAAAAAAAGAGAGACACACTTCCTACAGAAACGAGATCTTCCCAGGACATCATAAAAATCGGGGACACGACCCCCGAGATTCAACACGAAGATCGGGGGCACGAACCCCGAGGTTCAAGACGAAGATCAGGGACACGACCCCCAAGGTTCAAGACGAAAGACCAAAGGGCATGACTCCCGAGGTTCAAGAGGAAGGCTAGGGGCACGACCCCCGAAGTTCAAGGTCGGGGGCACGACCCCCGAGTTTGAAGATGGAGGTCTGGGGCATGACCCCCGACCCACGTCCGAGGTCTGGGGCATGACCCCTAAACCCAATGTCAGGGGCACGACCCCCGACGTCCGAGGTCCGGGCCACGACCCCCGACCCACGTCCGAGGTCGACGTCCGAGATAGGGGCATTACCCCCGACCCCTAGGCCGAGGTCGGGGCATGACCCCCGACCCCAAGACGTCAAGGCCGAGGTCGGGGCATAACCCCCGACCCCAGAAGTCGGGGCACCCCCGAGCCCAAGGCCGAGGTCGGGGCCACGACCCCTGACCCCAAGACATCAAGGCCGAGGTCGGGGCATGACCCCCGACCCCCAACCCCAAAGTTCAAGGTCGGTGACCCCGAGGTACAAGGTCGGGGGCACGACCCCCGACCCCAAAGTTCATGATCAGGGCCACGACCCCCGACCCCGAAGTACAAGGGCGGGGGACAACCCTTGACCCCGAGACCGAGGTCGGGGCATGACCCCCAACCCTGAAGTTCAAGTTTGGGGGCCCAACCCCCAAGACATCAAGGCCAGGGGCATGACCCCCAAGACATCAAGGTTAGGGGCATGACCTCCATGACATGAAGACCGGGGGCACGACCCCCGACCCCGAGATTCAAGGCTCGGGGCACGACCCCCGAGGCATGAGGACGGGGGATCGATCCCCAAAGCCAACAAACGCGAGATTGAGGAGAATGGACCCCTCGATAAAAGAAGGTTCAAGGGGATGATTCAGCAGAAGAACCAAGTGCAAAGGGAAAAACGACAAATTGAAAGAAGGAAAAAGATAGGGATAACCAAAGGTCTCTAATCCCCACCATAGATTCAAAAGGCACTCACCGGATTGTGACAAGTGGCAATGCTTTTGTAAATGGTGGTTGGTAATAGATAATGCGGAAGACGAGGCGGCACTCAAACAATTTTCTGAAAAGCTTCGACTTAACCGAGGCATCAGAATCAGTTCCCGAACCTATTTACATATCTCCAAGAACTGAGGGGGTATCATGATACGGATAAGACCCCCCAAGATTTATTATAATTACTAAATGACCCCTCGAAGGGGTCAAGAAGATCGAATGAGAGTCGGACAGGACCTCTGGCACCTCGGACATGGGTCGGACAAGACCTCGGGCACCTCGGACATGGGTCAGACAGGACCTCAGGCACCTCGGACATGGGTCGGACAAGACCTCGAGCACCTCGGACATAGGGTCGGACAAATCCGACCCCGAGGAGATAGCACCTAGACCTCAAACCAACTAGAGCTGGCAGACATTGTTCTTTAATATCAGGGAATCTCCAGCTAATCTCCCACTAGTCCTTAATAATTCTCCATTAATCCTTTAATGATTACACACCACTTTTCTGTCTTCTCTTTTGACTCAGCAACCATGATGACTTCTCTTTTGACTCAGCAATCATGATGACTTCAACAGTCATGGTGCCTATAAAACGCAGAGTTTTCAGCAGGGAAATGAGGAGGTACATCTGATACTCACATTAATACACACATATATATTTCTTTCTCTACAAAAGCACCACGTTAATTTAAGCATCTGAGTGCTAATACGGGCAATACCCGTCAAGCTCTCTTTGTTTTGCAGGCATCAAGGCAGTGCGTGAAGGCCACTTGTGACTCGACATTTTTCTACCTTAACAGACAGGATGAGTCATAACAAGAAGATAAATAAGTATCATAATTCAGATTGAAATCAGATGACAGTGGAACTTATTGGTGTAACCCAATGTTAGGATATCAGTCAGACGCCCGATAACAAAGACCAGGAGAAGACCTGCTGCTACTTTAACAAACATTCTTGAATCTTTACCCAGAGAAATATCCTGGGACATGGAGAGCAACACATTGAGGTTGTTGCGGACAATTGCTGCCACTTCATTAAACGTTTCCTCTGAAAGATACAAGTGTGGCAAGGGTGGAGCAGGTCTGTTTCAAAATTCCATTACTAGATTTAGATAAGAACAGATGATAATCCAAATGATAGTGCTGCTGATTTTCTCAGTTTCCAACATTTACTATGTACTTCCATTTTTAAATAGAAGAAATTTACGACTAAGAGTTCAGTGAATTGCAATCGAAATGGTGGGGGATAAGGGGACAGAAGAACCTTAAACTTCTATATGCTCAGCTAGTGCAGAAACATGTCAATTACCCCCCAAGAAAGAATAAGTTAATAGTTGAATGACATGTACAATGAGATAATCTAGTTGAACGGTTAATAAATCCTCAAGTTAAATATGTCAAATCTATAGTATATCTGATATAACAATGCCAAATAACAATGGCATATTTCCAAATCATTTGTTAAAGTTTACTGAATAGATTTTTTCTTTTTCTTTTGGTCATAAGTTCATAGGATAGATAAAATCATACACTTATGCACATTCATCAAAAGCAAATGATATGATAAGAGAATAAAGGAAAATAATAGGTGCAAAATGAAAACTGTTGCCCCACCAAAGAGAACAAATCGATAGCATTCGTGCTTTCTAGGAACCAATACAACCTCAGCTGACAATCTCACTATGGAGAGATAGAGGAAGGTCCAGAACTCCTGCCGGTATCGCTTTCAAGTCGGGTTCTTCAATGCCTTCTGATGATCAGGTTGTGGCAAGGATAGGTAAGAACAAGTCTAAATCTTCCTCTCCCAGACAGTCTCAAACTGCTGTTAAGGGTAAGGAGCATGTATCTTCTTATACCAACCAATTCTCTATTCTGGATAATATTGTGAATTCTGATGCTGGCTCTAGTCATCAGCCAGCTCCTGTATCTGAAAATTTTGCTGATGTAGGTAATGTCTCCCCTGAAATCTCTCAAGATAGGAAAAAGTTATCTTTGTTTCTTCTTAGATTTTGTTACTTGTTAAAAATTACTCGCTTCAATAGATTATGCTTTCTTGATGAGTTAATGGAAATTTGATAGTAATCTGATGTTTGAGAAGGAAAAGAAATTGATGGTTGTGTCTATTTGCTTTTGAACAGTTGCAGATGTGGTGCTATGGAGGCGAAGATGTTTGACATTGAGAATACTAGTGGTGATTTTGGCTGTTTGGGTTGTAACGCCCCGATCCCTCACGAGACCGGGACTCCTATTTATCATGCTATTCTCACCCAAATCCAAACCCCGGGCACGAAATTTAGGAGAAAACGGACGGAGTTTCCCCTGTTTATAGGACTAAACTGTTACCTGCACAAACACATCTATGATGCTAGATCCACAAACCGCAACTCTTACAACCAATCCTCCAAGATTTTTATGGGCCACCCGCAATCACAAGGCCATCCGAGCCTTGGAACAACAATTACATATAACATACAAGCAAGCAAAGCATTTCTAATTTTAACTATAAGTAGTTAGGTACAACAGTAGCCAAGTTCTACTTCCAAGTTTGTTAATCACACAAGCATGCAAAAGAATAAGTTTACTATCGATTATTACATGTCATTCCACTTTATATCCAACATACAAGATTACAAATTATTACATTCACCAATTATACTCAAGACCCAAGGTCACAAAAAGGCAATCAACAACAACTCCACGCAAGCTTCTCATTTTAGACAACCTTATCACACAAGAAGTCACCGAAATTGCTTAACTAGCACTTCTTCCTCTTCTTCTATCAGCTGAGGATTCACCTCAGCTTCACCTGAAACATATTAAATGAGGAATGAGCAACAATGTTGCCCAGCGAGGAAGGTGATGCAACATGCCAACGTGCAATATGATATGCAACACAAGAAAACATATATAAGCCACGTAAACCAACAAGACAATAAGCCAAGCAATTAATCACTTTTAAAAAGGATACGGTTCCACTTCCAAGTCTTCAATCACGAGCCACGAACCACGAGCATCACGAACATGCTGGCAAACCCCAAACACCAACAATTGGGATACTCCGGATGTATCCCGATCCTACGACCCTTTCTCCCGAGGTAGGTCCATGCCCAGCAGGTGAACCACGCCTCTGGGGTAGTGGAGTATGCCTCAGCGAGAAAGGGAATAGGCACCATGGTAGTCGAGGGAGCACGGCAAGCCCGACGCCGCCCGTGTTTCTCGACGCTACCATGTCCGAAAAGGTTGCGCAACCCGATATTCGATCACAAGCAATCAAGATATCACATAACACATAAGAGGAACGACAAAGTAAGCCGTCCTCACATATAAGCACGATATAAATTCACATAAGCACGAGATTAGCTTAAAGATACCAAAAGAAGCAATCAACACAATTAATTCCCACAATCTAATCAAATAGCTTAATTATATCCTAAATAATCAATACAATACAAGATAACTTAAATACAAGTGCCAATTGCATCAAATATAGCCAAAACTACTTTTTCCTCTTTCTTTAACCGAGTTTTCTTTCTCCTATGCATGGTTCAAGATTTCCAAATCATACCCTAGTCTTTCTATATTCTTAATTAAGCCTAAAGGCACCTTTTAGGATTAAAAAAACTCATTTTAGAAACAAAAGTTCGGGAAGGCCCCGAACGGATTTGAACTATAACTATACTAACCGAACCCCAATCTCGCGAAACAAAAGCACCAAAGGTGCTTCCTTAGCTCAAGGATACCCGAATCAATGCCCAAATTTGCCCGGATTGCTTAACGAGAAAAGTCCCCTTTTTAAAGTCGGCTATTTATGCAATTAAGCTCGGTTTCGAGTGATTCAACCTCACAGGGCTCTTCGACTAACTTCACTAGGATCTAGAGCACCTAATTGAAGCCTCAATTTAAGCTAATTAGTAATTTTTCTCAAAACCCTAATTCTAGGCACTATTCATCGTCTTCTTCCTTCAATCTCTACATTCAACCATGGAATTCCTTATCAAGCTATGAAAGTTAACTCTATAGGCTCTAATGTACTCATAATAACCATTCATAACAAGTTTTATAGCTATAATTGACAAATCAAGAAAATTCAACATATGAACATAAACTTTAAAAACAATAAAATGCATCTCCCTCACAATTTTTGAAGACAAGGAAGCTTGTTGAAGGCCCTAGGATGCTCAAAACCCTCCCAAGATCAAGCTAGGAGCTCAAGATGCAAGGTTGTTGAAGCAAAATCTCCTCTTTTCCTTCTCCTTTGGTATTTTCGGCCTGCTACAGTAATTCCTGCACATTTCTTCTCTTTTTTTTGTGTGTTTTAATGAGCTTAAGTGAATTATATAAGGTTAAGTTGAGGTGGGGTCAAGTTTGGGTATTTAAAAGGTCACTAGAATGCGCGTTATTAACTTAAAAACGAGCCTAAGGTGAAAAGTAATGTTAGTTATTTAAATCTCTAAGTTTGTTACGTAACACTATTCACTTAACTACTAAAAACATTTTCTAAACGAGCTCTCCTATCGCCTCTAGCTCAATTGCACATTTTTCCCACTCCTCTAACAATTAATGTGATTTAATAAAAATGCTAATTCACTAGTAGAATATAATTTGAAAACGGGATGAATAGTAGCTAAAGAAGACAGTTAATAAAGCACAGAAGGAAATGCGCAAACAATAGATGCAACAGTAAATGAATGTACGGCTAAAATCTCGGGCGTCACATGGGTGGTGTTTGAGAAATCTGGCTATACACTATTATCACTGGTGTCAAGTGTTTTCCTGCTCTTGTTCACCATTCTTTTCATTTGGGCAAAATCAGTCGGAATTCTAAACAGGTTACGTATAAGCATAGCGAATGTATATAATGTAATCTCCTTACTTTTCCATTTATGTTTCTCTTTAGATTTTCAAGCCAGTTTAAATAACAGTAATCTTTTATTAAAGGCTGATCAGGCTCAATTGAAATAAATCTTCTTTTTCTTTTCAAGCTAAAATTATTCTACTATAACATCCTGTCTTAATTAATCTAATTCTTCCTTTCATCATTTTGAATCATAAATTATTTCTTTTTTACAGATAACGAGTGTCCCTAATTCACTTGAAATCCTTTAATACTATCCAATAAACTAGATTTATTGTCTTATTAACATTATTATTGTAGCATCCAACCTTATAATATGCCCTCAAAATCATTCCTTGTAAGATTAAACCATCCAGTCAGTATCTATCAATTCTAATTCCCCACTTTTCATCTTGTAAACACCCTATGTAACATTGTTTCCTCTAATAGGGTAACACCTATCTACAAATAAGAGTCTAACTTTTCTTTCGGTTCCAATTCCCGGCAAATCCTATCCAAACAAGATAGTTAATAAAATTCCATAACTTTAGCATTTCCAGTCACTTCCAAGCACAGGTTATCTTAATCTATTTGTTAATTGACACGAATAATTAGCTTGATATGCTAATTGTAACATTTATTCCTGAAATAAAACTAATAATTCTTATTTCATATATTACTGATCGAGACTTAAGTACGGGTCTTTATACCGCAGCTACTGTCGTTGCTATTGCAGACAAGTAAACATAGAGTGATTCTCCTTGCTCAGGTCATGATAGTATAGGGAAGAACTCAGGTATTCCTTCAGCTCCTCGAACGCCTTCTGACATTTCTCGTTCCATTGGAAGTTTTTGGGGCTTCTCAGTGTTTTGAAGAGTGGAACACATTTGTCTGTCGATTTCAACATGAATCGGTTGAGGGCACCTACTTTTCCGCTAGAGACTGTACCTCCTTCACACTCCGTTGAGGGGTCATCTCGGAGATGGCTTGGATTTTGTTAGGATTGACTTCAATGCCTTTGTGGGTAATCATGTACCCCATAAACTTTTCGTCTTTCCCAGCAAATGCACATTTTTTTGGGTTCAACTTGATACCAAATTTTGACATGGTCTTGACTGTTTCGGCCAGGTTGTCCAGGTGGTTCTCTGCTCTACGGCTTTCGACCACCATGTCATCCATATATATCTTCATGTTTTTCCCGATCTAGAGTCAAAGACTTTGTTCATCATCCACTAGTATGTTGCACCTTCATTTTTTACGAGAAAGGGCATCACTGTGTAATAGTATGTACATCTATCAACGATGAACGCGATATTTTATTCATCTTCAGGGACCATTTTGATCTGGTTGTACCCCTTGAAAGCATCCATGAAGGACAACATCTCACTCCCAGAGATTGCATCTATCAACTGATCGATTTGAGGTAGTGGGTAACAATCCTTTGGGCATGCTTTGTTAAGGTCGGTATAATCCACACACATTGGCCACAACTCCAAGCTCTTATTGACCAAGACCACATTAGCCAACCAGGTCGGGTACTACACTTCCCGAATATGGCCAGCTTTCAAAAGTTTTTCCACCTCTTCTTGGATAGTTTTATTTCTATCTGGGTAAAAATTTCTTCTTTTCTGCCGCACTAGCCTATGATTCGGGTCCACGTTCAAGTGGTGTCGATCACATTTGGGTCGACCCTTGTCATGTTAAAAGAAGACCATGCAAATACAAGGGATGTTCCAACTCTTTTATGAGTCAAATGTAACTGGGGTGAGAAATTTCACATTTTATGGACAATCTATTTTGGCCCTCTAATTTCTCCATCCTCAAAAAAGTATCCTCACTGAAGTGTGTGACATTGTGTGTGAGTATAGGCAATGTTTGTGTTGCATGTGCATGTGATGATTGGGGAAAAAATAGAAAAGAACAAAGAAATAGAAGTGTTAAAAAGATGGAGGGAGAAAAAATATAGAAATAGAAAAGAGAGAAAGGGAGAATGCTTTGCATAGGAAAATTTTGTTATGAGTAATACTAGACGTCACTCTCTTTTCATCACCCTAATGTCACTTCTTAGTTGGTATGCCAACTAGATAATTTTTTTAATTTTTCTCTCTTATCTTTTTAGTTTTTCTCTCTCTTCTTTTTCCTTTTTTACTCCACAATTAACCTTTCCTTGTTTCTCTTGTCTTTCTTTTGTTTAATCATAAACATTCCTATCTTTTTTTCTACCATTCAATAATTTTTTTCAGACTTCTTCTTCTCTTATTGATGAATTAATAGTTTTCGAAAATGGATGATGTAATGCCCCGTTCCCTCACGGAAACATGAGCTCTATAAATCCACTAAACACAACCCGATCCCAATCCCAAGTCACGAAAAACGAGGAGAAACGGACGGAGTCTCCCCTATTTATAGGACTATCTAAAACCTGTACAAGGAATTATAACCTCGAAATCAATGTCCAATCTCCTCCCTAACTCCCAACTTCCTCTATCATTACATGCAACAACTCTTCAAGGCCATCCGAGCCTTGGAACTCAACTAACTCAACAAAAGTACACAAGCATGCATGCGAATTAGACAACAAAATAAATCATTGAAGTTATTACAAACCAGCCACACCTATCAACTCAATCAAGACTTTAACCTTAAGTTATATTTCTTATAAATAATATATATACAAAGCACGCAGGCCTCAAAAGAAACCTAACTATCTCAATTATACATAGAACCAAACATCTACAACTAGCATATCCGATCATGTAGAATCCTGAGCTTTTTTTACCTCAACTTCAAAGACTCCGAACCTGAAATGGTTAGAAGAGGGATGAGTATACTACAACACGTATGCCCAGTGAGGGTGTTTTCGAAAAGATTTTCGTGCAATGCATATAAAGCATAAAATTAATTTACAAGATAAAGTATTCAATCGAGATATTAAAACTAAATAGCATATTTAGGGAATTATAACTAAAAGATGAGCAATAAAGAATATACAATGGAACACAATGGCCACTTAACACAATCAACAAGACAAGACAGATGTACAATTGACTATTAAGTGTCACATATCAAGGAGAGGAAATATCCACCATAAAATAAATATATAATATGACAATAAGAGCTCAATCAAGGTAACTCTCCAAGGAACAAGGGCCCAAGCGAGAGTTACGATAGCCATTATTAACTAATTAGCTCATGTAAAGGAATATAAGTACAGTTAACTCTCCTGTGGTAGATCTGTATGCCCCAATGAAGTGGATCAAGCCTCTGGAGTAGTGGATTATGCCACAGCGAGAGGTTCTAAAAAGGATATAATTAACTCTCCTGTGGTAGATCTGTATGCCCCAACGAGGTGGATTGAGCCTCTGCTTCAGCGATTTTCAAACACGTTTCTAAAATGGAAAAATCGGAGAGTCAAAACGTTAGAATTAGCCTTAGCACCAGAAATCAACATTTGTTCTAAACTTCCTAATCTAGTGTTTATAAAAATTTCGTTAATTTCGGAGTACGTTTACTACCTCAAAACCTCTCTGCAAATCAGTTGCTAAAATCTGCCAGATTTTCTTCTCTTGCTCCTCTTCTCCTTTTAGTTAATTTTCTTGCTTTCTTGAACTAAATTAGGCATATACATTTCACAGTGAACTCTCATCAAACATCTAACCTACATACAAGAGTTCCATCTAGCATTGACATAATATTTTCAAGAATAACCAAAACAATACACAAATCTTGCAAAAGTTTACTCAATCAACATCATACATGCTAAAATTTCACTTTTCTTGTAATCATAGTTCAATACTCAATCATATAATTCATAAGCCACACCATAATAATGAGATACTACAATAAATTGTAACAAGGATGCAAACCCTCACCTTATACATGCTTGAAACGTGAGCTAATACACGAAAATGCGAGGAAATCGGCTCAGGGTTGCTTATTTCTTCTTCTTTTTTCTTATTTTTCTCTCTTTCTTTCTCTCTTGTTCAACCGTGAAGTGTGTGTGTGTGTAATGTGGTGTCTGATTGTGTGTGTGTGTGTAGTGTAGTATTTGTGCTTTGCTTTTGTTTTGGTTTTTTTTCATTTAATGCCAAAAGACCAATTAACCCCTCTAACTAATTAACAAATTCTAGTTTGCCATTTAGTTATAATCTAACTAATCTAGTTTCTATTGCAAATTAATAATACACAAATAATACCTACGATACTTAAAACACGTAAATGTAGATGAATGCACGCTAAACGAGATGAATACACGTAAAATTGTGCAAATAATTATCAATATACATTTTCAAGAAATATACAAATTAATGCTATACAAAGTTAATTTTTGAGGCCCAAAAGTTGCAATTAAAGTCTACTAGTCCGCAAAACTATGTTATATCATGTTTTACTATTCATATGGTTCGAAAATCATTTTTTTAACACGCTCTCACTATGTATTATGCAATTAAAAATTATGTACGTAAACCCTAAAATAAGTGTATTATAAGGGAAAAATATGAGATTCGCAAAATAAATTACTTTAATTTTTATCTCGGGCTCAAGGCTCGTTTTCAAAAGATGAAAATAGGTCTACTAGATATTTGAAATAATCCCTTGTAATATAAATGTCAAAATAATAGATAAAATATTTTATTTGAACTAATAATATCAGTGTCCCCTTTTGAAGAACATAAAAGAAATAAAAAGAAAATGAAACTACTATTTAAATCTTAATTGTTAGGATAAACACATTCACACATATTACACTTAATATAACACAAATTTGTATGCAATTAAGTATGTCATGCTATATGTTGGGTCTAGGGTCTCATAGATGAAATTGTTGATACGAACGCATCAAGTAGCTTGGCGAACATATCAAGCCACGGTAAGTGTTTTTTCATTATTTTCCCTTTTATTGTTCATTTTACAATTTTTTTCTTCAATTTTTTTTTTTACGAAATATACTTAGTAACTCCAAATTTTTATTGCTTATACATTAGATTCAGTTATCCCCCTTCTCCAAATTTACAAAGCTTGATTTTTGCAATTGATAGAGTCATATAAATTTAACTGAAGATACTTATTGGTATCGAACAATTTGAGAAGTGTTTATGCGAAGCTTAAGTCAGTGGTAGACTATGAGAAGTTTCTGGAATTTAACAAATTAAGCTTCAAGTATCCTAATTGAAAATCACGAAGGTAATGCACTTAACAAATTTTCTATCAACAACATGCAAGGTTACTTTGATAATAAAAAAAAAAAGAAAGGTTACTGTTTTCTTGTTGCAAACCTGCATCCGTGAGAATAGGGAGTAAGAAGTCAAAGAAAAAAATGAGACTTATTGCTTTCGAGTTCAAATGATCAATTCATAGGATTTTTTTGTTTTGGTCTAATAATGGCTTTTTCACTGAACTGGAATACGAAAAACTCTTTTTAAGAATGTTCTATGGATGTTACCTCTCTGACATAAATTGGAACTCACATGCACAGTCACAGACAGAGGTCCCATCTATTGAACTTTTTATAAGAGTTTTCATTAGAATACTCACATTAACCTACTCTAACAGTAGGTAAGTCGTTAGTAAAAAATAGAAGACATCAACATGCTACAGGAAAACTACTTTTATCTTTAGCTTTTTCTTTTAAATTTTTTTTTGGGTGGTGAGGGAGGGGTGCTATAGAGTAGTTCATTTTGCAAAGTTTCAAACTCAATTATTTTTGCCTAGGTCATTTTCCTTCTTCCCTATAATTCTCTGCTTTTTTCATACTTCAATTCGAGATTGAGAATTCTAAAAGATAAACGTCGCATTTATAGCATTAATTTGTTGACTTTGTTAGGATTACTTTGTATGTCTTGAATTCAGTTTGTGTAACCCGTATAATTGGTTTATTCTTTTTTTTTTTCATTATGCCAGTAAGATTGATTATGCAAATTGATAAAAAATATTGTGATAATGATTAAAAGCACATTAAAAATCAAAAGTTGAGTATATGAGAAAAGACACAACTACTGGTCGTACCAAAAAGAGAAAATATAGACATACAAGATTTTATATATATATATATACCAGTAGTTGTGTCTTTTCTCATATACTTAACTTTTGATTTTTAATACTTTTTTAATTATTGTCTTGGTGTATATTTGTAACAACCCGGTCCCTCACGAGACCGGAGCCCTGATCTAATACCCGAGGTCATGAAAAATGAGAGGAAACGGACAAAGTCTCTCCTTTTTATAGGACTATCAGTTTACCTGTAAACAATACATCAATCATCAAAACCACAACCCAACTCCAACATACAATCCCGTCCTCCAATATCAACACATACAACAAACTCCTCAAGGTCATCCAAGCCTTGGAACCCAATATTATAACACACAAGGATGCAAGGTCAAAATCCATCGAAATCCTATCTCTTAAGTCTACTTATCATACCACCCTAATATTATCTATTCAATTTTTTTAGTTATTAAGTTCTTCAATCAACTGCATTAACCTCAGACAAGCATGCAAGACTACCAAGCGGTAAGGTAACTATTCAGTTATTACAAGCCACCTATCACTATCAGTTTCCACAATACTTAAGCTTTACAATACAAATACCTCCACAGTAACATAAATACATACAAAATCAAATACAACTACATATTTACAATCGACGGAAGCTAACACTTTCAATCATAGAACTCCCGAGCTTTTATGCATTTTCTTTTGAAGGTGCTGAACCTGAAAGGTGTTAGAAAGAGGGGTGAGCATACAACCACATATGCCCAGTGAGGGAGGATACATATAACGGGGAGTTTTTGAAAGCATTTCGTGCAATGCAAATAGTAACTATATAACACACAAGCATACAAGGCTATATAACACACGAGTTTAGATAACACCCAAGCACACAAATGTACGGGTCAAGATAGCACACAAACACACGAACTAAATAGTGCACAACCACATGACTATAAAGCACGCAAGTATACAAAAAACAAATATAGCAATATAATCCATTACCGAAATAACCACATATAGACAAATAGAACTCAAATAGAATAGCAAATTAATAACGAATATCACAAGTGTAAAAAGGATATGGTTCATCTTCCTTGTCTTCGATCTCAAACCACGAACCATGATCTTCAAGCAAATGCCGGCAAACCCCTTATTCCTCCAAATGGGTTACTCCGGATGTACCCTAATCCTACGACTCATTTCTCTCGAGGTAGGTCTGTATGACCTAACAAGGTGAACTACGCCTCTGGGGTAGGGGAGTATGCCTCAGCGAGAAAGGGAATAGGCACCATAGTAGTCGAGGGAGCACGACAAGCCTGATGCTGCCCGTGTTTCTCGATACTACGATGTCCAAAAAGGTTGCGCAACCCCGAGTCAAGATCATGAGAGCCAAGAGTATCAAATCACGTAAGAAGAATGGCAAAGTAGGTCGCCCTCGCAGTTAATCCCAAATAACACGAAAAGACGCAAGATAGCAAGTAAATAATACATATAAACTTTATCAATTACCAAATAATACAATCTAGAGACAATAAAATAAGTTAAGATGCACAGAAGAGATGAAGACTCTCTCACTTCTACCAAGCTCCAGAATGCAAGAAAGTAGTTTAAATTTACTCCAAAACCTCCTTTAGCTCGAATATGCAAATCCCTAGTATATTCATATAAGTATAACACTTTAGCAATTGACTATTTCCTAACTCAATCCATAATATTGAGTTATATTGCCACATAGCCCAAGTAATCACACAAATAACTCTAAAACATTTCTTTAATCTTGCAAGGGCATTGACTACATTATCATCTAACAAGTTAAACTTCCTAATTAACTCAACTTCATTTATATTACAAAGGAATATCAAGTAAAACATTCAATCAAGGCAACTACACTTATACACTTAAACCTAATTCAATTTATAACAAATGGACTAAGAATCCTCTTCATGGTTTAGGACCATTAAACATGTACTAACTATTTTAGATTTCAAGACATGTTAATATGATACTCCTTAATTCATGAAATTTGCATTCATTCTCCCACAATCCACTTAACACGTAATTACACTTAATCTACAGCCTAACCATTCTTCAAATGAACAAGCAATGAAACCAAATATCTTTTAGTTCTTATCTAGCATTATAAGGGTCAAATATAGCAATTAAGCAATTCAAATAACTACTAAGCAACAAGATCAACTAATTCACATAATTTTCATTAAAACTCTTTGCAAATGCTTACAGATTAAGTTCTAAACTTATCCCAAAATAACAATTTCCAAATCTAACTTCACTAATCCCATATAGCTACCACATAAACAACACAAAATCACATTTTATACATGATAACTCAAAAATACCGAAAAACCCCTTATGTGATTTTAACTACAACTACCTAATTCGGTTAGCAATTAAGTGCCATAAATACATTTTTAGAGTCTCCTAACACATCTAAGATCATCTACCTATATAAACAAACAAAATTCAATACTTTATATCCAAGTCCTCTTTGTGATTTAAGCCAAAATTCCAATTCTAACCAAGTTACAACTATTTTTATGATACATCTAACATTCTTAAGGGTTCTAGCAAATAATAAAAGCATTAGAACATGTAGAAAAGCAGAAGTCTCAAAATATGCAAAATTTACTATTCATTCATCTTCTCCAACTTCCATTCTCAAATTCCAACCAATCAAAATGCTAACAAGCTTCAAAAGATTGTTCTACAATCTCTATCAAGTGTATTTTAAGCATATAGAAGTATAGATATGAAAATATACAACAATAACAAAAATTCAAATAAAACCCTAGAAATCTAAATGCACAAAAGTTGATTCTACCTCACAATTACTAGATGTAGATGCTTGTAGGTGACTCTAGGATGCCCAAACACCTCCTAAACCCAAGCTAGGATGATCAAATGGCAAGAATAGTTGACGATTTTTCCTCTTTTTTCCTTGTGATGGCCGACAGCCAAATGGCTTGGTAGGTGGATTTTTTGATCTTTTTTTCTACGCTATTTGATATATAGTGGCTGAATTGGGGAGTCAAAATAAGCTAGACTTGGTCAACATTAGCTTAAAAATGCATACAAGTTAACTAGTTTAATCATATAACAATAACTCACTATTTCACTATTCATATGATAGAAGAAATATTTTTAAACGCATATTCCTAACATCAAATACACAAAATAACAATTTTCTCATTCCTCTTGCAAGTCATGTGATAGGGAAAAAAATGTAGTTTCAGAAAAATAAAACAGTCGATTTTCGTTATGAATAGTAATTTTTCTAAAAAGTGAAGAAATGCACATTTAAAAGCACAATTAATGTATGCAACAGTTAATATGAGTATGATGAAGTTCTCGGTCGTCACAATATTGGTTTGAATTGTGTTTTGTATACATTTCTCAAAGAAGTCGTGTGCAAAAAGAACACCTCTTTGATATGCATACAGAAAAGAGACGAAAGGTAGGGGAAAATAATTTTTTTTTTCACTTTTTCACTTGAATTAAAACCTTATTGTTGTATATTTTCATTATTATAGGTGATAAGAAATGTATCGAATGTTCAACATTAGGAAACTATGGATCTAAATGTTGAAACTATTATGTCAAATGACCCTATTGGTATATACCAAGTTGCAAATACTGGAACAGAAGAAAGTACTTCAATTTCCTCAATGATAAATATTCAAGTAAGTATCAAAATTCTATTAATCATACGTATTATGTTCTTTTATGACTTATTTGTGTCAATTAATTATAATTTTAGTCATGATCAGCATCCTACAAATGATTTTGGAATGCGTCCTAGTTATATGCAGCTCTTACAAGTTTACTCTTATCCTACTTCAATTCACTTTTGTTTCTCTCTCTCTGAGTAATATTTTCCTTTTTTTCATAATGTTACATGTGTAGCAATATGGAGGATTGGTGAATAGCAGTCCAAATGATAGAGAAATGCATCAAGTAATGACCAGTGATCAATTTTGCAAGGAGTGCTATAATTGTCCTAGACGCCAATTATCCATGGAATCTATTGAGTTTTGTAAGGAAATATTACAAAATAAATTGAGATTTATTTTTATGTAACTGTTAACAATAAAGACTTAGGTGTTGCTTCTCTGTTTTTTAGATTTATGTTAGAGATTTAAATTATTGATGGAAGTTACTTTGTTTGCTTTTTTGGCTTATTTCCTACATTGAAAACATACCCTAGATTGAATTAATTGAGTTATATTATATAACTTTTTGCTTTTGTGTATCTTTGTAATGGTGTGTTGAGATAGAATATTTGACTATAGTAATTGTAAACAAGGATTTGTTTTTACTGACAACGAGAAAGACTTAATTATTATAATTCAAGGCTTAATTAGCTGGATGCACAAATTTTTTTTCTTTAGAATAGAGGCATAGCCGATGTCACTTAAAGAAAAGATCATACAACATGAATATTTGCACGATAGTACATTACGAGATTACGAGATTACTCGTAAACTAATCTGAGAGATTTTTACACCTTTTTTACCTTTCATCAAATGTTGTTGAATTCCAATTGGACATTACTCAAATGTAGTACACACAATTCATGATAATGATTCTGAATTTAGCCACAAATCAGTAACAAAAAAAAAAACAAAGCCTTCTCTATTTTCCTAAATTTCATTTTCTATCTGCCACTTCATATGATCAGAATACTTTACTATGAAACACTTTACATACTTCAATTACACAAAGAAATATGACAAATGAAGAAAAATGAAAACTTTTTGAAACGATCATAAAATATATTTACAGGAGCTTTTAGCATCTAACCAAAATAAACAAGGCTAAAATGGAAAAGCTCAAATAAAAGTGCTAATTTAGTAGGAGCACCAACCTGCAACGTTACCAGTTATGCCTCCACAACTTCCCCAGACATATGCATAGCCATTGAACAAAAAGGTCCCAAATATTGGTGTCAGAATGTGTGTGCTTTTACTAATAAAAACCAGTAAATTAAATCAAAATAGAATTGTGACAAATGAAACAAAATAAAAATTTCACGAAGAATGTATGGGCTTACTAATCAAGACAAGTACATAAAATCAAAATAGTATTATTACTTATTAGCTTGAAAAAGGGTTGATAGCCTTATAAAAACTAGAGAAAAGACATATATATGAGCCTTAACAAATTAATTATCAAGTCCTACTTATGGACTATTCTTGTCCGCTTCACATTTTTTCTTTTGTTGTGTTAATCTTCATTAATTTTCTTAATCAATCCTACTGGCATTAATTAAGAAAAAGAACGAGAGAAAGAACAAACCTATCACACGGGTTACGCAAACTGAATTCAACAAATTAATGAATCATGTCCATATATGAACTGAAACCATATGTATGTGTAGTAGCATAGATGTACAAGAGTTTTTGGTGAATTCTCATGTGTCCTAGTCTAGACCCGTTTTCAAGAGCTTTCTATCTATGCTCTTTATCTGTCTAATTAGAAAGCATCCAACGATTTAAGACTCGTTTACGCATCCAGATGAACATATACAAAAAAAGAAAACCGTGAAGAGAACAATAAAGACTTACCATGGCTAGATATTTTTGCCAAGCTACTTAATGCACCAGTCTGAAAATTCTCATATTCTACAACTGATTTGAGCTTTGCATAAAAACTTCTTCTCAAATTATTCGATACCAATAAGAATCTTCACCTAAACTCGAAAGCAACTGTTAGTTTCTGTCTCTTTAATCAATTTGATAATTAAACAAATCAACTAAGTAAATTTACAGGAAAGTAAATTTGTTGCAACAAAAGTAAGGACATATCAAATTTTAACGTGGTTCAACCAACTAGGTCTATGTCTACGCTGCCATTCTCTGGCCAACAAACCAATCCACTAAGTTTCAAGAGATTACAGACACCAATAGAAACTTACGCAATTGAAGACTCCATCTTAACCCTTGCCGCCTAGGTGTAAGACTCTCTTAGTAGATTCTCTAGTTTGACGAGCTCCCCTCGACTTACAAAGTTCTCTCACGAGAACACACCTTTTTCTCCCGAAGAATGAATACAAAATACATAAAAAGATTCTTGAAGCTCTAGATGGATTGGTTAATACATTTGACTTAAAACAGACTGTGTTGCAATACTAATTAGAACATTCAATACACTCTGTTACACAATATGTTGCAACACGACCAAACACAAACAGCCTACAACTAACTCATGTTCAGCTCCTTATTTTTTGCTCATTGTTGGCTGTATATTCAACTGAGAATTGACACGCCTTTTTATGAAGCTTTGGTACAGATGTCGGGTATAGGTAGGAATTTATTCAAGGATATCTCTTCAGCACAAGAGTTCTTGATAACTTGAACCTTTATCACTTTGTCACCTTATCCCCAGAGATGTAGAACTCTTCAATACATAAACTCTATTTGAGCTTGGACTTTTCTTGGCTTGAATACTTCTTGCACTAGAACTCCTCTTAACTCGAATTACACTTGCACTAAAATACTTCAATCATCTTACCTGCAATATCAAAACTCTATACGCAATATCCACAAAATAATATCCATAATTTTTGCTAAAAACATACCCAACAAAAATATTAGCTAAAATCAGATCCTAACAATCTCCTCTTTTGGCTTTGTTTTGGCAAAAATTCACAAGCAAGGGTTAGCATAACAGTCAGCCAAGTCAATCATCAAAATAGACAGTGTAACACAAACTTTAGCAAAGCATAAACCAAAACCATAATCAAATCATGCATAAAGTAAACCATGCATGTAAACCATTGTCTTGTGTTATCTCCCTTTGACAAAAGAAACCAAAGCAGTAGAATAGAGTATCAAAGCAATAGAAACATATCATAAAACATCAAACATAAATATGAACCCAGAGCAAAGTAGTAGAATTTAAACATAGCAAAGTATCAAAGCAAAACCAAAACCAGTAAAGTATCAGAGCAATAATTATCAATCAAATGAACTCTCAAACAGCGGATTTGGAGACGAAATCAAGTAGGGTATGTTGTCCTTCCATCAACTTCTCAACATAAACAGTGGCTTGATCGTTGCACAGCTCATAGACTTCACTCTGATGTTTCTGCACCTGTTGCAACAACACATCAAAAGCTGTTGCAGAAGTTGGTCCAACATGCCCTTCAGCTTGAGGCTTCCCCTAAATATCTACTTTATGCTGACCCTGCAAAAATTTGTGAGAAAGCTCCTGAACGAGTGGATATCATGCTTGTTTTCAAGAAACCTGTAAAACAATGCCTTAACAATTTCTCAAGAAGATGAAGTGGTGAGTAGAGGAAAGATGAGAGAGAAATCCGTGTGGATAATGAGAAGCCTTAGATTAGCAAACTTTATAGAAGAAAGACTTTTCAATGACTAGAGTCCTAGATTAACATGCAACAATGCCACAAGTTTTTTTGGAACTTTAACTCTGTTGAAGAGTCATCAC
The DNA here is from genome assembly GCA_037974665.1 of Ehretia macrophylla. Lineage (NCBI taxonomy): Eukaryota > Viridiplantae > Streptophyta > Magnoliopsida > Boraginales > Ehretiaceae > Ehretia > Ehretia macrophylla. The sequence goes on along the minus strand of CM075772.1, from coordinate 72,001,585 downwards.
TTTTCAACTTATCAATGTCAACATATATCTGCCATGTCATCAAACAAACTTATCTTCCCTTTTTTTCTTTTGTGTTACAGCATAAGTTTAGTGAGAGAAATTGTTTTCGTATATGTTGCAACATCACTTCACCTATCAGCCACTTAAGCACTTAAACTTATGAATTATTTCTCAAACATAAAACAATGAATGTCACACAAAATCCACATTGATTGTGATGTCATCAACAAGAAATCAGGTTTATTCAATATTTAAATCACATAAGAATTTATAACTTGAACCATGTGTGTGTGTGAAAGCTATACAAAGATCTTTCTTGAAATTCCTCAGAATCAGGATTTGCAAGATTTAGAATTTAAAACAACCTGTTCAAACAACCTGATCGTCTAATCACATTGCAGTTTTTTTTTTGTTTTTTTTCCTAAAATAAATATTCGACTTGGTAGCTTTCACTCTAAAACCTTCAATCTAGTCTAGGTAGCTTTTTTCAGTCTCTACTTTTTTTTCTTTTGTTTTCTTTTTTTTATTTATATATTTTTTCACTTTCATGAGTGAATATAGTACATGAGTGGATAAAGAGACTTCTCTTTATATCCAGAGTCACTAGGAAGTTCAAATTCCTGCACTTGCAAACCATTAAAATCAGCTCTCAATCAGATCAAAATATATTGTGCACAAGAAGTATGGTTCAAATAATAAATTTCAAGTTGATTTAATGATTAAACTTTCACGTCTCTTGAGACTGATCACTGTGGCAACATTAGTTGGTACAAATACCAATAGCTTTTCTCAAAACTTCAAATCTCACAGAGTCAAGTGTCTTAGTGAAAATATCTGCTAGCTGATGTTTTGTTGCAACATATTCTAGAACAATCTTTTTTGTTTCAACTACACCATTTTGTTGTGGTGTTTTTTGGTGCTGAAAACTCATGTGTTATTCTTTGTTCGGTGCAAAATTCAGAAAATACAAAGTTCTCACATTCCCTACCATGATCATTTTTTATTCTAACAATCTTTCCTATGTTGCAACTTTTCTCTGTTTTTAACCTTAAGCACAGATTTTTGAATGCAACAAATGTGTCAGATTTTCTTACCCAGATCTGTTTCAAGTTCTGTTGTGACAAGTCAACCCTTACTTTTGGTGATTTCCTCGGCTTATCATAAAAGAAGGGATTGACAAACATACTTCTTTTCAGATCGTCAATATACCTGATGTGACTGTATTTGCAGCACTCAAACCTTTGTATTTGTACTGCATTTGCATATTAACTTTGGAATAAATGCAACACTTTGATACTGTCGATGCAATGCAAAAAAATACTGAAAAGTGAAAAATTAAACCTGAAATGATCCAAATTGCAAGTCAAGAAATAGGAACGGGGAATCACGGGAATCAGTGGAAGAATGGAGTTCATAAAGAAGAAATTTGGCCAAAACTAGTGTGAAATCAGACGTGAAACATTGAGCTAGATGATCTTGAATAGTGACCTATGTCCGTTTTTTGACGAATCATACCAATTTTTTGGGTTGAAATGACATTCTGAGCAAAACGCAGGCTTTGTCCCATGCATGACGTGATTTTAGCTAAATTTTAACATTTGGAGGGTCAAAACAGTGAAAAAGCCCGGGAACGGCTCGATCAACGCTCTGGTCAAAGTCAAAATTCAAAGCTCAAAAAGTTAGCAAAAGGGCGCTCGAGCGCACCCTCATAGGTGCTCAAACACCCTGCAAAAATCCACTGTCTTCTAGAAGAACACGTGGTGAAAATTCAACGATGGAGCAGAAGCGCGCCTTTTGGGAGCTCGAGCGCCCGTCACGGAAGAATCTGGAAGTGCCACATGACACGCAGTAATTCGGCGCAGTAGAGGCTCGCTCGAGCGCGCCCCTGATCTGCTGTCTATAAATAGACCCCCTCCCTCTGAATTTAGTAATTAATTTTGAATTTTTGTTATTTTTAATCAATTTTTGAGTTAATTCTAGTTAGTTTTACTTATAGTTGTAGTTAATTAATTAGTAAGATACGGGAAAAATCCCACCTAGGTAGTTCTTATTCGGAAAAATTTTGCCCTAATAGCTACTATTAGGGGGAAGTCCGACCCAAGTAGTTATTATCCGGGGGAGGTTCTGCCCGAATAGCTTTTAATAAGAAAACTCTTATTTGGGGGAAACTCATCCCTAGTAGTTCTTATTCGGGGAAAATTAGCTCTACCCGAATAGCTACTTTGCGTCGGACCTCTACTCAAATTTCAAAGATCAGAAATACGTGTTCGTCAATATGGGGGAGCCTTTCTTGACTCTCTTTTATTTACATAACTCGTATTCATTTTTGTCTGAGTAGATTGATATCTAGGGTTGAATATTGTAAATGATAGTATTTTAATATATGGTCTCAGATTTAGTTTATTCAATTCATATTGCAATGTATGGCTTGTTTTAATTCAGTATTCATACGTAATGCTTTTAAAGTAGATGTTATGAATGCTTTACTTTCGTATCATAATATTATATTTGTGGTTAATATTATGATTGCGTTACTTTAGTGCCATATAAATATTCTAATCATGAGTCTATAGGTTGTACTATAGACTCCATGAAACTATAAGTTGTACCATAGTTTCTACCTGAAGGTTAATTTCCTAGTTTAGTTTGCCTTGTTGTACTTGGTTAAAATAAGCTAAGTAGATTAACTAGGTCTATAGCTTTTAGCTTAACCGGGTGTATGCTTGTAGCTTAAGTCCTTGCAAAATTAGATAACCTAGATACCGAGCCTATATTAATTTCCTTATTTATATATTCCAACCCCTAGATCCCTACCATTCGTATTCAACTAATAGTTAGTTTAACTTAGATAACTTAGTTAGTTGTAGTTTAATTTATACTCCAATTGCAAACCTGTCACTTAAGCATTTTAAACACTTTCACACTACTTCACTAACTTAACTAACGAGCTTCCCTGTGGTACAATTTCGCACTCATAGCACACTACACTACGAAGATCTGTGCACTTGCGGGTATTTCAACTTAGTCTATTTTACGCTTTTCACACGACCACCTGGGTTACATCAATACCTATAGCATCGTGGTCTGATATGTCCAAGAACTCCGCATTAATGATAGATTGGAACAAAACTCCTTTTCTTTCCTTCTGAAATTTTTGCCTTCGTCGCAGGGGATGTTGCAACATGCAGTTCTAGCTTCGGATCCTTAGATTCTTTGACAAATATAGTTTTTCCAGTTGAAAGACCTTATTGGAACCCAAGTCCAGTGTGATCTCCATTTGGCTTTTGAATTGACAATATATGATCAAGCTTCAAAGTACCTAAATTCAACATCTTCACATTTCGCTAAGTCTGTTTTAGCTCTAGTTGCAACTCTTCAATCTTCAGTTGACTTTTGGCTGCTTGGATCTGATGATTTCTCACAGATTTTGAAAATTTATCTTTTTGTTCCTCCAACTCATTGATATTTTCTTCTAACTCTTGATTCTTCTTGCATACAATCGGCTATTTTTCATACATCTCCTTGTATGCTTTCATGATTCCTTCTTCATCCAGATCATTATCACTCTCTGTTTCTGAATTTGTGTTGCTGTCATTTGATAGCACATGTTTTGTTGTGAACGTTGTTGCAACAGATAGTACGACATCAGTTGAAATAGCCTTTCCGCCATTCTGCCCTATTACAACAGTGAATGCAACATAGTTGCTGGTGTGTCCCGTGTCACTTTCAGAAGTGTCTTCTGAATCTTCATCACTCCAAGTGGTATTCATAGCTCTGTTCTTTTTCTTCAAGGTATTTGTATATTCAGCCTGTATATGACCAAATCTTTCGCATTCCCTGCACTGAATACCTTTATTTTTCTTCTTCACCTCAAACGGTCTTCCATTATGTGACATCCCGAACCCAGCATGTCATGAATAGTACCTATTTGCATTTAATTATGTTTTACCTTGAATGCTAGCATAGAATTATGTGTTTATTTTAATTAAATGTATTCATTTTCACATTATTTTCATTTCTTCAAAAGTATTCAAGTAATATTTAAATTAATTACATGAGATGCGTACTAACTATTTTATTATTTATATTATTTGGATTTATTTCTTTGTACTTATTTACCTTATTTTTGACTGAATAAATAAAGTAGCTCCAAGCTCGGAGTAAATTTTTTTTAAAAATTAATCTATTTCCCGAAATTGATATTTTTCCTTGATTCTACTTTATAAATAATGTCTTCGTTCATTAAAAGAAAGTGCATTGCATGTCCTGAGTATAAGATAGAAAATATTTAGTGTCCCCGATTGAATAGTAGTAGTTTTTATTATTTTGGGCCATTTAAACTTTCAATTGATTTTTAGCTAACTTAGTTTAGCCCAATAACAATTATACTAACCCAATCCTTTTGCTAGCCCATTTATTTATTTAACATACATACTTATACATATAATATAACCATAACACACACAAAACAAAAAAAACATAGCAAAAGAGAAAGAAAAGAATCGGTCAAGGCAGAAAGAAAACGTGTGGCATTTGTCAGCTTAGGGCTTGAGTGCATCTTCAAATTTCAGCCATTTTAGCAAGGATTAAGGTGTCTCTAGCCAAATTTCTTCTATTTCCTAGCTTGTTCAAGGTGAGGGAAGCTTTTACTATGGATTTCTCTTGATTCCTAGTTGTAGAGAATTTTTATAATTGTTGTATATTGCTATATCTTTGTTCATAGATTCTTGTAGTACCTCTTATTGATGTTGTAGAGTACTCTTTTGAACTTATTTGACATCTTGAATGGCTAGAAATGGTGAATGTTACATTGTAGAAGGTGATGAATAGTAAAAAATGTGAATAATATCCTTGTGTTCTAGCTTAATTTATTGCTATATACGTGTGATTTAGGAGTTATTAAACCTAGATTAGAGCTTTGAATGGGTTGGCAATGCTTGAAATGCAAGATCAATTAGTTAAAGTTAGTTTAGTGGGCACTATTCACTAAGGCACTTTAAATCTTGCTCAAAACCATAATCTAATGATAGATGTGTTGTTGGGTTGATAAAACGGTCCCACATTAAAATTTATCGAATTCCGATAACGTCAATTTTTATGCCTCATTAAATGCGCACATTAGAATTAATGCAATTAGCACCTTAAATGCTAGTTTAATGCTTGGTTTAGGTTCCATAAATGTAGTTGAGGATAGTTAGATACTTTAGTTAACTAACCTTTGGCTAAAACTAGTTTCGGCATATTGAACTTAAAGGAGAAAATGGAGATTTTAGGCTTTATACTTAACTTTAGCTTGTTTATTGTGTTATATTATTGTAGAGACTGGGAATACTTGTTAGATGGCTAAAGTTAAGGTGAACTTCTTAACTTAGTTACATGTGTAGTTGAGTTGTATATAAAGGTACAATGAAAAAGAAAGTGAGTATGCTATATCTTGCTTATATTACTCATATTGCTTGTTAGTTGTATAGTTTGTGTGGGGAAATGGGTATGACTTGAATATTTGATTATTTGAATGATTACTTAGATTATGTGTTAAATTGAAGTTATTGTGTTTAGGTGGAGGTTTTGAGTGGTAATGAAAGGAGATTTGGGCAATTGAAGTAGATTATTAGCTTTCTAGAGGTGGGGGAGCTTGTATATTTTCATGTTTAAGTTTATGTCAATATTTTGAATTTCTTATATTAATGATTATAGCTATGAAATTATTGAATGAATTAGTTTTTGGTTGATCTAACTAACTTAGCTTGGTTTTTGTGAAACTAATGTCATATTTTGGTGTTGATTGCTAGTTAAATGAGAATTCTAGTGTTGTAGTTGTTGTTGTGTTAGAAATGGAAGATAATAGATATTGTTTGTTTAATGTGTGAAAGAATGCTTGTAAGAAGATTGTGGAAGCTCAAGAAGAAATTAGCTAGCATGTATGTTCATAAATCTACAAGATTGGAGTTTTAGTTAGCTTTCATTATATATATTGGAATTGCAAGTAAATGAACTAACTACACCATGTGTACGTGTGTGTGGGTTCAATTGTGGCTGACCAGTTTTTTCAGCAAAAATGAGGCAATTTTGTGCTTAAAGCTGTATTAATTGGAGAAGGATTAGGGGTTGAATTATATACCGTTAGAAAGCCTTACAAGTCTAGTTTCTAATACTTTTTACGGTGCATTAATCGGAGTTTTCTAGAATAAGTTATGATTGTTTGGTGAGATGTGTCGGAACTGTCCTGTTACACGGGAATCTGAATTGTGTTGTTATTTGTTGTAGTGTTGATATATTTCAGTTTTAATTGGATGTATTCGATCAAGATCTTATTGTGTAGTGTCCTTGGATGATTAGTAGCGTAATGAAGCTCTTATAGTTAGGTTGTCTTCATGAATTGTAATTGAAATCTTATTGCTAGTAAAGTTAATTTAAATTGAAAGCTATTCTATTCGACTGTGAATAAGAAATGCTAGTAGAGTTGTGATGATCACCACCTTTAGAGATAGGTAATATTTCTATATATGTTAAACAATTCAATTACTAGAATCAGTTGTTGTTATCAATGTGCAACTAGTGAACACTTAGAAGGGTTAAGTAAGCTATGTGAAAGAATGTGTTTAATGCTCTTTGAACCTACATGTAAGGTTAATTGTAAGTTGATAGTTGTCTATTATATGTTAAATGTAATTAACTTAAGTTGATCCTATTAGTGATATGTTAGAAACTTAGCTTGAAGTATAGTTATTTTGCTAAAATGATATGTTAGTTATTAAATGGTTGATAGTTAACTTTTCTATTAGTTGATAAATGCATTTCTTTCCCTATATGCTAATAAGAGTGTCATTTTAACATGTCTTGTAATCTAAGTAGTTAGTACGTATTAAATGATCTTAAAGCATAAAAGTAATTCATTAGTTGATCTTCATTAATGTTTAAAGGTAGCTGTTTAGTTGATTGGTTAGTTAGAGTTCTTATTCCATTTAATTGAGTTAAGCATGTTATCTAGTTCATATGCATATTGATTTAATAATGAAGTGTTGAATGCCATGGAATATTTACAATTGCTTGATTCTCGAACATGAATGTGAATAATGTGGTTGAGTTATCTTTAAGTTGCATGATATTATTGTGTTTAGGTAGTAGTCTTGAATGGTATTTAGAAGGTGTTGATGCTTTGGAGTTGAATTGGAGGGGTTATGGGCTAGACTTTTACAGGTTTGGTTCATTAAAGGTGAGGGAATCTGCATCTTTTCTGTGCATTTTAACTTATTTTGTTGTTTCTAGATTATATTATTTGGTAATTGATAAAATTTATATGTATTACTTACTTGCTATCTTGTATCTTTTCTTGTTATTTGTGATTAACTGCGAGAGCGACCTACTTAGTTGTCCTTCTTATGTGATATTTGATATCCTTGGCTCTCGTGATCTTGACTCGGGGTTGCGCAACCTTTTCGGATATGGTAGCGTCTAGAAACACGGGTGGTATTGGGCTGCCGTGCTCCCTCGACTACTATGATACCTATTCCCTTTTTCTTGCTGAGTATACTCCACTATCCTAGAGGCGTGGTTCACCTCGTTGGGGCATATGGACCTACCTCAGGAGAAAGGGTCGTAGGATCGAGGTACATCCAGAGTACCCCATTTTTGGAGGAATAAGGGGTTTGTCGGCACTTGTTGAAGATTCTGGCTCGTGGCTCGAGATTGAAGACAAACATGGAACCGTATCCTTTTTATACGTGGTTAAATACTTGTTTAATTAACTTGTTTATTTGTGTTACTAATGTTATTATCTTGTTGCATCTTATGAAAGCACATCCTATTTTACTGCATCACCTCCCTCACTGAATAACTTTGGTTACTCATTCTTTGTCTCAACATGTCCCAGGAAAAGCTGGAGATTGGATTGCCCCTTGTATGGTCTGCCTGCTCTATCAATGTGTAGAACAAGGAAGAATGTGTACATGATATGCTTGTATACTATTTGAGACCTTATGGTCATGTATGTATTTGTGTTATCTTAAGAAATGTAATTTTAGAGTTTTAGTCTTGGGTGATAGTTAGGTGCTAGTGATTTGTAATAATTTCTGTTGTTTTACTTTATTATCTAGTTGACTTGCATGCTTGTAGGGATGAAAGGGATTGAGGTTGTGGATTATGGTCTTGTGGTTGTATGTTGGTGTTTGCAGGTTTCCAGATAGTCCTATATATAGGGAAAACTCCATCCGTTTTTCCCTAAATTCTGTGCCTGGGGTTTGGAATTGGGTTGAGAATAGCATGATTAATAGGAGTCCTAGTTCCATGAGGAATCGGGGCGTTACACATTCTGTCTTCTAAAAGTCTCTGGATTTGTTGCGACAGACTGCTTCCTAAACGTGACTGGCCTTGATCCACTTCTCTGTTTTTTCCGCTTCGTCAGTACTTTGTTAAAATTCTTCATGAGCAATGCTAAAGATTCAGTGATTTTTGCATCTTCGTTATGGTAAGAGCTTTGATCATATTTACTTTGAACTTCAACTTGGAATGCAATATTTTTCTCTTTTCTCTTTTCTTTGAACTTCATCTCAAATCTTTGGAGTGAACCCATTAGTTCATCCAATTTCATGTCATCAACAACTTTTGCTTCTTCAATGGCAGCAACTTTGATGGCAAATCTATCAGGAAGTGACCGCAAGACTTTTCTCACAAGCTTTGAATTTGAGTATTTTTCTCCTAATGCAAACGCCTCATTTGCAATGTCATACAACTTGTCATTGAAATCAGCAATAGTCTCATCCTCTTGCATCTTCAATTCCTCAAATCTTGTTGCAAGAATTTGAAGCTTGGACACTTTGACGGCTGTTGTTCCTTCATATGCAGTATGTAAAATAGTCCAAGCATCTTTAGCAGTTTCGTAAGTTGAAATCAGTTTAAATTGATTTAGATTTACAGCATTGAAAATCGCATTTAAAGCCTTAGAATTATTGTTAGCCAAACGATCTTCATTTGCGGTCCACTGATCCTCAGATTTCGGCACATCAATTCTTTCATCATTTTTCATTGTAGGATGCACCCATCCTACGACAACTGCCCTCCAAGCTTTTTCATCAATGGATTTGATAAATGTTCTCATCCGAGCCTTCCAATATGAGTAGTTTGATCCATCCAGTAGTGGTGGTTTGGTAATTAAACTTCCATCACGAAATGTGTCCATATCTGCAAAACAGCCAAAAAAACTTTTCCAAAGATCTAACCGAGTTAGTTCAGTAACCTGCTCTGATACCAATTGTTAGTTTCTGTCTCTTTAATCAATTTGATAATTAAACAAATCAACTAAGTAAATTTGCAGGAAAGTAAATTTGTTACAACAAAAGTAAGGACACATCAAATTTTAACGTGGTTCAACCAACTAGGTCTACGTCCACGTGGCCACTCCCTGGCCAACAAACCAATCCATTAAGTTTCAAAAGATTACAAACACCAATGGAAACTTACGCAATTGAAGACTTCCACTTAACCCTTGCCGCCTAGGTGTAAGACTCTCTTAGTAGATTCTCTAGTTTGCCGAGCTCCCCTCGACTTACAAAGTTCTCTCCCGAGAATACACCTTATTTTCCCGAAGAATGAATACAAAATACATAAAAAGAGTCTTGAAACTCTAGATGGATTTGTCAATACATTTGACTTAAAACAAACTGTGTTGCAACAATAATTAGAATATTCAGTACATTCTGTTACACAATATGTTACAACACGACCAGACAGAAACAGCGTACAGTTAATTCACGTTCAGCTCTTTATTTTCTGCTCAATACTAGCTGTATATTCAATTGAGAATTGACACGCTTGTTTATGAAGCTTTGGTGCAGATGTCAAGTATAGATATGAGTGTCTTCAAGGATATCTCTTCAGCACAAGAGTTCTTGATAGCTTGAACCTTTATCACTTTGTCAACTTATCCCCAAAGATGTAGAACTCTTCAATACATAAACTCTATTTGAACTTGGACTCTTCTTGGCTTGAATACTTCTTGCACTAGAACTCCTCTTAACTCGAATTACACTTGCACTAAAATACTTCTATCATCTTACCTGCAATATCAAAACTCTATACGCAATATCCACAAAATATAACCAATAAAAACATTAGCTAAAATCAGATCCTAACAGCAACAATTCTCAATTCAGTAAAAGAACCATTATTAGACCAAAACAAAAAATCCTATGAATTGATCATTTGAACTCGAAAGCAATAAGTCTCATTTTTTTCTTTAACTTCTTACTCCCTATTGTCATGGATGTAGTTTTGCAACAAGAAAACAGTAACCTTTCATTTTTATTTATTTATTTATCAAAGTAACCTTTCATGTTGTTGATAGAAAATTTGTTAAGTGCATTACCTTCGTGATTTTCAATTAGGATACTTGAAGCTTAGTTTGTTAAATTCCAAAAACTTCTCATAGTCTACCACTGACTTAAGTTTCGCATAAACACTTCTCAAATTGTTCGATACCAATAAGTTTCTTCAATTAAATTTATGACTCTATCAATTGCAAAATCAAGCTTCGTAAATTTGGAGAAGGGGGATAATTAAATCTAATGTATAAGCAATAGAAATTTGGAGATACTAAGTATATTTCAAAAAAAAAATTGAAGAAAAAAAATGTAAAAAGAACAATAAAAGGGAAAATAATGAAAAACACTTACCGTGGCTTGATATGTTCGCCAAGCTAGTTGATGCGTCTATATCAACAATTTCATCCATTTTCGAAAGCTATTAATTCATCAACAAGAGAAGAAGAAGTTTGAAAAAATTATTGAATGGTAGAAAAAAAGATAGGAACGTCTAGGTTAAACAAAAGAAAGACAAGATAAACAAGGAAATGTTAATTGAGGAGTGAAAAAGGAAAAAGAAGAGAGAGAAAAATTAAAAAGATAAGAGAGAGAAATTTAAAAAAAAATTATCTAGTTGGCATGCCAAGTAGGAGGTGACATTTGGGTGATGAAAAGAGAGTGACGTCTACCATTACTCTTTTGCAATTAATAAGTGATTCACTTGGTTTAGGAAACAAGTTGACATTCCTCTTATAGTTTTGAAAGGCCATTTATGTCTTTCTACTCGTGAATTCTAAAACTTTATCTCGAGTCACGATATTACTCATTGTTCTATATGATTAAATTTTGAGTATACTATGTATCTATTAATTGTTTGACCCAATGGGCTTGGTCCATTTAACCAACCCATGTGGGTTGGCCTTTTATCTATTAATAGTAAACAAAAAAAAAGGAGGGGACAAACCATAAAATATCAGGTCTGACTTTTGTGGTGGAGTGAAAGTGTGTGAGAAACGAGAGAAAAGAAGAAAAGAGAGAGAGAAAAGTGAGATAGAGAGAAAAGAAAATTTTGTTGCGTAGTCTTGATCTAGGGGACAATCGGAGGGTCATTTGTGGTCCGATCGAACTGAAATTTTGTGAGCACATTTACAACTCATGGGCCTTCAATATGTATGGTCCGAATTTAATTTGGAGCTCTCTAATTCCTGTTTTTACTGCATGAACAGTAACAAAGTGGTTGGGTGATTTCTTTCCTACTTCTTGGTTTAATTCTCTTGTTGATGCAATATTGCAAGAATATATTGTTCTTGGTGAATGTATTGTGTATGCCTCTAGTTGTAGTTAGAGAAGACTCTCTTGTACCCATTATTTGTTGATAGTGGAAGTCTTTGGGTGGACTTCGGTCCCGTGATTTTTTCTATCCATGTTGGGAAGGTTTTTCGCGTTAAAAATCTTGGTGTTACTCTTTTTGTTGAATTTTTTAGAATTGTGCATTGTGTGTGTTGGTTCTATTTGTTGTTTCCTAATAGGTTTACATAAGGTGTGAGGGTGTTATTTCTGCTGTGCATTTGTTGTTATTTCTCTAATTTGTATTTTGACTTCGGGTTTCCTCCCAACATTAATACTCTAAGGGATAACCATTCTATCACATGTCACCAAAAGAGCATCCTTCCAAGAGAAACACCATCATGCCACGCGTAACTTTTTTTTTATACTAAAACTTGCCAAACAAAAGCAATACTCTTTATTTCTCAACCATTTTATTTGTTTGTTACATATTGGAACTTCTATATTTATCTCCTAAAATTATAAAAAGTTAGCTAAAAGCAATAATTTTTATTTCTCAATCATTTTATCTTTTTGTTACATATACTTTCATATTTATCTACTAAAATTTTAAAAAGTTAGCTAAATTATGAATTTAACTCCAACACATTTCTAAAAAATTTAGCTGAATTATGGACTTAACTTTTTGGCATAGACATCCATATAGAAATCAATATAATTAGGGGGTGTTTGGTTCACATATTGATTTTTATTATTGGTAATGACATTCCCAGGATTGTTATTACCGGAAATGTTATTAAAATTGTTTGCTACATTAAAACTCTTCCCATGAATATTTTGTTAAATTCCTAATAATGTTATTTTGTTATGTTTGGTTTAGACTCAATATTCCTAGAAATTTTGAACAATTTTTCAACAATACCCTTAACTCCAAAAAACAAAAATATCATACAATGTGTATAAATAATGCTATATTTTGTATATTTTTGCTAATATGCAAGCAAAATTTAGAAACTTAAAATTCTTATTTTAAAAGATTTGAAATTTTAAAATTTTAAAATTATTTTTTTTATTTTTATATTTTAAATTTAATTTTAAATTTTAAATTTTAGAATTTAGCAATAAAAAACTATTTTAAATATAAATTTAAATTATAAAAAAAAAAATAATTTTATTTTTTTATTGTTTTTGTTATTATTTTAGTTTTTATAAATATTTTTTTATGTTATACTTATTTTATTTTTTTATTTTATCTTATTTTAGTTTTATTTTTAAATTTTTTTTTCTCATTTTGTCTTTATTTTTTTATATTTTATTTTCCTATCTTTTTTATTTTATTTTAGTTATCTTACTTTGACTTTATTTTATTTTATTTTCAATTTTTTTTATTTCTTTTTTTTTTTTATTTTCTGTCTTTTTGTTTTTTATGTTGTTTTTTCTTTATTTTTATATTGTATTTTTTAAGATGAATATTTGTGTCTTTTGTTTTTTCAAAAGCATTGCTACCACTTAGGAATGCAAGATTCCCATCACCTCACATGGGAATAGAAATAGATCAAATTATGGGAATATTTCATTCACAAGAATGTGATATTCCTAGGAATTTTTTTTTCATTGGGCGAACCAAATATGAGAATATCATATTCCACATTTCACATTCTCAAGAATCTTGTAACATTTTGCGAACCAAATGCCCCCTTATATTTAAATTCAAGAAAAACAAAATTGTTGACTTATGACTTGATTTTTGATATATTTCTATAAAAATATAACTAAATTATGGACAATTGTTTTCACCTTTTTGTTGAAATATTTTGGCACATTCATATGTATTGAAACCATTGACCAAAAAATATATATATGTATTGAAACCAAGATATTTTTACAAAAATAATTGAAAAGAAAATTTGAAATAATTTTTTCTATATAGATATTAATTTTTAATTATGAGAATTATTTAAGAAACCATATATCGTCATCAATCAAATGATGCAATTGGCTCAGTATTTCCTAGGATACTATGTTCATTCTTTTCTCTTTTTTGTCATAATTTTTTTTGGCATCTTCATAGGATTTGAAACCAATATATTTCTGCAAAAATTTTGAAAAGAAAATTAGCAATAATTTTTTTTCTTATAGATATAAATTTTTAATTATGGAAATCATTCGGGAGACTATATCGTCATCAATCGAATGACGCAATTGGCTCAAGATTTCCTAGGATACTATGTTCATTCTTTTTTTTTTGGGTCATGATACTGTAATATCCGTGTCAGAGGCGAGTCGGAATAAATTGATAATTATTAAGAAATGACCCGTTAATATTTAAAAAGGTAATGAGTGGTGTGAAATGTGTCAAAATGATGTCGAGACATTTCAGTGGATGTCGAATTGAATTAAATAAGTCATACTTGAAAGTTACGAGTCAATTTTGGGTCAATTTCAGAATAAAAACTGCACCAATTGTGGAATATTTAGGTGCCGAATTATATATGGTTAGAAATCTCTACGAGTCTAGTTTCTAACGCTTTAAACGGACCGTGAATTGGAGTTTTCTAGAAGAAGTTATGGTCATTTTCATAAGGTGTGGCAGAGCTGATTTTTACATGGGAATTGACCTTATATCTTCCTTTGACCAAGCCTTGACTTCACTTACACATTATATACTCAAAACAAAAGCCAAAACACACACAACGTAGACCATTTCAGCCGTGAGTGAGAGAGAGCTTGATGAATTGTGATTTCAAGGGTTTTTTTAGCAAAATTTGAAGAGAAAGAGGAAAATCAAAGGCCATTGCACCCAAATTTGAGCCCGTTTTAGCATCATCTAGCCTCCTTGTACCTATTTCTAGCTTTTCTTTCCCTAAAATGTGAGGGAATTTTCTAAATCAAAGTTTTAAAGTTGGTATATTGTTTATATACTTGCATGTATATGTGTTACATAGTTGTTAATGCTTATGTATCTTTCTAGATAGGACTTTTAGAGCATTATACTTGAATCTTAGCCTTATTGAACCATGGAATGTTGTATCTTGATTGTAGGTGCTATAGTGAGAGTTTTACGGCTAAACCTTGGTTCAATCTATGTTTTATAGCTTAAATATGAAGTGTATATCATTAATATAAGTCTATGGCATGATAAAATTGCTTGGATTCATCAATGAAGTTGAGTTATTGCTGACATTTTCCAGCTTGAACAGTAAATGTGTGGCTTGGCAGTTTGTTTGCAGCCCCTTGGCTGCTCGTTTTGCGTAATAAATTGCTTGCTTTGATACTTAAATGATAGGTGTATATGTATGCAAGAGTATGACCTTATAGTTTATGGTTTAAGTTGCTAAAAGTTGATGAAAATGTTGTTAGAAGTTAAGTTAAAGTGTTGCTTAAATTCTATTTACTAGTTCAATGCTTATGGCTGCCCGTTGCGTGGTAAAATGCTTGCTTAACCCATTAATTGCTAGGAGAATACTTATGTAGGTGTATGACTTTGTAGGTTGAGGAAGGTGTTGCTAAATGACGTTATGAATGTTGTTGAATGTTGAGTTAAAGTGTTGACTAATTGCCATTGAATCCTATTGTGTGAATTGGTAGATTTACTTAGTTGTGGAGTCGGTTATTATTGGAATTGGTTAAAGCATGAAAGTGTTGTTGCTAGAAGTTGGAGTAAATGTGGCTAAAAGTTGAATTAAGTATGGTTTGAATTCTATTTTGTAGAAGGTGTGATTATCTTTAAGTGTGGTGCATAATATGTTTGGAGTTTGTTAGTGATTGGTGTTATTGAATGCTTGGCCTTTAGGTTGCTTGATGATAATAAATGTTTAGTGGTCCTTATGGTCTAATGGTAATTAATGCTTAGTATATGGGTATTATTATGGTTTAAGGATAGTCAATGATTGGAGACCATTAATGTTTGGAGTTATTGGTGCTTACTCGTTGATTGGTTATTAATGGTTGATGGCTATTTATACTGTGAGACCCGAGGATGCATATTAAGAGCATTTATTTATTTTAAACATTATTTGGTAGTATTATGTGCTAAATATGTGTTTATGTATTTTACTACATCATAATTACATCTAAATTACCTATATATATTTAAATATAGTCTTATTTCACTTAGTATACTATAATTGACTTAGTCTTACTCATATATATATATATATAATACATACATAAATACATATAAACATATTAGATAATAACTTTTTATGCCATCTTTAACTATTTGACTTCGCATAATTAGCTTAATTGACCATTTGACCACTTAATTACATTATACAATATATTCATACAAATATAAGCTTATTTTACAAAGGCAACCAACCTTGACCATGTTTGACTTAGCCTTAGGTGTCTTGTTTGACTAGTTTGACCCTTATATACATTATACATACACATTATATACATAACAAACAAAGCCAACAACATCAAAAGAGATAGAGAGAAAATTGGCCCTAGGAGAAAAAAGAGGGAAAAATAGAAAAGTTAGGGTTTTGATCATTTTGAAGGTGATTTCTTGCATTTCAAAGCCAAATCAAAGTGGAAATAGCTCAAAGGTTGTTTTCCATAGCTTGTTCTTGCCATTTCTAGTATTTTCCAATAATTTTAAGGTGAGGGTTTCAAGTTCTTGCATGTGTATGCTTATTTTTTATAAATGCTTGTAGAGATGAATATATGTTGTAGTAGTGATTTGAGAGCTTTATATATGCATATGAACTTGTTGGAAGCAAAATAGTTGGATTTATGCCAACTTTGTTTGTAACACCCTGACCCCTCACGGAATCAGGAGCTCTAATAAATCCACTAATCTCAACCCGATCCCAAACCCGGGCACAAAAAAAAAATATAAGGGGAGACGAACAGAGTCTCCCTTATATTTAGGACTATCCAAAACCTGTACTCAGGAGAAATAACCATAACGATAGATTATAACATTCATTTCACAACCTCCCAAGACTACAAGGCCATCCGAGCCTTAAGCAAGACAAGACATTTCGGCACACAAGCATACAAGGGGAAAACATTGAAATCTATTCTTTTAATTCGCTTATCATACCACTCTACATTATCATTTAAACATTCTTATAAATTAAGATCAACTGTCCAACTAGCTTCCTTTATCACACAAGCAAGCAACAAAAAAAGAGAAATAAAGTTAAGCTATTACAATCCTTCAACAACTCCAAATATATACAAGCCCATAGGTACAAAATAGAACATAATATAATACAAGCAAGTCTTCACATAATCTGGCAAGCAACACTCCAATCTCAAGCAATAGCACACAGCAATCAAGGCAACTCCTCCAACTGCACCTCCTCCTCTTCCTCGACAGTTAAGAGCTGGGGATCTATAACAACACTTCCTGAAACATGTTTAGCAAGGTATGAGCAACCACAAATGCTCAATGAGGGACAAGGTCTATCGGGACGTGCTTGTGCAATGCAACAGTTTAAATACAAGTAAAGCAGTTAAGTAACTAAAATACAACTAAATAATAAGTTACCACACATTGAAAAGGATACGATTCACTCTAACCCCAACACTTTAGAATTCTCTTGGGCTTCAATCACGAACCACGATCCTCGATCCACGAACCTCGATCGATGCGCCGGCATAAACTCCAAACACTCCAATGGGTGTACTCCGGATATATCCCGAAAATCCTACGACCCAACACCCCCTGGCAATCTCCGAACTAAGTGAGCGAGGGACTCGAGTACGGAGTTCGAATATCCACTGGCAAGCTCGCTGCTGCCCAGTCGATATCCAATACATCCACCCCTGACACTATGGTTGCGCCACCACTATGCAATGCATTTAAATCCAATGACAGTATAACAATAATATAAGACAATAACACATAGGAGGGACAACAAAATAGGTTGCCTTCGAAAACAATTAAGATATAAAAAGAATATTACTGAAGCAATTATCTTAAGTCATACAATTTATTAAAGAGAAAATAAACCAAAATGCACAAAAGGATGAAAATCCCTCACCTCGGATTAGACTAAGTATGCAAGAGGATAGCTGAGGTTTACTCCAACTTCCTTGACTTAGCTCAAAATGCAACCTAGTCTATTCATACAAGTTTAACACTTTATCAATTGATTTTATTAATTTCATTCGAATATTCATATAATCCACTTAAGCACCCACCAACGCAAAACGCTAGAAATTAGACAATCATTAATACTTCAAATTAACACATAACTCAAGTAACCAAATATTAGTAGGTGGAACAATAGCATATAAGAAATGATTAGCTTAGTGACCAGTAGCTTTAATTAACTATAAATTATTTCATATTTAACTTTACATTTCGTCACACATCCATGAATCCAAGTTGAACACTTTAAACATAGTAAATTAACCAATCACTAGAGCTTCCAGTTCACATATAAAGTTATTTCACATGAGAAAGAAGTAATTCAATGGAATAGATACAATAGAAACAACTAGTGCTAATCACACATTAAAGTAATATAAGTTCAGCACTTATTTAACTTCACAAGTTAAGAAAGAGTTGTCTGACTATTACACCAGAGTTTGGTACTTTTGAAATAAAGTCTAGTTAGTTATACCAATATAGGTTCATAAGTTGCTCAAGGTTTCCTTTACTTTACATTAGTTAATAACTTGTCTATGAAACTAGTTCACTTACTCTTTAATCAGCTATTAACTTAATCTAAAGGTAATCTCTTAAGGGTTTAAAGGTAATCTCTTAAGGGTTTAAAGCTAATCAAAGCTGGGTTCCAATAAGGTTCAAATACTACATTTATTAGCAATGGCTTCCAATATTTACTATCTTAAAAGTCTTCTAACTATACATTTTCTTACTTTCCAATGATTATTAATTAGTGAAAAATATTTAATTCAAACCAACATTCAAGCTCTTAGGTAGCTAACTATTCCAGAAAGAAATGTTTCACTTAAGACTCTATAACTAATATCAAACCATCCTAATCGTATAGTTAGCAGCACAACAAGCTTTAATATAACTTATAATTCATTATTTCACAAGTAAGACACATGGTAGGGAAACCTATCTATCAATAACTTCAACGTAAACTTGACAGCAACTTAAAATAAGAACAATTTCATCTCACATTCATAGTAGACTTAAGTTAAAGATAACATTTAACAAGCCAATAAATAACTACTTCACAATTAGCTTACATTCTAACTAAACCAGTACACAATTAAACTAACTCTTCAATTTAAAATTAAATCATAAGCTTAAAGAATAGATGCTACACCAAAATACTTGTCTTCATTTCCAATCAAATTAGCATTCAAGATAAACAATAGATCTAAATCACATGCATTTATAACTAAGAAATCATTGTCATGTAGGTAGTATGACATTCAAGCTAATTACTTTATTTGAACAAGAAACACAACTCGGTTATGAACTAGTAACCAAAATAATAAAGCAACATAATATACACTAACACTTAAACCTTAAATTCCAACTTTAATTAACATAAATCTCCTAGCCCCCTTAGATTATCAACTATCTTTAATCCTTACACATTCCTACTTTTCAATGGTTAAAGGTCAATAATCCGAGCTAACTTAACAACCTTCCATTAATAGATTAGTTTACAACATTTAACTAAGTTAAACAATC
This sequence comes from Ehretia macrophylla, assembly GCA_037974665.1. Classification (NCBI taxonomy): domain Eukaryota; kingdom Viridiplantae; phylum Streptophyta; class Magnoliopsida; order Boraginales; family Ehretiaceae; genus Ehretia; species Ehretia macrophylla. The sequence goes on along the minus strand of CM075772.1, from coordinate 71,982,367 downwards.
TACATAACCAAATCAAATTCAAGCTATAGCTAACTCCTACATAACTTAATTAAACGAGTTCACATTTTAGCAAGACTGGGAAAAGGCAAGGGGAAAGGTAGTTGCATACTCATGATTTCTAATTACCCATTCAATCTCAATTATATCACAATTTTCATAACTATAAGAGCTCCATTACGCTACTAATCATCCAAGAACACTGCGCAAAAAAGTCTTCATCGAATACGTTTAATTAGAGTTTAAATATACCATCACTTTAGCAAAATAACAATGCAATTCAGATTCTCGCGTAATAGGACAGTTCCGACACATCTCACCAAAATAATCATAACTTATTCTAGAAAACTCCAATTAACGCACCGTAAAAAACATTAGAAACTAGACTCACAAGGCTTTCTAACGATTCAACCCCTAATCCTTCTCCAATTAATACAGTTTTAAGCTCAAAATTGCCACAGTTTTGCTGAAAAATCTGGACAGCCACGGTTAAACCATGATTAAACTTTGATGCTAGGTAGTTGAACAATTTATCTCCATTCTAGCATTATTTCAAACACATAATCTACAATATAAATCAACGGAAGAATTCTTTAAACAAATTGATTAACTAACTATACACAAGCTAAAAATAACATACACGTATGCAAGGTCAAAACTTCCCTGTTGTTCAATATAACTAATTTTGCATACTCAAGAAGGTCTATATAGCATTATCCAACATTAATATCAACTAATGCAAACAAATTAACAATTAGAATGCATAAAGGAGTGATATTCCCTCACCTTCAAAGACTAAAACATGCAAAATGCAAAGGCCTAGCTTGATTCTTCCTTTCTTCTTCCCGTAAAGCTACTGCCTTTTTTTTTTCTTCTAGTTGACCGTGGTGGCGGGTGATGATTATCTTTGTTGATTTAATTTATGTGGTGATTGGAGTAGAATAGCTGTGTGTATGTATAGTTGTTTTAGGTAGTTAATTGAGTAGTGATGAAGCTAACCGCGTGTGTGTGTTACTTTTTTTTTTCTCTTTGATCTCTACCAATCTGATCATTTTTTTTCTGGCTTTGGTTTTAGTCTTAGCTATAATAAGCCAACTAACATAAGACTACAAATGGCTGAGGAAGCTTAGTGGAACACAACCGAGTTTGGCTTATTATTATTTTATTAGTTTTTGTTTGTTAATTCTATAGCTAACAAAGTCCACTTATTTTATATAGCTAACAACATAACAGATAAGTCATAAAATTTGTGAAAACTTCTAATACTACGTGTCCTTATCCTAATTTGTTACGTAATAGAACGACACACTAAATGACTCTTAATATACAATCTAATGATTCGTACGATGAACATAAGGTAATTTAATATAAACAGAATAAATAAAAATATCAAAATATAATGAGATAATTCTTTCTTAGAATTCATTTAGATGCATTTCAAGCAAATACAATTACTAAAATTATTAAGCTAACCCATTCAGTTCCAGGCCATTTAAATAAAAGTAATTATTAAACATAATAATCTATTTCATTCAGGTCCGGCCAAGTATATAAAATAATAATCTAGTTCGTTTAGGTCCCGGCCAAGTAAATAAAATAATAATCTAGTTCGTCTAGGTCCCAATTCGGGCTTCCCGTTCAAACAATAAAATAAATTAATTTTAAAAGTCAGAGAATAAATTTAAGTAAATAAAATAGTAAAGTATGTGTCCCAACAAACCAGTTAATTATAAATTAAATAAAAGCAGATACCCATAAATGCACGTTTCCAAGAATAATGCAAATGCATGTAATATATAAATGTAATTGAATAAGATTAAATGCATATCACTAAAGTAAACACATAATCTCATACAAGCACTTTAAATAAACATATAAAATATATGCAGATAAGTACTATGCACTATATGCTAGGTTTGGGGTGTCACATTGTTAGTTGAAAGATGAAAATTTGAGTTGGATTTGGTGTTTATGATTATATATATGTGACTGGTATATGATTTCATGGCTTTGGAGTGAATTTGGTGAATTTAGGGGTTTATTTTGATGAATTTCCAAAAATTCCAGCCTACAGCATTTTTAGAGATTGGCATGTTTGGCTTGTTTAATGCTTGGTTTTGTTGTTGTATTGGGTTCATAATGCATTGTAGTTAGTTGTTATATTGATTGTATTGAGGTTATGTGTTGTAGAGATTCATAGGTTGGTTAAATGTTGTTAAAAAGTTGGAGTTGATTTGTAGAGATCATGTTCTTTTAAGGTTTAATTGGTGTTAATGTGTAAAGGTCATATTTTTATGAGCTTAGGTGATGTTAATGTGTTGTAGAGATCATGTTCTTGGATAGTTATATGTTGGTACTAATGTGTTGGATATGTGTTTAATGAAGTTTAGTTGAGTTAATGTATGTGTTGGTGAGTTAATAGATGTGTTGTTGAGTTATTGAATGTGTTGTTGAGTTAATGGATGTGTTGTTGAGTAGTGGATGTGTTGTTGATTAATGAACGTGTTATGAGATGTGATGTGAAGTGTCGGGTTGCAACCTTAGTTCATCATGGTAGCACCGTGTCGTGCTGGGCGGTATAGGGCTTGCCGGTAATTACATGACTACCATGTACTAGTCCTTTTTCTCGTGTGGTTAGTGAAGGCCATGATGAGATTAGTTGTAGGATCGTGTACATCATGAGTATACACGCGGGAGAGATAAGTATTGAGTTCGTGGCGGAGATATAAGATATCGACTTCAACGAGTGTCTAAAGCGGTAACTTCTTGATATGTTGTTTAGTGTGAATGTTTTAAGGTTGTTAAGCGTATCTGAGTATATGGTTGCTAATGTGATATGTTGTTTCTAATATGCTGCAAAAGGTTTTCGGGTTAAAGCTCTCAAACTTCCTTTTATCCCTCCCTCATTGAGCATGTTTAACTCACTCCTCTTTAATGCATGTTACAGGTGTACATGATATTGATTATGTGAGTGAAGAAGGAAATAGTGAGGTTGATCATGTGCTTCATGAGTAGTTGATGCATTTGCCTATGAAACTATGTTCTACTTGTTTTAGTAGTTGTTATGTATGGTTTAGTACTTGGCTAGTTTGAAATATTGTGAAGCCTAGCTTCTTTTGATATAGCTATAGGGTTGGTCCTGTTGGATCATATAGATATATGCAAAGGGAAATTGAAGGTTTAAGGGGAAATAGTGTTTTTATGAGTTTTCATGCTACTTCTAATACTTGCAAACTCCATTTAAACTATAGTAATGTCATTTTTATCGAATAAAAGTGCATTTAAATGTTTTCATGAAAATAATAGTGTAAGTGTACAAGTTTTTTTAAATGCCATGACGTCTTGCATATCGGTTATTGCGGCCTACTTTGTCACATACCAAGTCTTTCCATGAAATGAGATGTTAATTGTTATTAAGTGTTAAATGTTTTATAAATGTTTGTGAGACATGGTAGGGTTGTGTCACTTAAGGCGGCATCGGGCTTGTCGGGTTGCATTAGCACAACTATCATTTTTTATCCCCTATTCTTCATGGACAGAGTATGGATTGTGTTCATGGGGTGTGGGTAAATGTTTGTGAGGCATGGTAAGGTTGTGTCATCTCGGACGGCATCGGCCTTGCCAGGTTGCATTGGCATGACTATCATGTTCTATCCCATATCCTTCATGGATGAAGCATGTCATGGGGTGTGGGTCTAGATTGGGTACATCCAGATTATATCAGTGGGAGAGACAAGGAGTCGGTTGAGTTCGGAATGGTCTAAAAGTGACGGCATCAATAAATGACAAATGTATCCTTTATTGAATGTTATATAGTTTTGATATTACTTGAGCTATTGTCTTTAAGTGCTTAATGTTTATATAATGTTTCAAATGAGTGCTAATTGCCTTTAATTGCTCAGTGAATGTGTAATGCCCCGACCCCTCACGAGATCAGGCATTCTATTAAACATGCTATACTGAACCTAAATCCAAACCCGACCACAAAATTTTTAGAAAAAACGTACAAAGTTTTCCCTATTTATAGGACTAATAAAAAAACTACACATAACAAGTATAACCCCATAACAACACTCCAACTCTAACCGTCCAATTTTTCTCAGTCTCAAGGCCATCCGAGCCTTAGACAAAAACATAAATACACGAGCATGCAATGACACAACCTTTGAAATTCTAGGTTACATAATAGCTTATCATATCACTCTAACTATACTCACAAGCTTTACTTATATGATAAGTCCACCTACTTGTCACACAAGCATCCAATCAAAAGACAATAAAATCTATTTTTAGCTAATATATGCCAGCTACTCTATCAAATCACATAAATCCTTAATTTAGGTTACAATCCAACAAACCATACAAAAATACATACAAGACTTCAAGGGTCTCAAAACAGAATATAAACACATCAAGTCCCATCTTCACAAACAGCTTCCAACCTCAGCAGGATAAGCAACCAACAACACGGCACTCATGATAGTTGTTCTAGCTGCACCTGAAACATGTTAAAACGAGGAATGAGTAATCAAAGTTACTTAGTGAGGGAATCTGATGTAGTAAACCGGGGTGTGCTTTCGTGAGATGCAACAAGATAATAACATAATTAACACAATAGGACAAGCTAATTGAACAAATATTCAAACACATTTTAAAAGGATACGGTTCATCTTCCTGTCTTCAATCTCGAACCACGAACCATGATATTCGAGCAAATGCCGGCAAACCCCTTATTCCTCCAAATGGGGTACTCTAGATGTACCCCGATCCTACGACCCATATCTCTCGAGGTAGGTCTGTATGCCCCAATGAGGTGAACCACGCCTCTGGGGTAGGGGAGTATGCTTTAGCGAGAAAGGGACTGGGAAACCATGGTAGTCGAGGGAGCACGACAAGCACGATGCCGCCCGTGTTACTCGACACTACTATACCTGAAAAGGTTGCGCAACCCCGAAACACGAATTCGAGAATTCACGAAATATCACGGAATAATCACAAGTAAACACGAGAAATCATAAGACAGCAAGTAAATAGTGCATATAAACCTTATCCATTAAACTAAGTCATACAATCTAGAAGCAATAAAATAAGCTAAGATGCACAAAAGGGATGAAGACTCTTACCTGGAATTAAGCCAAGTATGCAAGAGAATAGCTAAGGTTTACTCCAACCTCTTTGACTTAGCTCAAATGTGCAACCCTAGTCTATTCACACAAGTATAACACTTTATCAATTAACTATATTAATTCCATTCGAATATCCATTTAACTAACTAGAATCAATATAGGTCAATTAATAAATGATCTATGTACCTAACTTATCTAGCATTTTACTTTTAGCTAGTAACTCACAGAATATAGGAACATTACAATTAGTAGGCTATGCATAATTATACTCTAGTTTCAACTGACGTTTAATTAGTACAATATTCACTAAGTTACCCTAACAAGCATTCTACTGAAATGTTAGTAATCCATGTAGAATAAGAGAGATTTCAACTAGAAGTCACCATTAGAGAAGCTAGACAAGGTCGTAGTTGAAACTTTTGCATACAATACAATCAACTTATAAGTTATAGTAATTAGAATATTTAACTCATATACTCCATACTTTTAATATTCTACAAGTTAATTAAGAAGATAGCTCAACAACTTAAAGCAGAATGATTCAACCAGCATGCAATAACTTGATGTAACCCGAGCTAGAATTTAGTTTAACTAAAATCAACACATGAGCCTACAGTTACTCATACTATTCCTCATTTTACTTTAGTTAATAACTTGTACAAGAAACTAGTTCACTCCATATAACAATAAACTAGCTATTAACTCAACTAAAGAAATTCCTCCAAAGAATTTATAGATAATAAAGGTTAAGTTACTTTAATGCTTAAATGACACATTCATTCACAATTGCACTACCCAGTCTTTTACTACTTTAATAAACTTCTAATTCGTATTCTACTTTACTTATAATAGTTAGTAATATACCCATGAAGATAGTCCAACATTTGCACATAGGAAAAGAAATGCATTTATCAACTAATAGAAAAGTTATCTATCAACTATTTAATAACTAGCATACCATTTTAGCAAAATAACTATACTTCAAGCTAAGATTCTAACATATCACTAGTAGGATCAACTTAAGTTAATTAAATTTAACATATAATAGACAACCATCAACTTACAATTAACCTTACATGTAGATTCAAAGAGCATTAAACACATTCTTTCACATAGCTTACTTAACCCTTCTAAGTGATCACTAGTTGCACATTGATAACAACAACTAATTCTAACAATTGAATTGTTTAGTATATATAGAAACATTACCTATCTTTAAAGGTGGCGACCATCACAATTCTACTAGTATTTCTCATTCACAGTCGAATAAAATAGCTTTCAATTTAAATTAACTTTACTAACAATTAGATTTCAATTATAATTCATGAACACAACATAACTATAAGAGCCTCATTACATTACTAATCATACAAGAACACTACACAATAAGGTCTTGATCGGATACATCCAATTAGAACTGAATTATAACATCACCATAGCAAAATAACAACACAATTCAGATTCTCGCGTAACTGGGCAATTTCGACACATCTCACCAAAATGATCATAACTTATTCTAGAAAACTCCGATTAATGCACCGTAAAAAGCATTAAAAACTAGACTCATAAGGCTTTCTAGCGGTATATAATTCAACCCCTAATCCTTCTCCAATTAATACAGTTTTAAGCCCAAAATTGCCTCATTTTTGCTGAAAAAAACTGGACAGCCACAATTGAACACACACACACACATGTACACATGGTGTAGTTAGTTCATTTACTTGAAATTCTAATATATATAGTGAGAGCTAACTAAAACTCCAATGTTGTATATTTATGAACATACATGCTAGCTAATTTCTTCTTGAGCTCCCACAATCTTCTTACAAGCATTCTTTCAAATATTAAACATGTAATATCTATTGTCTCCCACTTCTAACACAACAACAACCACAACACTAGAATTCTCATTTAACTAGCAATCAACACCAAAATACCACATTGTTAACATAACACCTAATAAATCATATTGAATATCTTATAACCATCATTTAACTCCAATATACACATCTACTCAACGAGCATCCATAATTTTACTATCTAGCAATCACAATCATTAATGTCAATTATCAACTAGCTAAAACATCTTTCAATTTCTTGCAGATGCTTAACTTTATTTGTTCAGTTACCTATGCTATAGTCCTCCAATGCTCTGTTCTTTATCTATAAACGTAGCTCTTCGAGTGTAGATGATCTTAGAACCAAATGGAACTCAATTTCGATCTAAATTCCTCAAGATACAACTATTTTCGTACGACTGTGCATAACTGCCTTGCACCAGCGATTTTCCCAGACATATTTCGAAAATGGCTACATCGAAGGGTTAAAACTTTAGAATTAGCCTTATCTCTAGAAATCAACATTTTCTCTAAACTTCCTAATCTAGCTGGTGTATAAATTTCGTTAAGTTTCGAGCACTTTTACTAGGTCAAAAGAGCTTCGAAAGACAAGTGCAGTGGACTGTCCGAATTTGCACTTTGTTGTCTGCTTGCATTTTAGCTAACTTTGCACTTAGGTTTAGCATAGACAACACTTATACACTTCATTGAGGCCTTTTATCAAACATCTAGTCTTCATCTATGATCATCAACTAGCAAAGCAACAACACCAATGAAACTACTTACAACATTTATCAAATATACAAAAGAGAACTCCTACAACACAATACATGCTAGAATTCATCTTCTCATGCATTTATAAGCTCATCAATCATTTAACTACTTCTCAATAACTTTGATAGGAGAAATAAATAGGAATAATAATGCACAAAAGATGAATCTCTCACCTTAAAAGTGGCTAGAGATGCAAGAGAAGCTAAAACAAGGCTCAACTCTTCTTCTTCCTTCTTTCTTTTACCCCTTTTTCCTATACTTTCTTCTCTTCTTGTGTGTGTATATGTTTTTCAACGTGTATTAGTGTGTGTGTGTGTGTGTGTATGTGTATGTGTCATTTGTGTGGTGTGTGTGTGTTTATATGTTTGTGTTTTGTGTGAGTGTGTATATAATATGTATGTGTATGTATGTATAATAAAAGATATATAAACCTAATGACTAACTTGCCCCTAACTAAATATTTATGTACTAGTTTGCCATTTAGTTAGGTTCTAACTAGTTTAGTTGCTAATTTTAGTAGAATCTAATTATTTCCTACGATAATTAAAACACATAAGTACACGTAAAACGATAAAAGTGCACATAAATAAATCAAATGCACATAAATCAAGAAATATGTCAATTAATGCATACAAATATATTCAAATTAATAAAATGACTTATATGCTTGGGTCAGGGTGTCACAGAATGCATATAGTTTAAGTGTACATTTTCAAAAAGGTTTTCAAAGTTAAAATGTTTTTTTTTCAAAACCTTCCTTTATCCCCCCTCACTGAGTTGGTGGTAACTCATCCCATTTCATAACAATATTTCAGGTGGAACCGAGCTGGAGCCTCGAGCTGATTAGATGGGATTACTTTGCTTATTTTGCTTCGGATGATGTTTTCTTTTTTTGTTTGTGAATTTTATGTAGATTATGTTGTATTGAAGATTATTATTGAGATGTTTTCTGGAGTACTAAAGAATTGAAATGAAAGTTTAATGTAATGAATTCTTGAATGTACTTGAGAAGGTTTAGTCTTGTTGCTTTGATATACTATTTCATGAATATTAATAAGCGGGCTATTGTATTGTACCTTAGCGGACTTAGGAGGAATGATCTTCTTAAACCCATGGCATCATGATCCCAGGTTGTTCGGTGTCCTTATAAGCCTGGATATTAATTTATTTCTTTATGGTATCAGAGACTCTACTAGTGAAAATGGGGTCGTGACAGATACTATCTTCATTCTAGACCATGCAGTTTTGGTTCCAATTTGATAGAGGTCTAACATGGAAATTTTTATTACATTGGAGTTTGCTTAAAATATTGATTTATTAAATTATATATCTATCAATATTATAAAGTAACAACCACATTGCCAAGTGTAAGCAAAAGAACATCTCTCCAGAAGATGCTATCATGCCACGTGTAAGTAAATAAATTAGCACCCTTAAAAAAAACAATATTTATAATTTTGGATTTATCTAATTGAACAAAATCCAGACATACAACTAACTTTTAGATTCAATTTAAGCAAATTAATACCCCTACTAAAAAAAATGCTATCTGGTTATGTGAAATTTTTTAATTTTGTACTATCTCGATCTTAATTATATCTAATAGAACAAAATTCACATACAAACTAACCAACATGTTTATTAAATCAGATTATATCTTAAGTTTATATTCTAGGTATCGTAGGAATGTATCTTATCTTCATTTAAACTCCTTTTATCTCTAATTATAGAAGTTTATTTGACAAAACCTATACACACAACTTCTTTATACTAATGAATCAAATTATTGTGAATTTGTATGAGATGTAGTCTTTTTCTCTCTTTTTTTGCTTCTCATTCAAGTGTTGTTATGCATTAGTCACTTGAAAATGAGGTTATTTACCTTCCTTTGTTTAATTGTTCTTTAATGAGGCACTGTTATTATTATTGTTATTGTATTTTCTTTTTGTCAAATTATTATTATGCTTTGAAGGCCTCAAATATGGAAATGCAACATTTACTTAATAATTTCAGTTTATTTTGACAAAACTACAATTAAAAAACTTTATTTTAATGCATATCCTTTAAATTCCAATTCAATGAGGTTTTACAGTTTTATTCTCATGGTTATCTTTATGTAGATAAGGAAGGTAGACCTGTATCCATTGAAATATTAGGAAAAGATAGATCCTAACAAACTTATGCAAGTTTTAATAGTGGATTGTTACATAAAATACCATGTTAAAGAGTTTGGGAGAACCTCCACAATTGAATTTACAGCCTATACAGTTGTTGCAAAGAGGTATAATGATTCAAGCACAACAATTGTAGATGTTCATTGCATGGTTTCTTGCTACTATTTTTCACTTCCCTTTTTTATTTCACATGATATGCATTTATAGGGAACCTAATAATAAATTTGGGTATATGTAAACAATAGTGGCAAAAGAAAGTAGTAATTTAGGAGTTTATAATATCTCCAAGTTGGATTAGATTTATATTGTACTTTACAAAAGGTGGAGATTTCACATAGCTACCTAAATTGGTATCTCCGTTATATAGACATACATTTCCAATGTGTATCATTTCTTAACCATATTTTTGTATATACTTTTCTCAAATATTGGCCAAGTTCAATCTCTACGAAAAAGTTGAGGTAGAGGCCAACTACAAAGGTTTTAGTATGAGAACTTCTTTTTTTTATTTTTGCTTTCGAAGAGATTTGGTATGAAAAGGAAAAAGCATTAACAAATCGTAACTTTTTGTTAGAGTTGCATTGTGTATGATCCTATAATAATTTGTTTGTACGTAGATATATATATTCTATAAGCTAAGAAACAACTATTTCAAAATTCAACGTCCCAGAGTTCTCAAGTGACCTGTCACAGTACATAAACAATTAATCGTTCATAAAGATTACCATTAAAGGTTTCTAACTTTAACAAAAACTATAAAAGTATCCCTTAAGATTTATTACCTGATCTGTTTTTAATTTCGTTGTTAACAATAGATGTCTCTTATTAACTTAAATACAATTTAACTGTGGATATTTACCATGACAACTTTAGACATCTAATAACGGATTTAGTATTCATTTTTTATTCACCATATGTTATTTACATTAATAATTGTAATTTTAACGGTGTCTACAATAATAAGAGTTGCGAGGCCCTTTTTCACATAAGATCAATTATCATAGTTCTAATATATAATATGATCCAGAAAATGTCATAAATGCATTCTATAATTTGTTAAAATGTTTCAAATGTTGAAAATATTTCTCTAAACATAATAGATAACCACAACAAAAAAAGTATTTTTACTTCTATCTAAAACCACCATTATGCTACAAGTAATCAAATAAGTACCATTTCTAAAATTAATATATATATATATATATATATATATATATATATATATATATATATATATATGTATATATATATATATGTATCTATATATATGTATCTATATATATTCTGCAATCGAAGCAGCAACTATTTCAAAATTCAACGCCTTAGATTCCTAAAACCAATTGGTGCCAAGTATTATATTCTAACACTCAGGTGACCTATCACAGTACATAAACAATTAATCATTCATAAATAACAATTAAAAGTTGACTAACTTTAAACAAAAAGTATAAGATTTAGTACCTGATCTGGTTTTAGTTTTGTTGTCAGCAATAGATGTCTTTTCTTAAATTAAATATAATTGAGAAAAATACTTGATCAACTGTACAATGATAGAGATACAATCATGAATATTAACAATAGTAACTTTAGACATCTAATAATAGAATTAGTATTCCTTTTATATTCACCGAAGTTATTTACATTAATAATTAAAAATTTAACGATATCTACAGTAATAGGATGTGCTAGCCTCTTTTTCAAATAAGATGAATTATAATAGTTCTAATATGTAATATGATCTAGAAAATATCACAAATGCATTCTATAATTTGTTGAAATATTTTAAATGTTGAAAACATTCCTCTAAACATAATAGATAACCACAAAAAATATTATTTTTACTTCTATCTAAAAACGCCATTATGCTACAAGTAATTAAATAAGCACCATTTCTTTAAAAAAAAAAAAATCTTACTTCTATCTAAAAGACTTAAATTTTCAATTCATACAATAAAAATCAAAATAAAAAATTAAAAATAAGCAAAAAAATATTTTACATAATTTTTAAAATGACAAAGCCTTCCTCATAAAATTACTTTATTTTTCAATTAAAAGTTTGATCAATTTAGAAAATTCACTTAATATAGTAAAAATTACATTAAGGAATCATAAATAGGTGAAAAAATTCCACATTCATTTTTAAATGAAAAAGTCTCTCTTATAAAATTATTTTATTTTTCAATTAAAAGCTTGATGAATTTTAAAATTTCAATCTCACAAAAAAATGAATCTTACTTGCATATAATAAATTAAATATTCGATTCATATTTGTCTTCATATGTTATTTTATGAGTTAAATGACATGTAGATAATATCAAAATGAAAACAAATTTAGGTGGTAGATATTATAAATAAAAATAGAAATAAAAAATTACATTTCTCTTCATCTGTTATGTTATGTTATTTATTTATTTATGATTTTTTTTGTCATCTCACAAGTTTCGTGGCAATGGTTAGGCATCGTCCAACCTGGAACTTTTCCTTTTTTTTGGCCAAAAATAAAATTGCATTGAAAAAGAGATCCAATATTGAACTTTTTCTTATCTTCTTTTTTTTTTTAATCAAAATTGAAATTGCATTGAAAAAGAGGTCCAAGTTGAACTTCTCTTTCTTTTAGTCCAAAATAAAATTGCATTGAAAAAGAAGTTAAATGTAGAACCTTTTTTTATCAAAAATAAAATTTCATCGAGAAAAAGGTCCATTTTCTTTCCTTTTACTTCTATCTAAAAAATTACACATTCGATTCATATAGTAAAATTTAAATTTAAAATCATAAATAAGCTAAAAGAAATTCTACCTTTATTTTTGAAATGACAAAACCTCTGTCATAAAATTACTTTATTTTTCAATTAAAAGCTTGATTAATTTAGAAAATTCAATTTCATATAGTAAATATTATATAAAATAGTCATAAATAAGTGGAAAAAAATTCACATTCGTTTTTTAAATGACAAAGCCTCCCTCATAAAAATTGTTTATGCTTTAATTAAAAGATTGATTAATTTAAAGAAAATCAAGCTCACAAAGAAAAAGAATCTTACTTTATTCAAAAGATTAAATATTTGATACATATTTGTCTTTATCTGTCATTTTCCGTGTTAAATAACATGTAGATAATGTTAAAATGAAAACAAATTTATGTGACATATATTATTAGTAAAATCAAATTAAAAAAATTATATTTAACTTCATCTATTACGTTTTCTTACAAATTTTTTATTTTCTTTGTCATCTATTTAGCTTCATAGTGATGATTAGGCTTGGTCCAATATGAAACTTGTTTTTTTATCAGAAATAAAAATTAATTGAAAAAAAGATTCAAAATTGAACTCGCCCTTTTTTTTTATAAAAAATGAAATTATATTAAAAAAAGAAGTCCAATTTGAACTTTCTTTTTTCTTGATAAAAAATAAAAATTTATTGAAAAGAGGTAAAACATGGAACTTTTTTTTGGTTAAAAATGAAATAGTGTTGAAAAAGAAGTTAGATGTAGAATTTTTTTTGGGTAAAAAAATGAAATCGCTCAAGAAAAAGTGTAATTTGAAAATTTTCTTTTCTTTCTAGTCAAAAAGAAAATTGTGTGGAAACAGTGATCTAATGTGGAACTTCTTTTTTTGGTAAACAATGAAATTTGCATTGAAAAAGAGGTCCTACGTGTAACATATCTATTTTTTTGGGTAAAAAATAAAATTGCATTGAAAAAAAGGTCTAAAGCATAACTTTTTTTCGGGTAAAAAATAAAATTGCATTGAAAAGAGGTCCAACGTGGAACCATTCATTACATTGGACCTTGCTTAAATGTCTTTCAATTAAAATCTAGATTTATTAAATTAGACTATAATTATAATTCTTTATCTTTATTTGAAAAAGCAAAAAAATAAAAAATAAATAAATAGCTTAGGATACAACAACTTGAGGAAATGAGATACATACTTATATCTTTTGAAATCTTGATCTATGTAAAATAGTTTTTACTGTCACATTTTTTAGAAAATTGGTGCTTATATTTCTTTTTTCTTTTTTTGGTAATGACATAGTATTTAAAGTAAATACGTGTATCGTACGGGTATAGAACTAGTTACTCCTCCAAATATCACCTAACTATCACATTCGGAATGACATTTCACTTGCCATGTCACTAGACCTTTATTTTTTCTCTCCAATTACCTTTAACCATTTCATCAGCTTTGTTTTCTTTTCTTTCACTCTCTTTAATCGCAACCCTATATCTTTTAAACTCAATTTTTTTTCCTTCAAAGAACTTCATTCATCTTCCTTATGCTTAAATCTCCAAAACTGATATGTTACTAAGAAAGGTTAATGGATTCAATCAATTTTTACGTCAATTCAACATAATCGAACTCTCAAATTCTTATTAATATCAGGGTGAATTGCACCGGACCCCCCTATGGTCAACTATAAGTGCGCACGACCCCTCTTGTGGTCTAAAAACCCCCCACCAAACCCCCATGTGATCGTTTAAAAGTGCATACGCACTACAAAATAACATTTTCGTCTATGTAAGTAACAAAAAATAGCAAAAGACTTTCATGCCCTTGTTTTTAACTTAGCATTTGCATAGCCTTTACCATTTTTCCATTGTTTTTTTTTTTACCTAAGTCCGAAATGTTCTCTCTCTCATGACGTTCACTCAATGCCGACGCTTGAAGAAGAACAACAATGCTATAGTATTTCCATCTTGTTCCATTGGCATTTGTGAGTTCTTAATCAATTTTTTATCGTTTCCATCTCTATCGAAAGGCTCTGGTGCAATTGCTACAAGCTTGTAAGTTATCAATCGATTGAAGATTCACCACGCGATAGTGTTTCCAGGTATGTTCCCATATTTCCGTGTATATAAGGCGCAATGTTTGGACTCTTTAGGGTTTAATTACATGTGGGTTTAACTGTTAGTGAACAAAATAGGATTTTAAGATATTATTTCTTTTTTTGGATTAGGGTTTTAAAAATTATTTCTGCTATTAGTGTTTAATTACTATAATTTAGAGTTTAATTATTGGTATGTAGGGTTTCAATTTTGTTAATTAGGATTTAATTATAATAATTTAGGGTTTCAATTTTACAAATTAGGGTTTCAGTTTTGCAAATTAGGGTTTAATGATTTTATTCCCATTCAGTCTATTTCCTACTCAACTAAGTAACTTATAGATTATTGACATATTTATGTAACTCAACTACGTGACATACTTGTGTAACTTACAGATTATTGTTGCATTAGCCATAACATTAGATAGTAATTAATCATGCTTTAAATTATTTATTTCAAAATGAATGATACTAATGATAAAGTCAGTAAGGACCATAATGAAGTGCATTTTGATCAGTTATGGCATGATTTTGACTAGAGTCAATTGAACATTGTGACTGATTGTGTAGATGACTGTAATGGTTCAAATGTTATGCATGAGAATAGGGAAAACAACATTGAGAATGCTAAAGATTGTGGAGATGACTGTAATAGTTCAAATGTTATGCATGAGAATAGGGAAAACAACATTGAAAATGATAATGTTTCAAATGTAAATAATGAAAATGAGGCAGGCAACAATGAGAATGATAATGGTAGTGAAGACAATGATAAAGAGAGTGAAGATTCAGATTCTGATGATTCTGATTATGTAGAAATTGAATTGATGGATCAATTTCTGATACAGATTCTAAGATACTTAGCTTGGTTTATGAGGACATTGAGGGATTGAGTGATGATGATATTTTCCATTAGAATGAAGATGGGCAATCTAAAAAAGCAAGATACATTGAATGGAAGAAGAAACTTAGAAAAAGGTTTAGAAAGAGAAGAACTAGAGGGAATGAAGGAACTTCAAAAGGTGATCAAGACTGGGCTAGTGATGTGGAAGATGATAACTTAAATTGTAGTGATTGCCCAAATTTTTCTAATGATGTTGATATGGAAACATTTGATATGGTTAAAAGCATGAAGTTTAGTGATGTTTTTCAATTCAGGAAGGTTTTGACTATGTATTAGTGAAAAATGAGAAAGAAAAAGTTAGAGCAAAATATACTCATGCTCAAACTCATGGTTGCACCTGGACATTACATGCATCTTCAATCAATGATGGTCCAACCTTTCAAGTTAAAACCGTGACAAGTAGCCACAATTGTGGACATAGGCTTGATAACAGGTTGGCAGATTATAAATACACTGGCACAGAATTGTGGAGTCTATTAGGGATAACCCGAATCGAACCACAGTTAAATGGAAGAAAAAGATTCATAAGAAGATGGAAGTCAGAGTTAACAAATACAAAGCAATGAGAGCTAAACAGGTAATACAACTAATAGAGAGGAATTCTGAAGAGCAATTTACTAGACTGAGGGATTATTGTGCCACAATTATCCACCACAATCTAGGTAAAATAGTGTTATTGAGGGTTGATAGGAGTCTTCTTGAACCAATGTTTGAAAGATTATTTTTCTCATTGGATGCAATGAAAAATGATTTTTTAGCTGGTTGTAGGCGAATTATAGGCTTAGATGGGTGTTTTCTGAAGACACGATATGAGGGCCAATTGTTAGTTGTAGTAGATAGAGATGGGAATGATAATATGTTCCCAATTGTATTTGTGTTGGTTCCAATTAAGATGAGAGAGACATGGTCATGGTTTTTTCATGAACTACACAACTTGATAGGTAACCCATATGCAAAAGGTTGGTGTTATATTTTTGGCAAACAAAGGGGCTTATGTGATGTATTTGAGGATGATTATCCAGGCATACACCAAAGATTTTGTCTATGGCATATGTATCAGAATTTTAGAAAGAAGTTTGAGGGGTTGGAATTAAAAGAGATGTTTTGGAAGGCTACATCCACAGCTAACACCTTGGAATTTGAAATATGCATTAATAAAATTGAGAAGGCAGACCCAGATCTTGTTGAATTGTTAAGAAATATACCTGCTGAGCATTGGGCAAGATCTCATTTTCCATTCACTTCGAGGTGTGACATATTGGTGAATAATCTCTACGAGTCTTTCAATAATTATATTTTAAATGCCCGAGATAAACCAATTATAACAATGGTTGAAATGATTAGAACAAGATTGATGAGTAGAATACAAGTGAAAAGAGTAGTCATGGAGAAATATGTAGGTAACATATGGCCAAATATCTTGAAGAAGATTTATAAATTATACAATGCTTCCACTGGTTGGTGTGCTAATTGGGCAGGTAATGAAGAATATGAGGTTGTTCAAGATTGGAACAAGCAAGTTGTTAATTTGGCCACCAAGACATGTGGCATGTTTCAGTTGAATGAAATTCTTTGTTGTCATGCCCTGGCTTGTATACAAAAATATGGTAAATATGTAGAGGCATATGTCGATCATTGTTATTCTGAAGAAGTCTACATGAGAGTATGTAAAAAAATGATACGTTCAGTACTTGGACCACTTGATTATGTTGATAGTAGTGGTGAGGCTTTGAAGCCACCCTTGGTTCCTAAAAGGACTGGCAGGCCTCCAATGGCAAAAAGAAAAGGTGTTGAAGAGTTAAGAAAGCCGACTGCAAGTAAGAACATTTCTACAAGGAAGGGGTTGACCATCACTTGCCAAAAATACCTGCATAAATGTCATAATAAGGCCTTTTGTAGAAATGAATTTCATCCAAACTCAAAGTTGTTGAAGGTGATGTTTCATTTCTATATTATTGTATTATAAATTACAATGCTTCTTAACACTAATCAATTCATTTTTGTATGCAGACAATGAACAATCAATCTCAATTCAATATGAAGCACTTACAAGCTTCATTTAATGTAAGCAGTATTCTTGATGCATAACTTATTGACTATAATCTAAGTAATATAGATGTACATCATGACATATGTGTTATTTGATATTCATTGCAACAGCCTACCATCACTCAAGGATCACATATGTCCAATCAACTACTACCCAGGCCAAGAGTCGTTGGTCGAGATAAAAGGGTTCGACGAACTGTTGGTGGTGTAGGTCGCGACAGTGTTGCAGGCTGAGGTAGTGTTAATGTCATATCTATTGCGGATGGTCGCATATTTGAACTTGAGCAAAACAGATCTGATAATGATAGAGGTAGGTCGACTGTGAGAGTTGGTAGGACAAAGCTTGGTGTGTGTCATACTATTGGAGTTGGTTCTACTAGTGAATGAGTCGTGGGCAGAGTGTACACGAACTTCCGCAATGAAGCTCTCACGAGTGGAGCTGCTACAAAAAGAAAACGTAGTGATAAAGTGGTAGATAACATAAACAACAGGAAAAGAATATGGAAGTCATGACTTCAAGTTGGAGTTTTTTTAACACTTTTTTGCATTTTGTATTAATCAATTGGGTGTGGTCCAATTAGATGGTTCAGACAAGGCACATGGTGTGGTCCAGCTAGATAAAATGTTGGTATTCACTCTTTGACTTTTTGGAATAAAATATGGTGTTGGTTTGTGGTAAATTTCTTGGTATTTGAATTGCACTATTGCTTGGTAGTAGGACATATTTGGACACATCTATTTGTATTGTTGCTTTCAGCTTCAATTTACTAATTTAAGTTGTATTGCCTAGTTATCACTTTTTGACTTTTTTGGATAAAAATTTGTGTTGGTTTGTTTGTGGTACACTTATAGGTATTAATACATTAAACTTGAACTTACAAAACCATTAAACTTGAACTTATAAAACCATTAAACTTGAAGATTAAACTTAGCAACACCATGTTGATATTAATATATCATTTAACATAAACCAACCACAAGAAAAGTTCAAGGCATAACAACGACTCCCTACATCTCATTTCTTGAAAACTAACACAACAAGTAGTAGTAGCAACAAGATACAACAAGCGGCAAGAAACAACATATTCAACTCTCCAATGTCATTACTCTTCTTCTTTATCTTTTTCTTCTTTTTCTTCTTCAAATGAAATGTCACATCTTTTCCGTTCTCCTTATCGTCACTATCTTCACTAGCTTCAATGTCTTCCAATCTCATTCTAACGTTAAGCTCAGTGCCTTTCCAAGATGCAAAAACTAGCTCGCACCATCTGAAACAAACGCCCTTTTGTCGACTTCTTATAACAATAACAGTTCTTGTTCATGTATCGCAAATCAAGTGCCGGGTCATCAGAACTTTGACTTAACGTTCAACTTCGGCTACTTAATGTTGACATTTTCTACTTATGCTGCAAAATATTTATCACAAATAGGAGTAATTATGTGACAATAAAAATGTGCATATTCAAGAAATTTATAAATGTAAATAAATATAGAAGAAAAATGTACATATTTAAGAAATTTATAAATGTAAATAAATATAGAAGAGTTCTTGTATTTTTATTAAATTAAAAAAAAATAGCAAACTCACCGCAGGTTTGGCAGCAAGCTAAGGCGAAGTAACAATGTTGAAGCTCAAAGGAAGGGGGTTGTCTATTATACATGGAAGAAGAGGTATATTGGTCACAAAATATACTTATTTCATTAAAGGATTGGTTAAATATCCATCATATTTGCAAAACAACCGCGTGTCATGCACTCTCGTTAGTTTGGACGGAATTGTTGATGGACGGGGGGTCATATGCACTTTTAAATAATCAAAGAGGGGTTTGGTGAAGATTATGAATCACAAGGGAGTCGTGTGCACTTACGACTGATTACAGGAGGGTTTGGTGCAATTCACCCTTAATATTAACAAGAGGAGCAAATAGCAAAAGGTACACTTTTTTAGCTATATTTGACAATCTAAAAGATTTTATCTATCAGCTGACTAAGTCTTATACCAAAGTTATTCGGCACTATTTGGACTATATTTTTATACTACATTCCTGGATTTTTTTTCTTTTTTTTTTTGTCGAAAAGAGAATTTATATTAACATAAAAGGAGTAAAAAATGGCCCAAAGCCAAAGGAGTAATATTACTCCAAAAGGCATCACCCATTTATCGTCCCTATATATACGCCTAGTTGACATTCCAACTCAACTAAAAATTCTTACAGATTTTCATTTATTTTCAGTTTCTCTCTCTTCCTTTTTCTTTTTTCTTTTACCATTGAGTTCACCGTCAGGGGTTTCAACAAACTTAATTTAAATATAAGATAAGAACTTATAGTTGACTATGGGTCAAATAATGTTGTATAAAATCCAAAATTGGAACCTTAAATTTTGAATTGGCCACAATACAGCTACAATGATAAGCGAAATTG
Organism: Ehretia macrophylla; assembly: GCA_037974665.1. Taxonomy (NCBI): domain Eukaryota; kingdom Viridiplantae; phylum Streptophyta; class Magnoliopsida; order Boraginales; family Ehretiaceae; genus Ehretia; species Ehretia macrophylla. The sequence continues at coordinate 71,962,255 of CM075772.1, read as the reverse complement.
GAATACATACGGTTTGGTTGGATTGTGTAATAGTTAATGCAAGAAAAAAAAAAAACGTGAAGAGAAGGGAAAAGAGTTAGAAGATTGCAGATCGATTTGCAGCAACATCCAAATTTCAGTATTTATCATATTTATCACAAAACAAACAAGTGAGTAGATTGATTGACAACTTCTGGCCTTAGTTACCCTCTTGGTTTTTGCTCTATTGCACATGTATCAGTTGATTTAATGTCTCCAATTGAACAGGACAAAAGAGATAAAAAAAAAAAAAAAAAAAAAAAAAAAAAAAAAAAAAGAAATCTCTAAATTTGTTATATAACCTTGTAAGGCTTGGGAAAGAGAGAGGGACGGAAACAGGAGAGGAGGGGGGGTGGGGGGTGGGGGGGGGTGTTGGGGTGGTTTTGGTGTTGGGAAGCGCCAACATCAAAAATCAACATTTCTTTCGTGGCTACAACTCTCAATCATCAAGAAAAGATGTTTCAGAAAAAGGGAACGTTTGTTATGGTAAAATGAAAGACGGAAAAAAAGTTGAGAAAGAGAAATAAAAATAAAAGATTCTCTAGACACACAATAAGATGATAAATAGATGATGAATTTTGGAGCTAGTGATAAATAACAATATCTTTGTTTGAATTTAGGGTAAATTTCAAGGAAGTTTCCGCAAATGATCCCTAATGTTCGCACTCCTTTTTTTTTCGTCCTCATTATTTTAAGAGTGATGCGCTTTGTCCCCAATGTTTATATTTTTTTTAATTTCCTCCCTATTATTTAGAAAATGACGCATTTAGTCTCCAAAATTTGTAAAGAGTTTTAATTTACTTCCCAATATTTTCACTTATTTTCGATTTAGTCCCCAAAGGTTATGTGCATTTAATAAATTAAAATTTCACAGTAAGGACTAAATTAAAACTTTGTACAAAATTTTGAGACTAAGTATGTCACTTTTGAAATAATGAAACTAAATTAAAAAAATAAAAGCATTGGGAACTGAATTAAATTTTTTTACAAACTTTGGGGACTAAGTGCGACCCATTTTGAAATAATAGGGACAAAATAAAAAAAAAGTATAAACATTAGGGATCAAGCACGTTACTTTTAAAATAATGAGACGAAATATTAAAAAATATATATATAAACATTGAGGACCATTTGTAAAATTTGCCCCCTTGAATTTACATATTAAACAAGGGACATGTATAAACGAAAAAATGCAAAAAACAGTCCTTTTTATTAAACAAAATTAGTAAAGCAACTTTATCATTCTTCAATATGTATGCATATATACTCATCTTAACCATCTGAGTTGCAACCTTTTTTTTTTTTTTTGCTAGATCAGCAAGAGCATTTCATTAATAATGAAATTCTTTTCAAGGAAAATCAAAAGGTGAAAGACCAAACGGATGGCCACAAGCCGACCTTATCCCAAAATAACCATTGCATCTAGCCTTCATGAGGATATCCTCAATTTGCCAATTGCTGCAAGTAATCTATTAAGGCCAGTATTTCTTAATTTCCTATTAGAAAGAAGTTTTACATTTACATCATGTCGTATATTACAATAAATTTGTTCTTTTATGAAGGCATTTAAAGTAAAAATACGGCTATTCTTTTCCTTCCAAATATGATAGATAATGGCACAAAGGTAAATCTAAAACACTTGAGCCTTTACGTGGATAGGATCTGAGAGAATAATGGCAAGATCTTTGATGCATTCCAATGAGAAAAGGGAGGCTTGGATATCAAAAGCATTTAAACATCATCTCCATATTCTTTTTGTGAATGAATACTCAAAGAAGAAATGCTCATAAGTTTCATTCCCCATATAGCAGCAAATACAATGAGTCAAGGTGAGTGCCCCAAGAGAGAAGCGAAATTGAATGGCAAGGCGGTCCAAGTAAGCAAGTCAAGTGATAAAATTATGCTTTAAAAAACAATTTGTATACCACACCAACTTATGCCAATCAACCTTTTGCCGTTTAGATCTAATGTGATCCCACATCATAGCACAAAAAAAAAAAAAAAAGACCCCATTTGATGAGTAAGCCCAAACGAATATATCATTTCGCTCCATGGATGGGAAGAGTCCAATAAGGCAGAGGTAAAGGGCCAAATCCATGGATTATTTTTTTATAAAAAAAAAAAAAAAAATTGTTGACAACCTTGTGGTTAATACTATGATAAATAACATAATTGTCAAATTGGGGACGAAGATACTTTAGGGGTGTCAATTATCAAATCAAAAGTAAGAATATCTTCTATTGCCGATGCTTGAAAGAATTAAATGAAAAAAGATTCCGAAATTTGAGTATCTTGGACTAAGTCCAACTAGCATCAATAGGGGTAGGGAGATTCCGAATGCATCTATCCTTAATGTGGTTGTTCTAAACCCAAGAGCTTTAAATAGTATCGTGCCTGGAATACATTATCCAAAAGAGCTTAGGTAACGATTGATATATTAAAATAGAGTTTGGAATGAAATTACATTCTCAACTTTTTTTTATTTCCACGCTTGGTATGTAGGAATAAACTTGAGAATCTCATTCCCGCGTATATAAGAATAGTCATTCCAGACCAAACTCATAGGAATGGGTCATGCTCATGTATTTGAGAATAAACTTGATCACCATACCTCATATTTGAATAATAATAATAATAATAAAAAATAACAATAATAATAATTAAGAAATATAATAATTATTATTATTAAAAAATAATAATAATTATTATTATTATTATAAAAATAAAAATAAAAATAAAAACAAAAACTAAAAATAAAAGTAATAATAATAATAATAATCAATAAAATTAAAATAACAAAATAATAAAAAAATAATAATATTGATTGAAATAATAATAATAAATAAATAAATAAAATAATAATAAAAATAAAAATTAAAAAAAAAATATTGATTAAAATGATTATTATTATTATTATTATTATCATTAGTAATAATTATTATAATAATAATAACATTAATAATAAAGATAATCATAATAATAATAATAATAATGATAAAAATAATAATAATAATAATAATAATACCAAATATAATAATAATAATAATAATTGTTGTTATTATTATTATTATCAAGCTTTTTTTTTAAAAAGGGCAAAAGCGTTAGCACAATATTTTGTCTTCTACATCAAATTTTTTTTTTTTTTTAATTCTTAAAAATATGATCAAAAGTAGTTCCCCACCTACCTTCCAAAAGTGACTCAAACTCGGGACCTATAGGTCTCAAATGAGATGCGCTACCATTGAGCTACATTAGACTTAAAATCAAAATTTTACCCATTTTTTCATTTGTAATTCCTAACCCCCAAATCCTTAATTCCCAAATCCCTAAACCCATTTCTTCATTGATAACTAGGTCAATTTTTCAGTTTTTACCGGCTTAAGGAACGCAGTTTTATTGATTTCCCCAAGCTTGTGAATACCAAGACCTCCCTCTTCATCAAGTTTACAAATGAAGTCCCAAGTAACATTAGGGCCATACCATGCCAAAGAAAAGCCTTAGGTTAACTCCGATAGTATCTCTATTTTTTTCTCTATATATAGGAATTTTGGACTTCCTCTTTAACTTTAAAAAAACCATAAATTTACTTTCAATCAGGGAGAGAATACCTTTTAGAATAGATATGAGCTTGCCCCATATGAATGCATTTGCTCAAGTATTCATTTAATGAGTTCAAGACGTCCCACAAAAGAAAGCCAATTGCAAGTCCAATGCTCAATAATAAAAGTGATTTTATCAATAAGAAATTAACAATCTACATTTCGAAGTCTCTCGAAAATAAAAGGAATTTCACCCAAATAGAGGCAATGAGCTCCGGGCTGCATTCACCATAAAAAGATTCACTTTTATCCATTAAACGTTAGTTTTTTTTTTTAAATATAATTTATCTTTTTATCATTTTTTGGCTGCTGATCATGATCGGCTAGTTGAAAGATCTGGCCTTGATGATTCCATGGGGATCAAAGAGAGGAAGAAATCAAAATCAACATGATGTTCACTCGCACAAGATCACAATATCACATCAAAACACCGTACCAATGTATCGTCATCTCAAATGTTATTTCATGTATATATCCAATCCACATGATGGAAAGAACCTGACGTTCTTTCACTCTGTAGATGTTCGCAACTACACATATACTTAATTTGGTTTTGTATGCGATCTACCATGTATAGGCCAATCAATCGTACTTCGAGAAGCAAAACGCATCTTCACAGACAGTGCCCCGTACCCTTCAAGATTTTGTTATCGTTAAAAAAATCTATATAGATATCAGCAATGTCAACGGAGAATATTGTAACTAAAATTAAGATAAGTTGGTCTTTAATATTTCAAAAAACTTATATAGTACTTAATATTTATAAAAGTGATTTAAAATAGCCTTATTATTCAAAACGAGTCAATAATAAACTATAGTTTTCCAAAAAAAATCAATTTAGCCCCCAAATAGAAAAAAATTTTAAAAAAAATAATAGGGACTAAATTGATTTTTTTTTTTAAATAATAAGTACCAAATTAGTTAATATTAAACAATAAGAATCATTTTGAATCACTTTTATAAATATTAGAAACTATTATGAATCTTTTAAAATATTATGGATGACATTAAATAAACATGTAAACTATAAGAACTAAATGTGAAACTTACCCTAAAAAGAGCAGTACATATGATCTATACTAATCACTAGGAAATTTCTTGCAAATATACATCAGAACATGTTCTGGGAGTTGGGTGTAAAGCTTATAAGAAAAAAATCAATTTAGTCCATGAGGTTTAGTATAAAGACTGGATAGATTCTTATAAAATCATATTTTTTTCAAAGTACAGAGACATGTTTAGTTTTTATGCTAAATCTCATGAATTAAATTGAATTTTTTTCAAAGCTTATATATATGAGAATTTTACACGTCATACAAAATAAAATGTATTTTTAACTTGTCCCTAGTCACAAGTAGTATATTTGTTAGTTTTCAGACAGAGTTTTCAGACAGCAAAGGAATCACAGTCATGATGGAGAAACTGTACAACACCGGAAGCCTCAGTACACATCCTATTGCATTTATGAACATTACGCAGATTAGACTAAGGAGATATATTCATTAAATACGCTGTGCATATAATTCATTTCATGATCGTACTCGTACAACAATAAAGTATGATTCTAGTTGCCTTATAATGGAGGCATCAAATGTTAGTACCAGATCTTATTGCTTTTATTTACTTTACATTGGCAGATGCCACTTGTGTTCTCATTAAATTGTCACGAAAACTTCTTGCGGAATTCACTTTAAATGTTGTCTTACAAAGTTAAACCCCACATCCCCAAACATTTGAGTGAAGTGATCTGGAACTAACTCGTTATGAACAAATGTATCAGAGTCTGAATCTATAACTTCTTAATATACATATCTTTTGACCTTTAATTAACTTAGAGTATGCGTTACAACATTTTGCTATACCATGAAACTTAGGATAAATGTTTTGTCATACAAAAATAAAGAAAATAGAAGTTAAACCTCACAAAGTAAAATAGATCAAACACCATAGTCGACCCGTCTTGTTATTTGTGTTGAACATAGACCTTTAATCATCTCAGGTAGAGATGACTTTGGTTAAAATTTAAATTCAAAACCCAACGGATACTTCATCAAGTTTTGTTATCAAATTTTTATCGAACGGATACTCATTAATTTCGATTTTCTAAGGAGTAACCAAAGGATAAATCTATAGGTTTTGATTTTAGACATTAAAAAAAAATCAAAGCCAAAAATCCTGTATTAATTTATTAAAAATATTGATGAGGGTTGAATTTATCTCTTCAGCTTGACCTCAGCAATGACCTACAAAATGAGGTAAGGAATCGTGAGAGTGAAGACCCGTGTTTTCCCTCGAGTGCAAGAATGAGTTAGTTTGTCTGAGCTAAACTAATTGCTGGTAATTGAAGGCATTTAATGAGGACGAGTTACTTTTATTTAGAGCAGTTAGTGGACTATTTATACTATCATTCAAGACAGGTAGCCATTAATGGCCTAATGCTGCCCTGCACTATTCATACCTAACCTAGACCTTTACCCAGTGAATAAAGCTATTATCTAGTAGGTAATGCCTTTATATCACATCTGACATTAGTGCCAGGTCGGGAAACGGATAACAGGTCGGACTCAAGTCGGGTCATACCATCTCAGATCAAGACCCCTCCCCCCAAAAAAAGTCTAGAGCACGACAGAGATCTAGAAATGAGATCCAATTGACCAAGCCACCAAAAATTCAAATTTGATTTGGCAACTAACACGTCACTTATTCTCTTGATAGGATGTGACGGTTAACCTCCCCGAGGTGACTTTTACACACCTATAAATAAGGTTGAATTGACCTCAGATTTATTTTTGCTCATTTGCAATCTAGAATCTCAAGTGATAGGGGTGGGGCTCCAGCCTTGGAAACTCAACTCTGGTAATAATTGTCAGCCCTGTCTTTCTTCAAGCCCTGGACCCGCCAGGCAGGCGCGCATACAGGGGCCCCAAGAGGATAAGGATAAGATCGAGGAGACCAGATAAGGAAGGACTCATAGGCGGTATGATCACCATGGGTTATTGAACGAAGAAGGACTCTTGGGAGTCCTGATTCTGGAGGAATTCTCATTTGTTTAGGGAACTTCTTTACTACAAGTATAAAATGGAAATAGTTCCACAATAGAAAGTATACAAAAATATCTATCCCTCATCGCTTACAAGCTCCATCCCACGTTAACTGACTTGAGCATCGAAGTGGGCACCTCGGGTACCCCCCTCGGTTCCTTTGTTTTGCAGGTTCAGGTCCGACTTAACGAGCAGCTCGGAGTAGCTAAAGTTTTTTACCTTAACAGTTTGGCGCCGTCTGTGGGAACGTCCAACAACCCCACTGAGATACCACGATGGTTCATACACGAAGTCAAACCAATACCGGGGGGAACCAGAACCCTCCCGAGGAGCATCAGGTTCCTGAAGGTATTGCTCCTCCAGTAGCTCCCATCCCTCTCAACACGGGAGCACTAGGGGAAGCTGCCACCTTAGTTCTACCGGTATTTGTTCCAGGAGATATGCCGTCCTCATCCCAATAGGTTGACTTGCCCACCCTGGTGCAGTTATTCAATGGTCTAAGAGGAGCTTTTAACCAGTTTCTCCAGACTCAAGGGTTGGCACGTCCGGAGGTCGCTCATCTTCAGAGGGAAGATCCGATAGCAGGGAATCCACCCCAAGCCTCGGCTCTTTCGACGAATACAACAGCCTCGGCAGAGCTGCAGGGAAGGCCGGGCAAGAAAGGCAAGGGAGACCCCCATGGCAGGAGAGACCAGAGGACACCCGTAGCCATAGAGGTCAGCATCAAGTTTTGGTGGGGCAAGGGAAGCATCATCCTTTTGCCAGAGAAATTATGGGGGAGCCAATGCCATATGGGTACAAACTCCCCAGTCTCCAGACTTATGATGGGACTAAGGATCCGGAGGATCACCTTACTATTTTTGAGCACCACATGACGTTTCAGGATGTCCCGGACGCCATCAAATGCCGGGCTTTTCTGGTAACGTTAGTTGGGGTGGCACGAAAGTGATTCACTGGCCTGCCAGAGGCCTCAGTTCATGGTTTCGACCATCTTGCTGGGTTGTTCCTTGCCCGATTTATTAGCAGCAAGAAACCCCTAAGACTCACCGCGTCTTTGTTCTCTATAAAGCAGCAGAGGGGGAAGACCCTACGGGATTACACTCAACAATTCAATCAAGCGGCCCTGGAAGTACCAGACCTTGGCCAGTCAGTGGCCATGGTCACGTATATGTAGGGCCTGCACTTCAGGCCCTTGCAACCGTCCTTGGAAAAAAGAATGCCCCGTGATCTGGAGGAACTTATGACACGGGCTTCCAAGTACATCAGTTCAAAGGATGTCATGACGGCCAAGAAAGAGGAAGAGAAGGGAGCCGCGGGGTAAGGAAAAGCTCAGGAAGCAGGCAACCAAAGGGGAGCCCCGATGAGTCGGTCAGAAAGATAGGACAGCAATAGCTGGGGAAGGTGTGATCGAAACTATACTCACTTGAATATGCTCAGGGCAGAGATCCTGCATGAAATTCAGGCCCACCGCGAGTTTCGTTAGCCGACTAGGATGATAGGTAACCCAGACAAGAGGGCCAAAGATAAATATTGCAGGTACCACAGAGATCACGGTCATGACATAGAAGATTGTAAGCAGCTCAAGGCTGAGATAGAGGTCCTGGTGAAGAAGGGGCTATTGAATAGATTTGTCGCAGGAAATCAGGAGCCCTGGAGAGAGAGAGAAAGGAGCCCCAGGCGTGATAAGGATTGCAGCCCCCGACGCAGAAGGGACCAGGATAATTGACACCTAGGGGTGGTAGATACCATAGCCTGAGGGTTCGCGTTTGGTGGGACTAGTAGAAAGGCAAGAAGGTCCTATGCCAGGGCTGTGACAAATGAGCCCTAATATCAGGGACAGGGGGTCGAAAAGCAGTTAGCATTCACTGCAGATGATCTCAAAGGTGTAATCTACCCACATGATGATCTACTGTTGGTAGAGGCCCAAATTTTTGATTACATAGTCAGATGTTTGATGGTGGATACCGGTAATTCAGCGAAGGTGTTGTTTCTGAAGGCCTTCGATAGGTTGGGGATAGGTCGTGAAAGGTTTCTCCCCTTGAATGGTTCACTGTCAGGGTTTATAGGGGAAGCTTTCCATCCATAAGGGGTTATAAACTTACCCGTGACCTTGGAGGAAGGGCCAAAGAAAGTGACGATCATGGCAGACCTCATTGTCCTTGACTGCGAATCAGCGTATAATAGAATCTTGGGGCAGGTGGCATTGATGAAATTCTAGGCGATGGCGTCACCACTACACCAAGCCCTGAAGTTCCCAACTCCTGGAGGCATGGCTACCATTAAGGGAGATCAGTTGGCATCTCGCCGCTGCTATGCTGCTTCTCTCAAGATGAAAAGCCCAGAGGCCTGGTGTCCCAATGAGTCAGAAGACAAGAAGATGAAGGAACTTGCCCCTGCTGAAGAGTTGGATGAGGTAGAATTCTCAAAAGCCCGGCAGATAAAAATAGGCCATGACCTCCCTCTGAATTTGCAACAAGGTATAATTGACTTTTTTTCTTATAACCTACATATATTTGCTTGGAGTACGACTGACATGACAGGGGTAGGCCCATCAGTGATGGTTCACAAGCTGAATGTAGACCCGATGTTTCAACTTGTCTGCCAGAAGAAGCGAAATTTTAGGGAAGAAAGGAGCAAGAACATTAGGGATAAGGTCCAAAAGTTGCTGGAAGCAGGCCATATTAAGGCTGTGCAGTACTTGAAATGGTTAGCCAACGTGGTCTTGATGGCCAAGAGCCCCGGGAAGTTGCGGTTATGCGTTGATTATAAAGACCTCAATGAGGCGTGCCCTAAAGATTGTTATCCTCTTCCCCGGATAGACCAGCTAGTGGATATTACATCCGGTTGTGAGTTACTCACATTCATGGATGCATTCAAGGGATATAATCAAATCATGATGGCCCTAGAAGATGAAGAGAAAATAGCCTTCATTACGGGCACGGGAACCTACTGTTATAGAGTAATACCCTTTGGGTTGAAAAACGTCGGGGCTACATATCAGCGCATGGTGAATAAGGTGTTTGACAGACAAATTGGGAGGAACATGAAAGTTTACATCGACGATATGTTGACTAAAAGTAAGCACGCTCACACCCATGTGGTGGACCTGGCAGAAACCTTTGCTACCCTGGAGCAGTACGGGATCAAGCTCAACCCAGAAAAATGCGCCTTTGGGGTCCGAGCGGGCAAGTTCTTAGGCTTCATGGTTACCAGTCGTGGCATAGAGGCAAATCCAGACAAGGTTCAAGCCATACTAAATTTGAACCCCCTAAGGAATGTCAAAGATGTGCAGAAGTTGGCCGGAAAGATAGTAGCCCTGAGCAGGTTCATGTCCAGGTCTACAGACAAATGTGCTCCTTTTTTTTGAGTATTGAGGAATCCAAAAAACTTCCAATGGATTGATCAGTTCCAGGAGGCTTTTGAGGAGGTGAAGAGATACTTGGCATCGCCTCCACTCTTGTCAAGACCAGAAAAGGGAGAGGTCCTGACATTATACCTCGCTAGTTCAAGCAAAGCAGTGGCTGCGGCTTTGATAAGAGAAGATGATCGGTTCCAGAAACCAGTTTATTACGTGAGCAAGGTCCTGCGGGGATCCGAGCTCAGGTACTCGACCCTGGAGATGATGGCGTTGGCTCTCTTAATTGCGGCACGGAAACTTAGACATTACTTCGATGCTCACACAATCTGAGTTTTGACGGATATGCCCCTCAAACAAGTACTGCAAAAGCCAAAGGTTTCCAGGTGCTTGCTAAAATGGGCCATAGAGCTCAGTTAATACGATATCGTCTACCAGCCCCGAACGGCCATCAAGGCACATGCCCTAGCGGACTTTGTGGTAGAATGTACGGGGGACCAGATAGAGGAAGATGATACCCCCTAAAAGGTACAGGTTGATGGAGCTTCGGGGAAGCAAGGGAACGGGGTTGTGGGGTTGTGGTTTTAATCATCAGCCCCGATAGAACAGAAAGCTAGTACTCACTCAAGTTTTTGTTTCCAGCTTCTAACAATGAGGCCGAGTACGAGGCACTGATAGCAGGCTTAAAGACGGTTATCTCACTCGGAGCAAGGAGGGTAGACATGGTTACGGATTCACAATTAGTAGTGAACCAGGTACTAGGTGAGTATGAGGCAAAACTTGACTATGGTGGCCTATCTTAACAAAGTCAAAGAGCTGATCCAAGGGCTCGAGCACTTCCATGTCAGCCAGGTACCGCGATCCAAGAATGAGAGGGTAGACTCTCTCGCGAGCTTGGCTGTGAGTTCCTCAGGGCCGGCAGTTATAAAAGTAAACAAGGTAGAGGCCCCGTCAATTCAAGCCCCGACTCTGGAAATTACAGCCATAACTATGTGTAGGGATTGGATGCTGCCAATAAAGGCATATCTAGAGGAGGGTGATCTCCCTTATGATTGGGCGGAGGCTCGAAGTGTAGAGCGATGAGCTTCGAAATTTATTATGCTGGGGGGGCAGCTGTACAAGCAGGCCTACGCCTGGCCTCTGCTGAAATGCGTAACTCAAGAAGAGGGCAACCAGGTGCTCAGAGAGATACACGAGGGGGTGTGTGGAAACTACTTGGAGGGCAGGGCGTTAGCCCGGAAGACCCTCCGACAGGGATATTACTAGCCCACGATGTAGAAGGATGCATTAGAAATGGTAAAAAAATGCGATACATGCCAGAGATTCTCCAGGATACCTCAGCAGCTGGCAATAGAGTTGACCTACATGGTCAGTCCCTGGCCTTTTGCCCAGTGGGGGCTGGATATTCTAGGACTTTTACCTCTGGGCAAGGCCAAAAGAAGTTTGTGTTTATGACGGTTGACTACTTCACCAAATAGGTAGAAGTCGAGACCGTCCCTAGAATTTCCGAAGGGGCAGCTTGGAATTTTGTATGGAAATTGGTGGTATGTTGCTTTGGGGTGCTTCGGTCCCTGATCACAGATCATGGCAGGCAATTTGACTCTAGTTATTTTCGTGAAAAATGCGAAGAGCTAGGAATTAAACTAAAATTTGCTTCTGTAGCTCACCCTCAAACTAATGGGCAAGTCAAGGTAACTAACCGAGCTATTTTGCAGGGCATCAAAACCAAGCTGGGATAAGCAAAATGACTATGCGTGGACATACTGCCAGAGGTCCTGTGGGCTCACCGGGCAACCCCGAGCACCGCAACAGGGGAGACGGCATTCTCGCTAATGTTCGGCACAGAGGCAGTGCTCCTAATGGAGGTGGGTATTCCAAATAGTCGGGTACAACTTTATGAGGAAGAAATAAACGATCAGGGACTCCATGAGGATCTTGACCTAATCGAGGAGTTTCGGTAGAAAACACAGATAAAAATGCTGGAGGGAAAAAGAGCCATGGCCAGATCCTTTGCCAGGAAGGTCCGACTCAATGATATCTGTAACACCCCGATCCCTCTCGAGACCGGGAGTTCTATCAATCGATCTAAACACAACGCAAACCAAACCCGGGCATAAATTTTCAGGGAAAACGGACGGAGTCTCCCCTGTTTCTAGGCAAAAAGTAAAACCTGCGACAGCATATAAGTGGACCAATACCATGTCCAACATTCAACCACCTCAAGGCCATCCGAGCCTTGGTTCACAACAAGAAAATCACAAGTAAATATACATTCAAGCTTAACAATTAAACTACACCAACCTATTTCATAAGCTAGACTATCATATCTTTTTATCTCTTTTCCTTTGTCATTACAAATATATATTGAAGTTAAGCTACATTAACTAAATACATAATCTAATGAAACTTAAATTACATCCCCTTTAACATTAAATACATATAATACATAAAAGCATACATCTTTACAACCTCGACACTCAAGCCACATAGGCACGCAAGACAACTCTTCAGGCACGAACTTTCATGAAATCACGAACTTTCCAGCTAACATGACATTTCCTGAAATGTGGTGGTGAGGAGTGAGTATACACAACACGTATACTCAGTGAGGGCGAGACAGATATCGAATTGGAGAGAAAAAAAGTCGTGCAATGCAAATAAGACAGTTAAGCAATATAACTGATAAATAAGCAATCAAGACAAACAATCAATACAATAAGCAATTACTGAAAGCATTAACACAACCATTCAAAGCTATACCACACTCTGAAGGCTATGGTTCACTCATACGAGCAATGTACCATTTCATGAGCGATACATCAATCTCAAGCTTGATGTTGACAACGATGACAATAAGCGCGCATCCACCTTATAACACCAGTTTGGAATACCCCGGGAGTAACCATCAATCTACGACCCAAATCTCCTTGGGAGGCAACCCAAGCGAGTAAAGGGAATAGCAGCGGAGCTAGAGCAACCAACACTGGCAACCCGAGGCTACCCAGGGAGGCCCATCACTCACGCGCGAGACACTATGCAATGCAAGACTCGATACAAGGCGATAAACGAGCGATAGCACAACAATACAAACTAGTGACAACAAACGAGATAACAAGAAATCACAATCAATACTAGCATTCAACTAACTTTTCAAGCATAACAAGCAATAATAAGCAACAATAACACCAATTAAACAAGTATATCAAGCAACCCTAAGCATTCTATAGGCATAATATCAAGATAACAAGTAAAATCACAAACCGGCCCCAACTATCAAAACACTACCATTTCCAAATGAGCCACGAGTTCTGGGAACCGACTTCGCCAACCCTCCTAGGTCACCATAAGGCACGTCTAAGGACCCCGAAACCCTACTTTACCCTAGAATTCGCGCAAAGCCCTGATTTCCCCCTTTGCTCGTTTGAACTACAACTATACCAACCAACGCCATAATCACACCAAAAGTGCTTCCATGGCATCCCGAAACAATGCCAACACGCAAAACGAGAAAACTCCAAACTTGACCTAAACGACCCCGACTTTCACCAAGGCATAATTCTCATTTTTTTCCATTACGCAACCCAAACAAACCATGTATTTAGGCGTTCTAGCATACCTAGCACATTTCTACATCAACGGATAGCATAACAGCACAACTTCATCGTTTCAAGGGTTTACTATTCACAAAATACTATTCAACTAACAATATATATTTCAATTTTGATATTCAACCGCAGAAAATGTTAAAAAGCTATAAATACATGTTCTACAATTGCTATGGAACATTCTTTAAGCCTCAAAACGATTTAAATAACAATATACAGATAAATCCCAAAAATCAAAGTTAATACACAAAATATTCAAATGCGCAAATAACGATGAAACCCTCACCTTAGACGCTCCTAGATGCAAGGAAAACCTCCTAGGATGCCTCGGAAACCACCCCGCACAAGCTCCCGCGAAGAAATGAAGATTTGATGTTGAATTGTTTTTTTTTCCTCTTTTCTTGGTTCGGCCCTTTCTTTCTGTTTTTCCAGCTTTTTTTCTTTATTTTCCTTGTTTATTTAAGCTTATAAAAGATGATACAAGTCAACAAGTCAAGCCCTTGGTCAAAGCACTTAAAATTTGGTCAAATAAGCTTGTTTTATGCATTTTAAAGCTAAAACAACTAACATAATTTTAATTCTAGCTAACAACAATAAAAATATAAAATTTAAGACACCAAACACTAGTTTTCACTATTTGTTGAGGACTAGGAACCGCTCTCTAACTATCGCTCTCGATATTCAATGCACGTTGCGACAATAAGAAGTAACAATTAAATCTCAAAGAATCTAAGAAATATATCATTTTCGGAAAGCATCATAGTTTAAAATTTACTCCGGCTCAGAGTTACTTTTCTCATTTATTTGAAAACCGAGTGATTTTAACGCAAAACAACCAAAACCGATTTTTAAAATAATCAAAACAATCAAGGTAATCAATATTCATTTAAAATAATTAATTTAACTAGTTCTAGAATATTTTAAAGAATTATGAAGTTAATATTAAGCTACAAATGAAAGTTAATATAAACACATAGTCAAATACAATTAAACACTAACATTTAAGATAACACTTAATTAATCACAAGAAAAGAATTTCAATTACTATAATTATTAGAAATAGGTAATAATCTTTTAATTATTCAATATATAACTACCAAATGCATCCAAGAGAAATATTAAAATAGTGCAAATTGGTTGATTTAACTAATTAAACATTTAATCAAATGCAGTCAAGTGCTATTAAATGCATGTCGGGTTCGGGTTATCGCAATATCCGAGAAGGAGATTGGGCACTCAAAAAGGCCATCTTCAAATTCCAACCTGGACAGGGGAAGTTGGGGCCAAACTAGAAAGTTCCTTATCTAGCATCAAGAGAGATCAGGCCTCGAGTCTTTAGGTTAGAAGAACCTAGCAGAAATGAGTTAGCTAATGCATGGAATG
This sequence comes from Ehretia macrophylla, assembly GCA_037974665.1. NCBI lineage: Eukaryota > Viridiplantae > Streptophyta > Magnoliopsida > Boraginales > Ehretiaceae > Ehretia > Ehretia macrophylla. Next base: position 71,947,254 of record CM075772.1, on the reverse strand, counting down.
TTGAACATCTTAGGAAATATTTCATGTGACATTTCCAGAATAATGTTAGTGAATAAATAGCATTCGTTAGAAGTTTATGTAATGTTCTTTGAAATAATAAAAGCTTTGTTTCCCTCATAAAGATTTGAATTCGCTCCTATATTATGTTTAAAGGACTCTTCTTGAAGGGTCTAATACCACAACTCAAAAGGTTTCGTGCTTGGAAGGGTTGCGCCCATGGATAAAATTACTTCTATCCGCTGGTAGGGCTGTCCCTAAGGAGGACCGCGAGATCCAGGGAAAGATACTTAAAAAAAAAAAAAACCGGAGGTTCAAGAGCCCAGCATACATAAAGCAGAGTCAAAATAAGACTGAGATGCATGAACAAAACTCGTGAAGAGAAAAAAGCAATAAAGCGAACTTAGAAAAGGTTTGCATATTAACAACTCGGGAAACTCTGGGAATGAAATTTCATTAAAAACAAAAGAATGATATAAAACAGGGGGATCAAAGCCCCTAAGTAAAAAGCAACAACCAAAAACTGGCAAGATGTTAAAGTAGATCTAGTTAAGGGGGGCATGGCTCCTCTAACTGTGCATGTGACCCAAGAAGAATCACAAGTAAATCTCAGTATTAGGGAGGGCTTCGCCAAGGAGGTCCGACAAGTCAATTTGAATGCCTTGGCCTTGCAAGCGGGCCTGCACGTCCTCCATGAGGGCAACCTCAACATCGTATTCAGCTTTGTTGATGGTGGGGCGAAGCAACTCCCCTAACAGAGCCTTAGAAGCATCGTTTTCCTTATAAGCGGCAATGACAACTTCTCCATGGTGACCAACGACCTGCACCAATTGATCATAATTGGCCTGGGCACCAACAGCCCGAGCAGAGGCCTCTTTTAGCTCATTCTCGAGCTTCTCGCAGGACTGGATGACCAGCTGTCGTTCAGCAAGAATACGACGACAAATCTCTTAAGCCTCTGACAATTGCAACCTCAGCGCCACTATGAGGATGTCCCCAGAAAGCGATTGGTAAAGTCCAGCCTCCTGAATGACAGTGCTTTGCTTGTCGATCAGGGCTTCCATTTTATTAACAGTGCCCATGTTTTTATCGAAAGCCTTGGCACAGGCCTGGTGGTGCTCCTCAAGGCGTTGTTTATGGGCTTCAGCTTTCTTCTCAACTCTGAGTCCAGCCAGGGAAGAGCTGATTTCGACCCTGTCGTAAGCCACTAAGGCCTTATGAAGCATCCCATGGAGGTGGTTCAGGTCTACCCAGCTCTGAAAATAAAAAGGCAAAACATTAAAAAAAAGCGAAGTAACCTGATAAAGGGAAAAAGGGAAATAGGTCAAATTACCTCGTAGAAAGCTTCCCTGACTTCTTGATCAGCTCAGGCAGTGGTAAGACGGCGAGCGAAAATACGTGTGGTACCACCTTACCTGTCGTCAATCTCAATCTCGTCGTCAAAGCCAAGGGCGGGGCAGGGCAGAACGGACCCGCCACACTTGTGCAGGCGTGGAGTGTTGATTTGATAGGCCTCGCCAAGAGGGCAGCGTTGTTCCTCCTATAATATGTCGATAGGAGGGGAAGGGAACAGAGCCCTGGATTGATAGGAGATGGAGGCGGAGACGGCAAACGCCTGCGAGGTGGGGCCAGTGGTACTTCAGGCAGAAGAGTGGAATCAATCACCCCAGTCTTGATAGGCCCAGTGATGGGTGAGTCTGGACAGCCCAATGGAGGAACCAGGGGCCCCTCGACGGAGATTGGGTTCTCCGAGGTAGGGACGGGAGGCTTTTTGAGGATCTGCACCTCCACATCACCTGCGGGAGGGGCCACCATTTGCTTTTTCGGGGTAGGTTGCCCGAAGACCTTGACCAAACGCCTTCTGGTCACCCTTTCACCTCGGGTAGAAGTAACAAGCTCTGAGATCTTTATGTTATCTGCGCAGGGGAGAGCTTAAATAGAGTTAGTAAGGACCTCATAAACAAATAAGAAGGTGAAAGCAGATACGATGATAAAACCTAACCCTCGATGTCAGATGACGAGTGGGAGGATGGAGGCTCAGGTCTCTCAAGGTTTTAGGCAATAATTGAAGAAGATGCGGTAAAAGCCTTCCCCCCAGCCCTGGTACTACGATGTGAAGAGGGTAAAGGAGGAGCCTCGACTCTCGATGGAGATTGGGTTCTCTGAGGCAGGGATTGGAGGCTCTTCAAGGATCTGCCCATCTACACCACCTACAGGAGGGGCCACCCTTTGCTTTTTCGGGGCAGGTTGCCCGAAGACCTTGACCAAACGCCTTTTGGTCACTCTTTCGCCTCGGGCAGAAGTAACAAGCTCCGAGATCTTCATGTTATCTGCGTAGGGGAGAGCTAAACAGAGTTAGTAAGGACCTCATAAACAACTAAGAAGGTGAAAGCAAGTACGATGATAAAACTTAACCCTCAGTTTCGGATGATGAGTGGGATGATGGAGGCTCAAGTCTCTCAAGGTTTTGGGCGATAACTGAAGAAGGGGCAGTAAAAGTCTTCCCCCCAGCCCTGGTACTACGATGTGAAGAGGGTAAAGGAAGAGCCCTGACTTTCGACGGAGACTGGGTTCTCCGAGGCAGGGGCAGGAGGCTCTTCGAGGATCTACACCTCCACATCACCTGCGGGAGGGGCTACCCTTTGCTTTTTCAGGGCAGGTTGCCCGAAGCCCTTGACCAAATTCCTTCTAGTCACTTTTTCACCTCGGGCAGAAGTAACAAGCTCCGAGATCTTCATGTTACCTGCGTAGGAGAGAGCTAAACAGAGTTAGTAAAGACCTTATAAACAAGTAAGAAGGTGAAAGCAGATACAATGATAAAACTTAACCCTCTGTGTCGAATGACGAGTGGAATGATAGAGGCTCAGGTCTCTCAAGGTTTTGGGCGATAACTGAAGGAGATGCGGTAAAAGCCTTCCCCCTAGCCCTGGTACTATGATGTAAAAAGGGTAAATGAAGAGCCCCCATTCTTGGTGCTGTGGGCCGCGGAAATAAGCCACTTGCGGCTACCCTTTTGGGAGAGAGAATATCATCGCATCTAACAAGAATGGCTCTTTTAAGCTCCTCGATGACTGATTTCTCAACTTCACCGAGGGTGGGGGGTCCTTGGCTGTTTCAGGAGAAACAATCCAGACACTCCGGACCTCCCAACCCGTAGAGGACTTCTCAAAGAAAAATTTATTGCCCCAGTTCTTGGAATTGTCAGGAACATTAGCGATTAAGGGGTGATGACGGGCAGAAAAATAGTGCCATCCTGAGGATTTGTCGGTGGTCTTAAGATGATGGTAGAAGAGTATAAACCTGGCGGTAGAGGTATAGCCCAACTCCTTCAACAAAATGTAAAAACCCACCATGAGCTTCCAATTGTTGGGGGTGACCTGGGCAGGGCTAATTTGGAGGTTGTTGAAAATTTTCACCAGGTAGGGCGGCAGAGGCAGATGACCTATAAGGAGTTGTTCATAGTAGAAGGTAACTTCTCATTGGCCAGGCCCACAGGCGGACGCCGGCCTACCATCACTCGGGACACGAACCTCAAAGTCAGGAGGAATTCTCTTATGCCCCTAAGATGGGCGACGGACTTCTCCTGGGTAGTGCAGATCTTACGCTCGGCACCAAAAACCAAAAGATCATCAATTCTAGCAGGACCCAGGGGCGCGCAGCTGTTCGGTGGTGGGAAGACTTAGACCTAGGTCTCTTGGAACTCCTTCTAGTACCTCTAGTAGGAGGAGGACTCTAGGAAATCAGAACGGCGGCAATGGGTTCAGAACTCCTAGGGGTATGAGGGACATCCCTGAGACCGTCACTGGAACCACCGGCGATGACTGACTGAGGATACCTATCCATTGTTGGAAGAAAAAGGAAAGAGCGTAAATAAACAGTGGTTAGGGGTTCACGTAGGGCGTAATGAGCAAAGAATGGCAAAAGAATAAGGAAAACTGAAGAGTAGTGGGATGTGAATGGGGCACGGACTGGGGGGGCTTCCTTTATAAAGGACCCCACGGGGCCCCACATACAAATGAGTCAACCCACGTAAGATCATGGGAAGTGGCAGCGCGAATTGCCAGAAACGTGCCTGCAAAGTGGTGGCAAAGTTGAAAAGACGTGCACAGTGAGCGGTAGTAACGGCTAATAACCGCTGAGGAAGATGAAGAGCCCCAGTATTGCAACAATCCTCTGACCTGTGAGCCAGCTCAGAGGATTAGGGGGGCAGATGATAGGGGTGAGGCTCGAGCCCTGGAAACTCAGCTCTGCTAAAAATGGTCAGCCCCGTATTTCTTCAAGCCCTAGACCCGCCAGAGCCGCCGGGCAGGCGTGCATACAGGGGCGCCAGGAGGATATGGATAAGATTGAGGATACCAGATAAGGAAGGACTCATAGGCGGTATGATCACCGTGGGTTATTGAATAAATAAGGACTCTTGGGAGTCCTGATTCTGGAGGAATTCTCATTTGTTTAGGGAACTTCCTTACTACAAGTATAAAATGGGAGTAGTTCAACAGCATAAGGTATACAAAAATATCTATCCCTCATCGCTTACAAGTTCCATCCCACGTTAACTAACTTGAGCGTCAGAGTGGGCACTGCGGGTACCCCCCTCGATTATTTTGTTTTGCAGGTTCAGGTCCGGCTTAAGGAGTAGCTCGGAACAGCTAAAGTTTTTTACCTTAACATCAAGGAATTCCTCTGTTTTAACCTTCAACTCGGATTATTCGGCTCGAGAGTTTACAAATATTTCTTGTTCAACCCTCTTTAGCTCGAAACTAGGTACGTCCTCAGACTTCTTCTCCGTAGATTTTATTCTTTTTCTTCCCTTACCCCTCGAATAGAGAGGTCAGAATCCGAGGATTCTTAAGTATGTTCGACCCAGTCTTACGGGGGTGATGAAGAAACAAGCAGCTCGAAGACCCAATCCCCGCAACTTGAGAGCTCGGGTGAAGAAAATAGTGACGAGGTTGAGATTGTTAAGGTCAAAAATAGCAAGGAAAATGCCGAAGTAGACCAAATGCCAGGTTTTTCCAATGTAGATGAGATTGAGGAAGACGACGAATCTCCTCTAACAAAACTGGAGGGGCTCGAACTCCCAACTGAGCCTATTGTAGATCTTTTTCCAGCCTCGAGGCAATCCTCGAGCCAGGAGTCTCTCTAACAAAATGATCCTTCAGCAACAGAACTCCCTCAAGCTCGAGAGTAGGAATGAGCGAGAATGCCCCGGCGTCTTCTAGCAGGGGAAATAAGCTCTTTGCCTGCTATAAGAGGGCATGCTATACAACAGTTAAGGAGGCCAACAAAAGGATGTCCGAGGGGGCCATATCCCATAAATTCAGGATCAGAGTCCTAGATCAGGATAAGGTGGCTTGTCATCCCTGGGCCAACGAGATAATCCTCTATGACTTAGCTTTCTAAGTCATCAGGTTGCCCTTTCCCGAGTATATCACAGAGATCATCAACTACTATTAGATCAGCCTGGGACAAATTGTACCCAACGTTGAGGCCATGATGGTGGCTTTCTTCATGTATGCAGACAGGAAAGAGGTAGTCCCGACTTTGAATCTATTCAAAAGATGCTTCGTTGCTAAACCAAACCTAAATGGACGAGGGTGGTTTCACTTCTGTGCTCGGGATAGATACCATATTTTTACAAAGTGGACATCTTTCAACCAAGGCTGGTATCACAAGTACTACTTTGTCAACTCGGATTCTGATTGGGGGGTTCCTTGTACCTGGGTGCTCAACCTTCCAAAGAATATCAACAAAAAACCCCACCTATTAGACATAGAGATAGACAGCCTCGGGGTACTTCTTGGGATGAATACTTGTAGAATATCAACTGGTAACTCGATTGGGATAGGATTTGGGGATCTAAGCTCTTCGAGACTGAGCCACCAAGGTTTCACAAACCTCACCCTGGACTACTACCTGATGATCCCTTAAAGAAGAAGCCAAAGAAGGGTCAGTCTACCCTTAATCTGAGAACTCGGATTCGACCTCTTTTTTTTCTTTCATTATAAAGCTCTAACTTTGAGCTCTTCCTATTTTCTCTATGTTCAAGTATGAATAGGGTCGCTAGGGTTTTCACCATGACCCAATCAAAGGGTGCCAAAGCTATCGAAATGGGCCAAGGCCAAGTTACCCAAGCTCCAAAAGACATGGGCACGGGCACCAACGTTTTCCCAAGCCTCTCACAAGTCAAGGAAGAGGCCTACAAGCTCAACTGGCGAGAAGACGAAGGGCCGAGCTGACCCTTCTACAAAAAATGTGACCTCGTTTGCCCCAAAGAAAAGAAAGAGGAAGAGGGTTGTCGATGACACCTTCCCCGACCCAAAATAGGGCCTCCCAAGGGACTACCATCAATAAGTCGTTTGAGGCTTGGGTTGAGGGTGTTTCCCCTTGAAGAAGAAAGCCAAGAGAACAGCCGAGGATAGAGGGAGGGAACAACTCCCTACTAGCGGCTTGAGCCAAGCCATCGTGGCTATTAGCCTAGCACAGCGGGATGCCAAACTTAATAAATGGTCTGACAACAAAAGTTGTTGATGAAATGCATACTACCATTGTAACGGTAAATCTTCAATCACTCTTCTTTAATCTCTTGATCGTGAATATTAGTATCTAATCATCTTTTTATTCTGTCTTAACAAGCTAAGTCTTATATACTAGAGGTGGCCGCCTTGTTTGGGAAGATGCAAAGCTTTTCCATCGAGCTGGAATAAGCTACCAGTAGGTGAAAATCGATCTAGCCCTTCTCAAGCATGATTCGAAGAAAAGGGCCAGGGAAAACGAGCAGGAGATCGAGCACTTGAAGAACAAACTTAAGCTCGAGAAAAAGAAAAACCAAGAGCTTCGGGCCAAGATGTCCGAGCGGGAGGAGCAAGAGAAGAAAGTCTCAGGGAAGCTCTAGGAAGTTCGTGCTGACAAAGCCTTGGCTGAGGACAAGCTCCAAAGCCTACTTGATCAAGTCGATCCTAATGGCGAGAAGACAATCGAAGCCTTCAAAGATGGTAAGGAGGGGGACAAATTTTTTACATAGTTTTCGCAGGACATAGCCAGATTTAGTTATGTCCAGGGATATTTCAAAGGGCTGCTCAAATCCAAGATGTTTGCCAAGACCGTATACCGCGACGTGAAGTTCTTCTTCAACAACATGGTAGAGCCTCCCCTACCAGAGTTCTGGCAAATTCCTAACCTCAACACGGAGACCTAAGCTACCACAGAGGAGATCAATAGGTTCCTCAACCGTGAAGAAAAAAAAGAACAGGTCAGGGATAAGTCACACAATGAGCAGGAGAATGAAGACATGCTAGTTGGGAACCCTAGTGTCATTCACTCTTTCAAAGTAAAGTGAATTGCATTGGTAGTTCCATGAACTCTAAGGTCGAAATTATTATGATAATCGTAAATACATCAACTTAATTCACTCACCTCCAACTCGCATTAAAGGGAAGCTCAAATTAGATCCTAAGATAGGTTTTAACCTTAAAACTTGATTTATCAACGAGAGCATTTTTCTCTTAAACTCATATTGACATGGGGCCTGAGCAGAACCTCAACCATTCACCAATAAGTGTGTTACATCACAACCTTATATTGATGTTGGTCCGGAGCTGGACCCTAGCTGACTGTTTTCTCATAACGACCTCAACTAGCTTTAGGCACAGAGTGGCCAATGTAGCCTTAACTATACCAATGAGTGTGTTTACTCACAATCGCAACTCAACCCGGGCTACTAGTGATTCATATTCATGTCGTTTAGATAAACAGTCATCCTAGTCTTTGCCAAACAATGAGTGTGTTAGCCATCATGAGCTCATTTCTGTTTTGACCCAGGATTTAGATTGAGAAAACATACCGACCAAAAAAGATATACAAAACTCACAAATGTTTTAAGAAAAGTAACTTAGTATTCACAATGTACCTATCTATTACACTTCATACAAAATAACGCTTTAAATTCTCCGCATTCCAAACATTTTTTTGTTGTTTTGTATACTTATCAACAAGATAAAAGGTCCCGGGTCAAAGCTCTTTCACTACTTGGTATGGACCTTCCCAGAGCGAGGAGAATTTACCATCTGAGGTTGGCTGGAAGATGGCTCTTCTAAGGACTAGATCTCCTTCTCTAATAGACTTAGGTTTGACTTGCTTTGCAAAGGCTTTTTCCATGGCCATTTTACTAGCTAGCATTCTGACTTGAGCCTTAGCCCCCAGATCCTCAGCCAAGTCTAACTTTTCTCGGATTCTGGGTCTATTTATTTCTTCTTGGTAGAGTAGGGTCCTATAGGTAGGAGATCCAATCTTCATTGACAGAACTGCTTCTATGTCGAAGGTCAAGTTGAAAGGTGACTCTCCCATCACCGAGCTGGGCGTGGTGAAATGAGCCCACAGGACCTCAGGAAGTATCACCACCCATTGGCCCTTTGCCTCTCCCAGCTTGGTTTTTAGACCAAGCAAAATAGATATGTTAGTTACCTTGACCTGACTATTACATTAAGGATGAACAATATATGAGAATCTAAGATCAATCTCAATCTCAACACATTGTCCTCATAAATATGTACTAGCAAATTGCTTTCCATGGTAAGTCACCATGACCCTGGGCATACCAAATCGGCAAATAATGAATTTCCAAACAAAATTCCAAGCCGCCTTTTCGGTGATTCTTGCCACAGCCTCGGGCTACTTGGTAAAATAATCAACGGCCACAAATGCATATTTTTCTTACCTATGATGTTCAGAAGTGGTCCAATAATGTCCAAACCCCACTGATAGAATGACCATGGACTCAACATTACTGTCAAATCCACGGAAGGTTTCCTATGGACATTGGTAATCCGTTGCCAAGAGCTAAAACAATCTTCTCCAGGGATGAATACCTCGATTCTGCACCCTTGAGAGTTTTACTCACATAATATACAAGCTTTTGATCTCTACCGTTTTCCCGGACTATCGCAGATGCCACTATTGTGCTCGAGGACGCCAAATAAAATACCAGCTCTTCCCCCATCTCAGGTCGAGAAAGCAGTGGTAGCGAAGGTAAGTACCTCTTCAACTCATTAAAAGCCTTTTGACATTCCTCAATCCACTCAAAGTTTTTAGGATTCATAAGAACTTTGAATAGAGGCGCACACTTATCAGCTGATCTGGACATAAATTGGCTCAAGGCAGCCACTCTACTTGTTAGCTCTTGTACATCATTCATACAGCTCGGCGGGGCTAAATTTAGTATAGCCTGAATCTTTTCAGGATTGGCCTCAATTCCCCGGGCTATGACCATGAAACCCAAGAATTTCCTGGCCTTGACCCCAAATGCACATTTATCTAGATTTTGTTTGATTCCAAACTATTCCATAGTACTAAAGGCTTCTCTGACGTCGGCAATGTGATCTTCAACCTTCTTACTTTTGACCAACATGTCATCAACATAAATCTCCATATTATGCCCGATTTGAGACTTGAATACTTTGTTTACCATTCCTTAGTAGATAGGTCCTGCATTCTTAAGACCAAAAGGCATGACCTCATAATTGTTTAGTGCTTTATCGGTAATAAAGGTTGTTTTCTCTCTATCTTCAAGGGTCAGTTTGATTTGATTATAGCCCTTGAAAGCATCCATGAATATTAGCAGCTCACAGCCCGAGGTAGCATCAACTATCTGATCGATCTGAGACAAAAGAAAACAATCTTTAGGACACGCCTTATTTTGGTATGTGAAATCAATGTACAACCTTTACTTACCCGGGGTCTTTGGAACCAAAACCACATTAGTCAACCAGGTCGAGTATAAAATCTCACGGATATGACCCGCATTGATTAGCTTATCCACCTCCTCATAAATAACTTCTTGTTTATCATAATGAAAATATTTACGTTTATATTGTACCGGTCGGTAATCAGGGTTGACATTTAAATGATACTCAATTATGCTTGGGTTGACACCTATTATATCAGTAGCAGACCAAGCAAATATATTTTCATTTTGCAAGAGGAATTGGCATATACATTTTTTAAAGTGGTCGGGAAGTTCGCTTCCGATCTTAGCTTTCTTGCTGTCATCAGACAACTGGATCTCCTGCAAATCCTCAGTTGGGTTTCCGCACTTGGCATATCTCTTCTTCTCTGGAAAATCTGGGCTCTAATCCACCATGTACTTCTGGCACAGGGAAGTTTCATAATACTCCCAAGCTGAAAGCTGAGCTCTGCAATACCCATGGGGATTGGCAATTTTAACATCTGATGGTAAAGGGATGGTACCGCTCTAAAGTAATTCAGAGCTACCTGACCCAGGATTCCATTGTAAGGAAAGTTACAATCTATCACGATGAAGTTAGCCTGCATAGTGGCACTTTTATTTCCCACCCCAGGGTTAATGGGAGATTGATTACCCCATCAGCCTTGTAACCATGCTCGACAAATCATGCCAAAGTTCCTCTTAGCAGCCTCAGCCTACTCCAATCTATCCCCAATTGCTCAAAAGCTTTTAGAAAGGTAACCTCTGTCGAGCTTCCCATGTCAACCATGATCCTCCTGACCAAATGATTTGATATAGTTGCACTGATCATCAAGGGGTCATCATGTGGGAGGAGTACCCCTTCCAAATCATCCGAGGGGAAGGTTATCCTCTTAAGACCTTAGGCTATGCTGAGTGGGGGCCTTTGCTCCTACCCAGCTCGCACATAACCCTTTCGATCTGCTGAGGTCTCCTTACTAAAGGCAACTCTACCCGCAATGGTTTCAATCACAACCTAATGGCTAACTCCCGGAGCTTGCCTCGGGGGCTCCTCTCCTTCTCCTTCTCCTTATTTGCTCCCTGATCTGGATTCTGAGATAGCCGACCTACAATATACCTTCTCAAATGGCCACGGTAAATCAAGGCCAAGACCTCCTTCTTTAGCTCTCTGCAGTCTTTAGTATTGTGCCCGTACTCATTATAAAAATGACAATACTTATTTTTTGATCTATTCTCGGGTCGGCCACCCATCTTGAGAGGGGGAGGTATATTGTACTAAGTCTATACCTCCATCAAGATCTCCTCTCTTGGAGCATTAAGGGGTGTAAAAACCATAACCTTTGGCATCTACCTCTGCTGCTGTTGCTTACTATTGTTATTACCCTGGGCTTTAATCCCAGGCTGATACTTCGATTTGGGAGGCTCCACTTTCTTTGCCGATTCCTTCTCTTAATCATCTTCTCTCTTGGCTTAATGGATCTTTTCAGCATGAATATAACCCTCAACTCTTACGATTAGGTCAGCGATAGTATCCACTTGGTCTATCGTTAGTGAAGATATGAGGGATCCGAACCTAAGTTCACCTTGATAGGCCATTAATGCCATGGAATCCTCAAGATGATGAATCCTGAGAGACTTCTCATTGAACCTAGTCGTATACAACCCCAAGGGTTCTCCTTCTGCTACCTGACTATTAACAGTGTCGAAGTATGCCGTGTCAGGTGTCAGTTGCTTACAAACTGAGACAAGAAAGCCTCAGCCATCTTGGTAAATGTATCAATTGATCCCTTTAGAAGGCCTTGATACCATGTCAATGCATTTCCCACCAACGTGGTCGGGCATGCCTTACACTTTATAGTGTCAGGTATGTCATGGAGGATCATGTTATGATCAAAGTTCCTGAGGTGACTAATAAGGTCTCCATCTCCATTATACGTCTGGCAAATGAGTAGCTAGAATGTCCGGGGTCAATGGACTTGCCCCGAACTGGTGAAGTACCTTGGTAACCGCTACAACAATTTTAGTTGGTTCGGGCTCAACGTATACTGCTCTCTCTCCCTTCGTCACCTCGGGGCGATTAACAGGCCCTGAGGAACCCCGATCATCGGTACCCTGCCAATCTCTTTGCAATGGCTCCGAAATAGCTCCTGCATACCTCGAGTTAGCTATCTGAACCTGAGGTCCGTGCTGTAGAGGAGTTAATAGATTTCCAGCAAGGTGATTCACCGTGCCCTGGAGCTCTTTGATCATCTGATACAGCAGTTTCACCTCAAGGCTCAGACAGGCCGCTGGATCCACTACTTCAGGTAGGGAAGTATTTGTGGTTAAGTGCATATGCTGGCTTGGCCTAGCGCAGGCTTGGGTTAGGTTTGTGTGAGGGGCCGTATTAGGTACCTCTTCCAAGGATGAAGGATCCCCGACCGCATGACTATGACTTCGAGTATTTACCATTGTGATTTCACTCGATGGATTTGTGGGATAACAAGAAGGATGTATTCCCACAGACGACGCCAACTGATAAGGGTTGAATTTATCTCTTCAGCCCGAGCTCAACAATGACCTGCAAAATAAGGTGAGAAATTGCGGGGGTGAAGACCCATGTTTTTCCTTAGGTTCAAGAATAAGTTAGTTTGTCCGAGCTGAACTAATTGTTGGTGGTTGAAAGCATTTAATAAGGACAAGTTACCTTCATTTGGAGCAATTAGGGGCTATTTATACTATCATTCAAGACGGGCAGCCATTAATGCCCTAATGTTGCCCTGCACTATTCATACCTGACCTAGACCTTTACCCAGTAAATAAAGCTATTATCCAGCGGGTAATGCCTTTATATCATATCTGACATTAATGTCAGGTCGAGAAATGGATAGCGGGTCGGACTCGGATCAGGTCACACTATCTCAGGTCAAGACGATTTATTTGTACCCATATCAAATATATATACATACATTCATATAAGTGTGTGCATATATAGACACATGACACATATATACTATTGCCCATGATAGTTCTAAATAATTACAAGTCTATCAACTATATAAACTACAAATATTACCATATTTTCTTCTTCCGCCATATATTTTTCTTAAATAGTTAACTTGTTTATTAGCTTATCAAAAGTGAAAAAATTTTGATTAATTATTTTGGACTTTTTGACATGTAAATTGAATTTTCTTACATTTTTAGGTTTGTTTTTATTAAAACTAATTTATTTAAAAAAAAATTAAACGATTACAATTATGATTAACTGCATTTTTTTATCCTTAATGGTTATGGTCAATATTTTTTAAAACCATTAACTTTTAGTTGCAATTATGATTACACGTCATTCTAAATGATTTCGATTACAATCTTTTCACTTATTGTGATTATTCAATCCGTCGTCATTCAATTCCTAATTTCAATTTGTTGACATAGCATTAACAAAGAACAATACCAAGGCAGATGAGACTTGAGACTTTCTCGACTTCTGATGTCATTTCTTGTTAGGCCATCCTTACCAGAGTCTTCAAAGTGTAATTATAGCACCTTTTAAAGACTCCAACATATTAAAACCGAACCACACCAGATGGTTTGAAGACCCAAAAATTAAATTTTTTTTTAAAGACTGGAATGTAAAAAAATAGCAAGTTTGCAAAAAAAAATAGCAAATTTGGAGACTCACTGTAGCAACAGGAGGTGAGTCTCCAACATGTCTGTCAGAGATGATAGACCTGTTCCCAAAAAAAAAAAAAAATAGAAATAGTTCAGCCACAGATTTTAGAGCCGTTGAAGGTGAACGTTGGCAACGTTCACCTTCAACGGTCAGTATATATGTATATATACATATATATTGATTCAACATTCAAGTTCAAAGCAAAAAAAAAAAAAAAAAATCATGGGTGCCATGGGGAGTACGTGGGTGCTGTGGGGGTGGTGATGTCGTGGGAAAATGGGGTGGGGGTGGTGATGTCGTGGGGAGGGGAGGGGGGGTGGTGATATCGTGGAGAAGGAGGTGGGGGTAGTGATGCCGTAGGAAAGGGTGTGATACCCCGAACCCGGCATGCATTTAATAGCATTTGACTACATTTAATTAAGTGTTTAATTGGTTAAATCATCTATTTTGCACTATTTTGATATTTCTTTTAAAAGCATTCAATAATGTTTATATGGATTAATTAAAAGATTACTACCTATTTCTATTATTTATAGTAATTGAATTTATTTTCTTGTATTTAATTAAGTGTCATCTTAAATATTAATATTTAATTGCACTTGATTACGGGTTTATATTAACTTGTTTATTTGTATCTTAGCATTAATTTCATAATTCTTTAAAATATTCTAGAAATAGTTAACTTAATTATTTTTAAATGAATATTGTTTATTTTGATTGTTTTCATTATTTTTATAATCGGTTTTATTTTCTTGCATTTAATTACTCGATTTTCAATTAAATGAGAAAAATGGCTCGGAGTCCAGAGTGAATTTTAAACTACTCCACTATTCTACTTTCCAAAATTAAAGTTTTATATTATTGCTCATCATTTGATTAGCGATCGTTTATTGATCGTTCGATTGTAGCATTTCGAAAATAAAAGTTAGAAGAATGTTTCTCAGATGTCGTGAATAGCGTTTCTAGTTTAATTTAGCTAGTTTTAGTTATTTTCCATCTAATTGCATTGTTTTAACTTGAGCTAGACCAAATGATAACCAAAATAGTCTTAGTTGACCAATTTAACTAGAATTTTGACTTTGCTAAATGACCATTTTGCCATTGAGCTTTGTCAACCTTTTAAATAAGCAAAAATCAACAAAATAATCATAAAAATAAAACCAAAATACCACCCAAGTCCCCCCCATGGCCGAAGCTCCCAAGGAAAAGAAAGAAAATTTGATTTTTCATTTTTAGGCCAAAATCTTGCGTGGAATCGGATGAGGATCGTGGCTCGGGTTCTTGCGGTTCTTGGTCTTCAATCACTGTGAGGGTTTTCACGTTTTTGTGCACTTATATTTAAATTTGATTTTTGTTTCAAATTTTCAGATTTGATATTTATTGCGTTATAATGCCTGTTATTGCTTGATATAACTTCCTTAGGGTTCGCAGAGCATTGCTTGTTAGTTATTTAGCGATTTTTACGGCTAGAAACGCAAATTTGAAATTGGGGAAGAATAATAAATAGTGATTTTGAATAGTAAAACCCTAGAATTTTGGATTTTGATCCGAATTGGGATTTCTTGATTTGGATAGGTGTCATTGCTGATAGAAAGATAAAATGTGCAATAAAAACGGACCGGCCTTTGTTAAAATTGGAAATTAGACAAAGAAACGTAAAGGGGACGTTTGACCAAGAATTGACCGTACTCGAATTGACCGTACTCGAATTGAGTTGGGGGATTTACTATTGAGGGCATGGAAGTACTTTTGGCGCTGTTGTGGCGTTGATTGAATGACCGGTTACCATAGTTATAGTTCAAACGCAGTAGGTGGACTTTCGGGCTTCGGTTGAGAAAGTGAGGTTTCGTGACATAGAAACGTGCCTTGTAGTGCCTAGGTAAATGTAGTGAAATTGGTTTCCTAATCTCGTAGCTCGTTTGCTCGTAATTGCCATTGAAAATTAGGGATTGAATAGTGATATTTGTCGTTTTCATGTTTGAACTGCTATTATGTGTTTAATTGATGTTCTTGTTGAAGTTAATGATATTCATGTTTGAAAAGTTAATTGATTGCTATTATTGATTGTAAATGCTTGATATCTCGTTTATCGCCACTAATCTGCACTTTCGTGCTATCGCTCGATTATTACTTGTATCTTGTATTGCATTGCATAGTGTCAGGCGCGTGAGTGATGGGCCTCTCTGGGCAGTCTCGGGCTGCCAGGGTTGGTTGCCCTAGCTCCGTGTCCTATTCATATTCTCGCTAAGGGTGCCGCCCTGGGAGATTTGGGTCGTAGATGTGGCAGGGTACATCCGGAGTACACCCAGTGGATGTTATAAGGTGGTTGCGCGCTTATTGTCATCGTTGTCAACATTAAGCTCGAGATTGATGTATCGCTCGTAAAATGGTACATTGCTCGTATGAGTGAATCGTGACTTTCAAAGTGTGGTATAGCTTTGAATGGTTGTGTTAATGATTTCTTTAATTGTTTATTGTATTGTCGTTTATATTGAATTCTTTCTTATTGATTATATTGCTTAACTGTCTTATTTGCATTGCACGATCTTCTTTCTCTCCACCTCGATATCTGTTTCGCCCTCACTGAGTATACGTGTTGAGTATACTCACTCCTCACCACCACAATTCAGGAATTGCCATGTTAGCTGGAAAGTTCGTGGTTATGTGATAGATCGTGCTTGAAGAGTTACCTTGTGTGCTATGTGGCTTGAGTTGTCAAAGATGTAAAGATTTTACTTTCATAAGATGTATGTTTTCATGTATTGTATGTATTTAGTGTTAAAAGTTATGTAATTAACTTAACTAGGTTTGTTAGAATGGTATGATAGTCTATTTTATGCAATAGGTTAGTATAGTTTAATTGCCAAGCATGAATGTACTTGTCAAAGATGAGAAGAGATAGGTTAGCTTTTAAACTGGAAATGTATATTTACTTGTGTTCGCTTGTTGAGAACCAAGGCTCGGATGGCCTTGAGGTGTTTGTATGGTTGGACACGGTGCTGGTCCACTTATATGCTATTGCAGGTTTTGCATTTTGCCTAGAAACAAGGGAGACTCCGTCCGTCTTTCCCTAAAATTTTATGCCCGGGTTTGGAATTGGGTTGCGATTAGATTGATTGATAGAACTCCCGGTCTCGAGAGGGATCAGGGTGTTACAGGTGGTATCAGAGCTTGTTTAGCTCATAAGCCGGGACAGGGTCCTCGGTCTGGTGGGTAGTGATCCTTGAATGTGTGCTTGTTAAGTGTGTCTTGAAAGTGTATGCTTGTATGTGAGATTGTGTGTCTTGACTTGAATGTATGCACCTATGTGATATAGTTATGTGTTATGTGTTAAATGTTTCTCAAGTAAAGTGAAGTGACTACTCGTGTATCGAATTGGCATCGTGAATCGAATCGACCTCGTGAATTGTTATTTACTTGGAGTATTGCTTGTAATGTGTGTATTGGAATGTCTTGAATTGGTTGTGCCGTGATTTGAATTGATTATGTTGTGCTTGACTTGATTGTCGTGCTTGAGTGACTTTGTTGAATAAACTGTTTTATAAACTGTTTTACAAACATGCTTGCATAATAGTTTAAGGCATATATGTATAAATGTGATATCTTGGCATTCATACATGTCCTGTTGAAATGGTAAGAAAGACTTCTTCCTCCCCCTGAAGAGAAGTGGTTAGTAGCAGGCCCTCCAAGTTATATGGATTGACGGGAATGAGCAGTATTTGACTAGCCTTTATTTGGGAGTTGGTGTTTGCTTTTGGAGCTCGGTTATTGGCGAATCTCTAAGGTCCTCCTCTGTGCTTAACAGTTGTGAAAGAGTAGCTTTCTTTTGGGGTTCTATTTGGTTGTTCTCTGGAGCATTCTTTGGTTTTCTTATTGGGTATTCTTTGGAACTTCTGTTGGCACTTATTGGAAGTCTTACACTTGGAATCTTGTTCAGACTTATTATCTCATATTGCTTACGCTATGCTGTCGAATACTTTGGGCTTTCTTGGTGGTAAGTTGTATAAAGTTCTCACTTGGCAAACAGTGAAGAGGCCTCGGAGTTTGGTTTTGTATATTGTGCACCAGCTCGGTATTTTCCCTTAGGTTTTTTGTCTAGCTGGGAAACTATATTTGTTATTCAACTTGATTGTTTTATTGGGCACAATATATTTTCTTTGCTATTTTCGTTGACATTCTTCTCAGCATTTGATAGCAGTACTCGAGATCTAATTCGTTATCCTATGGGGTTATTATTTGGAAGACTTCTCTGGGACTTTTGAAGTATATTTGATTGGGTTTTCTTAATACTCTCCTCAGCACTCCTAACAAGGAAACTCTTCTGTGAAATTCATGACTAGCGGGGTATTTCTTTGGACCTCTGGATGGAATCTTCAGTTGAGTCTTTATTTGGTTTCTTGATAGGGAGTTCTCGAGCGGTTGTAGTTGAACTTCTATTGTGGATTCGTGTGTGGGGTATTCTTCTTGTCGTTATTGTGCGGTATTAGTGACATCTACAGTATCCCTGCTTTAGTTTTTGGTTGGTATTCTCTCTGCATTCTTGGTTGGGATTTCTGTTTAGGGTTTTCCTACGAGTATCTTATTCAATGTCTTACTCAGCAACCAATGAAGAGTGGTCAGAGTTGGATCTCAAGTGATGCTGAGTCCTATTGGAAGAAGAATTGCGAGGACGCAATTGTTTTAAGGGGGGGAGGATGTGATACCCCGAACCCGACATGCATTTAATAGCATTTGACTACATTTAATTAAGTGTTTAATTGGTTAAATCATCTATTTTGTACTATTTTGATATTTCTTTTAAAAGAATTCAATAATTTTTATATGGATTAATTAAAAGATTATTACCTATTTCTATTATTTATAGTAATTGGATTTATTTTCTTGTATTTAATTAAATGTCATCTTAAATGTTAATATTTAATTGCATTTGATTACGTGTTTATATTAACTTGTTTATTTGTATCTTAGCATTAATTTCATAATTCTTTAAAATATTCTAGAAATAGTTAACTTAATTATTTTTAAATGAATATGGATTATTTTGATTGTTTTGATTATTTTAATAATCGGCTTTATTTTCTTACATTTAATTACTCGATTTTCAATTAAATGAGAAAAATGGCTCGGAGTCCGGAGTGAATTTTAAACTATTCTACTATTCTACTTTTCAAAAATTATAGTTTTATATGATTGCTCATCATTTGATTAGTGATCGTTTATTGACTGTTCGATCATAGCATTTCGAAAATGAAAGTTAGAAGAATATTTCTCGGATTTTGTGAATAGCATTTCTAGTTTAATTTAGCTAGTTTTAGTTGTTTTCCATCTAATTGCATTGTTTTAACTTGAGCTAGACCAAATGATAACCAAAATAGCCTTAGTTGACCAATTTAACTTGAATTTTGACTTTGCTAAATGACCATTTTGCCCTTGAGCTTTGTCAACTTTTTAAATAACCAAAAATGAAACAAAATAATCATAAAAAAAAACCAAAATACCACCCAAGTCCCCCCCATGGCCGAAGCTCCCAAGGAAAAGAAAGAAAAATTGATTTTGCATTTTTAGGCCAAAATCTTGCGTGAAATCGGACGAGGATTATGGCTCGGGTCCTTGCGGGTCTTGGTCTTCAATCTCTGTGAGGGTTTTCATGTTTTTGAGCATTTATATTTAAATTTGATTTTTGTTTCAAATTTTCAGATTTGATATTTATTGCGTTATAATGCCTATTATTGCTTGATATAACTTTCTTAGGGTTCGTAGAGCATTGCTTGTTAGTTATTTAGCGATTTTTACGGCTAGAAATGCAAATTTGAAATTGGGGAAGAATAATGAATAGTGATTTTAAATAGTAAAACCCTAGAATTTCGGATTTTGATCCGAATTGCGATTTCTTGATTTGGATAGGTGTCATTGCAGATAGAAAGATAAAATGTGCAATAAAAACGGACCGGCCTTTGTTAAAATTGAAAATTAGACAAAAAAACGTAAAGGGGCCGTTAGACCAAGAGTTGACCGTGCTCGAATTGAGTTGGGGGTTTTACTATTGAGGGCATGGAAGCACTTTTGGCGCTGTTGTGGCATTGATTGAATGACCGGTTAGCATAGCTGTAGTTCAAACGCAGTAGGTGGACTTTCGGGCTTCGGTTGAGAAAGTGAGGTTTCGTGACATAGAAATGTGCCTTGTAATGCCTAGGTGAATGTAGTGAAATCGGTTTCCTAATCCCGTAACTCATTTGCTCGTAATTGCCATTGGAAATTAGGGATTGAATAGTGATATTTGTCGTTTTCGTGTTTGAACTGCTATTACGTGTTTAATTGATGTTCTTATTGAAGTTAATGATAATCATGCTTGAAAAGTTAATTGATTGCTATTATTGATTGTAAATGCTTGATATCTCGTTTATCGCCACTAATCTACACTTTCGTGCTATCGCTCGATCATTGCTTTTATCTCGTATTGCATTGCATAGTGTCAGGCGCGTGAGTGATGGGCCTCTCGAGGCAGTCATAGGCTGCCAGGGGTGGTTTGCTCTAGCTCCGTGTCCTATTCCCGTTCTCGCTAGTGTTGCTGCCCTGGGAGATTTAGGTCGTAGATGTGTCTGGGTACATCCGGAGTACACCCAGTGGATGTTATAAGGTGGTTGCGCGCTTATTGTCATCGTTGTGAACATCAAGCTCGAGATTGTTGTCTCGCTCGTGAAATGGTACATTCCTCGTATGAGTGAAGTGTGACCTTCAAAGTTTGGTATAGCTTTGAATGGTTGTGTTAATGCTTTCTTTAATTATTTATTATATTGTCGTTTATATTGAATGCTTTCTTATTGTATATATATTGCTTAACTGCCTTATTTGCATTGCACGATCTTCTTTCTCTCCACCTCGATATCTGTTTCGCCCTCACTGAGTATACGTGTTGTGTATACTCACTCCTCACCACCACATTTCATGAATTGCCATGTTAGCTAGAAAGTTCGTGGTTATGTGATAGATCGTGCTTGAAGAGTTGCGTTGCGTGCTATGTGGCTTGAGTTGTCAAAGATGTAAAAATTTTACTTTCATGAGATGTATGTTTTCATGTATTGTATGTATTTAGTGTTAAAAGATATGTAATTAACTTAACTAGGTTTATTAGAATGGTATGATAGTCTATTTTATGCAATAGGTTAGTATAGTTTAATTGCCAAGCATGAATGTACTTGTCAAAGATGAGAAGAGATAGGTTAGCTTTTAAACTGGAAATGTATATTTACTTGTGTTCGCTTGTTGAGAACCAAGACTCGGATGGCCTTGAGGTGTTTGTATGGTTGGACACGGTTCTGGTCCACTTATATGTTATTGCAGGTTTTGCATTTTGCCTAGAAACAGGGGAGACTCCGTCCGTCTTTCCCTAAAATTTTATGCTCGGTTTTGGAATTGGGTTGCGATTAGATTGATTGATAGAACTCCTGGTCTCGAGAGGGATCGGGGTGTTACAAAGGGAGTAGGGGTGGTAATGCCATGGGAGAAGGGGTGGGGGTGAGGGTGGTGATAGTGGTGATGCCATGATTGAAGAAGGGGAGGGAGGAGGGTGGTGATGTCGTGAGGAGATGTGTAGGTGGTGATGGTGGTGATGCCGTGATTGAAAAAGGGAAGGGGGGTGGCGATTGTGTGATTGAAGAATGGGAGAGGGGTGGCGGCGATGGAAGTGAAGAAGAGGGGAAATGAAAGTGGGGAGGGAGGTAGGGTTTGTGTATATATATATATATATTTTTATATTTTTTTTTAAACATATTGTTTTTTTTGTAAAAAAAATATTTATTGTTTTTTTAAATTTATATTTTTTGTAATTTTATTCATTTAATTTTTTTTTATTTTGTTGAATATTTTTTCTTTATATTATTTAATTTTATATTTTTTGTAATTTTATTCATTTAATTGTTGTTTTTTTTTGTTAAAGTAAGTTTTTTGTAATTTTTTTCATTTAATTTTTTTATTTTGTTGAATATTTTTTCTTTATATTATTTAAATTTATATTTTTTTTTATTATTCTATTCATTTAAAATAAGTTTTTTTTGTAATTTTAATCCTTAACTTTTAATTCAATAATTTTCTATTATATACTTATTTCAATTATTGTCATTTTGTTTATTCAACTATGGATTCCGCCGAAGGAGTTAGGGGCCCCAACTTCACCGTTCAAGAAGATATCGCATTATGCCGTGCATACCTCGCAGTTAGTGAAGACCCAATTACAGGCCGAAACCAAACAGCAGCAACAATGTGGGCGCGAATCGTACAAAAATTCAAAGAATTTTACCCTCCAACTACTCTGTTTCAAAAGAGTATCTTGCTCAAGCGCATATGAGACCGCGGAGTGGAGCAAATGCAACAGATATTGTGTGTTTTATGCAGTAAAATATGTTGAATAACATTCATTTGGAAAAAATACTCATGCTGATCTTCTTTTTTGTTTTTTCAGGCTGATGATGCCAAATGACTTTACGCTACTGTTACAGGAGACAATTCCAGCCTCGATCATTGTTGGTCGATATTACAACATGGTCAAAAGTGAAAAAAAATTATCGAGCTCCACCTAGGGCAAAGTGCATCTCAAAAGGATTGAAATATAAATATGATGCATACCAATACTCCGATTTCTTTTGAAAATGACACTCCACTCAACATGGAAGATGACTCTCCATATGAGTCGGTGCCCGAAACTCAATCTAAATCGTCATCCTCAATATGGAAGATGACACTCCACTCGTTTAGAGAAAATTCAATCCAAATGCCTTCATTTGGATAAGATATTTTGTTTCATGACAACAAATTAATGGATGAGATTATCGAGGAAACATCATATCCAATGACCACTATTCGGGTTAGAGAAGAATAGCGTTGTTGTAATCGAGTGTAGTTAATTACATAATATTTGCCAAAATATAATCGTTGTCGAAATTAATTAATTTTTAGGTTGAAATATTAGTAAAAAAATTTATGAATTTATAAGTATTAAAAAAAATCAAGTACTAAAATACACGAAAAAGTAGTACAAAATTAGATTATGTTGAAAAATTAATAGAGTCTCTAAAATAGAGACCCAAAAACTAATGTGGTTGAAAAAATTTTAAAGACCCAAAAAGTAACTATAATTTTTGGTTTGGTCTCTATTTTGTTAAAAGTCTTTAAATTGTAAAATAAATACTCATAATTTAGAGACTCTGATAAGGATAGTCTTAACATTTTTACACTTGGAATTGGAACTAAGTTAATTACAATTGAAAATAGTTAACTAAAAACTTTAATGTGATTTTTCGTTTTATTATCTTAATAGCCACAAAGCTGTCCCCTGTAGATTGAGGATCATCACATGTAATTCTATGTTTAGGTTTTATGCTCGAAATCTATATGCTTTTTCGGAACCTTTTTTATTTCTAACAATACATTTCTTGGTATAGTTAACGTTACAAGGAAAATTTTACGATAATAAATTATTTAAATTATTCTTACAACGTTATATATTATGAAAAAATATATATTCGTGCCAAACATCCGAAAATCCATGCTGCCATGAAAAAACTCAACAGCATTGTGGTTTACACGGCTCATGTTGTCCAAACGTTTCTGCTATGGTCACTAGAAAACACAGAGGGTTAACCAATTGTTCACGTTAAGAAAAATTATTTTGTGGTATTGGGGTTCGCACTACAGAGCGCCGCGTAGGTGGAGGGCGGCGGCTGACTTCAGATAGTCGTCATTCACAAACGCTTACAGTGAGGTCTCGATAATTGGGCTCTTGTTTTCTGCTACGCCTAAAAATAGCTAAAGGAAAATATTCATGAAATAAAGAAAATTTAACATTTTTCTCAAAAAGTCAACTGCCATCTCGGGTTTCAGAAGCCAAGAAAACAAGAAGATACGCCAAAATAGCGTCACTAAGCCCACCAGGTCCGTTCACAGCAATAATTAATAAATTCATAACGTTATAATATTATGAATAAAATTTTATAATATAAATTATTTATATAATTATAATAAAATAATTGAACGATTCACAACTGTTAAATTGCTTAAATTAAAGAACGTTGACAAACAGTACTTAACTCAGCAAATGTTGCCAAGTACCTATCACGTTCCATTAATTTTTCAATTATCTGTTTTGAAAACGTGTCGTTGTTGCTATTAAGCTTCCGACTAATTTTAGTGATGATTGTCAATGGAAAAAAGAGAAGTTCAAAGATGATAGAATACATAGGAGCCATAATTTAATTTTGTAAGATTCGTAAGTTGTGCGAATCTTGTACTATGTATAGAAATTAATGAAATTTAATTTTTACTTACACAACGCCCAAAAAAAAAAAAAACATTTTTAATTACACATTTGCCATCTCCATTGTTATGGGTAAATTTTACATTTAGTCTTATAGTTTACATATTTTTCCAATGTTATCTCTAATGTTCTAAAAGATTCATAGTAGTCCCTATTGTTTACAAAAGTTATTCAAAATGGTTTTTATTGTTCAAAATTAGCTAGTTTGGTTCTTATTATTTTTTTAAAAATTTAATTTAGACCCTATTATTTTTAAAAAAAATTCGATTCAGTCCCTGCATATGACCCGGCCCTATTTGGGGACTAAATTAAATTTTGTGGGAAACAATAAGGACTAAATAGACTAGTTTTGAACAAAAAGAATCATTTTGAATCACTTTTGTAAACATCATGAACTAATATGATTTTTTTAAAATATTAAAAATCAATTCAAAAAAAAGTGTAAACAATATGGACTATATGCATAATTTACTCTCATTGTTATCATCCATTACTACATCTGAAGAAATGCAACCCACGAATTTAATGGAAGACTCAAATATGTTTCCTTTTAGAAATTCTAGATATATAATCTTTTAATTCATAATTCTTAAAGATTATGATTTTCTCATATCAATAAATTAAAAATTTTATTATTATTGTATGAATCTTTGATTATTTCTCACAAAATCAACTAATTAATATTAGAATCATATGTCATGCTTCTCAGTACTAATGACTCGGACAATGAATTTAAGCCTTTCGGAAGAGTTGAAATACATCCAAATTTATATGATTCTCCCTTTACTGCTAAGTTCTATTCTTGCATGCAACAAAAGTTCATGCACCCTATGGTTAAATTGAATTTGTCTAAGCTATTAATATCATTTGACATTACTGTTTCTTTAATTAAAAAATCAAGCTAACTATTTATTTGAGGTCAATATAATGCGTGGGTATTTTATTTTGAACACAAGATCATTATGTGGATATCAAAAGCTGGGTAAACTTTCCTTTTAATCCTCAATGTTTATTCAATTTTTTAGTTTAGTTCTCAATATTTCAAAAATAACATGTTTGGTCCTGATCTTCACAAAAAGTGTTACAGCTAGTCCAATCCTAAATGGGTGTAAAAATGAATGGCGAAATTAAAATGTCTTTTACTATTTTTATTTTCTTTATTCTTTTTTTTCCTTTTCTTTCCCTAGACTAATACCCTTCCTCCTTCTTCCCCAACTCACCCGACTTGGTTCCCACTAGTGCCGGAGGTATGTGTATGTCAGTAGGGGCTGCAGTCCTTACTGGGCAAAGAAATCGTTCAAAATTTTATGTATTTTTTTCTAAAAAAAGTTAAATATCTACATATTTTTACTTAAAAAGATGAATTATCCTCTACTAAAAAAGAATTATATTTATATATTCAAAAACTATGAATTTTAGCCCCCATTAAGAAAACTTCATGGATTGGATCTGTCCTTGGTTCCCACCCCCAAACCTATAACCTACACCCCTAATCAACCATCATCCAACCCTCACATAATCATACTGCAGCACCCACCCCTACTCTGCAACTCATTTCCCTACCCTACTACACCTCATCCAATGACTTCCCACCCCAACTCATGGGCCCTTAGCACGAATGTATGTGTTATATATATATATATATATATATGGTTGTTGGTGTATGTGTGTGTGGTTGTGTATGTGTGTGCAATTTTATTTCTAGTGTGTGTATATTTGGTTGTGCGCGTGTTTGGGTTGTGTGTGCATGTGTGTGCCTCGATTAAGGATGACAATAGGGCGGGGAGAATGAGGATTACCTACAGGTTTTTCATTAATCTTTTAAACCGTGCAAGATTAAATTTAATTTGAATGTCCTAACCTCAAAATATATATTAAAATTACAATAATAATGAATATAAATATAGGTGTTAAATAAAGTCAAATTTAACTATATATTAAGTCGTGTGCTGTCAGTTAAATAGTAAAAATAATATTATAGTAATTGAGTCTTAAACATTTAAAATAAATTCTAACTAATATCATTGTGTTTAAGAAATACATGTGGAGAAAGAATACTTCTTTGTGTTTTTAGAAACACGTTGATTGCTATAAATTTATCTTTTGTTATTGCATGTCCACACAAAATTAGTAATCATAAATCTTTAAAATATCACCCTTAATTATATTGTTTGAATCTATTTGGAAGTACAACTAGAAATAACTAACAAATCTCTTAAATTCACTATGATCAATAATGAAATAAAAGTATTTGTGTAATTTGATTATAAGGGTGAAGTAATGGCATGTTGTGTTTTCATTAAATGAATGATTATAATATCCTTTTGAAAGATTAATGTTTCCTTCTCCATTTTAATAATATTTTGTCTAATGTTATTTTTTTATACCTATATATATATATACACACACACACATATATACATATGTATACGGGGCGGGTTATGTAGGACAGAGAATACTTATCCTCGCACCCAGCCCTACCCCTATATGAGGATTAAAAGTTAATCTTTATGCCCCGCCCCATTCCTTATTTCTTACCTCAATCCCCTCCCCATTTGTGGTGGGGATGGGGCTGGTACTCGCAAAACCTGCCCCAATTGCGATCCCTAGTCTGGGTTGTGTATATGTGTCTATGTCTAGTTGTGTGTGTGTTAGAGAGAAAGTGAGAGAAAATAAAAGAAAGGGGAGGAAGTAAAGGGAAAAAAAGAAAAAAATTAAATTTTTTGGGTTAAAATGATATTTTTGAAATTTTGCTTAATTAGTCAGGGGTATAATGGTCTTTATGCATGAACAGTACACAAATCCACCCAATTTTAATGTCCCAATTGACGGAAAGGACTCCGAAAAGCGAGGCCTAGTTAAAAATTTGCTTTCAACAAATGTCAATAACACCACGAAAAAAGTAAACTATGGTTGCCCACTGATTTGATCGTAAGTGAAATACAATCCCTTCGCTTCGGACTAGGTTTGAAAAGTGTAAGTCAGGCCCCCTTCGCCTCTCAACAGCGAGAAAATGAGCAGATGCAAGCTGAAAAAGTCAAGTCCCTTTTTAATAATTATAAGGTAAGTTTTATAGCTCCAACCTATCCAAAGGGAAAGACAAAATTAGCTAAAGGAAAGGCTTCATGGCCATAGTTTTTTCCTTACTAAAAGGAGAGCTTTTTCTTATTATTCTTAAATTTTAGTTTTTTTTAATATAAAAATAAGCTAAGATGCCTCGTTTTGATAACACTAAGAACTATTTGTATTACTTTTATAATATTGGGTCTAAAATAAAAAATGAGTAAATGTTAGGGACTAATGGTAAAATCTGTCCAATATTAAAACTTCTCGTTTGGATTACTGGATATGAAGAGAAGGGATTAGTTAGGGTGTCATTTTTTAATCTCTCCTCTTATTTGATTAGATGAAATAATAAAGGAAAGATATAAGAGGTTGACCTTATCTTGCCCATCAACCAATTTTTAATTCCCCAATTCATAGTCAAAAGGGAGAGAAGATTCTATATATATATATATATATATATATATATATATATATATATATTTTTTTTTTTGATTCATTTACAATCTTATTCAGCTCAAACAAGAATTAATCTTTTTCCTTTATAACTTTATCATTTTGTTTCTTTTATTTTTTTTTTCTTGTGAACTCAAAAGAGGATCACTATTGAGTCCAGTAAATCTAACCGAACGAGTATCACAACATAATAAGGTCTCACATAACGCTATCGTATAGAGTTCACCGGTATAAAGAGTTATTTAAATACAAGATTTTCTTTCAAACGAACTAGGTAAGAACAAAAATGGCAATTAATGCCAAATTCTCCAGAAACCAAAAGATAGAAGAAGATCGGGGAAAGATTTTTGGCCTTTTATGGTAACTACTGTTAGCCTAGCTTTGTGAAGTTGAAAAGATATGGGCAATTCAAAGAGATTGAGCGATAGATCGATAGTGAGAGGCCATACATACATGCAGAGTTGATGATACTATGGCATGCAGATTGATGAGATGATTTGATGTAAAGCCTGGCTAGTAGGCTTAGCTCATCTTCTTGAATCTCAAAATTCGAGCATGACGTGTCAAAATCTTAGGGCATCAAAACCACCCTTTTTTTCTGATGGTGATGGATTTGAAGGACGTGTGGATGGATGGGATTGATGAAGAGATACATGCATGAGATTGTGATCGTTTGCACTGTTAAAATATTTAAGGCACCAACTCCAACTGCTCATAGATTTCCATGCCAAAATTAAAATGATTTATAGTTAAATTTTCAACGTAACGTTACGAGAAGATACCAATTTTAATTATTGTAAAATTTTATGCAAAAATTAAAATAATTTATATAATTTATTATTATTGAATCTCTTTTGTCACGTGAAGGCACTAACCCCAACTGCTCATTATTTTTTATGCCAAAATTCATTACCATAAATTTTTTTATCTGTTTTAATAATTAAAACTGTTACATAAAGTCTAAAAAAATGTTGCAAATGATTTTATGTATGTTTCGTTGCAAATTCTTTACTACAACGATTATCTTATTTAATAAGAACAGTTTAAAAAATAATCACAACTAAATTATAATTTGAAATCATTGGAGAAAAATAATTTTACTAGTAATTATTAACAAAAAGTGATTAAAAAATTTCAACATTCCAATTAAATAAGACTGTTGTAAATAATTTTAGTTTATACACTAGTTAAAAAATTGCTGTTTATTGCAAATGTTTTTTATTTTTCAATTGGAGTGTTTTAAAAGAGAGCTCAAACGTTGTACCACTTTGAAAAAAATTCACATTTTACTGCTATTCATTCTTTTTAATAACATAATAATATCACGAGCGAGAATTCAAATCCGCAAATATTTTAACACTTAAAATACGTACAAGGTTGCAATTTCAAAAAACCAAAACTTCTAACAACATCTACCAGCTTTTCTCCTACTTCTATTCCCACTGTATTGGTGTAAAAAATTCAGATTTTTCCAGTACCACTCACTTACTTGCTGTTATACTTGTTCAGTGCAAATAGTAATGCCACTGGTAGTGCTTAGATACTGATAAGATTTGCAAATTTATAGTTTTTAACTGAAACAAATCTGCTTTAGTAATTAATATTTCATGAACAGAAATGTGCCTGATTTAAAGCCTTTTCTTTTCTCGATACTTTAAATATGTTATTTAAGGAATAAATCGAAATAGTGGCTGATTAGATCAATGAATGACTCTGACCAAAAAAAAAAAATTTAAAAAAAAGCCAAAAAAATAAAAGAAAAACTAGCCAACATATCAGCTGATTTTCTTTCTTGATTGCTGAAAGCCTGAAAGGTGGCTAAAACATCAAAAAGTGTGCTTCAGTGAAAAGTCAAAAGAATCTGTTTTGTTAACGGAATAGGAAGTTCATAACTCTAGATTGTTTTGAAATTCGAACACTCTTCAATCAATTTAAATTAATATCAAATTTTTATATATTAATAAAATTTATACGTATAAATTTTATTAATGATATGAGAGATTGATCCATAAATTTTCTTTTGAAATTTTTTAAACATATCTCTTAGCAAAAAGAAGTTAAACCAAACTTCACCCCATCAAGTAGGACTAATTACTCAAATGTATACTAAAAATTTAGGGTTAATTTCACTAAACCCTTTTAATGTTTAACAAGAGAACACTTTAGACACTAAAATATTTTTTGTATCATCTTACCCCTTTTGACCCTTTCTCGACATAAAAATAAATAAATAAGTCAATAAATTAAGATAAAATGACAAAAAAAGCCCAAGCACAACACGTACACAAAATAGAAAAAAAAAACCAGGTCTTTTTCACCCATCTTCGTGCCCATCTTCACGTTCATCACCATTGTACAACCGCTACCCACACCACCTGCCACTTTCACAACACCCACCAATGATTTTTTATGTATATATATCAACACATACAAAAAGAGAAAAAAAAAATCACTATCTTCTTCACCTATCTTCACATGCCTTCATCATCACCTTCATAACCACTATCCACAACACCTCCCACCTTCACCCTCAAAATCGAATGCTATAAATATGTAAAATATATATGAGAACTTCAACCTCCATCTCTGTGCATTCTTTTTTTTTTTTTGGGTCTCAAATCTTTTATGAATTAGAGAACTGAAAAAAAAAATTGACAAATTAAAAAAGAAGTATTTTTTAGCTCTAAGGGTTTTAAAAGGAAAAACAAAATTACTTCTAAAAGTTTCAAAAGAAACAAAAAAATGGGTTATGTAAAAAGCAGGTCCGATTACGCCTATTTCTAATCCTAAATGGAATGTAACGATATAAAATTCGAACCCAGATGAAATTTTGACCATCTATCAGAGCAAAAAGAACGAACGGATCTTGGGCTTTGATTACTAAGGAATAGAGACTTTACAAATAAAGTTTGGAATGTGATTGGTTTCTAAGATCACTTCCGGCTTGGGAAGAGCGTGAAATTCTTTTTCCTTTCCACAGGGACCAGGAGATTGGATCTAGCCGTAAGAATAGGGATATTAGATATATTACCAATTGGGTTTTTGGATCCATTGAGCAAATATAGGTTCGATCAAGATTTGCTATGGTAAATTTATTTATTTATTTTTATGTTGAGTAAAGGTCAAAGGGGGTAAGATGATACAAATAGAACTTTAGGGGGTAAAATATTCTATTGTTAAACATTAAGGGGGTTTAGTGAAATTAATCTAAAAATTTAATGTGTTTACGTTGATTGTTAGTTAGTTAATATTACTCTGCTCCTTTATTCTTGTTTAAGGTCGTGAGTATTAGAGAGAAAATCTTTGACAAAGTTACCTAAGACAAAAAATTTAAACTTGTAAAACATTTGCTTCAATGAAAAGTTCGATAGATTTCTTTCTTGAGGAACACTTAGGCTCCGTTTGTTTGCCGTAAAATAACTTACTTGTGAAAAATATTTTCAGTGAAAAATATTTTCAGTGAAAAATATTTTTTTGAAAAATAAAATATTTTCTTGAAAAATAAAATATTTTTCTCCGTTTGTTTACTGTAAAATAACTTGCTTGTAGAAAATATTTTCAGTGGAAAATATTTTCTTAGAAAATGTTTTCAGATGAAAATATTTTTCTGAATTCTGTTTGTTTGCCGTAAAATAACTTGTTAGAGGAAAATATTTTTCTGGAAAATAGAATACTGGAAAATATTTTTTGGTGTTTGGATGTACAATAAAAAATATTTTTCGACATGAGATTTATATAAAAAAAAATATACACATAAAATAGGGGTGGTTAAGTTCTAAAAAATGTTTTCATCTCCCATAGAAATGAAAATATTTTCCCAAATTTTGAACTAGCAGTCATTTTTGACCGAAAAATATTTTTCAGTTGACCAATTTTTCGGTGTTACCAAACAGCGGAAAATCTCTAAAAAGTAGCCTACCATTTTTGACCGGAAAATATTTTCCGG
This sequence comes from Ehretia macrophylla, assembly GCA_037974665.1. NCBI lineage: Eukaryota > Viridiplantae > Streptophyta > Magnoliopsida > Boraginales > Ehretiaceae > Ehretia > Ehretia macrophylla. Next base: position 71,916,107 of record CM075772.1, on the reverse strand, counting down.
TTGACCAATTTTTCGGTGTTACCAAACACCGGAAAATCTTTAAAAAGTAGCCCACCATTTTTGACTGAAAAATGTTTTCTGGTTGACCAATTTTTCGGTGTTACCGAACACCGTAAAAATAGAAAAATATTTTCCGAAAGAATATTTTACGGCAAACAAACGGAGCCTTAGAGGATTTATGTACTTCTAAATTAACATAGCTAGTGATATTGCCTTGTTTTTCAAATCTAGACCGTTACTATCATGAATAATTTATGCATGCTTTGTGGTAATTTTTGTCTTTACCCATAGGCATGTGCCTTTCTTGCCATCATTTAGAAATAAAAACTTTTTAATTTGAAACATCGGAGCCTTATATGGGAGTGTAGGTCTCAAATGCATGTAGAACTTGGCACTACACACAATGCGGACCTTCTAAAAGTCCTCTCCCTTGGTTAATTATTGTGATGGATTAACTTATTTAAGTTAGATAAATGATTAAAGGAAATTTTTGAATGAGTTACTATTTAATCAGTTCAGATTGATATTAATTTTCTCACATAAAATAAATTTTACACACATATAAGATTTATTTTTTCTCTTACAAACTTATATCAATTCGTATTAATTAAAAAATTTTTACTTTTGCCTCCACTAAAATGACCGCAACATTAAGAAGAAAAAAAATTGAACAAAAACACAAGCAACATGTATGATGAGTAAATCAAATGTAAAGAGAAAGTAGGGAGAGAAAAAGAAAAAAAAAACATGTATGGATTTACCTTGTCTCTGTCACATTTTGATTATTTAATCTTGTACTATGAGGACAGATGAGGAGATATGGAAACAGCTTTATCGATCCATGGTGACATTGAAATCTTCTCCCTCCTCTCTCTCTCTCATTTTCTCCACTGGAAAGGACCTCTCTCTATAAACTACTTTCTGTTCCCTCCCTTTCATTTTCTTCACTGACAGAGGAATACCTGCACATTTCCTCACACACGCACGCATACTCAAAACAGAACCCACAGAGCCCACTCCTCAGATACATACATACATCACCCTACTCCCCTACTATACCCCCCCTTCCCTCTCCTCTTCACCATATGGATATGATAAGTAGTAGAGTGCAGAGAGTTCAGACAAAGCAGAAGAGGACAGGCCAGCCAGAAAGGCAGAGTAGTTTTTTTTTTTTTTTTTTACAGCCATATCTCACGTTATTATTTCTGCAACTTGATTCATCAAATCCCTATGAATACTCCACTCTAACCCTCCAATCACTCACACTTATCCAACTACTAAAGCTCTCACACAAACCTCACAAAGCTTCATGCATTCTTTTTCCCAATAACAAGTCCTATGTGTGTGTGTGTGATGGCACATGCAGCTCTTATATGAGGGATATATTAGCTTCTTGATTGTGTAAAACTTACTAGGTTTTTTCTTGAAAACCCTAGAATCTGTTTCAGCTTACCCTTGTTCACTCTTTGTGTTTTGAACCATTGTTTTTTCACTTGTTCTGCAACTCATCTTCTGAAAAAATGGATCTCTATCAGTACCACCAGTATGATAACAGTGAAGCTAATTTGCCTCCTGGCTTTAGGTTTCACCCCACTGATGAAGAGCTCATTACCTACTACCTTCTCAGGAAGGTCCTTGATAGCAGCTTCACTGGCAGGGCCATTGCTGAGGTTGACCTCAACAAGTGTGAGCCCTGGGAACTTCCTGGTATGTATTAGCATTTCCCCGTTGGATGCTGAGCTTTTCTAAAGGTTTCTGTTTAAAAAAGTCCCCAAAATGGGGCATTTTGGTTGATCATGAATCTATTAATCAATTTTGATTCTTTCTTTTTGATTTTTTGGTTATTTTCTGATCGAGATGTTCACTTCACAAACCTATAACATGTTTTATAACAAGAAAAATATTTACCTGTACTCTTGTATATCAATTATTTGACACATGTTTGCAACTTGTTGACGAATGTTTTTTCAGAGAAAGCTAAAATGGGCGAGAAAGAGTGGTACTTCTTTAGCCTGCGAGATAGGAAGTACCCAACAGGGTTGAGAACTAACCGCGCAACTGAAGCTGGCTACTGGAAAGCTACTGGAAAAGACAGGGAAATTTACAGTTCAAAGACTTGTGCACTTGTGGGTATGAAGAAAACCCTAGTTTTCTACAGAGGGAGAGCTCCAAAAGGGGAGAAAAGCAATTGGGTAATGCATGAATATCGCCTTGAAGGCAAATTTGCATACCATTACCTGTCCAGGAGTTCAAAGGTATGGCTTCCTATACTAGATTGTAGACATTCTTGTATCATACTTTTCCATGTTTCAAGTGTAAAGTACTTCGAGCCGCTGTAATTTTGGGAATTTGGTATATTCAACCCTTGTGCTAGGGATTATACAGTATTATGAATTGTCGTTTTGAAGACTTTTCCGTCCTTTTAAGTACTCAAAGTCTTTAACACTTATATTTAAGGCAAGGGACTTGCCAACACTATGTTAGGCACTTGAGTGTTAACTAGGACTATAGCTTACTAACATGAGAAAATTATAGGTTCTTAGTTGTCCAGTTGATAGGCAAATTAGTTGCCCACTTTTGTAGCGTTCCTTCCTATTTGAGTATCCTATGAATTCTGTCCTTGATCAAAGCATCTGCATTTAAAATCTTTACTTGCTACAAGTAATTCAAGTTTTACCAAGGATACATAATAACTCTAAAAATATATTCAAGGCTGTAAATAGATTGGGATACTCTCGTAATATATATTGTTAAGAAAGAGATCTGGTATAGTAAAAATGTATTTATCATCATGTAATATATCTACAAGAGCACACCTCTAAGCATCTGGAGATTTTGAGGCCAAAAGTTCTCTAACAGTGACAGCTGAATTTTCACTATTTGATGCAACATTTTGGCTTGACATTAACTATCTACATCGATTAATGCATTCAATGTATTTTGTCATCTTATCTAAGATTAAAGATTATTGGGAAGTAGTAGTATTAGTAAAATAGCTGAACTATGGCTTCATTTTTTAATTTTAACTGTACTTTTATTTGAAGTGGAGCCCCCTTTTTGCATGCAAAATCACAACCCAAAAGCACTAGTCTCTCAAGAAATGTTGCAATCTAGCATATGATTTGATGTTAACAGTTCTCAAGAGGCATGTCAACATCGAATTTTTCCCATTTCTCGACTTTTTCGATATTGTATTTGTCACAAAGATTTTCTTTGGCTTTGCATATTCGAATCTGTCCCTGTACTATGTTACATTTCACAGATTGATTGTAATGTTTATTAAGTTGTTTTGTCTTGATAACATTTAGGACGAGTGGGTAATTTCCCGGGTGTTTCAGAAGAGTGGTTCGGGTTCCGGCAACTGTGCTGCGCTCACGGGTGGGAAGAAACGGTTGACTTCAAGCATCAACCTTTACCCGGAAATCAGCTCCCCATCATCGGTCTCTCTCCCACCCCTTCTCGACTCCTCCATCGCCAGCGCCGATCGTGAAAGCTGCTCCTACGACGGTGGAAACGCCGCCTCAAAGGAGCACGTGCCCTGTTTCTCCACATCAACTGCTCCAAGTTTCAATTCCAACTCCCTGTTTGACATCCCAACTGGACCACCTCCGCCGCCACCATCAGCCGCTCACGCTTTCAACGCTTTTGTTAATGATCCATCACCCTCGTCAGCTCGCTTAACAAGAAACAACTTTGGAGCTTCTTCATCAGCATTTTCCAGCTTGAAATCACTGCAAGACCATCTTCAGCTCCCTTTCTTCTCCTCCTCCTCAGTTGCAGCTCCACCACCAATGCACGGCGGCAGTGATCATCACATTGCCGGTTTCGGGCCGTTCGGCTATCTTGGTGCTACCTGGCCAGCCCCAGAGAATCAGAAAATGGTCCCATCTGAGCTTGATTGCATGTGGAGCTATTAACCCATGTTGAATCCAACTCACTATCTGCTAATGGTTGATGTAATGGTGTACTTTAAGACTCTGCATGGTTTGGTTTCATTAGCCTTAATTAATCTACTAAGATGTTTAATTTCTTGTTATGTTATGGGAAAATTCTACAAGACATTCAACGTTCAGGACACATCCCGTGAGGTCCATATTAGAGCGTTAAAATGTGCCTATGTTATGTGATTAGGTAAATAGTCGTTCTATATTTATGAGGTGTTTGTGTTGTCGTTAAGATTGTTGGTATTGTACAATGGAACAGCTTTATTATGTTATTATGGTAATTATGTTCGGCGAAATTTATTGCATGCATTATTGGTGGGCAGTGCCTTTTTGGTACAATTGAATTGTATTATCGCAGCATTACAACTTACTGGCCATTCAAATGTTTGTACGGGTTGATAAGAAGTGCGAAGGGGACTTGTCCACCCTGATTAATCAACTTCAGATGTATGTATGTGTATGTTAGCACATATATTTACGGGTCATTGAGATTGTAACTTTTTGAATTTTAAGTGTAATATCATCGAATAATGAGTTCAAAATGTATTTTATAAAAATATATATATTTTAAAAGTATATTTTAAAAAAATTATTTATATATAAGTATTAAATTACATACACTCGCAGAAAGGGCATGTCATGTAAACGTCTAAGTAGGCACCGGCCGATGGTTCACATCGCGGACAAGACAAACGTCCGTACGTACAATTGTTAGATTACTTTGGCTTTAGGTGCTGGACTAAAGCAGATGCGTCACTGTCTTAATTATCTCTCCTGCGATATTCTTAACCTCTAGTGTTTTTGTTCAATGATTAGCAATCATCTGGCTAAAGGCAATTTCCTTTTTTTTCTTTTTCAATTTTTCTTAGTCACTCAAAGATTTCATGTTTTCTCTTTTGATATTGCTCCTGATAAATTTTGAATATCATCAACTCTCTCATTCCAAATTTTTTGTTACTGTTTCGTTTGAATTTTCTCATAAAGTTAATAATGTTAAACTGTTTTTTTGATTATATGAGATTAAATGAAATAAACAATTTATTACTATTGAATCTTCTTCATAATGGTATAAAAACGATCATCTAGCTTTATTACTCAACATTTGTTTTGGTATCTTTTCTCTTTTGATTGTTAGAGTTGATTAAGTACAACAAATGTATTAGAATAAAATTAAGAGATCATTCATTGGGAAAATACGTAGGTTAGTCTAGAGTAACTTTCAGTCTCTTACATTATTAGTGGAATATCTATATGTGTTGAATCTACTAATATGTAAAATATTAACAGTCAGTTTGAACCGATCGAAGACTTTCCCCATTCATAGGTCTTCTATACTTAGTGATATGGCGCTAAAACAATAGACTTATGCAATTACTAAAATGCCTCCAAAAGGGAAAAAGAGAGCTACTAGTACCAAGACACTTGTCATCTAATTAGAATGCAAGGACAGTTGGGGCCCACTAAAAAAGACTTTCCACACTTATTATAAATAACCTAAAGAAAGTGACAAAAGGTAAGTCATTTGATCAAACTTTTAAATTTGTCATTATTATTGGATTCTTACCCGAGCCAACAAACTAATTCTCTCGCCCGAGGAGAAAAGCGGGAGATCACCCCTGTCGCCCCTTTCCTTTATTTGTGCAGGACTTCAACTTGATAAAAAACAAGGCGGATCAAGCTCGGCTTGGCGCATTTTATGTCCAACACTTAGTTTACACACGACTTCACATGGTATGTTAGTGCCTCAAGCCGTAGGGTGGACATATCAAAGGCATTTGGTGAGGAACATTGTATTCCAAGTTCCTATTCCCAACATGTTCAATAGAACCTAGGATTCACAGAGTCACTTGCATGATGAAAACAGGCTTCCAGGAGGAGACCCGCGGTCCACTAAGGTCTATGGGAGAATAGAAGGAATAAATTCGGAATTTAGATCTCCTTATAGTGTTATTATAAAAAAGATTTAATGATAATAGATTAATAATACAATTATATTGAAATAATTTAAATAATTCATTATCAGTAGATCTCCATCATAATATTTTGGGATGTGTCTATTTATACTTGGGGAATATTTACTAGAAAGATAATAATATGTCTAAGCAGGGATAAATTTAGGATTTTTGTTCAGTGGATTATAGTTTAGCACTCATATAAGGATATTTGTTTTTTTTTTTTTCAGTAAGTGAAAAATTGATTTTTTAGCCTAAATGCCTTAAAAATACAAATATTTTTAAATTATTCAATTCCAATTCACTCTTTAATAGTTGGGCCCTCAGGATCAGTAGGCTGCTAACCCCTCGAGCCAAAGTCTAAAGAGGAAAGTGTACATTAGGAATGTAATGGATTTAGCTTAAAAACGTAATGAGCTCTACATGTTTTAATTTTAACATATGAGCCCCAACGTGCGGGTGTGACTCATATCATATAGAGAGAGACGTTTTAAGGTAGAAGCCGATTCAAAATCCAATAACAATGAAAGTTCTCCTTTGCCATTGCTTTTGCTATCCAATTTATGCATTAACCAGCCAAACTATCAATGAAATTCACTGGGACGGATTATAACTTACCACCTAAAACTATAGCTAAATAATTCGCCAAACGAAACAAAAAGATTCTGAAAACAACTGAAATTAGTCATTTCTAAATCGCCATAAGCTTATATATATATATATATATTTATCCGTTACGTCGCACGCATTCATCAAACAAGCATCGTAGTCATAGACTCATGATGACGATGATGAGCATGGTCCTGGTCCAGCACCTTGGAGTGAAACCTTGACTAAAATGGGCTGAGAAATCTGTTAAGTTCCACAACGCAATCACTAGCGCACCATTTTTAGCTAGGGCAAGGACTGTGGACCTGCGAGACCATCACGTGGATGGAAATGGCAATGCACGCGAGGTGCCATATTTGTGCAAATGTTATGGAGTTTCACTATGATGAAAAAGATCCAACCTCTGCAGATAGACAAATATACTGATGTACATTTTTGTATAGTTCTGTAGTGAAAAAACTAAGGCAATGACAGAAGTCCAATAACCAAAAGCTGGATTTTGGAAGCTCGGGGATAGATGGATAATTATGACCCTTGAAGGGTTTGCTCACTTGGTCGTTAAATGTCCATTTAGGTGCGGATTCAAAATTTATATTTAACGGAGTTAAAATTATACAATTTAACACTTATATATGTGTAAGGCTTTTCACTAGGGGCTAAATTAATTTTTCAGCTTAAAAAGTATCTTAACAACACACATATTTTTAAAAATGTCATATCAACTCAGTCTTTAATAATTTTGTTATTTAAATTAATAGAGACTGTAACCCGCTGATCCTTAGGTTGGCTATAACAGGTGCCCTAAATGGGCAAAATCTCTGCATGTAAGTACAGATTCTCTATTTCGTAGGGAATTCCTACAATTAATATTTAGCATTTTCACATGTAGAGATACTAAAATAATTCCCTACTCATTCTCTAAACTCATCTGACAAAAAAAATTCCCTAAAATAATATATTAATTAAATGTAAAAAAATTATTAAAGTGAAATTCAAATAAAAAATCTTTAAATACAAAAAATTTATCCAAAATCTCTATATATAAAATAAATAAATAAATAAAATTTGTTAGAGTTCGCCTTACATAAGTCCGCTCTTGTGTCCATTGCCGTGTGATGCGGTGTGGTCTGCCAGTTTTGTTGTTATTTGCAGGGTGGCAACTGTTGAGCAGTGGAATAGGTAACTGGCTGAGTAGACATCTCGGCTAGACCTGTAATGAGGAAGGCAGTAAATGGCTGGCTATAATTCACCTAAGATTTGGAAAAGTTAGCTAGAAAGACTTTGATCTGTCATTCCTATTTACACCATAGGCCACCATAGACGAACTGTATGTGCTATCGAGCCACAACATCCTCGACCAAAAAAAAAAAAACCTACAACATCAATCTAATCATTTCCACTTTCACATTTTACTTCATTCCTTTCCTGTCATTTTGAGATTTTTCTTCCAAAGATATGTCAATCAATTGTCATAAGTGAAATTATAATATTGAGTAAAAATATTAATAATAAGGACTTATTTGTATATAAATGAGTTGATAGTCAATTCGGATTGATAAAAAATTTAATCAAAACAACAAGGTCCCTGTTGTTAGTATTTTTACTCAATGTTATGATCCTACTTATGGCAATTGGTTGACATGTAACTGTGGTATATTTGTCACATGCCTCATAAAAGAAAATACTGATTTTATTAGGGATCAATTTAAAATTTTTATTCAATAAAGATTATAAAATATAATTTAATATTCATATACTAATAAATTTTTTTAGTAGAACTAAATTAATTTTTTAAATTTAAAGAATATAACATTTTCTTAGAAACATTTTTGGGCTGAGTGGCCCCCACTCAGTATCAAATGGATCCCGCCTTCGGGTTTTATCCTAATAGTAATGATTATTAAATGGAATGACTCAAGATTTTATATATCAATCTTGCAATCTGTGATTTTTATAGTGATATGGAGTAGTTATATACTCTTAACACCTCGTTCACTATGAACTGTTATTGGATGATCTAACATTAACGGTTGAAGACGACATATTAATGTGATATTAGAAGAAACTTTGAATTTGGATATATAGTTGCACAGCAAAGTCGACATCTAATCAAGATGGAGTAACCTGTTATCACAAGAATGAGTCACACATAAACGGATAAGATTAAATCAAAATCCATTTATTATACATGATAAAAAAGTGTGTTAGAATGGAATACCATATTTATTATCACTTGTTTCCTTAGAGCAACCAGAATTCATTATTAACTTAATTAGGTGAATTCCAACAGTTTCCTTAAAACTCTAAATCCCTTAATATGGAGAGTTGTTGGTCCTAAACAATTTCAATAACTCCCATAAAAAATAGGGGATCCTCATATTGATATTCAGGTCCCAAAAATTTTTGGGTGTTGAATGCCACCCGTATCCCATTTCAATGATCACATGACTAAAATCTTTAAAAAAAAAAAAAAAATTGTGTGTTGGGTTAGCAAAAAAATCGAATTATTTTGAGATGCCTATATATGCATAAAAAAGATAAATTTTATAGTGAATCTATTTTTTTTAATGTAATCTCGCACATAAGGCAAAATTTGTATAATAAGTTTCTTTTTTTTAAAAAATCTTTTCCTTCATATTTTCTTTTATATTAATTTTTTATGGTTTTTTATTTTATTGTAAATCTTTTTAAAAGTAAAAAAGATGAAAATACCTTCTAATATAAGGTTTCGTTTAGCAAAATTTAATGTCATGAGAAAATATGAGCAAAACTAAAATCTCATGAGGGTGTTGGAAATTTATGCTAAAAATTCATGGGGAAAAAATAGCATTCTCTCATTAATTTTTGTATAGACTAGACAGGTCAACGCGCAAAGGCGCCCTACCCTTGGGCCTCAATCGCAACTGCGGTGCTCTTGATGCGAGGCCTTAGCTCTGCGTGACGCATGCTTCTTTAGTCTGGATCGTGGCTTCTCTTTGGTCACCTTTGAGACGGGCTGTTACGAGCTTTTTCAAGCTGTTTAGCACGCTGATCTTTCAATCAAATGGAGCTCCACTCCAATTATTGCAGATGTTCGCCAGATATTGAGATACGTCGTAAGACAAATCGTGCAGCAGACTGGGTAGCCAAACATTCATTGCAGAAGAGTTTATCATATGACTGGTGTTGTAATATTTCTGGCTAATTTATTAGCTTCTGATAGGATGCTCCCCGTTTTTTTTTTATCGAAACGGGTGTTGGCTAATTTTGTATTTTGTACACTTTTTGCCGTAAATTATAGGGAAAATCTCACATTTAATCCTTATTATTTGTAAAGTATCTCAGTTTAGTCTCTAGTGTTTAAAATATCTCAATTTAGTTCTTATTGTTTCTCTAAAAATTTCAATTTCATCCCTATTGTTTTAAAGTTTTCAATTTCATCCCTATTGTTTTTAAAAAATTTCAATTTCATCCCTATTGTTTTTAAAAAATTTCAAATTCATCCCTATTGTTTCTCAAAAAATTTCAATTTAGTCAATAGGGACGAATTTAAAACTTTAAGAAAACAATAGGGACTAAATTGAAACTTTTTAAAAATAATAGAGATGAAGTTGAATTTTTTTTTAAAATAATAAGGACTAAATTGAAACATATTAAACAATAAGGATGAAATTGAAACTTTTGGTGAAATAATAGGGACTAAATTGAGACATTTTAAACAATAGGGACTAAATTAAAACACTTTATAAACAATATGGACTAAATGTGAAATTTTCCCTAAATAATATACCACATAGACCCAAAAAAAAAACCGTGATTGCTTTGCTTTGGTTTGTAAGTTGCTGAAATCTATCTTCTATTTTGCTAAAATCTATGTGATACTGATTACCTCCTCTTAACGAAAATCATTGTTCTACTATGACATCATGCGGATTTTGCTCCATTTATATAGTCCGGTCTTAATTGGTCATGAGGGCAATACACAAGTTTTTTTTTTTTTCTCGGTCAGCAAGAAAAGTTTCATTTCATTACTAAAAACCGATGGCAGAACCAATACAATCAGCAATAAACAAATTGTAGTATGCGTATGTGTCTGAGTGTATAAAATATTACATGTCTATGGGTGTGACTTAGATTTTGTTCAAGAGTTTCTTTCTGAGGGATAAGCTAGTAGATATGGGCTTATTATGATATATAAGGTTTACTGAGGTTGGATATGTAGTCCTCCGGAGATTCTCAATTTTATTTGATTTCATGGGGATGTCCACAGGGTGCTAGCTTGTCGACCTCAATTTTAATTTTTTAGTATTTAATAATATCAAAAAATTAATCAATCAAAAATTATTTTTAACTTAAAAAAAAAAATTAGTTCAAAGAAATATAAAAATATTTTCCACTCCACTCTATCCAACCCCAACCCCAACCCCCCGTATATATGTGCCTGTTTTATAAAAATCTCCCTTTGAAAAGTATTTTTCACTGTGATATCAAAATATCAAAATTATTTTTTAGTGTGACAATCAAACACCAAGAAATATTTTATTTTAAAAAAAAAATATTTTCACTTATAAATATTTTTCACTAACAAGTTATTTTACAGTAAACAGACGAAGCCTTAAAAATTTTCAAGTTCTATATTAAAACATCCAAATAACCAAAGAGATGAAACACAAAAATATACCGGATATTAATTCTCAAGTTCATCATGTGAACTCAATTGATTTAGATATTAAAGAACTTAATAATATTCATATTCATCAACATAATTATATATTTTTACATGAACATAACACTGAAAAACACCACCCTCACAATTACCCGGTGATAAAATACCTACATCTTCATCTACACATGAAAAAAAACTTTTGATGTTCCAAAAATTGATGGTTGAAATTTTTTTGTTCCTCATCCTGAAACCTCATAGACAAAATGCAAACTTTTCCACAAAGTTTATTCCATGCAAAAATTGTGGTGGCAATAGCACCTTAAGAAGGCATATCGGTAGAAGCCACCATTGTTTGGGGAATTCTAAAAAATCTAAATAAATAACTATTAATCTCGAAATGGGCAAAACGTTTTATTACTATTCACACGTCACTACTTAATGAAAAAAGAAAAAGTAATTTTGTTTTAGCGTTGCTTTTTTACTTTTGGTTCTACCGATCAATTTAAAGATTATTGTACAAAATACTTTAAAACCTAAGTTTGGACTAGTTCCTAGAACCACACTTAAGATTGAAATTATTATTAGATCTAGAAAATATAGGCATATTTAGTGCCTATCCTTGATCGGCCAATATTCATTGCAGGAGAAACTTCTTCAACATTTTTGCTTATACGAGTTTTTTCAGTACTTCTATGTTGGGATTAGATACTAATTTTAATTTTATCCAAATTTATATTTTTTGAGAATTGGTTGGAATGTGTTCTTATTTAAACCAAATCAAACCAAACTAAATCTTATCTCACTTTGTAGGATTAGCTATATAGATTATGTGACGACATTTATTCATGTCGAGAACCATCTACTCAATAAGTTTCATACACGTAAGGTCTCGTATAATTGTCTCCGTCTAAGTCATCTTAGGTCTACCTCTACCCCTCTTTTAGTGTACTATTTCTAAACATTCATACATTCTAACAAGTGTCTCAATAGGTTGTTTCTTGACATAGTTAAATTATTTCAGACGATTTTTTCTCATTTTATCCTCAATTAGGGTCACTTCTACTTTTTCACGTATCACCTCGTTACTAATCTTGTCATTTTTAATTTTGTCATACATTCATCAAAATATTTTCATTTCAGCTACCAACATTTTGTGTTCTTATCTATTAATAGAATAATAACATTATGGTGATAATATGTCATCTCGGATAATAGGTGCTTCATGTCAATATAATATAGACGATCAATACTAATCGTCATTTTTGACAATGCTATTAATATGACTAGATTCGTTGGGCCATCATAATGCACAATTTGAAATCTTATTTAATGATGAGATTTTTTTATAATGAATGTTCATATCATATTCTAAGTTTGCGCGTTCAAGTGGCCGCCTCGTTGTAATATCTAGCAATTGCACTAATAAAATTAGAGATGCTATTATAATATTAATTCTTTGCTCTCTAGAAGACAAGCCTTTATGTAAAATGTAGATGCAGAAGCTTTAAGATTGAGAAAAATAAAATTATATGTCCCCATATAGCAAGTTGAATTCTCCGTATGATTATTAAATTTAGCATTTTAATATAGGCCTATCATTACTCACATGAACAATACGTACCAAGTTCCAAATTATATAACAAAGTTTTTAGAATATTTTATCATCTTATGTATACGTTTTCTTTTTGTTATTATTTGACATCTCCAATTTGTCTTCCTCAATTACGCTCTTATGGACACATGAATTTGTATAGAGAAGATCTTTTTTTTTGCCACCAAGACTTTAGTCTGGTAGTAAAGTTACTTGTTTGTTTGTGAGAAGTTGGGGGGATCAATTCCTGCTGATTATATATGTATTGTACGGTTATAGACCTCCCTTGAATAAATAAAAAAAAAGATATAGTTTGACAACTATTTTACCCAAAATGGAAGAAATATTCTTTAAACATTATGAACAACTTCACATTAGTATTGTATCGGTGCAACTAGAGCTGGCAAATGGGTCAACTCGGCCCGATCCGACCGAGTCGTGGGTTAAAAAAAATGAGCCTGACTCGACACATATGTTTAGTGGGTTGAGCTGGGGTGGGCTCAATTTTTAAGATATAGGACCCAATTCGGCCCACTAGCCCGCTACTACGAGTCACGAACTGGGTTGGGCCAGCCCATTTTTTATTTATTATTTTATTAATTTTGATAGTTGGATTAATAACGAAAAAAACTTAAACTTAACCTTTTTTACGAAAAATTTAATTTAACGATTAACAAGACATAAGTTGATTGAAAATGTTAATATAAATGATAAAATATTAAAATATTACTTAACAAACCACAAGTTTACGAGACACGGATACGTTACTAATAAACATTAAAAAAAATATTACATAAATGCTTGAAGAAAGTTGGTGGAGAAGTTCTCTATTTTATTATGCTCCTTGTGCGGGTGCTAGGCCTTCTGGTGGTGGTGGCGGCAGCGGTGGTTGATGATTGAAATAGTTTGGAACATTTGAATGTTGAGATACAAGATGTCTTACAAGCGTTCCAATTCTAAATTAGCGACGAAATATATATTTATGTTCACAATAATTGCAAATTATATACCTATGTTCTTCAAAGTAAGCAAAATGATTCCAAATATTGATAGCCATAAATACTGTATATTCTCTTGTGGTAAAATAAAGAGACAATAGGTAGTAAAATAAATAGTTTTATAATAAAATGAAGTGAAATACAATAACTATTTATAAGAAAAACTACATGTACAAATTATAATTATAAAAAATAAAATAATATAAAAATAAATTACAAGTTGTAATATTTACAATATCATAGAAAAGATTTGATAACAAGTTATTTTGTATTATCTTAAGAAATAAATTTGTTATTTGTTATTATTATATATTTTTTAACTTATCTAAAAACAAGTTATTAGTCATAATGCATAATATTCAATTTGTGTAATAAATGGGCTCCAATTGTGCTTATATTGTGTTGGGCCTGAGTTGGACTCATGATGGACTTTATTTGGGCTCGAATTGTGGCTGAGTTGGGCTCAATCTGGGTTCATGTTGGGTTGGACTGAGCAGGGCCTGTGTTGGGTTCGAGTTGGGCTGGGCTTGGGCACAAATGTGCTGAGTCGAAAAATATATGACCCAGTTCAGCCCACCTATATATGGTGGGTTGGGCCGAGTCGAACCCATTTTTAAACAAGTTGGGTTGGGTCTGAATTTTAATGTGCTAAATTGAACTAGATCTGTATCGTCTCGGCCCAAATACTACCTCTAGGTGCAACTTTGGATCGCCTTAAATTGAGTGGAATCGAGATCTTACTCTTTACATTACTTCAACGTCTTAAAAGGCCATGGAAGATTATATCTTATATGAATGAAGTTAACGGACTGTTGCAATAATTATTGGCCTATTACGATCATATATACAGTCTTGCTAATTCTAGATTCAGATCATTTTATACGGTGTTAATACTACATGTAATTTTATACATGAAGATTTTTATGAATTAGTAAAGAAATCAAAACGCATCGTCTAGTTCAAGTAGATATTATCTGGTCGTGGATAGTTAAATCACACCTAATCCTCATCTATTGTTGCGGATTAGAGAACAAGCAAAAAGAATGCAATCGACAAAAAAAAAAAAAAAAAAAGAATGCAGAACTCATGTGACACCATACTATCAATTTAATTTGATATTTAATTTCAATAATTGTGATTCGATAATTATCTAAAGGAAGATAACAAGATAAAGAAATAGAAAAAAAAAAAAAACCAAGATAGATGTGCACAAAGGTTTGAACCTAGTTTGTTTTAGTAACTCAAATAATTTTACTTCGATATTATCATGTTAACTACTAAACATTTATTCATTCTACCTATTATGCATTATTTGTTTCTTTATTAAACTTAGGGCAAATTGGACAAATAGTCCCTATTGTTTATCAGTTTTGAATAAATAGTCCTCATTGTTTTAAAAGTTATACGGTTAATCTCTATTATTTGTAAAAGTCTCACCATTAATTTTTATTATTTGTAAATGTCTCACCATTAGTCCTTATTGTTTGTAAATATCTCACCACTAATAGTGAGACATTTACAAATATTGGAGATTGATGGAGAGACTTTTACAAATAATAGAGACTAAATGAGTGACTTTTGAAATAATGAAAATTACTGATAGGTTGTCATTTTATGAGCTTGTAAGGCCCGAATAAAGAGAAAAGCGAAATACAAAAAGGAATGAGCTGATGGCGAGTTGGTGTGGCGGAAAGGAAATGTTTCCTTATTGCACCATGTATTTGTTAAATTAGCTTAGTTTTTCAAAAATGGCCTGCCAGTCCGAACTATATGTAAGTGGGTCACTTTACTTCAGGCCTGCTAAAAGTGGGCCTCATGGACTCGTGGGCCGGTTTCTCTAGCCCATTTGACATGTTGATTGTCAAATAAATATCTTTTTTTCTTTTTTAAATTCGAGGGATGATTAAAATATTTTACATTATTTAGAATATTACACACGAGATTTGATCTTGAGAATTGAGATGTCTTATAACCAACCTATGGTATGGTGAAGCATCGGGTTGCGTCTGCTTCTAATTCGTAATGCATGACAAGATTCTTCTACCACTTTATAAATAGAAGCTCAGAATTTTCTCTACTCCCTCAATCTTTACTTTACGCCACACCAACTCCCCATCACCTCGTCCCTTTTCATATTTTGCTTTTCCCTTTATTCCGGCCTTGCAAGCTCATAAAATGACAACCTTACTCGGCAAATTTAGTGGTCATAAACTTCAACAATTCATTCTACCTATTTTCTAGTACTATCTTCTTCAAAAAAATATTATTATATTAATATATATCACTAAACTGAATGACCATTAGAAATAAACAACTTTCACTTATAAGGCGACCAATTTGCTTTTCGACCAAAAACAAAAAAAAAAAAAAAAAAAAGAAGAAGAAGAAAGGCAGACCAATTTGCTTATAAGCCCCCACTTTATTTTTATTTTTTAAAGTTAAGCCAAACAACCCCATCCCCATAGTGGATAAGATAACAAAAGCCTTTGACGGCCTTTGAGAAACAACAAAGCTACCAAGAGCATCAAAAAACCCAAAAAAAAAAAAAAATGGCATTCGCAGCAGCATCTACTATGCAATGCATCTCTTCATGTTGGGGCCTTCCTTCAAAATTCACCTCCCTTTCTCTTCATACCAACAATAGCAATGCATTTAAGCCTCTTAGCTTCTCTTCAAACACTTCTCTCAACCTCTTCTCCAAAGGTAAAAGCAACTACCCATTTATTATTGTTATTTTTTTTCTGAATCTTTTTTGAATAAGCGTTTCTGGGTTTTTTTTAAAATTTTTTTAATTTTTGGGATTTTTTTTTTCAGGGATTGTTACAGTGCAAAAGCCGCTTCGCCATTCGATAATAGTATGTGAAGCTGCGCCGAAGAAGGCTGACTCGGCTGCAAAGAGGGCGCGCCAAGCCGAGAAGAGACGGCTCTATAACAAAGCTAAGAAATCTGAAGTTAAAACTCGTATGAAGAAGGTAGCCCACGTTTTCTTAAATATTTATGTTTTATTGTTTTTGATGTCCAACATTGACGTGCGACATAATACGAGAATTGTTTTATAGGTCAGTATCGTTAATTTAAATAATAACTTGGGTTAATCATTTTTTGCCCGTGTCTGTGAGTAGCAAGACAGATATTCTCAAGGCTATGGCATTTGTCTCACTTTCGGGTTGGGGATTCTCGAACTGGGTCGTGACATTGTTGTGTTGATTATCTTTTTCATGTGGCAATTGGGTCTAGTCGTAATTGATATTTCTTGGATTTCTTATTGATGTTTCAGTTGGGTAGTTAGTTAGTGTTGGTTTGTTGGAGGTAACATTGTATGTGTTTGTGGGTTTTAACTGCTGTTTGTGAGATAAGTTGTTGATATTTTGCGACTTGTATTTTTCGTAATTAATAAGGCTGGGAAAAGTGATGTGATTAATAGTTTTAGTGGTATTTTGAGTGAAAGACCCATGTTCTTGATGATGTTGCATCTGTTTCAATGCTGCTTCATTTAACCATGCATCTGGCTTCAATGCTGCATTTGTCGATAATGATTTATAAATTGAGATATTAGGACTGCTGTGTATCTTCCAGAGTTATACCTGTTACTAATGTCGCGGTGGCTGAGTGTTGTATGCTTCATTTTGGTGTTTCCGTTGGCGATGAATGCTTTAGTATTATTCATTGGCACAAACAATCATCAATTGTAAGAGATTCACTTCTTGATTATGTATCTTCAATAGATGAAGACTGTGTTCCTTGGAGGCCCATTGGCCTAGGGAAAGAGAGCGTTCTGGTAGCAATAATTAGAGAGACATTGTTTCGGCTTCTTGATTTTTGTTTTTGTAGATTTAGGTCCTTGTAACCATGTACCAATACCAACAAAATGAAAGAAGTCATTGTGTTGGGGATGCCTTTCTCCTCCCCCTCGCCGTTTCATTTGGGGATGTTTAATTTTATTATAATTCTAATTTATCCTTAGCCACCCTTTGGTTATAAACTTTGGTAGATAACAATCGCATTCCTATCTTTACTTCTCAAGAAAAAAGACAATGGAAGTCCTATTTTGTGAAAGGCTGCCTCTATGAATTTCTGTGGTAAGCCTTGAATTAAAGTCAAAGAAAACTGTTAGGAGATGCTGTTGGATGAATATATCTAACAGCAGCATGCTACAGGAATTTCCTGTGCTAAGCCTCATATGAGGCACCAATGTTTTTTAGTAACTTGTTTCGGCAGCATGCTATGGGAATTCCTCAAGCGTCCCTTCTTTCTGTACATATGAAATTTGGGCGGCAGCCTTATGTTGTACTGAAAGGGGGAGGATAGAAAGAGGCTTAAGCCTGCTATTAACAGATACTTTTTTTATCAAAACAATATGTGATATCCTCTATTAATCTAGTAGGTTATGGGATATTACCCTGTACATAAATGGTCTGTCTTCGTGTTTATTTATGGGTGTCTTTATGTGTTCTTTTGTCTTCCGTTTGATTGATCAAATATTGTCTCTGTTTATCTGATTATGTAAAGCTAGCTTGTACTGTTGATATTAAGTAGGAGTAAATCTCCTAGTATGATGGCGTAATATGAAAATGAAGAAGCTAAAAGTAAGAATTGAGTTTGGCTGGCTTGTTAGAGAGGAATTATTAGTCAACGTGTAAAAAGGACTTAGCGTTTCGAGACTTGTTCCAGGAAAATCAGGGCAAACTATAATTCCTCCCTTTTCCCCAAGGATTACTCTTGTTATGTTTTCTTCTCAGATTATTTCTTTTCTTATTTTCTTAGTCGTGATAAAAATTGAACTTGACTGGATTCCTTATTAAATCGCTTCGACTAGACATCGACAATTCAAGCATAGTTATTAAACCCAGCCTGGTCGACCAGAAAACAGGAAGACCGGGCCAGTTCAACTATTTAACCGTCTAAGGAACTTAATCGTTATAAAGTATAAACTGGCTGAGCTGGCTGGTCTCTGTGACAATTGGAAAATTGGCCAGTTGAATCGGTCACTGCTGGCTCAGTCACATGTTTAAAATTTAGTTATATAGGATGCTCAAAGGACTGACCTCTCCAAAATGTGCTCTAGCAACTTAGAAGCTAGTGGTTGTTGCTTCAAGCTTGTGCCGTTTACATAATATATTTTCATCTGTTACTTTACCTGTTAATGCTTTCTATTCAGAAAACTATAAAATTAAAATCATGGTCATAAAAAACTTAAAATTTCATGGAGATTTTACTCACATCTTATTGCTAGGCCACATAATTTTTATCTAATTAAATTATACTTTATGCTTAAATGACACTAGTGTGTAATTGTAATTATTTTGTATTTAGATACTTGTATGTTATTCAATATCAAACAAATGAATTATTTGAGTGATGTTCTTAATGATAAGTCTAAATTCTATACTGGGGTACTTTTACATGGTATAAAAATAAATTTTAGTACAACCATCACTATTAGTAGTATATTGCAACCCACCAGTCCAACCCCCAATTAACCTGGTGGTTGAACCATTGACCTATCAACCCAATTCCTTCACTGATTCACTGTCCGGGTGGATTTAATAACTATGATTTAAGTGCTTATTTTTCTCTAAAGAATAAAGACTACTATATTCTTCTCAGTTTGGTTAATAAAGATTGCTTTGATTCTTCTTTTTGCTGTGTTTATACTGATACTCTAGTGCCTTGAGGGGAAGGACTTAAGAGGCTGATCGACACTTAGAGAAGAATAGGAATTTGGGGATGTAATTAAAAGGACTAGAAATACTGAGCACTCCTTGAATATGTTCAATGTGGAAACGTGTTTGCGCATTTAAGCACATTTGTTTGATTTCTTGTCTATACAAGAACAATTTCTTTTTCATCATTTATATGTATGATGGTGGATCAAATATGTCTTTGATACACGAGCAAAGATAGCATGCTCTCAATGGTCTCCGGGTGTCATGGCTTTGTCTATTTACTGTGTGTGGATATTGATCATCATTTCTGGTTTTGCTTTGAATAATTTTGCCTCCACAAGAAATCCTTGTTGCTGATTGTCATGTTGGAATTAGATTGTCTTGAAAGTATCCTGGTTGAATGGTTAACATTGCAAAGTCAAAGGCTTTGTTGTGTAGTTGCAATTGTTTGTTTTTCTATCAATAATGGTCCCATCACGATTAGACATCGTTTATAAAAAATGCTTTAATAACTAGCTTGAAGGAAAATATTGACAAAAAAAAAGAAGAAAAGAACAACAGCTTTAAAAATCTTCATTGGTTTGATATATTGAAATTGAATGGCATGGTTTGATTCATTTGCCGCCATTTGAGAGTTACCGCTATTCCAGGAGAACTGGATTCTTGAACATGATTAATATTTTTCTGCAATCTTTGCACTCGTCGTCCTCGTAAATTTGGAAGTGCTTTTATGCTAAAGAAAATAAAGTTGTATAGGGAAATATGCCACCCACTAAATATTAAGTTAAACAGAAGAAACACTGAATTTCCATACTTTTGTAATTCAGTTTGATATTTGACTTCATGTGTTTAGGTTTTGGAGGCATTGGATGGGCTCAAAAAGAAACCTGATGCACAACCTGAGGAGGTTCTTTCTATCGAGAAATTGATTGCAGAGGCATACTCAGTGATTGATAAAGCAGTGAGAGTAGGAACTCTTCACAGGAACACTGGAGCAAGGAGGAAGTCCCGGCTTGCAAGACGAAAGAAAGCTGTTGAAATTCACCATGGCTGGTACGCACCAGCTCCAGATCCAGTTGCAGCTGTTGCTACCACAGTGTGATATTAGCCTTTGACTTGTTTGATGTATCACCGTGTCAAGAAATCAATTTTTGCTCTTAGCATCTGAGATCATACTCTGATTTTCTTGCTTTAGCCATTGTATATTTTCTATTTATGCAATATAGCCTCTTCAACTCTTGCCTCCACCTCTCCACCCTCCCGAAGAACAGAAGCCGGAAAAGAAAGAGTTTCACTTCATTCTACATATATGGTGTTGCTTTGATTTACTATGCAGTCATTTGATTGTCTCGTGTTTTAGCTTACAATCAGAAAAGTTAATTCCCAGTTTCATTCAGATCTATCACAATATTGAAAAAGAAGGATCTATAGCCAATCAAAATATGTACTAAAATATGTTTCTATAAGCAAATCAGTTTCCCATTGGGTACAGGTGCTAAAATGAAAACTCCTAACGTCACACATCTGCTGTCTACTTACCGTTTAGGTGGCACCAACGAGATCAAGCTAAGTTAAGGAACTTAGTGCTGGGCTGCTCCACTCTGTTGCATTTTCATGAGACCGAACCTTGGTCTATGAACTGAACTTGGGTCTCGTGAACTTCAACTTCATTGCCTTCCTGCACATGAAGTGAATGGGCGTCGTGCCATGGGTCAGTTTCAAGGTTCTTTCCAGATCAACAAGAAGCCAAACTCCATTACTTCATGGACATCGTGCCATGGGTCAGTTTAAGGGTTCTTCTACAGATCAACATGAGGCCGAACTCAGATCAATATGACTTGATTCAAAGAACCTGATGAGGAACATACATCACTTGGCAACCTTATTCTTCTTTCCCTTCTTATGTGAAGGCTTCAATAAACTCTATCTACTCTCCTGTAACTTGTTTTTCTTCTCCTTCAACTTTATCTTCATAGCATCAACTAGCAATTTGGTCCGCGGCTCGGGAACCATTCCCTTCGACATCATCTCCTGGAAATACTGCAAAGCCTCATCTAACCTTCCCTTATCATATAATCCATGAACAATTATCGTATAAGATCGTTGATCAGGTCCTAATCCACTCTTCTCCATCTCATCCCAAGTAGTCTTCACTCTATCCTCAACATCCCATTCCATAAACAATCTCAACAACAAATTGTAGGTATCTCCAAGCATCCTACAGTCTTTCCTCTCCATTCTCTCCAAAATCGTGTCAACTTCATCCGGCTTCTTCGCAGCATTCAACAAGTAACCATAAGTCCTAGCATTCGGCATACAGTCCTCCCCCTTCTCTTCCATCTCATCCAAGAGCTCGTAAACCTTCTCCATCCTCCTAATCTTGCACAAATGCTTAATAAGCGTGTTATATGTAGCAACATCCGGTGAACACTCCCTCTCATTCATTTCGCGGAAGATCTCAAGTGCCTCAGGAATCCTCTTCTTGAAACACAAACCATCAATGATGGTATTGCATATTGCGACATCCGGCTTGCACCCTTTCTCCCACATTGCCTGAAACAACTCCACTGCCGTGCTGATCTTCCCGGCCTTACTCAATGAATTAATAAAAATCCCATACGTAAACTTATCCGGCCTACATTTAGATGTCACTATATCGTTCCAAAACCTCTTGGCTTCGCGTAAATTTCCCAACACACACCATCCATTTAGAATAATATTCCATGTCTTGATATGGTCTTTGAACTCTTTTTTCTTATTGTGGAACAAAAACTCAGCTGCCTCTACATGTTTGTATCTACACAGGGACATGAGAAGCGTTTGGAACGCGATCAAATCGCACTCTAAACCCAACTCTTTTCTCTTGTAGAAGAACTCCATCGCCTCTTCAATCTTATGCCCTGCAGCATATCTATTAACCACAACGCCATAAGTCCTCTCATTAATCACAACTTTTCTCTTAAGCATTTCGTCGAGCACTTGGTTCAGTTCAGCAAAACGCTTGTTCCGGCCAAGAATGTCAAGCATTTCGTTGTAAACACCAGTGCCTGGCGAATACCCATTTCCAGTTTTGACATTGCACACCCATTTGAAGAATGCGTAGGCTGGTTTCGCGTCAGAACGGTGTCGTTTGAGGACGTTGAGAACCAAGTCTTGGGTTAAAGAAAGTGTACATTCGTTAAGGGATCGTTCGATTTCGTTGGCTGGTTTGTTGGTGTGAAGCTTGAGAAGGTCTTGGACTTTGAGAGCTTCATGGTCAGTTTCATGTGGGTTGATGGTTTCATTGCTGTTAATGGTGCTGTTGAAATGCTGATCAGAGCTTGTGTTGGTTTGGTGAGTGTAGTAGCAGTGAGTGGGGAGAAGAAAAGAGAGGATTTGCTGACAAGTTGGGTGGTAGATGAAATTGTTAATGGGGTGAATTGTTGAATGAAGGCCGATTAGTGGTCGGAGTTTGGACAGTTGGAGCCTGGAGTGCATTGTCGAATGTTGTCTCCACGATAGTTTTGGTTCGTATATATATGGCCGTGTTCGTTACCGGTTTAGATTCTCCGCTAGTCAGAGGCTAAATCATAATTATTTACCTCACATTAGATAGTTGAAATTCGTTATTGATACACCCAAAATGATTATATGGTAATTTATTATAATCAAATATTTTAATTTAAATTACAATTTCGATCTCAATTGTACTAAAAAAAAATACGTTACAAAGATGACAAAATAGTAGGTTAGTGACCTTTTGTTTTTGTTTTTTTTGTTTTTTGTTAAATTAGGTTTGAGACTTATTCAAGTCAAAAGTCTCAAGTTTAAATTTATATCGTTCTATTAGTCTAACTCTTAATTGACTTAAAACATGCATTAGAATGCACCACTGCAGACAAAATTGATAGTGACGAGGGTGGACCCCGAGCTGAGGTAAGATACCCGTACCGAGCTGAGGCCAGCCAATCTGAGCCAAGGCCAGCGTATGCCCAACCTGGATGCCGATCCGACTTCACCCCGACCCAAGAAACCCCGACCTCTGCGCCAGCTGTCCTAATGGGACATAAAGTTGCACCGCATTAAATGCTGTCAAATCCGAATTTAGTATAAATAGAGCTCCACCCCTTCATTCCTGAGGTAACTTGTCATTAAATGCTTTCAGCTACTTCGTCAGCTCGGACATACTAATTATTCGCACGCCCGAGGAAAAAATCTGGGTCATTACCCTGCAGTTTCCTTCATTTTCCTTGTGTAGGTCAGGTAGCCGACCCGAAAATCTAGGTCAGGAAGCCGACTCAGAATTCTAGCTCGGCAGGAGTAGCCTCCCAACCTTAACTGTGAGATTCCTAACCTCGACAGTTTGGCGTCATCTGTAGGAACGAGTTCTTTCTATCACTCTTCTCACCGCTCATTGAGAAACCATCATGGTACAAACAAGAAGCCACAGCGCACTGGTAGAGGACTCGCCTAACCCAGATGGGGACCTCGAAACCACGCAGGTGCCTAGCCAAGACCCAACCCAAATCAACGTTGGAACGAGCCAACGTATATACTTAGCCTCGCAAACCAACCCTTCAACATACGAAGACCTCAACTCCAGCCTGTCGCCAGAGATGAGGATGATGCTCAGGATGTTCGAAGAACTTAAGGAGCAGGTACCCCGGCTAGCTGCGGACCCCCTGGCTCTACCAGCAGCTACGCCGCGGCCCACGCGTCCACAGTTCCTCATCCCAGTCCCAAGGCAAAAGCGGGTGCAAGAAGAAGAGGGCTTCTTGGAGCCGATAGCGGGACCCGAGGAGGCGAGAGGAAAAAGGGCGGTATATGCTGACCCCGAGCAGGCCAAGACCGCGGTTGCTATAGCCAAGGTCATAAACCAGCTCGGTGTAAGCCCACTCTTACCCGAGGTACTGGCCATACCACTGCCCACCGGCAACCGGATGCCCAACCTGGCAGTCTATAATGGGGATGGCGACCCAGCCAGCCACCTACTCAACTTTGATCACCATATGACTCTGCATGATATGTCCGACCTCATGAAGACGAAGACATTCACAACCACCCTGGTTGGCAATACTTTGGACTGGTTCCAAAAACTTCATCCCAACTCTATTGCGAGTTTTCATCATCTAGCTGAGGCTTTCCTGTCCCACTTCGTGGGAAGCCGACGTGCAACCCGCCACATTTCAACATTGTTGTCGGTGAAGCAGCATAGAGGGGAAAGTTTGAGGGCTTACACAGCTCGATTCAATGAAGAGTCCCTCAGAATCCCCAACCTGGAGGACTCCATGGCATTGATGGCTTATCAGAGTGGGCTTAGGTCGGGCCCCCTCACGTCCTCCTTGGCCAACTTGGAGGTAAGGCCCAAAATGACCGAGGCAAGCAGCTTCAACAGCCAAAGCGTAACCCCCAGTTCACCGTGTTCACCCCCTTAACACTACAAGGGAGTAAATCCTGATGGAGATCCAGCACCAGAACCACTTACCTCCAGCACCGAGGATGAAGGGTCGACCTGAGAAGCGCAATAGGACCAAGTATTGCTGCTACCATATGGATTACGGCCACACCACCGAGGAGTGCAAAGATTTAAAATAGGAGATCGAGGCATTAATAGCCCGACGTCACCTCCGGAGGTACGTAGATCAACAGCCGACCCGGAGTCACGATCAGAGAGTTAGAGAGAGAAGTCCACCTAGGCGCCAGGCTGGGGGCGGACGTTTGGTTGTGATTGAGACCATCGCAGGAGGATTGGCATCGGGTGGGGAGACCTCGGTTGGTAGGAAGGGTTATGTTCGGGCTGGAAAGGAGTATGGGCCGGTGCGGGGTCTGATCCCGGAGATAGAGGAGCTCACTTTTTCCTCATAAGACTTGGAAGGGGTGATATTGCCCCATGACGACCCATTGGTGATCAATGCCGAAATAACCAACTTCACCGTGAAGAGGCTGATAGTGGACACCAGGAGCTCGGCAGAAGTCCTATTCCTGAGCGTATTTGAGCAGATGGGGTTAGATAGGAGCCGACTCAGGCCATTGATGGGCACCTTAGCTGGTTTCATCGGACAAGCCCACCGAGCCGAAGGGGTCATCAACCTCCCACTGAAGCTGGAAGATGGAGACAAGCGGGTTTCGATGCAATCCAACTTCATTGTGATGGATTGCACTCCACTTACAATGGGATCTTGGGTCAGGTGGCGCTCAATCATTTCAGGGCTGTTCCTTCAACTTACCATCAGGCCTTGAAATTCCCGACCCCAGTGGCACAACCACCATCTGGGAACTCAGCTCTCAGTTTGGGAGTGCTATGAAAGCTCCCTCGGCCCCAAATATCAGGTTGGCTAAGGACCCGATTTGCCCGAGGAGAAGAGGGATGCCAAAAGAGGGAGCCCAGCTGAAGACCTTCAGGAGGTGGAGCTTTTCGATGAGGCAAAAAGAGCAAAGATCGGGAGTGAACTCTCTAATGACCTCAAGAAAGGCATAAGCCAATTTCTTCTAAAAAATGAACATATATTTGCATGGTCTGCTTCTGACATGACAGGTATTGAACCGAGTATGATTGAGTATCACCTAAATGCCAACCCAAATCACTACCCGGTAAAGCAGAAGCGCAGGCACTTCCATTATGATAAGTAACAGCTCATAGTAGAGGAGGTGGACAAGTTGGTTGACGCCGGCCACATAAGGGAAATTTAATACCCGACCTGGTTATCCAACGTGGTACTAGTGACCAAGTCCTTAGGCAGATGGAGATTGTGTATTGATTTCACCGACCTCAATAAAGCTTGCCCAAATGACTGCTTTCCCCTACCTTAGATTGATTAGATGGTGGATGCCACCTCCGGGTTCGAGCTACTCTATTTCATAGATGCCTTCAAAGGCTACAACCAGATTAAGATGGCTCCCGGGGACAAAGAGAAAACTACCTTCACCACCGATAAATGTCTCTACTACTATGAGGTCATACCTTTTGGCCTCAAGAATGCTGGAGCTGCTTACACTCGGATGGTGAATAAAGCATTCAAGAATCAGGTTGGCCGAAATATGCAGATCTATGTAGATGACATATTGGTCAAGAGCAGGAGGACGGAAGACCATGTGGCCGACCTAGCTGAAGCCTTCGCCGTAATGAAGCACTTTGGGATAAAACTGAACCCGAAAAAGTGCACATTTGGCATTAAGGCAGGAAAGTTTTTGGGTTTCATGGTCACGGCCCGGGGAATAGAAGCCAACTCGGAGAAGGTTCAGGCGATACTTGACCTGGCGCCGCCAACCTGCGTGAAGGACGTCCAAGTGCTCGCGGGCAAGGTTGCGGCATTGAGCAGGTTCATGTCCAGGTCGGCTGACAAGTGTACTCCCCTGTTCAAAATATTAAGAAATCCTAAGAATTTCGAATGGACTCGGAGAAGGTTTAGGCGATACTTGACCTGGCACCGCCAACCTGTGTGAAAGATGTCCAGGTGCTCGCGGGCAAGGTTGCAGCGTTGAGCAGGTTCATGTCCAGGTCGGCCGACAAGTGTGCTCCTTTGTTCAAGATATTAAAAAATCCTAAGAATTTCGAATGGACTATGAAATGCCAGAACGCCTTCCAAGAGCTAAAATTGTATCTAGCTTCGCCACCCCTGCTATCCCGACTTGAGGTGGGGGAGGAGCTAGTACTATACTTGGCATGCTCAGGGACAGCAGTGGCAGTGGCATTGGTTCGCAAAGAAGGGAAGGAGCAGAAACCGATCTATTATGTTAGCAAAACCTTGCAAGGAGTTGAGGCGAGGTACTTCTCCTTGGAAAAACTCGCCCCCGCGCTTATCACGGCGGTAAGGAAGCTGAAGCCATACTTTGATGCTCATCCAATTAAGGTCATGACAGATGCCCCACTCAAGTCCATCATGCACAAGCCGAAGGCGTCGGGTAGGCTACTGAAATAGGCAGTTGAGCTGAGTCAATTTGACATCACCTACCAACCCATAACAACCATCAAAGTCCAAGCCGTCGCGGACTTTGTGGTGGAATGTACTGGCCGAGCCGAGTATGACCCGGAAGATGTATAGAAGGTCCATGTGGATGGAGCTTCAGGAAAGTCAAGAAGCGGAACCGGGGTTGTCATCCTCGACCCGACCCGGCATGAGCACCAATATTCCCTTAAATTCGCATTTCCAGTGTCCAACAATGAGGCTGAGTATGAAGCAATGATCACAGGATTAAAAATTGCAGCTCAGCTCAGGGCACAAACAATTGACCTAAGTACCGACTCTCAATTGGTTGTTAGTCAGATATCAGGAGAGTTCGAAGCTAAAGACAATGCTATGCTGGCCTACCTCAATAAAGTTAAGGATTTGACTTCAGGGCTCAAAAGGCTCACGGTACAGCAAATCCCGAGGGAGAATAATATAAAGGCTGACGCTCTATCCAGGTTGGCCCTGGGCGAGAGCCGACCTACACTGGTCCATGTGGAAGAAGTCTCCGAGCCAAGTATCTAGTTGGGGAGGCAAGCCGTAGCCGAGCTCAATTTAAGCCCAGATTGGACCAAACCAATCATGGACTACTTGGAGGGGGGAATGACCCCGGAGGATGAAAAAACAGCTCGGAAACTCATGAACCAAGCCTCAAGGTTTGTCATAATAGCTGGGCAACTTTATAAGAGAGCCTACACTTGGCCTCTCTTAAAGTGTGTCGAGCCCGAGGAGAAAAACTATGTACTCCGAGAGATCCATGAAAAGGTATGTGGAAACCACTTGGGTGGTAAAGCTCTGGCTCGAAAGGCATTGAAACAAGGCTATTTTTGGCCAACCTTAGAATAAGATGCCAAAGAGTATGTAAAAAAGTGTGACACCTGCCAAAGGTTCGCCAACATACAGAGAAAGCCTACGGTAAACCTAACAGTGATGGTAAGCCCGTGGCCATTCTATCAAGGGGGTCTAGATATCATTGGCCCATTGCCAACCAGTGTTGGCCAGAAGAAGCACACCTTCGTGGCTATAGACTATTTCACCAAATGGCTTGAGGCTGAAGGTGTTGCTAGAATAATAGAAAAGGCAGCTTGGGATTTTGTTTGGAAGAACATCATTTGCCGATTTGGGGTACCAAAGGTCATCATTACCGATCACGACAAGCAATTTGACAGTGCACACTTTTGAGGCAAATGTGCTGAGATCGGGATCAACCTTAGATTCTCATCTATTACTCACCCTCAAAGTAATGGCCAAGTCGAAAGGACTAACCAAATCATTTTGCAGGGCCTGAAAACCAAGCTGGAGGAAGCAGACGGCCAGTGGGCATCGATTCTCCCCGAGGTACTATGGGCTCAACGAACCACCACCAGCTCGGCAATGGGAGAATTGCCCTTCGAGCTGACCTTCGGTACTCAAGCAGTGCTGCCAGTGGAGATCGGGTCTCCGACCAGTAGAACTCTTCATCACGATCCAATAATAAACGGAGCCCTAATCCGTGAAGAGCTCGACCTCGCTGAAGAGCTCTGAGCCAAAGCTCAGATCAGGATGTTGTCCAGTAAAGCCGCCATGCAAAGAGCATTTGCCAGGCAGGTCAAGCCTAAGCCTATTAAGGTTGGTGACCTCGTCCTTAGAAATGCCATCTTTTTGCCGCGCTCGGGCAACAAGCTCTCCCCAACCTGGGAGGGTCCGTACGAAGTCGTGAAAGAAGTCCGACCTGAAACCTTCTACCTCCGCGACAGATACGAGAAGCAATTGAAGAATGTATGACACGCAGAACACCTGAAGAGATTTTTTATGTAACGGCCCCCGAGCCAGAATCTTTTGTAACAGCCCCGAGCCAAAAACTCTTGTAACGGCCCTCAAGCCGAAATCTTTTGTAACGGCGCCGAGCCGGAAACTCTTGTAACGACCCCGAGCCGAAAACTCTTGTAATGGCCCCCGAGCCGGAATCTCTTGTAACGGCCCCGAGCCGGAAACTCTTGTAACGGCCCCCAAGCCGGAATCTCTTGTTAAGGCCCCGAGCCAAAACATTACTTGTAATCGACTTCCGAGCCCAAGTACTCCATGTACAACTTCAATACAAAATATTTTGTAAATCAGTGTGAAGCCCGAGTCGGGCCCAAGCACCTAAGCTACTTAGCTGTTGCAAACTCAGATTAACGCGGTGGCCATACTTAATTGCGAGATAAAGTAAACCAGCTCGGACAAGGTTCCAGCTCAGGTATAATCAATAATGATTTGATTTACTTTACCAGTTCGGATTAAAGTCCAACTCGGTATAAGCCGACTCCCGGCCGATATGTTAGTTTGGGTCTAAACTCAAGCTCAACATTTATCAACATTAACTTGACCAATTTTAAATCGGACTGACGAGTCCAGGTCGGCAACAATAATAGTTGTCCAGCTAACCAGCTCGGATTAGGATGAAAGTTCATTAATCGCGTCCAGCTCGGTTCTTTATACCTAAGTTTGAAAGGTCCATTATGTTGGTTCGACCTCACTTACTTAAGAAAAATTTGCAAAGAGGAAAGTACACTTGTACGAACTCAAACAAAACGCAAATAAAACCAAAAGTATTCATTTCATTAAATTGGAAGGAATACAAATTATAAAGCCCGACCCGGGCGAGGTTACAAAATTAATTTAGGCTTAGTAGTGGGAGTAGTAGCGTCGGCTTCATCCCCGACCTGATCCATGCCCTCTTGACAAAATCGATCACCTCTTGAGCTTGGGACGTCAGGTCGGCCGGAGGCTCAGGAATCTCCCAGAACTCCGGCGGCAGAGCCTCCAAGATTTCGATGTAATCATTCTTGGTCTTTGCTCGCTTTCAAGCGGCGACCTGGTCTCGGAAGTAATACTCCAACTCGGCGTACTTGGCCATGACCCCGCCCTCGCTTTCTACCTAGTTCACCGCTGCGTTGCTGGACTTGAAGGCCTCCACCGCCTTTTTTCCTTGGGGGCAGACCCGATCAAGAAGCTCCCGGAGCTTCGCCTCGGCTTCGCGCCTCTCTAGCTTGTAGCGCTCGACGTCCTTGGCCGCAGCTTCACGTCGGGATTTCTCCGCCTCGAGCTCCTTCTTCAGCCGGTCAATCTCTGCTGCGTCCACCTTGTACCTTTGGGTGGCCTCCTCCTTTTGGGTTTCAAGCTCGGCTCGGGCATCAGAGTATCGCTGCTCGAGCTCAATGCAGTGAGCCTGGGCCTTGGCAATGAAGCTGGGTACTGAAAAGATATGGGACTTGGCCTGCACAAAAGACGACAAAATGATCAGCCGAGCTAAAAAACATAACCAAACCTACACAATCGAGTATAACTCACCGTGACTTTGGACGTCATCAGGTCAAGTAAGAGCTGCTCTGCCAGGACCTTTGCCATCTTGGGGTCACGGGTGACCTTGGTAGCCTCCATGAAATCCTTATTGGGAGAGCTCGCCTCCGTGGCCTTGCCTTTCCCGGAATACTCGGTCTGAGGCCGCTTCTTACTGTCAGGACGGGCCGCCGAGTGCTCCGGGATCGCCACCCCCGAGCTCGACCTTCTAGGCAGGGGAGACCCCGAAGTCCCCTTGGAAGATACCTTGGTACCGACATCCCGTACTTGGCCACTGGGCCGCTGCTTCTACCCTTGAGGGACGGTAAAGCCCAGACTGGACCGAGCTGAGACTTCACCACTGGCCTGGGCTTTTCTCTTTCTCTGGACTTAAACGAGCTTTCTAGTATCAGCCATGTCTGCAAAAAACAAAAGAAAGAGATGTGAGAAATGACCAAGTGCTAACTGAAAAGAACAACGGTAAACAAAGAGACGGAGAGGTCGGGCATTGATCCTGCGAACTGACCTTCTTCTGAGCCGGGCTCCGTATTCTCTTCGAGCTCAGGAAACAGATGAGGATGTGTCTTTCTCAGGTCGGGTTCTCTCCCGAATAACTTTGATTTCTAGATTTTGTCCCACCTGAGGACGCTGTCGATATTAACCAGCATCCTTGGCTCGGGTCTCAATACCCCGACCTCGACGAGTTCCGCTTCTGAAAGCTTAGGGTCGTCGTTCACATTCTTCTTTAATGAGGGATTCCAATCCACTCTGCTTCCCAGGTTCACAGCCGGCTCGATCTAATAGTAGTTATTATGCCAGCCCTTGTTAGAGGAGTGCTACTTGGTGAATATGGCATTACTGGCCCGAGCTGTGAAATGAAACCAC
The DNA here is from genome assembly GCA_037974665.1 of Ehretia macrophylla. Taxonomy (NCBI): domain Eukaryota; kingdom Viridiplantae; phylum Streptophyta; class Magnoliopsida; order Boraginales; family Ehretiaceae; genus Ehretia; species Ehretia macrophylla. Next base: position 71,884,592 of record CM075772.1, on the reverse strand, counting down.
CCTGGCTGCTTTGGGTTGGGCTTGCATACAAAGAACAACTTAAACCGATGCAGGGTCAACTCCACGTCCTTCTAAAGGCAGTACACATAGAATGCCACGACTACAGCCTAACCATTAGGTGACATCTGACCTGGGTTAAACTCGAAATAGTTTAGAATGCCAGTGATGAAGTCGAGAAGCGGAAGTCGGATGACATCGAAAACGAGGTCATAGATAGTGAAGTGATCGGGTAGAGGATAGCAGGCAGATTCGTGCCGACTTGGAACCTTCAGCTTATGGTGTCGGTCCACCGACCAATCCCTTAGCCTATCATTAACCATCTGGATGGTGGAATGGCACTCGCGCTTACAATAGGCGATTAATTGCTCTATCCTCTTTTCCCGGGTCGACGAACCACTGGCTGTAGCCGAGCTCCGAGCTCGGACTACCCTAATCGGGACTGCCTCAATCAGCTCTGCAGTGGAGGCTTCAGCTAAATACTCCTGAGGTATCTCGACCCCCTTCAACCAGTTCAGAGGTGACCCATCTTCTCTATCTCCCAAATCTTCCAGGTCGGCCAAATGATCATCCTCAATCTCTTCCTGCACCTGCCTGGCCCCGATAACTTGGCAATCATCATCACTCTCCATGGGCCCAGATTGCCGAGCTAATCCTTGAGATGCACCGAAACTGTCATCACCGTGATCTCCATCTGAGGTGGATTCCGAGCTCGACGGATTCTCGTCCCCTCCATAGGATCTCACCTCCATCACTTGGGAATCTTCCGACTCTGACCTCCCCATCTTGTCTACAAATAAAAATATATGTACAGGAATATCTAAAGGGAGTCGGGACGTACCTACTACTCTAGTTGTCGAAAATGACCCGATCTAATTGCTTCCGACCTAATTGGCTCTGAGCTAATGGATCCTGAGCTGAACATACCGAGAAGATTGCTTGCCGAGCTAAAAATGTCCGACCACTTTGGTTGCCGACCTGAAAGCTCTCCAAATTTTGTGATCAAAGTGTGAAATGAATCTCGAGCTTCAGGGCCCTATTTATAGGCAACCCCAGTAACCGTCTCGGGAATCCCAAACGTCTCATCTCGTCATAATTTCCAGGTGACGTGTTAGCCATCCGAAGAGCATGCATCACCGACGTTGCCATTCTCACTTTGCTGGGGACGGGCACCTCCAGCTCGGGAACAACTCCCAAATCTAGATCTCACCCTCTCGATCTCGACTTGGGGGGGAGAGATTGACGAGAGTGGACCCCGAGCTGAGGTAAGATGCCCGTACCGAGCTGAGGCCAGCCAATCCGAGCCAAGGCCAGCGTATTCAGCTAATGCCCAACCTGGATGCCAATCCAACTTCACCTCAACCCAGAAAACCCCGACCTCTGCGCTAACTGTCCTGATAGGACATAATGCCTTGATGGGACATAAAGTTGCGCCGCATTAAATGTTGATCCGAATTTAGTATAAATAGAGCTCCACCCCTTCATTTCTGAGGTAACTCATCATTAAATGCTCTCAACTACTTCGCTAGCTCGGACATACTAGTCATTCGCACGCCCAAGGGAAAAATCCGGGTCATTACCCCGTATTTTCCTTTATTTTCTTTGTGCAGGTCAAGTAGCCGACCCAAAAATCTAGGTCAGGAAGCCGACCCAGAATTCCAGCTCGGCAGGAGTAGCCTTCCAACCTTAACTACGAGATTCCCAACCTCGACAGATAGCCTTAGAGTGGATCAATTCTAATTCTATCTAGGGTAAGTTTCTATATATATATATATTATAAATGTTACTCATAAATTATATGCTGCAGATTGCGTTCAATGGGACATTTTGACCAATAAAAAGAAATTTATAGGCGTGCTATAAAGAGTGAAAAATGCATAAAACAGTAACTCAATGTATAATTACTTAAACTTGTTATGGTGCGTAACCATATAAACTATAAAACACATTGCAACTTATTTTCATTAAATGATGATGCATGCCAAGACAATCACACCCTATTATTTCTGGTTGAGTGTAAAACTTAAACATGAATATAAAAAGACAGCAGCGCAAATATTTCAAATCCATATTACAATGACGTGATTGAGACTACACTCTTGAAAGGCCAAGCAACAAGTTACCAAAACCTAAATGTTAGTTAGGGAAAACTATTAAAAACGACACAGTGGACAACAGTTTGCAATTATCCAATTGTGGTGGGACCCATTGAATTGACTTGGTGTCATTATTAGAATTGCACGTTTTTACCATCCTACCCCAACTAACTATGCGTAATTACTAAAATTGACTGAATAGTAATGTGCATAAAGACAAAATAAGTATCAAAAGACTAAAGTAGCCCTTTGCAACATTAAATGCAACGAAAGTCAATTTCCCTCCAACATAAAATAATCTCGCCCAAAGTTTAAGTCTGAAATGGTTCGTAATGAATAGTATATGTGTTATGTTTATCTGTTGCTTAAGTTTCAATATCCGTAGAAAATTATTATAATGCGTAATTGTCTAGTCCTATTAAATTTTAATGTAACTACTACCATTATACAAACATCAAATCAAATTAAATTGTGTTAAATGCAAAAGAAATTTTAATACATTATAAATATGAAATGGCTTGTAAGGAATAGTATATGTGGTATGTTTATCTGTTGTTTAAGTTTCAATATCCGTAGACAAGCATTACAATGCATAATTGTCCAATCAAATTAAATTTTAAATATAACTACCACCATTAAATAAACATCAAATCAAATTAAATTGTGTTAAATGCAAATAAAATTTTAATGCATCTGAAATATGAAATGATTTGTAAGGAATAATACATGTAGTATGTTTATCTGTTATTTTAGTTTCAAAATCCGTAGACAAACATTACAATGTGTAATTATCCAATTAAATTAAATGTCAACGTAACTACCACCATTAGATAAACATCAAGTCAAATCAAATTACGTTAAATGCAATAGAAAACTTAATGCATCTGAATGTTAAAACATCTAACCATTCAGTACTTTAAAATTCACGAATTGTAGTAGCCAATTTTAGTCAAAGAGAAATGAAGAAGAAGGAAAGAATATCAGGTTAGCTTTTAGATATAAAAAAGTTGTATTTAAATTTTTTTTTTGTAAGTATTAGGAGTTTGTTTATTTGTTTCGTAATATTTGTTATTATTTAATTTATTTTGTATGTATATGTTGAGAGTTCATTTACTTCTTTTGTAATATTTATTTTCTAGTATCCTATTTTATTTTATTTCGTAAATTAGTCGATAGATTAAAAAAAAAGTCATATTTAATTTATCATGTAAGTATATAGAGTTTTTTTATTTCGTAATATTTATAAGTTTTCTATCTGGATCTGTTGTTGGTTCTGACTAATGTGTAGTTGCAATTATATGCATTTATATTAAAAAAATTGATTTTGTCCATGCATTTACTTATTTGTGTAATATATATTCTGTTTGATTTTTTTTGCATGAATATTATATATTTGTTTAATATATATTTTGTAAAATAATCTTTAGAATATATTTAGAATTTCACCATAATTTATAGTCTAGATTTTTATGTTTATAAAGAAGACATTATTAAAATGAATGTTAATTATTGTAGATATACAAGATGGATGACGATTTTAGCAATGTAGATTTTGGTAAGATGACATTGGGTCTGTAGAAGAGGCATGTGATTTCTACAATAGCTATGCATGTGTGAAAGGATTCAGTATTAGGAAAGACATGGTACAAAAACATCCAGTTACAAAAGTAGTAACAAATCGACTGTTTGTTTGTTTGTTCTTGTCAAGGGTTGCGAAGGAAAGAATTCTTGGAGATGCCTGGTAGACAACAGGAACACGCATTGACCAGATATGAATGTAGTGCAAAACTTCGTATAAAGCTTGATAGAGCAACCACGTGTCACATAGTAACCATATTTGTTGACGAGCACAATCATAAACTTGTACCCAAATATGGTGTTCCAGAGTTACGCTCACACAGACGCGTTGATGATGGGCATATCATTGCAGCACTCTCTATGCATCTTGTCGGTATAAATCCTAGTAAAGTAATAGATTTCTTTAACTATAATTTCGCTGGATATGAGAATGTGGGTTTCACTAGGCCAGACTTGTACAACAAAATGTATCGGGATCACCAACAAAAAATCATCGATGGGGATGCCAACATTGCGCTTGCTTATCTTTAGGGGAAGTTCGAAGGAGATCCAATGTTCTTTTTTGAGTACACAGTTGATGACGATAATCGGCTTGATAAATTGTTTTGGACTGATGGAAGGTCATGGGAGGAGTATCCAGTAATCGGGGATGTATTGATATTTGATGCAACCTATAAGACCAATTCGTACAAGTTTTCTTTAGTCATCGTAGCTGGGGAAAACAATCACTACAACACATGCATTTTTGGTGCTGCATTGATAAAAAATGAGAGCACAGAGTCCTATGTATGGGTGCTCAATACTTTTATGTCTGCGATGAACAACAAGATACCATTGTCGGTGGTTATCGATGGGGACAAGTCAATGCAAGCAACTATCGCCATTGTTTTTCCAAATGCGAAACACAGGCTTTGTCATTGGCATCTTGGACGTAATGCAACCTCAAATGTGCACATTGACAATTTCGGTGAAACTTTTAGTAAAATGATGTCTCTCAAGTGTTCTATTGAAGAATTTGAATTTGAGTGGAGGAAAATGGTTGTTCGTCACTGTATTGAGAATCACAAGTAGATAGTGGATATGTACTAAAGGAGACACATGTGGTCTGAAGTATATCTTCAAGGTCAGTTTTTCACACTAGTCAAGAGTACTCAACGTTACGAGGGTATGAATGCATTCTTGAATAAGTTTCTTGTGAGCAATAGGAAGCTGATAGACTTCGTCAGGGATTACCACAGAGGGTTGGAATGCCTCCGAATTAACAATGTCAGGCAAAAAGTGTTGACAAACCATACGAAGCCGGTATTGACAACCCCGTGGGTGGAACTTGAGCATCATGCTGCCAGTGTGTTTACGCAAGCAATTTTCAAGAAGATTCAAAAACAAATTCATTTGCAATCTATGCTTTGGTACGAGCATGTTATCTCCCACATCAATGGTGGTGATCGCACATATAGTGTAGTTGATTATAATAACAAAGGGTTGTTTCGTAAAGTGTTATTTAATCGAGATGGCTTGCTTATTAGCTACGATTGTTTGAGATTTGAATCATCTGGGATGATATGTAAGCACATTGTATACGTGCTCAAGTACGAAGGACTGAAGCATATCCCACCATTTGGCATCAACCCACGTTGGACAACTATTATTAGTAAGGACTTCCGTGATAAGAATTTTTCATCCAGCACAACTATTGAAATTGAGATGGCCCGACACGGTTACATAATCTTGAGGTGTAATGAAATGGGATATTACACGAAGATGACACTACAAGGCTATACAAAAGTTGTTGATGGCATCACAAAAGTAACTGCTTGTGCAAAGGATTTATGGTTGTTGAAGGATAATACCGATGGAAATAAGGCGGAATCATCCCAACCTGTGAAATTTGAAGTATTGGATCCCAAAATTGCCAAACCAAAAAGGACAAGGGATAAAAATAGTAAAAAACAACATGCACCAAAAAGGTTTTAGGAAATGTAGGTTAGTGATATTATTCATTGAATGGATATAGTATAATCAAGTTTATTCTAATTCTTTACGTGACGTTTTCTTGTAGGAGTATTGGACACCAAGCAAATACGTGTCGTAAAGAACGCAATCATGCATCAGAGGATACTAATTCAACATACCACCGCTTGAATGATAATCCTACTCAATCCATAACGCTAGATTTGAGGCATGGGAATAGTGATATTAACTTGTTTGGGTATGGTTATAATAATATATTACTATGATATGGAGATACTGGTAATTTCGTTATGGGCCAATTTTTTACCGCACATAGTGATATTGTTTCATCTAGTTCGTCGTTTCATATGCCAATTTTCCGACCCAATTGATCAATAATAAGGTAATTCACTATGGCTTCGTTTGTTTGCCATAAAATATTTTTTTGAAAAATATTTCTGGATTTTACGGTGTTTGGTAACACTGAAAAATTGGTTAATCGTAAAATATTTTACAGTAAAAAATTACGGCTGCTTTTTCTTAATTTTACAGTGTTTGGTAACACCGTAAAATTAGTCAACCGTAAAATATTTTCCGGTCAACAATTGCGGCTAGTACAAATTTTTGTAAAATGTTTTACAGGACTTTGGGAGAAGAAAATATTTTACGGAATTCACGATATATCCAAACACCAGAAAATATTTTCCAGTAATCTATTTTCCAAAAAAATATTTTTTCCCAACATGTTATTTTATGGCAAACAAACGGAGCTCTATAAAATATTTTATTTTTCAGGAAAATATTTTCTACAGAAAATATTTTACACAAGCAAGTTATTTTACGGCAAATAAACGGAGCATATATTATAGAAATTTTTTCGTAATAATTTTTATACGATTTTTTGGTTTTTGATTTTTGAATTTTTGGCGTGCATGATATGGCCTGATTTTTTGCAATTTGCCGCATTTATTAAATGACATGACATAATCAGTACATTAAATGCTTCTTCCACATAATTACAATATAACCAAAGTGTTGAAATTCAAATGTAAAGACTATTTTAGTCTATTTAGGCATATATTTTTTTCTCTCTCTCCAATTCCCAATATAACAGGGGATGGCTTTTCTTTCTTTCTTGGAAACTTACATCTTTCTGATCTAATTTCTCTCTCTTCATCTTTTTTTTTTCTTTCCCTCTTTTTCTCAAAACTTTTTCTCCCAAAGTTTATCTTCTCTTTGCTATCATTGGTTCACAATGGTCTTGATTTTGAGTTTCATATATCGTCCGTGAAAGGCTTGTTGGTACGGTGGTTGTGTTTTTTTCATCTCAGTGAGTAAAGATTCTTGTTTCGTTTTTCTTATTTACTATTTATTTTACATTTTTGTTAAGGCCAACATTTTCTTGGTTGAACATATGGATTTTCTTTTGCTTTTTTATGGATATACTCTACAAAGCTTGACTTAAGAAGTGTTGGGTTTGTATTATTTTTTTTAGCTTATTTATCTCATATATAGTATAGATTTAGATGTTGTAGTACCATTTCCTTTTATGTTTTTTTTTTTACCCCTTTTGGTCTAAATGCTCAAAGTTGTAGCTTTATAACCTGAGATGTTCCTTTTTTATTATTTTTATTTTCATGCATTTTTAATGTTGGTTGAGCATATGTGTTTTTGTTTGTTGAAGAGAGAAGAGAGAAGAGAGAATATACCCAATAGATCTTGACCCTAAAAGTGTTCTTCTTGTATTTTTATTTCTTGACCCTAAAAGAATCACCAATAACAATATTTTTAGGCAAAAAATTGTTAAGGAGATTTGATCATACTAAATAAAGAATAATGTGTGGCTGTCTGATCTTGCATTTTTAGTGTTCTTCTTGCATGTGTGTTGATAAGCAATATTTTCATGCATTTTTTGAGTTCTTCTTGCACGTGCGTTGATAAGAAATAGTGATTTCATCATACTAAATAAAGAATAATGTGTGCCTGTTTGACCTTGCAAAGTCAAGATTGGAGTTCAGTTCTTGTATTTATGTTATGTATTTTTTTATAATAATAAATTCGTTATAAATAGAATCACATTAGATTTATCGCAACGTTATAAATTTCTACTTATCACATGTTACAGGTCATTCAAAGGTTTGAAATTAATGAGATGGTGTAAGTTTGAGCTTAAAAATTATTAAATACAACAAATCGTTACATGATCAATACACCCAATCATTTAGGATAGTTCTTTCTTGTATTTTATATAGAGCAGTTCTGGCCGCTTCAACTCTACTACAATCTTTGATCATTAGGTGTCTTGTGAAAGATAATGGCTAGCTAGTGCTAATGAAGTTGTATCTAGTAATTTCTAGAAGCCCTTACAATTCAGACCAAAAAAAAAGGAAGTCCCTTTAACAAAAACTCATTCTAAAACTTTAAAGGATGCGTACAAATGATAAAAGTATTAATTTCATGGATGAAGTTTTGAGTTTGAACCTCCCGCTTGACTAAATTAGTGTATGTAATTTTTATTTTTTTTGGTAAAACTAGTGTATGAATTTGAGTATACTATTACATTATGCATGAGATTTATAGTTTATACTCTACAAATCCCGACTCTAAAAGTGTCTAATTCGCATTATTCTTTGGTTGACTTTGTAGTTCCATGTTTTTTTGGCTTGTAACAGGAATCATGTCAACAATAAGCGGACATAGGAATTCAAGGGGCCTGTTGATTGATTTGCGATACGCAACCAAAAATGTCATTTTTGCAAGAGAACAATGGATATCCTTGTTGTGCAGGATGAGAAGAAAGAGTCAATAGGGTGGTTATACTATAAATGCCATCCATGCGACATTTTTCGTTCGTGTGACCCAAAATGTATATCTTGGGGTGCAACTGGAGAGCTCGTTGTCCCTCTAACTGGTGATAATAGTACAATGGAGTAAGATGAATGTGATAGTGATGAGGTCACATACCCCAGTCAACGTAATAGTCAAAATGTTGATTCTATGAAGAAAATGCTTAGGTTGCTTAGATTGTGCAGAACTTGAAATGATAGTATAGTAGGTTGTATTATTTTTTTTAATATTTTGCTTAGAATGATGTAACCAAAATGTTTCTTAATGCAATGCATTTTGACCCAGATATAAAATTATGTAATTTTGTGTGTGGATGATGGTCTAGTAAAACAAGTTACATAGTCGGAAAAGTGTCATCCCTACTAACAATTTTGTTCTCTCAACACCCGAAAGGGGGACAATATTCGAATGCCTTTTGCCTTATGCTGAAAAATCACTTAGTGCATATTTATATGAGCCGTCATTGGAAGACAAACAATAAAAAGACAAATATTCATTTTTTCACAACTGAAAAAGTCCTGATAGCACTGACTCTATAGCATCCCAAAGCTTTTGCCAGTAAATCACTGAGAGGCAAATTATTCCCATGGCCCCATTAAACAATCTAAACATTATCTATCATCAGAATTTCTTATCATTCTCCTATAAGCCAAATATTTTCACAGTTGTAACAGAAAAAATCACTTACACCCCATAAATTATTTTTCCTGTTCAACTGAGAAACAAGAGAAAAAAATAAACAGAGGCAAAAAAAAAAGTTTTTACCTTTAACACAGTAGATACAAAGCCATTAATAGTATAAAAAGGTTTAAAGAAAAAACAGCGCAATTATATACTCAACTAAAAATTTAAAATCCAAAACTCCAACCAAAGATCCAAAATAATTCAACACAAAATCCAAACCCAACTCAAATCAATTCCAATTCAGATCAATTACCCACTTCACATACTCAAAACCAACCCTTTTCATACAATAATATCATATTAGACCTTCAAAATAACCCAAACCAAACAATCCAAATTTGCAATCTTTACACAATCATTTCAATGGACAAAAGTGATCATACATGTAAATTAAAAAAAATTACAACAGACTAATGCCCACTTTACCTATTTACTTACAGTACCAAAAAATTGAATATATATCCAAAGATTTTACCAAAAATCATGTCAATTGTCAATTGATCTCCTACTTTAACATATTTCTCTGATTTTCATAGTTGCAAGGATGTTGCCAAAGCATTAGAGCCAATCGCTCTAGTTCTTTTTCTCCTTCAAGTGTCGTCAATGAACACACACTCTCATACGACTCCATAAGCAAGTAAACATACAATCCGCAATCCCAACCATTGTCCTGTCGTGGGATCCATGAAGGTCGTTCACGTTGGAATGTGGTTATACTTGGCATCTTGTTATATGTAGGCCTGTACAACTCTTTGAACATTTTGTCCATATAGATAATCTGAAATTTAAAAGTAACGAAAAAAAATCAACACGACAATGTACAGTAAGTAGTATAATAGTAAATAACTTAAGGCATGAAAATTTACCACACGTCCAACATCATAATCAATCGATCTTTCAGTGCTACATTTGTTAAAAGTATCGCATGTCTTGATGGATTGATTGAGAAAGTCAATGACACACAAGATCCAATGATTTTACCCATGATTAATTGGTATGTAAATCTACAAGAATACATACACATCACAGTAACATAGTAGCTAACCACTTGGTAAAGACATCTTAAAAATCAAAAGATGGAATAAAAATAAAAACAAGAATTACTTCCTAGCAATCAGATAATGATCCTGCGAATTTGTTGTCAAAAAAATTGTTTTTCATTTTTTGTCAAGTAGGCTGATTTTTACACAAGATATGTTGCTACAATCAATAACATCTCACCATTAATTAAATTAGTTTATGGTATTATAAGTAAATTTACTACAACCTTTAAATAAAGCTCACATATCGAGACGACTGTAGGCAAATACCACTTTGGTAGTTTATAATCCTTCAAATGAGCATTGTATGTCAAATACCATGCCACCGTGTCAATAATCTGAAAAAAAATATTAAATGATTAATTATGGATAAAATGTCAATAAATATGGCTCCTAAATGTCAAGACATTAATGAAAAGTATATAATATGGCTCATAAAACACCCACACTTCCATTTAAGAACTTCATGGGTTCAAGGCCACAAATTTGCTTCTTTGTAAGGTGCCCCATTTTGTAGCTTACAACAACTTCCCTATGACATTGTAGAAAACACCATATCACTGAATTTGCTGAAATGTACAAATCACCCCCTAATATATAAAAATGTTTTAGTATATAAAACTTACTCAAGAGGCAGATTCGATGAAAATAAAAATGACAACAACTTTTTATCGTCTTCCATATAATCCAATGTCAACTTCATATGTTCTGGTGCTTCAGTACTTCCTTCTATCTTATTACCCACCTCAATAAAAGTAATATTAACATTCTCAGCATCTTTTAACTTGGCATCATTGTTGATTCGAAACAAACACCTACGAATGAGAGGATTCGACTGACTTGCCGCATTACCCATGTTAAAAGGAGAATTGCACAAGGCATATTCCTCACAGTGAGTAGGTTGGTTGTTAGGCAATACCAATTCATGTTCAGTCCTACAACCTTGTTGAAATTTATGAGCATCATTGCCAATAGTTGTTTCATTAACTTCTCCATCTTTAACAGTTTCATATGTTTTTTCACTATTATCTTTGCAGCTTTAAACACCAAATCATCCCCTAAATCGCCATCCTTGTCAACTCCATCATCATTACCATCATTACCCTGATTACAATCATCACCATCATCAGCATTATTACCATCATCATTATCATCACCGTTATTACCATAATCACCATCATTCTTACCAATCTCATTATGCGTATCATCCTCATCATCTAAATCATCATGGCCACGCCCATCCTCACCATCATTACCATAATTCTCTACAGCAACTGCTCTTAACAGAATATGTTCAATGTTTTCAACCTTACTAAAAAAAGCTTTAAATATATTTTTCATTTCTTTCACCTTTTCTGTCAACCCATCAACCTTGTTCTCAACTAATATTAACCCATCCTCTATTCCAACTTCTGTATCACCACTCTCACCCGTTTCACAAACTAGAGAAGTTGATCACTCACACTCATAGCCGCCATACCTTCCATATTTCTTTAACCTTGTAATTACGTTTTTATTAGTCCAAAAATTAATACAAGGGCGGAGATTATGGGAAGAGTGTCTCTCATAAGCAAGATTGAATTTTTTGAAAAAGAAAATTTGCATAAGAAAATTGAACAAGTTAATACAAATAAGTACTTAAATTTAGGACTTACTTAGATACAAATCAAACTCACAAGATAGTATAATTCTCTTACCACCAAAAGAAATAGACAACCTCCAACGTAATTTTGTTCCAAATGTCTTGAACGCTAGATTTCATCTGCTAGTGAATCCAACACAAAATTTGACCAATTGAATTGTGAAATTGCATCAACATTTTTCACCACATGCAATATCTCATTTTTCACTGCGAAATCATTTATTGGGCATAACAAATATCCTAAAGCAAATATACAGTACATTGTTTTAAAGTCTGGCCCTGCGCTCTTGCATTCCGTAATCTTGCTACTCAACTTGCCCAATGATATAAGTGATTTAAACACCTTAAACATTTTACATAATTCATCAATCTCATTGTCCGGGCCCTTGCAAACTACAGGTTGTCCTTCACTGGGGCAAACCAAAGATCCTCCCTACATCGGCGCTAGTTAACTTTACTTTATGCCCATGGATCTCCAAGGTACTTGACCCATGATTAAAATTATCCACTAGCCACCTACATAACGGATGCTTCAAAACGGTGCATTTGAGTTGCAACAAGCCCCCAAACCCAATACTTTCAACAACAATTTTTTGTTCCTCAGATAGACTATTGTTTAATTCAACAATCTTGAGCAATGATAGTTGGGTTTGTAAATTATCCTACAACACTAGATTATAAGGAACGATATAAATTACAAATCATCTTTAATAGAAAAAGAATTACGTTCTGATTAATTTTGGATTACCTTTTTGCCATTGTCCATGTGTTGCTTCCTTTTTTTATATTCATCAAAGCTTTTCTTACCCATATTTTCATATTGAACTCTCTGATTGGCTCAAGCTCACGCCATTCCTGACCAATTGTTCTCCTTATTTTGTCCTCTATCTCTAGTGTTGGTATTTCTTCTTTCAATTCCTTGTATCGCCCATTCCTACAAAATAATAACAAATCTCAATTAACATTCATTAACATAGTTCATAAGTAATGTAAACGACATACAACACTTACATATAGAATTTAAAAGAATTTGTTGGCCTCTTTACTATCTTCGAACTAGGCTTAACTGCTATCTTTCTCTTCTTCTTCGAGGAAGATGAACAGGGACCTGTCTCTCCTAAAGATGAACTTCTTCTTGTTATCACCATTGTTGCTGAAATCATTTTTTTTTTATGTCAGATTACATATATCAAGATCAGAACAACAAATATAGGATGCACATGTACCAATTTTCATATGTTAACTACAGATATTGTCTTGAAAGAGTTTTAAATTTTTTTCTAAGTGGCATTCTTGCCAGAACTGAATAAATTCAAGACACATAAATGGTGTAAATGATGAGTTACAAATCAAGAATAAAAGATTCACATATCTCCCAAACACAGAGATATATACTGAGAGACTCAAGCTTTCAAATCAAGAGTGAGGTATAAATAACATGTAATCTAATAGACAGGACCCTATTTGATTACTGCGTAGACCTTCATCACTAAATCTCTCATCCAACTTATCCTATCTCAAAAATGTAATGTTCAAATTTCCTCACTGATAGTGGACTGAGAGAAGGCCAAACCTTCAAGCATCACAATGAGTTACATAAAGAGGCTAACATTCTATCCAACCTCTGGCTACACAGCTCATTACAAATTACCTTTACTTCCTATGCATTATTATTATTCCATTTGTGAGATCAAAACCAAACCCATCAACCACCACGTTGTCATAATCAATCAGAGAAAAGGGTCATAAATTGAGTTATTCAAACACGTGCTAGTAGAAGAACATGCAGAAATGAAAGAGGGGGAAAGAATTAGAAAACCAATCCATGTTAATACCTTGAATTCATATGGCTAAAGTTCAAAAAAGAACAAGTCAACTTTGAAAACTGCTACATTTAAGAGAAGTATTTTCCTTTCTCATTATAATGAAATTGAAGAGATATATTATATTATATATATAGCTAATTTGACACAAAACTAACTCGTATCAAACACATTAAGTGAGTTTAGTAGATAATAACTATCTAAAGGTAATGGTTGAAAAATAGTCTAATATTAATTTCTAAAGTACAAAAATATATCCTATTAACATTGTCCTACACGAACTCATTTCAGTTATAAATTGATGCAGACCTAAAATACTAAATTATGTTTTAAAAAAAACAATTAGAACATTTCTTATATATATTTTTCGAGAAAAAAGGCTGAACTAGTGTCGAACCATTCCAAAGTACACGGATTAGGGACACCAGGTCAGTACATATGCTACAAGGCCTTGGAACTAAACTACTGAAAAACATAACTAAACCAAACCACAGACTTTGCCTTATCCTACTAGTTGAGTTGGTTATATAAATCGCATGACATCACGACATCACGACACCACTCATTGTTATTGTCCAAAAAACTACTACTAATTGAATTAACAAATTAAAACTTCACATACTAAATCTTTAACAAACAAAAGCAAAAAACAAACCAAGCCTTATCTGACTGATAACTTCATTGATAATGCATCTTAACGTTTAACAAAAAGCGTGTCTTACGAGGAGAACACGCATTAACCATTCTTTTTTTCCTTTAATATAAAAAAATAAAATAAAAAACTTATATGTGATGAAGATGGCAAAGAGTAGATGAGATGAAATAAAATAAAAAACCATCAAAAAAAACATCAAGAAAAACAAACAAAGACATTGAGATGGCGGTGGCGATGACAGAGATGATGAAGGACGAAGATAAAATAAAAAACTTACTTAACGTTAAAGGACAAAGATGATGATGGCAAAGATGAAGATGAAAAAAAAAACTTACGAGTGATGGAGATAGTAGTGGCGATGACAGAGAGTAGATCAGAGACGAAGATCAGCGATCAAACCCTAGAAGACGAGAGAAGATGATAGACGTTTTTGATCGTTGATGGCAAAGATGAACAGTTGAGAAAAAAACCCTGGAAGATGAGAAAGACGAGAGGCCTTTGTGATAGTATTTTTTTTCTAAATCGTTTGTGACAGTTGATGGCAAAGGAGAAGATGAACAGTTATTTTGCAGGTATGAAAGACGTTGATTTGATCATTGCTTGAGGATTTGGTATTGTTCTCGTAAAACATGAAAGGGTTAAGAATGTAATTTTGTTTTAAGGGTAAAGTAGACTTTTGCCTGTGCTCATCATCTTTGGATTGAGGGGTTAGTTTAGTCATTATACAATATATATTATATTAAAAAAATAGGGCCCAAACGTCCAGACATTTTGGACAATCTGGACATTTTTAAGAGAGCCCCGTTAGTTAGTGTCTTCGTACTTCTGAAGTGTAACAATTAGTAGAGTGTGTCATGCCGATAACGTGTTATAAAATTAAAAGTTAAAGAATAATACAAAGTAAATAAAAAGTATAATTGAGAAGGGAGATAAACAATTTGTGTTGATTTCCACCATCTCCCTCCTCTACCCGAGAATAATAGTAGCTACCCACCATAAGTAGATATCACAACCAACCCTTACCGAGCCACTAACCAAGTAAGATTTGGCTATTTGATTTTTTTATTTATTATTTTTTGGTGCTAATCTGACTATTACAATTTTTTTTTAATTACAAAGGAGGCAAAGTTGATATAATCTAACTATTGCAATTTGAGCGTGCTTTTGAGCTCCCGAAATGTTGGATCCAAAAACGTATCCTTACTTTGTCTATTCCTAGAGTTTAATGCAATCTAACACCAAGAAGGGTTGTAAGTTGGCGCGTCATTTTTTTTGGGATGATGTGGGAACTCAGCTAGCGGAGGCTTATCACTGAAAATTCGATGGAGCGTGACCTACTTCATTTAAATTGTGTGTTATTAATTTTTAACATTTATGGGTGTGTGTGTGTTTTTGTGGTGAAAAGGGGGAGTTTGATAGGACTTGAAGGTAGAACATACAACCGCAATCCCTGTAAAACCAACTTAGCTCTAATTAATGACCTTCTTTCTAAGGTACCATTTCTTATACCCCTTTGCTGAGTTAGATATGTAAAGTTGCTTCTATTGAATGAAAAATAATTATTTGAGTTTATCTTAGGTGTTGACAAGTTTTTCTATCGTAAATTTGAAGTGTGTATTTACAATTCTCTTTGGTGGTTGAATTTTGAGGATCATGCTTATGATGTTATGTTAATTTAAAGAAAATATTATTGTTAATGCATAAAGATTGATTGTTGAAGGTTTTAAAAAGGGCGGTCTAAATAAGAAAAAATTAGATCTTGAACCTATGTCTTATCACATCACAATAATAATTAGATACAAAACAGACCTCAATAACTTTGAAAGAGTATAAAATGATAAATAAGGTTATGTCATGACCCAACCCAACCCCAACCCCAACCTAGAGATTAAGTCTGGATACGACATGAAAGACAAACGGACAGAGTCTCATCTGTATCGGGGACAAACCAATACCTGTCAATTATGTTCAGCAACAACATACAACATACCACAATACCAACTAAGTTTCATTCAAGTCTACATGATAGGTTTAACATTTCTTTACTTAGATGAAATATGAACAATACCATTCTAGCCAACTATTAACATAAGTGATTACATAAGTAACTTCTATGCCTTACACTAGCAAGTTATAACTTTATATATAAGTGCCTTTTATACATGTAACATATACAAGACTAACTAAGTCTCAAAATAGACTAGATGTACATTATATCCAGAAACAAGCCAATTAATGCAAACAAATATATGCAAGTTAATAAAATAATTATTTTATTGGGCTCGGGTGTCACACTCTCTTCTCCTTAAAATAATATTGTCCCCGAAATTCGTACTTGATGCTTGGAACAACTCTGGGTGCTGTTGTTTCATCTGATCCTGCCTTTCCCACGTAGCTTCTTCAATCCCATGATGACTTCATAATACATTTACCATCGGAATACTCTTGGTATGCAGCTCTTGTACTTTCCGATCTAGAATACGAATCGATTTCTCCTCATAAGTCAGTTTCTCGTTAAGCTGTAATGGCTCTGGCTCAAGTACATACGATAGATCAGGTTGATACTTTCTCGGCATGGATACATGAAACACATCATGAAGCTTCGAGAAACTAGAAGGCAATGCCAACTGATATGCCAACTTACCAACCCTTTCAATAATTTCAAAGGGTCCAACAAACCTCAGACTAAGTTTCCTACTTTTGCCATGTCGAATCAAACTTTTTTGGGGAGATATTTTCAGGAATACTTGATCACCTACTTCAAACTCCAAGTCCCGCCTATGTCTATCAGTATAACTTTTCTGCCTGCTTTGAGCTATGAGCATTAGTTAACCCAAATTGCAATACAACAAACTCATAATACCCATACCTGATTCGAAATGTAGTCTTCGGACCGAAAATCCTATCCCGGCTCATACAGTCTATGCTCTGATACCACCTAAATGTCACGCCCCGACCCAACCCCAACCTAGAGATTAAGTCCGGACATGACATGAAAGACAAATAGACAGAGCCTCCTCTGTACCGTGGACAAACTAATACCTGTCAATTATGTTCAGCAACAACATACAACCTACCACAATACCAATTAAGTTCCATTCAAGTCTGCATGATAGGTTTAACATTTCTTTACTTAGATGAAATATGAACAATACCATTCTAGCCAACTATTAACATGAGTGATTACATAAGTAACTTCTATGCCTTACACTAGCTAGTTATAACTTTAGATACAAGTGCCTTTTATACATGCAACATATACAAGACTAGCTAAGTCTCAAAATAGACTAGATGTACATTATATCAAGAAACAAGCCAATTAATGCAAACAAATATATGCAAGTTAATAAAATAATTATTTTATCGGGCTCGGGTGTCACAGGTTACATACATACAACTTGAATATAAGAACTTACATACATACAACGTTTAGTGGTATATATCTTGAATTACGTTTTCTTTCACTAATTTGATCTTCTTTCCCTTACTTTATACTTATTCAGTGGCTAATTTGAGGCCACTTTCACTAGGTTGTCCCGGTATGCACCAGAGTATGTGGCTGACGAGGAACGTAAGACTCGTAGGTTCATGTTGGGGTTGAGGCCCGAGATTTAGGATGCGATGGCCCTGAATCAATATAATGTAATGACGAAGGCCTTTGATTCAGCTTCTAGACTGGAGAAAAGAAAGGGGGAACAGATTGTATCTAGCCAGCCTAACAAGAGGCCATTTCAGACGCAGGGCCAACAGGGTATGTATAGGCCTTTGGTACAACAGGTTGTGTACAGGCCGCCAGCACAACAGAGCTCTTACAGACCGCAGGGTCAGCAGAGTTATTATCGGCCGTAGTTTCAGCAGAGGTCTTATCAGGCTCAGTTCCACTATAGGCTGGCCCAGTCTCAGGTTCAATATAGGCCCAGTGTTGCTAGACCTGAGCAGCAGCTGGTACAACTTCTTACTCGGCTTCTGGTTCTTCTAGGAGAAGTGTCAGTGCTTCATCATTGCAGTGTACTTTCTGCAAGTGTCAGGGCCATGTGGAGGCCGACTGCAGGCGAAGGCTGGAACTTGTCTGGGTTGTGGCAGTAATCAGCATAGGGCGAAGGATTTCCCTAGATATCAGAGGACTGAGGGTCGGGCAGCGACTCAGGGTTATCAGGGTAGACCTGCGGGCAGTGCACCTTAGCAGCAGAGGGTTTATGCTCGGGCCTACGCAGTTGATATGGAGGAGATGCCTGAGGAGACTGCAATTGTGGAAGGTAACTTCCTTATACTTGGTCAACTTGTTAAAGTGTTGATTGATTCTGGTGCTACGCATTCTTTCATTACTCCTGCTTCTGTGCAACGTGTTAATATGCAACGTGAAAGACTGCCTCATGTGGTTGAGATTAGTACCCCTTTGACTGATAAGTATATTACTGGCTTAGTATGTAAGGATTGTATAATACATGTTAAGGGGCATAATTTTCCTTCAGACCTTATCTTATTTCCTATCCGGGGGTATCATGTTATCTTGGGTATAAATTGGCTTTCTAAGTATGATGCCCAGTTCAACTGTAGAACAAAGGTAGTGCAGTTTCGTTTGCCAGATCAGCCAGTAGTTGAGGTAGTAGGGAACCAGGGTGCTAAGACGAGTTTTGTTATCTCAGCAACTAAAGCCGTTAAGTTGGTGAGTAAGGGGTGTTCGGGTTATTTAGCTTATTTGATCAACAAGCCATCTGATAAGCTACAGCTGGAGGAATTTTCTATTATTCGGGAATATTCCAATGTATTTCCCGAGGAGTTGCCAGGGTTACCGCCAGAAAGAGATGTGGAGTTTGTGATTAATCTTGTTCCCGGTACTCAACTTATTTCTAAATCAGCGTACCGGATGGCACCAGCTGAGTTGAAGGAGTTGAAAACTCAGTTGCAGGAGTTGTTAGAGAAGCGGTTCATTCAGCAGAGTTCTTTATCTTGGAGAGCACCTATTTTATTTGTGAAGAAGATGGATGGTACTTTGAGATTGTGTATTGATTATCGTGGTTTGAATCAGGTGACCATCAAGAACAAATATCCTTTGCCACTGATTGACGAGTTGTTTGACCAACTTTAGGGAGCTAAAGTCTACTCTAAGTTTGACTTGAGGCAGGGGTATTATCAGCTTGGGATTCGCACTGAGGATGTTCCGAAGTCTGCCTTCAGGACATGGTACGGGCATTATGAGTTTGTTGTTATGCCCTTTGGATTAACTAATGCACCGGCAACATTTATGGACCTTATGCATCGGGTTTTTCAGCCGTACTTGGACCAGTTTGTGGTTATCTTTATTGATGATATCTTGGTCTATTCTAAATCTGAATCGTAGCACGAGCAACATCCACGGCTCGTCTTACAGAAGCTGTAGAAGCATCAGTTGTTTGCCAAGTTCAACAAATGTGAATTTTGGCTGCAACGCATATCTTTTCTTGGCCATGTGATTACACAGAGCGGTATATCAGTAGATCCCACTAAGATTGAGGTAGTGATGTCTTGGAAATGGCTAGAGAATGTTTCAGAAGTTCGTAGCTTCCTTGGCTTGGTGAGTTATTACCGTAGGTTTGTTAAGGACTTTTCGAAGATTGCCGGGCCACTTTCTAAGTTGACTCAGAAATGGACTAGCTTTACTTGGGATGAGAAATGTGAGAGTGGGTTTCAAGAGTTGAAAAAGATATTGACTACCGCTCTAGTACTTGCTCTAGCCTAAGGGTATTAATCTCATATTTTGATGATAGCTAAATCTTAATCCATTGTTTTGACTAATCATGCTTGTCAAGTTTTGTATGGTTAACGATTAGTCATAGAATGGAAGATGATCATGCATGAAGAGAGGGCTAGCTCATACTTTTTCAAATGCAAGAAGTTGAAGTCTTGAAGTGCCAAAGTAGTTAGATTTGATCTTTGTCAAGACTCGAAGATTCGAAGATGAAGAGGGAGCTATAAAAGGAGACGTGGCGACATAAGAGGTACCAACATATAAAATGTCGAATGACTTTGATATGCTCGATAAAGCTCAAAGAAACATTGTTTTAAACTTTTGATTTATAAACTTGTTTTTAAAATCTTTACAAGAGTTTTTGAAAAGTGTCTTTTACTTGAAAACATTGTTCTTAAAAGTCTTTTATGATTATTAGTTTTCAAGGAAATTGTGTTAAACTTTCTAAGTTTCAATTTGTGCACAAAACGAGTCACCCGATCGAGAACCCGGTTGACCAGGTCTTTTATGACTCGCCCGGCAAAGAGCCAAGGAAAAAAAGATTAGGTTGATCCAGTCAAGTACCCGGTCGACCGGACCCTTCAATGATTCACCCAGCAGTGAGTCAGGAAAAAGACTTTGGCTTATCCGGTCGAACAGCCAGTCGATCGGATCCTTGGTGACTCGCCCGACAGTGGTATCCGGGAGACCATCTAGGCGACTACCCGGTCAACCGAATGAAGCAGGTGTTTGAAAAATATAGCCGTTGCAAACTTCTGATTTTTGTTTCTATATATTTCCAAACACCCCATTTGTAAAATTCACCTCTTTCAACTATAAACAATTGTTCCAAATCTTTTAGATCATCAAAAACACATTGCTTATACAAATCTTGAGATTTAACTTGCAAATCATTGAGCATTCAAAGAGAGCATTAAATTGTATTCATTTACTCTTGAAGAGAGATTGTACTCAACATTTATTCTATTCTTCTTGTGAGATAAACACTCTAGGTCTATAGTTTTGAGTGATTAATTGTATAGTGTGAGTGATAAATCTTCTTTGTAGATTCAAAGGAGTGAAAAGGCTTGTACTACTTTTGTGGACTCAAGAGAACTTGTATTGTTGGTTTGTGTTTCTCCAACTTGTGAAGAAGCACATCTAGTGGAGCTAGAGAAAAGCCTAATGGAAGGTAACCTTAGGTGGTGGATGTAGATTAGCGAACCACCGTAAATCATTGTGTTCATCTTTTATCATTTTTATTTTCGTGCTTTCATTATTGTGCACTCTACGTGTTTGATATTTTGCTTACTCAATATTAATTTTTTATAGTGAATTTTAATTGATAGTCATTACCTAAATACTAAATTCACCCCCCTCTTAAGTATATTTGTCTTATACTTATTGTTAAAACAAACGCAAGATAAGAAGTGTAAAGTAGACAATATAAAAGAATGATCACACAAATTGAACATAGAGGTTTTCGTAGAAAACCCAAGACGGAAAAAACCACGGGCAAAGGAGGAGGGTTTCACTAATAATTGATGAAGTACAAAGTTTGGAGAATAAGCACTTTAATTCTAAAATTCTCCTCTTACAAATTTTGGGATACTCTCAACAAAAGACTTCACCTCTATTTATAGGCTTACAAAACTTGGTCCCCAAGACGACTTGGTTCCCAAGACTTCTTGCTTGACTATGAAACTTCTCAAGACTTTCCATCCATTACAAAACTTGTCTTCCAAGATTACTTGTTGTCCAAGCAAGAAAAATTAAATTCGAGATATAACATAACAAATCTCCACCTTGGCTCGAATTCCTTAAAGCCAAAAATAATAAAATAGTGAAAACTCCACCTTTTCCACAAGTCCCTTAGGATGTCAATCAATAATGAATACCAACCAAGTTCATGCAATGCTCAAACTTGTCAATGGGAAGAGACTTTGTCATCATATAAGCAGGATTATCATGTGTACTAATTTTGCTCACAAAATTCAAGCTTACCAGTACTCTGTCCATAAAGAAGCCCTCTTTTGTTGAGTTCAATCATCCTTCTTTCACTCATGTGTCCAAGCCTCATATGCCATAGTCTAGTAACATTTGCATCTAATAAAGAAGAAGTAGAAATAGCAGCAGAACCTGTAATAGTAGAACTTTGCAAAACATATAAGTTCCCTACTACTTTTAGACATTTCATTACAATAAGGGTACCTTTACTGACCTTCAAAACTCCACATTTACCAGTGTATACATACCCACAAGAATCAAGGATACTTAAGGATATTAGGTTTCTCTTTAAATTAGGGACATGTTTCACATCAGTTAGTGTTCTAATGACACCATCATACATTTGAATTTTGCACAGTTCCTATGCCAAAACTTTGCATGAGACATTGTTACCAACAATAACTACACCTTTAAAGATAGTTTCATAAATTGAAAACCGGTCCCGATTTGGACACATATGAAATATACATGCCATATCAAGAACCTATTCAGAGTTTGCTTTGGAACCGTCAACAAATACTACTAAGAGATCCCCATCACTATCTATATCGGTAACACGACTGGCTTGGTCGATTTTTTCAGCTTGGTCATTATTTCCTTCTTTTTTATTTTTATTCTGCAATTTAAAATAATTCCTTTTGATGTGCCTTTTTTTCTTACAATAATTACATGTCATGCTCCTATACTTGGATTTTTATCTACTTTTATCAATTTTTTTAGACTCTTTTTCTATAGATCGTCCTCTAACAACTAGACCCTCTACATGAGTTTCTGAGGCATTAGTAATTTGCTTGTCAATTTTATCCTTTGACTTTAGAGCTTCTTGGACTTTATCTAACGTGAGTGAGTCACAAGAATATAATATTGCATCTCTATGGTTCATATAGGAAGAAGGAAAAGAACATAATAGTATCAAGGCTAGATCCTCATCATCATACTTAACATCCATATTCTCTAAATCAGAAATGATTTCTTTAAATTCATTCAGATGAATGAGAATAGATGTATCTTCAACCATACGATAAGAATATATATGCTGCTTCATATGAAGTTTGTTAGTCAAGTTTTTAGATACACATAACGTCTCCAATTTCGTCCATAAAGCAGAAGCATATTTTTCTTTTATGACATCTCTTAAAATTTCATTAGATAAATGCAAATGAATTTGAGATAGAGCTTTACAATCTTTACTTGCCTTTGTACATTGATCCCATGTTGACGACATCTTCTCAATTCCTAACAAAGTCTTCTCTAGATCCATCTGGGTCAGAACTGCCCGCATCTTAACTTTTTACAACGAGAAATTGGTATTATGATCCAACAAATGGAATGTTATACTTTACTGAAGCCATAGCGTGGAGATTTATTTTTTAGCTCTGGATACCGGTTTGTTAAAACAAACGCAAGATAAGAAGTATAAAGTAGACAATATAAAAGAACAATCACACAAACTGAACAACAAGATTTACATGGAAAACCCAAGACGGGAAAAAAACCACGGGCAAAGGAGGAGAGTTTCACTAATAATTGATGAAGTACAAAGTTTGGAGAATAAGCACTTTAATTCTAAAATTCTCCTCTTACAAATTTTGGGGTACTCTCAACAAAAGACTTCACCTCTATGTATAGGCTTATAAAACTTGGTCCCCAAGACTTCTTGCTTGACTAGGAAACTTCTCAAGACTTTCCATCCATTACAAAACTTGTCTTCCAAGACTATTTGTTGTCCAAGCAAGAACAATTCAATTCGAGGCATAAAATAACACTTATATATTTGTCAAGTGATACGAATAACAAACTTACATAAATATATTGTTATGGTTGAGTGGAAAGCGACACCAAGAGTCTTTTATATAGTTCTCATGTATCAATTCCACCTATCATATATGCGAATCTTGTTTACTTGGCAAGATGACCAAATCACCTTTTTGTTGGACAAGGTGTAAGGGCTACAAAATTGTTAGGATTTATACATAGTGATGTATGTGTGCTGTTTAGAGAAATGGTCCGGGGTACTTATAACTATTTCATAACTTTTACTTGATTGCACTATTTGTTACATGACTTTTCTTGAACCCATTAACCTCAATAATCCCATTAACTATACCATAATGTAGGATTATAATATAGGTGGTTATAGGAACCTTTCAGGGAAATGAATCCAATATAGCATTAAATACAAGTACTCCTCAATATTCTTCTTGTCATTTTATGAATTCACTAAGTATGCCTTTAAGTAGGAGGTTATACATTGGTTTATGACTTTGATTTGGCCATTGAACCATCACAATTCTTAAGATAATGTATGTGATTATGAAAGTCATCTTAAACAAATATTCTTGTAATCTAGTGCACAAATATCCTGCTATGCATGGGGTCTTGACTCTTCTACTAATGTTAAAGCATATAAAATATGAAAATCTATTTTTTGTTGAGAAGGGTCTGAATAGTAAATTTGAAGTGTGTATTTATAATTGTTTTGGTGTAAAATGTTGAGGAATATTTTTATCATGCTATGCTAATTTTTAAAGAAATAATTTGATGCTAATGCATAAAGATTGATTCTTGAAACTTTACTACACGTTAAAGCATACTAATTGGTACTTGAAGGTCTAGTTGTTGTGGCTTTATTTTCAATTTCTACAATTTGCTTAAAAAGAAAAAAGAAAGTTATTAGATGGTCTTATAATATTGTAATTTGATGATATGCTGCTTTAACAATTATTTTGATAATTATTGTTTGAAATCTTAGTTTTAGGCATTTCACTATCGCAATGGGAAGGCATACCTCTTCAATAATATGTGAGTTCATCATAGCTCTTTTGATATCATGTTGGAAAATATTACAGTATAACTAAAATCAAGCTCTTACCTTGTTATTTCTTTATGGCTTTAGGGTGTTTAGTTCCCATTAGAGTCTGATCTAAAATTTTTGTTCAGATTAACACTACATATATTTTCAACTAATTTTGGTGACACCACTCACCTCATAATGCATGCACCCATGATTCTCATTCTTGAATTATTTGTCGTGCTTGTGGCTTATACAAAATGAACGACCAAAACTGGTTGATAACAATAGAGACAAATAAAAATCGCCGTGCTTCTGTGTGGCCGCTACACTAATACACAGGTGGGCCTAACATCTGACAGTTTGATGATTACCCTACCGAATAGAAGAATTTCTCTAACATGCTAGAAAAATATGAAGAATATTTTCTCTTGACAATAAATCAACTAAGATTGCTAATCCATTGTCTAATCAAATGACAATTAATTTTCAAATAATGAAATGGAAAATAAGGCTACATATTTGGCTTTTAGATCTACTCAATTCTATGTTACTTACAAGATGATGCTGCAGAAGCTTGAGTCTTCTCATACTGAATGATGTTTTGTTTTCACTTTTCAGGGTGAATATTACTTTTGGACCTCATGAGGAGAGGATGATGATTGTTGGAATGCATACAGTAGCATATACATTCTGTTGTTGCTATGGCCAAAATATTGGCTGGAAATATGTAATCCTATCTCTCTCCCTCCCTCTCTCAATTGGATCGGAGGGAGATCTTTAATAATCTTAAACTGTCTAGATTATTTCATCATAACTGTATTAGCAGTTTATGACCATTAAATCTACCTCATAACGTTAGACATTACGTGAGGATCCAAGTCCAAGATTTGGACAATTTTATCTCTTATTGATGAATAGCTAAATAAATCTACTTATTTGAACAGTTAATGATGCTTTTATGAAGTTAAAGCCACTTTTGGGGATAATTGATCGACATGAAAAGGAAAGGGAATCAAAAGGATACAAGCCACCTTTGTTGACTTTTGCTAACATGCAATTATGCCTTGTTGATCTTTATGACAACATGGATAAGACATGCTGTCACGCCCCGACCCAACCCCACACTAAAGGTTAAGTCCGGACCCAACACACGGACAGAGTCTCCTCTGTACCGTGGACATTCTGAAAACCTGTAATCACTCAATTAAAGCCACAATACAACAAGACAAGCTTTTATAACTAAAGTTCAAAGGTTCAAGGCCATCCGAGCCTCGAAGCATACAACAGCTCAAAATCACACAAGCATGCAAACAACTTAACTTCTTCATAAATCCGTTTAACATGCCATTCTAAAATAACATTGGAACATTCCTAGGAATTGAAACCAAGCATACTTTAGAACATACACACCCAAGCATGCAAGTAACTAGAAATGGATTATAGTTATTACAAACCATGGTTCCTCCAATCTAACTCTACAACCAACTATCTTTCAACTTGTAACTACAAGAATATACATAGCCCTAAGGCCACAAAATAGATCATAACATAGTAATACAAGTACGCCATGTAGTAACAAGAAAGCACATCCACCTCAGGCAACAAACACACAACAACTATGGCAAAGGCTCTGCCTGTACTTCTTCCTCTTCCACTACCACCTCAACTAGCTAGGGATCACCCTCAGCACTTCCTGAAACATGATATCGAGGTATGAGCAACCACTGTTGCCCAGTGAAGGATAAGGTCTCCCGGGACGTGCAATGCAACAAATAATACAATTAAGCATTAATAGCACTGAAAACCATTTAAGAAGGACAAAAGATTGAATACCATACACTAAAAAAGATACATTCATATAACCCCAGTACTCCAATCTTCACTTGGTCTTCATTCACGATCCACGAACCACGATCACGATCACGATAAGCCGGCATAACCCCAAAACTCCAGTGGGTGTACTCCGGATGTACCCCGAAAATCCTATGACCCAATACCCCCTGGCAATCTCCAGACCAGGCGAGTGAGGGAATAGGGTACGAAGTTTGAATATCCACTGGCAAGCCCTCTGCCGCCCAGCCGATATTCAACACAACCGCCCCTGACACTATGGTTGCGCAACCACTATGCAATGCACTTAAAAATGGCAAGTCAATATCAACAATATGATCAATAGCACGTAGGAGGATCAACAAAGTAGGTTGACCTCGGAACAGTTAGAATATAAGCAGTTTATACAAGCAATTAAGCAATTTTACAAAGGAGCATATTCAAGATATCCATAGAATTATGTCGAAAGCTCCGAAACAACTTGAAACCGCATTCAAACACATAAGGAGTCATGCCAAGGTTTTAGATGGGAGAGACAATCGAATTTACCCTTATACCCCTTTGTTATTCAATTTGTTTTCCTTCTAAACTCAAGTTAATGTTTCAAATTCAAGGGGAAGCAATACCAATCTTCTAACTAACCCTTAAGGTACCCCTATAACCCTCAATCACATTCAATTACTCGCAATTACCCCGAAAGCTCCAATTTTCCTCTTATAGCGTTGAACTACACGTACCTCAACCGGGCTTCAAACAAGGGTTAGCAAAGCTTCTATAGTACCTAGGTTGCCTAAGAATACCAAATGTGAAGCCCGAATCCAACAGGATTAGCATTAACCCCGAAATCCCTTTTATAGAGTCGGCTATTTTACATTTTATGCAAGTTTAGAGCAATTCGAGTGCACGGGGCTATTGGACTACCTTCATTAGCACCTAAGACATCTATTAGAAGCATTGAATCAAGCTAATACGCACAATTACACAAAACCCTATAAATCCCGTCACTATTCACCCTTACGAATCAACCATCGATTTCTACCATTTAAAATGCATTTTAATGGCTTAAATGTGTTCTCTAGCAACTATATACAACGTATAATAGCATAGGTAAGCATTACAATAGCATTTGATCACATTTCTAACAAATCGAGAAAATAGCAATATTTCTAAAATGCACAAATAAGCATGAAAACCCTCACCACTGCGCGTAGGAACTCTCAGGAGACTTGCAAACACTCTAAACTATGTGCTTCTAGCTTGACTTGGCTTGAAGTGATGAATTGATGAAGCAAAAATCACCCAAATGCAAGGGAAAAGCAGTCGGCTTCCTAGGCACTATTCACTGCTTCTCTTTTTTTTGTCAACTAATGAGCTATGTGTGCTATATAATGTGTAAGGTAAGGTGGGGTCATGTTTGGGTGTTTAAGTGGTCCACTAAAATGCGCGTAGTTAGCTTTAAACGAGTCTAAAGTGAAAAATGTATGCTAGCTAATTAAAACACTAAGTTAAGTTACGTAGCACTATTCCTTAGTTTGCTAGAACATTTTCTAAACAAGTGCTCCTATCGCTCCTAGCTCAGTTGCATATTTTTTCCATTCCTATAGCAATTAATATGATTTAATAAAAATGCTAATTCATTAATATTATGCGGTTGAAAAACGGAAGGAATAGTAACTAGGTAAGACAACAAGTAAAGCACAGAATCAAATGCGCAAATAATGGATGCAACAGTAAATGAATGTATAGCAAAAAGCTCGGGCGTCACACATGCATTTAATGCATACATTGAAAAGTGCAAAAGTTTGAATAAGAAGACAAAGAAAATTAACAGGCAACTGGGAGGCTATCTTCATCTATAAATAGAGATGTATGGTGAACCTTTGTTGAGTGAGAAAAACATCCCAAAAATTAGAGAGAACAAAATTATAGGTTTCTCCTAAAAAGAGTTCTCTTCCTTTATTGTGTTTAGATTATGAGTGAGAGTTAGTTTCTCCTAATTTTTGAGAGAGTAAAATTGTTCTCTCCTTATATTAGAGAGAAGGTTATTGTAAAATTACTCTACATTATAGTGAAATCCTTCTTACTTGCCCGTGATTTTTTCTTCGATTTGTTTGAGGGTTTTCCACGTAAATCTTGTGTCTCATTATCTCAATTTTCGGTGTTCTCATTTCATATTTTAGCATAATGATACTGCTTGTCCCCATCCATTCTGCTGCATCTGATGCCCAATAGTGGTATCAAAGCTACTGTTTACGGGGGTCACTACTACTGTTTACGTGGTTACTACTACTGGTTACGAAGTCACAGACCTATTGATCACTGGTTTCAAAGTCATTGTTCATTAGTTACGGAGCTGTTTTTCGTTGGTTTTATGACTACTGTTTACTGGTTAAAGGACTACTATTTATTGGTTATGGGGTTACTGTTCACAGTTACTATTCACAGAGAAATAGTGGGAGCCAATTCAAGTTGAAAGTAAATCGTTGTTCATACTATGGTGGCAAATTTTGAAATAGAGAAATTTAAAAGGAATAATTTCTCGTTATGGAAATTGAAGATGAAAATAATATTGAGAAAGGAGAATTGTTTGGCAGCAATTGGAGACAGACCAGTAGAGGTGACAGATGATAAGTGGAAAGAGATAGATGGCAACGCCATGGTGAATTTGCATATGGCTTTAGTAGATTCTGTATTGTCAAGCTTGAGGAAAATAAGTCAGCAAAGGAAATTTAGGATGCACTGACCAAACTGTATAATGTCAAGTCACTTCACAACAAGATCTTCTTAAAGAGAAGACTCTACACCCTTCGGATGAGTGAGTCTACATCGGTGATAGATCACATCAATATCTTAAATGCACTATTCTCTCAATTGACTGCAATTGGGCATAAACTAGCGGAGCTTGAACGTGCGAAGATTCTACTTCAAAGTCTACCTAATTCGTATGATCAACTCACCATTCGTTACACCAACAATGTTTTTTCAAATTCTGTTACTTTTGATGATATTGCAGCTACTGTTCTAGAAGAGGAATCTAGCGCAAAAGCAAGGAAGACATGATCGAAAGTGTACAACAAATAGAGGCGTTATCAATGGTGAGAGGTAGATCAACGGAACGTGGCTCGAGTGGGAACAATAAACATGGTATATCAAAGTCCAGGGGTAGAAAGACTATCAAATGCTACAACTGTGGCAAGAAAGGGCACGTTAAGAAGGATTGTTGGAGTAACAAGAAAAATCCCAAGGTGACAAATTCTCAGGGATGTGTTGCATCTACACTGGGTGCTGGAGATATTTTGTATTGCAAAGCAGCAAGTGTATCAAAAGGCAGAAAGAAACTCACTAATGCTAGGATAATGGATTTAGGAGCAACATGGCATATGACTTCTTGTAGAGAATGGTTCCACACATATGAATCTACCTTTGGAGGATCTATGTATATGGGTAATGGTCATGCCTTGGAGATTTGCTGGTATCGGTACTGTCAAGTTAAAAATGTATGATGAAACTATTCGCACCATTCAAGGGGTACGACATATGAAGGGCTTGAAGAATAACTTATTGTCTATTGGACAATTGGATTATCTTGGTTGCAAGACCCATATCAAGGATGGGATCATGAAGGTTGTCAAAGGCGCGCTTGTGGTGATTAAGGCAGAAAAGATTGAGGTAAATCTATACATGCTTTTGGGGGACATATTACAAGAGGTAAATGTATCAGTTGCATCAGCGGGTCAAAAGAATCAATAGTAATGCGGCATCGCAGATTGGGTCACATGACAAAACGAGGTTTGAAGATTCTTGTTGAATGAAATCTTCTACCCTACCAACCTGTCCAAGATTTGATCAATGAATGGTAAAGAAAAATGATATTTTCTTGTCGTAGCATTGAGTTTTCTATAGTCAATACACACGCACCATTCTATTGTGGTGCGGGTAGGTACTAGTTCTCCTTTATCATTTGTCACAACAGTGATTCCTAATTTCTTAGGCACAACCTATATAGGACTAACCCAATTACTAGGATAAATGATACTTGTATCCAGCAACTTTACTATTTTATTCTTTACAACTTCTCTCATGTTCGAGTTCAGCTTACGTCGCATCTCTCTAGATGTCTTGGCTCATCTTCCTAATTAATCTTATGCATGCAAAAGGAGGGGTCTATACCTTTAAGATCTGCAACAGTCTAGCCTAAATATTCTTTATTCCTAAATCGAGCTAGGACATCTTCAATCATACCTCTAGGGATTCTAATTGATCTATCAGTCAATTGAAGGGTGACATGAGTAGATTTCAATTCTCCTATATCTAACTGTTCAAACAGATTAAATGGGAGAAGATTTATACTAGCTCCTAAATCAAGAATATAAAAAATAGTGAGGTTAAATGATTGAAAATAGTGCTTACCTCGAATTACCTCTAACTATGGTAAGTAGAGGGTCGATCCATGGAGATTGGGTTATCAATTTAAGTTAAGAATTTAATTTAGAATTGTTGACTTTTCCCATCACGAATAAGTTTGTTTAAGTCCAAGAGTCCTCAAATAAATCAAAAAGTTGCGATCATTTAAGAGGTCCAAAATTAAGTCAATCAAACTGAATCACTCAATTGTAAAATTACAACACTCGACAATAAAGTTTAAATCCAAGGACTAAATAATGATTCAGAGTGGTAATGACTCGGTATATTCGAGTACAATAGTATTGATTCAGATTATCAGATAAGTGCTTTAGAAATCGGGCAATAAGTTTCCACTTCTGAGATGACCTTAGATATGTAAGTGACGAGATTTATGGATTATCAATCCTTGGGTTTGAGATGTTGGTACAACCTAATGGTATCCACCCGAGTATCAAAATCACAATTAATCTTTCACTTACATAACTCAGAGGTGTTGGTACAACCAAACTATATCTGTCTGAGGTAGTCTCGTATTGCCACTAGTTTACAAAATTGGGCGTATTTGTACTTTCAATTAACAATAACATAACTACAAGCATACGCATAATCAATCAAAGAATACTTCAAAAATAAAAATACGAGACTTTAATTAATCTGAATCAAAACATATGTCCAAGAATATCCTCACACGTACCACCTCAAATTTCAGGTCTAGTGTGCCATGATAGAAATTGAATTACAGGAAATCATAATGTAAACTGAAATAAAAATTACTTGCCGTGTTGTATAGAT
Source organism: Ehretia macrophylla (assembly GCA_037974665.1). Classification (NCBI taxonomy): domain Eukaryota; kingdom Viridiplantae; phylum Streptophyta; class Magnoliopsida; order Boraginales; family Ehretiaceae; genus Ehretia; species Ehretia macrophylla. The sequence goes on along the minus strand of CM075772.1, from coordinate 71,852,746 downwards.
TTCGGCTGGTCAGTATGATTTCGGTATGACAATGGCTCAAAATACCCTCTATTACCTCAAAAATCACTCAAAACTAACAAAATAACAAAAAGATCTGTGCACGATGAAACTTGGACATGCTAGTTAAATGATTAAAAATAGTGCTTAGCTCGAATTACCTCTAGCTATGGTGAGTAGAGGGTCGATCCACGGAGATTGGATTATCAATTTAAGTTAAGAATTTAATTTAGAATTGTTGACTTTTCTTGTCACGGATAAGTTTGTTTAAGTCCAAGAGTCCTCAAATGAATCCAAAAGTTGCAGTAATTTAAGAGGTCCGAAATTAAGTCAATCAAACTGAATTTCTCAATTGTAAAATTACAACACTCAACAATAAAGTTTAAATCCAAGAAATAAATAATGATTCAGAGTGTTAATGGCTCGATATATTTGAGTACAATATTATTGATTCAGATTATAATATAAGTACTTTAGAAATCGGGCAATAAGCTTCCACTTCTGAGATGGCCTTAGATACGTAAGTGACGAGATATATGGATTTATGGATTATCGATCCTTGGGTTAGAATTGTTGGTACAACCTTATGATATCTACTCAAGTATCGAAATCACAATTAATCTTTCACTTACGTAACTCGGAGGTGTTGGTACAACCAAACTATATCCATCTGAGGTAGTCTCGTATTGCCACTAGTTTACAAAATCGAGCATATACGTACTTTCAAATAACTATAACATAACTACAAGCATACGCATAATTAATCAAAGAATACTTCAAAAATAAAAATACGAGACTTTAATTAATCTATCAAAATATATGTCCAAGAATATCCTCACACTTATTATCCCGAATCTCGGGTCTAGTGTGCCATGATAGAAATTGGATTACAAGAAATTATAACATAAACTGAAATAAAAATTACTTATCATGTTGTGCAGATTTTGGTTGGTCGGTATGATTTCAGTATGACAATGGCTCAAAATACCCTCCACTCGAGATTCACAACTTTAAACACAACTAAATAATAACTAAAACACTCAAAGTCACTCAAAACTCACAAAATAACATAAACTAGTTTTGGAAGAAGACAGTACGAACTTCTCTCTGAAAAATCATGGTATTTATAGGCAAAACTACAGAGGGACGCTTGAACGCCATAGGGGCGCACTCGAGCGCCCTTCTACACTTTGAATATTTTATTTTTTGTATTTTGCACGTTTGTTGGCCACTTGTCTGCCTTTATCAAAAAAGGGCGATCGAGTAGGAAAAAAAGGTGCTCGAGCACACTTTTGGTTGTGGTATGTGAACTTTGACTTTGACCAAAAAGTTATCCAGGTTTATTTCAAGGTTTTTCAGTGTCTAGAATCCGTTTTCGTACTCGGTTTAGCCAAATTTAATCTCGAGTTGCTCATTTTAAAGTTGTACTACCATTTTTATTTTCAGTGATGCTCCAAAGGTTGTTCCAAATGTCGGTATTTGTGGCCATATTTTCTACTTCTTCTCTAAAACCTCCATTGTACTAAAATTGTGTAAAATATTTAATTTAGCTTAGAATTATAGTGCAATTGTATATGATTTAAAGGGTTAAAAGTACAAAAATTATGGATTTATCACCCAGGCTCAAATCGATAAACCTACCTTTTTGTGAGCACTGTGTTACCAGTAAGCAGCATAGATTAACATTTGGTAGATCGACTGCCAAAAGCAAACATATTCTAGACTTGATTCATTTAGATGTTTGGGAATCGCCGGTTTCATCCCTTGGAGGTGCAAAATATTATGTGTCATTTATTGATGATTAATCCAAGAGATTGTGGGTGTACCCAATAAAAAAAAGTCAAATATGTTTCCAATGTTCAAATACTTCAAAGTGCAAGTAGAATTTGAATCCGGGAAAAGAATCAAGTCTTTAAGGATGGACGACGGAGGAGAATACATTGACAAGAAATTTTTGACATTTTGCAAGCAATAAGGTATTTGGAGGCAGTTTATTGTTGTATATACACCTCAGCAAAATGGGGTAGCAGAGTGGATGAACATAACTATTCTTGAAAGAATGAGAGCTACGTTAGAGACTACAGGTCTAGACAAGTCATTTTGGGCAGAAGCAGCCAGTACTGCCTATTACGTGATAAATTGGTCACTGTCAACTACAATTGAGTTGAAGACACCAATAGAAATGTGGATCGATAAGCCCGTATATTATTCTTTCTTCCAAGTGTTTGGATGTCCGGTATACATGATGTATGGTCCCCAAGAAAAAACAAAGCTGGATTCAAAATCCAAGAGATGTGTATTCAAGTGATATGCTAACGGTGTTAAAGGGTATCGCATGTGGGATCCCACTGCCCACAAGGTTGTCATCAGTAGAGATGTAATATTTGCAGAGGATAAACTGCCAAGTAAAGATGATAGCAACACTTCAAAAAAGACTACTTCAGTACAAATAGAAGATAAGTCAAAACAATGAGATGCTTCTTCTGAAGATGCGCCGGAGCACGAAGAGTAAGAATCAAATGAGGCTGAGAGTACAGAGCTCTGGCGTTCATCGCGTCAAACAACGAGACCGGTTAGCACTCAAATTATGTTATTGAGAACAATGTTGCATACTATCTTTGAACGGAGGTTAAAGAACCGTCTACTTTTCCCTAGGCATAAATAACCCTGATGTTGCTCTGTGGATAACAACAATGCAGGAAGAAATTGAAGCTCTTCATAGAAACAAGACATGGGATCTTGTTCCACTTCCACCTGGAAAGAAAAGCGGTCTACAAGATCAAGAGAGATGACAATGACCAAGTGGAACGATATCGTGCAATACTGGTGGTGAAAGGATATGCTCAGAAAGAATGTATTGATTTCAATGAGATATTTTCTCCAGTGGTTAGACTTACAACTATCAGGATAGTATTGGCTATGTGTGTTGTGTTTGATTTACATCTAGAACAATTAGATGTGAAAATGGCTTTTCTTCATGGTAAGCTTGAAGAAGAGATTTACATGCTCAAACCTGAAGGTTTTGTTGAGAAATGAAAAAAAACTTGGTTTGTAGGTTGACCAAATCTCTATACAGTTTAAAGTAGGCACCAAGGTGTTGGTACAAGAGATTTGATTCCTTTGTGATTAGCCTCGGGTACAACAGACTCAATGCAGACCATTGTACATATTACAAGAGGTTTGGTAATGATCATTTTATATTCTTGCTATTGTACGTGGACGACATGCTAGTAGCAGGCCCCTGCAAAGATCAAGTCCAAGAATTGAAGGCACAGTTGGCTAGGGAGTTTGATATAAAGGATCTGGGACCAGAAAACAAGATTTTAGGGATACAAATTCACCGAGACAGAAAAAGCAGGAAAGTATAGATTTCCCAAAAGAACTACTTCAAGAAAATCTTGCGGCACTTCAATATGCAAGATTGTAAGGAAATCTCGACCCCGTTTCCTATCAATTATAAATTATCCTCAAGTATGTGTCTTAGCAATGAAGCGAAGAGGATGAATATGTCTCGAGTACCGTATGCATCAGCAGTAGGAAGTCTCATATTTGCTATGATATGTACGAGACCAGATATTACTCAAGGAGTAGGTGCGGTCAGTCGGTTCATGAAAAATCCTGGTAGAGAGCATTGAAACGCGATAAATAGGATCCTTAGATATATCAAAGGAACCTCAGATGTTGCATTATGTCTGGGAGGATCAAAATTTACTGTCAAAGGCTTTGTTGATTCGGATTTTGCAGGTGATTCCGATAAGCGGAAGTCCACTACAGGCTATGTGTTTACACTTGCAGGAGGAGCGGTAAGCTGGATATCTAAGTTACAGACTGTTGCTCTTTCTATAACAAAAGCTGAATACATGGCAGCTACACAAGCCTGCAAAGAAGTAATATGGATTAAACGGTTAATGGAGGAGCTCGGGCACAAACAAGAGAAAATTTCTTTGTATTGTGACAGTCAGAGTGCCTTGCACATTACAAGGATTCCAGTCTTTCATTCCAAGATGAAATACATAGGTGTACAATATCATTTTGTTCGTGAAGTAGTGGAGGAAGGGAGTATAGATATCCAGAAGATTCACACCAACGAGAACCTAACAGATGTCATGACGAAGCTGATCAATGTCGACAAGTTTGTTTAGAATCGATTCTCTTGTGGCCTAGAAGAGACGTAAGCAGCATGGAACTGGCAAGTATGTATAGATTCAAAAATTTTACCAAAAGTGACTTTAAGTAAGAGAATATGAAGTTAAAGCTACTTTTGGGGACAATTGACCGACATGAAAAGGAAAGGGAAGCAAAAGGATGCAAGCCACCTTTGTTGACTTTTGCTAACATGCAATTATGCCTTGTTGATCTTTTTGACAACATGAATAAGACATGCATTTAATGCATACATTGGAAAGTACAAAATCTTGTAAAGGAAGACAAAGGAAATTAGCAGGCAACCAGGAGGCTATCTTCATCTATAAATAAAGATGTATGGTGAAGCTTTGCTGAGTGAGAAAAACATCCCAAAAATTCGGGAGAAAAAAATTGTAGGTTTCTCCTAAAAAGAGTTATCTTCCTTTGTTGTCTTTAGATTGTGAGTGAGAGTTAATTTCTCCTAATATTTAAGAGAGTGAAATTGTTCTCTCCTTATATTAGAGAAAAGATTGTTGTAAAATTACTCCACATCATAGTGAAATCCTTTTTACTTGCCCGTGATTTTTTCCTTGATTTGCTTGAATTTTTTTACGTAAATCTCGTGTCTCATTATCTCAATTTTTGGTGTTCTCATTTCATATTTTAGCTTAACGATACTGTTTGTCCTTATCCATTCCGCTGCACCTGATACCCAACAGCTTTTTCACCTTTTTGCCGTATAATTTCTATTTTCCCCGAACCAGGAAGCTACACATGAGCAAAGCCATAACTTTAAAGAAGGGAAATTCATTCTTGAAAGGTATGCGATTACGCGCCTTGATAATATGGATAAAATTTGTTCTATTTACTGTCTTTTGAGTACCAATGAGACTGTATTTTGCATTTACTTGTGATTGTGCAACAGATGGAGGATCGTTTATGGAGTCGAATCAGAATTCTTTACTGATACTCCTCCTAGTTTGAGAGATGCTGAAGACAGTAGTGGAGCTAGGCACCCGAGTTCAAGCTGGAGACTACAGTGGCAAAGTCAATAACCGCATGAAGATGCATAGCATGTTGTTCTATGTAGTTATAGTATTGTAGCAACTGTAATATGATGTCAAATGAAAAATGCCTTCTGCTTGTAGATATGATAATGTGAGACAGCTATAGAAGGCATTGTTCTAAATGAGTTTGATGGAAATTACTTCCATCCGGTAGCTGGATCTACCAGATGTGTGTGCTAGATAAGACCCTACTGTCGGATGAAAGTTTTTTCCGAATTCAATTAAAGAGTTATGTGCCATTCTCTGATCAACCCGACTTTAGCAATAATGACCTCCCGTTTACTACTTAGGGAATTCTCGTTGATTATCTTTATGTATTGAGATGACTGTTGTGGATCTCCTAAGTATTGTTCTTCAAGTGCCACTTGATCTTTGCTTGCTTTCGACAAGGAACAGACAACTATAATTGCAATAAAGATAAATAACTAGTCACCTATCCTACCAAGGGGTGTGGCATACAGTGTGGGGCTCATTTCCCACTGAGCATTAAGGTAGACCTCTTGGATAAAAGTCCTTCCCTTCTATCAAGCTCTTGGGGTACGGAGACATGTGCGAATCTAGGATCTCTTTTTAGTGAGGGTTGTAACAAATAAATTAATACTCATATATAAATAACATTTTTTTTTTCTAATTGGGGCTAATCATTTTTAGACTAAAAATATCTTTAAAATACCATTATATTTAAAAAATACATGTAAAAGCTTTTGAAACTTATTCGTAACTCATATAATCCTAACGAGATCATGATCAATTGGAAAGATAGCATAGAATGTACCGTTGTTAGCTATAATAAGATTGTAAAATTACTGTAAAAGGATTCAGAATTACTGCACAAGGTTCCTGACTTCCTTCTTTTGTCTGTCTCTAAACGACACCAGCTTAAGTGATGGAAAAGAATATGTAGTAATATGATATAAGTCTTACAAAGAAGCACACTCGTACTACAAGCATTTGGTGCCCTTTTATAGAGGAGAAAAAAAGGTCAAGAGTCACACCATTATGCCATAATCAATACCAAAGTAGGCATAAGGTCACCCACTACTTCTCTAAATAAATTCTATAATTATGAGATTAAAATACCACCCATCATGGTCCATAATTCCCAAGTAATAAAGTAGTGGCTTATCATCTTCAATTGGTAATGTAATATCAGCATACTTTAATGATAAGTCCAAGTCTAAAATAAGGTTATTGGTCCACAAATAATAGAGATTATGCTTACATTCTCCCACTTGGACCATTAAACTGATTAAGACTCTATACATATATATATTTATATATTTAAAATAAGATTTGAATCACTTGGACTTATTCAAGAAACATTTTGATACGTGATCACGTAGATTAGTTTGAAAATAAAATGTTGATTACCAATTAAAAGATGTCGTAATATTTGTAATTAGCTTAGGTTAACAATATGAGTCATAGCAGTTATAAGACTCATACGTCATACTCCCTTCCATGTACTACAATATTGGCAACCTTTACTAATACAATCCTAATACTGAAATAACCCCTGTAATTTGTCTTGTTAGGACAATTTCTATTCATCAAACAATGAAAATATGTACATACATAATCGATGAACAAAAAGAAACAGAAATATATAACATAAATGCGCATAAATATCAATACAATTATCACAATTCTAGATTGCTTAAAATACCCATCTTAACAACATGTTCCTTGTAAGCCTTGGAAGGCAATCCCTTGGTCAATGGATCAGCAATCATAGAAGTGGTACTGCTATTTTCAAATGATACTTGATGTTTCTGGACTCTTTCTCTAACGATCAAGTACTTCAACTCAATATGCTTTGTCCCATTAGAGTACTTGCCATTCTTAGAGAAGAAAACTGCTGCGGTGTTATCACAATATATCTTTAGAGGCTTGGCAATCAAGTCAACAACACCAAGTCCTGAGATGAAATTTCGCAGCCACAAAGCATGACTAGTTGCCTCAAAACATGCTATGAACTCAGCTTCCATCATGGATGAAGCGATAATTGATTGTTTGGTACTCTTCTATGAAATCGCCGTACCAGCTAATATAAATACATATCCTGATGTGAATTTCCTACTACCTATGCCACCGACAAGGTTCGCATCTGAGTAACCAATCACTTCAAGCTGATCAGATCTTTTTAATGTGAGCATATAATCTTTTGACCCTTGCAGATATCTCATAATTTTCTTTGTTGCCTTCCAGTGCTTGATCCCTGGGTTACTTTGGTATCTACTAAGTATTCCCACCGCAAAACTAATATCTGGTCTTGTACAAGTTTGAGCATACATTAGGCTCCCAACAGCAGACGCATAAGGAAACTTCTTCATGTTCTCTCGTTCCAAATCATTTTTAGGGCACTGTTTTTCACTAAATTTGTCACCCTTCACAATAGGTGCATCATTGCTTGAACAAAATTGCATATTATATCTTTCCAAGACCCGATTGATATAACATTTCTGAGACAATCCTAGCAATCCTTGAGACCGATCTCTAAAAATCTCTATGCCAATGACATAGGATGCCTCACCTATATCAACTATCTTAAAAATCTTGGCAAGATATTCCTTGGTTTCATACAATAAACCAAGATCACTGCTGGCCAACAAAATATCTACCAAGTATAAGACTAAAAAGATAAACTTGCTCCCACTGAATTTTAGATACATACATTGATCAACAATGTTTTCATTAAATCCAAAAGAAGTAATGGTATCATTAAACTTAATATACCATTGTATGGAAGCTTGTTTAAGTCCATAAATGGATTTCTTTAATTTGCAAGCCATGTGTTCAGTTCCTTCCTGTATGAAACCTTCAGGTTGTTCCATATAGATATCTTCGTCCAAAATTCCATTCAGAAAAGCAGTTTTCACGTCCATTTGATGTAGCTCTAAATCATAATGAGCTACGAGGACCATGATGATTCTAAGGGAATCTTTCTTAGAAACTGGAGAAAAAGTTTCTTTATAATCAATGCCTTCTTTATGAGTGAAACCCTTGGCGACAAGTCTGGCCTTATATCGTTCAATATTGCCTTTGGCATCGTGCTTGGTTTTATAAACCCACTTATAGCCGACTTTCTTACATTCCTTAGGCAATTCGACGAGATCCCAAACGTCATTCTCGCCTAATAGATTTCAACTCTTCAGTCATGGCATCGATCCATTTACTAGAATCATTGCTTTCCATAGCTTGTGAAAATGAAACCGGGTCCTTTTTAATCCCAATATCAAAATCAGATTCCAAGAGATACACCACATAATCTTCTGAGATAGAAGATCTCTTTTCCCTCTGAGACCTTCTCAAAATTGGCGGTTGTGGTGGTTGTACTTCGCAAGGAAGTGTAATATTCTCATTATGTTGTTCAACTTCTTCAACCTGCTGGATAGGCTGAGGAACTACTACTTCAACCTGTTGAGGAGTAACAATATGAAGAGGAACAACAATATCTTGAGAAGATGAGGATAATGGGATATTTACCTTTACTTCTTCAAGATTAACTTTTCTTGTTTCATTACTCCCACTACTTTGACCATTCTCTAAGAATCTGGCATTTTCGGTTTCAACTATTCTCGTACTATGGTTTAGACAATAAAACCGATACCCTTTAGACTTTTCTGGATAACCAATGAAATATCCAGATATCGTTCTTGAATCTAATTTCTTTTCATGTGGGTTATAAATTCTAGCTTCCGCTGGGCAACCCCAAATATGTAAATGTCTTAAACTGGATTTCCTACCAGTCCATAACTCGAAAGGAGTTGACGGTATTGCTTTACTAGGAACTCTGTCCAAGATATACATAGCGGTCTTTAATGCTTCTCCCCACAAGGAATCAGGTACCTTGGAGTAACTCATCATACTCCTTACCATGTCCATAAGAGTACGATTACGCCTTTCAGCAACTCCATTCTGCTGTGGCATTCCTGACATTGTATATTGAGCACGAATGCCACATTTTTCTAAGAATTTGGCAAATGGGCCAGGATTTTGTCCTGACTCATCATATTTTCCATAATACTCACCACCTTTATCTGATCTGATAACTTTAACCTTTCTATCTAATTGTCTCTCTACCTGGGTAATGAACACCTCAAGGATGTCAACAACTTGAGACTTTTCATGAATTAGATACACATAGCCATAACGTGACAGATCATCTATAAAGGTGATAAAATATTTCTCTCCAATAAAACAAGGAATGGAGAGTAGTCCACAGATATTTGTATGAATAAGTTCAAGAAGCTCATAACTTCTTGTGGCATCTTTCTTATTATGTCTGGTTTGCTTTCCCTTAATGCAATCCACACATAAATCAAAATCAGTGAAATCTAATTTTTCTAAAACTTCATTTTTCACTAGTCTTTCAATTCTTTCCTTGGATATATGACCCAATCGTCTGTGCCACAAGATTGAAGATTTCTCATCAATTCAGCTACGTTTTGATCCAACATTTGATTGCAGGGCCATTAAAGATTGTGCAAACTCATGATTCAAAGAAATTTTATATAAACCATCATATAAAATACTTGAACCAACTGTTATTGAATTAAACATCAAACTTAGTTTGCCACAATTAAACAAGGCTGAGTATCCAGAAATATCTAGTTTAGGCAATGAAACCAAATTCCTTGAAATCGAGGGTACATATAAAGTGTCTTAAGATCCATCTTGTATCCCGTTTCTAGGAGTAAGTGATAAGTTCCAACAGCCATCACTTCCACCTTGAAACGGTTTTCCATACAGACGAATTGTTCATTTTCCCTCAGTTTCCTGCTTGTAAGGAATCCCTGCATTGTATTGGTTAAGTGAGCCGTAGCACCAAAATCAATCCACCAAGTATTAGAAGGAACTTCAGCAAGGTTTGATTCATAACATACAAAAGAAAGATTCATACCTTTCTTTTCAAACCAAAGTTTGCATTTGTTACTGTGAAACCCCACTTTCTTGCTTATCTCGTTTTACGTGTTTTACCTCGTTTTGCGTGCATATGATCTGTTTATGTGCTATAGGACCTAGAAAGTTATAATTTTGATTTCAATACTTCTAATACGTGCTAAATGTGCATTCATGAAATTTTCATCAAAAACGGAGTCAGAAATTTTATCGTCGATTTTTAGTGAATAGTGTTTTCGAAACACGTCCGCTATAATTTTGAAACTGGTCTTTTTAACCCTTCTAGACCTAGTCCACGGACTTTAATAGACCTGTGTTTGATGAAAACGGTTTTAAAATCGGCTTAAGAATTTATTAGGGTTTTTACACCGACTTTTGCGAAAATCGAGTTTTAAGCCGACTCGGGTGGAATTCTTTGAATGTAAAACTTCTTGTCACCTAAAAATAATTCACTTGAGATATCTTGGGGGTTGCATAATTAATTTTAACTTGGTGAGCACTAAAATGCAATTAAAGTCATTAAAAACACAAAAATACCTATTAAAATAACTTTGACTTTAATTAAATATTTGACCATTTAAGCTAATGTCCTCAACACACACTCACACAACACAAAAACACCATCACACACACACACATTGCCGTGAGGTTGAGGAGAGAAAAGAGAAGAGAAAAACTTAAGCTTTCAATCCAATTTTTCAAAGAAAAACCTAGTTTTTGTCCGTGAAACTTCGCACCGACTTGGATTCTGCTTGTTGGGCACGCATAGCACGCATTCCTAGGCTTATATCGCATCTAAGGTGAGAGAAAAATTCTAGATCTCAAAATGTCATTTTTGTGTTTTTGCGTATAAATGAAGATTGAACCGTTAGAATTGAAATCTGATGATAGATTATTGCTCCTTGCATGCTAGGGATCATTATATACTAATACTACGAGTTTCTGTCGGATATAGCATAATTTTTATTTTCCGGGTATTTAATTTTGATTAAAATGTTCAAAGTTGATTTAATTGAGTTGTGTTGATCGAAATCGATTGCCGTCGATTTCTAAATACTTGATAATTACGTGTTAGCGCTGTTGTAATGCCGAATTTTCGATTACATTGTTTGTGTGAAAATCCGGAAAATCCAGCCATGACGTCATAGGATTTTAGGGTTATCGGGCATGATTTAGAGGTGTTATGGTGGATTTCCGAGAGGGCTAATGTAGTAGGTTGAATGGGTGAGTGATAGGAACTGATTTGGCAATGTTTGGATTAGTAGATTGTAAGTTATGAATTTTAGAAGTTTAGGTTGTCATTCTTTAATTTCTTGAACGATGCCTTAGATGGTTGGGTAGTGTTCGAGTGATGAATGGTGAGTCGTTGTTGAGTAATTTAGGGTTTAATTATGTATATTATGCATGTCCGGTTAGATGGCCTACTTTGTCATCTAACTACGTTGTTTTATTGTATAATATGGTTGTGTTGTATGTTGGTGTCTGTATTGAGGAATTTCTGGATGTATGATGTTTAATGAGGTTGGTTTAGAACCTCGGAAATCTGTTTACTGTCGTTATGCCGCCGAAATTCCGTTGCGTCCTGACTGATCGTAGGTGGGGTCGAGTTGGGGCGTGACAGTTTAAGTGGTATCAGAGCTCATGTTAGTTGTCAGCCGGGGTATTCTCGGAATGTGGGTAATGGTCTTAGCATGAAATATGTATGAAAGGAAAGAAAAATGAAATATGTATTGGTATGATTAATTGATTAAGTGATTATGTGATTTAAGTGCTTATGTGATTATGTGATCAATTTGTTTATGTGTTTTATATGAGTTTGTTATTTATGTGTTAATAGTTGTTTATAACCTGTCTACGTGCTATAACTGTGCTAACTCTTTGATTAGTAGAATGGCCGGTCGACCGAGAACCAGAGGTAGGTCTGAGTTGACTGATGAGACTCCGAGTAACGTGGCACCGGGCCGTGACGGGAGTGATGACCGATTTGGAGCAGCTATGGAGCGGATTGCAGAGTTAGTGGCTAGTCAGGCACAGTTGTTAGCAGGGCAGGCTGCCCAGAATCAGGCTATGCAGGCTCAGCTTCTGAATATTCAGGGTGGTAACCACGGGCGTGGTACCCTGAAGGATTTTTTAGGATATCACCCACCGAGATTTCAGGGGGAGCCGGATGATAGGAAGGCGGAGGTATGGATTAGCAAGTTGGAGAAGATTTATGATCCACTTGGCTATACTGATGAGCAGAAAGTCTCTTTTGCCGTGTATTTGTTAGATGACGAGGCAGAGGAGTGGTGGCGCACGGTAAGGACTAGCTGGGCGGCACAGGGTATTCCTTATATTTGGGGTACCTTTCTGATTGCTTTCCGAGCAAAGTATGTCCCGAGGATTTGCAGGGAACGGAGAGAGGCCGAGTTTCTAGCCTTGGTCCAGGGAGATGCTACAGTGGCTCAATATGAGGCCACATTTACTCGATTGTCCCGGTATGCACCGGAGTATGTGGCAGACGAGGAGCGGAGGACTCGCAGGTTTATGTTGGGGTTGCGGCCCGAGATTCAGGATGTGATGGCTCTGAATCGTTATGATATCTTCACTGAGGCTTTTGATGCAGCTTCTAGGTTAGAGAAGAGGAAAGGGGATCAGATTGTCTCCAGTCAGCCTAGTAAGAGGCCGTATCAGCCGCAGGGCCAGCAGGTTTTATATAGGCCTCCAGTACAGCAGTTTGTCTACAGGCCACCAGCCCAGCCGCAGGGTTCTTATAGGCCACAGGGTCAGTAGAGTTACTATCGGCCTCAGTTTCAGCAGAGGCCATATCAGGTTCAGACCCAGTTTAGGCCAGCGCAGTCTCAGGGTCAGTATAGGCCTAGTGTGGTGAGACCTCAGCAGCAGGCTGTATCAGCTGCTTCTTCAGCTTCTGGTTATTCTAGGGGCAATGTTAGTGCCACATCATCGCAGTGTAATTACTGCAAGCGCTCAGGGCATGTGGAGTCCGACTGCAGGGTAAAGGCAGGGACATGTTTGGGTTGTGGTAGCAGCGATCATAGGGCGAAGGATTGCCCTAAGTATGCGAGGACTGAGGGTCGGGCAGCGACTCAGGGTTACCAGGGTAGGCCTACGGGCAGTGTACCACAGCAGCAGCGGGTTCAGGCTCGGGCTTATGCAGTTGACTTAGAGGAGATGCCTGAGGAGACTGCAGTTGTGGAAGGTAACTTTCTTATACTTGATCAACTTGTTAAAGTGTTGATTGATTCTGGTGCTACGCATTCTTTCATTACTCCTGCTTGTGTGCAACGTGTTAAAATGCAACCTGAAAGATTGCCTTATGTGGTTGAAATTAGTACCTCTTTGACTGATAAGTATGTTACTGGCTTAGTATGTAAGGATTGTTTAATACATGTTAAGGGGCATAATTTTCCTTCGGACCTTATCTTATTTCCTATCCGGGGGTATGATGTTATCTTGGGTATGGATTGGCTTTCTAAGTATGATGCCCAGTTGAACTGTAGAACCAAGGTAGTACAGTTTCGTTTGCCAGATCAGCCAGTAGTTGAGGTAGCGGGTAACCGGGGTGCTAAGACGAGTTTTGTTATCTCAGCAACTAAAGCCGTTAAGTTGGTGAGTAAGGGGTGTTCGGGTTATCTAGCTTATTTGATCAACAAGCCATCTGTTAAGCTACAGCTAGAGGAAGTCCCTATTATCCGGGAATATCCTAATGTATTTCCCGAGGAGTTGCCAGGATTGCCGCCTGAGAGGGATATCGAGTTTGTGATTAATCTTGTTCCCGGTACTCAACCTATTTCTAAATCGGCGTACCGGATGGCACCAGCTGAGTTGAAGGAGTTGAAGACTCAGTTACAGGAGTTGTTGGAGAAAGGATTTATTCAGCAGAGTTCTTCACCTTGGGGAGCTCCTGTTTTATTTGTGAAGAAGAAGGATGGCACCTTGAGGTTATGTATAGATTACCGTGGTTTGAATCAGGTGACTATCAAGAATAAATATCCTTTGCCACTGATTGATGAGTTGTTTGATCAACTTCAGGGAGCCAAAGTCTACTCTAAGTTTGATTTGAGGCAGGGGTATTATCAGCTTCGGATTCGCTCGGAGGATGTTCCGAAGTCTGCCTTCAGGACTCGGTACGGGCATTATGAGTTTGTTGTTATGCCCTTTGGATTGACTAATGCACCGGCAGCATTCATGGATCTTATGCATCGAGTCTTTCAGCCGTACTTGGACCAGTTCGTGGTGATTTTTATTGATGATATCTTGGTCTATTCTAAATCTGAATTGGAGCACGAGCAACATCTACGGCTTGTATTGGAGAAGTTGCAGGAGCATCAGTTGTTTGCCAAGTTCAGCAAATGTGAATTTTGGCTGCAACGGATTTCTTTTCTTGGCCATGTTATTACACAGAGTGGTATTTCTGTAGATCCCACTAAGATTGAATCGGTGATGTCTTGGAAGCGGCCAGAGAGTGTTACTGATGTCCGTAGTTTTCTTGGCTTGGCGGGTTATTACCGTAGGTTTGTCAAGGACTTCTCAAAGATTGCGGGGCCACTATCTAAGTTGACTCAGAAACGGACTATCTTTAATTGGGACGAGAAGTGTGAGAGTGGATTTCAGGAGTTGAAAAAGAGGTTAACTACCGCTCCAGTACTTGCTCTACCAGAGGGGACCGATAATATGGTCATTTACAGTGATGCGTCCAAGGAGGGCTTGGGATGTGTTCTTATGCAGGATGGCCGAGTTATTGCCTATGCTTCCAGGAAGTTGAAGCCTTATGAGGTGAATTATCTGACTCATGATCTTGAGTTGGCAGCAGTTGTATTCACACTTAAAAAGTAGCGTCATTATCTATGGGGCAGTAAGTTCGAGATTTTCACTGATCATAAGAGTCTTAAGTATTTATTCTCACAGAAGGAGTTGAATATGCGCCAGAGGAGGTGGATGGAGCTTCTTGGAGATTATAATTGTTCTATCAATTATCTGCCTGGAAAGGCAAATGTTGTAGCAGATGCTCTCAGCCGGAAGGCTAGTATTTCTTGTTTGGCTGTCAAGAAGTGGGAGGTTCTTGAGGAGTTTAGTTATTGGAGACCAGAGTTCACTCAGGTTGGGGTGATGTGTTCACATCTCCGTATTCAGCCTTTATTATTGTCTCAGATCAGGGAAGCTCAGCAGCTTGATGTTAAACTTCAGAAGATCAAGGATCAGATCACGGATGATCAGTCTGACTTTAAAGTGCATGAGGATGGTATTCTTCGGTTTCGGAACAGGGTTTGTGTTCCCGATGAACCGGGCTTGAGGCGAGGTATTCTGGAGGAAGCTCATAATTCTAAATATACTATTCATCCCGGTGGAACCAAGATGTATCGGGATTTGAAACAACATTTCTGGTGGAACAACATGAAGAGGGAGGTTGCTCAGTTTGTGTCTAGATGTTTGACTTGTCAGAGAGTGAAAGCCGAGCATCAACGACCAGCAGGTTTGCTTCAGCCGTTGGCTATACCAGAGTGGAAATGGGAGCATATTACGATGGACTTCGTCACTGGTTTGCCTAGATCACCGAGGGGTAATGATGCAGTTTGGGTTGTCGTGGATCGTTTGACGAAGACAGCTCATTTTATTGCCATGAGGTTAGGAGATGAGGTTACAAAGCTGACGGATCTCTATCTGGATCAGATTGTTAGACTTCACGGTATTCCATCTAGTATTGTCTCTGACCGAGATCCTCGATTTACTTCTCGTTTGTGGGAGAAACTTCAGGAGACCTTAGGTACTCAGTTGAACTTCAGTACCGCGTATCATCCACAGACCGACGGTCAGTCTGAGCGGACTATTCAGATTCTGGAAGATATGCTTAGGGCTTGTGTTCTGGACTTCGGGAAGAACTGGGAGAAACATCTACCACTTGCCGAGTTTGCCTATAACAATAGTTATCAAGCTACTATTGGAATGGCGCCTTTCGCAGCTCTTTACGGTCGTAAGTGCCGTTCACCTTTATATTGGGACGAGGTAGGAGAGATGAAGACTATTGATCCGACTATTATGCCAGAACTTCTTGAGAAGATCGAGAATGTTCAGTTGATCAGGCAGAGAATGCTTACGGCGCAGAGTAGATTCAAGAGTTATGCTGATAAGCGTCGTCGAGACTTGGAGTTTGCAGTTGGAGATCGGGTTTTCTTGAGATTGTCTCCTCGAAAGGGGTTTGTTCGTTATGGTAAAGGTGGAAAGCTGAGTCCGAGATTTGTTGGGCCGTTTGAGATTACTGGCAGGGTTGGTAAGTTGGCATATCGGTTGGCTTTACCGGAGAACTTCTCTAATGTCCACGATGTGTTTCACGTGTCTAATTTGCGGAAATACAATCCGGATCCTTCTCATATTCTTGAGCCAGAGCCGTTACAGCTTCGTGAGAATTTGACTTATGACGAGCGTCCGATTCGTATTCTAGATCAGATGGACCGAGAGTTGAGGTCGAAGAGGATTCCGATGGTTAAGGTGTTGTGGAAGCATCACGGCATTGAGGAAGCTACGTGGGAGAGACGAGATCAGATGCAGCAACAATACCCAGATCTTTTCCGTACATCAAGTAAGAATTTCGAGGACGAAATTTCTATAAGGGGGGGAGAATGTGAAACCCCACTTTCTTGCTTATCTCGTTTTACGTGTTTTACCTCGTTTTGCGTGCATATGATCTGTTTATGTGCTATAGGACCTAGAAAGTTATAATTTTGATTTCAATACTTCTAATACGTGCTAAATGTGCATTCATGAAATTTTCATCAAAAACGGAGTCAGAAATTTTATCGTCGATTTTTAGTGAATAGTGTTTTCGAAACACGTCCGCTATAATTTTGAAACTGGTCTTTTTAACCCTTCTAGACCTAGTCCACGGACTTTAATAGACCTGTGTTTGATGAAAACGGTTTTAAAATCGGCTTAAGAATTTATTAGGGTTTTTACACCGACTTTTGCGAAAATCGAGTTTTAAGCCGACTCGGGTGGAATTCTTTGAATGTAAAACTTCTTGTCACCTAAAAATAATTCACTTGAGATATCTTGGGGGTTGCATAATTAATTTTAACTTGGTGAGCACTAAAATGCAATTAAAGTCATTAAAAACACAAAAATACCTATTAAAATAACTTTGACTTTAATTAAATATTTGACCATTTAAGCTAATGTCCTCAACACACACTCACACAACACAAAAACACCATCACACACACACACATTGCCGTGAGGTTGAGGAGAGAAAAGAGAAGAGAAAAACTTAAGCTTTCAATCCAATTTTTCAAAGAAAAACCTAGTTTTTGTCCGTGAAACTTCGCACCGACTTGGATTCTGCTTGTTGGGCACGCATAGCACGCATTCCTAGGCTTATATCGCATCTAAGGTGAGAGAAAAATTCTAGATCTCAAAATGTCATTTTTGTGTTTTTGCGTATAAATGAAGATTGAACCGTTAGAATTGAAATCTGATGATAGATTATTGCTCCTTGCATGCTAGGGATCATTATATACTAATACTACGAGTTTCTGTCGGATATAGCATAATTTTTATTTTCCGGGTATTTAATTTTGATTAAAATGTTCAAAGTTGATTTAATTGAGTTGTGTTGAT
Source organism: Ehretia macrophylla (assembly GCA_037974665.1). Classification (NCBI taxonomy): domain Eukaryota; kingdom Viridiplantae; phylum Streptophyta; class Magnoliopsida; order Boraginales; family Ehretiaceae; genus Ehretia; species Ehretia macrophylla. The sequence continues at coordinate 71,835,044 of CM075772.1, read as the reverse complement.
CGAAATCGATTGCCGTCGATTTCTAAATACTTGATAATTACGTGTTAGCGCTGTTGTAATGCCGAATTTTCGATTACATTGTTTGTGTGAAAATCCGGAAAATCCAGCCATGACGTCATAGGATTTTAGGGTTATCGGGCATGATTTAGAGGTGTTATGGTGGATTTCCGAGAGGGCTAATGTAGTAGGTTGAATGGGTGAGTGATAGGAACTGATTTGGCAATGTTTGGATTAGTAGATTGTAAGTTATGAATTTTAGAAGTTTAGGTTGTCATTCTTTAATTTCTTGAACGATGCCTTAGATGGTTGGGTAGTGTTCGAGTGATGAATGGTGAGTCGTTGTTGAGTAATTTAGGGTTTAATTATGTATATTATGCATGTCCGGTTAGATGGCCTACTTTGTCATCTAACTACGTTGTTTTATTGTATAATATGATTGTGTTGTATGTTGTTGTTTGAATTAAGGAGTTGCTGGATGTATGATGTTTAATGAGGTTGGTTTAGAACCTCGGAAATCTGTTTACTGTCGTTATACTGCCAAAATTCCGTTGCGTCCTGACTGATCATAGGAGGGGTCGTGTTGGGGCGTGACAGTTACATTCCTTCTTCACATGTCCTTTCTTACCACAGAAATAACATTTGACAACTTTTCCTTTCTTATTCTGATTTGCCTTTCCAGAATAATTTCCTTTATTTGACAGATTTGATTTTTCTTTACCTTTTTTTTTTTGAGTTTCTTGAGCTACAAACATTGCAACTTATTGACCTTCCTGCTTCAAACGAGCTTCCTCTTGAACACACATGTTTGTGAGTTCATTCAAACTCCAATTGTCCTTATTAGTATTGTAGTGAATCTTAAAAGGACCAAACTGAGAAGGAAGAGAAGCTAGTATGAACTGAACCAAGAAATGATCACTTACATGCATTCCCAAAGCATTTAATTTTGCGGTTTTATCCGCCATATTGAGAATGTGCTACTGAACTCCTTGACTACCATTATATTTCATGGTAGTTAGTTCTGCCATGAGTGTTCCTGCCAGTGACTTATCAGCGGTTTTTAACGATCTTTAATAGAATTAAGAAATTCCCTTGCATTTTCCGTCTGTGGTAAAGAAGTCTTAATGTTATTAGCTATAGTCATCCTCATTAACATTAGACTGAGTCTGTTAGATCTCTCCCATGCTGTCATAATACTAATTTCATCTTCAGTACTGTCATCAATTAGCTCTTCAGGCTTATCAGACAGAAGTGCCAAGTCATGCTCCATTACACCCAATGTAAATGGGATATGCTCTTGCCACTCTGAGAAATTTGTACCATTCAGGACCGAAATTGCTGATGCATGAGAGTGCAACATATTAGGAATTGATACTGCGACAAAAATATGCTCACAATGAGGGCATGGACTACTTATGTCACTAAAGTCGCCTTTGGGTAAGCCTTAGCACATATATTGTTCATTCTTAGGATGTAAAACTTTAATCACCTATTAGGGCTAATATAATTTTACTCCTAAATTTATTGTGTCACCTTTGGGCAGACACTAAAATTTTAGATTATAACATTATATTACCCTATCTAGTACATAATTAGTTAAAAGTGATTTTCCTTTGGGCTAGTCTCAATCTCCTAATTATGACTGCCATGCAAGAATATTGTTGTCTTTTATACCATAAAATATGACTTTGTCGTTTATATTATTTTATACTTGCAAGATTCAAAAATCTAGGTCACTTTGGTAACAACTAGATTAATAAATCCTAAAGTACAAAATAATTAACAATGTTCTCTAATTAATCTTTCATTTGGTCATACTTTAATGTAGTTACCTTTAATAACCTAAATAAATTTATACTTAATTGAGTTTAAAACTAAAATATTCTGAATACACAAATAATTTCAGAAATTATTCTTGAAATTAAAACTCAACAAAGTTAAATTCCAAAACAGAATATAAGATGCCAAAGCATAAACGAAAGACGTAAAAAAGATTACTCTAACTTTCATCGATTAGTTAGACTTAATCACGAATAGTGTTTCAATTAAATACTTTAGTTTTCTTATAATATTGTAATATAATAAACATCCATTGTCCGTGAATAACATGCATAAAGAATAATTATACAATTACTTTAACATAATAAATTAACATATCATTGACAGGATACATACATCTTTAATTTTCTTAACGTAGGAAAAATAACACTGATGCATCACTATAGAACGTGTGACGGCGAGATTTTTCAAGAAGCAAACGGATGCTGAATGCAAAGCTTTAATCATGAAAATATTCAGGTAATCTGACAAGGCATGTTATATATAATCCATTGTCTTTGATACTTTGCTTTGAATGACTACTATGACTCAATCTTTTAATTCTTAATTCATGATAACCAAGTTGTCCTAATATGATAATTAATTTATTTATCATGAACAATGCATTTACATAAGTAATCTGTTGCAATTTTATACTTTATCATTTATTACTATGTTTATTTTATTTTAACATAACAATAAGCAAAAACATATGCAACAAATCAACATGTAAACTTCATATATGCAAAGCAGAATCATATCACAAAAACTTAACAAAGCAGTTTAATGGCTAAACATGTAACAAGGCTCTGATACCAATTGTTAAAATAAACACTATAATATTCAGAATAATGCGGAAATAATAACTTAAAGGATTGAAATAACATGTACCATTGTTAGCCATAATAAGATTGTAAAATTACTGTAAAAGGATTCAGAATTACTGCAAAAGGTTCATGACTTCCTTCTTTTGTCTGTCTTTAAACGACACCAGCATAAGTGATGGAAAAGAGTATGTAGTAATATGATATAAGTCTTACAAAGAAGTACACTCATACTACAAGCATTTGGTGCCCTTTTATAGAAAAGAAAAAAGGGTCAAGAGTCACACCATTATGCCATAATCAATACCAAAGTAGGCATAAGGTCACCCACTACTTCTCTAAATAAATTCTATAATTATGAGATTAAAATACCACCCATCATGGTCCATAATTTTCAAGTAATAAAGTAGTGGCTTATCATATTCAATTGGTAATGTAATATCAACATACTTTAATGATAAGTCCAAGTCTAAAATAAGGTTATTGGTCCACAAATAATAGAGATTATGCTTACATAGAAATGATGTGTTATGTCTCAAAAACTCAAAGTATACTTCTAGCAATGGTGTTAAAAAGTAAGGGTATGCTTAATTGTAAAGATAGTCTAACATTTTCATTTTCCAAAAGTTAATTAACACTCTTTTCTTTCTCCTAATTAAGCAAAAAAATTCTTATACACCTAATTAATTCAGGAAGAGTTTTAGAGAAGTTAGATTTTGATATGCTTAATAATCAACACTCCTAACTTTCTCCTAATTAAGCAGAAAAATTTAAGAAAAAATTAGAAATAAAATAGGATGAAGCTTTGAGCAATTAACTCCTCAATTTTGTATCTCATGTTAGTTAGAAATACTGAAAAATCTTAAAATAAGTCCGCCTCACCAACACCCATGGCTCGATATGCTTAGAAATACCTATATATCAACAGAGAAATGTTGGATATTATTCTTTTTTTCTTCACTTATTTGCACCTTTTATGTGTATACCTAATTAGCATATCAGCTTAACAAACTTGGTTGTATTTTTCTTCTTTCTTTGTATACTAACTAAGTATATACATAAAAGATAATAAATGAGAGATAAAAAAAATATATATATATATATAGCAATGTTTGTATCAAAAAGCTGCAACTAGGAAGTTTCCTCCTTGGAAGTTATCATCATAAAAAGGATTAAGTTTTCCTTCCTCACAAGTAAAGAACAATATAACTGCAAGAACAAAAAGGATTAAGAACAATGTAAAATTGACTTTAAGCAACTTTTTCTAATAGGCAAAAAAGAAAAAAAAAATTACGCTTGATCACCAAAGATCAATAAAACATCTTATAAAATGACTTCTGAAAAAATGTTGAAGAATAACATTTTCGACCCTCAAACTTGAAATCCATTTGAGTTGTCAGATGTATATTCATATACTCATAATTATTTTTAAAACGCTAAAAACTCATATTTTGACCATTAAATGTAATTGTTAGCAATCAAATTTGAATTAAAATATTCTTTTAGAATTGTATAACACGATCAAACAATATTAACAATCACATTTTAATAGCAAAAATACTTTTAGAATTCTATGACGAAATAGGTCTTCATTAAAAAACTTTATCGTAGTTGTAGTTGAGAATGAATCTAACATTATCATTAATATCTAACAATTATATATTATTAATAAAATTATAATTAAATAATATAAATAATTTATAATCATTAAATTTGGCTTATATTATTATTATTATTATATTACGAGCGCGTCCTTACACATTGTGGCATAGGAAAAGATAAAAAGAAACGAGATAGAGAGAGAGAGAGAGAGTAAAGATCTTTGTTAGAGAACATTGCGGCAATACCCTCTCGCACCCCCCACCCCACCCCACCCCACCTTACCTTCCTCCAACACCATCCTATTGGCAATCTGCTTTCTGCGATTTTTCGTTTCTCTTATTACTTCCATTATATCTTCACCCATTAACCCCTTTCCTGTTTTTCTCTGTTTTTTTTGGTTTTTTTTTTCCAATTTATTTATTTTTTGCAGGTAAAAACGATCAACAAGAAGGAAAAAGATTAGAGTTCAATGGGTCGCATTGCTTCTTCCTCTAAGAAAAAATCTTCCAAACGAAAAAGCTCCAAGCTTTCTTCTGAGGTCTCTATATATATATGTGTGTGTGTGTGTGTGTGTGTATTTTCCAATTTTAATTATAGCGTTTATCTTGATAATTTAATTTCTGCTAGTTGTAAGGGATCGATTTTATAGTCAATTTGTCTATTTATATGTGGGTTATCTTTTTTTTTTTTATTTATTTATTTGTGGGGGGGGGGGGGGGGGTGGGTGTGGAAATTTTACTAAGGCTCGAAGTTTACTCGGATTTTCAAGTTAATATCGGTATATAAAAGGTTCCGGGTCTTCAATGTTCCACAAAACTATACAAAGTGTACAAAACCGTACAAAAATTATCAGGTTATGTTTCTGCCAAATTACAAAAATGTTTTATAACCTGTTGAAATCATATTTTGGATTTTCGAGTTGGTCTTCAACATTTACTTAGACTTTCATGTTATGCCCAGAAAATAGCCATACAAGTTTTTCGTAATGTTTTAACAGAAAGATAACAGTAGAGATTACTTAGCTAAACATGGCAACTCGTAATATGTTTTCAAACATGAAGTATAATTTTGAAAGTCCGTGTCATACTGAGAATTTCTCTTTCTCTTATTGTATATTAAGGCTATACGCTGCAATGGGTTGCTTAGAAAAATTTTAAAATCTGTACTTATTGTGTTTTTCTTGTTTCCTTCTTTTGGGGGTGGAAGGTGGGGGTAAGAGTGAAAATTTGAAATTTGGAGGCCTACTTGTTTATTGCGTGTAATTTTATTAGGCCACCTTTTAACGCGAATGGCCTTTTTTAGTTACATTCTAGAGTTGATAAGCTTTCCGAGATGAATTTGAAATAAATTTGGAATCTTTATTAGACTGTTACTTGGTTACAAATTTCTCTTAGTGTGCATTTGCTTTGTGGTTAGGCTCGGCGGAGGAAGAAGAGTAGGATAAATAAATCCAAGAAGCTTCGTCGTCGTGATGATTCTAACTCATCATATTCGGATGATGACTCGATGAGTTCAGTGTCGGTTTCATCATCGAGTTCAGAGGATAATTACTTGTCTAGTTCAGAGGATGAATACAAAAGCAGGAAAGGTCGATCACGTGCACGCAGTGATGCCAAGAATAGAAAAAAGAAGTCAAGAAGAAGATCATCCAGCCCGGAACGCAGCAAGGATTCTGCATGCGCAAAGAAAAGAAAAAGATCAAAGAAAGATGTCAATTCTAGGTCGAGGAAGAAATCCCGAAAGACAAAGCGCAGGAGAGATGTAAGTATCAGTTCTGCAAGTAGTGATTCAGGGAGCCGCTCTACCTGTCAAGGTGGAAATAGTAGAAGCATTGAAGAAAGTGAGCCCGAGAGACATAGGGGAAGGTCTAGAGAGAGCAAGAGAAATAAACGAGATCCATATAAGGCTAGGAATAAGACTAGAAACAGTAGAAGTAGGTCTCCTAGTTGTTCTTCATACAATAGGTATAGTCATCATAGTCGTAGTGTTAGTCCTGGTTCGGAGAAAATTGCCCCAGAGAACAAGTCTGTGCGTTTGAGATCCGTTATATCTGTTGTGGAACAGCGGCATGAGAATGACCATTTTAAATCTGAGAAGGATCCATATAAAGAAGAGATTGTTTATGATCGTGATGATTACCCTTCCTCCAGAAGCAATGACAGTAATGATGGGGCGAGTAGAAGGGAGTCTGCTTATGTTTCTCATGTTGCATCTGACAAGGGGAGGCAGGGACAAAGTGTGACAGGGGAAGAAGTTTATCTCTCGAAGCTCGGAACAAAGGACCCCATAGAAGATGGTATGGGCTGCAGTGGCCAACATGCAGTTGCTGGCTCCCACAGGCTTAAGACAACTATTCCTGAGAATGAAAATGAGACTGAGATTTCTGGTAAAGTTGCTGGTTCAGGGGATAATGATCTTGAGTTGATCTTAAGGCAAAAAGCCCTGGAGAATCTGCGGAGGTTCAGAGGGGAAAGACAAATGGATTCCAAGACTACTAGTGGTCAGGAAAATAAAAAAGACACTAGTACTGATCAGTTATCTGCTAAAACGGTCAAGGATGTTCATGAAAAGTCTCCGAAGTTGGATGCTTCTAATGAGCATTTTCCAGCCACAGATATAGAGAAGAGCAGTAATCCCACGTTGAAGAGAAATTTAACTCGTCATGCAGAGGTCAAAGGGAATATTTTAGGAGAAGTACAAACTAGCAAGGACCCTGAAGTGGGTAAACAGAATGATATCCATCAACCTCTTTCTGGGAGTTCTGAGAAAGAGAAGAAAAGTACTGCATACACTGTTAATGAGGAACCTGGATCTGGGATATCAGCCTTGAGGCAAGGAAGTTTAGGCATATGCTCACCAGTGAGGCAAGCAAAAAAAGCGCAGGCACCTTCCGAGTCAAATCTTTTGGCAACCAAGATTCCTGTTAGTGAGACAGCACTTACTCCATCTCCTTCTTTAACCCCTAGTGGTAACAATAACCAAGCTACAGGAATAGGAGCTGTCAATATCAGTAGTTCGACTGGCAAAGAACCAACAATTTCCTATGCTGAATCTACATCTGTAGAGCATAGTTCAAAAGAGCAGCAAGATGAACCCAAGGATGGCTCACAGTTTGAGCGGAAGACTATGTCTGTAATGAGGGGTGGCGAGATGGTACAGGTAAAGACTCTTCATTAGTATGCTTTATAGGACTGAGACTATCAATACATGAATGTGGAGTTAAGTATTTATTTAAATTGTCAATAAGTTTGAGAGTATTTAGCTTATTTGAACTTTGTTACCAGGTTAACTACAAGGTTTACATCCCCAAAAAAGCTCCGGCTCTGGCCAGGAGGCAACTGAGACGGTGATTTTCGGCTCGTGATTTGTTGCTAATGTGAATATCAAGAATACATCAACACTGTTCTAGTGTTTCTAATGAGATCAGAGGAACTGGATGTGCATATAAAGCTAAATGGATATGTTACTGCTAAATTAACGACAAGCGATTGACTTTTTTCACAAAACATAAAGCTTGAAAAGGGAAAAGTCTGATGAAATATATTAATTGGATTCAAGGGGTCTTGTTGGTTTTTCTTTTCTTGAATAAAGACTTGTGGTTGTATAAATGATCTCTGGAATGTTTTTTGCTTTTCTTTGTGAAATTTTTGCTTTTCTTTTTGAATTTATTTCCTTGCCTGGACTGTATGCGATGCATATCTTTGTTTACTACAGCTTTATGTCCTTTCTTTTCTTGCTAGAATTGTATAGTTTGATGTTATTTAAGTCACTTATTAGTATCTTTCAACTTATAGAACTTGGAAGCTTGTGAGAGAACATGTTCTCTGAATTTAGGGTAAATCACACTTGACCAAAAAGTATGAAATTGTTACCATTTCTCCTGAAGAATTTGTTGTTTACTTTGACTTCGACCATGAGCCGGAAACATGGGGATGGATTTTGTTAGCTACAGATTTCTAGGGAACGTAATACCCTTCAAGTTTTATGAAGCCTCTCATTGGTGGAAGTGTTGCCAATCCGAGACGCGAGGGTGTTATGTGTCCTACCCCCTTGAATTTAAGCAGGTGTTGCTCTTGACTAAGGGTGGCAATGGAGGTGGATTTTGCGAGGTACCTGCCTTAGTCCCAAATTGGAAGGGTATTGGGGTAGAAAATGAGGAATGGGTGCACGGGGCCGGGGTATTCACTCTTAATGCGTTGTGGCGTGGCAGGGCACATGGGTAAACATTTTCCGCTCCACATAATCATTTCGCATACACGTAAGTTAGGAATATTTAGAATAAAAAAATTACATTAGATAAAATATTATTAAATTGGAGAAGAAAGAAAAGATCTCTCAAAAGGATTTTATAATCATTCTTGGGTACCTCCATTTCATTGTTGATTTCAATGGATTCAAGAGATCTATTTGTTATATTAAACAATACAATTAAGGGGTGATATTTTTAAAAGGGTAAATTATGCATATAGTTTTTATTGTTTACATATTTTTTTAAGTTGATTTTTAATATTTCAAAAAAATCATATTAGTTCTTAATATTTACAAAAGTGATTCAAAATGATCTTTATTGTTCAAATCTAGCTAATTTAGTTCTTATTGTTTCCCAGAAAATACAATTTAGTCCTAATATAGGGGTCACATGTATAGACTAAATTGAATTTTTTTTAAAAACAATAGGGATTAAATTGAATTTTTTGAAAAACAATAAGAATCAAATTGGTTAACTTTGAACAATAGGGACATTTTTAAATCAATTTTATAAATATTAGAGACCAATATAATTTTTTTGAACGTTAAGGACTAACTTTAAAAAAGTTGTAAACAATAGGGACTATATGCATAATTTGCCCTTTTAAAAATTTGCAATTACTAGTATGGACATACAATTAAAAAAAAAAAACAAACAAACAGTTTTATAGTATTCAATGTACATTCGAAAACACAAAGGATTATTTCTTTTTTTTACATGTAGTTCTCATATGCAATGATTTTTGTGGAAACTTATTTTAATTACTTTAAAACTAAGTTATTATAATATTTTTTTAATATTTAACTGAAAGCACAAGACTCCATATATAATTAATATTTGAGCTTTATTATATTCTTCATTTATTATAGTATTAATTTACATTTTGAAGTTATGTAAATTTGAATTAAACTTACTATTGCATATTTAAAAGAATAATAAAAAAACTCACAAGTAATCCGCATATCTCACAAAAATTAGGAGATGGGGACGTAAAACATGGAGACGAGACCGAATAAATATTGGAGTGACTTTTTAAATGACGAGACAAGACATAAAGATTATTGTCATCACCCCAGGCCCACCTCTTTGTGTGGAGCGCATGTGAACAATTGTATTCTCATTCTGCTATGCAACTGCTCTTAACAACCCCTCAGTTGTTAGTAGTCTCCAAAAATTGTTTCATGAACTTGATAAGACCTTAGATTATTTTTAATGGAGTTTTTAAAATAAAAACTTTTTAAATTTGGATTTTTTTAGAAACTCTATGGTCCAAAAAAAAATATTAATGATCCAAATATATGTGAGGTCCATCACTTTTGTCATTTTTAAGTCAAAATAAAGATCCGGTCTCTATTTTTTTCAATAAATTTATGAAAAAAAATACAGACTGAGTCTATATTTTGACTTAAAAGATAGTAAAAGTAGTAAACTCTACGTATATTTGAATAATTAATATATTTTTTTGGGCTATAAATTTTTAAAAAAAATCTATATTTAAAAAATTTTACATTTTAAAAACTCCATTGAAATTGCCCTTAAAAGAGAGTTGATTAACAAGCAGCAGAGAATCTTGGGGTATCATTTGACTGCGAGAAAATGGTTAGGTTATATCTAGTTCTCAACAGCAAAATTTTGTTGACATGTAACCTAGATCTTGGTAAAAAATTCTTAGGCTGGTGTAAAGGTAGAATCACTTGGGTTGGAATCCTTATGTTTAATTGATGTGGGAGATGATTGGGCGAAGACAGGACTGGTCCTATTAAAAACCTGTAATTGGATGATTTTATTTTGGAGGTCCCATTTTTTTGTGTATTTTTAATAAATCAGCGTTATGTAAAAGGATTCGTTTAGGAAGTAAAAATCCCCTTCTACGAGATTTATGGTCCATTGTCGAGTTTAGGTATTTTCGACTTCTTCTATTATAATAAGTAATTTACTTTAGATTGGATAAATATTAAACATCTCTCAAAATTACAAATTTTATGACGTAACGATACGTCTTAATGCGTAAAGTAAATCAGTTAAGAACAATAAAAAGGAATTGATATCGAATCTTGAACTTTTCATCACAATAAACCTTTACTTTACTATTCTATCCAACCTTTGCGGCTTGGGTCAATCAACTCTGTGAGCAAATCTCGCTTTGTGTTAGACTAGCACAGAGACATCAAACAGGAGAAAGTACTTCGTAGCTGCAGAAATAGAAAAAGCAGATCGACAATATGGTGTCACTACATGCCGTTTCTCATGGATTTTTTATATTGGATTTTTTTTCTTTGGTCTACAAAGATAATGATGTTGGCTTTATTTGATTTAATTATAAAATTTTAATTTTTTACGTGTAAAATTTTTAGTAGTAAAACTTTGATTAGAAGTATTATTAAACAAAAGTTTGTTGACTGTTTAGCCTATGTTTGACAATGTTGAGTTTTTAGAAATTTTGAGGGTAATATTGGACTTTAAAAAATATAGAGAGATATATTTAAATAAAAAAAAAAACACTTACAGCATTATGTAAAAATAATTTCGTAAAAGTTTTTTTTTGAAAAGTTTCAATTTAGACTTCCTTATTTTTTTAGTTTTTTTCAACTTCAATTTTTATCTTAAAGTACTTTCAAACGTAAGTCAAACAGGTTAGCTTTAATTTCTAAATTCACAAGATTTGTTTTTGAGTATCTAAAAAGTAAGCCAAATAAAACCGTACTAAGGTTAACAAATATAAAGAAAGGTAGGTCAAAGAGAGCCGTACTAAGGTTAACAAATATATAGAGTTAACCAACTCTATTAGGACGAAAATCATTACCTAACATCAATCTAATGGATTTCTCATACATTAGACACCTTTTGGATTGAGCACAAACTGTTTCTACAACTGAAGAGAAATTTGGACTCGGAGGCAAAAACACAGTAGGAGGATCGAACACTCTTTGAAATCACAATTAGGATTTGAAAAACACGCATTTTGGACATCAAAATGCTAATCTAAAAGCATGTTAATTAGGCTTGAACTATAAAATCAAAATATTAAAAGAAAAATATAGTACAAAAGAAATTCTCTTATAAAAAAATATATATTTGCCTCGATAAATACCCGAGGGAAATTATTTCATTTGCCTGTTAGGATTAATGTAACCCGTGTGTAAATAAAAGGTCCTTGTGAATATTAATTAGATAATTATTTATCTAATTATTTAATGTGTTTAATAATTTAAATTAGATACTTAAATCCTATTGGTTTATGAAGAGGTGCCTATTTTGATTGGGTGCCCCTTGACGGAACATGTCTATTCATATTAAAAATAAATTTCAGAATCTGGTCTTCTCTCTAACACATTAAAAACAAATGCATGTTTCTTCCATCTAAACTTAAATAATAGTAAAATGTAAAAGAGAGAGAAATCAGTGTTCTTCTTGTTCTTCCAAAATTCCTAAATAATAGTCTGCATCAAACAAATTGCAATGAATTAAAGTACACATCTCTTTCATTAAATTGTAAAAATCATAAAGTTTGTAAGATCTTGGGCATTATAGTTTTATGTATGATTGTCTTACATGAATTGATAAAAGTATATTTTACATTTCCACCAATCGCAATAAAAAGAAAAAGCTCAAACAATGACGGAAATCAATAGCATTTTCTCCACCAGTTTGTCTTGAAATGTTCAATCCAGTAGAGATTTTTTTTTTTTTTCTTTTGTAAAAATCCAATAGAGATTGATAAGAAAAGAACTTAACATGATCTTAAATTAATGTTTCTCCTTTATTTTTTCTTTGTAGTTGTCAATTATATATTAGTTATAAAGAATTAAGTAGTTCTTCAATTTTTATTTTTTTTTAATCCTTTTAGTTTGGCTTGTACCATATGAAATTGACTAGGTGTTAGAACAAAATTGAAGGCTTAGTATGTAATTTAGCTTAATTCTAGTTTCTTTTTTCGCTAGTGTGTGTGAATTATCTATTCATTTTCATTTATACTTAATTGGAAAAATTATTTCTTGTAAAGGCATTAAATATTCTAACACATTGTGTGTTTAAATATACTAACACATTTTATGTTGTTAATGTTGGCCACTATTTGTTGAGAAAAAAAAATCAAATACAAATGCTTCTTCGTCTAGAGATAAATGTTATGATGGAACAATTTCGAGTCGCGTTACAATGTTGCTTTCCTAAAGACAATATTTGCCCCCCACCAAAGTGATCCACCTTAAGATAGCTCGAAGCCTAATTTTACAGACACAAGAGTATCTCTTCGTAAAAGTTGCATCTCTTAGAAATTTCTATCAAAGGGTATCTTTTCAATCAAAAAGACATGTAGGCATCGACTTGATAGTGATACAAGATTCACAACGATGCACACGTGGCTATGCTTCTAGAATATTCTAGAATGCTCTAAAGTTGTTTAGATATGTGTAGAGAATTTGATAGATTCCAATATAACTTGATTATGGGTTAATTGTAAATACCTTAATTTGTGGGGTAAAATTCTTTAAGGGATCTATAAATAGTAAAGGCTTCCATTTGGCCAAAGCACATGAGAATGGGTAAAAAGGAAACAAAAAATCTGTTTAGTTAGCAATTTGAAATGAAAAAAGAAAAAGAAAAAGTTTCTGAGTAATTTGAAATTTTATACAAGTTCAGTGACAAAGGATAAAAGAAGACCTAAAATGATTTGAATTGAAACACTCAGACGAGATCTTGCGTGTATAGAACTAATAAAAGAGACAGCTCTCGACATAAATAAATGATGTCGTATAATTCATATAATTAACCCCACCTAATAAAACAAAACTCAATTTGGTTTAGTTATACAAGTTCAGTGACGTGCAACACCATTTACCCTGTCAAGAATCTTACACAAGCTTTACACCTCCACATCAATTTTCTACATTTTCTTATACGTAAAGATGCTTATGTATTCATGGATGAATGCTTCAAATGCATAACATCTTTTTATGGCCGCTTGAAAAGTCTAGTATCAAAAACTAAGAACAGTCATTCATGTACTATTCCTCTACTTTACCATGCTGAAATTTCTCACAAACTAACCTTTCTCACAATTGATTGGGAACCAAATCAAAGATATGCAGAAAGAAGGGCAGATAAATGCGCTTTCACAAATTCTTAACCCGGGGGAGGGAAGGGGAGGGGAGGGGGTACTCCCATGATATTATGTATCAAACTATAGGTATTTCCTTGGTTCATAGAAGTAAGCACAAAAAAACCTAATAAAAAATACCGCAAATAAAATTATATTGATAAGACTCATTTTGACGAATCCATTTCAGGTTATCAAAAAATAAACGGAAATAGATACAAAAATCATTTACTTTGCTTGTTCTTGAAAATATTTTTTCATCTAGATATCGTAAAGAATTGAGAATTCTAATTTATTTCCGGAGATACTCCCATGAATGGATTTAATGGAGACAAGGTGGGGTCTGTACCTCAAAAGATTATAGCACGTGGCTACAACTACGGTGTCGGGTTGAAATCCCTCCTCACCCACATCTGCTCAAAAGGAAGTACCTTTCCTTTTGGAGTAAGAAAATCATGATCAAAATAGTGAAAAAAAAAAAATCAATCAATGATAAAATGTAGAAGAATGAATTTGAAAAGCAGAACAATTGGTCAATGATCCAACAATTAAACACAATAAAATTCATTATCACAAACATAAGTATTAATGACTACAATTAGTCTTTAAAGTTACAATGAAATAAATCAAGGTAACACACTAACAGTACACAAGTTTTTGCAAAGAATAAAAAAATTTCTAAACCCCGCAGAAGGAAAAATGAATTAGAGGTATAATTACAGTTTTTCTTTCACTGATATGCACATGAATCAAAACCAATTTAGCATAAAAAAGATATCAGAAGGTATAGGCACAGCGCTATTATCTGACCTCTTATTTTTAAGTATTCAGATCTCGAGAAACATGGCCATGCCATCTGCATTTCAAAAGCGAAATGTTAGTACGCGATACACTTGATATCGCTAACATAAGTTCAAGATTTATCAAATATAAATGAAAACAACAGAGAAGGCAAGATGTAGTGACACTAGCTATGCTGAATCTCTTTTCAGTCTTCTTGTTATGCAGCCTATTGTTATTCATCTCCGCCTAAGCATGAAGGCTGAAGGTTACAATGATTTAAATTCATTTTTCCAAGTCTGTTTTAGGGATTCTCTGGTAATTCCTGTGATTGCAGCGACCTCCCTTGCTCGAGTTCAGCTAAAGACAAACCATTACGAGTCATAAGCCGTCACAAAAACTATGGTACCTTTATGTCTATCATATAAAATAAAAATTCATGACGCACCAATGACACCAAGGACAGAAATCTTTTTAAGTGTCCTTGGTAGTCCAGCATGGTGCCCAGGTCATGATTGTTTACTCTTAGATCCCCCTCCCCCAAAAGAAAAAGGAAAAAAAGAAAGGCGGAGCAAGAGGGGATTTGAAGTTTGAAAGGGTGGACGAATGGTTATTTTTTTATATTATTACTTTTTTAGAAGCTTTAAACTCCGTCAATGTTGGGAATTAACCTTTATATAGCCGGGCACAAGTCCGGATAAATGACAAGGGTTGAGTTTAGCAGCCGAAGAATGGCCTCAAAACCAAGTCATGCCTCTCTCATGAATTTGAGACACCATAGAATCATCATTGGAGGGGGTCATACTAGCAACACAGATTAACCGAATACAGTTTTAAGTGAGCAATGGTGTTTGATCAGCCCACGGTGTAGTGCCAAATAGGAAAGGGTTTTCCATAACACTTGTGTGGGTGAAAAAGCTAGTCCAAATCAAGAGCATAAAATTAAGTACTCAGGTACACTAGCAGTGCAAGGTGGTAGAACAACGGAATTGGGTATTAAGATAGCTTGTTCACAGAGGATGAAATGGATAAGAGAGAAAACTAAGGAGATTGAACATTCAAGATTTAACCTTTGGAATTCGAAAAGGATAGATTGAGGAACAGGATTAGCATATGACCTAAAAGAGGACGTACAGTGATAGGATCATTGCGATTAGGAGAAAAGGACCACCAGCACTTGTGCCCCTCAGGTTAAACTGGGAGGCTAACTCAAAAAGTTTTAAGAAGACTTAAAAGGGCAACTACAAGTGATGATGCAAAAAGAAATAACCTATATAGGATGGGATTTTAATTGTAATGTGGAGAAAGATGCACACGGCTACACAAGTGTGCACGTAGGGTATGGCTACAGCGATGGAAACAAAGAAGGGCCATATTCAACCTTAACAGGCATATGACCTTATTGTTTCCAACACTCTAAAAAGGCCTTGCCTTAATGGAGAGATATGGCCACCATAGTCGATCACTCTTCCCTCAACCAACAAGTGAATTGCACAAAGGCCTTCAAAAAAGAGAAAGAGAAGAGTAATACTTGTCACCTATAAAAGTGGTTCTTCAAGGACGCTGATTAACTTTTGTGTTACAAGAAAAAAATAAACTGCAAGAAAAAAATAAACTGCTTGACATGTGAAGATTGCAAGGTGATACCAAGAGAGTGTCGCACTAACCAATATGTATTGTTAACTTTGGATGTACATCTTTAAAAGAAGGCAAGGAAAGTGAGGGTGTGTAGAAGTGCTCAACGATTTAATGGTGGAATTTAAAGGACAAGAAGAATATATCATTTAAAGAGCAAGCATCAAAGAAAACTATTTTGGAGGTCAATAGGAGTGCTAATGTTATGTGAGATCAATATAAGAAGTGTAGGAAAGGAAGTCTTCAGAGAATCTAAATAAAGTGCACCAGACCACAAAGAATCACAGTGGTGGAGCAATGGCATCCAACACAATGTAAGACTAAGAGAGTGTTATAAGGCTATACAAAACGCTTGTAATGAAGAGAATTTGGAGAGATGTGAAGCAGCTACAAAGAAACCTATGAATGCAATTAGTGACGGGGGAAAAAAAAAAAGCAAACATGTGGATTTGTATAGGTGACTTGACATGAAAGAATGAAAAGACGAGGTGTTGAACAGGCAAAAGCCAGTGACTAATGATCTAAACCAAATGAAGTGCATTAAGGGTGGCAATGAAAGAGTGATCCTCAAGAAGGAGAAGACAAAAAAGGATTTAAACCATATTTCTTTAATAGAAAAATTGGACGAGAAGAGATTAATGAGGTACTCCAAAAGGCGAAGAACAGGGAGGCTGTTGGAAATGATGGTTCCGATGGGGTTTCGAGGTGCACAGGTGATGAAGGTATAGTTTGGCTACTAAGGGTTTTAAGTGTAACTCCTCAGGAATAAATAGATGTCTAATGCTTGGTGGAAGAGTACTTTCATACCCATTTACAAGAAAAAAGGAGACATCCAAAATATACCAATTACCGCAGGACAAAATCGAAAGGTGAAATGCAAACTCAAAATGAGACTAAGAAGGTATGCAAATGTTCTAAATAATCAGTTTGGTTTCATACCCTAGATATCTACAACGGAAGCTATGTATAAGGAGACTAGAGAAGAAGTTCCAACAGAACCAAAAAAACTCACACATGGTATTTATTGACTTCAAAGAAGCTTACGATCAAATCCCTAAGGAGATCCTATGAAAAGTGTTATAGGGAGACATATGATGGAGCTATGACCTATATAAGAATAAATGTGGAGAGGGAGAGAGTTGTTCCCATAAAAAAAACAAGTCTACACCAAAGATCAACCTTGAGCCTAATTCTTTTTACTCTCGTCATGCACAAACTCACTAGATGCATGAAGTACAAAAGTACCGCAGTGAATGCTATTTGCAAATGACATTGTTTAGGTGGAAGAGTCTAAAGAATGTGTATGAATGCTTAGATAGAATTATGGAGGAAGGCTCTAGAAGTAAAAGGTCTTTAAGCTAAGAAAAGGAAATATATGACATGCAAGTTCAACAAGAATAGGAAAAGAGTGAGGTGGAAGAAAGACTAGAAATGCGAAAGAATATCAAAAAAGAAAAACCGTAGACACCTTAGATCTATCGCCAACACGACTATGTAATTGAAGCCGCTGTCAGCCATAAAATCAATATGGGATGGAAAAAGTGAAGCGTATCAGGAGTCGTGTAACCAAAAAATATTTTTTATGTTGGAAGATAGCCATAAGACCAGCTTTGTCATATGGCTCAAAGTGCTAGACGGTGAAGTAGCTACATGTTCAGAAGATATAAATGGCCACTAAGATGAGAATGATCAGATAGAAAAACAAATCCTAGAAAGGACAAAATCAGAAATGATATGGTTTAAGGAAAAGTGGAGGTGGATCCTATTGAAGACAAGATGAGGAAAAAACCCCTTGAAATAGTTTGGACACATTCTGAGGACCCTAAGACACTTATTTGAAGATATGGATGTAGGCCCACCCTAAAAGAAGTAGAGGAGAAAGAAGTAGATAAGACCTAGGAGGAGTTGAATGGAGACACTTAGATGATATCTAGCATCCATTGAGCTAATTGAGGATATAGCTCTCAACAATAATGAATGACATCGCCAACCCCACCAAATGATACAGAGAGATGATAAAGAGACATAGTTACAAAGGGAAAGAAAGACGCTTCATAATACTTTTTGCGAGAAAAGCAGGACAGAGTGAAGGAATCCAAGCCGTTCCCAAATTCCGTTGCTTCTCTATTACCTCACTTGATACCGTAGAAAGTCTGTAAGCATTGAAGATCGGCAAAGTTATATTTTACCATTTCATACTGATACCTATATTCCGGTATTAGAAATCTTTTTTCTTTCATGAAGGGTGATCAAAATTTCACGAGGAGAATTTAGAAAATTTGGCAAAATCTCATCCTAACTTCAAAAGCAACTTTAGACTGGAGATATGAGATACCCTTGGTGTAGTCTAGCTTATTGCAGAAATAGATGTTAGTTTGGTTTCTTTCTATAGATGCAAAGGTTGTCTAATTCAAACATGAATACTTTACTAGAGAGCAATATCATGACGAACCTTGAGAGCAAGAATCTTGCAAGTGGGCTCAAATTGGAATTTGAATGGGACTCTTTACTCTGTTGCTTTTTCTTGCTATCTTCTGCAGCTGTACTCTCTCCTTCTACCTTGCCCTTTGAGAAGATCCGTGCTGCCAGATCCTGTAGGTCCTTCAATGAAGACTCCTTTGAACTGCAAACAGTTCTTCTATGTAAGAAAGACAGTCTCTACATGAAAGCTCATGTTCTACACATTACTCATAATGTAGGAAACAAGAGTAACATGAATTTTTCACGAACCTTGCCAGTCGCTGAAGCAACCTGGTGACAAAAACTTCAGAGGACCCAGGCTTTACATGCTCCATATCAATAAAAGAGTTAACCACCTCCCGCAAGACTGACCCTTCTGGATCATCAGCAATGGCCTACATTATATACATCAAAAGTCATGGAATGCTGCCAACAGTTCTCTACTTAAAATAATGGTTCAGTAGAATGAGGAGTTTCACTCTAGGTGAAATCTGCTATATTCCTTTTGCGACCCTTAAACTGAATGAAGTTAACAAAGTGCTATATTCCTTTTGCGACTCTTAAACTGAATGAAGTTAACAAAGGATAAAATAATGGTTCAGTAGAATGAGAAGTTTCACTCTAGGTGAAATCTGCTATATTCCTTTTGCAACCCTTAAACTGAATGAAGTTAAGAAAGGACTATTTCCCCTATCGTTCTTTATCAATAAAAAGATCACCCCTACTTTTATAGATACAATTACAACACATCACATGTCATGGAAGCCTTCTGAATACTTTCTTCTCCTTCAAACCAATCCCCCCACCCCCACCCCCCAGGGTGGGGGCAGCTAAACTTAAACTCATTGAGTTATTATAAGTATGTGTCCCATCTTACACAATAAAATAGAGATTATACCTTTGCCTTCATCGGTACTTGAACCTCCACTAGACAAAATCTAGATTTTCTTGCTTTCACAATGAAAAGGTATTCTCTAAATTACCAAATCCTTTTCCGTCAAATAAGACTAAACAGTTCAAACTGAATCTCTAGAAGTTATGTCTGAACTTCCATTATCTGCATTGTTATTGCGAATAATCTCTCAACTACATTTGACCCCTATATATTGAAAAGTCTTTCCAGAATCAAATCAACAATTTGTCCAACTCAAAAAGATCTAATTTTATTTTAGCCACTGTTTATTAAAAGAGAGCACAGTGATCAACCTCCATTACATATTTATATAAGAAAAAAGATCAAAAACATATTATATATCACTTAATCTCACAGAACTCAAGGAGATTTGCAAAAAGGTAATTGGACACCATTCTTGGGAGAAGATTTAGGGGGAGTGCTGAAAAGGGTTAGGACTTTGCAGGAGCAGGTTCTTGGACCATATTTCTTGGGAGATAGGAGAACATTTTTAGGTAACGTATACAAGGAAGAAAAAAGGTAGGATGGTGAATCAATGGAGAAAGGAAGGAACATAATATGCAGGAGATGAGGACCATTTAACCGTGGATAAGACAGATGATAATCTTGTTATGCTACTTTATGGAGAATTGCCTAATCATGGAAAGAACAGGTTGAAGCTGATGGAAGAGGGCACAAGAATATTTTGAGCCAATCCTTTTTTGCTATTATCCAAGGTGACCCCTTCAGCACCTATACCTCCTCAAAATCCAGAAACTGGACCAACCTTAGAAGGGTTCTCTTTTCTGCTGGACACAGCTTCAAGGATCATCTCTGAAACAATATATTATCAGTGAGCTGGTGTTGCATGTACCAACTTATGGCAGAGTGAATTTCATAATGTTCTTCCACTCTTAAACATTATGCATTGCTAAGGGCCCACTAGCTACGTAGGAGAAAACTAGCCTAAAGAAACTTAAACCCCTCGAAGGACTATTTGGTCCCTGAAAGAGATCCATATTGATCTTTAGTAAATTGACGAAAAGCAAAGCTATAGCCCCTTGTCCTTTATGGATCATATGGGAGAACAGAATAGAACGAACAAAAAACCTTTGGGGTATATTAAACAACCTCCCCTCTATAACAAGAGCCCCCTTCTACCTCTTGAAATTTCACTAACCTCCCTAATCAGAGATTTCCAATGTGATAAAGTTGATATTTAAAAGTTAAATTACACCTACACCCTCAAATAGTATTCATATGATATTCATTTTCTAGCTTGAAATTTCATAAATTGACTCATCAATGATACGATACTGGTAAAATTTCTCAATACTTGATTGGTAAAATCTAGCAACAAAAAGGATATATGAATTAAGTAGACAATTTACTTACCAATCAAGCAACAAAAAAAGATATATGAATTAAGTAGACAATTTACTAAGAGTCAATAGAATTGATGACTGATGGAAGGAACACTTCCACAACAAGCCAATAACAAATTAAATTACAAGGGATATTAGTGCGATTTAAGAAAAAATTGTGGAAGGCTCTTATAATAAAGGTAAAAGCTTTTAATTCTTAACATGCTTAGGCTACATGTTATCTTTCCAAGGGCCTACACTCTCAGACTTATTTTCAATGTTACTTTCTTCAATCAGTTCCTTTCACACAAAAAACAGAAAGTATTCCTGTCAAAAAGATTTTCTTTTATCAGTAAATCATAAGCTTTCTCTTCCAATCACTACATATATGTATGGTTGTTCATCAAGGTAATTTGGTCAACAAACTCAAACCTAGCAATACATAAGTAGGTCCACTAAAAGTGCGTCCATACATGAAAGCACCTATGTAAGACATATGCTTCACTATCTATACAAAGTTCTAGCCATCGTTGATGCACCAGTTATCACCAAATTTAATAATCCCTCCTAACAAAGGGAGAAAAATTGAAAGAAAAATGCTCTCATTTTTTTCCCTATCAAGTTTTATATGTAGCATAAGATTTGTCGAACCACCTAAAATTCACAAGATCCTTCAATTAAAAGAAAAAAGAAAAAATTTACACCACTAAATAAAATGACAATGCAGAAAATTAGAGACATATTGGGAGCGTAGCCGCTTTACCTCTTTCAGTGAAGGAAACACCAGCATTGACAAGTGAGCAGAAGATACTTCAGAACTTCTTGTACCATCTTCTGCATCATTGGCTTGGCGTGATCTAGGCAATACTTTTTGAGCGTCAAAGTATTCTCGGGAATGCCTGGTGTTAAAGTTTCATATTTGAGGGTGAAAATATAAGCAAATGTTCAATGAGAAATAGGACACAAGCCCCCAAATGTTTTCTAAACAAAAGGTTTGTCATTATACCTAGATGAATCCGAACTTGTGGATGACCCATCTCCTCCTTTAACTTCTTGCCTATCTCTGCTAATCTTGCCCAACATAGACCTTTCTCTAACATTTCCTTTCTTCAGTCCTGCTTGAATGGCAGCCTTGGCCTAAATAACATAACAACCAAAAAAATTTCAACCCTGGCCATAATGGTATGAACATGAGATTAAGCAGTTATTACGATATTAGGAAAGATTCAGTAAGATGTCCCAGAAAATTTTCAGGGGCCAACGGATAAATAAGACCAAGCAGGATTCTAAGTGTATCACACAGAGATCAAGTAGTCTGTTTGAGGATCTAATAACTCATGAAATAGTAACAAATAGAATTAAATCAGCTATTATTCATCCAACAAGTATTCTTGGAAATAAATTTAAATAACTCACTAGCTGTTACAATGTTTAACACATATCCTTATATAATTACTAAATCATTTAAAACTAATTTAGAAGTATAAACAACCTCAGCAAGATTTGTTGCACTGTCTTCAAGGGATGCACTTGAAGTTCTTTCCTGAATTCCCAGTCTAGACTTTGGGGTTCTTGGAGAATCTGAATCATCATGCTGTCCTCGATAAGCAATAGTGCCACTATTGGAAGCATCCTCTAAAGAAGCATATGTGCTACTGGACTGAAAGAGAAGCATTAAATAAGTAAACGCAATACACAACAGAGAAAGATACAGAGATCAGTTGTTCATCATCTCAATCAGAGTCAAACCTTACCAGGGAGCTTTGATCACTAAACATAGATGATGACAGACCTCCTCTTGGAGATCGTACGACAACCGTACCTGTCCCACTCACTGACATTTCATCCTGAAAATAGAAGCATGTATAATTTCAGGAGGACACAACAGGACCAACTTATATTACTCATTAAGGTACCATATCTTATCGACTCTGGATAAGCAAATCTGATTCCAAGAGATTTGAAGAAGGGGGAATCTTATTTAAATCATCGAAATGTAGAAACAGATTTGCAGAATGAAACTGTTTTTGACTTGCTCCCTAGTGTGAATATAAATGTAATACTGTGAAGCAAGGAGTCAGTATAAACTTGATGCATTCAACTTCGGGTTTTTACAACTCCAATTTTAACCATGTACTGCAAAACAATTTAGTATCATCACTAAGACCAAGAGAAAAAATAAGATGTGAACTAACGGCCACAATGCACGGATTAAAATTCCTTACAATGGGCAACCAGCAAGTCCCGTAACTAATTTCTTGGCATGTTAATTTTTCCTCACTTAACTAGCCTTCACTGGGCAGCAAAGGAAGTGCCATCTTCCAAGGTAGGTTTGGTACTCATTTCTATTCTGTCATAGTTTTAGTTTGAAGTGATCCTTCAAAAATACACTCTTAATTCATATTTGTTTGCCAATACATACAACATGCAACATGCACAAGACACCGACCAACAGTACACACACAGGCATTAATAAATGTTTAAAGAAAGAGCAAGGTCATACATCTTCACGGTGATGATTTTGTCTATTAACATGGGAAGCATCCCTAGTATCCTTTCCAATGGAAACATCTGACGAACTAAAACGCATAGTTCCAGAAGTAGAAGGCCACTTGTTATCTCTTTCTACGCCTGAGGTAGTTTGATTTGATGGAATTTCTGGTTTTCTATCTACAACTGGTGGTGGTCTTACAACGCTTCGCACAGTTCCAGTACCAGATGATCCACCAATGCTGAAGTCCCATCCAGCATTTCGTACAGTTTTTCCCTGACTACTGTAAATTGGAGTTGTTCAGCCAATATTAATTGATACAATAGAAGTATAACATTAGGATAGCAGATTGAACTCACCTAGCTCGAACTGTATCTTCGCCTCTGTACTCTTTTGTAACCTTTACAGTACCAGAGGCTTCCCCTAAAGGTTTCAGACCACTTCTAGGGGTGTCGGCATCATCCTTTATTTGGAACTTAGGGCGCTCTCTGCAGGATAAAATTACAGAATATTGTCGATCACATATCAGCAATAAAATAAATTATGAGGGTAACAATTTTCTTTTGCAAGAAAAGTTACTGGACACACCATGCATGATTTGGCATTTATAAAAAGAAGAGACACTAAAATCTTTGTGCATGTTCAATCCTCTGAACAACAGTGACATTTGGGGTTATTGGCAAGTAACTTAAACATACTTCAGATCAACGTCAGTATATCCTGGAATCTCACGCCACATCCTAAATATAAAATCATAACTTATCACCAAGACATTCTTGTAGATGTATCTCATGCTGAGAATATGCAGAACGCCAGTGGTAGAAGGAGAAATGATGACTTAGAATATTTCACTTGGTTTTACTGTTATTCAGTAATTATCATGCCATCTGAAAAGGGGATTCATTCTAAAGCAACATAAACACTATCACCAAATTGATATGCCCATGTGTCCAAGACTGAAAAATGCATAAGCTAGGGTAGGGTCAATGCATGTACAATACAGTCACATAAATTCACTAATAATGTTTTGGATTTTTATCTTCCTCCATGCTAAAGAAGTCAGTGGTAGAAGATGGGTAATTGTCTAAGACAAAGGAAGGGAAAATCATAGTGGTCATTTGTACTTTGAAAAATTTTGGAGGCAACTCATGCTTTAGAAAATGCAAAATGGATCCAAACTATTTAATCACAGTACCTGGTAGAAGTCAATTGAAAAACCAAACGAATCTATCCCTTCAAGTGTAGTAAATAAAATAAAAAATGCACTAACAACTAAAAGATGCACCTGATTCTCTCCAGAAGCCTTGGACTCTTCCTAGCATTTCTTATAAAACGATGCTTCAGAAGTTCCTTTGCGCTTTGCCTCTAAAATAAACAGAAAAAAGAAAAAAGTTAAAATACATATTAGAGTGCGTATGCACGATAAATATGAAAATGGACAACAATTCGATTAGCACAGATAAGACTAACAAAAATGGCCTCAATCAGAAAAAGGCCTTGGGTGTTCTGCTCGGTGGCAATGTTAAATCTTTTGAAAGCCAAGATTAAGCAATGACAATGATCGCATAAATCACAGAACAAACTATTAAATTATATCATATCAACTTTAAAAAATCTATATATTCCTACTGAGCAGAAAAAG
Organism: Ehretia macrophylla; assembly: GCA_037974665.1. Lineage (NCBI taxonomy): Eukaryota > Viridiplantae > Streptophyta > Magnoliopsida > Boraginales > Ehretiaceae > Ehretia > Ehretia macrophylla. The sequence goes on along the minus strand of CM075772.1, from coordinate 71,810,192 downwards.
GAGCCAAATGAAAATTTGACATCTCAAATTATTCAGGAGGACAGCCCCAATCTGATTTCGTTTTCAATATGTCACAACACCAAGAATTTGACAAAGCAGAACACTGGCCTTTGGTTTGAAGATTAGCACAATTAAGTAGCAGGGGATGTACATACATAGTAAGCAGCTAATGGCACTAAAAGCATCATGTCCGCATGAGGTAGATATCATAAATGATGCATCAAGCCATTTCACATTGAGCTACGGACATGCATGACTTTAACCCTAACAACAGTTTACTAAATCCACCAGTTCACAATGGAAAAAGTAGTAGAAGGATAGCAACAAATAGTGTCAATCAGTCTTATAGTAATCGTGAAAAGCAGTGTAAGGATAGCAACAAATAATGTCAATCATTCTCTGTTTTTGTATCAGGATGGCCAATTATTAGGCTGTCTTCACTGTCAAATTATTTTATATACCATATATACCAAAGAAATATATTTAAGCTGTTTGTAGGTCAAATCTAAGTGGCTTGAGCAGACACGTTATTCAATGATCAAGAGGTTATATCTGAAGAAACTTTCGTTTCTTGCAGGGAAGATCATAGATCCTCATAAAAGAAAGCCAATTATACAAGTAGCTTCTTATTCTGATCTGCCATGTTAGAAGCCCTAAGAGAAAGCTTTTTCCATTTATTGCCATGGAGCCAATTACTGGGTTTCATTAGGCAGAAACATCATTTTCCACACTTTTAAGTTGGAAGTCAAAGGGAAACTTGTAACCCATCCCTCCATTAAACAATCAATTTGTTATGGGGCTAAATAGTGTTCAACAATTTCATATCAGATTAGTTGAGTTATCATATTTTCATCCACTTTCAAGGGATCTGGTTACTTAACAAGCAAGATCACATTCATAAGACATAGAAATGCCAAAATTCAAAGAAACCATCTTAAGAGTCCAACATGTCAGTTCTTCTCTTCCGTTTTCTTTTTTTTTTTTTTGTTCGCTTCACTGTCTTTCTTACATGATGTTTCCTAGCCTATCATATTCCTCTGCCCAACTAACCCCCAGGTATCGAAGTAAATGTAGAGTAATTTCCTTCATTCAATTCGAAAACCATATGTAACAACCATAGGTGAAGTATAAGAAGTTCACGAGGATTAGAAAAAGTGCTTCTCCTCGAAACTTGAACACCATTTGCAAATCAGCAGCTATTTGAAATCTATGACAAGATGAACTAAAATTTTAAGAGGAGATCCAATTTGTAGAGGCTTCCCACAATTGGCAGTCCATTTTGATCTCCCTCTTGTGCCCCAAGAAAGATAAATAAAAGCTTACATAAATGTATTGAGATGAGTGGATCATAACTTCCTAAATGGGCCAACACAGTTATGTGTTCCTCTTAAAAAGCGAGCTGCCTCTCAAATATTCCGAAAAAGGAAATTTATAGTCCCTCCATGTCATTGCTACCATCCTACTTTCCTTTTCTGGATGTCCTATTATTTGAGTCCTATTGCACAAGTCAAAGCACAGGAGAATATCAAGAAGGCGTGCCCTTATCCCTATTTTACCCCTTGCAATATCTTTTTATGATAAAAATTGGAGGCCAGATTCTGGAAAAAGAGCCCCGTATGTGATGCTGTAAAGAAGTAAGGCCTTGCAACTTCACATGCAAGTGCTCAGAACATGCCAGCATTTTAGCAATTACTTGGAGTTTCTTTCGCTCGGATAGTGCACTTCTATTTGTACGTAACTATTTAATATTTTGAATTAATTTAACGTGCGTGACAAAGGAGCAAACTTGGAATATGAAGTCACAAAGTTACTATATGTAAAAAGTTAGAATTTGAGAAGAAGCAAAAATTTCGGGACAGAGGGAGTAATACTGTATAGGAAGTGCTCAGAACATGCCAGCATTTTAGCTATTACTTGGAGTTTCTTTCGCTCGGATAGTGCACTTCTATTTGTACGTAACTATTTAATATTTCGAATTATTTTAACGTGTTTGACAAAGAAGCAAACTTGGAATATGAAGTCTCAAAGTTACTATATGTAAAAAGTTAGAATTTGAGAAGAAGCAAAAATTTCAGGACAGAGGGAGTAATACTGTATAGGAAAATTCGAGGTTAGAGAGGCACTTGCTAACCTATCATCCTGGAATTACAACGTATCTTTTTCAGCTCTGTTTGCTGGGATGAGAGCATGGAATGGAACCAATGTATGCAGCTTACAAACATATCCATTCTAAACGTCAAGACAATGGGATGCCAGAAAGATATAAAAAGGAAAAGGAATGAAAATAATGGCAAAAACACGCTGTTCGAGGTTCAAGTTTTTCCTTTATTCAGCGTGCAACTAGTAAGTAGAGATAGAGCAGATAACACCAAAATTGGTTTGATAATACCATCTGAAATTATTCAAGGATAATAGATAGTCTCATATACGCCCCATCTGATACATGCAGTTGATTGATTGAATAACATGAATAGTATAACCTTCAGATGTGCTGCTCCAAAAATAAAAGTAAATCCTAATGGAGTATATCAAACTACATTTAAAAATATACATTTGGAGGTAGACAAAAGGGGAATGTGCAAGTACTAGAATAATAGAACTTACTTCTGCAGGATTCTTTTTCAAACACAATGTAACAAATTCTTTCATAGGGCGTGAAAAATGCTCATCTAGCTGCACAACAAAGCACAAGACATAAGTCTCCTAAACAGAAAACGTGATTATTATATATGCAAAGAAGCATAACTGTTAAAGGAATATTACTCTTCATCCCATTGTATATTCTTATTATTGGGGAGAAGAAGGCAGGTTGAACAGTAAAGTGCACCTGTGGTGGATTTTCTCGAGGTATGATGAACAGAACTCTCATTGGGTGGAGATCTGCAAGTGGAGGCTCTCCTTTTGCCATCTCAATAGCAGTTATCCCTAGAGACCAAATATCTGCCTGCATCAAGCAATGGCCGCAAGCTCACTCAGAAGCTCAATAATGCCAAACAATGAATGGCAAGGAAAGAAAGTGTGTAACTATACAAAGAAAAAAGAGAGAAGGTCGAGAAAAGCTAAGGCCAAATGGAATAAGGAAAAACAATCTCAGAAGTAACAGAACACACCTTCTCGTTGTATCCTTCTGAGTTCTGAATTACTTCTGGAGCCATCCAGAATGGTGTTCCTACAAAAGTCTGTCATTTTTTACTGCATGAGCTCAAGTTCTGACAACTTTTTAGGCCTCACTTCCAACTCATAGCCAATAAAGATTTAAAAAAGTAAAAGAACATGGAGAAATGAGCACACTTCAGATGAGGTATGCATACATATTTCATGAAGAAACCACTCAATAGGATTCTGATTTCAGATAAGGACACAAAATGATATAAGGTAATAATACAAGAGGATGGATAAAGTAGCAAGTGTAGTGAAGCAAAAGTACTGTCACCTATTAAGTTGCCCTCAGCAGAGAGCTATCAAAAAGAGAAATACCAGATGAACATGATTAAATGCAAAAGTATTCTAAACAGCACAACCGCAACTTCAAATACTAAACATTAGCCCAAGGGATATAGTCAACGTAGTACTAGACGGACAATAAAGGAAAAAAAAAACTCTAGAGGGTGAATCCATGCATTCTTTAAAAGAATCACACTTTACAACATAGCAAATATGGTACCTTTCTTCTGGAGATTGTCTTTGTTAATTGTGCAGATACACCAAAATCTGCAACCTATCGCAAAAGTCAAAACGATCAAGAAAAAGTGAAAAAAAAAAAACTACAAAACTAGCCCATTTAACTCCAATTCAGTGAGTCTTTCTTCTCCTAACACACCCATAGTATTATAAATTTATGGGCATGAAGCGCGCACCTTGACATCACCGTTCTCCGTCAGCAATATGTTTGCCGCTGAAAATAGAAAAACGAAAACAAGGGTACCAACACCATTACTGTCATTTCATGAAGATGAAAAAATGAAACAGAGATGCAATCTGAATAAATCATGAGAACTATCATGAGAACTACCATGAGAAATGCAGGTGTTTTACGATATGAAGTACGAAACTGATACTGAACAAATCTTCGGATCATTACTACACTAACAAGAAAAATTTATTATACATTCAACAAGAAAAGGTTATCCAATAGAACTCGAGTGGTGAAAATAAGATATCTAGAAACATAGCTGAAAATGGATATACATCTATATCTAGCTAAAAATGGATGCCTCAGATATAAAACCTATGCTCTTGATTTTGATAGGTCAAAATTCATTTCCAACTAAGCAATAGCATCTCATACATGTGATGCTCAAATGATACTGCATGTGAGATAGAACACCCAAGAAGTGATAGACAAACCTTTAATATCTCTATGAATCTTCCCTTCAGTATGAAGATATTCAACAGCATGGAGCAAATCACGTAATATGCAAGCTATAGACATTTCATCCAGCGGCTGGTTAGGTTGAATCTGCACCAAAATGTCTATGTAAGAATCTGCAAAGAATAGTCTCTTTGAAAGAAGTCCACAACATGCTCTATTGTTCTTATATAGTGTTAATATGATATACCATTAGTTGAGAAACATACAAAATTGGAAAGCAACAATATCGTCTCCTTTGGATTTGAGAGCAAGGCATAAGGGAGAAACAGCTTCAAATTACAAAGAGCAAAGTGATATATAAAAGTAAAATTACTTTTCTTAATAGTATTACAAGATCATATATAGGATGATCAATCAGCAAGGGTCTCTTAATCAAATCGGAATGGGCTCTTTTTCTTTTATATTCTCCTAAAATAGAGATAAGAAGCAGCGGAGTCATAGACCATTGCTTTAAAGATGGGATTGGATCCTTCCTCCTAAAACAAAGATAGCCACTTGATGAAATTACACGATTGATTGAAAATGAAGAAAATTACTAAATTGGTAACACTTACCACATTTTCAAAATGTCAAAAATCATAGTTTGATGAATCAAGTTTTATGCAAAAGCTCTTTTCTTTTGCATCATAGATTGATGAATCAAGTTTTATGCAAAAGATTTTTTTTTTTTGAACCCTAGTTTCAACCTTTACAAACCAAAATTTCCTCACTCCTTAAAGTAGTGCCTCAAGGAATATTTTCCTCTGCCACAGGGTCCGCACACTGAAAATCTATTCCCAATTCATAGACTGTTACTAAAAACTTGGAGTGCAGGTAGAGTTGGATAAGGATTATATATTATAAGAATCATGTCCTTATCATTTTTAAATCCTATTGAGCACTAGATTGGCAGTGTTGAAGTCATCAAAGAACGCTGAAGAAAAGCAGTAACTGTTCCCAAGTGTTTCTGGACCTCTTACCATAATGTGGAGAATATCTCAATGACATAACTAAACAGGCAGAGGCTCGGAGGAGGCACTTATACACAGAGATAAATACATTTTTTTGGAAATGTAAGATCTTCAGTTGCTTTTTCTGATTTTGAGTCACAATTTCCATTCACGAATATGAGAATCAGAGCAAATAGACTCCCACAATTGTCTTTTAACTTTCAACAAAGATAAAGACAACGTATCACTAATACTTCATCTAAGGCCAAAAAAAAAAAGAAATTATAAATTTCAAAAAGGTCAAAAGATAATAGTATAAAGGATCTGAGATTGTGACCCACTAGATCAGCAACAGAGCCACCAGCCATGTATTCCATTATTATCCACAGCTTAGTTTGGTGTAGAAATGACCCATAGTACTCTGTAATATACGGGGATCGGCATTGTGACAGAACAGCGATTTCCTGAGAGAGAATTCTAGAAATAAAAAACCTATTCATTTATCGTTGAAGTTACAAGAATAAAGTGCAAAACATGCGGGACATACCTTTTGAATGTCCTCAACCTCATCTTCTCTGTGGAAGATAAATTTCAAAACATTTTAGAAAAACTCATAAGACAAAAGAATAACGGAAAAGAAAAAGAGAGAGGGGGGGACGGTTGATCTCTCACAAGCGACAAGCACAAAAGATGTGTGGGCCTTTCCTTCACAAGGAACAATGATGATCCAGCAACTAGAAAAGGAAAAAGCAAAGAGCAAAGGAGACAAAAATGATAAAGAAAAAAAAGAAAACAAATTGCAAGTTCCTGACCCTCCTCCAGTTGGAATGAAAGAAAAATTAAAATTGAAAATAAACCGCAAGGGCAAACAGATGCTCATATCTTCACTAATCCTGTAAGCATACACATCGAAATAATTGCTATTGATATTAAAACCACTATCACCATCACTATCTTTTTCAATATTGTGATGGTATCATACTCAATCCTCATGTAATTAAAAAAATCTATCAAACCAGACTGTTAGATGTTTCAGTAAAAAAAGTAATGCCAGCTTCATTTCCTGGGAAGCTGGCAGCACAACCATTGTTAACTCACTATAAACATTCAATACCCATAGTCCATTAATATGAGAAGTGCAACTGTGAGGACCTGGAAAGATACCATGTCTAGCTCTCAAAACCAATCTGCAATACATCTACATTAATGAATGCTAAATGACCCATCAAGAAGAAAGTTCATTTTGGTCTTAAACAATTTTGGCATTTAAATTCATCCTAAAAATTTTCAAACATAGCCTCTACATTCAACATGTGAAAAATTGTCAACCATTCTCTACAAACAGATGGCTGCTATCAGCTCATGTATATATCAAAACCTCATCAAACACCTGGGATCGAAAGTGAACTGGAACTGCATAGCAGCTGGTAACTTTGGCCATGATAGTTGGTCAAAATCCAACCAAAATTTCACTAAACTCAAGAATGTAATGCTTTAAGTAAAGTGGGTCCTTCTAGCAAAACTTCCTAGAATCATGACCTATATAATTCTCATGTTTCTGTATACAACTTCCGATTTTCACGAATACATCTAACCTGACCATAAGAAATAATTTTGCGAATATGAATCTTAGTGGTGCAAATCTGTATCATGATGTTGGAACAAAGTAAACTGTTGAAGATATTCAGCTACGGTATCCTGTAATCTTGTCAATACATTTGCCCACACTGAGGTCACAATAGAAAATTGATGGTCTCTTTGCTTCCTACTAAACTCTTTCCACCAAATTTGCTTCTTATTTGACTTTACTTATATGTGGAGTTTCCAAGGCTAAGTTTGTAACTGGGCTCTCTCCAAATGTTCTTTCAGCAGTGCTTAAATTTCTATTTTGACATAATCTAATGCCATGCTTGAACATCTTCCTTCACCAATGACCTCTGTCCTGGAAAATGTACACAGGCAGCTTCCCTGAAGGCAAACTTTATGGAGAAAACTGCTTCACCCACAATTCATAATGATGCTCCACGACCATCTTAGCCCCAAACATCAGAAGCTGATACACTCCCTAGTCCCTAAAAGCTTAACCACACCAATTCTCTGGCCTACCAGCTGAAAGCTGCTACATGAAATTCAAAACTTGCTGTATGAGCATTCAGGTGCAATTGTAAACTTCTACACACTAGCCAAGCAGAAGACTAGTAAAGTTCCAGGCTGGAAGATAATTCCATTTCCGCCCACTAGGACGCTCCTGCAAGAGCCTCATTAGGAATGGGAAGAAGGTTTTGCACTTAATTTTCTTAAGAACTCTTAACTCCATATATTTATTTCTAATTTGCCAATTAACTGAATCAAGAAATAGACGATTAGAGCCACAATATGTCATGGCACTTACAAAATTACGATGAGACATACATCCATATGTGAGCTCATTTAAAAACATCATTAATATAATATGCATAAATAAAGGTGTCAGAATCCTATAACTCCACTGAAAGCATATACTAGCATATTGTGCTTTTAAGTCTAACATGCCCGATGTAGTTGAATATTTATCCAGTTGAAGTTACTTATCAATAAGTTCATATGGATAGACAGAGAAAAATGTTACTAGAGACACCTCCATTTTACCAATTTTCCAAGTGAAATGGTGAGCCTCTTTTGCACCCATTTTAATCTCGCATGTAATTTCATTACTTAGGAACTTGTATAATTGACTGCAAAGTACGTATCATCACCCAAATATAGGTACATCAAAAAGCAGTTGTATAATAGATGAAAAGCTATATGTTACCTATGAGACAATTGCTTATGAATGGGAGCAAAAGGAAATGGAGGATTTTTGAGCAGTCAAGAGTTGCTTGAGAATGAAGATACAAGATCTGCACTCAATATATTAGCACTAATTTTGCACCACCTATCAGCCATCGTGGCTTTTAATTTGTCATTCATTTCAAGTATACAATTACAAACGATTCTACCAATGACTTAATGAGTTTCATTTGGCAGGTAATCATCCTGATCTATAACGTGCCAGTTCCCTATAAGTAGCATGATTATTCTTAGCCACCTACTAAGATGGAGTCTGCACCAAGAAATATGAAGATCCAAAAGCAATGAATGAACATATCACAGAAGTCTCAAGTTTTAAGTACCAACAACCCGATAGAATACCAAGGCAGTGCTTAAACCATTCCTGTTGAATATTTTTGGAAAAAGCAACTACCTATCAGGCTTGCAGTACACATACCTAAATCACCAAGTGATCATAAAGATCCACGCACATCCTTTACAGTAACTATGGCATTCATACATAGGCAAAAAATACATTGAGCATCTTAGTTGGGGCTGAGAGGCAATATAGTCCCCAGTTGCAATACATGAGATACTATTAATAAAGAAGATTCAACTCTTTCTAAAATCTCTTAAGCTTCATATTCTCACAGTCCCATTAAATTATCACATTCAAATTTATCCTGTGAATTCAGAAAAACTCACTTTTTGGATGTGAATAACAAAATTATCCTTCACACTGGTTTCAATGTAGAACTTAGGAGTAGTGACTTTGACAGTCATAGACTAGTATGACATACATTTGGGACCACACTTGGATGCAAGTAAATATTCACAATCAAGAAGAATTTGTATTCTTTTGCATGGAACTGCAACAGAACCAGACATGCTGTCACTTCTAGCCTGCATACCCCATTCTTTTCCCATTGAAATGTGAAGACATAGCTCATATAGCAATTGAAGAATAAACAGCAAGACAAAAAAAAATATATAGAATCTTCTATAATCAAGAAGAATAGTAAAAGAAAAATACAATCTTCTGTAATCAAGAATTATACTTACGATTCTTCTAGATCAATGACTTTAATGGCAACCTCTTTGTTCAGGTCCTTATCAAACCTGCAGTTCAACCATAGAATGAATTCAAATCAATCCATAACTCCAAAGAGAGATTGACACTAATGTGATAGATCAGTCTATTAATGTAGGGAAAACTGAGAGGAACTTTAAACAAAATTTATTAGCTCCAAATGTTTTGAATAAAGAAATGAAATTTAGAAATCCCACATCTAACAACTATACCCTCATTTCTTTTGAATCCCAGTAGCATTCATTTAGCATTAAAGACACCCGATACTAATAACCTCCATCCCAATGCCCAATTAACCTTGTCCATTATCTGTCTCTTTTTCTTACATTTCTTACATGATACCAATATCCTCAGTTCTTTCCTTTTTCTTTTTCTCTTTCCTTTCCTTGTCTGTTATCTCCGCGTTAGATTACCTACTAGATTTGTCATTCAGTTCTTTTCCTACCCGATGGAAATAAGTGCTAGTGGCTTGTGAGTAACAAACATGATTCATTCTTACTGTAACTCGTTTACACCCAGAGCATGATCCAATCATAGAAGATAGACAAATCAGCATGACTTAGAAAAAGACAATAGAAGTTGCTCACCTTAGCACCACGGTATTCGAATTCACAAAGAAATTCTCAAGTGGTATAGCGGATCCTCGTTATGCATACACATAGTAATACAGTGAACACCAGTACCACAAAATAATGTAACCAATGCGGCTACAGACACCGTCAGCAAAGAATAACTAACTGAAAGTGCTGTCGTAACAAGATACCCCGTAGATTACAATTTGGAGTCATCGTATTCAAGAAGAATAAACTTTTGAAATCCAGGACAGAAAATGTACAAATCCAAATACCACGTCAAGAGTCCCTAGAACGACGAACTAGATCATTAAGCAGATTAAGTGACTTTTTTTTTCCGTAACCACCTAATGTCTTAATTCAGAACTAAGCGCCCTCACTCAATCAACTTTTAACTTAATATCGACTTTTTCTTTTCGCAAGTGTGCAACTATTTTGTAATTCTCCTCTTCCTGAGTAAGGAGCTATTGTATCAAAATAAGTCTCTCAAATTGCTAATGCATTTGCCGAATGGACAAGGATGTAAAATTTATCTTTTATCCGATAGATAAGCAGCAGAACCTTCACAATCTAAGTGTTCCTTCAAAATGTGAAAGCATTATAGTAACTAATTAAAGCACATTAGTACACACATATATTTAAAAAGATAAGACTTTTCATCCTTACCCTTTATAAACATCCCCAAAGGACCCTCTTCCAATCAGCTCCAAATCACTGAACCTCCCCCCTGAGGCCTCAATAAGCGCCACTGCATCCGCCATCATCTCTGTACACAAATCCCTTCCTCCTTTTCAACTATCAAACCACACACTAAACATGACCACTCCACATTCTTCAACCCCAGATTCCAAAAATTCCTAAAATTCGTGAACCAATTCACACTCTCTCTACCAAACCAGGATCTAAAACAACACCAAGAAACCACAAAACCAATAATCAACATTCATATAACCAATTATTAAATTCAAAATTCCAAAATGAGGCTTTGCTTCAAGATCTAAAGCATATCAAAAAACCATAATGTGGGGAGCTTCCTGGTCTGAAAAATATATAATGAAAATAACTCGTTAGGTAAAGTGGGCATCTGCTAAAGTGACAGCCTAACAAATTTTGAACTAAATTTTTCAAAATTTGCACCATGTCAAAAGACAGTAACTTCAAAACAAGGCCAAAATTTTTTATCAATCTTTTTGTGGGTCTTATATGAATCTGACCCCAAGTGGGTCCATTTTTTTTTGTATAACGAGTGTTTCGTGCACTCATATTAAATCTTTAGCCTCAAAAGCTTATTCATTTCAATATGGATTTTCATATTTAAAAAAAGAAATGAAAAATGGGTAAACAATTACCTGGAAAATTCTCACAGATCTTTTTAGTTTTTTTTCAGTCCCCTCTCTGTAATGAATTGCAGGCGAGAAGGGATCGAGAAGGAGAATTATTATTGGTAGTTTTTGTATTTGTATATATACATTTGTTTTCTTTTGTATTGTATTAATGTTATTGTTTTGTTGTGATATATCATTTATTGGGAGCTGGACCGAGTGATATGAACCGGGATTTAAGGAACCGGTCGAGTTAAGGGAAAATTCTTTTACGAGACATGTGATAAATTTATCACAGTTATATATTAAGTTATTATTTTATGAGGTTAATTTACATTAATTTGTAACGTACAGACATATTATGTCAAAATGTCATAAGTTTTTCTTTTTACTAATTTAGTCTTACAGAATTTTAAATAAATTATTATGATATTACCACTTATGATAATTAATTGACATTTATTAATTAATTAAAATATTTTTTATCTATATAACTGTAATAGATTTATCACATACCTCATAAGAGAAGAATCCCGAGTTAAGTCCAATCTTTTGGGCTGTCAAATAAACCTACTCTACAAGGACCAAGGTTGTGTTTGTTCAAGTTTGATTTGATTTTTCTTTGTGTTTGAAGATTTTGCTCAAATTTGGTTTGTCAACAAATCAATCTCAAACAATGTTTGATCACGAGTCAAGCTCGAGTAGCTAGGAAATTTTATATACTTATAAAAAAAAACAAGTTATCGGATTAATTTCGAAATAAGGGTAGGTTGGATTGATAAAAAATAAGAGTAGGTTTGATAATTTTATCGATCAATTTTAAATAGAATTTCAAATAAGCTTCGAGTGATTTAGTTTATTTTATAGACCTGTATCACGTTTCAAATCTTTTGAAATATTAGATGTCGTTATTTTAAAATCTTGTGATGTGGTGTATTCCGTTTATGTGATTATCGAACTCCCTTTAATAAATGTTGTTGTTTTGATTTTCTCTATATGTGAATCTCTTAATTTTTTATTTTTAGGTCTGATTAATACTCAAGTAAGCTTCGCTCTTTCAAATAGAATTGTAAATCTCTACTTTCGGGAATAACTCTCTCACCCAATGTGACTCTATCCTATTCACTTTCATACATAATTCTTTTATTCCTTTCGTCATTATTATCATCCTGAGTTCTAAACAATAAAAAACAAGACGTGTGTATCAAAACATCGCTTTTGGGTCTTTTTACAATATAACAGGCAAAAATACAAATCTTATTCATCTATTATTTTCTCTATTTACACCATGCTAAGGGTATCTCTAATAATTATTACTATTTACAAAAATTTACTATTTTTTATAATTTTTAAAGACCCGAGTCTCTATTTTAACTCAAATTTTTAATGGAGTCCACCACTTTTTAGAGATTTGAATTAAAATAGAGACCCAATTTATTTTTTTTACACCAAATTTAGAGACCCAAAAATTGATTGGGTCTCTATTTTAGTGTAAATCTTTAAAAAGTGGTGGATCCTATTGGAGATTTGATATTAAAAATTTAAGTTAAAATAGAGACCCGATTCTCTAAAAATTACCAAAAATAGTAAATTTTTGTAAATAGTAATAACCATTAGAGATACCCTAATGTGTGTCCAGGCACAAATTAGTGAAAAATTATTACATATGTCTGGACAGACACTAGTCTGTAAGAGGGAAGTGAACCCCGCATATCTCATATGAAGAAATTTAATACACAATATAGATTCTTCATAAACTGAATAAAATTATACTGACATCGTAGTATATGCGGAAGAATTTCAGAATGTCTAAAATTTGTGTAATTTAATTGTAATATTTACAATTAGGGGCATGAATTTTTTGTAATTTCATTTAAATGCCTAAAATTTGTATAATTTTATTGGAATCTTTACAATTAGGGGCATGAAATTTTTATAATTTCACTACAAAGTATGAAATTTATGTAATTTCATTATACATGTTGTTATGTGAAAATTAATACATGTTACGTGCATTATTAAATTTTGAAATTAATCTATTAGATAGTTATGTATTAAAGTTTATTTATTTACCCGAGAATTTTAGCAGTCATTCGAAGATTGTGTGAGTTAAACAAACTGTGAAAAAGATTCTCATCGTACTAACCATACGAACATGCACTGTAATGGGCCCAAATTGATTATCTCATATATCATCTTACTTTAAGTGATTATATGTAATATTAAACGTTTTATGGGATATCTTTGATAAGCATGTAATGTTAGATACACTCTTATTTCTCCTAACACGTAGAGCCAAAATATGTCTTTTGGGTCTCAATAAGTTTAACACAACTTCTACATGCCCAATTGTCATGGTCCACATCTGTTAAAAAAATTGAATGTATCAACTCTGGTAGACCACAACAAATTATAAGGAAAAGTAGAAGGGGTGATTAATTTTTGTCTAACTTTATTAGTAATTTATATGTTAAATACTAATTCATGCCAGGATCATGTTAATATTTGCCTTTATTATCATGTTCTTATAATAGGCATATGTTGTATATGTTATCAAAATCTTTCACCATGTGAGTAGACGATGTCCGTCTGGACTACTGGAATAGTTAGTTAGCATACTTCTATGTTTTTTTCTAGTAGTAATTAGCTTTGTGCATTTTTTTTCTCTAGGGTGTTGTTCTCCTACTAAATTCAGGTATATTTATTTGTCAAGCAAATTTATTATGTCAACATAGTTAAAAAAATAACAAAAAATCATTTTCTTGAAACTTCTCCTACTTTTAATTTTATATCACGTCCATTGGTATTATGAGGTTCTAGGAGGGAGAAAGGAAAAAGAAATATATCAAGTAAAATATGTAACAATGAGAAGGAAAAATATACATAATTAGATAAATTCAATATTCCAAAAATAAATTTTCTTGTCAGTGGAGATGTTTCCTTGTCATGTCAATTTCTAAAACCATTAATGATGTTATATTGCACGAAATGCAAAATTTTCTTTTGTTATAAAATATTGATTAATAGATATTCATCAACAGTAGCTTACAAGCATCAACGTAAGCAGCTTACAATCAGTAACGTAAGTAGCTTGCAAGCAGCAGTGTAAGCAACTTACAATCAGCAGCTACAATTGTGTCAGTACTGCATCAGCGCTTGTGCAACTAGTAGCTTTTGAAATTCTATAAACAGAGGAATTCCATAGTTTAAATGTAATTCATCTAGAGAATTCAATAGAATTAAGTTTTCTCTCTATTTCTCTCGGTATATTTCTCTCAAATATATTTATCTTTTTATTTCCTTATTGTCATTTGGCAATAATTTTAAAACATGTTATCAGCACGGGTCTCTGCCAATGAGTTACTCGATAGAAGGGTGAAGAAATTAATACCCTGACTTTTTTCCCCGTTATCGTTAACTTTTTACTTAATCTTTTTTTCTCTTTTCATATTTTCAAATTGCCTACTATATATATGTGAAAAATAGGGATGAATAACACCGAACTCCCTTGTGATTTTTAAAAAGTGCACAATACCCCGTGTGGTTTAAAAACTACCAAATACCTTTCATGGGTTTTTGATAAAGTAGCACACTTCCTTATCCATAAAAAATGTTATTTTTAACAGTGCATGTTCTACACATGCACAAGGTGCAACTTTCATTGTTTTTTAACCGATTTGGCCATAAAAATTTTTTGGTGCTTTACCAATATGCCTTTCTCTTGCATTTATAAAACATCACCATCACCAATACAACAATCAGTTCAAACTCGCCTAGCAAAAAAAAAAATTTGTTCGAAGTATGGAAGATTTGGGTAGGTGAAGCTCCAACGAGTAGAGTTTCGGCTAAGAGTTGTAGGTGAGCTGCATCTTCTTTTGGATTTTTTTCTTTAAACATTACTTCTTTGTCAGCCTATCTTATGCTTTGTTTCATTGAAGTGCAAAATGTCAAGTGCTAGTAGTAAGAGTTTGAAGGATCCAAAATGGATTTGCAATATGTTGATAGGAAGTGTTGCTGTTATCGGAAAGCTGATATTCAAATTGTGACAAAGTATGAGAAGCCTACAAGAAGGGGTTTGTTTTATTCTTGTGACACTTCTAACTTTTTCAAATGGTGTGGGCCTCAAAAGGCATCTTGGAGGGGCAAAGAGCTCCCCATAAATCCTAGTCGAACATTGCAAAATTATAATGATGATAGTGAAGATGAGGTGACCTGGCCTTTGAAAAAGATGAAAATGAATAGCCAGGATGATGCAATGAAGTTGACAATATCATTTTAGGTCTTGTTGGTTTTATTTTAAAGGTGACACTTCTTCTTGTATTGGTCTTAAAATGAAACAATAGATGTGTTTAGTAGTTTGGTGGGTGTATTTTGAAGTGATATTTTATGAATAAAATTAGGTTCCTTGGTTTTTATTTCACACATGAGTATTTGCTTTTTGCTACCCCCTTCTGATTTTCTCGCATAAGCACAATGCCCCTTATTGTTTTTGCAAAGATGCAGCAGACCCCCTGTATTTTAATGTTGGATGCAAAAGACCCCCCAATGTTTTATGTGAGGTGCAACAGACCCCTTCCCTCTCCCCTCCCCCCTCCCCCCTCCTCCCTCCTCCCTCCTCCCTCCTCCCTCCTCCTTCCTTGTGTTTTATATGAGTTGCAGAAGACCCCCTCTGTGATTTATAATGTTCAAAAGCAACAAAACAACCCTAGCGGGGTTATTTTTTATGTTTCACCATGTAACCCGTTTTACAATATATAAGATACCAACAGTAAATAAACAAAACCCAACACTTTTTATCATAACTAAATTCCAATATAGTCATATAAAATCCTGAAATACATGTCATTTCAGTCAACATAGAATTAAGTGAATAATATATTCTAACCAAATTGAAACTGTTAGTTTGTGTTTATAAATGTAGGAACTACCAAAGTACAAAAACATGTGAAACAATTCATTACTAATACTTAATACATTTCTCGAAGTTTGAAAAGTAGGACGTGTAAAACACATATGTCCATTTGAGTATTTCAAAAAGGCTTCCATATTCCTAACATATCTTCATTGTTTCCATGTTCTTTTCCTCTTTTTGATATTGTCTAAAACTTCAAGAATGGTTGGCACTCTCCGTCTTTTAGAAGTGATATTTGAAATTTTTCCATGTTGAGCAACAACAACTCCTTTGGTGAAGGCAACATTTTTGAAGCTTTTGTACACTCTGCCTCTGACGCTTTGACCATTAGCACTACTTTCATCAGTCTGACCAGTAGTACCACTTTCTGTGACATCTCGTCTAACTTCATCTATGCTGCTAGTTAAGCCAAGCCTTGCAACTACGTGTGTACTACCGCCTCTCCTAGCAGCTCTACCTCTTCTTCTAGTACCTCTCCCAACAGATCCAACTCTCCTAATAGATCCACCTTCTACACCAAATATCACACTACATCTTCTAGCAACAATTCCATGTCTACCATTTCTCCCCTCAACAGCAGATCTACCCATATTTGTGAAGGACCATTTATATTTAGAGCTATGAACATCATCTAGTTAAGAATCGAGCGAAAGCATAACATGAAGTTCAAAACTTTCTGAAATTTCAAAGTATAATGTTCATATAAAACTCTAATCTTGATATCATGTGATTAATATATGCAAAATATATATATAGCAAGTATATATATTGACAAGAGATAGTAGAAAAGTATACATCTTGTAGACAACTCATGGAAGCCATAGATCTGAATTTTCGCACACTTGATGGAAGACACCTCCTCTTGAAACCACAAGAGCTCTAGTTGGTCCACACGAGCAAAGAATGGTTTCTCCATCTTCATTGCTATTTTTGTGCTAGATCTACCATGGAAGATTTATGAGCTTGTTTGTGAATAAGAGAGCAAAACCATTTCCTCCTTCTTGTGTTCTTCATGGCTGCGTTTTTTATGATGAAGATGAAGAAGAAGAGAAGACTACATCTTCTCTATCTACTTTATTTTTCAGCCATGTTTCTCTATACTTGAAGAGTTGAAGAAGAAGACTTCATTATCTCTTTCTTGTGTTCACCCGTGTAGAAGCAAGAGAGAAAAAGACAAGTCTCCTTATTTTATTTTTCTTGTCTCTATTTAGAGCTGGCAAATGGGCCAGCCCGGCATGGCCTGGTACGGCCCGGCCGAGTCGTGGGTTAAGAAAAATGAGCCCGACTTAACACATATGTTTAGTGGGTTGAGCTAGGCTGGGCTCAATTCTTGAAATATAGGGCTCAATTCGACCCACGAGCCCGCTATTACGAGTCATGAGCTGGGCTGAGCTGGGCTGGGCCAGCCCATTTTTTATTTATTATTTTGTAATTATTGTTTTTGGAATTTTGATAGTTGGATTAATAACGAAAAAAACTTAAGTTTAATCTTTTTTACGAAAAAATTAATTTAACGATTAACAAGACATAAGTTGATTGAAAATATTAATATAAATGATAAAACATTAAAATATTACTTAACAAACTACAAGTTTACGAGACACGGATACGTTACTAATAAACATAAAAAAAATATTACATAAGTGCTTGAAGAAAGTTGGTGGAGAAGTTCTCCATTTTATTATACTCCTTGTGCGGGTGTTGGGCCTGCTAGTGGTGGTGGTGGCGGCGGCAGTGGTTGAGGATTGAAATAGTTTGGAACATTTGAGTGTTAAGATACAAGATGTCTTACAAGCGTTCCAGTTCCAAATTGACAACGAAATATATATTTACGTTCACAATAGTTGCAAATTACATAGCCATGTTCTTCAAAGTAAGCAAAATGATTCTAAATATTGATAGCCATAAATACTGTGTATTCTCTTCTGATAAAATAAAGAGACAATAAAATGAAATGAAATACAATACCTATTTATAAGAAAAACTACATGTACAAATTATAATTATAAAAAAAAATAATATAAAAATAAATTTTACAATATTTAACGCAAGGGACACGTTATATTAATTATGTAAAACAGAACCTGTGTTATGTCATCATGTGATAGATGTCAAGTCCTTTAGGACTTGTCATCATGTGATGGATGTCAAGTCCTTTAGGACTTGACATCCACTTTTTTCTAAAAAAATGCACGTCCCTCTGTTGTAATAACAGAGGGACGTACATTGACATCACGTCCCACTTTGAGTGGGACGTGATGTTTTTTTTTTTTTTGTTATTATTATTTTTTTAAGTTATTTAATATTTTTGATAAGTTGTATTTTTTTGTATATATATTTTTATTAATTTTTTAAAATTTAAAAAGATAAAATAAATAAATTAATAAAAATTGGATTAATGTAAATTTATTTGAGTATAAATTAATCAATATATAAATTATCTTATTTAAAATAAATGTATATTATTAAATAAAAAGATAAAAATAAATTAAATTTTTGAATAATACTTCAAATTTTATTCACTTAATTAAATAATTACAACATAAATTACATAGAGTTGAAAAAAATTTAAATAATACCTCAAATTTTTATTCACTAACTTGATAATCGCAACTTACAATTAAATTAAAGACATAAAATACACATAAAAAATATTATTCTTCTAAAAAAAATTAAATCTTCAATAACTCCGATCTTCCATCTTTATCTTTTAACATCGATCATTCGACTGGAGCATTAGTTGAATTTTCTGTTAAAACTTGTCTTTTTTGTTGAATGTCAATATCAAGTTCAAAATGTTGCGTCCTATTTTCTGCAGAAACTCAATATTTGCCGCATACCAGTGTTTGTAATGAGTCCGGTGCCAAGCCACTTTTCAACTCACTCAATATCTTGCGACCAAGACTAAAAGCACTTTCGGATGCTATAGTAAACACTAGAATTATTAGTAGATCACGGGCCATGATAGAAAGTACAGGATACTGACTAGACTGTGCTTTCCACCAGGCCAATACATCGAAATCAAGATCAAAGTCTTCAGATGGAGACATCGTTGCCAAATAAAAATCTAATTCATTAATTTGTGACGATGAAGAACCAGTTTTTGTTTTTTTGAAAAGTTGAAGAAATTTTGTATCAGACTTTTTACTACTAGTACTACTTAAAGACCCAGATGAAGAGGAAGTCTTATTAGAATATTGCGCTACATACATATCGAATAATAATGTCAAAGTTGAACAAATTTCATTCCAAGTTTGAGTGTTATCAATTTCATTATTTCGCATATTTGAATGATATTGTTCTAAAATACTTTAAACAACAGGTTTTTTTAATCTAGGATCCATAATTGCAACAAGACAATAAACTATAGGTACATTTTCAAAATATTTTAAAAGTTTTTCTTTCATGTCATAAATTATATGTTGAAGTAGAAAATTATCTTCATGTTCTGATAAAACATCACATATTTTCCACAATGCATAAAGTACCATATTTGAAGTAGGATAATATGATCCAGAAAGTAATTTGGTCATGTAATAAAAAACACTTAAAAATCACAAAATAATTTAGCTTTTTCCCAATCTATATCTTCTATCCATTTATCAAACTAATCATGTTCAAGTGAATTATTATAAATTTGTGAAAAAAATATCTTTATAAGGAATAAGGCCATTTAACATTTTATATGTAGAATTCCATCTAACTTCCATGTCACCTTGGATATTCTTTGATTTTAGTTTGTATTGTTGACATAAATCATGAAATTCTTGATTTTTTGATGGATTATATCTAAAAAACCGTACCCCACTTCTAATTTTTTGAATTTGAGGGCGAAGATTATCTAGACCAGCTTGAACACATAAATTCAAAATATGACAACTACAACAAATATGAAAAAAATTTCCACTTAAAATCGGTTTACATAAATTTTGAAGTAAACGTATAGAAGAAGTATTGTTGGTAGCATTGTCAAAAGAGATAGAAAGTATTTTATCAGAAATATTGTATTCATCTAAAACTGTTAACATAGAAGTATAAATGTTGGTATAATTATGTGGATATGGGAAGACACGAAAAGAAAGTATTCTTTTTTGTAAATTCTAATCAGGGTCAATCCAATGAGCAGTTATACACATAAAAGGAAGATTAGTTCTACTACTCCAACAATCACATGTCGAACAAATTTTAGTTGAAAGAGAGGAAAATGTTGCTTGCAAAAATTCTTTTCCTTCATTAACAATTGAAAAAAATTATTTTTTCAAAGTATTTCTTGGAATTTTTACAAAAGCAGGTTGTAAAGCTTTTTTTACATAAGCTTCAAAAGCAGGATCTTCACCAAAATTAAATGGTTTTTCAGATATAAGAACAAATTTTGCTAATTCTCTCCTATTTACTTCATGTGAAAAACGAAAAGTAGTCACACAACTGGATGAATAAATATCTAATTGAGTTTGAATTTCATCATTAAATAAATCGGGATGGATACACTCCAAATGCCTTTTTAAAGTACCTGTTCCAAATTTTTTTTAAAAGAAAATACTTTTTTGCAAATATTACAAGTAGCAATTTGTTTTTCCTTATCTTGAGTACAATATTTTCAAACATCTGAACTTGCACCTCTACCACCTTTACGATTAGTGTTGGGGATAGTAGGCGAATTAGAGTCAATAAAAGATTGTGATACTGATTGTGATTGTGCAATATTTATATTTTTCAATTCAAGACGTGGAGTGCTACTTTGAGAATAAGGATCCATGATCAAAATAAATATAACAATAAAACTACTATTATAATTAAAAGAATACCTCAATAAAATTCAATTGAAGAAAAGTGAAACTCCTCTTCTTGAAAATAAATTAACCACTTGAATGTTGAATCAGGCTTGAAGCTTTGAACAATTGAGAGAAAGAAGATTGATTTGGTGTGAGAAGAATGAAAAATAATTAGGGTATTTATAGAAATTATTAAAGGACTAAAATGTAAATAAAAAAATTTGAAGGATTCAATTTTTTTTTTAAAGCCAAGTAGCCGTTGGCAACATATCCGTTGCCAACAGCTACTTTTTTTATTAAATAACTAAAGATTCCGTTGGCTGCTGGCATTGGCAACATGTTTGTTGCTTTTTGTTTTTTTTGTTTTTTTTTTGTTAGTCTACTACACTCAGCAATCAACATAGTGATTACTATTATGCATAATGTTAGTATGTATATATATGCATACATACATATGTATATGTATATGTATGCATACTATATATATATGTGTATGTATATATATTTTTTTAGTCTAGCTAAGCTCCTAAAAAGTGAAAAAAATATAACCTTTGTCATTTTTTTTAATACTGACTTTATATACATATATTTTTTGAATTAAAGTTGCAAGTTGTAATTTACAATATCATAAAAAAGATTTGATAACAAGTTATTTTGTATCATCTTAAAAAATAAATTTTTTATTAGTTATTATTATATATTTTTAACTTATCTAAAAAAAAAGTTATTAGTCATAATGCATAATATTCAATTTGTGTAATAAATAGGCTCCAATTGTGTTTATATTGTGCTGGGCCTGAGTTGGACTCATGATGGGCTTTATTTGGGCTCAAATTGTGCCTGAGTTGGCTCAATCTGGGTCTGTGCTGGGTTCGAGCTGGGCTGGGCTGAGCTTATAGGCTGAGCTGGGCCTGTGTTGGGTTCGAGCTGGGCTGGGTTGAGCTTATAGGCTGAGCTGGGCTGGGCTGAGCTTATAGGCTGAGCTGGGTTGGGCTTGGGCACAAATGTGCTGAGTCAAAAAATATATGACCCAGCTCGGCCCACCTATATATGGTGGGTTGGGCCGAGTCGAACCCATTTTCAAACGAGCTGGGCTGGGCCCGAATTTTAGTGTGCTAGGTTGAATTAGAAAGATTTTGAATTTAATTAGGTCTCACTTTGCACATTAGTTAATTTACAAGCATACATCACATATAAGCAAATAAATAAACATACATGCAAAATCATACATTATGGTGGATCATGGACTTGGACTATGAACCAAATCAAGACAAAAATAAAACCTAAACAAACACATCAACATGGCTTCTTTGGTCTTGTCTTCTTGATTTCTTCAAAGATCCAAAGCACATCCAACTCCTTGAAAGTCTCTAATGGTCTTCTTGCAAACTTCTTGTAGAAATTACATACATTATGTCTCACTACAAATTTCTCTCAATTGCAAGAAAATCAAATGAGACTTATGTCTCAATTACATACTAATGAATGATATAATTAGTTATAACGCCATCTAATGAAATTACAACTAATTAACCATTCATTAACCAAGTCCATAATCAAATCACTACCACATTTTTTAGTTCTTGCAACATTTGAAAACCGTTGCAGAAGAACTAAAAATCGTTGCAAATGACATTAGGCAACAGTTTTCTTACTGTTGAATCTGTTCTCGTTGTCTAATCTCTACTGCAATGATTTTTTGTAAATAAATAATAACGGTAAAAAAATTATTGCAACTGATTCTTTTTGCAACGGTTTTTTTTAAAGACTATATGATAAGTATTTTTCTATTTGCAACTATTTTTAAAAGCATAAGCAATGGTTATCTTATAGTTGCAGGTTCGCCATTCTTAAAAATATATATATATATGAGAGATTCTCTTTCTTTTTTATTTATTGAGTTGCACTTAGATAAATTCTTCTACATAGGTAGTAATGAGACTCGAACCCAGAACTTTTTTGATAATGAAGTCTATAACCATGTCAAACTAACCATCTCATCTAACAGTTATATTGTTAGAGAAAATCTTATTATATTCATTTATATCACAAATAGTCAACACTTTTGTAATAATTTTTAGAATTATAAATATAGTCTTTTACAACTGCAATGCTCTTTTTCATAAACTTGCCCCGAATTTTTAATTAGTCGATAGTAGTTTAGAACCAAGAAAAATGAAAAATCTAAATTTTGACAAAAAAAAATTTGTAGAAATAAGGGGGTAAAAATAAAACCTAATTAATCAACTTTTTTTCAGTTTTTTTTCTCTTTTTTTCTAATAATTAGTTGTGGTAGTTTGTCCTTTTTCATAACTAAAATTCAAATTTTTTTATGAACAAAATATCTCAAGATGTCTCACCAAATAAATATAAAATAAGCAATAGTTTTCTTGCGTTGCATTTAATCCAATACTTTTACATACCATTGCCTAAAACCAAATACGATAAGCAACACTTAACAAAAAAGGTAATATATCATAGATTTTGCAACTGTAAGACTCAATACTAATAAAAATATTACAAAATAATTTATTTTATAATTTGCAACTAACCCATAATTTTACAAACCATTGCAAAAAATGAATAAAATATGCAACATTTTTTTCTTCATAAAAAAAAGTGTTGCATATTATAGATATTACAATAGTCTGATGCAAAGCATTGTAAAAGGCTATAGATATTGCAACAGTTAATTAAAATCATTGCAAAAGGTTATAGATTTTGCAACTGTTAGTTAAAACCGTTGCAAAAGGTTACAGATATTGCAACAGTTAATTAAAATCGTTGCAAAATATTTTATTTTTAGACAACAACTATAAAACTGTTGCAAAATAACATTTATAATAATGGTTTTCTTACATGTTCAATTTAAGGGTTGCAAGAAGTCAAAAATGTTGTAGTGAATTCACCATTTATCATCCAACATCACAATGTAAGATAAAACTCATAAAGCTAAGTAAATGCATCATATACATAAACACAAGAAAGCTAAACAAGCAAGCTAGCATAAACTAATGTATCCAATACATTAAATAAATAAAAGGCATGTTTGCAATAAGTTTCATATCTTGAGATTTTAGCATCTCATCTTAAACAACACAAAAGAACTAGATAAAACCAATTTTAAGTCCATACTTGTTAAATAAGGCCCAATGCAAATTCTTTGTTAATTTCATGGCCCAATTTGAGTTCCAAGGCTCATTTTAATCTTCACTAAGAAAAATAATCTCATCTAATCTTATTAGACTAAAGCCCACTGATTTTTAAGCCCATTGGACTTAACCAAAATCAAACCAATTAGTCATGACTTTTAATTTATGACCCATCATAAACCTGTTGCATATGCACCAACTGTTTTGACTCGTTTATCCTATCCAGAGTTCTCCAAAAATTATGAAATTTTGTAGAGACGTAGCCCTTCAAGTGTAGATAGTTTTAGAATCAAACAAAACTCAATTTGGAGTTAAATTGACTGAGTTATGCCCCTCGGAACACAACTGTGCAAAACTGTCCAGTCCAGCGCGAGAATCAGTGAACTTACTGATTTTGATTAATTTGAAACCCTTAGCCACGAAATTAGGAGATGCATATTAGAGGATGAAATGTTCTACTATCTGTATATCATAACATAACCAAAAATCAGCCAAATCTAACAACATTTACTATGCCAAAACAGTCACGCAAAAATAGTGGACAGAAACATTTTCAGAAATGTTGAAACTCTTTCCTTGTTCTTTTGTGCTCAAGACTTTAGATACTTTAAGCAAGCACATATGTAATCACATGTACATCAAGTCCTTGCTCTGATACCACTTGAAGGATCATTTATATTTAGAGCTATGAACATCATCTAGCTAATAATTGAGCGGAAGCATAACATGAAGTTCAAAACTTTCTGGAATTTCAAAGCATAATGTTCATATAAAACTCTAATCTTGATATCATGTGATTAACATATGCAAAACATATATATATCAAGTATATATATTGACAAGAGATAGTAGAAGAGTATACCTCTTGTAGACAACTCATGGAAGCCATAGATCTGAATTTTCGCACACTTGATGGAAGACACTTCCTCTTGAAACCACAAGAGCTCTAGTCGATCCACACGAGCAAAGAATGACTTTTCCATCTTCATGGCTATTTTTGTGCTAGATCTACCATGAAAGATTTATGAGCTTGTTTGTGAAGAAGAGAGCAAAACCATTTCCTCCTTCTTGTGTTCTTCATGGCTGCATTTTTTATGATGAAGAAGAAAAGAAGACTACATCTTCTCTATCTACTTTATTTTTCAGCCATGTTTCTCTATACTTGAAGAGTTGAAGAAGAAGACTTTATCATCTCTTTTTTGTGTTCACTCATGTAGAAGCAAGAGAGAAGAAGACAAGTCTCCTTCTTTTATTTTTCTTGTCTCTATTGGTTGAAGAGAAAGAAGACAAGTCTTCCTTGAATTAAGGTTGTCTTGTCTCTCTTGGTTGAAGATAAAGAAGACAAGTCTTCCTTGTATTTTGTGGTCTTGTCTTTCTTGTTGACTTTCTTGTAGGACAAAGAATATACATATGTTGTGTAGTATTATTACAATCATGGAAAAATATACATATATATATATATCTTGTCTAGTATTTTTCCACTAATGTAATAATATACATATATACATCATATGTATATTGTGTAGTATTCTTCCACTAAGGCATTTAAATATTAAACCTAATCACTATTAGTTGAAATTATGAAAATAACCTTTTCATATTTCCACATTAGCCCCAACGCTTAATAATAATAATTGCATATTGGCCCCAATAACTTTTAAAGGCCAATTACACCATTGTTAACTCCTTAACAATTCAAGAGAAACAAAATATTATTGTTAACATTTTAACAATTCAAGAGAAAACTAAATGCAATTGTTAACACTTTAACTGTAACGACCCGACTCCCCACGTAGAGCCCACGCAGAGTCTCACCGAGCCGTCACTACCACGATATTGTCAGCTATTGGCAATCCCTGGCTCGCAGGCACAAGGCCCTCACGACTTTGTTTCTCCCGTGGTCTCCCACGGGAAAAGGCCTCATGGCTGATACAAGGACCCAAGCCCTTATATCCAGCTCTCTTACTTCCAAATCTTCCGATGTGGGATTGTGTTACCACATTCCACCTCCCTTAAAGAGCCCTGCGCCCTCGCGGGCACTAGCACAAGGGAAGACTGGCTCTGATACCATTTGTAACGACCCGACTCCCCACATGGAGCCCACGCAGAGTCTCACCGAGCCGTCACTACCACGATATTGTCCGCTATTGGCAATCCCTGGCCCGCAAGCACAGGGCCCTCACGGCTTTGTTTCTCCCGTGGTCTCCCACGGGAAAAGGCCTCATGGCTGATACAAGGACCCAAGCCCTTATATCCAGCTCTCTTACTTCCAAATCTTTCGATGTGGGATTGTGTTACCACATTAACAACTCAAGAGAAACTAAATCAAGCTCAATTGAAAAACCATTTACCGTGCTCTATTGTGTGTGACTTTCTAGATTCACCACTATATAGCACTGAAGAAACGTTGAACACTTTCAATGTTAATCAAACTATTCGATTTGTTTAGAGAATATCTCCCATCATTCTCAAAACAGCTTTAGAGTTCTTGAGTGACGTTCTAGCTACCAACGTATCAAGACAGTTTATAAAGTAATGAAGTCTTATTCAAGTGAATCTATTTATGGTCACCTATTATCGTGCAATCCAATCTTTCCATTAATTGTCCCGTCGAGCAAGAACCATGATTCAATTAAGTTCATAAACTCGATACCATGCATAGATCTAATTGCTGTAATGAGAGACGACACATGGAAAACCCCTTTTTTTCCATCATTCATACCTCGGCCAAGGATTTCCTCATTAAACAACCAAGTTTAGATCGCATAGGACATTGTCTCACGTTGGAGGTTAATGGATCCTATCTTGAGTACTACCTGTCAATCACTATACCGAACGAATGAAACTGCGAGAGGACGCATCCCATCTCGTTTGTCGAAACAATCATTGTCCAAACGCTAGAATCAAACCCCAATATAGATGACAAC